>JAQQAF010000003.1:34029766-36694976 GCA_029747655.1 Ensete ventricosum
AGTTGGCATCAAGTATGCCACGTAGGGGGTTTGCAAACAACATGTTTCTGACAAACAAGATGTAGTGTAAACAAATAATATGCAGAGTTTATAGAAAACTAATTAAGATACGAATTACTATCTTAATCAACTCCCACTATTTTTTGGCAAATCACGTGACACCCTCGACATGTGAAATGAAAATCTCTAGTAGACTTCTAGTGGGGGATCAGGATCCAATTGACATCTTAGTGTAACATCGAGAGACTCGACCAATCATACTAAGCTAAAAAAGGTAAGCAACACTTGTCAATCATAAACTCATTGTGATTCCTGTCTTGTTCGGCCTCCGAACCATCATGGTCTCAACCTCTAGACCAACCATGATGTTCAGTTAAGTCATCACCATTATTATAAGATGAGTTTGATTTGTTGATATGCCCTCGAGAGACTCGACTAAGCATACCATGTCCTCAGGTCACTAGTGGCATCTCTATGTCGTAGACAAGATATCAAATTATGAAGATAGGTGAGCCTCGAGGGACTCGACCAATTCAACCTATGTTGGGATTTAATTTCTTCCTATATACGATGGAAGGTCACGTCGGTCAATCTTATTATATCACGCTTTTTGACTTAATATTATCGCAAGAGGGGTTTTGTTTCGGTCTCCTAATATGTCGTGTCACACATATACATATTTAATATATATACATCACATATAGGAATATAATCAATCATAAATCACATATACACATCATATCGAATGATCATGAACCATCACCTAACATGATCAGGCCTGAGCCAGTGAGCCCAATCACTCACAATAGGATTTATGTCTGTATCAATGCATCTTCATGCCCTATGATCGTCCATCTCGTCATCATCGGTTCCATCGGATCCTCGGCGCATCACCATGCATCGCGATCGTCTATCACGATATCGTTGGTCCCTGCTGACACCTCCACGCTCCCATCATGCCTTTAAATGTAATTATAACATAATCACAAAGGCTTGACAATAAACAAGAAAAATAGAGGCTCATGATCATACACATCATAACACATGGCTCATGATCATCTGTCCACATCATAATCACATGTGCACATCATGTAGGACTACCAGATAATTAATAATTAATTAAATAATTTAATTAATTATTTTTGGAACTTTTAGGGTACCCTACCATAGGGTTCCACATATGGCAAGAAAAGGGACTCCTTATGTGGCTAGAAAACCATAGCCACTAGGAGCATCCCTGAGGCTAGGAATCCTAAGCTACAAGGGAACCTTGGGTAGCTAGGAAACCCTGGTCCCCAAGAAGTCCATTTACAGCCAACCTCTTTGGTTGCAACCCACCATGGGCGGCCAATAAACTGTTGAATCTCGGATTTTGATAATGAAATCAATTGATGGGTTTTATGATCTAACTTATGTATTAAAGAAAATGATACAGGATTAATTGTGACAGTAAAGGGCAATACAATCAGATGTTGGGCCAGAGTTAAGTTCGAGTATCAGGCCGAGGTTCGGACGACGTAATGGAAGCTCACCGAAGGTTGGCCGAGGTTTAGACGATGTTGTCAAGAGCTCGCCGAGAACTCACCATAAGTTTGCCGGGAAGTTCGTCGGGAGTTCACCGACAGGTTGTCGGGAGCTCGTCGGGTGTTTGCCGGAAGAATGCTGGAAGTTAGTTGGGAGTTCACCGAAGGAAATTGGGAGCTCATTGAGAACTCACCAGAAGTTTGCCAGGAAGTTCATCGAGAGTTCACCGACAGGTTGTCAGGAGCTCACCGGAAGAATGGTGGGAGTTCACCGAAGGAAATCGGGAGCTCACCGGGGGTTCATCGAAAGGATGTCAGGAGTTCATCGAGAAACAATCGAACAATGAAGATTGCGTGTTGAGAGTCGTAGTTAGCATCACAATGAGAGTTAGTTTTTACTAACTCAAATTAAGAGACTATTAAGCCTTAGTTGGAGCTGATTTGGACTTATTATAAAAGTCATTTTAGTAACCCAAGGTCGGATGAGATACAGTCTTCGAAGACACGGTCTCCAAGATGACACAGTCTTCAAAGATGTGTCAAGCGGTTGAACTGCCTAGACTGGGCGATTGAACTGCCTAGACTGGGCGATTGAACTGCCCAGACTAGGCGATTGAACTGCCCAAACACGGTCTCCCAAACTGTTAGATGACTGAACTGCCCAGACATAGTCTGCCAGACTATGTCAGACGGCTAAACCACCCAGAACACAGTCTTCGAGACTAGCACCTCAGGAACACTTAAAAATTAATTTTTGGCTCTACATTTAAAGCCATTTGGGGCCTATAAATATCCTACCCTTTCTTGCTAGTTAATGAAAAATAATCAAAAGTGAAAAACTTGTGAAAACACTATTGTAATCCCTCAAGAGCTCCCCTCATTTCTTCTTGTATAGTTTTTGTTTAAGCGATAGCTGAGAGAATTGTAAAGGTTATCTCCTGAACCTGTAAAAGGAGAATAGAGCTATAAGAGAGGTGTTTGATCTTTGCCCATTGAAAAAGATCAGGAGTAGAAGCCGGTGGCCTCAAGTGAAGAGGAATCAGTAGTGGATATAGGTCGAGGGGATCGAACCACTATAAAATCGGTTTGCTTCCTCTTCTTCGCTCTTTATATTCATTGCTTAATTGTATACTACCTTTGCTTGCACTCTTACAAATATCTCTACGCTTAAACGTATCTCTACGCTTAAACATATTTCCGATATGATTTTTATTGAGTGAGTACTTAAATCGAAGTAAAAATTTTATAAGCACTAATTCACACACCCCACACCCCACCCCCACCCAACCCATTTCCCCCCCCCCCCCCCCCCCCCCCCCCTCCTCCTCCTCTTAGTATTGCTTTGATCCTAACAATTGATATCAAAGCTATATTTCTCTCTAAGTGGCTTAAAATCCATAAGAGATGGCTTTTGTTAGCAATCAAGAGGGACTTTCTATCACATATCCTCCTATGTTCAATGGGATCGACTATATATCTTGAAAAATTTGAATGTGCATTTTTTTTATTTTGATTTGTGGTGTATTGTTGAAAAAGGTTTTCAAAAGTCATCCAATCCAATAAATGATTGGAATGATTATGAAAAATAAATATTTTCTTTAAATGTCAAGGCTATGAATGCCTTATATTGTGCCCTCAACAAAAATGAATTTAATTGGATTTCCTCTTGTGATTCGGCTTTTGAGATTTGACATACATTAGAATTAACACATGAAAGCACACTAAATCTAAATGAATCATTCAATAAAATGTCTTACAAAAATGAACAAGAAGAATACCTTCTTAAATGTAAGAAAATTTTGACATTTAGAACCTAAGAACACCTTCTAAAGGATAGGAAGGAATTGGAAATAAAGAGAACCCATGACTCCTCGAGTGAAATCTCGAGTGATGTAAACTTTGAACATTTGACAAATGAACCAGATAAATTAATCAACATGAACCATAAAAATGATTTAAAGATAGACAAAACTTCTTGTTATGAATGTAAGAAACCGAGGCACTCCAAAGATGAAGAACAGAATCAGGAAGAAGTGGAAGATCTCGTGGTCATGGCCAACCATGATGAGGTAAGTAACTCACCCGAAAGCTCTTTTACTTTTAATGAGTTATTACTTTCTTTTCATGAGCTTTATGATGAATTTAGAAAGATTAGCAAATCCTATAAATTACTTAAGGTAGAGCATGCATCATTAGTTAGTAAACTTGATGAAATGCATGAAGTAGCACCATCATACAATACATGCTCCAAACATGAAACCTTGCATGATACTTTACTATTACATAATTTTTGCTCTAAATGTGAAACACTATATAGTATTAAAGAAGAAAATATCAAGCTTAAGACTATATTAACAAAATTTGAAATTGGAAACAAATCCCTAAATATGATCATTATCAATAAGGGTCATATTAATAGAAGAAATGACAGACTTTGTTGGTAACATTCAACAAATGCCAACTATTTTTGTTAAAGGACCTACATTAAATTTGCCATCGAAAATTAAATGTAATTCTGTGGTAGATTACGATATATGGCTTACAAATATCCATTCAAAAACTATAGTCATCACAAATTAGTTTGGGTTCCTAAGGGAACAACAAATAACCACAAACCATTAGATAAGAAACATAAATTTTTTCATATAGGTCCCAATGTAAAATGGGTACCTAAATATTTCTTATAGGTTTGTCACCAAACTAAGGCTAGAAGCAAAATGAAATGATATCTTGTGGATGCTCATGCCATTTGACTTGAGATCTAACTTACTTATTAGCTAAAATATCAAAAATAAGAAAAATTAATTGAATTAAGATGTTTGAAGCTTAATAATCCTTGTTCGTAGTTAAAATATCTGGTTCATTTGACAAATGAACCGGATAAATTAATCAACATGAACCATAAAAATGATTTAAAGATGGACAAAACTTTTTGCTATGAACGTAAGAAGCCAAGGCGCTCTAAAGATGAAGAACACAATCAGGAAGAAGTGAAAGATCTCGCGCTCGTAGCCAACCATGATGAGGTAAGCAACCCACCCGAAAGCTCTTTTACTTTTAATGAGTTATTACTTTCTTTCATGAGCTTATGATGAATTTAGAAAGATTAGCAAATCCTATAAATTACTTAAGGTAGATCATGCATCATTAGTTAGTAAACATGATGAAATGCATGAAGTAGCACCATCACACAATACATGGACCAAACATGAAACTTTGTATGATACTTTACTATTACATAATTTTTGCACTAAATGTGAAACACTAGATAGTATCAAAGAAGAAAATATAATGCTTAATGAAATGCATGAAGTAGCACCATCACACAATACATGCACCAAAAATGAAACTTTGCATGATACTTTACTATTACTCAATTTTTGCTCTAAATGTGAAACACTATATAGTATTAAAGAAGAAATTATCATGCTTAAGACTACATTAAAAAATTTTGAAATTGAGAATAAATCCCTAAATATGATCCTTGTCAATAAGGGTCATATTAATAGAAGAAATGACATAGACTTTGTTGGTAACATTCAACAAAAGTCAACTATTTTTGTTAAAGGACCTATCTTAAATTTGCCACCAAAAATTAAATATATTTTTTGTGGTAAATTATGACATATGGCTTATAAATATCCATTCAAAAACTATAGTCCTTACAAATTAGTTTGGGTCCTAAGGGAACAACAAATAATCAGAAACTATTAGATAAGAAGGACAAATTTCTTCATATAGGTCCCAATGTAAAATGGGTACCTAAATCTTTCTTATAGGTTTGTCACCATACTAAGGCTAGAAGCAAAATGGAATGATATCTTATGGATACTCAAGCCATTTGACTTGAGATCTAACTTACTTATCAAGCTTCCTAGCTAAAATATAAAAACTAAAAAAAATATTTGAATTAATATGTTTGAAACTTAATAATCCTTGTTTCTATTATAACAAATCTTTTTGTTGAAAATAGTTATCATTATACAATTAATCTTGATGATGCATAGCTAGAATATATAAGTATGAAAACAAACTAGAACCAAAGAATCATAGTTATTGAAAAATATGTTGAAATTTATATGAATGAGATTTTGATGATGATTGAATAATAAGTTCAAAATCATTGGTTTGAATATTTGGAAAGGCTATTTTTGAATGACCTAAATGTTATGAATGATTGATGGTTGAATAGTTGTATGATTTGAATTGTATATTGGATAGACCTGAAATAAATAAAAATAATTTAAATAAATTTATCAACACCTTGCACTATGTGTAAAGAGTTAGACTCATTTACATGTGGGAATTGAGATTGATTGAATTTTTACTTTGAAGATGTTTTATCATTTAGATGTATTATTGTAATGGCCTTGATAATGTTGAAGAAGTAACTTGAAATATGGGTTATATGATTAAATGGATATTATTGAATGATAGAATTTGAGCATAGAACATTATAAAGAATGAAAGAAAAAATCATGCTTTATTGTCTAGTATTTTTGAAAATTAAAAATATATTTAATGAGAATGAAATGAGTATAGTAACTCACTCTAAAAATCATTGGAATTGGAATAAATCAAAGTTTTTATTTGAAAATGTTTTATGATTTCTTTTGGAAATGATACTTGATTTTTAGTTTTAAAAGGTTAAAAATGTTTTACTTATTTTAATGATCTTGGTTATTTCTTTTTAGATAAAACTAGAATTTAAATAACAATCAATGCATGGATTTGGCATAAAAGGTGAAGGAATTTTTGTATGAAACAAATCACATAGATTGAAATAACTAAAAAGAGAAAAAGTTTTTCTTTCAAAATTTCTCAATTAAATTTTTAGTAAGAGATAAAGTGTTATGATTATTGTTGAATCTCTTGAACTACAAAGGTGATTTTGATAATTAAAATTTGAATGAGATTTTTTTCGGTGAACTTTCTCATGATTTTTAACATGAGGCATCTTATATGGGAATCATTTTTTTTTACTTCTATAATTTTCTTCTTACCAAAGAGGAGACTTATGATCTTATAACTTCAGTTTTTCATTAAGAACTATGATCTTTATAAATTCAAATTTTCTATATATAAATCAATTTTTTTCTTTTCTCCTATACAATGTACCATAAAAAGGTCTTATCATGATCTTAACATCTTGAAAATCATAATTTGAGAACTTTATATAAATTAAGATTGTTCACTAGGACGTTTTTGTTTCATTAAAGAAAATTATCTATATGAAACAAAATCCTTCTTATTATTTGATCTCATAAAATTTCTTTTTAACCTAAAAGGAAATTTATTAAATTAAATTATATCTTTTGTTATTCATGATTTGATATTAATATCCTTCATAATGTGATTCATTTATGACTTCCTTATATCCATGTATTGTATATCACCAAATTAATATTTTTTAAATTTATAATGAGTTAAAAATTGAATGATTTTGTTTAAACTTCTCGTTAATTTCTTTATTTGAATTATCCTTTATGAATTTCATATTTTGATGATGAAATCAATTGATGGATTTTATGATCTAACTTGTGTGTTAAAGAAAATGATACAGGATTAACTGCGATAGTAAAGGGCAGTACAACCAGATGTTGGGCCGGAGTCCAGTTCGAGCATCGGGTCGATGTTCGAACGATGCAATGGGAGCTCGCCGAGAGTTTGCCGGAGGTTGGCTAAGGTTCGGACGATATTGTCGGGAGCTAGCTGAGAACTCACCAGAAGTTTGCTCGGAAGTTCGTTGGGAGTTTGCCGACAGGTTATCGGGAGCTCGCTGGGTGTTCGCCGGAAGAATGTTGGAAGTTCATTGGGAGTTCGCCGAAGGAAATCGGGGTTTGCCGGGAAGTTCGTCGGGAGTTCGCTGGAAGAATGCTGGGAGTTTGCCAAAGGAAATCGAGAGCTCGCCGGGGGTTCATCGAAAGGATGCTGGGAGTTCGCCGAGAGACAATCGGACGACGAAGATTGTGTGTTTAGAGTCATAGTTAGCATCATAATGAGAGTTAGTTTTTACTAACTCAATTAAGAGGCCATTAGGCCCTAATTGGAGCTGATTTAGACTTATTATAAAAGTCACTTCAGTAACCCAAGGTCAGATGAGACACGGTCTTCGAACACACGATCTCTAAGACGACATAGTCTTCAAAGGTGTGTCAGGCAGTTGAACCGCCCAGACACGGTCTCCCAGACTGTCAGGCGGCTGAACCGCCCAGACAGTTACTTAGGTCTATCTTTGAACTAAAGCAAGCTTTCCAAAGTTGGAACATAAAATTTGATGAGGCGATCAGATCTTTTGACTTCGTTAAGAACGAAGATGAGCCTTATGTGTACAAGAAGGTCGGTGGGAGCATTATCACCTTCTTGGTACTGTATGTGGATGATATCCTAATCATTGGGAATGATGTACAAATGCTTTCCATAGTTAAGACTTGGCTATCTAGAAATTTTTCTATGAAGAACCCTACATTTCGGGGATTCAGATCTATAGAGATAGATCCAAGAGTATGTTTGACTTATCCCAATTCAGGTACATAGACTCTATTGTCAAAAGGTTTGGCATGAAAAATTTCAAGAGAGATCTCATACCGATGAGACATGTAATATCACTTTCTAGGAGTATGTTACTAGAGACTCCTAAAGAAAGGACAAATATGGATAAGATACCCTATGCCTCAGCGATAGGGTCAATCATTTATGTTATGCTATGTACCAGGCTTAATATAGCGTATGCTCTAAGTATCACGAGCATGTATTAGGTGTATCCAGGTTTGGAACACTAGAAGGTAGTAAAGTGTATCATTAAGTACTTGAGAAGGATCAAAGATCTTTTATTGGGATATAGAGGAGGTAGCCTCCAAGTTAAGGGCTATACGGACTCAAGTTTTTAGTTTGATATCGATGATAGTAAGTCAAACTAAGGATATATCTTCACCCTAAATAGAGGAATAGTAAGTTGGAAGAGTTTCAAGCAAGATACTACTACTGACTCGACTATAGAGGTGGATTACATTGCTACAACAGAAGCAACAAAGGAAGGGGTGTGGATGAAAAAGTTCATATGAGATTTGGGAGTTGAACCAAGCAACATTGTGTCAATTCCTATATATAACGACAGCAATAAGACGATAGCTCTAGCAAGGGAACCCAGGGCTCATCAGAATTATTCTGAGGATGTTCCAACTGATTAGAGAGATCATAGCTTGTAAAAATATAGCAATGAAAAGAGTTTCATCCAAATATAACATTGTAATCCATTGACAAAGCCGCTAGTTCATACTATCTTTAAGCGACAAAGAGGTATGTTGGAGATTAGACACATAGATGATTGGTTTTAGGTCAAGTGGGAGATTACTGGTTACACGTGCCCTGCAAGCCAATCACGTGAGTGATGGCACGTGTGACAGGTTACGTGATCTTATTACTTATGATTATTATTGGCATATTCTCACATTATATTATCTATTGAATATATAAGGTGATGTCCTTGGTTCTATTCAATGGGAATCGGATCGTGATGAAATCACGATAATGAAACCGATTCACCTTTAAACATAGATCCTAAATTATCCTGGTCATAGGTTTTACTTGAGAGGGCATTGAGATAACTGGACATTCTGGTGTACTGTATACCTATCCATATGATGGAGGCAACTGGTCTCATAGCCACTTGTGTGGGGTCACTAAAGGTACAGTACAAATGCTCATTAGAGAATGAGTTCACTGATTGATCTGCTTATGAATGCTGGATGGTTAATGATACTTATCGCCAGACACTGATTTCGTAATTCCAATTATATGTTTGGTCCTTAGACTTGAGACACCAAGGATACCTTGTTTGAGTACTCTTTCTGTTGGAAAATCTCAGTGGGTGCATCACATGTGCAGCGAAAATCAAAACAAAAACTAGTTTCCCACGCAGATCAAATCGTCGTGTAAAAGATTGGGGTCACGAGAAAACTGCAAAAACTAAAAATTCGTGATGCGTGAGAGATTGATTTTACCTATGGAGATCATATATCCCTGTATTTCGATATCTAGATGGAGAGGATGAAGGAGGTCAAGCATCCTCCTCTCTAGCGGTATCCACACGATGGATCTCTGCAACGAAACTCCTCCAATCTGATATTGCAACTCTTGCGTGGAGGGAGGGAGGAGAATAGGAGGGGAAGCCAAAGCTGCAGCCCATCAACCATGAGTCTCCCCTCCTATTTATAGAGAGCCACTAAAAACCCTAGGGCTCCTGCTTTAGTGGGTATTGGATCTCTATCCAATTACCCACTAACCTTGTATTATTGGATCTCTATCAAATAATCTCTTTAGGTCTCTAATTGAGCCTTAATCAAGGAACTCATCAGCATAGGGTCTCATCTAAAGAGAATAGGGACTAATTGGATATTCATTCAATCCTCTATTTGCTTAAGCATCCACCATATACGTGTGACCCTCTAGACCCGATACCGAGCTGGTCGTGAGTCACTCTCATCAGAATTCCTTCTGATATAGTGAATTATTATCCCCATAATAATTTCCTCGACTCATCGACTATGGATGTGCTATGCCACTACGCCATAATCCCCAAACGGTATAGGGGAGATCAAATCCATCAGACTTGTTTGTCCGTAGTTACCATGTATCTATAATCCATCATCCAACTAATATCCCAGAGACCGTATATTGGACATGGTACTGTCAGGTCACATACAGAATTCGTCATAGTCTTGCTCTAATCGGATTCTCCTGGAGAACTCTTTCTCTCTCAATCCGAATGACCCTAGCTAGGGATTTGTCTAAGCAAACACATATGGGATATTCCTCTCGTAATATCAAGAGTGGATGATCCTCTATTGACAATCAATTGTCTTCGTAAGGTTGGCTACCAATCCCAAAAACCAATTGTACCAGATCTGAAATTTTCCAAACCTGTAAGTCTGGCGTCAAAGAAATGAGTACTCATATAAGGCATCCTTGGTGTCTCAAGTCTAAGGACCAGATACACAATTGGGACTATGGAATCGTTGTGTGACATTGGTATCATTAACCATATAACATTCCATAAGCGGATCAATCAGTGAACTCATTCTCGAATGAGCACTTGTACTATATCCTTAGTGTCTCCACATAAGTGCCTCCATCATATGGATGGGTATATAGTACATCGGTCTGTCCGGTTATCTCGATGTCCATATCGAGTAACCTATAACCGGGATTATTTAGGATCTATGTTTAAAGATGAATCGATCTCATTATCGTAATCTCATCACGATCAAATTCTCATTGCACAGAACCAATGACATCATAATATATATATATATATATATATATATATATATACAATAGATAATATAATATGAGAATATACTAATATTAATCATAAGCAAAAAAGATCATACAGCGTGTCACACGTGTCATCACTCACGTGATTGGCTTGCAGGGCACCTGTAACCAGCACTTTCTTTGATGTCGGACTTATAGGTTTGGAAAGTTTTAGATCTGGTACAACTGGTTATTGAGATTGGTAGTCAACCTTACGAAGGTAATTGAGTGTCAATAGAGGATCATCCACTCTCGGTATCATGAGAGGAATATGTTATGATCAATTGGCACTAAGAGAAGGGGGGGTGAATTAGTGCAAGAGTAAATTCTGATTTTAACTTAAAACTTTTCACTTGAAGGAAGAAAGAAAAATCCGAAGCTTTTAGTTCAAGTAAAGCAAATTAATCTTATAGAGAAATGCTAAGCTTCGTGCTTGAAGAAGACTAAAAAAAGAACAATCAAATCCAAATAAGGAGATAGGCAATGTCATAGGGAAGTGCTTGACTTGAAACTTTTCTTTTAAAGAGTAAGTAAACATTAGAAGCGTCTATTGGTATTTATTTCAAAACGATTAAGAACTCGACAATTGAAAGTAGTAAATGCGATAAGTAAAAACACTCACAATTATAGTGGTTCGGCACCAACCGGCATACGTCCACTCCTGAGTCCTCTTTCTTGAGGCACACTAGCGTCCACTATTGATCTTCTTTGGGTGAAGACCAAACACTTACACTTGAGCTTACAAGGGAGACTTCAAAAATTTTTCTAACTCTAAGCTCTCTCCCTTCCCCTTTCCTTTTTCTTATAATTCACACATAATTTTTTCGCAGAATGTAATCCCCAAAATTATTATATGGAAGGCAAGAAAACCTAGGGTATTTATAGGCCCCAAATGACTTAAGAAATTGAAGCCAAAATTCAAACATACCTAGAAAATCTAGGTATAAGCGGTTTAGCTGCAGGCCTGGGCGGGTCAACCATCGAAAGTACCTAGAATCCAGGGTACGGGCAGTTCAGCCGCTCAGCCTAGGTGGTTCAACCACTGACAGCCACCCGAAATCCTGGGCAATGACGGTACACCTGCTGCTCACAGATGGTTCAGCCTTCAGAATCTCTAAAAAAGTGGTTCCCTCCATTTTTCAAATTTTGAATTGAACCTGATGTTGACCAATTCTTTGGTTAACTAATTGAGCTCAACTTAAGCTCAATCAAACCCCATAGTAGACCCGGTTGTTCATTGAGTTGATTTGGATTCCTTCCAAATCAAACTCAATTGTGACTCAATCCCTAACTACGACTCAATGATTACAACTCTTAATAACTAACAAGCTAAACCAAGACCTAACTCCCACTAATCCGATAGCCTCCGACATTCTTGCGACGAGTCTTACGGTCTTCTTCTGGCAATCTCCTAGTGTGCTCCCAGTGAGCTTCCCAATCCCTTCGATAAATCTCCTAGCAAACTCTCGGCGAGGTCCCACTGCATCGTCTAAACCTCGGCCCGATACCTAAGCTTGATCTTGGCCCATCAACCGGTTGTAACTCAATTCCTCCATCGTAGTTAGACCTACAATACTTCCTCTAACACACATATTTTATTAAACGCTCATCAATTGATTTCATTATCAAAATTCGAGTATCAACAGAATATCTCATATGTTATCGCTCAGACAAATCCACAACCGGGGTCATTCGTTTTGAGAGAGATGGAGTTCTCCGGAAGAATCCGATTAGAGCAAGACTCTAATAGATTTAGTATGAGGTCTAAATGATCATGCCAATATATGGTCTTCGGGATATTAGATGGATGAAAGACTATATATACATGATAACTGAGGACATACATGTCCAATGATAAGATCCCTTGTACCGTCTAGGGACTATGATGTAGTGGCCTAATACATCCATAGTCGTCGAGTGAAGTGTTATGAGATAAAAATTTATTGAGTTACAAGGAGTTCTGATAGGTAGGACTGGCGGCCAGCACGGTATTGGGCCTAGAGGGTCACACACATATGATGGATATTTCAGTGAGTAGAAGATTGGATATGAGTTATCCAATTAGCCCCGGTTCTCATGAGATGAGATCCAACATTGATGGATCACTACGTGAGGCCCAATTAGAGGCTAATTGAGATTATGGGATAGAGATCCAATAATCCAATATTAGTGGGTAATTTGATGGGGATCCAATACCCACTAATGCAGGATCCCTAGGGTTTTTGGTGGCTATCTATAAATAGGAGGCAGGGGTGACACATTAGTGATAGTTTACACCTTTGGCTGCCTCCTATTCTCGTCTCTCTCTACACAAAGAGTTATGAGTTTTGGGCTACGATTGGAGGAGCATCGCTGCAACGATCCATCGTATAGATACTACTAGAGAGGAGGACGTTTGACCTTCTTCATCCTCTCCATCTAGATCAGGATTCTTAGAGATATATGATCTCCTAGGTAATCAATCTCTCATGTCATAGTCTTTGTTTTTATGGGTTTTTTGTGCACCAATCTTTGCACGATGATTTGATGGTCTCGTTGTGCATGTGATGCTTCCGCTAGGTTTTCTAACTCAGGCTCATCCCGGTGCCTCTCCCTAGCTGACTATGGAGAAGGCTACCCAGTCAGAGGACATTCGATTGTTGGGAATCCGACTTGGGGTGGCTAAGAAAGCGGACTCGGATCCTCTAAGCTGCAAAGTTCCTCCTTCGAAGGTTGAGTCATCCGGGTGTCCTTAGGTGACCGATGACCTTACATGCTAGGCCAACAACGGGGGTTGCCCGACGTAACCCCTCCAATGCTTAAGTTAGTAGAGGAGAGAAGACAGTGACGTAGTCATAAGAATAGATAAAGTGTGTAGAGAGATGGTAAATGTTGGTCTCCCCATAACGTAAGTTGGGGGATTCTTTTTATATCTGGTCCGTGGGTTCACTTACCAATTAGCTTGGGATGAGATCAGTCTAACGATATGATCATTCTGACCTCTGATCCTGATAATATAGAATAATTATTATCAATCAATAGTATAAGATATTTTGTAATACGCTACAATATCATTTTAGGGCTGATAACTTAAAATCCTGTCTATATATCAATCTTAGATGGATGAACTGACATAAATTAAAATTATCTATATCATCTACTCAACATCAATCCTTCATCCCTAAGTTACTTAGGATTTGACAGCAATAATTTGATGTGAGATGTGCGCAAGTTGGTTCACCGTCCAAGGACGGCCTAAATCCTAAACAAGTTGCTGTATAAAAAGTCTACACCATTATGGATTGCAGCCTCGGATGATATAATTCGAAGTAGCAATCATTAGTGCTTGTAGTTGCGTACACAACACAAGGTTCCAACCAAAGCAGCCATCTAAAATGTCTAACCCCTCCACCTGATGCTGAAACTTTTGTTTCCTTCTCATAATGATCAAAGTTGGAAGAAAAAGACTATAAAATTGACAACTAAGACGTGTGTTCCCTCCTTTCAGTTCCATCCGAGTTGGAAAGGTACAGTATGGTGCATGAGGCGATAATATCGATATAAGTTGTAAAAGGATTAACGTTCTCATCTTTACCAAAATCGATCCATTAATTTACAAGGAAACAAGTAATGTTCATGCTCAAGATAGAAATGTTACGGAAGATTGAAGAGTCGATCAGCATGTCTAATTTGACTCATAACTTGATTAGCTTTAAGCCTTTTGGAGTATGATAATATCTGATTTAATCTTGATCTATTTGACTCAAACTAAAATAAAAAAATAATTTCATCAATTCATCACATTTATGAGACGATCTATGCCTTCAATAGTGGCTCAATCACCACAAAGAATGGAGCTGCGTGCGTGCACTCAATCTGAATCTCTGGGGCACAGTTTTGGGACCCCACGGATTTGGAATCTATCCATAGCACCACATCCAGTTATTTGTTCGATTCGGATCCTTTTCTTAACCCACTACTCGACAGTGCATGTTCGGAATCTTGATTGACCCGCCTACAACCAAGGTGTTCTCTCTGTTGCGCTGCCACTTCTAGTGAAGAAACGTAGCATATGTATATATATATATATATATATATATATATATATATATATATTCTTCATTTTTGTCAAGGAAATTCCTCAATTTTCGCCTGAGGAAAATATTACTCATTTTAAATTCATCGAAGAAAATATTACTTATTAATGAAACATATTATAGCAGGAATTTATTTACCAGTCTTTAGTTTTTCCTTTTCATGGGAGGAGAGAGGGAAATGATAAAATTTGAGGTATAAATAAGATATAAAGTGGGAAGGAAACCAGATAAAATGACTTAGAAAAAGAAAAAAAAGTGCAATTATGCATCGTTTGATCATAATATTACAATGTGAATCATAATATTGAGATTTATTTCCAGCAAGGTTACTGTTAGATTCACATTGCTTCTTTTATGATTCTAGTGGATAAATTACAACAATACGTAGAAAAAAAGTGTTTTTTCCCTCTTAAAACCTGCTTAAAATTTTCTTGGACAAGCCAATGACCATGACAAAAAAAAAGAGAAGAGAATATTCCATGTGACGGTCGTGATCCCATTACTATTATTACATTTCTGAAACACTATTCTATTATTCTTGTATCCTGTTATGAACTAAAGCTGTTTCCCACAGTTTTTCTCTGGTTGATACTTTTTTTTTTTCATCTTTGTTTTATGAAGTATGTATACTTCCCAATGGTTTGTTCTTTCACGGATGAAGACTTTAGAAGATGAACGAAGTAGGTTATCTAGTTGAAGAAGTTATCACAAGCGACGTTGCTTGTCCATGAAGGCTGTCTCAACCATCAATTCAGGAATGATGCATATGAACTTGTCTTCTTGTTACAGGCAACTCTCTGCCATTAGATCATACGGGGAACAAAATGCAGCAGCTAGTTGACACATGACAGACTTTGTGATAGATGGGGGGCACTCAATGAGCTTACGTCCTATCTTTCTTAGAATTAGACCCACATTTTTCCTGCACTTGGTGCTCAAGTTGGGAGTCGGCTTCTTCCTGCTGCATCGAGTGGATGAACACCAAGTGGTTGCTCCACCCATGGTGGCTCAGCCCACAGAATTAGTTTATTGCCAACGTGGCATATGAATTCCATAACATGTCATTTCAGCTCGCGATACTGATGTGTGAATAAGAAAATGTCCACGTTGCCAAAAGATTTGTAATTAACTATTTATGCAGAAACCGTCAATTTTAGATTTTCTGTTACGGATCTTAATATATATGCATTCTTATTATCTTTTTCCTCCTTAGTGTTTTGTTTCGTCTCTCTTTCTCACATATTGATGGTAAGGAAAAAAATAAAATGTGAATGTATGAAAGTAAATAAATAAATACTTTGACACTAAAAGGTGAAATAAAATGAACGAATAAATACATCAAATCAGCGGTTCAATAGTGTTGTATGTTATCTGTGTTTTTTCTTTTGGCCCCGGGGTTCTACTTTATTGTTTCGTGGGTCCCACGTCCAATGCTCACATCAGATCTGATCCCGTTACGATTAGTACATCAAGAGCAGCACGAACTGCAAAGCCCAATGTCACGTACCAATCTAGGCCTATAAGAAGTCCACCACCACCCTTGCTGCTTGGTGCGATCCCGCGACCGACTCGATACGTCACGATGGGCCGATCCCCTGCCGCCTTCCTCCTCCTCCTCTACCTCCCTCTGCTACTCGCCCACGCCAGCCGCAACCCCATCCGTCTCCCGTCCGATCGCTCCGCCGACCTGAGGATCGGCCGCGACGACGCGGTGGGTGCCAAGTGGGCCGTCCTCATCGCCGGATCCCGCGGCTTCTACAACTACCGTCATCAGGTGTATATAGTGCCGCCGCGATCCTTCCTCCTCCGTCTCTTATTTCTTTCTTGTGCTTCTTACCCTACTTCATTTCCTCTTCTTTTCTTTCTTGTTCGGTGTTTTATTGATGCTGTTATTTCTTGCCATATTTCGTTGTTTCCATGTTCGATTTGGTTTGTAGTAATTTTCTTCTTTAATAACGAAGTGGTTTTTTCGATGTTAATCATCTTGTGAGATACCAAAGGTAACTCTTCTAATTTTCTTTTTTTTTTTCCTTTTATATCTGTTTCTTTAATTGCAGTTTTTTGTTATTGAATTTTAAGAGGTAACACATATATCAATTTTTATTTAGACACCGATTTAACGATCAAATTTAATTTTTTTGTGATATTTTTAAATTGATAGGAATATTTATTGAAGTAATTGAGAGTTTGACCAGGATAAATGGTAGTTGACAAGGGGGCGCATGATACGTCTTCCGTTGTAACATGCTGTCATGTTGTTGCTCTCATGTGGTTGCTCCCTGATATATTTGCTTCGTTTTTGGCCCCTCTCGTTTGTCGTTTTCCCAGCGGCATGTTGTAAAAAAGCTACGATTGACAGTTCGAATCCCAACCCATAACAGTTTTTTCTTATAAATTTCCAAATTCATCATATATTTTTTTTTTGAGAATTGGCAAAAGGTTGGATCCAGGAATCTTGGATATGTTGCTTGTGCGTGTTAAGCGGCGAGGGGAAGAGTGGGTATTGGTTGGAAGTGCTTGATGTTGGTATTTTCGGCTGTCCTTTCAATTTCCTTTTGGACTTATTTGTAGGTTACTGGTTGACCATCAATGAGACTTATTCTGTGAGGAGAGAGGAAAGGTTCTCCTTGGAAGTACTTGCTAATGTTTGTCCTTTTTTATGAAATCTTTAATATTTGTCAAAGCCCTAAAGCATCCACAACATGTAATTTCTTCATCATTTTATGCCCAAAGATTGGTTTTTATCCTGTAACTCTAGTGATTGACTGCCTACATGGTCCTTATGGTTGTCTTCAGCTTTTACTTGTGTTCAAGAAAATTATCTGTTTCCTGAGTATCATTACTTGTAAGTCTAAACTTCTTTTGCTGGCATATGACGGAATCCTTTATAATTTTTTTCTATCTTTCCTTATTTTTTTGGATCAGATTTACATATCTGGCTTAGAGGTGTACATAGTTAGTTATATGGCAGTTGTACTAGTTTAGTGTTAATTTATTCTGTTTTTTCCTATATGAGCTGCTTTAGGTGACATGAGATTGCATGTTAACTTTTTTCTGTCATTTAACATTACTAAAATGGTTTTCTTGATCATGAAGCCTGAATTAGTGGTGATGATTTTTTTATATTAAAATTTAACGGTCTTTTCTTTTCTTTTCTATTATGCAATTTCACTTCAACTTTGCCCTTCTGACCAGAGAAAGTTCCTTTTCAAAAAGTATTTTTTTAATCTGAAATTTGAAGAAAATCTTATAGGAAAAACTCATTTCTATATCTTGGTTCAGTTTTTAGATTAGTTTGCGTGTATTCTAACACTTCTCATTAAAAACATGAATCAGGCAGATATTTGTCATGCTTATCAAATTATGAAGAATGGTGGACTGAAAGATGAGAACATTATCATTTTCATGTATGATGACATTGCAAAACATGTGGAAAATCCTAGACCTGGGATCATAATCAATCACCCAGAGGGTGGGGATGTTTATGCTGGAGTTCCAAAGGTTTTCATTCCACCATAGTTTATTTATTTTGTGTCTGCCATCTGTGATTCTCTGTCTCAGCCTGGGAACAACTCCTTGCAGGATTATGTTGGAGATGATGTCAATGTGAACAACTTCTTTGCTGTGCTCCTTGGAAATAGAACTGCTTTAACTGGAGGAAGTGCGAAGGTAGTAGATAGTGGTCCAAATGATCATATCTTCATATTCTACTCTGATCACGGTGGACCTGGAGTTCTTGGTTAGTTGTTTCCACTAGCTATTATCATGTCATTATGAATTTAAATATTACAATATCTCTATTTTTTTCCTTTTCCCTGCTTGCATGCTATGAAGGAAATCATATTTTCGACTTTAATGTTGGGCTTTTAATGGCTGTAAAATCCCTGTTCAACTTAAGCTGTCTCATTAACTGGAGGACATCATTGAACAATATCATGGGGAAACAACTATTCAAGTTTCACAACTCTTTTTTCTTTATTCTTCCTTGTAATGTATGTTAAACTGCAGTGTTTGAATGCAGACTGATCTTTTATATTTATCCTTGCCTGAAACTTTTCAGGGATGCCCACCTTTCCTTACCTTTATGCTGATGATCTAATTGATGTGTTAAAGAAAAAGCATGCGTCTGGAACTTATAAAAGCATGGTAACATCTATTTACATCTCATGGATGCATAGGATTCTCAAGATTGATTTTTTTTTTGGTTTACTGTTTCAGGTATTTTATCTTGAAGCTTGTGAATCTGGGAGCATTTTTGAGGGTCTTCTCCCCGAAGACATAAATATATATGCAACCACAGCATCAAATGCTTACGAGAGTAGTTGGGGAACTTACTGCCCGGGACAGTACCCTAGCCCTCCCCCAGAATTCTATACCTGTCTGGGGGATTTGTACAGTATTGCTTGGATGGAGGACAGGTAAATGACCCATTTCATATAAATGAACTTTGGTCCAGATTTTGCTATTGTTAGACCATGAATAGTTTGCCTATGCGAATAAAAATTCACAACCATTCCTTGTATAACTGTATCTGGAATGTAGAGTTCAATTGACACTTAAGAGGGTTATGCCCCCTTGCTTTTCAAGTAAAAAAAAAAATATTCTGAGATATAGAAATTATGAATGGTTTTAGTGATATTTATTTGTTGATATATTGACAATCCTTTTAGTTTTACTTTTTTGAAATTAATACTTTGTAGTTGATATCTTTCTTTAGTATGCTTTTGTTAGTAGTATTGAGCATGAAGCTTTTTCATCTGTCTTTCCACCATTTGACATTAACACTAATCACTTTCTTTGTGGCAGTCATGTAAATTGAAGGAAAACTGTGGTTGTAGTACATACTTAAGAAACATGACTGATAGGAGCTAACAAAGATATAACATTTAGTCATGTTGTAACCAATATCAAACACAGGAATGATCCTTATTTGCTCATGTTTAATATAGATTCTTTTGAATTCAACAAGAAATTTTGGTTTGGTTTGACTAAGACAGCTTTCTTATCTCTTGCATTATTTTGGTTGTCTATCATAAGTTCTAAGCTAACCGGTGCTTTTGCATATAACAGTGATAAACACAATTTGAGGACTGAAACATTGAAGCAGCAGTATCATCTGGTGAGCACTTGAGATTATGGTTTCCTTATTTCTTGTTTCCTGTTTAAATGGCCTTTTGGGTCTAATAAACTCATTCTGTTGGTGTTTTCAGGTAAAGACCAGAACTGCTGTTAACGATACGTATGTGTTTGGTTCACATGTCATGGAATATGGGGAACTCGGACTCAACATGCAAAACCTTTTCTTATATGTGGGTTCAAATCCAGCCAATGAAAATGCCACTTTCATTGGTGATAACTCATTATCATCATTTTCTAAGGCTGCTGTTAATCAACGGGATGCAGATTTAATCTACTTCTGGCATAAGGTTGGCATCTTCCTTACTCTGTAGATTGCTTTGCTTGTTCTGTTCATTCTTCTCATGCTTTCTGATCCCTAAATGCAGTACATGGTTCTGGCCTTACCTAGTGCAACTTTGTGTTTTTACTTTCTTTCAATTGCTTCATCTGTTGTTTTAGACTGACACTTTACCTTTCTTATTGAAGTATCAAAAGGCACGTGAAGGCTCTTCTCATAAACTTAATGCTCAGAAGGAACTTCTCGAAGTAATATCACATCGGTTGCATATAGACAATAGTATAGAATTCATTGGGAAGTTGTTGTTCGGTTCTAAGCAAGGGTCAGAAGTGCTGAAAACTGTTCGCCCTGCAGGCCAGCCTTTAGTGGATGATTGGTCCTGCCTCAAATCGATGGTGAGTATATTGATCAACCTGAATTTTAACAATTTCAAAATTGTCTTCTTTTAGCTTGCCTCTGAATCCTTCCCAAGTAGTATCTTTATGCTTCACCTTTGATGGCATTCAACTTGGCCTGTCATTCTTGCATAGGATGCTAACAACCAGGGAATTTCTAAACACTATCATATCTTGATGGGAATTCTCATTAATGTTAAACTAACTGTAACTGGATGGGTGCCTTTAAGCATGTTCCTTTTGACTTAATACAAGGCAAAAAGACCCTTAAGAATGTTATGGATGAACAGAATGTAGTTATGAATGTAGTCACAAATCAAGATTGAAATACCAATTTTGGTTTCTGGCTTCTGTTTGCCATGATAACACGATCAGATTGTAAAACTTGTCCTAGTTCGTTTGTGGCTGCTTTTTTAGCAGTACCTTTTGTATCATATTGATGTTTCAGTGGTCTGTGCCCACATGATCTTGTCATCATGCAATTGAGTCTATTTTCAAGCATTTTCTTGTTGGTACCAATTTGGTTGGACATGGCACAATTTATTATCTAAGTGAAGACTCCTCTGCTTTATAATTTACTGGCGAATAAATAGGTGTATTATTTCCAGTTCTATTGGATAAATATATGAAGGTACAATCTACAGATCCATGATTTGCAATGCCTGTTATACTCAATTTCATTCTTGAAGAACTTTAACAGAACTTGTATTAGTTAACCTATGGAATATGTGGGAAATTCTTTGGTTTGAATTTTATAAAGTTGTCTTTATTTTCCTCTTTTCAGGTGAGGACTTTTGAATCACACTGTGGATCTCTATCTCAGTATGGGATGAAACATATGCGTTCTCTAGCAAACATCTGCAATGCCGGTATCAGCAAGGAGATGATGGCTGAGGTGTCTGCTGAAGCTTGCATTAGCATTCCTGCTAGTCAGTGGAGTTCTCTCCAGAAGGGATTCAGTGCCTGAGATGACAATGAAAGATGGCTAGTAGTATGTTACTGATTGTGCATAGTGTATAATGAAGTTGCTTGGATATCTTCTCCTGCAATGTGAATATATTGCTGAAAGGCTGGAGAAATTTGCATACGTTTGTGTCACTTAGTCCATGGATTTATTGTAGAAAATTCATGCCTGATACTTAAGGCCAAGGCTGAGCTTGAGTGGTCCTTTGTTAGTAGTCTGTGTTGTTGGGCATCCATAATGAGCTATTATGCAATTAAACTGCTGTTTCCTTGTATGTCTTATGCATGTGAGGCAGAAGTGAAGACATGTGGCCAAAAAAAATCTGATTTGTAGTACAAGTATATAATTAAATACAATGTTATTTTATATGAAGTTCTGAATTATCATCAGTAAGTGCAATTTGTTTAGATTTCTCAAGAACTTATGTAGCTTGCTCCTATAGATTTGGTCTAGAACTCACATTAACTCGTTAGAGAAAAGCTCGTTAGAGAAGAAGATGTTAGGACCCTCGATAGGTCAGGTCTTAAGTTCACTGAGTCATGATATCAATAAAACCCCAAGGCATGTAATAAACCCTAACCGTCTTAATTAAAAAGGTCGATTAGGGTTATGAGTCATCTAGCCACCGCCTCCCCTCTACTATTTGGGAAAGGCGGCTAAGGTTATTGGAGTAGGAGTTGGAGTCTTCATTAGGGTTCGAGATTTTGAGCCCTATATAAGCACTTGTAGCCCCCTTTTTTATCAAGCAATATAACTTTTCTTCAAGCTATTGTGCTGATTTCCAAGGAGGGAGGAATCCTTTTAGAGTTTCAAGGAGGTTCCCCTACAGAGATCGTTCTAGTGATAGAATACTGTGGGGTTCTATCATTTGGTATCAGAGCGACGATATTGATGCTTCGCTGCTCTTCCACCTTTGCTGCTGCCATCCAACTGCCCGTCACCTCCCAAGCAATTCCCACAATTGCTATGTTCATTGTCGACTCCACCGTCATCACCCTCTGTCGCAGATCCATCATTTGCCGTCACTACACCCATTGCAACAGGATCTAGTATTGTTCTTCTCGCAAGAACCTTACTGTTGAGTATTTTTTATCAAAAAACACCTTATAAAGCCATTCACACGCTGGAAAAACTTATCATTGCAAAGTTGCTATCTTTACGACAAAAGTTACGTTGCAAAATTTCAGCCACATACTTGCTGCCATATTGCCGATCTTGCTGCCATATTTTTGCTGACGAAATCGTCTCCATAATTTACATCGTCTTGGCTTTCATCGTCATTGGTTCCTTATTGAAATCATCTCTATACCGTTGGTATACCACTGAAACTTTTCGTCGCAAAACTACTGAATTTTTTCGATGAAAATTTTGTTGCCAAAAGAATTGTTGGTGCTTCTTGCTGCATCTCTGCCAAATTACTGCTAAGTTGCTATCAACTCTTGCTGTCAACATCACCCATTCCTTGCTGCCAAAACCATCCCAAAATTATTGGTACGCTACTGGAATGTTCGTCGTAAAACTGTTGTCTCTTCGGCAAAAATTCTGCTGCCATATTTTTTGAAGTTATTTGATTCACAATAGCTCTTTGTCGACTCAATTGTTGTCAATATTTTTGCCTACTTGCTACCATTAGCATACATTTTTTGCTAGAAAAAACTCCCTCAAACTCTTGGCATACTACTGGAATCTTTCGCTGCAAAGCTGCTGTTTTGAGCGAAGAAATTTGCAGCAACATCTCGACTCTTTTTGTCATAGCAACACCAAATCGGTTGCTGCCCAACAACAACTCTAAACCCTCCATCAAAACCCCAAATCACAGCCACTGGATCCCCTTTTACAGTCTCCACAACACCTTCAAACAATAGCCCCAAATAGCGCACTTTCTACACCCAAACCGCATCCCATTGCAGCCCCTCTTCCCTAATCCTTTATTGATTTCCACCATCGATCTATGCCCTTAAACCATAGCAAAAGAAGGACCTTAATATTATAGATCTAGAGACATACGCCATGGCGTCAAAAGAATTGATTGATACAAAATTGAAAGCCTTCGAGACACGTATGGAAGACAAACTACGCGCTCTCCTTGTAGAATTTGGTTTAGGCCGACCACCGAGCCCCAGAAGATCCTAGCACGGCAAGAGCTCAGATCACAAAGAGAACCTCTTGGAGAGAGGAGAACATGCGACAGACTCACCATATCTGCGTAGGATGGATTTTCGTAGATGGGAAGACGGTGGCCCGATGGGGTGGATTTCGTGTGCGGAACGATATTTCTGCTACCATAGGACCCTGTACACTTCCATGGTGGACATCACTGCCATCCACCTCGAAGGAGATGTTATACAATGGTACGATTGGTTTGAGTAAACCCAAGGAGCCCCGACATGGAGACAATTCAAAAGCGAGCTGCTAGTCCGCTTTGGGCAATCCAAATATGAGAACATCAACGGTCAACTCGCAAAGATCCGATAGACCTCCACAATTCAAGAATACCAGACTAGGTTTGAAAGGTTATCTAACCAAGCACATGAGTGGTTTGAGAAAAAATTGCTAGGGACTTTTATCGAAGGATTGAAACCAGAGATAAGAGGAGAAGTTAAGGCGCGACGGCCCTACACATTGACGACCACAATCTCCTTCGCACAGCTTCAAGAGGAACGGTTCAATCAAGATATTCAAAGGACAAGAGCCACACCATGACCAGTGGTATACAAATCTCCACCCTCATTCACTTCCAGCCCGTCACGGATAAAAATATAAACAAGGTGTTTGACGTAATGCTCATGATTGTCCGTGTCCTTCAGTTTTTGTATATGCTTTATATAGCAAGTAGCGGGCTTGTAGTAGGCTCGGCAGCCCTCGTTTGGTTAACTTTCATGGTAGGTTTTGGCTTGTAAATGAGTCATGTCATGTTGACACTTATGGGGACTTCGGTCTGTAATGGACCATTATCCTTTGTGTGCAACCTTTCTGAACTTGTAAAGTCTATGGGTGTAATTTGTATTGGCTATATAAAGTGTTTGCTAAAGCTATTACTTGTGGATCCCATGGGAAGTGCTTCCTCTAACCTGTCTTTTCTTTTGTAGGTCCTAAGGGACCCTAGGAGGTTTCGGGGAGGCTGACCTTTACGGATGGACTCACAAGAGTGTCGCATGACTTATGCAAAACCAGCTAAGTCCATAAAATTTTGGTATCAAAGCAGGACAAGCACACACAGAAACACTTGTCATGCAAACGTGGGGGACCTAGCTGGGCTGCATGAAGGGCAGGCAGCACGTGCGATCGTTTGGGAGAAATGGACATAGAGATGTAGGGAAATGAGTCACTGAGAGGAGTGTGCGTCCTTGATTGACATTCAAAGGAATGACCAACCCTTTGTGTGAGAGGCACCACGAGGACAAGCAAGCTAGAAAGAATGTATAACGCACAAAGGTTGGGATGGTTGAGTTTGAGCTATGGCTCGACATTGACAACCAAACTTGACAGTGCTCAAGACAAGCAGGGCACTTGGTAAAAGATGAGACCGTACAAAGTGGGATGTATTACTCAACGTCCGAAAGAATTATGCAAAGCTCACAGAGGTGAGGGGAATTGTTAACTCGAAGAATTCAGTACTCATACAAGGGCTTGCATGTGGACGATGGAGTGTTCGTGGCCATCCCAAGACGATCAAAACTCGACGCCATGGAGCATCAAAACTTTCTCTTCAGCATGGAAAGGATTCATCCGTAGGAGGCAGAAGTGTGCAACAAGTTTAACACGTTGCTAGACCTTGAAGGGTGCAGTGGGGACTATATTGGCGAAGAGTCACAATTTAGCAAGTACATTTGCGGGGGCAGAACAAGGCACAAGTTGTTCAGCAAGACGGAGTAGTCCAAAGGGGATGATGGTCTCTGGAACTTTCAGTGGGAAGAATGCAAAGAGGAAAGTTGCTCTAATAGGACAGATATCCAGGAGGGATAGGTCCTGATTCTCTAGAGGGAGAATCATGTGCAGCAGACCGTGCATGTTGAGGAAGAGTACCTCAAGACAGTATCTCCATAAAACTCAACGGATCGAGCAAGCAATGAGGAGTCGTTGCATGATCTCGAATGAAGTAATGCATTGCGAGATCAAGTGGGGGAGCGACCATGGCAACATCATATAAAGGCACACTTGGAGTCGATGTGGAAATCAAACTCAATGGAGGGCTTACCCATGGAATGGTGGGCATGAGGGCCACCATCAACTCAATGCAAATCGAGAGGCGGAGTAACTTGGGTGGAACTTGGTGAAGTATCCAAGCCGTATGAAGGGAGTCGACACAGAAGATGGAACATAGAGCGGAGCCACTGAGCTTTCCTTGGATAGAGGTCAAGGGTATGAACTCTTGTAGAGGCAAGAGTGGGATCATGTTGTTCCATGGGTTCTTCATTTTGATGGAGTGGACTCATCTTATATGGTGCCAAAGACGAAGGGAGCTTCGAGGCACATGCACCTTATCTCAGAGATGCATTTGATAAAGGAACTACGGTGACTCAAATTGTAGAGGCGAAGCTAGGATTAGAAGGCCTTAGCACGGGGCAAGAGAACGCAAAGGCGGGTACTCTTAAAGAATATGCCATAGTGCTATCATTCGAGTTATCATTAAGAAAGTATTGCATAGCAGAGATTGTGCTGGTAGGGGGATAGAGGCCTAGGATCCAGACAGTGGTGAATCAATCCTAGCAAAGTTAGGCGACTTCGAGAGCTACTAGGTGATGGATTGTCCTAGAGCTATGCTTCGTCCAAGTATGACCCGAGAATGGGTGAGCGAAGGTGAATTGTTAAGGAAGCGAACAAAAATCGGGGATGGCGGAGGCCCTACGATGTGCTGGCAGAGGCCACACATAGAGAGATCGTAGTCCGAGTTCATCACATAAGAATCTAAATGTAATGGAGATGTCACTAGGAGGCGACATGGTACAATGGATTGTGGTGGAATAGTTCACGGTAATACAACACATGCAGAGATGTCCCATAAGGGGCACGATCATGTGGAGGTATGATTAGGAGCTACGAGGAGCTCCACTTCGATGAACAATACAATGGAAAGAAGGGCTATGGATTTAAGGAGTGAATGTCATGGTACCGCAGTGGTGGGTCTTCCGTGTGTGTGCATTGAATCTTGCATCGGATTAAAGTTTTGGTCATCAGCATATGTGGGCTATATACCACCGAGGGAGAAGTCAGATTGCAAGTACCAGTAAGTCCCATGGAGGGGACTTGATCATACAGAGGTATGATCGGAGCGACTAGAGAGTTGGACTACTTCAGTGCTTATATTCGCTTAAGGGAGCTCAGTAAGTCAGAGGACAAGGTCGAGTAAGCGAACGTTGCTACCAAGGAAACTAAGGAGAACAGAATCGACATAAGCCCTGCAACAAGATGGCAGAGGCCATGCATGAGAGTTGCAGTCTATCTTTCCATCGACCAAAGAGAACTATTAAGAGAACACAAAGGTATTAAAGCAAGTGGTCGAAAGGGGCGAGGAAGCGATGACGAGTCCAGAGAGGCTTAGCTACCCAAAAAACAAAGTGTCAGTTATAAGAGAGGTGGACTCGGAGGAGTGCCACAGTGCCGCAGAGGCGGATCTACCGATTGTGAAGAAAGGGATGTAGATGTAAGACAACAGATAGTAGGGCCATGGGCTGGCAATGCCACAGTACCGCAGAGGCAGGACTTCCATGGAGTCATCGATCCCTTGCTCTCATGGTGGGAGAGCGTTGATCATAAAAAGGGCCGAGGAGGTGGAGAATACAGAGGCAAACTCCAAGTATCAAGACAGGCCGAAAGGGCAGAGGCCAAGGAATCTCATAAGACCGGTGTCGACGAGCTTCTCATTAAGATAGCCAAAAATGAGGGATTTCGGGTTGATGTAGGAGGGCTCGACCAAGGAATGAAGTAGGCAGCACGTGATACTATACCTTTTCTACTGAGAGGAGTAGGCGACAAAGGTGATGGAGAAGATGGTATAATCCCAGAGGCGACCAGAACTATCAAGACTTACTTCAAGTTGGGGTAAACTTTTTTTGCTCTTTTCGGACAAAACTTTTTGCATTCCGGAAGTTCGATGGTAGTGAGAAGGTGAATTATAGTATCTAACTCAACACAAGGAGTGCAAACACTTCAAGTGCTTCAGAAGTGTGAGAAAAAAGCAAGCGAAATGGTAGTAACTAGCTCGATGCATGAAGTACAACCTCAAGAAGGCGGGCGAAATCAAGTAATCTTTGTCTTTTCAACTCAAGAGAGTGGGCGAAACCAAGTACCCTAGTTCTCATATCTCAAGGAGGCAAACAAAATCAAGTAACCTTTGCCTTCTCAACTCAAAGAGAATGAGCGAAACTTTGTACCCCGATTCTCTTATTTATCTAGTAGAGGAGCTCTGCACAAGTTCAGTGACCCTTCGAGGAAAGCTTATGGAAGATAATAGTTGTCAAATCCTCACCGTTGGTGATCAGTACTACTGAGAGTAGATTGTCTATTTTATTTTCTAATAGAATGACAATCGATAGCGGAGTGATGCAAACCTACTTGGAAGTGACAACTAAAGTTGAAGAAGGATCAATGAGCGAATCTTGTGGAGGAAGGACCTAAAAAAATTTTTAAGTCTGCGAAGTGATACTCGTTAAAGCTCCAATAAGCATCCATCCAATTTAAGGAACATGAGACTATTGCAATATTACCGCATAACAAGAAAGGTCTTTTTCTTCACCAGAAGGATCCGTAGAAATCAACAAGGATCAGCACAGCTCAGCCAACCCCTCACAAAAGTCAGTCATTAGTGAGTTGAAGAAGCATAGCGGATCAGAGTTCGACTACTGAACAACAGCAGTAGAGAGCAGTTAGGAGCTAAGGGGCATGTTGCAGCCAAAGCAACATATTGAAGATTCAGTAAAAGGTGAGGAGATGCAGTGTCTACAGCGGCTTCGACGAGGACGTTGAAGGAATAAGTGAGGGAGAATGTCACAGACAAAAATATAAACAGGGTGTTTGACGTAATGCTCAAAATTGTCCATGTCCTTCAGTTTTTGTACATGCTTTGTGTAGCAAGTAGCAGACTTGCAGTAGGCTTGGTAGCCCTTGTTTTGTTAACTTTCATGACTAGTTTTGGCTTGTAAATGAAAGTCGTGTCATGTGGACACTTGTGGGGACTTTGATTTGTAATGGACCATTACCCTTTGTGTGCAATCTTTCATAACTTGTAAAGTCTATGAAGTAATTTGTATTGGCTATATAAAATGTTTGCTAAAACTGTTGCTTGTTGATCCCGTGGGAAGTGCTTCCTCTAACCCGTTTTCTCTTTTGTAGGTCCTAAGGGACCCTAGGAGGTTTCGGGGAGGTTGACCTTTGCGGACAGACTCGCAAGGGTGCCACACGACTTAGGCAAAACCAACTAAGTCCGTGACAAGCTGTCCCCTTCAACCAAAAAATTAACAAGAGAAGAGCTTCGCAACAGGTCGACAAAGGGCCTATGTTGGCATTGTGATGAGTCATGGAGCCACGACCATCACTGCAAGAAGGGATGACTTCTCCTGATCAAACCCATTGATGATTTTGAACATGAAGAAGAGGACCACGATTATAAGGAGGAGAACACGGAGGAAGATCCACAACTGACCGATTGTATGGTGCATGCTCTTACGGGCTATGTGAACCCACAAACAATGAAAATTGGAGGTTTCCTCAAGCAATAGCAGCCTATCAACGTCCTCATCGATACCGGGAGTACCAATAATTTCATGAACAACAAGGTTGCTAACCGGATGGCGCTTCCTATCGAGAATTGCAGTAGGGTCGACGTCAAGGTGTCCGACAGCCGAATTTGGACATGCGATCGAAAGTGCCGACGGGTGAGATTAATGCTACAAAATCAGGAAATTGTTGCTGACTTCTTCCTCCTCCCTCTCGATGATTATAAGATGGTACTCAGCATCGAATGGCTGACCACACAAGGCGATGTTTCCTAAAATTTTTTAAAATTAATTATGAAAATTTTCAACAACGGAAAATAGGTGATCCTGCGCGGGAAACATGAGAGCGACGTGACAATGGTTTCGATACAGCGCATGGAGAAAGTCCTACAAAAAGTGCACAACGGCTTCCTAATGCAGCTTCAATAGTTACAATCAAAGGAACTGATGAAGATTGAAGATCCAGATCTTCTCCAATTACTCACTAAATTTTCAGACATCTTTGCTAAATCATGCAGCCTGCCTCCTACCCGACTGCACGACCTCCGTATACTGATCCTACCGAGCAAACCACCAGCCAATACTCGACTGTACCACTATTCCCATCTTCAAAAGATCAAAATTGAGAAGACTATATAGGAGATGCTTGAGACATGGACCATTCGGCTAAGCTGTAGCCCCTACTCTTTGCCAGTGTTCCTCGTACAGAAGAAGGATGAAACATGGTGCATATACGTGAACTACTGAGTCATCAACGACATCACAGTCAAGGATAAATATCCTATTCCGATGGTAGACGAGCTACTAGATGAATTAAAGGGAGCCTGGGTCTTCACAAAGTTAGATATGTGATATGTATATCATCAAATTCGAGTGCACGAGGAAGACATACCGAAGACCGCTTTACGAACGTGCAATAGCCAGTACAAATTTTTGGTAATGCCCTTTAGTCTCACCAATGCTCCCTCCACTTTTTAGAGCCTCATGAATGATATTTTCTGGAGTTATCTTTGTAAGTATGTGCTGATTTTCTTTGATGACATTCTCATTTTTAGCCCCTCACTTGAAAGCCACCTTTATCACTTACGGCTTATTCCGACGGTTCTTCAAGAACATATACTTTTTGTCAAATAGTCAAAATGAAGTTTTTTTTCCGAAAAAGGTGGAGTATCTTAGGCATATAATTTTGGAGGAAGGTATAGCTGTGGACCCTTTAAAAATTGAAGCAATACAAGGTTGGCCGACGCCCAAGAACATAAAAGCGCTGTGCAGATTTCTTGGACTGATCGACTACTACCATCAGTTTGTAAAAGATTATGGGAAGATCAGTACCACCCTCACATCCTTGCTGAAGAAGGATGCCTTCCTATGGTTGGATAAAACCTCTATAGCCTTCGACGCTCTCAAGGCTGCAATGTTATCTACACCCGTGTTGGCGCTACCCAACTTCGACAAAACGTTCGTAATTGAAGCTGACGCATAAAGAGTTGGGATCAGTGCCATCCTCATACAAGAAGGCTGACCCCTCACCTACACCAGCAAAGCCTTATCTCCTCCACACCTAAAGATGTTCATCTACAACAAGGAGATGCTTGTGATCGTGCACGCGGTGACAAAGTGGAGACCTTACCTGATCGACCAATGCTTTCAAATAAAGACCGACCACAAGAGCCTTAAATATTTTGTGGAGCAGAAGATATCGACTCTGAGCAGCAAAAATAGGTAACAAAACTCCTTGGATATGATTATAAAATAATTTACAAGAAAGGGAAAGAGAATGTGGTGGCATATGTGCTCTCCCGACTACTCGAGCAAGCTGAACTTTCGACCATCTCTGTCCCGATTAGCAACTTCCTTGAAGACATTATAAAGGAATGGCGAGACGACCTAGAAATTTGGGAGACCATCAAAAAAATGGAGGAAGAACCAGGCTCCGTGGCGTATTACAATTGGGATTCGAAGGATTTACGATATAAAGGACATATAGTACTAGTACCATTCCCCCTACATAAATACCATCTTACAGGAGATGCATTCCTCACAATCAGCTAGGCACTTTAGATTCCATCGAACCTACAAGAGGATCAAATAGAATTTCTTTTAGAAAGGGATGAAGAACTCCATTGCTGAATTTGTGGCGTGGTGCAACACATGTCAACGACATAAAGGTGAAACAATGGCAAGCCCTAGGAAGCTGCAACCTCTACCCATTCTGGACTCAGTTTGGACTGACATCTCGATGGACTTCATCGAACGATGGATCCCATCCCAAGGAAAAGGTACAACCCTCGTTGTGGTTGATCAACTCACCAAATATGCTCATTTTTGCGTCGTCCGCAACCCTTACACTGCCACTAGCATTACTTGAATCTTCATGGATAATATTGTAAAATTACATGGGATGCCTAGATTTATTGTGAGTGATTGTGATAGGATCTTCACCAACAAATTTTGGACATAACTCTTCTAGTTATAGGGCACCAAATTAAAGATGAGCACAACATACGACCCACAGACCAACGACCAAATTGAAGTGGTAAACAGGTGCTTGGAGACTTACCTTAGATGTTTTACCAGTGAACAACCAAAAGAATGGACGAAGTGGCTCCTTTGGGCCGAGTGGTGGTATAACATAACTTATCACTCTTCCACTAAATGTACTCCATTTGAAGCTGTGTATGGCCAACCACCTCCTATAATCCCAAAATATGTAATCAGCTCATCCAAGATAGACCAGGTAGACAAGGAACTCATGGACAAGGATAAAATAATGAAATTGCTGAAGGATAATCTCTCAACAGCACATGCCAGGATGAAGCATCAATATGACATGCACGAAAGTGAAAGAGAGTTCTCGGTGGGAGATTGGGTCTTCCTTAGGCTCCAGCTCTACAAACATACACCAATCCACACCAGAGCATCTATGAAGCTATCATCACGCTTTTACGGGCCCTACCATATTACAAAGCACATAGGAAGTGGCATACAGGTTGGACCTACATATAGACTGTAAGATCCATCCAGTCTTTTATGTATTATGCTTGAAGCCTAAGCTTGGTGAGAACGAGACGGTCTAGAGTCACCTATTGGACACTACTGCCCACGGAGAGATCTAAATCTAGTCGGAGGTGATTCTTGACTGACGGATCATGATGCATCGTCGACATCCTACTACTAAAGTGCTAGTATGATGGACGAGTCTACATGTCGAAGATGCTATGTGGGAGCCCTATGAAGAGTTGAAGATCAAATTTTCGGAGTTCATGGAGCCTCAGCCTCGAGGATAAGGCTGATTCGAAGAGGACGGGTCTGTTAATACCCTAGCTAGGTCGGGTCGTAAGTTTACTAAGTCATGATGTCAATAAAATCTCAAGGCAAGTAATAAACCCTAACCACCTTAATTAAAAAGGTCGGCTAGGGTTAGGAGTCATCTAGCCACTGCCCCCCTATTATTTGGGAAAGGCAACTAAGGTTGTTGGAGTCTTCATTAGGGTTCGGGTTTTTGAGCCCTATATGAGCACTTGTAGCCCCCTATTCATCAAGCAATACAACTTTTCTTTAAGCTATTGTGTTGATTTCCAAGGAGATTGATCTCCTATAGAGATCGTTCCAATGATAGAATCCTGCGGGGTTCTATCATTTGGTATCAAGCTTGCACATTATTTATTGTAGATATACTATTCTTTGTTAGTGTCAACCCCCCACCCCCCCACGAATTATCACATTCAAGAGGCATGAACCTATCTTAAATGTAAAAATATTATTAGTCATCAATAGACCAAATCCAGGATCTAAACTAATATTTGAAGACACTAAGAAACATTCAAACTTTAAAATCCACGTCTATAAAATCTGTTCAGTTTATAATACACCACTTCACCCAAATATTTATAAAATCCAAGCCAACTCTACGAAATAATAACCAGATCATAAATCCATAAGAATGAGAATCTATATGATCACAAAACCAATATTTACGATAAGTTTATATCATTATACAAGTTAACTTAACATTCTAAAATTCTAAACATGAAAGGTCCTTTAAACATTTACAAGACACATCACTTCAAAACTTATTGACAATATTCCATTAGATGTAAAGTATTCTTATACAACAAAAACATATCATCTAATAAAGATTTGCCTAAAATCTTCTAGCTTTCCACTGTGTCAATCCAGTTTCAAACATTTCAGTAAATGACAAGCTAACCTGAAAAAAAACTAATATATCAAAAGAGTGAGCTACAAAACTCAACAAGTAACAAACATATCCAAGATAAAGGAGGCTAGTTTCAAACAAATTTGGTATCAAAATACAAGACAGAGATAAAAAAATTCATGGATATCAGCTCATTAGATACAGAATTACAAATGTCATTTCATTCAAAATACATTTGATTCATAAATGGAATGAAGAGCAATGAGAGCATATCAATGACGTAAGATGTATTTCGAAGCATATCAAAGGCATATGAAATGTTTCGGGACATATCGACAATAAATAAAATATTTCAGAATATAACAATGCAAATGAAATATTTTAGAACATATCAAAGGCGTATAAAATATTTCAGGACATATTAATAATAAATAAAATATTTTAGAACATAACAATGACATTCAAAATATTTCGGAGCATGTTAAAGATGTACTACATATTTCAAAGCATATCAATGGTGTATGAATAAACTCAAAGCTTAACAAATGAACAAATAAGGAACATAAGCTCAAATTTCATATCATACATAACATTCATTTCATTCTTATCCAAAGCGCACATATAAACTCAAAAGCAATGCTTTGGATATCATATCAAAAACATAGAGTATGAAGTGAGATCATAAACATAATATGGTTCATCCATTACTGAATGACCGCCAAATATAAGTCTCCCACGTTTGAGAGCTCCATCCACCTACGTTTGAGTGAAGTCATAGGGGGTCGACAGATCATCTCGGGCTTTAAGCATAACTCCCTTTATCATTTCTAATAAAAGTTCACATTATCTCACAAATACTAGAGTATAAAAGGACATAAGTAATAAAAGTGGCATATATCATAAGCACATGTGGAACTACTAACTATACATGTGCAAATGTGAATTTGTAATATGCATTCAGATAGACAAAGAATAAAAGATAAGAGTACACAAGAATTTAAAACAATAATTTAAGGCTCAATTATGTTAGGATTGATTGGCACTAAGAAGAGGGGGGGGGGGGGGGGGGGGGGGGGGGGGGGGTGTGATTGAATTAATGCAAGAGTAAAAATGCTCGATTTGAAAATCTTACTTACGAAAAAGAAAGAAAATTAGAAACACCTTTTTATATTTTGTTTAAAATAACTAAAAAAATAAATTAAGAGAAAGTCACAAAATGATGCTCAGATCTTACTTTAAACTAGTTAAGAGCAATTAAAAGTAGTAAATAATGTAAGAGTAGAGAACTCACAAATTTATAGTGGTTCGGTCTCAACTTGGCCTACGTCCACTCCCAAGTCCTCTTCTCCGAGGTCCACCAATGTCCACTATTATTTTTCTTTTTGTGAAGATCAAACCCTTACACTTCCCACTCTCTTTTTCACAAACTCAGGAGAGGAACCTTACAAACTCATAAGTGTCACAGACTATGCTGGTTTTGCTTAAGTCGTGTGATACCCTTGCGAGTCCGTCCGCAAAGGTCAGCCTCCCCGAAATCTCCTAGGGTTTCTTAGGACCTGCAAAAGAGAAAATGGGTTAGAGGAAGCACTTCCCACGGGATCCACAAGTAACAACTCTAGCAAACACTTTATATAGCTAATACAAATTAAAAATCATGGACTTTACAAGTTCTGAAAGATTGTACATAAAGGATAATGTTCCATTACATACTGAAGTCCACAAAAGTGCCTATATGACATAACTCCCATTTACAAGCCGAAACTAACCATAAAAGATAATCAAATAATGGTTGCCAAGCCTACTGCAAGCTCGCTACTTGCTGTACAAAGAATGTACAAAAACCGAAGGACACAGACAAACATGAGCATTACATCAAACACCTTGTTTATATTTTTGTCCGTGACATTCTCCCCCATTTATTCCTTCAACATCCTCATCGAAGCCACTATAGACGCTGCATTTCCTCGCCTTTTGCTGAATCTTCAATCTTATGCTTTGGCTGTAACACGCCCCTTGGCTCCCAATTGCTCTTCGCCACTGTTGTTGAGTAGTTGAACTATGATCCGCCATGCACTTCACCTCGCTAATGATTGACCCTGTTGTGGGGTTGGCTAAGTTGTGCTAATCCTTGTTGATTCCTGCGGATCCTTCTGATGAAGGAAAAGACCTTCCTTGTTATGCTCTAATATCGCAATGATCTCATGTTGCTTAAACTGGGTGGATGCTTGTTGGAGCTTTAACGAGCATTAACTCACAGACTTTGAAGTTTTGAATGTCCTTCCTTCATAAAATTTGCCCATTAATTCTTCTTTAACTTAGTTGTCACTTCCAAGTAGGTTCACATCACTTTCACTTTCGATTGACATTCTGTTGGGAAATGAAACGGACAATCTACTCTTAGTAGCACTGATCACCAATGTTGAGGATTTGATAACTATTATCTTTTATAAGCTTTCCTCGAAGGGTCACTGAACTTGTGCGGAGCTCCTCTACTGGATAAATAAGAGAATTAGGATACTAAGTCTCACCTATTCTCTATGAGTTGAGAAAGCAAAGGTTACTTGATTTTGCCTGCCTTCTCGAGGTTTGAGAACTGGGGTACTTGGTTTCGCCCACTCTCTTGAGTTGAGAAGGCAAAGGTTACTTGATTACACCTACCTCCTCGAGGTTGTACTTCATGCATCGAGCTGGTTACTAGCAATTCGCCTACTCTTTGCTCACACTTCTGAAGTTCTCAAAGTGTTTACACTTCTTGCATTGAGTTAGCTACTGTGATTCACCTTCCCACTGCCATCAATCTTCCAGAATGCAAGAAGTTTTGCCCGAAAAGAGCAAAATTTTACCTCAACTTGGAGTCTTCCAAGTTGGAGTAAGTCTTTGATAGTTTTGGTCACATATAGGATTGTACCGTCTTTTCCATCACCTTTGTCGCCTACTCCTCTGAGTAGAAAAGGTGCAGTATCGTGTACTGCTTACTTCGTTCCTTGGTCGAGCACTCCTGCATCAACCCGAAGTCCCTCACTTTTGACTATCTTGATGAGAAGCACATGGAAAATGATCCTATAAAGTTCCTTAGCCTTTGCCCTTCTGCCCTATCTTGGTACTTGGAGTTTGCCTCTGCATTCTCCACCTTCTCAACCCCTTTTACAACCAATGCTCTCCCTCCATAAGAGCAAGGGATCGATGACTCCATGGAAGTCCCACCTCTGCGGTACCTTGGCGTTGCCGAGTCCATGGCTCTACTATCCGTTGCATTGCATCTGCGTCCCTTTCTTTGCAATCAGTAGGTCCGCCTCTACGACACTATGGCACTCCTTTGAGTCCTCCTCTTTTGTGGTCGATGCTTTGCTTTTAGGTAGCTGAGACCCTCTGGACTCGTCATCGCTTCCTCGTCCCTTTTGACCACCTGCTTCAACACCTCTATGTTCTCCAAGCAGCTTCCCTTGGTTGTTGGAAAGACAGACTGCAACTCCCATACATGGCCTCCGTCATCTTGTTGCGGGGCTCGTGCTGATTCTGTTCTCCTTAGCTTTCTTGGTAGCAACGTTCGCTTATTAGACCTTGTCCTCTGACTTATCGAGCTCCCATAAGCGAATATAAGCACTGAAGTAGTTCAACTCTCTAGTTGCTCTGATCATTCTTCTGTATGATCAAATCCCCTCCATGGGACTCTTTAGTACTTGCACTCAAAATTCTCCCTCGGTGGTACACAACCCCCATATGCTAATAACCAAGGCTTTGTAAGATTCACTATGCACACGCGGAAGACCCGCCGCTGCGGTACCATGGCATTCACTCCTTGAATCCATAGCCCTTCTTTCCGTTGTATTGTTCATTGAAGTGGAGCTCTCGATAGCTCCTGATCATACCTCCGCATGATCATGTCCCTCATGGGACCTCTCCGCATGTGTAGTATTACTGCGAACTATTCCACCATGATCTGTTGTACCATGTCGCCTCCTGGTGACATCTCTATTGCATTCAGATTCTTGTGTGATAAACTCGGATTACGACTTCTCCATTTGTGGCATCTACTAACACATCGTAGGGCCTCTACCATCTCCGATTTTTGTTCGCTCCCTTGGCAATTCACCTTCGCCCACCCATTCTCGAATCACACCCGGACTAGGCATAGTTCTATGACAGTCCATCACCTAGTACTCTCAAAGTCCCTTGACTTCGCTAGAAATGATGCACCATTGTCTGGATCCTGGGCCGCTATCCCCCACCAGCACAATCTCCGCTGTGCACCACTTCCTTCATGACAACTTGAATAGCAGCACTGTGACATATTCTTCAAGAGTACCCACCCCTGTATCATCTTGCCCCATGCTAAGTCCTTCTGATTCCAACTTCGTCTCTACAAGTTGAATCACCTTAGTTCCTCTATCAAATGCTTCTCTGAGATAAGGTGCATGCGCCTCGAAGCTCCTTTCGTCTTTGGCACCCTGCAAAATGAGTCCGCCCCAACGGAATGAAGAACCCATGGAATGATATAATCACACTATTGCCTCTACAAGAGTTCATGTCATTGACCTCTATCCAAGGAAAGCTCTGTGCTTCCACTCCATGTTTCCATCTTCTACGCAACTCCCTTCATGCGGCTTGGATACTTCACCAAGTTCCACCCAAGTTGCTTCACCTCTCAATTTGTATTGAGTTGATGATGGCCCTCATGCCCACCATTCCACAGGTCAGCCCTCCGTTGAGTTCGATTTCCACATCGACCAATGCATTGGTGGATGCATTGCTAGATCAAGAATAACTACAATGGTAAAAGGGCATTACAATCAAATGTTAGGCTGGAGTCAGGTTCGAGCATCGGGCCAAGATTCGGACGACGTAGTGGGAGCTAGCCGAGAGTTTGTCGAAGGTCGACCAATGTTTGGACGATGTTATCGGGAACTCACCGAGAGCTCACAAGAGGTTTGCCGGGAAGTTTGTCATGAGTTCGCCGACAGGTTATCAAGAGCTCGCCGAGAGTTCACCGGAAGAATACCGGAAAGTTCATCGGGAGTTCATCGACAGGTTATTGAGAGCTCGTCGGGTGTTCGCCGGAAGAATGCTGGAAGTTTGTTGGGCATTCGCCGAAGGAAATCGGGAGCTCACCGGGGGTTCATCGGAAAGATACTAGGAGTTCGCCGAAGAGATGATCGGACAATGAACATTTTACATTGAGTGTCATAGTTAGCATCGTAATGAGAGTTAGCTTTACTAACTCAATTAAGAGGCCATTAGGCCTTAATTGCGACTGATTTGGACTCATTATAAAAATTATTTCAGTAACACAAGGTCAGATAAGGCACAATCTTCGAAGACACGGTCTCCAATATGACAGTCTTTAAAGGTGTGTCAGGCGGTTGAACCGCCCAAACATAGTCTCCTAGACTGTTAGGCGGCTGAACTGCCCAGAACACAGTCTCCCAAATTGTGTCAAGCAGCTGAACCGCCCAGAATGCAGTCTTCGAGAATAGCACCTCGGGATCACTTAAAAATTAATTTTTGGCTCCACTTTTGAAGCCATTTGGGGCCTATAAATTGTTGGTTACAGGTGCCCTACAAGCCAATCGCGTAGTGATGGCACGTGTGACACGCTGTGTCATCTTTTTGCTTATGATTAATATTGGCATATTCTCACATTATATTATTTGTTACATATATATATATTGTGATGTTCTTGGTTCTGTGCAATGGGAATCAGATCATGATGAGATCACGATAATGAGATCGATTCACCTTTAAACACAGATCTTAAATAATCCCGGTCATAGGTTACTCGAGAGGGACATCGAGATAACCGGATAGACCGGTGTACTATATACCCATCCATATGATGGAAGCGGTTGGTCTCAAAGCCACTTGTATGGAGACACTAAGGATATAGTAGAGGTGCTCATTGGAGAATGAGTTCACTGATTGATCCGCTTATGGAATATGGTTAATGATACCTAATGTCAAACACTGATTTCATAGTCTCAGTTGTGTATCTGGTCCTTAGACTTGAGACACCACGGATGCCTTGTATGAGTACTCCTTTCTTTGACGCCATACTTACTGGTTTGGAAAGTTTCAGATCTGGTATAGCTGGTTATCGGGATTGGTAGCCAACCTTACGAAGGTAATTGAGTGTCAATTGAGGATCATCCACTCTCGGTATCACGAGAGGAATATCCCATATGTGTTTGCTCAGATAAATCTCTGGCCAGGGTCATTCGGATTGAGAGAGAAGGAGTTCTCCAGTAGAATCTGAATAGAGCAAGACAAATTGATTCCGTATGTGACCTAACAGTACCATGTCCAATATACGGTCACTCGGATACTATTTGGATGAAGGATTATAGATACATGGTAACTGTGGACAAACAGGTCCGATAGATTTGATCCCCCCTATACCTTTTGGAGACTATGGCGTAGTGGCCTAGTACGTCTATAGTCGATGAGTCAAGTGAATTATTATGAGGATAATAATTCACTATATCAGAAATAGTTCTGATGGGAGTGACTCACGGCCAGCTCGATATCGGGCCTAGAGGGTCACACACATATGATGGATGCTTCAGCGAATAGAGGATTGGATGAAGATCCAATTAGCCCCTATTCTTATTAGATAAGATCTTAAGCTGATGGACTCCTTGATTAAGGCCCAGTTAAAGGCATAAGGAGATTGTTGAATAAAGATCCAATAATACAAGGTTAGTGGATAATTTGATGGAGATCCAATACCCACTAAGGAAGGAGCCCTAGGATTTTTGGTGGCTCTCTATAAATAGGAGGGGAGACTCATGGTTGATAGGCTGTAGCTTTAGCCACCACCTCATATTCTCCTCCCTCCCTCTGAGCAAGGGTTGCAAGATCAGATTGGAGGAGTTTCATTGCAGAGATTCATCGTGTGGATACCGCTAGAGAGGAGGACGCTTGACCTCCTTCATCTTCTCCATCCGGATCTGGAATACAAGGATATATGATCTCCCTAGGTAAAATCAATCTCTCACACATCGTGATTTTTTCAGTTTTTACGATTTTTCTCGCGACCCCAATCTTTTGCACGATGATTTGATCTGCGTGGGAAACCAATTTTTATTTTGATTTTCGCTGCGCATGTGATGCACCCACTAAGGTTTCCTAACAGTGGTATCAGAGCGAAGGTTTTCGTGCGAATTGGTTTTAAACTGCGTGTGATGAGATTGTATCGCGTAAAATTGTTCTACGCGTTCTTGCTCCATTTTCGCAGCGAAGGTAGCGAGGAGGAGGGGCCGCTAACCACGGCCAGCCCCCATGCAAGGCCGGCCACCCATGGCCAGGCCGTGGCCAAGGTCAGCCCGCGAGGGGCATCCGCCTGCATGTCACGGTCAAAATGTAGATAAGGTGTTTGATGAAATGCTCATGTTTGTCCGTGTCCTTCGCTTTGGGTACAAATATTGTACAGCAAGTAGCGGGCTTGCAGTAGGCTTAGCAGCCCTAGTTTGGTTTGCTCTATGGCCAATTATGGCTTGTAATCACAAGGATGTCTTGTAAGCACTAGTGGGGGACATCGGTCTGTAATGGACCATTATCCTTTGTGTGCAACCTCTCTGAGTTTGTGATGTCCTCGAATGTAATTTGCATATGGCTTATGAAGTGTTTGCTTGAGCAGTTGCTTGTGGATCCCGTGGGAATTGCTTCTTCTGGCCTGTTTTCTCTTTTGTGAGCCTAAGGGACTCTAGGAGATCTCGGGGTAGGCTGACCCTGTGCGGACAGATAACGCTTTGGGCGTTCCACGACTTAGGCAATTTCAGCTAAGTCTTCGGGAGGGCCGCAAGGGTGCCGCACGGCTTAGGCAAATCAGCTAAGCCCGTGACATGCAGGGGCAGCAACCCGTAGGGGCGGCGACTGCAATTAGCCTGCAGCGCGGTGTCCACAAAGGGGCAGGCTGTATGGCGGCGCACCTACAAGTGGGTCCGCTGCCAGCGACCAGCTCGAAAGGGGCTGTCGCCCGCGGCTAGCCCTGCCGCCTACGCAGGGGCAGCGGCGACGACGTCGCAGAGGGCGGCAAGGAGAGGGCTAGGGCATCCTTTTGAGAAAAGGATGATCTTGCCCCTCTAAATTTTAAAAATTTCGAGGACTATCTTCATGTACAAAATTCTAAAAATGCCCTCAACAATTTTAGAAATTCCATGGACTATCCTCTCATCCAGAATTATAAAAATACCCTTGACAATTTTAAAAATTTCGAGAACTGTCCTCTTATCTAGAATTATGAAAATGTCTTTGACAATTCTGGAAATTCTGAGCATGTCTTGATTTTCAGAAAAATAATTAATTAAATAGTTTAATTAATTATTATATATATATAGTAATCCTACATATGATGTGATGTACATGTGATGTATAATGTGGATGGATGATCATGAGTCATGTGATGTGTGTAATTATGATTATTATTATTATTGGGGCCTGTGAGCCTGTATTTTTCTCGTTTATTGTTGGGCCTACGTGATTGTGATTATTTGTAATTACATGGAGAGGCGCAGTGGGAGCGTGGAGGTTACAACGGGACCCACGATGTCGTGGCGGGAGATCACGACGCATGGTGATGCGACAACTCGACGGAACCGATGATGATGAGATCAACAATCACAGGGCATGGAGATGCGCCAATGCACACATAGATCCTATTGTGAGTGATTAGACCCATTGGCTCGGGCTTAATCATATTAGGTGATGGCTCATGATCATCCAGTGTGGCTTGCATATGTGATGTGTTATACACATACTAGATATATTATATATATATTTACATGCGATGTAGAAATATATTAAATATGTATGTGTGTGACAAGCCATATTAGGAGATTGATACGAAACAAAAACCCCTCCTATGATAATATTAAGTCGGTAAGCGTGAGGTAATAATATTGACCCACGTGGCCTTCCATCGTTATAGGAAGAAATTGAATCACGACATAGGTTGAGTTGGTCGAGTCCCTCGAGGCTCACCTATCTACGTGATCGAGATCTTGCCTACGACATAGAGATGTCACCGGTGACCTGAGGACATGGTATGCTTGGTCGAGTCCCTCGAGGGCATATCATCGAACCAGACTCATCTTGTAATGATGGTGATGACTTAACTGAACGTCATGGTTGGTTGAGTCCCTCGAGACTATGATAGTGGAATATCCCATATGTGCTTACTCAGACAAATCCCTGGCTAGGGTCATTCGGATTGAGAGAGAAGGAGTTCTCCGGTAGAATCCGAATAGAGCAAGACAAACTGATTTCGTATGTGACCTGACAATACCATGTCCAATATACGATCTCTAGAATATTATTTGGATGAGGGATTATAGATACATGGTAACTATGGACAGACAGGTCCGATGGATTTGATCCCCCATATACCGTATGGAGACTATGGCGTAGTGGCCTAGTACATCCATAGTCGATGAGTCGAGTGAATTATTATGAGGATAATAATTCACTATATCATAAGGAGTTCTGATGGGAGTGACTCACGGCCAGCTCGGTATCGGGCCTAGAGGGTCACACACATATGGTGGATGCTTCAGCGAATAGAGGATTGGATGAAGATCCAATTAGCCCCTATTCTCATTAGATGAGACCTTAAACTGATGGGCTCCTTGATTAAGGCCTAGTTAAAGGCCTAAGGAGATTATTGGATAGAGATCCAATAATACAAGGTTAGTGGATAATTGGATGGAGATCCAATACCCACTAAGGAAGGAGCCCTAGGGTTTTTGGTGGCTCTCTATAAATAGGAGGGGAGACTCATGGTTGATAGGCTGCAGCTTTAGCCACCACCTCCTATTCTCCTCCCTCCCTCTGAGCAAGAATTGCAAGATTAGATTAGAGGAGTTTCGCTGTAAAGATCCATCGTGTGGATACTGCTAGAGAGGAGGACACTTGACCTCCTTCATCTTCTCCATCCGGATCTGGAATACAAGGATATACGATCTCCCTAGGTAAAATCAATCTCTTACACATCGTGATTTTTCTTGCGACCCCAATCTTTTGCACGATGATTTGATCTGCATGGGAAATCGATTTTTGTTTTGATTTTCGCTGCGCATGTGATGCACCCGCTGAGGTTTCCCAACATAAATGCACTACCCTTTCTTGCCTGAGGTATACAAGCAATTAAGAGCAAAAATCTTATGAAAACGCTATTGTAATTAAGAGCTTCTCCTCATTTCATCTTGTATAGTTTTTTGTTTAAGGGAGAGCTTTGAGTTTTATAAAGGTTATCACCTAAACCTGTAAATGGAGAATAGAGTTGTAAGAGGGTAGTTGATCTTCACCTATTGAAGGAAGATCAATAGTGGAAGCCGATGGCCTCAACGGAGGAGGAATCAGGAAGTGGACGTAGGTCACAAGACCAAACCTCTATAAAATCGGTTTGCTTCATCTTCTTTGCTCTTTAACTTCATTACTTCGTTATTTAACTATCTATTATCTTTGCTTGTAATATTACAAACATCTCTACACTTAAACGCATTTTTGATATGATTTTCATTGAGCAAAATTTTTAAATCGATGAAGATTTCTCATCACCACTAATTCACCCCCCCCCCCCCCCCCCCCTTTTCCTAGTGATGTTTTGATCCTAACAATTGCTACCAGAGCCACATTTTCTCTCTATTTGGCTTAAAATCCAAGAGAGATAGCTTTTATTGGCAATCAAGAGGGACTCTCTATCACTCGTCCTCCCATGTTCAATGGGACAGATTACATGTATTAAAAAACTCGAATGACAATTTTCCTACTTTCTATAGATTTTGAATTATGGTATATTGTTGAAAGCGGTTTTGAAAAGTCTTACAAACTGATGAACGAATAGAATGATTTGGAATAGAAGACTTTCTCTTTGAATGCTAAGGTGATGAACGCTTTATTTTGTGCTCTTGATAAAAATAAATTTAATCGGGTTTCTATATGTGAAACTGCGCACGAGATTTGGCATACACTTGAAGTCACACAAGAAGGTACTAGTTGAGTCAAAGGGTCAAAAATTAATCTTTTAGCGCATAGTTATGAGTTGTTTCGCATGAAACCAAGTGAGACCATTGGAGACATGTACACTCGTTTTACGGATGTCGTCAATGATCTAAAAGCGCTTGGTAAAAGTTTTTTAAATTTTGAACATGTTAATAAAATATTAAGATCCCTTCCAAAAAGTTGGGATCCTAAAGCAATGGTAATACAAGAAGCAAAAGACCTAAATAATTTTCTGCTTGAAGAATTAATCGGATCTCTGATGACTTACGAAATGACATGTATAGTACATAATGAACTCGAGAATAACCTTCCAAAGAATAGGAAGGGCATAGCAGTTAGAACCAAGAAAGACCACTTGGGAGAAAACTCAAGTGACGATGATGATGATAAGGACTTTGCACTTCTTACAAGAAAATTTAAGAAATTCTTAAAAATGACTAAAAAAAGACTCAATAATATGTTACGAATGTAAGAAGCCGGGACACTTCAAATATGAATGTCCCCAAGTGAAGAAGAAGCAACAAAAGAAGAAGAAGACGCTGAAAGCTACTTGGGATGACTTAAGTTCATCCGAAGACGAGGAGCTAACCAAAAAGGAAGAAGTTACAAATTACGCTCTATTGGCATTTGGCAACGAGGTAAGTAATCTAAATGAGTATTCTTTATCTTATGATGAATTATTTAATACATTTAATGACTTGTTTGATGATCTTAAATTAGTTAGTAATAAGTATAAATTGTTAAATAAAGATCATGCTTCACTTGCTAGTAAGTTTAAAAATTTTAAAAATGAGTATGATGAACATAGGATAGTTCCTTGCACTAAGTGTGAAGAATTAGATATACTTAAGAAAGAAAAGATTTCATTACAAGACATATTAGAAAAAATTAAAATAGGTAACAAATCCTTAAACATGATCCTTGCTAATAAGGGTCATGCTCATAGAAAGGAAGGAATTGACCTTATGAGTAACACTCAACAAAAGTCAACCATCATCGTTAAAGGAATTAAATGTAATTTTTATGGAAGAATTGGATACTATGCTTATAAATGTTCATTTAAAATATATAGTCCACAAAAATTAATTTGGGTTCCTAAATGAACCATAAACAACTCAACGCCATTAGTAAAATTAGGTAGAATTTTTTATGAGGAACCCAAAGGCAAATGAGTACCTAAACCAAAACCCTTTTTCTTGTAGGTATGTCTCTAAACAAAGGCTAGAAGTACTAAATGATACCTTGATAGTGGATGCTCTAGGCATATAACCGAAGATCCAACTCATTTCTTCAAGCTTACTACCCTAAATGAAGGATTTGTCACCTTCGGAGACAACAACAAAAGAAAAATCATTGGGAAAGGAACCATAGGTAACAAATCAAACCTTTTGATAGAAGATGTATTATTAGTTGATAGTTTGAAACATAAACTACTAAGCATTAGCCAATTGTGTGATAAATGATACATTATCAAATTTGAATTTAATGATTGTATAATTGAAATATCATACAAAAATAGTTCTATGATTGCCTTAAGAAGCAATAATGTGTATACTATTGACATTGATAATTTTTGTAATGAAATGTATTTTCGACCTTAAATGATGATACATGGATTTGACATAGGAGACTAGGACATGCTAGTATGAAACTATTAAACCAAATCTCAACTAAAAATCTAGTAAGAGGAATGCCTAGCATCAAGTTCGAAAAGATAAAGTTTATGATGCATGTCAACTAGGAAAATAAATAAAAAATAGTTTCAAATCAAAAAATCAAATAAGCACCTCTAGGCCACTATAATTGATCCATATAGATTTATTTGGACTAATTGATACTACAAGTTTAGGAGGTAGCAAATATGCGTTTGTTATTGTAGATGATTATAGTAGATATACTTAGACCTATTTCTTGGCACATAAAAGTGATTTCTTTAAATATTTTTTAAAATTTTACAAACTTGTTCAAAACGAAAAGGGTTTTATGATTTCATCTATACATAGTAATCATGGTGGTGAGTTTCAAAATCATGATTTTTAAATTTTTTATGACTCAAATGGGTATAATTATAATTTCTTTACTCCTAGAAATCAACAACAAAATGGAGTAGTAGAAAGAAATAATAGGAGCTTACAAGAAATGGCTAGAACCATGTTAAACGAACATAGCCTACCTAAGTATTTTTGTGCCGAAGTCATTAACACGACATGCTATATTATGAATAGGGTTCTCGTAAGACTATTACTCTCCAAAACTCCTTATGAATTATGGAATAATAAAAAACCTAATATTTCATATTTCAAAGTATTTGGTTGTAAATATTTTATTTTGAATGAAAAAGATGCCTTAGGAAAGTTCAATGTAAAATCCGATTAAGGCATATTTCTTGGTTATTCCTCAATTTTAAAAGCTTATCGTGTCTTTAATAAAAGAACTCTAGTAATTGAGGAATCCATCGATATTATTTTTAATGATGTTTCCAAATTGAAGAAAATTAATTTTGACGATGATTTTGATTTTGATATTTTAAATTTGAATGATAAAACTCCTCTCCAAAATAACTTGGATGCATCTACTTCCAAGAAATCCTTACCTAAGGAATGGAAGTATGTAGATACTCATCCTAAGGAGTTAATAATATGAGATATACTAAAAGGTGTTTAAACTCGTTCATCATTTAAGAATTTTTGTGCTAACACCGCATTTTTATCTCAATTTGAACCAAAATGCATTGAGGAAGCCCTAAAAGATCATTTTTGGGTTATATCAATGCATGAAGAGTTAAACTAATTTGAGAGAAATAAGGTGTGGAAGCTTGTTCCTAGACCTAATGACCGTTTAGTAATTGATATTAAATGAGTCTTTAGAAACAAACAAGATGAAAATGGTATCGTGGTTAGAAACAAGGCTAGATTAGTGGCCAAGGGTTTCAACCAAGAAGAAGAGATTGATTATGAAGAGACTTTCTCTCCTGTGGCTAGACTTGAAGCCATAAGGATGCTCCTTGTCTTTGCCTCTTTTAAGAATTTTAAGTGATTTCAAATGGATGTCAAAAATGCTTTTCTTAACGGTTTCATTTCCGAAGAAGTTTATGTTGAACAACCCACCGGTTTTGAAAATGATCTTTTTGCAAATCATGTTTTTAAACTATCTAAGGCTGTTTATGGATTAATAGAAGCCCCTAGGGCTTGGTATGAAAGACTTAGCTCTTTCCTTATTTCAAATAATTTTTTGAATGACAAGATTGATACCACATTATTTTTTAAGTATTTTAAAAATAATTTTATAGTTATTCAAATTTATGTTGATGATATTATTTTTTGTTCAACAAATGAATCCTTATGTGAAACTTTTGCCAAGAATTTGAAATGAGCCTAATGAGTGAATTAATATTTTTCTTAAGATTACAAATAAAATAATTAAATGATGATATATTTATAAGTCAAACTAAGTATACCTTAAATTTGTCAAAACGATTTAGTATGGACAATGCTAAGGCCATAAACGCACCTATGAACACTTCTACAAAATTAGACTTGGATAATAAAGGTGAAAATTTTGATAAAAAAATATATAGAGGAATGATATATAATTTATTATATTTAACTATTACTAGATCAGACATAATGTTTAGTGTTGGATTGTGTGCAAGATTTCAATCTAATTTCCCTCGTTTTCTCCCCCTGCCGCAGCTGCTACTACTGCAGCCACAGCCGCAGCCACCTCTTTTCCTCTCCTCTCCCTTCTTTCCCTTATTCTCTTCTTCCTCTTCTTTCCTCTTCTTCTCTTCTTCCTTTCTCTTCCCCAACTCACCGCACCTCCTCTGTTTCCTGCAGCTGCAACATCAATTAGCTGATATGTTCACTAAGCAAATAAATGAAGAATAATTTGACTTTATTAGAAGAGAGTTAGGAATGTTAAACTATCCAAATGCATGATTTGTTATTTTTTAGATTTCTTGAGCTTTTATTTGAAATTTATATAAAATGAATTTGAATACATGAGTAACTCTTATAGTCTTCTTGAACTTATCGGGTTTTTGAGATCTCCTTCAAAATAATTCTTGAATTCATTAATATGTATCCCCCTTCTTAATAATTTATTTTATTTTGGGATACTTTATTTTTAAAGTTAAGGTTAACTCCCGTCATTAATTGATTGTCATCATCAAAAAGAGGAGATTGTTGAATCTTGAATTTTGATGATGAAATCAATTGATGATTTTTATGATCTAACTTGTGTGTTAAAAAAAGTGATGTAGGATTAACTATGACGGTAAAAGGGCATTACAATCAGATGTTGGGCGGGAGTCAAGTTCGAGCATCGAGCTAAGATTTAGACGATGTAGTGGGAGCTCACCGAGAGTTCACCGGAGGTCGACTGATGTTTGGACGATGTTATCGGGAACTCACCAGGAGCTCACTAGAGGTTTGCCGAGAAGTTTGTCAGGAGTTCACTGACAGGTTGTCAGGAACTCGTCGGGTGTTCGCTGGAAGAATACTGGAAGTTTGTTGAGAGTTCACCGAAGGAAATCGGGAGCTCGTCGGGGTTTCATCGGAAAGATGTCGGGAGTTCGCCGAAGAGACAATCAGACAATGAATATTGTACGTTGAGTGTAGTAGTTAGCATCATAATGAGAGTTAGTTTTACTAACTCAATTAAGAGACAATTAGGTCTTAATTGGGGTCAACGGGCATATGGGGATTCAACGCTAATATTAGGATTTATATTCATAATCTCTCTTGCAACTAAAAGATAGGAGCAAAACTATACAAAACTCTCAACTATACAAAACTCTCAGCTATCCGTAAAGAATAGAATTGAGTTGAGGCACATTGAAGGCTAGACTCAAGTACTTCTTTTATTGCCCTTTACTTATAGGCTTCTTGCATAGATTTGCTTATTAAAGCTTTGAGGTTAGCAGCTCAATTCCTTATTAAGGGGGAAAGTACCTGGGTTTGGGCAGTAAGGAGATCAATTATGTAAGTAAGGGTGTTTTCGTATATCATTGCATACTAGTGGTGAGTTCCAACTTCTTTTTTTGATTCCAGCTTCTTAGTTCCTATTATAAGGATATGAGATCTGGCAGATAGATGTGAAAACTGTATTTTTCAATGACAACCTCGAGGAGGAAGTGTATATGATACAGCCAAAGGGATTTGTCTCGAAGTCCAGATAAGGTGTGTAAGTTGATTAAATCAATTTATAGATTAAAGCAAGATTCCCGAAGTTGGAGCATAAGATTTGATGAGGCTATCAGATCTTATGACTTCTTTAAAAACGAAGATGAGCCTTGTGTGTACAGGAAGATAAGTGAGAGTGCTATCACCTTCTTGGTGCTATATGTGGATGACATCCTAATAATTGGGAATGATGTAGGAATGCTCCTATAATAAAGGCTTGGCTATCCAGAAACTTCCCTATGAAAGATTTTAGGGAAACATCCTATATTTTGGGGATCTGGATCTATAGAGATAAATCCAAAAGGATACTTGGCTTGTCCCAGTCTAGGTACATAGACTCCATTGTCAAAGGTTTAGCATGAAAAATTCCAAAAGAGGTCTCATATCGATGAGACATGGAATATCACTTTCTAGGAGTATGTCCCTAAAGACTCCTAAAGAAAAGGGAAGACATGGATAGGATACCCTATGCCTCAGCGATATGATATATCATATATGCTATGCTATGTACCAGGCCTGATATAGCACATGCTTTGAGTGTTACGAGCAGGTATCAGGCGGATCCAGGTTTAGAACACTAGAAGGTAGTAAAGTGTATCCTTAAGTACTTAAGAAAGACTAAGGATTTTTTACTAGTACATTGAGGAGGTAGCCTCCAGGCTGAGGGCTACATGGACTCGAGTTTCCAGTCCGACATTGATGATAGCAAGTCAAACTCAAGGTATATTTTCACCATGAATGGAGGAGCAGTAAGCTGGAAGAGTTCTAAGCAAGATACTACTGCTGACTCTACCATAGAGGCGGAATACATTGTTGCAGTAGAAGCAGTAAAAGAAGGGGTGTGGATGAAGAAGTTCATCAGGGATTTGGGAGTCGTACCAAGTAGCGTGGAGCTGATTCCCATTGCATCTTTAAAAGATTTTAAATTATTTCAAATAGATGTTAAAAGTGTTTTTCTTATTGGTTTTATTTCCAAAGAGGTGTATGTTAAACAACCCCCCGATTTTGAAAATAATCTTTTCCTAATCATGTTTTTAAACTTTCTTAAGCCATACCTCAAGCTTGGTACGAAAGACTTAGCTCTTTCTTTATTTCAAATAAAATTTTGAAAGACAAGGTTGATACCATATTATTTTTTAAGCATTTTAAAAATAATTTTCTTGTTAATTTATATTGATGATATCATTTTTGGTTCAACAAATGAATCCTTGTGTGAATCTTTTGCCCAAAGTATGAGCCAAGAATTTAAGATGAGTCTAATGTGTGAGTTAACATTTTTATTAGGATTACAAATAAAATAATTAAATGATGGTATCTTTATAAGTCAAGCTAAATATACCTTAGGCTTGCTAAAATGTTTTGGTATAGAAAATGCCAAGGCCATAAAAACACCATTGAGCACTTCTACAAAATTAGACTCAGACAATGAAGGAGAAAATTTTGATAAAAAAAAATTAAGGAACGATAGGTAGTTTGTTTAATCTCATATTTTGATGATGAAATTAATTAATGGGTTATTGATCTAACATGTGTGTTAGAGATGATTGATGCAGGATTAACTATGACAGAGAGAGAATTATAATTAAATATTGGGTTATAGTCAAGTCCAAACATTGAGCCGAGGTTCGAACGACGCAGTGGGCACTCGTCGAGAGACTCGCTGGAAGTTTACCGACGATATTGGAAGCTCCCTGGGAGTTCGCTAGGAGCTCGCTGGGAGTTAGCTAGGAGCTCGCTGAAGGGATCAGAGGCTTACCGGGAGTTCACCGGAAGCTTGTCGAAGGTATCAAAAACTTGCTAGGAGTTCATTGGGAGCTTGTCGAAGGTGATCGGGAGCTTGTTAGGATGGCGTGAAGAGTTCACCGGAAGAAGACCAAAAGACTCGTTAAAAGATCGTCGGGGGTTGCTGAAAAACTTATCAATAGTTAGGAGAGAGGTTGAAGACTCAAGAATATTGTTCTCAACCAAAGTACAAAGCCAGATTGGTTGTGAAAGACTTTGGTCAATAGAAAGATATTGACTTTGAAGAGATTTTTTCTCCCGTTGTTAAAATGTCTTCTATCCGTGTTGCTTTTGGTATTGCTGCTAACCTAGACTTGGAGATTGAGCAGTTAGATGTGAAAACAGCTTTCCTTCATGGTGATTTGGAGAAGAAAATTTATATGGAGCAACCAGAAGGCTTCAAAGTCAAAGGTAAAAAAAATCTTGTCTGCAAGTTGAATAAGAACTTATATGGGCTGAAGTAAGCTCCAAGACAGTAGTATAAAAAGTTTGATTTATTTATGATTGAAAATGAATATAAAAGAGTAGCTTCAGATCATTATGTGTACATCAAACGGTTTGGTGAGAATTTTATTATTCTCTTACTTTATGTTGATGACATGCTTATCCTTAGGAAAGATTTGTTTATGATTGACAGGTTGAAGAAGGACCTAAGTGAGTCTTTTGCAATGAAGGACATGGGGCCAGCAAAACAAATACTAGGCATGCAGATTTCTCGTGACAGAAGAAAGACGAAGATTTGGTTGTCACAGGAGAAATACATTGATAATGTATTGGACAAGTTCAGTATGAGTAATGCAAAGCCAGTTGATTCTCCTCTTGCAGGTCACTTCAAGTTGTGCTCAGATCGGAGTCTGTCAAGTGATGAGGAGAAGGAGAAAATGCAAAAGGTTCCTTATGCTTCAATAGTTAGAAGTTTAATATACGTGATGGTATATACGAGGCTAGACATCGCATATGCAATAGGTGTTACGAGCAGATTTCTTGCAAATCCAGGAGTTGAAAGGATTTTTCACGTAAATCTTGGTGTTCATCGGATTGTGATTTCTGTTTGATTCCACTGTGTGTGACAGTTTGCTAGTATTTGTTCATATACAAAGTTTATTCCTATTTTATTCCCATCAAGTACTGGTGAAAGCCTTGTCGGTATAAGTTCAGTTCTTATTAAAGGTAGGTGTCTTCTGTACTTCATGGTTTATTGTTATTAGGTAGATTATAGTGTTCACTACTAAAAGTAGCATAATTACTACTTAAAAGTATGATAATGAATGACCTAGATCAGAACCTAATCCATGTCTTCCCTAGTTGGTTCTTTAACCTAAAAGTACGAATCAGTGCCCCAATAGGAGAGGCTAAGATCCAATGATGCAAGGATCTAAGTAAGCAGTGAAAGGCGTACCTCTAATACTAAGTTTTTCATTTACATCATTTCCATTTTTTTTAGCAGTTGTTTCAATCTGATAGTTAATATAGCTCAAGGTCCTCTTATCAATGATTCGATTCCATTGATTACTCTACTTATTAGGTTGGTTCTATCTCTCTGTGCGCTATAGGATCATACCAATGAGTACAGGAGAGTTAGGTTTGATCTAAGATCTAAGAAGCAATAATCAACATTAGTTAGAGCATGAAAAGCAATAAAGACAGCTTTGTAGTGAAATAAAGGACTTAAGCACAAAGAGGACAGGCTAGCAATTGAATCCTAGTAGTTGTAGTTACCAAAGCAAGGTTTAGATTCCGTAGGGAAAGGCTAACTTTTGAACTAAAGAGTTAAGGTATAGAGGGACATACTTTGAGTTAGGAAAGTCATAATTAGATGAAGCAGCGATAAGCTTATCAACAGGTTAATAAGAGTAGGAGTTAGTGGTAGCAGTCCTGCAAACACTAGTAGAGTTTCCAGTGGGTAGGTCAATTCTTTTAGTTAGTAGCCGAAGAACGGAAGCTGGGGATATCATGTTTGAGGTGTAAGGCAGTAAGTCTGATCAGAGTAGATACTAGTTTCAATGCAAAGGCAAGTAAAACCAGATCAACAGTGAAATAAGAAAAAGTCAGTAGCTCCACTCCATTCTTAAAGGAACAAACTAAAGAAAGAAAGAGAGTAAGGGTGACATAAAGCATGCAAGTAAGGGACGTAGGAGTGAACAAGTGCAATACAGATTTAGTTAAAGCGTGGAGTGTTGTTCCAGGAAAGTAAGAATGATCTAAAGGTATAGTAAGGATGATAACCGAAGTAAGACCTGAACCAATAACGATAAGAAGAAAACTTATAACTTGGACTTCCCCTCCTTGGACCAACCCTTGCTTGTTAGGTTAGAGTAGAGCCTACCTTGCCTTGCTGAAAGTCTTTAGTTCGCCAGCTTCATTCTGTCAATCCTATTTCTACTTCGGAAACTCGGGGTACGATGCACATCCACTAATAAGAATAAGAATTACAACTAAGGCAATGGGCTAGAAAAAGCAAAGATGAGCAAAGCGCCCAACACACTAAGTTTGTGCACGGGTTTATTAATTATAAGTATACCTATTGATTGTTCTGCTCGATATTCAGTTAACTTATCGATTCTCCTTGCGTATTACGTGTTCTTATAATAATGTAATGCAACCATTAATTCACTTATCAAACAACATCTCCACTTTCTCACTGAACGATAGCTCTTGTTCCAGGTGCGATGGACCTTCACTTCAATACATCAATGCATGTGTTAGGTACTTTGTAACTACAGTCTAAGAAGCAGGAAGATAAGACTAAAGTGCGGGGATATGGGCTTTAGGCTAGGAGAAAGGAAAGCGAGGCTAAAAGCGGGGAGTTGAGGAGCAAAGGTAAGCTTATAGTTATGAGTTGGATCCCTCATTTCCAGTTTGTGACCGATACTACTGAGTGGAATTATGACTTAAGAGTTGTTTTCTTGTACTACTAGCGATGATTCCTACTTTGGAGGTTGGCTCTTAGTTTAGCGTTTGTTTGACGATTGTAACTAATGAGGTTAATTCTCATGTTTCTGTTGAAGTCTCTATGTGTATTGGGTGGAAATCTATATTATTTTATTAGCTCTTAGGCGACTGTAGGGCATTCCCGACTTCTTTGTTTGCTTCTTATCAGTAATAGTCGAGTTATGATACATTTATATAGGTCTTTTACTACTTAGGTTCAATTCAGAGTTTCCCATTGCTGCCTATATTTTACTAGTTCAATTCTATCTACTGTGCCAATTTCTTATAGTTCGTATCACAAGGCAGGTAGACTTACTTTTGTTTTGATTTCTTTAAGTATAAGGGTTGATTCATACTTGACTACCGATGTATCTCTTTACTTTATTAGTTGTCCTACTTATTAGATTAGAGAAAGTCTTTATTTGGAGTTTAGGTCTGATACTTTTATGAGTTTGGGGGAATTATATTAGAGTTGGGGAACACAGAGTTAGATTGGATACTTACCTTGATGGTTGGATTCCCGGTTGATAGTTTCAGTTGGAGATTCCTTATATCGATATTGGGTTAAGGTAATAGAAGCCGCAGCAACTGTCTTAGTTGCAAGTTCTAGTCATAGATGTGGGCTTTGCACTATCTCCTTGCAAAGGTCCATACAAATCTTTGCAATACAAGAGATCTTCCATTCTTGGTTTCCATATCATCCAATTGTTTCCGTTTAAACTAATCATGCGAGAAATATTATCGGCCTCCATGTTCAGATACAAAAGATTAAATACCACCAAAACTCTGCTCCGATACCAGTTGATGGGAATAAAACAAGAATCAACTTTGTATACGAATAAATACTAGCAGACCGTCATGCACAGCGGAATGAAATGGAAATCACAATCAGATGAACACCAAGATTTACGTGGAAAACCCCTTCAACTCGAAGGGTAAAAACCACGGGACAAGCCAGAGAAAATCCACTATCAAAATAATGAATATACAGATCTCAGGCTTCTTGCCCAAGCCCAAAGCAATAGCCACAAGAGAATCTCAGGGATACAAGGACTATAATCCTAAACACAATATCCAAAACCTTCCCAAGAGATCACAGTAAGAATCCACTGCAAACTGATCTAACCTGAGATTTGAATGATTGAGAATAGTCTTTTTCTGCCCTTGTCTTCTTCCCTTTTCTGGATCTCTTGTTTTCTGGCCTCTACTGTCAATCTGCAGTCTGCTTTTTCTCTCCCACGTTTTCAGCCGCCGCTGCTCTCTTAATCTCAACCCTAGCCACCTAATCTAGGTTTTAGGTTAATATAAGTGATGTTCTGGGCTGTGGGCTTCACTAAAGCCCATTATGGGCTGAATCTGGGCCATCTGCCCAACAACCTCCCCCTTCAACCCATAAGGGAGGCTGTCTCATGACTCCTTAATGTGAAACCATGCCGACCAGCTGTCGGCACATCTCCTGTTTCTCTTTCGGTAAAGCCTTTGTCAACATGTCTGCTCCATTATCATCTGTGTGAATTTTCTGAAGCTGTAACTGCTTCTCTTCAAGCACATTTCTGATCCAATGATATCTGACATCTATATGCTTTGATTTAGAATGAAATGTTGGGTTCTTGCATAAATGGATGGCACTCTGGCTGTCACAATACACCACATAGTTTTCCTGTTTCAGCCCCAATTCTTGTAAGAATTCTTTCATCCATAACATTTCTTTGCAAATCTCTGTAGCAGCAATATATTCTGCCTCTGTGGTGGAGAGAGCAATACACCTTTGCAATCTGGACTGCCATGACACAGCTCCTCCTGCAAAAGTAAGTACAAAACCTGATGTGGACTTCCTTGTGTCAATATCTCTTGCCATATCTGCATCTGTGTAACCTGTCAATACAGGTGGTCCACCTCCAAAGCTTAAACAAACTTTAGAACTTCCTCTGAGATATCTAAAAATCCACTTCACTGCTGCCCAATGCTCTTTACCTGGATTTGCAAGAAATCTACTAGTAACACCCACTGCATATGCGATGTCCGGCCTCGTACATACCATTGCGTACATTAAACTTCCAACTGCTGAAGCATAAGGAACCTTTTGCATTTTCTCCTTCTCCTCATCACTTGACGGACTCTGATCTGAGCACAACTTGAAGTGACCTGCAAGAGGAGAACCAACTGGCTTTGCATTACTCATACTGAACCTATCCAATACATTCTCAATGTATTTCTCCTGTGACAACCAAATCTTTCTCTTTCTTTTGTCACGAGAAATCTGCATGCCCGATATTTGCTTTGCTGGCCCCATGTCCTTCATTGCAAAAGATTCACTCAGGTCCTTCTTCAACCTGTCAATCATAGACATATCTTTTCCGAGGATAAGCATATCATCAACATAAAGTAAGAGAATAATAAAATCCTCACCAAACCGTTTGATGTACACACAATGATCTGAAGTTGTTCTTTTATATTCATTTTCAATCATAAATGAATCAAACTTTTTATACCACTGTCTTGGAGCTTGCTTCAGCCCATACAAGCTCTTCTTCAACTTGCAGACAAGATTTTCTTTACCTTTGACTTTGAAGCCTTCTGGTTGCTCCATATAAATTTCCTCCTTCAAATCACCATGAAGGAAAGCTGTTTTCACATCTAACTGTTCAATCTTCAAGTCTAAGTTAGCAGCAATACCAAGAGCAACACGGATAGAAGACATTTTAACAACAGGAGAAAAAATTTCTTCAAAGTCAATACCTTTCTTTTGACCAAAGCCTTTCACAACCAATCTAGCTTTATACTTTGGTTGAGAACAATATTCTTGAGTCTTCAACCAGAAAACTCACTTGTTCTTTAAGGCCTTACTTCCCTCTGGTAGTTGCACCAGATCATATGTGTGGTTCTTCTGCAGAGAATCCATCTCTTCTTGCATAGCAATAAACCACTTTTTTTTCTGCTCACTTTCAACTGCTTCCTGGTAACTCTCTGGTTCACCTGCATCAGTAAGCATCACATACTCATCTGTAGAGTATCTTCTGGAAGGTTGACGTGGTATAGAAGATCTTCTTAACTGAGGTTCTGTAGGAACTTGCTCTCTTTCTTCTTCTTGCTCAACATGTCCTGCAGGTAGATCAACATCTGGCTCTGCACCATCTTCCTGCACATCTCCCCCATCACCCTGATATACTGGAGGAATAACTGGGTCACAGTCTACAAATCCCTCTGCAGAAGTCTTAGCTGGTGCCTCCTTCTTCAAATCCTCAATGGTTTGATCCTCAAAGAAGACAACATCTCTGCTTCTGAACACCTTCTGCTTTTCTGGATCCCAAAGCCTGTAACCAAACTGATCATGTGAGTAACCAAGAAAAATACACTCTTTTGTCTTACCATCCAGCTTAGACCTTTCATTGTTTGGAACATGTGCAAATGCACGACAACCAAATACTCTTAAATGCCTATAGGAGACATCTTTCCCTGACCATACATGCTCTGCAACATCACCATCTAGAGCTGTACATGGTGATAAGTTGATTACATCAACTGCAGTTCGCAAAGCCTCATCCCAAAACCTTTTGGGTAGCTTGGCCTGTGAAAGCATACATCTGATCTTTTCCATGATGGTGCGGTTCAACCTCTCTGCAATTGCATTATACTGAGGCGTACCAGGGACTGTCAACTCATGCTGGATGACATGTGACCTACAATAATCATTAAACAATCCTGTGTACTCACCACCATTATTTGATCTTATATATTTCAATTGTCTTTCTGTCTCCCTTTCAACTCTGGCATGAAACTCTTTGAAAACATTAATAACCTGATCTTTAGTCTTCAAAGCATAGGCCCAAACTTTTCTGGAAAAGTCATCTATAAAAGTAACAAAATAAAGTGCACCACTGATACTAGGTACATTAACAGATCCACAAAGAGTTTTTGTCATCAAAGGACCACACACATCTGTATAGACACGGTCCAAGACATGCATTTTTCTAGATAAGGCAGGACTAACAAAGGAAACTCTATGTTGTTTACCAGCCAAGCAATCAATACAAGGGTTAAAACGTGTACCTCTGAGGGATGGCAATACCTCTCTTTTGGAAAGTTCTTGCAACCCCTTCTCGCTCATGTGTCCTAGTCGCCTATGCCACAACTCCATGCTGGAGTCTTTCTCTGTAGCATTCAACTGCTCATCACAAGCTTTAGGCTGCAATCTATACAATGTATGACATTTCTTCCCATTAGCTACAATAAGAGAACCCTTACTGAGCTTCCACTGCCCTTTATGAAATCTGACATCAAAGTCTTCATCATCCAGCCTTCCAACTGAAATTAAATTCAGTCTTAAGTCAACCACATGCCTCACATCCTTAAGTACCAACTTGCAACCAAGGTTGGTCTTTATATGGATATCTCCCATGCCAATGATGTTTGCTGTGCCATAGTTGCCCATCTTGACAACACCAAAATTTCCAGACCTGTAAGTAGCAAAGAACTCCCTCCGTGGTGTAGCATGATAAGAAGCACCTGTGTCAATTATCCACTCGAGATCCTGGCACACATAAGAAAAAATATCATCGGAAGTAGACAAAATCAAATAATCACTACCTTGTACTGTAGCTGTGATATTCTCTTTTGACTCTGTATGCTCAACTTCTTTCCCCCTTTTCTTGTTCTTCTTAGGTTGCTTGCACTGATTCTTGTAATGTCCTTTCTCACCACAATTGTAGCAAACAATATCTTTCCTTGACCTTGACTTGCTTCTACCCACACGTGAACCACTTCTATCTTTTGACTTTGACCTTCCTCTGTTCTCTGAGACAAGTGCTTGTGAATCAATCTGAGAAGTTGCTGAATTCTTTCTCCTTAACTCCTCATTCAACAAACTGCTTGTTACTTGACTTATGGTGACAATTCCATCCGGTGCCGAATTACTGAGAGAAAACACCAGTGTCTCCCAACTTTCTGGCAAAGAACTGAGAAGTAACAATGCCTGCAACTCATCATCAAGAGACATTTTCATAGAGGATAACTGGTTAGTAATACTCTGCATTTCATTCAAATGCTCAGGAATAGAAGTACCCTCTTTATATTTCAAGTTCACAAGTTTTCTAATCAGAAAAGCTTTGTTGCCAGCCGTTTTTCTTTCATAAAGACCTTCTAACTTTTTCCAAAGAGAGTATGCAGAACATTCAGTAGAAACATGGTGAAAGACACTATCATCTAGCCATTGTCGAATAAAGCCAACTGTTTTTCGATCTAACCTCGTCCACTCATCATCTGTCATAGATGTGGGCTTTGCACTATCTCCTTACAAAGGTCCATACAAATCTTTGCAATACAAGAGATCTTCCATTCTTGGTTTCCATATCATCCAATTGTTTCCGTTTAAACTAATCATGCGAGAAATATTACCGGCCTCCATGTTCAGATACAAAAGATTAAATACCACCAAAACTCTGCTCTGATACCAGTTGATGGGAATAAAACAAGAATCAACTTTGTATACGAATAAATACTAGCAGACCGTCATGCACAGCAGAATGAAATGGAAATCACAATCAGATGAACACCAAGATTTACGTGGAAAACCCCTTCAACTCGAAGGGTAAAAACCACGGGACAAGCCAGAGAAAATCCACTATCAAAATAATGAATATACAGATCTCAGGCTTCTTGCCCAAGCCCAAAGCAATAGCCACAAGAGAATCTCAGGGATACAAGGACTATAATCCTAAACACAATATCCAAAACCTTCCCAAGAGATCACAGTAAGAATCCACTGCAAACTGATCTAACCTGAGATTTGAATGATTGAGAATAGTCTTTTTTTGCCCTTGTCTTCTTCCCTTTTCTGGATCTCTTGTTTTCTGGCCTCTACTGTCAATCTGCAGTCTGCTTTTTCTCTCCCACGTTTTCAGCCGCCGCTGCTCTCTTAATCTCAACCCTAGCCACATAATCTAGGTTTTAGGTTAATATAAGTGATGTTCTGGGCTGTGGGCTTCACTAAAGCCCATTATGGGCTGAATCTGGGCCATCTGCCCAACAACCTCCCCCTTCAGCCCATAAGGGAGGCTGTCTCATGACTCCTTAATGTGAAACCATGCCGACCAGCTGTCGGCACATCTCCTGTTTCTCTTTCGGTAAAGCCTTTGTCAACATGTCTGCTCCATTATCATCTGTGTGAATTTTCTGAAGCTGTAACTGCTTCTCTTCAAGCACATTTCTGATCCAATGATATCTGACATCTATATGCTTTGATTTAGAATGAAATGTTGGGTTCTTACATAAATGGATGGCACTCTGGCTGTCACAATACACCACATAGTTTTCCTGTTTCAGCCCCAATTCTTGTAAGAATTCTTTCATCCATAACATTTCTTTGCAAATCTCTGTAGCAGCAATATATTCTGCCTCTGTGGTGGAGAGAGCAATACACCTTTGCAATCTGGACTGCCATGACACAGCTCCTCCTGCAAAAGTAAGTACAAAACCTGATGTGGACTTCCTTGTGTCAATATCTCTTGCCATATCTGCATCTGTGTAACCTGTCAATACAGGTGGTCCACCTCCAAAGCTTAAACAAACTTTAGAACTTCCTCTGAGATATCTAAAAATCCACTTCACTGCTGCCCAATGCTCTTTACCTGGATTTGCAAGAAATCTACTAGTAACACCCACTGCATATGCGATGTCCGGCCTCGTACATACCATTGCGTACATTAAACTTCCAACTGCTGAAGCATAAGGAACCTTTTGCATTTTCTCCTTCTCCTCATCACTTGACGGACTCTGATCTGAGCACAACTTGAAGTGACCTGCAAGAGGAGAACCAACTGGCTTTGCATTACTCATACTGAACCTATCCAATACCTTCTCAATGTATTTCTCCTGTGACAACCAAATCTTTCTCTTTCTTCTGTCACGAGAAATCTGCATGCCCGGTATTTGCTTTGCTGGCCCCATGTCCTTCATTGCAAAAGATTCACTCAGGTCCTTCTTCAACCTGTCAATCATAGACATATCTTTTCCGAGGATAAGCATATCATCAACATAAAGTAAGAGAATAATAAAATCCTCACCAAACCGTTTGATGTACACACAATGATCTGAAGCTGTTCTTTTATATTCATTTTCAATCATAAATGAATCAAACTTTTTATACCACTGTCTTGGAGCTTGCTTCAGCCCATACAAGCTCTTCTTCAACTTGCAGACAAGATTTTCTTTACCTTTGACTTTGAAGCCTTCTGGTTGCTCCATATAAATTTCCTCCTTCAAATCACCATGAAGGAAAGCTGTTTTCACATCTAACTGTTCAATCTCCAAGTCTAAGTTAGCAGCAATACCAAGAGCAACAATGATAGAAGACATTTTAACAACAGGAGAAAAAATTTTTCAAAGTCAATACCTTTCTTTTGACCAAAGCCTTTCACAACCAATCTAGCTTTATACTTTGGTTGAGAACAATATTCTTGAGTCTTCAACCTGAAAACCCACTTGTTCTTTAAGGCCTTACTTCCCTCTGGTAGTTGCACCAGATCATATGTGTGGTTCTTCTGCAGAGAATCCATCTCTTTCTGCATAGCAATAAACCACTTTTTTTTCTGCTCACTTTCAACTGCTTCCTGGTAACTCTCTGGTTCACCTGCATCAGTAAGCATCACATACTCATCTGTAGAGTATCTTCTGGAAGGTTGACGTGGTATAGAAGATCTTCTTAACTGAGGTTCTGTAGGAACTTGCTCTCTTTCTTCTTCTTGCTCAACATGTCCTGCAGGTAGATCAACATCTGGCTCTGCACCATCTTCCTGCACATCTCCCCCATCACCCTGATATACTGGAGGAATAACTGGGTCACAGTCTACAAATCCCTCTGCAGAAGTCTTAGCTGGTGCCTCCTTCTACAAATCCTCAATGGTTTGATCCTCAAATAAGACAACATCTCTGCTTCTGAACACCTTCTACTTTTCTGGATCCCAAAGCCTGTAACCAAACTGATCATGTGAGTAACCAAGAAAATACACTCTTTTGTCTTACCATCCAGCTTGGACCTTTCATTGTTTGGAACATGTGCAAATGCACGACAACCAAACACTCTTAAATGCCTATAGGAGACATCTTTCCCTGACCATACATGCTCTGCAACATCACCATCTAGAGCTGTACATGGTGATAAGTTGATTACATCAACTGCAGTCCTCAAAGCCTCATCCCAAAACCTTTTGGGTAGCTTGGCCTATGAAAGCATACATCTGATCTTTTCCATGATGGTGCGGTTCAACCTCTCTGTAATTGCATTATACTGAGGCGTACCAGGGACTGTCAACTCATGCTGGATGCCATGTGACCTGCAATAATCATTAAACAATCCTGTGTACTCACCACCATTATCTGATCTTATACATTTCAATTGTCTTTCTGTCTCCCTTTCAACTCTGGCATGAAACTCTTTGAAAACATTAATAACCTGATCTTTAGTCTTCAAAGCATAGACCCAAACTTTTCTGAAAAAGTCATCTATAAAAGTAACAAAATAAAGTGCACCACTGATACTAGGAACATTAACAGATCCACAAAGAGTTTTTGTCATCAAAGGACCACACACATCTGTATAGACACGGTCCAAGACATGCATTTTTCTAGATAAGGCAAGACTAACAAAGGAAACTCTATGTTGTTTACCAGCCAAACAATCAATACAAGGGTTCAAACGTGTACCTCTGAGGGATGGCAATACCTCTCTTTTGGAAAGTTCTTGCAACCCCTTCTCGCTCATGTGTCCTAGTCGCCTATGCCACAACTCCATGCTGGAGTCTTTCTCTGTAGCATTCAACTGCTCACCACAAGCTTTAGGCTGCAATCTATACAATGTATGACATTTCTTCCCATTAGCTACAATAAGAGAACCCTTACTGAGCTTCCACTGCCCTTTATGAAATCTGACATCAAAGTCTTCATCATCCAGCCTTCCAACTGAAATTAAATTCAGTCTTAAGTCAACCACATGCCTCACATCCTTAAGTACCAACTTGCAACCAAGGTTGGTCTTTATATGGATATCTCTCATGCCAATGATGTTTGCTGTGCCATAGTTGCCCATCTTGACAACACCAAAATTTCCAGACCTATAAGTAGCAAAGAACTCCCTCCGTGGTGTAGCATGATAAGAAGCACCTGTGTCAATTATCCACTCGAGATCCTGGCACACATAAGAAAAAATATCATCGGAATTAGACAAAATCAAATAATCACTACCTTGTACTGTAGCTGTGATATTCTCTTTTGACTCTGTATGCTCAACTTCTTTCCCCCTTTTCTTGTTCTTCTTAGGTTGCTTGCACTGATTCTTGTAATGTCCTTTCTCACCACAATTGTAGCAAACAATATCTTTCCTTGACCTTGACTTGCTTCTACCCACACGTGAACCACTTCTATCCTTTGACTTTGACCTTCCTCTGTTCTCTGAGACAAGTGCTTGTGAATCAATCTGAGAAGTTGCTGAATTCTTTCTCCTTAACTCCCCATTCAACAAACTGCTTGTTACTTGACTTATGGTGACAATTCCATCTGGTGCCGAATTACTGAGAGAAAACACCAGTGTCTCCCAACTTTCTGGCAAAGAACTGAGAAGTAACAATGCTTGCAACTCATCATCAAGAGACATTTTCATAGAGGATAACTGGTTAGTAATACTCTGCATTTCATTCAAATGCTCAGGAATAGAAGTACCCTCTTTATATTTCAAGTTCACAAGTTTTCTGATCAGAAAAGCTTTGTTGCCAGCCGTTTTTCTTTCATAAAGACCTTCTAACTTTTTCCAAAGAGAGTATGCAGAACATTCAGTAGAAACATGGTGAAAGACACTATCATCTAGCCATTGTCGAATAAAGCCAACTGTTTTTCGATCTAACCTCGTCCACTCATCATCTGTCATAGATGTGGCATTTGCACTATCTCCTTGCAAAGGTCCATACAAATCTTTGCAATACAAGAGATCTTCCATTCTTGGTTTCCATATCATCCAATTGTTTCCGTTTAAACTAATCATGCGAGAAATATTACCGGCCTCCATGTTCAGATACAAAAGATTAAATACCACCAAAACTCTGCTCTGATACCAGTTGATGGGAATAAAACAAGAATCAACTTTGTATACGAATAAATACTAGCAGACCGTCATGCACAGCGGAATGAAATGGAAATCACAATCAGATGAACACTAAGATTTACGTGGAAAACCCCTTCAACTCGAAGGGTAAAAACCACGGGACAAGCCAGAGAAAATCCACTATCAAAATAATGAATATATAGATCTCAGGCTTCTTGCCCAAGCCCAAAGCAATAGCCACAAGAGAATCTCAGGGATACAAGGACTATAATCCTAAACACAATATCCAAAATCTTCCCAAGAGATCACAGTAAGAATCCACTGCAAACTGATCTAACCTGAGATTTGAATGATTGAGAATAGTCTTTTTCTGCCCTTGTCTTCTTCCCTTTTCTGGATCTCTTGTTTTCTGGCCTCTACTGTCAATCTGCAGTCTGCTTTTTCTCTCCCACGTTTTCAGCCGCCGTTGCTCTCTTAATCTCAACCCTAGCCACCTAATCTAGGTTTTAGGTTAATATAAGTGATGTTCTGGGCTGTGGGCTTCACTAAAGCTCATTATGGGCTGAATCTGGGCCATCTGCCCAACACATACCCCATACCGCTATAGGATATGGGATCCCCGGAGCAGATCATTAGATAAAGAATGAAAATAAGTCACTTGATTCCCAGTTCTAGGTTAAAGTATGTTTTAGGTATTGTGGTTCAATTCTTCTTATCACTTCACTGGTTTCTTTCTTATATATGGTATATGGCATTTCTAGATTGGATTTCGGAGCTAACAAGCTATATTAGGGCTCCGCGAGGTTAGAGTCAAACTAACAAGCCAAGATGCCGGGAACAAGTATAAGTTAACTTAAAGGAAATAAGGGGCGGTAGGGTTGCAAGTAAGGTTTGTTGGCCAGTGTAGTGTTGAAGAGTTCACACTTCGCACATAGGATCCATACATCGATGGTTCCATCTCTTGGGGTAGTGCTAAAGTCTGTGAAGACATTAGTAGTTGAACACATAACGAGTAAGAATAGAAGTCATTAGTTAAAGCATGTAGCTGAGGAGGGGAAGAGCGAATTACTATGCGAACAACTAACACTGAACACAGGCATTGGAGCTCTACTACTACAGAATCAAAGAACATTAGCGGAGGATTTATATGGAGGAGTTCCAGGCTAAGCATGTGTGTTAATAAACTCAGAGAGAGTAGGGGATACTACATAGGTTCATTCCATATTTCCAGTTCCATTGTTGTTATTATTATTGATACTTGTTGTTTTCATTCTCTTGTTGCAGGATTGATTCCCTCATTTACTTATTACGATATTGAGTGAAAGTTCTGTTAGGCAGTGTTCGATTGCATGTTTCCATATTGATTCTTCTATACTTGTTAGTTTGATTAGCTATTCTTTGTTTGATTCCCACTAGTGGTGTTTCATAAGCCCATATTGGGAGGTTGGCTCACTAAGTTCAAGTATTTGTTGGCTCCAAGTTCCATCCTTACTAGTAGTGGAATCAAAGTAAGTAGTATTAGGTTGAGAAACCAAGGAAGAGCAGGCCGAAAGCAGTGGTAATGTGAGACTTAAAGCAAACAACAGTAGAATGAAAACAAGGGTCGTTAAGAGTTATAGCTGGTAGAAAAAGGTTCGTAGTCCGGGTAAATAGTCAGAATCCTTCTGGTTGATTAAATAAATAAGTGAGAGAACATGCTGACAAATTGAGTAATATAGACAAACAACTGAGTAATAAAATCCTAGTAATTATAATATACATATTAATTGTAATAATATATATAATAATGAGAATTGGTCCAAAGCTAACTAAGAGAATTATTGGTGGCAGGGTCAAATACAGAACGGAAGAAAGAAAGTAATAGTTTGGTCTCGTAGGCAGTGAAGCGAGCTAAGGAATGATAGCTAGGGTTAATAGCTAGTAGATAAAAAATGCAAGTAAGGAGCCCTGTCCGAGCAAGTAAGGAGAAGGTCCCCGCTACCTATTCCTTTTATTACTAGTTCAATTCTTTCTTTTGGTGTTGGATTCTCCGTTGTTGAGGTAAGTCATATTAGTCAATTCCGTATTAGTTGAGACGGAGAGGTAGTCCTATAAGTGAAATATATATTTTATACAATGGGAGGTAGGCTCGGAACTAACAAGCAAGAAAGGAAGGCTATAGCTAACAATAAGGAATGCAATTAGCAAGTAGGAGACTTAAGGCAAGGAGCGGTAGACTAATCAAAGCAAACTGCATACTTTAGGGCGGGAAAGTAAGGTTTGTTTTCTGAGGTGAAGAGTGAGCTTGTAGGCGCCTACAGAGACAAGAGAGTTATCTCTAGAGTAACTAGTAAGGCTCTGTGTTAGTTTTTTTAGACTTATAGTCAGCAGTTCAATCCCAAATGTAGTAGGTTAACATAGTAGTAAGTCCAAGTTCCAAGTCGAGTGCTTGTTGTTGGTTGGTTGGTAGCTTACAGCCTTAAGAAAGACAATGTCAGCCTCATATGCACTAGCTCAATTCTTGCAATTATTGATTTAGTATTAGTAATAAATCAACTAGGAAATCAATCAATAGAAAGAAACTAGCAATAGCAAAAGCAAGACTGGGCAAGTAAGATTTGATATAAGAGTCTAAGAAGTGAAATACAAGTTTGGAAGCTAGCTCCGAATCAGCAGTGAAAGTCCTCCCCGTAGTAGCCCAATTCTGTTATGGCTATTGGTTAATCTGGATAAGTAACAACAGACTTAGTGTCAAGACAAATAGTTTTTGAGTTAGTAGTTGCTTGTCTATGTTTGAAGATAAAAGATCCTGATAAGAAGATACAGCACAAAAGTGACAGTAGTTAGAGTTGGATCAAGAAAAGGCAGGGACCGAGTGCCAAAGGTATTACATTTGAAGCACTTGTTCAATTATCGGGTTTTTAGTTTTATAGGGATGTTCGATTTTGATCTAGTAGTTGTTGACTTAATGTCACTAGCGACATACTAATATGGAGGGGAGGTATGAACTGAAAGACAGAACAGTAAGACTCAACAGTAACACACCAATATAGGGTTCGGTAGTCCGATTAGGTCCACAGTAGGGACATGCCTATAGTTAGTAGTAGAAGAATCAAAGACAGTAGTTATAGGTCAAAGGCAGGGATAGTAGAATGAGATTAATTAAAGTAAGACTAAAAAGCAGAGGGATTCAAGGTAATATAGGGTGTCGGCACTATGGGAGTTGAGAACGAGCTCTAGAGAGTCAAGAGGAAAGCTTGGGCTACCCCAGTTCGATTGAAACTAATGTTATGCATCAGATACAACTAAAATCAAGTAATTCAACTCATAAGTAAGGACCTCTACAAGACCCATAGGACCTAGTAAGAATTTGAACCATCGCTTCCAGGGCTAAAATGGAGGGAAGGGGATCCAAGCCGACAGTAAGATTTGAAGTAATATAAATAGAGGATCGAAGTAGTGCCCACCAATAACTTATCTTATTATAATATAGAATTGAATAAGTGCTAACAGGGCTATATCTCAACACCGGGAATGCGACCTATACTAATAAGAGAATGGAACTACTCACTATCAGATCGAACACTGCCTAACAACTTAAGTGCATAAATCAGACTTTTACTTGGCACTCAGGCTTACCTTCCTGTCTACCATTCTGACTATCCTTTCTTGCATTTCCTATCTACTGTTTTAGTCTCTAGCTCTTGTCTTTGAGCCTGCCTTTACTAATTCTAATTCTAACTACCTTGCCTTTCGGTCTTTTCTTACTGACTATTAGTATGCTCCTCTTTACTTTAACTTGGTATTTCACCTTTCACTCTGAAACTCCATACTATCATAATAGATCCGGGCTAGCAACACCTTAACTCAAAACAGGCAATCGAATCACTGGTAACAGGGCTTCTCTACTAGTGGGTTAATCTGAGATCTAATAATAAAAGAAAGACATCTAATGACAACAAGGCTATACTATAGGGTAGGTAATTCAACTCAAAATCGATAATTGAATTGGTGTCCCAGTCAATCACATTCAGTACTATAAGGATAAGGTAAGTATAGAAGAGGTACGATCCACAACGCATCTAGGTATGAACTATAAGAATTTCGCTACTGCTCTCGAGCCTAGTTAAAGAAGTTAGCTCACTTGGTGGAGTTTGTCCCTCCTGGCCTCAAACCTGTATTAGTAGATTGAGTCTACCTTGTCTTGATCTGAACACTTGCTTAAAGCCTTGCTCATTAGCTTCATTCGGTCGATCCACCTTACTATCCTTACTTTCATTCCAGAATTCCCCTATTGGTCCTGTAGTTCCCTTATTGGTCCAAGGCCCCCTCCTATTTCTTTCTTCTTTTCCTATTATACTGGCTATGAGTTGAACTAAAGAATTACAGACAGAAATCAGAATCAGAAGGTAAATACAATTTTCAAGCAAGGGTAGTTAGCTTCCCAGTTACGAGTTTGATTCTCGATTGTGAGATAAAGCCCCAGTAGCAGTAGTCTTTGGTATCAGTAGCTCAATTCTTGTTGATGGTGGTGAAAGCCCTATTTATGTGTTTTAGCTTCTAAGGTAGTAGTCCACTCTGATACCCTTAAGTCCAAAGTGGATACTCGCTAGTTTCATTCTCCAATTCCCATGTTGCTTCTTCGACTGCTTAGTTCAATTCTCTATTCCCTTGTGCCCGGTCTCGTATGCCTGTTCTTTTATTCTATTGGTACCCCTACTGCTATCCTGTGAATCGAACCGGGCCAAGTAACTACAACTAACAAGTAATAATTAAAGAAAGAAGTCAGAATCAAACCATCAACTAGGGATTATAGGTTAAGATAAGCATAAGGAATTTCAGTTAGAATATAGAGTGCAAGAGCTAGCTAGGGAAGTCAGAACTTACATGCAAGTAATAATTTGACTCTAAGGTGGGAATACCAAATTAGGGGGGTGGGGATCAGAAAGAATAGGTAAAGGGACCTACTGGGCATAGGGCATACAAGAATGGAAGACATAATAGAGGATACCGGGACACATTGACAAAGAAAGACAGGCTATCACCGCTGCTTCTAAGACTAAAAAGTAGGCAAGTCAAGAGTAGAAGCAAGACTTAGGATAGGGAGTGGCAGGCTGAACTACTATGCTGATAACTTAAACTTGAGATGGAAAGGCTATGTTCGTGTATTCCGCTACTCATTCTTTTACCACTTAGTTTAATCCTTCCTTTTGTGCGCTAGGTCTCATATTCTTTTGAATCTGCACTGAGTTGTTTTCTTGTATCCCTAGTCTCATGCCCTAGATCGTACCACTACTACCTTAAGTATTAGTAGTGCCCTAGATCAGACCTCCTATTAGGACTCTTATTCTATTACTGACTGCTCTAAGTCGCTCTACTTGACAAACAGGATAAGAACGTGTTATGTTCAATGAAGGTTTTCCTGTTTGCTAGTCATTCCTATGCTAATTAGTTCAATTATTTTTTGATTTAGAGTTGGGAGCGGTAGAAGCAAAGGTGAACGTATGAATTAGAATTACCATAAGCAGTTTCAACCTTTAAGGTGATAGCGAGAGTCTAGGTTCAGAGTTCAAGTGTAAGAAGTAGTGGCTTCATTACCAGAGTGACTAGTTGAAAGTCTTGTTGGCATCAATATAAGATTGGAAGTCTGGGGCATTTAGTTAGCCTGAGAAGCAATAAAGGTAAGACTTGTCGGAAGGAGTAGCAGTCTCATCTATAGTAGCGAAAGCCCTAGTTCCGAGCCTTAAGCGTAAAAGTTGTAATTCAAGTATGAGTTCCCAGTTGTTTATTTCAACCTTATTAGCAGCCGTATTTTCATCAATCCTATTCGTTGAATAGAGAGTTAATAATGAGTTTACCACTTAGAAGGTAGAAATTCAATTCCAATATTAGTAACTCAATTCTGAGTCTTTGTCCGATGGCTCCTAGTCTGAGGTTACCCCTGTCCTTTGGTAAAACCCCAGAAGGAGTTCTATAGATTTTGATCTTTGAGGGGGATCAACCATTGGAACACTGTAGGGGTTCCTCCCTCCTAGACTCGGCACAAGGCTGAATTAAAATTGTAGATTGCTTAATAAAAAGAGGTGGAGGCTATATGCTTATATAGGGTTCCAAACCCTAACCCTAGGGGGTGCTTGCCTAACTAAAATTATCCTTTTGCCCCTTCTATAGCTTACCTACCTTAGAGGGAACATGTGGCGGCTTGGTTGTTTCTATAGCCGACCTAAGCAGGGGGAAACTCTAGCCTACCAACCCATTAAGGGCGACGACGGCTACTAAGCCCTAATGGCTAATCTAAATCCTAGCCATACTCCTTTATAAGATGAGAGTGGCTTTATTACAATCTAGTAGGGTTTTATTGACTATTTCTAGGGAGATTATGACTCAACCCTGTTGGAGTCCTATCAAATCCGTCCTCTTAAAATCAGTCTTGTCCTCAAGGCTGAAGTTCCATGAACTTAGGGAACCGGGTCTTCAGCTCCTCATCAGCTTGGGTGTCAGTTGGAAGAATTTGAGCCGAGTCATCATCTTTAAATTTCCATTGGAGGTGGGATACTTGGAGGATCAATTGTAATTTTGATCTGGTGCACGAATCTGATCTCCAGGTTAGGGCCCCAATATGGTATCTAATTTTGCAAGGCCCAAAGAAATAGGGGGCCTTGAGGCTTGAATTTCGTGCTGGTGGAGCTGGAGATGAACGAGGACTTGATCTTTCTCAAAAAACTTTCTTTTGCTCCGGAGTTTGTCAGGGGGAAGTTTCTTTCTTGCATGGTCTGCCATGTGGTTGCTCTATAATAGTAGTCGTGCCTTCTTTTGGAGTAAGGGTTGTTCTCTAATAAAATCTCTAGTGGTGTGAGCCCGGTCTGAGATTGAGGTGGGTAGGAGTGGTGATTTTTCGGGGCCTATTTTTACTTCTTCGTGCTGTTGACTATCTTGCATGAGGATGGTGCTGACCTCCACTCTGGATGTGTCTGCTCCAATAATGAACATCTGGACACGATTTGGTGTGGATGACATCGTGGTCGTGAGGGCTATAATTCCACTCAGCTAAGGTGGTGCATCTTTCTTTATAATGAGAGGGATGATGTTCATGCTTCATTGAGTCCTACGAATGATCCTTCCCCTTTTCTGATTTCGCCACTTGAGGGGCTCAATTTTCTCGTGGTCTTGGGCTATAGATCGGAGGTCATCATCAAGGAAGTCTTTAAGCATCATGGTCCGATCCTGGGGAAAGTCATGGAAGTCACCTGAGATCTGGAAGTGCTGCATCAATAACCATGGTGAATTCGACAGGATGTAACACTTTAGAAGTAGCTTATCTCCAGGGAAAAGGATGTAGGGACATGTCGTAGCGGGAAATAAGCATGGCTGAACAATCTGTGTCTCTGTCATCTCTTAGACGATCCTTTTATCTTCGACCTTCTGAGGTTATATGAAGCAATCTGGTCAAGCAACAACTAGTAGAAGTTTCGGCCTGTTCAGCATATGGGGGTCGGCCAGCTTCAGAGGAGGTAGTCGGCTCGATTGGGTGGAGATACTAAAAAATTCAACAAGTTGTGGGAGGGGTTTTTTTTATATTTAATCTCATGAAACTCTTGAATTTGAATTGGGAAACCACTGGATTATTCTTCTGGTATCCCCTCCAAGTGTTGTCTTGTGGTTGTAGTCACTGGGCTCCCTCGTAGAATCACCTGCTTTCCTTTCCTAAAAAATTTCACGGTTAGTTTCAAAAAAATTCAGAAAATATCACCAATCGTGGACAACCAATAATGCCTAGCACTATATCAAAACCATCAAGAGGGAGGAGGAAAAAAATCAGCAACTATGTCTTGCTCCTGTAGGCTCAGTTTAACTCGCGGACACTTCTGGTTGTACTTTAGAATTTGGTCGTTAGCTATCTTGACTTCAAACCCATTGTAATCTTCTTTATGGAGCATTAAGTAGGCAGCAACCTTACTGCTTATGAAGTTGTGTATGCTCCCGACGTTGATGAGGACGATGATAGACTAATGCTCGAGAAACCCTTCAATCTTTAAGTTTTGCAGGTTAGTGTAGCCGGCTAAGGTAGGGACCGTGCAGGTGGCTGGTTATGGTATATCCTTCTTGGGCTCGAGAGTCATATCTTCAAGTTTGGGTTCTTTAGTGGGCGCAATCATCAACGGTGTCTCCTTTTTACATTTGTATTTTAGGCTCCACAGTTTATCACAACACTCATATAGGCCCTTTGTCGATCCATCATGAAGGTCTTCTCTTGTTAATTTTTGTGGCTGAGGGGGTCGACTGATAGTAGGAGGAGGTGAAAGCTTTAGTGCCGCTGGTCGGGGAGCAACTCTAGTCTTCCGAGCTTCATAGTTCAATCACTTCTCTTGATGTCACGCAAAAGAGATGGCTGCCTTAAGTGTATACGGCTGTCACGCTTTAACTTCTTCCTGAATCTTCGGCTTCAAGCCCTCAATAAAAGTCCTCAATATCTATTTTTCAGACCAATCATAAGTTTGATTAGATAACCTTTCAAACCTGATTTGGTACTCTTGGATGGTGGAGGTTTGACGGATCATCGCTAGTTCTTCGCTAAGGTTCTTTTTACAATCCAAATTTGCACCACGTTGTGATTTTATTGGGCTTGGTGATAAGCCCAATCCAAATTTCTCAAAGAGAGTGTATAATTTAACATCCATACGCGTCTCAAGAGCCTCCAATTTAGCTTCGAATAAGCTCACCGATGTCATGACATAAGGATCTCCAACCTATCAAATCAAACCGATTAAAGAGTGTAGTTACAATCTTCAGGTTGAAGGCAGCAATGGCAGTGATGTCGGGGCTATGGTGGTGAAGTCTCCAAGTGGAGGATGGCAGCCATGGGTAGCAGCAGCGGTGGAGGAAGAAAATGGCAGCAGTAACATTGGCTGCGATCCTTTGGTGATGCTGCAATGCTGACGCTTTTATACTTCATAAAGCAGGCAATCTCATCCTCGATTGTTCTTTCCTCTAACGTGGGCACAATCGTATTAAGGACATATACAATTTTCTCTTTCGTGAGAACAATTCTCAAATTACGGAGCCTTTGGACCAATGAGGCAGTTAGCATTAAGTATGCCACATAGGGGTTTTGCAAGCGACAAACAAGATATAGCGAAAATAAATAACATACAGATTTTACAAAAAATACTAATTAAGATATGGAGTTTTATCTTAATATACTCCCACTATTTTCCTAACGAATCATGCGACACCCTCAACACGTGAGACGAAAGTCTCTGGCAGACTCCAAGTGGGGATCGGGATCCAATTGACATCTTAGTGCAATCTCGAGGGACTCGACCAACTACACTAAGCCCAAAAGGTAGACAACTCTTGTCAATCAAAACTCCTTGTGATTCCTGTCATGTTCGGCCTCTGGATCATCATGGTCTCGACTGCTCGACCAACCATGAAGTTCATTTAAGTCATCACCATCGTTACAAGATGAGTCTGATTCAATGGATATGCTCTCGAATGCTCGACCGAGTCATACCATGTCCTCAGGTCACCGGTGACATATATGTCGTAGGCAAGAACTCGATCACATAGATAGGTGAGCGACTCGACCAACTCAACCTATGTCGGGATTCAATTTCTTCCTATAACGATAGAAGGCCACGTGGGTCAATCTTATTGCCTCATGCTTACCGACTTAATATTATCGTAGGAGGGGTTTTGTTTTCTATCGATCTCCTAATATGTCATGTCACACACATACATATTTAATATATATCTACATCGCATGCAAATATATATATATACATATATCTAGTAGGTGTATAACACATAACACATGCAAGCCACACCGGATGATCATGAGCCATCACCTAATATGATTAAGCCTGAGCCAATGGGCCTAATCACTCACAATAGGATCTATGTGTGCATCAGTGCATCTCCATGCCCTGTGATTGTTGATCTCATCATCATCGGTTCCGTCGGATCGTCGCATCACCATTCATCGTAATCTCCTGCCACGGTATCGTGGGTCCCGCTGTCACCTCCACGCTCCCGCCGCGCCTCTCCATGTAATTACAAATAATCACAGGCACGCAGGCCCAATAATAAACGAGAAAAATACAAGCTTGCAGGCCCCAATAATAATAATAATCATAATTACACACATCACAACACATGGCTCATGATCATCCATCCACATCATACATCACATGTACATCACATCATATGTAGGATTACTAGATATATATAATAATTAATTAAACTATTTAATTAATTTTTTTTTGGAAATCAGGATATGCTTAGAATTTCCAGAATTGTCAATGTCATTTTCATAATTCTGGATGATAGGACAGTCCTCGAAATTTCTAAAATTATCGAGGGTATTTTTAAAATTCTGTACATAAGGACAGTCCTCCAAATTTTTAGAATTATTGAGGGTGTTTTCGGTATTCTGGATGAGATGACAGTCCTCGGAATTTTTAGAAATATTGAGGGCATTTAAAGAATTCTGTATAAAGGGGACAGAGTTAGAATTTCTTAAATTCTGAGAGGCATGACCATCATTTTCTCAAAAAGATGCCCTAGCCCTCCATCACCCTCACCGCGTCGCCGCCGCTACCCTTACGCAGGCGGTGGCTGCCCTTTGCGACCGGCAGCCGTCCTGCCAGGGGCGGCCACCCCTGCGACCGGCGCCATCGCCCCTGCTGGTGGCAGGGTTGGCTGCCAGCGGCAACCCCTTGCGGGCTGACCGCTACCGGCTGGCCGCCCCTTACGGGTTGCTGCCCCTGCGAGCGACCGCCCCTTGCAGGGGGCCTGGCCGTAGCCAATCGCTCCTTGCAGGGGGCCTGGCCGCAGCCAACCGCCCCTTGCAGGTAGCCAGGCCATGGCCGGCCACCCCTGCAGGGGGCTTGGCTGTTGCCAGCCACCTCTGCATTTAGACAACATGCATATGGCCGCCCCTCCACCGCAAGCAGTGCCTACTTTTGCTGTCAATCGGTGCAACAAGCACGTAGAATAGTTCTACGCGATTCAATCTCATCACACACAGTTTAAAACCAATTTTTCGCATGAAAACTTTGGCTCTGATACCACTATTGGGAAACCTCAGCGAGTGCATCATATGTGTAGTGGAAATAAAAACAAAATTAGTTTTCCACGCAGATCAAATCATCATGCAAAAGATTGAGGTTGTGAGAAAAGCGCAAAAACTAAAAAATCACGATGTGTGAGAGAGTGATTTTACCTAGGGAGATCGTATATCCATGTATTCCAGATCTAGATAGAGAAGATGAAGGAGATCAAGCGTCCTCCTCTCTAGTGGTATCCACATGATGGATTTCTGCAGTGAAACTCCTCCAATCTGATCTTGCAACTCTTGCTCAAAGGAAAGGGGGAGAATAGGAGGTGGTGGTTAAAGCTGTAGCCTATCAACCATGAGTCTCCCCACCTATTTATAGAGAGCCTCCAAAACCCTAGGGCTGCTTCCTTAGTGGGTAGTGGATCTCCATCCAATAACCTACTAACCGTGCATTATTGGATCTCTATCCAATAATCTCCTTAGGCCTATAATTGAGCCTTAATCAAGGAGTCCATCAACATAGGGTTCATCTAATGAGAATAGGGGCTAATTGGATCTTTATCCAATCCTCTATCGCTGAAGCATCCACCATATGTGTGTGACCCTTTAGGCCCGATACTGAGCTAGTCGTGAGTCACTCCCATCAGAACTCCTTCTGATATAGTGAATTATTATCCCCATAATAATTCACTTGACTCATCGACTATGGACGTACTAGGCCACTACGCCATAGTCCCCAGACGGTACAAGGGGGATCAAATCCATCGGACCTGTCTATCCACAGTTACCATGTATCTGTAATCCCTCATCCAAATAATATCCCAGAGACCGTATATTGGACATGATACTGTCAGATGATAGAAATAATACCCACAAGTTTTCTTTGGGTATCCACGAATGTGCACCATTCTATCCTTGATTCCAACTTATCGGGGTTGTGTCTTCTAACGTGGGCAGGACAACCCCAAATCTTAATAATCTTAAGATCGGGCTTCTTTCCTTTCCATATCTCATATGGTGTAGATACTACCAACTTTGATGGAACTCTATTTAGAAGGTAAGCTACAGTCTCTAGGGCATACCTCTAGAATAAAATAAGTAGGTCAACGAAACTCATCATGGACCGTACCATGTCTAATAGCGTGTGATTCCTCCTTTCTGATACATCATTGGGCTGAGGTGTATAAGGAGGTGTCCACTAGGATAGAATCCCATTGTCCTTGAGGAAATGGACGAACTCCGTACTCAAGTACTCTCCTCCTCGATCTGATCGAAGAGTCTTAATACTCTTTCCAATTTGATTCTCTATCTCATTCTTATATTTTTCTGAATTACTCGAAGGCCTCAGATTTGTACTTCATTAAGTACACATGTCCATACCTAGAGAAATCATCAGTGAATGCAATGAAGTATGAGTAACCTGAGTCGACATGGGACCACATACATCACTATGTATGAGTTCCAATAACTCGATGGCTTTCTCTCCAGTTCCACCAAAAGGAGAGTTAGTCATCTTCCCACGAAGGCAAGGTTCACAAGTTGCATATGTCTCATAGTCAAATAGATCTAAGTATTCATCTTTCAACAACTTTTGAATCCTTCCCTCATGTATATGACCTAGCTTACAATGTCATAGGTATGCATTATTCACCTCATCTCTTTGCCTCTTAGACATATTTATATTCATGATATGTGTTGAAGTGTCTAACACATATAAGCCATTTATAAGGGTCCCTCTAGTGATGATCTCATCATCCATAATTATTGAACAACTATTGTTCTCAAAAACTAATTTATATCTACTAATTGTCAAACAAGAGATAGAAATAATATTTTTGAAAATAGATGGAACAAAATAACATGCATCTAATGCAATAATAGTTTCACCAGGCAGATGTAGGGTGACCTCTCCAACAGCAACTGCAACAACTCTTGCTCTATTGCCCATCTTGAGGTTCATCTCGCCTCTAGCCAATCTCTTTGGTCTTGCCAGAACCTACAATGAATTGCAGATATGATAAACACTCCCGGTATCTAATACCCATATGTTATCATGAAAATCTGACAAGTGGAGACTGATCATGAATATACTTTAAGCTTCTCCAAGCTTCTGTCTCGCCTTTTCTGCAAGGTAGTCCTTGCAGTTCCTCTTCCAATGTCGGTCTTGGCCATAGTGGAAGCATCGTCCTTTATCCTGACAACCTTTGTCTTACATGATCTTTCTTTGCCCTTGCCCTTCTTAAAGGTCTTGCTGACCTTCCTTTTCTTATTGGTCTCACCAATATAGAGAACTGGCTTCTCCTTCTTGATGGCACTCTCAGCTTCCCTCAACATATTGAGGAGCTCAAGGAGAGTAACCTCAAACTTGCTCATGTTAAAATTCATGATGAAGTGAGAAAAAGAATCTGGTAGGGACTGAAGTATAAGTTCAACGCATAGGTTATCCTCTAGGACTATTCCTAGACCTGTGAGTTTCTCGATCCACTCTATCATCTTTAGGACATGGTTCTCAACCGATGTCCCTTCTATCATCCTGGCTTGGAAGAGTTTCTTAGATATCTCATATCTTTGAGTTCTTCCCTATTTCTTAAATAGCTGGCGGAGATGAAGAAGGATATAATCTGCATCCATGCTCTCATGTTACCTTTTTAACTCAGGAGTCATGAAGGCCAACATGTAACATTTTGCCAACGTAGAATCATCTATATACTTCATATAGCGAGCGATCTCATCCTCGCTTGCCCCTTCTTCTGGTGTGAGCAGAATTGTATCAAGGACATATGCGATTTTCTTCGTCGTGAGAACAATTCTCAAATTACGGAGCCAATCTGTATAGTTTGGACCAATGAGACGGTTGGAATCAAGTTTGCCACGTAGGGAGTTTGTGAGCGACATGTTTTTGACAAAACAAGATATAGCAAAAATAAATAATATATAAATTTTACATAAAATACTAATTAAGATATGAACTTCTATCTTAATGTACTCCCACTATTTTCTTAGCGAATCACGCGACACCCTCGACACGTGAGACGAAAGTCTCCGGCAGACTCCTAGTGGGGATTGGGATCCAATTGGCATCTTAGTACAACCTCGAGGGACTCGACCAATTACACTAAGCCCAAAAGGTAGGCAACTCTTGCTAATCACAACTCCTTATGATTCCTATCACGTTCGGCCTCCGAATCATCATGGTCTCGAGGGACTCGACCAACCATGATATTCAGTTAAGTCATCACCATTGTTACAAGATGAGTCTAATTTGATGATATGCCCTCGAGGGACTCGACCAAGCATACCATGTCCTCAGGTCACTGGTGACATCTCTGTGTCGTAGGCAAGAACTCGATCACGTAGATAAGTGAGCCTCGAGGGACTCGACCAACTCAACCTATGTCGTGATTCAATTTCTTCCTATAACGATGGAAGGCCATGTGGGTCAATCTTATTGCCTCACGCTTACTGACTTAATATTATCGTAGGAGGGGTTTTTGTTTCGTATCGGTCTCCTAATATGTCATGTCATACATATACATATGTAATATATATCTACATCGCATGCAAATATATATATATATATATATATTTAGTATGTGTATAACATATCACATATACAAGCCACACCGGATGGTCATGAGCTGTCACCTAATATGACTAAGCCCGAGCCAATGGGCCTAATCACTCACAATAGGATCTATGTGTGCATCGACGCATCTCCATGCACTGTGATTGTTGATCTCGTCATCATCGATTCCGTCGGATCGTCGCATCACCATGGGTCGTAATCTCCCACCACGGCATCGTGGGTCCTGTTGTAACCTCTACGCTCTCGCTGTGCCTCTCCATGTAATTACAAATAATAACAAGCACGTAGGCCCGACAATAAACGAGAAAAATAGAGACATATAGGCCCCAATAATAATAATAATCATCATAATTACACACATCACAACACATGGCTCATGATCATTCATCCATATTATACATCACATGTACATCACATCATATGTAGGATTACTAGATATATATAATAATTAATTAAATTATTTAATTAATTATTTTTAAAAAAATCAGGATATGCTCGAAAATTCTAGAATTAGCAAGGGTATTTTTATAATTCTAGATGAGAGGTCCGTACTTAGAATTTCTAGAATTATTAAGGATATTTTTATAATTCTAGATAAGAGGACGGTCCTTAAAATTTTCAGAATTATTGAGGTCATTTTTGAAATTTTATATATGAGGACAGTTCTCGAAATTTTTAAAATTTAGGTGGTGGCTAAAGTTGCAGCCTAGCAACCATGAGTCTCCCCTCTTATTTATAGGGAGCCACCAAAACCCTAGGGCTCCTTCCTTAGTAGGTATTGGATCTTTATCTAATAACCCACTAACCTTGCATTATTATATCTCTATCCAATAATCTCCTTAGGCCTATAATTGAACCTTAATCAAGGAGCCCATCAACATAGGGTCTCATCTAATGAGAATATGGGCTAATTGTATCTTCATCCAATCCTCTATTCGTTGAAGCATCCACCATATGTGTATGACCCTCTAGTCCTGATACCGAGCTGGTCATGAGTCACTCCCATCAGAACTCCTTCTGATATAGTGAATTATTATCCTCATAATAATTAACTCGACTTATCAACTATGGACGTACTAGGCTACTATGCCATAGTCCCCAGATGGTACAGGGGGGATCAAATTTATCGGACCTGTCTATCCACAGTTACCATTGTCACGCCCTCCAAATTATATCACATTCGAGAGGTGTGACCATGTCATAAATCGATAATTTTGTAATCATCACAATCCATCCAGGATCCAATCAAACATTTGAGGACATCGAGAAAATATTCATTCTTCATAATTCACATATATAAAATCTGTGCAGTTTATAAACATACATCGCATCACTCAAACATCTATAAAACCCAAAGCCAACTTAACAAATATTAACCACACTTATAATTCATTAGCGAAGAAATCTATACAATCACCAAACTAACCATTTACCACAAATTCACTTCATTGTAGACAACACCCAGCATTCCAAATTAACTCCAAACATAAGAGGTCATTTAAAACTTTTACATGATACATCAATCAAATTCATCGATAACATTTCATTACACACGAAATATACTTATACAAGAACCATAATAAATCATCCGATAATACTTGCCAATAATATGTACATCTCTCCACTGCCTCAGCACAATCTTAACATTCAATGAGTATCAAACTGACCTGAAAGATTTGATAACAAAGGAGTGAGCTAGAAAGCTCAACAAGCATTTAACAAATTCGAGATAAGAGCGAATGGCATACAAACAAGCTAGTATCAAGATACAAAGCAGAGATACAAGAATTTATGAATATCAACTCATTAGATACAGGAGTTCAAATGTCATTTCATTCAAAACATATTTGGTTCATAACAAACGGAATACAGAGTATTTGGAGCATATCAATGACGTAAACATATTTCGAAGCATATCAAGGCACATAGGACATTTTCGGAACATATCAATGGCAAATGGAACATTTCAAAATCTCGAAACTAGACTCAATTCTTTACATCTAGGCAGGAAAGACATCAATTGCAAGGTTGTAACAGTTCAATTGATCATATCAAGATGAATTCAAAGATTGAGATGACAATAAAAAGGATTGGAAACTTGTCTTTCAATGATTTTGATCTGAAGTCCTTAAACCCAAATTCTTCTCTTTCTTTTGTTTCTTTGATTTCTTTCATTCTCTTTTCCGTGTTTCCTTATCTTCTTTCTTCCTTCACAATTACAACTTGTGTATAATGTATGAGGGACACAATCACCTGCTCAATCCCTCTTTCTTCTCTCCTTTCCCCCACTACTGCAATCGCAACCATCTTTCTCTTCTTTCTTCTTTCTTTTCTTATTCTTTTTTTTTTTCTTCTTCTTCTTTCCCCTAGCAACAGCCTTCTCTTCTTTTCCCCTTTATTTTTCCCCTTCTATTCTTCCTTTCTTCTCCCCTAGCCGCAGCCCTAGCTGCAGCCTTCTCCCCCTTTTTCCTCCTTTCCTCTCTTTTCCCTCTTCTCCTTCCTCTATTCTTCTTCTCTTCTTTTTATTTACTCTTCCTCTCTATCCCCTTCTTCTTTCCCAGCCGCAGCTGCTATAGCTGCAGCCCTCTTCTTCCCTTTCTCTTCACTTCTTCTCTCTGCCTCTTCTTCTTTTCCCCCTTTCTCTTCTTTCTCTTCTCCTCTTCTTCCATTCTCTTCCCCATCGCACAGAGCCCCCTCTGTTTTCACTGCAGGAAACAGAGGTGTTGCCCCCTTTCTTCTTTCCTTCTTTCTTTTCTCTTCCTCTTCCTCCCACTTCTTCTTTCCCTAATCTTCTTATTTCCCTGCCGTAGCTGCCACAGCCGCAGCCACCTCCTCTTCTTTCTCTTCTTCTCTTCTTCCCTTTTCTTCCCCAAACTCACCACACTTCCTCTGTTTCCTCTGCAAGAAACAGAGGTGCAGCAACACATGCTGCAGCCTCCTTCCTCTCTTCTTTTTCTTCCCTCTCTTTTCCCTCTTTTCTTCTTCTTCTCTTCTAGCTGCAACCCCCTTCTTTTCTTCCTCCTCTTCTTCTTCCCTTTCTTCTTCTCATTTTCTTCCCTCGTCTTCCCCAATACACTTCACGTCCTCTGTTTCCTCTGTCAGAAACAAAAGTAAGCATATCAATGAAGAATGAATAATTTCAAAGTTTATCAGATGAATAGACAAGGAACAGAAGATCATAAATCGAATCAAACATAACATGCATTCCATTCTTATCCAAAGCACATATATAAACTCAAAAACAATACATTGGATATTATATCAAAAATATAGAGGGTGAAGTGGGATACAGACAGAATATGATTCATCCATTTCTGAATGACTATCAAACAGAAGTCTTCCACGTCTGAGAGCTTCATCCACCTACGTCTAGGTGAAGTCAGAAGGGGCCGACAGAGCATCGCAGGCTCAAAGCATAACTCCCTTTACCATTTCTGGCAAAGGTTCACATTATTCCATAAACACTAGAATATAAAAGGACATGAGCAATAAAAGTAGCATATATCGGAAGCACAAACGAAACAATGAAATAGACATGTACCAATATAAAGCAATACGATGTCAACCTAAACATTCACAATTTGCATATTTGTCTTCTGATATACAAAGAATAAAGGACAAGAGTGCATAAGAATTCAAAGCAATAATGTAAGTCTCAATTGAAGAAAAGATTTTAATTGGATCATAGACGATGGCATATCAAAAACATAGATGGTGAAGTGGGATCATAAACATAATGAGGTTCATCTGACCACCAAACATAATAGAGCATCACAGGCTCGAAGCATAACATACCCTTTACAATTTCTAGCAAAGGTCCAGAAAGTATCCCACAACACCAGAGTACAAAAGAACAAGTGCAATAAAATGGATATGTATTGGAAGCACATGCGGAACAATGAAAAATACATATGCCAATATGAAATAATAAGATGTAAACATAAACTTTCATATAGAGTAATCGGAATGGGTAAGGAATAAGAGTTAAGAGTTCAAAGCTCAATTGAAGAAGAATTCATTTCCAAAAGGTAAACAAGAATAGGCAAAGATCAACAAACACATGATTCTAATAGAATTTAAGAAGCATATAGCATGAAATATTTAGATAATCAATTATGCTCCAAATTACTCAAGATGGTATGAACAAAAGGGTATGCAAGTCTAGTTTCTAATAAAATAGATTTTGCATAAATCAGAGATTCCAATATGAAGTTATGAGCAATTAAGCGAACAAAAGTTAGAATATCAAAACTAGACTCAAGTCTTTACATCCAAGCATGAAATATATTAATTGCACGGTTGCAACAATCAATTGAATCTTATCAAGATGAATACAAAGATTGAGATGCCAATATTTACATCCAAGCAGGAAAGATATTAATTGTAAGGTTGTAATAATCAATTAAATCATATCAAGATGAATACAAAGATTGAGATGCCAATACAAAAGGATTGAGACATTTGCAAGGTTATAATAGTTCAATTATCGTATCAAGATACAATCAAAGATAGAGAGTGCAACAGGAAAGGTTAGGACACTTGCAAGATCATAATAATTCAATCGATCATAACAAGATAAAAGCAGGATAGTAATACGAAAGGGTTGGAACACTTGACTTCCAATGATTTCGATTCGAAGTCATTAAGCCCAAATTCTTCTCTTTCTTTTCTTTCTATGCTTTCTTTCATTCTCTCATCTCTATTTTCTTATCTTCCTTTCTCTTTCACAATTACAGCTCGTACAAGAGGTACAATATCATACTCAATCCCTCTTCTTTCTCTCATTTTCTTTCTCCCGCGATAGCAGCCTTATTTTTCTTAAACCTTCTTTCCTTTCCTTATTTTTTTTACTTCTTCTTTCCCCCGGCGGCAGCCTTCTCTTCTTTTCTTTCTCCCATTGATGCAATAGCAGCCGTCTCTCTTCTTCCTTCTTTTTCTTTTTTCTTCTTTCTTCTTCTTCTTTCCTTTCCCAGCAACAGCCTCCTCCTCTTTTCCTCTTCTACTTTTCCCCTTCTATTCTTCTTTTCTTCTCTCCCAGCCGCAGCCCTTGCTGCAGCCTTCTCCTCTTTTTCCTCCTCCTTTCCTCTCTTCTTCTTTTCTCTTCTTCTCTCCCACCTTCTTTCCCAGCCGCAGCTGCCATAGCTGCAGCCCCTTTTTCCCTTTCTTTCTCTTCTTCTCTTATTCCTCTTCCTTCCTCTTCTTTTTTCCCCTTCTTCTTTCCCAACCGCAGCTGCCACAGTTGCAACCTCTTCTTCCCTTTTTCTTCTTCTGTTCTTCTCCCTTACTCTTCTTCTTTCCCTCTTCTTCTTCCCCTGCCGCAGCTGCTACTGCTGCAGCCACAGCCGCAGCCACCCTTGCTTCCCCTTTTTCTCCTCTTTCTCTATTTATTCTTCTCTTCTCCTCTTCTTCCCTTCTCTTCCCCGACGCACTGCACTTCCTCTGTTTCCTCGTGCAGGAAACAGAGGTGCATCAACACATGCCGCAGCCTCCTTCCTCTCTTCTCCTTCTTCCCTCTCTTTCCCCTCTTCTCTTCTCCTCTTCTTCCCTTCTCTTCCCCGACGCACTGCACTTCCTCTGTTTCCTCGTGCAGGAAACAGAGGTGCATCAACACATGCCGCAGCCTCCTTCCTCTCTTCTCCTTCTTCCCTCTCTTTCCCCTCTTCTCTTCTTCTCTTCTCCTTTTCTTCCCTTCTCTTCCTCGATGCATTGCACCTCCTCTGTTTCCTCTGTCGGAAACAGAGGTGCTGCAACAAGCTGCCACCCAAACGCAGCCTCCTCTTGCGGAAGCAGAGGGGCGCAGCCCCCTTCTCTTCCTTCTTCTCCTACTCTTTTTCCTTCCTCTTCTTTTTCTCTTCTCCTCTTCTTCCCTACCTGCAGCCCCCTTCTTCCTCCCCTGTTCTTCTCCTTCTCTTCTTCTCCTCTGTTTCTTCTTCTTCTTTCCCTTCTCCTCAACCGACGCGTCTGTGCGGAAGCAGAGGGGCGCAGCCCCTTCTCTTCTCCCCTTCTTCTTCTTCCTTTCTTCCTCCTTATTCCTTCCTCTTCTTCTTTCCCAGCCGCAGCTGCCGCAGCCCCAGCCGCAGCTGCAGCCCTTTCTCTTCTTCCTCTCCTCCTCTTCTTCTTCTTCCTCTCTTCTTCCCTAATCCTCCCCTTTCCTTCTTCTCTTCCTTCTTCCCTTTCCCTTCTTCTCGTCTCCTTCCCTTCCTTATCACCACCACCTCTTCTCTCCTCTCCTCTCCTCTCTTGCATGTAGAAGGTGGTGGAAGGCGGATAATAATCATACTTTTTTTTTTATAACTTTACATTTTAGTCATTAAAATATTTATATTCGTGATTAAGTCCTTAAAATTTATAATTAGGTCCTTACATAATTTTCAGGGGTATTATAACCATGTATCTATAATCTCTCATCCAAATAATATCCTAAAGACCGTATATTGGATATGGTACTGTCATGTCACATACGGAATCAGTTTGTCTTGCTCTATTCAGATTCTACCGGAGAACTCCTCTCTCAATCCGAATGACTCTGGCTAGGGATTTGTCTGAGCAAGCAGATATTAACACTCAATTGTCTTCGTACGGTTGGCTACCAATCCCGATAACCAGTTGTACCAGATCTGAAACTTTCTAAACCTGTAAGTCTGACGTCAAAGAAAGGAGTACTCATACAAGACATTCTTGGTATCTTAAGTCTAAGGACCAGATACACAATTGAGACTATGGAATCGTCGTATGACATTAGGTATCATTAACCAAACATCATTCTATAAGCGGATCAATCAGTGAACTCATTATCTAATGAGCACTTGTACTATATCCTTAGTGTCTCCACACAAGTGACTATGAGACCAGCCGCCTCCATCATATGAACGGGTATATCGTACACTGATCTGTCCGGTTATCTCAATGTCCCTCTCGAGTAACCTATGACTGAGATTATTTAGGATCTGTATTTAAAGTTGAATCGATCTCATTATCCTGATCTCATCATGATCCGATTCCCATTGCACAGAACCAATGACATCACAATATATATGCAACAAATAATATAATATGAGAATATGCCAATATTAATCATAAGCAAAAAGATTATGCAGTGTGTCACACGTGCCATCACTCACGTGATTGGCTTGCAGGGCACCTGTAACTACCATCTACCTGAGCTCCTCAATATGTTGAGAGGAGCTGAGAGTACCATCAAGAAAGAGAAGTCGGTTCTTTATATTAGTGAGACCAATAAGAAAAAGAAGACTATTAATGACCCTTAAGAAGGGCAAGGGCAAAGAAAGACTAGGTAAGACAAAGGTTGTCAAGAGAGACCCAACAAAGGATAAAAGACAGTGCTTCCACTACAGTCAAAACGGGCATTGGAAGAGGAACTATAAGGACTACCTTATAGATAAGGCGAAACAAAAGCTTAGAGAAGCTTCAAGTATATTCATGATCAGTCTTCACTTGTTAGATTTTCATGATAACACATGGGTATTGGATACCGGGAGTGCTTATCATATCTGTAATTCATTGTAAGTTCTGACAAGACTTAGGAGATTGGCCAGAGGCAAGATGGACCTCAAGATGAGCAATGGAGCAAGAGTTACTGCATTTGCCGTTGGGGAGGTCACCCTACATCTACCTAGTGGAGTTATCATTGCATTAGATGCATACTATTTTGTTCACTCTATTATCAAAAATATTATTTCCATCTCTTGTTTGATAATTAAGGGATATAAATTAATTTTTGATAATAATAGTTATTCAATAATTATGGATGATGAGATCATCACTAGAGGGACATTGATTAATGGCTTACATGTGTTAGACACTTCTCCACACATTATGAATAAAAATGTCTGAAAGGAAAAGAGATGAGGTCAATAATGCATACCTATGACATTATAGGCTAGGTTATATACATGAGGGAAGGATTCAAAAGTTGTTGAAAGATGGATACTTAGATCCATTTGACTATGAGACATATGCAACTTGCGAACCTTGCCTTCGTGGGAAGATGACCAACTCTCCTTTTAGTGGAACAAGAGAGAGAGCCACCGAGTTATTGGAACTCATACATAGTGATATATGTGGTCCCATGTCGAGTCAGACTATAAGTGGTTACTCAAACTTCATTACATTCATTGATGATTTCTCTTGGTATGGACATGTGTACTTAATAAAGTACAAATCAGAGGCCTTCGAGAAATTCAGGAAATATAAGAATGTGGTAGAGAACCAAATTGAAAAGAGTATTAAGACTCTTCGATCAGATCGAGGAGGAGAGTACTTGAGTATGAAGTTCACCCATTTCCTCAGTGACAATGAGATTCTATCCCAATGGACACCTTCTTATACACCTCAGCTCAATGGTGTATCAGAAAGGAGGAATCGTACGCTGTTAGACATGGTGCGGTCCATGATGAGTGTCGCTGGCCTACCGATTTAATTCTGGGGGTACGCCCTAGAGACTGTAGCTTACCTTCTGAACATAGTTTCATCAAAGTCGATAGTGTCTACACCATATAAGATATGAAAAGGAAAGAAGCCCAATCTTAAGATTGTTAAGATTGGGGCTGTCCTGCCCACGTTAGAAGACAGAATGAGGCACATTCGTGGGATACCCAAAGGAAACTTGTGAGTATTATTTCTATCATCCCGAGGATCGAAAGGTCTTTGTTGCCAAGAGAGCTGTGCTCCTTGAGAAGGAATACATTCTTGGTGGAAACAGTGGGAGTGAGATAGAATTGAGCGAGATTAGAGAACCTAGCTTAAGTACCATTCCAGAGCCTGAGTCTGTTCAGGTACCTAACACACAAGTTCCAACTATACGTAGGTCTAATAGAGTATCTCATCCTCCTGAAAGATATATGAGACATATCAGTGGAGATGACTCTCAGGATGTTGATCCTCAGACCTACGAGGAGGTTATTATGAGTATAGACACTGGGAAGTGGCAAGAAGCCATGAATTCTGAGATGGATTTCATGTACTCTAACATGGTTTGGAACCTTGTGGATGCACCTTAGGGTATTGTACCCATCGGTTGTAAATGGATCTTCAAGAAGAAGATCAGAGTGGATGGAAAAGTAGAGACCTATAAAGCAAGGCTGGTAGCTAAAGGATATCGTCAAAGACAAGAAGTTGACTATGACGAAACCTTTTCACATGTAGCCATGCTTAAGTCCATTAGAATTATTTTGGCCATTGCAGCACACTGTGACTATGAGATCTGACAGATGGATGTTAAAACGATATTCCTCAATGACAACCTCAAGGTAGAGGTGTATATGATACAACTAGAGGGATTCGTTCCAAAGAGATTCCAGATAAATTGTGCAGGTTGCATAGATCCATTTATGGATTGAAGCAAGATTCCCGAAGTTGGAACATAAGATTTGATGAGGTGATTAGATCTTATGACTTCGTTAAGAACAAAGATGAGCCTTGTGTACAGGAGGGTAAGTGGAAGCGCTATCACCTTCTTGGTGCTATATGTGGATGATATCCTAATCATTGGGAATGATATAAGAATGCTCTCCACAATAAAGGCTTGGCTATCTAGAAACTTCTCTATGAAAAATTTAGGGGAAACATCCTATATTTTGGGATCCGGATATATAGAGATAGATCCAAAAAGATGCTTGACTTGTCCCAGTCTAGGTACATAGACTCCACTGTCAAAAGGTTTGGCATGGAAAATTCGAAGAAATGTCTCATATCGATGAGACATGGAATATCACTTTCTATGAGTATGTCCCCAAAGACTCCTGAAGAAAAGACATACATGAATAAGATATCTTATGCTTCAGCGATATGGTTTATCATGTATGCGATGCTATATACTAGACCATATACAACACATGCTCTAAGTGTCACGAGTAGGTATCAGGCAGATCCAGGTTTAGAATACTGGAAAGTAGTAAAGTGTATCCTTAAGTACTTGAGAATGACTAAGGATCTTTTACTAGTATATGGAGGAGGTAGCCTCCAGGTTAAGGGCTACACGGACTTTACTTTTCAGTTTAATATTGATGATAGCAAGTCAAATTCAGGGTATGTTTTCACCCTGAATGGAGGAGTAGTAAGCTGAAAGAGTTCCAAGCAAGATACTACTGCTGACTCGACCATAGAGGCGGAATACATTACTGTAGTAGAAGCAGCAAGACGAAGGGGGTGTAAATAAAGAAGTTCATCATGGATTTGGGAGTCATACCAAGCAGCGTGGAGCTGACTCCCACATATTGTGATAGCGACAGGGCGATAACTCTAACAAAGGAACTCAGGTCTCAACAGAATTATTCTAAGGAGGTTCCATCTGATTAGAGCGATCATGACCCAAAAAGATATAGCAATGGAAATAGTTTCATCTGAAGATAACATTGTAGATCCACTAACGAAGACACTAGCACAGATTATATTTGAGCATCACAAGGGTCTGATGGGGATCAAATATATAGGTGATTGACTATTGGTCAAGTGGGAGATTGCTGGTTACAGGTGCCCTACAAGCCAATCACATGAGTGATGGCACGTGTGACACGTTGTGTGATCTATTTACTTATGATTAATATTGGCATATTCTCACATTATATTATTTTTTACATATATATTGTGATGTCATTGGTTCTATGCAATGGGAATCAGATCGTGATGAGATCACGATAATGAGATCGATTCACCTTTAAATACAGATCTTAAATAATCTTGACATAGGATACTCAAGAGGGACATTGAGATAACCGGACAAATCGGTGTACTATATACCCATCCATATGATAGAGGCTGCTGGTCTGAGAGCCACTTATGTGGAGACACTAAGGATATAGTACAGGTGCTCATTAGAGAATGAGTTCACTGATTGATCCGCTTATGGAATGTTGTATGGTTAATAATACCTAATGTTAGACAGCGACTCCATAGTCCCAGTTGTATATCTGGTCCTTCGACTTGACACACCAAGGATGCCTTGTATGAGTACTCCTTTCTTTGATGTCAGACTTATAGGTTTGAAAAGTTTCAGATCTGGTACAGCTGGTTATTAGGATTGGTAGCCAACCTTACGAAGACAATTAAGTATCAATAGAGGATCATCCACTCTCGGTATCACGAGAGGAATATCCCATATGTGCTTGCTCAGACAAATCCCTAGCTAGGGTCATTTGGATTGAGAGAGGAGTTCTTTGGTAGAATCCGAATAGAGCAAGATAAGCTAATTCCGTGTGTGACCTGATAGTACCATGTCTAATATAGGGTCTCTGGGATATTATTTGGATGATGGATTATAGATACATGGTAACTGTGGACAAACAGGTTCGATGGATTTGATCCCCACTGTACCGTCTGGGGACTATGGCGTAGTGGCCTAGTACGTCCATAGTCGATGAGTCGAGTGAATTATTATAGTAATAATAATTCACTATATTAGAAGGAGTTCTGATGGGAGTGACTCATGGCCAGCTTGGTATCGGGCCTAGAGGGTCATACACATATGGTGGATGCTTTAGTGAATATAGGATTGAATGAAGATCCAATTAGCCTCTATTCTAATTAGATGAGACCCTATGTTGATGGGCTCCTTGATTAAGGCCCAATTATAGACCTAAGGAGATTATTGGATAGAGATCCAATAATGTAAAGTTAGTGGGTTATTGGATGGAGATCCAATAGCCACTAAGGAAGAAGCCCTAGGGTTTTGGTGTCTCTCTATAAATAGAAGGGGAGACTCATGGTTGATAGGTTGTAGCTTTAGCTACAACCTCCTATTCTCCTCCCTCCCTCTGATCAAGATTTGCAAGATCAGACTGGAGGAGTTTCGCTGCAGAGATCCATCGTGTGGATACCGCTAGAGAGGAGGACGCTTGACCTCCTTCATATTCTCTATTCGGATCTGGAATACAGGGATATACGATCTCCCTAGGTAAAATCAATCTCTCACACATCGTAGTTTTTTTAATTTTTTTGATTTTTCTCGTGACCCCAATCTTTTGCATGATGATTTGATCTACGTGGGAAATCAATTTTTTGTTTTGATTTTCACTGCGCATGTGATGCACTCGCTGACTGATCGGGGAGTGACCCTTGTCCTTTGTATTTTATGGTTCAATCGTTCTTCCTAGATTCTTGCAAAGAAAATCGCCACCATAAGAGTGTATGGTTGCTGCACCTTTACTTCTCCTCGAATCTCCGACTTTAGGCCCTCAATAAAAGTCCCTAAAAGTTACTTTTTAGACCAATCTTTAGTTTGGTTAGATAAATGTTCAAACCTTATTTGGTATTTGTGTATTGTAGAGGTTTGTTGAATCTTCACCAATTGTCCATCGATGTTGAAATCGGTTGGTCCAAAGTGATTTAGTAGTCCTTCCTTGAATCACTGCCAAGAGAGACCTCCGTGGGTGTGCTTAAACTAATTGAACTACTGAATAGCATCTTCCTTGATGTGGATGGCAACAATCTCCACCCTTGTAGCATCGACGGTTCAGTAGAACCGAAAATAGCGCTCCATACGTGAGATCCATCCGATCGGGTCTCCTTCTTCCGATCTAGGGAAGTCAACCTTTATACATAGATTATTTGGATCAGGGATGATGTGACCATACTCTTGAGGATCATCTCGCTGATCTGAAGCTTCTTCTTGTTGTGATTTCTTTGGGATAGGTGGTCGACCCATGCTGAATTCGACGAAAAGGTATCGCATCTTCTCCTCAATGCGGCTTTCAAAGGCTTCAAACTTGGCATTAATGGCCTCCTTCGATGCCATGGTGTAGGCCTCTAGATCTGTAATATTGAGGTCTTTTTTCTATTATCGTCTAAGGAGCATGAGAGGTTTTGAGGAAGAGGTGGCCGGTTAGGTAGGTGGATCGGTTTGATGGAAGTAGGCTGCCATTTAGGGCTTATTTTGGGTGGCTATTTGGGATCGGTATAGGGTGTGATTTAGAGAGGGTTCCTAATGAGGATGGTAGGGTTTGCATATGAGAGAAAGAGAGTCCAAAAACACACAAAATATAGCACTCAAATTCGATGAAATTTGACAAAGAAATGTGCTGTGATGTGTTGTCCTGCCGAACATATTTTACGCCAGAGAAATGATGAATTCTAAACATAAATCTCAGAGGAAAACTTGAGGAAAATATACAAAACTCCTTAGTTTAGATGTGGTTAATATCAGTAAAAAGTTTGAAAATTTTTGGCAGAGTAATGGTAGGGAAATAGGGGAAAAGACGGAGGGCAGATTCTTCGTCGTAAAAATTTCAGCAATACGTGACGAAGAATTATAGCACAATAGAACCAGTTTCAAAGAGAATTCTTTTTAGAGATCTATCTTAGATGAGGGCTAAGACAATCTATGAAATCATATAATTTTTTTGACTAAAATAGGGAAGCATAAAACTGATTTCAAGAGACAAATAAATGGCTGAAAATTTCTACAGTGTTTCGCCTTTGCAATAACGACGGTTGGGAAAACCTCTTCATTGTGCAAGATAAAGGAATAGCAGTAGAAAATAGGCCTGGGTGATGAAAATATACCAGATCTCCAATTTCAAACGTAGGGGCCAACCTTACGAAGGCAATTGAGTGTCAATAGATGATCATTAACTCTTGGTATCACGAGAGGAATATCCCATATGTGCTTGTTCAGACAAATCATTAGCCAGGGTCATTCAGATTGAGAGAGAAATAGTTCTCTAAGAGAATCCGATTAGAGCGAGACTATGCTAGATTCTGTATGTGACCTGACAATACCATGTCCAATATACGGTCTCTGGGATATTAGTTGGATGATGGATTATAGGTACATGGTAACTGTGGATAGATAGGTCCGATGGATTTGATCCCCCCAGTACCGTTTAGGGACTATGGTGTCAATTTTTACGATTTTTCTCGTGGCCCCAATATTTTGCACGATGATTTGATCTGCATGGGAACTAGTTTTTGTTTTGATTTTCATTGCGCATGTGATGCACCCGCTGAGGTTTCCCAACAGTGGTATCACAACCAAGGTTTTCATACGAAAGATTGGTTTTAAACTACGTGTGATGAGATTGTATCGTGTAGAATCGTTCTACGTGTTCTTACTGCATTTTCGCAGCAAAGGAAGCGAGGAGAAGGGGCCGCCAGCTACGGCCAGGCCACGGCCACGGCCAGCCCGAAAGGGTGGCGCCTACGGGCAGAAGCGCCGCCCGCGGGCACGACCGACTACGGCCAGCTCGCAGGGGCGGTAGCCGCTTGCAGCGTGGCGCCCGTAAAGGGGGCCAGCTACAGGACGCTCGCAAGGGGCTGTCGCCCACGGCCAACCCTGCCGCCAGAAGGGGTGGCCGCCCCTTGGCAGGGCGGCTGCCAACGGGCAAGGATAGCCACCACCTGCATAGGGGCAGCGGTGGCGATAGTGGCGCAAAGGGCGAAAGAGGGGTTAGGGCATCCTTTGGTGGAAAGGACGATCCTGCCTCTATGAATTCGGGAAATTTCGAGGACTATCCTCGTGTACATAATTCCCATAATATCCTCAAAAATTTTAGAAATTTCGAGGACTGTTCTCTCATCGAGAATTATAAAAATGCCCTTGATAATTCTGAAAATTTTGAGCATATCCTGATTTCTAAAAAAATAATTAATTAAATAGTTTAATTTATTATTTATATATCTAGTAATCCTATATATGATGTGATGTACGTGTGATGTATAATGTGGATGGATGATCATGAGCCATGTGTTGTGATGTGTGTAATTGTGATTATTATTATTCTTAGGGCCTGTGTGCATATGTTTTTCTCGTTTATTGTCGGGCCAACATGCTTGTGATTATTTGTAATTACATGGAGAGGCGTGTCGGGAGCGTGGAGATGACAGTGGGACCCATGATACCGTGGCAGGAGATTACGACGCATGGTGGTGCGACGATCTGGCGGAACCGATGATGACGAGATCAACAATCACAGGGCATGAAGATGCGTCGATGTACACATAGATCCTATTGTGAGTGATTAGGCCCATTGGCTCAGGCTTAATCATATTAGGTGATGGCTCATGATCATCCGGTGTAGCTTGCATGTGTGATGTGTTATACGCCTACTAGATATATGTATATATATATTTGCATGCGATGTGGATATATATTAAATATGTATGTGTGTGACACGATATATTAGGAGACCGATATAAAATAAAAACCCCTCCTATGATAATATTAATCGGTAAGCATTAGGCAATAAGATTGACCCACGTGGCCTTCTATCATTATAGGAAGAAATTGAATCCCGACATAGGTTGAGTTGGTCGAGTCACTCGAGGCTCACCTATCTACGTGATCGAGTTCTTGCCTATGACATATATATGTCACCGGTGACCTAGGGACATTGTATGGCTTGGTTGAGCAGTCGAGAGCATATCCATCGAATCAGACTTATCTTGTAACGATTGTGATGACTTAACTGAACTTCATGGTTGGTCGAGCAGTCGAGACCATGATGATTCGGAGGCTGAACATAATGGGAATCACAAGGAGTTGTGATTGACAAGAGTTGTCTACCTTTTGGACTTAGTGTAGTTGGTCAAGTCCCTCAAGATTGCACTAAGACGCCAATTAGATCCCGATCCCCACTAGGAGTCTGCCGGAGACTTTCGTCTCACGCGTCGAGGTTATCGCGTGATTCGCTAGGAAAATAGTGAGAGTACATTAAAATAGAAGTCCATATCTTAATTAGTATTTTCTACAAAGTCTGCATGTTATTTATTTTTACTATATCTTATTTTTTTAAAAACATGTCGCTCACAAACCCCCTACGTGGCAAACTTGATGCCAACCGCCTCACAGGTCCAAACTATATAGATTAGCTCCACAATTTGATAATTATTCTCATGGCTGAGAAAATCGCATACGTCCTTTATACAATTGTGCCCACGCCAGAAGAAGAGGCAAGCGAGGATGAGATCGCTTGCTATGTGAAGTATATAGATGATTCCACATTGGCAAAATATTATATGCTGGCCTCCATGACTCCTGAGGTACAGAGGCAACATGAGATCATGGATGCAGATTCTATCCTTCTTCATCTTCGTCAGCTGTTTGAGATATCTAAGAGACTCTTCCAAGCCAGGATGACAGAAGGGACATCGGTTGAGAACCATGTCCTAAAGATGATAGAGTGAATCGAGAAACTCACAGGTTTAGGAATAGTCCTAGAGGATAACCTGTGCGTGGATCTTATACTTTAGTCCCTACCAAATTTCTTTTCTCACTTCATCATGAATTTTAACATGAGCAAGTTTGAGGTGACTCTCTCTGAGCTCCTCAATATGTTGAGGGAAGTTGAGAGTGCCATCAAGAAGGAGAAGCCAGTTCGCTATATTGGTGAGACCAAAAGGAAAAGGAAGACCAGCAAGACCCTTAAGAAGGGCAAAGGCAAAGAAAGACCAGGTAAAACAAAGGTTGCCAAGAAAGACCCGGCAAAGGACAAAGGACATTACTTCCACTACGACCAAGATGGGCATTGAAAGAGAAACTGTAAGGACTACCTTGCAGATAAGGCGAAATAGAAGCTTGGAGAAGCTTCAGGTATATTTATGATCAGTCTCCACTTGTCAGATTTTTATGATAACATATGGATATTGGATACCGGGAATGCTTATCATATTTGTAATTCGTTGCAGGTTCTGGCAAGACCTAAGAGATTGGCTAGAGGCAAGATGGACCTCAAGATGGGCAATGGAGCAAGAGTTGCGATAGTTGCTATTGGAGAGGTCACCCTACATCTGTCTGGTGGAGCTATTATTGCATTAGAAGCATGCTATTTTATTCCCTCTATTATCAAAAATATTATTTTTATCTCTTTTTTGATAATTAGTGGATATAAATTAGTTTTTGAGAATAATAGTTGTTCAATAATTATGGATGATGAGATCATCACTAGAGGGACCCTTATAAATGACTTATATGTGTTAGACACTTCTGCACACATCTTGAATATAAAGATGTCTAAGAGGAAAAAAGATGAGGTGCATAAAGTAAACATATTGCATTATAGGCTAGGTTATATACATGAGGGAAGGATCCAAAAGTTGCTGAAAGATGGATACTTAGATCCATTTGACTATGAATCATATGCAACTTGCGAACCTTGCCTTCGTGAAAAAATGACCAACTCTTCTTTTAGTGGAACTGGAGAGAGAGCCACCGAGTTATTGGAACTCATACATATTAATGTATGTGGTCCCATGTCGACTCAGGCTATATGTGGTTACTCATACTTCATTACATTCGCTGATGATTTCTCTATGTATGGACACGTGTACTTAATGAATTACAAATATGAGGTTTTTGAGAAATTCAAGGAATATAAGAATGAGGTAGAGAACCAAATTGAAAATAGTATTAAGACTCTTCGATCAGATCGAGGAGGAGAGTACTTGAGTACGAAGTTCACCCATTTCCTCAGGAACAATGCGAATCTATCCCAGTGGACACCCTTATACACCTTAGCTCAATGGTGTATCAGAAAGGAGGAATCATATGCTAGTAGACATGGCGTGATCCATGATGAGTTTCGCTGACCTACCCGTCTGATTCTTGGGGTACGCCCTAGAGACCACAGCTTATCTTTTGAACAGAGTTTCATCAACCCCTATATGGAAAGGAAAGAAGTCCGATCTTAAGGTGGTTAAGATATGGGGCTGTCCTACCCACGTTAGAAGATACAACCCCGACAAGTTGGAATCAAGGACAGAACGATGCACATTCATGGGATACCCTTAGGAGACTTTGGGATATTATTTCTATCATCCCGAGGACCGAAAGGTCTTTGTTGCCAAGAGAGCTATGTTCCTTGAGAAGGAAGACATTCTTGGTGGAAACAATGGGTGTGATATAGAATTGAGCGAGGTTGGAGAACCTAGCTCAAACACCATTCCAAAGCCCGAGTCTGTTAAGGTACCTAACACATAAATTCCAACTTTACATAGGTCTAGTAGAGTATCTCACCCTCCTGAAAGATATATGGGACATATAAGTGGAGATGACTCTCAGAATGTTGATCCTTAAACCTACAAGGAGGCTATTATGAGTATAGACTTTGGGAAGTGGCAAAAAGCCATGAATTCTGAGATGGATTTCATGTACTCTAACAAGGTTTGGAACTTTGTGGATGCACCTTAGGGTATTGTACCCATCGACTGCAAATGGATCTTCAAGAAGAAGATCAGAGTGGATGGAAAGGTAGAGACCTATAAAGCAAGGCTGGTAGCTAAAGGATATCGTCAAAGACAAAGAGTTGACTATGATGAAACCTTTTCACTTGTAGCCATGCTTAAGTCCATTAGAATTATTTTGCCCATTGCAGCATACTATGACTATGAGATCTGACAGATGGATTTCAAAACGATATTTCTCAATGGCAACATCGAGGAGGATGTGTATATGATACAGCCAGAGGGATTCGTATCGAAAGAGTGTCCAGATAAAGTGTGTAGGTTACTTAGATCCATTTATGGATTGCAGCAAGCTTCCCGAAGTTAGAACATAATATTTGATGAGGTGATCAGATCTTATGACTTCGTTAAGAACGAAGATAAGCCTTGTGTGTACAGGAAGGTAAGTGGAAGTGCTATCACCTTCTTGGTGCTATATGTGGATGACATCCTAATCATTGGGAATGATGTAGGAATGCTCTCTACAGTAAAGGCTTGGCTATCCAGAAACTTCTCCATGAAAGACTTAGGGGAAGCGTCCTATATTTTGGGGATCCGGATCTACAAAGATAGATCCAAAAGGATGCTTGGCTTGTCCCAGTAAAGTTAATAATGAACTGTGAAAAGGAATCCGGTAGGGATTGAAGTATAAGATCAATACATAGGTTATTCTCTAGGACTATCTATATACTTCACAAAACGAGCGATCTCATCCTCACTTATCCTTTCCTCCAACGTGGGCACAATCATGTTAAGGACATATACGATTTTCTCTTGCGTGAGAATAATTCTCAAATTGCAGAGCTTTTGGACCAATGAGGCAGTTAGCATCAAGTATGTCACGTAGGGGTTTTGCAAGCAACAAGCAAGATATAGCGTAAATTAAATAATATACAGATTTTACAGAAAATACTAATTAAGATATGGACTTCTATCTTAATGTACTCCCACTATTTTCTTAGCAAATCACGTGACACCCTCGACATGTGAGACGGAAGTCTCCTGCAGACTCCTAGTGGGGATCGGGATCCAATTGGTATCTTAGTGCAACCTCGAGGGACTCGACCAATTACACTAAGCCCAAAAGGTAGGCAACTCTTGCCAATCATAACTCCTTGTGATTCCTGTCATGTTCGGCCTCTAAATCATCATAGTCTCGAGGGACTCGACCAATCATGACGTTCAGTTAAGTCATCACCATCGTTATAAGATGAGTCTGATTCAATGATATGCCCTCGAGGGACTCGACCAAGCATACCATGTCCTCAGGTCATTAGTGATATCTCTATGTCGTAGGCAAGATCTCGATCATGTAGATAGGTGAGCCTCGAGGGACTTGACCAGCTCAACCTATGTCGTGATTCAATTTCTTCCTATAACGGTGGAAGGCCACGTGAGTCAATCTTATTGCCTCACGTTTACCGAATTAATATTATCATAGGAGGAGTTTTTGTTTCATATCAGTCTCCTAATATATCATGTCACACATATATATATTTAATATATATCTACGTCACATGCAAATATATATAGACATATATCTAGTAGGTGTATAACACATCACATATGCAAGCCATACCAGATGATCATGAGCCGTCACCTAATATGATTAAGCCCGAGCCAATGGGCCCAATCACTCACAATAAGATCTATGTGTGCATTGGCGCATCTTCATGCCCTATGATTATTGATCTCGTCATCATCAGTTCCGTCGGATCATCGCATCACCATGCGTCGTGATCTCCCGCCCCGACATCGTGGGTCCCACTATAACCTCCACGTTTCTACTACGCCTTTCCATGTAATTACAAATAATCACAGGCACGTTGGCCCAACAATAAACGAGAAAAACGCAGGCTCGCAGGCCCCAATAATAATAATAATCATAATTACACACATCACAACACATAGCCCATGATCATCCATTCACATCATACATCACATCATATATAGGATTACTAGATATATATAATAATTAATTAAACTATTTAATTAATTATTTTTTGGAAATCAGGATAATCTTAAAATTTCCAAAATTATCAAGGGCATTTTCATAATTCTGGATGAGAGGATAGTCCTCGAAATTTCTAGAATTATCAAGGGTATTTTAGTAATTTTGGATGAAAGGATAGTCCTCTGAATTTCCAAAATTATTGAGGGTATTTTTGGAATTCTATACATGAGGAAAGTCCTCGGAATTCTCAAAATTCGGAGGGGCCGGATCATCCTTTTCTCAAAAGGATGTCCTAGCCCTCTCCTTGCCCTCCTCTGCTCCGCCGCCACCGTTGCCCCTGCGCAGGCGGTAGGGCTGGCTGTGGGTGGGCCGCTGGCGGTCGCCCCCTTGGAGGCACTCTGCGGGCAGCAGGCCCTTGTGAGCTGGCTATTGGCGGTTGCCCCTTGCGGGCACGCCGCGGGCAGCCGACCCTTGCGGGCGGCTGCTGCCTATGCGGGTGGCCGCCCCTTACGGGCTGCTGCCCCTGTAGGCAGCCGCCCCTTGTAGGGGGCCTGGCCGCAGCCGGCTGCCCCCTTGCAGGTGGCTAGGCCATGCCTGGCTGCCCCTCCTCCTCACTGCCTTCACTACGAAAATGCAGCAAGAACGCGTAGAACAATTCTACGCGATACAATCTCATCACATGTAGTTTAAAACCAATCTTTCACACGAAAACCTTGGCTCTGATACCATTATTGGGAAACCTCAGCGGGTGCATCACATGCGCAGCGGAAATCAAAACAGAAACCAGTTTCCCACGCATATTAAATCATCGTGCAAAAGATTGGGGTCGCGAGAAAAATCGTAAAAATTGAAAAAATTGCGATGTGTGAGAGATTGATTTTACCTAGGGAGATGTATATCCCTATATTCCAGATCCGGATGAAGAAGATGAAGGAGGTCAAGCGTCCTCCTCTCTAGCGGTATCCACACGATGGATCTCTGAAGGTGGTGGCTAAAACTGCAGCCTATCAACCATGAGTCTCCCCTTCTATTTATAGAGAGACACCAAAACCCTAGGGCTCCTTCCTTAGTGGGTATTGGATCTCCATCCAATAACCCACTAACCTTGTATTATTGGATCTCTATCCAATAATCTTCTTAGGCCTATTATTGGGCCTTAATCAAGGAGCCCATCAACATAGGGTCTCATCTAATGAGAATAGGGGCTAATTAGATCTTCATCCAATCCTCTATTCGTTGAAGCATCCACCATATGTGTGTGACCCTTTAGGCCCAATACCGAGCTGGCCGTGAGTCACTCCCATCAGAACTCCTTCTGATATAGTGAATTATTATCCTCATAATAATTCACTAGACTCATCGACTATGGACGTACTAGGCCACTATGCCATAGTCCCCAAACGGTACAGGGGGGATCAAATCTATCGAACCTGTCTATCCATAGTTACCATGTATCTATAATCCCTCATCCAAATAATATCCTAGAGACCGTATATTTGGATATGGTACTGTCAGGTCATACACGAAATTAGTTTGTCTTGCTCTATTTGGATTCTACCGGAGAACTCCTCTCTCAATCCGAATGACCCTGGCCAGGGATTTGTCTGAGCAAGCATATATAGGATATTCCTCTCGTGATACCGAGAGTGGATGATCCTCTATTGACACTCAATTACCTTCGTAAGGTTGACTACCAATCCCGATAACCAACTGTACTAGATCTGGAACTTTCCAAACCTGTAAGTCTAGCGTCAAAGAAAGAAGTACTTATACAAGACATCCTTGATGTCTCAAGTCTAAGGACCAGATACACAACTGGGACTATGGAATCACTGTCTAACATTATGTATTATTAACTATACAGCATTCCGTAAGCGGATCAATCAGTGAACTCATTCTCTAATGAGCACCTGTACTATATCCTTAGTGTCTCCATACAAGTGACTATGAGACCAGCCGCCTCTATCATATGTACAGGTATATAGTACCCGATCTATCCGGTTATCTCAATGTCCCTCTTGAGTAACCTATGACCGAGATTATTTAGGATCTATGTTTAAAGGTGAATCGATCTCATTATCGTGATCTCATCATGATCCGATTCTCATTGCACAGAACCAAGGACATCACAATATATATCTAACAAATAATATAATGTAAGAATATGCCAATATTAATCATAAGCAAAAAGATCACACAACGTGTCACACGTGCCATCACTCACGTGATTGGCTTGCACGGCACCTGTAACCAGCATTCCGTATGTGACCTGACAATACCATGTCCAATATATGGTCTTTGAGATATTAGTTGAATGAGGGATTATAGATACATGGTAACTATGGAGAAACAGGTCCGACGGATTCGATCTCCCTATACCGTCTGGGGACTATGGCGTAGTGGCCTAGTACGTCCATAGTCGATGAGTCGAGTGAATTATTATGGGGTTAATAATTCACTATATCAGAAGGAGTTATGATGAGAGTGACTCACGGCCAGCTCGGTATCGGGCTTAGAGGGTTACACACATATAGTGGATGCTTCAGCGAATAGAGGATTGGATGAAGATCCAATTAGCCCCTATTCTCATTAGGTGAGATCCTATACTGATGGGCTCCTTGCTTAATGCCCAATTAGAGGCCTAAGGAGATTATTGGATAGAGATCCAATGATGCAAGTTTATTGGGTTATTGGATGGAGATCCAATACTTACTAAGGCAGGAGCCCTAGGGTTTTTTGGTGGTTCTCTATAAATAGGAGGGGAGACTCATGGTTGATAGACTGCAGCTTTAGCCACCACCTCCTATTCTCCTCCCTCCCTCTACGCAAGAGTTATGAGATCAGATTGGAGGAGTTTCGGTGTAGAGATCCAATGTGTAGATATCGCTAGAGATAAGGATGCTTGACCTCCTTCATCTTCTCCATCCAGATTGGGAATATAGGGATATATAATCTCCCTAGGAAAAATCAATCTCTCACACATCGTGGTTTTCAGTTTTTACAATTTTTCTCGTGACCCCAATGTTTTGCACGATGATTTGATCTGCGTGGGAAACTAGTTTTTGTTTTAATTTTCGCTGCGCATGTGATGCACCCGCTGAGGTTTCCCAACATAATCTCCCTTATCCCTTCAACCGCAGCACGCATCTTTCATTGCCCAACGCTGCCAACAATGACCTCTTGCTGCCATCCACCTTGATCGCAGCCAACAGCGATCCTTACAGCAAAAAGCTACTAGGAGTGATCTTTCGCTGCAATATATTTACATCGCAGCCCGCAACAATCGTTCACTGCTAACTATCTTGATCGCGACTGGCAAGAAATTAAATACAACAACAGCCGTCTCTCGCTTCAAACCGCTACTATCATCCTCCATAACTGCCGTGTACATCGTTGTCCCGTCTTCCTCCTATTGCAACCACACCCTTGCTGCAACCGATGCCACCTGCAGCCACGAAGTCGCACCACAGCTGCAGCCAACGTTGCTGCTCCCCTCTTCTTCCTCCGCCATCGCTGCTGCCTTCTGACTCAGATCTCTTGGCTGCCATCTTTCGACAAATATCAGCCACCTAAAAAATCGCAGTCTCGACGACATTTCAGCATCATCGAAGGTCCGTAGCCGACATTACTACTGCCATTTTCTTTCTCCACCGTTGCTGCTACCCTTGGCTACCATCCTCCACTTGGAGACTTCACCACCGCAGCCCCGGCATCGCTGCCATTGCTGCTTTTAACCTTAAGATTACAACTACTCTCTTTGATCGATTTGATTTGACAAGTTAGAGATCCTTATGTCATGACGTCGGTGGCCTTATTCGAAGCCAAATTGGAGGATTTCGAGACACGTATGGATGCTAAATTACGGGCTCTCTTCGAGGAGTTTACGTTGGGCCGATCGTCGAGCCCAAGAAGATCATAGCGTGATGTAAATTCAGATTACAAAAAGAACTCATCGGAGATAAGAAACGAAGTTAAGACATAGTAGCTCTACACCTCGACGACATCAACCTCCTTTGTACAACTTCAAGAAGGGCACCTCAATCAAGATGCTTAGAGCATGAGAGCCACATCCCAACCAAAAGTATATAAACCTTCAGCACCAATCAATTACAAGAACCTTGACAAAGAATTAACGAAGATCCGTCAAACCAAACTCGTGATTGGTCTAAAAAATAGATATTGAGGACTTTTATTAAGGGCTTAAAGCCAAAGATTTAGGAAGAAGTTAAAGCACGACAGCCGTACACACTTAAGGCAGCCATCTCTTTTGCGCGACATCAAGAGGAGCGATTGAACTATAAAGCTCGAAAAACTAGAGTTGCTCCCCGACCAGCGACACCAAAGCTTTCACCTCCTCCTACTATCAGTCGACCCCCTCAGCCACAGAAATTGACAAGAGAAGGCCTTCATGATGGATCGACAAAGAGCCTATGTGGGTATTGTGATAAACTGTAGAACCTAGAACACAAATGTAAAAAGGAGACATCGCTGATGATTGCACCCACTAAAGAACCCAAACTTGAAGATACAACTCTCGAGCCCAAGGAGAAGGATACACCACAACCGGCCACCCGCACAGTCCCTACCTTATACACCAACCTGCAAAAATTAAAGATCGAAGGGTCTCGAGCAGCAGTCCATCATTATCCTCATCGATACCAGGAGCACACACAACTTCATGAGTAGTAAGGTTGCTGCCCACTTAATACTCCAAAAAGAAGATTACAATGAGTTCGAAGTCAAGGTAGCTAACGACCAAACTTTGAAGTGCAACCAGAAGTGCCCACGGGTAAAACTGATCCTACAGGAGCAAGACGTAGTTGTTGATTTTTTCCTCCTCCCTCATGATGGTTTTGATATAGTGCTTGGCGTTGATTGGATGTCCATGATTGGAGATATTTTTTAGAATTTTTCAAAGCTAACCATGAAATTTTTCAGAAAAGGAATGCAGGTGATTCTACGAGGGAGCCCAACGACTACAACCACAACATAACACTTGAAGGGGGTACCAAAAGAAATCCAATAGTTTTCCAATTCAAATTCAAGGGTTTCATGAGATTGAAGATAAGAACCCTCTCCCACAGCTTGCTAAAATTTTGGGCATCTCCACCAAATCGAGCCGATTACCTCCACTGAAGCTGTCTGACCCCCCTATACTGAATAGGCCGAAACTTCTACAAGTTGTTGCTCGGCCAGATTGCTTCCTACAACCTCAGAAGGTCAAAGATAAAAGAGTCATCCAAGAGATGATAGAGACATAGATTGTTTGGCCATGTTTATTTCCTGCTACGACACATCCCTACATCCTTTTCCCTGGAGATAAGCTACTTCTAGAGTGTTACATCCTGTCGAACTCACCATAGTTGCTGATCTCAGGTGACTTCCATGACTTTCCCCAAGATCGGACCATGATGCTTAAAGACTTCCTTGATGATGACCTCTGATCTACGGCCCAAGACCGTGAGAAAATTCAGCCCCTCCAGTGGCAAAATCAGAAAAGGGAAAGGATCATTCGTAGGACTCAATGAAGCATGAACATCATCCCTCTTATTATAAAGAAAGATGCACCACCTTGGCTGAGTGAAACTATAGCCCTCACGATCACGATGTCATCCACACCAAATCATGGTCAAATGTTTATTATTGGAGCAGAAACATCTAGAGTGGGGGTCAGCACCATCCTCATGCAAGATAGTTAACAACACGAAGAAGTGAAAATGGGCCTAAAAAAATAACCACTCCTAACCACCTCAGACTCAGATCAGGCTCACACCACTAGAGATTTTATTAGAGGACAACCCTCACTCCAAAAGAAGGCATGACTACTATTACAGAGCAACCACGTGACAACCCATGTAAGGAAGAAACTTCCCCCTGACAAACATTGGAGCAGAAGAAAGTTTCCTGAGAAAGATCAAGTCTCCTTTCATCTCTAGCTCCACCAACACGAAATTCAATCCTCAAGAAAGGGGTCTCCCTATTTCTTTGAGCCTTGCAAAATTGGGGATCACATTAGGGCCATAACCTAGAGATCAAATTCACGACTCAGCTCAAATTCTTCCAACTGACACCCAAGTTGATGAGGAGCTGAAGACCCAGTTCCTAGAGTTCATGGACCCTCAGCCTTAAAGACAAGGCTGATTTTAAGAGGACAGGTTTGATAGGACTCCAATAGGGTTGAGTCTTAATCTCCCTAGAAGTAGTTAATAAAACCCTATGAGATTGTAATAAAACTTCACCTAGTCCCTTCTATCTTATAAAGAAGTGTGGTTAGGGTTTAGATTAGGGTCTTAGGGTTTAGTAGCTGTCGCCCCCTTTACTGGGCTGGTCGGTCAAGGTTTCTCCCTACTTAGGTCGGCTATAGAGCCAACCTAGCCGCCACCTGTTCCCTCTAAGGTAGGAAGGCTATAGAAGGGGCAAAAAAATAATTTTAGTTAGGTAAGCACCCCCTAGGGCTTAAGTTTGGAGCCCTATATAAGTATGTAGCCTCCACCTCTTTTTATCAAGTAAGATCAATCTACAATTCAGCCATATGGCCGACTACTAGTAGGGAGGAACCCCTATAGTGTTCCAAGGGTTGATCCCCCTCAAAGATCAAAATCTATAGAGCTCCTTCTGGGGTTCTATTATAGTGTTCGCAGTTGAGTCTGCACCAACTCTAATTCTCCCAATTTTGGCTTTAGCAAGGATACATGAAAGACATGATGAATCTTAGCATCATCTGGAAGCTTTAATTTGTATGCCACGACACCAATACACTCCAAAATCTGATATGGTCCATAGAATCAGGGAGATAGCTTCATCGATACTTTGGTGTTGATTGACAGCTGCTTGTACGATTGTAGGGAAGGTAGACCCAATCTCCTATTAAAAATTATCATTTGCTCTGGTGAGTATCTGCTTATTGCTTCATGCAGGCTTGAGCGACAATTAGGTTATCGTTCAGCAACTGCAGAAGCTTATCCCCGTCAATTAAATTTTAGTCAACCTAATCTACTTTGGCTGTACCAATTACATATTTTAGTATTACAGGGGGCGGTCGACCATACAATGCCTCATAAGGGTTACATTTAGTTGATGAATGATAAGTTGTGTTGTATTATCATTCAACCCAAGGAAGCCACCTTGTCCACTCTTTGGGTCGGTCACTGGTGAAGCACTTTAAGTAAGTCTCGAGGCATCTGTTCACTACTTCTGTTTGGTTGTCCGTTTGTGGATGGTAGGCTGTGCTCATCTTCAGTTGGGTGCCTTGTAGTTGACAGAGCTCAGTCCAAAATTTACTTGTAAATACCCTATCACGGTCGCTCACAATTGACCTTGGCATCCCATGTAGTTTTATAATATTTTCACAAAAAGCTGAGCAATGTTGGCAGTGGTATAAGGATGTCTCACAACATAAAAATGAGCATATTTAGTTAGATGATCTACCACCACAAAAATTATGCTTTTACCTTTAGATGATGGTAGCCCTTCGATAAAATCCATGGAGATGTCAGTTCATGCTGAGTCCGGTATAGGTAGTGGTTGTAGTTTGCCCAGATTTACCATCGTTTCACCTTTCTGCTACTGGTATACATTATATTTGGATACATAGTCATAAATTGATTTTTTCATGCCATTTCAAAAGAAGATTTGTTTCACCCTCTTGTAAGTTCTCAGAAATCTAAAGTGCTCTGCCGAAGGTGAAGAGTGCATCTCATGCAAAATAACTTGAATGTAAGGGGGAAGAAGGAATGACAATAATTCGGTCTTTGTAACGTAAGTCATTCGAATCCCACATGTAACCTATAAAACCCGGATCCTTCTCTAATTTTTCTATGATGTCTCGAGTCTCTGAGTCATTCTTTTATTCCTCCCTAATGTCTTTAAGGAAGTCGGTGGAAGGAAGGGAGATGGCTAAAATTTCGGCTTGTCCCGGTAGCCGTGATAGAGCATATGCAACAACATTCTCTTTCCCTTTTCGATAAGTAATTTCATAATCAAAGCCAAGAAGTTTAGTTACCCATCATTGCTACTCTGAGGAAGATATTTTCTACTCCAAAAAATATTTAAGGCTTCGGTGGTCGATCTTAATCTGGAAGCATCGGTCGATCAGGTAGGGTCTCCACTTCGTGACAGCTTGTACGATGGCAAGCATTTCTTTATCATACATAGACATTTTAAGACGTGAGGGAGATAAAGCTTTACTAGTGTAAGCAAGGGGTCGACCATCTTGCATTAGAATAGCTCCAATTCCAACTCCTGATGCGTCGGCCTCAATGACGAAGGTGCGATTGAAATCGAGCAGCGCTAAGACCAACGTCGTCGTCATAGCAGCCTTGAGTTGTTCGAAGGCTGCAAATGCTTTATCCGACCATAAGAAGGAGTCTTTCTTCAGTAGGGATGTGAGTGGGGCACTGATCTTGCCATAATCTTTCACAAATTTTTTGTAGTAGCCCGTTAGTCCAAGGAAGTCGCGCAGCGATTTTATGTTCGTAGGTCTCAACCATCATTGCATTGCCTCGATCATCATTGGGTCTACCGCCACTCCATTCTCTGATATAATGTGCCCTAGATACTCCACTTTACATTGTAAAAAACTATACTTTAACTATTTAACATAAAGGGTGTTCTCCCGAAGAATCATTAGAACAGTTCGTAAGTGCTGAAAATGCATATCAAGCGTAGGGCTATAAATGAGAATATCATCAAAAAATACCAACACGAACTTGCGTCGAAAACTCTAGAAGTTGTCATTCATCTGGCTTTAAAAAGTGGAAGGAGCATTCGTAAGTCCGAAAGGCATTACCAGAAACTTGTAGTGGCTGTTATGTGTGCATAATGCAGTTTTCGGGACATCTTTAGTGCATACTCGAATATGGTGATAAGTGGAACGGAGATCCAATTTTGTGAAGACTCGGGCTCCTTTTAATTCATCCAATAGCTCATCTGTGATTGGTATAGGATATTTATCTTTGACGGTGATGGTGTCAAAGTCCAGTAATCAACGCACATCTGCCAAGTACCATCCTTCTTGCGCACTAGCAACACCGACGAAGAGTAAGGGCTGCGGCTTGGTCGAATTACTCTAGTGTCGAGCATCTCCTTGACAATGTTCTCAATCTCATCCTTCTGCAAGTGACTGTAACTGTATGGTCTCAAATTTGATGGAGGTTTGCCCAGTGGAATAGGTATGCGGTGGTCATTCGGCCGGTTAGGGGGTAGCCCGCGTGGCTCTGTGAAAACATATGCGAATTCCTCAAGCAAGAGGGCAAGCTTAGGATCTGAATTTTGCATGTTCTCCCCTTTAGATAGCTGCTAGATATGCATAAAAAATCCTCCATGTGCTTTGTGCAAAACTTTCTCCATCCGTTGTATCGAAACGGTGGAAATATGGCTCCCGTGCTTGCCTCGCAATGTGACCTATCTCCCTTTACAATAAAACATCATAATTAGTTTAGAAAAATTTCATGAGATATCACCTAGCTTTTTGGGCCATTCGATCTTGAGCATGGCTTCATAATCATCGATGGGTAGGAGGAAGAAATCAGCTACCACTTCTTGGTCTTAGAGGAGCAGTTTCACCCGTGGGCACCGTTGGTTGCAATTGAGGATTCGGCCCTCGGCAACCTTTACGTCGAACTTGTTGCAACCTTCGATTTGAAGCGCCATACATGTAGCAACTTTACTATTGAGGAAGTTAGTTGTGCTACTCGTATCAATGAGAACGGTGATGGGTTGTTATTTTAGAAGTCCTCAAACTTTTATTATCTGAGGGTTAGAGTAGCCGGCCAATGCGTGCACTACGTAGTCGGTCGGTTGGGGCTCTTCCTCCATGGTTTCTTCTTCAGAATCGAGGCCTTCTTCAGATGGTTCACTGTCCTCATCCTCCACTGGTTCAATCACTAGGAGCCAGCCCTTTTTGCAGTGATGTTCTCGGCTCCACGATTCATCGCAGTGCCAACACAACCCCTTGGTCGTACATTCACAAAGCACGTCTCTTGTTAATTTCTTTGGTGCAGGGACTTGGATGGTAGTAGAGGGGGCTGTAGGCCTTGGCATGGCTGATCGGGGAGCGACCCTTGTCCTTCATACCTTGTGGTTCAATCATTCTTCCTGGATACACGCGAAGGAAATAGCCGCCATAAGAGTGTACGGTTGCTGCTCCTTTACTTCTCGAATCTCCAGCTTTAGGCCCTCAATAAAAGTCCCTAAAAGTTATTTCTTAGACCAATTCATATTTTGGCTAGATAAATATTCAAACCTTGTTTGGTATTATTGTATTGTATAGATTTGACGAATCTTTGCCAATTGTTCGTCGATGTTATCGAAATCGTTTGGTCCGAAGTGGTTTAGTAGTCCTTCCTTGAATCACTGCTAAGAGAGACCTCCATGAGTGTGCTCAAACTAATTGAACCACTGAATAGCATATCCCTTGAGGTGGATGGTAGCAATCTCCACCCGTGTACCGTCGGTGGTTCGGTAGAACGAAAAATAGCTCTCCGTTCGCGAGATCTATCCGATCGGGTCTCCCTCTTCCCATCTTGGGAAGTCCACCTTCATGCGTAGATTATTCTGATCATGGATGATGTGTCCATGCTCTTGAGGATCATCTCACTGATCTAAAGTCTCTCCATGCTATGACTTCCTCGGACTTTATGGTCGGTCTATGCTGAATTTGGCGAATAGGGATTGCATCTTCTCCTCCATGCAGCTTTCAAAGGCTTCAAACTTGGTGTTGATGGCCTCCTCTGATGCCATGGTGTATGCCTCTAGATCTGTAATATTGAGATCTTTTTTCTATTGATGGATTAGTGGCATGAGAATTTTTGGAGAGGTGGTGGCGGGTTGGATCGGTGGATCGATGGAGATACGTGTAGGCTATAGTTTAGGGCTGATTAGGATGGCTGTTTGGATGCGGTTTTGTTAGGGTTTTTTGAGAGGTAGCAGTAGAGATTGAAGATGAGAAGGAGAGTCTCAAATCTGGAAAAGATGGCAGCGAGATCTGATAAAATTTTGATGAAAGATCACTGCGGTATATGCTATACTACCAAACAGAATTCCCGTTGAAGAAGCAGCAATTTCTCGATGTTAATTCTAGCAAAAATCCAAGAAATTTATAGAAAATTTCAATATCAGAATCTCAGTTCAGATGGTGACAATAGTAATAATTTGGATCAAGAAAATTTTGGCAGCGTAATGGTAGAAAAATTATTGCAAACAAGATCGCAGCATTTTCGTCGTAAAATTTCAGGACTGTGTGATGAAGAATTACAGTGCTATAAATTCGGATCTAGAAAGATTTTTTTCCAGAGATTGGTATTAGATGAAAGATAAGACGATCTTTGAATTTGTGTAAAAATTTCAGCCAAAAAGGATGATCAAAAGTTTAGGTTCAAGAGGCAACAATCGGCTGAAATTTTTCTACAGCTTTTCCCCTTCGCGATGATGATAACGTTTGCGACAGTAGAATTTTGCAGCAAAGAAACTTTGGAAAAACATCTCCCACATATAAGATAAAGGAATAGCAGTAGCAAGAGGCATGGGTTTTGGAGTTTTTACCACATCTATGATGTTGACTTAGAGGACGATAGTAGATTGATGGATCTGTAGCTTAGTGGGTGGATGAAGGCGACGTCAAAAGTAATTATAGAAATTGCTTGGAAGACGGAGGTGGCAGAGATGGCTACAGTGCAGCAAGAGACGTCAAAAGCAATTATGCATGCAGAATTAAATCAACTAAAAAAAATAAAGTTTGGATGCTTGTTCTTAGCCTAGTGATCATCTCGTGAATGATACTAAATGGGTCTTTAGGAATTAGAAAGATGAACAAGGTATCGTGGTTCAGAACAAGGCTATATTAGTAGCCAAAGGTTTCAACCAAGAAAAAGGTATAAATTATGATGAAACTTTTGCCCCTATCATTAGACTTGAAGCTATAAGGACACTCCTTGCTATGCATGTTTTAAAAATTTTAAATTATTTCAAATGGATGTTAAAATTGATTTTCTTAATGATTTTATTTTCGAACAAGTTTTTGTTGACCAACCACCCGGATTTGAAAATAATATTTTTTGGAACTATATTTTTAAATTATCTAAGGCTCTATATTGATTGAAGCATGCCCCTAGGCTTGGTATGAGAGACTTAGTTATGTTCTTATTAAGAATAATTTTTCAAAAGGTAAGATCGATACTACACTATTTATTAAATATTTTAAAAATAATTTTCTTATCATTCAAATTTATGTTGATAATATTATTTTTACGTTTCCCAATAGTGGTATCAGAGTCAGGTTGCTCATGCAAAAGATTGGCTATAAACTGCGTGTGATGAGATTGAATCATGTAGAACTATTCTACGTGTTCTTGCTACGTTTCGGAGCGAAGGCAGCGAGGAGGGGGCCAGCCACATGTGGACAGACCCCCTGCAGGAGCGACCACCCATGGTTAGGCGACCTACAGGAGCAGCTGCACATGGTTGCCCACGGCTAGGACGGTCGCCAGCAAGTGCAGTGACCCGTAGCCAAGGCTACCACTAGTAGGGGTGGTCACCTACGGCCAAGGGCACCCGCGAACGTGACGCCTGTGGGTAGATCGGTGCTCGTCTATAGAGGTGACCACCTGTGGGCAGGTTAGCACCCACCCACAGGGGCGACCGCCTGCGAGCCAAGTTCCTATCATGAATCAGTCTTATTATTGTAATCTCATCATAATCTGGTTTCTATTGCACAGAACCAAGGACATCACAATATATATATTCAATAAATAATATAATATAAGAATATACTAATAAATAATAATATAGAAAGACTATGTAGCGTGTCACACATGTCATCACTCACGTGAGTGGCTTATAGGAAATTTGTAACCATCATATATCAATGGAGAGGACACTTAAGATATTGATCCTTAGACCTATGAAAATGCTATTATGAGTATAAACTCCGGAAAGTAGCAAGAATCCATGAATTCTGAGATGGATTCCAAGTACTCAAACAAGGTTTGGAACCTGGTGGATGCACATGAGGGTATTATACCCATCGACTGCAAGTGGATCTTCAAGAAGAAGATTAGAGTAGATGAAAAGGTGATGACCCATAAGGCAAGACTGGTGGCTAAATGATTTCGTTAAAGGCAAGGAGTTGACTATGATGAAACCTTTTCACCTATAGCCATGCTAAAGTCCATTATAATTCTTTTAGCTATTGTAGCACACTATGATTATGATAGGACTCCAACAGGGTTGAGTCCTAATCTCCCTAAGAAGTAGTCAATAAAACTCTACTAGATTAAAGCCACTCCTATCTTATAAAAGAGTATGACTAGGGTTTAGATTAGCCCTAGGGCTTAGTGGTCGCCACCTCCCTTACTAAGTTGGTCGGCCAGGATTTCCCCCTGCTTAGGTCGGCTATAGAGCCAACCTAGCTGCCCCCTGTTCCTATTAAGGCAGGTCGGCTATAAGAGGGGCAAAGGGGTAATTTTACTTAGACAAGCACCCCCTTAGGCTAGGGTTTTGATCCCTATTAAAGATGTAGCTACCCCCCCTCATGAATCAAGCAATTATTAATTTTGTTTTAGCCTTGTGCCGAGTCTAGGAGGGAAGAACCCCTACAGCATTCCAAGGGTTGATTCCCCTCAAAGATCAAAATCTATAGAGCTTCTTTTGGGGTTCTATCATCTGGTATCAGAGTAGCGATCTTGCTGCGCCTGTAGCTGTCATCCATGCCTCCACCTTCTCAAGCAATTCCCATAATTGCTTTTGACATCGCCTCCATCGTCGCCCACCAAGCCGCAGATCCATCAATCCGCTGCCATCCTCTGCGTCAACATCAAAGATCTGGTAAAAACTCCAAAGCCCACACCTCTTGCTACTGCTTTTCCTCTATCTTATATGTGGGTGAAGTTTTTCCAAAATCTTCTTGCTGCAAAATTTTACCGTCGCAAACGTTATCATCGTTGCGAAGGTGAAACACTGCAAAAATTTTCAACTGACTGTTGCTTCTTGGAACTAAACTTTTAATCATCCTTTTTGGCTAAAACTTTTATACAATTTCATAGATTGTCTTAGCTTTCATCTAAGACTAATCTCATAAAAAACTCCTTCTAGATCTGGACTTATAGCACTGTGATTCTTCATTGCGCAGTGCTATAATTTTACGACGGAGAATCTGCCTTTCGTCTATTGGCCCTCCTTCAACCGCAGCATGCATCGTTCGCTGCCCAACGCTGCCAACAGCGACCTCTTGTTGCCATCCTCCTTGATCACAGCCATCAGTGATCCTTGCAGCAAATAGCTACCAGCAGCGATCTTTCGTTGCAATTTGTTTACATCGCAGCCCGCAACAATCGTTCGCTGCCAACTATCTTGATCCTGGCCAGTAACAAATTGAACACAACAGTAGTCTTCTCTCACTCCATACCACTACTGCCCTCCTCAGCAATAGTCATGTACATCGCTGTCCTGTCTTCCTCCTATTGCAGCCGCACCCTTGCTGCAACCGATGCTACTTGCAGCCACGAAGTCGCAACCAGTCACAACCGACGTTGCTGCTGCCCTCTTCTTCCTCCACCATTGCTACTACCCTTGGTTGCCATCCTCTACTTGGAGACTTCACCCCCGCAGTCCCGACATTGCTACCATTCACTGCTTTCAACCTGAAAATTGTAGCTACACTTTTCAATTGATTTGTTTGATAGGTTGGAGATCCTTACGTCATGACATCACTGGGCTTATTCGAAGCCAAATTGTAGGCTTTTGAGACGTGTATGGATACTAAATTATGTGCTCTCTTCGAGGAGTTTAGATTGAGCCAATCACCAAGCCCAAGAAAATCACAACATGGAGCAAATTCTGATTGCAAAAAAAACCCATCAGAGGTAAGAAGTGAGGATAAGACATGGCAGCCCTACACCTCGACGACGCCGATCTCCTTTGTACAACTTCAAGAAGGGCACCTCAATCAAGATGCTCAGAGAATGAGAGTCACATCCCAACCAAAAGCATATAAACCTTCAGCACCAATCAATTACAATAACCTTGACGAAGAACTAACGAAGATTAGTCAAACCTCTACCATCCAAGAGTACGAAATCAGGTTTGAAAGGTTAACTAATCAAACTCGTGATTGGTATGAAAAATAGATATTGAGGACTTTTATTGAGGGCTTGAAGCCGGAGATTCAAGAAGAAATTAAAGCGTGACAACCATACACACTTAAGGCAGCCATCTCCTTCGCACGACTACACGAAGACAAGCTGAACCAAGATGCTTAAAGGACTAAAGCCGCTGTACGACCAGCAGCACAAAGACTCTCAGCCCCATCTACCACCAGCCGGTCACCTCAGCCGAAAAAGTTAACAAGAGAAGAGCTTCATGACAGATCGACAAAGGGCCTATATTGGCATTGTAATAAACTATAGAGCCGAGACCACCATTGTAAAAAAGTGAGACCTCTATTGGTTGAGCCCACTGAAGAACCCAAACTTAAAGATATGGCTCTCGAGTCCGAGGAGAAGGATATGAAGGAAAAACCACAATCAGCCACTCGCACCTTTCATGCTCCACCATAGATATTGGACATTTATGGCTTCATTAAGCATCAGCCTATCACCATCCTCGCCGACACCAGGAGCTCCAACAACCTTATGAATGACAAAAGAAAACAGGTGACCTTATGAGAAAGGAGAGAACAAAGAAAAGATAATCTTGACACAGTGCTTGGAGAAGCTCGCTGAAATCCCAAGCACGTCCGCTGAACCGAGCCGACTCCTTTCTACCTGACTGCACGACCCCCGTATGTTGGTCTTACAAGGGAAAGCACCAGCACATATTCGACCATATTGCTGTCCACATTTTCAGAGGACCAAAGCTAAAAAGATCGTCCAAGAGTCGCGAGAGATACAGATCATTCAACCATAATCTTCCCTTGCAATGACACTTTATCTCAAAAAACTTTGCCTCTTTGTCTGCAGGGATAAGCTCTTCCTAAAGTGCCATATTCAGCTGAACCAGTTATAGGTTCTGATGCAGTGCTCTCTCATCTCGAGCTACTTCCATGACTTCATCGAGGAGCGGACCATGATGCTAAAAGTCTCTCCTGATGATGACCTTGGATCCACGACCCACGATCACAAGAAGGAACAGGAGAGAGGTCTCCACATGACCCCCATAGCCATGATGCTATATATATTGATGCTAGCATTACCTGAACATGGCAATGTGTTCGTACTTAGAGCAGACACATCCAGAGTTGGGATCGGAGTCACCCTTATGCAAGATGGTCCATGGCACGAAAGATGAGTAAGCCCAAAAGATTTACAATCGATGCTCACGCCAGCACATGCAAAGAAGAAATGGCCTCCCGACAAACTTCAGAATGCATGAAAAATTGAAGATCGATTTTCTTACACCTCCAGCCTGATCAGCAGGAAACTCGAGCCTTAAGGAAGTGGTCTCCCTATTTCTTTGGGCCTTGTAAAATTGGGGACCACATTGGAGCCCTAACCTAGAGATCAGATCCACGTACCAAATTAAGATTATAGTTGATCCGTCGGGTATCCCACCTCAAATGGAAATTTAAAGAAGATGACTCAGCCCAAATCCTTCAAACTAACACCCCAGCTGATGAGGAGGCCAAAGTTCAGTTGATAATAGCATGAGAATCATATGAGGAGCTGAAGACCCGGTTCCCCAAGTTCATGAAACCCTAGCCTTGAGGACAAGGCTGATTTTAAGAGGACGGATTTGATATGACTCCAACAGGGTTGAGTCCTAATCTCCCTAAGAAGTAGTCAATAAAACCCTGCTAGATTATAATAAAGTCACTCCTATCTTAAAAAGGAGTATGGCTAGGGTTTAGATTAGCCCTTATGGCTTAGTGGTCGCCACCTCCCTTACTAGGTTGGTCGGTTAGGGTTTTTCCTACTTAGGTCGGCTATAGAGCCAACCTAGCCCCCCTGTTCCTATTAAGGCAGGTCGACTATAGGAGGGGCAAAGAGGTAATTTTACTTAGGCAAGCACCCCATTAGGCTAGGGTTTTGATCCCTATTTAAAGATGTGGGTAGCTGTCCCCCCTCTTGAATTAAGCAATTATCAATTTTATTTCAGCCTTGGGCCGAGTTTAGGAGGGAGGAACCCCTACAGCATTCCAAGGGTTGATCCCCCTCAAGGATCAAAATTTATAAAGCTCCTTTTGGTGTTCTATCAGATTATAAGATTTGGTAGTTAGATGGGAAAACCGCATTCCTCATTGGCAACCTCGAGGAGTAGGTGTATATGATACAAGCAGAGGGATTCATATCCAAGGAGACCAGATAAAGTGTGCAGGTTGCTCAGGTCTATTTATAGACTGAAGCAAGCTTTCCAAAGTTGCAACATAAGATTTGATGAGGCATCAGATTTTATGACTTTGTTAAGACCATAGATGTGCCTTGTGTGTACATGAAGATAAATGAGAGCGCTATCACCTTCTTGGTATTATATGTGGATGACATACTGATCATTGGGAATGATGTATGATTGCTTTTCAAAGTAAAGGCTTAGCTATCCAGAAACTCCTCCATTAAAGATTAGGAGAAGCATCATATATTTTGGGGATTCAGATCTATAGAGATAAATCCAAGAAGATGCTTGGTTTGTCCCAATCTAGGTACTTATACTTCATTTTTAAAAGATTTGGCATGGAAAATTCCAAGAGAGGTTTCATACCGATGAGACATAGAATATCACTTTCTAGGAGTATGTTCCCAAAGACTCTTGAAGAAAGGGCCGACATTGATAGAATACATTATGCCTCAGCGATAGGGTTTATCATATATGTTATACTATGTACCAGGCTTGATATAGCGCGTGTTTTGAGTGTCATGAGCAAGTATCAGGTGGATCCAGGTTTGTAACACTAGAAGGCAGTAAAGTTTATCCTTAAGTACTTAAAAAGGACTAAGGATCTTTTATTGATATATGGAGGAGGTAGCCTCTAGGTTGAGGGCTACACGGACTTGAGTTTCTATTCTGACATTGATGATAGCAAGTCAAACTCAGGGTATGTCTTCACCCTAAATGGAGGAGCAGTATGCTGGAAGAGTTCTAAGTAAGATACCACTCCCGAAGACGCGGAATACATTACTGCAGCAGAGACAGCAAAGGAAGGGGTGTGGATGAAAAATTTCACAAAAGATTTGGGATTCTACTGAGCAATGTGGAGCTAATTCTCAAATATAATGATAGCAATGGGGCAATAGCTCTACAAGGGATCCCAGATCTCATCAGAATTGTTCTGAGGAGGTTCTACCTGATTAGAGAGATCATGACCCATAAAGATATAGTAATGGAAAGAGGTTTAACAGAAGATAACATTGCAGATCCACTAACAAAGCCGCTAGCTCAAATTATCTTTGAGCGTCACAGGGATCCGATAGGGATCAAACACATAAGTGATTGGCTTTAGATCAAGTGAGAGATTGCTGGTTACAAGTGCCCCTGTAAGCCAATCAAGTGAGTGATGACACGTGTAACATGCTGCATAGTATTATTGTATTATTATTATTGGTATATTCTCACATTATATTATCTATTGAATATATATTGTGATGTCATTGGTTCTATGGAATGGGAATCAGATAGTGATGAGATTCCGATAATGAGACTAATTGGTCTTTAAACACAGATCCTAAATAATCCCGGTCATAGGTTACTCGAGAGGGATATCGAGATAACTAGACACAGTGGTGTGTTATATACTCGTCCATATGATAGAGGCGATTAGTATCATAGCCACTTGTGTGGAGACACTATGGATACAATACAAGTGCTCATTGGAGAATGAGTTCATTGATTGATCTGCTTATAAAATGCTATATGGTTAATGATACAAAATGTCATACAATAATTCTATAGTCCAAGTTGTGTATCTGGTCCTTAAGCTTGAGACACTAAGGATGCCTTGTTTGACTACTCCTTTCTTTGACGCCAGACTTACAGGTTTGGAAAGTTCTAAATCTGGTATAACCGGTTATCGGGATTGGTAGCCAACATTATGAAGGTTATTAAGTATTAATAAATGATTATCCACTCTTAGTATTATGAGATGAATATCTCGTTTGCTCTCGCTTAGATAAATCCTTGATTAGGTTGGTCGAATTGAGAGAAGAGTTATCCGGGAGAATTTGATTAGAGCGAGACTTAGACAGATTTTGTATGTGGCCTGATAGTATCATGCTTAATATATAGTCTCTGGGATATTAGATGGATGAGAGATTATAGATAAATGTTAACTGAGGACAGACAAGTCCAATGGATAAGATCTCTTGTAGTATTTGGGGAATATGACATAGTGGCCTAGTACGTTCATAGTCGATGAGTCGAGTGAATTATTATGAGATAATAATTCACTGAGTTAGAAGGAATTCTAATAAGTATGACTCATGGCCAGCTCGGTATTGGGCCTAAAGTGTCATACACATATGGTGGATGCTTCAGCAAATAGAGGATTGGATATGAGTTATCCAATTAGCCCATTTTCTTATTAGATAAGACCCTACATTGATGGGCTCCTTGTATGAGGCTCGATTAGAGGCTGAAGAAGATTATTAGATAGAGATCTAATAATAAAAGGATAGTGGTTAATTGGATGAAGATTTAATACTCATTAAGGCAGGATCCCTAGGGTTTTTGGTGGCTCTCTATAAATATGAGGCAGGGACGATTTTTATATGATAGGCTGCACTTCTGGCCTCCCACTCATATTCTCCTCCCTCCCTCATCTTCTATGCAAGAGTTGCAAGATCTTGGTTGTGATTGGAGGAGCATCGCTATAGCAATCTATCATGCAGATATTGCTAGAGAGGAGGATGATTGACCTCCTTCATCCTCTCCATCCGGATCTAAAAATTCGGGGATAGACGATCTCCCTAGGTAAACAATCTCTCACATGATGTGGTTTTCGATTTTACGATTTTTTGTACACCAATCTTTTTATGATGATTTTGATCTACATGGGAAACCAAATTTATTTTGATCTTCCACTGCACATGTGATGCTCCCCTTTGGTTTCCCATTTTAAGTAAAACAAATATTGAAAGTACTTTTGATTGGAATTCGTTAAGAGTAAATTAGAAAATGATTTAAAACCGAATGGAGAAGCTCGAGCTTTTCTTAGAACTAGTTGTAAGCTACTAAAATCAAGAGCAAATTTAAATAAGGACAATGAAGAGATGCTCATAGTATTTTATAGTGATTCGATCAAAACTTTGACTTACGTCCACTCCCGATCCCTATTAACTCGAGGCCAACCAGTATCCACTATTGATCTTCTTTCATAGGTGAAAATCAAACATTCCTTTACACATCTTTGTCCTTTTCATAGGCTCAAGAGAAGAACCTTTACACTCTCCTTTTCTCAGACTCAGGAGATCAACATTTACAACTCAATCAACCCTTCCCTTAAACTCACTTTCCACTTGAAAGAGGAAGGGAAGCTCTCAATAAATTTTCATAGAATTTACCCAAGTATTTGTCCTATTTCTTGATTTCTTATACAATAATAATTAGGTATTTATAGATCCTAATTGGCTTCTAATTTAAATTCAAATCTTCTTAAAAAAATTTGGGTATGAGTGGTACTACCACCGAAAGCTACTGGAAAACCTGGGTGGTAATGGTACTATCGTCGCCTGTGTGGTACCACCATCGCCCATCGATAGTACCATATTGGGAAACTTGGAAACTATACTTTTCAGTATCATTTTGTACTCGAGTTGTACTTTATGTTGACTCCTTTCCAGATCAACGAAATGAGTTCTATCATGAACTCAAATCAAACCTAAACTGGACATTGTTGGCCCCTAATTGAGTTAGTAGGATTTCTCCAAAACTAACTCAATTAGGACGCAAATCAAGATGCTAACTATGACACTTAAGATAAACAATTACAACATGCAATCCCAGCACATCAATCGATCTTTCGATGAACTCTCGACAAACTCCCAGCATCCTTCCGGTAAACCCCGGCGAGCTCCCGATCTCCTGTTGGTGAACTCCCGGGGAACTCCCGACAAAACTCTGGTGAACTCCTAGCAAGCTCCCGACCACCTATTGGTAAACTCCTATTGAACTCCTAGCAATCTCCGATGAATTCCCAACGAGCTCTTGACTACCTATCGACGAACTCTCGGAAACCTCCGGTGAATTCCCGGCGTGCTCCCGCTGCATTGTTTGAACCCTGGCCCGATGCTTGATCTTGACTCCAGCACAACGATAAATTCTTCCTTACTTGTTTTGTCTTTTCATAATCATAGTTAATCCTGCATCACTTATCTCCAACACATATGTTAGATTATAAATACACCAATTGGTTTCATCATCAAAATCCAAGATTCAACACTGACCACCCCTCTCCTTGGTGCGTGAGCAAATGAGTTCTTCTTCCATGTTTGCTGCAAGGTGGTGTGCAAAAGCTATGAAGAAGGTGTGCAAATGCTTTGAATCTTCTGAGCTATCAAGGATGAGCATCGCTGCTTCTTCCACCATGTGGATACCGCTAGAGAGGAGGACATCTTACCTCCTTCATCCTCTCATTTGGATATGGTTTATTAGGGACATAAGGTCTCCTTAGGTAAAACATCTAACACATGTTACACAATTTTTTATTTTACGATTTTCTTGTGCACCAATCATCGTAATAAATATGGGAAACCATTTTTGTTTTTATTTTCTACTACACATGTGATGCTCCTATTAGGTTTCCTAACAGTGGTATCAGAGCTAGGTGCCTCGTGCGATGATTAGCTATAAACTACATGTGTTGTGTTGAATCATGTAGTTTTTTTCTACGTAACTTGCTATGTTTTTATTGTCAATCTGATTTTTAGATAGCACCTGTTCATGTGATTGAAAGGCACTATAGATTAATGTTTTGTCGCCAAAATTATTGATGCAAAATGTGGGGAAAAGGCCAATAACTGTTGCTGCCTTATGATTTGGCCGAAGGTTGCTTGTAACCTTGGCCGAGAGTAACAATCTCTCGGCCACGGTTGAGAGATCCCATAAGGCCAAGAGTCCTGGCCGCATGGGGAACCCCTAGCTGCAAGGGTTTCCTAGCCGCTTGTGGTAACCCCGTAGGTGGGGACTCCTGGCCGCAGGAGCAACCCAGTGACCAAGGGAGTCCTAGCCGACCAAAGCAGCCTTGTAGCCAAGGAGTCCTAGCTACAAAGGAGACCTTGGTGGTTAGGGTTTCCAAGCCTCCCAAGGCTATCCTATGACTAAGGACTCCTGGTTACAAGGGTATCCCTAGCGACTAGGGTCTCCTAGCCGAATATACGACTTCCTACCATGAGGGGCACCCTATGGTAGGGTTCCCTAAATAATACATATAAATAATTAAATAATTTAATTAATTATAATTATCTAGTAGTTCTACATGATAATGTGTACATATGATGTATGATGTGGACGGATGATCATGGACTATATGATGTGATGTACGTATATGTGATTATTATTATTATCTAGGCCGGTAAGCCTATAATTTTTTTCGTTTATTGTTGGACCTATGTGCCTGTGATTATGTTGTAACTAGACGAGGAGGCATGGTGGGAGCGTGGAGGTGTCAGCGGTACCCACGAGACCGAGATGAAAAATTATGATGCATAGAGATGCACTGAGATGACAAGATGGATGATCATAAGGTATGGATATGCATCGATGCACACATCGATCATGATGTAAGTGATTGGGCCCACTGGCTTGGGCCCAACCACATTAGGTTGTTGTCCATGATCATCTGGTTTGATTGCTCATATGTGATATATGGATGTTTATATACCTACTTGATACTTATATATATTTTCATGTGATGTAGATATATATTAAATATATATGTTTGACACATCATATTAGGAGACTAAAACCTCCTCTATGATAATATTAAGTTGATAAGCATGAGGCAATTAGATTGATTGATGGGGTCTTCCATCGTTATAGGAAGAAATTGAATCCTGAGATAGGTTGAGTTGGTTGAGTTCCTCGAGGCTCACCTATCTAGTGATTTGAGATCTTGCCTATGACATAGGGATGTTACCAGTGACCTGAGGATATAGTATGCTTGGTCGAGTCCCTCGAGGTATATCATCAAATCAGACTCATCTTATAATGATGATGATGACTTAACCAAACATCATAGTTGGTCGAGTACCTCGAGGCCATGATGATTTGGAGGCCGAACAAGATGAGAATCATAATAAGTTGTGTAGTATGAGTTGCCTACCTTTTTGGGCTTAGTATGATTGGTCGAGTCTCTCGAGGTTACACTAATCATCGATTAGATCCTAATCCCTACGATAAGTCTATCGGAGACTTCCGTTTCACGTGTTGAGGGTATGCATGACTCGCTAGAAAAATATTGAGAGTAGATTAAGATAGAAGTCAATATCTTAATTATTTACTTTTTATAAAATCCAGATATTATTTATTTATGCTATATCTCTTATATTTTAGAAATATGTCACTTGCAAAATTCCTATGTGGCATACTTGATCCCAACTGCCTTACTAGTCAAAGCTACACGGACCGGCTCCACAATCTGAGAATCGTTCTCATAGCGTTGAGAATTATATATATCTTTAACATGATTATGCCCACGTTAGAGGAAAGGGCAAGCGAGGATGAGATCGCTCGCTACGTGAAGTACATAGATGCTTCCTCCCTGGCTATGTGCTATATGTTGGCCTCTATGACTCCTGAGCTACAAAGGCAATATGAGAGTATGGATATCAATTTCATCATTCTTCATCTTCGCCAGCTGTTTGAGGAATAGGATGTCACGCCTCCCGAATAATCGTATTCAAGAGGCTTGAACCAAATCAAGAATATTATAATTTATGCATAATCCAAATCCAAGATCCAAACTAATATTTGAGGATACTGATAAAATATTATGCATTAATCACAACCTTTTAAACCTATGTAGTTTATAATATTACATCACATCACTCAATGATTCATAAAATCCAAGCCAACTCAACTAAATCATATTGACATCATAAATTTATAAGTGTGGAAATCTATATAATCACAAAACCAATACTTACCACAAGTTCATATCGTTATACAATTTTAACTTAACATTCTAAAATTCTAAACATGAAAGGTATTTTAAATATTTATAAGACACATCACTTTAAAATGTATCGACAACATTTCATTAGACGCAAAGTGTACTTATACGATAAAGACATATCAACTAATAAAGATTTGCCCAAAATCGTTTAGTTTTCCTTTACCTTAGCCCATTTCTATCTTTTTCCGTGAGTGATAAGCTAACCTGAAAAATTTATATAGCAATGGAGTGAGTATATAAAACTCAACAAATGACTAACATATTTGATAGGACTCCAGCACGGTTGAGTCCTAATCATCTTAGTACTAGTCAATAAAAACCCTGTTAGATTATAATAAAGTCACTCCTATCTTATAAAGGAGTATGACTAGGGTCTATATTATCCCTTAGGGCTTATTACCCACCACACCCTTTACTGGGTTGGTCGGCTAGGGTTTCCCCCTGCTTAGGTCGGCTATAGAGCCACTTCACCACCTCCTGTTCCTATTAAGGCATGTTGGCTATAGGAGGGACAAAGGGGTAATTATACTTAGGCAAGCACCCCCTTAGGCTAAGGTTTTGATTCTAATTTAAAGATGTAGCCACCCCCCTCTTGAATCAAGTAATTATCAATTTTATTTCAGTCTTGTGCCGAATCTAGGAGGGAGGAACCCCTACAGCGTTCCAAGGGTTGATCCCCCTCAAGGGTCAAAATCTATAAAGCTCCTTTTGGGGTTCCATCATCTGGTATCAGAGTAGTGATCTTACTACCCCTGTAGCCATCATCCACACCTCCACCTTCCCAAGCAATTTCCACAATTGCTGTGGCGCGCGCCTCCACCTTCCACCCCAACCGCAGATCAAATTAGTCTACCGCTGCCCCCTGCGTTTGATATGGAAATCTGATATTTTTTTATCATCCACACCTCTTCAATACTATAAGATTTCTTACTTTACACATTGAAGATTTTTCTCATATTTTATCCGCTACAAATTTCATTTGTCGTAAACGTTATCGTTGTTATGAAGCCAGAACACTGCAAAAAAATTTAGCCATGATTTTTCCTCTTGAAACCAACTTATTCCTTCTCCTTTTTGGCCTAAATTTTTACACAATTCTCAAAATCAAGTTGGCTTTCATTTGGATTTGATTTCTTGAAAAACCTCCTTTTAGAATTGGTTTTCTTATGGAATCTTTGACCATCACACAGTTCTAGAATTTTACAATGAAGGAATCTGCCTTTCATCTTTTGCCCTATTTCTCTATTGTTATGCTGCTAAAATTTCATCAAACTTTTTACTGGTATTAACAACATCTGAACCAAGGATTTCTATATAATTTCCTTGAACTTTCCTCTGTAATTTATGTCGAGAAGTCATCATTTCTCTGACGTAAAATCGGTTCAGCAGGATAGCACATCGCAGCAACTTTTTTCATCGAATTCTATCATATTTGAGTGCTATTTTTGTGGGATTTTAGACTCTCTTTTCCTCATCACCAAAACCCTACCATCCTCACCAAAACACTTCAAAACCCTACCCTAAACTGAAAGCAAACAACCACCCAAATCAGCCCTAAACCATAACCTACTCCTATCCAAACCGATTCACCTTCCAACTGGCCACCCCTTCTCCAAAATTCTCATGCCACTAACCCGACAACAAAAGAAAGATATCAATATTACAGATCTAGAGGCATACACCATGGCATCAGAGGAGGCCATCAACACCAAGTTTAAAGCCTTTGAAAGCCGCATGGAGGAGAAGATGCTCCTCAAGAGACTTTAGATCTTCAAGCCCTAGGAAGTCACACCATGGAGAGACTTTAGATCAGCGAGATGATCCTCAAGAGCATGGACACATCACCTCTGATCCCAACAATCCATGCATGAAGGTTGATTTCCCAAGATGGGAAGAAGGAGACCCGATCAGATGGATCTCACGCGCGGAGCGCTATTTTCGGTTCTACCGAACCGCCGACGCTACATGGGTGGAGATTGATGCCATACACCTCAAGGGAGATGCTATTCAGTGGTTCAATTGGTTTGAACACACCCATGGAGGGCTCTCTTTGTAGTAGTTCAAGGAAGGACTTCTAAACCGCTTCGAACCAACCGATTTCCACAACATCGACGAACAATCGACAAAGATTCATCAAACCTCTACAATACAAGAATATCAAACAAGGTTTGAGCGTTTATCTAACCAAACTGAGAATTGGTATGAGAAACAACTTTTAGGTACTTTTATTGAGGGACTAAAGCCGGAGATCCGAGGAGAAGTAAAGGTGCGGCAACCGTACACACTTATGGCAGCGATTTCCTTCACGCGTATCCAGGAAGAATGATTGAACCATGAGGTACGAAGGGCAAAGGTCGCTCCCCGACCAGCCATGCTGAGGCCTACTGCCCCCTCTACTGCCATCCAAGCCCCCACATCAAAAATGTTGACAAGAGATGAGCTTCGTGAATGATTGGCCAAAGGGTTGTGTTGGCATTATGCTGAACCATGGAGTCACGAACATCGCTGCAAAAAGGGCTAGCTCCTCGTGATTGAATCAATGGAGGATGAGGACAATGAAACATCTAAAGAAGCCCTTAAACCTAAAGAAGAAGCCATGGAGAAAGAATCCCAACCGACTGACTACGCAGTGCACACATTAGCTGGCTACTCCAACCCGCAAACGATGAAAGTTGGAGGACTTCTAAAACAGCAACCCATCACCGTTCTCATCGACACGGGTAGCACAAATAACTTCCTCAACAATAAGGTTGCTACACATTTGGTGTTTCAAATTGAAAGTAGCAACAGGTTTGATGTAAAGGTCGCCGACGGTCAAATCTTCAATTATGACCAACGGTGCCCGCGGGTGAAACTACTCCTCCAAGACCAAGAAGTGATAGCTGATTTCTTCCTCCTACCCATTGATGATTATGAAGCTGTACTCATGATCGAATGGCTCACAACACTAGGTGATATCTCCTGAAAATTTTCTAAATTAATCATGAAATTTTATTGCAAAGGGAGACAGGTCATGTTACGAGGCAAGCGCGGGAGCTAAATTTCTACAGTTTCGTCGCAACGAATGGAGAAAGTTTTGCACAAAGCACATGTAGGATTTTTTATGCATATCTAGCAGCCATCTAAGGGGGAGAATATACAAAATTCAGATCCTAAGCTTACCCTCTTGCTGGACGAATTCGTGGATGTTTTCACGGAGCCACGCGAGCTGCCCCCTAACCCCCACATGACCACCATATTCTTATTCTGTCGAGCAAATCTCCAACAAATTTGTATCCATACTACTACCCTCACTTGCAGAAGGAAGAGATCAAGAACATCATCAATGAGATGCTTGACACCGGGGTGATTCGACAAAGTTGCAGCCCTTATTCTTCACTAGTGTTGCTAGTGCGCAAGAAGGATGGTACATGGTGAATGTGCATTGATTATCGGGCCTTGAACGCTATCACCGTTAAGGATAAATATCCTATTCGTAGATGAGCTCTTGGATGAATTAAAAAGAGCTCGAGTCTTTACTAAATTGGATCTCCGTTCCGGTTATCATCATATTCGAGTATGCACTAAAGATGTTCTGAAAACTGCATTTCGCACGTATAAAGGCCACTACGAGTTTTTGGTAATGCCTTTCGGACTTACAAATGCTTCTTCTACTTTCCTAAGCCTAATGAATGACATCTTCTGGAGTTTTTCACATATGTTCGTATTGGTGTTCTTTGATGATATTCTCATTTATAGCCCTACGCTTGATATATATTTTCAGCACTTACGAACTATTCTAACGATTATTTGGGAGAATACTCTTTATGTTAAACAGTCAAAGTGCAGCTTCTTACAGCGTAAAGTGGAGTATCTTGGGCACATTATATCAGAGGATGGAGTGGCAGTGGACTTGATAAACATCGAGGTAATGCAAGGATGGCTGAGACCTACAAACGTAAAATCACTACGTGGTTTCCTTGGACTCACCGGCTACTACCAAAATTTCATGAAAGATTATGGCAAGATCAGTGCCCCACTCACATCCTTACTGAAAAAAGACTTCTTCTTGTGGTTGGATAAAGCCTCTGCAACCTTTGAACGACTCAAGGCAGCCATGATGACGACGTCGGTCCTAGTGCCGCCCGACTAGCCGCACTTTTGTCATTGAGGCTGATGCGTCAAGGGTTGGAATTGGGGCTATTTTTATGCAAGATGGTCAACTCCTAATTTACACGGAGGCTTCCCCCACACTCCATATGAGGTTTTTACAAAGGATACTAATTACTTCCAAATTTAAAATATGGCTAGATATAGGTCATAGCACGAAAGAGAAGTAAAACTAGAAGAATTGCAATTCGTGCTCATGTCAGATTGGGCTCTCATCATCCTGAACCATACCAGAGGGCAGTCACCATTCCAGAAGAAAGATTGGTTATCACTAAAGACTAACCATATGGCAGCACATGGAAAGAAGAAACGGCCTCCCGACAAACTTCAGAATGGACGAAAAATTGAAGATCGAGTTTTTCTACACCTCCAACATGATCAGCAGGAAACTCGAGCCTTAATGAAGTGGTCTCCCTATTTCATTGGGCCATGCAAAGTTGAGGATCACATTGGGGCCATAACCTGGAGATCAAATTCGCGTAGTAGATCAAGATTACAGTTGATCCGTCAGGTATCCCACCTCAAATAGAAATATAAAGAAGACGACTCAGCCCAAATCCTTTCAACTAACACCCCAGCTGATGAGGAGGCCAAAGTTTAGTTAATGATAACATGGGAGTCAGATGAGGAGTTGAAGATCTAGTTTCCAGAGTTTATGGACCCTCAGCCTTAAGGACAAGGCTGATATGAAGAGGGCGGACCTGATAGGACTCTAGCAAGGTTGAGTCATAATCATCTTAGTACTAGTCAATAAAAACTCTATTAGATTATAATAAAATCACTCATATCTTATAAAGGAGTATAGCTAGGGTCTAGATTAGCCTTTAGAGCTTAGTAGCCGCCACACTCCTTACTGGGTTGGTCGGCTAGGGTTTCCCCCTGCTTAGGTCATCTATACAGCCACTTAGCCGCCTCCTATTCCTATTATGGTAGGTTGGCTATAGGAGAGGCAAAGGGGTAATTATACTTAGGCAAGTACCCCTTAGGCTAGGGTTTTGATCCTTATTTAAAGATGTAGCCGCCCCCTCTTGAATTAAACAATTATCAATTTTATTTCAACCTTGTGCCGAATCTTGGAGGGAGGAACCCCTACAGCGTTCCAAGGGTTGATCCCCCTCAAGGGTTAAAATCTACAGAGCTCCTTCTGGGGTTCTATTAATATCCAAGACAAAGAATGATAGTTTCAAAATAAATTGATATCAAATAGCAAGGCAAGGGTATAAGAATCTATATATATCATCTCGTTAGATACAAAATCATAAATCATTTCATTTGAAACATACTTTGATCATAACAGTAGAGGAAGAGTAGTTGGAGCATATCATTTGCATGAAATATCTCGGAACATATCAATGTCATATGAAATAACTCAAAGCATATCAATGGAATGTGAAATATCTTAAAACTCAAGACATATCAAAGGCGTAAACATGTTTCAGACCATATCAAAGGTATCTGAAATATTTAGAGCATATCAATGGTATATGAAATATTTCAAGACAAATCAAAGGTGTAAACATGTTTATGAGCATATTAATAGTATATGAAATATTTTAAGGCAAATCAAAGGCGTAAACATATTTTGGATTAGGCGTAAATATGTTTCAGAGTATATCATTGATATATGAAATATTTTGAAACATATCAAAAGTATATGAAATATTTTGGAGCATATCAATGGTACATAAAATATTTTAAGGCAAATCAATAACGTAAATATGTTTCGGAGTATATCAAAGGTATATGAAATATTTCAGAGCATATCAATAGCATATAAAATATTTCAAGGCAAATCAAAGGCGTAAACATGTTTCAAAGCATATCAATGGTATATAAAATATTTCAAGGCAAATCAAAGGCGTAAACATGTTTCAGATCAAGCGTAAAAATGTTTCAGAGTATATCAATGATATATGAAATATTTTGGAGCATATCAAAGGTATATAAAATATTTCAAGACAAATCAAAGGCATAAATACGTTTTAGAGCATATCAAATGTACATAAAATATTTCAGAGCGTATCAAAGGTGTAAACATGTTTCGGAGCATATCAAAGGTATATGAATCATTTCAGAACTTCTCAAATAACAAATAAGAAGTAGAATCTCAATGTCATATCTGACATCATATTCATTTAATTCTTATCCAAAGCTCACATATAAACTCATAAAAAAATACTTTGGATATTATATCAAAAACTTAGATCGTGAAGTGGGATCAGACATAATATGATCCATCCATTTCTAGATGACCATCAGACAGAAGTATAGCATCGCAGACACTAAGCATAACTCCCTTTACCATTTCTGGCAAAGGTTCACATTATCCCATAAATACCATAGTACAAAAGGATATTCTAAGCAATAAAATGATATATATCAGAAGCATATGCAGAACAACAAAGCATACATGTGCCATTATGAATCAATATGATGCAAATATAATTTTTCACATAATGCATTCACATAGGCAAAGAATTAAGGGCAAAAGGAAACATGAATTTAAATCAATTACATAAAGTTCAAATGAAGGAAGAATTCTAGATGAATTCAATTTCCAAAGTAATGAACAAGGATGTGCAAAATGGGTAAAGGCCCTATTTTGATAGATTCTGAAATCGACATAGTATGAATTATTTGAATAACCAACTATACTTCAAATTACTTAAAATAGGTGTCATTTGAAAGATATTTTAATTTCCTTTCACATGAATTAACTTTTATATGAATTGGAGTTTCCAACAAGGAGTTCTAAATAATTTAGTAACAAAAGGTCAGAGGATAATAATTCTATTTGTAGAATCCATAGAGTTGATAGAATAAATATTTTAGTAGCTATTTGCACCTCAAATCCTTTGAATCTGGCTATAAAAGAAAGATATATATATATAGTTTCTAATGAAATAGGTTTTGCGATAATTAGACATTTTAACAGAGAGTTACAAGAAATTTAGTGTCGAGAGGTCAAAGATTACAAAGTCTGTTTTACAAATTCTTCAGGGTTAATTAAAATAAGAAATTAAATTAGCATATGAATTCTGAATTTTTTAATTTTAGTATCAAAAGAAAGATCTAAGAGTCTACTTTCGGATAAAATAGGTTTTGCCTAAATCAGAGTTTGATACAGAATGTTATGGTAAGAATAAAGCAGAAAGGTCAAAATCTCAAAATTTTTAGATTCATAGATTTACATCTGATGTTCTAAGCGACAAATCAATCAATCATATCAAACTGAGATGAATTCAAGGATTAAGACTATTGTAGAATGGGGTTAGAATACTTATCTTTAAAAAATTGATCCCCAAGAGTGAGGAATTGATCCAACACCTCAAACAAATAAACAACTCCAACTTTAATATTCTCTTCCCTTCTCAAGTGTACGTTGGTTGTAGCATGCCTTCCCCTTTTTTTTTGGTAAGTTTTCCTAATCTAATTGCTACTTAGTTTTAACTAAATCAAGGGTTGCTAGGTGGCAAACATGCATGAAAGATGCTTATGTGTCACCTATGCAACAAGTATAAGGGGCATCATCTTTAAGCTAGCTAGTGTCACATGTCTTCCTCTTTTTTTTTTTTAACTTATTGTGAATCTTCAACAATTCATATAAAACTTCTAAGTTTCATATTTAGGTCCATAGCAATAAACTTTTAATATAAAATTATTTAATCAAGAGAATTATTAATCAATTCTCATATTTACAAATAGATCCTTATAAATAAATTTAAAATAGATCATTTAAAATATTTCAGAAATGAGGGATATTACATAGGAAAGAACTCAAAGATATAAGATATCTAAGAGTATCTTCCATGCCAAGATGATAGAGGGGACATCAGTTCAGAATCATATTCTAAGGATGATTGAATGGATTGAGAAACTCATAGGTCTATGAATGATCATAGAGGATAATCTATGTGTAGACCTTGCACTTCAGCACCTCCCAAACTCCTTTTTATAATTTGTCATGAAATTTGATATAAATAAACTTGAGGTGACTCTCCCTCAACTCCACAATATGTTGAGGGAGATAGAGAGTACCATCAAGAAAGAAAAATCAGTTCTCTATATTGGTGAGACTAAATAGAAAAGAAAGATTAACAAGTCACTTAAAAAGGGCAAGGGCAAGGGTAAACTAGGTAAGGCAAAGATTGCTAAGAAAGACCCACTAAAAAATAAAGGCTAGTACTTCTATTATAGAAAAGATGAGCATTAGAAGAGGAACTACAAAGAGTACCTTGTAGAGAAGGCAAAACAGAAGCTTGGATAAGCTTCAGGTGTTGAATCTCAGATTTTGATGATGAAATCAATTGATGAGTGTTTAATCTAACTTATGTTTTAGAGGAAGTAATGCAGGTCTAACTACAACGGAGGAATTGAGTTACAACTAGATGATGGGCCAAAATCAAGTTTGGGCATCAGGCCAAGGTTCGGACGATGCTGTGGGAGCTCGCCGGGAGTTAGCTAGGAGTTCACCGAAGGGATCAGGAAGCTCACCAGGAACACACTGAGAGATCGCTAGAAGAAGACCGTAAAACTCACCGTAAGAATGCCAAAGACTGTCAGATTGGTGGGAGTTAGGTCATTATTTAGTTTGATGGTCCTTATGGTTATAATCAGTGAGTCGTAGTTATGGATTGAGTCCTAATTAAGTTTGATTTAGAAGGAATCCAAATCAACTCAATGTGAGGCGACCGGGTCCACAATGGGGTTGGATTGAGCTCAAGTCAAGCTCAATTAGTTGACCTGAGAATTGGTCAATAGAAGGTACAAGTCTGGATTGAAAAAATGAAAGGAATCACTTTTCCGGGATTCCCGGCGGTTGTACTGTCGGTAGGTGGCGGTTGTACCATCCAGGCCGGTAGTTGTACCACCATTGCCTAGTATTCTGGGCTACTTTCAACGGCTTCATTGCTAGTGCCGACGGTGGTATCGCTCGTACCTGACTTTTTCAAGTATGTTTAAAATTTTGGCTCCAAATTCTAAAGCCAATTGGAGTCTATAAATACCCCAATTTTTCTTGCATTTAGCACAAGCATTCACAGAAGTCATTGGGCAAAAAATCTATAAAAAAGTATGCTACTAGTATGCAAGAAAAGGAAAAGGGGTAAGTGAGTAAGTCAAGTGTTGTATTTCTAGTAAGAGGTCTCCCTTGTGAGTTGAGATTGAAGAGCTTGTAAGGGTTTGGTCTTCATCCAAAGAAGATCGATAGTGGACACCGGTGGGCCTCGACAAAGACGACTCAGGAAGTGGACATAGGCCAAGATTGCGGCCGAATCACTATAAATTATGAGTGCTCTTTACTTGTCTTGTTTACTACTTTCAATTGCTCTTGATTAGTTCATAGAAAGATACGAGCATCATTCTCAGCGACTTATCTTAAATCATTTTCTTAATCATTTCCAATAAAGTGCAAAAGATGCTTTTAATTTTATTTCTTCATTTTACCCGGTTGGGTCTCTAGCTTCCTATCTAGGGAACTCCACCCTCATATACGGGTATACGGAGTCCTGCGCTTGATCACCCTTCTCAGATTGGTTCTCCTTGTGATCTGAACTTTTTTAACGCTGAGATCTTTTTGGGCTCTCCCATCAGCCTATTCTGAATTCTTAGAAGAGTTTTTGTAACTTGTCGTCTATGTGTGCCTCAAAAGCTTCAAGTTTCACATCAAGTGCATAATCTACGACCATCGCGATGTTCAACTCCTTCTTCTATTAATGAGTTAGGGGCATGAGATGATAGATGTTGTTGGTGAAAATAGCAGGAAGGGACGAGGCGGGTAGCAGCAATGATCTAGAATTAGATCACTGTGTTAATTTATTGCTGATGGTGGTTGCAACAGGGGTGAAGATGGTGGTGACGACAGAGATCTAGGGCGAGATGGCTATAATAAATGTTGCTAGTGGCGACAGCAATAGGAGATGAAGGTGGCAGCAACAAGTGGTAAAAGTCAGCGCTTGTAATCTAGGGTTGCAGGTGGCAGCAGCAAGAGGGTTATAGGGGCAACGGTGGAGTAGATGAACATCGAGACGCCAAGAACGCTGTTCAAATACCAAATGATAGGAAACCATAGGTTTCTATCAGGGATAATCTATCTCTCTAGTGGATCGACCCTCCTTGATCTCTATAGGGGATTGACCCTCCTAGGGTTTCAACGATAAGGCTGAAAGGAAAAGTTAATTCTTCATTATAATTTTGAAAAGAAGAGTTACACATCTATTTATAGGGTTCGTGAAGAGACCCCCTAACCCTAGACTCCTAATAAAAGTCCTACTTGAAATAGAACTCCTTCTTCTACTAGACTCCTATTTCGATCGACTCCTACTCCATTTAGGATTTGGGTTGGTTTATTCAAATCAACTCCTAGCCGACTCAATGTCAGGTCTAGGCCGACCAAAATGGCCCAATCAACGGATTGAACTCAGTAAACTATAACTCGACCCTGCTAGGCTCCTATCATATACTTGATGTCAACTGCCCCACTAGTCTAAACTACATGGATTGGCTCCACAACTTGAGAATTCTTTTCACGATGGAGACGTATGTTCTTGACACAATTTTGCTCACGCAAGAGGAAGGGGTAAGCGAGGATGAGATCACTCACTACATAAAGTATATATATTTCCACATTGGCTAGGTGCTATATAGTGGCTTTTATGACTCCCGAGTTACAGAGGCAACATGAGAGCATGGATGCCAATTTCATCTTTTTTCATGTTCGCCAACTGTTTGAGGAATAGGGAATAACTCAAAGATATGAGATATCCAAGAGTCTCTTCCAAGCCAGGAAGATAGAGGGGATATCAGTTCAGAATCATGTCCTAGAAACTCATAGGTCTAGAAATGATCATGGAGGATAACTTGTATGTTGATCTTATACTTCAGTCCTTACCAGATTCTTTTTTTTAGTTCATTATAAACTTTAGTATGAATAAATTTGAGGTTACTCTCCTTGAGCTCGTCAATATGTTGAAGGAAGCTCAGAGAAAGAGAAGCCAGTTTTCTATATTAGTGAGACCAAGAAGAAAAGGAAGGCTAATAAGTCCTTTAAGAAGTGTTGGGAAACCTAACGGGAGCATCACATGCATAGTGGAAGCATAAAATAAAAATAGTTTTCCGCGTATATCAAATCATTGTACAAAGATTGGTGTATGAAAGACCCATAAAATTAAAAACCACGATACGTGAGAGATTGATTACCTAGGGAGATCATATATCCCTGAAAATCCAGATTCAGATGGAGAAAATGAAAGGAGATCAAATGTCCTCCTCTCTAGTGGTATCCATACGATAAATCATTATAGTAATGCTCCTCCAATCGTAGCACAAAATTCATAACTATTGTGCACCTTTTCGCAGCACTCGTGGAAGAAGATATGTTATCTTCTTTGCTACTCTCTTGCAACAGGGAAGGGCTGGTCAGTTGAGAAGATGATGGAGGGAGGAGAATAGGAGGGGGCGACCAAAGGTGCAGCCCATCACTATTTTGCCACCCCTGCCTCCTATTTATAGAAAGCCACCCAAAATCCTAATGGATCATTCCTTAGTGGGTATTAGATCTCCAACCAATTACTCACTCCTCTTGAATTATTGTTGTCCAATAATTTTAATTAGCCTCTAACTGGGCCTCATGCATAGGTCTCATCCAATGAGAACATGAGCTAATTCGATAACTCATATCTAATTCTCTACTCGTTGAAACATCCACCATATGTGTATGACCCTTTAGGCCCATGACCGAGTTGACCATGAGTCCTATCTGTCAGAACTCCTTCTGACTCACTGAATTATTATCACATAATAATTCACTCAACTTATGGATTATGGAAGTACTAGGCCACTACGCCATAGTTCCCAAACGATACAAGGGATCAAATCCATAGTCCCTCATCCATCTAATATCCCAAAGATCATATATTAAGCATGATACTATCAGGCTACATACGAAATCCATCCAAGTCTTGCTCTAATCAGATTCTCCCGGAGAACTCCTTCTCTCTCAATTCGAATGACCCTAGCCAAGGATTTGTCCAAGCAAGAACACATGAGATATTCCTCTCATGATATTGGGAGTGGATGATCTTCTATTGACACTCAATTACCTTCATAAGGTTGGCTATCAATCCCAATAATCGGCTGTACTAGATTTGGTACTTTCCAAACATGTAAGTCTAGCATCAAAGAAAGGAGTACTCAAATAAGATATCATTGGTGTCTCAAGTTTAAGGACCAGACACACAACTGAGACTACAAAATCGTAATCTAATGATAGGTATCATTAACCATACAACAATCCGTAAGTGGATTAATCAGTGAACTCATTCTCCAATAAGCACTTGCATTGTATCCTTAGTGTCCCAATAAAAGTAGTTTTGAGACTAGCCACCTCGATCATATGGATCAGTACATCGGTCTATCCGGTTATCTCAATATCCCTTTCGAGTAACCTATGATTGGGATTATTTAAGATTTATGTTTAAAGGCGGATCGATCTCATAATCGTGATCTCATCATGATCCAATTCCCATTATACAGAATCATTGACATCACAATATATATATATATATATATATATATATGCAACAACTATTATAATGTGAGAATATGCCAATAATAATCATAAGCAAAAATATCATGCAACATGTCAGACGTGTCATCACTCTGTTAGGACTCTAGTTGAGTCGGGTCCTAGTCGATTAAGTTCAGTCCTTAGATTGGACCTTGTTGGCCAACCTAGACCTGACATTAGGTCGGCTAGGAGGAGACTTGAGTCTATTGTAATAAATCAGTCCAAATTCTAGTAGGATTAGGATTCGACTGAACTAGAGTCTGGTTAGGAGTCAGAGTTGGATACAAGTTGGAGTTAACTAAGTCAAGCTTGTAACCAACTCAATTGGCTACCCACTTTGATGAGGGGTAGAGCTCCATTGAGGGACTCTCAATGGTTGATTAGGAATTAAATTAGGAGTTGGAGTCTTAGTTTACTTAGAGTAGAAGTTGCTTCGTAGAGTTTGAATTGGAGTTGTTGGAAGTAGGAGTTGCTTCTTAGAGTTGGAGTTGTTAGAAGTAGGAGTCTTGTGAAGAAGTCCTATTAGGAGTTAGGGTTTAAAAGCCCTATAAATAGCTTGTATTCTCCCCTCTTTTCATCATCAATAGACCAAGGAGGGCGGAACCACTCTAGAGTTTCATAGAGGCCGATCCCCTATAGAGGTCACCCCAAGCTTAGAATTAGCAAGGGTTCTAACACTTAGTATCATAACAGCATTCTTGGTGTCTCACTACCTTTCCATAGCCATCTATCATTCTTCCATGGCCGTCTAAAGCAATTTCCACAATTGCTTAAAAATCATCGCCGAATTTCATCGTCATCTCCACCATCGTCGATCATCTCTTGATCTCCCTGTGAATGGCAATAGGTTCTAGTTTCCTACATTACTGCTGTTGCAATTTAGTTATCCTTATTCTAAAAACCCAAAAAAAATCGTTCCTATCTTGCTGCATAAACTTTTCATTGAAAGTTTTCATCTGTACGACGAAAGTTGCACTGTAGAATTTCAGCCGCATAGCACTACTTATTTGATCTTTCAGCTGCATTTTTTCTATCTAAATCTCTATGAAATTTTCACGATGATTTTGGCACTTCCTAATAGTAGATTTTATTTTGGTTTTGTTGAAAAAATATCAATATACACCACTGATCTTTTATGTCCAAACTGCTATATTTTGGATGTAAAATTCTACTGCAGTTCATACCCGTGATCTTTGATTTTGCCAAACCTTCTGTTGTCGTTTTCTTCCACAAATTTTTTATCGACATTGCCTTTCACTTACCAGAAGATTCTCCTTGAGTTTTACTTGATTCCTTATTTCAAACTGCTAAAAAAAAATCTCGTCTATACTGCTGAAATCTTTTGATGAAAAAATTTTGTTATAGCACCTTCTCATAATCTTTAATCTTGATGAATATTTTACTGCCATAATTTTCCAATTTTTTGATGGTATTACCACTCCCTTATCTATAGATTCTCTTTTAGTTTTACTTGAATCCTTGTTTCAAATTGTTGGGAAAAATTGCATATATACTGCTGACATTTTTTTGACGAAAAAATCTGTGGTTGTGCCTTTGTCCTTCTTCTCTAAACCCACCAAACACTAACCATCTTGCCACCATCAACTATGATATCTTTAGGGCACCCCTCTAGCCTTATGATGCTTTTGTCATAATCTATTTCTAGAATCCAAATAGCACCCAAAACTATAGCCCAAAACAACAACCTATGGGAGCCTATCGATGCAGAATTCTACAGCACTACCTTTTGGTGTTTTTTGCTGCACCCATATATGATCCTTACCAAAATTATTGCTGCTACCCACATCATCTTTAGGGCACCCTTCTAGCCTTAAATGCAGCTGTCGTAGCCTATTTTCGTAATCCACAGCCAACACTAACAACCCCCAAAAAACCATAGCCCAAACAACACCCTAAAAGCGTAACATTGATCCATCACCCTTTTGACCACCAATCCCTGCCAAACTGGTTGGTGCCATCAACAGCAATCCTAAGGCACCCCACTAGCCTTAAGATGCAACCATCATAACCTATTTCTAGAATCTGCAGCCATCCCAAATAACCTACAGCAGCCTTTCGCCTTGAACCATCTACCCTTTTCGGATACCAATCCACCCAACCAATCCATACCAGTGATCCAACAGCAAGAGAAGGACCTTATCACAACAATTTTGAGTTTTACATCATGTCATCAGGAGATATATTCAGTGCCAAGTTGGAGGCGCTTGAATCACGCATGGAGGAAAAATTGCACGCCATATTTGCTGAATTCAGATTGGGCCGATCTTCAAGCCCCACAAAATTCTGACAAGAAGAAAGTTTAGATAGGCCTTCGGAGAAGGAGGGACAGCCCTTCGACATGGTACAGCCACACATGAGGGTGGATTTCCCTTAATGGAAAGAAGGAGACCCGATGGGATGGATTTCATGTGCTGAACATTACTTCCGTTATTACCGAACACTAGAGGATTCCATGGTGGACACCGCTGTCATCCACCTCGAAGGAGATGCAATTTAATGGTACAATTGACTTGAATGCACCCATGGGGTTCCAACGTGGATACAATTCAAGAATGTGCTGTTGAATCGCTTTGGGCCGACCAAGTACGAGAATATCAACATACAACTTACCAAGATTTGACAAACCAACATGATCCTATAATACCAGACCAGGTTTGAGGAATTATCTTACTTTGATCATGATTGGTCTGACAGATAATTATTAGGGATGTTCATTGAAGGACTTAAGTCAAAAATTAAAGGTGAGGTTAAAGTGCGGTAGCCTCCCACCGTGAAGGCCACAATCTCTTTCGTCTGGATACAAGAGGAATAGCTGAACCAAGATACTCGGAGGATGAAAACCCCTCCTAGACCGGCAGCATATAAATCTCCCTCTGCTCCCAGCCATTCTTTGCTGCCAAAAAAATTGATGAGAGAAGAGCTATGCGATAGATCGGCGAAGGGCATTTCTTAGCATTGCAATGAACTTTGGAGCCACAACCATCGCTGCAAAAAAAGGAAGCTTTCCATGATAAAATATATTGAAGAATATAAAAAAGAAGTCCAGGAACCTGAGGAGGTGAACACGAAGGAGGACCTGCATCCGGCCAATTGCACGACTCACGCTATAGCCGGCCATGCAAACCTACAAACAACAAAAGTTGAAGAATCCTTTAAGCATCAACCTATCACCGTCCTCACCAACAATCTTATGAATGGCAAGGGAGAACAAGTGACCTTATGCAAGAAACATGGGAGCGAAGTAATGACGATCTTAACACAACGCTTGCAGAAGCTTGCTGAAATTTCAGGTGCCTCCGTCGAACCGAGTCGACGGAGGCACCTGAAAGCAGCAAAAGTTAAAGAATCCTTTAAGCATCAACCTATCACCGTCTCACCAACAATCTTATGAATGGCAACGGAGAACAAGTGACCTTATGCGAGAAACATGGGAGCGAAGTAATGATGATCTCAACACAATGCTTGTAGAAGCTTGCTGAAATTTCAGGTGCCTCCGTCGAACCGAGTCGACTACTTCCTACCAGGCTATACGATCTTTATATGTTGATCTTGTAGAAGGAACCACTAGCACATATTCGGCCATATTGTTGTCCACATCCCTAGAGGGCTGAAGCTAAAAGGATCATCCAGGAGACTCAAGAGACATAGATCATTCGGCCATGACCTTCCCCTACAACGACACTTTATCTCCAAAAGCTTTACCTCTTTATATGTAGGTATAAACTCTTCCTGAAGTGTCATATCAAACTGAACTAGCTAAGGCTTCTAAAGCAGTGCTCTCAGATCTCGGGCTACTTCCATGACTTCTCCAAGGAGTGGACATAATGCTCAAAGTCTTCCCTAATTATAACCACTGATCCACGACCCACGATCACAAGAAGATTGAGTCCCTCCAGCAACAGTACCAGCATGAAATCTGTGACACCAAACCTTATTGGATGGAGATCAAAATTATGAAGGAACAAGAAGAAGGCATCTACACGTCCACCATTTACAAGATCCTCATAGTCATGATGCCATCTACATCAGTCTTAGCATTACCCAATCGTGGTAATGTGTTCGCAATTGGAGCAGACATATCAGGAATTGAGATTAACACCACCCTCATGCAAGATGACTGACTCCTAATATGCACTGAGGCTCTCCATACATTTCACATAATGCTTTTGATCTATAAAGGGATACTAATTGCTACTGAATTTGAAGTTTGGCATGATACAGGTCAACAGCACAATGGAGAGATAAAAATAGGCTTGTTAAAATTATAGCTCCTAACCTCCTAGGACTCAGAATGGGCTCACACCACCAGGAGCCTTATCAAAGGGGAGCAATTATTCCAAAAGAAGGCTCGGTTACTAATTAAAGAATAATCAAGTAGCAGCCCATGCAAGAAAGAAATAACCCCCCAACAAATACTATAGTAGAAGAAAGTTTGATGTTGAATATCGAGTTTCCCTTCATCTCTAGCCCTACCAATAGAAAACTCAAGCCTCAAGGAAGTGGTTCCCTTGCTACTTTAGCCCCTGCAAAATTGGGGATCACAATGGAGCCGTGACTTATGGATCAAATCAGTACATTAATTTAAAAATATAATTGACCCTCCAGGTATCTCACTGCAAATAGAAGTTTAGAAAGGATGACTCGGCCCATATCCATCCACCTAACATCTCAACTAATGAGGAGGTTCAAGTTTAGCTGATGATCGCATGAGATTGCATGATCATGATGCACCATCGTCCAGATACTACTACCTCTGATGGAGAGATATAAGACAATACTGAACCATCAGACCATAGTGTGCCTACCGTAGATACCACAAGGAAGTTTCAAGGAGAATTGTAGATCAAGACCCAAAGTTTATAAAGCCTCAGCCTTGAGGACAAGGCTGATTTGAAGAGGGTGGGTCTGTTAGGACCTTAGCTGAGTCGGGTCCTAGTCGATCGAGTCGAGTCCTTAGATTGGGTCTTGTTGGCCAACCTAAACCTTACATTAGGTTAGCTAGGAGGAGATTTAAGTCCATTATAATAAATAAGTCTAAATTGTAGTAGGATTAGGATTCAACTGAATTGGAGACTGGTTAGGAGTCGGTGTTGGATACGGGTTGGAGTTAACTAAGTCAAGCTTGTAACCAACCCAATTAGCTACCCACTTTGATGAGGGGAAGAGCTCCATTCAGTTAAGACTCTCTCAAGGGTTGATTAGGAATTAAATTAGGAGTTGGAGTCTTAGTTTATTGGAGTAGAAGTTGCTTCTTAGAGTTGGAGTTGTTAGAAGTAGGAGTCTTGAGTATGAGTCTTATTAAGAGTTAGGGTTTAGAAGCCCTATAAATAGCTTATATTCTCTCATCTTTTTATCATCAATAGATCAATTATCTTTCAACTCATATAGCAGAAAACCAAGAAGGGAGGAACCATTCTAGAGTTCCATGGAGGCTGATCCCCTATAGAGATCACCCCAAGCTTAGAATCCACAAGGGTTCTAACACACTCACCTGTAACCAACAATCTCCCATATGACCTAAAGCCAATCACCTATGTGTTTGATCCCCATCAGACCTGTGTGACACTCAAAGATAGTTTGAGCTAGTGGCTTTGTCAGTGAATCTGCAATGTTATCTTTGGATGGAACTCTTTCTATCGCTACATCTCAATAGGCCATGGTCTCTCTAATCAATTGAAACATTCTTAGAACAATTCTATTGAGACTTGAGTTCCATTGCTAGAGCTATCGTCCTATTGCCATCACTATATATGGGAAATAGCTCCATGCTACTCAGTACAACTCTCAAATCCCTAATAAATTTCTTTATCCACACCCCTTCCTTTGCTGCAGCAATGTACTCCACATTTATAGTCGAGTTAATAGTAGTATCTTGCTTGAAACTCTTCCAATTTTTTGCTCCTCCATTCAGGGTAAAGACATACCTTAAGTTTGACTTGCTATCATCGATGTCCTGGAAAGTCAAGTCCATGTAGCCCTCAACCTAAAGGCTACATTCTTCGTATACTAGTAAAAGATCCTTAGTCCTTCTCAAGTATTTAAGGATGTACTTTACTACCTTCTAGTGTTCCAAACCTGGATCCGCTTGAAACCTGCTCGTGACACCCATAACATGTGTTATATTAGGCCTAGTACATAGTCTAGAATACGTGATAGATCCTATCGCTGAGGCATAGGGTATAATCGGTATGAGACCTCTCTTGGAATTTTTTATGTCTTATCAGTATAAAATATCTCTTGGAATTTTTCATGCCAAACATTTTGAGAATGGAACATATGTACCTGGACTAGGATAAGCCAAGCATCCTCTTGGACCTATTTCTATAGATATAGATCCCCAAAATGTAGGATGCCTCCTCTAAGTCCTTCATGGTGAAGTTTCTAAATAGCCAAGCCTTAATTGTATAGAGTATTCCTACATCCTTCCCAATGATTAGGATGTCATCCCCATGCAACACCAAGAAGGTGATAGCACTCCCACTTACCTTCCTCTACACATAAGGATTATATTCGTTCTTAACAAAGTCATAAAATCTGATCGCCTTATCAAATCTTATATTCCAACTTCAGGAAGCTTGCTTCAGTCCATAGGACCCGAGCAACCTGCATACCTTATCTAGACTCTCTTTGAATATGAATCCCTCTGGCTATATTATATATACCTTCTCCTCGAGATTGTCATTGAGGAATATGATTTTGCATATCCGTCTGCCAGATCTCGTAATCATAGTGTGCTGCAATAGCCAAAAGAATTATGATGGATTTTAGTATAGCATAGTCAGCACCTTGCCTTTGATGATTTCCTTTGGCCATCAGCATTGCTTTATAGGTCCACATTTCAATCTACTCCGATCTTCTTCTTGAAGATCCACTTGCAATCAATCGATACGATACCTTTAGGTGCATCCATAAGGTTCCAAATCTTATTAAAGTACATAAAATCCATCTTAGAATTCATGGCTTCTTGCGACTTCGTAGAGTCCATATTCATAATAGCCTCCTCGAAGGTCCGAGGATCAATATCTTGAGTGTCATCTCCACTGATATATCTCACATATCTTTTAAGAGAATGAGATACTCTGCTAGACCTGCGCAAAGTTAGAACTTGTGTGCTAGGTACCTGAATAGACTTGGACTTTGGAATGTTACTTGAGCTAGGTTCTCCAACCTCACTCAACTCTATCTCACTCCCACTATTTTCACCAAGAATGTATTCCTTCTCAAGAAACACAGTTCTCTTAGTAACAAAGATCTTATGGTCCTCGAGATGATATGAATAATACACACAAGTTTCCTTGGGATATCCCACGAACTTGCATCGTTCTGTCCTTGATTCCAACTTGTTGGGGTTGTGTCTTCTAACATGGGCAGGACAGCCCCACATCTTAACAACATTAAGATCGAGCTTCTTTCCTTTTGATATCTCAAATGGTATAGATACTAGCGACCAAGATATAACTATATTCGTAGAAGGTAAGATGCGGTCTCTAGGGCGTATCCCTAGAATGAGACGGGTAGGTCGGTGAAACTCATTATAGATCGCACTATGTCTAATAGCATGTGTTTCCTTCTTTCTGATACATCACTAAGCTGAGGTATATAAGGAGGTGTTCATTGGGACAAAAATCATGGTCCTTGAGGAAATGGGTGAAGTTTATACTCAAGTACTCTCCTCCTTGATCTGATTAAAGAGTCTTAATACTCTTTCCAATCTGGTTCTCCACTTCATTCTTATATTTTCTTAATTTATCAAACTTGTACTTCATCAAATACACATGCCTACACCTAGAGAAATTATTAGTGAATATAATGAAAATAAAAGTAATCACTTATAGCCTAAGTCGACATGGGACCATATAGATCACTATGTATGAGTTTTAATAACACAGTGGCTCTCTCTCCAGTTCTACTAAAAGGAGAGTTGGTCAACTTTCCATGAAGGCAAGGTTCGCAAGTTACAAATGACTCATAGTTGAATGGATCCAAATATCCATCTTTTAGTAACTTTTGAATCATTCGCTCATGGATATGGCCTAGTCTACAATACTATAGGTATGCCTCATTCACCTCGTCTCGTTTCCTCTTGGACGAACTTACATTCATGATGTGTGGAGAAGTGTCTAACACATATAAGCTATTAATCAAGGTCCCTCTTGTTATGATCCATCATCTAAAATTATTGAACAACTATTATTCTCAAAAACTAATTTATATCCACTAACTATCAAACAAGAAATAGAAATAATATTTTTAATAGTAGAGGGAACATAAAAGCATGTATCTAATGTAATGGTAGTTCCACTAGGTAGATATAGGGTGACCTCACCAATAGCAACTACAACAACTCTTACTCCATTGCCCATCTTGAGGTCTATCTCACCTCTGGCCAATCTCCTAGGCCTTATTAGAATCTGCAACGAATTACAGATATGATAAACACTCTAGGTATTCAATACCCATGTGTTACCATAAAAATCTGACAAATGGAGACTGATCATGAATGTGCTTGAAGCTTCTCCAAGCTTCTATTTCGCCTTATTTGCAAGATAATACATGCAGTTCCTCTTTCAGTGCCCATCTTTGCCATAGTGGAAGCATTGGCCTTTATCCTTAGCTGGGTATTTCTTGGCAACCTTTGCCTTACCCGGTCTGCCTTTGCCCTTGCCCTTCTTAAGGGACTGATCAGCATTATTTTTCCTTTTGGTCTCACCAACATAGAGAACTAGCTTCTCTTTCTAGGGCACAGTCATGTGTTAGGACTCTAGCTAGGGGAGTCCTAATTTAGTTTCATTAAAGAGGGTAATTATGTAAATCCTAAGGGTAATTATGTAAATCCAAAGGGCATTCATGTAAATCCTATCTAGCCAACCCCTAATAAAGAAGCAAGGAGGCCGACTAGGTTAGGATTAGATGGGAGAGAAAGATATTTTAAGGAAAGAATAGGATGCATATCACCCTAATTAACCACCCCTTGTCCTAGTTAAAGAGGGGTTGGTTGAGGAGGGGATTAGGATTAGGTTGGAGGTTGCTTCTTAGAAAAGTATTAGGAGTTGGGGTTTAGAAGCCCTATAAATAGCCTTGTATTCTCCCATCTTTTATCATGAATAGATCAATCTTTCTTCAGCCAATAGCTTGAATACCAAGGAGGGAGGAACCTCTATAGAGTTTCAACTAGGCCGATCCCCTATAGAGATCACCCCAAGCTTAGAATCCACAAGGGTTCTAAACTTAGTATCATAGCAGTGTTCATGGTGTCTCGCTGCCTTTCCATAGCCATCCATCAGCCCCCCACAGCCATTCAAAGCAATTCCCACAATTGCTTGAAGATTGTCACCGAATTCTGTCGTCATCTCCACTATCGCAGATCATCCTTTGATCTCCCCATGAATTGCAACAAGTTCTGGTTTTCTATCTTACTACTACTGTAATTTAGTTATCCTTAATCCAAAAACCCAAAAAAATTATTCCCATTTTGCTGCATTAACTTTTCATCGTAAAGTTTTCATCTTTACGATGAAAGTTATGCTGCAGAATTCCAGCTGCACACCCCTTACTGTTTGATTTGCTGCTGTGTTTTTACTAATCAAATTACTACAAAATTTCTACCACAGCTTTATAACTTTTTATCCTCGGATCTCTCTTTAGTTTCATTGAAAAATCATCAATATAACCTGCTTATCTTTTACGTCCAACCTGCTGCAGTTTAGACGTAAAAATATGCTGCCGCACTTCTTCGTGATCTTTGATTTTGCCGAATCTATTGATGTTATTTCTTTCTATGAAATTTTTATTGGCATTACCTCTTACTTACCAGTAGAACCCCCTTGAGTTTCACTTGAATTTTCATTGAGAATTTCTGAAAAAAATTATGTCTTCACTGCTGGACTTTTTTCGACGAAAAATCTGCTGCTGCACCTTTGTCTTTCTTCTTCTCCTTAACGCACCGAAACCCAACTAACTTGCTGCCACCACCTATGACATCTTTAGGACATCCCTTTAGCCTTAAGATGTAACCCTCATAACCTATTTTCCTTACCCTAATAGCACCCAAAACCGCAGCCCAAGCCAGCGACTATCGCAGCCTATGGACGCAGAATTTTGCAGCACTACCTTTCGGTGTTTTTTGCTACGCACATATCTGATCCTTACCAAAATTGTTGCTGCCACCCATGTCATCTTTAGGGCACCCCTATAGCCTTAAGACACCACCATCATAGCCTTTTTTTTTATTCCCATAGCCAACCCAAACTGTAGCCCAAACAATAGTCTTCCACAGCCACCGAACCTTCCACCGATCCTTATCTTCCGCAGCCACCGAACCTTGCCAAACTGGTTGCTGCCCCAACTGCAACCCTAAGCCAACCTTCTAACCCTAAACCTCTGTCATTGAACCCCCCTTAGAGCCTCTACAACAGCCCCAAATAGCAGCATCGATAGCACCCTCTTTGCCAAAAAATTTTGCTACACTACCTTCGGTACTACTTGCTGCATCCACACCCAATTCCTACCAAATTCATTGCTGTCATTAACAGCAACCCTAACCCATTCCTTTAATCTTAAACCTCAGCCATTATACCCCCTATACGACCCCTATAGCAGCCCTAAATCACAGCTCTAGCAGCAACCAAAAATAGTAACCTTTCAGCCCCAAACTGCAGTCATCTACCCTTGTTCCACCACCTCTTTCGGGCATCAATCCACCAAACTGTTTCATATCCCTGACCCAACAACAGGAGAAAGATATTGATATCTCAAATCTGGAGGCACATGCAATGGCATCTCAAGATTCAATCGATGCCAAGTTGGAGGCGTTTGAATCACGCGTGGAGGATAGATTGTGCGCCTTATTCGTCGAATTCGGATTGAGCCAATCTCTGACCCCAACAAAATTCCAGCAAAGTGCAAGTTTAGAGAGGTCTCTCAAAAGGAAAGAATGAGATACTGATATGAGGCAGCCATGCATGAGGGAGGACTTCCCTCGATGGGAAGGAGACCCGATGGGATGGATTTTGCACGCTGAACGTTACTTCCGTCATCACCAAACACTGGAGGATTCCATGGTGGACACCGCTATCATCCACCTTGAAGGAGATGCTATATGATGGTACAATTGGCTTGAATACAACTATGGGACTCTGACGTGGATACAATTCAAGTATGCACTGTTGAACCACTTTGGGCCGACCAAGTACAAGAATATCAACGAACAACTTGCCATGATCCGACAAACCTCCACGATCCAAGAATACCAAACCAGGTTTGAGGAATTATCTTACTTTGCTTATGATTGGTCTGATAGATAATTATTAGGGATGTTCATCGAAGGACTCAAGCCAGAAATTAAAGGAGAGGTTAAAGCGCGATAACCCCCCACCGTGAAGGCTGCAATCTCTTTCGCCCGAATCCAAGAGGAATGGCTGAACCAAGATGCTCGAAGGATGAGAACTACTCCTAGACTAGCAACATATAAACCTTCAGCACCCCCTGCTCCCAGTCGTGCTTCACAGCCAAAGAAATTGACAAGAGAAGAACTTCGCGATAGATCGGCAAAGGGCCTTTGTTGGCATTGCATTGAACTTTGGAGCTGCAACCATCACTGCAAAAAAGGGAAGCTTTCCATGATAGAACCTATAGAAGAATCTGAAGAAGTGGTCCAGGAACCTGAGGAGGAGAACATGAAGGAGGACCCGTAGCCGACCGATTGCATGACTCATGCTTTAGCCGGCCATGTGAACCCGCAAGCAGCAAAAGTTGAAGAATCTTTTAAGCAGCAACTTGTCACCAGCCTCACCAACAATCTTATGAATGGCAAGGGAGAACAAGTATGTGAGAAACATGGAAGCAAAGTAATGATGATCTCGACACAACGCTTATAGAAGCTTGCTGAAATTGCAGGTGCCTCCACCGAATCGAGCCGACTACTTCCTACCAAGCTATACGATCTTCATATGTTGATCTTGCAAGAAGAACTACTAGCACATATTCGGTCATATTGTTGTCCACATCCTCAGAGGGCCGAAGCTAAAAGGATCATCCAGGAGATACAGGAGACACAGATCATTCGGCCACGACCTTCCCTTGCAATGATATTTTATCTCCAAAGGCTTTGCCTCTTTGTCTGCAGGTATAAACTCTTCCTAAAATGCCACATCCAGCCGAACAAGCTATGGCTTCTGAAGCAGCGCTCCCAGATCTTGGTCTACTTTCATGACTACTCAAAGGAGCGGACCATAATGCTCAAAGTCTTCCCTGAAGATGACCATCGATCCACGACCCACGATCGTAAGAAGATTGAGTCCCTCCAGCAACAATACTGGCATGGAATCTGTGACACCAAATCTTACTCGATGGAGATCAAAATTCTGAAGGAACAGGAGGAAGGCATCTACACGTCCACCATCTACAGAATCCTCATAGTCATGATGCCATCTACATCAGTACTAGCATTACCCGATCGTACCAATGTGTTCATAATTGGAGTAGACATATCAAGAATTGGGATCAACACCACTCTCATGCAAGGTGTTCGACTCCTAATATACATCGAGGCTCTCCCTACATTTTACATGATACTTTTCATCTATAAAGGGATACTAATTGCTACTGAATTTAAAGTTTAGCATGATACAGGTCAACAACACAAAGGAGAGATGAAAATAGTCTTGGTAAAATTATAGCTCCTACCCTCCTCGGACTCAGAATGGGCTTACACCACTAGGGACCTTATCAAAGGAGAGCAGTTATTCCAAAGGAAGGCTCGGTTACTATTAAAGAACAACCAAATGACAGCCTATGCAAGAAAGAAATAGTCCCCCGACAAATACAAGAGTAGAAGAAAGTTTACTGTTGAATATCAAGTTTCCCTTCATCTCTAGCCCTACTAGTAGAAAATTCAAGCCTAAAGGAAGTGGTCCCCCTGCTATTTCGGCCCGTGCAAAATTGAGGATCACAATAGAGTCATGACTTATGGATCAGATCGGTACATTAATTTAAAAATACAATTGATCCTCCAAGTATCTCATCGTAAATGGAAATTTAGAGAAGATAACTGGACCCTGACTTATCCTCCCAACACCCAAGTTGATGAGGAGACACAAATTCAGCTAATGATTGCATGAGATCACGGGATCGCGGTACATCACCGTCCACTCACTATTGCTAATGTTGAAATACAGGAACAGGATGTGCCTACCATAAGGCCACGAGGGACCCTCGTGAGGAGTTGCAGATCACAATCTAGAGATATGGAGCTCAGCTTTGAGGACAAGGCTGATTTGAAGAGGGCGGGTATGTTAGGACTCTAGCTAGGGGAATCATAATTTAGTTTCATTAAAGAGGGTAATTATGTAAATCTTAAGGGTAATTATGTAAATCCAAAGGGCATTCATGTAAATCCTATCTAGCCGACCCCTAATAAAGAAGCAAGGAGGCCGGCTAGGTTAGGATTAGATGGGAGAGGAAGATATTTTACGGAAAGAGTATGATGCATGCCACCCTAATTAACCACCCCTTATCTTAGTTAAAGAGGAGTTTGTTGAGGAGGGGATTAGGATTAGGTTGGAGGTTGCTTCTTAGAGAAGTATTAGGAGTTGGGGTTTAAAAGCCCTATAAATAGCCTTGTATTCCCCCGTCTTTTATCATGAATAGATTAATCTTTCTTCAGCCAATGGCTTGAATACCAAGGAGGGAGGAACCCCTATAGAGTTCCAAGGAGGCCGATCCCCTATAGAGATCACCTCAAGCTTACAATCCACAAGGATTCTATCATTGTGTCATGGACATATACTATTTTCCCGTCGTGAGAACAATTATTAAATTGCAGAGCCAATCCATGTAGTTTGGACCAGTGAGACAATTAGCATCAAGTATGCCACATAGGGGGTTTGTAAGCGATATGTTTCTAACAAATAAGATATAGCATAAATAAATAAATAAAGATTTTATAAAAAAATAATAATTAAGATACATACTTCAATCTTAATATAGTCTCACTATTTTCTGGGCGAATCACGTGACACCCTCGGCACGTAAAACGAAAGTCTCCAGTAGGCTTCTAGTGGGGATCAAGATCTAATCGGCGTCTTAATGTAACCTCGAGTGACTCGACCAATCACACTAAGCCCAAAAAGGTAGGCAACTCTTGCTAATCACAACTTGTGATTTCTGTCATGTTTGGCCTTTGAATCATCATGGTCTCAACTGCTTGACTAACCATAAAGTTTACTTAAGTCATCACCATCATTACAAGATGAGCTTGATTTGATGATCGGTGACTCAACTAAGCATACCACTTCCTTAGGTCATCGGTGACATCTTTATGTCGTAGGCAATATCTCGATCACGTAGTGTCACAAACAGACGTCACTCAACCGCAACATCTTCGCTCCGTGAACCGTTCATTGCTTTTTCTTGCTTGTACATATGTTTGGCAGCTTGTTTTGCCTTGAGTTTATGTGTTTTTACCTAAGAAATGTGAGCGAAAGTAGTGTAGAAGGCTGCAGAACGGTCGTTCGCTGCATAGAGCCAAAACAGCCCTGCTTTTGGGTCCTTTTCGTATGCCACGACAACCTTTCTGAGCGGTGTGAAATGTCAGCCATTTCAGCACCTTAGAACCCCCCAGGTGGCACCGGGCTGGACGGGGCTCCGGGTATATGTCGAGCATAGGCGTTCATCAGCAATTGAACTTGTCTTGCGTCTGATACCTTGGGAACTGTCGTTTGCGGACTTGCGACCGTTCCTACAACCCTCAAAAGTCCTATTTCACTCTCTCTCTCTTTTCTCAGCTGCACTCAAGATGTTCGACAAATTCCTTGTATAGCTTTCCGCTTTGCGAGACGCCGGGACGTGTCTGTCGCTCGCTTCTAAACTAATCAACTTCTTCTTTGCAGGTCCTACGGGACCTTAAGAGGTTGTAAGAGGGCTGACCCTGTGCGGACAGATAATGCTTTGGGCGTTTCATGACTTAGGTAATCCCAGCTAAGTCCAGAACAGTGGGCAAGGTTGCTTCACGACTTAGGCAATTTCAGCTAAGTCTTCGGGAGGGCCGCAAGGGTGCCGCACGGCTTAGGAAAATTCAGCTAAGCCCGTGACAGTAGATATATGAGCCTCGAGTGACTCAACAAATTCAACCTATGTTGTAATTTAATTTCTTCCTATAACGATGGAAGACCATATGGGTCAATCTTATTGTCATACGCTTACTGACTTAATATTATCATAGGAGATATTTTGTTATTTTGTATTGATCTCCTACTATGCCATGTCACATATATACATATTTAATATATATCTATATTGTATGCAATATATATATATACATATATATATGTATATATATAATTATATATATATACATATATATACATATATATATATATATATATATATATATATATATATAATAGGTGTATAATCACATACCACATATGCATATCATACCAGATGATCATGAACCATCACCTAATGTGGGTCCAATTAGTCATAATAGAATCTATCTATGTATCTGTGCATCTCCATGCCCTGTGATTGTCCTTCTCGTCATCATCGGATCTTGTTAGGATCATAGTTAAGTCAGGTCCTAATCGATTAAGTCGAGTCCTTAGATTGGGCCTTGTTGGTCGGCCTAGACCTTACATTAGGTCCGGTAGGAGGAGATTTATGTCCATTGTAATTAATCAACCCAAATCCTTGTAGGGATAGGACTCAGCTGAACTGGAGTTTGGTAAGGAATCAGAGTTGGATTCAGGTCGGGTCAACTAAGTTAAGCTTGTAATCAACCCAATTGGCCACCCACCTTGATGAGGGGAAGTCGGCTACGGCTGAGAGATGGCAGCTAGGGTTAGAGAGGGAGAGTTTCATTATTCTCTAGGGTTGATTACGAGTTAAATTAGGAGTTGGAGTCTTGGTTTAGTTGCAGTAGGAATCCTATTAGGAGTTAGGCTCTTGAGACCCTATATAAACACTTATAACCACAACTTTTTTCATCATGAATAGATCAATCTTTTTAAGCCATTGTGGCCAACTACTAAAGAGGGAGGAACTCCTATAGAGTTCCAAGGAGGGTCGATCCCCTATAGAGGTCAACAAAACTTAGAATCTTGTGGGGTTCTAACAGATCCTCGGTATATCACCATGCGTTGTGATCTCCCATCATGGTATCGTGGGTCCCGTTGACACTTCCACGCTTTTGGCACACCTCTTCGTGTAATTACATTATAATCACAAGCAAAATAATGGCTTGCAAGCCTCAATAATAATAATTACAATTACACACATCAAAATACATGACTCATGATTATCCTAACACATTATACATCACATGTACACATCATCATGTAGGACTACTAGATAATTAAGAATTAATTAAACTATTTAATTAATTATTTTCTAGAAATGGGGACATGTTAAGAATTTTTATAAATTATGAGGGGCATAATTATCTTTTTGTAGAAAGAAAGCCTAAACCCATTATGCTTCTATTCTTGCCGTCGCCATCGTCGCCCCTGCACAGGCGGTAGTGCTGTGTGCCACCGGCAGTAACCCCTACCTGTTGACAGTAGCCCCTACCCGTGGGCAACCGCCACTACCCTCAGGCGGTTGCCCCTACGGGTGGGGGCTGTCGCCTGGCATGGCCACTTGGCCCGCAGGCGGCCTACCGATAGGCGTTGTGCCCACCAGTTCCACCATTGCGGGTGAGCGCCGATCTGCCCGCAGGCGTCGCCCTTGTCAGTGGGCGCGGACTTGCGAGCAGGCGCCACCTCCATGGGCACCCATGGGTGTTGTGCCCATAGGTGTCACCTTTGTGGGTGCCCTTGGCCATAGACGGCTTACCCATGGGGCTGTGCCCATAGGTAGCTACCCCTTCAAGAAACCTGGCAGCGGCCTGGACGCCCCTGTAGGGGGCTTGACCGCGGGCGATAACCCTTGCAAGTGGCCTGGCAGCCCTTACATGGGGCTTGGCCGTGGGCGGCCGTCCCTATAGGTAGCCAGCTCACAAGTGGCCCCCCTCGTATCCACCACTACCTTTGCTACCAAGTGTTGCAACGAATGCGTGAAACAATTATACACGATTCAATCTCATCATACACTATTTAAAAGCTAATCGTTTGCAGAAGCAACTTGGCTCTGATACAACTACTGGGGAATCCAGAGGGAGCATCACATTGATAGGACTCTAATAGGGTTGAGTCCTAATCTCCATAGAAGTAGTCAATAAAGCCCTGCTAAATTGTAATAAAGTCACTCTTATCTTATAAAGGAGTATGACTAGGGTTTAGATTAGCCCTTAGGGCTTAGTGGCCATCGCCTCCTTATTGGGTTGGTTGGCCAGGGTTTCCCCTGCTTAGGTCGGCTATAGAGCCAACCTAGTTGCCCCCTATTCCTATTAAGACAGGTTGGCTATAGGAGAGGCAAAGGGATAATTTTACTTAGGCAAGCACCCCCTTAGGCTAGGGTTTTGATCCCTATATAATGATGTAGCCGCCCCCTCTCTTGAATCAAGCAATTATCAATTTTATTTCAGCCTTGCACCGAGTCTAGGAGGGAGGAACCCCTACAGCGTTCCAAAGGTTGATCCCCCTTAAGGATCAAAATATATAGAGCTCCTTCTGGGGTTCTATCATACATGCACAGTGAAAGAATAAAAAAATGATTTTTCACCTATATTAAATCATCATGCAAAGATTGGTACGTAAAAAACTCACAAAATCAAAAATCACAATACATGAGAGATTGATTACCTAGGGAGATCATATATCCCATAAAATCAAGATCCAGATGGAGAGGATGAAGGAGGTTAAATGTCATCCTCTTTAGAAGTATCTACATGATAGATCGTTGTAGCGATGCTCCTCCAATCTTAGTCTCAAACTCGTTACTCTTATGCACCTTCTCGAAGCACTCGTGGAAGATGATCTGTTCTCCTCATTGCTGCCCTCTCGTTGTAGGGAAGGACTGGTCGGTTGAGCTGATGAGGGAAGGAGGAGAATAGGAGGGGGAGACCAAAGGTGCGGCCCATTGATGGAACCCTTGTGGATTCTAAGCTTGGGGTTGATCTCTATAGGGGATCGGCTATCCTTGGAACTTTATAAGGGTTCCTCTCTCCTTGGTAGTCGGCCATAATGGCTGAAAAAGATTATTCTATTACATGGCAAAAGAGGTGGTAGCTACATGCTTTATATAGGGTCTTCAAACCTCAATTTCTAGTAGGACTCCTAACCAAGACTCCTACTTTAACTAAACTAAGACTCCTACTAAACCAAGACCTCAACTCCTAATCTAACTCTTAACCAACCCTAGAGAGAGACCCATCTAAGTGAAACTCCTTCTCTCTCTAACCTTAGCCGACTTCCCCTCATCAAGATGTGTGGCCCATTAGGTTGACTACAAGCTTGACTTGGTTGACTCTGACCCAAATCCAACTGCGACTCCAGTTCAGTCGAATCCGAACCCTACTAGGATTTGGGCTGATTTATTATAATTGACTCAAATCTCCTCCTAGCCGACCTAATGTCAGGTCTAGGCTGGTCAACAAGGCCCAACCTAAGTACTCAACTCAGATGGGGTCCTAATAGACCTGCCCTCTTCAAATCAGCCTTATCCTCAAAGCTAAGACTCTAGGACTTTGTTGGTTACAGGTGCCCTATAAGCCAATTACGTGAATGATAGCACATGTGACACGTTGCACGATCTATTTGCTTAAGATTATTACTGGCATATTCTCATATTATATTAAATGTTGCATATATATATTGTGATGTCCTTAGTTCTACACAACGGGAATCAGATCATGATGAGATCATGATTCACCTTTAAACACAGATCCTAAATAATTTCGGTCATAGGTTACTCGAGAGGGACATCGAGATAACTGGACAGACCGGTGTACTATATACCCATCCATATAATGGAGGCGACTGGTCTCATAGCCACTTATGTGGAGACACTAAGGATATAGTACAGGTGCTCATTGGAGAATGAGTTCACTGATTGATCCGCTTGTAGAATGCTGTATGGTTAATGAAACCTAATGTCAGGCAGCGATTCCATAGTCCAGTTGTGTATCTGGTCCTTAGACTTGAGACACCAAGGATCCCTTATATGAGTACTTTTTTTAATGCCAGACATATAGGTTTGGAAAATTCTAGATTTGGTACAATTGGTTATTAGGATTGGTAGCTAACCTTACGAATGTAATTGACTATCAATAGAGGATTATCCACTCTTGGTATCACGAGAGGAATATCTCATATGTGCTTGCTCAGACAAATCCTTAGCTAGGGTCATTCAGATTGAGAGAGAATGAGTTTCCGGGAGAATCCGATTAGAGCGAGACTATAATGGATTCGGTGTGTGACCTAACAGTCCATGTCCAATATACGGTCTCTGGGATATTAGTTGGATGAGGGATTATAGATACACGGTAACTGTGGACAGACATATCAGATGGATTTGATCCCCCCTATACCGTGTGGGGACTCTGACATAGTGGCCTAATACCTCCATAATCGATGAGTCGAGTGAATTATTATGGGGATAATAATTCACTATATCAAAAGGAGTTCTAATTGGAGCGACTCACAGCTAGCTCGGTGTCGGGCCTAGAGGGTCACACACATATGGTGGATGCTTTAGCGAATAGAGGATTGGATGGAGATCAAATTAGCCCCTATTCTCATTAGATGAGACTTTACACTGATGGACTCCTTGCCTGAGGCCCAATTAGAGGCCAAAGGAGATTATTGGATAGAGATCCAATAATGCATGGATAGTGGGTAATTGGATGAAGATCGAATACCCACTAAAGCAGGATCCTAGGGTTTTTGGTGGCTCTTTATAAATAGGAGGGGAGACTCATGGTTGATAGGTTGCAGCTTTGGATTCTCCCTTCTATTCTCCTGCCTCCCTATGCGCAAAAGTTGCGAGATTAGATAGGAGAAGTTTCGCTGCAAAGATCCATCGTATGGATACCGTTGAGAAGAATACACTTGACTTCTTTCATCCTCTCTATTCGAATCTAGAATACAAGGATATATGATCTCCCTAGGGAATTAATCTATCACATAATGCAGTTCTATCATTTTGACGACTTTCTTGTGACCTAATATTTTGCATGATGATTTGATCTGCATGGGAAATTGGTTTTATTTTAATTCCTGCTATGCATGTGATGCTCCCGCTGAGGTCTCCCAACAAACTCTAGATCCTAATATGTAACTCCTCATAAGGCTCTCTCGTGGCCCTTGTAGTAGGTTTATCATGCTCTTGCGGTCCAACATCAACAGTAGTGACTGGACGTTGATGCATTACGATCCTATACGATCTCCAACTAAAATTGGGTCTCTTCATCAACTTGGGTGTCGGGTGGATGGATCTGGGTGGAGTTGTCCCCTCTAAACTTTTACTTGAGGTAGGACACATAGAGGATCAGGTGTACTTTTGAATAGGCACATAGATCCGATCCGTAGGGCATAGCTCCAACGTGTTCTCCAATTTTTCAGGGTCCAAAGTAATAGAGAGACCACTTCCTCGAGGCTTGAGTTTTCATAGATTCCTGCTAGTAGGGCTGAAGATAAAGAAAGACTTGGTCTTTAATAGCAAATATCCTCCTATTTTAATGTTTGTCAAGCAGCTACTTCTTTCTTGCATGGGTGGTCGTGTAGTTGTTCTTTAATGTTAGCCAAACTTTCCTCCGAGATGGTGGCTGCCTTTTGATAAGGTCCATGGTGATGTGAGCACAATTTAAGTCTAGATTGACGAGAAGCTGTAATTTCCAGGCTTATCTTTGTCTCTCCTTTGCGTTGTTGACTTGTATTATCTTAAGCTTCAATTTTTGCAATGATTTGTATATCCTCATTGTAGATTGAAAGTCTTGTGTGAGGTGAAGAGTGAGCTCTAATGTATACTAGGGGTTGGCCATCTTGCATGATGGTGGCACCGATCCCAACTCTTGACATGTCTGCTCCAATCACGAACATCTAGCCACGATCCAGTATTGATGTAGATGGCATCGTGGCCACAAGGGCTATAGTTCCACTAGGCCAAGGGTATTGTTGTAGTGGCTTGATATGTTTAGCATAAGGGTCTTCATGTTTTGTTGAGTCTCACAATTGATCCCTCTCTTACTTTGGTACTGTTGTTAGGTGAGCTCGATCTTCTTGCGACTGTCGGTAGTGAGACGAGGGTCATTAACAGGGAAGACTTCAAGCATCATGGTTTGATCCTGGTAGAGGTTGTGAAAGTCGCCCGAGATCTGGGAGTGCCGCTGATATAACCCCAGATGGAGCTCTATAGATTTTGATCCTTGAGGGGGATCAACCCTTGGAACGCTGTAGGGGTTCCTCCCTCCTAGATTCGGCACAAGACTGAAATAAAATTGATAATTACTTGATTTCAAAGAGGGGAGTGGCTACATCTTAAATAGGGATCAAAGTCCTAGCCCAAGGGGGCACTTATCTTGGTGAAATTATCTTTTTGCCCCTCCTATAGCCATCCTACCTTAATAGGAACAAGGGGCGACTAGGTTGGCTCTATAGCCGACCTAAGCAAGGGGAAACACTGGCCGACTTGCCCAGTAAGGGAGGCAGCGACTTCTAAGCTCTAATGGCTATTCTAAACCCTAGCCATACTCCTTTATAAAATAGGAGTGACTTTATTACAATCTAGTAGGGTTTTATTGACTACTTCTAGGGAGATTAGGACTCAACCCTGCTGGAGTCCTATCAAACCCGCCCTCTTAAAATCAGCCTTATCCTTAAGGCTGAAGTTCCATGAACTCAGGAAGAATTTATCCTCCGCATCAGAAACCATAGTTGATTCGATTGAATGTAGCACATCGGGAAGAATTTGTCCCTGTAGAAAAAGATGTAGAACTTATAGAGGCAAAGTGATGCTGAGGGGGAAAATCATGGCTGAATTATTTGTGTCTCAAATGTCTCCTAGACGATCCTCTCAGCTTAAGCTTTCTAAAGATGTCGATAGTAATATGGTCGAATATGTACTGGTGGTTCCTCCTGCAAGATCAGTATATGAAGATCATGTAGTCTGCTAGGTTCGATGGAGGTGCCTAAAATTTCGGCAAGCTTCTCCAAGTGCTGTGTCGAGACCGTCATTACTTCACTCCCATGTTTCCCACGTAAGGTCACTTGTTCTCCCTTATCGTTCATAAGGTTGTTGTTGAAGACGGTGATGGACTGTCGCTTAAGGGATTCTTCAACTTTCATCGTTTGTGGGTTCGCATAGCCAACTAGACCGTGAGTCGCGCAATTGATCGGTCGGGGTCCTCCTTCATGTTCTCCTTCTCAGGTTCAAGGTGGTCTTCTTCAGATTCTTCAATAGGTTCTATCATGGGAAGCCTCCATTTTTTATAGCAATGGTCATAGCTCCAAGGTTTGCCATAATGCCAGTATAAGCCCTTCACACATTTGTTGTGAAGTTCTTCTCTCGTTAACTTCTTCGGTTAAGGTGGTCGGCTAGTGGTAGATAGGGCCGAGGGTCTCTGTGCTACTGGTCATGTGATGACTTTGGTCCTTCGAGAATCTTAGCTCAGCCTTTCTTCTTGTAGTCGTGCGAAGGAGATAGCTACCATTATCGTGTAGGTCATCGCGCTTTGACTTCTCAGATTTTTGACTTCAACCCCTCGATGAAAATCCCTAACAATTATTTTTTAGACCAGTATCTTGTTTGGTTAGAGAGTCATTCAAACATGGTTTGGTACTCCAGAAATATTTTGGTGGAGTTTTACGAGTTGGCCATCGATATTTTCATAGTTGGATGGTCTGAATCGGAGTAGCAGATGACTCTTGAATTGCCTCTGAACACTGTGGGTGTGCTTATACCAATCATACCATTGAGTAGCTTCTCTTCCTATATAGATGGTAGCAATGTTGACCATAGAAGCCTCTGGGGTCCTATGATAGCGAAAGTGTGGCTCCGCACGCGAAATCCACCCGGTCAAGTTTCATCTTCCCATCGAGGAAGTCCACCCTTGTGCATAGGCATGATGAGCCTGTCACTTGTTCATTTGTCTTTGTAGGGTTCTCCTTGTGATTGTAACTCCCATTGTGCTATGATCGTCTTGGGCTCGGTGATCAGCCCAATCTAAACTCTATGAAGAGAGCGCATAGTCTATCCTCCATACATGTCTCGATGGCCTCCAACTTAGCACCGATCAAATCTACTGATGCCATGGTGTAAGACCCTAGATCTATGGTGTCAAGATCCTTCTCTTGCTATTGAGTTAACAGTATGAACTGGTTGGGTGGATTGGTGGCTGAAAGAGGTGGTGGATCACGGGTAGATGGCTATGGTTTGGGGTTGATAGGTTGTTATTTTTTGTTGCTGTTGGGGCTATGGCTTAGAACTATTGTAGGGGTCGTATAGGGGGTATGATGGCCGAGAGTTAAGGTTAGAGGGATGGCTTAGGGTTGCTATTGATGACAACAACAAATTTGGTAGGGATCGGGTGTGGATGCAACAAGTAGTATCGAAGGTAGTGCAGCAGAATTTTTCATCAAAGGGGGGTGCTATTGATGCTGCTATTTGGGATTGTTGTAGAGGCTGTAAGGGGGGTTTGGTGATGGAGGTTTAGGGTTGAAGGGGTGGCTTAGGGTTGTTGTTGATGGCAGCAACCGGTTTGGTAAGGATTGGAGGCCGAAAGGGTGATGGATCAAGGTTGCAGTTTATGGTTGATAGCTTGTGGTTTAGGTTGCTTGTTGGTGCTATGGTTTGAGGGTATAATGGAGGCTGAAAAGGATTCTGGTGGCAATGGCTTGAGGCTGGGAAGGGAGGTTTAGGGTTGCTGTTGGGGATAGCAATCGATTTGGTGTGGTTGCGGCAAGAAGTGCCCAGGAATAAGGCTGTGGTAGGCTACTATTTGGGGTGCAGTTTGCACTATTATTTGGGTCGACTGTAGAGATTAAAAGTGTGCTACGATGGTTGCATCTTATTGCTAGAGGGATGGTAGCAACAACTTTGACAGAGATCAGATATGTATGTAGCAAGAAACACTGAAAAATATGGCAGCAAAATTTTTCATCAAAAGACAATACTTTTACATTGAAAGTTTCAGCAATATTGCAGCAGTATTTTGAGGAATATGACAACTCAAAATTAACAAGTATAGTAGCAATATAGATGATAGTGATATGGCAATAATAAATTATGTAAGATTGGATGGTGTATGTGGTGATAAAAAATGAAAGGTTCGATGAAAAGTTTTCATCAGTTCGTCAAAGATTAAAAGAAGAATTTGGGGAGAATCTACTAGTAAGGAAAGCCAAGCTAACGTAAAATACAAAGATGAATATGGTAGCAAGATATCGTCAGCAAGATCAAAGTTATGATAACAAATACATGGCTGAAATTTTGTAGTGTAACTTTCATCATAAAGATGATAACTTTGTGATGAAAAGTTTTTGCAGCGAGCAATTTTTTGCACCAAGACAAAGAGGATGCAATATATTATAGCAAGGAATAGATGATGATGAAAGCCAAGCCAATGCAGAATATGTAAAGAATACGATAGCAAGATAGTGGCAAGAAGATAGTATTGGGCTGAAAATTACGTCAATGACGGAGATCGTTGTAGTGGCTTATACTTGTTTCTTTTTAATAAAGTGGAGATTCATCGTAATGGATAATTATCTTGATGTGAGATTTATTTTATATGACACATTTATATTCATGACTTATATACCCAATCATCAATTGACATCTCATGGCTTAAACTTATCTTCGATATTAATATACTTCATATGATATCAAAGTAGTTTTACAATTGGCACATTAATTTGAATAAAGAGAAGTAGCACCATGATAATATAATGACAAATGGAGAGAGAAAAATAGGAACTTGCATATTTTTATTTTTTGTTGATGACAAAGGGGAAGAAGTAATAGTAACTTTTGATGACATAGCAATTATGTTACACTCCTATACATGTTGTATTTGATGGCATTAACTTATAATATTTATTTGAGATGTGTAACTATTTTGATATTATATCTATGGATATGATGTGATTATTCAACTATAGTTATGAATACGATTCTTATAATGATTACTATTGAAAATCACTATAATTTCTTATTAAAATTATTTCAACTTGAATTCAAACAGTAGCATTGAATAATTATCATTTTTTTTAATTTAAGTTCATTATGATATTTTAAAATTCGTCATCAATTGATTGTTATCATAAAAAAGGAGAGATTGTTGAATCTCATATTTTGATGTCGAAATCAATTTATGAGTTTATGGACTAATATGCTTTTAAAATAAGTAATGCAGGAAAAATTTCGATCATGGACTTGAACCATCGAAGGGCAAATTGTCGAAGTAGGAAAATTAGACATTGGGCCAAAATCGTATCATGTTAGAGATTGGACATCGGGCCGAAAGATTGGTTGACGTGTTGAAGGATGGACTTCGTGCAATGAGTTCAGGTATTAGGCCGGAAGGATCAGGTATTGCGCTAAAATATTAGATATTGTGGGATCAACATGTCGATAGATCAAGCGATATGCCAGAGGAAAGGATGATGCGCTAGAGGTTCGAATGAAGTGCTAGATAAACAAATAACACACCGCAATGTTGGGCAATGTGCTAAAGGCTTCGTAATTGTACTTCGAGTGGTTAAGTCTTGATCGTGATTGTTTGGAGTCAAATTGAATTGGTATTGGGCTGAAACTATGTCAACTCAATTATGAGCCCATTGGACCTGAATCAGAGCCGATTGGGCTTATTAGATGGTAATTTCAGTGACCTTGAGCAAGCTTGCGTAGTGGTATCGCCAAGCCCACGTGGTGGCACCACTCGGAGAGCTGAAAAATACTATTTTGTGCTTTTTCAAGATTTTTGGTGCTAGTACCGCTCGTGACCGAGGGTGATACTGCTAGAACCCAGAATCTTGAGCTCTGTTTGGTGGTAGTACCGTCTGACGCTAGTGATGGTACCACCAATACCCAAAAAATCATGGATTTAAATTTTTGGCTCTATTTTTATGCCTTTGGGGGTTTATAAATACCCCACTCATTTTTGTTTGATGTTAGGGTGAATAAAAATGAAATCTTGAGAATTGATATAATCCCTCTTGAAAGTGTTTTAGTCCCTTCCTCCTTGAGTTTAGAGGTTATTCTAAGGAGGTATGAGGTCTTTTTTAAAGAAGTTGGTGTAAAGGTTTTCTGCTGAGCCTGATAAAAGGAAAAGGGTTGTAAAATGGGTAATTGATCTTCACCCACTAGAAAGAAGATTAATACTGAATCGGGAGTGGACGTAGGTCGGTACGATAGAACCACTATAAACTAGTTTGCATTTCTTTTCTTACTTTGCCTTGTCATTACTCACTAATTTACTTACTCATTACTCTTACACTTTTAGTTAAATGCACTTTTTATATGGATTTTATCGATCGAATATTGTAAAATGAGATTCTTTTTACCATACAACTAATTCACACTCTCCTAGTGCCATTATGATCCTAATAAGTGAAACTAGAGTGAGCTACTGAGTTATTGAAACTCATACATGGCGATGTGTGTGTGGTCCCATGTCACTTAGACCATAAGTGGTTGTTTCTACTTTATTACTTTCATTAATGATTTAGTATACTTACTGAAGTACAAGTCCGAAGCTTTCGAAAAATTCAGGGAATACAATAATAAAGTAGAGAACCAGACTGGAAAGAGTATTATGACTCTTCGATCAGATCGAGGAGGTGAGTACTTGAGTACATAGTTTACCCATTTCCTCAAAGACCATGAGATTCTATCACAATGAACCCCTCCTTATACACTTCAGCTTAATAGTGTAGTAGAAATGAGAAAGTGCACACTATTAGACATGGTGCGGTCGATGATGAGTTTCACCAACCTACTCATCTTCTTCTGGGGATATGCCTTAGAGACTACAGCTTACCTTCCAAACAGAGTTTCATTTATGTCGATAGGATCTACACCATTTGAGATATAGAAAGGGAAGACATAACCCGAGGACCACATGGTCTTTGTTTCCAACAAGACAGTGTTCCTAAAAAGGAGTACATTCTTGGTGAAAATAGTGTGAGCGTGATAGAATTGAGCAAGGTTGGAGAACCTAGATCAAACATCATTCCAAAGGTCGAGTCTATTCATGTACCTAACATATAAATTCCAACTTTATGTAGGTCATGCAGAGTGAACCATCCTCTTGAGAGATATTAGTGGAGAGGACACTCAGGATTTTGATCCTCAGGCTTATGAGGAGCCTACTATGGGTACAGACTCTGAGAAGCGATAAGAAGCTATGAATACTGAGATGGATTTCATATACTCCAACAAGGTTTATAACCTTACTGATGGACCTAAGGGTATCATACCTATTGGTTGTAAGTAGATCTTCAAGAAGAAGATCGGAGTAGATGGAAAGGTGGACCTATAAGGCAAGGCTAGTGGCGAAGGGGTATCGTCAAAGGTAAGGAGTTAACTACGATGAAACCTTCTCACCCATAGCCATACTGAAACCCATCAGCATTCATTTGGCAATTGCAGAACACTATGACTATGAGATCTAGTAGATGGATGTGAAAATCATGTTTCTCAATAGTAATCTCGAGGAGGAGGTGTATATAACATAACCTAAGGGATTTGTATCCAAAGAAAGCCTAGATAAGTTGTGTAGGTTGTTTAGATCCATCTACAGACTAAAGGAAGTTTCTAGAAATTAGAACATAAGATTTAATGAGGTGATCAGATCTTATGACTTTGTTAAAAATGAAGATGAGCCTCGTGTGTACCGGAAGGTAAGTGGGAGCCCAATCACCTTCTTCGTGTTATATATGGATGACATCCTGATAATTGAGAATGATATATGAATGCTCTCCATAAATAAGGCTTGGCCATCTAGAAACTTATCCATGATGGACTTAGGGGAAGCATCCAACATTTTGGGAAATTGAATATATAGAGATAGATCTAAGAGGATCCTTGGCTTGTCCCAATTTAGGTACATAGACTCCATTGTCAAAAGGTTTAGCATAAAAAATTCTAAGACAAGTCTGATACCGATGAGACATAGAATATCACTTTCTAGGAGTATGTTCTCAAAGACTCCTGAAGAACGGGCAGATATGGATATGATACCCTATGCCTCTAGGATAAGGACTATCATCTATGCTATGTTATGTACCACGCCTGATATGACATATACTTTGAGTGTCATGAGTAGGTATCAAGCAGATTCAGGATAGGAAGACTAAAAGACAATATGTGCATCCTTAAGTACTTGAGAAGGACTAAGGATCTTTTACTGGTATACAAATGTGGTAGCCACTAGGTTGAGGGCTACACAGACTTGAGTTTCCAGTTTAATGTCGATGATAGCAAGTTGAATTTAGGTTATATCTTCACCCTGAATGGAGGAGCAGTAAGCTAGAAGAGTTCCTAGCAATATACTACTATTGACTTGATCACAGAGGTGGAGACATTGCTACAGTAGAAGTAGCAAAGGAGGGAGTCTAGATGAATAAGTTCATAGGATTTGGGAGTCGTACCAAACAACAGGAGCCGATTCCCATATTACAATAACAACGGGGTGATTGCTAGAGCGAAGGAACCCTGGTCACATCTAAAGTCCAAGCATGTTCTAAGGAGGTTTTATTTGATCAAAGAGATCATGGCCCATAGAGATAGTAGCAATGGAAAGAGTTTCATCCAAATATATTATTGCAAATCTACTGATAAAGCCATTGTCTACGATTGTCATTGAGTGTCACAAGGGTCTAATGAGGATCAGGCACGTAGGTGATTGGCTTTAGGTCAAGTGGGAGATTACTGGTTACATGTGCCCTATAAGCCGATCACGTGAGTGATGATATATGTGACACGTTGCACGGTTTTTTTTGCTTATTTGTATTATTGATATTTTTTTAACATTATATATTATCCTCTATGTATATATATTGTGATATCCATGGATCTTTATAATGGAAATCATATCATATTGAGATCATAATAATTAGACCGATTCAATTTTAAACATAGACTCTAAACAATCCTGGTCATAGGTTACTCGAGAGGGACATCAAGATAACCGGATAGATTGATGTTTTATATACTCATCTATATAATGGAGGCAGTTGGTCTCAAAGCCACTCGTGTGAGGATATTGAGGGTACATACAAGTGCTAACTAGAGAATAAGTTCACTGATTGATCCGCTTACGGAATGCTGGATGGTTAATGATGCCTAACATCAAACAACGATTGTATAGTCTTAAGTGTCTAGTCTTTAGACTTGAGACACCAAGGAAGCCTTGTTTGAGTACTCATTTCTTTGACGTCGGACTTATAGGTCAAGAAGTTTCAAATTTGGTATAGTCGGTTATCAAGATTGGTAGCCAACCTTACGAAGACAATTGAGTGTCAATAGAGCATTATCCACTCTCGATATCACGAGAGGAATATCTTATGTATTCTTGCTTAAGCAAATCCATGGCTAGGGTTAGATTAAGAGAGGAGTTTGTCGGGAGAATCCGATTAGAGCGAGACTCAGATGGATTTCATATGAGGCTGGACAATATCATACCCGATGTTCGATTTCTAGGATATTAGATGAATAAGGGACTATAGATACATGGTAACTGAGTCAGATAAGTCCAAGGAATTAGATTTCCCTGTATCATTTGGAGACTATGGCGTAGTGGCATAGTACATCCATAGGCGATGAGTTGAGTGAATTGTTATGGGATAACAATTCCTTGAATCAGAAGGAATTCTGAGTAAGAAAGAGTTCTAACAGGTGCAACTCATGGCTAGCTCAGTATTGGGCCTATAGAGTTACACAAATATGGTGAATGTTACGATGAGTAGAGGATTGGATATAAGTTATCCAAGCCCCTGTTTCATTAGATGAGACAATATTAATAGATTCCTTGGATGAGACCTAATTAGAAGCAAATTGAGATTACTGGATAGAAATCAAATAATCTAAGAGGTTAGGGTAATTGGATAGAGATCCAATTCTAATTAAGGTAGGATCCATTAGAGTTTAAGAGGCTACCTATACATAGGAGTAAGGGACGATCAAGAAATATGATAGTCTACACTTTTGGCCTCCCCCTCCTATTCTTCTTCCTTCCTTTTCTTTTTAATCAACCACCCCTCTCCATGGTGCATGAGGATTGTGAAGAAGAAAATATTTCTTCTTCCATGCTTGCTACAAGGTGGTGCACAAAAGCTGTAAGTTCTTTGTACGGCAAGGGACGAGCATCATTGCTTCTTCCACCATGTGGATATTGCTAGAGAGAAGGACATCTAACATCCTTCATCCTCTCCTTTGGATCTAGTTTATTAGGGATATATGATATCTCTAGGTAAAACATCTAACACGTGTTATATAATTTTTAATTTTATAGTTTTTTTGTGCATCAATCATCACACGACTATTTGATGAACATAGGAAACTAGTTTTATTTTTATTTTTCACTACGTATGTGATGCTCCTATTAGATTTTCCAACAAACCCAACCTCTATGAGCCAAAATCCACCATAGTGAAAATATAGGGTAAAATATGCCCAAGGCAAGCGAGTCGGGAAAACCTAACCCGTGAGAGGTGTTGGAAACAGGTGCCCTGCAAGTCAATCACGTGAGTGATGGCACATGTGATACGTTGTGCGATCTTTTTGCTTATGATTAATATTGGTATAATCTCACATTATATTATCTGTAGCATATATATTATAATATCCTTGGTTCTATGCAATGAGAGTCTGATCGTGATGAGATCATGATAATGAGATCGATTCACCTTTAAACACAGATCCTGAATAATCCTTGTCATAGGTTACTTGAGAGGGACATCGAGATAATCGGACAGACCGGTGTACTATATACCCATCCATATGATGGAGGTAGCTAGTCTCATAGCCACTTGTGTGGAGACACTAAGGATATAGCACTGGAGAATGAGTTTACTGATTGATCCGCTTATGGAATGCCGTATGATTACAGATACCTAATGTTAGACAGCGATTCCATAATCTCATGTGTATATCTGGTCCTTTGACTTGAGATACCAAGAATGCCTTGTATGAGTACTCATTTCTTTAACGCCAGACTTACAGGTTTGGAAAGCTCCAAATCTAGAACAGTTGGCTATCGGGATTGGTAGCCAACCTTACGAAGGCAATTGAGTGTCAATAAAGTATCATTCACTCTTGGTATCGCGAGAGGAATATCTCGTATATGCTTGCTCAAACAAATCCCTGGCCAGGGTCATTCGGATTTAGAGAGAAAGAGTTCTCTGGTAGAATCTAATTAGAGCAAGACAAACTGATTCCTTATGTGACCTGACAGTACCATGTCCAATATATGATCGTTGGGATATTAGTTAGATGAGGGATTATAGATACACGGTAATTGTGGAAAGGCAGATCCGATGGATTCGATCCCCCCTGTATCGTCTAGGGACTATGGCGTAGTGACCTAGTACCTCCATAGTCAATGAGTCAAGTGAATTATTATGGGGATAATAATTCACTATATCGGAAGGAGTTCTAATGGGAGTGACTCACGGCCAGCTCGGTATTGGGTTCTATGCTGATGAGTTCCTTGCTTAAGGCCCAATTAAAGGCCTAAAGAGATTATTGGATAAAGATCCAATAATGCAAGGTTAGTGGGTTATTGAATGGAGATCCAATACCCACTAAGGTAGGAGCCCTAGGGTTTTTAGTGACTCTCTATAAATAGGAGGAAAGACTCATAGTTGATAGGCTGTAGCTTTGGCCTCCCCCTCCTAGTCTCCTCCCTCCCTCTGTGCAAGAGTTGCAAGATCAGATTGGAGGAGTTTTACTACAAAGATCCATCATGTGGATACCGCTAGAGAGGACGCCTGACCTCCTTCATCCTCTCCTTTCGAATTTGGAATACAGGGATATACGATCTCCCTAGGTAAAATTAATCTTATGTATCAAGGTTTTTTTATTTTTGCATTTTTCTCGCGATCCCAATCTTTTGCACGACGATTTGATCGGAGTAGAAAATTGATTTTTGTTTTGATTTCCGTTGTGCATGTGATGCACTCGCTGATGTTTCCCAATACTGGAATCAGAGCCAAGGTTTTTGTGCGAAAGATTAGTTTTAAACTGCGTGTGATGAGATTAAATCGCATAGAATCGTTCTACACATTCTTACTGTGTTTTCGCAGTGAAAGTAGCAAGGAAAGGGGGCGGTAGGTCATGGCCAGGCCCTCTGCAAGGGCGATCGACCATGGCGACACCCCTTACAGGGGTGTCCGACCACGGCCAAGCCACTTGTAGGGGTGGCAGGCCACGGCCAGCCCCCTTGCAGGGGCGGACGGCTGCGACCAAGGCTGCGGGGGCAGCCGCTAGCAAAAGGCAGCACAGCTACCCGCGGCTAGGCCACAAAAGGCGATTGCCCACGGCGCAGGGGCGACGACGACGGAGTAGTGACGGCAAAGAGGGCTATGGCATCTTTTTGAGAAAAAGATTATTATGAATTTGAGAAATTCTAATTCTGTCCCACTTTACAGAATTCCCACAATAACCATAATAATTCTGGAAATTCTAAGGATTGTCATCCTTTCTAGAATTCTAAAAATACCCTCAGTAATTCAAAAAATTCCAAGAATTATCCTCTCATCCAAAAATATGAAAATGCCCTTGATATTTTTAAAAATTTCGAGCATGTCCTGATTTCTAGAAAAATAATTAATTAAATAGTTTAATTAATTATTATTCATATCTAGTAATCCTACATATGATGTGATGTACATGTGATGTATGATGTAGATGGATGATCATGAGTCATGTGTTGTGTGTAATTGTGATTATTATTATTATTGGGGCCTGCGAGCCTTTGTTTTTCTCGTTTATTATCGGACTTATGTGCTTGTGATTATTTGTAATTACATGGAGAGGCGCGGCAAGAACGTGAAGATAACAGCGGGACCCACAATGTCGTGACGGGAGATTACAACGCATGGTGATGCGACGAAACCGATGATGATGAGATCAAAAATCACAAGGCATGGAGATGTGTTGATGCACACATAGATCCTATTTTGAGTGATTAGGCCCATTGGCTCGGGCTTAATCATATTAGGTGATGGCTCATGATCATCTGGTGTGGCTTACATATGTGATGTGTTATACACCTACTAGATATATATATATATATATATATATATATATATGTATGCGATGCAAATATATATTAAATATGTATGTGCATGACATGAGATATTAGGAGACTGATACAAAATAAAAACCCCTCCTATGATAATATTAAGTCAGTAAGCGTGAGGCAAAAAGATTGACCCACGTGGCCTTCCATCGTGAAGTCCCTCAAGGCTCACATATCTACGTGATCGAGATCTTGCCTATGATATAGAGATGTCACTGGTGACCTGAGGATATAACATGCTTGGTCGAGTCCCTCGAGGGCATATCATCGAATCAGACTCATCTTGTAATGATGGTGATGACTTAACTAAACATTATGGTTAGTCGAGTCCCTCGAGACCATGATGATTTAGAGGCTGAACATGATGGGAATTACAAGGAGTAGTGATTGGCAAGAGTTGCCTACCTTTTGGGCTTAGTGTAATTGGTCGAGTCCCTCGAGGTTGCACTAAGATGCCGATTGGATCCCGATCCCCACTAGGAGTCTGCCGGAGACCTTCGTCTCATGTGTCGAGGGTGTTACGTGATTCGCTAGGAAAATAGTAGTACATTAAGATAGAAGTCTATATCTTAATTAGTATTTTCTACAAAGTCTGCATGTTATTTATTTACACTATATCTTGTTTGTCGCTTGCAAATCCCCTGCGTGGCATACTTGATGTCAATCGCCTCACTGGTCCAAACTACACAGATTGGCTTTGTAATTTGAGAATTATTCTCACTGCGGAGAAAATCGCATACGTCCTTAATACATTTGTGCCCACACTAGAAGAAGGCGCAAGCGAGGATGAGATCACTCGCTTTGGGAAGTATATAGAGTCCTAGAGGATAACATATGTGTTGATATTATACTTCAGTCCCTACCGGATTCCTTTTCATAGTTCATTATTAACTTTAATATGAACAAGCTTGAGATGACTCTATTTGAGCTGCTCAATATATTGAGAGAATATATTGAGGGAAGCTGATAGCATCATTAAGAAAGAGAAGCCAGTTAGTTCTCTATATTGGTGAGACAAATAAGAAAAGGAAAGCTAGTACGACCCTTAAGAAGGGCAAGGGCAAAGGAAGACTGGGTAAGCAAAGGTTGCCAAGAAAGACCCGGCAAAAGACAAAGGACAGTGCTTCCACTATGGCTAAGACAGGCATTGGAAGAGGAATTGTAAGGACTACCTTGTAGATAAGGCGAAACAGAAGATTAGAGAAGCTTTAGGTATATTCATGATCAGTCTCCACTTGTCAGATTTTCATGATAACATATGGGTATCAGATACCGGGAGTACTTATCATATCTGTAATTTGTTGTATGTTCTGACAAGACCTAGGAGATTGGCTAGAGACAAGATGAACCTCAAGATAGGCAATGGAGCAAGAATTACTGCAATTGCTGTTGGGAAGGTCATCCTACATCTGCTTGGTGGAGTTATTATTATATTAGATGCATGCTATTTTATCCCTTCCATTATCAAAAATAGTATTTTCATATCTTGTTTGACAATTAGTGGATATAAATTAGTTTTTTAGAATAATAGTTATTTAATAATTATGGATGATGAGATCATCACTAGAGGGACCCTAATAAATGGCTTATATGTATTAGACACTTCTCCACATATCATAAATATAAATATATCTAAGAGGAAAAGAGATTAGGTGAATACTGCAAACCTATGGTATTGTAGGCTAGGTCATATACATCAGGGAAGGATTAAAAAGTTACTGAAAGATTGATACTTAGATCGATTTGACTATGAGTCATATGCAACTTACGAACCTTGCCTTCGTGGGAAGATGACCAACTCTCCTTTTAGTGGAACTGGAGAGAGAGCCACTAGTTATTGGAACTCATACATAGTGATGTATGTGGTCCCATATCGACTCAGGCTATAGATGGTTACTCATACTCCATTTCATTCAATGATGATTTCTCTAGGTATAGACACGTGTACTTGATGAAGTACAAGTTCGAGGTCTTTGAGAAATTCAGGGAATATAAGAATGAGGTGGAGAACCAAATTGGAAAGAGTATTAAGACTCTTCGATCAGATCGAGGAGGAGAGTACTTGAGTACGAAGTTCACCCATTTCCTCAGGGATAATGAGATTCTATCTCAGTGGACATCTCCTTATACACCTCAGCTCAATGGTGTATCAGAAAGGAGGAATCACACACTGTTAGACATGACACAATCTATGATGAGTTTCACTGACCTACCCATCTCATTCTAGGTATATGCCCTAGTGACCGCAGCTCACCTTCTGAACAAAGTTTCATCAAAATCAGTAGTATCTACACCATACGAGATATGGAAAAGAAGCCCAATCTTAAGGTAGTTAAGATTTGGGGTTGTCCTGCCCATGTTAGAAGACATAATCCTGACAAGTTGAAATCAAGGACGGAACGATGCACGTTCGTGGGATACCCTAAGGAGACTTTGGGGTATTATTTCTATCAGCCTGAGGACAGAAAGGCCTTTGTTGCCAAGAGAGCTGTGTTCCTTGAGAAGGAATATATTCTTGGTAGAAACAGTGGGAGTGAGATAGAATTGAGCGAGGTTGGAGAACCTAGCTCAAGCACCATTCTAGAGCCTGAGTCTATTCCGGTATCTAACACACAAATTTTAACTTTGCATAGGTCTAGCATAGTATCTCACCCTCCTGAAAGATATGTAGGACATATCAGTGGAGAGGACTCTCAGGATGTTGATCCTCAAACCTACGATAAGGCTATTATGAGTATAGTCTCCGGGAAGTGACAAAAAGCCATGAATTCTGAAATAGATTCCATGCACTCTAACAAGGTTTGAAACCTTATGGATGCACCTGAGGGCATCGTACCCATCGGCTGCAAGTGGATCTTGAAAAAGAAGATCGGAGTAGATGAAAAGGTAAAGACCTATAAGGCATGGCTAGTAGCTAAAGGATGTCGTCAAAGACAAGGAGTTGACTATGACGAAACCTTTTCACCTGTAGCTATGCTTAAGTTCATTAGAATTCTTTTGGCCATTGCAGTACATTATGACAATGAGATCTAACAGATTAATGTCAAAACGATATTCCTCAAATGGCAACCTCAAGGAGGAGGTATATATGATACAACCAGAGGGATCCATATCCAGAGAGAGTCCAGATAAAGTGTGTAGGTTGCTCAAGTCCATTTATGGACTAAAGCAAGCTTCCCAAAGTTGGAATATAAGATTTGATGAGATAATCAGATCTTATTACTTCGTTAAGAACAAAAATAAGCCTTGTGTGTACAGGAAGGTAAGATGAAGTGTTATCACCTTCTTGGTATTGTATGTGGATGACATCCTAATCATTGGGAATGATATAGGAATGTTCTCCATGGTAAAGACTTGGTTATCCAAAAACTTCTCCATAAAAGACTAAAGGGAAGCATCCTATGTTTTAGGGATCCGGATCTATAGAGATAGATCCAAGAGGATACTTGGCTTGTCTCAGTCTAGATACATAGACTCCATTGTCAAAAGGTTGGCATGGAGAATTCCAGGAGAGGTCTCATATTGATGAGATATGGAATATCATTTTCTAGGAGTATGTCCTCAAAGACTCCTTAAAAAAGGACAGACATGGATAGGATACCCTATGTCTTAGCAATAGGGTCTATCATGTATGCTATACTATGTACCAGGCCTGATAGAGCACATGCTTTGATTGTCACGATAAGTATCAGGTGGATCCAGGTTTGGAACACTAGAAGACAGTAAAGTGTATCCTTAAGTACTTGAGAAGGACTAAGAATCTTTTACTGGTATACGAAGAAGGTAGTCTCCAGGTTGAGGGCTACACGGACTCGAGTTTTTAGTTCGATATTATTGATAGCAAGTCAAACTCAAGGTATGTTTTCACTCTGAATGGAGGAGCAATAAGCTGAAAGAGTTCCAAGCAAGATACTACTACTGACTCGACCATAGAGGCGGAGTACATTGCTACAACAGAAATAACAAAAGAAGGGGTATGGATGAAGGAGTTCATCAGGGATTTGGGAATCGTTCCGAGCAACATGAAGCTAATTCCTGTATATAGCGATAGGGCGATAGCTCTAGCAAGGGGACTCAGGTCTCATCAGAATTGTTCTGAGGAGGTTCCACTTAATTAGAGAGATCATAGCCCGTAAAGATATAGCAATGGAAAGAGTTTCATCTGAAGATAACATTGTAGATCCATTGACAAAGCCGCTGGCTCAGACTATATTTGAGCGTCACAGAGGTCTGATGGGGATCAGATACATAGGTGATTAGCTTTAGGTTAAGTGTGAGATTGCTGGTTATAGGTGTCCTGCAAGTCAATCACGTGAGTGATGGCACGTGTGACATGTTGTGCGATCCTTTTACTTATGATTAATATTGGTATATTCTCATATTATATTATCTATAGCATATATATTGTGATGTCCTTGGTTATGTGCAATGAGAGTCGGATCGTGATGAGATCACGATAATATGATCGATTCACCTTTAAACACAGATCCTGAATAATCCCGGTCATAGGTTACTCGAGAGAGACATCGAGATAACCGGATAGACCGGTGTACTATATACCCATCCATATGATTGAGGCGGCTGGTCTCATAGCCACTTATGTGGAAACACTAAGGATATAGTATAGGTGCTCATTAGAGAATGAGTTCACTGATTGATCCGCTTCTGGAATGTTGTATGGTTAAAGATACCTAATGTCAGACAGCGATTCCTTAGTCCCAGTTGTGTATCTGGTCCTTTGACTTGAGATACCAAGGATACCTTGTATGAGTACTCCATTCTTTGACGCTAGACTTACAGGTTTAGAAAACTTTAGATCTGGTACAACTGGTTATCGAGATTAGTAGCCAACCTTATGAAGGCAATTGAGTGTCAATAAAAGATCATCCACTCTCGGTATCGTAAGAGGAATGTGCTTGCTCAGACAAATCCCTAGCCAGGGTCAATCAGATTGAGAGAGAAAGAGTTCTCCGATAGAATCTAATTAAAGTAAGACAAACTGATTCTATAGGTGACCCGATAGTACCATGTCCAATATACGGTCTCTAGGATATTAGTTGGATGAAGGATTATAGATACATGGTAAATGTGGACAGACAGGTCTGATGTATTCGATCCCCCCTGTACCGTTTGGGGACTATGGCGTAGTGGCCTAGTATATCCATAGTCGATAAGTTAAGCGAATTATTATGGGGATAATAATTCACTATATAATAATGAATTCTGATGTGAGTGACTCATGGTCAGCTCGGTATCGGGCCTAGAGGGTCACACACATATGGTAGATGCTTCAGTGAATAGTGGATTGGATGGAGATCCAATTAGCCCATATTCTTATTAGATGAGACCCTATGCTGATAGTCTCCTTGCTTAAGGCCCAATTAGAGGCCTAAGGAGATTATTGGATAGATATCTGATAATGCAAGGTTAATGGGTTATTGGATGGAGATCCAATACTCACTAAGGCAAGAGCCCTAGAATTTTTGGTGGTTCTCTATAAATAGGAGGAGAGACTCATGGTTGATAGGCTGCAGCTTTGGTCTCCCCTTCCTATTCTCCTCCCTCCCTCTGCGCAAGAGTTGTGAGATCAGATTATAGGAGTTTTGCTGTAGAGATCCATCATGTGGATACCACTAGAGAGGAGGATGCTTGACCTCCTTCATCCTCTCCATCTGGATCTGGAATACAGGGATATATGATCTCCCTAAATAAAATCAATCTCACGTATCACGGGTTTTTTATTTTTACATTTTTCTCGTGATCCCAATCTTTTGCATGACGATTTGATCTGTTTGTGAAACTAATTTTTTTTTTATTTCCACGTGTGATGCACCCGCTGAGGTTTCCTAATATGAGGAAACCCCAAACCCTCTTGTGTCAGATAAAATAAGCCTTGCACTTTAAATCTCTCTAAAAAGAGCCCTAAAGTAATGCTTGATGGGAAACCTAATAGGAGCATCACATGTGTAGTAGAAAATAAAAATAAAATTGGTTTCCCACATTTATCAAATCGTCATGTAATGATTAGTGCAAGAAAAATCTCAAAATCAGAAATTTTGCATGTCATTGTTAGTCTTGATAAACCACATCTAAAAGAAAGGATGAAGGAGGTCATATGTTCTCCTTTGTAGCGATATCCACACGGTAAAAGAAGCGACGATACTCGTCCCTCACAACACAGAAAACTAACAGCTTTTGTGCACCTTTTTCGTAGCTTTTACGTACCTATTGTAGTATGCATGGAAGAGGAACTCCTTTCTTCTTCGCTGTCCTCATGTACTAAGGAGAGGAGTGGTCGGTTAAGAAGAAAAGAAAGGGAGGAGTATAGTAGGGGGCTGCCAAAAGTGCAGACTATCACCTTTCATGGCCACCCCTACCTCCTATTTATAGAGAGCCTCTTAGACCCTAATGGATCTTACCTTAATTAGAAATGGATCTATATCTAATTACCCTAACCTCTTAGATTATTGGATTTCTATCCAATAATCTCAATTCATCTCTAATTGGGCCTCATCCAAGGAATCTATTAATACTAGGTCTCATACAATGAAATAAGGGCTTATTGGATAACTTATATTCAATCCTTTACTTCCCGCAATATCTACCATATGTATGTGACCCTGTAAGCCAAATACTAATATGGTTATGAGTTACACCTTTCAGAACTCTATTTGATTCAGAACTTCTTTTTATTCAGTAAATTGTTCTCTCATAACGATTCGACTCATCGACTATAGGTATACTAGGCCAATACGCTATAGTCTCCAAATGATATAAGGGGATCTAATCCATTGGACCTATCTCTCCTTAATTGTCATGTATCTATAGTCACTCATCCATCTAATATCCCAGAGACTATACATCTGACATAGTATTGTCAGGTCTCATACGGAATCAATCTGAGTCTCGCTCCAATCAGATTCTCTTGGACAACTCCTCTCTCAGTTTAAATGACCCTGGTCGGGGAGTTGCCTGAGCAAGAACACACGAGATATTCCTCTCATGAAACTAGGAGTAGATGATCCTTTTTTGATACTCAATTACCTTCATAAGGTTGGCTACCAATCTCGATAATTGGTTATACCATATCTGAAATTTCCAAACCTGTAAGTTCAATATCAAAGAAATGAATCCTCAAACAAGGTATTCTGTGTCTCAAGTCTAAGGAATAGACACACAATTGAAACTATTGAATCATTATCTGACATTAGGTATCATTAAAAAATAAGTATGATAAAGCAATGTTAACATCATGCACTAAATGTGAATAGTTAGATTCACTTATAATAAACATTAGAAAAAAGTTAAATTAAAAAATAAATAATTAACTATGATTCTTGCTAAATAAGATTCTAAAAGAAAGGAATTGGCTTCATAAGTAGTAACACACATTAAAAGCCAACAAGATTTGTAAAAGAACCCACACTACATATTCCTCCCAAAGTTTATACTTGAAATTTAATTTGCATGAATCAAGATCATTTACTATCACTTCTTGTATGATTCCTTGTTTTTACTAAAAAAGAGATTTATACAAAGGGATCATTATCTTTCACTTGACTTTCCAATGTTTACAATGTGAGATTTATTTTGTATGACTCTATTGTATTCATGACTTAAGATTTAATTTATATTCATTCTTCTATAATTTTTTTTAACTAAAAAGATGATTTATTCAAATGAATCATGATCTTACATTTGACTTCTCGATGTTTGTGACTAAATAATTATTTTATATGACTCTTTTGATCTCTCATAACTTTAATTTATCCTTAATATTAATATTCTTCACGTTATGATATCAAAGTAGTTTTACAATTGAAATTTTGATATAAAATGAGAGAAGTAGCATCATGATACCATGATATCCTTCTTTTCTTTTTGACGATGATAAAGGAGGAGAGAGAAATAGTATATTTTATTAATAAAGGGGGGAAGTATATTTTTAACAAAATAGTTTTGTTAACCAAAGGGAGAGAATCATGATATCTTGCTAATGATTTTCTTTATTCAAATGATTAACTTATAGTTATATTTTGATTGATATAATTCATTGATAAGTATTGAAATTTGAAACTTGAAATGACTATGATTTTTGAAACTTGATTGAATATTGATTCTTAAGCTTGAATGATTGAATCATAATATTGATAAAATCAAATTTCATTCAACTTGAATTCAATATATGCATTTAAAATGATATTTGATCATTTAAATTTGAGTCTATTATAATTGTTCAAAATGACATATAGATAGGGGGAGCTTAGTTAAAACTCCATCATCAATTGGTTATCAAAAATAGGGCGATTATTGAATTTCAAATTTTGATGATGAAATCGACTGATAAGTTTATGAACTAATATGCTTATAAAAGAAGTGATGTAAGAAATACATCGATTACAACAAGAACCATCATAGGGTAAATTATTAAAGTTGGAGAATCAGAGGCCGTAAAAGTATCATGTCAGAGATTGAACGTCAGGCTGGAGGATTAGTCGACATGCCGAAAGATGGATTATGTGCTATAAGTTCGAGCATCGGGTTGGAAGGATCAGTATTGTGCCAAAAGATTGGATGTTGTAAAAAGTCAATGTGCCAATAGATCGGACGATATGCCGAAAGAAATGACGATGCACCAAAGGTTCAAACAAAGTGTTGGATGATCAAATGACATATTGGAATATTGGATAATATACTGAAAGCTTCGTGATTGTACTAGATATGTGATTGAATGATTAAGTCTTGATCGAGATCATTTGGGGTCAAATTGAGTTGGTATTGGATCAAAACCATTCCAACTTAATTAAATGTCCATTAGGCCTGACCAAGGTTGAGTTGGGCCTATTGGAAGGCTAATTCAGTGACATAATATTGGCTTAGGTGGTGGTACCGCTAAGCCCAAGCGGTGGTACCGCTTGAGAGCTGAAAGCACTATTTATATTTTTCCAAGAATTTCGATGGTGGTACAGCCCCTACAAGCGATGGTACCACCCAAGGTGGCGGTGGTACCACCCTGGGTGGTAGTGGTACTACCTAGGCCAGTAATGGCACCGCTAGAGCTAGGAATCCTAGCTTTATTTTGGCAATACTACCAGCAGGCGTAAGAGGTAGTACTGCTAGTACCCGAAATCTCATATATTTGGATTTTGGTAATATTTTAAAAGTCTTTTGGGATTTATAAATACCCAACTCATGCTTGCTTGATGCAGCAAGAAGAATTCTTGAGGATTGAAATGTTATAAACTCTCTTGAGTAGTGATTGAGTCTCTTCCTTCTTGACTTTAGAAGTATTTCTAAGTTATTGAAGGGTTGAAGTCTCTTGTAAAAGAGAGGTGTAAAGGTTCTCTCCTAGGCCTATTAAAAGAAAAAGAGTTGATGTAAAGGTTCTGTCCTAAGCCTGGTAAAAGAAGAAGAGTTATAACAATGATAGTTGATCTTCACTCGTTAGAAAGAAGATAAGTAGTGAAAGCCGATTGACTCGAAGGAAGAGAATCGGGAGTAGACTTAAGTCAAGATGACTGAACCATTATAAATCGATTTGTATCACACTCTTGTGTTGCTTTATTATTGCCTACTAATTTGCTTCACTCACTATCCTTACTTGTACTCTTAGTTAAATACATTTGTAATACAGATTTATCGTTTAAATTTTGAAAAATAGAATCTTTTTTATAATAGCACTAATTCACTCCCCCTCCCCCTCTCTTAGTATCATTATGATCCTAATAGGTTCAAGCCCAATAGGTTATTTGACAAGTTGGTATGGTTTCGGCTAAATACTAACTTAATTTGATCCTAAAAAATCTCAATCAAGACTTTAACAATCCAATCATATATCTGGCATTACGAAGCTATCAGCATGTTATACGCCATTTCGGCATTTTATCCAATCTTCTGGCACTTTGTCCGAACCTCCGACACATCATCCTTTCTTTGGTATATCGCTCGATCTATCAACATATCAACTTTCCCATGACATCCAATCTTTGGGCGCAATACCCGATCTTTCCAGCATGTTGCCCGAACTTATAGCATGGAATCGTATCTTTGGCATATCGACCATCTAGCTCGATGTACAATTTTCGATATAATACTTTTCCTAACACAATATCATATTCTCCTACTTCGATAATTTGTCCTTTGATAATTCGAGGCCGTGCTTGAAGTAATTCATGTGTCAGTTATCTCAAAAGAATATTAATTTATAAATTTATTAATTAATTATATCATCAAAATATAAGATTCGACAAAAAATATCCCACCAAAGGACCGTTTCTTTCACCATTTAACAAGTTGATTTCTATCAAAAAAAAAAAAAAAAACTACAACATTAGATGATGTATATTTGACTTATCAAAGGTGCTGTGAGATAAGAACATACCTGATTCAAGCCTAGGCTTGCCTCTAGTTAAAACCCTAATATGGAAGAGAGCGAGAGAGGAGGCCACATGAGAAGATAATGATTTGTGAGAAGAGGGAAGTGAAGACAATGATAGGGCAACAACACTCACAAGGGCACCATTTACCACTAATATACAAGTAATCATAGTTTCGCAGCTAGATCCATCAACCAAGTTAATGATGAGTCGAAGTGATTCCCCATCGTTAGCCTTGTCCAGTGGCTCCAAGATACAGGGAGAAGCCCTAGGACTCCTCGCTCGTAGGGAAAACACCCAGAGCTTCTATGTAGAAAAGATAAGAGAGAGAAACAAGGTATATAAGGATGTTACCAATTACGTTGCTAAAATAACCAGCCAAGAAAGTACCATATGGATGATCAGGCTTGAGGTAGGAAACATAAAAGACCCATTAGTTGGAACAAAATAACATACAAAAGCATAATTGACAATATGATTTCAACTTCACAAGTTAGTATCTTGCATGCACTAAATGGTAACTTGTATTAAAGAAAAAAATTCAACAAAATGATCTCGTAGTAGGCGTTCTAAAACATTGACTAACATGTTATAGCTCACTTGAAAATATGCTTATTATTAGCATCCTCAAGAGGCCCTTCTACAATATAGCTAAGCAGTTGCCCCACTTAGTCTTTTTTCTCAAACTACATATGAGGCTCGAGTTAGTATTTGGTTCATGAACCTCAAAGTTGTTTGATTCCTCTTCTCTTGGCATCTGATGTTCATGTCTTGTAGTGTTTTCTCATTAGATCCTCACTAAATATCTAAGATTTAAATAAAAATGTAATGACATCAACTAATAAATCATAAGAGATTATTCTTGATATTTTTTACTATTAAAAATCTCTTACTTCATAAAATTATTTAAAAAATAATAAAATATAATTTTACTAAATATAATTCTTTAATTATCAATCATATCATTATTTTTCATAACCCCTCAATTGATCTAGAATATAGCATCTTTTGGATTAATGCAGATTGACCTAGAAGATGATGCCTTTTGAATTATTGTAGAGATGCCTAAAATATATTTCTAGCTTATAGTCGGATGTCTTAAACCCTATAAACCTTAAATCCATCTAACAATCATAAAAAATTTTGTCTCCTCGTGAAAGAACTTCAAATTATCTAATTCAATTATTTATCTTCTTTCATCATTTTACACCACTGATAACGAAAGATGCTCCGACGATTAAGAGAAGAAAAATAGGGTGTATTGGAAAGAATTAAAAGAGTTTGTTAGGATTAAATGATAAGCTAAGAATATTTACATCCATTTACAAATGGATATCTTAGGATGCTTAAAAGTTCTTTAAAATGAGATCGTAAATAGTAAAATTGCTGATAAAAATCTACTAAATAAAATTGTAAGCGTCAAATGTTCTATTCATGTTCAATTCGTGTTTCATTTATAGCAGGTTTCTTACATAATATAAATAATAAAGTAATAAAATTCTAAGTATTTATTAGAGTTAATAAATATTTTAAGATTTCTTTAGCTAGTGTCAAACGAGAATAAGGTATCCTAGTATGAGAAGTGCTCGTGAAGGAAGACAAACCTAAAAAAAAAATAAAGATTTTATTTTTTTTATAAATATCTTATGTATCTCTAAGGTTTGAAGGGGGCGAGTAAGATAGAGAGCACCATCTTATGTATCTCTAGAGATGGTGCTCTCTATGAGTTATAGAGAGGAAGAGAGAAAAGATATAAGTTCTTCAAGATCTATATAAGAAGCATACAAAGGAATTATGTTTGAGTGTGAATCACTTTCAATTTCAAAGTTTCAATATTCTCTATAGATGTTGACAAGGAGTTTTCTACGTTAAATCTTACATCTACTTTTTGATATATTATTTATTGATTGATCTCTAGATTTCTCCTTTGGTGTTCATTTTTTTCTCTCTTTTCCAATACTATTTGGAGTAGACTATATGAATCATTTTTTATATATTGAGATCTATCAAAAGATATACTTTTTATCAAAAATATTTAAATCATTATTTCTGAATTTATACACATGTTCCTGAATCTTCACACCATTTAAGCATGAAGCTTAAAGCATATAACATGGCATCCGTGATGAAAGGAACAACGAAACGTGGCATCTGTCTATTGGACTCTGAAAAAACATGGATGGATCGAAAACAAATCAAATGCAAAAGCAAACCAAATGGGCAGGTTGATATATACCTCAAGGCAATGAATTCAAAGATGCTGCTATTTTTGCTTTGTTGTGGGCCACAAATACTTCATCAGTGGCAGAGTAAAATTCTGTTTTTCGGGAGTCCACATTCATTGCCTTGAGGTATTTATACCCATTCTTGCTGAACCATTAAGTCTTTGCATTCTTTTATTATTTCAAGACAATCATTTGCTTCTGACCTCGGGAGCTTCCACTTTAACATATGATAGCAGCCAAAGTATGAGTTTTTTTACAGGAAAGACTCTTCTTATGAAAAGAGTTATGAAAGAATTAAATTAATATATTATTTTATTTATATAATTAAAAAATAAAAATAAGATTTTTTTTTAATATGAGATACACGTAATTTATCATCGAGTGTAAAAGTAATTGTGTGTGAATTAAGTGTTATGAAATTAGTACGAGTAATGAGAATTCTGTTATCGTCACCATTGATGATATCGTCATTACCTCATAGTCATTGTAGATGGATAAATTATAAAGATTAGAGGTGACATTATGAGAAAAACTAAAGTTCATAATCCAATTAATTGGACGAACAGTCGAAGTAGTCATGATATTCGCTTGAGGTCAATTGGATATAGCAGGAAGGTTAGGTTGAGATCGATAGACTTTGATGGAGAATCTGACTTTATCACACAATTAACAGACAACTCTTTGTTAGTTTGGATTGTCGAGATGTTAGAGCTGCTAATCGGTACTAAAGTTTTCACCCTGATAGTTATTAAAGTTTGGATTGAAAATTGATGGGGATATGTTTGTGTGTTACCCATATGTCTAGAAGACATTTTGTTTGATTCTTGTTGATGTTCTTGGTATTTTGGTGGCTTATTCTCTTAGATTGTTTACTGACTTAAACTGTGATGGTCGATCCTGGCATCTTGTTCTCACGTTTTAAATATGTCTTATAGTTAGATAGCTAATCATAAAGTTCTTCGAATGATATCAATGACTCTATCATGGTATCAGAGCATCAGATGTAGATGATGTAGACATATGAGGATTGTTGGGAAATCTTAGCGGGAGTATCATATGCGTAGCGGAAGATCAAAATAAAATATGTTTCCCATGCCGATCAAATCATCATGTAAAAGATTCGATCACGAGAAAATCATAAAAAAAAAAAAAAATCACGTTGTGTGATAGATTGATTATCTGGGAAGATCGTATATCCATGTTTTTCCAATATTCAGATGGAGATGATGAAGAAGGTCAAGCATCCTCCTCTCTAGCGGTATCCACATGATGGATTTCTACAGTGAAACTCCTCCAATCATGTCTCACAACTCTTGCGCAGAGGGATGAAGGAGAATAGGAGGGGGTGGCCAAAGCTGCAGGCTATCAACCATGAGCATCTCCTCCTATTTATAGAGAGCCACCAAATACCCAAGGGGTCCTGCCTTAGTGGGTATTTGATCTTCATCCAATTACCCACTAACATTATATTATTGGATCTCTATCTAATAATCTCCTTTGGCCTCTGATTGGGCCTTATGCAAGGAGCCCATCAGTACAGGGTCTTATTTAATGAGAATAAGGGCTAATTAGATCTCCATCCAATCCTCTATTCGTTGAAGCATCCACATATGTATGTGACCCTCTAGGTCTGATATCGAGCTGGCCGTGAGTCGCTCCCATCAGAACTTCTTCTAATATAGTGAATTATTATCCCCATAATAATTCACTCGATTCATCGACTATGGACGTACTAGGCCATTGTATCATAGTCCCTAGGCAGTATTGGGGGATCAAATCCATCAGACATGTCTGTCCATAATTACCGTGTATCTATAATCCCTCATCTAACTAATATCCCAGAGACCATATATTGGACATGATACTGTTAGGCCATATACGAAATCCGTCTAAGTCTTGCTCTAATCGAATTCTCCTAGAGAACTCCTCTCTTAATCTGAATGACCATGGCTAGGGATTTGTTTAGGCAAGCACATATGAGATATTCATCTCATGATTCCGAGAGTGGATAATCCTTTATTGACACTCAATTGTCTTCGTTAGGTTAGTTATTAATCCCGATAACTAGTTGTACCAGATCTGAAACTTTCCAAGCCTGTAAGTCTAGTATGAAAGAAAGAAGTACTCATACAAGGCATCATTGATGTCTCAAGTCTAAGGACCAGATACATAAATAAGAATATGAAATCGTTGTCTTATACCTAAGGTATCATTAACCATATAGCATTCCATAAGTGGATCAATCAGTGAACTCATTCTCCAATGAACATATATACTATATCCTTAGTGTCTCCACATAAGTGGTTATGAGACCAGCCGCCTCCATCATATGGATAGGTATATAGTACACCGGTCTATTCGGTTATCTCGATGTCCCTCTCGAGTAACCTATGACCGAGATTATTTAGGATTTGTGTTTAAAGGTGAATCGATCTCATTATCGTGATCTCATCATGATCTGTTTCCCATTGTACAAAACCAAGGATATCATAATATATATATATACAATAGATAATATAATGTGAAAATATACCAATAATAATCATAAGCAAAAAGATCATGTACCGTGTCACACGTGCCATCACTCACATGATCGGCTTGTATGACACCTGTAACCAGCAAGGATATGTACCAATTTGAAAGATCTAGATGTGCATCTGCAATAGAGGGGATGGTTCCCGGGCTGAGTCTAATAGTTCTACAGTTCTTATGGTAGATGACCTAAGTGATTCCTGTCCTAAATCAGATCTAGGATGGAAGCAGCGCTGGAGGCAAGAGGTGAAGCTGGCTATCTATGTTTCACGGTGCAATGTGATGCTCCGATTATTATTCCTGCAAGGAACAATAGTTCTTTTCAGCAACTTTAATACATTTCGAATTATCTCCATCAATGCTGCAACTTTAATACCTTTCGAATTATCCAAGGGTGGCAACTATGCATCTTAGCGAGTATAATTCTCTAATCTTCTATTTGGATATGACATAATAGGCTAAGTTGACAGCCCTCTCAATTATCCGCCAGAAAGGATCCATATACTAGGAGAACCCAAACTAGTATCAAATCTTGCTTAGAAACTATGGTTACATCAAGATCATCTTATCCTCCAAGCAATTCAAGCCTCAATCACTGGATCCGTCGCCCCATTGATATCTTCATATAGCACCGCATCGGAAGCGTGATCCCAGTTGCAAACAAAATAATACCTTAATTGAATTCTTTTTTAACATTTTTGGTAAAATATTTGAGCATGGGGGCATCCTTAGTCCAAGGCCTAAATAAAGACAACATTTCTGAGTAGCCGTCAGCTTCGTAAATCACCTAGCCTTACTATTCAGTTGCAGCTTCAATTTATGTATGATATTATCATCTTGGTCATCCCCCATCTCTTACCAACAAACATTACATTCTCGTTATTCTCTTAAAATATAAAAATAAGTAGCATCATAACTTATTGTGATGTTTGTCTTAGCAATAAAAGTCATAGGCTACCCTTTGGAGCATCCTCCATATCATGTTCTATACTATTTGAAATAATTTATACAGATGTTTGGGGCCCTGCCCAACCACTTCTTTTGACAATTTTAGATTTTATGTCATTTTCATAAATTACCTTACTAAATATACATGGTTATATCATCTTAAAATATAAATCTGAAATTTTTACAGTCTTTACTCATTTTAGAAAGTTGGTCGAGAACTTCTTTCAGTCTACAATTAAAACAAATTACTCTGATGGCGAAGGTTAATATCAAGCCCTAACATCCTATTTCTTAGCTCATGGAATACAACACCTCAAATTACTATAACATACTACAACCAACTATTTGGCTTTGTCGAACGAAAACATTGGCATATAGTTGAAACTGGTCTTCTCCTTTTACATTAAGCCTCCATGCTACTAACCTTTTGGTCAGTAGCCTTTCAAATTGTTGTCTACCTTATTAACCATATGTTCACTCCAGTCCTCCAATTTCAGTCAACATTTAAAAAATTATTTCACTAACTTCTAAATATTCAAAAACCTAAAGTATGTGGTTATCTATGTTATCCATGCTATGATCCTATATCTCTCTCATAAGTTAATATCGAGATCTAAGCCTTACATCTTCATAGGATAATATTTTGAACATAATGTTTTCCAATGTTACGATCCTCAAACTCAATATATCATGTCAGGGTCATTTTTTGTAGAGTCTACTTTTCCCTTCCAAAAATATGGGTCTTTAGCCATGAAAGCCACTCCAACAAACATACATTACTAGAGCATTCCTTTGTCCCCATCAAATGATCCTCTCACCTCACCATCCAGTCCTTCCCACTAAGATATACATTTTATTGTTCCTCTGGTTCAAGAGATCCTCACTCCCTCCACTACTTCACAAATTCATCATATTAATGACACACTACCCTCAGAAATACAACTACTGTCATTACCTTCTCTCCGCCCTAGTGACTCTAAAGAACCTCCATCTGAATAGGTACTTATTCATGCCTCTCCACCAATACATATACTTACTATACAACCTAACAATCCTTTCACACTTGACCATCCCATGACCACACATTCCAAAATTGGTATTTTCAAACCATGTCAATTACTTGACCTTCATACTATAATATTATTTTTCCAAAGCCAATTGAACCCACCACCATCACTCAAGCCCAAAAATTTTCACATTAACATAAAGCTATGTGTGAAGAATATGATGCCTTACTTCATAATTCTATATGGACCCTTGTACCTTTTCAAACATCATCCGGTGTAAATGAGTTTTTTGAATTAAGCGAAACCCAGATAGATCTGTTGCTAGATATAAAGTATGTTTAATGACCAAATGTTTTCATCAATAGCCTGGTGTTGACTTCATAGAGAAATTCAGTCTCATTGTTAAGCCGACAATGATCCGACTTATCTTAAGTTTAGTTATCACCAAAGGCTGACAATTAAGATAATTAGATATTATAATATTTTCTTACATGAGACTTTAATTGAAGATGTCTTTATGTAGCAAGCTCCAGGCTTTATTCATCCTTAGTATCCAAAACATGTTTGTAATTATAAAAAACTATTTATGAACTTCTTCAAGCTCCAAGAGCCTAGTACACCGAACTTAGCTCTTTTTTTGTATCAATTGGCTTGATCAACTCTAAGTCAGATACTTTTTTATTTTTATGAAAAAGAAAAATAAAGGTACAATATATCTACTAGTATATGTAGATAACATTATCGTCACATACAATAATCCTATGGAGATAAAGGGATTCCTCAAGCAATTGATAGAATCGATTTTTCGTTAAAGATCTCGGAACCCTGAGTTACTTTCTCGAAGTGAAAGCTACATACACATTTTCAGGACTCCTTATAGTACTTGTCTCGCACTCTTTGTTACTGATTCACTTAAGCTATATGATAATAGTGCTACTATGGATCCTACGCAATATCGATAAGTAGTTGGCTCCTTATAGTACTTATCTCGCACTCATCCATACATCTAGTTTGCAGTCAATAAATTATCTCAATTTATTCATCAGTCATCTATTATCCATTGGTCTGTAGTAAAATGAGTCCTATGATATCTCAAAGGGACTCTCAACCATGGACTCCTTTGAAAACATTCACCACTCATCTCCATACCTTTGTTGATATTGATTGAGCAATAAACATTGATGACAAAACCTCTACATTAGGATATTATCTTTCTTGGAACAAAGTCAATCAATTGAAGTTCAAAGAAGTAGAAGACAGTCGCAATATCTCCAACTGAAGCTGAATACCGAGCCATTGTCACCACTACTGCAAAAAAAAAAAAACACAACTGGGTCACCAATCTATTGAAAGAATTGGACATCAACTCCCCTATAACTCCTATAATATATTGTGATAATGTTGGAGTCACCTACCTATATGCCAATCTAGTGTTCTACTCGCGCATGAAACACATTGTCATACACTTCCATTTTGTTAGAGATTAAGTTGTCAAACATTAACTATAATTTTCACTCATACATACTGTCGATTAACTAGCAGACTCTCTCATAAAGCTACTCACTCGCAAAGTGTTTTCTTTACATCGATCCAAGATCGACATCATTAACAGGAGCTTAATCTTACAGGGGCATGATAGAAGATATGGATAGAAGATACGATCTTTAACCACTTGAAGATTATCTCCAACCACTTGAAAATTATCTTTAACCACTTGAAGATGATTCTACCTAATTTGATACAGGAAATCTTCTCATCTAAACCTGTATAAATAGGGCTTGTGTCTATGAAATAGATCATACTATTCTCTATACTTCCTAGTCTATCACTCCCCTCAATATACTAGCTCGAATAATGTAGGAAAGGAGAAGGCCAAAGCAGCAAACCTTCCTCTCACCCTAAGGAAGAAATGGGTGGAACGAGCAATGTGATGTCTGTCATTAGCAATATCTACTTCTCCTCCTCGCTCCCAACATTCACAGTAATAAAGAGACTTCAAGTCGTCAACAGAGGTGGTTTCATAGTGATGAAACTCCAATCCTGTAGCATTCTTTTGGCTTAAAGGATGATGATGGAGGGCTAATACTCTCCATCAGCAACAAGGTACATCATGGACTATGAGGGAGCGAACCCTTAGGGTTGGTCTTGAATTCAGAGGGCATAGTGAAGGTTAGAAATTCAAGTGAATGTGTTCTTTGTCGACAGCACATGCACCATCAAAGATTGCAGAGAAGACATCATTATGGAAGGATGTAAATTTTTGACGAGCATAAACACCTAAATACATGACACACACACTCGAAAGAGACGAGGAGTTTAAATTCTGATATGCCTTGTATGATCTGAGAAAGCTCAGAACGACAAAGGTGGCTAGTGACATGGAATTGTACTAGATGATGGTGTGGCTAGGCTACGACAAGTGTTCATCATCAGTGTGCTTACAGTGATTAACAACATCCATGGAAAGTCCATTAGGTGCTAACCGATCTAGGAGGATCTCATATAGTTCAGACACAAATCTAGTCCAATGTAATCCCAATTGAAATCCAATTTGATCCCAATCAAATCAAGTAGAGATCAAGTCCAATCTCAATCGTTAAGCTAGATTACAGCTTATCTAAGTCACATATGATCTCAACCATTGAATCAGAAATGACCTATCTAAGTCAGCCCTATATTAGTACACGATTGGTCAAGTCCTAGTCCAAGTAGGAGTCGGGCCTCAACAATAATAGATGGCCAAAATATCTTAAAGTAGATGAAAGGGAAGCACCTGTAATTCCTTCGCGCCTGGGATTTATCCCTTTACCCAGTCTCAAAGAAGTCTTAATCTCCTATTACTCCAACTAACTATAACTATTTAAGGAAGCAAATCATAACCTTGTACACACAAAAGAACTTAGCCTCATAAGAAGCCAGATCGTATGAGAAACCAATCTTTTTTCGTTTGTCGATGCACTTATAGTAGAATTTTGCCAATAGAAGAGTTCCTTTCCATCAACAACCACCAAGGGTCCTTAAGTTGTTCTAGCAAGATCCCTTAATAACCAGCCAATCAGAATCTACTCTAGCTGAAAGATAAAGGAGAAAATGAAGGAGGCATCCCTTGGTAAAATCAAGCCATTGATGTCACTATTACTTAATTCTGAATTTTGATGATAAAATCAATTGATAAATTTATTGGACTAAATATATTTTGAGATAAGTGACATGGAAAATACTTCAATCATGAACTTAGAACACTGATAGGCTAACTATCGAGTAGGAGAGTTGGACATTGCATCGAAAAATTATTGTGTCAAAAATTAAACATCGAGCCGAGGGATTGGTCATCGTGTCAGAGATTAGATTTCATGTTATAGGTTTAAGTATCATACCGAAAGGTTGAAAATTTTGATGTCATGGGAAAGTCGACATGCTCATAGAAAGTACGATATGTTGAAGGAAAAGTAATATGTCAGAGGTTCAAATAAAGTTCCAAAAGATCAGACGACATACTGAAAAAATGTACAATATACCAAAAGCTTCATAAATATGCTAGATATGTGGATGATTTATTAAAGTCTTAATCGAGATCATTTAGGGTTAATTTGAGTTAGTATTCAGTTGAAACAATACCAACTTGTCAAAAAAATCGTTGGGCCTAATTGGGCATGTTAGAAGACCAAACTGGTGGCTTAAAGTAGCCCTAGGTGATGGTATTGCCAAGCCCAAGCAATGGTACCGCCTGAGTCAGTCGACAAACGCTATTTTTTAGTCCTATCAGGCTTTTCGGTGTTAATATCACCTATGATAATGGTAGCACTACCTAGAGTGACAATAGTACCACCTAAAATTTAAATTTTATAGTGATAGTACCGTTGGAGTAAAAAATTATGGCATCAAAAGTTATGATGGTAATACCTTCCTGTGTTAGTAGTAGTCTTGTCCGTATCTTAAAATTTTTAGGGATTTGAATTTTTGGCTCTATTTTTTAAGTCTTTTGAGGCCTATAAATACCTCACTTAAGCTTTACTGATGGGGCATCCATTTCCAAGTTTGTAAAGTATTGTAGCACTCTCTTTAAGAATTGTTTGGGTCTCTTCCTCTCTCTTGAGTTTAGTTGTAATACTAAGTTGTTGGAGATAAGAGATCTCTTGTAAAAGAGTGAGTATGAAGGTTCTCTCCTAGGCTTATAAAAAAAAAGCTATAACAAGGATAGTTGATCTTCACCCATTAGAAAAAATATTGATAATGAAAGCTGATGACATCGAGAGAAGAGGAATCGTGAGTGGATGTAGGTCAGGAAGACTGAACCATTATAAATTAATTTGCATTCCTTCCCTTACTTGTAACTTTTGTTTATAGTTGCTTACTTATTATTATTCACTTTACACACAAGCCTTATTTGCACCCAATATTTGGTTAATCATATTTTCAATATGGATTTTACGATCTGGCTTTAAAGTCAATTAAAAATTTCTATATCACTAATTCACCCGCCCGCCCACTTCTTAATACCATTAAAATTCTAACAATTGGTATTATAATAAGGTTCTCTCATTTGGATTAACACCCAAGAGAGATCTAATGACTTTTTCAAGTAATCAAGATGGTCACTTCATTACTCATCTTCTTATATTCAATGGGATGAACTACACCTATTGAAAAATATGAATAAGGATTTTCTTGCTTTCTATAGATTTTGATTTATGATATATTATTTATTTTGAATTTTAAAAAATTTTCTAGACCAATGAATGAATGGAATAAATTTTAAAAAATAATATTTTCTTTGAATGTTAAAGTTATGAATGTTTTATTTTTACCTTCGATAAAAATAAATTTAATTAATTTTCTACTTGTGACATGGTAGATAACATATGACATATCTTTGAAGTCACACATGAAGGAACCAATAGAGTAAAAGAATTTATAATTAATATTCTTATTCATTATTATGAATTATTAAAAATAAAGCCAAGCGAATCTATTAGTGATATGTGCACTCGTTTTACGAATGTTGTCAATAGATTAAAAGCTCTTAGTAAAATCTTTACTAATCTTGAATTAATGAGCAAGATTTTAAGGTCTCTTCCTAAAAGCTAGTATCCAAAGGTAATGATAATACAAAAAGCTAAAGACTTAAACAATGTTTATCTTGAAGAATTCATAGAATCTTTAATGATATATGAAATGACTTACAAAACATATGATGAAGAAGATGAAAACCTTCCAAAGAAAAAGATACATATTGCTCTAAAATCTAAATAAGATAACTTGATTGAAAACTCAAGTGACAACGATGAAGACATGACACTTATTACAAAAGGATTCAAAAAGCTCATAAGGAAAAATAAGACACATCTGGAAAGATGATAAGGTAAGAATAAAAGTGAGCCTAAGAAAGATGCAGTCATATGCTATGAGTGTAAAAAGTTGGGACACTTTAAAAATGAGTATCCATGATTGAAAAAGAAGTTGTCAATCCAAAATAAGAATAAAGCACTCAAAGTAGAAGAGCAAATCAATGAAGAAGAAGTGGTAAATTATGCTTTAATAGCTCTCAATGATGAGGTATTTGACTCTCCTAATGCTTCCTTAGGTATTTGACTCTACTTTTTTGGGCTTAGTGTGATTGGTCGAGTCCCTCGAGGGTACACTAATCGCCGATTATATCATAATCCTCACTAGAAGTCTATATCTTAATTATTTATTTTATGTAAAATCTGGATATTATTTATTTATGCTACATGTCTTGTTTGTCAGAAATATGTCGCTTACAAAACTCCCACGTGGTATACTTGATGTCAACTACCTCACTAGTCCAAACGACATGGATTGACACTTCTCACAGTAGAGACAATCACATATGTCCTTAACATGATTATGCCCACCTTACGAAGGGGCAAGCGAAAATGAGATCGCTCGCTACATGAAGTACATTATCGATACCTCCCTAGCTATGTGTTATATGTTGGCTTCCATAACTCCTGGGCTATAGAGGCAATATGAGAGTATGGATGCCAATTCCATCGTTCTTCATCTTCGCCAGCTATTTGAGGAATAGGGTGTCATGCCCCTCGAATAATAATCGTATTCAAGAGGCATGAACCTATCTTAATCAAGAATATTATGATTCAAGCACAATCCAAATCTAGGATCTAAGCTAACATTTGAGGATACTGATAAAGCATTCATACATCAATCACAACCTCTGAAACCTGTGCAGTTTTTAATCTTACACCACATCACTCGATGATTCATAAAATCTAAGCCAACTCAACTAAACCATATCGATATCATAAATCCATAAGTGTGAAATCTATATAATCACAAAACCAACACTTATCACAAGATCATATCATTATACAAATTTAACTTAACATTCCAAAATCCTAAACATGAGAGGTACTTTAAACATTTATAAGACGCATCACTTCAAAATGTATCGATAATATTTCATTAGATGCAAAGTAATTATACAACAAAGACATATCAACTAATAAAGATTTGTCTAAAATCTTTTAGCTTTCCTTTGCCTCAACCCAATTCTAACTTTTTCCGTGTGTGACAAGCTAACCTGAAAAATTTTATATAGCAACGAAGTGAGCATATAAAACTTAGCAAGCGACTAATATATCCAAGACAAAGAATGATAGTTTCAAAACTAACTTGATATCAAATAACAAGAAAAGTGTATAAGAATCTATAGATAACATCTCGTTAGATGCAGAATCGTAAATCATTTCATTTGAAATATACTTTGATCATAATAGTAGAGAAAGGTATTGGAGCATATCATTGGCGTGAAATATCTCGAAACATATCAATGTCGTATGAAATAACTCGGAGCATATCAATGGAATGTGAAATATTTCGGAGCATGTCAATGACATATGAAATATTTCGAAGCATATAAATGAGTAAACATATTTTAGAGCATATCAAAGGTATATGAAATATTTTAGAGCATATCAATGGTATATAAAATATTTCAAAATAAATCAGAAGTGTAAACATGTTTCAGAGCAAATCAATGGTATATAAATATTTTGGAGCATATTAAAGGCGTAAACATGTTTCGGAGCATATCAATGATATATAAAATATTTCAAGGCAAACCAAAGTCATAAACATGTTTCAGATTAGGCGAAAACACATTTCAGAGTATATCAATGATATATGAAATATTTCATAGCATATTAAAGGTATATGAAATATTTTAGAGCATACCAATGGTATATGAAATTTTTAAAGGCAAATCAAAGGCGTAAACATGTTTCAGAGCATATCATAGGTATATGAAATATTTCGAAGTATATCAATAGTATATGAAATATTTCAAGGCAAATCAAAGCGGGTGTTAATCCAAGGTATATGAAATTTACTCAAGTGGATGTTAATCCAAAGAGTAAGTACCTTACTCTGATACCAATTGTTAGGATCAATTGGCACTAAGAGGGGCCGGGGGAGGGGGGGGGGGGGGGGGGAGGGGGGGGGGCTGAATTAGTGCAAGTATAAATTTTCAGTTAAGAAGAAAACTTTTTTATTAAACCAAGATAGAAAATCTGAAGCTTTTTGTTCTTAGTGAAATAAGTGAGTGATTGAAAGAAAGTTGCTAAGAAAATCGGAAAGATAAGCAATGTTTGAAGAAAAGAACTTATCATGGAAACTTTGCTTTTAAAGAATTGAGTTAAATCAGAAGCGTCAATACAAAAATATGTAAATAATGAAAGCAAGGAAACACCCATAATTTTTATAGTGGTTCGGCGCCAACGGCCTACGTGCACTCCCGAGTCCTTCTTCTTGAGGCATACCGGCATCCACTACCGATCTTCTTTGAGTGAAGACCAAACCCTTACATTTAGCTTACAAGGGAGACTTTGAGAAAATTTCTAACTCTAAGCTCTCTCCCTTCCCTTTTCTTTTTTCTTACAAATCACACCCAATTTCTTTTTCACGGAGTTTAATTACCCAAAAAGAGTTTTGTGAATGCAAGAATACTTGGGGTATTTATAGACCCCAAGTGGCTTTAGAAATTAGAGCAAAAAATCAAACATACCTAGAAAGACTGGGTACGGACGATTTACCCGTCGACCTGGGTGGCTCAGCCACCCGAACATCAGAGTACAAGCAGTTTACCCATCGATCCTGGGCGGGTCAACCATCAAAAGTACCCAGATTTTTGGGTATGGGCGGTTCAACCGCCCAACCTACGTGGGTCAGTCGCCTGAAAGCCTACTCACCGACGGTTTACCCGTCGAAATTTCTACAAAAGTGGTTCCCTCCACTTTTTAAATTTCAGCTTGAACCTAATGTTGACCAACCCTCTAGTCAACCAATTGAGCTCAACCTGAGCTCAATTAAACCCTAATAGTGGACCTGATTGCCTTATTGAGCTGATTTGGATTTCATCCAAATTAAACTCAATTAGAACTCACTTCTAATTACGACTCTAACAATTAAGTTGGGTCTTAGTTTAAGCTTGTGGACCTGATTGCCTTAAAGACCACAAGCTTAAACTAAGACCCAACTTTTGCCAATATGGTAACCTCTGGCATTCTTACGGTAAGTCATTTGGTCTTCTTCTCCCGACGTGCTCCCAGCGAGCTTCCCCATCCCTTAGGCGAATCTCCTAGCGAACTCCCCGCGAGGTCTCACTGCATCGTCCAAACCCGGCCCGATGCCTAAGCTTGATCTTGGCCCTTTATCTGGTTGTAACTTCATTTCTCCTGTCATAGTTAGACCTACAAATCTTCCTCTAACACACATGTTAGATAAACACTCATCAATTGATCTCATCATCAAAATCTGATATTCAATAGTTCAAAGGCTGTGGAGGCTTTATCTGAATCAATAAGGAGTCTTTCTTCAATAGGGACATGACTGGGGCACTGATCTTACCATAATCTTTCACGAATTTCTGATAGTAGACCGTGAGACAAGGAAACTGTGCTGCGATTTTATGTTCATAGGTCTCGGACATCCTTGCATCGCTTCGATCTTTGTCGGGTCTACCACCACTCTATTCTCTGATATAATGTGTCCTAGGTACTCCACTTTACGCTATAAGAAGCTGCACTTTGATTGTTTAATATGAAGAATCGTTAGAACATTCGTAAGTGCTGAAAATACATATCAAGCATAGAGTTGTAAATGAGGATGTCATCAAAAAATACCAACATGAACTTACATAGAAACCTCCAAAAAATGTCGTTCATCAAGCTTTGAAAAGTAGAGGGAGCAATCATAAGTTCGAAGGGCATTGCCAAAAACTCGTAGTGGCCGTTATGTAAGCGGAATATGATTTTCGGAATATCTTCAGTGCATACCCAAATTTGATGATATCCGAAACGGAGATCCGATTTAGTAAATACTTGAGCTCCTTTCAGTTCATCCAAGAGCTTATCTACAACTGGTATAAAGCTCAGTAATCAGTGCACATCTGCCACGTACTATCCTTCTTGTGCACTAGCAACACCGGCGAGGAGTAAGGGCAGCAACTTGGTCAAATTACTCTGGTGTCAAGCATCTCCTTAACGGTGTTCTCAATCTCATCCTTCTATAAGTGAGGGTAGCTGTACAATCTTAAATTTCCTGGAGGTTTGCCCGACAGTATGGGGATGCGATGATCATGTGGCCGATTAGGGGGAAGCCCTTGCGGCTCCATGAAAACATCCGTGAATTCGTCCAACAAAAGAGCAAGCTTAGGGTCTGATATTTTGTTCGTTCTCCTCCTTTTATGGCTACTGGATATGCATAAAAAATCTATCATATGTCTTGTGTAGCACTTTCTCCATCAGTTGTGTCAAAATGGTGGAGACATGGCTCCCGCACTTGCCTTGCAAGGTGACATATTTCCCTTTACAATAAAACTTCATGATTATTTTGGAGAAATTCTAGGAGATGTCATATAATATTGTGAGCCATTCAATCCCAAGCACGGTTTCATAGTCATCAATGGGTAGGAGGAAGAAATCGGCTACCACTTCTTGGTCCTGTAGGAGCAATTTTACCCACGGGCACCGTTGGTCGCAATTAAGGATTCGGCTGTCGATGACATTTACATCAAACTTGTTGCAACCTTCAATTTGAAGTGTCATACATGCAGCAACCTTGCTGTTGAGGAAGTTATTTGTGATGCCTGTATTTATGAGAACGGTGATGGGTTGCTATTTAAGGAGTCCTCCAACTTTCATCGTTTGTAGGTTGGAGTAACTGGCCAGCAGATGCAATACATAGTCGGTCGATTGGGGCTCTTCCTCTGTGGTTTCATCTTTGAGTTTGAGGTCTTCTTTAGATGGTTCAGTGTCCTCATCCTCTACTGGTTCGATCATGAGGAGCCGTCCCTTTTTGCAGCGATGTTCTCGGCTCCACGGTTCATCACAGTGCCAACACAACCCCTTGGGCGATCGTTCCCGAAGCTCATCTCTTATCAATTTTTTTGGCGCAGGGGCTCAGATGGCAATAGAGGGAGCTAAAGGCTTTGGCATGGCTGGTCGAGGAGCGACCCTTATCATTCATACTTCATGGTTTAATCATTCCTCTTGGATTCTCGTGAAGGTTTACCAAATCTTCGCCAATTGTCCGTCAATATTATCATAATCGGTTGGTCCAAACCGATTTAGTAGTCCTTCCTTGAATCACTACCAAGAGAGACCTCCATGGGTGTTCTCATACCAATTGAACCACTTAATAGCATCTCCTTCGAGGTGGATGGCAGCAATTTTCACTATTGTAGCATTGGGGGTTCAGAAGAACCGAAAATAGTGCTCCGCACGTGAGATCCATCCGATCGGGTCTCCTTCCCATCTAGGGACATACATGGATTGATTGGATCAAGGATGATGTTACCATGCCCTTGAGGATCATCTCATTGATCTGAAGTTTCTCCTTGCTGTGATTTCCTCGGGCTCGATGGTCGGCCCTTGCTGAATTCAGCGAAAAGGGATTCGATCTTTTCCTCCATGTGGCTTCCAAAGGCTTCAAACTTGACATTGATGGATTCCTCTGATGCCATGGTGTAGGTCGCTAGATCTGTAATGTTGAGGTCTTATTTCTGTTGTTGGGTTAGGGGCATGAGAAATTTTGGGGGAGAGGTGGCCGGTTGGATGGGTGGACCGGTGTAGATGGAAGTAGGCTACGTTTAGGGCTGATTTGGGAGGCTGATTAGAATCGGTTTAGGCTGTTGTTTGGTAGGGTTCTTGGGTGAGGATGGTAGGGTTTGAGGATAAGAGAAAGAGAGTCCAAAAGATTGAAAAAGACAACACTCAAATCCGATGGAATTCGACGAAGAAGGGGCTATGTACGTGCTGTCCTGCCGAACAGAACTTGCATCAGAGAAACAATGAATTCTTGATGTAATTTTCAGAGGAAAACCCAAGAAAAATATACAGAAATTTGTCAACAAATCCTTGATTCAGATGTGGCTAATATTAGCAATAGGTTTGACAAAATTTTAGCAACATAACGGTAGGAAAGTAGATAGTAAGTTGGAAGGCAGATTCTTCATCGTAAAATTTTAATAGTACATGACGAAGAATTGGAGCACAATAAGACCAGTTTTAGAGAGGATTCTTTTCAAACATTAATCTCAGATAAGGGCTAAGATGATCTATGAAATCATATAAAAGTTTTGACCAAAATAGAGAAGCAATAAACCAGTTTCAAGAGGTAAATAGGCGGCTGAATTTCTATAGTGTTTCCCCTTCGCAACGAGGATAACATTTACGATAGTATAAATTTACAGCGAAGAAAATATGGAAAAACTCATTAACATGTAAGGTAAAGGATTTTGCAATATTAAATAGGCATGGATGATGAGATTATACTAGATCGCCTAGTTCAAACGTAGAGGGCAACAATAAATTGATTTGATCTACGGCTTGGGTGGAAGGTGGAGGCATGTGTTGCAGTAATTGTGAGAATTGCTTGGAAGGGTAGAGGTGACACAGATGACAGCATGGGTAGAAGGAATGTGGCTCTGATACCAGATGATAGAACCCTAGAAGGAGCTCTATAGAATTTAATCTTTGAGGGGGATCAACCCTTGGAAGACTATAAGTGTTCCTCCCTCCTAGGAGTCGGCCACAAGGCTGAATAAAAGAGAATACTTGCTTGATAGAAAGAGGAGGCGGCTACATGATATAGGGTTCTAAATCCTAGCTCAAGGGGGGTGCTATCTAAGTAAAATTACCCCCTTGCCCCTCCTATAGTCGACCTGCCTTAGTAGGGATAGGCAGCAGCCAACAAATGGAAACCCTGGCCGACCAGCCTAGTAAGGGGGGGTGGCGGCCACTAAGCCCTAAGGCCCCAATCTAAACCCTAGCCACACTTCTTTATAGGATAGAAGTGACTAGATGGGGTTTTATTATAATCTCACAGGGTTCTTATTGATTACGTCTAGGGTGATTAGGACTCAACCCTGTCGGAGTCCTATCAGATTCTAATAGTGCTACACAAATCACACATCGGCTTCTTAATAAAACTTCCAAGACTATAGATGAAGGAACTGGTGGTGAATGAAGATCCAAATCATCCCTCACTGCTTGTTGAATTTTCAGAGGTCTTCGCTGAATCAAATGGTCTACCCTCTACTTGGCTGCACTACCACTGCAAGTTCGTGAAGGATGATAACAAGATCATCACTCCCCTCACAATGTTACTGAAAAAAGATATCTTCCTTTGGTCAAATGAAACTACAGCAACCTTCGATGCTCTCATAGCCGCGATTTCATCTACGTCAATGCTAGCACTACCCGATTTTCTCAAGGTGTTCGTAATTGAAGCAGACGCATAGATACCTAAAATTGGCACCATCCTTATGCAGGATAGCCGACCCCTAATCTACATTAGAGCCCTCTCTCCATCTCACTCATGGCTTTCAATCTACAACTAGGAGATACTAATCATTGCCAAAATTGAGGCTTGGCATGATACACGTCAACGACACAAAGGAGAGACGAAGATAAGCCTAGGGAAATTGTAACTTTTACTCACTCTGGACTCATATTAGGCTCACATCACTGTGGACCTTATCAGAGAGTAGCCACCATCTCAGATGGAAGCTTGGCTAACAATAAAGAACAACTATATGGCTGCCAATGCAAGAAAGAAGCAGTCGTTTAACAAACATCGGAGCAAGAGGATGTTTGCTATTAATGACATAGTTTTCTTTCATCTTCAGCCCTACCAATAGGAATCTATGAAGACTCGAGCCTCGAGGAAGTGGTCTCCCTATTACTTTGGACCTTGCAAAATTGGAGAACACATTGAAATTGTGCTCTACGGATCAGATCTACGTGTTGATTTAAAAGTACCTGATCCTCTATGTGTCCTACCTCAAGTGAAAGTTGAGAGGATGACTCAGCCCAGATCTATCCACCCAACACCCAAGTTGATGAAGAGGCCCACTTCCATATAGAGATCGCATGGGATCGCAGGAGTATGATGCATCACCTTCTAGACACTACTTCTGATGTTGGACCACAAGAGCATGATGGACCTACTACAGGGGCTACAAGGGAGCTTTATAAGAAGTTGCAAATAAGGACTCAGAGTCATGGTGAGGACAAGACTGATTTAAAGAGGGCAGCTCTTTAGGACCCCAATTGAGTCGGGTCCTAGTCGATTAAGTCATGTCCTTAGATTGGGTCTTGTTGGTCAGCCTAGGCCTGACATTAGATTAGCTAGGAGGAGATTTGAGTCCATTGTAATAAATCAACTCAAATCCTAGTAGGGTTAGGATTCGATTGAACTAGAGTCAAGTTAGGAGTCGACGTTGGATTCAAGTTGGAGTCAACAAAGTCAAGCTTATAATCAACCCAATTGGCCGCCCATCTTGATGAGGAGGTGGCTAGAGTTTGACATGGGAGTGTTTCACTTGGAGTAGGAGTTTGATTAGGAGTTGGAGTCTTAGTTTACCTGGAGTAGGAGTATGATTAGGAGTTGGAGTCTTATATAGGGGTTCCAATGAGGGTCAGCAGGATTCTAACATTTCGGTTGTAGTGGCTTAAGGCTAGGGAGATGATGTAGGGTTGCTGTTGATGACAGCAATAGGGTTGGCAAGGATCGAGTAGGGGTGCAACAAGAGGTACTGGCCCTCCTTGGAACGCTATAGGGGTTACAATGATAGTGGCTTAAGGTTAGAAAGATGACTTAGAGTTGTGTTAGAACCCCATAGGACTATAAGGCTTGGTTGATCTATGTAGGGGATCGGCCCTCATTGGAACACTATAGGGATTCCTCCCTTCAATAGTCGACCAATTGGCTGAAGAAATATTGATATATTCTTGAGGAAAAGGGGGCTGTTACAAGTGCTTATATAGGGCTCAAAACCCTAACCCTAATGGAAGACTCTAACTCCTAGTGAAATAACTACTCCAAAACACTAGCCGCCACTTTCCTTAACCCTAGTCGACTCCATAAGCAAAGTGGGTGACAGCTAGATAGGGTGTAGATGCTTGGATTAGGGTTTGATTACAATCTCGACTCAATTGATCCTAATCTTACTAGGATTTGGGCTAATTTATTACAATTGACTGAAGATCTCCTCCTAGCCGACCTAATGTCAGGTCTATGCTGGCCAACAAGGCCTAATCTAAGGACTCGACCCAATCGATTAGGACCCAACTCCGTTAGGGTCCTAACAGGTTGCTATTGATGACATCAACAAGTTTGATAAGGATTAGGTTTAGATGCAACAAGTAATACTGAAGGCAGTGTAGCATAATTTTTCATCAAAGGGGGTGCTGTTGATGCTGATGTTTAGGGCTATTGTAGAAGCTTTAAGGGGGCTTTGGTGGCAGTGGCTTAAGGCTAGGATGATGGTGTAGGGTTACTGTTGATGACAGCAATAAGGTTGGCAAGGATCGAGTAGGGGTGTAGCAAGAGGTATCAAAAGGTAGTACTACAGAATTCAGATCCTGACTGCAATTTTTGTGATGATAGCAGATGTGGGATCTACGATAGAGGGTGAAGACGACGGAGTCGGCAGCGAGATCAACAGTTGTGGGAACTGCTATGGATGATGATGGGGCGACTGAAGGCAGTGGCGAAAGTGGAAGAGCAGTGAGACACCAAAAACATCGCTCTGATACCATATGATAGAACCCTAGAAGATTATAACACTGATGGGCGATTATTGTAGGGGATTGGCTCTCCTTGGAACTCTATAGGGTTTCTCACTTAAGGTTGTCAGCCACAAGGCTGAATAAAATAGATGAATTGCTTGATGAAGAAGTGGTAACATGCTTTATATAAGGTTCCTAAACCATAACCCTAGTAGGACTCCTACTCCAAGTAAAATACTTTCTAGTGAGAGACTCCAACTCCTAATCAAACTCCTACTCTCTCAACCCTAGCTGCCTCATCACCTAACCCTATATGACTCCCATAAGCAAGGTGGGCGGTAGCTAGATAGGGTTTGGATACATGCTTTAGGGTTTTATTATAATCACAACTCGGTTGACCCTAATCCAACTCCGACTCCTGATCAGACTCTGATTCAGTCGAATCCTAATCCTACTAGGTTGTAAGTTGATTTATTACAATTAAATCAAATCACCTCCTAGTCGACTTAACGTTAAGTCTAGGCCTACCAACAAACCCCAATCTAAGGACTCAACTCAATCGACTAGGACCCGACTTAGCTGGGGTCCTATCAGTAAGTTGCTCAGGTCCATCTAAGAACTAAAGCAAGCTTCCCGAAGTTAGAACATAAGATTTGATGAGGCAATCGAATCTTATGACTTCGTTACGAACGAAGATGAGCCTTGTCTGTACAGGAAGATAAGTGGGAGCGATATTATCTTCTCAGTGCTATATGTGGATGATATCTTAATCAATATGAATGATGTATGAATACTTTCCATATTTAAGGCTTGACTATCTTGAAACTTCTCCATGAAAGACTTAGGGGAAGCATCCTATATTTTGGGGATTTGGGTCTATAGAGATAGATCTAAGAGGATGCTCAGCTTATCTCAATCTAAGTATATAGACTCCATTGTCAAAAGATTTGGCATGAAAAATTCCAAGAGATGTCTCATACCGATGAGATATGAAATATCACTTTATAGGAATGTCCCCAAAGACTCCTAGTGAAAGGGTAGGCATGGATAGGATATTATATGCCTCAGCAATATGTTATATCATATATGTTATGTTATGTACCAAGCCTGATATAGCACATGCTTTGAGTGTCACAAGTAGATATCAAGCGCATCGAAGTTTGAAACACTAGAATGTAGTAAAGTGTATCCTTAAGTACTTGAGAAGGACTAAGGATCTTTTACTGGTATATGGAGGAGGTAGCCTCTAGGTTGAGGACTACATGGACTCAAGTTCCAATCTGATATCGATGATAGCAAGTCAAACATAGGTATGTCTTCACCCTGAATGGAGGAGTAGTAAGCTCAAAGAGTTATAAGCAAGATACTACTACTGACTTGACCACATAAGTAAAATATATTACTGTAGTGGAAGTAGCAAAGGAAGGGTGTGGATGAAGAAGTTCATCATGGATTTGAGAGTCATACCAAGCAGCGATGAGCCGATTCCCATATATTGTGACAACAACTGATAATTGTTTAAGCAAATGAACCCAAGTCTCATCAGAAGTCCAAGTATGTTTTGAGGAGGTTCCACCTAATCAGAGAGATCATAGCCCATAAAGATGTAGCAATAGAAAGAGTTCCATCTAAATATAATATTATAGATCCACTGATAAAGTCATTATCTCATATTGTCTTTGAGCATCATAGGGGTTTGATGGAGATCAAACACGTAGGTGATTGATTTTAGGTTATGTGGGAGATTGCTAGTTATATATGCCTTACAAGCCAATCATGTGAGTGATGGCACATGTGACATACTATGTAATCTTTTTGTTTACTATTATTATTAGTATATTATCACTTTATGTTGCCTATTTTACATGTATTGTGATGTCCTTGGATCTATACAATAGGAATCAGATCGTGATGAGATTACGATAATGAGATCGATTCACCGTTAAATACATACCCGAAATAATCATGATCATAGGTTACTCGAGAGGGACATTAAGATAATCAGATAAATCAGTGTATAGTATACATGTTCATATAATAGAGAGGTAGCTGGTCTCATAGCCACTCGTGTGGGGACACTAAAGGATATACAAGCACTTATTAGAGAATAAGTTCACTAATTGATCCACTTGCCAAATGCTGGATGGCTAATGATACCTAATATCATACGGCGATTCCATAGTACCAGTTGTGTGTTTGGTCCTTAGACTCGAGACATCAAAGATGCCTTGTTTGAGTACTCTTTTCTTTGATGTCATACTTAATGGATTGGAAAGTTTTAGATCTAGTACAACTGGTTATCGGGATCGGTAGCCAACCTTATGAAGGTAATTGAGTGTCAATAGAGAATCATCAACTCTTGATATCGCAAGAGGAATATCCCTTGTGCTATCAATCAAGCATATCCCTAGCTAGAGTCATTCAGATTGAGAGAAAATGGGTTCTCTAGGAGAATCCAATTAAAGCAAGACTCGAATGGATTTCGTATGTGGCCTGACAGTACCATTCTCATGTTAGGACCGAATCAGCACTAAGATAGGGGGTGAATTAGTGCTTCTGAAAACTTTCATTGATTTCAGGATTCGTTCAATAAAGCTTGTATCAAAAGAGCATTTAAACTTGAAAGCAGTAATAAGATGATAATGAATAACTAAAATAAAATGCAAAGCAATTAAACAATAGAGAAGAGAAGACACACCAATTTTATAGTGGTTCGGTCATCGTGACCTACGTCCACTCCCGATTCCTTCTCCGTTGGGGTCACCGGTTTCCGCTATTAATCTTCTTTCAACGGGCGAAGATCAATTACCCTCTTACAACTCTATTCTACTTTTTCACAAGTTTAGGAGACAACCTTTACAATTCTCTCAGCTCTCCCTTCAAGAGAAACTATACTTAAAGAAAAAGAAGGGGAGCTCTCAAGAAATTACAATAGCGTTTTTATAAGTTTTTGCTCTCAATTCTTGCTTCACCAAGAAAAATGGGTGGGGTATTTATAGACCCCAAATGGCTTCAGAAATAGAGCCAAAATTCAAATTTTCAAGGATTCTGAGGTACTGATGGTAACCACCATTAATGGGTGGTACCACTACCATTAATGGGCGGTATCATCGTCGCATGACAATCTTGGAGACTGAGCACTAGTGGTAGTACCACCAGCCTAGGTAGTACCACAACATGACACAATCTGGGAGACTATGTTTGGACGGTACCACCACCCAGTCTGGGTGGTACCACGCCTGACACAATCTCCGAGAAGACACTTGACACAATCTCGAGACTGTCTTCTCGGATATTGTATCTTTGGAGACAATGTCTTCTGGGTGGTATGATAGGAACTCTAAAGTTTCTATCGAAGATAAACGATCACTGTAGAGGATCGTCCCTCCTTGATCTTGTTCGGATCAATTGGCACTTGAGGGGGGGGGGGGGAGCAGTGGTGAATTAGTACAAGTTAATATTCTCGTTTTAATAAAAAAACTTTTAGCTTGAAGCAATATAGAAAGATCTAAAGCTAAACTAAGCTAACTCAATTAGGACTCAATCCCTAACTTTGACTCAATGATTACAACTCTTAATGACCAACAAGCTAAACCAAGACCTAACTCCCACCAATCCGCAAGCCTCTGGCATTCTTGCGACGAGTCTTCCGATCTTCTTTCAGCGATCTCCTAGCGTGTTCCCATCAAGCTTCCTAATCCCTTCAGCGAATCTCCTAGCGAACTCCCGACGAGGTCCCACTGCATCGTCTGAACCCGGTCGATGCCAAGCTTGATCTTGGCCCATCATCTGGTTGTAACTTAATTGCTCCTACCGTAGTTACACCTACACAATGCTAACTACAACTTGATTAATTACAATCAACATGGCCATAGATCCACTTCATGACCTTCCCAACTCCCAATAAGTCTTTCGGCTACCCCCGACAATCTTCTGACGAGTCTCGATCTTCTTCCGAAGAACTCCCTTGCGCCATCCTGGCAAGCTCCTGATACCCTCGGTGAGCTCCTGACACACTCTAGGCGAGTTCCCAACCGCATCGTCTGAACCCCGGCCCGATGCTTGTACTTGACTCTGGCCACACCTCTTATTGTAATAATCTCTCTGTCATAGTTAATCCTACATCAATCAATTCTAACAACCTTGTTAGATCAAACACTCATAAACTGATTTCATCATCAAAATCCAAGATTCAACAATCTTTCCTTTTTTTATGATGATAATCAATTAATGACAGGAGTTAATCCTAACTCCCCCTAAATTCATATCATAATAAAGAAGACTTAAATTCAAGAGAATCACACACTCTTGAATTTAAGTGAATCAAGACAATCAATATTCCAAGCTAATCATATTTCAATGATACTCATATATCAACAAAAGTTTACTTTTAAATTATCAAGTCATCAACTCATCAAGGATTTTCATGAATTTCAAAAAGAATTATACATCCATATCCAAGATATCCAAATATATCATCAATATCATGTGTCATCAATGTATATCATTAATATCATGTGTCATTAATGTATATTTCTCCCCCTTTGTCATCAACAAAAAGATGAAATATATGGCTAAGGATTTTAAAGCACATGAGTCTTTGCTCCCCCTTTTCAAAATACGATATAAGTCATAAAAAAATTTCTTCCTCTTGTGAAAAAGAAATAAGGGAGAAGTAAAACATCATTAAGTAGAGCTCTTAGTAAATTTCAAAAAGAATATTGAGATGAGCTCAAAAGTCCAAGTTGAAACTATTTTAATCACATCATATGAAATACATCATATCATCATAAAATCATGAGTATTGCATGCATTATTCTAAATCATCATGTATATTTTCAAAATCATCATTACATGCATGATCATCATACATGATTTCACATCATCATACTTTCTCTCCCTTTGTTATCAACAAAAAAAAGGAAAAGTGCAATTAACAAGTTTTTGAGATATGAAAGCTTAGCAATTTAGCAGATTTTTCATCAATTTAGAACATGCAAGCTAGAGAGTTCTTTCTTTTCTTTTGAGAAGTGTAAGCTAGCAAATTTTTGCTTCCTTTGCAATGTTCAAGCTAGCAGCATGCAAGCTAATAAGTTGGCAAGTGTTACTTCTCTTAGCATGTTTTTTTTAGAATGTGAGGTTAAGCAAAATTTTTGCTTCTTCTGAGATTTGTAAGATAGCATTTCTTGCTTCTCTTTTGAGATGAGTAAGCTTGCAAGTTTTGCTCCCCCTTTGTCATTGTCAAAAAGAAGGGATGGTTACAATAGTACAAAACTTTTCCCATAACATCATTTTTCAAATCATCACATGAAATATATCAAGAAAAATTAATATGGTGATGAGATATACAATTCATGAAGACAAATTGTGAATATCAAGAGACAAATCATAGGAGAAACAAATAAAATATCTTGATTTATGCATAAGAAATTTCAAGTTGTCAATATCATGATTTATATATAAATCATCTTTTAAATAATATAAGAATACATAATAAGAGATTTTGATTCATAAAAGATTTCAAGTTATAATTCCGAAGAATCAAAATCATGATATAGGTAAAGAACTCATTCAATTTTAAAATCATCAAAATCAATTTCAAAAGATTGAAAATGAAATTAATAGACTTATCGGTCTCTTGAAATACTATTAATTTCCTTTCTCCACTTTGTGTGAACAAGAATGTAGAATCAAGGTGGAGAAGTGAAAAAACATAACTAAAATACTCAATTTTATAGATGTAAATTTTATAGATATAAATTTTAAAATCTAAGAAAAAAATCAAGAGCTACCCATGCAATTTAATTTATCTTATGCAAATTTCAAACAAGGTAGCAAATCAAGCAAATTATGCATTTTGCATGTATTTAGAAAATTTAAAATTCTTAATTTTCTTCTAAGCAAATTGTTTATCATTCAATGTTATCATATCTAATTGATAATTTTATCTCCCATTTTTTGTCATTGTCAAGAAAGAAACATGATTGTATAATTTCTTCTTAACATCCATATTTAAATTATGCCCAAAAGTATAAGGAGATCATGTCATAAAATCAAATCTTTAAGTATCGAAAGACATGATTTAAATTAATAAATTTGCCCTTCCCTATTATTTGTGAATTTCAACATATGTAATCAAGAAATATTATGTATTCGAAATTCCAAAATAAAAATCCAATCATGCAAATCTCATGTATTTAAAATTCATAATTTTCTTTTTACTAAATTACTCCTCATCCAATGAAGGTTTTTCATAATCAAAGTATTTAAATTCGTTATTGCAAAATATCACTTTTGTCTCTCCCTTAGTCATTTATGAAGTAGCAATTAGGAAGTTTATATAAAGTTCATAATCAAAGTATTTATGTAAAAAATTTCAAGTTTTACTTTCTAAACTTGTCAAAAATCATGATAATAACTTATTCAAGTTTAAATCATCAAATCAACAAAATCACTTTTATAGTTCAAGAGATTCATAAAAAATAACATAATCGATTCATTAATCTCTTTTTAAAAAATTTATAATATAGAGAATTTTTTAAGAAAAATATATTCTCTTTTTATATCATACAAGCATGCCTTTGTCTTTTAAGCCAAATAAAAACATGCATCTTCATTTAAAGCCAAAAAAGAGCTTTATTATGGCAAAGATTAATAAACCATAAATCACAAAGATCATCATGCATAATTTTGACATATAAACTTATTAAGCATAATCATTATATATCATTGAATTATCAAGCATGATTTCAATGAACATAAAGCATCTTCAATCAAAATAAAAAAATAATACGAAAATCATCAAGATATACATTATTGTATCTTAAAAGCATACAAAGGATTTCTCTTAAGTATTAGATTTAAGTCTAACGTTTTGTTTCTTTATCATAAAATATGCAGTTTTCATGATCAATATAATTTTTCAGAATCACTAGAAAATGAAGCATGATTTTTCTCTCCCTTTTCTATATTGTTCTATACTCAAATTATCATTCAACAATAATTATTTAAAATACAACTCATACACTATCATAGTATTTAAATCATGTAACATTTAAATTAATCATTCAACAAGGATATTTTACTTAGCCAAAAACATCATAATATTTAAGTCATTCAATGATAGTCTTTGCATTTAAATTAACAAATATTCAAGCCAATGATTTTGAACGTATCATAAAAAAATTTCTTTCATAAATTTGAGTTTAGATAAAGTTTCTAATTCATTTTTATACTAGCATGCTAAAGTTAGAGCGATCAAGATTAATGAGTTATCCAAAGATTCATTACCAATGATTTTATTTCAATAATTTTTATTATTACTTAGGCTAATGAGCTTTGAAAGAATAGTATATCTTAAGTTATGTACCTTGAGCATCTACTTTAAAAACATTACTTAGTGCTCCTAGCCTTGTTAGGAAACAACTTTATATTATTAGAGGTTTTGATTTAGGTACCCATTTGAGTTTGGGTCCTTCATGATATGTTCTTCACATTTTCTCTAATAGCTTAAGGTTGTTTAAAGTTCCTTTAGGAACCCAAATTAATTTATATGGACTATAATTTTAAATGGGCATTTGTAGGCTTTGTGTCCTAATTTTTCACAAAATTATACTTGATTCTTGGTGGCACATTTAAGGTAGGTCCTTTAACAAATATGGTTGACTTTTGTTGAATGTTACCAACAAAGCCTATGTCATTTATTCTATTAATATGACCTTTATTGGTAAGGATCATATTTAGGGATTTGTTTCCAATTTTAAATTTTTTTAATATTGTCTTAAACATGATATTTTCTTCTTTAACATTATCTAGCATCTCACATTTAGAACAAGGGTTATGTGATGCTAATAAATCATGCATTTCATCCAATCTACCAACTAACAAATTATGATTATTCTTAAGCAACTTAAAGATTTGTTAAGTTTTCTTAACTCATCAAACAAGTCATGAAACATATTTAATAACTCCAAAAAAGAAACACTTAATGAATCACTAACCTCGTCTTGGATCACCATAAGTGTGAGATTCTTCACGTCTTGGTTGTGCACTTCATCTTCAGAGCACTTCGGCTTCTTACATTCATAGCAAAAGGTTTTCTCCATTTTAAGATCACTTTTAAGGTTCATGTTCATTAATTTATCTGGTTCATGTGTTAAAGGTTCAAAGTCCTCATCACTTGAAATTTCACTCGAGGAGTCATATGTTCTTCTCGGTTCACATTCCTTCTTGTTCTTTGGAAGGTGTTCTTGGGTTCTCAATGTCAAATTCATAGGAAGGTATTCTTCTTGTTTATTTTTAAAAGTATTTTTATTTAATGATTCATTTAAATTAGTTGTACTTTCATATGCGAATTTCAATGTATGCCAAATATCAAAAGCCAAATCACAAGCGAAAACACAATTAAACTCATTCTTGTAAGAGCACAAAACAAGGCATTCATAGCCTCGACATTTAAAGAGAAAGTCTTCTTCTCCAAATCATTCCAATTGTTCATTGGAAGAGAAGACCTTTAAAATCTATTTTCAATAATATTCCATAAATCAAGATCCAAAGAAAGCAAGAAAACTCTCATATGAGTTTTTCAATAAGTGTAGTTCGGCCCCTTGAACATAGGAGGACTAACAATAGTAAAGTCCTCTTGAAAGCCAAAAGAGTCATTTCTCTTAGGTGTTGAACCAAATGAGAAAAATGTGGCTCTGATGTCAATTGTTAGGATCAATTAGCACTAAGAGGAGGAGGGGCAGTGAATTAGTGCAAGTTAATATTCTCGTTTTAACAAAAAGCTTTTGGCTTGAAGCAAGATAGAAAGATCTCTTTTCATTCAAGTAAAGCAAGTAAGTGATCAAAAGAAGAATACTAAGTTACTTGCTTAAAGATCACTTAAGAAAGAACAAGCAAACTCGAAAGATAAGCAACGTCGAAGGGAAATGCTTGATTTGAAACTTCACTTTCAAAGGGTAAGTAAAAATCGGAAGCATATAATTGATATTTAGTTCAAAGCAATTAAGAACTTGACAATTGCAAGTAGCAAATGCAACAAGAATAAAACACTCACAATTATAGTGGTTTGGCACCAACGGGCCTACGTCCACTCCCGAGTCCTTCTTGAGGCACACCGACGTCTACTACTGATCTTCTTTGGGTGAAGACCAAACCCTTACACTTGAGCTTACAAGGGAGACAAGATTATAACTCTTTGAACACTCCCTTGCCCCTTTTCTTTTTCTTACAATCCACACAAGTTTTTCATAAAATTTTATCTCCCAAATTGTTGTATGGAATGCAAGAAAACTTGGGGTATTTATAGATCCCAAATGGCTTTATAAATTGGAGCTAAAAATTTAAACATATTCATAAAATCCGGGTACGGGTGGTTCAACCATAGGCCTGGGTGAGTTAACCGCTGAAAGCACCTAGAATCTTGGGTACAGGCAGTTCAGCTACCTAGCCTAAGCAATTTACCCTTCGTCAGCCGCTCAGAAACCAGGTACAGGTGGTTTATCCATTGGTCCTAAGCGGTTCAGCCATAGACAACTGCCATAGTTCCCTCCACTTTTCAAATTTCGGCTTGAACCTGATGTTGACCAATTCTTTGGTCAACTAATTGAGCTAAACCTGAGCTCAACCAAACCCCATAGTGGACTCGATTGCCTTATTGAGTTGATTTGAATTTCATCCAAATCCAACTTAATTAGGACTCAGTCTCTAACTATAACTCAATGATTACAACTCTTAATGATCAATAAGCTAAACCAAGACCTAACTCCCGTCAATCCGACAGCCTCCGGCATTCTTGCGGTGAGTCTTCTGGTCTTCTTTTGGCGATCTCCCTACATGATCACAGCGAGCTTCCTGATCCATTCGACGAATCTCCTAGTGAACTCTCAGCAAGGTCCCACTATATCGTCCGAACCCGGCCCGATGCCCAAGCTTGATCTTGGCCCATCATCTGGTTGTAACTTAATTTCTCCTATCGTAGTTAGACCTGCATGATGCTAACTACAACTTGATTAATTATAATCGACATGGCCACAAATCCACTTCAAGACCTTCCCAACTCCCAACAAGCCTTTCGGCTACCCCCGACAATCTTCCGATGAGTCTAGGTCTTCTTCCAGTGAACTCCCTTGCGCCATCCTGGCAAGCTTCTGATACCCTCGGCGAGCTCCCGACGCACTCCAGACAAGTTCCCAACTGCATCGTCCAAACCCCGACCCGATGCTTGGATTTGACTCTGGCAAAACCTCTGATTGTAATAATATCTCTGTTATAGTTAATCCTGCATCAATCAACTCTAACAACCTTGTTAGATCAAACAATTATTAATTGATTTCATTATCAAAATCTGAGATTCAATAGATCTCTATAGGAGATCGACCCTCCTAAGGTTTTGGCCAAAGGATAAAATAAAAAGAAACTTTTTGTTGATCAAAATAAAAGTTACACCCTTATTTATAGGGACTCCAATCTGACTTTTAACTAAACTCCTACTTTGACACTTACTTGGACTCATACTCCTAGATAAATCCACCTCCTGATTGGACTTGGACTCCTTATTCAAATAGACTCTTAGCTGACTCAACATTTGGTCTAAGCCGACCAATAGGGCCCAACAGTGGTCATGACTCAATAGACTAGGACCAGACCTGTTCAGGTCCTATCAAACCCGACCTATTTAAAACAACCTTGTCCTTAAGGCTGAACCTCCATGAACTCTAGAAACTTCATCTTCATTTCATCATAGGACTCCCAAGTAATATCCTTTATAGATAGAATGGTCCACTATACCAGTACTTCAATTGAAGGGCATCTACAGTGTATCACTATCCTGCAGTCCAAAATAGTCTCCGGTCGAACCTGGACTTCTCCATCAATAGAGATATTGGGTAAGTGATTCTGCACTAATTCTACTTCTTTTAGTTTCAATTTGAGGCAGGAAACACGAAAGACCGGATGTACCTTTGAGTCCGCTAGTAGATCCAATCGGTAAGCAACAGTTCTAATGCGCTCTAAAATTTTGTAGGGTTTGAAAAAGTGGGGAGATGGCTTCATAGAGGCTCGGGTCTTTATAGATGTTTGCTTGTGTAGCTAAAGACGAAGGAAGACCCAATCTCCTTTGACAAATTCCCTTTCACTCCGGTGCTTGTCGATTTGTTGTTTCATTCTTGCTTGGGCAGCTGTAAGTTTGTCATTCAAGAGCTACAAAATTTTATCCCTATCAATTAACTCCTTTTTCACTTGATCCACCTTTGATGTGCCAGCCACATATTTTGTGATTGTTGGTGTAGGCCGACCATATACAGGTTCAAATGGGGTACTTTTGATAGATGAATGATAGATTGTATTGTATCACCATTTAGCTCCGGGAAGCCATTTAGTCCACTCCTTTGGTCTATCACTAGTGAAGCACCTAAGGTAATTTTCTAAGCACATATTTACCATTTCTATATGGCCATCAGTTTGTGGGTCATAGGTTGTGCTCATCTTCAATTGTTTGCCCCTGCAACTGAAGGACCTTCGTCCAAAATTTGCTAGTAAAAACCCTATCACAATCACTTACAATAGAGCGGGGAATTCCATGCAGTTTAGCTATATTCTCCACAAAAATTTGGGTAATGTTGGTGATAGTGTAGGGATTTTTAACAACACAAAAGTGAGTGTATTTTGTAAGTTAGTCTACAACTACAAGGATGGTACCTTTCCCTTGACGCAATATCTGATTTTTTGGCCCGATGCCCATTCTTTGACTTTGTCCCAACATCTAATTTTCTTGCTTCAATTATTTTACCTTTTCATAATTTAAGATAAACCTGTATCACTTTTCTTGAACACAGATTAGATCATAACTTTATCAATTGATTTTATCATCAAAATCTGAGATTCAATAGCCCAATATATGATCTTTGAGATATTAGATGGATAAGGGACTATAGATACACGGTAACTAAGGATAGATAGGTCCAATGGATTAGATCCCCTGCACCATTTGGGGACTATAGCATAGTGGTCTAGTATTTTCATAGTCGATGAGTTTAGTGAACTGTTATGGGATAACAATTCACTAAGTCAAAAGGAGTTCTGAGTTAAAAAGAGTTTTGACATGTGCAACTCATGGCTAACTCGGTATTGGGCCTAGAGGGTCACACACATATGGTGGATGATTACAGCTAGTAGAGGATTGGATATGAGTTATCTAATAAGCCCCTATTATCGTTGGATGAGACACAACATTAATGGACTCCTTGTATGAGGCTCAATTAGAGGTAAATTGAGATTATTAGATAAAAATCCAATAATCCAATAGGTGTGGGCAATTGGATAGAGATCCAATACCTACTAAGGTATGATTCATTATGGTTCCAGGTGGCTCTCTATAAATAGGTGGTAGGGGCAGCCAACAAGGTGATAGGTTACATCTTTGGCCATCCCCTCCTATTCTCCTCCCTCCCATCTCTTATCAACCAACCACCCTTCTCCCCGCTATGAGTGGACAGCGAAAAAGATGGGAGATCTTCTTCTACGTTCATTGTAAGGTGGTGAGCAAAAGCTGCAATGAAGGTGCGCAAGAGTTACAGGATTTTTATTGTAGTTTGAGGAACATTGTTGTATCGAACCACTGTGTGGATACTGCTAGAGAGGAGGACATCTAACCTCCTTAATCCTCTTCTAGAAGATTTAAAAGTTTCAGGGATATATAATCTCCATCGAAAATAAATCTCACATGACTCATAGTTTTCAGTTTTATGATTTTTCATATACCAATCATTGCACGATGACGTGATAGATGTGGGAAACTTTTTGTTTTATAATTTCACTATGCATATGATGCTCTCATGGTTTCCCAACAAAATTTACTTTTCTTAATGGTTTTATTTCCAAAGAAGTTTATGTAAGTAATCAATCACCTGGATTTGAAAATGATCTTTTGTCAAACCATGTTTACAGATTATCTAAGGTTCTCTATGGGTTGAAGCAAGCCCCTAAGACTTGGTATGAGAGGTTTAGCTCAAAAATTATTCAAAATAATTTTTTGAAAGGCAAGGTCGATACCACATTATTTACTAAATATTTTAACAATAATTTTTTATTATTTAAATTTATGTTGATGATATTATTTTTTTTACAAATAAATCTTTATATGAATCATTTACTAAGAGTATGAGCCAGGATTTTGAAATGAGTTTGATGGATGAATTGACTTTTTTTGTAGGATTATAAATTAAGCACCTAAATGATGGAACTTTTATTAATCAAATTAAGTATACTTCGGACATTAACACACCTATAAGTATTTCTACAAAATTAGATATGTATAATGAAGGCGAATGCCTTGATAAAAAGACTTGTAAAGATATGATAGATAGCTTATTATATATTACTGCAACTAGACCTGATATAATGTTTAGTGTTGAGCTTTGTGCAAGATTTCAGTCTAATCCTAAATAATCTTATTATAAAGCAGTTAAAAGAATTTTTAGATACTTAAAAGGACCTCCCAATCTAAGATTATGGTATCCAAAATCTGAAAATTTTAATTTAATTGCTTACACTGATGTCGACTTTGCTAGATGTAGAATAGATAGAAAAGGTACATTTGGAACATATCAGTTCTGAGGTCATGCACTTATTTCTTGGTCTTTCAAGAAGCAAAACTCTATCACACTGTCTACAGTAGAGGCTGAATATATAGTGGCAGGTGTATGCTATACACAGGTAATTTAGATAAAGAATACTTTGGAAGATTATGGACTTTACCTAAAAAACATCCCTATAAAATGTGATAATACTAGTGTAATTTGTCTAATAAAGAACCTTATTCAACACTCTAGGACTAAACACATTGATATTAGATATTATTTTATTAAGGATCATGTTAGAAATCATGATAAGGAGTTTTGGAAAGTAATGGTCTTACGAGAACCTTGTTCATGACATAGCATGCCGTGTTAACGACTTCGGCCCAAATATATTTGATTAGGCTATATTCATTTAACATTGTTCTAGCCATTTCTTGTAAGCTTCTATATTTTCTTTCCACTACTCTATTTTATTATAGATTTCTAGGAGTAGAGAAATTGTGATTATACTTATTTGACTCATAAAAATTTTAAAAAAATATGATTTTGAAACTCACCACTATGATCACTACGTATAGATGAAATCATAAAACCCTTTTCGTTTTGAACAAGTTTATAAAATTTTAAAAAAAAATTTATAAGAATCACTTTTATATGCTAAGAAATAGGTTCAAGTATATCTATTGTAATCATCTACAATAACAAACGCATATTTGCTACCTCCTAAGCTTGTAGTATCAATTGTTCCAAATAAATCTATTTGGATCAATTGTAGTAACCTAGAGGTGCTTATTTGATTTTTTGATTTGAAACTACTTGTTATTTGTTTTCCTAATTGGCATGCATCACAAACTTTATCTTTACAAACTTGATGCTAGGCATTCCTCTTACTAGATTTTTAGTTGAGATTTAGTTTAAAAGTTTCATGCTAGCATGTCCTAGTCCCCTATGTCAAATCCATGCATCATCATTTAAGGCCAAGAAACATATTTCATCACAAAAATTATCAATTTAAATCGTATACACATTATTGCTTCTTAAGACAATCATAGAACTATTTTTTTATAGTATTCCAATTATATAAGCATTATATTTAAATTTGATAATATATCCTTTAGCACATAATTAGCTAATGCTTAGTAGATTATGTTTCAAACTATCAACTAATAACACATCTTCAATCCAGAGGTTTGATTTGTTACCTATGATTCCTTTCTCAATGATTTTTCCCTTGTTGTTATCTCCGAATATGACAAATCCTTCATTTAGGCTAGTAAGCTTAGAAAAATGAGTTGGATCTCCAGTCATGTGCCTTGAGCATCCCACTATCAAGGTACCATTTTATGCTTCTAGCCTTTTGTTTGGAGACATACCTACAAGAAATGGGGTTTTGGTTTAGGTGCACATTTGACTTTGGGTTCCTCATGAAAAACTTTACCTAATTTTACTAATGGCATCGAGTTGTTTATGGTTCCTTTCGGAATCTAAATTAATTTATGTGGACTATGCCTTTTAAATGAATATTTATAGGCATAGTGTCCAATTCTTCCACAAAAATTATATTTATTTCTAGGTGAAACTTATAATGTAGGTCCTTTAACGAAGATGGTTGGCTTTCATTAAGTGTTACTCATAAAACCAATTCTTTCCTTTCTATGAACATGACCCATATTAGCAATTATCATGTTTTAAGGATTTGTTACCTATTTTAAATATTTCTAATGTTTTTTGTAATGAAACATTTTCTTTCTTATGTATATCTAAGTCTTCACACTTAGTGCAAGGAGCTATCCTATGTTTATCATACTCCTTTTTAAAATTTTCAAATTCACTAGCAAGTGAAGCATGATCTTTTTTTAACAATTTATACAATTTACTAACTAATTTAAAATCATTAAACAAGTCATTAATTGTATTAAATAATTCATCATAAGATAAGGAAGATTCATTTATATTAATTACCTCATTGTCAAATGGCATTAAAGCGTGATTTGCAACTTCTTCCTTGTTGGTTGGATCCTCGTCTTCGGATGAATTTGAGTCATCCTAAGTAGATTTGAGTGTCTTCTTCTTCTTTTGTTACTTCGTCACTCGGGAGCATTCATTTTTAAAGTGTCCTTGCTTCTTACATTTGTAACATATTATTGAGTCTTTTTTTTGTTCACTTTTGTTTTTAACATCTTATTTTATTTTAGTTATTTTTAAGAATTTCTTAAATTTTCTTGTAAGAAGTGCGAAGTCCTCATCATCATCATCGTCACTTAAGTTTTCTCCAAGTGGTCTTCCTTAGAGCTAAGTGCTATGTTATTCTTGTTCTTTGGAAGGTTATTCTCGAGTTCATCATGTGTTATACATATCATTTCATAAATCATCAAAGACCCGATTAGTTTTTCAAGCAAAAAATTATTTAGGTCCTTTGCTTCTTGTATTGCCATTACTTTAGGATCCTAACTTTTTGGAAGGGATCTTAATATTTTGTTAATAAGTTTAAAATTAGAAAAACTTTTACCAAGTGCTATTAGACTATTGATGACATCTGTAAAATGGGTGTACATGTCTCCAATGGTCTCACTTAGTTTCATGCGAAATAACTCATAGTTATGTACTAAAAAATTAATTTTTGACTGTTAGACTCGACTAGTGCCTTCGTGTGTGACTTCAAGTGTGTGCTAAATCTCGTGCACAGTTTCACATATATAAATTCGATTAAATTTATTTTTATCAAGGGCACAAAATAAAGCGTTCATAGCTTTAGCATTCAAAGAGAAAGTCTTCTTTTCTGAATTATTCCTTTTGTTCATCGGTTTGGAAGACTTTCCAAAACCACTTTCAACTATATGTCATAATTCAAAATCCATAGAAAGTACAAAAAATCTCATTAGTTTTCCAATACGTGTAATTCGTCCCATTGAACATGGGAGGACGAGTGATAAAAAGTCCCTCTTGATTGCCAACAAAAGTCATCTCTCTTGGGTTTTAAGCCAAATAGAGAAAAATGTGACTCTGATACCAATTGTTAGGATCAAAGTAGCACTAAGAGGGGGGGGTGGTGAATTAGTGCTTATGAAAAATTTACGTCGATTTAAATATTCACTCAATAAAAATTGTATCGAAAACACGTTTAAGGGTAGAGATGTTTGTAATAGTGCAGATTTTAAATAAAGGTAATACACAGTTAAATAAGAAAGCAATGAAGATAAAGAGCAAAGAAGAGGAAGCAAACCAATTTTGTAGTGGTTCGGTCTCGTGACCTACATCCACTCCCGATTCCTCCTTTATTGAGGTCACCAGCTTCTACTATTGATCTTCCTTCAATGGGTGAAGATCAAATACCCTCTTACAACTCTATTCTCCTTTTATAGGTTTAAGAGATAACATTTATAAGTCTCTAAGCTCTCCCTTAAACAAAAAACTACACAAGATAAAATGAGGAGAAGCTCTCAAAGAATTATAATAGCATTTTCACAAGGTTTTTGCTCTTAATGCTTGCATACCTTAAGCAAGGATGGGGGGGTGTATTTATAGGCCCCAAATGGCTTCAATATTAGAGCCAAAATTTTAATTTTAAGAGTTCCCGAGATGCTGGTCTCGAAGACTGTGTTCTGACAGTTGTACCACTAGTTTGGGCAGTACGACCGCCTGATAGTCTAGGAGACTGTGTTTGGGTAGTTCAATCGCCCAGTCTAGGCAGTTCAACCGCCTAACACACCTTCAAAGACTGTGTCATCTTGGAGATCGGGTCTTTGAAAGTCATGTCTTTTCTGACACTGGGTTACTGAAATGACTTTTATAATAAGTTCAAGGCTTAATGACCTCTTAATTGAGTTAGTAAAACTAACTCTTATTATGATGCTAACTACGACACTTAAAACACAATCTTCATTGTTCGACCATCAACTGATCTCTCGATGAACTCCCGGTGAACTCCTGGCATCCTTCCGGTGAACCCTCGATGAGCTCTCGATTTCTTCCGACGAACTCTCAGTATTCTTCCGGCGAACTCCGAGCAAGGTCCCGACAACCTGTTGACAAACTCCAGACAAACTTCCTGACAAACCTCTAGTGAGTTCTCGGTGAGCTCTCGACAACATTGTTCGAACCTCGATCGACCTCCAGCAAGCTCCCATTGTGTCGTCCAAACCTTGACCCGATGCTCGAACTTAACTTCGGCCCAACATCTAATTGTAATATCCTTTACTATCGTAGTTAATTCTATATCATTTTCTTTAACACACAAGTTAGATCATAAAACTCATCAATTGATTTTATTATCAAAATCCAAAATTCAACAACTTAAAACCTAAAAAACTAAGCGAGTACCTCTAGACCATTATAATTAATTCATATGGATTTATTTAGATAAATTGATATCACAAGTCTAGGAGACATTAAATATGTTTTTGTGATTATTGAGGATTATAGTAGATATACTTGGACATACTTCTTGACATATAAAAACAATCAAACAAATTTAAAATGAAAAAGGTTTTATGATTTCTTCTATTCTTAATTATCATAGTGGTGAATTTAAAAATCATGATTTTCAAGGATCTTGTTATTCGAATGGGTATGACCATAATTTTTTACTCTAAAAAATTCACAACAAAATATTAGGATCATGTTGAGAGAAAGAATAGGAGTTTACAAGATAGGTTAACAATCATGTTTAATATGTTAGGATCAATTGGCACTAAGAGGGGGGATGAATTAGTGCAAGTGTAAATTTTAGTTTTAACAAAAACTTTTCACTTTAAGCAAGATAGACAAATCGAAGCTTTTCGTAACAAGTGAATAATTCAAAGAAAATTACTAAGTTACTTGCTTAAAAATGACTTAAGAGGAAATAAATAAATCCCAATAAAAGATAATCAACGTCGAAGGGAAGTGCTTGACTTGAAACTTTGCTTTCAAGGAGTAAGTAAAAATCATAAGCATCTATTCTATTCAAAACAATTAAGACTCAATAATTGCAAGTGAGTAGTAAATGTAATAATTAAGAAACACTCACAATTATAGTGGTTCGACACCAACGGGCCTACGTCCACTCCCGAATCCTCCTTCTTAAGGCACACCGGCGTCCACTACCGATCTTCTTTAGGTGAAGACCAAACCCTTACACTTGCTTACAAGGGAGACTTCAAGAACTTTCAAACTCTAAGCTCTCTCCCTTCCCCTTTTCTTTTTTTTTTTATAATTCACACACAATTTTTTTCACAGAATTATTGTATGGAATGCAAGAAAACTTGGGGTATTTATAGGCCCCAAATGACTTCAAAATTTAGAGCCAAAAATCATACTCACCCGAAAAATTCGGATATGGGCGATTCACCCATCGACCTGGGCGAGTCAACCATCGAAAGTGCTTAGATTCTTAGATACGAGCGATTCAACTGCCCAGCCTGGGCGATTCAGCTGCTGACAATCGCTCGAAATCCTGGGCGGCACCGGTTGGACCGTCGCTCACTAGCGATTTACCCGTTGGAATCTCCGGAAAAGTGGTTCCCTCCACTTTTTGAATTCCGGCTTGAACCTGATGTTGACCAATTCTTTGGTCAACTGATTGAGCTCAACTTGAGCTCAACTAAACCTCAAAGTGGACCCGGTTGCCTTATTGAGTTGATTTGAATTTCATCCAAATCCAACTCAATTAGGACTCAATCTCTAACTATGACTCAATGATTACAACTCTTAATGACCAACAAGCTAAACTAAGACCTAACTCCCGCTAATCTTACGGCGAGTCTTCCGGTCTTCTTCCAGCGATCTCCCAGTGAGCTTCCCGATCCCTTTGGCAAATCTCCTAGCGAACTCACAGCGATGTCCCACTACATTATCTGAACCCAGCTCGATGCCCAAGCTTGATCTTGACCCACCATCTGGTTATAACTTCATTGCTTCTGTCAAAGTTAGACCTGTAATTCTTCCTCTAACACACATGTTAGATTTAAACACTCATCAATTGATCTCATCATCAAAATTTGATATTCAACAATCTCCTCCTTTTTTATGATAACAATTAATTGATAACGGGAGTTAATCCTAACTCCCCCTAAATTCATGACATAATAAAGAAGACTTAAGTTCAAAAGAATTATATACTCTTAAATTCAAGTAAATCAAGACAATCAATATTTCAATCAAATCATATTTCAAGGATACTCATATATCAACAAAAATTTACTTTTAAATCATCAAGTCATAACTCATCAAGGATCTTCATGAATTTTAAACATTTAAAAATTTCAACTCATAAAGGATTTTCATGAACTTCAAATATTTAAAAATTTCAACTCATCAATAATTTTTATGAACGTCAAACATTTGAAAATTTCAACTCATCAATAATTTTCATGAACTTCAAATATTTAAAAATTTTCCCTTAAGTTATTACATAAGTCATCAACATCCATTTAATTATATAAGTCATCAACATCGATTTCTCCCCCTTTGTCATCAACAAAAAGGTGAAATGTGGGGCTAAAGATTTTAAGGCATATGAGTTTTTGTTCCCTCTTTTAAAATTACGATATGAGTCATTAAGAATTTTCTTCCTCTTGAGAACAAGAAGGAAAGAAAATAAGAGAGCAGTTATAAAAACATCATTAAACATAACTCTCAATTTTGTAAAGGTGAATTTCGAAGATAAAGTCAAAACTCCAAGACATTCAAGGAGATTCAAAAGCTTAAGAGTGACTCATGTATTTAAAATCATCTCATATAATTCCAAGCAAACATAGCAAATAAATATGTAAAGTAATAAAATCATCATCATACAAATTTTCTCTCCTTTTGCGAATAATAAGATAAACATCTCATGAGAATAATAAGATAATTTCAAAAATATTATCACAAAGAAAAATAGCTCATTTTCATGAAATCAAGCAATTCATATATTTTCATGATTTAGCATTCCAAGTTCTTTTCTAAGAAAATCAAATTGTTCTTTATTTAAGGGTTTTATAAAAATATCGACTAATTGATGCTTAGTGTTAATAAATTTCAAGGAGATATCTTGATAATTTACATGATCCCTTATAAAATGATGTCTAATATCAATATGTTGGTTCTTAAATATTGAATATAATTTTTAGTTAAACATATAGCATTTGTATTATCACACTTTATAAAAATATTTTTAATTTTATTCCATAATATTCTAGTGTGTTTTTCATTTAAATGACTTGGGCACAACATGCACTAGCTATAATGTATTCTGCTTCCGTAGTAGATAAAGTTACTAAATTTTGTTTCTTGGAAGTCAAAGAAACAAGTGCATGCCCTAAAAATTGATATGTTCTGATAGTGCTTTTTCTATATGTTCTACATTCACCAAAATCGGCATAAGAATAGGCAATCAAGTCAAAATTCTTTGCTTTTGGATACCATAATTCTAGTTTAAATGCTCCTTTTAAGTATCTAAAGATTCGTTTAACTACTTACAAATGAGAGACTTTAGGATTAAATTAAAACATTACACACAATCCAATATTAAATATGATATTCGGTCTAGTAGCAGTTAAGTATAATAAACTTCCTATTATTCCTTTATAAGTTTTTTTATCAAAGTTTTCTCCTTCATTATCTAAGTCCAACTTTGTATATGTGCTTATGAGAGTGTTTAATGCTTTAGCATTTTTCATCCCAAATCATTTTGTCAAGTTCAATATGTATTTAATTTGACTAATAAAAATATCATCATCAAGTTATTTTATTTGTAATCCTAAGAAGAATATTAACTCACCCATTAGACTCATTTTAAATTCTTGGCTCATTTCTTTAGCAAAAGACTCACATAAAGATTCATTTGTAGATCCAAAAATGATATCATCAACATAAATTTCAATAACAAGTAAATTATTTTCAAAATGCTTAAAAAATAATGTAGTATTAACCTTGCTTTTCAAAAATTTATTTGAAATAAGAAAAGAACTAAGTCTTTTATACCAAGCCCGAGGGGCTTATTTTAATTCATAAATAGCTTTTGTAAGTTTGAAAACATGATTAAGAAGAAGATTATTTTCAAAACCGGAGGGTTGTTCAACATATACTTCTTCGAAAATAAAACTATTTAGAAAAGCACTTTTAACATCGATTTAAAACAACTTAAATTTTTTAAAAGAAGCAAAGGCAAAGAGCATCCTTATGACTTCAAGTCTAGCCACGAGAGTGAAGGTTTCATCATAATCGATTCCTTCTTCTTAGTTGAAACATTTGACCACTAATCTAGCTTTGTTTCTAACCATGATACCATTTTCATCTTACTTGTTTCTAAAGACCCATTTAGTACAAATCACTAAATGATCATTAGGTCTAGGAACAAGCTCTCATACCTCATTTCTCTTAAATTGATTAAGCTTTTCATGTATTGCATTAACCCAAGAATCATCTCTTAGGGCCTTATCAATGCACTTTAGCTCGGTTTGAGAAAGAAACATAGCATTCGCATAAAAATTTTGAAAAGAAGACCGAGTTTGAACTCTTTTTGATATTTCTCCTATTATAAGCTCCATAGGATGATCATTCATATACTTCCAATCCATGGGTAAGGATTTGGAAGAAGATTCATCCAAGTTGCTTTTAGGAGTATTATCATTTAAATTCAAGTTACCAAGATCAACTTCATCATCAAAATCAATCTTTTTAAATTTAAAAAACTCATTAAAAATAACATGAATAGATTCTTCTATTACTAATGTTCTTTTATTAAAAACATGATAAGCTTTTGAAATAGAAGAATAACCTAGAAAAATGCCTTCATCGGATTTTACATCAAATTTACCTAAAGCATCATTTTCATTTAAAACAAAACATTTGCAACCATATATTTTAAAATAAAAAATATTAGGTTTTTTTATCATTCCATAATTCATAAGGAGTTTTAGTGAGTAATGGTCTTACAAGAATATTATTTAAAACATAGCATACCGTATTAACGACTTTGGCCCAAAAATATTTGGGTAAACTATGTTCATTTAACATTGTTCTAGCCATTTCTTATAAGCTCATCTTTTTTCTTTCTACTACCCTATTTTGTTGTGGATTTCATGAAGTAGAGAAATTATGCATATACCAATTCGAATCATAAAAATTTTGAAAATCATTATTTTCAAATTTTCCACCATGATTACTTCGTATTGAAGAAATCATATATCCTTTTTTATTTTGAAAAATTTTATAAAATTTTATAAAACATTTAGATGTATCACTTTTATGTGCCATGAAATAGGTCCGAGTATATCTACTAAAATCATCCACTATAAAAAATACATATTTACTACCACCTAAACTTGTAATATCAATTGGTCCAAATAAATTCATATGGATCAATTGAAGTGGCCTAGAGGTGCTTATTTGATTTTTCAACTTACAGCTATTCTTTATTTGTTTTCCTAATTGATAAGTGTCACATACTTTGTCTTTGATAAACTTAAGATTAGGTAAGCCTCTTACTAGTTCCTTGGTAGAAATTTGTTTAGAAGTTTCAAGCTAGCATGACCTAGTCTTTTATGCCAAATCCAAGCATCATCATTCAAAGCCAAAAAATAAGTTTCATTACAAAATTTATCAACATCTATGGTGTATACATTTTTCTTTCTCAAGGCAATCAAGGATTTATTTTTGTGTGGCAATTCAATTATGCAAGCATTAGGTTGAAATTTAACCACATATACTTTATCACATAATTGGCTAATACTAAGCAAATTGTGTTTCAAGCCATCAACCAATAATACATCTTCGATTAAGAGGTTTGATGTGTTATCGATTGTTCTTTTTACAATAATTTTCCCTTGTTGTTGTCTCTGAATGTAACAACTCCTTCACTTAAGCTAGTGAGCTTAGAAAAATAAGATGGATATTTGGTCATGTGCCTTGAGCATCTACTATCAAGATACTATTTAGTGCTCCTAGCTTTAGTTTGGAGATAAACCTACAAGAAAGACACTTTTGATATAGGTATCATTGGGTCCTTCATAAAGAACTTTATCTTTATTTTCTAATTGTTTATTATTATATAGAGTTCCCTTGGGAACCCATACAAGTTGATATGGACTACATTTTCTAAATAGGCATTTGTTTACCCTATGTCCCAATTTTTCACAAAAGTTACACTTATTCTTGGTGGCACATTTAATGTAAATCATTTTACAAAGATGGTTGGCTTTTGTTGAACATTACCAACAAAGTCTATGTCATTTCTATTATTAATATGACCCTTATTGGCAAGGATCATATTTAGGGATTTGTTTTCGATTTTAAATTTTTCTAAAATTATCTTAAGCATGATGCTTTCTTCTTTAACATTATCTAGCATCTCACATTTAGAACATATGTTATGTGATACTAATGAATCATACATTTCATCAAGTCTACTAACTAACAATTCATGATCATTCTTAAGCAACTTAAAAGATTTGCTAAGTTTTCTAAACTCATCAAACAAATCATGAAACATGCTTAATAATTCCCAAAAAGAAACACTTAATGAATCACTAACCTCATATTTTATCGTCATTAGAGCATAGTTAGGAACTTCATCTTTGGAGTGGTCTTCTTCATCCGAAGAGCTTGAATCGTCCCAAGTGGCCGAAAGTACTTTCTTCTTGTGTGTTGGTTTCTTCTTCAAATGAGGATATTTATTTTTGAAATGTTCCAATTTTTTGCATTCATAGCATATGATATTGTCCTTCTTCGGTTCTTTTTTATTTTTATAGTTTTTATTTTTTATATTTTTTTAATTTTTTTATAATAATTCAATATCATGGTCCTCATTATTGGAGGTTTCACTCGAGGATAGGAACCTAACATGGTCGGGTCCATCGGTTTACAATTAATTCAAGTTGAGTCATGTCAATCTATACAGTCGGGGTCAGCTATGGGTCGTGTGAACCCAATCGAGTTAGTTATGAGTTGATTGAAGTTAGTTATTATCTTCAATAGATAATATTTTTTAGTTGATTGAAGTTAGTTATTATTTTTAGTTAAGAGTCTATCAATTAATTAAGAGTCTATCAATTAATTAAGAGGCCAAGTTTAGTATAACTCTAAGTCCAAGCATAGAGGGACTCTTGGTAGCACACTATAAATCATAGTGTAAACTCTTTCATAAAGAAATCAATGAAGAAGTCTTATTTTAGCTAATATGCAAAAACCCCAAGAGACAGATCCCTTCGATCCTCTCAAAATAATCATTTATCCCTATTTTTCATCTCCATTAATTATATAATTCTATGAGGTTGTATCAATAAACTTTTGTTATATATTGTTACTTAATTATCCAATACTCATATCTATAAAATAATATTTATCTAACAATTATCTTATAATTTTTTCTTAAAATCTGAAAGCAATAATCACACATGACTTTATATCACTCATCATTTTAACTATTCAAATTTTACTCTATAAATAATATTTTTATTGGTATCTTATATTTGTCAGATAATTAATTTAAGATACATAAGATAATTGATTTTCATTTGTAGGATTCCTTCCATATTAAATATCAGTTTTTTTCCCGTGTTTGACACTGCTCTATAAATAATATTAGTTTTTTTCATATTAAAATCATTCAGGTTTAAACAGGCTTGCTCTTGATCTACCAAATCTAGTGTCTAGCTTTTGACAAGTGTGTTTCCCATTTTTCTAACTTCAACGACTATATGTTGGCTTCAGAAATTTCGAGCACGAAGTTCGTCCGTACATTATCAAGAGGAATAGTGGAACCAACCTCTAGGCTGAGACCTACGAATTAGGGTTCGCATGATGTTAATAATGGAAGCTTTACATTTCTGAATTTATACACATGTTCCTGAATCTTCACACCATTTAAGCATGAAGCTTAAAGCATATAACATGGCATCCGTGATGAAAGGAACAACGAAACGTGGTATCTGTCTATGTCTCTTTGGACTCGTAAAAACATGAATGGATCGAGAACAAACCAAATGCAAAAGCAGTTCCAAAAACCAATGGGCAGGTTGATATATACCTCAAGGCAATGAATTCAAAGATGCTGCTATTCTTGCTTTATTGTGGGCTACAAATACTTCATCAGTGGCGGGGTCAAACACCTTTTTTGAGAGTGCACATTCATTGACTCGAGGTATTTATACCCATTCTTGCTGCACCACATAAATATTTGCATTCTTTTACTGTAACTACATTTTCAAGACGATCTTACTTATAGCTTGGTGCTTCCACCTGAACACATGCATGCAGCCAATAAAGTTATCAGATATTTTTATAAAAAAAATTCTTTATATGAAAAAAATAATGAAAGAATTTAATTAAAATATTATTTTATTTATAAAATTAAAAAATAAAAATATTTTTGTTTTAATATGAGATACACAGTTCATCATTGAATGTAAAAGGAATACTGTGTGAATTAAGTATTGTGGAACCAGTATGAGTAATAATAATTCTGTTACCGTCATCGATGATGATGATATCGTCATTACCTCCATAGTTATTGTAGATTAATAAATTCTAAGGATTAAAGTTGATACGATTAGAAAAGTTGGAATCCACTCCAATTAGTTGGATGAGCAGTCGAAGTAGTCATGGTATTCACTTGAGGCCAACTTGATATAATAGGAAGGCTGGGTCGAGATCGACTGACTTTGATGGAGTGTCCGACTTTATCATACAATTGACAGACAACTCTTTGTTGGTTTGGATTGTCGGGATGCCAGGGCTGCTGATGAGTACTGAAGTTTTCACCCTGATAGTTATTGAAGTTTGGATTGAAAAATTGATGATGATATATTTGTGTGTTACCCATATGTCTAGGAGACATTTTGTTTAATCATTTGTTGATGTTTTTAGTATTTTGGTGGCTCCTTCTCTTGAACTTTTTACTGACTTGAGATGTGATGGTCGATATGACATTTTGTCCTCACTTTCAAATATGTCTCATAGCCAGTTAGCTTATTGTTGAGTTCTTCGAATGACATCGATATGTCTTTCATGGTATCAGAGCATTATATGTAGATGATGCAGACATATAAGGATATGTACTAATTTAAAAGATCCAGATGTGCGTCTACAATAGAGGGGTTGTGGTTCTTCGGCTGAGTCTGATAGTTCTACAATTCTTATGGCTGAAGACCTAAGCAATTCCTGTGCTAAATCAGATCTAGGATAAAAGCAGTGCTGGAGGCAAGAGGTGAAGCCGATTGTCTATGTTTCATGGTGTAGTGTGATGCTCCGGTTTTTGTTCTTGCAAGGAATAATAGTTCCTCTCAACATATTGGACTCATCTCCATCAATGTTGCAACTTCAATACCTTTCAAATAATCCAAGGGCGAAAATTATGCATCTTGATGAGCACAATTCTCTAATCTTCTATTTGGATATGACCAAATAGGTTATATCGATGGTTCTCTCAATTGTCCGCCAGAAAGGATCCAAATACCAAGAGAACCCGATCTAGTACCAAATATTGCTCGCAAACTATGGTTATGTCAAGATCGTCTTGTCCTCCAAGCAATTTAAGCCTCAGTCACTAGATAAGTCACCCCACTGATATCTTCATACAACATCGCATTGGAAGCATGGTCCCAATTACAAACAAAATAATACTTCAATTGAATTCTTTCCTGACTTTTTTTTGGTAAAAGATTTGAGCATGGGGACATCCTTGGTCTAAGGCCCAAATAAAGATAATATTTATGAGTAGTCGTCAGCTTCCCAAATTACCTAGCCCACTATTCACTCTTCAGTTGCAACATTAATTGATGTGTGGTATCTGTTGGTTACAGGTGCCCTGCATGCCAATCACGTGAGTGATGGCACGTGTGACACGCTGTATGATCTTTTTACTTATGATTAATATTAGCATATTCTCACATTATATTATTTGTTACATATATATTGTGACGTTCTTGGTCTTTGCAATAGGAATTGGATCGTGATGAGATCACGATAATGAGATCGATTCACCTTTAAACACATATCCTAAATAATCCCGGTCATAGGTTACTCGAGAGGGATATTGAGATAACCGGATAGATCGGTGTACTATATACCCGTCTATATGATGGAGGCGACTAGTCTCAGAGCCACTTGTGTGGAGATACTAAGGATATAGTACAGGTGCTCATTAAAGAATGAGTTCACTAATTGATCCGCTTATGGAATATTGTATGGTTAATGATACCTAATGTCAAACAGCGATTCCATGGTCCCAGTTGTGTATCTGGTCCTTAGACTTGAGACACCAAGGATGCCTTGTATGAGTACTCCTTTCTTTGACGCCAGACTTATAGGTTTGGAAAGCTCCAGATCTGGTACAACTAGTTATCGGGATTGGTAGCCAATCTTACAAAGGCAATTGAGTGTCAATAGAGGATCATTCATTCTCGATATCACAAGAGGAATATCTCATATATGCTTGCTTGGACAAATCCCTAGCCAGGGTCATTTGGATTGAGAGAGAAGGAGTTCTTTGGTAGAATCCAATTAGAGCAAGACAAACTGATTCCGTATATGACCTGACAGTACTATATCCAATATACGGTCTCTAGGATATTAGTTGGATGAGTGATTATAGATACATGGTAACTGTGGACAGACAGGTCCGATGGATTTGATCCCCCTGTATGAAAGATTGGTTTTAAACTGCGTGTGATGAGATTCAATCGCGTAGAATCGTTCTACGCGTTCTTGCTGCGTTTTCGCAGTGAAGGAAGCCCTTGCAAGGGGCACCCGGGCATGGCCACGGCCAGCCCACTTGCAGGGGCGGCCGGCTGCAGCCAAGGCCCCCCACAAGGGGTCGGCTGGCTGTGGCCAGGCCCCCTGCAAGGGGCGGCCACCCGCAGTGGTAGCAGTCCCGCGGGCACGAACGGCTACAGCCAGCTCGCAAGGGGTTGCCGCCAACAGCCAGGCCGCAAGGGCCTGCTGCCCACGGCGCGACCGCAAGGGGCAACCGCGGCTAGGGCTGCCACCTGCAAGGGCGCAAGGGGCACCCCCGCGGCCAGGGCTGCCACCTGCAAGGGCGACCGCTCCTGCCAGCGACCGCCAGCAGGGGCAGCGCCCGCAAGCTATCGCCTTAAGGCACCTGCGCAGGGCAGCGGCAGCGACGGCGGCGGCGCAGATGGGGGCAAGGAGAGGCCACGGCCAGCCCCCATGCAGGGCCGGCCACGCCGGCTGCAAGGGGCAGCTGCCAGCATGCACGGCCGCCCGCGAGAATTTCTGGCGCTTGCGGGCGTAGGCAATGCCTGCAGCCAGGCCGCAAAGGGCAGCCTCGCGGCCAGGGCTACCGGCTGCAAGGGCGGCCACTCCTACAGGGGCAACGTCCGCACAAGGCGGCACCGCCCGCCTACGAGGTGCCGCCCGAGGGCAACAGCGCCTATCGCAGCGACATAGTGAGGGTAAGGGAAGAGGGCTAGGGCATCCTTTTGAGAAATGGATGATCATACCTCTATGAATTAGAGAAATTCTGAGGATTGTCCTCATGTATAGAATTTTCAAAATCCCCTCAATAATTCTGAAAATTCCATGGACTATCCTCTGATCCAAAATTATTAAAATACCCTTGATAATTTTAAAAATTTTGAGCATATCCTGATTTCCAAAAAAATAATCAATTAAATAGTTTAATTAATTATTACATATATCTAGTAATCTTACATATGATGTGATGTACATGTGATGTATGATGTGGATGGATGATCATGAGCCATGTGTTCTGATGTGTGTAATTATGATTATTATTATTATTGGGGCATGTGAGCCTGTGTTTTTCTCATTTATTGTTGGGCTTGCGTGCTTGTGATTATTTGTAATTATATTGAGAGGCGTATCGGGAGCGTGGAGGTGATAGTGGGACCCACGATGTCGTGGTGGGAGATTACGACGCATGGTGATGCAACAATCTGACGGAACCAATGATGATGAGATCAACAATCACAGGGCATGGAGATGCGTCGATGCACACATAGATCTTATTGTGTGTGATTAGGCCCATTGGCTCGGGCTTAATCATATTAGGTGACAGCTCATGATCATCCGGTGTGGCTTGCAAGTGTGATATGTTATACACATACTAGATATATGTATATATATATTTGTATGTGATGTAGATATATATTAAATATGTATGTGTGTGACACGACATATTAGGAGACCGAGAGAAAACAAAAGCCCCTCCTACGATAATATTAAATCGGTAAGCGTGAGGTAATAAGATTGACCCACATGACCTTCCATCGTTATAGGAAGAAATTGAATCACAATATAGGTTGAGTTGGTCGAGTCCCTCGAGGCTCACCTATCTACGTGATCGAGTTCTTGCCTACGACATAGAGATGTCACCGGTGACCTGAGGACATGGTATGCTTGGTCGAGTCCCTCGAGGGCATATCATTGAATCAGACTCATCTTGTAACGATGGTGATGACTTAACTGAACGTTATGGTTCGTTGAGTCCCTCGAGACCATGATGATTCGGAGGCCGAACGTGACGGGAATCATAAGGAGTTGTGATTGGCAAGAGTTGCCTACCTTTTGGGCTTAGTGTAATTAGTCGAGTCCCTCGAGGTTGCACTAAGACGCCAATTGGATCCCGATCCCCACTGGGAGTCTGCCGGAGACTTTCATCTCACGTGTCGAGGGTGTCGCGTGATTCGCTAAGAAAATAGTGGGAGCACATTAAGATAGAAGTTCATATCTTAATTAGTATTTTCTACAAAATCTACATGTTATTTATTTTTGTTATATCTTGTTTTGTTAAAAACATGTCGCTCACAAACCCCCTACGTGGCATACTTGATGCCAATCGCCTCACTGGTCCAAACTATACAGATTGGCTCCATAATTTGAGAATTGTTCTCACGACGGAGAAAATCGCATACGTCCTTGATACATTCGTGCCCACGCCGGAAGAAGGGGCAAGCGAGGATGAGATCGCTCACTATGTGAAGTACATAATGATTCCACATTAGCAAAATATTACATGTTGGCCTCCATGACTCCTGAGTTACAAAGGCAACATGAGAACATGGATGCAGATTCTATCCTTCTTTATCTCTGCCAGCAGTTTGAGAAACAGGGAAGAACTCAAAGATATGGGATATCTAATAAACTCTTCCAAGCTAGGATGACAGAAGGGACATCGGTTGAGAACCATATCCTAAAGATGATAGAGTGAATCGAGAAACTCACAGGTCTAGGAATAGTCCTAGAGGATAATCTGTGCATTGATCTTATACTTCAGTCCCTACCAGATTTCTTTTCTCACTTCATCATAAATTTTAACATGAGCAAGTTTGAGGTGACTCTCCCTAAGCTCCTCAATATGTTGAGGGAAGCTGAGAGTGCTATCAAGAAGAAGAAGTCAGTTCTCTATATTGGTGAGACCAAAAAGAAAAGGAAGGCTAGCAAGAACCTTAAGAAGGGCAAGGGCAAAGAAAGACCAGGTAAGACAAAGGTTGCTAAGAAATACCCGGGAAAGGACAAAGGATAATGTTTCCACTGTGGCCAAAACGGATATTGGAAGAGGAACTGTAAGGACTACCTTGCAAAGAAGGCGAGAGAGAAGCTTGGAGAGGCTTCAGGTATATTCATGATCAGTCTCTACATCTCAGATTTTCAAGATAACACATGGGTATTGGATACCGAGAGTGTTTATCATATCTGCAATTCATTGCAAGTTCTAGCAAGACCTAGGCGATTGGCTAGAGGCGAGATGGACCTCAAGATGGGCAATGGAGCAAGAGTTGCTGCAGTTGCTATTGGAGAGGTCACCCTACATCTGCTTGGTGGAGCTATTATTGCATTGGATGCATGCTATTTTATTCTCTCTATTATCAAAAATATTATATCCATCTCTTGTTTGACAATTAGTGGATATAAATTAGTTTTTGGGAACAATAGTTGTTCAATAATTATGGATGATGAGATCATCACTATAGGGACCCTTATAAATGGCTTATATATGTTAGACACTTCTCCACATATCATGAATATAAATATGTCTAAGAGGAAAAGAGATGAGGTGAATAATGCATACCTATGGCATTGTAGGCTAGGTCATATACATGAGGGAAGGATTCAAAAGTTGTTGAAAGATAGATACTTAGATCCATTTGACTATGAGACATATGCAACTTGCGAACCTTGCCTTCGTGGGAAGATGACCAACTCTCCTTTTAGTCGAACTAGAGAGAGCCACCGAGTTATTGGAACTCATACATAGTGATGTATGTGATCTCATGTCGACTCAAGCTATAGGTGGTTACTCATACTTCATTAGATTTACTGATGATTTCTCTAGGTATGGACATGTGTACTTAATGAAGTACAAATCTGAGGCCTTCGAGAAATTCAAGAAATATAAGAATGAGGTAGAGAACCAAATTGGAAAGAGTATTAAGACTGTTTGATCAGATCGAGGAGGAGAGTACTTGAGTATGGAGTTCACCCATTTCCTCCGGGATAATAGGATTCTATCCCAGTGGACACCTCCTTATACACCTCAGCTCAATGGTGTATCAGAAAGGAGGAATCACACGCTGTTAGACATGGTGCGATCCATGATGAGTTTCGCTAACCTACCCGTCTCATTTTGGGGGTATGCCCTAGAGACTACAGCTGACCTTCTGAACAGAGTTCCACCAAAGTCGGTAGTGTCTACACCATATGAGATATGGAAAGGAAAGAAGCCTGATCTTAAAATCGTTAAGATTTTGGGCTGTCCTGCCCACGTTAGAAGACACAACCCTGATAAGTTTGAATCAAGGACATAATGGTGCACATTCGTGGGATACCCAAAGAAAACTTGTAGGTATTATTTCTATCATCTCGAGGACCAAAGGTCTTGTTGCCAAGAGAGCATGTTCCTTGAGAAGGAGCATATTCTTAGTGGAAACAATGGGAGTGAGATAGAATTGAGCGAGGTTGGAGAACCTAGCTCAAACACCATTCCAGAGCCCGAGTCTGTTCAGGTACCTAACACACAAATTTCAAATTTACATAGGTCTAGTAGAGTATCTCACTCTCCTGAAAGATATGTGGGACATATCAGTGGAGATAACTCTCAGGATGTTGATCCTCAGACCTACGATGAGGCTATTATGAGTATAGACTCCGGGAAGTGGCAAGAAGCCATGAATTCTGATATGGATCACATGTACTCTAACAAGATTTGGAATCTTGTGGATACACCTAAGGGTATTGCACCCATCGGCTATAAATAGATCTTCAAGAAGAAGATTGGAGTGGATGGAAAGGTAGAGACCTATAAAGCAAGGCTGGTAGCTAAAGGATATCGTCAAAGACAATGAGTTGACTATGACGAAACTTTTTCACCTATAGCCATGCTTAAGTCCATTAGAATTATTTTGGTCATTGCAGCACACTATGACTATGAGATCTGGTAGATGGATGTCAAAACGGCATTCCTCAATGGCAACCTCGAGGAAGAAGTGTATATGATACAACTAGAGGGATTCATATCCAAAGAGAGTTCAGATAAAGTGTGCAGGTTGCTTAGATTCATTTATGGATTGAAGCAAGCTTCCCGAAGTTGGAACATAAGATTTGATGAGGTGATCAGATCTTATGACTTCGTTAAGAACGAAGATGAGCCTTGTGTGTACAGGAAGGTAAGTGGAAGCGTTATCACTTTCTTGGTGCTATATGTGGATGACATCATAATCATTGGGAATGATGTAGGAATGCTCTCCACAATAAAGGCTTGGCTATCTAGAAACTTCTCCATAAAAGACTTAGGGGGAAGCATCCTATATTTTGCAGATTCGGATCTATAGAGATAGATCCAAAAGAATGCTTGGCTTGTCCTAGTCTAGGTACATAGACTTAATTGTCAAAATGTTTGGTATGGAGAATTTGAAGAGAGGTCTTATACCGATGAGACATGGAATATCACTTTCTAGGAATATATCCCCAAAGACTCCTAAAGAAAGGGCAGACATAGATAAGATACCTTATGCCTCAGCGATAGGGTCTATCATGTATGCGATGCTATGTACCAGGCCTGATATAGCACATGCTCTGAGTGTCACGAGCAGGTATCAAGCAGATCCAGGTTTAGAACACTGGAAGGCAGTAAAATGTATCCTTAAGTACTTGAGAAGGACTAAGGATCTTTTACTGGTATATGGAGAAGGTAGCCTCCAGGTTGAGGGCTACACGGACTCGAGTTTTCAGTCCGATATTAATGATAGCAAGTCAAATTCAGGGTATGTTTTCACCATGAATGGAGGAACAGTAAGCTGGAAGAGTTTCAAGCAAGATTCCACTGCTAACTCGACCACAGAGACGGAATACATTACTGTAATAGAAGCAGCAAGACCCAGGGATTTGGATGAAAAAGTTCAACAAGGATTTGGGAGTCATACCAAGCAGCGTGGAGCTGACTCTCATATATTGTGACAGTGACAGGGCAATAACTCTAGCAAGGGAACCCAGGTCTCATCAGAATTGTTCTGAGGAGGTTCCATCTGATTAGAGCGATCATGACCAGAAAAGATATAGCAATGGAAAGAGTTTCATCCGAAGATACATTGCAGATCCACTGATGAAGTCGCTGGCTCAGATTGTATTTGAGTGTCACAGGGGTCTGATGGGGATCAGACACATAGGTGATTGGCTTTTGGTTAAGTGGGAGATTGCTGGTTATAGGTGTCATGCATGCCAATCACGTGAGTGATGGCACGTGTGACACGCTGTATGATCTTTTTGCTTATGATTAATATTGGTATATTCTCACATTATATTATTTGTTACATATATATTGTGATGTCCTTGATTCTGTGCAATGGGAATCAGATCGTGATGAGATCACGATAATGAGATTGATTCACCTTTAAACACATATCCTAAATAATTTCGGTCATAAGTTACTCAAGAGGGACATTAAGATAACCGGATAGATCGGTGTGCTATATACCCATCCATATGATGGAGGCAGTTGGTCTCATAGCCACTTGTGTGGAGACACTAAGGATATAGTACAGGTGCTCATTAGAGAATGAGTTCACTGATTGATCCGCTTATGGAATGTTGTATGGTTAATGATACCTAATGTTAGACAGCGATTCTATAGTCCCAGTTATGTATCTGGTCCTTAAACTCGAGATACCAAAAATGTCTTGTATGAGTACTCCTTTCTTTGACGCCAGACTTACAAGTTTTGAAAGCTCGAGATCTGGTATAGTTGGTTATCGGGATTTGTAGCCAACCTTACGAAGACAATTGAGTGTCAATAGAGGATCATCCATTCTTGGTATCATGAGAGAAATATCTCATATGTGTTTGCTTAGACAAATCCCTGGCCAGGGTCATTTGGATTGAGAGAGAATGAGTTCTCCGGTAGAATCCGATTAGAGAAAGACAAACTGATTTCGTATATGACCTGACAGTACCATATCCAATATATGGTCTCTGAGATATTAGTTGGATGAGGGATTATAGATACATGTTAACTGTGGACAGACAGGTCCGATGGATTCGATCCCCCTGTACCGTCTGGGGACTATGGCGTAGTGGCCTAGTATGTCCATAGTCGATGAGTCGAGTGAATTATTATGGAGATAATAATTCACTATATCAGACAGAGTTCTAATAGGAGTGACTCACGGCCAGCTCGGTATTGGGCCTAGAGGGTCATACCCATATGGTGGATGCTTTAACGAATAGAGGATTGGATGAAGATCCAATTAGTCCCTATTCTCATTAGATGAGACCCTATATTGATGGGCTCCTTAATTAAGGTCCAATTATAGGCCTAAGGAGATTATTGGATAGAGATCCAATAATGCAAGATTAGTGGGTTTTTGGATGGAGATCCAATACCCACTAAGGAAGGAGCCCTAGGGTTTTGGTGGCTCTCTATTAATAGGAGGGGAGACTCAAGGTTGATGGGCTACAACTTTAGCCACCACCTCCTATTCTCCTCCCTCCCTCTGCGCAAGAGTTGCGATATCAGATTGGAGGAGTTTCGTTGTAGAGATCCATCGTATGGATACCGCTAGAGAGGAGGACGCTTGACATTCTTCATCTTCTCCATCCGGATCTGAAATACACGAATATATGATCTCCCTAGGTAAAATCAATCTCTCTCACATTGCGGTTTTTGTGTTTTTCTCGCGACCCCAATCTTTTGCACGATGATTTGATCTGTGTGGAAAACCAGTTTTTATTTTTGATTTCCGCTGCGCATGTGATACACCCGCTGAGGTTTCCCAACAGTATCGTCGTTTTGGTCATCCCTTATCAAACAAAAATTAATTTCTCGTTATTCTCTTAAACTATAAAAATTAGTAGCATTATAACTTATTGTGATGCTTGTCTTAGCAATGGAAGTCATAAACTACCCTTTGAACTATCCGTCATATCATGTTCTGTGCCATTTGAAATAATTTATACAGATGTTTGGGCCCTGCCCCAACCAATTCTTTTGACAATTTTAGATTTTTGACATTTTCATATATTTACCTTACTAAATATACATGGTTATATCCTCTTAAATATAAATCAAAAGTTTCTATAGTCTTTACTCATTTTGGAAAGTATTCGAGAACTTTTTTCAGTTTATAATTAAAATAATTTACTCTGATTGTAGAGATGAATATTAAGTCCTAATATCTTGTTTCTTAGCTTATGGTATACAACACCTCAAATCATCACCACATAGTCCTCAAAAACTCAAAGTATTTGGTTATCTATGTTATCCATGGCTACGACCCTTATCTCTCATAAATTAATACTGAGATCTAAGCCTTGAATCTTCATATGATACTCTTTTGAACATAATACTTTCCGATGTTATGATCCCTAAACTCAAAAAGTCTTTATATCACGTCATGTTATTTTTGTAGAGTCTACCTTTCCCTTCCAAAAATATGGGTCTTCAACCATGAGAGCCACTCCAACAAATATACATCATTGGAGCATTCTTTTGACCTAATCAAATGATCCTCTCACCACATCATTCAGTCCTTCCCATCAAGATACACATTTTATTGTTCCTCTAGTTGAACAGATCCTCACTCCCTCCACTACTCCTTCACAAATTCATCTTATTAATGACACACTACCCTTAGAAATACAATCACTACCATGACCTTCTCCTAGACTAGTGACTCTGAAGAACCTCTGTTTGACTAGGTACTTGTTCGTGCCTCTCCATCAATACATATATTTACTATGCAACCTAACAATCATGTCACACCTGACCATCCCATGATCACACGTTTCAAAAATGATATTTTAAAACTACGTCAAGTACTTGACCTTCATGCTACAATAATTTTTTCTCCAGAGCCAATTAAACCCACCACCATCACTCAGGCCCAAAAATCTCTACATTGGTGTAAAGCCATGTGTGAAGAATATGATATCTTACTTCATAATTCTACATAGCCCTTTCATCATAAACAAACTATAATCGAGTGTAAATGGGTTTTTTGAATTGAGCAGAACCCAGATAGATCTGTTGCTAGATATAAAACACGTTTAGTGGCCAAAGGTTTTCATCAACAATCCAGTATTGACTTCATAGAAACATTCAGCCCCATTGTTAAGCTGACAATGATTCAACTTATCCTGAGTTTGACCGTCACCAAAAGCTAGCAATTACGACAATTGGATGTTAATAATGCTTTCTTACATGGGACTTTAACTAAAGATGCCTTTATGTAGACCTCCAGGCGTCATCTATCCTCAGTATCCAAAACATGTTTATAAATTATAAAAAACTATATATATACTTCGTCAAGCTCCAAGAGCCTGGTACACCGAACTTGGCTTATTTTTTGTATCAATTGGCTTTATCAATAATAAATCAGATACTTCATTATTTCTATGAAAATAAAATGAAGGTACAATATATCTATTAGTATATATGGATGACATTATCATCACAAGCAATAATCCTATGGAGACCAAGGGATTCCTATCCTATTTCCATTAAAGATCTCAGAATGCTAGTTACTTTCTCAGAGTGGAAGCTACATATACATTTTAGGACTCCTTCTATCTCAAAGAAAGTGATATTCAAGTTCTATTATCAAAGATAAATATGCAGAATGCTAAAGAGGTTGTTGTTCCACTCATTATTACTAAATTACTTAAGTTATATGATAACAATGCTACTATGGATCCTACACAATATCGACAAGTAGTTGGCTCTTATAATACTTATGTCTCACTCATCCAAAATGAGTCCTGTAATATCTCAAAAGGACTCTCAGCCATGGATTCTTTCTCCGAAAACACTCACCACTTCATCTCTATCTATGCCTTTGTTGATGTTGATTGGGCAGGAAACATTAATGACAAAAACTCTACATCGGGATATTATCTTTCTTGGAGCAAATCCAATCAGTTAGAGTTCAAAAAAGTAAAAGACAGTCGTAAGGTCTACAACTGAAATGGAATACCGAGCCATTACCACCGCTACTATAAAACACAAATGGGTCACGAATCTACTGAAAAAATTGGACATCAACTTCATCATAACTCCTATAATATATTGTGATAATGTCGGAGCTACCTACCTATGCACTAATCCAGTGCTCTACTCGCGCATGAAACACAATGTCATAGACTTTCATTTTGTTAGGGATTAAGTTGTAAGACATCAACTATAAGTTTCTCACATACATATTGCCAATCAACTAGTAGACTCTCTCATAAAGCCGCTCACTCGTAAAGTATTTTCTTTACATCGGTCCAAAATCGACATCCTTGACAGAAACTCAATCTTGTGAGGGCATGATAGAAGATATGGATAGAAGATAAAAGATACGATCTTTAACAACTTCAAGATTATCTCCAATCGCTTGAAGCTGATTCTATATAATCTTGATAGAGAAAATATTCTCCTCTAAACCTGTATAAATAATCTATAAAATATATCATACTATTCTTCATACTTCCTAGTCTATCACTCTCCTCGATGTATGGCTTGAATGAGGCAAGTAAGGAGAAGGCCAAAGCAGCAAGACCTACTCCTTCCTCTCGCCTCAAAGGGAGTAATGGGTGGATCGAGCAATGTGATGTGCTCAGGGTTGGTCTTGAATTCGGTGGGCACAGCGAAGGTTAGAACTTTAAGTTAATGTGTCCTTTGTCGACAAGAACATGCACCATCAAGGATTGCAGAGGAGATATCATTATGGAAGGATGGGAATTTTTGACGAGCATAAACACCTAAATACATAACACGCAAACACACTCGGAAGAGACGAGGAGTTTAAATTCTGATATGCCTTGTGTGATCTGAGAAAGCTCAGAACGACAAAGGTGGCTAATGACATGGAGTTGTACCAGGTGATGGTGTGGCTGGGCTGCGACCCAGTGTTCGTCATCAGTGTACTTACAGTACTTAACAACATCCATAGAAAGTCCACTAGGTGATAACTGATCCGGGAGGATCTCACATAGTTCAGACACAAATCTAGTCCAATGTAATCCCAATTGAAATCCAATTTGATCCCAATCAAGTCCAATCTCAATCGTTAAGCTAGATTTCAGCTTATCTAAGTCACATCTAATCTCAACAATTGGTCAAGTCCTAGTTCAAGTAGGAGCCGGGCCTCAACAATAATAGATGGCCAAAATATCTTAAAGCAGATGAAAAGGAAGCCTGTTGACTTTTCAAGAATATACAGAAAAAAAAAGTATCTTTAGAATTTTTCATGTATTTATTTTTTAATCATATAAAAAATAAAACTTCATCACACTATCTACAACTGAAATTGAATATGTTACAATAATTACATGTTGTGAATAAGTAATTTAGATGAAAAACAGAAGATTATAAACTTTGCCTAAAAATATTCTTGTAAAAAGTGAGAATACTAATGCAATTTATTTATTAGATAATCATATTCAATATTTTAAAACCAAGCATATTAATATTAGACATTATTTCACTAGGGATCATATAAACAATCATGATATATTTTTGGATTGCAATGACATGAAACATCAATTAATTGATATTTTTACTAAATCATTAAGTAAGGAATAATTTAATTTCATTAGAAGAGAATTAAGTATGTTGAATCTTTTAAATATATGATTAAAGATATTTTATTATTTATTCTTGTATGATTCTTTCTTTTTGCTAATAACTAAATGGGATATTTACTCAAACGCTTGATGTTCTTTCATTTAACTTCTCAGTGTCCATCACTTGAGATTTATTTTATATGAATTATAATTTTTTACTATTTATTCTCCTATAATTCTTTCATTTTACTAATGATTATGGAGGATATTTATCAAAATGAATCATAATTTTTCAGTATGCCATCTTTAAAATATGATATTTCATCATATTTTAAAGATGACATGCAGATAAGGAGAGTCTTGTTAAGACCCTATCATCAATTGACATCTTGGTATCCATAACTTAAACTTATCTTTGATGACATAATATTGAGATCTTTATGTATTATGATATCAAAGTTATATTAATTTTAATACAATTGGAACATTGATACAAAGAGGGAGGAATAATATGATGATAGTATTCTCTTCTTTTTACTCATAACAAAGGTGAGAATTAGTAATTCATGCCTTTTGTTTATGATCAAACTAAAATTGGTGACTCATGTATAGACAAGATGAATTATGATACCTTATGATTTTTTTTCTTATTATACAACTTATATTTGATTTATGTAATAGATAACTTATAGTTTTATTTCGATTGACATTATATATTGATAAAGGTTGAAATTTGAAACTTGAAATAATTATGATTATAACTTCAAATTTAAAAAATGATTGAATATTGATTTTTGAGCTTGAATGATTGAATCATAATATCAATAAGATTAAATTTATTTCGACTTGAATTTAGTATAAGTATTTAAAATAATATATGATCATTTGGGTTCAAATTTATCATAACTTTTCTAAAATGGCATATAGATGGGGGAATTTTGTTAAAAATCCATCATCAATTAGCTGTTATTATAAAAAACGGAGAGATTGTTAAATTCTGAATTTTGATAATAAAAGCAATTGATTAGTTTATTAGACTAAATATATATATTGAGATAAGTGATGCAAAAACTACTTCGATCACGAACTTAGAACATCGAAGGACAACTATCGTGTATAAGAGTCAGACATTGCACCAAAAAATTATTATGTCAAAAATTGAACGTCGAACTGGAGGATTGATCAACGTACCAAAGATTGAACTTTATGTTATAGGTTCGGGCATCATATCAAAGGGATCATATATTGCATCAGATGATTAGATGTCTTGGAAAAGTTGACATACCGATAAAATTGGCGATATATCAAATGAAAGGGCGATGTGCCGAAGGTTCAAATAAAGTATCGAAAGACCGGATGACATGCCGAAAGAATGTACAACATGTTGAAAGCTTTGTAAATATATTAGATATATGGATGATTTATCAAAGTCTTGACCGAGGTCATTTTGGGTTAGTTTGAGATGATATTAAGTCAAAACAATGCTAACTTGTCAAGAAAATCATTGGGCTTGAAGCTAGGCTAAAAAGATAAACAACCTAAAGCAATCTTATGTGGTGATACTGATAGACTAGGCTATAGTACAATCGATAAGCACTATTTTATGCTTATTAGGCCTTCTGGTGGTAGTATCACCCAAAATTCAAATTTTGCAATGGTAGTACCGTAGGAGTCCAAAATTACGCTGTCAAAAGTTGGGGCAATAGTACCACTCGTATCCTAAAATTTTTTAGGATTTAAATTTTTTGGCTCTATTTTTTTACCTTTTTGAGGCCTATAAATATATTACTTAGGCTTGGTTGATAGGGCATCGATTCATGAGTCAGTAAAGTGTTGTAGCTCTCTCTTTATGCATTGTTTGAGTCTTTTCCTCCCTCTTTTGGTTTAGTTTGATATTGAGTTATAGGAAGTGAGAGAACCCTTATAAAAATGTGTGTGAAGGTTCTCTTGTAAGTCTGTAGAAAAGAGAACAATTGTAATAAAGATAGTTGACCTTTGCCCATTGAAAAGAAGATTAGTAGTGAAAACCGATGACCTTGGAGGAATCGAGAGTGGACGTAGGTCGAAAAGACCGAATCACTATAAATCGATTTGTATTCATTCTATTGCTTGTGATTTTTATTTGTGATTACTACTTATTACTATTCATTTGACTCATAAACTTTACTCGCACTTGATATTTGATTTATTATATTTTTAATATAGATTTTATGATCAAAGTTTGACCGGTTAAAAATTTATATAGCACTAATCAACACACACTGCCCTCCCCCCACCCAAACTGCTATTTCGCTGCCAACTAGTGCAGGCCCTCATCTTTGGCCCTTCTAGTAAGTTGAAGGCCTAAACGTCTTCCTATCCCTCTATCAAAGCCTCAAGAGAAGGTCTTGACAATGAAGATACCAACAAAGTAGCACCTAAGCCAGCAATAACCAATTCTATCGAGAGAGAATTTGTTTAGAAGGTCTTGACAATAGAATTGTCACAATGGAGAATCATCACAGAAGTAGTACATCGTCTTCATCCTCAATGTCCAAAGACACAAAAGCAACTTTGATATACAAAGACGCAAAAGCAACTCGATAGAGGAAATCCCTTTTGTAGCCCCTGTTAGAGATGCTATCGGATTGGTGAAAGGAAGAAAGAAAAAGAAAACTGACAGCAAGCATTCTGCTATGATCTGTCTGCATATGTCGAACGAGAACTTTCGACCGATCCTCGCTCAAGAACTCTTAGGTGTTTTAAATTCGAGCAAGAGTGGATTAATTTTTCGTTCTATGTTATTTTTATTGCAAAAGAAGTGTAACTCCTCCGTCAAAAAATTTCATCAAATCGATGACCAACCTAAACCCGATACAAATCACTGATGAAGATAACATAAGGTTTTCCCTGTTGCTGCTACCTGTTGGTGTTAATTAGGGCTACTTAGTCCATCCATGATGATTAATCTAAAGATAGTGATAGGGATTGATTCAGAAGCTAACATGTAATATTATAGAAACCATCATGCTTACTTTTCTAGTCTCTAGGGATTTCTTATCACCACTCTCCATCTAACAATACGTTGAACATACTATATTTTAATTTCTTTTGCCTGATATGACGAACTCAAAAGTTGAACTTGAAGAGTATGTCCAAACAAAGCTGTCAGACAGTATCTTTTGGCAATAATTGAAATACGTACTCAGTGAGCATGTAACCAAGCCGAATTGTAATGTGCATGGTTTGATATTTTCTCTTACATTTGGAGTCAGGACTAGAGAGAACCAAGAAAAGGTTAAATTATGGCTCTAAACGTTAAGTTTGAGGTGGCTAAAAAACTACAATCACTAGCTAATTAAGTTAACAAGGATTTCTGCCAGGAACTGGAGGATGCTTAGATAAATTTCAAGCTTGAGAAGGGACTACCTTGGAAGCCGACTTGAACTTAATAGCTTCTAAGCACTTTTGAGTGAATCAAGCAAACTGAAAACTGAATTGAAAATGCTGTCGCTTGACACTGCCCAAGAAAATTCTGGTAAGTTTGGTCTATGTAGGTTCAGGTGTCAGAAAACTCTTAAAGAAATTAAAATTATTGCAATATTCAACAATAGCATTTGTCATAAAAAACGATTAACTTCCTGTTTGGTACTAAAAGTTCCCATTAATATATTTTAAAATGTCCATAGTCCATAAACAGTTAGAACACCATATTAAGTGCTTGTAAAGTTGACTCTGGTGTTCCAGAGTAACGAGACTCAAATTGTGGCAATTGACATATCATTGCCTAGACAATGCCTTCTTGACAAATAGATTAGGAATCCATTATGGAACAACCAACTCATAATATAATTGTTTTGATCAACAAAAAACCAATGCAATAAGATTCTTTTGAACTACCAACAGTTTGGGGAACGAAATTATCATCAGGAGATTGTGTGTCAAACATAGAAGCTCACAAATTAGCAGCTTCATGATAGTTTGAACCCATATATAGTGATTGCAAGTTATCAGTAAATAAATACTTGTCATATAGCCATCGAGAGATATTTAGAGCATCACCAGAAGCTTTCACTGTAAACAAATTTCTACTGCTTTGCCACTTGTTGGTAAGGCCTATCCAGTCCCTCCTCCAGTCTTCTAATGGGAAACTCTCCCCCTTCACCAAGCTGTCTATCATGTACTTGAAATATATACATGCTCTTGGCTTATAGTAGTCTAGTAGAAGACCACTCCAGTACTTGTTTCCTGCACAAATGAGATTGTCGCAAGAGTATTACATTAAACAGATTGATGACACCAAAGTAATGGGGATAAAGAAAATTGTTTCTGCATTTGTAGGTACCATAATCACGAAGAAAACTAGCTTCAGTCTCAGTGTTATCAAACCACATGGTTACTTGAGTCCTTGCATTCCATTCAAACTGCACCATAGAAGCATGACATATGGCAGAATCCTACTTAATTAGGCATACAAGTATTCAAATTTGAGGGCTAACAGGTGACAATAAGAATATTACCTGTTGCTCCTGTTCTGGGTCTCTTGCAAGGTGCTTGGCACTTTCCAACCAGGGGCCAAGCAGAAATCCATCATGGCATGACAAAAGCAGGTCCAGATCTTTCACAAGGTCAAGAAAGTGCTGGCTATATATGGTCACTTGTTTTAAATTACTGAGTTGGTACCCTTCTATAATCTTCAAGAATACTTTGTTTGCATACTTAGCTAATGCCTGACGGGTGAGATCCACGAGATCATATCTGGAATTAAATATTTGAACTGGATTAAATATTTGAACTGTATAATATTTGTTTGTAGCAGACTTTACGATAATATTGAACTGTATAATATTTTTATGTAGAAGAAAGGGAGAAAAAATGGATAAGGAGAACAACAAGGCAGATAATTTACAATATTTATCATTTTATATAATTACCCGATAACTTTTATCACATGAGAACAACAAGAATTCATAAAAAGAGTCATACCCGTGGAAGCACCAAAAATTTACATGTATCATAACAAACACAAGCCAATTCTAGTCATGGAGCTGTAGAGTCTAGACTGCTTTATATGGTTTATAACTTGATAAGTTTTCTTTGTCATAAAATAATATAAAACTGGATAAGAACTTGCAATCATGGAGGTTGAGAGCAATATGAACAATGTAAATTTACATGAGAAAGGAGGTATCTTTAAGCATAAAAGAAAGTTGGTTATTGGCCGATGATTTAGTAAGTGGTTGGGGCGATCTAAGCCTCAATGTTGCAGATTATGCCGGTTTCCCACCTGCTAAGGACCAAAGCCCAAATTCACATGCAAAACCTCATTCTCTAGCAATATACAAGATCTTGTTTTAGAAAAAAGACATCTTAGTCACTTAGTAATTGGAAAACTAGAACAAATAAGAGATAAAAAGATAAAAAGATAAAAAGAGGGGGAATAAGGACAAGAAAATATATTGACTTTATCCAAAAGTTTCACTGATCATTTGACTCATCAAAATTTTGCAATTACAGAACCACAACCGTCTACCAGTGTACATTGCTAAACCTGTCAAATCAGAACTCTACTTGGATTTTGCCACTACCATCAGTCAAATTCCAGCTGCTTTTGAAACAAATATTAAGATGCAAATATGCTGATTTAGAAGAGATGAATACCATCAATACGCAAGTCTAACATATAAGCAAATAACTAACACAGTGTGTTCGAATTCCTTGCTCCAGTCATGGCAAGCTTTACGCAAGTCTAACATATAAATACCAGTAATATGTTAAGAGATGTGGATGGAAGAGATAAATACCAGCATTATGCAAGTCTAACATATAAGCACATAACTATCAGAGTGTGTTTCAATTCCTTGCTCTAGTCATGGCAAGCTTTATGCAAAAACAAATGAATCGCAAATCACCTGAAAGTCTGGCTATCTGATACATCATACCCATTCTCTAGGAAAAGAACTAATGCGCGTATGATATCAGCAGTTGAATACCATAAATGTGGTTGATCATAAGAATTAGCTGTTTCCATCAGTAGCTCTCTTTCTGATAATTGTCGACTAAAATGCACATGCTTTCTCTCTTCAAATATATCTGGTATCAATATCACAGATGGATCAACATCTGGAAATGCAACAATTACGTCTCGATTTTTGTCCTGTTTTTGAGCCATACAGATACATCAAAAGGAATTAGAACTAATAACTGGTAAGTAAATGCATGAAAGCATCAAAAGTGATGCACTTAATTATTGATAATAATCTTAAAGAGGTAAAACTGTAATTTCATGTGGTAATTTAAACCAATTCAAGCAATGCATACCCATTAGAATCTGGAAGAAAGCTTAGCTTGAACCACTTTAATTTGGACTATGGTCTACTTGCCTAATCCATTCACAAGCAAACTTTAAGTTTCTAATGCCCTTGATCATGAAATTCTCTCTCTTTGGTCTTTTAGCTTTCAGCACCTCTTTCCTTGCCTCTACTTATCAAACTATTTCAATTTGGGACTTAATTCATAGTCTTGAAGCCATAAAAGAGGCCTAAGACTTCTAATGCTATGCTGGGACATTAACCAACATGATCGATAGTAGAGATGAAGGCCGTAACAAAGAAGAATAAGAAAACAGATGAAAAGATGCAGAAGCAAATGACGTGTTTCACCTAGACTGATACGAAACAGGCAGTTCGTACCCGTTCAGACATTAACTGGTATGTGGTATGCAGACCGCCCTTGTTTCGGGTGATTCGGTTCCTCATATATAAGGAAACTACCCTAATTGTTTCTGATGCACAGCGCAACCTTCGCTTCTCAATGTGATCTCCACTTCCAGGCACACCACGGCCTCACTGCACACCACCACCAAACACCACCTTTGGCCTAATCGCTTCTCATAGTATCCTTCTTCCTCTTCCTCCAACTTCTTCCTCCTCTTCCTCTATCACCCCTTCTTCTTCTCCTTTTTCTTCTATGGAACACCGATACACAGTACACCAGTACTGATTGATATGTACTAGTCTGAGGCTCTGAGCATATTACCAAAATGGGTCCAGTACCCAAATGGTGATCCTTGAGTAGAATTAATTCAAAGATTATCAAATGAGACAATTACGATTAGGAAAATAGGATTTTATGTTTCTTTTATTTTGTTCTTCAATAAGAAAATTCTAGAGTACTAGGTTTTGTACAAATTAAGAAAAATAATTTCATAAATGAATGCGACCATTGGCTCAAAAACTGAATAACCTTTGCATAATTATATAAAACATCCAAAAGCTGGTTCTTTTCTTTCATGCCTTGATATTTGCTTTCCTAATGAAAATAGTTTTCGTTATAATTTGCTCATCAACCTTTATCTAGAAAGTAATTAATCTAAAGCCAGGTTTGTAAGTACCATCGTTGAAGTATTATCAACATCAGTGGTAAAATCTCTTTGATTCCTCAGACTTAAGTTGCAGCACTCTGTCTTTCTGCTGTTGCAGAGAGGTAGAGTGTAGATATCCTTTTTACTAAAATCCAAGTGTTTCTCTGAACACCAAACCCAATTAGGATAGAAAACATTGAAGTTACCAGTAGTGATGCTGCAACTAAAGCAGCATAAAACATCATGCTCTTTTGAACTAAAAAGTCAATATAGGGTAGTATCTAATTGGGTATTATTGAACCAATTAACAGAGTAATGATCAAATATTAAAAGATTTTCCTTACAGGTACCATTTTGGTTCTTGATCATTTCAATGTGATCACCACCGATGGTGGCAAGTCTTTCACAATATCTTCGTCTTTTGACTTATTTGGTGTTATTGTGTCAAGTTTCTTATTGTCGAAAGGAAGACAATTGGATATGCTTATCCTGACCCCAAATTTAAAGAAAGGAAAAGAAATATGGAGTGCTTGAGGACATTTACTTTCTTGGATGCATGCATACAAATGATCTTTGGCATTCATAGACTGTGACTTCTATTTGGCAATTGACAAAAATATGGAAGAAGAATTATTTTTATTTGAACTCTCTTTTTGCAATCCTAGATTGTAACCTCCTGTGAACAATTATATCCCTCCCAAAGCCATCAACATTGGTCACAAAGACTTACCTAAACCCTATGGCATATCCAACTAGAACAATGACAAAAATTGACATCAAGTTTGCTTGCTTCAAAGTGGTACATAATTTTATCAAAAATCATAATTTATGAGAAAAAGAAATCATCTTTGTTAGTGAACACTCAGAATGGTTAGTTTTCCAAAGCAACAATGCACCACATTTCAAGCAAGAAGAATATGAAGTTTATATGTGGATCATGAGGATAATGAATATGAAAGTTTATATGTGGATAATGAGGATCTACTACGAGTCATAAATTAGCCAACAATAGAGAAAACAACGATTAAACTCACATAGGCACCATCTGTGCAATTATATAGAGTATGATATAGTATCTGCCAGGCGTCTTGTAGTGCTGGAACAGACCTTCCATATCTCCTTGTTGCATATAAGTCAACCCAGATCTGAAAAGAAAATGATAAAACAAAAGCCAAAACATTTTTTGATGGGTCTGATCTAAATTTTGAAATAATCAGTCAGTAAATCAAGCTTTCATATGTTAATCACTTAACAATGTATATAATGAATTCTACATGATTAAAATTCCATCAAATTTATTTCTCAACTAAAATTGTTTATCGACAAAGAACAAAAGAGACTGTTAGTTGTAGGAAATTTATACAATAATCAAACTAGATGATCTAAATATATTTACCAAATAAATCTGCTAAAAGTGGAATATGTATCTTTTTTCACATTGTGATTCCTCCTCATTGAGCTTCTAGTTCCATTATTCTTTTTCCACAAGTAAAAATAGGCATGCTTTTAACTATTATCAGATTCTGAAATCCAATTACTAAGCTGTCCTGAATTGATGGAAGAAATTATTTTGCTGAGTTTGCATGATGGCTAAGAGACTATATCTTGCTACATAATTTGAAGAATGGCAATAAGCAGATTATATATCCTAGAACAGAAAGAAAATATTACATATTGTACTACCAAAAAATGATCACCTAACCTCCTCAATATTAAAAATGATGCATAAAAACCCAGAAATAGGCCAAGTACCTTGCCAGCTGGACATATTTAAATAAATGTATCCGACCAAACAAAGGTTCAATGGGTTCAATGAAACCCATAAACATATACGCAAACCAAGGTTTGCAATTTCGACATTTACCACCCGGTACGGGCGATACATACAGGTCCGCCAAGTTGCAGGTACGCGGACCGCCCACTACCGGGCGGGTACCGCCAAAATCAACCATCGGCGGTCGATTTCGGCCGTCGACGGCCGATTGAGGGAGAAATCGACCATTGGCGGTCAATTTCGACCGTCGGCGGTCAATTGAGGGAGAAATCGAGTCGATTGAGGGAGAAAAAGGGAAGAAGAAGAGGAAAAGAAAAAAAAAAGAAGAGAAGAAGAAAACCTAGCGCCTGTCCTCGCCCGCGCACCGTCGTCGCCCTCGCCCGCTGTTCGCTGGCGCGCCGTCGCCCGCGGATCGCCCACGCCCGTCGCTGTTCCGTCTTCTCGCGCGGGGAGAAAGATCGAGACGTCGTCGCCCCTTTTCTTTTATTTTTAAATATTTTTAATATATTTTAATATTATATTATATAATATTATATTAAAAATATTATATTATATTTAATATATCGGGCGGCATACACTGTGCGTACCACCCGGTACCGGTACGGACCGGTAAGTCAAAGCTTGATGCAAACCACATTGTACAATTAAAACAGATGCACAAAGAAAAGAAACATGTTCCATCTGAGAGCACCTTTGGCCAAAATTTTGTTCACAAGGCAAGGTTTAATCTACAGCTAATGCAATTTGACCTACAATAAACAAATCAAAATCAAATTCCTATTTGCCCAATACAACCAAAATGCATTTAACTTGATATTTATCCTTCACAAAGTTCCAAATTTTAATTAAATTCCTTTTCTAGTGCTACTATTCTAGTTTATAGATTACTAGACTTAATCTGCCATCGAAGCAGAAACCAGTTAACTGCTTAACCGAAAAAGAATCTTAAATTATATATGTACCTGTTTGGGAAAACTGTTTGAACTTATTCTATGTAACTAACCTATAGGATATCTTCAATTTATACATTAGGAGGCAAGAAAGGGAAATTATAGCTTAAAACATGTGGGTGGTCTTCAATAAGGTAAAGAGATGGGTACACAAAAGTAAATATTACCTTGACATCTACTGGTTTATGATGAAATGACATTTCAGACATCAGATCATAAACAACAGGATTTTGCTCAATACCTTCCATAGACATTCCAACGCCAACCTTTAGACCAGCGAAACATTAGACAGACATAAAACATAACAATGATATTCCGTAAGAATATATATGGATTAAGAGATGATACTAATATACAGCTCCTTCTAAATTCCATAACTTGTAACAGAAATCACAACAAATTTTGCTACAACTTTTACTGGTTGAAAAAGACAGGAATCATTTTTTTAGCTAAAAATAAAAATTTAAAATCTGCAAAATCAAACTTTACTTCATCCAAGTAGTCAAACTCATATCCTTCAATGCTCAAGAAAAGGCTTCAGCATCAAAAAAAATATTTTTTTGAATAGTAAAGATACGTTTGAGAAAAAGATGACAGTCTACCAGTTAATAAGAGTTCCTTTAAGAGATAGCACAGATTTTGTTCCTGCTTCACCAATCATTTTCACAGTGAAAACATGAGATGTGAACATTGTCACTGCAGATTTTACTAAATTAAAATTGTGAACATTGTTATAAAATGGTGTTTATATATTCAAACATTTCCCAGTTATTTTCTAGAGATGCAAAACATGATATAATAAACTTTATAAGTAAAATATGGCTATCACACCTAGATTAATAAATAATTTTAACGCACCAGTGAACTAAAATAACAAATTCCAACAATCCTATATCACTGGTCAGAAGCACAACACTAACCACTGTAATGGCATGTGTGAAGCCGTTGACCTTGATGACATTTGGCACAACCAGCAAATTCACAATGTGGAACTAACCCAAATAAAGGTTAGAAAGAAAAAACAAATCAAGATTTACTGAAAAGTAAACTGATCTGTTAAAATCCACCCACTCAAATACAAAGAATTAAAAATGAGAGAACTACGCTTACTCTTGTATCCAATAGCCAATGGTAATGCATTAGTGTCAGGAATCTCATTAGGTTGCATCCACAAGTAGAATGTATGCAGTGACACAAGTAGCAGCATCACAATTCAGAAAAGAACACTTCTATGATGCCAGACATATAGTCAATGGTTATTCGTTCTTTTAAAACCAAGTCCAAGCAATTCTTATCAATTTAATTTGGTGGACGATGGTCCAGCAGGGGTTCACCTGGGTTCAAATGCTTCGATAGAAAAAATAAGAATATGTCCAATCTGATGGGAATCGTATAAGTTGACCACTGTGGACCAGAACACATTAAATAGAAGTCCTTGCTTCTGATTACCGAGACATATGCATACATGCAAAGTAGGACATGCAAGCAAAAATTTGATCAAGGTGGCATTGTGAATATTCAATAGCCAGGCTTTATAACATAAATTATTTATTTTGAAAATTTTGTTGACTTTAACTTTGTATTTGCTAATTTGTTTCTGAAATGAAACATGTATTACATGCTATATCTATAAGCAGGTTGCCTGATAAGGAATTTCCTCACTTTGCTGTCAACTTATCACATGGAGATATAGTTTATCTTATCACATAATTTTAGATGGTAGTTTTCAGAAATATTTAGTGAAGACACAATCATACTTAAATCTGTTACTCAATTTAGATTGAGTTCTAGATAAGAATTTGTAGGGACTAGGGACCATGTATCACAAAATAAGCTGCACATAAAAAATTATATATTTTGAGTACCACAAAAGAGCAACTAACCATGGTTGAATTTTTACTTGTACGAGCTTCAATAGGTCCAAGTGCAATTGCATCCAGAATACCATACATCTCAATATTTCCAGCAAAATTGTGTAGCATGCACCTGCAGAAAATTAATATAAGTTGCTGCGGATAAAGATTATGGAAGAAAGGAATCTTTACATATTGCTACAAGTAAATTAACGAAAACCAACATTTTGAGAAACAGAGAACTTTCCAGATGTATGGAACACCATAAAACTGTTTTGATGTAATCCATATTGGTTTTACTTCAGCGAAAAGATCAAGAACTACCATCCGCCCGATTGGAACTGAATGCAAGAGAGCCTAATAATAAAAGAAAAGTTAAATTGCAGGTTCTGAACCAAATTGTGGCAACATTTTATAAGTTTAACATCTTATGATAGTATAAGCCTAACAAGCTAACAAGTTAGAAGTAACTAGTTCTGATGATAGCATAAGTTTAACATCACTTCTACTGTCAAACCATTGTGTAGATAACTATAAAATATTGTGCCAATATCGAGAAAAAAAAAGTTTTGATGCTCCAGAAACAATAGTGTCAATGTAGTTCAAGAAAACTCTATATAGTCAAGTGACAGGAAATGATCCACAAATTCAATCCCAAATAGTTATTCTATATTATATTGTGTGATGCAGTTTCTCAGTTGATAGGACCATATGCTTTCTTTTCTTGTTTGCCTTCAATTAAATCAATCCAGAGATACTTGATAAGCGTTCTTCAACGCCAATCTCTCGCTTCTTGAGAACATCTTATTTACAATCTCATCCTAGTAATAAACCTAAAAATCAGTTCAAAGATGGCCTACTAAAATTTATACCAATGATCATCATAAAACAAATTCTCAAATCATATGGCATTTTATTTGTTGTCATAATTTATTAAATAAGCACGCATGATATTTCTAAATTGATCCCATGATTTTGCCAACCTCCACATACAAGAACATTTGCAACATAATCACAAATTAAGGAAAACTTTATGATAAGGATTAACATAGGTATCAAATGCATTTCGTATAAAATGGACATGACCACAGAATTTCAAGTAATAATAAAATAATGACAGAGTTAAGTATTAATAAAAATCTAAACTAGCAGGTCAACGAAAACACTACCTTCATCTGTGGTGGTTTCCAGAATGGGTCATATGAAAATAACCAACCCTGTAAAAGTTTAGTACCCAAAAAGATTATTTGATGTTACTGTGAAACCAAAAGCATCACCCTTGGCTATGAAAGAAGCCGTAAAATCTATTAATTCATGGAAAAAAATTAAAGGAACTGGCATATTGTACATGTTGGCTTATACAAAGTAGTATGTACACATGATCATGAGGGTATCATGCCTCACTAGGCATGATATATGTTGATATCTGTTTATTATAAAACCACAAGAAACTCAAATAATCACTAGGCATCATCTAACTGAAATAGGAAAAGCTTCCTACTCCAGGATTGTTTAATGCCTAATATTCATTGGCAACCAATATCGTCCAATAGCATGCATCTTCAGCAATAACCTTGAAATTCCTTCTAATGACAAAATATCTATTACATGATACATACATTTTTAGTGTTCAAATTGGATCATTAGAAACAGGGATAAAAATTAACAAAAACTATCTGTTTGTTTTGAAACCCAGCTTTAGCTAAAATGTATTAAATCTAAAACCAAGTTTCCAAGTTTGCCGAACTAATTAATTGTTAAATTGTAAAAATTGACCACCAATATCAACACTCAAAAGAACCCTCTTAAAGATGTCAACTCATCATTCATGTGTTGGAGTAATTAAAGGATGAATAATATCAACCGATGGTGCCTATGAAATAACTAGTCTATGACACACCTGCATGAGCCATATTGCATCATCATCACCACTTTGCATTCCTTTATATACTGCAGAACCCAAGGAAGATATATAGTTTGGATCATCTACAGGTGGAGTGTTCTCATCAAATGTATCACTGTAGAGACCAAAAAGAAACAAAAGGTAATTAAGATCAGAACTTTTGAAGTAAAAAAAAATAAGTAAATTGATATCTTATAAACTAATACATTTTTGCACAATTTATAAATTATCTGTCAACAATAAGAGCACAAAACTAGGTGTCTACTTTTTTATTTTTTTATAAATTATACGAATTAACAACTTTAATTATTCTCTCCTATCAACAATAAGAAAAAGGAGAACCCAAATAGGACTTGGCATTCTTGATTGGTTATCTTTCTGGGTGGTGTCATGTTTTACAAAATAATTCAACTTAGTCTATTAGCTTTATAGTATTAAAGCCATCATATATTGTTCAATGAACAAGAGTTTTTGGTATATCTTTTGCAAATAGGGAAAGAACAAATATAAAAAACAGAACAATACTATGTCTGATCCTTTTTTTTTCCTCTTTTCGGCAACATAATCTGCAAATTCTAGAGTTGCAATGCTCTTTGCACATATCATAAACATTTTCACTAAAGTGCAAAGGTAGACATAGGAAAATTCTTCAACGTGTAAAGTAAAGGATCTTGCAGTATTAAAGAGGCGTGGGTGATGAAAATTTATACTAGATTTCCATATCAAACTCAGGGGGCAACGGCAGACTGATTTGATCTGCGACTAGGGTGGAAGGTGGAGGCACGTGTCGCAGCAATTGTGAGAATTGCTTGGGAAGGTGGAGGTGATAGAGATGGCTACAGGGCAGCAAGAACGCTGCTCTGATACCAGATGATAGAACCTCAGAATGAGTCTTATAGATTTTGATCTCTAAGGGGGATCAACCCTTGGAACGTTATAGGGGTTCCTCCCTCCTAGAACTCGGCACAAAGGCTGAAGAAAAGATTAATCTTGCTTTTTGAAAAGAGGTGGAGGCTACAAGCTCATATACGGCTCAAAACCCTAACCCTAAGGGGGTGCTTCCTAAGTGAATTCCTCATTTTGCCCCTCTTATAGCCGACCTGCCTTAGTAGGTGTAAGTGACAGCTAGGTTGGTTCTATAGCCGACCTAAGCAGGTGGAAACCCTAGCCGACCAGCCCAGTAAAGGGAGCGGTGGCCACTAAGCCCTAAGGCCCCAATCAAAACCCTAGCCACACTTCTTTATAGGATAGAGTGGCCAAGTGGGGTTTTATTACAAATCTCACAGGTTTTATTGATTACTTCTAGGGTGATTAAGACTAAACCCTGCTGGAGTCCTATCATATATATATATATATATATATATATATATATATATATATATATATATAGAAGAAAAGAAAAGCCTAATTTTTGTAGTAGAATCTGACTGTTTTAGGGAGCTAGGAAAAAGACCCAACCTCATTACCCTTGATATGTATATATGTATATATATGCATATACATATATATACATAGATATGTATATATACATATATAATTATACATATATATACATATACATAAATATATATATATGAGAAGAATAACATCAAATTAAGTTATGAAAACAAAGAACACCTCGTAAAGAAAGGGACCATTTCTGCTGTTGAAGAGCTAATACTAAGTTCTCCAGTAGGAAGATTTGTGCTATGTTATATTTTCGTTGTAAGGCTTGATTATGAGAATTGTATTAGCAGTATCTGCATTATCCATGGATATGCTCAGTCCTTGGAATTAACAAAGAGATTGCATATAAAAGAAATTACTAGCAGCATGAATAAAGGTTTCTCAGAAGATGGAAAGAGGAATGTACCAATTGTATATGTGACTTCTCCTGCCATATTCTGCAGAATAAGTGAACATTGTTTCAAATCTTAAACGAGTAATTTGTTGCATTACTAGAGGAAGGTCACAATTAAATTTAAGCAATTTAAGAATTCTAATATTATCTTCTGCGAGGACATGCAAGGGTACATAATTTCTCACAAAACATTAAAATATGACAGTGGTGGAAGCAACCCATACGAAAAAGAAAAAGCAAGTATACCAGAAAAGATATAAATCTTTGTACAGTTGCTAATTTACTTTTTTTTAATAAAAGTGAATGACTACTTTTCTTTCATTTATGAGATGGAATAGAAAAAATAGATCCAGCCAAATCTGGAAGAAATAGTTCATGTAAAAGAGCAACATGAAGAGTAAGCTAAAAAAGATCACCAATACCATGTCAACCCAACAAAAGAACAAGCAAATCAAGAAAACGTCTCAATTGCACAAATTAAAAAAACCTTATTTAAGCCAATAAGATGCCAGGATATGCCAATTACTCACTATCATAATAGATTAGTGAATCACCTAGTTTTGAATTGTATTGATAATCTCCATATATATAAAAATAATGTAATTAGAACCAAGGTTCGTCATACCAGTCCGTACCGATGTACTGAGTTTATCTCGATACGATATGATACCTGATACCGAGCAGTACACACAATGCGTACCACTCGGTGTAATATAATATTATATTATATTTATATTATATTAATTTAGTATAATATATATTAAAAAAAGAAAACAAACGAGGCATGGCCTCGTCTCCCTGCAAGAAGACGAGGCAACACCTCATCTCCACACGGGAAGATGTTAGGACCTTAGCTGAGTTGGGTCCTAAATTTATTAAGTCATAGAAATCATGAGTGATGTAAACCCTAAACTAGGGTTAGGGAGGAGTTTAATTTGAGTAGGAGTCTTCTATAGCAGTCGGCCACACCTTTAGTAGAAGTCAGCCAGAAGTTAAGAGTTGGTTAGGATATGGAGTCTATTAGAAGTAGGATATCTATTAGGAGTTAGGGTTTTGAGACCCTATATAAACACTTGTAGCCACAACCTTTTGATCATCAATAAGATCAATCTTTCTTCGGCCTTGTGCCAAATACCCTTGGAGGAGGGAACCCCTATAGTGTTCCAAGAGGGCCGATCCCCTACAAAGATCAACCCCAAGCTTAGAATCCGCAAGAGTTCTAACACTTGGTATCAGATAAGCGTTCCTTGGTGCTTCGTGCCCTTCCACAGTCGCCCATCAACTTCATCTAGCTGCCCAAACAATTTTCATAATTGTTAAGATCGTCGCCAACTCCGCCGTCATCACCACTACCGCAGATCACCCCTGCAGTCCCCACAAGAAGTGCATCAGGTTCTGGTAATCTACCTTACTGCTGCTGCAATTTAGTTATCCTAAATCCAAAACCCAAAAAAAAAAGTGTTACCCTATTACACTGCACAAACTTGTCATCGCAAAGTTATCATCTTTACGACGAAAGTTATGCTGCAAATTACAACCGCATACTACCGCATACTACGTCCAAACTGATGAACTTTAGACGTAAAAATCTACCACAACACCTTCTGGTACTCCTTGATCTTGCCGAATTTATTGCTGCCATATTCTCCTATGAATTTTACGATGGCATTAGCTTTTCTTACCAGCGGATCTCCATTGAGTTCTACTTTAAATTCCTGATACGAACCGCTGAAAACTTTACGTTCAAACTGCTGAAATTTTCGACGTAAAATTCTATCGCTATAACTTTTGTCGTTCTTTTTCTCGTAACCTGCCAGATCCTACCCAATATGCTGCTACCAACCACATCGTCTTTAAGGCACCCCTAGCCATAAGACGCAGCCATCGTAGCCTATTTCTAAACTTTACAGCCAACCCAAACAGCAGCGCAAACCGCAACCCAAACAACGGTCTACCGCAGCTGCAACCCCCCACCACCGATCTTTACCTTCCGCAGCCACTTATCCCTCCACCGACCTATGCCCTTGACCCTTCAACAAAAGAAAGATCGTAACATCTCAGATCTGGAGACGTACGCAATGGCATTTGATCGATGCCAAGTTAGAGGCATTCGAATCGCGTATGGAGGACAAACTGTGTGCCTTATTCGCAGAATTCAGAATTGACCGATCTCCAAGTCCGACGACATTACAGCAAGATGAAAGTTTAGATCACAAGGAGAGGCCTCCAGGGAAGGAAGAACAAGCCACGGATTCAACGCAACCACGCATGAGGGTGGACTTCCCTCGATGGGAAGAGGGAGACCCGACGGGATGGCTTTCGCATGCGGAACGCTACTTCTGCTATTACCGAACACCAGAGGCTTCTATGGTGGACATTGTTGCCATCCACCGCGAGGGAGATGCAATACAATAGTACAATTGGCTTGAGCACACTCAAGGAGTCCCGACGTGGAGACAATTCAAGAGTGGGCTGTTGATCCGCTTTGGACCGTCCGAATACGAAAACATCGATGGTCAACTCGCGAAGATCGGACAAACCTCTACAATCCAAGAATACCAAACCAAGTTTGAGAGATTATCCAACCAAACACGTGATTAGTCTAAGAAGCAATTATTAGGGACATTCATCGAAAGACTAAAACTGGAAATAAGAGGAAAAGGAAAAGCGTGTCAGCCCTACACCTTGACGGCCATAAAATCTCCTTCGCCCGAATCTACGAAGAGTGACTCAACCAAGATGTACAAAGGACGAGAACCACACCACGACCAGCAGCATACAAACCTCTAGAACCGTCCGCTTCCAGCCGTCCCTCTCAGCCGAAGAAATTGATAAGAGAAGAACTTTACGATAGATCGGCAAAGTGCCTATATTGGCATTGCGACGAACCGTGGAGCCGCAACCATTGCTGCAAGAGGGGACGACTTCTTCTGATTGAACCCATCGATAATTTATAACAGGAAGAGGAGGACCTCGAGCATGAGGAGGAGGTCATGAAGTAAGATCCACAGTCGACCAATTGTATGGTGCATGCTCTTGCTGGCTATGCATACCCGCAAACGATGAAAGTTGGAGGATAAACAACAACCAATCACCGTCCTCATCGATACCGGAAGCACCAATAATTTCATGAATAGCAAGGTGCTTCCCGGATGGCGCTTCATATTGACGACCAAATTTTGAAGTGCGATCAAAGATGCCCACGTGTGAAGTTGATGCTGCAAGACCAAGAAATCATTGTTGACTTCTTCCTCCTCCCACTCGATGATTATGAGGTAGTGCTCGGTATCAAATGGTTGACTACGCTAGGTGATGTTTCCTAGAATTTTTCGAAGTTAATTATGAAATTTTTTAGCAAAGGGAAACAGGTGATCCTAGGTGGGAAACGCAGGAGCAACGTGACGACGGTTTCAACGCAGCGCGTGGAGAAAATTTACAAAAAGTGCACAGTGGTTTCCTGATGCAACTTCAGCAGCAACATATGAGGGAACCAACAAAAAATGGAAGACCCAAACCTTCTCCAATTGCTTGATGAATTTTCAGACGTCTTCGCCTAACCGCGAAGTCTACCTCCTACCCGACTGCACAACCATAGGATTCTGATCCTACCAAGCAAACCACCAGCAAATACTCGACCGTATCGCTATCCTCACCTTCAGAAGGCCAAAATAGAGAAGATTGTACAGGAGATGCTTGAAACAGGGATCATTCAGCCAAGTTGCAGCCCTATTCTTCGCTAGTGCTCCTTGTATGCAAGAAAGACGGAATATGGGGAATGTACGTAGACTACCGATCCCTCAACAGCATAATGATCAAGGACAAATACCCTATTCCTGTGGTGGATGAATTACTTGATGAAATAAAGGGAGCACAAGTCTTTACGAAGCTGGATTTGCGGTCAAGATGCACGAAGAAGACATACCGAAGACCGTCTTTCGGACGCACAACGGCCACTAAGAATTTTAGGTAATGCCCTTCGATCTCACCAATGGTCCCTCCGGAGTTATCTTCGTAGGTTCGTACTGGTTTTCTTCGACGACATCCTTATTTATAGCCCTACGCTTGAAAGTCACCTCCGTCACTTGTTTTGACGATTCTTGGAGAAAATACTCTTTTTGTCAAACAATCGAAATACAGCTTTCTTTAACGGAAGGTGAAGTATCTTGGCCACATCATCTCGGAGGAAGGCGTAGCAGTGGACCCTTCAAAGATTGAGGCAATGCAAAGCTGTCGACACCTAAGAACGTAAAGGCGCTACGTGGATTTCTCGGACTTACGGGCTACTACCACAAGTTCATCAAGGATTATGGAAAGATCAACGCCCCCCTCACATCCTTGCTGAAAAAGGAAGCTTTTCAGTATCAGGCAAAGCCTCCGCTGCCTTCGATGCTCTAAAGGCAGCAATGACGTCTACACCCGTATAGCACTACCCGACTTCGACAAGATGTTCATCATTGAGGCGGATGCATCGGGAATTGGGATCGACACTGTCCTCATGCAAGAAGGCTGACCCCTCGCCTACACTAGCAAGACATTATCTACGACAAGGAGATGCTCCCGATCGTGCACGCGGTGACAAAATGGAGACCTTACCTGATTGGCCGATGCTATCAAATAAAGACCGACCACAAAAGCCTCAAATACTTTTTGGTGCAGAAGATATCATCCCCCGAGCAGCAAAAATGGGTAACAAAACTTCTCGGATACGATTACGAAATCACTTATAAAAAGGGGAAAGAGAATATGATTGCAGATGCGCTCTCCCGATTGCCCGAGCAAGCTAAAATTTCGGCCATCTCTCTTCTAATCAACGACTTCCTCGAAGACATCAGGAAAGAATGCCAAGAGGATCCCAAAGTAAAGGAAACCATCAAAAAATTAAAAGAACCAGGCTTCATGGCGCACTTCAGTTGGGATTCGAAGGACTTACGCTATAAGGGACGCATAGTACTAGTGCCAAATTCTCCTTGCATAAAGATCATCCTACAAGAGATGCATTCCACACCAGCAACGGGGCATTCCGGATTCCTTCGAACTTACAAGAGGATTAAACAAATTTTTTATTGGAAGGGGATGAAGAACATTATTGCGGTGTTTGTAGTGCAATGTGACACATGCCAACGACATAAAGACAAAACGGTGCAAGCCCGGTGAAGCTGCAACCTCTACCTATACCGTACTCAGTGTGGACTAATATATCGATAGACTTCATCAAAGGGATGCCCCCATCTCAAGGAAAAGGTACCATCCTCGTTGTCGTCGATCGTCTCACTAAATATGCTCACTTTTGTATCGTTCGCAACCCTTACACCGCCACTAGCTTTGCTCGGATTTTCATGGACAATATTGTAAAATTGCATGCGATGCCTAGATTTATTATGAGCGATAGTGACAGGGTCTTCACCAGTAAATTTTGGACAGAGCTTTTCCAAATGCAGGGCACCAAATTAAAGATAAGCACAACATACCATCCTAAGACCGACGACCAGACTGAAATGGTGAACAGGTGCTTGGAGACATACCTCATATGCTTCACTAGTGACCGGCCAAAAGAATGGACAAAGTGGCTTCCTTAGGCCGAGTGGTGGTATAATACGACTTATCACTGTTCCAATAAATGTACTCCTTATGAAGCAGTATATGGCCGACCGCCCCCTGTAATCCCAAAATATATAATCATCAGCTCAGCCAAAGTAGACCGGGTGGACAGGGATCAAGTTCTGAAATTACTAAAGAATAACCTTTCGACAGCCCAGGCAAAAATGAAGCAACAGTACGACATGCACAAAAGCAAGAGGGAATTCTCAGTGGGAGATTGGGTCTTTCTTCGACTTCAGCCCTACAAACAGACGTCTGTCCACACCATAGCATCCATGAAGCTATCACCTCGCTTCTATGGGCCCTATCAAATCACAGACCGCATTGGAGCAGTGGCATATAGGCTAAGACCTACCTTCAAACTCCAAGATTCATCCAGTCTTTTACATGTATCCTGCCTGAAGCCCAAGCTTGGAGGAAACCAGACGACCCAGAGTCAACTGCCGGACATAACTACCCGTGGTGAAACCCAAATCCAGCCGACGGCCATCCTTGATAGACAGATCGTAATGCGCCGCTGACGTCCAACTGAGGTGCTGGTACAATGGGCAAGTCTTCCCGCCGAAGATGCCACATAGGAGACTATGAAGACTTGAAGATCAAATTTACGAAGTTCATAGAGCCTCAGCCTTGAATACAAGGTTGATCTGAAGAGGGCAGGTCTGTTAGGACCCTAGCTGAGTCGGGTCCTAAATTTATTTAAGTCATAGGAGTCATGAGTCATGTAAATCCCTAAACTAGTCGCCACTCCCTTTAATTAAAAAGGTCGACTAGGGTCAGGGAGGAGTTTAATTTGAGTATGAGTCTTCTATAGCCGTCGACCACACCTTTAGTAGAAGTCGACTAGAAGTTAAGAGTTGGTTAGGAGATGGAGTCTATTATAAATAGGAGTTTAATTAGAAGTTAGGGTTGTAGCCACAACATTTTGATCCAAGGTTTGCAATTTCGATGTTTACCGCCCGATACGGGCGGTACATACCGGTCTGCCAGGTTGTCGGTACGCGGACCGCCCGCTATCGGGCGATTCCACCAAAAATCGACCGTCGGCGGTCGATTGAAGGGAGAAATCGACCGCCGATGGTCGATTGAGGGAGAAATCGACCGTCGGCGGTCGATTGAACGAGAAAAAGGGAGGAAGAAGAAGAGAGGAAAAAGAAGAAAAAAAGAAAAGAAGAGAAAAAATACCTATCGCCCGCGTGCGGTCCTCACCCGTGCGCCGTCACCGCCCGCGGGTCGCGGGCGCTCTTTCTCCCGCGCGAGGAGAAAGATCGAGGTGACGTCACCCCCTTTTTCTATTTTTTTAATTTTTTAATATTTCTAATATAATATAATATTATAAAATATTATATTATATTTTAATTTACCGGATGGTACGCACTGTGCATACCGCCTGGTACCGATATCGTACCGGTACCGAGATGAACTCAGTACACCGGTACGGACCGATAAGTCAAACCTTGTTTTGATCATCAATAAGATCAATCTTTCTTCAACCTTGTGCCGAATACCGTAGAGGAGGGAACCACTATAGTGTTCTAGGAGGGCCGATCCCCTACAGAGATCAACCCCCAAGCTTAGAATCCGCAAGAGTTCTAACAAAAGACGAGACAGTGCCTCGTTCTCCCGCTGGAAGAGTCAGCGGCACCTCGTCCCCGCACAGGAAGACGAGGCGTCGCCTCGTTCCCGCGCGGGGAGACGCACGGTACCGCCCGATAGCGGGCAGTCCGCGTACCGATATCCTGTCGGGGTACAAATTGAAACGGAGAACCTTGATTAGAACCACGATAAAAAAAGCCTTACTCAAATTATAACAAGTTTCAAGCAGACAGATATTACATCTTGTGCCAAAATCAAATGACTTTGGTTCGATAGCCCCACACTGATTCTGTCAAGATATGGCATTTATTTTATGCTGATCTCTAGATAAAACAACAAAGGAGAAGTTCCTTAACACCAAATGTGTATATTTCAGAATTCATACTAAAACAATAGCTATTTAAATGGAAGATTTTCTGACAGTATCGATACTGACACAGAAAAATATAGGTTTTGCTAAATGAAAAAAATGATGATGCTGATAAACAGAGCATCATAGACCTAATTAAAGTGCAAAGAACTACATGGAACAACTTTTTTAATGCTTAGAAGGCCCTCAAAGTCTATACTGTTGAGATTATCGATGACTAACATCCATGTTTCTATCCCACCAATCAAGATACGAATATAAAGTACCTTGAAGTTGTTGTTCCATAAATGCCTTTCCAATTTCTATAAACAAAGGGTCAGTTGCATCTAAAAGATATGTACAACACCACCTTGGATCACTATGAACTGTAAACCTGTAGCGAAAGAAGAAAACAAAATATCAGCCTACAATCAAACGCAAAAATGTTATGAACAAAAATTCTTTGTAAGAAGCAACTGATACAACACTGCAAACTAGAAAAGAGAAGATGCATAAGCTTCATTATTGAAGCCTACTTAGAAGAAAAAAGACAATTAAGAATCTAAGATATATACTGCAAGGAATAGATTACATTTTTACTTAAGGTTAAAAATTCTCACAACATAGTATCTTAAATTATCTATATCCATTCACAGCTTTTTCTTTTACTTGAGTTTCTGAATTGGTGGTTGAATGCAAAGAAATTAATCTTTAAGGTCCAAAATACTATTAGAGATGGAATCAAATTTTGGTTATATCAGTTAATCAGTTGATATAGACCTCCAGTATTATCAGTTTGACCGAGGACCAATTCCAGACCTTATTGATCAGTATCAATATGTCTTTATTTACTTTTTACCATGATCCTGAAAGGTACAGGTCAGCATATCACCTGGTGTGCTGGTACCATATCAGATTTATTGGTTACAAAAACTGACATTAGACCAATATTTACATTCTTGCTTTCGTATCATACAAATAATAAGGAATGATAATGCATTAATACCTAGTGTTTTCTTTATATGATTCATCATTGGTTTTGTTTTGAGTAAATAACTGTTAGAAAAAACTTTATATTCTTTTAGACTTGGTAAATCTGAAAGGTTTAATTATTCTGCTACCAAGTCTAGCTGCATATTGATCATAGGATGATCATCAACATAAATAGGTTCATCATATAAAGTGGATGGAGATAAATGATACAGTGGTGCAGACACCCCAGCAAAACACTGTCAATGATACATATCAAGATCATATAGGAAAAAGGATAAAAAGAGAAAATGACCAGCTGCCATTGTACCAAAAAGAGGAACGACATGGTACTTCTCAAATTACGATGATTAACAATGATCAAACTGCAATCTAAAACCATAACTCGGATAATATGTAAAACAGTATTTAGGTCATGACTCATACCAATTTCCAAGGTGAGTAATTTTAGCTAAAGGAAATTTGGATTTCAATGCCGAAGGAACATTCCCAGAAAAGGCAGGAAGAACTGCAAGTAAAATTGTTGCAATCTTACAGTATTGAAAACTTTAAACTGCAGATAAGAAAAGCATATAAACCAAGACAAAGGCAGATCCACTTAAATTAGCTTGTTGTCTGTACAGTTCAAGTAAATAAAAAATACATAGATTGCACATTATAAATTGTCATGATATTTTTATAAACAAGCTCATAAATGGCCCAACATGAATGCATAAGGTAACCGCAAGAAGATGCTTTACCGAAATTATAAACCAGCTTCAATTGTTTCTGCATAATTCCAATGATTCTCTATGTTTAGGACCCAAAAATGGCAGATATTAATAACAGTTGCTACAACATTTTACCATTAAGTAGGGAAGGAAGAACAAATGCCCAGTTTAAAAAAAATAAAGTGAACAGACAAGTATATGTCAAATAAGACAGGGTGGAGCATCTAGATTAAGACCTTCTCTTACCATTGCTGAAACAATTTGACTCAATTTTAAGAGTTCACCTATTTTCAGACAGCATAATAAATCATTAATTGGATTGAGGACTCTTCTCTTAAATCCTTTCTCTAAAAAATAAAAAATTATGTATGTAAAAAGGTTTTCTCATACAAAATCTAGAATCATCGTATTGTGCTAACCAATGGTATTGGTCATAAGTGGACCAGTACATACCGATTGGTACCAGCATATGGTGCATAGGTAGATATCAATTTTAGGAAAAAACTGATTGTATTTATAAATTAAAAAATATCTTTTTAGGTTTTTTTATCCTAAATTAATGGTACTTTTATTGTATTAAACTATGGATATTGTGTGCATGAGCCATAAATAATGTATAAGGCTGTGATTAAGTCTAAATGCCCCAAAGTTGGGCCTAAATGTAAGACAGTAGACCTAATTGGGACTAACACAAGAGAATGACCTTAACCATATTTAATCTTTATAAATATGCATTGACATGCCTCTAATTGTATGAAATGATAAAGAAAACATAAAAAGAAGCTAAATACCATGATTTGGATAAATAAAATAAAATACAAATAGTGTCTGTACTCTATAGTGTAGTGGTTAAATCCTTAAGTTTAGGTTCAAATCTTAATAGAGTCATTTAGTTTAATTAAAAATTTTATAATTTTATTCGTTTTATATCAACTTATTTTATGTCATTAAACTCATTTTAGTTATACAACTATTTTTCAAATTTTAGAAATAAATTTATGAATTTTTCATATTTTAAATTATTTTTAACTAAAAATATTAAAAAATTAGTAATTTGAATCAGAATAGGAACTGGAACCGACCGTTCCTGAACTGTGGTCAGGGCAACATTGTGATGTTCTGAAAGAATGCCTCAAAATTAGAAAAAACTATTTTAGAGTTTTTTCTATCAAATTCTTCATGTATAAATTATATTTGGATAGGAATAAAGTGTATTTAAACCAAGGTTCGTCATACCGATCCGTACCAGCATACTGAGCTTAGCTTAGTACGGTACGGTATGCTAGAACTGAGCGGTATGCACAGGCATACCGCTCGAGACATATATATATATATATATATATATAATAAAAGTTAAAAAACAAAAAAAGCGACGTCAACTCGTTCCTTCTCCCCATGGACGGAGAGAAGAAATCGCCCGCGAGCGACGGATCGCACAGGCGAAAAGCAACACCGAACTCCAGGTTCTCCCTCTTCTTCTCCCTCCCTCGACTAATACTACCCGAAATCAACCGTCGATGGTCAAAGGTGGTAACGGTACGAAAACAGTCTCAATCAATGGTACAGCCCGATAGCGAGCGGTCTACATACCAATCAACGGGCGAAGCCGTACGTATCAGGCGGTATGATTCGAAATCGCCGACCTTGATCTAAACCATAAATCAATAGAATTCTAGGTTTTCGAATCCATCGAGAAACAACTTTTCGCACTGTCCTTAATCACATTAATTAAACTTAGTCACATTAAATACAAGAAAAGCCATTAGTCAACCAATAAATTCATAATCAAACAACTTATAACAAGCTATGATAGGCCTAAATCCCTCAATATGGGCCTAAATTTAAGAGAATAGACCCAAATGGGCCTAACATAAAAGATGTCCTTAAACAAGCTTAATATTCCTAAATATACATTAATAAGCCTCTAATTATATAAAATTATAAATAAAACGTAGGAAGAATACAAATCCCTTCAATCAGAGAAAAATTCATATAATCCTGAGTTATAATCTCTTGTTTGGCCAAATCTTATCCAAATCAAGATGTTGATTCTACCAATTGTCATTTAGGAAGATTAAACAAGTGAGTGTGTGAGAAAGAGTGAGAATGAGAATGAGTGAGAATGAAAGAGAGAGAATGAAAATGAGTGAGAGTGAGTGAAAGAGAGGGAGGGAGGAAGATTTAAAGGGCCAACACAAGGCCCAACGGTCGAACTAACTATTGAAAATGATTTGACCCAAACGATGATCGATACCATTGAAATCCAACTGTTACCAACCCGTATTGATTAGTAATGGTGACCATATCAGGTGATACATGAGGCATCCCATCTGGTAAGCCCCCTTAGGTGTACCATCCAAAAATGGTTGGTCAGTGTACCGATCAACAAGCGAACCGATACATACCGCTCATCTTGTACCCTTTTAGGTGGTATGTCAAACCATCTCACCAAGGCTCACCTTGTACCATCCGAAAATGGCTGGTCCACGTACCAATCAGCAGTATGTACCGCTCATCTAGTACACTTTCAGGCGGTACATCAAACCATGCTCACCAATGCTCTACAGCTTAAATCAAGACTGGTATCCAAACACAAAGGCTTGTTTGGCCTTCATTTTCATATAAATGAGTGTAATAGTACTAGCCAAAATTGTTGAGGTTGCTTCAGACCCATCACTAGCACATAAAAGGATTTCGAAAAGCTTATTCAAATAGTGATCAAATATCTTCAGTTAAGAATCCACTAGTGACGGCATGGTCTATCTCAAGATCAAGTGCAACCTTGCCTGATATTTCAAATGAAAAAGATTGCCCAAACTCCAAAGCACAAATTATTTTATTGAAAGTCATCAACACCCTGACTTGTTTTCTTCATGAGCTCAGACCAAGAGACTCTGTTGAGACATCCTAATGGTTAGTGCATTATTGCACAATTGATGGATCTCAGGTTCAACATCCTAATGGTTAGTGTGTTGTGCATAATTGATGGATCTCCAGTTCGACTCTGTGTAAGCATCTTGAACGTCATTTAATATAATGAAAATTTAAAATTTCTTCCTAATTTTCTTATAAAAATTAACAAAATTAAGATAAGACAAATCAATAAACTCTATATCATAAACAACATATTTATTAAACAAATATTAGAATTTAGTCACCAACTATTCTGTTAAAATGGTCAATAGTGGCTATATCATCATTGAACCATTGTATCATTGATATCTTTGTATAATTTTAATATCCATTCACCAAGGCACATCATCAAGACAGTCACGATTGTATTATATCCATCATTACTGGCTATTTCCAATTTCCAATAAACATGGCTCTTAGTTAGTCAAAAAACAATTCAAGGATTGTTCCTATTCCACTTTGTGATAGCCAAATAGAGAGTGTGAATTATGTCCTGTTCCCTTGTCTTATTGTTGTTCATTCCTGGGTGTCAACATTACACCATTGATGACTTCGATAATCAACTTATGTTGCCAATCCCGCTAGCATGTAAGAAGGTACAAGTAATATGAATTATGAACAAATGAAAACAATGTTATATTTGTTGCCACGATTCTCAAAATATGCCTTCAAATATATTCCCCTTGGCCTTATGTAATTTAGCAATCGGTATATTCCCTACCAAATTACTGTCCTAATTATGTTGTTTATAATATTTCAATCTGTAACAGACTTAGTAAAATTATTGAGACAGGATACAATAGGATTTATGTTCTTTACTTCTTTATTTAGTTCATATGATTGGTCTTGAACTCAAAATAAGTATTATCCTCAAATATTTTGAGACAATAAATGAAAAAAAATATTTTTTTTACTTTTTTACTTGTTTGTATAAAATTATATGGCTCAATGTCATTGGAATAAAGCACATTAATCTGTCCAATACAGCGTGGATATGTAAGTAAAGTTCGCAGCAGGGCATGACATTAATCCCATTTATCCCGATGTTGGAGAGTTATTGAACAGTCATGAGAAACAGCATGGTGTATCTGAGAGAAAGGCATACACTCAGTTTCCAAACCTGGAAAAAAAACCCTTGGCATCTGATGGACACTGCCTTAAATAACAGAGGCTAAGACCAAGCAAATTGCATTGTTTATTTGTCATACCACTATAAACCTCATCTGATGATATCACTGCAATTTTGTTAAGAGACATTTCTCTCAACTAATGCAGTCTGTCACATGTATCACACAATATGTTAACTTAGCTATTTACAAGCATCATCCACAAAGTAATCTAGTCAGCATATAAACTTCACATTACAATGAAAAATAATCTACGATGTGATGCAAACAATAATTTAAGATGTGATGCAAACAATTTATTCTCAATAAATAGATATATAACTTTTTAGAGTCAAAATGTATCCGCTAATTGTGCAAGATTGCGATCTTAAGGACGTTACCAACCTAAAAGATTATATTAAGAGAACTTCTAAGATTCAAAATGTATCTATTTATCATGCAAGATTGTGATCTTAAGGATGCCTACAAATATAGAGGATTGAGTTTAAATCTTCTTATAAAAGATACCCGGAGTCATTCCAAACGAGTACATCCTAGCAAGAATTTTCTTCTGAAGAACAAGTTGATCATCAAGCCAACTTTGCGGCAGGGGTCCACCCCATCTAGTATCAAGCATAGCAAAAAAAAATACAGAACAAAAGGAATTTAAATTAGTATGTGATCAAGCTTATAAATTTTGCACAACATTTGATTACCAAAACAAAATGTATATAATCCATTTCTACTATGTACTGAAACTGAAATTAAACAAAATAGTAAACTCACCCATGCAAGTTTCCCATACGTGACCATGAAAGAAATGCAGGCCCCCCAAAAAAATCATCCAGATCTCTATGGCTGATATTATACCTCTAAAAAAGAGTAGGAAAACTGTTTAAAAAATAATAATAATTCCAATAACCTGCTAGAGCAATGTGACAAATCTTGATAATCACTATGCAGACAAATGACAAAGAACTAATACAAAACTGAAGTAGGTAATATCATCTAATGGAATTCATGGTAACATAAATTGTAAATGTAACATTTTGTCGTTAAATGATTAGAGATGATCATATGCCATCAATAATCAAGTAGCAAAATGACATAAAATAAAAAGCACATGAAGCGATTAAAGAATAATTAATATCATCATATCCATGTCAAGCTGAATACCACAAGGAGAAATTATTTGCAACAAAGTTTTTATTTTTTTTTTAAGTATTATACCATATGAAGCTTGTCAAATTATAAGGTTGTTGCCTATATACCATGTAGTAAGATCACCAAGAATATAATTCTTAAAACAACAAGAGGTCCACATTCAGGGATTTTCTGTTCACTATTTTGTCAAAACTGCTACCTATGTAAACTTCTGGATTCCAATATCTAGAGTTTCAGCCTCTTGCTCAGTGATCGCACAAGAATAAAATTGCTAAATGACAATCAGTGTGATAATTACTTTTTAATGCTAACTAGCTTATTAGGTTTCAGGGAAAATCTCTTTCCTAGAAGTATTACAGGTAGATAGGAAAACTAACTCCAGAGTATTGACATTAGATTGACAGCCAGTATCAAATACTGTCAAATCACCAAAGGAACCTCCTCATTGTGAGCTGTACTCCATAGCTGCCCTATTGTTGGTACTTGGTAGAGTCTTGAATGGTCGATGGACGGATGAGAGATCTAAAAATTATGGTACAGGGATGAGAAGTAAAATATTGTCTTGTACAAAAAAGTAGCATGCAAAGTTGCATCCCTAAGGAACTAACATCTCAAACTATATGACAAGGATTGTCATCTATTGCATACTGGTCCCTAACCGGACCTGTACTGGTCGGTACCAGTACAACGGTACATATGAGTGAAGACGAAGGAGAAGAAGAAGGCACAGTGAAGGAAGAGAAGGAAGAAGAAGAGGCAGTGAAGGAAGAGGAAGACAAAGGAGGAAAAGGAGACGAGGCGTAACCGGTTGGTGGTACACGGAGATGGTGAGTGACGACATCACACGATGTATCCTGTGTGATTGAGATGCAATTAGAGCAAAGGTGGTGCAGGGCAACAGTGTACGAGGTCATGACGTGCACGAGACACGATTAGGGCAAAGGTGCATATTTTTTTTACATTTTTTTTTACATTGGTGCTTTATTTCATATGGGCAGATTGAACTACCCGAAATGGGGGCAGTCCACAGACTGGTTCACACACCAGGACTGTTACATATGTACCAGTCCAGGCAAAACATCATTGTTGCTCTATAGTTTGATGGAAAAGGTGCACATATTGAGGTATTACACCTTGACAAACTAAGTAGCAAAGGACACTGATAAAAGAAAAAGAAAAGTATTGTACCTCAAAAACTTTCTGCCAAATGGCTTCTTGCCCATTGAAAGCAAGTGGTAAGTTGACCCCTTGGAGAACCATCCAATCAATTTCCTTCTCCCATCTTTCCCAACTCCACCATGCATGTGAATCTTAACACAATAAAAAACAAAGTTCAAAACATGGAAGGAACAAATATAAATAGCATATAACTGGGGTGTCATCCCCTAGCATGCCACCCGAGGCAGTTCCAAGAGCTGGCGGTTCACATCATAAACTATGCATCAATATCTTAGCCAATTTATCCAAACACAGAAAAGGTTCTAGCAAAATCAAGGGTCGCAAGTACCAGCAACACAAACTCACACTAGAATGTTACCATCATAGACAAATATTAGCACAAGGGCATGACAACATTTTGTAAAATGAGTACAACGGCAGCGCAAAGAAGCAAAAAGCTCATGCAATGTGTCAGTTAAAATGCACCATGCACACACATTCGATGCAACAAAGAAGTGCAGGAGAAGTGAAAGCATTACAAAATATAACCATAAACTAATTGAACTTGTTATGACAGAATTCAGTGTTTAAAGCAAGATTTTCCTTACCGAGCGGTAAGACTCGTACCGCCCGGTACATACCAGTCCGGCAGCTGACCGGTACACGGACCGGCCGCTACCGGGCAGTACCGCTAAGATCGGCCATCGGCGGTCGATTTCGGCCGTCGACGGTCGATTTCCGCCGTCGATGGTCGATTTAAGGAGAAATTGACCGTCGGCGGTCAATTGAGGAAGAAAAAGGAAAGAAGAAGAAGAAGAAGAAGAGGAGGAGGAGAAGTACCTCGCGCCACCCTAGCGGCGACTCCGCCCGGGGATCGCCCGCGCTACCCTAGCGCCGTCGCCGCCCGCGGGTTTTTTCTCCCCACCCGGGGATACGTTGTCTCCCCACATGGGAGAGAGTTCGTTGCGACGTCGCCCCTTTTTATATTTTTAATATATTTTAATATTATATAATATTATATTAGATTATAAAAATATTATAATATATTTAATATACCGGGCGATATGCACTGTGCGTACCGCCCGATACTGGTACCGATAAAATGTCGGCACACCGGTATGGACCGGTATGTCAATCCTTGGTTTAAAGTAAATTGAACCATATGCATTAAAAAAAGTTAACTGACAATTTAAATGGATTGACAAAACTGATCTAACAGTGTGTTGATGGCCAAACAGTTATGGATAGTTATTTGTTGAGGACCGACAACTTGGTAGCTAGTTGCTGGAGGGGTCAATAACCATGTAGCCAGAAGTCAAGACTCAAGAGATCACCAGCAATGGAACTAAATGGCAACAAACATATGTCATGGTAACTGACTATACATTTTAGATGAGTTTAAGCATACAACAGATGATGACTCTCCATGGTCCAAGGACACTCAAATGACAATAAATCAAATGACTCAAACTAGACATTCTTGGAAAATGTCACTTCCTGATGCCCAACTAATAGTGGAAAGAAATCTATTCATGAAATTAACGATTTATTAAACATATCCTCATTTCTTTTGTGAAACAAATATCTTCTAGATGCATAATGAAGAAACAATCTAGATAATATAATCACTAAAAGTAGCTAATTGACCTAGATGGACTTAAGGACTATGATATTCCAACAGATTGACTATCTCTTTGCACATGTTTCAGTTGGTTTAACTTTTATGATTGTAAAATGTTAGTTAGCACTTGGAGGCAACCACCATGATTGTACATGTAACATCTGCACCTATGTAGCTGCTGAATCCACATCTAAGACAAACATTTTCTGGCCCATCCAAATTTCAATTAGAAACATATAGAAAGCACAAATATCATGAGGCCAGATTATAACAAATTATGGAGTTTGATATGCTTATAGATGGTGACAAGCAACCATGTATAAAGCAAAAAAGGAGCAAATTGGCATTCAGTTCAGCAAACTTTAATCCAAAAAAACCAAACAAAAAAATTTATTTCATTTTTAAATGTGAACCTCCATTATATGCTCTGAAGTGAATGGTATAAAGAATGGAACTTCATGGAGGTCATAATCACGTTAAGTTTACCTCTTTGTTCCAGCTTTCGTATTTTATTTTAACTAATAGTTATGTTGTTCAAATAACAATCAGGCAGCTGTGCCGTTGCAGCACTGTAGTTTGAGACGGCGTCTAAGCAATGTTAAGAACCATTTTCCTAATTATTATCATAGTAAAAACAGTGAAACTATCCATTTATTTCTCTTCTTTTGAGGATAAACAATGTACCAAAGTACATAAGATTCTCAAATAATTTGTCGTAGTATTCACTAAAATTTACAAAACTAAAAATAAAAATGTCCATTATGCTAGTTCTCATACACACACACATCCAACGTTGCTTTCTTGGATTTTCAGATCAGATTAAACTCGTTTCAACTTTATGTGTAGCTAAAAAATAGAAAGTGAATTTCAAATAATAGCTATCAAGATGAAAATAGATACTTCTGTCTCACATTAATAGACTTATAGACCAAACTAAGGGGTCTATTGAGCGCCAAATCAACTTAAAAAATAAAGAATAAAGTAGCTTACAACTGGATGTAACTGCATTCTGGTAGTAACTCAACGGAACAGGTCTTTGTACCAAAATACCAGCTGAAGGAACATGCGGAAGGGAGCCCACTTTTGGTAGAGATGATAACTGTAGACCACCAGTCTTCTCCCAAGATACGTGTGTCAGACACCAGTGTTTTAAGTACCAATGGAGACCAGCAGAAAGTTCAACACCAGTTGTCCCTTGGATTCTGTTAAAACATTGACAGAGTGTTTCAACATTGGAACACAAACCAGGAGGCACAATAACAGGCTAAGCATCTGAAGTATTTTTTTAAATACTTCCACATTTCACTGACAGAAAAAACAGAAAAACCATATACGAAAACTTATAGTAGCATAATTCTGTACCGAAATTCCAATATCCATAAATCCTGATGGAAAGGAGTTCCATGAATTAGAAACAAATTTATTGGCCAAGACATCCAGATGTTGTCCCACACAATAGGATGGACACAGTCTAACAAACAGAACCATTAGAAGCAAGAAAGAAAGCCAACTAGATGGACTTTCACCATCGACCAAGGAAAGCAGTAAGTAAAACCAATCCGATATAGAAGAATCAAGCTCCCTTTCATCTTTAACCAATGAATAAAAATTGTCAACAAAGTACAAACGAATACCTCTGTATACTGTATCCAACACAACAAATGACAGAAAATACAGAAAACACTACCAAGCTACATTTAAGTAATTTGACTCCAACTTATTCACCCTGGTTGATGACTTGGTGCCAAATTAGCATTCATCAAAAATGAGGTCACCCTCTCGCATCTTATGAGGAAAAACAAAATAATAATGTAGTATAAATTAGCATCCATCAAAAATAAAGAGGTTGCCATCATACATCTTATGAGGAAGACCAAAACAAATAATGTAGTAATCAACAATATTACCAATCTAGCCGTTTTTTACTAATCTTATCCATTAGCAATTTCATTGAGGACCATACTCTTCATGGATTTTTCTATATTTTGTCAGTGAAGTTCAATCTGATAAAAGAACAAAGTGACTAAGCATTTTAATCTTCAATTTACAAAATCACCAACCTAAACGGTCAATGAACAAATGAATGAATCAATATAAATATGAAAAACAATTAATGGTACTTACAGTATTTCTGGGAATCCTTTTGTACTTAATGATGGATGGTTGCTAATAATGAAGCATGCTACTCCACCACATGTTTCCTTCAAAATAAGTCCAGTGAAGTGTTATCCACTTAGCAGAGAGCACAGTGATGAAAAAATTGAACATTTAAATGATCTGGATGTTGACAATTACTACAATCATATAGATACAAAAGATATCTTGATTAATATAGAACTTTGAAAGAGGATTGACATAATACTCCAATTGACAAATAGATGCAACTAAACGATCTAAAATTTCAAGTATTCATCTGCCACGTATCTCTATTGGATATTATATACGCCTTCATCTAGCAAAAGTTTTTATACTTATTTGAACCTATTACTGAATAGAATATATTAAACATGAATTAACTAATTGAACTTGTTACACATGTTAAGTTCCCTTATCCATATTCCAATTTTCTTTCTAAAGATAAATGAGTTTGCAGAACACTTAAAAGGCATATCATTGAGTATTAGCAAGATTCAATTGTCCATGACGCATCAGAAAAAGTTAGATCTTTTAATATAGTCTAATCACCAAGGAGTTAGTAACATACACTAATGAAGAGTTCAGATCCAATTCAATTATCAGCCAAAAGCCAGTCCTTTGTATCTTGCTGAAAAACCTCCTATGAATCAATTTCCTTATGGATATCGAACAATTGTCTTTTTTGCTTTTCTCCACAAAATATTTGCTAACTTGTAGACTCCTTTAATTAAGTTAACAGTAGCACTTTAGCATCAATAAGATTGTTTTTCGATATGACCATTTGCTAAAAATCTTCCATTTCTTCCAACTGCATCAACGAGATTATGATAGCTACATCCACTTGAAATAACAAAGTTCCTCATCAATTACTAAAAGAATATTTGCGGATCTAAGCACCAAAATAACCCAACCATATACAACAGTTACTAAAATCTCTATCCTTCTAATTTTTGTCTTTATGACCTTGATGCTAAAGTCAATTTAACCTTCGAATTGAGTCCTGATTTTTCAGATTATCTGCGCTGTCTGTCCTAAGATTTTTGCACTCTCAGATGTTTGGATGAGACAATGGCTTTTTTTGTTCTTCATGCATCTATACCATTTGCCACTTCATTGATCAGTCTATCTTGTCGCTAGTCCAAATTTTCAATTTAACACAATATAGTGTTGGTTAATTTTAGATGTATTACTTAATTCATCATAAGAACTACTCTGCACTTACCAAAAATGGTTCCTGAGAGTTCTTGGAAACAATCCAGCAGCTTCAGTTATGTTCTTTGCAATTATTTTCTGTTAATTGCAATTAGTTCTTGGAAAATGGTTCCCAAGGTGCTCTGTTTCATCTCATCTTATATGCTGACATATCATATTCCAACATCTTAAATCCAAGATGATTGTTCCTCTGTAATGTAATCTGATGTTAATCACTAAAAACTAAAATGATCAACGGTCATCAGGTTCTAAACTGATGCATAGAATTTTCCTTGTAGACACAAACAATTGTGCTACATGACCTACATCATTCTTTCTTCCAAGTTATCTAACTATTATCTGAATCCACTGTAATATTCAGCAGTGTCACTGTTAGATACTATGTAGCCACTAGTTACTATTCTTACACAGGAGATCAACCGTTGAGACATTCCTGCCTGTCATCCACCCTTAGCAAGAAGTGGCAAATAAGCAGGGTGGTCAAACGTTTGTAATAATTTTCTGCACATGTTTGAATGTGGAGATGTTGCCAAAGTGCATGGAAATGCAAGAATTTTTTTTGAATAACATACCATGATCCTCTATACAATGATGCCAATACTTCCACTTGTCAAGTTTTTCCTCCTTTGAAGATTCAGGTAATTCAACTCTCCTAAGGTAATCCAAGAACCAACGGTCTAGCACACTAGAGCACATCAAGTTTCAAAACCAATAAAAGACCAATTCAGCAGAAACCTTTCAAGAAATGTAGAACCGCGTAGTCTTATAACAAGTTTGGGTAATAAATTATGCCGAATCATATTATTTGATCGTCTGTCCAAGGCAAGAGAAATTAGCAATAAAGACGTCGGCGACCTTGGAAACCATCTCGAACTGGAAGCTGGAAACGTGAGAAGGTAGGAGGCGGGCAAGGAGGCCACGGGCGGCGGCCACCTGGATGACGGCGGCGAGGGCCTCCGTTCTTGGATGTCGACAGGACTCGATATAGATTGGAGGACTCCAGCGGAGAAGAGCCATTCGTCCATGCGAGGAGGCCTAGGAGAAAGCCAAGACAGAGGAAGGAAACCAAGACTCGGGGAAATGGACGAGGAAGGAAACCGATTCAGCAGAAACCAGATAATTTAACCCTCCTAAAGAAATCCAAGAACCAACGATCTCGCACATACAGAGAACATCAAGAATCAAACCCATAAAGCCTCGATTCAGCACAAACCTTTCAAGAGATGCAGAAACGCGTAGTCCTACAACAAGTTTAGGAAATAAATTCTACGTATTAATATTATTTGATCGTCGGTCTGAGTAAGAGACACTATCAAGAACTTGCCGACCTTAGAAACGATTTTGAATTCGAAGCTGGAAACGTGGAATGGTAGGAGGCGGGCGAGAAGGCCACGGGCGGCGGCGACCTGGACGGCGGGCGGTAAACGCTCCCGTTCTTGGATGTCGAGGACTCGATATAGGTGGGATGACTCCAGCAGAGAAGAGCCGACCGCCCATGGGAGGAGGAAAACGAGAAAGAGAAGAGAGAGGAAGAGAACGAAGAGGGGACGGACTCGGGGTAGCGGACGAGGAGGAGAAGCCATGGGAATTGCCGGACGGCAGGAGCATTTTAAAGTGGGTGGGTGGGGAAACGGTGTTGTACCTGTGTCCGGTGCCATTCACCACACACGAAGGAATGCGCCACCAGAAAGGTCCTCACAACTTTCTTTGTTGGGCCCACACATAAACAGCCAATAGGAAGGTGTCCTTTGGTATCCCGGACTCACACTGGATACGGATGTAGGATGAGGCGATGGTTACAGAAGCCAGGAGAAGACAACAGCGCAGGCCGGCGAGGGTTTTCGGGATTTTTGCATCATCCTCTACATTTGGTATAATTTAATATCCATAATTCGTATTTATTCTTCTTAACATAAACGACTGAAAATGAGATTTGATCACGTTACCTTATACAGATCTATTTAGACTTTATCCGATCTAATCAATACATTTCGAAAATTACACTAATATCCATAATGTTAGCCCAAATTTTTTCATATATTCGATGAAATCCTAAAAATGTAGAATTCGCTCATCCACCTACTCGGAGGGATGGTAAACAGACACATTATGTTAAAATTTTATAGGAGCAGGTATTTCATTAGAAAACTTTGAATATGTATAATGGACTTGTCAGATTACTATTAATATCAAAAAAAAAATTTACCCTTAATTGATGGTAGCAAGTTGATATCTAATTAAATAACCATCGAACCAATGGAATAAATTGAAATTCGAGTATAATTAGATTATTACATGATCATCCATAGGATATGTACAACATCAAGGATTATAAAAGAGATATTATTGCACATATTAGGATAATGATGCCTTCATGCATGGCACCTAAACACATTCGAAGGAGATGAGGAATTTTAAATTCTGACATACCTTGTGTGACTTAAAGAAGTTCGGAGTGGCACCAGGATGTTTGCAATGCTCAACATCCATGAGGAGCTCATCAGATCCTACCGAAGATAACGTAAACAATTTCTTGTTCCTTTTTTCTTCTTTTTTTTAAACAAAAGTAAATATTGATTTATTTATTAATTAAACTAATTACATCGAAAGCAAGGGAGAATAAAAATCCGACTTCCAAAAGAAAAAGGTCTGGTGAACTCTCCCAAGACCAACGAGCTTGTAGGAACAAGAGTTAAGGGTTCTACTAATACAAGAAAATATATTGATACTGATTTGATGTCCAAAAATAATAGGTTCAAGAGAGCAAGAGATTAGAGCTTCTCCTTTAAACATGGTGATAAGATTGGCAGCATCTGACTTAACCCAAAATTTATGTTATTTTTCATTTCTAGCAATATTTAACCCAAAATCTAATCTTTCTATTGTATAAGAGAAGCTAATTAGGCGAGGATCAAATCCAAAACCATAAGGATGAGTTATCTGACCTTTAAAAAGGCATAACCTATACCTGCACAATTAGTAGAGGAATTGTAAAAGTCATCACCTTCAAGTATGAAGTCACAAGAAGAATCCTGTATTTGATTAATTGGTAAATTTTTTTATTAATTATTGTAAGGTCATGAGCTTAAATCCTGCCTTTATCACTTATCCCTTGCGACTAAAAAAAAAATTATAAAATCAAAATTAATACACAAAAATTTTACTAGTCCTATACTCATGAAGCATCCCCAGAGAATTAACAAGGACTATAAGTAAAATTATTAGTAATAGAGGATTTTATTTGCTCCATCATGGTTAGCCTCATCATGCTCTAACCATGTCGTTATTCGCATCTTCATATACCAAAATTAAAATCACGAGCTTCTTTCTAGCTAGTATTTATTCATCATCCTATTTATTTGGTTGATGGGTATCTAGTCCTATATCGAGTTAATCGAATCTCGAGTGATAAAAAATTATTTTCAATCTTTTTGGAGTTGATACTTTTAGGTTCATCAGTGGTAAATGATATCTCGATCCCAAAGGTAAAAACACCTAGGGATGACTTGATATATGTCAAGTGGCACCACTTTGCACATCCCCTTGATGGTGTATTTATTTACTTATGGTAGTGACATGAATTTTAGATTGACAATTATCTTCATCTTCACGTAATCATGGAGTCAACCAAAATGATATGAGTATACATAGAGTGTTGCCTCTAGGTTGAGCTTCAGGATTAAGCTTGCTTAGATGAGATTTTTTTCATAATCAGTATCAAAGAGTTGTTTTAGATCTTTTGGACCAAGGGTCCGATTGGAATATGTAACTTTAGATCTTTTCATCATTCTAATCGATATGAGATATTAGCACAAGTTCGATAGAGTCATCACCAACAGTCACAACTATTGTCCATCGATTTTAGTTATTCTTGAACCACTCTTTCGAGAAAAATTGTAGTTGAATCTTTTAATACTTTCGTTTAATATGATCTATAATTTTATAATGTTCATAAAAATATTACTTGTCTGTGCAAGATGAAGAATTCTCATCGTTCCCGAAATTTTCTTAGCACTCGAGTAACTACTCTCTTTGATCTTCTCCACGATCTTCTTGCAACTAGTGTGATTCTTCTTCTAATTATCATGCTAGTGCTCAAGATGTTTTAAGCCTTGAAAAGGCTCAATTATTGGATCATTCATGTAAAGTAGTAGTATATAATTATTGGATGATCATTGTTGAGGGATATTCCAAGTACCAGTATTTGTCATCGAAACTAGTTGGTGCAATTTTGAATCAATTGATATCTCACCTGGCATAAGCTATCCCATCTTTTTCTGTCGAGGTGGCCTATGGAATAAAACTCGAGTGATAAGCCTTTTAAAATGCTCTCATACCACCTCTTCATCGTAAAAAGAATGGAGGGATGTGTTCCACTAAGCTAGCATATGATTGGTCAACTTGAATCACCTAAGCACAACTTTATCCTTGTTGTTGCATCCAAATAGTAAAATAGGTATTAAGTTGATCAAGCTGTAAGTCTAATACCTGGACATCGATAGAGTCATAATAGGAGGGTATGTGACTGACACTCCAAGTTTCGCTAAAAATGACAAAGACCTCATTGTTACATCATTTTCGCAATATTAACATTGTCATCGTTACAGTACATCTTTGATAAATCTATTTGGTGGGGAGCTTGACAAAATCACCCTTTATCCTTTACTACAACACACTTGTCTTTACCGTCTTTCACTAATGGATTAACTTACTATTGGATCCAACCCATCATAACCTCTATCTCATGTGAAGGTGTCATGACTTGGGTAGCAAGATCTACCGAGGTTACTGGATTACTTACTATCATCATGTCATTACTTTTTTTTTTTTTTTTGTTAATGATTGAAGTTGAAACTCCAACTCCTATAGTAGTAACCATCCACAAGTAAGGATCGATTCTCTAATACCACCTGATTCATTTGGGAATAAGACTCAAGAATTTTGAGCCTTCCGTCATATAGATATTTATTTCACGGAGGAGATAAAAACTTGTTGCAGAAAAAGCTATAAAACTAAAAAGGAAAACAGCGACTAATTTTTAAATTCAAAGTACATAATATAACAAACTAAGTAAGCAAAGACTTCGAGAGGGATAAATTGCTTGGACTTTCTGTGTTGAATGTGTAGATTGCTCATAGCAAAAAGCTTGCTGCCAGTTTTGGTTCTTACTCCTTATTTCTCTACCATCGAAATCTCCACTTGAGATTGCAACAAAGGGACAACAACTGTTGAACAAAGCTACGGCTGCTAGAACAAGTCAAAGAAGGTGAAGAAGAGGATTTCAGTTGCTAGTTGGAAGGTAATAAAAAAAAAAGGTGGCCGGCTATTGATGAAATAAGAATAGTAATACCTCCTTCTCTTCCTCACCGTTTCTCTTGGTTGGAACTTAGATGCAACGGCTGGGGAACTTGCTTTTGCGCGCGATCGTTTCCCTCGTCTATTATAAAATTAGGCTCGCTAAGTCGGAAACCTCCTTAGCTCGCTTGCACCTATTTGCTTACATTATTTTAGATTTTCATTTTATATTAATTTACCTTCGGATATGATAGGTCAACTGACTTCAGAAGATTGCTGCTGGAACTCAATCAAGAGTTGTTGCTTGAAGAGGACTCTCCTTGATATTGAATTTTATTTCTGCAAGGGCCACCAAAGGCTGAAGGAAGAAGGATTGTTGGAATGCCGACTTCTTCCTCTCTTTTCCCTCTTCTCTTCTCTTCTTGTTTTTTGCTATGACTTTTCCTAGGACTGACGAAAACCTAAGGAGGCTAGCTTCTTGATGAATTAAAGTCATGGGATGTCTTTTAGGAGGCTACAACTCGGGTGGATTTGAAGAGAGGGTTGTGCATCCCTTGTTTTGTAGATGAAGGGATGGAGTCATAACTCTCTCTTCTCTAGAATTGCTACCCCTTCCTTAGCTCTCCCTCTTATTGGTTGTGCAAGTCCTCCAATCCGTGTAGGAATCAAATTGAGAAGTGCTAATTTTTTTTAAGGCTGGTCGTGTAGTCATTTCCTAATCCAAGTGAGACTCGGATTGGGTCTGCTACAATTAGAGCTGGTGTTGGTTTGGCCATAACGTGATTTGAAGTTTTGGATTGGGCTTACACTGGGTTTAGCTATAGTAGGTATCAAATCAAGTTTGATTCAAACTCTGATTGAGCTTTGATCAGAACTGGTTTGAGCTGAACTTGAGTGAGACTGAAACTTGCATATGATCTAGTCCTTGAGCACGAGCTTGAGCTTAGTATAGTTGGATTGATTTTGATTTGAGTTTAACTCAACTCCAGTTGAGCCAAATTAGAGTCTGACTAGAACTTGGCTAAATCATCTCAAATCACATACAACCACAAGTTTCTTAAGATTGATTGAATATTATAAAAGATTTATTAAAAAAACTTCTCATGCATAATTATTTAAATTTGAATGATGAACAAAGTTCTCAAAAACTTAAAAAGAAGATGACAGTCCTCATATTTTAGAGTGCTCATATGACGAGTACTTGTTCTTTCAAGTAGAGATAGCTTAGTAATGATTCAACGTAGGAACTTGGGTGTGTGTAAATGCAGATTGAGAAGTACATGTCTTATGTATCTAGAGAACTCAAAAATCATAATAAATATGATCCCACCCATGATATTGAATTAGCTACAATTGATTTTGTCCTAAAAATTAAAAGATATTATCATTATGAGTAGACATCTGAAGTATGTATTTATCATAAAAGCCTCATATATATGTTCAACCGGAGCAAATTGGACATGAGACAAATGAGATGGATGAATTTTCTTAAAGACAATGACCTTAGTAATAACTATAATCGTAGAAAGGCCAATTTAGTGGTTGATGCATTAAGTATAAAAAAAAAAAATCAGATAGTTTTGTAGCTCATCTTTGTGTCCAAAGGACTTCCGTATTATATTGAGCCTATGGACAATGGAGTAGAAATAAGTATTGGATGAGGCATCTAAAAGATTTCTTGCTCCTCTTATGACACAATCATCTTTTGTAGATACAATCAAAGAATATCAAGAAGGTGATCCATACCTACAAACTATAGCTAAGGAAATTATGCAAAAAAAAAACAAGACCAAAGTTTCAACTACTGGATAATAACTCTATTAAATTGATACTATACTATATGTTCTAAATAGCTACCTAATAAAATTATAACTGTTGGATGATGCACACAAGTCAGAGATTTATTTTGCATGGTACCAAGATATAGAAATATTTATGTTAGGGCCATTAATGGTATGAGATATAACTAAGTATATTTCTTTGTGTTTAATTTACCTCAATACAGAGCACCTAAGTGTAAGTTAACAAATTATAGAGGATGCATATTCTAGAGTAGAAATGGAGTATATCATAGTGGAATTTATGTTCAGATTGCTTAAACAACTAAAAGGATGTAATGAAATATGAGTGATCATGAACTGTCTTGTGAAATCAACCCTTATTCTTTTGATTGAAAAGACCTACTCATTTGATATATTAGTCCAATTATATGATAGAGAGATTGTGTGATATTTGTCTATCAAAGTTATATCATATCAAATTGAGATTCAAGGTTCATATTAGGGTTTTGGGGTAGTCTATAGAAGGCCTAGGGTATAAAACTCAAAATTAGTACCTATTACCCCTAGATTGATAAACAAAATGAGACAACTTATAACATTAAAGGATCTCCTAAGGACCTATGAGTTGGACTTCGGAGGCAATTAGGATCGACATTTGCATTTAGTAAATTCATTTATAATAATAACTTTTATTCTAGTATTTAGATGACACCAATTGAAGCATTGTATGAAAGAAAATATAGGTGTTTTGGGATGATATTGGGGAAAGAAGTTTTCTTGAATCATAAAAAATTCATCAAGATACATAAATTATTCAGATGATTTGTAAGACATTATTAACGACAAGTTATGTAAAGTTAAGATTTAAATTTTTTTATTGTAAGTCATGCTCTCTTAAAAATACCTCCAACAAAAGATGTCACGAGGCTTTGGCAAAAAAAGAAATTTGGCTCCTAGTTATATTAGTCCTTTCCATATTCTATGAGGATCGATTGGTTGCTTATTCGATAGTTTCACTTTCATCACTTTCTAGGGTACCTGATGTATTTTATGTCTTAATACTACAGAGATATGTATTAGATCATTTGTATGTTTGAATATATTAATCATTATAACTACGCTCACAAATTATTCTTAGGAATAATTAATTTAAATATTAAAATGTAACGAGCAAGAGGAATAAGATAATAAATTTAGTAAAGATCTTTTAATAACATCACATCGAGAATGAAACTATATAAGATAAATAAGACGATATCAATGAAAGTTATCTACACCTTTTTTACTATCTATAAGCACCAAATTTTAGATCAAAATCTTTTAAAGACGATGATAAACACCTAAGATTTAATTTAATTTAATTATTTTAAAATTTAGATAATATTCTTAGGCTTCAATATTTTAGATTCAACATTTTATTATGTTCTAAAAGATAATATCTCTAAAAATTTTATTCTTTATACTCTAAAATTAGTTACTAAGCCCTTGTATAAACCCTACCTCACACCCCTTCTCCCTGCACAAATTGGCTTGGGTTTTGGGTGCTTGGAGGAGAAAGTTTTCTGTGTGTAATAATAATAATAATTTATTTAATTTGTTTCTTTTAAAATGACATTATATTAGTTGTTTAAAAAAAAATTGATACATTGATCATGTTTATATTGTTATGAAGGCATCATATAAAATATTCATGAAATTATGGTATGGAATCATGATTTAATGATGTTGTAATTTTCAATTAATTTTGGATTCATAATAACAAGAAAATAAATTTAGGATGGAATATAAATAATCAATCTTATTAAATTTGGTTTGTTTTTAGAGTTAGATCGTGTCAGTAAATTATGTAGTATGAGATGCAATCTTGATTTAAGAATTTAGAATTCATACATCTAATTTTTGGATTATAGTATTTCAAGTAATTATTATTCTGTGACAAAAAATGAAGAAAAGAAAAGGATCAGGTCCGAATTGGACCGACCCAATTTGGGTCGGATCTCGAATTGGGGCAACCCCAGCTCAGGTCGGGCCTATGGAGGCTGTCTTTGGGACTCGAATCGGATCAGACTCAGGTGAACTAAACCAGGCAATCCAGATCCCGATAAAACCCTACCCAGGCCCGGTCGAGCCTAGGCCCGAGCCAGAAGGCCCTGACCCGATTGGCGGAGCCCAGGCGGTGCGGCCAGTGCGCAGAGCCCGAGACCAGGCGCGGTACAGGTGCAACCCAGCGGTCTTGAACGGATCCAATTCAGCCAGACCGAGCCTAATTAGGCCGGTTCCACCAATTGAACCGAAATTGGGTCAATTCTGACCGGTTCTGCCCATTATAGGCACCAGATCAAAATAGTTGACTCGGTTCAGTATCATCAGATTCGGCCTAATGCCATTTTAGTACAAATACAAATGGGTTTATGTCAATTAAAGATAAATTGGATCCGTTCAATACCTATTGATGTTGGTTTTGATAAGCCAAACGATAATTGAGCCCAATTCACGTTAACTCAATTAAGTCAGATAAATGATCCAAGAGTATCATTCTTGCGTGATATATAGCTTAGTAATCTACTCCATTATTAATGTATTTATATTGTCCTACCTATGCACATATATGCTTGATGCATAATAAATGAACGATTTTCTTGTATTTTTTTTGGTGCATATATGTTTCCCTATACATGTACACACATACTTGTATGATTGATAAAGAGATAAGTGGTTGGTATGGATGTGAAATCTTCATATTACTGTGCCCTGCAACAAAAAATTTGGACTCATTATAGAGCGTATAGTACTCACTGGATGGAGTCTCTTATACCATCTTTTTAGTATGCTATTTATCTTGATGATGCTTGATTAACTGAGTTAAAATGATTTGTTAAAATGTTCCTACTTAGGCAAGAAGTTGAATACTAGTAGATGATTACTACTTAGCAGGCGTAAATGATTACTCTAATTATTATGGAGAGAAACACATCTCTATTTTGATTGGTGAGGTATATCACTTTATTGAAAGTATATAAATTTTCTCTATCTATTATTCAGACAATAATAATTCATCCCATGAAATCATACCTCTGTATCCATTGTTAATATAGCAGCACGTCATCGCATATCCGACCAATGTGAAAAATGTGTTACATGTGTATACTTTTATTGGGTGATTATATATATATATATATATATATATATCATATTTCCTGATACTATAAGTTTAAGATATCATGATATTATGCAGTCAACAGATGTAATGATAATTATTTATTGTTAATATTTTTTAATTAATCAGCTGAGGATAAGGAGAGCCACGAGGAGACGATCTCTTTCTATCGCTGTTACTTTTCATCTATCCAACAGTTGTACTCAGTTTATTTTTATTATTGGATATAATGATCAAGAATTTATTTTATTGGTATTAATAAAATAGTCTTCAATTATCCTTATGTTGGATGTTTCGAAAAGACACTCCCTCCGTATGCAAAGTACAAAGGCTTCGAATTTAATGATCAAAGTTTTGAGTCATGAACCGTCTTTTAAGTATACGAATAGGCTTATATAAAATTTCTTACGTCAAAGAATTAGCCATGTACTCAAACAACAGGATCGAGATAAATCCAAAGTGGCCTCTTGAGAAAGATGCCAGTTTCATTGAGTTTAGACAACTAAACTTCGTAAACCATTTCGTTCAGAATCATGCAAAGGACGACTCCATCCGCCCCATAGTCAACACAAGGGCTCTGTATGGGCTGGTTTTAACACCTTCTGTTGCAGAGAACTCCATCCACTGCAGAGTCAACGCGAGGGCTCTGTATGGGCTGGTTTTTACCCCTTTCTTGAAGGCATTACCAACAAGAACAAGTTGCCTGTTATTTAAATCAGCAGAGCCCAAGGAAAGCCAGTGAAACAAGCAAAACGATGGTCAAACAGGCGGTAGTGCACCGAAGCAAGCACAAAGTTCCCAGAACTTGGAGCAAAGCAACACAAAAAGATAATGGTCAAACGCAAAACAGAAATCCCCAAGTGGTGCAAAACAAATCCCGGTCTTGCACGAAAGGCCCCTTTCGTTTCAAAGCAACAGAACTTTCTCCCCCTTGTTTCAGGGAAGAAAAGGGCACATAAAGTTGGACCAGCTGATAACGCCCATTTGCCTACATTGTCACATCCATCAATCTCAACGTATTATTCATTCATACATTCTCTTTGCATGAAATAAAGTTTGCTGTGCGGTGAGAGAAGGGATGGTGGACAAAGCCTGCTGCGGAAGCAGCGACTGTAGCTTGGCATGCCTTTTTGTTCTGCATCATGTGCTTGCCAACATCGTTGGTGGTCTTCTCAAGGGCACGCCTGAGGGCATGTTGCCGTCTGCCATGCATTGTCAGGATCAAAGAGAATGTTTCAAGTGCCAAAATTTTTACATAGGAAAGGACTGAGCTAAACCTAGGCGGTGAGCAACCCAAGGAAAAGAAATTAGCATCAGGCAGCTCGAAATGTTCATCACTTTAGAATCCTTGGGCTCTCAATCATAGCTTCTATGATTTCTTCAACTTCCATTTATATGCTTAAGGGCATTGTTGTTGAAGCTGCTGCTCTAATGCCTCTTAATTCACAAAGTAATCATGAACCATATTATCTACGCAACATTTGATTAGGGTTTGCATGGGAAAGGCCACCTGAGGTGCAAAAAAGGCATATCAAAGGTAAGAGCAAATGATGGAGGGATGATGATGGATGCTGAACATGGTTGCTTTATGGACATGAAAAGGGTGTTAGAAAAGTTGAAAAGGTGAGCACTGATATTTGATTCAAAGATCCGATTTGAGGCCTAAACCCCAAGCTAATGATGAAGGCAATGATATGCTTTGTGGGCATTTAGGAACTTAATCTGCCTCGCCTTTTTTTTGGATTAGGGTTCTTGGCGGAGAAATGGTTTTGCATGGGAAAAGCCTGAACGGAAAGTTGATCCAAAGGGGACAGTGTATCTGTCCATGGGATCATGCTCATTGCCTAGGGTTTCCAGGGCCCTGACCTGTGACTTGAGGAACTTGAGATAGTTTGCAGCCTCATCAAGCATGGTGGCAGTGTCCATTTTGCTCCCTCCGGGTACCAGCTTCTGCAGTATCCTCAATCTCTCACTTATCCTCTCCCGTCGATGCCTTGCTGCCACGGTCTGGGGATCACTTGATATTCTGACGTTCTTTCTCTTTGGCTTCTCCGATGCTTCTTCCATTCCCAGATCGACTGGCCTCAAAGCTGCAGCCCTATAAATCATCTCCTTCACCTGTGCTATGGCCTCGGTGTCGAGCTCGTAGTAGCTTTGCTGACTGAAGTTGATGCTAGAAGGCCCTGAATTTTCTTCTGATCTCAGTTTCTTCTGCCTGGGGGCGTTCCTGAAGCTAATCTCAAAACCTCTTTTCTTACAACAGTTTTCTCCTGCTTTCTCATAATCATCTAGTTTTCTTTGAGTAATATATTTTTCTCTTGATGATTCAACTCCTGGAACATCTGGAATGAAAGAGTTCTGCCTGTCCACATTAGGTATATGGTAATCAAACAAGCCATGGGTCTCGAACTCTCCTGAAGAGATGGTAGCAGTACAACTCAATCTACAAGTGCTTTTGGTGCTAGAGAAGATATCGAAGTAGTCTTCGTCGTTGTTATCAATGTTTACTTGTGATTGATTATATGAGCCAAAATTTTCACTGGGGCAGCAGAATGGATCGATGATAATTTTGGGTCTGCCACTGCTTGGAACAACGGAAGCATGTAGTTGTGGAGAGAGAGCGTCTTCAGTTATAGCAGGTATGCCTGAAATCCTGAGAGCAGAATCAGCAGTCAGCATTATAAGTTCTTGCTGTTGCAAGCAACTCGTATCGGAGGTAGTATCGGTCACTTGGTGGAAAGTGGAAGCTAATGTGTTGATCGTCTCGTCGACAGCATCAAAGTTTGAGATTGGATGGCATGGCAGAATTCCTTGGAGATGAAGGCTGGAGCTAATTAGAAGAGCTTCCTCCAACTTGTGCTTCTCACATGCGTTTCTGTAGTCTTCGTTGGATACCAAAACGTTTTCATACTGATCACTCCATTGAGTTGGTGAGAGAGAAACCTCATTTCTGAGACTTGTCGAGTTACCGAAACCTAAGCCATCCATTTCGGTGCTTATTCTTCAAAACCTGCGTACACATCCAAAGGCATTAAAGCTTGAAGAACCTAGTAAACCAATAACGGAGTAAAGAACTCATCTATACCTTTCAGGAGTGCTGCTTCTAAATGAAGGCCTTCACACTTTCTATTTGACCGAGTGTAAATGATGCTGCAACTTGATCTAGTTCATCAGATAATAAGATGGGATCAACTGCGGGGAGGAGCAAACGAGCCGTCACCGAAGACACTCTTTGCAGCAGAAAACTTGGCTATCTACTAAGAGACAATGCATTAACGGAATGACAACAAGCTCACTTAATTGAGAAAGCCAAAGAGGAAGGTTGTAGTGAGATGTGTCCTCTAGCTCCAGGAATAGGAACGGAGATGGTGTCAGAAAGTGAGCTTATATAGAGCAACAAGGAGAGAGGGTCATTTATTTCTAGGTCCACTGTGGCAGCTGCCTTCTTTGAAGTTTTGGGTTTCAAAGATAAGGCAGGATTCCATGGGGGGCAGTTCTGAGGATGAGGATGAGGATGAGATCAAATGGGCAGCACATGAGACTTCTGAAGAGAGGATTGAATTATTTAAGCCGTGAAAAGACCTGCAGCTCTTTCAGTGTCTTCTGTGTATTCCATGTTTCCTGCAAATTCTTACAGCTATATAGGCTGCAAGCGAGAAGCAAACATTGCAATATAAAAATTGATTTCCAAAAAATTACCTTTTGTTATTGTGAATTTTGGTTGTGGACCTCAAATATTACGATTTGATCATTCAATCATATTTCGACTTGACTTTTTTTTTTCTTGATATGGTTGAACCTACACAGTAAGATTCTTGTTAAACTAGTGTCCGATTACATATATCGTGAGGTTCTAATACTTAATAAGTCAGTAAAAATCTAATGTTAAAAAACAGTTTTCTATATGAGTGATTACTTACATCGTACCTAGGAAAATTCCTATTCACAGTGACATGATCCTAATTATAGGCAATTAAAGAAATCAACATATCAAATTTGATACGGAGTTTATTTTAATAAAACTTGATGGACTAAATTTGGCATATTGGATGGGGAAGGATGAAGAATATTTACTGGCTATATCATCTCACATATATACATAAATGCTTCACCCACAGAATCTTTTAGCCATGGCAGCTACTTGGATAAATGGGACAAGTACCAAATAGAAACGAACTTTGGTAGCATTAGCCTTGAGGATGAAGGCATGCTGATCCAAAAAAAGAAGACAGTACTGCATGGCCACTTTGCTGCATGACCTGCTATATTCTAGTGGCTCAAGAAACATATCAGGAAACCTAACTAGGCTGGAGGTCTGGATATAAGTAACAATTTGTGTTTTATGTTGGGACTTGAAGTAGTAATAAATAAGCAGTCCATGAGCTACTTACATGAGGTTTAACTACTCGTGGGGACAAAAGTCAGGTAGGCACTACAACTTAGATAATTCTTTTTAAGTGTGCATGGCAGCAGTTCATGGGGATTCTGAACCTTCACATGCATGCCATGATACAATCCGATGAGACAAATTGCCAACAATAACAATTAATAACTAAACTGCATACAGGGAAGTCACTTTAATTACTTCTTCTCACCAAATTATTTCTATATAATTTTTATGTTAATTAATTTTAATTAAATAAGAGTTGGCTCATCTGAATTGTTGTAAGCTTAAATTTTGTGAATTTTATTTAAATCACATAACAATAGATAACATTAAGAGAAAAATAAGAAGCTAAGTGGATTTCTTTGCACATTTTTCCAACCTATAAAATAATCTACTTCTCATCAATCTTTGTGACCCAAAACAGATCCAGTGCCCCACTTAATGCTTTCTATGAAGGCCTATTCAAAGACAGCCTATTAATATAAGACTTTTCTCTTGTTGCGAGTCCTCCGTGACGTTCAGTGGGTCCACACAATATAGTCGCGAGAACAAAATGTGCTCTATGTTGGCAGTCCCAGATCAACATGAGTGAATGCTTCGGTTATAATTTTGATGTGGGTCTTTCTAATCTCGTTGGACTGTTTCTGTAAGACAAGACCTCCCGGGTGATGGGTTCACGGGATGGTCCCTTCAACAATCAAGTTAGGGTTATTTCGAAGGGTGAAATCTGGCATCCCCTACTTAGGCGTCACAGCTTTTTTTTTTTTTTTTGATTGAAGTAGGGAGAGAGAGAGAGCCCCTCTTGGCGGGACCTTGGGATGCCACTTTTATACTTGTACGTCGTCGATCGATCAAGTCTCGACCTCATCATCCTTCTGGCATCTTCTGTCAGTCCGTTTAATATTACAGGCAATGTCAGCGGCTGTTCATACTATCGGTTGCATGTTTCTTCTGCTCTGCTATTGTGTGGTTCCCTCAAGTTCTTGTGAAATCTGATAGTGACCACACTGTTGGGAAACCTCAGCGGGTGCATCACATGCGCAACGAAAATTAAAACAAAAATTAGTTTCCCACGCAGATCAAATCGTCGTGCAAAAGATTAGGGTCGCAAGAAAAATCACAAAAATCGAAAAAATCGCGATGTGTAAGAGATTGATTTTACCTAGGGAGATCGTATATCCCTGTATTTCAGATCCGGATAGAGAAGATGAAGGAGGTCAAGTGTCCTCCTCTCTAGCGGTATCCACATGATGTATCTCTACAGTGAAACTCCTCCAATCGGATCTTGCAACTCTTGCTCAGAGGGAGGGAGGAGAATAGGAGGTGGTGGCTAAAGCTGCAACATATCAACCATGAGTCTCCCCTCATATTTATAGAGAGCCACCAAAACGCTAGGGCTCCTTCCTTAGTGGGTATTAGATCTCCATCCAATAACCCACTAACGTTGCATTATTGAATCTCTATCCAATAATCTCTTTAGGCCTATAATTGGGCCTTAATCAAGGAGCCCATCAACATAGGGTCTCATCTAATGAGAATAGGGACTAATTGGATCTTCATCCAATCCTCTATTAGCTGAAGCATCCACCATATGTTGTGATCCTCTAGGCCCAATACCGAGCTGGCCGTGAGTCACTCCCATCAGAACTCCTTCTGATATAATGAATTATTATCCATATAATAATTCACTCGACTCATCGACTATGGACGTGCTAGGCCACTATGCCATAGTCCCCAGACGGTACAGGGGGATCAAATCCATCGGACCTGTCTGTCTATAGTTACCATGTATCTATAATCCCTCATCCAAATAATATCTCAAAGACCGTATATTGGGCATGGTACTATCAGGTCACATACAAAATCAGTTTGTCTTGTTCTATTCGGATTCTACCAGAGAACTCCTTCTCTCTCAATCCGAATGACCCTGGTCAGAGATTTGTCTGAGCAAGCACATATGAGATATTCCTCTCGTGATATCGAGAGTGGATGATCCTCTATTGACACTCAATTACCTTCGTAAGGTTGGTTACCAATCTCGATAACCAGCTGTACCAGATTTGAAACTTTTCAAACCTGTAAAGAAAGGAGTACTCATACAAGGCATCCTTGGTGTCTCAAGTCTAAGGACCAGATACATAACTGAGACTATGGAATCACTGTCTGACATTAGGTATCATTAACCATACAGGATTCCATAAGCGGATCAATCAGTGAACTCATTCTCTAATGAGCACCTGTATTATATCCTTAGTGTCTCCACACAAGTGGATATGAGACCAACTGCCTCCATCATATGGACGGGTATATAGTACACCGATCTATCCGTTATCTTAATGTCCCTCTTGAGTAACCTATGACCGGGATTATTTAGGATCTGTGTTTAAAGGTGAATCAATCTCATTATAGTGATCTCATCATGATCCAATTCCCATTGCACAGAACCAAGGACATCATAATATATATATAACAAATAATATAATATGAGAATATACCAATATTAATTATAAGTAAAAAGATCACACAGTGTGTCACACGTGCCATCACTCACGTGATTGGCTTGCAGGGCACCTGTAACCAGCACGCACGACATCCGATGTTGTCAGACCTCGGGTTTGTCTGCCCGTTTATGACACGTCGCTTGTGTGTGTCAAAGAGCGAGGTCGGGGAAATTGGTCATTCGGTCCCGTCCTTCCACGTCAGTTGGCCTTGGACTACGTCGTTTGGTTTGGGAGTGGTACCACTATTATCCCTATTATTCTCCACCCCCCTGAGAAGGAGGCTATGATGATGCCTTCTAGAAGGTGAGGGGGAGGATCCTTCAGGCACGGGATTGATATGACGGTCGCTTATTGATGGTCAGGACTGAAAGCCCTAGGGCGAGGCTGAGAGCTCGCTTGTTGATGGTCGGGACTGAAAGCCTTGGGGTGAAGCTGAGAGCTCGCTTGTTGATGGTCGGGACTGAAAGCCCTTGGGCGAGGTTGAGAGCTCGCTTGTTGATGGTTGGGACTGAAAGCCCTTGGGCGAGGCTGAGAACTCGCTTGTTAAAGATCAATGATATTCTCCTTGGGATTGAGGAAGATTTATTTGTTGATCAAAATCACTCATGGGGTGACATGTGTCTCGTATGATAACTCATTGGGCGTGAGGCACGAGGCATCATGATGAGTTGTCCCACCTTTTTGGGGTAGGCGAAGTGCCAACGGGCGCTGGGGTGAGGTATTAGTCCCATGCTCCTCGTCATTTCGCAGCCTTCTCTTACTCTGCACACTTCTTCTCTACTGTTGCTACTGTTTCTTTGTCATCTCCAGTGCCGGCTATACCAACAGTGTCGACCTTCATCCCCTCCCTTTTTCCCTCGACGGTTTCTTGAGCAGGTCGGATGTCGCCTCCTCCCACTCCGAGTCCCGGTCAGTTAAAATTTTGGCCCATAGGTCTAGGGTTTTGAGTTGTTCCTCCAGGGATTCTGTGTAAGTGGCGATCGTCCCATCATCCAGTGATCTGGGTGATTACGGGACCACCGATGCCTTGGCGGCAATACGGTCCTTTTTTAATGTAGACTCGACTATGACAACTCGTCGGTTGGTCGAGGTGAGGAAGAACTATTTCATTCCTCCGGAGTACGAACTCCATGTCCCCCTGCCGGGGGAGCGTCCCTATGATGCTTTTCCGTGTGGCTTCAGTCTATCGACCGACACCCTTGAGGTGAGATTGAGATTCCCGTTGCATCCTGTGATCGAGGCGTGCCTCGAACAATGAAGGATTTCTCCTTCCTAGATCACCCAACTCGTGGTGGTATCTGGTGGCTTTCTTGTGGGAGTGTCATGTGTCGGGCATAAGGGCGACCTAAGAGCTGTTTATGGTTTGCTTCTGGCTAAGTCAGGGGTAAGCCGGGTATTACTTGGCCACTCGCAGCGGATTTCGAGTGAGCGGTGCGCCTTCCAGCAACAAAGGCTGGAAGTCATATTTTTTCTTCATTTCCTACCACCAGGGCTGGAGCTTCCCGACCGAGTGGACCTCTCGGATGGTGAGCAGCTTCGTACCGGCATTATCGACTGATGAGACCGAACTGGTCGAGATCCTCTAGGGGATCCTTTTCATTTCAAGAGGGTGAAGGACATGAACGAGGCTTGGTTGGCCGAGGCGGGTCTCAGCCCTGCCCCTGGGGTATGTTTTTCCCATTTTTATATCGAGTTTGAGTTTTTCTTAATCGTACATTTTGTTGTGTAAATATGTTTAACCTCGGTAAGATGAAGTCTGATGGTGGAGCGGGTAGCATTTCGACGGCGCCGTCGGCAGCCAGCGTGCCTACAGCAGGGGATGCTGGGGTGTCCATAGTTGAGAAGCGCCTTAGCTCCAGAGCGGAGGCGGGTTTGAGGAAACGCCTTTGGAAGGTGGCCACCGAACAACCTGCGGACGCTTCTGGGAGCACTGTGAGGACCTCTGCCGACAAGGGCAAAGGGATAGTGGAACTCGGGGAGGTCCTCGAGTGGGGGTACACCATGAGGGAACTGTGCGAGGTCGAAGACTGAGTGGGGGTGGATAGGTATTTCGCCTCTATCATGACGTGGTTGAAGTGCGTCGACGGTGAGGACCCCCTGGTGCCGAGGTGGTCGACCATCTCCGGATCCAGTCTGCTTTGGACCAAGGGGCCGTTGTCCGAGGAGTACTTGTTGGGAGCTTTACACCCCACCCTGGCGAAGCAAGTGTATGAGTGCTCCTCCGAGGAGCTCATGAATCGGGCTGGCAAGTCGGTTGTCTGGGTAAGGAGCATCTCTTTTCTTCGTCTCTTGTTCTTTCAAACTTAACTCTCCTTTGCTTGCAGGGACTTCACTTTATTAGCGCCCTTATCGATCGGGTCCATGATGCAGGCCGACTGGTTTGGAACCAACATGAGAAGATTCTGGCCCTTCAGGCTGCGAACAAGGAGCTAAAGGCTAGCGTCGACCAAGAGTTGGCTGCGACCGTTGAGCGGCGGGTGAAAGAAATGGAGGTCGAATTCGAAAGGATGCAGGCTGAACTGGAGTCCCATAGAAGTCAGTGCAGGGAGCTTGAGCAAGAAGTCAAGCTCTTGCGCTCCAGTTTGGATGGGGCTCGGAACGACCGAGCTCGCTTAGAAGACGACGTCCTCTCACTGACCGAGGCTATAGCATTCCTCGAAGCCAAACTGAAAGGTTGACGATCAGAAGGCGGTGGGCGCCTACAAGGCATCCCGAGGATTCGAGTCTGGCCTCGAGAAGATGGGGAGGGTCAGCTATGAGTTCAGGTACCGAGTGGTGCTCGAGCGACTTTGGGGGATGCACTCGGATATTATGATCGAATTGGACCCCTTCACTGAGTGTTTTGAAGATGCCAACGTTGAGATGGACCTTGATCAGCCTTTCGACGATGACACCTAAATTTTTTTTTTTTGAATGTTGGGCATTTGAAGACTTGCTTCCAACTGCGTCACTTGACCATTATGTAGCTTTTTTCTATCAAATAAAGTCACCTTTTTGAACACTTCGCTTTGTCTGAATGGCTCTGAATACCGAGTCAACATTGTTGTATTAGACGTAGAATTTCTTTAAATTCGACACATGCCAAGTCCGAGGGAGTGTTTTTCCTTCCGTTGTCGATAAGGTGTACTTCCCATCCCAAACAACTTGGGTAACATGATACGACCCCTCCTATCTCAGGGCGAGTTTTCCTCGGGTGTATCTAGGGTCACTGATTTTGGCCCTCCTGAGGACTAGGTCTCCCTTCCCGATGGGTCGGGGTCAGACACTCCGGTTATAGAGTCGGGTAACCGCCCTCTGATAACGTAGGTTCTTCAAGTGCGCCTTGGCCCTACGTTCTTCGAGCATGTTGAGATTTTCCCTAAGACCTGCTTCTGACGCTTTGGGGGTGAAATTTTTAATTTTCAGTGTCGAGAAGATCACCTCGGGAGGGAGGACAGCCTCAGTGCGAAAGGCCAGACTGTTGGGGGACTCCCCCGTAGGGGTTTTTGACGTCGTCCGTAGATCCCATAGGACGTTGGGGAGCTCCTTGACCCAAGCTGTTAGAGTCCCTACTACTCGTCTTCGAGCCCTTCTAGTATGCTTCTGTTGATTACCTATGCTAATCCATTGGCTTGAGGGTGAGCTACCGAGCTAAGCTTCAGTTGGATCTGGTAGTTTTGGTAGAAAGTCTTGAACTTAGGGTTGTTGAATTGCATCCCGCCATATGTGATTATGATCTTCGGTATGTCGAACCTCGTTATGATGTTTCTCCATATAAAGTTCTCCATCTGCTTCTCTATGATCGAGGCCAAGGGCTCAGCCTCAACCCACTTAGTAAAATAATCTACCCCGACGATTAGGAACTTGCACTGCCTAGCCGTTTGTTGGAATGGGTCAAGGAGGTCCATCCCCCACTGTGCAAAAGGCCAAGCACAATGAGTCGAGGAGAGTGGCAAGGCTGGTTGGCGAGGAACGTGGGCATGCTTCTGGCATTCCATGCACCTCTGGACGTAGGACTTTGCATCTGCTTGCATGGTCGGCCAATAGTACCCGAGGCGAAGGATCTTGAAAGCCAATGTACGCCCTCCAATATGTTCACCACATATCCTCTCGTGGACCTCGGTAAGCACTGTATCAGCCTTGGATCTCGATAAGCACTATATCAGGGGCCGGCTGAAAGCTCTTCTGTAAAGGCGCCCATTGACGATGTCAAATCATGCTTCGATCCTTTTGATTTGTCGGGTGACGGCCTCTTCCGCTGGGAGAGTTGCATTTTTCTTGTAATGTAGTATTTCCTCCCTCCAGTTGGGGTGCACGGCCATAGTAGCCATTTCAACTATAGCGACTGTCGGCTGGTAGAGGCTAGGGATGGTCGGTAACTCGTCGGCTACGTCGGCAAAGGCCGCCCAGGCTAGGGCATCAACTCTGGCATTCTCGAGTCATGGGATTGAAAATTTTTTGAAGTACTTGGTTGTACCTATCAACTGACGGGCCTCAGAGAGATAGTGGGCCATGTTTGGTTCTCGAGTATCGAAGCTTCCATCGATTTGACTGGCGACCAGTTAGGAATCAATGTACACCTCTAGGTGTTCAATTTGTAGCTCGACGACCAGTCGTAGTCCAAGTAGCAATGCCTCATATTCCGCTTCGTTGTTGGTAGTGAAAATTCCAAGTGCACGACATGTTCCCAAGTTTGCCCATCGGGGTCTCTCAGGACTATTCCGGCTCCTCCCCTAGAGGAATTCATCGATCCATCGATATGGAGGGTCCATGCAAGTTTTTTCTGAGGGGTCCTAGGGCGGTCAACTCCGAGGAGAAATCGGCAATGGCTTGGGCTTTGATTTTCTTCCTCGGGATGAACTCCAGGTTGAATTCGCTAAGCTCTACCGACCACTTAAGCATTCGTCCTATAATGTCAAATTTAGAAAAAAATTGGCGTAGTGATTGATCAGTGACTACCTTGATGGTATGAGTCTGGAAGTAGGGCCTCAGCTTTCTGGCCATGAGGACTAGGGCGAAAGCGAATTTCTCTATCGGAGGGTACCGCTCCTCCGTACCTTGTAAGATGTGGCTAGTGTAGTAGACGGGTCACTGACTATTCCCGTCGAGCTTTATCAAAACTAAGCCAACGGCTCGTTCCATGGCGGAGAGGTATAGCTCGAGCTGGTCGCTTGGGTCGATCGAGGACATCTGAGGTAAGGTCACGAGATGGGCCTTGAGCTCCTGGAATGCTTGCTCGCACTCGGGGCCCCAACTGAAGTCTTTGTTCCGCCTTAACGCCCGCAGAATGGGGTAACTTCGGTCGCCAGCCTGAGATATGCACCGCCCTATTGCTATCAACCTCCTGATGAGGCGTTGGACCTCCTTGATGGTTTATGGTCGTTTCATGTCGGTGATGGCCTTGATCTTCTCCGGGTTCATGTCTATTCCTCGTTGGTGAATAATGAAGCTGAGGAATTTTTCCTATTCCACACCAAAGACACATTAGCGGGGTTGAGCTTCATTCGAAACTTCCTAAGGGTCCAGAATGTCTCGACAAGGTTCGTGCAGTGTGTCTGCATTTGCTTGCTCTTGACGATCATGTCATCAACGTAGGCCTCCATATTTCTGCTCAGTTGGTCCTTGAATAGTTGGTTGACCATTCTCTAGTAGGTAGCCCCTGCATTCTTTAACCTGAACGACATTACCCTATAATAATAGGTTCCTCGGTGTGTGATGAAGGTCGTCTTCTCCTGATCTTGAGGGGCCATTCGGATCTGGTTGTATCCTGAGAACGCGTCCATGAAGGAGAGGAGCTCATACCCAGAGGTGGAGTCTATCAGTTGATCAATCCTCATTAGTGGATAATAATACTTCGGGCAGACCCGATTAAGGTCGGTGTAATCAACAAACATGCGCCACTTTCCATTAGCCTTTTTCATGAGAACTACATTAGATAACCAAGTCGGGTACCTAATCTCTATTATGAACCCAGCCTCCAATAGCCGATCTACTTCTTCTTCAATGACCTTTTGCCAGTCGAGGGTGAACTTTCTTGACTTATGTTGCACCAGCCGAGCTCCAGGGGTTGTGTTTAGTTAGTGTTGCGCAATCCATGAATGTATGCTCGGTATGTCGCTCATCGACCAAGCAAAAATGCCAGAATGACGACCAAGAAAATATATGAGCTGGACGCGTTGGTCCTCCGGTAGAGCCGACCCGACCTGCACTATCCTCTCCGGGTGAGCTTTTTCCAATGGTACTTCTAGTATTGGTTCGGAGGTCTTGGGTCGAGTGTCAAGTTTGTGGGGTTTATAGGGGTCGGGAACTGGAGTCTTGTTGCCTTTTCTAGGGATGGTTGTTGCCGCTAGGTAGCATCGCCTTGACTCTCGGGGGTCACTATTTATCTCCCCCGAGCCTGCGCTGTTCATGGCGATGACTCTCGAGGGTCACTATTGATCTCCCCTGGGCCTGTACTATTCAAAAACTTCATGCTGTGATGGTATGTGGAGATGATTGCCCTTAGCTTGTTGAGGGTTGGCCGCTCAATGATCACATTGTAAGCTGAGGGGAGGTCCACCACCATGAAATGAACCATGAGGGTCTTGGTTCTTGGCTCATCGTCGAAAGTTACAGGGAGAGTTGCGACGCCTACTGGAGTTATCGCATTATCGGTAAACCCTGTCAAAGTTGAAGTCATGGGAGTAAGGTCCCGGTTAGTCATTCCGAGCTTGTGAAAAGCATCAAGGTATAATATGTCAGCGGAGCTCCCTATGTCTATCATGATGCGTCTGATGCAGGCATTTGCAATGTGGGCCGTGACCACCAAGGCATTGTCGTGGTCTGGGTATTCGCTCCTGGATTCAAAGGTGAACCCAGGATCGCTTCGGGGTCGGGGCCTCTTTTAAACTTTTGCGCGGGCATAGGCCTTCCTTGCCGAGGAGCTAACGCCACCCGCAGTTGGGCCACCCACTATGACGTCGATCTGTCATTCCACCGGACCCTTTGGACGGAGGGATGGCTCGCGCGGCTTCCTTATGTATCAGTCAAGGTGGCCGCGGTGTATAAGGTCCTCGATCTGGTTCTTTAGATCGTAGCATTCCTCAGTATCGTACCCGTAGTTACGGTGAAAGTGACAATAACGTCTGTGATCCCGATCTTCGGCTCGAGACCTCAGCGGGTTAGGAGTTTTGAGGAGTCCCTTCTCTCGGATCTGGAGGAAGATCTCTGTCCGAGTGGAGTTGAGCAAAACATTGGACAGAGATCTGTCGGGTAGCCGAGGCATGGTCTGCTCACCTCTCTCCATCCTCCTCCTTGGGAGCCCAAAGGGTGGACCCCGAGAGGGTCCACCCCGGGGGCGCTTCTAATCTTCACGTTTCTCCACCACTAAAGTATCGATGACGATGTACTGGTTGGACCTTTGCAGCATCTCTGGTACAGTTACAGGGGGTCGCTCCATAAGCGACCAAAAAGGTGAGAAGGTCTGATCCCAATCATGAAAGCCTAGGTGACCAATGATGGATGTGCATCGGGAATGGCCCTGACTTCGTTTGTGAAGCTGGCGAGGTATTGTCCGAGGTGTTCCTCCTCCTTCTGTCTCATCCTGAGGAGGGATGCGACGGTTGGCTTTGGTCGGGCGCTAGAGAGAAAATTACCCTCGAACTCCCTTGCGATTTGACTAAAATAGTGAATGGAGGAGGGTGATAACTGGTTGTACCATCCTCGGGCAATTCCTCGAAGAGTCGTTGGGAAAGCTCGACACATTATGGCATCTGAGGTGCCATACAGAGTTATCTGCGCATAGAACGCAGTCACATGCTCCGTTGGATCGGAGCTGCCGTCATATGCCTCCATAATCGGGAGGCGAAATTATGATGGAATAGGCGCATCTTGAATTTTCTGGATGAAGGGAGAACCACGAAGGGGACCCTTGGCATGCTCATCTTTCGTCCTTAGGGTCCTACGAACATCATCGATCCTCTGATTCACCAGGCGTAGTTGCTCCCTAGAGAACTAGTGGAGTTCGAGGAGAGTGTGTCGGGGTCTAGAAAGTTGCGAGCCGACACGCTAGGCATGGGCTCTGGTCGCTTAGTTGCGTCTCCCGAGGGAGCCTGATCAGATCCCGTGGAGAAATGGGGTGGGTTGTCTGTAGAGTGGGTCATTGGTGGTGGCTCATTTTGTGATGGTGTTGCTCTCGTCTGAGGCAGGGGGGTTGCCGGGGGCTATGAGCTCAGCTGTTGGGCGAGCTATGGGATATAGGGGATAATTGCTTGAAGCATTCCCGCTATGGCCTAGACTTGGTTGGTAAGCCCCTGAAAAGCCTCGGGAGTTACCACCAGGGTCCTTGGGTTCGGCGGGGCTGGAGTTAGCCCAGGGTCGTTAAGTAAGCTCTCGTATCACCCTTGGGTGTGAGAAGGTATGTTCCTGTGGGTCGATGGGCTCCCCCCGAGATTGGTTAAGTTGCGGGAGGGACATCCTCTCCAGGATTGACAGGCATTGAGCGCTCATGTGACATTGGCAGCCCTCCTTCTAGCACCAAATGTTGTGAGTCCTCCACCGTGTCCAGTGGGTCCACACAATGAGGTTCAAGCCGTGAGCACAAGAGGTGCTCCACGTTGACAGTCCGAGGTCGGCGTGAGTGAATGCTCTGGTTGCGACTTTGATGTGGGTCTTTCTAACCTCGCTGGATTGTTCCTGTAAGACAAGACCTCCCGGGTGGTCCCTCCGACAATCAAGTTAGGGTTATTTCGAAGGGTGAAGTCCGGTGTCCCCTACTTGGGCACCGGAGCCTCTTCTTTGATTGAAGTAGGGAGAGAGAGGGAGAGAGAGAGAGAGCCCCCCTTGGTGGGCCCTTGGGGTGCCACTTTTATACCTGTATATCATCGACCGATCAAGTCTCGATCTCATCATCCTTCTGGCGTCTTCTGCCAGCCCGTTTAATGTTGCAGGCAGTGCCGACGGCTGTTCGTGCTGCCAGTTGCGTGTTGCTTCTGCTATACTGTTGTGTGATTTTCTTAAGTTCTTATGAGACATGATGGTGACCGCACGACATCCGATGTTACCAGACCTCGGGTTTGTTTGCCTGTTTGTGATATGTCGCTCGTGTGTGTCAGAGGGCGGGGTCGAGACAATTGGTCATCCGGCCCCATCCTTCCACGTTGGTTGGTCTTGGACCACATTGTCTGGTTTGGGAGGGGGACCACTATTATCCCTATCACTTCTTAATATACAACATGCGTGAAAATATAACAAAATAAAACAAAGTCATGGATTTAAGATGAAAACGCGAGAGATAAACAGTCCACAGAAGAAATAAATGGATTTAGTATATTTTAAATTGGACTCTAACATAATTTTTAAAGCATAAAAATCAATTGTTATTATTAGACATATCACTAATGACACATAATAATGGTTTTACAATGATGAAAAAATTAAACTGAACTAAATAGTGGATCAAGATCCGCATAGTATCCAAAACCAGTAAAAGAATGAGAGAAAAGCAAAACATTCACAAGAGTTCTAATCAATCAGTAGAAATATACAGGAATAAAGAATATTTTGATTGTCAATCACCATCCTATAACATTAAGGCCATTATAGGGTGCCCTCTCAATTGATCAAGTATAAAAAATCGACCTTCAATACCCCATACCCCAAAAAGAACATTGAACTGACTTGAACATCGGGGGTATTAGGTAAAAAATCATATCCCGACACTTGTGTGGAGGAAGTGCTTGGGAAGTCCAAACTTACCTTTGAGCTATCTCAAGTTTACCTCAGACCTACTCCAAATCCACCTCGGAGCCACTTCAAGTCTACCTCGGAGCCACCTCAAATACATGGGGGCCAATTAGAGGGGACCTTAGACATTCTTATACCTTTGGGTTTGGACCAAGCTAGATAACTTAAAATGTCAATGGTACTTTTTCTTAATATGTTGTTACTAGAGGAATAGCCTGAATGTCATAAGAACATCCACCCACTACCTCTCTCAACGAATGCTCAAATGAGGAGGCTCTGCCTCCAACCTATAGCACCTTTACTCAAGGGGGGCAACTGGCCACCTTCCCCCATGTAAATATGATCACTTTTGCTCAAACACCAGGGTATTACTTCAATAGGTTATCACCCTTCTCCTGCTCTAATTGGCTTAATAAGCCACTCCACTGTCTCAGTCACGATCGATGTCCTAACCACCATTGGTGCCCATGCCCGTCAAGATTCCCCCCAACTAACCCAATATTGGTAGCTTAAGACTGTCCTAGACCCATTGAGCTACTAGTGGAAGGAGCACCCCGCTCCCAGACCATAGAATCTACTCGTGAAATGTTGGGCTTAGGGATCTAGTGCTCTAGAAGGTCGAGGTTAGTGACCCGACCAAATTCCAAGAAAAACTAGTGTCGAATTGGGAAAGATCTTACCGCGTGGTTGTGATCATTTGTGAGGGAAAATACCGCCTTGAGACAATGAAAGGTGTCGCCTTACTGAGAATACAACACATTGTAAATTTGAAGAAGTTCTATTCTTGAAGCCTCAAATATCATGGGTAGAGGGCAGTTACACTCAAATAAATGTTGGCTCATAGAACCTGATGCATCGGTCGCAAGTTGTACCTTATGAAAAAGAAAAAAAAGGGCTAGATACGAAGTGAAAGAGACTTTCATTGTTCTAAAAGCCAATTACATTAGGCTGTTAGGTTGAGCTTTTACAACTAAAGGGGAGGCTCCACCTACCAAAAGAAAAAAAAGGAGCGTTAACAAGGTGAGTTGGGCAGACTGACCCAACTACAAAATGGCGAGATCAATAACTAAATGTGATAGTTTAAGTGGCTGGGCAAGAAGGCCAGTCGGCATTGTCGTCGAATGGCATCTTAGTCACTATCGAGATCCTAGTCCTTTGGATAATCTATGAATGGATCCGCCTGGACCTCCAACTACAAGTATCTCACCTTGAAATGGGTCAGAGTGATCTGAAACCCAATTTGGTATAAGACTTGCCCCATCCTCTCCGAGCCTTCCTGAAACCCAACAAATGCCTTGTAGTCGATGATCGCATCCTTTTGGTACTTCAATATACGACTCCGCTCACCCTCCAATGCCTCATACACTCTTCAAGCCTCCTTGGCAAGTGCCGAGTTACGAGTCCTCACCATATATAGCTCCCAAGTGAGCCGTAGTATCTTGTCTTCACCATGAACTTAGTTGGGTTTGCCTAAGTCATGTAGCACCTTTACGTGTCTGTTCGTAAAGATCAACCTTCCTGATACCTCCTAGGGTCCCTTACGACCTATAAAAGAAAAATAAGTTAGAGAAAATATTTCACATGCGATCCACAAGCAACTATTTTAGCAAACACTTCATAGCTAATGTAAATTATAAATATAGACTTCATAAATTCTAAACGGTCACACACAAATGATCATGGTCCATTACAGAACGAAGTCCCCACAAGTGTTCACATGATATAACTCTCATTTACAAGCCGAAATTGACTACGAAAGCTACCTAAACTAAGGTTGCCAAGCATGCTGCTAGCCCATTACCTACTGTACAAAATATAAACAAAACCTGAAGATATGGACATACATGAGCATCACATTGATCATCCTCTTCTTATTTTGGTCTGTGACATTCTTCCCCACTTATTCCTTCGACATCCTCGTCGAAACCACTGAAGATATTGCATCTGCTCATCTTTTGCTGAATCTTCAATCTTCTGCTTTGGCTATAACACACCTCTTGGCTCCTAGTTACTCTCCGCTACTGTTGTTGAGTAGTCAAAATTTGATCCACTATGCTGCTTCAACTCACCAATGATTGACTCTGGTCTGGGGTCGACTGAGTTGTGCTAATCATTGTTGATTCTTTTGGATCCTTTTGCTAAAAGAAAAGATCTTTCTTGTTTTGGACTAGTATCTTAAACATCTTATTCTGCTTAAACTGGGTAGATGCTTGTTAGAGCTTTAACAAGCATCGCCTCGTAGACTTTGAAGTTTTTGAGGTCCTTCCTTTACAAAATTTGCCCATTAATTCTTCTTCAATTTACTTCTCACTTCCAAGTAGGTTCGCATCACTTCCATTTTCGATTGACATTAGGTTAAGAAATAAAGCGGACCATCTACTCTCAGTAGCACCAATCACCAATGGTGAAGATTTGGCAACTATTGTCTTCCATTAGGTTTCTTCAAAGGGTCATTGAACTTGTGCAGAGCTCCTCTACAAGATAAATAAGAGAAATGAGTTACTCGGTTTCACTCATTCTCTTAGGAGTTGAGAAGGTAAAGTTACTTAACTTCACTCACCTCCTCGAGATTGTACTTCATGCATCGAGCTGGTTACTAATCTTTGCCCACTCTTTGCTCACATTTATGAAGCACTCGAAGTGTTTGTACTCCTTTCATTGAGTAAGCTACTATGATTTACCTTCTCTTTGCTATCAAACTTCCAGATTGTAAGAAGTTTTACCCGAAAAGAATAAAGTTTCACCTCAACTTGGAGTAAGTCTTTGATAGTTTTGGTCACATTTAGGATTGTACCATCTTCTCCATCATCTTTGTCGCCTATGCCTCTGAGTAGAAAAGGTATAACACCACGTACTACCTACTTTATTCCTTGGTCGAGCACTCCTGCATCAATCCGAAGTCCCATACTTTCGGTTATCTTGATGAGAAGCCCATTAACACTGGTCTTATGAAGTTCCTTGGCCTCTGTCTTGTCCTAGTACTTATAGTTTGTCTCTACATTCTCCATCTCCTTGGCCCCTTTCATGATCAATGCTCTCCCTCCATGAGTGCAAGGGATCGATGATTCCACGGAAGTCCCATCTCTGTGGTACCATGGCGCTGCAATGCCTATGGTCCTACTATCCATTGTCTTGCATCTGCATCCCTTTTTTCGTGATCAATAGATCCGCCTCTGTGGCACTGTGACACTCCTCCAAGTCCACCTCCTTTCTGACCTACGCTTTACTTTTTAGGTAGCTGAACCCCTCTAGACTCGTCATTGCTTTCTCGCCCATTTCAACCGCTTGCTTCAACACCCCTGTGTTCTCCGAGCACTTTCCTTTGGTCGATGAAAAGATAGACTGTACCTCTCATGCATGGCCTCTACCATCTTGTTGCAGGGCTCACACTGATTCTATTCTCCTTAGCTTCCTTGGTAGCAATGTTCGCTAACTCGGTCTTGTCCTTTGACTTATTGGACTTCCTTAAGCGAATGTGAGTACTGAAGTAGTGCAACTCTCCGATCGCTTCGATCATACCTCTGTATGATCAAGTCCCCCCATGGGACTCACTGGTACTTATAATTTGAATTCTCCCTTGGTGGGTACACAGTCCTCATATGCTAATGAACAAGGCTTTCTTCCGATGCAAGATTCGATACACACACATGGAAGATCCACCTTTGCGGTACCATGACATTCACTCGTTGAATCCATAGCCCTTCTTGCCATTGATTTGTTCACCAAAGTGGAGCTCCCATTAGCTCCTGATCATACCTCCGCATGATCATGTCCCTTATAGTACACCTACACAAGTGTTGTATTGCTTCAAACTATTTCACCATGATCCGCTACACCATGTCGCCTCCTGGTGACATCTCTATTGCATTTAGATTCTTGTGTGATGAACTCGGATTATGATATCTCCATGTGTGGCCTCTACCAGCACATCATAGGGCCTCTGCCACCTCCGATTATGTTCACTCCTTTGGCAATTCACCTTCGCCCACCCATTTTTGGGTCATACTCGGACGAAGCATCGCTTTAGGACAGTCCATCGCCTAGTAGCTCTCGAAGTCTCCAGACTTCACTAAAATTGGTGCACCATTATCTGGATCCTGGGCCTCTATCCCCCACTAGCATAATCTTCGCTGCGCATCGCTTTCTTCATGATAACTCTAATGGTGGCAATATGGTATATTCTTTAAGAGTACTCACCTCTGCGCCCTCTTTGCCCCATGCTAAGACCTTCTGATACCAAATTTGCCTCTGTAAGTTGAGTCACCTTAGTCCCTCTATCAAATGCTTCTCTGAGATAAGGTGCATGTGCCTCGAAGCTACCTTCATCTTTGATGCTGGTTACAGGTGCCCTGCAAGCCAATCACGTGAGTGATGGCACGTGCGACACACTGTGTGATCTTTTTGCTTATGATTAATATTGATATATTCTTATATTATATTATTTATTATATATATATTGTGATGTCCTTAGTTCTGTGCAATGGGAATCGGATCGTGATGAGATCACGATAATGAGATCGATTCACCTTTAAACACAGATCCTAAATAATCCCGGTCATATGTTACTCAAGAGGGACATTGAGATAACCGGATAGATCAGTGTACTATATACCCGTCCATATGATGGAGGCGGCTGGTTTCATAGCCACTTGTGTGGAGTCACTAAGGATATAGTACAGGTGCTAATTAGAGAATGAGTTCACTGATTGATCCGCTTATGGAATACTGTATGGCTAATGATACCTAATGTCAGACAGCGATTCCATAGTCCCAGTTGTGTATCTGGTCCTTAGACTTGAGACACCAAGGATGTCTTGTATGAGTACTTCTTTCTTTGATGCCAGACTTATAGGTCTGGAAAATTCTAGATATGATATAGTTGGTTATCGGGATTCGTAGCCAACCTTACGAAGGTAATTGAGTGTCAATAGAGGATCATCCACTCTCGATATCACGAGAGAAATATCCCATATGTGCTTGCTCAGACAAATCCTTGGCTAGGGTCATTCAGATTGAGAGAGAAGGAGTTCTCCGGTAGAATCCGATTAGAGCAAGACAAACTGATTCCGTATGTGACCTGACAGTACCATGTCCAATATATGGTCTCTGGGATATTATTTGGATGAGGGATTGTAGATACATGGTAACTATGGATAGACATGTCCAACAGATTCGATCCCCCTGTGTCGTTTGGGGATTATGGCGTAGTGGCCTAGTATGTCCATAGTCAATGAGTCGAGTGAATTATTATGAGGATAATAATTCACTATATCAGAAGGAGTTTTGACGTGAGTGACTCATGGCTAGCTTGGTATCGGGCCTAGAGGGTCACACACATATGGTGGATGCTTCAGTGAATAGAGGATTGGATGAAGATCCAATTAGCCCCTATTCTCATTAGATGAGACCTTATGCTAATGAGCTCTTTGCTTAAGGCCCAATTAGAGGCCTAAGGAGATTATTGGATAGAGATCCAATAATGCAAGGTTAGTGGGTTATTGGATGTAGATCCAATACCTACTAAGGAAGGAGCCCTGGGGTTTTTGGTGGCTCTCTATAAATAGGAGGGGAGACTTATGGTTGATAGGCTGCAGCTTTAGCCACCACATCCTATTCTCCTCCCTCCCTATGAGCAAGAGTTGCAAGATTAGATTGAAGGAGTTTTGTTGCAGAGATCCATCGTATGGCCTCTGCCGTCATCAGGGTGGCCTCCCCGCAAAGGCCAGCCTCTGCCTGCATAGGGGCAGCGGCAACGGTGGCGTAGTGAGGGTGAAGGCGGGCTAGGGCATCTTTTTGAAAAAAGATGATTATGCCCCTCAAAATTTGAGAAATTCTAGCTCTGTCACTTTTTATACAGAATTTCTTAAATACCCTCAATATTTCAGGAAATTTTGAGGACTGTCCTCTCATCCAGAATATCAAAAACACCCTCAACAATTATGGAAATTCTAAGGACTGTCCTCATGTACAGAATTCTAAAAATACCCTTAATAATTCTGAAAATTTCGAGGACTGTCCTCTCATCCAGAATTATGAAAATGCGCTTGATAATTCTGGAAATTCTGAGCATGTCCTGATTTCCAGAAAAATAATTAATTAAATAGTTTAATTAATTATTATATATATCTAGTAATCCTACATATGATGTGATATGCATGTGATGTATGATGTGGATAGATGATCATGAGCCATGTGTTGTGATTGTGTAATTGTGATTATTATTATTATTGGAGCCTGCGAGCTTATATTTTTTCTCGTTTATTGTTGGGCCTGCGTGCTTGTGATTATTTGTAATTACATGGAGAGGCGCAGCGGGAGCGTGGAGGTTACAGCGGGACCCACGATGTCGTAGCGGGAGATCACAATGCATGGTGATGCGATGATCCGACGGAACTGATGATGACGAGATTAACAATCATAGGGCATGGAGATGCGCCAATGCACACATAGATCCTATTGTGAGTGATTAGGCCCATTGGCTCGGGCTTAATCATATTAGGTGATGGTTCATGATCATCTGATGTGGCTTGCATATGTGATGTGTTATACACATACTAGATATATGTATATATATATTTACATGCGATGTAGATATATATTAAATATGTATGTGTGTGACACAACATATTAGGAGATCGATACGAAACAAAAACCCCTCCTATGATAATATTAAGTCAGTAAGCGTGAGACAATAAGATTGACCCACGTGGCCTTTCATCGTTATAGGAAGAAATTGAATCACGACATAGGTTGAGTTGGTCGAGTTCCTCGAGGCTCACCTATCTACGTGATTGAGTTCTTGCCTACGATATAGAGATGTCACCGGTGACCTGAGGACATGATATGCTTGGTCGAGTCTCTCGAGGACATATCATCAAATTAGACTCATCTTGTAATAATGGTGATGACTTAACTGAATATCATGGTTGGACGAGTCCCTCGAGACCATGATGATTCGGAGGCCGAACGTGACGGGAATCACAAAGTGTTGTGATTGGCAAGAGTTGCCTACCTTTTAGGCTTAGTGTAATTGGTCGAGTCCCTCGAGGTTGCACTAAGATGCCAATTGGATCCCGATCTCCACTAGGAGTCTGCTGGAGACTTCCGTCTCACGTGTCGAGGGTGTCGCGTGATTCGCTAAGAAAATAGTGGGAGTACATTAAGATAGAAGTCCATATCTTAATTAGTATTTTCTGTAAAATCTGTATGTTATTTATTTTTGCTATATCTTATTTTGTCAGAAACGTATCGCTTACAAACCCCCTACGTGACATACTTGATGTCAAACGCCTCACTGGTCCAAATTATACATATTGGCTCCGTAATTTGAGAATTATTCTCACGGCGAAGACAATCACATATGTCATTGACACGATTGTACCTATGTTGGAGGAAAGGACAAGCGAGGATGAAATTGCTCGCTTTGTGAAGTATAAAGATAGTCCTAAAGGATAATCTGTGCGTTGATCTTATACTTTAGTCTCTACCAGATTCCTTTTCTCACTTCATCATGAATTTTAACATGAGCAAGTTTGAGGTGACTCTCCCTAAGCTCCTCAATATGTTGAGGGAAGCTGAGAGTGCCATCAAAAAGGAGAAGCCAGTTCTCTATATTAGTGAGACCAAAAATTAAAGGAAGGCCAGTAAGACCCTTAAGAAGGGCAAGGGCAAAGAAAGACCAAGTAAGACAAAGGTTGCCAAGAAATACTTGGGAAAGGATAAAGGACAATGCTTCCACTATAGCTAAGACGGACATTGGAAGAGGAACTGTAAGGACTACCTTGTAGAGAAGGCAAGACAGAAGCTTGGAGAAGCTTCAGGTATATTCATGATCAGTCTCCACTTGTCAGATTTTCATGATAACACATGGGTATTGGATACCATGAGTGTTTATCATATCTGTAATTTATTGCAGGTTCTGATAAGACCTAGGAAATTGGCTAGAGGCGAGATGGACCTCAAGATGGGCAATGAAGCAAGAGTTGCTATAGTTGCTATTGGAGAGGTCACCCTACATCTGCCTGGTGGAGCTATTATTGTATTAGATGCATGCTATTTTGTTCCCTCTATTAATAAAAATATTATTTTTATCTCTTGTTTGACAATTAGTGGATATAAATTAGTTTTTGAGAACAATAGTTATTCAATAATTATGGATGATGAGATCATCACTAGAGGGACCCTTATAAATGGCTTATATGCATTATACATTTCTCCACATATCATGAATATAAATATGTCTAAGAGGAAAAGAGATGAGGTGAATAATGCATACCTATGACATTATAAGCTAGGTCATATACATGAGGGAAGGATTTAAAAGTTGCTGAAAGATGGATACTTAGATCCATTTGACTATGAGTCATATGCAACTTGTGAACCTTGCCTTCGTGGGAAAATGACCAACTCTCCTTTTAGTGGAACTGGAGAGAGAGCCACCGAGTTATTGAAACTCATACATAGTGATGTATATGGTCCCATGTTGACTCAAGCTATAGGTAGTTACTTATACTTCATTACATTCACTGATGATTTCTCTAGGTATGGACACGTGTACTTAATAAAGTACAAATCTGAGGCCTTTGAGAAATTCAAGGAATATAAGAATGAGGTAGAGAACCAAATTGGAAAGAGTATTAAGACTCTTCGATCAGATTGAGGAGAGTATTTGAGTACGGAGTTCACCCATTTCCTCAGGGACAATGAGATTTTATCCCAGTGGACACCTCCTTATACACCTCAGCTCAATGGTGTATTAGAAAGGAGAAATCACACGCTATTAGACATGATACGATCTATGATGAGTTTCGTTGACTTACTCGTCTCATTCTAGGGGTACGCCCTAGAGACTGCATCTTACCTTCTGAACAGAGTTCCATCAAAGTCAGTAGTGTCTACACCATGTGAGATATAGAAAGGAAAGAAGCTCGATCTTAAGATTGTTAAGATTTGGGGCTGTCCTGCCCATGTTAGAAGACACAACTTTGATAAGTTGGAATCGAGGATAGAATGGTGCACATTCGTGTGATACCAAAAGGAAACTTGTGGGTATTATTTCTATCATCCCGATGATCGAAAGGTCTTTGTTGCCAAGAGAGCTATGTTCCTTTTGAAGGAACACATTCTTGGTGGAAATAGTGGGAGTGAGATAGAATTGAGCGAGGTTGGAGAACCTAGCTCAAGCACCATTCCAGAGCTCGAGTCTATTCAGGTACCTAACACATAAGTTCCAACTTTACGTAGGTCTACTAGAGTATCTCACCCTCCTGAAAGATATGTGGGACATATCAATGAAGATGACTCTTAGTATGTTGATCCTCAGACCTACGAGGAGGCTATTATGAGTATAGACTCTGGGAAGTGACAAGAAGCCATGAATTCTGAGATGGATTCTATGTACTCTAACAAGGTTTAGAACCTTGTGGATGCACTTGAGGGAATTGTACCCATCGGCTGCAAATAGATCTTCAAGAAGAAGATCAGAGTGGATGGAAAGGTAGAGACCTACAAAGCAAGGCTGGTAGCTAAAGGATATCGTCAAAGACAAGGAGTTGACTATGACGAAACCTTTTCACCTATAGCCATGCTTAAGTCTATTATAATTATTTTGGCCATTACAGCACACTATGACTATACGATCTAGCAGATGGATGTCAAAACGATATTCCTCAATGGCAACCTCGAGGAAGAGGTGTATATGATATAACCAGAGGGATTCGTGTCTAGAGAGAGTCCAAATAAAATGTGCAGGTTGCTTAGATCCATTTATGGATTGAAGCAAGCTTCCCGAAGTTGGAACATAAGATTTGATGAGGTGATCAGATCTTATGACTTCATTAAGAATGAAGATGAGCCTTGTGTGTATATGAAGGTAAATGGAAGTGCTATCACCTTCTTGGTGCTATATGTGGATGGCATCCTAATCATTGGGAATGATGTATGAATGCTCTCCATAATAAAAAATTGGGTATCTAGAAACTTTTTCATGAAAGACTTAGGGGAAGCATCCTATGTTTTGGGATTCGGATCTATAGAGATAGATCCGAAAGGATGTTTAGCATGGAAAATTCCAAGAGAGGACTCATACCGATGAGACATGAAATATCACTTTCTAGGAGTATGTCTCCAAAGACTCATGAAGAAAAGACAGACATTGATAAGATACCTTATGCCTCTGCGATAGGGTCTATCATGTATGTGATGCTATGTACGAGGTCTGATATAGCACATGCTCTAAGTGTCACGAGCAGGTATTAGGCAGATCCAGGTTTAGAACACTGAAAGGCAGTAAAATATATCCTTAAGTACTTGAGAAGGACTAAGGATCTTTTACTGGTATATAGAGGAGGTAGCCTCCAGGTTGAGGGCTACACAGACTTCAGTTTTCAGTCTGACATTGATGATAGCAAGTCAAATTCAGGGTATATTTTTACCATGAATGGAGAAGCAGTAAGCTGGAAGAGTTCCAAGCAAGATACTACTACTGACTCGACTACAGAGGTAAAATACATTGCTATAGTAGAAGCAGCAAGATCAAGGGGTGTGGATGAAGAAGTTCATCAAGGATTTGGGAGTCATACCAAGCAGCGTGGAGCTGACTCCCATATATTGTGACAGCGACAGGGTGATAACTCTAACAAGGGAACTCAGGTCTGAACAAAATTATTCTGAGGAGCTTCCATCTGATTATAGCGATCATGACCTAAAAAGATATAACAATGAAAATAGTTCCATCCAAAGATAACATTGCAGATCCACTGACGAAGCCACTAGCTCAGATTATATTTGAGCGTCACATGGGTCTGATAGGGATCCGACACATAGGTGATTGACTTTTGGTCAAGTGGGAGATTGCTGGTTACAGGTGCCCTACAAGCCAATCACGTGAGTGATGACACGTGTGACACGCTGTGTGATCTTTTTGCTTATGATTAATATTGGCATATTCTTACATTATATTATTTGCTACATATATATTGTGATGTCCTTGGTTCTATGCAATGAGAATCAGATTATGATGAGATCACGATAATGAGATCGATTCACCTTTAAACATAGATCCTAAATAATCCCGGTCATAGGTTACTCAAGAGGGACATTGAGATAACCGGATAAATTGGTGTACTATATACCCATCTATATGATGGAGGTGGCTGGTCTCATAGCCACTTGTCAAATAGCGAATGAGTTCACTAATTGATCCACTTATGGAATACTGTATGGTTAATGATACCTAATGTCAAATAACGATTCCATAGTCCAAGTTGTGTATCTGGTCCTTAGACTTGAGACACCAAGGATGTCTTGTACGAGTACTCCTTTCTTTGATGTCAGACTTACAGATTTGGAAAGTTCTAGATCTGGTACAATTGGTTATCAGGATTGGTAGCCAACCTTACGAAGGTAATTGAGTGTCAATAGAGGATCATCCACTCTTAGTATCACGATAGAAATATCCCATATGTGCTTGCTCAGATAAATCCTTGGCCAGGGTCATTCGGATTGAGAGAGAACTAGTTCTCTGGTAGAATCCAATTAGAGCAAGATAAACTGATTCCATATGTGACCTGATAGTACCATGTCTAATATACGATCTCTGGGATATTATTTGGATGAGGGATTATAAATACATGGTAATTATGGACAGACAGGTCCGACAGATTCGATCCCGCTCTATCGTTTGGAGACTATGACGTAGTGGCCTAGTACGTCCATAGTCGATGAGTCGAGTGAATTATTATGAGGATAATAATTCACTATATCAGAAAGAGTTTTGACGGGAGTGACTCACGGCTAGCTTGGTATCGGGCCGAGAGGGTCACACATATATGGTGGATGCTTCAGCGAATAGAGGATTGGATGAAGATCCAATTAGCCCCTATTCTCATTAGATGAGACTCTATGCTGATGGACTCCTTGCTTAAGGCCCAATTAAAGGTCTAAGGAGATTATTGGATAGAGATCCAGTAATGCAAGGTTAGTGGGTTATTGGATGGAGATCCAATACCCACTAAGGAAGGAGCCCTAGGGTTTTTGGTGGCTCTCTATAAATAGGAGGGGAGACTTATGGTTGATAGGCTACAGCTTTAGCCACCACCTCCTATTCTCCTCCCTCCCTTTGAGCAAGAGTTGCAAGATCAGATTGGAGGAGTTTCGCTGCAGAGATCCATCGTGTGGATACCGCTAGAGAGGAGGACGGCTGACCTCCTTCATCTTCTCCATCCGGAAATGGAATACAGGGATATAAGATCTCCCTAGGTAAAATCAATCTCTCACACTTCGCAGTTTTTTCATTTTTTACAGTTTTTCTCGTAGCCCCAATCTTTTGCATGACGATTTGATCTGCGTGGGAAACCGATTGTTGTTTTGATTTTCGCTGCGTATGTGATACACCCGTTGAGGTTTCCCAACTTTTGACATAATGCAAAATAGGTCCATCCCATTAGAATGAAGAACCCATGGAATGACATAATCCCACTCTTGCCTCTATAAGAGTTCATGTTCTTGACCTCTGTCCAAGGAAAGCTTTGTGCTTCTACTCTATATTTCCATCTTCTATCTCGACTCCCTTCATACGGCTTGGATACTTCACCAAGTTCCACCCAAGTTGTTCCACCACTCGATTTGCATTGAGTTAATAGTGGCCCTCGTGCCTACCATTCCATGGGTTAGCCCTTCGTTGAGTCCGATTTTGATATTAACTATAAATGTGTCTTCGTATGATGTTGCCATTGTCGCTCCCCCACTTGATCTCGCAATGCATCCACTAATGCATTGCTTTATTCAATATCATATAATGACTCCTCGCTGCTTGCTCGATTCGTTGAGCTTTGTAGAGATATTATCTTGAGGTACTCTTCATAACATGTGCAGTCACTGCACATGATTCTCCATCTTGAGAACCAGGACCTATCCCTCATAGATATTTATCTTGTTGAAGCAACTTTAATCTTCACATTCTTCCCTCTAGAAGTTTTAGAGACCACCATCCCATTGGATTACTCTGTCTTACTAAACAATTTATGCATTGTTCGGCCTTCGTAAATGTGCATGCTAGATTGTGACTCTTCGCCAATATTGCCCCCGCTACACTCTTCAAAACATAGTTGTTGGGAAACCTCAGAGCATCACATGCGTAGTGAAAATCTAAACAAAATAGGTTTCCCATGCAGATCAAATCATCGTGCAAAGATTGGGTCACGAGAAAGCCACAAAAAATAAAAAATTATATCATGTGAGGGATTATTTTACCTAGAGAGATCATATATCCTTGTATTCCAGATCCGGATGGAGAGGATGAAGGAAGTCAAGTGTTTTCCTCTATAGCGGTATCCACACGATGGATCTCTGCAGCGAATCTCCTCCAATCTGATCTTGCAACTCTTGCAGAGGGAGGGAGGAGAATAGGAGGAGGCCAAAGCTGCAGCCTATCAACCATGAGTCTTTTCTCTTATTTATAGAGAGCCACTAAAACCCTAGGGGTCCTACCTTAGTGGGTATTGGATCTTCATCCAATAACCCACTAACCTTGCATTATTGGATCTCTATCCAATAATCTCCTTAGGCCTATAATTGGGCCTTAAGCAAGGAGCTCATTAATATAGGGTCTCACCTAATGAGAATATGAGCTAATTGGATCTCCATCCAATCCTGTATTCGTTGAAGCATCCACCATATGTGTGTGACCCTCTAGGCCCAATACCGAGCTAGCTATGAGTTCTGATATAGTGAATTATTATCTCCATAATAATTCACTCGACACATTAACTATGGATGGACTAGGCCACTACGCCATAGTCTCCAGTTGGTACAGGGGGATCAAATCCATCAAACCTATCTGTCCATAATTATCGTGTATCCATAATCCCTTATCCAACTAATATCCCAGAGACCGTATATTGGAAATGGTACTGTCAGGTCACATATGAAATCAATTTGTCTTGCTCTAATCGAATTCTATCAAAGAACTCTCTCTCTCTCTTAATCCGAATTACCCTGGCCAGGAATTTATTTGAGCAAGCACATATGAGATATTCCTCTCATGATATGGAGAGTGGATAATCCTTTATTGACACTCAATTGCCTTCGTAAGGTTGGCTACCAATCCTAATAACCAGTTGTATCAGTTCTGGAACTTTCCAAACATGTAAGTGTGACATCAAAGAAAGGAGTACTTATATAAGGCATCCTTGGTGTCTCAAGTCAAAGGACCAGATACACAACTAGGACTATGGAATCACTGTCTGACATTAGGTATCATCAACCATACATCATTTCATAAGCGGATCAATCGGTGAACTCATTCTCTAATGAGCCCTTATACTATATCCTTAGTGTCTCCATATAAGTGGCTATGAGATCAGCCGCCTCCATCATATGGATGGGTATATTATACCAGTCTGTCCGATTATCTCGATGTCCCTCTCGAGTAACCTATGACCAGAATTATTTAGGATATGTGTTTAAAGGTGAATCGATCTCATTATCGTGATCTCACCACGATCAGATTCCCATTGCATAGAACTAAGAATATCATAATATATATGCTACAGATAATATAATGTGAGAATATGTCAATATTAATCATAAGCAAAAAGATCGCACAGCGTGTCACATGTGCCATCACTCACGTGATTGACTCGCAGGACATCTGTAACCAGCAATCTCTCACTTGACTTAAAGCCAATCACCTATGTGTCTGATCCCTATCAAACCCCTATAATGCTCAAATACAATCTGAGGCAACGGCTTCGTCAGTAGATCTACAATGTTATCTTCGGATGTAACTCTTTCCATTGCTATATCTTTACAGGCTATGATCTCTCTAATTAGATGAAACCTCCTCAGAATAATTCTGATGAGACTTGGGTTCCCTTGCTAGAGTTATTGCCCTATTGCTGTCGTAGTATATAGGAATTAGCTCCATGCTGCTTGCTACGACTCCCAAATCTTTAATGAACTTTTTCATCCACACCCCTTCCTTTGCTGCTTCTGCTACAATAATGTATTCCGCCTCTATGGTCGAATCAACAGTAGTATCTTACTTGGAACTCTTCCAGCTTACTGCTCCTCCATTCAGGGTGAAAACATACTATGAGTTTGACTTGCTATACTAAATGTTAGACTAAAAACTTGAGTTTGTGTAGCCCTCAACCTAGGGGCTACCTTCTTCATAGACTAGTAAAAGATCCTTAGTCCTTCTAAAGTACTTAAGGATACACTTTACTACATTCCAGTGTTCCAAACCTGAATCCATCTGATACCTGCTTGTGACACTCAGAGCATACGTTATATCTGGCCTGGTATATAGCATAACATACATGATAGACCCTATCACTAAAGCGTAGGGTATCCTATCCATGTCTGCCTTTTTTTCAGGAGTCTTTGGGGACATACTCCTAGAAAGTGATATTTCATGTCTTATCAGTATGAGACCTCTCTTGGAATTCTCCGTGCCAAACCTTTAGACAATGGAGTCTATGTACATAGACTAGGACAAGCCAAACATCCTCTTGGATCTATCTCTATAGATCCGAATGTTTCCCCTAACTCTTTCATAGATAAGTTTCTGGATAGCCAAGCCTTTACTGTGGAGGGCATTCCTATATCATTCCTAACGATTAGGATGTCATCCACATACAATACCAAGAAGGTGATAGCACTCCCACTTACCTTTCTGTACACACAAGGCTCATCTTCATTCTTAACGAAGTCATCATCATCAAATCTTATGTTCCTAACTTTGAAAAGCTTGATTCAATCCATAAATGGATCTGAGCAACCTGCATACTTTATCTGGACTCTCTTTGGATACGAATCTCTCTAGCTGTATCATATACATCCCCTCCTCGAGGTTGCCATTAAAGAATATCTTTTCACATCCATCCACCAGATCTTATAGTCATAATGTGTTGTAATGGCCAAAAGAATTCTAATTGATTTAAGCATGGCTATATGTGAAAAGGTTTCGTCATTGTCAACTTATTATCTTTGACGATATCCTTTAGCTACCAGCCTTGCCTTATAGGTCTCACCTTTCCATCTACTTCGATCTTCTTCTTGAAGATCCACTTGCACCCGATGGGTATAATACCCTTAGGTGCATCCACAAGGTTTTAAACATTGTTAGAGTATATAGAATCAATCTTAGAATTCATGGCTTCTTGCCACTTCCTAGAGTCTATATTTATAATGTCTTCTCTTAGGTCTGAGGATCAATATCCTGAGAGTCCTTTCCATTGATATGTCTCACATATCTTTCAGGAGGGTGAGATACTCTGCTATACCTATACAATATTAGAACTTGTGTGCTAGGTACCTAAACAAACTCGGACTCTAGAATGGTGCTTGAGCTAGGTTCTCCAACCTCGCTCAACTCTATCTCACTCCCATTGTTTCTACCAAGAATGTGTTCCTTCTCAAGAAATATAGCTCTCTTGGCAACAAAGATTTTTTGGTCCTCGACATGATAGAAATAATATCCACAAATTTTCTTGGGGTATCCCACAAACTTACACCATTCTGTCCTTAATTCCAACATGTTAGGATTATGTCTTCTAATGTGGGCAGGACAACCCCAAATCTTAACCACCTATTAGATTTCTTTCCTTTCCATATCTCATATGGTGTAGACACTAATGACTTTGATGGAGTTGTGTTCAGAAGGTAAGCTGCGGTCTCTAGGGTATATCCCCAGAATGATACGGGTAGGTTAATGAAACTCATCATGGACCGCACCATGTCTAACATCGTGTGATTCCTCCTTTCTGATACACCATTGAGTTGGGGTATATATGGAGGTATCCATTGAGATAGAATCCCATTATCCTTGAGGAAATAGGTGAACTCTGTACTCAAGTACTCTCCTTCTCGATCTGATTGAAGAGTCTTAATACTCTTTCCAATATGGTTCTCGACTTCAGTCTTATATTTCCTGAATTTCTCAAAGGCCTCGAACTTGTACTTCATCAAGTACACGTGTCCATACCTAGAGAAATCATGAATGAATGTAATGAAGTATGAGTAACCACCTATAGCTTGAGTCGACATGGGACGACATACATCACTATGTACGAGTTCGAATAACTTAGTGACTCTCTCTCCAATTCCACTAAAAGGAGAGTTGGTCATCTTACCACGAAGGCAAAGTTTGCAAGTTGCATATGACTCATAGTCAAATGAATCTAAGTATCTATCTGTCAGCAATTTTTGAATCATTCCCTTATGTATATGACCTAGCCTACACTGCCATATGTATGTATTGTTCACCTCATATCTTTTACTCTTAGATATATTCATATTCATGATGTGTGGAGAAGTGTCTAACATATATAAGCCATTTATCAGGGTCTCTCTAGTGATGATCTCATCTTCTATAATAATTAAACAACTATTATTCTAAAAAACTAATTTATATTCAATAATTGTCAAACAAGAGATGGAAATAATATTTTTGATAATAGAGGGAACAAATATAACATGCATCCAATACAATGATAGCTCCACCAGGCAGATGTAGGGTGACATCCCCAATGGTAACTATAGCAACTCTTGCTCCATTACCCATCTTGAGGTCCATCTCGCCTCTAGCCAATCTCCTACCACGAATTGCAGATATGATAAATACTCTGGATATCCAATACTCATATGTTATCATGAAAATCTGACAAGTGAAGACTGATTATGAATATACCTGAAGTTTCTGTTTTGCCTTCTCTACAAGGTAGTCCTTACAGTTCCTTTTCCAATGCCTATCTTGGCCGCAATGGAAGTACTATCCTTTATCCTTTGTCGGGTCTTTCTTATTAACCTTTGCCTTACTCGGTCTTCCTTTGCTCTTGCCATTCTTAAGGATCTTGCTGGCCTTCCTTTTCTTTTTGGTCTCACCAATATAGAGAACTTGCTTCTCCTTCTTGATGACACTCTCAGCTTCCCTCAACATATAGAGGAGCTTAGGGAGAGTCACCTCAAACTTACTCATGTTAAAATTCATGATGAAGTGAGAAAAGAAATATGGTAGGGGCTGAAGTATAAGATCAATGCACAGTTTATCCTCTAGGACTATTCCCAGACCTGTGAGTTTCTCGATCCACTCTATCATCTTTAGGACATGGTTCTCAACTGATGTCCCTTTTGCTATCCTGGCTTGGAAGAGTCTCTTAGATATCTCATATCTTTGAGTTCTTCACTGTTTCTCAAACAACTGGCAAAGATGAAGAAGAATAGAATATGCATCCATGCTCTCATGTTGCCTGTGTAACTCAGGAGTCATAGAGGCTAGCATATAACATTTTGCTAATGTAGAATCATCTATATACTTCACATGGCGAGCGATCTCATCCTCGCTTGCCCCTTCTTCACGTGTGGGCACAATTGTATCAAGGACGTATGCAGTTTTCCCCGTCGTAAGAACAATTCTCAAATCACGGAGCCAATCCGTGTAGTTTGGACTAGTGAGGTAGTTGGCATCAAGTATGCCACGCAGGGGGTTTGTAAGCGACATGTTTATGATAAACAAGACATAGCATAAATAAATAACATACAAATTTGATAGAAAATACTAATTAAGATATGGACTTCTATCTTAATATACTTCCACTATTTTCCTGGTGAATCACATGACACCCTTGACACGTGAGACGAAAGTCTCCAATAGACTCATAGTGGGGATCGGGATCCAATTGGCATCTTAGTGCAACCTCGAGGGACTCAACCAATTACACTGAGCCCAAAAGGTAGGCAACTCTTGCCAATCACAACTCCTTGTGATTCCCGTCATGTTCAACCTCCGAATCATCATGGTCTCGAGGGACTCGACCAACTATGATATTCAGTTAAGTCATCACCATCTTTACCAGATGAGTTTGATTTAATGATATGCCCTCGAGTGACTCGACCAAGCATATCATGTCTAAGTCACTGTTGACATCTCTATGTCGTAGGCAATAACTCGATCACGTAGATATGTGAGCCTTGATGGAGTCGATCAACTCAACCTATGTCGTGATTCAATTTCTTCCTATAACGATAGAAGGCCACGTGGGTCAATCTTATTACCTCACGCTTACCGACTTAATATTATCGTAGGAGGGGTTTTTTTATTTTGTATCGATCTCCTAATATATCATGTCACATGTCACACATATACATATTTAATATATATCTACATCACATGCAAATATATATATATATATATCTAGTAGGTGTATAACACATCACATATGCAAGACAAACCATATGATTATGAGCCGTTACCTAATATGATTAAGCCCAAGCCAATAGGCCTAATCACTCAATATGATCTATGTGTGCATCGGCGCATCTTCATGCCATGTGATTGTTGATCTTGTCATCATCGATTTCGTCGGATCCTCGTCACATCACCATGCGTCGTAATCTCCCACCATGACATCATGGGTCCTACTACGTCTCTCTATATAATTACAAATAATCATGGGCATGCAGGCTCGACAATAAATGAGAAAAACAGAGGCTCGCAAGCTCCAATAATAATAATAATAATAATAATAATAATAATAATAATCATAATTACACACATCACAACACATAGCTCATGATTATCTATCCACATCATACATCACATGTACATCACATCATATATAGGCTTACTAGATATGTAATAATTAATTAAACTATTTAATTAATTATTTTTTTGAAATCAGGACATGCTCAGAATTTTTAGAATTGTCAATGACATTTTTAAAATTCTAGATGAGAGGATAATCCTCAAAATTTCCAGAATTATTAAGGGCATTTAAGGAATTTTATAAAATAGGATAGAGTTGGAATTCTGAGGGGCATAACTATCTTTTTTCTTAAAAAGATGCCATAGCCCTCCCCTTCTGCCCTCATCCTACGGCCACCGTCGCCGCCGTCGTCGCCGCGCATGTAGCGGTGCTGCACACCACTAGTGACCGCCTCTGCCCGTAGTCTCAAGTGGCTATGAGACCAGCCACCTCCATCATATGGACATGTATATAGTACACCGGTCTATCCGTTTATCTCGATCTCCCACTTGAGTAACCTTCGATCGAGATTATTTAGGATCTGTATTTAAAGGTGAATCGATCTCATTATTGTGATCTCATCACGATGCGATTCTCATTGTATAGAACCAAGGATATCACAATATATATACTACAGATAATATAATATGAGAATATGTCAATATTAATCATAAGCAAAAAGATCGCACGGTGTGTCACACGTGTCATCACTCACGTGATTGGCTTGTAGGGCACCTGTAACCAGGACTAGTTATATGCTGAACTTGTTACACACTTCAATCTCTAATAGGACTCCAGTAGGGTTGAGTCCTAATCATCTTAGTACTAGTCAATAAGAACCCTGTTAGATTGTAATAAAGCCACTCCTATCTTATAAAGGAGTATGGCTAGGATTTGATTAGCCCTTAAGGCTTAGTAGCCGCCACACTCCTTACTGGGTTGGTCGGCTAGGGTTTTCCCCTGCTTAGGTTGGCTATAGAGCCACTTAGCCGCCTCCTGTTTCTATTAAGGCAGGTTGGCTATAGGAGCGGCAAATGGGGTAATTCTACTTGGGCAAGCACCCCCTTAGGCTAGGGTTTTGATCCCTATTTAAAGATGTAGCCGCCCCCCCTCTAGAATCAAGCAATTATCAATTATTTCATCCTTGTGCCAAATCTAGGAGGGAGGAACCCCTACAGCGTTCCAAGGGTTGATCCCCCTCAAGGATCAAAATCTATAGGGCTCCTTTTGGGGTTCTATCATCTAGTATCAGAGCAGCGATCTTACTGCCCATGTAGCCATCTCAGCCTACTTCCTTATCGATCCACTTACCTTTTTAGCCAACTTTCCTTACCGAGACACCTACCTTTGTTGCCATCTATCCCAGATCTAAAATCTATTTTCCTAACCTTCATATAATACTACCATAGCCCTAAAACCATACCAATTCATAGTCTAAACTCCATAAAATCGTAGCCCTAAATCAGCCTATTCCTATCCAAACCAATTCACCTTCCAACCGGCCACCCCCTTCTTCAAAATTCCCATGCCACTAACCTGACAATAGAAAAAAGATCTCAATATTACAAATCTAGAGGCATATACTATGGCATCATAGGAGACTATCGATGCAAAGCTTGAAGCCTTTGAAAATCGCATGGAAGAGAAGATGCGATCCCTTTTGCCGAATTCAGCATTGGCCGACTGTCGAATCCGTGGAAATTACAACATGGAGAAACTTTAGATTGGTGAGACGATTCTCAAGATGGCCACATCACCTTTGATCTCAATAATCCATGCATAAAGGTTAACTTTCCTAAATGGGAAGAAGGAGACCCGATCGGTTGGATCTCGCTCGCAGAGCACTATTTTCAGTTCTACCGAACCGCCGACGCCACACGGGTGGAGATTGCTGCCATCCACCTCATGGGAGATGCTATTCAGTAGTTTAATTGGTTTAAGCACACCCATGGAGGACTCTCTTGGCAGTGATTCAAGGAAGGACTACTAAACCGCTTCGGATCAACCGATTTTGACAACATCGATGGACAATTGGCAAAAATTCGTCAAACCTCTACAATACAAGAATATCAAACAAGGTTTGAGTGTTTATCTAACCAAACTGAGAATTGGTCTCAGAAATAATTTTTAGGTACTTTTATTGAGGGCCTAAAGCCGGAGATCCGAGGAGAAATAAAGGCGCGGCAATCGTACACACTTATGACGGAGATTTTCTTCACGCGTATCCAGGAAGAACGATTGAACCATGAGGTACGAAGGACAAGGGTCACTCCCCGACCAGACATGCCGAGGCCTACTGCCCCCTCTACAACCATCCAAGCCCCTGCACCAAAAAAGTTGACAAGAGACGAGCTTCACAAACGATCGGCTAAGGAGTTGTGTTGGCATTACGATGAATCGTGGAGCCATGAACATCACTACAAAAAGGGTCGTCTCCTCGTGATTGAACCAGCGGAGGATGAGGACAATGAAACATCTGAAGAAGCCCTTGAACCTAAAGAAAAAGCTATGGAGGAAGAGTCCCAACCGGCTGACTACGCAGTACACGCATTGGCCGGCTACTCCAACCCGCAGATGATGAAAGTTGGAGGACTTCTAAAACAGCAACCCATCACTATTCTCATCGACATGGGCAGCACCAATAACTTCCTCAATAGTAAGGTTGCTGCATGTTTGGTGCTTCAAATTGGAAGTTGCAATAAGTTTGATGTAAAGGTCGCCGATACTTGAATCTTTAATTGCGACCAATGGTGCCCGTGGGTGAAACTACTCCTCCAAGACTAAGAAGTGGTAGCTGATTTCTTCCTCCTACCCATCGATGATTATGAAGCTGTACTTGGGATCGAATGGCTCACAACATTAGGTGATATCTCCTGGAATTTTTCTAAATTAATCATAAAATTTTATTACAAAGGGAGACAGGTCACGTCACGAGACAAGCGCGGGGGATAAATTTCTACCATTTCGTCGCAACGAATGGGAAAGTTTTTCACAAAGCACATGGTGGATTCTTAATGCATATTCAATAGCCATCTATGGGGGAGAACGTACAAAACTCAGATCCTAAGCTTGCCCTTTGCCTGAACGAATTCGCGGATATTTTCTTGGAGCCGCGCGGGCTGCCCCCTTACCAGCTGCATGACCACTGCATTCCTATTTTGCCAGGCAAACCTCTAGCAAATTTGTGATCGTATCACTATCCTCAGTTGTAGAAGGATGAGATCGAGAACATTGTTAAAGAGATGCTTGACACCGGGGTGATTCGACCATTCTACAGCCCTTACTCCTCACCGGTGTTGCTAGTGCGCAAGAAAGATGGTACGTGGCGGATGTGCGTTGACTACCGGGTTCTAAACGCTATCACCGTCAAGGATAAATATCCTATCCCATTTGTAGATGAACTCTTGGATGAATTAAAAGGAGCCCGAGTCCTCACTAAATTGGATCTCCGATCCGGATACCATCAGATTCGGGTATGCACTGAAGATATTTTGAAAACTGCATTCTGCATGCATAATGGCCGCTACGAGTTTTTGGTAATGCCTTTTAGACTTATGAATGCTCCTTCTAATTTCCAAAGCCTGATGAATGACATTTTTTGGAGTTTTCTACGTAAGGTCGTATTGGTATTCTTTGATGATATTCTTATTTATAGATCTATGCTTGATATACATTTTCAACACTTACGAACTGTTCTAACGATTCTTCGGAGAATACTCCTTATGTTAAGTAGTCAAAGTGCAGCTTATTACAATATAGATTGGAGTATCTTGGGCACATTATATTAGAGAATGGAGTGGTAGTGGACCCGACAAAGATCGAGGCAATGCAAGGATGGCCGAGACCTACAAATGTACAATCATTGCACGGTTTCCTTGGACTCACAGGCTACTACCAAAATTTTATGAAAGCTTATGGCAAGATCAGTGCCCCGCTCACATCCTTACTAAAGAAAGACTCCTTCTTATTGTCGGATAAAGCTCTGCAGCCTTCGAACGACTCAAGGCAGCCATGACAATGACGTTGGTCCTAGCGCTGCCCGATTTTGATCGCACTTTGGTCATTGAGGCCGATGCGTCAGGAGTTAGAATTTGGGCTATTCTTATACAAGATGGTCCATGGCACGAAAGAAGAGTTAAACTAGAAGAATTGTAATCCATGCTCATGCCAGATTGGGCTCTCATCATCCTGAACCATACTAGAGGACAGTCATCATTCCAAAAGAAAGATTGACTATCACTAAAGACTAACAATGTGACAGCCCATGCAAGGAAGAAACTTCTCCCTGACAAATGTCGGAGAAGAAGAAAGTTTCCTGAGAAAGATCAAGTCCCCCTTCATCTCCGCTCCACCAGTATGAAATTCAAGCCTCAAGAAAGTGGTCTCCTTATTTCTTTGGGCCTTGTAAAATTGTGGATCATATTGGGGTCCCAACCTGGAGATCAGATCCATGCACCAGATCAAAATTACAGTTAATCCTCCAAGTATCCCACCTCAAATGGAAATATAAAGACGACGACTCAGCTCAAGTTCTTCCAACTGACACCTAGTTGATGAGGAGGCCAAAGTTCAGTTAATGATAGCATGAGAGTCACATGAGGAGTTGAAGATCCAGTTTCCAGAGTTTATGGACCCTCAGCCTTGAGGACAAGGCTAATATGAAGAGGGCGGACTTGATAAGACTCCAGCAGGGTTGAGTCCTAATCATCTTAGTACTAGACAATAAAAATCCTGTTAGATTATAATAAAGCCACTCCTATCTTATAAAAGAGTATGGCTAGGGTTTAGATTAGCCCTTAGGGCTTAGTAGCCGCCACATCCCTTACTGGGTTGGTCGGTTAGGGTTTCCCCCTACTTAGGTCGGCTATAGAGCCACTTAGCCGCCTCTTGTTCTTATTAAGGCAGGTTGGCTATAGGAGGGGTAAAGAGGTAATTCTACTTAGGCAAGCACCCCCTTAGGCTAGGGTTTTGATCCCTATTTAAAGATGTAGCCGCCCCCCCTCTTGAATCAAGCAATTATCAATTTTATTTCAGCCTTGTGCCGAATCTAGGAGGGAGGAACCCCTTCAGTGTTCCAAGGGTTGATCCCCCTCAAGGATCAAAATCTATAGGGCTCTTTATGGGGTTCTATCAATCTCCTTTGTGGGCTACACATTCTTTTTAGCTTGCTTGTCCTCGTGGTGCCTCTCATGCAGAGGGTTAGCCATTCCTCTGAATGTCAATCAAGGATGCCTGTTCCTTTGAACGACTCTGTTCTCTACATCTCCATGTCTGTTTCTCCCAAACAATCACGTGTGCTGGCTGTCCTCCACACAACCGAGCTAGGTCCCCCACGTTTGCATGACAAGTGTTTCTGTGTGTGCTTGTCCCGCTCTAATACCATCTGTCATGAACTTAGCTGGTTTTGCCTAAGTCGTGCGACACCCTTGCGTGTCCATCCGTAAAGGTCAACTTCCCTGAAACCTCCTAGGGTCCCTTAGGACCTATAAAAGAGAAAACATGTTAAATAAAGCATTTCCCACAGGATCCATGAGCAACCACTTTAGTAAACACTTTATATAGCCAATATGAATTACTCACTTTAGTAAGCACTTTATATAGCAAATATGAATTACAACCATGGACTTTACAAACTCTAAATGGTTGTACATAAAAGATCAAGGTCCATTACAAATCGAAATTCTCACAAGCGTCCACATGACACAACTCTCATTTACAAGCCAAAACCGGCCATAAAAGCTAACCAAACTAGGGCTGTCAAGCCTACTGTAAATTCGTTATTTACTGTATAAAGCATGTATAAGAACCAATAGACACAAACTAGCATGAGCATTACCTCAAACACCTTTATATTTTTATATGTGATAGTAGGTCGGCGAAACTCATCATGGACCACAACATGTCTAACAACATACGATTGCTCCTTTCTGATACACCATTTAGCTGAAGTGTATAAGGAGGTATCCATTGAGATAGTATCCCATGGATCTTGAGGAACTAGGTGAACTCTGTACTCAAGTATTCTCCTCCTCGATCTGATTGAAGAGTTTTAATAATCTTTCTAATCTAGTTCTCTACTTCATTCTTATATTCTTTGAATTTCTTAAAGGCCTCTAACTTGTATTTTATCAAGTACACATATCCATACCTTGAAAAATCATCAGTGAATGTAATAAAGTATGAGTAACCACCTATAGCCTGAGTCGATATAAGACCACATACATCATTATATATGAGTTCCAATAACTCAATAGCTCTCTTTCCAGTGTCACTAAAAGGAGAGTTGATTATTTTTCCCTGAAGACAAGGCTCACAAGTTGCATAGGACTTAAAGTCAAATGGATCTAGGTATCTATCCTTTAGCAACTTTTGGATCATTCTCTTGTGGATGTGACCTAGCCTATAATGCCATAGGTATATAGTGTTCACCTCATCTCTTTTCTTCTTGGGTATGCTTATATTCATGATATGTAGAGCAGTGTCTAGTATAAACAAACCATTATCTAATGTCACTCTAGTGATGATCATATCATCCTTTATAATTAAATAACTATTATTCTAAAAAACTAACTTATAACCATTTAATATCGAACATGAAATAAAAATAACATTTTTGATAATAGAGGGAACAAAATAACATATATCTAATGTAGTAGTAGCTCCACCGGGTAGATGGAAAATGACCTCGCCAACAGTCACAGCGACAACTCTTGCTCGTTTGCCCATCTTAAGGTTCTCTCACCTTTGGCCAGTCTCCTAGGCCTTGTTAGGATCTGCAAAGAATTGGATATGTGATAAATACTCCCGGTATCCAATACCCATGTGTTATAACAAAAATTCGACATATGGAGACTGATCATGAACATACATGAAGCTTCTCTATGCTTCTATTTCACCTTTTCTGCAAGATACTCCTTGCAGTTCCTCCTCTAATGCCCATTTTCCCCATAGTGGAAGTAATGTCCTTTGTCCTTTACTGAGTCTCTTTTGGAAACCTTTGTCTTACCCTGTTTGACCTTGCCCTTGCCCTTCTTAAGAGACTTCCCAGCTTTCCTTTTCTTTTTGGTCTCACCAATGTAGAGAACTGATTTTTCCTTCTTGATGGTGCTCTATATTTCTCTCAATATATTGAGGAGCTTAGGGAGAGTCACCTCAAGCTTGTTCATATTAAAATTCATAATGAACTGAGAAAATGAATCTGGTAAGGACCGAAGTATAAGTTCAACATACAGGTTATTATCTATGATCATTCCTAGACCTATGAGTTTCTCAATCCACTCTATCATTTTTAGGATATGGTTCTGAACCAATGCCCCCTCAATCATCGTGGCACGAAAGAGACTCTTGAATATCTTATATCATTGAGTCCTTCCTTATTCCTCAAATAATTTACGAAGATGCAGGAGTATGGATCTGGCATCCATGCTTTCATATTGTCTCTATAACTCTGGAGTCATAGAGGCTAACATGTAACACTGAGTAAGAGTAGAATCATCTATATACTTCGCATATTGGGTAAACTCTTCCTGAGGTGCTCCATCCTCAGGCTGGGGTATGATCGTATTAAGGACATATGCGATTTTCTCCGCTGTGAGAACTATTATCAGATTATGGAGCCAATCAGTAAAGTTTGGACTAATGAGACAATTGGCATCAAGTATGCCACGTAGGGAGTTTGTAAGCGACATATTTCTAACAAATAAAAGATGCAACATAAATAAATAACATATAGATTTTGTAAATAAACAATCAATATATGGACTTCTATCTTGACATGCTCCCATTATTTTTTGAACGAGTCATGTGACACCCTCAACACATGAAATGTAAGTCTCCAGCAGACTTCTAGTGGGGATTAAGATCCAATCGACATCTTAGTGTGACCTCGAGGGACTCGACCAATCACATTAAGCCCAAAAGGTAGGCAACTCTTGTCAATCACAAGTCCTTGTGATTCCCGTTCTTTTTGACCTCCGAACTATCATGGTCTCGAGGGACTCGACCAACCATGATATCCGGTTAAGTCATCACCATCATTATATGATCCATCATTATATGATGAGTCTGATTCGATGAGAGCATATCATTTTATTGCCTCATGCTTACCAACTTAATATTATCATAGGAGGGGATTTTTGATTTGATCTCTTTAATATGATGTGTCACAGACACACATACATACTTTTTTATCTAGCAGGTGTATAACAATCATATGCACAAACACATGTGCATATGTGCATCTTATGCCCGGTGATTATCCATCTCGTTTTTATCGGATCTGCTAGCACCTTGGTGCATTTCCATGCGTCGTAATCATCCAAATCAGCCTAAAGTGTCCCACTATCACTTCTAGGCTTTTGTGTGCCTATTCTTGTAATTACAACATAATTACAGGCTCGCAGGCTTAATAATAAACAAGAATAATATAGGCTCGCAGGCCCAAATAAATAATAATCAATTACACACATAAAAAGGTTCATGATCATCTTCCTATAACATACATCACATGTATATATCATCATATAGGAGTGTTATATAAATAATAATAATAATAGTTAATTAAATAATTTAATTAAGCCTTGGGACATAAAGGGAATTTTATGAATTATCAAGGGCATTTTGGTAATTTAGAAAGGGACATGCCTCAATGTTTCTCAAATTTTGAGGGGCAAAATTATCTTTTTTCCCTTAAAAATGCTAATCTGCGGTGGCTGTAACTCTTGCAGCAGCCGCCTCTCTTTTTGCATCATCGCCTCGCGTGGTAGAGGCGATTGCGTGTCACGCGAGCAGTTGCCGCATGTCACACATGCAGCAGCTGCATTGATGCGCGGTAGGTCTACCTACCGCTTCTGCACAGGTGGTCGGCTGCGGGTGGTGCACTGGTCGCCCTGCATGGGCCGCCTGCTTGCATAGACGGCTTAGCCACGGCTGCTATCGCGAGCGACGCTGGGCGTCGTGCACGTGACTGGCCGACCTTGCATAGCCGGTTGGCCACCCCTTATGTGGCCCGCCTACCAACACAAGTAGCCTGGCTACCTCTGTGCCGCTTTTATGGACAAGTCACTTCATGACAACTCTTGTGCATGAGCCAACTTTACGCAATCGGCCATTGTAAGCAGCCTTCGGCCAATGTGCCCGGCAGTAACAGTTGTTGTATCTTTTTCATGTCATAATTTTGACTTTGAAAAACCGCTCTAAAGTACCTTTCAACCAGAAAGATAAGGTACTTTTTGGATATAGAAACTATGTCAAAGACACAACAAAATTGCGTAAAACAATTTTCATGCAATTAAACACATCACATGCAGTTTATAAAGCCAATCATTGCACGACAATCCTGGCTCTGATACCACTGTCGGGAAATCTTCGATCAGTATCTTATGCATAGTGAAAAACAGAAACAAAACCTAGATTCCCAAAGTTGAGTATTTGGCCATTGTGCGACGACTAGTGTACGAAAAATCTACAAAACCAGAAAACTACACGAATATGAGAGATGTGATTGATACCTAGGGAGATCGTATATCCCTTAAATATTTCAAATCTGATGGAGAAGATGAAGGAGCACTTGTGTACTTCTCTCTAGCAGTAATCCACATGAGAGACGCGACAACAAGGCTCCTCAGTTGCAGGATCAGTCGATGGACTCTCAGGCTAAGGAGGAGGAAAACAACTACGAGGAGAAATTGGAGGCTTCTCTAGCTCTCTCTCTAACTCTCCTTTTGCTCTAGCCTATGAACAAAAGAGTGCATCCTATTTATAGAGGTGAATGAGTATATTCTCGAATAGATTTTGTTTACATTGAGAATTTGATCTCTATCCAATTACCCAATCCTGTTGGATCTCATCCATAGGATCCAAATCAGTAGCTCCTTAGATATCTCATATCCGCATCTCTACCCATCGCAATGTCTACTATATATGTGTGACCCTCTAGGTCCAAGACCTAGCTAGCCGTGAGTTGCTCCCATCAGAACTCTTTCTGATATAATGAATTATTATCCTCATAATAATTTACTTGACTCATCGACTATGGATGTACTATAACACTACGTCATATTTCCTAGACAGTACAAGGGGATTAAATCCATTGGACCTGTCTATCCATTGTTATCGTGTATCTATAGTCTTTTATTCAACTAATATCTCAAATATCATATATTGAGCATGGATACTATCAAGCTACATACGAAATCCTTCTGAGTCTCACTCTAATTAGATTCTCCCAGAGAACTCATTCTCTCTCAATTTGAATGACCCTAGCCAGGAATTTTATTTGAGTGAGCACACACGAGATATTTCTCTCATGATACCGAGAGTGGATGATCCTTTGTTGACACTCAATTTTCTTCATATAGTTGGCTACCAATCCCGATAACCGACTGTACCATATTTCGACCTTTCTAAACCTGTAAGTCTAATGTCAAAGAAATGAGTACTCATACAAGACATCCTTGGTGTCTCAAGTTTAAGGACCAGACACACAATTGAGATTACAAAATTATTGTCTAACATTAGGTATCATTTATCCATCGAACATTATGTAAGTAGATTAATTAGTGAACTCATTCTCCAACGAGCACTTGCACTATACCTCTAGTGTCTCCACACAAGTGACTATGAGATCAGCCGCATCCATCATATGAATGAGTATACAACATATACAGTTATCTCGATATCCCTGTTGAGTAACTTGGCCAGGATGATTTAGGATATGTGTTTAAAGGTGTATCAGTCTCATTATCATTATCTCATTATGATCCGATTCCCATTGCATAGATCCAGGGATATCACAATATATATCCAGAAGTATAATGTGAGAAAATGCCAATAATGATAAGCAAAGAGATAACTGTAGCGTGTCATAGGTGTCATCACTCATGTGATTGGCTTGTATGACACCTATAACTAGCAGAGTCATATGCAACTTGCGAACCTTGCCTTCATGAAAAATTGACCAACTCTCAATGGTGTATTGAAAATGAGGAATCACATGTTGTTAGACATGGTGCGGTCCATGATGGGTATCACCGACCTACCTATCTTATTCGGGGGATACGCCCTAGAGACCCTAGCTTACCATCTAAACAGAGTTCCATTTAGGTCGGTAGCGTCTACACCATATAAGATATAGAAAGGGAAGAAATCATATCTTAAGGTTATTAAGATTTGGGGCTGCCCTGCCCACGTTAGAAGACATAATCCCGACAAGTTGGAATCAAGGACAGAATGATGTAAGTTCATGGGATTCCACAAGGAAACTTATGGGTATTATTTCTATCATCTCGAGGACCAGAAAGTCATTGTTTCCAAGAAGGCTATGCTCCTTGAGAAGGAATACGTTCTTGGTGGAAATAGTAAGAGTGAGATAGAGCTAAGTGAGGTTGGAGAATCCAGCTCAATTACCATTTTAGAGCCCGAATATATTCAGGTACCTAACACATAAGTTTTGACTTTGCACAGGACTAGTAGAGTATCTCACCCTCTTGAAAGATATGTGAGATATATCAGTGTAGAGGACACTTGGGATGATGATCCTTAGACCTACAAGGAGACTATTATGAGTATAGACACCGGAAGTGGTAAAAAGCTATAAATTCTGAGATGGATTTCATATACTTTAACAAGGTTTGAAATCTTGTGGATGCACCTGAGGGTATCGTAAAGATCGGAGTAGATGGAAGGGTGAAGATCTATAAGGCAAGGCTGTTAGCCAAAGGATATTGTCAAAGGCAAGGAGTTGACTATCACGAGACCTTCTCACCTGTAGCCATGCTAAAATTCATCAGATTGAGGAGAAAAATGCTTGAGTATAGAGTTCACTCATTTCCTTAAGGACAGTGAGATTCTATCCCAGTGGGCACCTCCTTATACACCTCTGCTTAATGGTGTATCAGAAAGGAGGAATCATACACTATTAAACATAGTATGGTCCATGACGAGTTTCGCTGACCTACCCATCTAATTCTAGGGATACCCCATAGAGACCACAGCTTACCTTCTGAACAGAGTTTCATCAAAATTGATAGTGTCTACACCATATGAGATATGAAAAAGAAAGAAGTCCGATCTTAAGGTGGTTAAGATTTGGAGCTGTCCTACTTACATTAGAAGACACAACACCGATAAGTTGGAATCAAGGATGGAATGGTGCACATTCATGGGATACCATAAAGAGACTTTCAGGTATTATTTCTATCATCCCAAGGATCAAAAGGTCTTTTTTGCCAAGAGAGCTGTATTCCTCGAGAAGGAACACATTCTTGGGAGTGAGATAGAGTTGAGTAAGGTTCGAGAACCTAGCTCAAGCATCATTCCAGAGCCCGAGTCCGTTTAGGTGCCTAATACACAAGTTTCAACTTTGTGCAGATCTAGTAGAGTATCTAACCCTCCTGAAAGATATGTGAGACATGTCAGTGGAGAGAACACTCAGGATGTTGATCCTCAGACCTATGCGGAGGCTATTACAAGTATAGACTCTAGGAAGTGGGAAGAAGCCATGAATTCTAAGATGGATTCCATATACTCTAACAAGGTTTGGAACCTTGTGGATGCACCTAAGGGTATCGTATCCATCGTTACAAATGGATCTTCAAGAAGAAGATCAGAGTGGATGAAAAAGTGAAGATCTATAAGGCAAGATTGATAGCTAAATAATATCATCAAAGGTAAAAAGTTGACTATGATGAAACCTTTTCACCTGTAGCCATGCTTAAATCCATTAGAATTCTTTTGGCCATTGTAGCACACTATGACTATAAGATCTGATAGATGGATGTGAAAATAATATTCCTCAATGGCAACCTCGAGGAGGAGGTGTGTATGATACAACCAAAGAGATTTGTATCCAAAATGAGTAAAGATAAAGTGTGCAGGTTGCTCAGGTCCATTTATGGATTGAAACAAACTTATCGAAGTTAGAACATAAGATTTGATGAGACGATCAGATCTTATGACTTCGTTAAGAACAAAGATGAACTTTGTGTATATAGGAAGGTAAGTGGGATCGCTATCACCTTCTTGGTGCTATATGTGGATGATATTCTAATCATTGAGAATGATGTAGGAATGCTCTCCACAATCAAGACTTGGCTATCTAGAAACTTCTCCATGAAGGAATTAGGGGAAACATCCTATATTTTGGGATCCGAATCTATAAAGATAGATCCAAGAGGATGCTTAGCTTGTCCCAGTCTAGGTATATAGACTTCATTGTCAAAAGGTTTAGCATGAAAAATTCTAAGAGAGATCTTATATCGATGAGATATGGAATATCACTTTTCGAGAGTAAGTCCCCAAAGACTCTAGTAGAAAAGACAGATATAGATATGATACCCTATACCTCAATGATAGGGTTTATCATGTATGCTATATTATGTACCAAGCTGATATAGCACATGCTCTGAGTGTCACCAGCAAGTATCAGGCGGATCCAGGTTTGGAACGCTAGAAGGTAGTAAATGTATCCTTAAGTAATTGAGAAGGACTAATGATCTTTTACTAGTATATGGAGGAGGTAGCCTCTAGGTTAAGGGCTATAAGGACTTAAGTTTTCAGTCTGACATCGATGATAGCAAGTCAAACTTAGGGTATGTCTTCGTCCTGAATGGAGGAGTAGTAAGTTGGAAGAGTTCCAAGCAAGATATTACTATTGATTCAACCACAGCCATAGAGTACATTGTTGTGTAAAGCAGCAAAGGAACAGGTATTGATAAAGAAGTTCATAAAGGATTTAGGAGTTGTATCAAGTAGCATGGAGTCGATTCCTATATATAGCAACACCAACGAGACGATAGCTCTAGCAAGGGAACCCATATCTCATTAGGATTGTTCTGATGAGGTTTCACATGATTAGAGAGGTTATAGCTCGTAAAGATGTAGCAATGGAAAGATTTTCATCCAAAGATAACATTGCAAATCCACTAATAAAGCCACTAGCTTAGATTATTTTTTAGCATCACAGGCGTTTGATGGGGATCAGACACATAGGCGATGAGCTTTAGGTCAAGTGGGAGATTGTTAGTTATAGGTGCCATACAAGTGAATCACGTGAGTGATGGCACGCACGACACACTGCACAGTCTTTTTGTATTATTATTAGTATATTATTATATGATATTATCTGTTATATAAATATATATAAATGTATACATATATATATATATATATATATATATATATATATATATATATATATATATATATATGTATATGTATATATATACATATACATATAGTCGATGAGTCAAGTGAATTATTATGGGATTGAGCCTAGAGGGTCATATATATATTGAGTCAAGTGAATTATTATGTGATGGCACTCACGACCAGCTCGGTATTGAGCCTAGAGGGTCATATATATATAAAGTGGATGTTTGAACGAATAGAGGGTTAAATATGAGTTATCTGATTAACTATTATTCTTATTGAATGAGACCCAATATTGATGGATCCCTTATGGCCCAATTAGAGACCAATTGCGATTATTGGATAGAGATCCAATAATCCTAGGAGTTAGAGTAATTGGATGGAGATCCAATGCCCACCAAGAAAGGATCCACTAGGGCTTTTGGTGGTGCTCTATAGATAGGAGACACGGGCGGCACAGTAGTGATAGGCTGCACCTTTAGCCTCCCTCTCATATTCTCCTCCCTCCCTCATCTTCTCAACTGACCAGTCCTTCCCTACTGCAAGAGGGTAGCAAAGAAAATATGTGATCTTTTTCTATGAGTGTTGCGAGAAGGTACGTAAGAGTTACGAGTTTTGGACTGCGATTGGAGGGGCATCGCTGCAACAATCCATTGTGTGGATACTGCTAGAGAGGAGGACATTTGACCTTCTTTATCTTTCCCATATGGATTAAAATTTCAGGGATATATAATCTCCTTGGGTAATCAATCTCTCACATATCACAGTTTTCAGTCTTCTGGGTTTTTTTGCACATCAATCTTTACACGATGACTTGATATATGTGGGAAACTATTAGGACCCTAGCTTGGATGAGTCATAAGTCCAATAAGTTATGGAATTAATAAAACCTTGAGTCATGTAATATCCCCCTAATCTAGCCATCATCCCCCTTGAATGAGGAGTCGGCTAGGGAGGATCCCCCTAATTTAGTCATCATCCCCCTTCCAATCACCCACCATCATCCAAGCAATTCTCATAATTGCTAACCCCATCGCCGACTCCACCATTATCACCCTTACCGCAAATCCATCATCTACCACTACTACTCCAATTGCAATAGGATCAACAACCTTAAGCCATCTCTCTAGCCTTAAGCTACTACCATTATAGTCCCCTTATAGCCTCAGCAACAACCCCTAAATAGTAATACAAACCTTTCCCTCCAACAACAGCTTACTAAGTCCAAATCGTAGCCCTTAACCTTTAGTCCACCATCCCTTTCGGCCACCAAATCATCCAACTAATATATGCCCTTAACCTGATAGCAAAAGAAGGACCTCAATATTACAGATTTGGAGTTGTATACCATGGCATTAGAAGAACTAATCGATTGCAAGTTGGAGGCCTTCGAGATGTGTATGGAGGACAAACTATACACTCTTCTTGCATAATTTAGTTTGGGTCAACCACCGAGCCCGAGGAGATCTCAACAAGGCAAAAGTTTAGATCATAGAAGGAACCCCCCCAGAGAAAGGAGAACCTGTGACGGACTCTCCGTACCCATGCATGAGGGTGGACTTCCTTAGGTGGGAAGATGGAGACCCGATCGAGTGGATTTCACGCACGGAATGCTATTTTCGCTACCACAAGACCTCGAATGCATCCATGGTGGACATTGCTACCATACACCTCGAAGGAGATGTGATATAATGGTATGATTGGTTCGAACACACCCATGGAATCCCTACATGGAGGTAATTTAAAAGCGGACTGCTAATATGCTTCAGACTAACCGAGTACGAGAACATCGACAACCAACTTACAACAATCTATCAGACATCCATAGTTCAAGAATATTAGACCAGGTTTGAAAGGCTATTTAACCAAACAAGAGATTGATCTAAAAAATAATTGTCAAGAACTTTCATCGAAGGATTGAAACCAGAGATCTGAGGAGAAGTCAAGGTGCAGCAACCGTATACACTAATGGCAGCTATCTCCTTCGCGCGACTCCAAGAGGAGTGATTGAACCAAGATGTCCGAAGGACTAGGGTCATCAACCGACCAGCAGCACCTAGGCCTTCGGCCTCTCCTACTGCCTGTCAACCCTCTCAACTAAAGAAATTAACGAGAGAAGAACTTCGTGACAGATCTGCGAAAGGTTTGTATTGGCACTGCGACGAGCCTTGGAGCCGTGAATATTGTTGCAAGAAAGAGAGGCTTCTCATGATCGAACCCATTGAAGAATCTAAGCATGAAGAGAAGGACCTTGAGTATAATGAGGACGACAAGGAGGAGGAACCACAACCAGCCGATTGTACGATCCATGCTCTAGCTGACTACGCGAATCCACAAACAATGAAGATTGGAGGTTTCCTCAAGCAACAATCTGTCACCATTCTCATCGATACCAGGAGCACCAACAACTTCATAAATAGCAAGGTTGCTGCTCGGATGATGCTCCCAATCGAGGAATACAACAGATTCGATGTCAAGGTGGTTGATGGCTGAATCTTGAAGTGCGACCAAAAGTTCTCACAGGTGAAATTGACTCTGCAAGAATAAGAAATTTTTGTCAAATTTTACCTCATCCCACTTGATGATTATGAGGTAGTGCTCAACATCGAATAGTTGTCCATGCTAGGTGATGTTTCTTAGATTTTCTCAAAGTTAATTATCAATTTTTTTAATAAAGGAAAACAGGTGACCCTATGCAAGAAATGAGGAAGCGAAGTAACAACAATTTCAACGTAATGCATGGAGAATGTCCTAAAAAAATACACAGTGTCTTCCTAATACAAATCCAATAGCTATAAATGCAGGAGCTAATAAAGATTAAAGATCTGAACCTCCTCCAAATGATTGCTAAATTTTTAGATGTCTTCATCGAACCAAACAACATACCTCCTACTCGATTATACGACCACCAAATACCAATCCTGCTAGGAAAACCACCCGTCAATGTTCGGCCATATTGCTATCTCCATCTTCAAAAGACCAAAATTGAGAAGATTATATAGAAGATGCTCGATACTAGGACCGCTCGTCCAAGTTGCAGCCCCTACTCTTCACCGGTGCTCCTCATATATAAAAAGATAGAACATTGTGGATGTGCTTTGACTACCGAGCTCTCAATAGCATTACGGTCAAGGACAAATATCCTATTCAGGTAGTGGATGAACTACTTGATGAACTAAGAGGAGCATAAATCTTTACAAAGCTAGATCTACGGTCCGGATATCATCATATTCGAGTATAAGAAGAAGACATACCGAAGACGTCTTTCCGGACACATAAGGGCCACTATGAATTCCTGGTAATGCCCTTTGGCCTCACCAATGCTCCCTCCACGTTTTAAAGTTTGATGAATGATATTTTCTAGTTTACCTCCATAAGTTTGTGTTGGTCTTCTTTGACGACATTTTCATTTATAGTCCTTCGCTTGAAAGTCACCTCCGTCACTTACGACTTATTTTGACGATTCTTCGAGAGCATACTCTTTTTATCAAATAATCAAAATACAGCTTTCTTCAACGGAATGTGAAATATCTTGGGCACATCATCTTGGAGGAAGGCGTAGTGGTGGACCCTTCCAAGATTGAGGCAATGTAAGGTTGGCCGACACCTAAAAATGTAAAGGCATTACACGAATTTCTCAGACTAATGGGCTACTATCGTAAGTTCATCAAGGATTATGGAAACATCAGTGCCCCCCTCACATCCTTGCTAAAAAAAGATGCTTTCCAATGGTCAGACAAAACCTTTGCTGCCTTCGATGCTCTCAAGGCAGCAATGATGTCTACACCCATGCTAGCACAACCCGACTTCGACAAGACGTTCGTCATCAAAGCGAATGCATCAGGAGTTGGGATTGACACCATCCTCATGCAAGAAGCTGACCTCTTGCCTACACCAGCAAGGCATTATCTCCTTCCCACTTGAAGATGTCCATCTACGACAAAGAAATGCTCACAATCATGCATGTAGTGGCAAAAGGGAGACCTTACCTGATCAACCGACGTTTTCAAATAAAAACTGACCACAAGAGCTTCAAATACTTTTTGGAGCAGAAGATATCAAACCCCGAGCAGCAAAAATAGGTAACAAAACTTCTCAGATATGATTATGAAATCACTTACAGAGGGAGAAAGAGAATGTGGTTGCAGATGCGCTCTCCCGATTGCCCGAGCAAGCTGAAATTTCAATCATCTCATTTTTTATCAGTGACTTCCTCGAAGATATCAGGAAAGAATGGTGAGATATTCCTGAAGTAAAGGAAACCATCAAAAAATTAGAAGAAGAACAGGCTTAGTGGCACACTTCAATTGGGATTCGAAGGACTTGCGCTATAAGGGATGTATAGTACTAGCGCCGAATTCTCCTTACATTAAGATTGTCCTACAAGAGATGCATTCCACACCAATAGCGGGGCACTCTGGATTCCTAAAGACCTACAAGAGGATTAAACAAAACTTTTACTGGAAAAGGATGGAGAACGTTACTACTGAATTTGTAGCATGATGCAACACATGCCAATGACATAAAGGCGAAACGATGGTAAGCCCGGGGAAGCTACAACCTCTACTAATACTGGACTCGGTGTGGACTGATATATAGATAGACTTCATCGAAGGGCTGCCCACATCCCAAGAAAAAGGTACAAACCTCATTGTGATCGATCATCTCACTAAGTATGCTCACTTTTGTGTCGTTCGCAACCCTTATACTGCCACTAGCATTGCTTGGATTTTCATGGACAATATTATAAAATCGTATGGTATGCCTTGATCTATTATGAGTGATCAAGATAGGGTCTTCAACAGTAAATTTTGGATAGAGCTTTTCTAGTTGTAGGGTACTAAATTAAAGATGAGCACAACATAACATCTTCAAACCGACGGCCAAACCGAAGTAGTGAACAGATGCCTGGAGACATACCTCAGTTGTTTCGCCAGTGACTGACTAAAAGAATGGATGAAGTGTCTCCCTTGGGCCGAGTGGTGGTATAATATGACTTATAATTCTTCTGCTAAATGTACTCTTTATGAAGCATGGCCGACCACCCCCTGTAATCCCAAAATATGCAATCAGCTTAACCAAAGTAGACTCGATGGACAGAGAACTCAGGGATAGAGATCAAATTATGAAATTATTAAAGGATAATCTTTTGGTGGCCCAGGCAAGGATGAAGCAACAATACAACATGCACAAAAGTGAGAGAAAATTCTCGGTGGGAGATTGGGTCTTTTTTCGGCTCCAGCCTTACAAGAAAACAATCATCCACACCAAAACATCCATGAAGCTATCACCTCACTTCTACAAACCCTATTAGGTCACAGAGCATAACATATAGGCTGGACCTACCCACAAATTCCAAGATCCACCTAGTTTTTCATGTTTCGTGCCTGAAGCCCAAATTGGAGAGAACGAGATGGCCCAAAGTCACCTACTAGACACTACAGCCCATGGAGAACTCCAGATCCAACCGAGAGCCCACATTCATCGTCAGATTATGATGCATTATCAATATCTCACAACTGAGATGTTGGTGTGGTGGACAAACTTACCCGCCAAAGATGCCACGTGGGAGTCTTATGAAGACTTGAAAATAAGATTTCCAGAGTTTATCAAGTTTCAGCTTCGAGGACAATGCTGATTTGAAGAGGACGGGTCTGTTAGGACTCTAGCTTGGATGGGTCATAAGTCCAATAAGTTATGGAGTCAATAAAGCCTTGAGTCATATAATTATCCCCCTTAAATGAGGAGTTGGCTAGAGGAGGATCCCCCTAATTTAGCCATCATCCTTCGCTCTGTATGATAGATATAGGTAACTACCATGCACCTCTTTCTCTTAAGCAGGGAATACAAAATGAAACTCGAAAGTAAAGAATGACAACAAATAAGGTAATAATTCAATTGAAATGCAACAAATAATGTAATAATTTAATGGACTAGGAGCAGCTTCACCCTCGGCTTACTCACATTATCTTACGCCTTCTTTTGATTGTTCCCTTGCATAACTTTTATCTTCTGCTTTTTCTCCTTGATTGTGGAGTTATGTAATATCCATCTAATTTAACCATCATCTCCTTTGAATGAGAAGTCGGCTAGGGAGGATCCCTCTAATTTAGACAATCATCTTAAGGCAAAAATCATCAAGATCCCTCTAATAAAAATCATCTTAAGGCAATCATAGATTTATTCTTATTTAATATTTCAATGGTACAAGTATTAGATTTAAATCTAATAGTATATCCCTTGTCACACAATTGGCTAATGCTTAATATGTTATGTTTTAAACTATCTGCTAACATAATATACTCAGTCAAAAGATTTAATTTGTTACTAATATTTTCAATGTTGATAATCTTTCCTTTGTTGTTGTTATTGAGAAATCCAACGGGAGCATCACATGCACAGCGAAAGAAAGAAAATAAAACAATGTAAGCTTGGGGTTGATCTCTATAGGAGATCGACCCTCCTGGAACGCTATAAGAGTTCCCACCTCCAAGGTATTTGGCATAAGGCTGAAGAAAGATGATCAATTCTTATTCATAAAGAGGAGTGGCTACATGCTTAAATAAAACTCAAGAAACCCTAACCCTAGCCGACGAACCCAAGAAGGAAAGGGCGTGATGGCTACATGCTTAAATCAAGATTTTTACTTATACTATTGATCTTGATGATTTTCATGATGAAACTTGCTTTTCAAATTTAATTGATGATGCATGTCTTTGACATAGGAGATTAGGACGTGTAAGTATGAAATTAATCTCATAAATTGAAACTAAAGAATTTTTTTTAATTTTATAGGAATCTATCCATGTTATTTTTAGTGAATTTCTCGAAGATAAGAAAATTAATTTTGATGATGATTTTGAATTTGATCTATTAATATTTAATGAGAATTCTACTCTTCAAAACAACTTGGACACATCTAATTTTAAAGAAACTTTACCTAAAGAATAGAAGTATATAGATGTAAATCCTAAGGAGCTAATTATTAGAGATATATCAAAATATGTTCAAACTCACTCTTCGTTCAAAAATATGTATTCAAATGTATTACTTAAGACCTTTTACTATTTGTTCTCATATGATTCTTTCTTTTATTAAAGATGAGATTTTTTTTAAATGACTCATGATCTTTTACTTGACTTCTTGATATTCCTGACTTGAGATCTACCTCGTATAAATCAAGAATTTTTACTAATTAATCTCTTATGATTCTTTTTGCTATTTATTAAATCAAGAATTTCAAACGAATCATGATCTTTCACTTAAATTCTTGATATTCATGACTTAAGATTTATTTTATATAAATAAATTTTTTTTACTAATTATTCTTGTATAATTCTTTTTGTTATTTGCTAAAGAGAAATTTTTTCACTTAATTTATCAGTATTCATGATTTAAAATTTATTTTGTATTCGTTCTCTTAAAATTTTTTCCTTATGCTAATGACTAAGAAAAACACTTATCCAAATGAATCACGATCTTTCATTTGGGTTCTCGATATTCATAATTTGATATTTATATAAATCAAGATCATTTACTAATATTTTTTTCTATGATTCTTTCTTTTTGCTAATGACTAAGGAGGAAATTTATTTAAATGAATCATGATCTTTTGGTATTCACAAATTAAGATTTATTTCATATGACTTCTTTGTATTCATGACTTGTATGCCCCAATTTTAATCAATCATCCTCTCATGACTTGAACTTATTTTCGATATTTATGTCCTTCATGTGATACCAAAGTAATTTTATAATTGGTACATTGATGTAAATGAAGAGAAGTAGTACCATGATAACATGATATCATTCTCTTCTTTTTTATGATAACAAAAAGGGAGAGAGAAATAGTAGCTTGCACATTTTTTCTTTTTATCAATGACAAAGAAGGAGAAGTATATTATTTTTTAATGACATAGCAATTATATTGCACTCTTATACATATTATATTTGATGAGATATGTAACTATTTTGACATTCTAACTATGGATATGATATGATTTTTTAACTAAAATTATGCATATTATTTTTTTGTAGGATCAAGTTGGCACTAAGAGAGAGGGGGGGAGGGGGGGTGTCAGTGGCGGTGAATTATTGTGAGTGTTACGTAAAACTTGATTTGAAAGATTTGCTCGAAGTACAAACTAAAACCAGAAGCGTTTCTTTTGGAATTCGTTAAAATCAAATACGCAAGCGATTTAAACTTAAGATCGAAAAAAAGATCTCGATTTAGCTAATGAATGCCAAAATAAAGAACAAGGAAAGAAGGTTCACAATTTGTAGTGGTTCGACCAAAATCTTGACCTATATCCACTTTTGGAGTCCTCCTTCGTCGAGGCCCACTAGTGTCCACTAAAGATCTTCTTCCATGGGTGAAGACCATACCCCTTACACTTATATTTTTTTACAGGTTCCGGAGAGGAACCTTTTATAAGTTTTTCTCTCTTCCCTTAGACTCACTTAACACTTGAAGCACTTAAGCGAAGCTCTCAAATTTTACAACTTTTTAATAGAATTTTTACCTCTTCTTTGTGCACTTTCTTACTCTCTAAGCAAGAAAACTTGGGGTATTTATAGACCCCAATTGGCTTCAAGAAATGGAGCCAAAATCTAATCAATTTCAGAAAACCTGGGTACTGATGGTACTACCATTGGTATCGACGGTACTACTACCGAAAGTGTCCCAAAAATAGAGATGATGATAGTACTACCGTTGCTTGGTCGATACCACCATCGCTTAGGCGGTACCACCTATTGCCCATCGGTGGTACTATCATCAGGAATCCTAAAATAGTACTTTTTTCATACTGTTTCATACCTTACTTGTACCTCATTTTGACCCCTTTCCAAGTCAACGAAATGAACTCAACCTGAGCTGAAATCTAACCCAAAGTGGACCTATTGCCTCTCATTGAGTTAATTTGGATTTATCAAAATCTAACTCAATTAAGACTCTAAACAATTGATGCTAACTACGACACACTAAGGCACACAAATACAATCATCCTTATTGCCTAGTACATCAAATGATCTTTCGAACTACCGACAAACTTCCTAACATCATCCGACGAACTCCCGATGATTCTCTCAATCATCTTCTGGTGAACTCCTAGCAAGCTCCCGATTACCTTTGGTGAGCTCTCGTTGAACTCCCGATAAGCTCTCAACTACCTTCCGTGAGCTCCCAACGAACTCCCGGCAAGCCCCCGATCACTTTAGACGAGCTTCTGGTGATCACCCAACAAGTTCCCACTACATCGTCCAAACCTCGGCCCGATGCCTGACCTTAATTCTGGCCCAATATTAGATTGTATTACCTTTTTCACCGTCGTAGTTAATCTTACATCACTTTCTATGACACACATGTTAGATAATGAAACTCATCAATTGATTTCATCATCAAAATCTAATATTCAATAATTTTTACATTAATTATTATTTAAAATCACTATAATTTCCAAATAAAATTGTTTTGACTTAAATTTAAAGAGTAGCATTGAAAGCTTATCATTTTTTGAATTCGAGTTCATTATAATATTTAAAAATGATAGACAAGGGGAGGTTAGTTAAAACTCTATCATAAAGTAGTTATCAGCATAAAAAAGGGGGAGATTGTTGAATCTAAGATTTTGATGATGAAATCAATTGATAAAATTTTGGACTAATATGCTTTTAAGATAAGTCACGTAGGAAGAACATCGATCATGGACTCAAACATCGGAGTGCAAATTGTTGAAGTAAAAAAATCAAATATTGGATTAAGAAAGCATCATGTTAGAGATTAGACGTCGGACTAAAGGATTGGTTGACATGACAAAGGATAGACTTCGTGTCATGAGTTCGCACATCGGGCTAGAAAGATCATGTATTGCACCAAAAGATCGGGTGTTATGGGAAGTCAACATGTCGATAAATTGAGCGATATGCTGAAGGAAAGAACGATGCACCAGAGGTTTGGACAAAGTGTCAGATAAATAGATGATGTGCCAGAATGCTTGTCAACATGTTGAAGGCTTCGTAATTGTAATTAGAGTGGTTAAGTCTTGATCGTAATCGTTTCGAGTCAACTTGAGTTGGTATTGCTAGTTACAGGTGCCCTGCAAGCCAATCACGTGAGTGATGGCACGTGTGACACACTACGTTATCTTTTTGCTTATGATTAATATTGGCATATTCTCACATTATATTATTTGTTGCATATATATTGTGATGTCCTTGGTTCTGTACAATGAGAATCGAATCATGATGAGATCATGATAATGAGATCGATTCACCTTTAAACACAGATTCTAAATAATCCTGGTCATAGGTTACTCAAGAGGGATATTGAGATAACCAGACAGATCGGTGTACTATATACCCATTCATATGATGGAGGCGGCTAGTCTCATAGCCAATTATGTAAAGACACTAAGGATATAGTACAAGTGCTCATTGGAGAATGAGTTCACTGATTGATCCGCTTATGAAATGATGTATGGTTAACGATACCTAATGTCAGACAGTGATTCTATAGTCTCAGTTGTGTATCTGGTCCTTAGACTTGAGTCACCATGGATGCCTTGTATGAGTACTCGTTTCTTTGATGCTAGACTTACAGGTTTGGAAAGTTTCAGATCTAGTACAACTGATTATCGGGATTGGTAGCCAACCTTACGAAGGCAATTGAGTGTCAATAGAGGATCATCCACTCTTAGTATCACGAGAGGAATATCCCATATGTGCTTGCTCAGACAAATCCTTGGCTAGGGTCGTTCGGAGTAAGAGAGAAAGAGTTCTCTGGGAGAATCCGATTAGAGCGAGACTAAAGGATTCTGTATATGGCCTGACAATACCATGTCCAATATACGATCTCTGGGATATTAGTTGGATGAGGGATTATAGATACACGGTAACTATGGACAAACATGTCTGATGGATGTGATCCCTCTTGTACCGTCTGGGGACTATAGCGTAGTGGCCTAGTACATCCATAGTCGATGAGTCGAGTGAATTATTATGAGGATAATAATTCACTATATCAGAAGGAGTTCTAATAGGAGTGACTCATGGCCAGCTCGGTATCGGGCCTAGAGGGTCACACATATATGGTGGATGCTTTAGCGAATAGAGGATTAGATAGAGGCCCAATTAGCTCATATTCTTATTAGATGAGACCCTATGCTCATGGGCTCCTTGCTTAAGGCCCAATTAGAGGCCTAAGGAGATTATTGGATAGAGATCCAATAATACAAGGTTAGTGGGTTATTGGATGAAGATCCAATACCTACTAAGGCAGGAGCCCTAGGGTTTTTGGTGGCTCTCTATAAATAAGAGGGGAGACTCATGGTTGATAGGCTGCAGCTTTGGCCTCCCCCTCTTATTCTCCTCCCTCACTCTGCGCAAGAGTTGCGAGATCAGATTGGGGGAGTTTTGCTACAGAGATTCATCGTGTAGATACCGCTAGAGAGGAGGACACTTGACCTCCTTCATCTTCTCCATCCGGATATGGAATACAGGGATATACGATCTCCCTAGGTAAAATCAATCTCTCACACATCATGATTTTATCGGTTTTTACGTTTTTCTCGTGACCCCAATCGTTTGCATGATGATTTGATCTGCTTAGGAAATCAATATTTTGTTTTGATTTTCACTGCGCATGTGATGTACCCACTGAGGTTTCCCAACAGTGGTATCAATGCCAAGGTTTTCGTGCAAAAGATTGATTTTAAACTGTGTGATGAGATTGTATGGCGTAGAATCGTTTTATGTGTTCTTGTTGTGTTTTCGCAGCGAAGGCAGCGAGGAGGAGGGGCGGCCAGCCACGGCCAACCCCCATGCAAGGCTGGCCACCCACGGCCAGGCCGGCTGCAAGGGGTAGCCGGTTACGGCCAAGGCCCCCTGTAAGGGGGCGGTCGGCCACGGCGAAAGCCCCTTGCAAGGGCAGCCGCCAGCATGCGCGGCCGCCCGCGGGCATGGCTGGCGCCTGCAGGTGCGACGCGTGGGAGCATAGGCAGCGCCCGCGGCCAGGTCGCAGGGGGTGATTGCCCACTACGAGGCCACAACGGGCAGCCCCGCAGCTAGTGCTGCCACCTGCAAGGGCGGCCGCTCTTGCAGGGGCATCGCCCACACAAGGTAGCATCGCCCGCCCGCGAGGTGCCGCTCGAGGGCAGCAGCGCCTGCCATAGGGGCGGCTGCCCACGCCGACGGCGGCGCAATGAGGGTAAGGGCATCATTTTAAAAAAGGATGATCATACCCCTCTGAATTAGAGAAATTCTGAGGATTGTTCTCGTGTATAAAATTTTTAAAATACCCTCAATAATTCTAGAAATTCTAAGGACTGTCCTCTGATTCAGATTATTAAAGTGCCCTTGATAATTCTGGAAATTTCGAGTATGTCCTGATTTTTTAAAAAATAATTAATTAAATAGTTTAATTAATTATTATATATATCTAGTAATCCTACATATGATGTGATGTACATGTGATGTATGATGTGGATGGATGATCATGAGCTATGTGTTGTGATGTGTGTAATTATGATTATTATTATTATTGGGGCCTACGAGTCTGCATTTTTCTCGTTTATTGTTGGGCCTATGTGTTTGTGATTATTTGTAATTACATGGAGAGGCGCAGCGGGAGCGTGGAGGTTACATCAGGACCCACGATCCCGTGGCGGGAGATCACGACACATGGTGATACGACGATCCAACGGAACCGATGATGACGAGATCAATAATCACAGGGCATGGAGATGTGCCAATGCACACATAGATCCTATTGTGAGTGATTAGGCCCATTGGCTCGAGCTTAATCATATTAGGTGACGGCTCATGATCATCCAGTGTGGCTTGTATATGTGATGTGTTATACACCTACTAGATATATGTATATATATATATATTTACATGCGATGTAGATATATATTAAATATATATATGTGTGACACGACATATTAGGAGATCGATACAAAAAACCCCTCCTAAGATAATATTAAGTTGGTAAGCATGAGGTAATAAGATTGACCCATGTGGCCTTCCATCGTTATAGGAAGAAATTGAATCACGACATAGGTTGAGTTGGTCGAGTCCCTCGAGGCTCACCTATCTACGTGATCAAGATCTTGCCTACGACATAGAGATGCCACCGGTGACCTGAGGACATGATATGCTTGGTCGAGTCCCTCGAGGGCATATCATCGAATCAGACTCATCTTGTAACGATGGTGATGACTTAATTGAATGCCATGGTTGGTCGAGTCCCTCGAAACTGATGATTCAGAGGCCGAACATGACGGGAATCATAAGGAGTTGTGATTGGCAAGAGTTGCCTACCTTTTGGGCTTAATATAATTGGTCGAGTCCCTCGAGGTTGCACTAAGACTCCAATTGGATCCCGATCCCCACTAGGAGTCTGCCGGAGACTTCCGTCTCACGTGTCGAGGGTGTCGCGTGATTCGCTAAGAAAATAATGGGAGTACATTAATATAAAAGTCCATATCTTAATTAGTATTTTTTATAAAATCTGCATGTTATTTATTTTTTGCTATATCTTGTTTTGTCAAAAATATGTCGCTCACAAACCCCTACGTGGCATACTTGATGCCAACTGCCTCACTGGTCCAAACTATATAGATTGGCTCCATAATTTGAGAATTATTCTCACGACGGATAAAATCGCATACGTCCTTAATACAATTGTGCCCACGTCGGAAGAAGGGACAAGCGAGGATGAGATCGCTCGCTATGTGAATGAAGTACATAGATGATTTTACGTTGGCAAAATATTACATGTTGGCCTCCATGACTCCTGAGTTACAGAGACAACATGAGAGCATGGATGCAGATTCTATCCTTTTTCATCTCCGCCAACTGTTTGAGAAACAGGGAAGTACTCAAAGATATGAGATATCTAAGAGACTCTTCCAAGCCAGGATGACAGAAGGGACATCGGTTGAGAACCATGTCCTAAAGATGATAGAGTGGATCGAGGAACTCACAGGTCTAGGAATAGTCCTAGAGGATAACCTGTGCGTTGATCTTATACTTCAGTCCCTACCAGATTCCTTTTCTCACTACATCATGAATTTTAACATGAGCATGTTTGAGGTGACTCTCCCTGAGCTCCTCAATATGTTGAGGGAAGCTGAGAGTGCCATCAAGAAGGAGAAGTCAATTCTCTATATTGGTGAGACCAATAAGAAAAGGAAGGCCAGCAAGACTCTTAAGAAGGGCAAGGGCAAAGACAGATTGGGTAAGACAAAGCTTGCCAAGAAATACCCGGGAAAAGACAAAGGATAGTGCTTCCACTATGGCTAAGACGGACATTAGAAGAGGAACTATAAGGACTACCTTACAGAGAAGGCGAGACATAAGCTTAAAGAAGCTTCAGGTATATTCATGATCAGTCTCCACTTGTCAGATTTTCATGATACATGGGTATTGGATACCAGGAATGTTTATCACATCTGTAATTCTTTGCAAGTTATGGAAAGACCTAGGAGACTGGCCAGAGGCAAGATAGACCTCAAGATAGGCAATGGAGCAAGAGTTGCTGCAGTTGCTGTTAGGGAGGTCACCCTACATTTGCCTAGTTGTCACGGACTTAGCTGAATTTGCCTTAGCCGTGCGGCACCCTTGCGACCCTCTCGAAGACTTGCCTAAGTCGTGAAGCAACCTTGCCCACTGTTCTGGACTTAGCTGGGGTAAGACAAAGCTTGCCAAGAAATACCCGGGAAAAGACAAAGGATAGTGCTTCCACTATGGCTAAGACGGACATTAGAAGAGGAACTATAAGGACTACCTTACAGAGAAGGCGAGACATAAGCTTAAAGAAGCTTCAGGTATATTCATAATCAGTCTCCACTTGTCAGATTTTCATGATACATGGGTATTGGATACCAGGAATGTTTATCACATCTGTAATTCTTTGTAAGTTATGGAAAGACCTAGGAGACTGGCCAGAGGCAAGATGGACCTCAAGATAGGCAATGGAGCAAGAGTTGCTGCAGTTGCTGTTAGGGAGGTCACCCTACATTTGCCTAGTTGTCACGGACTTAGCTGAATTTGCCTTAGCCGTGCGGCACCCTTGCGACCCTCTCGAAGACTTGCCTAAGTCGTGAAGCAACCTTGCCCACTGTTCTGGACTTAGCTGGGATTACCTAAGTCATGAAACGCCCAACGCGTTATCTGTCCGCACAGGGTCAGCCCTCTTACAACCTCTTAAGGTCCCGTAGGACCTGCAAAGAAGTTGATTAGCTTAGAAGTGAGCAACGGACACGTCCCGGCGTCTCGCAAAGTGGAAAGCTATACAAGCAATTTGTCGAACACCTTGAGTGCAGTTGAGAAAAGAGAGAAAGAGAATGAAATAGGACTTTGGAGGGTTGTAGGAACGGTCGCAAGTCCGCAAACGATGGTTCCCAAGGTATTAGACGCAAGACGAGTTCAATTGCTGATGAACGCCTACACCCGACATATACCCGGAGTCCCATCCAACCCGGTGCCACCCGGGGGGTTCCAAGGTGCTGAAATGACTGACATTTCACACTGCTCAGAAAGGTTATCATGACACACGAAAAAGACCCAAAAATAGGGCTATTTTGGCTCTGTGCAGCGAACGACCGTTCTACAGCCTTCTACACTACTTTCGCTCACATTTCTTAGGTAAAAATGCATAAACTCAAGGCAAAATAAGCTGCCAAACATATGTACAAACAAGAAAAAGCATCAAACGGTTCACGGGGCGAAGATATTGCGGTTGAGCGACGTCCATTCGTGACATTTTCCCCCACTTAAACTGTCGACGTCTTCGTCGATGCTTGTTGGCAGGCTTTGACGCAAGCTTCTTCATGTCGTAGGGCCTCTTCTGGCTCTCAACTGGCTTCTGTTTGAGGAAGCTTTTGCCACTTCACCAAGTACTCAATTTGTTGTGCTCCATTGGGTAGCTTTATCTTACGATCTGCCAGAATAGTTTCAACTCGCTTCTCGTAAGAGGCTCTGGTGGGGGGTAGTCGAGTTGGAACATTTCAAGAATCATCTTGCGGATCTGAGTGGTAGGCTTTCAAGTTGCTCGCATGGAAGATGTTATGAATTCTGAACCATGCTGGCAGTTGCAACTTGTATGAGATATTGCCTACTCTACTGATGATTGGGAAATGCCCTTTATATTTGTGCACCAATCCTTTGTGCACTCTGTGCCTAAAGAACTAGAGTAATGCTGGTTGGAGCTTCACCAACACCATGTCGCCCACTTTAAACTCTTGTGGTCGCCTCCCCAAGTCTGCCAACTTCATCTTCTTGGCCGCCTTCTCCAAGTAAGCCCGCGTAATATCTGCATTGCGATGCCATTCATTTGCAAAGTGATAGACTGATGGGCTACTTCCTGTATAACCAATAACCAGGGTGTGAGGTGTTGATGGCTGTTGTCTCGTAATAATCTCAAATGGGCTCTTATTGGATGCAGAGCCCCGTTGTAAGTTATAGGAGAATTGGGCTATGTCCAACAGCTTCACCCAATCTCGTTGGTTGTCATTTACATAGTGCCGGAGATATCGCTCCAAGAGCGAGTTAATTCTTTCTGTTTAGCCATCCGTTTGGGGGTGGAGGCTTGTGGAGAAGTATAATTTAGATCCCAACAACTTGAACAACTCGATCCAAAATCGTCCCAAGAACCGAGAATCTCGATCACTAATGATGTTGTGTGGGACTCCCTAAAACTTCATCACATTCTTCATCATCAACTTAGCCGCCACCTCCGCTGAGCAATGTAGGGGTGCAGCAATGAATGTTGCATACTTCAAAAACTGATCAACTACCACGAGTATCGATCCAAGTCCCCCTACTGCGGGCAAGCTTGATATGAAGTCCAAGGAAATGCTCCCCTAAGACCTTTCTGGTACGGGCAGCGACTCCAAAAGTCCCACTGGCTTTTGCTGCTCTACCTTATCTTGTTGATAAGTAAGGCATGTTCGAATATATTCCTCCACATCTGTCTCCATCTTCGGCCAATAGAAGGCCCTCTCCACGAGAGCCATTGTTCGGTGGATACCCGGATGTCCAGCCCAAAGGGAATCGTGACACTCTTTCAGGAGTTCATGCCTCAAGTTATCTGCTCGCGGAACATAAACTCTATTCCCCTTGGTATAGATGAGTCCCTCCTGGACCCAAATCATCGTGTCTTTCCCTCTTTGATGAGTTGCATCAGAGTTACTACATAAGGATCTCGATACAGTCCATCCCTGATCCTGGAAAGGAAGTTAGAGCGCAATTGACTTGTTTGGCCTTTGCCCTCCAACTGTATAGCATTCACTAGCTCCACTTTCCGACTCAATGCATCGGCCACGACATTTACTTTTTCGGGCTTGTACTCCATTACCATGTCGAACTCAAGTGCTTGCTTTGGGGAGAGTTTCTTTTGAGTTTGGAAGTAACTCAATGCGACATTGTCTGTCCTTAGCACAAATGGTGCTCCCAGAAGGTAATGTCGCCACACTCGTAGATAGTGGACCACCGTTGTCATCTCCTTCTCATGCACAGGATATCGCCGCTCGGTCTCGTTGAGCTTGCGACTCTCGTAGGCCACCGGATGACCCTCCTGCATAAGAACTCCTCCAATAGCAAAATCAGAAGCATCTGTATGGACTTCAAAAGACTTTCCATAGTCCGGTAATCTGAGTACAAGTTCCTCCAACACAGCAGTCTTTAGGTCTTGAAATGTCGCCTCACATTTATCCGACCATCTCCAGGACTGCTCCTTCTTTAGCAACTCCTTCAATGGAGCTGCGCACTTCGAATACCCAGCTATGAAGTGCCGATAATAGTTGACGAACCCAAGGAAGGATCTCAACTCTGGCACCTTCTTTGGTGTTCGCCAGTCCGCCACAGCTTACACCTTAGACTGGTCCATTCGGATGAAACCATTGCCGATTCGATGCCCCAAGAATAAAATCTCCGTTTGGGTGAAATATCACTTTTCCCTCTTCACGAACAAGGTGTTCTCCCTGAGAACTTTGAAAATTGTTTGGAGGTATCTAACATGCTCCTCAAGTGTTTGGCTATAAATGACGATATCGTCTAAGTAGACAACCACAAACTTGTCCAGATACTCCTTGAACATCTGGTTCATTAGAGTGCAGAATGTGGCCGGAGCATTGGTTAAGCCGAAAGGCATCACCAAGAACTCGAATGCTCCATACCTGGTCACACAGGTAGTCTTTGCCTCATCACCTTCTGCAATGCACACCTGCCAATACCCCGACCGAAGGTCGAGTTGGGAGAAGTACTTTGCCTTGCCCAATTAATCAAACAAGTCTGCGATGAGTGGGATAGGGTACTTATTCTTCACCGTCATCTTGTTAAGGGCTCGATAATCGATGCATAATCGTAGACTCCCATCTCGTTTCTTTTGAAAGAGGAGTGGAGCTCCGAAAGGTGCTTTTGAACTACGGATAAGACCATAGCTTAGCAGTTCATCTAACTACTTCCTCAATTCCGCCAACTCTGGAGGGGCCATGCGGTATGGTGGTCTTGCTGGAGGCTTAATTCCTGACTCCAGCTCAATCCGATGATCCACGCCTCTGCGTGGTGGTAGAGTTCTCAGCAACTCTGATAGCATCACATCTGAAAACTCCTTCAGGATGTTCGCCACAACAGCAGGTTCCTGAATGGCTTCCCCATCAAGTGTCTCTAGCTTCATAGCTGCTACAAAGGTTGATTCACCTTTTCGGACCCCTTTCTTCAATTGTAAAGCTGATATTTGTTGTAGGTCCTTAGTTCCTCCCCGAGAAACTAGAACCATGCAAGGATCATCACCTCCCATTAGACACAAAAAGTTCAGGAACGGTACTGGTACCAACTTCGCTGCGTGCATAAACTCTATTCCGAGAATCACTTGGAAGTCATCTAGTGGCACTACCATCAAGTTTGTGCTCCCGCTCCATGTTCCGATCTTGATGGGGATCCCTTTTGCTTGTCTGGAGTTCTGCTTGGCCTTCGAATTCACCGCCTTCATACGACTTGGGCTCTTCTCCAAGAGTAATCCCAGTCGCTTAGCTTCGCGATCGGTAATAAAATTGTGGGTCGCGCCTGTGTCCACTATTGCACGGGTTGTTCGGCCATTAAGCTTGATGTCCACATACATCAACTCGTTGTTTCCTGCCTTCAGTGGCTTTGCCTTTATGTTCTCCCCCACTTGACCTCGCAACACATTCAACAAATGCATTACTCCCATCCTGGGTCCTTGCGACGCCTCACTATCTCTACTAGAGTCAGAACTGCTCGAACTAAGGGTGATAGCTTTGCCCTTTTCTGACTTACGGGGTAGAACCGATGCTGTTAAAGCATTGAGTGCCTATTTTTGTGGGCACTCCCTCACTTTGTGTGGTCCTCCACATAAAAAGTATCCACTAGACTTTGGGACTCTACCTCTTGAGCCCTGTCCCTTGTGAAAATTCTTCTTCTTTTGCTCGCCCCCAGACTCCTTCGCTCGAGAGTATTTAGATGGGCGATTTCCCGAAGAGTGTTTCTTCTTTCTCGAATCCTCCAAAGAAATAAAGTCAGTCGGCCTTTCCGTGGCTGCAATTGCCCCGACTACGTCGGTGACATTCCTCCGATGTAGTTCTTGTTGTGCCCATGGCTTCAAGCCATCGAGGAAGCTGAATAGCTTGTCTTTCTCAGACATGTCCCGTATATCCAGCATTAGTGTTGAAAATTGTTTCACATAATCTAGGATTGTTGTACTCTGGCGAAGTTATCTCAGTTTCCTTCTTGCGACAAACTCTGTGTTCTCGGGCAAGAACTGAGTTCTCAACTCTCGCTTCAAGTCTCCCCATGTATCCACTTGACATTGGCCTTGTTGGATCTCTTCCAAACGGGTTTGCTACCAAAGTTTTGCATCCCCATTCAGATACATTATTGATATCGCAACTTTGGTTTCTTCAGAATTGAGCCTTATAGCACGAAAATACTGTTCCATGTCGAATAAAAAATTTTCAAGCTCTTTAGCATCCCTAGCACCTCCGTAGCACTGCGGCTCCGGTGCTCTGAAGTGTTGTGGTGGCGCAGCACGGGTGTTGTTCCCTCCCGCATCAAGAGTCCTTGTTAACACCATCACCTTAGCCGTAAGTTCCACCACAACTTCATGTAGATGTCGTACGAAATCTTTGGTGTCCTCTGTCAGTTGATCAATCAGGGATTCAACTTTCTCGATCTGAGTTTCAGCTTCTTCTTACGAGCTCTCTACCCCAAGTTGCCTTCCTTGGCCTTGGTAGAGTTCCTCCATGCTCGCTTCAAGAACATCGAGGTGGGTTTCTGCCATTGTAAGTCTCTCTTTGTGCCCTTCTTCCCGGTTGGCGCTCCAGATGGTGCCTCCTCCCCTTGTAGAGAATACCCAACTTCACGCTCGTCTTGTTCACTGCCGCACTCCTCATAAGCGGCTCCAACAGTCTGCGAGCGAGTTTGCACTTGCAGCCCACCTGCGGCTGCTTGGAGCAAGGGTCCTGCTTGCCCCATCTTGCTCGATTCACCATGATGTCTCACCATGACGAGATTGCGAATCCTCTTCGTTCGTACGAATTGCTTGCCTACTCTGATACCACACTCATGGGAGTGTCTACACCATATGAGATATGGAAAGGAAAGAAGCTCGATATTAAGGGTGTTAAGATTTGGGGCTGTCCTGCCCACATTAGAAGACACAACCCCGATAAGTTGGAATCAAGGACAGAATGATGCACATTCATGGGATACCCAAAGGAAACTTGTGGGTATTATTTCTATCACCCGAAGGATCGAAATGTCTTTGTTGCTAAGGGAGCCGTATTCCTTGAGAAGGAACACATTCTTGGTAGAAACAGTGGGGGCAAGATAGAATTGAGCGAGGTTGGAGAACCTAGCTCAAGCACCATTCTAGAGCCCGAGTCTGTTCAGGTACCTAACACATAAAGTTCCAACTTTGCGTAGGTCTAGTAGAATATCTCACTCTCCTGAAAGATATGTAGGACATGTCAGTGGAGATGACTCTCAGGATGTTGATCCTCAGACCTACGAGGAGGCTATTATGAGTATAGACTCTGGAAAGTAGCAAGAAGTTATGAATTCTGAGATGGATTTCATATACTCTAATAAGGTTTGGAACCTTGTGGATGCACTTGAGGGTATTGTACCAATCGACTACAAATAGATCTTCAAGAAGAAGATTGGAGTGAATGGATAGGTAGCAAAAGGATATCGTCAAAGACAAGGAGTTGACTATGACAAAACCATTTCACTTGTAGTCATGCTTAAGTCCATTAAAATTATTTTGGCCATTGCAGCACACTATGACTTTGAGATCTGGCAGATGGATGTCAAAGCGGCATTCCTCAATGACAACCTCGAGGAGGAGGTGTATGATACAACTAGAGAGATTCATATCTAAAGAGAGTCCAGATAAAGTGTGCAGGTTGCTTAGATCCGTTTATGGATTGAAGCAAGCTTCTTAAAGTTGGGACATAAGATTTGATAAGGTGACCAGATCTTATGACTTCGTTAAGAACAAAGATAAGCCTTGTGTGTACAGAAAGGTAAGTGGGAGCGCTATCACCTTCTTGGTGCTATATGTGGATGACATCCTAATCATTGGGAATGATATAAAAATGCTCTCCATAGTAAATACTTGGCTATCCAAAAACTTTTCCATGAAAGACTTAGGAGAAGCATCCTATATTTTGGGGATCCGGATCTATAGAGATAGATCCAAAAGGATGCTTGGCTTGTCCCAGTCTAGGTACGCAGACTCTATTATCAAAAGGTTTGGCATGGAGAATTCCAAGAGAGGTCTCATACCGATGAGACATGTAATATCACTTTCTAGGAGTATGTCACCAAAGACTCCTGAAGAAAAGGCAAACATGGATAAGATACCTTATGCCTCAGCGATAGGGTCTATCATGTATACGATGCTATGTACCAGACCTGATATAGAACATGCTCTGAGTGTCACGAGCAAGTATAAGGTAGATCCAGGTTTAGAACACTAGAAGACAGTAAAGTGTATCCTTAAGTACTTGAGAAGCACTAAGGATCTTTCATTGATATATGGAGAAGGTAGCCTCTAAGTTGAGGGCTACACGAACTTGAGTTTTCAGTCCGATATTGATGATAACAAGTCAAATTCAGGATTTGTTTTTACCCTGAATAGAGGAGCAGTAAGCTGGAAGAGTTCCATGCAAGATACTACTGTTGAATCGACCATAGAGGCGGAATACATTGTTGCAACAAAAGCAACAAAAGAAGGGGTTTGGATGAAGAAGTTCATCAAGGATTTGGGAGTCATACCAAGCAGCGTAGAGATGACTCCCATATATTGTGACAGTGACAGGGCGATAACTCTAACAAAGTAACTCAGGTCTCAACAAAATTGTTCTAAGGAAGTTCCATTTGATTAGAGTGATCATGACCCAAAAAGATATAGCAATGGAAAGAGTTCTATCCGAAGATAATATTGCAGATCCACTAACGAAGTCGCTGGCTCAGATTGTATTTGAGCATCACAGGGGTCTGATGGGGATCAAACACATAGGTGATTGGCTTTTGGTCAAGTGGGAGATTGCTAGTTATAGGTGTCCGGCAAGCCAATCACGTGAGTGATGTCACATGTGACACACTGCGTAATCTTTTTGCTTATGATTAATATTGGCATATTCTTATATTATATTATTTATTACATATATATTGTGATGTCCTTAGTTCTGTGCAATGAGAATCAAATCGTGATGAGATCACGATAATGAGATCGATTCACCTTTAAACACAGATTCTAAATAATCCCGGTCATAGGTTACTCGAGAGGGACATTGAGATAACCGGACATATCAGTGTACTATATACCCGTCCATATGATGGAGACGACTGGTCTCATAGCCACTTTGTGGAGACACTAAGGATATAGTACAGGTGCTCATTGGAGAATGAGTTCTCTTATTGATTTGCTTATGAAATGATGTATGATTAATAATACCTAATATCAGATAGTGATTCCATAGTCCCAGTTGTGTATCTGGTCCTTAGACTTGAGATACAAAGGATGTCTTGTATGAGTACTCCTTTCTTTGATGCCAGACTTACAGGTTTAGAAAGTTTCAAATCTGGTATAGTTGGTTATCGGGATTGGTAGCTAACCTTACGAAGGCAATTGAGTATCAATAGAGGATCATCCACTCTCGATATCATGAGAGGAATATCTCATATGTGCTTGCTCAAATAAATCCTTGATCAGGGTCGTTCAGATTAAGAGAGAAAAAGTTCTCTGGGAGAATCTGATTAGAGCAAGACTTTGAAGGATTCTGTATGTGACCTGATAGTACCATGTCCAATATACGGTCTTTGAGATATTAGTTGGATAAGGGATTATAGATATACAGTAATTATGGACAAACAGGTCTGATGGATTTGATCCCTCCTGTACTGTTTGGGAACTATGGCATAGTGGCCTAGTACATCCATAGTCGATGAGTCAAGTGAATTATTATATGGATAATAATTCACTATATTAGAAGGAGTTCTGATGGGAGTGACTCACGGCCAGCTCGGTATCGGGCCTAGAGGGTCACACACATATGGTGGATGCTTCAGCGAATAGAGGATTGGATGGAGATGCAATTAGCCCTTATTCTCATTAGATGAGACCCTATATTGATTGGCTCCTTGCTTAAGGCCCAATTAGAGGCCTAAGGAGATTATTGGATAGAGATCCAATAATACAAGATTTGTGAGTTATTGGATGAAGATCCAATACCCACTAAGGCAGGAGCCCTTGAGTTTTTTGTGGCTCTCTATAAATAGGAGGGGAGACTCATGGTTGATAGGCTGCAGCTTTGGCCTCCCCCTCCTATTCTCCTCCCTCCCTTTACGCAAGAGTTACAGATTAGATTGGAAGAGTTTTGCTACAGAAATCCATCGTGTGGATACCGCTAGAGAGGAGGACACTTGACCTCCTTCATCTTCTCAATCCGGATCTGGAATACAGGGATATATGATCTCCCTAGGTAAAATCAATCTCTCACACATCGTGATTTTATCGATTTTTGTATTTTTCTTGCGACCCTAATCTTTTGCACGATAATTTGATCTACATTGAAAATCGATATTTTGTTTTGATTTTCGCTGCTCATGTGATGCACCCGCTGAGGTTCCCAATAGGTATTGGGTCGAAACCATACCAACTTAATTAGGAGCTCGTTAGGCTTAAACCAGGGCTAAATTAGGCCTGTTGAAAGGCTCATTTGGTACCTAAAGCAAGCCTGGTTGATGGCACCATCAGGCCCAAGCGATGGTACTACTAAAGAGTTAAAAAGTATTATTTTATGCTTTTTCAGGAGTTCTAGTGGTAGTACATCCTGTGGCAGGCGATGATACCACCTAGGTCAATGGTGGTACTGCCAGAGCCCAGAATCCTAGGCTCTGTCAATGATAGTTTCGTTCGGCACCGATGGTGGTCCTACTAGTACCCCCAAAATTAAGGGATTTAAATTTTGGACTCCATTTCTTAAGCCTTTAGTGGGTCTATAAATATCCCACTCATGCTTGCTTGATGCAAGGGTGAACAAGAAAGAATTCTTGAGGTTAAAAGTGTCATAAACTCTCTTTATGCATTGGTTGAGTCTCTTCCTCCTTTCTGAGCTTAGAAGTGTTTCTAAGTTGTAGGAGGGTTGAAGTCTCTTGTAAAAGATAGGTGTAAAGATTCTCTCCTAAGCTTGTTAAAAGAAGAAGAGGTGTGAAGGTTCTCTCCAGAGACTATTAAAATGAGAAGGATTATAATAAGAATAGTTTATCTTCGTCAATCAGAAAGAAGATCGGAAGTGAAAACTAGTGGCCTCGAGAAAGAGGAATCAAGAGTGGATGTAGGTCAGGTGGACCAGACCACTATAAATCGATTTGCATCCTTCTCTTGTTTTGCTTTATTATTGCTTACTAATTTACTTTACTCATTATCCTTACTTGCACTTTTGATTAAATGTATTTTTGATCCGAATTTATCGATTGAACTTTTTAAATCAGATCTTTTTGTGATAGCACTAATTCACTTCGTCCGACTCCCCCCTCCTCTCTTAGTGCCATTATGATCATAACACCATATATTAGGTATGGTGCTATCAGGCCCATATGGAGTCCATCTGAGTCTAACTCTTATCAAATTCTCTCAATCTGATTAATCTCGATCAAGGATTTTCCTGAGTGAGAGCATACATGATATTTCTCTCATGATACCAAGAGTGGATGATCCTCTATTGGTACCCAATTGCTTTCGTAAGGTTCGTTGACATTCCCAATGACCATGTATACTAGATCTGGAACACCTTGATCTATAAGTCTGGTATCAAAAAATGGAGTACTCAAACAAGTCATTATTGGTGTCTCAAACTTAAGGACCAGATACACAACTAGGACTACAAAATCACTGTCTAATAATATATTATTAACCATACAATATTCTATAAGTGAATCATAAATTGAACTTATTCTCCAATGAGCATAGGCACTTTATCTTTAGTGTCCCTACATAAGCAGCTATAAGACTAGCTACCACCATTATATGGACGGGTATATAACACTGGTCTATCTAGTCAGCTCAATATTCTTCTCGAGTAACCTATGACCAGGAATATTTAGGATCTATGTTTAAAGGCGAATTGGTCTTAATGTCATGATCTCATCATGATCTAATTTACATTGCACATATCCAATATATTTATCATCCAATATGAATTAAGAAAAGAATAATAATAACTAAAAGAGATTGTGTCATCACTCACGTGATTGGCTTGTAGGGCACCTGTAATAGCAATACAAGATCTTGTGAGGTGAGACCAATAGCTCTCAAGATCCCGAAGACTTTGGACTTTAGAGTCTTAGGTGAAGAATGAGTCATGTTCCTTAGTAGGTGGGGGATTTGTTGCTGATCGCTCTCCTCCCATGATTGAGACAAGTGTCCCCTCAAGGGCAAACCTTAAGAGGCTCCAATGATGAAAAATCCGAAACCCACCATGGTGGAGGGGAGCCTCGAGATCTGCTATGGCAGAAATCTTGAAATCTACGATGATATAGTGGGGCTTTTAGATTCGCTATAATGGAAAGTTTGAAATTTGCTACCAGGGAGCCTCAAGATCTGCCACGAGGGAGCCTTCGAGATCCGTTACGATAGAATAGCCCAAAATCTATCACGAGGGAGTGCGACTTTGAGATTCACTATAATGGAAAAGCCTGAAATATGCCACGGTGGAGTGTGGCTTCGAGATATGCTACAACAAGAATGCCTGAAATCTGCCACGGTGGAGTGAGCTTCAAGATTCACGATTGCAACAAAGCTCGAAAGCTTACCATGATGGAGTAAGGCTTCGAGATTCACCACGATAAAAACCTTGGGCGAAATGTGCCTTAGGCTTGTGAGTTGAAAAAACTTGACCCATGCTACCAATATCTATCACGACGGAGACTTTGGGCCAAACGTACTCGAGGCATGTCAGTGGAAAAAACTTGACCCATTCCACCAATATTCGTCATGGTGGAGACTTTGGACCAAATGTGCTCAAGGTGTATGAGTTGAGAAAACTCGACCCATATCACCAATATCCGTTGCAATAGAGATTGGGTTGGACATGCCCGAGGTGTGTGAGTTGGGAAAAATTAAACCATGTCATTAATATTCGTCACGCTGAAGACTTTGGGTCAGATGTGCTTGAGGTGTGTGAGTCAAAAAATCTGTCCCACATCACCAATATCCGTCATAACGGAGACTTTGGGCCTAATGTGCTTGAGGTGTGTGAATCGGGAAAACCCGACCCATATCACCAATATCCGTCATAACAGAGACTTTAGGCCAAACATGCTCGAGGCATTTCAATCAAGACAACCCGACCTACACCATTAGATTTGGTATGACAAAGATCTTGAGCCAATTGTGCTTGAGGCATGTGAGTTGGGAAAACCCGACCCACACCGCTAGATATGCCATGGTGAAAACCTCAGGCCAAGCATATCTAAGGCGTGCGAGTCGGGAAAACCCGACCCATGTCATTCATATCCACTACGATAGAGACCTTGGGCTAAGCATGTATGAAGCATGAGAATCAAAAAGGTCTGACTCATGCCAAGGAAAGGAGGACGAGTTGGGTGGGGGGACAAATGATAGAGAATATTTTAACAATTAATCACCACCTACCAACTAATCACCTGCAGGGCATTGACGTAAAAGAAAGGGACCGAATCATCCTCCCCCTATAGCCGATGTGGGGGGTGGTTATAGCTTATATTATCTACGAGAGGTCGTTTGAGCTTATCCCATCTTTATCACCCTCATGGGCAAGACATTTAATAGGGACATTACAAGGTGCCCCCTTAGTTAACCAAATAAAAAAACCGACTTTCAATGTAAATATGGGGGATAATTTATTTGAGGACATCCTATATCATAAAAGAAATCTTGAACTAATTTGGGCATTGAAGGGATTGGATTGGAGAACTTCTCATGACATTGGTCTTTGTGCAGGAAGTACCTAGGAAGTCGAACCCTCACCTCAGAACCATCTCAAGTTTATCTTGTAGCTGCTCCAAGTTGACCTCGGAGCTATTTGAAATATTCCAGGGCCACTTAGAAGGGACCTCGAATATTTTTGTGCCTTTATGTCTAGACCAAACGAGACTGGCTCAACATCGATGATATTTTCTCTCAGTATATAGAAAGAGTAAAAACATAAAAGTTCTTATCAATTTTAAACACTCATATGACTATTAGGTAAGTATGATCCAATTATATTTATTATAATAAAATTTTTAACTTGTGGATTGATTCTATTTTGTGTTGAATCCCTTCTCTAAACTAGCAAGCACCACAAAAAATAAAGAAAGAAATTAATAATATTGATAAGATTAAAAAAATTACTTTTGTCAGGAAAAGATTATGAGATGCCAATTATTGACTAAAATAAAAATATTAAAAAATGTACAAATAGAGGATTTTTAGCTTTAATAGTCGTGTTCATGAACTTGTAACTGCGGATGATCAAGCGGTCTTTTGATCACATGAACTTGTTAATTCTTAATGAATTATGTGATCTAGAGACAAAATTAATCTGCGATATATACAACATAACGGATTTATACCGAAACTGTTGTAATTTCCGTTTTTTGCCCGTTCCGATCCCAATCAAAATAAAGATGGTTAAAGTACTCCGCTGCCTCTGCTTTCTTCCTCGCCCCGATTCCTTCGTTGCCTTCTCTCCAGACCCTAATCGATTGATATCTCTTCTTACACAACAAGGCTACGTTTCGCCCATTCTGTGGAGATCTGGTGATCTGCGAAGGTATCCGTCCCTTCTTGTCGATTCCCCCTCTTGCCAATTCATTTCTCGATTTGTTTATGTTTTTTTTGGATCGGATTCACCTCAAGTTTCCGCCATGGCGGTCGGCGACGACGAATCCTCATACGGAGAGGAACAAAACTCTAACCCAGATGCACAGCCAACTTCCAATGCCTCTCTATCGGCGGCGGATGCGGCTGTTTCCGTAGAGGGCGATGGGGAGATCCAGTCCCTCGCTCGTAGGATACAGGAGGCGCTCTCCGTCGGGAAGCGGCACCGGTTCTGGGAGACCCAACCAGTGGGCCAATTCAAGGACGCCGGCAGCGGCGGCCTCCAGGAGGGCCCCATCGAGCCGCCGACCCCCCTGTCCGCCGTCAAGTCGGAGCCCTACAACCTCCCCGCCCTCTACGAGTGGACCATCTGCGACATGGACGATGAGCAGACCTGCGCCGAGGTATACAATCTTCTCACCAACAACTACGTCGAGGATGATGAGAACATGTTCCGCTTCAACTACTCCAAGGAGTTCCTCCAGTGGGCGCTTCGCCCGCCGGGTTACTTCAAGGCCTGGCACATTGGCGTCCGGGTGAAGGCCACAAAGAAGCTGGTTGCCTTCATTACCGGCGTGCCTGGGAGGATCCGAGTGAGGAAGGACATCATCTGGATGGCCGAGGTCAACTTCCTGTGCGTCCACAAGAAGCTGCGGTCGAAGCGGCTCGCCCCCGTGATGATCAAGGAGGTCACCAGGCGGGTTCATTTGGAGAACATTTGGCAGGCGGCCTACACGGCCGGAGTCATCCTGCCGACTCCCGTCACGACCTGCCGTTACTGGCATCGTTCTTTGAATCCCAAGAAACTGATTGACGTCGGGTTCTCTCGGCTCGGAGCTCGGATGACTATGAGCCGAACGATCAGGCTTTACAAGCTTCCAGAAGCAACTGCGACCCCTGGGTTTAGGAAAATGGAGCTTCGTGATGTTCCGGCGGTCACCCGGTTGCTTAGAGAGTATTTGAGCCTGTTCATCGTTGCACCTGATTTTGCTGAGACTGATGTGGAGCATTGTCTTCTTCCTCTGGAGAATGTGGTGGACAGTTATGTGGTCGAGAGCCCTGATACTCATGAAGTGACAGACTTCTGTAGCTTCTACACTCTTCCTTCTTCAATTCTGAATAACCAGAATTATTCAGTGTTGAAGGCTGCTTATTCTTACTATAATGTGGCTGCAAAGACCCCTCTGCTCCAGCTGATGAACGATGCACTTGTTGTGGCGAAGCAGAAGGACTATGATGTCTTCAATGCGCTTGATGTCATGCACAATGATACTTTCCTGAAGGAGCTGAAGTTTGGGCCTGGTGATGGGCAACTCCATTACTATCTTTATAACTATCATCTCAGGAATGCTTTAAAACCGTCAGAGCTAGGGCTCGTTCTTTTGTAGGTTGTCGTGGCCATCTTGGAGAACTGGCAGGTAATTGACCTTTCATATTTGTCCATCCTTTTCTAGTTGCAATTTGCTGCTTTATCTAGTCAGTTTACTGATTTTAAGTCTGAATCGGGATGTCTGTGTTGAAACAGTCATGAATTTGGCATTTGTTTCATGTATCTTTTGCATTTACTGTTGGAGATGTGGTTGGAACTCCGACATATTTTTGCCTCTGTTTGCTGACAATGACTTGTTCTTCCTCCTGGTTCCATGTCCAAGGCAATTCTGAAACTTTTGGCTAGTTGCCAGATGACCTTTTACTAGGGAAAGTCTTTAACACTTTCTGGTTGATGCTGTGCTGAAAACTAAAGTGTAATGTTATGTGCATACATGTGTGCATGGGCAATAATATCTTCCTTTTGCTACCTTCAAATTGTATGTACTCGTTCTTGCAGAAGTTTGTGGGAACTTCCAGCTGTATGTATAATATATCTGGAAAAACTTCAGAATTAGGGACTTTTAAGTAGCCTTAAAATCGATATTGGAAGATGTTTTAATCATTTAATCACCTTGGTGGAACAAAAAATGGACAAGGCTCTCATGTAAAATGAAAAGTTTAATCATAGATATTGGATAGATATACTTCTAAGGAATATTAGAAAAGCATGACTAGTAGCCAAAATGTGAAAAAATGAATATTGGCGAATAATACTTCATCTAAGCCCAAAGAAGTTATGGTGACAATTGATAAATAACTCATAAGATCTCCTATTTGGTGTTTTGTTTGAATTCAGTAGATTTTGTTCTTTATGGTTCATTGATGTGGAGTTTTGTATGAAATGTTTCACGAGGTGCATCCACTGACTGGCATTTTCTTGTATTTTCATGTTTAGGTAAAAATAACTCTCTCAATGTGGAGATAGCATTTCTGCTTGTAACTGACATTGACATTGTTTTGTCTTGAATCCCACCCACTGTTTTTATTGGGTAGTAATGACTGGTCGACTTCTTATCCAAAAACCATTTTGCTCTCCTCTTTGTTTTCCTTTATGAACTTTTTATTTCTATTTATGTTGTGGCTGTTAAAATTAATATGATTTTCCATGCGGAACACATTCTAAGCTATAGCAACTACTAATATATGTGACAGATTTCATCTGCTTTAAATCATCTTATTCAATAAAGGACAAAAATCTGAAAAGTGTGTATTGTTGAGTAGATCTTTATTCCATGAATGCAGTCAATCCACCATCACATGGGAAACCCGATTTCCAGCACAATGTGTAAAATGCATTTTGAAGATATTTCATTTTTTGGGAATACATAATCTGTAATATATTACTTCAGAAAAAACTGAAACCTCTAGAAATTTGACAAATCATTCTTATTAACTTTTTGGATTAATATGAAGAATAGCTTTATCATTATTATAAGTCTGTCTCTCTAACATGGTGTTCCAGTTCCAACACCAAGCTTTGTTAACAAACTTTCTGGTGTTACATTTTACCTGTCCTGCTTTGGATCTGTGTTTGATCATGTAATGCCTTGTTTCTGACTCCATGAATGGATCTGATGTGATTCTATGCTCTCTTAACAGATATTATTATGGCTATGTTATATTTCATTCCTGTATTTATGTGCATGATTTCTAAGCGTTGTGTTTGCTTCTTGTATACCATTGTGGTTGTCTGTAACATTTATAACCTTGTATGTACTAAGTTCCGGAGGCATTTGTATCTATCATATTTGCTTTGCAGTCATGTTAATGTTCCTCAATTTTCCATGCCAATATGTTGTAGAATTTCGAGTTTGGATAGCGTATCAGGAAGCTCAGATGCTATTTCCTTGTGGTCTGAGATTGCTAATTTTGATGATAAATAAATGCTGATGTTTGTGCAATCATCGTATATAACAAGTTCGGAGAAACGAAATTTTTTTTGAGAAATTGTTGGAATATAAACTCCACCCATTTACCAACATAAAAGTTCACATCTAATACGTAAATGCTTATCGAGTCCGTATATGGGAGATCACTTTATGTGCACCTTAAAAAACCATTAAAGATCTTAAACCCATTGATGGATATGAAGAAAATATCCAAGGCTCAATGTACAACTAAAAAGTCGGCATGGACATCCCGTGAGTTCTGTAATTGTACCATATAGATATCCTGTTGCCTTGTTTCATGTGATGTGGTTTATTTTTCATATCGAAAGTAAATAAAAATTAAGATTGATTTATAAGATTCAAGTTATAATCATATTTGAATCAGTTGTTTAAACTTAAGTTAATGGTCAATTATTTTATCAGGATGGATCATAATAATTTGTATAGGACCCGACTTAATATTAGTTATGATTAGAGATCCAGATAAGAAAGGATCATTTTTTGATAGGATTGAAAGGTCTATCACCATGTAAAGTCAATATTGAGCCAAGTCTGTCTTCATACGATCTAATATTAGTCGAGAGTGAAAAATGATTATTCGTTTATAAGATGGGTATGTCATCACATACAGTCAACATCCGACTAAGTATCACTTCACATGTTTACATGATTTAACAGTTTCTCTTGGACGATTTACTCAGGTTCAACTGTTACCCTTGGGCGATTTACTTTAAAAAGGACTTTGATTCTACTTAACAGATACCACTTGGATCAAGGTTGCCCCCTAAATTTAAATAGGATCCTCCGTGTTAGAAACTCGATGAAGCACTGCTAGCTGGCCATCATGGCCGAAGGCCTCAGCTACCGAATCGCTTGCCCACCAATCCTACATCTATCCTAACCATCACTTGTTTTTTTGTCTCCCAATAATATTATTATATTATTTTACCCTATTATTATGTGATTCGCTTTAGAATTTATTGTGTCATTGGATGTCCATATTTTCGTTAATAAATGTTTACATGGATCATGTCATTTGCATTCACAAAAGATTGATGTAATACATATCAATGCTAACAATATCCATAATAGGATATAATCATTAAAAAAAAGTGACGGTTTAATAGCTAGACTTAGAAATGACATATAACAATGATGTAATGAATATCAAAGCTAACAATATCCATAATAGGATATAATCTTGAAGTGACACAACTAGACTCAGAAATGATATATCAACCGTGTCACGTGGAATCACACAAAGCGGCACTCGAGAATGAGGAGACCGCCCTACGTAGTATGGGATTAGAACAGTTTACCCAGAATAGACGAATCGATCGCCTAGAATGTTGATGAATGATAATAATGTGCATACGACTGACTTCCGATGAGAGGTATAAAAATCATGCCCTAAACAAAATAAGCAGGGAAGCTAAGTAGGCAATAGTCTCTCTACTCTCTATTCTCTTATTTACACAGCTCACACTACTGTCTTCCTCCCTCTCCGCTTTTCACTGACTTAAGCATCAGAAGGATTGAGTCTGGAAGCTCCCAATGCACACTTATTGTGCAGGATCATCGGTAGCCTGGAGACAACCTCGTCGCCAGGAGGCAACCTCGCCACTAGGAGATAACACTGCTACCTGAAGACGACCTGACAACCAAGAGAGGACCTCGCAGCCGAGCACATCCCAGTTCTTCTACTTGGCCTCACTGCTCCAAGTACAAATCGGCCCGGACGAATTGCCTTGCAGGCCTCCTATGCTAGTTCACCATGTCAGCATCCCACACTAGCAAGGAAGAGACACTACGATAAGCCTGCATATCCGGTAGTAAATTGACCAAACCAACTAATTAGTCGATATTCATGACACTATCACTTTGCTACCGCTACGTAGCTTGGCAGAAAAGCACTTTTCCAAAGCCAAATATAAGACATCAGATACTCATGAATGTATTGATGTCTAAAACTTGCAATTTGAGGAGCCATTTGTTCCGTATAATATGTGATATCTTGAGCTAGCAATCTGAAATATATGACAAGTGATATGGAGTATGTTGACATCGACATTGACATGCTGACTTATTCGACAACTCGTTGCTACTTAGGTGATGACGTTGGTAGAAGAACCCACACATCACCCTTTCCCAAGCAGCGAGTGGCAAGGTAGCGATCTTCTGACCCCAACCGACCATAGTTTTGGGGAAGGCAATATAGGCCGACTGCCAGGAGATTAACCTTGGTGACAAAGCCTATGTGCCCCCTTTTCGGTCGCCTGGCGTATGTGACCGTTGTCCACTTATCTCGGGCAAGCGCCAACATTGAAAAACGGTGCCCCAGTAGTCATCCTTTATTGACAATGTGCCATAAGGAATTGTACCAACCGGTCGTCTACATAAATGAGCCCGTGAAGAATACACGAGCTTGTCCTCATTAGTCATCGACCTCCTTTTATCGACTACTCAGGTATAAAAGTTGGTCCCTAAGACTTGAACAAGGGATCGACAAACAAAAACTCTATTTTTTCCACTCTATTCAACGTTAGCTTTACAATCGGAAGGGTTGGATCGGAAACTCTGTTGGGAACGATCATGGACATCACATGTGCAATGAAAATAAAAATAAAATTATTTCCTAAATAAAATAGCATTGGATCATCGGAAGATAACCGGGAGAATAAAACTCAAAACCACATAGAGAAGAGGTGAGATGTTCTAGTATATCCCCACACACGTAGATCGTGGTCCAACAGATGAAGGAACTCTCGTAAACTCCTCTCTAGCAGAAGTCCACATGGTGGACATCGATAGCGACTCTCCTCCTCGTGGTAGACTCTCTCTGTGACGATGCTCTACCAAACAACAAGGTGACAACAATAGTGAGCAAGGAAGGGGGCGCCCTCTTGCTCTCCTCTCACACAAGGGAGACTACGGGAGAGAGATGGACAGGAGGAGATGGGAGGCCAACGGCTCCAAAGAGTTGAGACTATGAATTAGAATTAGTGCTATGGCAAAAATAATCTAATTTGAAAAATGTTAGGATAATAATGGCACTAAGAGAGGGTGGTGGGGGGGATGGGTGGGGGGTGAATTAGTGCTATGACAAAAAGAATTCGATTTATCAAATTCAATTGAAGAAATCAGTATCGAAAGTGTATTTAACTAAAAGTGTAAGTAAGGGGAGTGAATAAGTAAATTAATATGTAATGGCAAAGCAAAGACAAGAGAAATCAAAACAGATTTATAGTGGTTCGCTCTTTCTTACCTATGTCCACTCTTGATTCCTCTTCCCTCGAGGTCACTGGCTTTCACTACCAATCTACTTTCTAACAGGCGAAGATCAACTACCCATGTTATAAACGAATTTCCTATAGATAATTTTCTTTAATAAAATGAAAGAATCATAATGAATGATCTTGATTTATATAATGATATCAAATTATGAATTTCAAGATGTCAAGATCATAGTAAGAAATTTTCTATGTAAGTTGCATAGCAGAAAAGATAAAAAATCTTGATTCGTCTATAGGAAATTTCAAGTTATCAAGATCATGGTTCTTAATGAAAATCTCAAGTCATAAGTTTCCTCTTTGGTAAAAAAAAATTATATAAGTAAAAAGTTGATTCTCATAAAAGATACCTCAAGCCAAAAAATCATAAAAAATTTCATGATTTGGTTGGAAAAAACAAATCTTATTCCAATTTTAATCATCCAAATCATTTTTGTCGTTCAAGAGATTTAACAATAATGGTATCACTTTATCTCTTATTGAAAACTTGATTGAGAAATTTTCAAAGAAAAACTTTCCTCTTTTTAGTTGTTTCAATTCATATGATTTGTTTTAAGAATGCCTTTTAAATCCATACATGGTCATTTAAAACAAAAATTAATTTTTATTTCAAAATAAATCATCAAGATCAATAATAACATATTTTAAACAAAAGCATCGATTTATTTTAATACCAATGATTTTTCCTTCTTTAGACTTAGTCCAACAAGTTATCATGTAATTTTCATTCTCATTTTTTAAAAAAATTAATTTTTCAAAAACACTAGAAAGTGAAACATGAGTTTTTTTTATTTTATTTCAAGCTCCAATTCAAGAATGATCTATCATTCAATCATATAATATTCAATCATATTTTAAGTTAATCATTCAACATTAATATTTACATTTAAATCAACTAAAATAATATCATCAAAATCTCTTTTTTAGAAAATTTTAACATAGATAATTTTCTATTAACAATAACTAAAATTCTTTAGTATAATTCTTTTTTGTACGAGTAAGTCATGCATCATCAAAAAGCAATCATGAACTATCAAAATATTTATTAGCAATAATTTTAATTTCAATAATTTTTCTTATTATTGTTGTTCAGGCTAGTGAGCTTAAAAAGTGTTTTAGATTTTAAGTCATATGCCTTGAGCATCAACTATCAAGTTACCATTTTTAGCTCATAACCTTTGTTTGGAGACAAATCTACAATATATGAGGTTTTGATGGCCATAAGCTCATAGTCATCTACTTCTTCTTGGTTGTGCTCTTCATCTTCAGAATGCCTCGACTTCTTATGTTCATAGTAAGAAGTTGTATCAATTTTAAGTTTATTTTAAGTTTTTTATTTATTTTCATTAATTTATTTAGTTCTTTTATCATAAGTTCAAATTCATAGTTCTCATTACTCGAGGAGTCATCTCTTGTTCTCAGTGTCAAGTCCTTTTTGTTCTTTGGAAGGTGTTTGTTTATCTTTGGTTCTCAAGGTAATGTCTTTCACGTTCTTTAGAAGGTATTCTTCAAGTTTATCATTGCAAGTTATTTCATTTATTTTTTATTCCTAAAATTTAGTTGTGCTTTCGTGTGTGACTTCTAAAATATGTCATATATCAAAAGTTGAATAATAAATAGAAACCCAATTAAACTCGTTTTTATGTAAAGCACAAAACAAAGCATTCATACCTATGACATTTAATGAAAACATATCTTTCATGATCATTCTAATCATTTATAGGATTCGATAACTTCTGAAATTTATTTTCGATGATGTTCTACAAATCAAACTCGGTTTGAAAAATAACTCAGTTTAAAAAATATGCTTGAGGTGGAAACCGAAACTAAATTTTTTTCATCAAGATCAAGTTAGAGAATAATTAAACTTAAGACCAAATGAAGAATCTTGATTCAACTACCAAATGCTATAAAAAAAAAAGCAAGTAAAGAAAGGCTCACAAGTTTATAGTGGTTTGGTCACCAATTTGACCTACGTCCACTTCCCAAGTCCTCCTTCATCGAGGCCCACGATGTCCACTAATGATCTTCTTCCACTGGTAAAGATCAAAACCCTTTACACCTTTCTCTTTTTTCCAGGCTCAGGAGAAGAACCTTTACACTATCCTTTTCACAGGTTCATGAGAGAAACCTTTACAATCTTCCACTTTTTCATTAACCTCACTTTACACTTGAAGCACACAAGGGAAGCTCTCAAATTTTATAAAATTTTAATCATGATTACAACCACTTTTCTTACACTTTTTGGTTTCCAATACAGGAATACTTGGGAATAAATAAACCCCAATTGGCTTAAAAAAATGGAGCCAAAATTCAACCTTTTCTGAAAAACCCGAGAATGGGCGGTACTTCCACCGGCACCTGTGATACTACCGCTGAAAGTGCCCCAAAAATAGGGGCGACAACGGTACCACCATCGCTAGGGTGGTACCATCGTCGCCCACCATTGGTACTATCATCGGGCAGCTCGGGAATAATACTTTCCTGTCCTATTTTGTACCCTAGGTATGCCTCCTATTTACCCATTTTTAAGTCAACGAAATGAGCTCAACCTGAGCTAAATCCTAGCTCAAAGTGGTCCTGGTTGCCTCACATTGAGTTAATTTTAATTTTTTCAAATCTAACTCAATTAGGATTCAATTATAATACGAACTACGATATACTAAGACACAATTACAATCGTTCTTGTTATCTGGCATGTCGATCGATCATACAAACTCCCAATGAACTTCCTGGCATCCTCTGGTGAACTCCTAATGAGTCTCTCGATCATCTTCTGACAAATTCCCAATGCACTCCTGGCAAGCTCCCGATCACTTTTGGCGAGCTCCTGGTGAACTCTAGCAAGCCTCGATCACCTTCGATGAGCTTTCAGTGATCTCCCGATGATCTCCCAGTGAGTTCCCACTACATCATCCGAACCCCGACCCGATGCTCGAACTTGACTCTAGCCTAATATTAGATTGTATTACCTTTTCACCATTATAGTTAATCCTACATCACTCATCTCTAACACACAAGTTAGATCATAAAACTCATCAATTGATTTCATTATCAAAATTTGATATTCGACATCTATGAGTTCTTCAAGCGAAAAATTATTTAAGTCCTTTGCCTTTTGGATAGCAGTCACTTTTCGATCCCAACATTTCGAAAGAGATCTTAAAATTTTATTTACTAGTTCAAGGTTAGTATAGCATTTACTAAGAACTTTCAAACAATTGACAATATCTATAAAACGGGTGTACATGTCATCAATGGTTTCGCTTAGCTTCATTTTATACAGTTCATAACTATGTACCAAGAGATTAATTTTTAACTCTTTTACTCTAATTTTGCCTTTATGAGTGACTTCTAGTGTGTGCCAAATGTCATGTGCAGTATCATACGTAGAAACATAATTAAACTTATTTCTATCCAAAGCACAAAACAAAACGTTCAAAGCTTTAGCGTTGAAAAAAATATTTTCTTTTCAAAATCATCACAAACATTCATTGGATTGGAAGATTTTTTAAAACCATTTTCTATGACATTCCATAATTTGAAATCCATAGAAATAAAAAAAATTCTCATTCCCATTGAACATAGGAGGATGGGTGATAGAGTGACCCTCGTGAATGCTAGAGAAAGCCATTAAAACTCACTTGGGTGTTAATCCAACTGAGAGAACTTGGCTCTGATACTAATTGTTAGGACCGTAATGGCACTGAGAGGGAGGGGGGTGAATTAGTGCTTATAAAAAAAGGATCCGATTTGAAATCGTACGAATGCAAATATAAATCAAAAATTCGTTTAACTTGAAAGTGTGAGTAAAGTATATCAGTAAGCAAATGATAAGTAAAAGCAAGAAGGAAATGCAAACAGATTTATAGTGGTTCAGTCGTCTCGACCTACATCCACTCTTGATTCCTCTTCTCTCGAGGCTACCAGCTTTCACTACCGATCTTCTTTCCAATGGATAAAGATCAACTACCCTTATAACACTTTTCCTTTTAACAGGCTCAAGAGAGAACCTTTACAAACTCTTTCTTATAAGACCTTAACTCTCCTTAGAATGACCACTCAACTTGAGGAGGAAGAAACTCAAACACTAAGAGTTTACAACACTTTTTCCCCAAGAATTCTCATTTTTCACCTTTTTATCACCCTTATTTGTGCTTCATCAAGCACGAATAGGTGGGGTATTTATTTATATACCTTCAATGGCTTCAAAATTGGAGTCAAAGTCTTAAATCTCTAACTTTTTAGGGTATTACGGTACCACCATCAGCACCGGGCGGTACTAATGCCGAACAGAGCCCAGGAATCTAGGCTTTGGAGATACTAATGTCGGATTAAATAGTACCACTACCGCTTGGTGGTACCACCACCAGTATGTGACAGTACCACCGGCGAAAAGCCCGAAAAAGCACAAATTGTGCTTTCCTTCACTCTAGGTGGTACCATCGCCTGGACCTAGTGGTACCACCGCTCAGGTCATTTCTAGGTTAGTAAATTTGCCTTTCATTAGATCCAATTTAACCCTGGTTCAGGCCCAATGAGCCCCAAATCAAGTTAGTTTCAACCTAAGACCAGCTTAATTTGACTCTAAACGACTATGATCAAGACCAAACGACTCAATCACATATTCAACACATTCACGAAGCAATTAGCACATTGTCTAGCATTCCGGTATGTCATCTGATCATCCAGCACTTTATCCAAACCTCTGACTCATCGTCCTTTCCTTTGATATATCACTCGATCTATCGGCATGTTGACTTTTCGCAAGTAATACCCGATCCTTTCGGCCTGATGCCCGAACTCATGGCATGAAGTCCATCCTTCGGCAAATCGATCGATCCTCTGGCTTGATGTCCAGTCTTTGACATGATAGTCGGTTGACCCAATGTTTAATTTCTCCTACTTCGGTAATTTACATGCGATGGTTCGTGTCCATGATCAAAGTCTATGCTGCATCACTTGTCTTAAAAGTATATTAGTCCAAAAATTCATCAATTGATTTCATCATCAAAATATGACATTCAATAGGGCAAACTTCCGAGGCCTTTGCTTCACTGATCGTGCTACGGGATGGATATTGAGGTGGTGTTGCATGACCTTGGGGTCAATGCCTGGCATATCTTTGGGTGACCAAGCGAAGATGTTAGTGTTTCTCATCTGGAAATCAATGAGTTGAACCTTGTCCCTATCTAAGAGCATGGACTTGATCTTCACGACCCAATCGAGTCATGTTGGGAAACCACGATAGAGCATCATATGCACAGCGAAAGAACAAAACAAAACTGGTGTCCCATAGTTATGATATCATCGCGCAAAGATTGGTGCACAAAAAAATATAAAATAAAAAACTACGATACGTGAGAGATTAATTACCTAGGGAGATCATATATTACTAAAATTTTAGATCCAGATGGAGATGATGAAAAAGGTCAAATGTCCTCCTCTTTAGCGGTATCCACATGATAGATGGTTGTAGCGATGCTCCTCCAATTATAGCCCAAAAACTTGTAACTCTTGCGCAACTTCTCGCAGCACTCATGAAAGATCTACTATCTTTTTCGTTGCCCTCTCGCAGTAGGGAACGATTGGTCGGCTGAGCAGATGAGGGAGGGAGGAGAATAGGAGGGGCCGGCCAAAGGTGCAACCTATCACTATTATACCGCCCTTGCCTCCTATTTATAGAGAGCCACCAAAAAAATCCAAATGGATCCTTCCTTAGTGGGTATTAGATCTCCATCCAATTATCCACTCCTCTTGGATTATTGGATCTCTATCAAATAATCTTTATTAGCCTCTAACTAAGCCTCATGCAAGGAGCCCATCAATGTTGTGTCTTATCCAATGAGAACATGGGCTAATTAGATAACTCATATCCAATCTTCTACTCACTGAAACATCCACCATATGTGTATGATCCTCTAGGCCTAATACTGAACTAGCCATGAGTCCTACTTGTCAGAACTTATTTTGACTCGGTGAATTGTCATCTCATAATAATTCACTATGGATGTACTAGACTACTACGTCATAGTCCCCAAACGGTATAAAGAATTAAATCCATTGGTCCAGTCTATCTTTAGTTATCGTATGTCTATAGTCCCTCATCTAACTAATATCCTAAATATCATATATTGGGCATGGTACTGTCAGGCCACATTCAGAATCCGTCTGAGTCTCGCTCTAATCAGATTCTCCTGGTAAACTCCTTCTCTCTTAATCCAGACGACCCTGTCAAGGATTTGTCCAAGCGATAACACAGGATATTCCTCTCGCGATACCGAGAGTGGATGATCATCTATTGACACTCAATTGGCTTCATAAGGTTGACTACCAATCTCGATAACCGACTGTACTATATCTGAAACTTTCTATACTTGTAAGTCCGACATCAAATAAAAGAGTACTCAAACAAGACAGCCTTGATGTCTCAAGTCTAAAGACCAGACATACAAGTGGGACTACAAAATCACTATTTGACGTTAGGTATCATTAACCATCTAGCATTCCGTAGGCGGATCAATCAATGAACTCATTCTCCAATGAGCACTTGTACTATATATACCCTTAGTGTCCCCACATAAGTGGCTATGAGACCAACCACCTCCATCTATGAATAAGTATACAGTACACTGATCTAACTAGTTATCACGATGTCCCTCTCGAGTATCCTATAACTGAGATCATTTAGGATCTACGTTTAAAGGCGAATTGGTCTCATTATCATGATCTCATCACGATCCAATTCTCATTGCATAGAACTAAGGACATCACAATATACATGCAGCAAATAATATAATATGAGAATATATCAATAATAATAATATAAAAATACTGTGCAGCGTGTCATACGTGCCATCACTCATGTGATTGGCTTGCAGGACACTTATAACCAGTAGGTCGGTGCTTGTTGAGGGAAACTTCTAGTGTCCACTCTATTGGCTCGGGTCGGTGTAGAGTCTTTGCAATCTCGTAGGGGTTGACTAAGGGGTGGTCTGAAGGCGATTATGGCTGCTTTGCCTCCTTCAGGGTCGAATGGTTCGTTGTAGGCTTCAACTTTTTGGGCAATGTGATAGCGGTCAGATAGCACTACTTGGACTCCTACAGATCGCTTCTCACTTCTCTGATCCCCGCTTCGGTTGGGAACTTCATTACCCGATAATAAGTGGAGAGGACCGCCCTCAACTTATTGAGAACCGATTGGTCGAGGATGACATTGTATGCCGACGAGAGGTTGACCACCATGAAGGTGACCATCATGGTCTTGGATCTTGTCTGATGGTGAGGGGTAGAACGATCATCCTGAGAGGAGCGATGGAGTCGCATGTAAACCCGGTGAGGGTGGAAGTCATCAGAGACAAGTTGGAGGTAGCAAGCCCTAGCTTTTGGAAGGTATCAAAATACAAGACATCGGTCGAACTTCCATTGTCGACTACAACCCTCTTAACTTAGGCATTCGCAATACGAATCAAAACTACCAAGGTGTCATCGTGGTCGGGGTACTCGGTTCCCCTACCTCAAAAGTGATCTCAGGCTTGTCCTTTCTCCTAGGGTGCTTCTCTATGATGGTCCAGCCATAGGCCTTCCGGCCCGATGTACTATCTCTATCAAACACTAGGCCGCCAACAGTGACATCGGTCTACTTCTCTATCGGCCCATGGAGGCGAGGTGAGGGCTCTTCAGGTCTCTTCGCATAGCACACGAGGTATCCCTTGCAGATGAGTTCATTGATCTGGTTCCTCATGTCATAACACTACTGAACCTCAGATTTTGATGATGAAATCAATTGATGTGTTTTATTATCTAACTTGTGTGTTAAAGAAAGTGATACAAGATTAACTACGATGATGAAAAGATAATACAATTTAATATTAGGTTGGAGTCAAGTTCGGGCATCAGGTTGATTTTCAAACGATGCAATAGGAACTTGCCAAGAGATCGCAAGAAGCTTATTGAAGGTGATCGAGGAAATGCCGAGAGTTCGTAGGGAGCTCATCGAAGGTAATCGGGAGCTTGCTGGGAGTTCGTCGGGAGCTCGCCGATGGTGATCGGGAGTGCGTCGGGAGTTCACCAGAATATGATAGAGAGACTCACTAGGAGTTCGCCGGAGGATGTCAAGAAGTTCGTCAAGAGTTCAGAATATCAATTGACGTGTCGAACAACAAGGGTGATTGTATTTGTATGCCTTAGTATGTCATAGTTAGCATCGGTTGTTTTTAGTCCTAATTGAGTTAGATTTGGAAGAAATCAAAATTAACTTAATTTGAGGCAACCAGGTCCACTTTGAGTTAGATTTAGCTCATTTCATTGACCTAGAAAGGGGTTAATAGGAGGTATATGTCAGGTACAAAATAGTACAAAAGAAGTACCATTCTAAGATTCTCGGTGGTAGTACTACTGGTGGGCGGCGGTAGTACCATCGGTGGGCAGTGGTAGTACCACCGCCCAATTTTTCGAGCGGCTACCAATGGTGGTACCGTCGGTGTCGGTGATAGCATTGCTCGTAGCTGGTTTTTTCGTAAAAAGAGTGAATTTTGGCTTCATTTTTTAAAGCCAATTGGGGTCTATAAGTACCCCAAGTATTCTTGCATTGGATAGCAAGAATATGAAGGAAAAATTGATAAAATTCTGTTCGAATTGATTGTGAGATCCCTCCCTCTTGTAAAGAGTGAATTGTGTAAGGGTTGGGCTAAAAAAAAGTGTAAAGGTTCCTCTAATGAACCTAAGAAAATGAGAGTGTAAAGGTTCTTCTCTTAAGCCTAGAAAAATGATAAAAGTGTAAAGTGTTTGATCTTCACCCATGGAAGAAGATAATTAGTGGACACTGGTGGGTCTCGACGAAGGACTCTGAAAGTGGATATAGGTCAAGGTTTTGGCCGAACCACTATAAATTGTAGGTCTTCTTTCCTTGTTCTTTATTTTAGCATTCATTAGCTAAATCAAGATTTTTTTTCTTTCGATCTTAAGTTTAAATCACTTACATATATTGATTTCAACGAATTCCAAAAGAAATGCTTCTAATTTTAGTTCTTACTTCGAGCAAATCTTTAAAATCAAGTTTTATTTAACAGTTGCACTAATTCAAACCCACCCTCCTCTCTTAGTGCCAACTTGATCCTAATAATTAGTATCAGAATCATGTTATACTCAATTGGATTAACACCTAAACGAGTTAATGACTTTTTTTGACATAAATGAGGGACACTCTATCACACGTCTTCGCATGTTCAATGAGACGGATTACACATATCGGAAAACTAGAATGTGTATATTTTTAATTTCAGTGGGCTTTGAACTATGGAGCATTGTCGATAATGGTTTTCAGAAGTCATCCAATCCGATAAATGATTGGAATGATCATGAAAAATAAATATTTTTTTAAATGCCAAAGCTATGAATGCTTTATTTTATGCTTTAGATAAAAATAAGTTTGATCGAGTTTCTACATGTGATTCGGCTTTCGATATATGACATATATTAGAAATCACACATGAAAGCACATTTAAATTAAATGATTCAATAAATGAAATGACTTGTAAAAATGAACTTGAAGAACACATTCCAAAGAATAGGAAGAAAATTACCTGGAGAATACAAGAACATCACCTTCCAAAGAATAAGAAGAAATTTGAATTGAGAACAATATATGACTCATCGAGTGAAACCTCATGTGATGAGAACTGTGAACTTATAACAAAAGAATACAAAAAATTAATGAAAATAAATAAAAACATAGAAATAAACTTAAAATGGACACACCTTCTTGCTATGAATGCAAGAAGCTGAGACACTCCGAAGATGAAGTCATAGCAAGAAGTTGAGACACTCCGAAGATGAAAATCATAACCAAGAAGAAATAGAGAATCTCACGCTTATTGCTATCAACAATGAGGTAAGTAACTCACCTAATGTCTCCTTTACTTTTGATAAATAAAGTAATTCTGTTTTATTAAGAAGATTTATTTAAATGAATGAGGTGTCTTAAGATTTATCTTGGATAAATCAAGATTATTTAACCCCCTAAGATTCATTTTCATTATTTATAAAGAAAAAAATGGAGAGATTTATTAAAAGAAATCATGTCTTTTCGATACTTATGATTCGATCTTTCATCATTAATGATGTAATCCCTTTGTACTTATGGTTGTAACTAGAATATGTATGTAAAAGGAAAAATTATATCATGATATTTTATTTTTTGACAATAACCAAAGGGGGAGATAAAATTACCAATTTGGTTAGAAGAAAATTGAATATGATAAGTATTATAACATTGAATGAGGAACAATTTTCTTTGAAGAAAATTTGAAATTTGAAATTTTCTAAATGCATGAGAAATACATGATTTACAAATTAAGCTTGATTTAATATCATATTTTCTTTGAATTTCTTGACCTTTACAAATTGAGCTTATTATCAAAATTTACACGAGATGATCTTCTAAATGCAATGATTTACTATTTTTTGAATTTCTTTTTATGGTGAATCTTTTAAATTCCTAATGAAATGCTTTTAAATATATCCCCATTCTTAATATTTGATTTTTTATACTAAATTTTTAGATTTTTGACACCCCGAACCCCCCCCCCCCTTGTTCTTCTATTTTATTTACAAAGGGGGAGAAAAAAATTTCTTTATGTGATAAATGTTTAAGAATGTTCAAATATAAGTTGAACATTTCTCCTTTTTGTTAATAACAAAAAAAGGAGAAATGACAAAATTGATGATATAAGAAATGTTTTGAGATCCTTGAAATGTTTGAAAGTGATACGATGAATGTATGTATGATGAATGCAAATTTTTATGATGATAGTTGTATGCTTCGAAAATTTTATCATTATAAAAAATTCAATATTAACAAAATACTTGAATTCAAAACTGTTGGGTTCTTTTGAATTCAAGTTTGCTCTATTTGTTCTATGATATATATATATATATATATATATATATATATATATATATATATATATATATATATATATATATATATATATATATATATATATATATATAGGAAATGTTAACTCCCGTCATCAATTGCTTGTCATCATTAAAAGGGAGAGTTTGTTGAATCTTAGATTTTGATGATAAAATCAATTGATGGGTTTTTATTATCTAACATATGTGTTAGAGAAAGTGATATATGATTAACTACGACGGTGAAAAGATAATACAATCTAATGATGAACTGGAGTCCAAGTTCGGGCATTGGGCTAGGGTTCGGACGGTGTTGTGGGAACTCGCCGGAAGCTCACCGAAGGTGATCGTGGGCTTGTCGGGAGCTCATCGAAGGTGATCGGGGGCTTGCTGGGAGCTCGCCGAAAGTAATCAGGAGCTTGTTGGGAGTTCGTCGGGAGCTCGCCGAAGGTGATCGAGAGTTCGCAGAAGATGATCGAGAGACTCATCAAGAGTTCACCGAAGGATGCTGGGAAGTTCATTGGGAGTTTGTATTGAATCTCATATTTTGATGATGAAATCAATTGATGAGTTTGTTGATCGAACATGTTTGTTAGAGATGAATGATGCATGATTAACTACGACAAGGAAATACAATCATATATTGGGCTGAAGTCAAGTTCGGGCATCGGGCCGAGTTCGGACGATGCAATGGGAACTCACCGGGAGATCGTCAGAAGCTCACCGAAGGTATCAGAGGCTTGTCGGGAGCTCGCCGAAGGTGATTGGGAGCTTGTCGAGAATGCGTTGAAGGTTTGCTAGAAGATGACCGAGACTCGCTTCACCGGAGGTTACCGGGAAGATCGTCGGGAGTTGGAAAGGTCACTTGATACATTGGTCAAATTGATTATATTTGTATGCCTTAGTATGTCGTAGTTATAATTAGTTTGGTTTAAAGTCTAAATTGAGTTAGATTTGGAAAGAATCCAAATTATCTCAATGTGAGGCAATCGGGTCCACTTTGGGTTAATTTGAGCTTAGATTGAGCTCATTTCATTAACCTGGAAAGGGGTCAACATGAGGTACGAGTCGGGCACACAAAAGTATAAAAAAAGAAGCTTTTGCGGGATTTCCGATAGTAGTACTGTAGGTGGACGATGGTCGTACCACTCAGGTCAGTGGTTGTACTACCGCCACCTTATTTTCAGGGTGCTTTCTGTGGCAGTACCATCGATGCTGACGGTATTACCGCCCGTAGGCAGAATTTACATAAAGCTTTGAATTTTGGCTCCAATCTGAAGCCAATTATGGTCTATAAATATCCAAGTTTTCTTGCTTAGAGTAAAGGGTGGTGAATGAAAAAGTGGGATAAATTTCTATTAAACAGTTGTAAATTTTAAGAGCTTCCGTTGAGTGCTTCAAATTGTAAATTGAGTCTAAGGGAAGTGAGAAAAACTTGTAAAGGTTACTCTCCTAAACCTGTGAAAAGGAGAGACTGGGAAGTGTAAGGGTTTAGTCTTCACACGAAGAAGATCAGTAGTGGACACTGGTGGACCTCGACGAAGAGGACTCGAGAAGTTGATATCCAAGTTGTGGTCGAACTATTATAAACTGTGAGCGTCTCTTAACTTTCCTTTTTGAATTTACATGTTCTTACTCGAGCTTTCCTTAAGCAAGATCATAACTTAGCATCGTTCAATAGTTCAATTACTCACTTACTCAACTTGAACAAAACGCTTCCGATCTCGATTTTACTTTGAGCGAAAGTTTTCAACACTTACACTAATTCGCCCCCTTTCTCTTAGTGCCAATTGATCCTAACAATTGGTATCAGAGCCACGTTATACTCATTAGGTTAATACCCAAGTGAGTAAATGACTTATTATGACATTAACAAGGGATAATGCATCACAAGTCCTCCTATGTTCAATGGAACTAAGTGTATTGAGAATGGATTTGAAAAGTATTTCAAACTAATGAATTAATGAAATGATTTGGAAAAGAAGACTTTTTCTTTAAATACAAAAGCTATGAATGCTTTAAAAAAATAAGTTTGATCGAGTTTCTTGTGAGTTGACTTTTAATATATGATATACATTAAAAATCACATAAAAGCATAATTAAATTAAATGAATCATTAAATGAAATGATCCGTGAAATCGAAGAACACCTTCTAGAGAACAGGAAGGAAAGTACTATGAGAACAAAAGAACAAAACCTTTCAAAGAATAAGAAGGATTATGAACTGAGAACAGAAGAACTATACCTTCCAAAGAATAAGAAGGAAATAGAACTGGGGATGATAGATGATTCCTCGAGTAAAACCTCGAGTGATGAGAACTTTAAACTTATAATAAATGAATCTAAAAAATTAATAAATATAAACTATAAAAATGATCTTAAAATAGATAAAACCTCTTGCTATGAATGCAAGAAGCCAATATACTTCAAATATGAAGAGCACAACCGAGAAGTGAAGAATTTCGCGCTTGTAGCTAATCATAATGAGGTAAGTAACTCACATAATGTCTTATTTGCTTTTGATGAATTATTAAATATTTTTCGTGAGATTTATGATAAATTTAGAAATATTAACAAATCCTATAAATTACTTAAGGAAGAGTATGCATCACTAGTTTGTAAATTTGAAAATATGCATAGAGCATCAACATCTTATATTTCTTGCTCTAAATGTGAGTCATTAGAGGTAGTTAAAAAGAAAAATATCATGTTAAAATAAACATTAGAAAAATTTAAAATAAGGAATAAATTCCTAAACATAATCCTTGTAAATAAGGGTCATGATCATAAGAAAGAAGGTATAGGCTTTGTAGGCAATCGTCAACAAATATCTTCGTTAAAGGACCCACTTTAAACTCTTCATCTAAAATTAGATACAACTTTTGTGGTATATTAGGACATGTAACTTATAAGTGTTAATTTAGAAAATATAGTTCACATAAATTAATTTGGATTCCTAAAGAAATCATAAGCAACCTCAAGCCATTAGAGAAAATAGGAAGAACGTTTCATGAGGGACCCAAACTCAAACGGGTACCTAAACCAAAATCTCACATCTTGTAGAGTTACCTCCTAACAAGGCTAGGAGAAAAAAAGAATGGTATATTGATAATGGATGCTCAAGCCATATGACTTGAGATATAACTCATTTATCAAGCTCTCTAGCCAAAATGACAAAAATAAGAAAAAATTATTTGAATCAAGATAATTAAAACATAATGATATTTGTTTTGATTATAACAAATATTTTTTTTAAAATGATTCATGGATATACAACTAATCTTGATGATGCATAAATAGAGCATGCTAGTACAAAAATGAATTAGAGAACTTTAGCTATTTTTTTGAAAAATAATCTATGTTGCCTTCATTGAAATTTTCTGAAAAGCGATTTTGATGATGATTTTGGATATATTTTCAAATAATTTTTTTATGAAAGAGATTGATGAATCTATTCAACTTTATTGATATTTTTCATTTTGATGATTTGATAACTTAAATCATGTTCTTGACATATTAAAAAATTGAAACTTGAAATCCTTATATAAATTAAGTTCGATCAAAGAGAATTATATAAATAAATCATAATTTATCTCTTCAGAATAATAACTTGAAAATTTTCTTATGAACCATATTCTTGACAACTTGAAGTTTCTTATATACAAATCGAGATCTTTTATCTTTTCTTCTTTGTAATTTCTTCATGATCCTGATGTTTATAATTTGATATTTTTATAAATTAATGCTCTTCTTATTTGATCTCTAAGATTTCTAAAGCTTTTAATCTTATCTAAGAAGAGATTTATTAAAATAAATCATGTCCTTTGACATTCATGATTTGATAATAATATCCTTTATGACATGATTATTTATAACTTCCTTCTTAGTATAACTTATCACCAAATTAATACCTCTCAAAATTGTGATGAGTTGAAAATTAAATGAGATTTTCCTTATCGTGAACATTCCCTTGACTTCTAGACTTGTCATATCCTTAATGGAAATAAAATTTTTAACTTCTATGATTTCTTGTTTTGCTAAAAATGAGACTTATGATTTTGACAATTATAATTTAAGATTTTTTAATCAAGATTGTTTAGATCTCATAAGATTTCTTGTTAGGAGAGTTAGTCAATTAAATCATGTCTTTTAGCACTTAAAGTTTTATTTTTTTTATCTTTAATAGCATGATCCCTTTGTACTTATGGTCATAAAGAAAATATATCATCATAATCTTTTTTTATAATAAAAAAAGGGGAGACAAAATTATTAATTTGGTTAGAAGAAAATTTGACATAAAAATTTTTCTAACATTGAATGAGGAGCAATTTGCTTAAAAGAAAATTAGGAATTTTAAATACATGATATTTGCATGATTTGATTTATATTTTACTTAGAATTTTAAATACATAAGATTTTTTATTACTTATATTAAAATTTACAAGAAAAAAGGAGGGGCAATTAAATATTTGATACTTAAATCATGTCTTTTGATACTTGAAGATTTGATTTTTATCTTTAATGATATGATCCCCTTGTACTTTTGGGTATAATTAGAACATGATGTAAAAGAAAAGGTATACCATCATATTCCTTTTTAACAATCATAAAGAGAGAAAAAATTGATATCTTAACAACAAAGCTACTAGACGAGAAATAATTTGATTATAAGAAAATTTTTAATGATTTTAAATCTTCCAAATACATGAGTTGTCATCATATTCTTGTTTTTTTACAAAATGAGCTTCTTCTCAAAATTTACATAAGATGATTTCAAATATTCTAAATGCATGAGATAGTTTCACATCATGTGATTCATAAACTTTTTATCTAATCAAATCTTTGATGGAATAAATAATTACAGAAGATGAATTTACATAAAATAAATTTTTTTGTCTATTATTTTTTAGTTGCTTGAAATTTATATAAGATGAATGCATGAGTAGCCTTTGGATTTCTTGGATATTGAGCTCATATTCGAAATAATCTTTTTAGAATTTACAATTATAAGAGATTAAGAGCTCTTGTTAGTAATGTGATATTTGTCTTTATAAGAAATTTTTTTTTATGAATGTCTCATTTAACTAAGGGGGAACAATAAAATAACTTCTTCATGTACTGAATGTTTAGATACATAATCAATATTTATACTTTTTGATAACAAATGTAGAGAAAATTGAAATATGATTAATATTTATCTTGAAATTATTTGTTCAACATTTGACCTTTTTGTTGATGACAAAGGGGGAGAAATGATATATTGATGATAAATATTAAATATTAATAAAAATGATAAAATGAGCATTTCTCCTTTTTGTTGACAACAAAGGGGGAGAAATGATTGATGACTTAAGGGGGAGAATTTGAAATTCATGTATGAATTTGAAATTAATGTTGTTTCACGATGAATGGATATATGTTTTGAAAATCTTTGATATATTGATGGTTAATGACTTAAAAGGGAAAATTGTTTGAAATTAATGTTGTTTCATAATATATAAATGTATGTCTTGAAAATTTGTGATATATTGATGGTTGATGAAATAAGGAGGAAAATTATTGTATGGATGTATGTTTTAAAAATTTTGAAATATTTATGAATGGTATCGTGCTTTAATTCTAAAGTGTTGGGTTCTTTAATTCAAGTTTGTTTTATCATATGAAGTTTACATAGGGGGAGTTAAGGTTAACTCCCGTCATCAATTGGTTGTCATCATCGAAAAGGGGAGAGATTGCTGAATCTCGAATTTTGATGATGAAATCAATTGATGGGTTTGGCGATGAATGATGTAGGATTAACTACGACAAGGCAAAACAATCAGATGTTGGGCCGGAGTCAAGTTCGGGCATAGGACATCTGGCCGAGGTTCGGACGATATAGTGGGAACTGGCCGAGAGATCACTGGAAGCTCACCGAAGGTATTGGGGGCTTGCCGGGAGTTCGCCGAAAGCTCGCCGAAGGTATCAAGGGCATGTCGGGAGTTCGCCGAAGGTGATCAAGAGCTTGCCGAGAGTACGTCGGGGGTTCGCCAGAAGATGACCGAGACTCGCTAGGAGTTCGCTGGAGGTTACCAAGAAGATCATTAGGAGTTGGGAAGGTCACTTGACATGTTGGTCAAATTGATTATATTTGTATACCTTAGTATGTCATAGTTAGCATCAGTTTGGTTTAGAGTGCAAATTGAGTTAGATTTGGAAGGAATACAAATTAACTCAATGTGAGGCAATCGTGCCCACTTTGGGTTGAATTTGAGTCAGCTTGAGCTCATTTCGTTGACCTAGAAAGTGATCAATATGAGGTACAAGTCGAGTATATAAAAGTTTAATAAAAGTAGCTTTTTTAGGATTCCCGACGATAGTACAACTGTGGACGAGGGTCGTACCGCCCAGGAGGCAGTTGTACCATCGCCACCCTATTTTTAGGGTGCTTTCGGCGGTAGTACCACTAGCACTGATGGTAGTACTACCCATATGTAGAATTTACGAAAAGCTTTGAATTTTGGCTTCAATCTGAAGCCAATTGTGGTCTATAAATATCTCAAATTTTTTTGCTTGGAGTAAGAAAGGGTGGTGAATGAAAAAGTAGGACAAAATTTTGTTAAAGAGATGTAAAATTTGAGAGCTTCCCTTGAGTGCTTCAAATTATAAATCGAGTCTAAGGGAAGTAAGAAAAACTTGTAAAAGTTTCTCTCCTAAACCTGTGAAAAGGAGAGAGTGAGAAGTATAAGAGTTTGGTCTTCACCTAAAGAATTTCAGTAGTGGCAACTGACAGGCCTCTATGAAGAGGACTCTGGAAGTGGACGTAGGCCAAGTTGTGGCCGAACCACTATAAACTATGATTGTCTCTTAACTTTTCTTTTTGAATTTACATGTTCTTACTCGAGCTTTCCTTAAGCAAGATCATAACTTAGCATCGTTCAATAGTTTAATTGCTCACTTACTCAAATTGAACGAAATGCTTTCGATCTCGATTATACTTTGAGCGAAAGTTTTCTTAAACCAAAGTTTTCAACACTTGCACTAATTTAACCCACCCCCCCCCCCTCCTCTCTCTCACTTAGTACCAATTGATCCCAATAATTCAGAAGATCAATCGATGTGCTAAACAATAAGAGTGATTGTATTTGTATGCCTTAGTGTATCGTAGTTAGCATTGATTGTTTTGAGTCATAATTGAGTTAGATTTGGAAGAAATTCAAATTAACTCAATATGAGGCAACTAGATCCACTTTTGGTTAGATTTGAGCTCAGGTTGAGCTTATTTCGTTGATCTTGAAAGAAGTCAACATGAGGTACAAGTCGACTACGAAACAATATGGGGGAAGTACTATGCCAGGATTCCCGGCGGTAGTACTGCTAGTGGGCAACGGTAGTATCACTGTGGTCGACGATAGTACCATCGGTGCATGGCAATAGTACCACCACTGCCCAATTTTTCGGGCAGCTACTGATGGTAGTATCGCTCGTAGCCAATTTTTTTGAAAAAGGGTGAATTTGGCTCCATTTTTTTTAAGCCAATTAGGGTCTATAAATACCCTAAATATTATTGTATTGGATACCAAGATTGTGAAGGAAAATTTGATAAAATTCTATTGGAATTGATTGTGAGATCCCTCCCTCTTGTCAAGAGTGAATAGTGTCAGGGTTGGGCTGAAAAAGAAGTGTAAAGATTCCTCCCCTAAACCTAAGAAAAGGAGAGTGTAAATGTTCTCCTAAGCTTCAGAAAAGGAGAAAAGTGTAAAGGGTTTAATCTTCACCCGTAGAAGAAGATCATTAGTGGACACCATTGGGCCTCGATGAAGGAGGACTCCGAAAGTGGACGTAGGTCAATGTTTTTGCTGAACTACTATAAATTGTGAGCCTTCTTTCCTTATTCTTTATTTTGGCATTCATTAGCGAAATTGAGATCTTTTTTTTCGGTCTTAAGTTGAAATCGCTCGCATATTTGATTTCAACGAATTCCAAAAGAAATGCTTCCGATTTTAGTTCTTACTTTGAGTAAATCTTTCAAATCAAGTTTTAATTAACACATGCACTAATTCATACCCTCCCCCCACTTAGTGCCAACTTGATCCTAATAGACACTTCTTAGTGTCACGTGTTGGTTATAGGTGTCCTGCAAGCCAATCACATGAGTGATGACACGTGTGACACATTGCATAATCTTTTTGCTTATGATTAATATTGATATATTCTCACATTATATTATTTGTTGCATATATATTATAATGTCCTTGGATTGTGATGAGATCACAATAATGAGATTGATTCACCTTTAAACATAGTTCCTAAATAATCCCGGTCATAGGTTACTCGAGAAGGACATTGAGATAATCGGATAGATCGGTGTACCCGTCCATATGATAAAGATGATTGGTCTCATAGCCACTTGTATGGAGACACTAAGGATATAGTACAGGTGCTCATTAGAGAATGAGTTCACTGATTGATCCGCTTATAGAATGCTTTATTGTTAATGATACCTAATGTCAGACAGCGATTCCATAGTCAGAGTTATGTATCTGGTCCTTAGACTTGAGACACCAAGGATGCCTTGTATGAGTACTCCTTTCTTTGACGCTAGACTTACAAGTTTGGAAAGTTCTATATCTAGTACAATTGGTTATCGGGATTGGTAACCGACGTTACGAAGGCTATTGAGTATCAATAGAGGATCATCCACTCTCGATATCACAAGAGGAATATTCCATATATGCTTGCTCAGACAAATCCCTGGCCAGGGTCATTCGGATTGAGAGAGGAGTTCTCCGGTAGAATCCGAATAGAGCAAGATAAACTGATTCCGTATGTGACTTGATAGTACCATGTCCAATATATGATCTTTGGGATATTATTTGGATGAGGGATTATAGATACATGGTAACTACAGACAGACATGTCCGATGAATTTGATCTCCCCTGTACCATCTTGGGACTATGGCGTAGTGGCCTAGTACGTCCATAGTCGATGAGTTGAGTGAATTATTATGGGGATAATAATTCACTATATCAGAAGGAGTTCTGATAGGAGTGACTCACAGCCAGCTCGGTATCGGGCCTAGAGGGTCACACACATATGGTGGATGCTTCAGCGAATAGAAGATTGGATGAAGATCCAATTAGCCCCTATTATAATTAGATCAGACCTTATGTTGATGGGCTCCTTGATTAAGGCCCAATTATAGGCCTAAGGAGATTATTGGATAGAGATCCAATAATGCAAGGTTAGTGGGTTATTGGATGGAGATCCAATACCCACTAAGGAAGGAGCCCTAGGGTTTTGGTGGCTCTCTATAAATAGGAGGGGAGACTCATGGTTGATAGTCTGCAGCTTTAGCCACCATCTCCTATTCTCCTCCCTTCCTATGAGCAAGAGTTGCAAGATCAGATTGGAGGAGTTTTGCTGCAAAGATCCATCGTATGGATACCACTAGAGAGGAGGACGCTTGACCTCCTTCATCTTCTCCATCCGGATCTCCCTAGGTAAAATCAATCTCTCACACATCATGGTTTTTTTTTATTTTTCCGCTGTACATGTGATGCACCAGCTGAGGTTTCCCAATAGTGGTATCAGAGCCAATGTTTTCGTGCAAAAAAAAATTGGTTTTAAACTGCGTGTGATGAGATTGAATCGCGTAGAACTATTCTACGCGCTTGTTGTATCGATTGGCAACGAAAGTAGGCACTGCCTGCAGGGGGATGGTCAGCCACATGCATGCTGTCTACATGCAGAGGTGGCTAGCCACGGCCAGGCCCCTTGCAGGGGCGGTCGGCCATGGCCTGGCTACTTGCAAGGGGCGGTCGGCTGCGGCCAAGCCCCCTGCGAGGGCGGTCGCTCGCAAGGGGCAGCCACCCGCGGGCACGACCGACTATGGCTAGCCTGCAAGGGTGACCGCCAGCAGGGGCGACGACGCCGATCGCAGGGGTGGCCGCCCCTTGGCAGGGCGACTGCCAGCTGCAAAGGGCAACCATCGCTTACGTAGGGGCAGCGGCAGCGGCGGCGCAGTGATGGTGAAGGATGGGTAGGGCATCTTTTTTGAGAAAAAGATGATTATGCCCCTCAGAATTTGAGAAATTCTTGCTCTTTCCCCTTTATACAGAATTCTTTAAATACCCTCAACATTTCTAAAAATTTCGAGGATTGTCCTCTCATCCAGAATATCGAAAAACCCTCGACAATTTTAAAAATTTCGAGGACTGTCCTCATATACAGAATTATGAAAATGCCCTCAATAATTTTAGAAATTTTGAGGACTGTCCTCATGTATAAAATTTCAAAAATACCCTCAATAATTATAGAAATTCTGAGGACTGTCCTCTCATCCAAAATTATGAAAATGCCCTTGACAATTTTGAAAATTCTGAGCATGTCCTAATTTTAAAAAAAAATTAATTAAATAATTTAATTAATTATTATATATATCTAGTAATCCTACATATGATGTGATGTATGATGTGGATGGATGATCACAAGCCATGTGTTGTGATGTATATAATTGTGATTATTATTGGGGCCTGCGAGCCGACGTTATTTTCTCATTTATTGTTGGGCCTGCGTGCCTGTTATTATTTGTAATTACATGGAGCGGCGCAGCGGGAGCGTGGAGGTTACAGCGGGACCTACGATATCATGGCGGGAGATCACGATACAAGGTGATGCGACGATCCGACGGAACCGATGATGATGAGATCAACAATCACAGGGCATGGAGATCCGCCAATGCACACATAGATCCTATTGTGAGTGATTAAGCCCATTGTCTCGGGCTTAATCATATTAGGTGGCAGCTCATGATCATCTGGTGTGGCTTGCATATGTGATGTGTTATACACCTACTAGATATATGTATATATATATTTGCTTGCGATGTAGATATATATTAAATATGTATGTGTGTGACACGACATATTAGGAGACCGATACAAAACAAAAACCCCTCATACGATAATATTAAGTAGGTAAGCATAAGGAAATAAGATTGACCCATGTGGCCTCCCATCGTTATATGAAGAAATTGAATCACGACATAGGTTGAGTTGGTCGAGTCCCTCGAGGCTCACCTATCTTCGTGATCAAGTTCTTGCCTACGACATAAAGATGTCACCGGTGACCTGATAACATAGTATGCTTGGTCGAGTCCCTCAAGGGCATATCATCAAATCAAACTCATCTTGTAATGATGGTGATGACTTAACTGAATATCATGGTTGGTTAAGTCCCTTGAGACCATGATGATTCGGAGGTCGAACGTGAAGGGAATCACAAGGAGTTGTGATTGGCAATAGTTGCCTACCTTTTGGACTTAGTATAATTGGTTGAATCCCTCAAGGTTGCACTAAGATGCCAATTGGATCTCGATCCCTATTGTGAGTCTGCTGGAGACTTCCGTCTCACGTGTCGAGGGTGTCGCGTGATTCGCTAGGAAAATAATAGGAGTATATTAAGATAGAAGTCCATATCTTAATTAGTATTTTCTGTAAAATCTGCATGTTATTTATTTTTGCTATATCTTTTTTTTGTCAGAAACATGTCGCTCACAAACCCCCTACGTGGTATACTTGATGCCAACCGTCTCATTGGTCCAAAAGCTCCGTAATTTGAGAATTATTCTCACGGAAGATAAAATCGTATATGTCCTTAACATGATTGCACCCACATTGGAGGAAAGGATAAGCGAGGATGAGATCACTCGCTTTGTGAAGTATATAGATAGCCCTAGAGGATAACCTATGTATTGATCTTATACTTCAGTCCCTACCGGATTCCTTTTCACAGTTCATTATTTACTTTAATATGAACAATTTTGAGGTGACTCTCCCTGAGCTCCTTAATATGTTGAGGGAAGCTGAGAGTGTCATCAAGAAGGAGAAGCGAGTTCTCTATATTGGTGAGACCAAAAAGAAAACGAAGGGCAGCAAGATCTTTAAGAAGGGCAAGGGTAAAGAAAGACCAGGTAAGACAAAGGTTGCCAAGAGAGACCCGGCAAAGGACAAAGGACAGTGCTTCCAGTACGGCCAAGACAGGTATTGGAAGAGGAACTGTAAGGACTACCTTGTAGATAAGGCGAAACAGAAGCTTAGAGAAGCTTCAGGCATATTCATGATCAGTCTTCACTTGTCAGATTTTCATGATAACACATGAGTATTGGATACCGAGAGTGTTTATCATATATGCAATTCGTTGTAAGTTCTGGCAAGACCTAGGAGATTGGCTAGAGGCGAGATGGACCTCAAGATGGGTAATGGAGCAAGAGTTGCTATTGGAGAGGTCACCCTACATATGCTTGGTGGAGCTATTATTGCATTAGATGCATGCTATTTTGTTCCCTCTATTATCAAAAATATTATTTCTATCTCTTGTTTGACAATTAGTGGATATAAATTAATTTTTAAGAATAATAATTATTCAATAATTATGGATGATAAGATCATCATTAGAGGGACCCATATAAATGGTTTATATGTGTTAGACACTTCTCCACATATCATGAATATAAATATGTCTAAGAGGAAAAAAGATGAGATGAATAATGCATATCTATGACATTGTAGGCTAGGCCATATACATGAGGGAATGATTCAAAAGTTGCTGAAAGATGAATACATAGATCCATTTGACTATGAGACATATGCAACAAGCGAACCTTGACTTCGTGGGAAGATGACCAACTCTCCTTTTAGTGGAACTGGAGAAAGAGCTACCGAGTTATTGAAACTTACATATAGTGATGTATGAGGTCCCATATCGACTTAGGCTATAGGTGGTTACTCATACTTCATTACATTCACTGATGATTTCTCTAGGTATGGACACGTGTACTTAATGAAGTATAAATCTGAGGCCTTCAAGAAATTTAGGGAATATAAGAATGAGATAGAGAACCAAATTGGAAAGAGTATTAAGACTCTTCGATCAGATCGAGGAGGAGAGTACTTGAGTACGGAGTTCACCCATTTCCTCAAGGACAATAGGATTCTATCCCAGTGGACACCTCCTTATACACCTCAGTTCAATGGTGTATCAGAAAGGAGGAATCGCACGCTGCTATATATGGTGCGATCTATGATAAGTTTTGCTGACCTACCCGTTTCATTGTGGGGGTACGCCCTAGAGAATGCAGCTTATCTTCTGAACATAGTTCCATCAAAGTCGGTAGTGTCTACACCATATGAGATATGGAAAGGAAAGAAGCCTGGTCTTAAGATTGTTAAGATTTAGGGCTATCCTGCCCACGTTAGAAGACACAACCCCGATAAGTTAGAATCAAAGACAGAATGGTACACATTCGTGGGATACCCAAAGGAAACTTGTGGGTATTATTTTTATCATCCCGAGGACCGAAAGGTCTTTGTTGCCAAGAGAGCTGTGTTCCTTGAGAAAGAACACATTCTTGGTGGAAACAGTGGGAGTGAAATAGAATTGAGCGAGGTTGGAGAACCTAGCTCAAGCACCATTCCAGAGCCCGAGTCTGTTCAGGTACCTAACACACAAGTTTCAACTTTATGTAGGTCTAATAGAGTATCTCACCCTCCTGAAAGATATGTGGGACATATCAGTGGAGATGACTCTCAGGATGTTGATCCTCAAACCTACGAGGATGCTATTATGAGTATAGACTCCGGGAAGTGGCAAGAAGCCATGAATTCTGAGATGGATTTCATGTACTCTAACAAGGTTTGGAATCTTATGGATGCACCTGAGGGTATTGTACCCATCAGCTACAAATGGATCTTCAAGAAGAAGATCAGAGTAGATGGAAAGGTAGAGACCTATAAAGCAAGGCTGGTAGCTAAAGGATATCGTCAAAGACAAGGAGTTGACTATGACGAAACATTTTCACTTGTAGCCATGCTTAAGTCCATTAGAATTATTTTGGCTATTGCAGCACACTATAACTATGAGATCTGGCAGATGGATGTCAAAACGGCATTCCTCAATGGCAACCTCGAGGAAGAGGTGTATATGATACAACCAGAGGGATTCGTATTCAAAGAGAGTCCAGATAAAGTGTGCAGGTTGCTTAGATCCATTTATGGATTGAAGCAAGCTTCCCGAAGTTGGAACATAAGATTTGATAAGGTGATCAGATCTTACAACTTCGTTAAGAACGAAGATGAGCCTTATGTGTGCAGGAAGGTAAGTGCAAGCATTATCACATTCTTAGTACTATATATGGATGACATCCTAATATTTGGGAATGATGTAGGAATACTCTCTACAATAAAGGCTTGGCTATCTAGAAACTTCTCCATGAAAGACTTAGGGGAAGCATCCTATATTCTGGGGATCCGGATCCATAGAGATAGATCCAAAAAGATGCTTGGCTTGTCCTAGTCTAGGTACATAGACTCCATTGTCAAAAGGTTTGGCAAAGAAAATTTCAAGAGAGGTCTCATACCGATGAGACATAGAATATCACTTTCTAGGAGTCCCCAAAGACTCCTGAAGAAAGGGCATACACGAATAAGATACCTTATGCCTCAGCGATAGGGTCTATCATTTATGTGATGCTATGTACTAGGCCTGATATAGCACATGCTCTGAGTGTCACGAGCAGGTATCAAGGAGATCCAGGTTTATAACACTGGAAGGCAGTAAAGTGTATCCTTAAGTACTTGAGAATGACTAAGGATCTTTTACTAGTATATGGAGGAGGTAGCCTCCAGGTTCAGGGCTACACGGACCTGAGTTTTCAGTCCAACATTAATGATAGCAAGTCAAATTCAGAATATGTTTTCACCCTGAATGGAGGAGTAGTAAGCTGGAAGAGTTCCAAGCAAGATATTACTGCTGACTCAACCATAGAGGCAGAATACATTGTTGTAGTAGAAGCAACAAGACGAAGGGGTGTGGATGAAGAAGTTCATCAAGGATTTGAGAGTCATACCAAGCAGCATGGAGCCGACTTCCATATATTGTGACAGTGACAGGGCGATAACTCTAGCAAGGGAACTCATGTCTCATCAGAATTATTCTGAGGAGGTTCCATCTGATTAGAGTGATCATGACCCAAAAATATATAGCAATGGAAAGAGTTCCATCCAAAAATAACATTACAGATCCATTGACGAAGCCGCTGGCTTAGATGGTATTTGAGCGTCACAAAGGTCTGATGGGGATCAGACACATAGGTGATTGGCTTTTGGTCAAGTGGGAGATTGCTAGTTACAGTTGCCTTGCAAGCCAATCATGTGAGTGATGGCATGTGTGACATGTTGCATAATCTTTCTGCTTATAATTAATATTGGTATATTCTCACATTATATTATTTGTTGCATTTATATTGTGATGTCCTTGGTTCTGTGCAATGGGAATCAGATCATGATGAGATCACGATAACGAGAACGATTCACCTTTAAACACAGATCTTAAATAATCCCGGTCATAGGCTACTCAAGAGGGACATTGAGATAATCGGATAGATCGGTGTATTATATACCCGTCCATATGATGGAGGCGGTTGGTCTTATAGCCACTTGTGTGGAGACACTAAGGATATAGTATAGGTGCTCATTAGAGAATGAGTTTACCGATTGATCCGCTTATGGAATGTTGTATAGTTAATGATACCTAATGTCAAACAGTGATTCCATAGTCCCAGTTGTGTATCTCGTCCTTAGACTTGAGACACCAAGGATGCCTTGTATGAGTACTCCTTTCTTTGACGCCAGACTTACAGGTTTGGAAAGTTTCAGATCTGGTACAGCTGGTTATCGGGATTGGTAGCCAACCTTACGAAGGTAATTGAGTGTCAATAGATGATCATCCACTCTCGGTTGCTGGTTATTGGTGCCTTGCAAGCCAATCACGTGAGTGATGGCATGTGTGACACGCTGTGTGATCTTTTTACTTATGATTAATATTGACATATTCTCACATTATATTATTTGTTACGTATATATTATGATGTCCTTGGTTCTATGCAATGAGAATCGAATCGTGATGAGATCACGATAATGAGATCAATTCACCTTTAAACACAGATCCTAAATAATCTCGGTCATAAGTTACTCAAGAGGGACATTGAGATAACCGGATAGATCAATGTACTATATGCTCGTCCATATGATAGAGGTGGCTGGTCTTATAGCCACTTGTGTGGAGACACTATGGATATAGTATAGGTGCTCATTAGAGAATGAGTTCACTAATTAATCCGCTTATGGAATATCGTATGGTTAATGATACCTAATGTCAGACAGCGATTCCATAGTCCCAGTTTTGTATCTGGCCCTTAGACTTGAGACACAAAAGATGCCTTGTATGAGTACTCCTTCTTTGACGTCAGACTCATAAGTTTGGAAAGTTTCAAATCTGGTACAGTTGGTTATCGGGATTGGTAGCTAACCTTACGAAGGCAATTGAATATCAATAGAGGATCATCCACTCTCGGTATCACGAGAGGAATATCTCATATGTGCTTGCTCAGACAAATCCCTGACCAGGGTCATTCGGATTGAGAGAGAAGAAGTTCTCCGGTAGAATCCGAATAGAGCAAGATAAACTGATTCCGTATGTGACCTGATAGTACCATATCCAATATTTGGTCTCTGGGATATTATTTAGATGAGGGATTATAGATACATGATAACTGTGGACAGATAGGTCTGATGAATTTGATCCCCCTGTACCGTCTGAGGACTATTGCGTAGTGGCCTAGTACGTCCATAGTTGATGAGTCGAGTGAATTATTATGAGGATAATAATTCACTATATTAGAAGGAATTCTGATGGGAGTGACTCACGGCCAGCTCGGTATCGGGCCTAGAGGGTCACACACATATGGTTGATGCTTTAGCGAATAGAGGATTGGATGAAGATCCAATTAGCCCCTATTGGCATTAGATGAGACCCTATATTGATGGGCTCCTTGATTAAGGGCCAATTATAGGCCTAAGGAGATTATTGGATAGAGATCCAATAATACAAGGTTAGTGGGTTATTGGATGGAGATCTAACACCCACTAAGGAAGGAGCCCTAGGGTTTTGGTGGCTCTCTATAAATAGAAGGGGAGACTCATGGTTGATAGACTGCAGCTTTAGCCACCACCTCATATTCTCCTCCCTCCTTCTGTGCAAGAGTTACGAAATTATATTGGAGGAGTTTCGCTGCAGAGATCCATCGTGTGGATACCACTAGAGAGGAGGGCGCTTGACCTCCTTCATCTTCTCCATCTGGATCTAGAATATAGGGATATACGATCTCCCTAGGTAAAATCAATCTCTCATACATCGTGATTTTTTTTTGTTTTTCTCGCGACCCTAATCTTTTGCACGATGATTTGATCTACGTGAGAAATCGATTTTTGTTTTGATTTCCATTGCGTATGTGATGCACCCGCTGAGGTTTCCCAACAGTGGTATCAGAACCAAGGTTTTCATGCGAATGATTGGTTTTAGACTACGTGTGATGAGATTGAATCGCGTAGAATCATTTTATGCGTTCTTGCTACGTTTTTACAACGAAGGCAACGAGGAGGAGGGGTGGCCAGCCACGGCCAACCCCCATGCAGGGCCAGCTACCCACGACCAGGCTGGCTGCAAGGGGCAGCCGACTGTGGCCAAGACCCCTAGCAAGAGGGCAGTCGACCACGGCCAAAGCACCTTGCAGGGGCAATCGCCAGCATGCGCGACCGCCCATGGGCATGGCTGGCCCTTGCGGGCGTAGGCAGCGCCTACGGCCATGCCGCAAGCAGCAGTCACCCGCGACCACACCGCAGGGGGCGGTTGGCTACCCGCTGCGAGGCCGCAAGGGGCAGCCACGCGGCCAGGGCTGTCGCCTGCAAGGGTGGCCGCTACTGCAGGGGCAGCGCCCGCGCAAGGCGACACCGCCCGCCCGCGAGGTGCCGCTCGACGGCAACAGCGCTTGCTCACGTCGATGGCGTGCAGCGCCGCCGCCTGCGCAGGGCAACGATGACGGCGCGACGCAGTGAGGGTAAGGGAAGAGGACTAGGGCATCCTTTTGAGAAAAGGATGATCATACCCCTCTGAATTAGGGAAATTCTAAGGATTCTCCTTGTGTACAGAATTCCCAAAATACCCTCAATAATTTTAAAAATTCTAAGAATTATCCTCTGATCCATAATTATGAAAATGCCCTTAATAATTCTGAAAATTTTGAGCATGTGCTGATTTTAAAAAAATAATTAATTAAATAATTTAATTAATTATTATATATATCTAGTAGTCCTACATATGATGTGATATACATGTGATGTATGATGTGGATGGATGATCATGAGCCATGTATTGTGATATGTGTAATTGTGATTATTATTATTATTGAGGCTTGCGAGCCTGCGTTTTTCTCGTTTATTGTTTGGCCTATGTGCTTGTGATTATTTGTAATTACATGGAGAGGCGCAGCGAGAGGGTGGAGGTTACAGCGGGACCCACGATGCCATGGCGGGAGATCACGACGCATTGTCACGGGCTTAGCTGAATTTGCCTAAGCCGTGCAGCACCCCTGCGTATCCGTCCGCAAAGGTCAGCCTTCCTCGAGATCTCCTAGAGTCCCTTAGGCTCACAAAAGAGAAAACGGGCCAGAAGAAGCAATTCCCACGGGATCCACAAGCAACTGCTCAAGCAAACACTTCATAAGCCATATGCAACTTACATCCATGAACATCACAAACTCAGAGAGGTTGCACACAAAGGATAATGGTCCATTACAGACCGAAGTCCTCCACAAGTGCTTACAAGACATACTTGTAATTACAAGCCATAATTGGCCATAGAGCAAACCAAACTAGGGCTGCTAAGCCTACTGCAAGCCCGCTACTTGCTGTACAATGTTTGTACACAAAGCGAAGGACACAGACAAACATGAGCATTTCATCAAACACCTTGTTTACATTTTGACCGTGACATTCTCCCCCACTTATTCCTTCGACGTCCTCGTCGAAGCCGCTGTAGACGCTACATCTCCTTGCATTTTGCTAAATCTTCAATCTTCTGCTTTAGCTGCAACATGCCCCTTTGGCTCCCAGCTGCTCTCCGCCGCTGTTGTTGAGTAGTCGAACTCTGATCCGCCATGCTGCTTCAACTCACCAATGACTAAATCTGGTGTGGGTGGATGCTTGTTGGAGCTTTAACGAGCATCGCCTCGCAGACTTTGAAGTTTTTAAGGTCCTTCCTCCAAAATGTTCACCCATTGATCCTTCCTCCATGTTTAGTTGTCACTTCCAAGTAGGTTCACATCACTTCCGCTTTCGATTGACATTCAATTGGAAAATGAAGCGGACAATCTACTCTCAGTAGTACCGATCACCAATAGTGAGGATTTGACAACTATTGTCTTCCGTAAGCTTTCTCTGAAGGGTCACTGAATTTATGCAGAGCTCCTCTGCTGGATAAGTAAGAGAACTGAGATACTTAACTTCACCCATTCTCTTAGTAGTTGAGAAGGCAAGGTTACTTGACTTCGCTCACCTCCTCGAGTTAAGAGGATTGGGGTACTCGGTTTCGCCCATTCTCTTGAGTTGAGAAGGCAAAGGTTACTCAATTTCGCCTGCCTCCTCGAGTTTGTACTTCATGCATTGAGCTGGTTACTAACATTCACCCGCTCTTTGCTCACACTTCTGAAGCACCCGAAGTGTTTGCACTCCTTGCGTTGAGTTAGCTACTGTGATTCGCCTTCCCACTGCCATTGAACTTCTGGAATGCAAGAAGTTTCGCCCGAAAAGAGCAAAAAGTTTACCCCAACTTGGAATCCCCCAACTTGGAGTAAGTCTTTGATAGATTTGGTCGCCTCTGGGGTTGTACCGTCTTCTCCATCACCTTTGCCACCTACTCCTCTGAGTAGAAAGGTACAGTACCATGTACTGTCTACTTCGTTCCTTGGTCGAGCACTCCTACGTCAACCCGAAGTCCCTCGCTTTCAGCTATCTTGATGAAAAGCCCTTCGACATCGGTCTTATGAAGTTTCTTGGCCTCTACCCTTCTGCCTTGTCTTGGTACTTGGAGTTTGCCTTTGCATTCTCCACCTCCACGGCCCCTTTTGCGACCAATGCTTTCCCTCCATGAGAGCAAGGGACCGATGACTCCATGGAAGTCCCGCCTCTATGGTACCATGGTGCTGCTGCCAAGCCCATAGCGCTACTCTCCGTTGACTTGCATCTGTATCCATTCCTTCGCGATCGGTAGATCCGCCTCTGCAGCACTGTGGTGCTCCTCCGAGTCCACCTCCTTTCTAACCGATGCTTTGCTTTTGGGTAGCTGAGCCCCACTGGACTCGTCGTCGCTTCCTCACCCCTTTCGACCACCTGCTTCGACACCATTGTGTCCTCCTAGCAGTTCTCTTTGGTCGATGGAAAGACAGACTGCAACTCTCATGCATGGCCTCCGCCATCTTGTTGCAGGGCTCACGCCGATTCTGTTCTCCTTAGCTTCCTTGGTAGCAACGTTCGCTTACTCGGCTTTGTCCTCTGACTTGCCGGGCTCCCTTAGCGAATGTGAGCACTGAAGCAGTCCAACTCTCCAACTGCTCCGATCATACCTTAGTATAATCAAGTCCCCTCCATGAGACTCACTGGTACTTGCAATCTGACTACTCCCTCGGTGGTTCACAGCCCCCATATGCTGCCGACCAAGGCTTTCATCTGGTGCAAGCTTCGATGCGCACACACGGAAGACCCGCCTCTGTGGTACTGTGGCATTCACTCCTTGAATCCACAACCCTTCTTGTCGTTGCATTGTTCACCGAAGTGGAGCTCCCAGTAGCTCCTGATCATTCACATGATCCCATCCCCCTCCATGGGACTCACTGGTACTTGCACTTGGACTTCTTCCTCGGTGGTACACAGCCCCCCTATGCTGCCGACCAAGGCTTTCATCCAATGCAATCTCGGATGCACACACGAAGACCCGCCTCTGCGGTACCATGGCATTCACTCCTTGAATCCATAGCACTTCTTCTTGTTGTGTCATACACCAAAGTGGAGCTCCCAGTAGCTCCTGATCATACCTCCGCATGATCTTGTCCCTCACGGGACACGATCGCCTGTGTTGCATTGCCACGAACTATTCCACCACGATCCGCTGCACCATGTCGCCTCCTGGTGACATCTCCATTGCATACAGATTATTGTGTGATGAACTCGGACTACGATTTCTCCACGTGTGGCCTCTGCCAACACATCATAGGGCCTCTACCATCTCCGATTGTTTAGTTCGCTCTCTTGGCAATTCACCTTCGTCCACCCACTCTTGGGTCACACCTGGACGAAGCATAGCTCTAGGACAGTCCGTCGCCTAGTAGCTCATGAAGTCCCCCTGACTTCACTAGAGTTGGTGCACCATTGTCTGGATCTTGGGCCTCTATCCCCTACCAACACAATCTCTGCTATGCACCTCTTGTTCCTGACAACTCGAATGGCAACACTATGGCATATTCTTCAAGGGTACCCACCTCTGGGTCCTCTTGCCCCGTTCTAAGGTATCATGATCCCAACTTTGCCTCCGAAACTTGAATCACCTTAGTTACTCCGTCAAATGCATCTCTGAGGTAGCTTGCATGTGCCTCGAAGCTCCCTTCATCTTTGGCACCATGGAAGATAAGTCCGCCCCATCAGAATGAAGAACTCATGGAACGACATGATCTCACTCTTGCCTCTACAAGAGTTCATGCCCTTGACCTCCGTCCAAGGAAAGCTCTGTGCCTCCGCTCCATGTTCCATCTTCTATGTCGACTCCCTTCATGCGGCTTGGATACTTCACCAAGTTTCACCCAAGTCGTTCCGCTCCTCGATTTGCATTGAGTTGATAGTGGCCCTCGCGTCCACCATTCCACGGGTCAGCCCTCCATTGAGTTCGATTTCCACATCGACTCGAAGTGTGCCTTCATATGATGTTGCCTTGGATTACTCCCCCACTTGATCTCGAAATGCATCCACCAATGCATTACCTCATTCGAGATCATGTGACGACTCTTCGTCGCTCACTCGGTCCGTTGAGCGTTTTGGAGATATCTCCTTGAGAAACTCTTCCTCAATATGTGCGATCTGTTGCACATGATTCTCCCTCTGGAGAACTAGGACTTATCCCTCCTGGATATCTGTCCTATTAGAGCAACTTTCCTCTTTACATTCTTCCCACTGGAAGTTTCGGAGACCACCATCCCCTTTGGACTACTCCGTCTTGCTGAACAACTTGTGCCTTGTTCTGCCCCCGCAAATGTACTGGCTAGATTGCGACCCTTCGCCAATACAGTTTCCATTGCACCCTCCAGGGTCTAGCAACGTGCTGAACTTGTTGCACATTTCAGCTATCTAGGATGTAGCATTTTATGTCAAAGAGAAAGTTTTGATGCTCCATGGCACTGAGTTCTGATCGCACCTTAGGATGGCCACGAACACTCCGTCGTCCGTGTACAAGCCCTTGCATGAGTTCCGAATCCTTCGAGTTAGCAATTCCCCTCACCTCTATGAGCTTTGCACAACTCTTTCGGTCGTTACGCAACACCTCTCACTTTGCACTGTCTCATCTATCACCAAACGCCCCGCTTGACCTTGAGCACCGTCAAGTTTAGTTGCCAACGTCAAGCCATAGCTCGAACTCCACCATCCCGATCTTTGTGTGCTACGCATTTTCTTCTTTGCATGTTTGTCCTCATGGTGCCTCTCGCGCAAAGGGTTGGTCATTCCTCTGAATGCCAAACTGGGATGCCCGCTCCTCTAAGCGACTCCTTTCCCTACATCTCAATGTCCGTTTTCCCCCAAACGGTTGTGCGTGCTGGCTGTCCTCCACACAGCCCAACTAGGTCCCCCACGTTTGTATGGCAAGTGTCTCTGCGTGTGCTTGTCCCGCTCTGATACCACATTGTCATGGGCTTAGCTGAATTTGCCTAAGTCGTGCGGCACCCCCACGTATCCGTCCGCAAAGGTCAGCCTTCCTCGAGATCTCCTAGAGTCCCTTAGGCTCACAAAAGAGAAAACGGGCCAGAAGAAGCAATTCCCACGGGATCCACAAGCAACTGCTCAAGCAAACACTTCATAAGCCATATGCAACTTACATCCATGGACATTACAAACTCAGAGAGGTTGCACACAAAGGATAATGGTCCATTACAGACCGAAGTCCCCCACAAGTGCTTACAAGACATACTTGTAATTACAAGTCATAATTGGCCATAGAGCAAACCAAACTAGGGCTGCTAAGCCTACTGCAAGCCCGCTACTTGCTGTACAATGTTTGTACACAAAGCGAAGGACACAGACAAACATGAGCATTTCATCAAACACCTTGTTTACATTTTGACCGTGACAGCATGGTGATGCGATGATCCGATGGAACCGATGATGACGAGATCAACAATCACAGGGCATGGAGATGCGTCAATGCACACATAGATCCTATTGTGAGTGATTAGGCCCATTGGCTCGGGCTTAATCATATTAGGTGACGGCTCATAATCATCCGGTGTGGCTTGCATATATGATGTGTTATACACCTACTAGATATATGTATATATATTTACATACGATATAGATATATATTAAATATGTATGTGTGTGACACGACATATTAGGAGATCGATTAAAAAAAACCCTCATAAGATAATATTAAGTCGGTAAGCGTGAGGCAATAAGATTGACCCGCGTGGCCTTCCATCGTTATAGGAAGAAATTGAATCACGACATAGGTTGAATTGGTCGAGTCCCTCGAGGCTCACCTATCTACGTGATCGAGATCTTGCCTATGACATAGAGATGTCACTGGTGACCTGAGAACATGATATACTTGGTCGAGTCCCTCGAGGGCATATCATCGAATCAGACTCATCTTGTAACGATGGTGATGACTTAACTGAATATTATGATTGGTTGAGTCCCTTGAGACTATGATAATTTAGAGGCCGAACATGACGAAAATCACAAGGAGTTGTGATTAGCAAGAGTTGTCTACCTTTTAGGCTTAGTGTAATTAGTCGAGTCCCTCGAGGTTGCACTAAGACACCAATTGGATCCCGATCCCCACTAGGAGTCTGCCAGAGACTTCTGTCTCACATGTTGAGGGTGTCGCATGATTTGCTAAGAAAATAGTGGGAGTATATTAAGATAGAAGTCCATATCTTAATTAGTATTTTCTGTAAAATCTACATATTATTTAATTTACGCTATATCTTGTTTATCGCTTGTAAAACCCTTACATGACATACTTGATGCCAACCGCCTCATTGGTTCAAAAGCTCTAAAATTTAAGAATTATTCTCATGGAAGAGAAAATTGTATATGTCCTTAACATGATTGTGCCCGCGCTAGAGGAAAGGATAAGCGAGGATGAGATCACGCGCTTTGTGAAGTATATAGATAGTCCTAGAGGATAACCTGTGCGTTGATCTTATACTTCAGTCCCTACCAGATTCCTTTTCTCACTTCATCATGAATTTTAACATGAGCAAGTTTGAGGTGACTCTCCCTGCGCTCCTCGATATGTTGAGGGAAGCTGAGAGTGCAATCAAGAAGGAGAAGCCAGTTCTCTATATTGGTGAGACCAAAATGAAAAGAAAGGCTAGCAAGACCCTTAAGAAGGGCAAGGGCAAAGAAAGACTAGGTAAGACAAAGGTTGCTAAGAGATACCCGACAAAGGACAAAGGACAGTGCTTCCACTGCGGCTAAGACGGGCATTGGAAGAGGAACTGTAAGGACTACATTACAGAGAAGGCGAGACAGAAGCTTGGAGAAGCTTCAGGTATATTCATAATCAGTACTTGTCAGATTTTCATGATAACACATGGGTATTGGATACCGGGAGTGCTTATTATATTCGCAATTCGTTGCAAGTTCTAGCAAGACCTAGGAGACTGGCCAGAGGCAAGATGAACCTCAAGATGGGCAATGAAGCAAGAGTTGCTACAGTTGCCGTTGGGGAGGTCACCCTACATCTGCCCAATGGAGCTATCATTGTATTGGATGCATGCTATTTTGTTATCTCTATTATCAAAAACATTATATCCATATTTTGTTTGACAATAAGAGGATATAAATTAGTTTTTGAGAACAATAGTTGTTCAATAATTATGGATGATGAGATCATCACTAGAGGGACCCTTGTAAATGACTTATATGTGTTAGACACTTCTCCACACATCATAAATATAAATATATCTAAGAGAAAAAGAGATGAGGTGAATAATGCAAACATGTGACATTATAGGCTAGGTCATATACATAAGGGAAGGATTCAGAAGTTGCTGAAAGATGGATACTTAGATCCATTTGACTGAGTCATATGCAACTTGTGAACCTTGCCTTCGTGGAAAGATAACTAACTCTCCTTTTAGTGGAATTGGAGAGAGAGCCACCGAGTTATTGGAACTCATATATAGTGATGTATGTGGTTCCAAGTCGACTCAAGCTATAGGTGGTTACTCATACTTCATTATATTCACTGATGATTTCTCTAGGTATGGACGCGTGTACTTAATAAAGTACAAATCTGAGGCCTTTGAGAAATTTAGGGAATATAAGAATAAGGTAGAGAACCAAATTGGAAAGAGTATTAAGACTCTTCGATCAGATCGAGGAGGAGAGTACTTGAGTACGGAGTTCACCCATTTCCTTAGGGACAATGAGATTTTCTCCCAATGGACACCTCCTTATACACCTCAGCTCAATGGTGTTTCAGAAAGGCTGAATCGCACGCTGCTAGACATGGTGCGGTCCATGATGAGTTTCGCTGACCTACCCGTTTCATTCTAGGGGTATGCCCTAGAGACTGCAGCTTACCTTCTGAACAGAGTTCCATCAAAATTGGTAGTGTCTACACCATATGAGATATGGAAAGGAAAGAAACCCGATCTTAAGATTGTTAAGATTTGGGGCTGTCCTGCCCACATTAGAAGACACAACCCCGATAAGTTGGAATCAAAGATAGAATGATGCATATTCGTGGGATACCCAGAGGAAACTTGTGAGTATTATTTCTATCATCCCGATGACCGAAAGGTCTTTATTGCCAAGAGAGCTGTGTTCCTTGAGAAGGAACACATTCTTGGTGGAAACAGTGAGAGTGAGATAGAATTGAGCGAGGTTGGAGAATCTAGCTCAAGCATCATTCCAGAGCCCAAGTCTGTTCAGGTACCTAACACACATGTTGCAACTTTACTTAGGTCTAATAAAGTATCTCACCCTCCTGAATGATATGTGGGACATATCAGTGGAGATGACTCTTAGGATGTTGATCCTCAGACCTACTATAAGTATAGACTCCGGGAAGTGGCAAGAAGTATGTCCCCAAAGACTCCTGAAGAAAGGGCATACATGAACAAGATACCTTATGCCTCAGTGATAGGGTTATCATGTATGCGATGCTATGTACTAAACCTGATATAGCACATGCTCTGAGTGTCACGAGCAGGTATCAGGCAGATCCAAGTTTAGAACACTGAAAGATAGTAAAGTGTATCCTTAAGTACTTGAGAATGACTAAGGATCTTTTACTGCTATATGGAGGAGGTAGCCTCTAGGTTGAGGGCTACACGGACTCGAGTTTTCAGTCCAACATTGATGATAGTAAGTCAAATTCAGGGTATATTTTCACCCCGAATGAAGGAGTAGTAAGCTGGAAGAGTTTCAAGCAAGATACTACTGCTGACTCGACCATAGAGGTGGAATACATTGCTGTAGTAGAAGCAGCAAGACGAAGGGGTGTGGATGAAGAAGTTCATCAAGGATTTGGGAGTCATACCAAGTAGCGTAGAGCTGACTTGGAAGTGACAACTAAGTTCAAGAAGAATTAATGGACAAATTTTATGAAGGACCTCAAAAACTTCAATGTTTGTAAGATGATGTTCATTAAAGCTCCAACAAACATCCATCCAGTTTTAGTGACGTGAGACGTTTGAGATACTGGTGCAAAACAAGGAATGTCTATTCTTTTATCAAAAGGATTCGTAAGAATCAACAAGGATCAACACAACTTAATCGACCCCACACCTGAGTCAGTTATTGGTGAATTGAAGCAACATGGCAAATCAAAGTTTGACTACTCAACAACAATGGTGAAGATAAGCTGGGAGCCAAGAAGCGTGTTGCAGCCAGAGCATAAGATTGAAGATTCAGCAAAAAGCGAAGAGATACAACATCTGCAGCGGCTTCGACGAGGACGTCGAAGAAAAGTGGGGGAGAATGTCTCAGACAAAAATATAAAGAGGGTGCTCGATGTAATGCTCATGTATGCCCGTGTCTTTCGGGTTTTGTTTATACTTTGTACAACAAGTAGCGGGCTAGCAGTAAACTTGGCAGCCCTAGTTTGATTAGCTTTTGTAGTCGGTTTTGGCATGTAAATGAGAGTTGTGTCATGTGAGCACTTATGGGGACTTAGGTCAGTAATGAACCATAATCCTTTGTATGTGACCTTTCAGAGTTTGTAAAGTCTATGGTTATAATTTACATTGGCTATATAAAGTGTTTACTAAAATAGTTACTTTTGGATCCCGCGGGAAACGCTTTCTCTAACCCGTTTTCTATTTTGTATGTCCTAAGGGATCATAGGAGGTTTCGAGGAGGTTGACCTTTGTGGATGGACACGCAATGGTGCTGCACGACTTAAGCAAAACCAGCTAAGTTTGTGACACTAGGGTGGCTAGCTTATTGGGTGAATAGGGAGAAGAGGCCTACATAGGGAATGAGGGGAATGATGGTTTGCATCATTCCAACCAAAGCTTGAACCTGGTGAGTGAGGGTGAGGAACATCTCAGTAGAGACGACGTAGTGCCTCGTGCTCCCCCTTGGGGGAGAGCGCTCGAGGTGGTTAAACAACCTCTAATAACGACTCGGGGTCTGGGACGAGGCATTACCGTCCTAGTGTGAGGCAAAAGGGGGCTGTCCCTCGAGACCGAAGGTGGAGTGGGTCACATACGTCTCCTCTTGATAGGACTCCAGCAGGGTTGAGTCCTAATCATCTTAGTAGTAGTCAATAAAAACCATGTTAGATTATAATAAAGCCACTCCTATCTTATAAAGGAGTATGACTAGGGTCTAGATTAGCCCTTAGGGCTTAGTAGCCACCACACCCCTTATTGGGTTGGTCGGCTAGGGTTTCCCCCTGCTTAGATCAGCTATAGAGCCACTTAGTCACCTCTTGTTCCTATTAAGGCAGATTGGCTATAGGAGGGGCAAAGGGATAATTATACCTAGGCAAGCACCCCCCCTTAGGCTAGGTTTTGATCCCTATTTAAAGATGTAGTTGCCCCCCCCTCTTTAATCAATCAATTATCAATTTTATTTCAGCCTTATGCCGAATCTAGGAGGGAGGAACCCCTACAGCGTTCCAAGAGTTGATCCCCCTCAAGGATCAAAATCTATATAGAGCTCCTTCTGGGGTCTTATCATTTGGTATCAAAGCAGCGATCTTATTGCCCCTATAGCCATCATCCATGCCTCCACCTTTCCAAGCAATTCTCATAATTGCTGTGACTCGCACCTCCACCTTTCACCCTAGCCGCAGATCAAATCAGTCTGCCGCTGCCACCTGCGTTTGATCTGAAAATCTGGTATTTTTTTTATCATCCACGCCTCTTTAATACTGCAAGATTCCTTACTTTACAAGTTGAAAATTTTTCTCAAATTTTATCCGCTGTAAATTTCATTCGTTGCAAACGTTATCGTTGTTACGAAGGCGGAACACTGTAGAAATTTTCAGCCGTGTTTTTACCTCTTGAAACTAGCTCATTCCTTCTCCTTTCTGGCCAAAATTTTTACACAATTCTCAAGATCAAGTTGGCTTTCATCTGGATTTGATTTCTCAAAAAAACTCCTTTGTAACTGGTTTTCTTGTGCAATCTTAGACCATCATGAAGTTCTGGAATTTTACGACGAAAGAATCTACCTTTCATCTTTTGCCCTATTTCCCTACTGTTATGCTGCCAAAATTTCATCAAACTTTTTACTGGTATTAACAACATCTGAACCAAGGGTTTCTGCTTAATTTTCTTGAACTTTCATATGGAATTTACGTCGAGAAGTCATCGTTTCTCCGACGTAAACCGGTTCAGCAAGACAACACATCACATCACTTTTTTTTCGTCGAATTATATCAGATTTGAGTGTTGTTTTTTGTAAGATTTTCGATTCTCTTTTCCTCATCTCAAAGCCCTACCATCCTCACCAAAAACTCTTCAAAACCCTACCCTAAACGGAAACCAAATAGCCCCCCAAATCTGTCCTAAATCGCATCCTACTTCCATCCAAACTGATTCACCTTCCAACCGGTCACCCTCTTCTCCAAAATTCCCATGCCACTAACCTGACAATAGAAAAAAGATCTCAATATTACAGATCTAGAGGCGTATACTATGGCATCAGAGGAGGCTATTGATGCAAAACTTGAAGCCTTTGAAAATCGCATGAAAGAGAAGATGTGATCCCTTTTTGCCGAATTCAGCATTGGCTGACCGTCGAGCCCGAGGAAATCACAACACGGAGAAACTTCAGATCGGCGAGACGATCCTCAAGAACATGGCCACATCACCTCTGATCTCAATAATCCACGCATGAAGGTTGACTTCCCTAGATGGGAAGAAGGAGACCCGATCGGGTGGATCTCGCACGCGGAGCGCTATTTTCAGTTCTACCGAACCGCCGACACCACACGGGTGGAGATTGCTGTCATCCACCTCGAGGGAGATGTTATTCAGTGGTTTAATTGGTTTGAGCACACCCATGGAGGACTCTCTTGGCAGCAATTTAAGGAAGGATTACTAAACCGCTTCGGACCAATTGATTTCGACAACATCGACGGACAATTGACAAAGATTCGTCAAACCTCTACAATACAAGAAATACCAAATAAGGTTTGAGTGTTTATCTAACCAAACTGAGAATTGGTCTGAGAAACAACTTTTAGGTACTTTTATCGAGGGCCTAAAGCCGGAGATCTGAGGAGAAGTAAAGGCGCAGCAACCATACACTCTTATGGCGGCGATTTCCTTCGGGCGTATCCAGGAAGAACAATTGAACCATGAGGTACGAAGGACAAGGGTCGCTCCCCGACCAACCATGCCGAGGCTTACTACCCCCTTTAATGTCATCCAAGCCCCTGCACCAAAAAAGTTGACAAGAGACGAGCTTCGCGAACGATCGGCCAAGAAGTTGTGTTAGCATTGTGACGAACCGTGGAGCCACGAACATCACTGCAAAAAAGGCCGACTTCTCATGATTGAACCAGCGGAGGATGAGAACAATGAAACATCTGAAGAAGCTCTTGAACCTAAAGAAGAAGCCATGGAGGAAGAGTCCCAACCAACTGACTATGCAGTGCACGCATTGGCCGGCTACTCCAACCCACATATGATGAAAGTTAGAGGACTTCTAAAACAACAACCCATCACCGTTCTCATCGACATGGGCAGCACCAATAACTTTCTCAATAGTAAGGTTGCTGCACGTTTGGCGCTTCAAATTGAAGGTTGCAACAAGTTCGACGTAAAGGTCGCCGACGGTCGAATCTTTAATTGCGACCAACAGTGCCCGTAGGTGAAACTACTCCTCCAAGACCAAGAAGTGGTAGCTGATTTCTTCCTCCTACCCATCGATGATTATGAAGCCGTACTTGGGATCGAATAGCTCACAACACTAGGTGATATCTCCTAAAATTTTTCTAAATTAATCATGAAATTTTATTGCAAAGGGAGACAGGTCACGTTACGAGACAAGCGCGGGAGCCAAATTTCCACCGTTTCGTCATAACGAATGGAGAAAGTTTTGTACAAAGCACATGGTGGATTTTTTATGCATATCCAGCAGCCATATAAGGGGGAGAATATACAAATTTCAGATCCTAAGCTCGCCCTCTTGCTGAACGAATTCATGGATATTTTCACGGAGCCGCGTGGGTTGCCCCCTAACCGGCCACATGACCACTGTATCCCTATTCCTTGGGGCAAACCTCCATCAAATTTGTGTCTGTATCGCTACCATCACTTGCAGAAGGATGAGATCGAGAACATCGTCAAAGAGATGCTTGACACCGGGGTGATCCGACCGACTTGCAGCCCTTATTCTTCACCGGTGTTGCTAGTGTGCAAAAAGGATGGTACATGACGGATGTGCATTGATTATCGGGCCTTGAACGCTAGCACCGTCAATGACAAATATCTTATACCCGTTGTAGATGAGCTCTTGGATGAATTAAAAGGAGCCCGAGTCTTCACTAAACTGGATCTCCGTTCCGGTTATCACCATATTCGGGTATGCATTGAAGATATTCCAAAAACTGCATTCCACACGTATAACGGCCACTACGAGTTTCTGGTAATGCCTTTCAGACCTACGAATGCTCCTTCTACTTTTCAAAGCCTAATGAATGACATCTTCCGGAGTTTTCTACGTAAGTTCGTATTGGTGTTCTTTGATGATATTCTAATTTATAGCCCTACGCTTGATATCATTTTCAACACTTACGAACTGTTCTAACGATTCTTCGAAAGATTACTCTTTATGTTAAGCAGTCAAAGTGCAGTTTCTTATAGCGTAAAGTGGAGTATCTTGGGCACATTATATCAGAGGATGGAGTAGCGGTAGACCCGACGAAGATTGAGGCAATGCAAGGATGGCTGAAACCTACAAACGTAAAATCGCTACACAGCTTCCTTGGACTCACAGGCTACTATCAGAAATTTATGAAAGATTACGGCAAGATCGGTGCCCCGCTCACATCCCTTACTGAAGGACTCCTTCTTGTGGTCGGACAAAGCCTCCGCAGCCTTCAAACGACTCAAGGCAACCATGACGATGACGTCGGTCCTAGCACTGCCTGATTTCGATCGCACTTTTGTCATTGAGGCCGATGCATCAAGAGTCAGAATTGGGGCTATTCTTATGCAAGATGGTTCATGGCATAAAAGAGGAGTAAAACTAGAAGAATTACAATCCATGCTCACGCTAGATTGGGCTCTCATCATCCTGAACCATACCAGAGGGCAGTCACCATTCCATAAGAAAGATTGGCTATCATTAAAGACTAACCATATGACAGCATATGCAAAGAAGAAACGACTTGCCGACAAACTTCAAAATGGATGAAAAATTGAAGATCGAGTTTTTCTACACCACCAACCCGATCAGTAGGAAACTCGAGCCTTAATGAAGTGGTCTTCATATTTCTTTGGGCCTTGCAAAATTGAGGATCACATTGGGGCCCTAACCTGGAGATCAAATTCGTGCACCAGATCAAGATTACAGTTGATCCGCCAGGTATCCCATCTCAAATAAAAATTTAAAGAAGACGATTCAGCCCAAATCCTTCTAACTAACACCCCAGTTGATGAGGAGGCCAAAGTTCAGTTAATAATAGCATGAGAGTCACATGAGGAGTTGAAGATCCAGTTTTTAGAGTTTATGGACCCTCAGCCTTGAGGACAAGGCTGATCTGAAGAGGGCGAACTTGATAGGATTCCAGCAGGGTTGAGTCATAATCATCTTAGTAGTAGTCAATAAAAACCCTGTTAGATTGTAATAAAGTCACTCCTATCTTATAAAGGAGTATGGCTAGGGTCTAGATTAGCCCTTAGGGCTTAGTAGCCGCCACACCCCTTACTGGGTTGGTCGGCTAGGGTTTCCCCCTGCTTTGGTCGACTATAGAGCCACTTAGCCGCCTCCTATTCCTATTAAGTTAGATTGACTATAGGAGGAGCAAAAGGGTAATTCTACCTAGGCAAGCACCACCTTAGGCTAAGGTTTTAATCCCTATTTAAAGATGTAGCCCCCCCCCCCTTCTTGAATTAAACAATTATCAATTTTATTTCAGCCTTGTGTCGAATCTAGGAGGAAGGAACCCCTACAGCGTTCTAAGAGTTGATCCCCCTCAAGGATCAAAATCTATAGAGCTCCTTCTAGGGTCTTATCATCTCTCCAAAGCGTTCACCAGGGTTACTCAACTGTTGGCATTCATATAACATAAAGCTCTCCTTCTAGCGCCAAAAATGTTACTGTTCTTTATGCCATGACCGAGGTGTCAACACGGCTTGGTTCGGTCCGAGTATGCAAGGTTGCTAATGATACCTTAGAGTTTAGGAGAGTGAGTTTGGGGGATATCTTATTGTGAGGTCACCCGATCGATTTCTCGAGGCATAGCAAAGGGTCACTCCCACCTCCTGACCGTCGATGCCTTGCACAAAGGTCGGAGTCGGGTGGAGAGGTCACCCAACTCGACCCCATCGATGCTTTAGTTAGTAAGAGCCAGAGCTCCGAAAGAGAAAGAGGAGGAGAGGAATGGAGAATTATAGCGTGTAAGTGTCGAGGGTCCAACCCCTAATATTATTCTTGAGGGTGGGTTTTATACCTACTATCTCGGGTTGAAGTACGACATAGTTTTATTATCACTAGCGTTAACGTTCGCAGGTGTTTAATGTTTACGAGCGTCTCAGACGACTGGACAGTACATTCAGCGTAGACACCGTCTATTTTGTTGTGCTGCTCCTTACTTTCCACGTAATCGGATGCGTGACTGCACCGTCATGTACATCCTTAAGCGAAGTTGGTGCAAGGAGCCACTAGAGTGATAGGCAACTATTTTGTCTCAGGTTTATAGTGCTGAGTCAGGTCCATTGGTCAAGTTGGCTATATCGTGATGATCAAAGAGCCCCGTAGAGATATGTCATATCACTATACATGGAGGGTTGTTTCATATACTAATATTTATTTTGATATTTTAGAGTTAGAAAGGAAACAAAATTTGATTATATTTACATAAACTCTTTGAATTCTCTCTTTTAACTCTATCTCTTTAGTTTAGTTTGCCATAGAATAGTGAGTTTAATCTCTATATCTCTTCGATATTTTCTTAAGTGATGAATCATTTTTAAAATCTATATCCTTGTTTAATTATCTTTACAATAGTGAGTTTTTGTATCACTTTATGATTTTAAACTTGGTGAATTTATTTATCCCCATTCTAAAAGTTTTCCAACAAATATAACTATCAGCTTTTCAAATTTCATTCTTCATTATCCCGATATCATTGAAGGTGTATATCCACCAAATTAATCCCTTGTGCCAATGTCATAGATTAGGACCAAAAACAAGACTAAACGTAGAAAATTGAATGGCACAAAAAACTATCAATCAGAATCTATTTATATTCGTTTCTTCATCTATCAATTAGATTTTCCACTTAAAAACATATTTAATGTTTCATAGAAATATATGACGACATGAACATATTCTAAAATGCTAGATTTTGCAATTATATAGGTTGCTAAACATCAGGTACTATAACTGGCGATCTATTAGAATATTATTCTAATAACAACCATACAGATTACGATTGAGGTCAAATACATATGTGAATTTCATAAAACTAATATTCATTGTTTTTAACTTGGAGGCAGTCTACAACCTGTTGGAGTTTGGACTTCTTTAACTAGTTCAATCTGTTGAATTTGCAAAAAGGAGTTACATCTATTGTCTAAACACCACTGTGTGCAAAATCCAATGAAAATATTGAAGGAGTTAACATATGCTCATCCTGATTCATATAAAAAACACATGAGAAGTAATAACTTTAATATAATGGGAGAATTGCTAACTCACAAGTGCCAGGTGCAACCTTCGAACCTAAAATATAATATGGTAAAGGTTTCAAGTTGACTTGCAAATGTAAATATCTTCACATACTTATGCCCTAGAAAACATATGATATTGTGCAAGCTAAAAGAGTCCCACAAAGTAACCAGACATAGGGCATGGCTAAAATAAAAAGTTAACAACAGAGAAAGAATCTCAAAGAAAAATAGCACCAGGAGTATTTACTTTGTCAGAAGAAAGCATACCATGTATATGATGCTTTGCAGCAGTCTCTACTATTATTTCCTGAGAATTATACTATTGATCGCCACTGTTTTTTTTCATACATGAATATTCCGTCCAGATGATATATAGGACAAATGAAGAATGCATATTGCTATTGCAATCATAGGGATAAATGCTTCTGTTAAAGCCTTTTACAGTGATGAGAAACAAGAATGGTTAGTGCTGCTAAAAGCAATGGATAACCTTGATGGACTGTTAGATTGACAAACTCCGGTTACTACTTAGAAAAATCTCACGGAGAAACTCTCACACCAACCCTTAAAGCAGTTGCCCGTCATAGTCAATAACTCAATATAACCTTTTCGCAATCTCTTATCTACATAATAACTCAAGTTAGTAAGTATGATGACTCAGAAATTGAGAAGCAATCCATTATTTACCCATAGTCGACCAATGACAAGGCTTGAATGATAGAATTTAGCATAGTGTTCATTAAGAAGTGCATGTTATCATCTAGTCTTCTAGAGTTGCATCACAACCTGAATTGCATAGCATCCATGATGACTCCTTGGTGCAAGGAGAATAACTAATGGTTTGCAAGAAATTAAAGTATGCATACTTAATATCAAACACCATGTCATACCCTGAAATAGAAAGAAAAAAAGGAAAGAAGGACCAATTAGCCAGCAATCTTAAATTGCACATGGTGGAAAGCAAAACAGAAACAGACTACAGAATTCATCAGACATGGATCTGTATATGTAACATCTACTTACAGTAATTAATAGCAATTGTCTTCCCATTGCAGTCAGGTGTTTGCCTGACATGATGAAACCACATACTTGGCCTGCATAATGATTGACAATTGTTTTCAGTTGATCAGATATCAACTAACTCTGGTAACATTCTTTGCAGTTACAGAAAAAACATTTGTACTAAAGTTTTCATTCATCAAAGTTCAATGTAAATTGATTGATATTTTAGATTGTTCTCATGTACAAAGCAGAGTCTTTTTCTGTAATATATGTGGACTACAAACTTCAAAACTAAAGAGAAGTCAAATTGATAATTTTGAGCTGATCATCCTCATCATGAAATATACAGCAGGCATATGAGAATCAAAACTGCAATTCAAGATAAGTTTTTCAGTTCCAAGAAGAGAAGAAAAAAAGAACTATATAGGACTTGAGGGGGCAAAAAGAAGCATATTAATTTTGCAGTGTCCACAACTAAAGAAAAAGAACAAGAAGTTTGAGAAAAGAAGTAGCTTTATGGAAACAGTGTAACACATTCTTTAGAGCAGGAAGCGAAAGTGGTGCTTACAGGTAGAGCATCTCCCCTGCTTCAACAGTGCATTCGAATGGCCTAGGGCCCTCGAAGTATAAAGGGAAGGATGACCTGTGCTCCGCCATGGCCTCTGGTGATGGAGGGTATGGATCGACACTGCACCAAGGAACAAGTGTCTCAGGCTCCAACATTTCCAGCTTCAGCTCTCCCATTTCCTGCAGCATATCGTACCATTAAGAAGAGAACAAGCTGAGGAGAACGCAGTGGCCAATATAGGGAAAAGAGTACCTCAGAGGAGGAGGAGGTTCTGGCGACATATTGGGCAGCAGGATAAGAGCGAACGTAGAGGCGGTGGGCCTCAGTGGGGGGCAGCAGGAGGAAATGCTTCTTGCCGGTCACCACGACGTAAAGGTTCTCGTAGTGATCCTTGTGGAACGACGTCTCCGACCGTCCATTGCCGATCCATAGATTGACTGCATCCGGGAGGCAAGCGAGCGCTTCCGTGGCCCATGGGATGTGCGGCTCCACGTCCGCCGCCAGCGCCGAGTACTCCGCCCGGAAGCAATCATTCTGCTGCTGGGCGTAGGCTACGACCGGGGAGGACGGCGATCCAGTGGCGGTGATTATGTGGAGGGCCTCTGAGAACTCCATGCTCCGGGAGCAGGCGGAGGCGAAGCAGAGGCCCCGGCCGCCGTCAGGCGCCGACGGCAGGGGGGCGAGGGAGTCGGCGCGGCCATGGGGGGTAAGGTGGACGGAGACCGAGCGGCCGTTGAGGGCGCTGCAGAGGTAGGCGTCGTCGGACCAGAGTGAGCGTGCGATGGCGGGCCAGTGGATAGTGGCGGCGCGAGAGATGACGCAGGGCTTGTTGGCGGCGACATAGTCCCGGAGGAAGCGGAGTGGCGTGGGCGGAGACTCCAGTCTCTCCACCTCGCCGGAGGTGCCGAAGCTTAGCTCCCGCGCCTCTTTCCAAAGATCCCTCAGTCGTCGCTCCTCCATCCCCCGGTCTCCTTCGCCCGTTGACGGCGGCTGTCACACGGAACGGCCACCAAAATGTAGGTATATTAACGGGTCGGATTTAGTTAAAAGGATTCGAATCCGATTTGATATCGCAACCCGTTATGAACGAGGATCCACTACACTTGAATGAACCCAACGCGCCGATTTGATCGCCTGTCTTCATCCGTCGACTCTTCGCTGTACTCTCGTCAACGACCATATTTAACGACGACGACAACGCCGCACCGTTCCGCCACACCCGCTACGTTTCCCCTCGCATCGCTTCCCGGCGGTTCCTTCCCTATTAAATGCCCCATTCGGCAACAACCGCCATTAATATATTCTCGCCCTCGCATCCCTAGGGCTCGTCCTCTCTCGATCTCTCCCCTCTCTCGGCGGCGGCGCGGCAACGGTTTCGGTTCGGGGATAGAGTTATAGCCACCATGAACGGCGACAAAGATACCAACCTTAATCTCTCCGATCTCAGCTCCGCCCTCCCCTCCGCGTTTCGCACAGGTCTCTCCGCTTTCTTGATGTATTTTTTCTCTCTCTGTTTTTCTTTTTATGCGTATCATTTCTGGGTGTATGTTGTCTGTGATGCGTAGCTCTAAGCGCGAGGGACAGTGCGGGCGTGGTTGAGGCTATAAAGGTGCGTCCTTTCTCCACCTTTGCCCCTCTATGATTCCCTTATTTGCTTTTTCTTTGTTGTTTGTGTGTGGTTGACGTCAGGATTTTGATTGTTGGAGCGCAGAGTAAGGTTGAAAGTCTAGCGGAGCAGCATCCGGTTATGTTGGACAATCTCGCCCCTAAGGTCAGGAAGCGCGTCGAGGCCCTTCGGGCGATCCAGGTCCCTTTGTCTCTCATGCTTAGTCTTTGAGACGATTCCTGTTGTCTCCTCCTCTCTTCCTCTATATATGTATATTATATATTCTGTTTAAGATCTTTGTTTGGATATAAATAACAGCATCTTTTATGCTTTGATAGCTTGGTGTCTTTGTATTCTTCATTATTAGATTGTTGACTCTTTGATCACCTGAGGAGACAGTATCTGGTGTTGCATGGAGAGAATTTGCCCTTGTCTATGGACTACATTTTGCTTTTATTTAATCCTTATCCTCTCAGCTGCTACTGTGCTTTGGTTTTTTATTCTCGTTATGCTAATCATCAGCCATTGTGAGTCCTTGAGGGAAAAAGGGTGGTTAAGTAGTGCAAAAAGGTATGCTTGGAGAGAGAAGAGAAATTTCTGCACAAAAGAAACGATATATAAATTACTTTTAGCAAGTGGAACCTGATGATTGTGATGATTTGTTCACCTTCCAACACACAGTTCCATTGATTAATTCTGTAACTTGGGACTTATTAATGATCCAGTATAGCGATGCTTTGGAATGTGGTATATCACATTATCTTTTAGTTGCATGTTTTTGTTTCTTTTGTATGTGTGATGTTTAAATGTGTCATTTATGGTTTTGTATATCTGCTAGCATGAACTTTATGCTCTGGCATCTCACTATAGGGTTAAGCATTCTACTTATAACTCCTGTCTTTTGATTAAGTTCTGAATAATTCCTTCAAAGTGTTAAATATCTAGTTCATTCTATGTTATATTTCATTTTCTTTTGTTTTCATTCATTTCCTTTTGCCTCATCGTTTGAGTTTCAAAAAGGATCGAAGTTTCCTTATCCATTTCTGAGTTGCAAGGTACTTCAGTGTTTACAGCCTCTTTGTTTTTGACATAGAAAAGCATTTTATGAGTTTATGAATCACATGCTTCCATGTCTTAAACAAGAGAAGAAAGGAGGGACCACTGACATGATCTTATGTCTGTTAGGTGGCAGTGGTGATCTCAACAATTGACTCCAATGAATTCCTTATCTTAACTTCAGAATATTTTTAGGCTCAGCAGGGGTTCAAAAAACAGGAGAGCACAGGTTAAAACCTTATGCAGAACCGTGAAGGTCTAATTTTCAGCTCTAGGCTCATAATGGGTGCTGAGATATAATTGTTGCTTCTGTTGATGACTTGATGGTGGACATTGACTTGTCCATGAGTTTATATCAGAAGGGTGACATATGTGACAGAACACTACTATCTTGGTCTACTGAATATTTTTAGGGTAATGGAGCTCCTCGGAAACCTGATATCTGGAACCCATGTGTGTGGGTCTAGCTTATCAGGCCTGTGAGAAACCTAATTGATAATATGTGGCTTGTAGTGCATATTATGCACAATGTTAAGCTGCTTGAATTGGTACGTTAGCGATCAAGGTTTGTATCTTTTTAATGATGGTAATTATGTATTAATAAAAACTATCACTTTAGATTTTGAATAAAAACATAACAAACTTGTATGAAAATGATGAATTTTTTTTTAGAATTGATACGGCTAGGAGTATACTTATGCATGTTAATGAGTTCGGGTGATGAAAAAGAGCACCAATAGCATATGAAGTTGAAGCTGTCAGGAGTGTGCTAATGGAAAAAAGAAGACTGTTGAATCAGCAAGATAGTGGTTTTCTTTTTAGCATTAGCAACAGCATGTGTGGAAAAAAAAATGTCCCTAAAACAAGGAGAGATTTTAGTTGTGGGGCTAATGTGTCAGGAGCAATTGGCTATACATCTAAGTTGTTACAATAGAAAGTACAGAGTACTCTAATATGATTAATGCAACCAGGAAACCAATTGTATGCTGTTTTGGAAAGTTCTGTAATGCAATATGGTGCTGCCCAAGACAGGATAAATATCTGTATAACCTAAAGTAGTCAAAATCTGTACAACTCTTTGAAAGGCCTGGGCAAAAGGCCTAGGCCTGCGCAAAACAGGAACAAAGACATCATTAACTTATATAATCTTATATATATAATGTAGATACCATCTGAAATTTCATGAATATTGTGTTTGGATGTTACATCTGAATGTAAGACTTTCTTATGATTCTGAAATCCAGAATATATGCTAATTTACATGGACTTTTGTTATCTTTCTTCAAACATCTCCTAGAGTGAAATGCGGTATTCAGATGTAGAACACCACAGGCATCTGGCTTGTCTGCTTTAAAATGTTCTCACCTTTGCATCTAAATCAAATGCTATTACATCTTTACATATAGGTAGCATTCAAGTGAAATGAAAGGACAATGTATTGATACTCAGAATATGAGAGTTTGGTGGAATTCTTATGGTAGTTTACTTGTAGAGCCAATATGATGATTTGAGGGCAAAATTTTTTGAGGAGAAAGCTGCTCTCGAAGCTAAATACCAAAAGCTCTATGAACCACTATATATAAAGGTATTATCCTATATCATTTCAGTAGTTATCTTATATGCAGGCTTTCATATTTGTTTGCAGTTGTAGTCATCTTTGGAATTTTAAATCCCATGCAGTTAGATCTTAAGGATTTGCTACTGCTGCTGCTGCTGATGTTTTTATTGTCTTTGGAACCCAATTTTTTTTTAGAAACTTTTATTGAGTGATATAGCTTTGGATGTTTTACTTTCTTAACAAGCTCTTAGCATTGAGCCTGCTAGTGTGATAATTGTATTTTTCCTGCATTTTCTTATTTATTTTTGCTGCATGTCATTCAGCGGTATGAAATTGTGAACGGTGTGGTTGAAGTTGAAGGTGTTACAGATGAAGGTTTAACCAAGGATGCTGCTGAAGGTCTTAGGCTTACTTTTGCAATGTAATCATTTTATGTTGATAATTTGGATGCTGATTATGATCTTTTTCTGCAGAAAAGGGTGTGCCAGATTTCTGGCTCACTGCAATGAGAACAAATGAAGTGTTGGCTGAGGAGGTAACTTGGAGGCAACATTTTTTTGTTGCCCTCTAAAATAGATTTTTACAATTTCTTTTTTTCTGTATTCAGATCCAGGAACGTGATGCAGGAGCTCTAAAGTTCCTCAAGGATATCAAGTTGTGTAGAACAGATAATCTGAAGGGATTTAAGCTGGACTTCTTCTTTGATGTCAATCCTTACTTTAAGAACTCTCTCTTGACAAAAACCTATCAGATGATTGACGATGATGATGAACCAGTTCTGGAGAAAGCAATAGGGTAACCTTGTGTTATTATGGAAAAACTGTTTCTTATCAATTTCTTATATTATGTTTGCCATCACAATGACATCTGATGGATTTTGTTAAGGAAAACCTGTTTCTTATCAATTTCTTATATTATGTTTGCCATCACAATAACATCTGATGGATTTTGTTAAGGACTGAAATCGAATGGTATCCTGGGAAATGCTTGACACAGAAGGTTCTGAAAAAGAAGCCAAGAAAAGGATCAAAGAATTCCAAACCTATCACTAGAACTGAAAATTGTGAGAGCTTTTTCAACTTCTTCAGTCCACCTCAATTCCCTGATGATGATGATGATGAGATTGATGAAGATACTGTAAGTTGGCTACATATTTTCTTTATTGGGAAAAATGAAACAAAATTCAAGGAGCTTGTATTCCTAACATTGTCTTTCTTTTGCCATTTTCCTCAAATAGGCTGAGCATTTGCAGAATCAACTGGAGCAAGATTATGATATTGGGTAAAGTTTTTTCTTTTTCTCTATCTTGTTGGGTTGCACCAAGCCACCAACACCTTTATCATTTCCAAACCATGATGAAATTTTGTTCAGTCCATTGCCAATGAAATTGATGACTATATCATTTCTTTGAGCTTTCTTCGTGATGCAGTTGCTTTTGGCCAAGGTTCACTTTCTATTGGTAGCTGAAGATAATTCTTGACATTTGAGTGGATCTTTTTCATGATATGATGCTGAAGCAGGTTTTGATTGTGCAGAACCACAATAAGAGACAAGATCATTCCACATGCTGTTTCGTGGTTTACAGGAGAGGCTGTTCCGGAAGATGATTATGAAGACATGGAAGATGATGATGACGACGAAGATGGAGCAGATGTTGAGGATGACAAAGAGGAAGGTGAAGACTATGCGGATGATGATGAGAAAGAAGGAAAGACCAGAAAAAAGATACACTAAGTTTCAAGGTTCACTTGTAGTAACTTCTTTTTTTGGGTTTACTAAAGAAAACTTGAAACTGATGCTGACAATTCTCTTTGTGCTTCCGTATCTACCTTTTAGTCCTTCTGTTACTGAATTTTGAATTAGATGATATTACTTCTTTTTAAGGTATCAACTCTTGGATCTTGTCAATCCTCATGACCAATGCCTGTGATAGTTTCTGCATGATGATAGTCTAGCATGTCAGTTTGATTATCCAAGAGCTGTAACTACTACTTATAGCCATTTTTTAAAAATCTAAACCTAGTAAGTGCTACAACGACACATTTCTGCTACTTGTTTTTAAAATATAAGTAATAGGGGAACTTTTCAAACTATCTTTCCTACTGGTACTTTTCAATTTCGGGATCTGAATTTTTACTCTTTTTAATTTGTAAAATATCTTAAGCAGTGATGGACAGTAATTTAAAATTGAAATATCTGACTGCATAGTAGTTGTTCTTGTTTCTGTTTGTTGTTTTATATTTTTTGTCCTTTGGTCATTTAAAAGGCATCATCTTACTTGCTCTTGCTGTTGTGTGCTACTTGCAGAAGACGGGGTGACCAGCAGTTTTCTACCTACCACACAAACGAATGTAAACCATAGATTCTTTTTGAGAGGGTGACCAGTGGTTTTCTAACCTGGACTGTCATTCAACAAGGAAGGAGAGAAGGAAGAACAATGGTAGTGACAATGGTGGGTTCGACTTCTGCTGTTCTTAATATTTCATCGTCTAGGAATTTGTTGTTTCTTGTGTTCTGTGGAATCGTCTTTGATCGGTTTCACAATGAGGTACTCAAATGTGGTGGTTAGCCTACTGGTTTGGTGATAATAAGGATGATGTTTCTGTCTGTTGTAGCTCTTGAACGTAAGTGTTCTTGTGGAAGTCTTGTGAACAAAAGCTTGAGCTTAGAAGATGGGAGAGAGTCTGTATCTCTGTGGAGGTAGCTTCAAAAGAGAGGGAAGAAAGTGGAAGCATCACAGTGTGCTTTCTTCCCTTATAAATCAAGCATTGTCCTTTTGTGCGCTTTTTTTAATAAAGGAATATATTAATTGAACTGTAAAGTTATCACAAAAACCTGACATGCTTGGGGATAACTGCTCTGATCACTTCAAGATGAGTGATTACAAAACTGGTTCTAGCTTGGAATGCTAGATCATGAGCACATTTATGAGTTTAGGATGTAACATTGAGTTGAGATGCCAAAGTAGCACAGTCGGAGAGTATGCTACTTTGAAGAATTTGCCTAGCTAAGTCTGGTTTGGTTCTAACACTGTCACGGACTTAGTTGAATTTGCTTAAGCCGTATGACACTCTTGCGGTCCTCCCGAAGACTTAGCTGAAATTGTCGAAGTCGTGAAGTAACATTGTTCATTGTTTTGGACTTAGCTGAGATTGTTTAAATCATGAAACATCCAAAGCGTTATCTGTTCGTATAGGATCAATCCTTCTTGTCGAGATAATTAATGGTTTGTACGAGTTCGACCTGAATTCTCGGTTCGTGAAACCACTTCTAGGTTAGTGAAACCTTCCTGTTGTGCTCCTAGCCATGTATTCGGCTTCGATGGGACTGCTCACGTTGCAAGGGATGTTGCGTTGCCTAAGGGTTTGACGTTGTTGGTCCCATCGCGGAGTACATAACCTAAATCAACATTACCAGAGGTAAGGATGATTTAATGTAGTCTCTAGTTATAGCTATACCTCTACACCAAAGGGTGAAGGGATGAGAGCGGCAGTTGCGGAATGTACAATCATTCATGTTTCTCCAAAGAATCTAAAGGGAGTTTGAGGAAATGACATCAGACAAAAGGGATGGCCACTGATTTCCCTTTATAAAGATTACACACGTGGAAGAAATTGGGCTGATGATGAAAAAGGTTTGAGGTCCATGCAGTAGTGGGGTAACCTTCTCCAAAGCAGTTTCCATAGGAATATTTGGACTTTGGGCAAACCAGAAAGTTTTCAAATCGTTTTCCAGCCTTCCCATCCTTAATCTTGGGTGTAAAAGTTTTGCCTCAATAATGTGTATGGACTCCTGGATGAGGCAACCCCCAATTGATGAGGAGTTCAAATCCAAGAGTTATCATCAGGGAGCATAGTAATAATATATGTATGCTTTTGATTCCATCTGTGAGTGCAACATGGAATAAATTATCCACAATAGCTGAGTTCCATTGGTTGTTAGTGACTAGATCAGAAATATAAATGTAGTTGCTAATTTTCTGTACACTGATGAAAGTACTCAATTTGGATATGAAAATATTATGAATCCAATGAGAATCCCAAATGTTAATTGTGGAGAAGTTGCTTATATGTACTCTCAGTTCAATCATTATACTAATTTTATGCCAGGACCAAGAAGCGTTTTCAGAGAGTTGAAGGTTTCATGGATTGATATGATCATACTTGGTAGTCAACAGGTTAACTGACATGGAGTTATCGTGGTTGAGCAGGGGAAGAATTCTCTTGACTGCAATTGAGAGTTTTGTAGGCATATTAAGGACTTTCAACCCCAAACCCTCATCAATTTTAGTTCTAGTAACATTATCTCAAATAATAGGATTGAGCCTTTTAGTAGAGTCAATTGAATTCCAAAAGAAATCATTAGTAATTTTTTAATGACTTAATTAAAAAAGGGTTCTATCCACCATGATATTTTGACGGGCTTCTAAAAGTTTACATAGTTGATAAATATACTATGGTGCTTCATAGGCCATTGACCTTCTTTAGATTAGTGATTTGGCGCTTGATAGTAACATTAAAATGTAAGGGAAAAAAAATTTCTGATCTAGAGTAGTTAGTCTGTTGGTTAGAAAAGGACATGAATGTATCCAAGGCTTTGATAAGATCGGTATAGAAATATGGAAGCCTTTGATCACTCTAATAATGCCATCAGCAAAAATGAATAATAGATTACAAGTGTTAGACAATAATAAAAAGATTGAGGAAACGAGGGTCCCTCTGATGAATGTCCTTCCTCCAAAATCAGTTTGACTAAGATCCATTGATATGAGGGCAAGCTGTCAACCGCTTTTTTCATGTCTAATTTTTTCTTTTAGATTTATGCATGGAATGAGCAAGTTCATTAGCCATGATTATGTTATCATGTATATTCCTACCTGGAACAAGAGTTGCTTGTTCTTGGCTAATAAGTTAATTAAGAAGGGGTTTGATTCTATTGGTTAGAGTTGTGGCCAAAAACTTGTAAATAATATTACACAATGCTTTAGGTCTATAATCTTGAATTTTGGAGGCATTGGGATTCTTAGATATGAAAATAAGCAAAGTTTTATCCTAATTAGCTGCGAGAAAGCTATTTATGTGAAATGAAGAAAAGACTTGTTGATTGAGTTTTTTAGAATATTCCAGTAATAGTTATAGAGTGATATCGTCAGATATTATAGATTTCAATTTCAATGAATAGGGCACACAGATCTTAGTTGCTAAGATATGATTAGAAAAATTTGGGGAGTGAGTGAGAGCAGAAAAGCTAGAGAGGTTGAAAGAACTATCATTCTAAAGTGAGCTATACTAGTACATGAAAGTCAAGCAATATCAACACAGCCAGTAAGTGTGTCACTCTGTTAGAATTATTTGGGTTGATCTTTATAAGGGATCGATCTTCTTGGAACTCAATAAAAATTCTTTCTTCATTGATTTTCTGTACAAAGACTGAAAGATAATTAATCTATTCATAATGAAAATGGTTACAATTATAAATATTTATATAGTATCTCAAAACTCTAACTCCTAATAGGACTCATTCTTTAATTAAACTAAGACTCCTACTAAAACTAAGACTCCATCTCCTCTCCAACAACTAGCCAACTCCTAATCATGATGTGGCCGGCGGCTATAGTGATCTCCAACTCCTAATTTATTTCTTATTCAACTCTTGGAGAGAGTCCTAGCTAGAAGACCCTAGCCGGCCTCTCTTAAGAGGAGAGAGTCGGCCAGAAGACCCCCTTTTCATGAGGACTCCTTCCTTCCATAACTGACCACTTCTTAATAGGTGGTGGCGGTTAATTTAGGGTTTATTATATACATGATTTAATTGACTCTGACCCGTATCCAACTCCGACTTTACTTCAATCGAATCCTAACCCTACTAGGATTTGGATTGATTTATTACAATAGACTCAAATCTCCTCCTAGCCGACCTAATGTCAGGTCTAGGTTGGCCAACATAATCCAATCTAAGAACTCAAAGCAATCGACTGGTCCTAACAGATGGTGATGCATCATGATCTTATAATGCCATGCAATCTCCAATTGGAAGTAGGCCTCCTCATCAACTTGGGTGTCAGGTGGATAGATCTAGACTGAGTCATCCTCTCTAAACTTCTATTTACAGTGAGATTCCTAGAGGATGAGTTGTAATTCTGAATTAGTGTGCAGATTCAATAAGTTATGGCTCCAATGTGATCTCCAATTTTGTAGGGTCCAAAAAAACTAGGAGACTATTTACGTGAGGCTCGAGTTTTCATAGATTCCTGTTGGTATAGCTGAAGAAGAAGGAAGACTCGGTCTTTAATATCAAACTTCCTTCTACTTCGACATTTGGCAAGCAGTTTTTCTTTCTTGCATGGGCTGGCGTGTAGTTATTCTTTAATGGTAGCCAGGCTTTCCTCTGAGATGGTGGTTGCCCTTTAGTAGAGTCCATGGTAATATGGGCCCGAATTGAGTTTGGTGGGAGTAGAAGCTGTAATTTTTTAGGATTTATTGTCATCTCCTCTTTGTGCCATGTCTTGTATCATGCCAAGCCACAAATTCAACAATAGTTAGCATTTCATCGTTGTAGATTGATAGCTTCAGGTGATATAGAGAGAGGGCTTTGCTGATGTAGGCTAGAGGTCAGCCATCTTACATGAGGACAACATAAATTCTGGCTCTCGATGCATCACTCACAAACACTTTGTTGGAGTCGGGTAAAGCTAGCACCGACGAAGAGTAGGGGCTGCAACTTGGCCGAATGACCCATGTTTCAAGCATCTCACAATCCTCTCTATTTCATCTTTCTGGAGGTGAGGATATCGATATGGCCGAATGTTTGCTAGTGGTTTGCCCATAAGAATCAGAATTCGATGATCATACCGTCGGGTAGGAGGTAGGCTACACGGTTCGACAAAGACATCTGAAAATTCAGCAAGCAATTGGAGAAGGTTTGGGTCTTCAATTTTTGTTGGTTCTCCCATAGATTATTGCTGAAGTTGCATTAAGAAGCTGCTATTCACTTTGTGCAAAATTTTCTCCGTTAATTGCATACAAACCGTCATTCGCTTGTGCGTTTCTCGCGTAGGATCACTTGTTTCCCTTTGTTATAAAATTTCATAATTAATTTTGAGAAATTTTATGAACATCACCTAATGTAGTCAGCCATTTGATGTAAAGCACAGTCTCATAATCATTGAGTGGGAGGAGGAAGAAATCAGTAATTATCTCCTGGTCCTATAGTAACAATTTCACCCGTGACCATTTATTTGCGGTCATATTTAAAATTCGACCGTCGATAACCTTAACATCAAACCTGCTCAATCCTTGATATGTAGGACCATCCGAGCAGTAACATTGCTATTCATTAAATTATTAGAGCTTTCGGTATCAATGAGGATGGTGATTGGTTGCTGTTTAAGTAGTCCTCCGACTTTTATCGTCTGCGGGTTCGCGTAGCCAACAAGAGCGTACATTGTACAACTGGTCAGCTACTGTTCTTCCTCCATGACCTCTATTGAATCTCATATTTTGATGATGAAATCAATTGATGAGTGTTTAATTTAACATATGTGTTAGAGAAAATATTGTAGGTCTAACTATGATGGAAGAATTAAGTTACAGCCAGATGATGGGCCAAGATCAAGCTTGGGCATCAGACCGGGGTTTGGATGATGCACTGGTACCTCGTCAGGAGTTCGCTAGGAGTTCGTCGAAGAGATCGGGAAGCTCGCTAGGAACACGTCGGGAGATCGCCAGAAGAAGACTGTAATACTCACCGCAAGAATGCCGGAGGCTACCAAATTGGTAGGAGTTTGTTTAAGCTTGATAGTCATTATTGTTATAATCGTCGAGTCGTAGTTAGGGTTTAAATCCTAATTGAGTTGGATTTGAATGAAATCCAAATCAACTCAATAAGGCAACCGAGTCCACTATGGGGTTTGATTGAGCTCAAGTTGAGCTCAGTTAGTTGACCAGAGAATTGGTCAATATCATGTTCAAGTTGAAATTCGAGAAGTGGAGGGAATCACTTTTTCGGATATTCTGACGGGTAAACCGCTAGTGAGCGACAAGTGAACCACCGCCGTCTAGGTTTTTGGGTGGTTGACGATGGCTGAACCGCCCAGGACCGGTAGGTGAACTGCCCATACTAGGTTCTTGGGCGACTGCAACGCCGATGGCGGTGGGTAAACTACTCGTACCCAGATTTTTCAGATACGTTTGATTTTTGGCTCCAAATTCTAAAGCCATTTGGGGCCTATAAACACCTCAAGTTTTCTTGCATTCCATATAATAATTTGGGGATTATATTCTATGAAAAAATTATGTGTGAATTATAAGAAAAGAAAAGGGAAAGGGAGAGAGCTTAGAGTTAGAAAAATTCTTGAAGTCTCCCTTGTAAGCTCAAGTGTAAGGGTTTATTCTTTACCCAAGGAAGATCGGTAGTGGACGCCAGTGTGCCTCAAGGAGGAGGACTCGGGAGTGGATGTAGGCCGCTTAGTGCCGAACCACTATAAAACTATGAGTTCCTTTTTACATACCTTTCTTACTACTTTTGTATTGATGCTTCCAATTTTATTTATGTTTTGAAAGCAAGGCCTCGAAATCAAGTACTTCACTTACGACAATGCCTATGCCTTATTTGGATTTGCTTGTTACTTTTTAGTCATCTTGAAGCAAGAAGCTTAGCATTTCTTTATAAGATTAAATTGCTTTACATAAACTAAAAGCTTCGGATTTTCCTTTCTTGCTTCAAGCGAAAAGTTTTAAGTTAAAACGAGAACTTACTCTTGCACTAATTCACCCACCCTCTTAGTGCCAATTGATCCTAATAATTGGTATCAGAGTAAGGTAGTTACTCATTGGATTAACACCCACTTAAGTAAATGACTTGTTTTGGTATGAATAAAGGACATTTGATTTTACGTCCTCCCATGTTCAATGAAATAGATTACACATATTGGAAGAAAAGGATGCATATCTTTCTTATTTCTTTAGATCTTGATTTATGGAACATCATAGAAAATTGATTTTAAAAATCTTCCAATCCGATGAATGAGTGGAATGATTTAGAAAGGAAGAATTTTTCCTTGAATGTAAAGGCTATGAATGCCATGTTTTGTGCTCTTGACAAGAATGAGTTTAATCGTATTTCCATTTGTGAATCAGCTTTTGATATTTGACATTCACTAGAAATCACACACGAGGGGACTAGTAGAGTAAAAGAATCTAAGATTAACATTTTAGTTCATAACTATGAGTTATTTCGAATGAAACCAAGTGAGTCCATTGGAGATATGTCCACCCATTTCACAGATGTCATCAATGGCCTTAAAGCACTTGAAAAATATTTTTCAAAATTTTAACTTGTAAGTAAAATTTTAAGATATTTATCTAAAAATTGGGATCCTAAAGTAACCGCTATTCAAGAGGCCAAAGATTTAAATAACTTGCCTCTTGAAGAACTCATTGGCTCTCTTATGATATATGAACTAAATTGTAAAGCTGATGATGAGTTTGATGAATCCCTTCCAAAGAACAGGAAGGATGTAGCACTTCGAACAATAAATGACTCCTTGAGTGAAACCTCGAGTGAAGAGGACCATGATATTACATTATTATCAAGAAAGTTTAAAAAATTTATAAAAATAACAAAAACTATAAAAACTAAAAAAGACCGAAGGACAATATCATATGGTATGAATGCAAAAAATTGAGACATTTCTAAAAAATGAATGTCCTCATTTGAATAAGAAGCCAATACACAAGAAGAAGCACTTTCGGCCACTTGGGATGATTCAATCTCTTCGGATGAAGAAGACCACTCCAAAGAAGAAGTTGCTAACTATGCTCTAATGATGATCAAAGATAAGGTTAGTGATTCATTAAGTGTTTCTTTTTCGAAGTTATTAAATATATTTTATGATTTATTTGATGAGTTTAGAAAACTTAGTAAATCTTTTAAGTTGCTTAAGAATGATCATGATTTGTTAGTTAGTAGACTTAATGAAATGCATGATTCATTAGTATCACATAACACATGTTCTAAATGTGAGATGTTAGATAGTGTTAAATAAGAAAATATTATGCTTAAGATAATATTAAAAGAATTTGAAATTGAGAACAAATCCCTAAATATGATCCTTGCCAATAAGGATCATATTAATAGAAGAAATGACATAGGCTTTATTGGTAATATTCAACAAAATCCAACCATCTTTGTAAAAGGACCTACCTTAAATTATCACAAAAAATCATATGTAATTTTTGTGGAAAAATAGGACATAAGGTAAACAAATGCTTATTTAGAAAATATAATCCACACCAACTAGTTTGGATTCCCAAGGGAACTTCATATAACAAAAAATAATTAGAAAAAAAAGATAAAGTTCTTTTTGTAATACCCAATGTAAAATGAGTGTCTGAATTAAATATATCTTTCTTATAGGTTTGTTTCAAAATTAAAGCTAGGAGCCCTGAATAATGCTTTAGATGTCAAGATATATAACTTGAGATCTAACACTTTTTCAATCTCACTAGCCTAAATACCAACAAGATTAATTATTAAAAATAAAAATGAATTTTTATTATTATAATATCTCTCATTTTAAAAATATTTATAATGATCTATTTTAAATTGTAAATGAGGATTTTTCTAATAATAGATTATTTGTAAGGACCTATTTATAAATATTAGGATTTGTTTAAAAGATTATTGCTAGGGACCTAAATGTGAATCTTAAAAATATGAAATAAATTATGAAAGGTTTACATTAAGTTAAAATAAATAAATAAATAATAAAGAAAATATGGTGAGGACATGTGTTACCACCTTGTTTAAAGTAGTGCAACTGGTGCATGTGCATAGGTGATACAAAAGCACATTGCATGCATGTTTACCACCTATCAACCTATATGTTAGCTTAAATAATTAACAATTAGAGAAAAAAAAGGGTTTTGGCTGTGACGTGAACTTTAGGAGAAGAAGAAGAAGAAGAAGAAGAAGAAGAAGAAGAAGAGAAGGAAAGAAGTGGAAATTTTGAGATTGTGATCTGATCCACACCTTTGGGATCAAAATTTGTAAAGGCAAGTCTTCTAACCCCATCTTATATAATATCTTCTATCTTTTTTTACTAAAATTTATCCCTGTTCTTACTTTGATTATGAGAAAAATTTGAGATAAAACTGAAATCTCTTTTGTTGGATGCCTAAGTATGAATATGTAATATTGTCAAGATTATGACCTGGCTACCTTGTTCTTATTGTAACTTTTAGTATAGATCTCTGATTTGGACAAAATTTAACTTCTTCAAAAATAAATTCACATATATTTCTTTTGAAACTAAGCTTAAAGAATTTAGAGCTCATTTGCTAGCCCAAACATTCGTTTCAATTGAGTATATAAAATCTGTAAAATAGAGTTTGTACCTCCTCACCTTTCATCACTATATTGCTTATATCATTCTCCCGGAGTCTCTGATTTATGCAACACTAGATTTATTAGAAAATAGACTCATAGATCGTTCATTTGATATTAGGATTAGAAGATTTGGAGTCCAAATAATTATCAAAATTTCTCTTTTGTTAGACTTTATGGATTCTGTAAAACAGAGACTATGATTTCAGACCTTTGGCTGCCAAATCATCTACAACTTTTTGTAAAAATTTTTAATTTGTATAAAACTTATTTTATTTGAAAGTAGATTGATTTAGCTTTCTAAAGATACCCTTTTTGAGTAATTTAGAGCATATTTTATTATTCAAAATATCTTTGAGATGTATCTTATGAATTCTGTCAGAATAATGATTGTATCAGTTTTGCCCATTCTTGCTTCATCCATTTCAAAATTGAATTCTCTAATACTCTTGCCTTTGATTTCCTTATATATCTGAATATGTTATATATTAATTAATGTTACACTATATTATTTTATTTAGGCACATGTATAATTTATTGTTCCGCATGTGCTTCTGATATAAGCCAAATTCATTGCTCATGTCCTTTTGTACTCTGGTGTTTGTGAGATATTATGGACCTTTGCCATAAATGGTAAAGTGTATGTTATGCTTAGAGCCTGTGATGCTCTACTATGTTTGGTGGTCAGATGGACCATATTATATTTGTGATCCCACTTCACCATCTATGTTTTTGATATATTATCAGATCATATTCTGTCAATGATCCAATTAAAGCCCATCCTTCAATTGAGCCTTATAGTATTAATTAAATTCTTATGCACTCTTGTTCTTTATTCTTTGACTACCTGAATACAAATTATGAATGTTTATGTTGACATTGTATTGCTTCATATTAGTACATGTATATTTCATTGTTCCACATGTGCTTCCGATATATGCCACTTTAATTGCTCATGTCCTTTTGTACTCTAGTGTTTGTGGGATATTATGGACCTTTGCCAAAAATGATAAAGGGTATGTTATGCTTGGAGCCTGTGATGCTCTACTATGTTTGGTGGTTAGATGGACCATATTATGTTTGTGATCCCACTTCACCATCTATATTTTTGATATGTTATCAGATCATATTCTGTCTATGATCCAAATAAAGCCATTCCTTCAATTGAGCCTTACAGTATTGCTTAAATTCTTATGCACTCTTGTTCTTTATTCTTTGATTATCTGAATACAAGTTATGAATGTTTATGTTGACATTGTATTGGTTCATATTAGTACATGTATATTTCATTGTTCCGCATGTGTTTCCGATATATGCCAATTTTATTGCTCATGTCCTTTTATACTCTGGTGTTTGTGGGATTTTCTGGACCTTTGCTAGAAATGGTAAAGGGTATTATGTTCAGAGCTAGCTATACTCTTGTCTGCCCTACTGACTTCACTCAGATGTGGGTGGATGGAGCTCCTAGACGTGGGAGACTTATATTTGGTAGTTATTCAGCGATGGATGATCCACATTCTGTTTATGGTCCCACTTCACCATCTATGTCTTTGATATGATATCCAAAGCATTGCTTATGAGTTTGTTTCTACGCTTTGAATAAGAATGAATGAATGCTATGTTTGATATGATATTGAGCTTCTGTTCCTTAATTGTTCATTTGATAAGCTTTGAGATTATTCATACACCATTGATATGCTCCGAAATATGTCCTATGTACCTCTGATATGCTCCAAATCATTTCACATACCATTGATATATTCCGAAACTCTTTATGCATCATTGATATGCTCCGAAATATTTTATTTGCCATTGATATATTCTGAAATATTTCATGTGTTTGACATGCTCCTAACTATTTTGAATGTCATTGTTACATTTCTGTAATGTTTCATTTGCTATTGATATATTTTGAAATATTTCACACACCATTGACATGTTCTGAAAGCTATCCTTCTTTATCTTGGATATGTTAGTCACTTGCTAAGCTCTATATACTCACCCTATTGTTATATAAATTTTACATATTAACTTGTCGCTTACAGAAAAAGTTAGAACTGAGCTGAGATAGTGGAAAGCTATGTAGATTTTGGACAAGTCTTGTTGGGAGATGTTATATAAGAATATTTTGTATGTAATAAAATATTATAGATAAATATGAACTGATATATCTTGTAAAAAAGTTAGAATACCTCTTAGTGTAGAATTTTTAAATATTAAGTTTTACAATCATATGAAGTGGTAGAAAATGGTTGGTTTTGCATTTGTATAGATTTCTAAGACTGATGGTTTTATAAGTGTGATTAATATTTTTGGTTAAGTTAATCATTGAGTTTTATGGATTATCGAGTGATGTGGTGTAAGATTTATAAACTGCACAGGTTTTCTGAATGGATGTGAATGATATTTGAAAATATTTAATTAGTATCCTCAATTTTAGTTTGGATTCTGGGTTCGGATTGTGGATGAATTATATTATATTTCTGATTAAGACAGGGTCACCCCTCTCGAATGCGATATAATTCGGGGGGCGTGACAATTATGTTTAATCTTGATGATACATGACCCTTCCATACTATAATTAGATCAAAGAAAGGTTAGTTGTCTTAAATAATAGTTATACGTATAAAAGGAATATTTTGATTATGACTATTGTACTAATTTATATGATTGTATTGAGTTATTTTAATGTTTTGTGTTGATTTTGAACCTAAAAATCATATATGAAATCATCTTTTTTAAAAAGAAAATTTTCTTGATAACATGATGGAATCATTCAATATAAAAAAAATCTTTGGATTTTGTTTGAAAAATATCTTGTTATGATGACTTCATGTGAAGATGCGTTTCTTATTTAATTATCTTATTATGATAACCTTGATTGATGATATGTCAGTAAAACTTATGAAAAATCATTGAATATTAGAGGAATTTTGATGATCAAGGTCTAGTTAAATGCATTGATTAATTTGAGCTATCTATTGCATATATACAATGTTTAGTTAAAAAAATAAAATGGGAAAGAATGAGGGAAAATGTGTACCAACGGTTGAACCGCTGGTTCAGCGGCTGAACCGCCAGACCCTGCATGGCTGAACCGCTCAGTGTGTGGTTCAACCAACCGAGACCCAGGTTATAAAAAGTCACTTAGGGCCGGTGGTGAAACTGGCCCTAAGCACCCTCACCCCTCTCTAAAACCCCATTCACTCCTTCTCCTCTAAAACATCAAGACTCCCTACTCTTCAAAACCAAGGATTTCTGTATATCTCTAGGAGATCTAACTAAAGGTAACTCTCTAAACTTCTCTCAAGTTGTTAAGATTATTTTTACCATTCTTCTTGTAAAATCTATATAGAATGACCCCTAGAAGATCCTCAAGGGACAAGGGAAAGAGGAGATTAGAAGAAACCTACGATACCAATATTTTTGATTCCTATGAAAATGCTATGAAATTTTCAATCCTTGAATATAGAAGTGTCCTTAAGGGAAAATATGTTGATCTAAGTGATCTAAGAAATATAGAACCAATCCAATGATTTACAAATTTAGAAGCCTTACCCATTCTTCAAGTGAATCAACTCATCTACCCAAGACTAGTTAGATTATTCTATAATAACATGCATGTAGATGAAAATGAAATAACTTCTACATATCTTTTGGGACACCATATAGATATTAATGATAATTTAATTTGTAACCTAATAGGCATCCCCGAAAAAAGAAATGGTTGTTACTTTAGGGGACAATAGGATATGGGCTCTATAGGTGACACTTTGAAGCTTTAGGAACTGGTTTCGAAAATCCTAATCTAGCTATTGTACCAAAAAGTTGTGAACATATACTATCCTTTAATACAAAGTGCTTCATCATATAGTAATGAGTATCTTACTTCCAAATTAATTTCATCATGATGAACTAAATCAAATAGAACTAGGTACCATGTACTAGATAATGAAGGAACAAGATAATTATTTTTGGTATCTCATAAGACAGAACATGATTGATCTTGCAACCAAGGACTTGATGCTACCTTATGGTGGATTAATCACTAGACTATTACATGCTCATGATATAGTCATTCCACTAGATGAAGAAATTATTAAAATAGATAGGTATCATGTAATCAAGAGGAATCTTTTAAGGAGATTTAGGTGTGTTGAAAGACATGGTATATAGTTTAAATAGCCTAGAAAGATTGATTCTTCCCCACCTAAACCTAAACGTGAGACACCTATCCTTAGGAGAAGCCCATCTCTTCCTACCAGTCCTCTTGAGGCACCGCCCATGATGCAGCCATGACCTTCTTTTTCTAACGAGTCTATTATGAACCGGATGAAATGAATTGAGCTACGCCAAGATAAATTAATGACTAAGATGGTGCAGATCCAATGACAGCTCTACGCTTTATCTAGCTATTTTAGATTACCACCATCTGAGTAATTATATTCGGTGGAACTCGATATTTTGTACTAATCATACACTCATAATGTACTCCTTTTTTGGTCAACACCTTCTTGTGGCATGAACTTACTTATAAACACTTGTTACCTAGAAGTATCTTCTAATGCTTTATGTTGCAATCTTTTTGATATTGGAATTTGTTAATACTAAGCATCAATTAGCAGATATTTTTATAAAACCCTTAAATAAAGAATAATTAGATTTTTCTTAGAAGATAATTTGAAATGCTAAATCATGAAAATATATAAATTGCTTGATTTATTGCTAATCTAAATTTCATGAGATTAAGTCAATTTTTTTAGTGATAATATCTTGAAAACTCTCTTCATATTCTTTATCTTATTGTTCAGAAAAAGGGGAGAAAATTTACATATTTTGCTACTTTACAGATTTATTTGGTACGCTTGCTTGAAATTACATAAGATGATTTTAAATGCATGAGTAGCTCTTAAAATTTTGAATCGTCTTATCTTGGATCTTTGAGCTTATCTTTGAAATTCACCTCTAAAAAATTGAGAGCTATACTTAATGATGTTTTACAACTCCTCCCTTATTTTCTTTCCTTCTTTTTCACAAGAGGGAGAAAATTCTTTATGACTCATGTCGTATTTTACAAAGGGGGAGCAAAAACTCATGTGTCTTAAAATCTTTAGCCCTCTATTGCACCATTTTATTGATACCAAAGAGGGAGAAATGTACATTAATGACACATGATATTGATGATATACATTGATAGCACATGATGATAATGATATACATTGATGACACATGTTATTGATCATATACTTGGATATCTTGGATATGGATACATAATTCTTTTTGAAATTCATGAAAATCTTTGATGAGTTGACAATTCAAAAGTAAATTTTTGTTGATGTATGAGTGTCTCATTGCAATCCTTGAAATATTATTTACTTGAAATATTAATTACGTCATGATACTTGAATTCAAGAGTTTACGTTTCTCTTGAATTTAAGTTTTCCTTATTATGGCATGGATTTAGGAGTAAGGTTTAACTCCCATCATCAATTGATTGTCATCATCAAAAAGGGGGAGATTGTTGAATCTCATATTTTGATGATGAAATCAATTGATGAGTGTTTAATCTAACATATATGTTAGAGAAAGTATTACAGGTCTAACTACAATGGAGGAATTAAGTTACAACCAGATGATGGGCCAAGATAAAGCTTGGGCATCGGGCCAGGGTTTGGACGATGCAGTGGGACCTCAGCGGGAGTTCACTATGAGTTCGCCGAAGGGATCGGGAAGCTCGCTAGAAACATGCTGGGAGATCACCGGAAGAAGACCGTAAGACTCGCCACAAGAATGCCAATGGCTGTCGGATTGGCGGGAGTTAGGTCTTATTTAAGTAATAAGGCAATCGGGTCCACTATGGGGTTTGATTGAGCTCAGGTTGAGCTCAGTTAGTTAACCAAAGAATTAGCCAACATTAGGTTCAAGACAAAATTCGAAAAGTAGAGGGAACCACTTTTCTAGAGATTCCGACGGGTAAACCGCTAGTGAGCGACGGGTGAACCGCCACCACCCAGGTTTTCAGGCGACTGACGACAGCTGAATCGCCCAGGACCAGCAGGTGAACCGCCCATACTAGGTTCTTAGGCTGCTGCAATGCCGATGGCGGCGGATGAATTGCCAGTACCCGGATTTTTTCAGATACATTTGATTTTTGGCTCCAAATTCTGAAGCCATTTGGGGCCTATAAACACCCCAAGTTTTCTTGCATTCTATATAATAATTTGGGGATTATATTCTATGAAAAAAATTATGTGTGAATTATAAGAAAAAGAAAAGGGGAAGGGAGAGAGCTTAGAGTTAGAAAACTTCTTGAAGTCTCTGTTGTAAGCTCAAGTGTAAGGGTTTGGTCTTCACCCAAAGAAGATCGATAGTGGATGTCGGTGTGCCTCAAGGAGGAGGACTTGGGAGTGGACGTAGGTCGGTTAGTGCTTAACCAATATAAAACTATGAGTTCCTCTTTGCTTACCTTACTTACTACATTTATATTGATGTTTCCAATTTTATTTAGATTTTGAAAGCAAGACTTCGAAATCAAGTACTTCACTTACGACATTACCTATCTCCTTATTTGGATTTGCTTGTTCTTTTTGAGTTATCTGCAAACAAGAAGCTTTGTATTTCTCTATAAGATTAAATTGCTTTACTTGAACTAAAAGCTTTAGATTTTTCTTTCTTGCTTCAAGTGAAAAGTTCTAAGTTAAAATGAGAATTTACTCTTGCACTAATTCACCCACCCCCCCTCTTAGTGCCAATTGATCATAACAACCTCCTCATCATGCTCCTGGACCTCCTCCTCTAAACATTCAATAGGTTCAATCAGTAGAAGACATCCCTTTTTATAGCGATGGTTATAGCTCTATGGTCCGTTGCAATGCCAACAAAGGCCCTTCGCCGATCTATCACGAAGTTTGTCTCTTGTCAATTTATTTGGCAATGAAGGATGGCTTGGAGCAGGGAGTGCTGAAGGTTTATATATTGCTGGTCTAGGAGTGGTCCTCGTCCTTCGAGTGTCTTGGTTGAGCCGCTCCTCTTGGATTTGGACGAAGGAGATTGCGGCCATCAAAGTGCAGGGCGTCTGCACTTTAACTTCTCCTCTTATTTTCGACTTGAGTCCTTCGATGAATATCCCTAATAATTATTTATCAGATCAATCACAAATGAGGTTAGATAATCTCTCAAACCTGGTTTGGTATTCTTAGATCATGGAGGTTTGTTCGATCTTCGCAAGTTGTCCATTGATGTTCTCGTACTCGGTCGGTCCAAAGCGGATTGCAACCCACTTTTGAATTATCTCCATGTCAGGAATCCTTGGGTGTATTCAAGCTAATTGTATTACTAAATTGCATCCCTTTCGAGATGGATTATAGCGATGTCCACCATGGAAGCATCCGAGGTTTGATGATTTCAGAAGTAGCATTCCGTGTGTGAAAGCCATCCCGTCGGGTCTCTTTCTTCCCATTGACGGAAGTCCACCCTAATACATGACTGTATTATATCTGAGGCTTGTTCTTCCTTCTCTGGAGGCCTCTATAAACTTTCATCTTATTGAAATTTTGTTGGACTCAGAGATCGTCCAATTCTTAATTCTGCAAATACGTCACACAGTCTATCCTCCATGCGTGATTCAAGCCGTGATTCAAAGGCCTCCAACTTGGCACCATTCAGATCTACTGATGCCATGGCATAAGATTCTAGATCTGTAATGTCAGAATCCTTCTCTTGCTATTAGGTCAATGGTATAAACTAGTTGGGTGGACTGGTGGCCGTAAGAGGTGGTGGATTAAGGGTAGATGGCTGCGGTTTTGGGCTGAAAGGTTGCTATTTTTTGTTGCTGTTAGGGTTATGATTTAGAGTTGTTGTTGGAGTTGTATAGGGGGTTTGATGGCCGAGGGTTAAGGTTAGAGGAATGGCTTTGGGTTGCTGTTGATAACAGCAATGGATTTGGTAGGGCTTGGTGGCCAAAAGGGTGATGGATCAAGGTTGCGGTTTAGGATTAATATCTTGCAATTTAGGTTACTGTTGGTGCTATAGTTTGAGGGTGTTGTGGAGGCTATAAAGAATTTTTGTGGCAGTGGTTTGAGGCTAGGAAGGAAGGTTTAGGGTCGTTGTTGGGGAAAGCAACCAGTTTGGTGGCTGCGGAAGATAAAGATTGATGGTGGGGGTTGCGGCTGTGGTAGATTGCTGTTTGGGCGATGGTTTTTATTGCTGTTTGGGTTGGCTGTGGATTATATAAATAAGCTACGGTAGCTTCATCTTTCCCCGGAGATAAGCTACTTCTAAAGTGTTATATCTCGTCGAACTCACCATGGTTGTTGATCTCAGGTGACTTCCACGACTTTCCCCAGGATCAGACAGTGATGCTTAAAAACTTCATTGATGATGACCTTCGATCTATGGCCCAAGATCGCAAGAAAATTGAGCCCCTCTAGTGGCGAAATCAGAAAAGGGGAAGGATCATTCGCAGGACTCAACGAAGTATGAACATCATCCCTCTCATTATAAAGAAAGATGCATCACCTTGGCCAAGTGGAACTATAGCTCTCACGACCACGATGTCGTCCATAACAAATAATGGCTAGATGTTTATCATTGGAGCAGACACATCCATAGTAGGGGTCAGCACCATCCTCATCCAAGATGATCAACAGCATGAAGAAGTGAAAATAGGCCCCAAAAAATCACCACTCCTACCCACCTCAGACTTAGATCAGGCTCACACCATTAGAGATTTTATCAGAGGACAACCCTCACTCCAAAAGAAGGCATAACTTCTATTATAGAGCAACCACGTGGCAGCCCATGCAAGGAAGAAACTTTCCCTTGACAAATGCTAGAGAAGAAGAAAGTTACCTGAGAAAGATCAAGTCCCATTTCATCTCTAGCTCCACCAACACGAAATTCAAGTCTCAAGAAAGTGATCTTCCGATTTCTTTGGGCCTTGCAAAATTGGGGATCACATTGGGGCCCTAACACAGAGGTTAGATCCGTGCACCAGATCAAAATTACAGTTGATCCTCTAGTTATTCCACCTCAAATATAAATTTAAAGATGATGACTCAACTCAAATTCTTCCAACTAACACCCAAGCTGATGAGGAGCTGAAGACCCGGTTCCTATAGTTCATGGACCCTCAGTCTTGAGGACAAAGCTGATTTTAAGAGGGTGGGTTTGATTGGACTCCAGCATGGTTGAGTCCTAATCTCTCTATAAGTAGTCAATAAAATCCTATGAGATTGTAATAAAACCCCACCTAGCCACTTCTATCCTATAAAGAACTGTGGTTAGGGTTTAGATTGGGGCCTTAGGGTTTAGTAGCCATCGCCCCCTTTACTAGGCTGGTCGGCCAGGGTTTCCCCCTGCTTAGGTCAGCTAGAGAGCCAACCTAGCCACCACATGTTCCCTCTAAGACATGTAGGCTATAGAAGGGGTAAAAGGGTAATTTTAGTTAGGTAAACACCCTTTAGGGCTAGGGTTTGGAGCCCTATATAAGCATGTAGCCTCCACATCTTTTTATCAAGTAATCATCTATTTTATTTCAGCCTTGTGCCGAGTCTAAGAGGGAGGAATCCCTACAGCGTTCCAAGGGTTGATCCCCCTCATGAGTCAAAATCTATAGAGCTATTTCTGGGGTTCTATCATCTTCCTCTGTGGCTTCCTCTTCAGGTTTGAGGCCTTCTTCAGATGGTTCACTGTCCTCATCCTCCTTGGTTCAATCACAAGGAGCCGACCCTTTTTGCAGCGATGTTCTCGGCTCTAATGTTCATCGCAGTGCCAACACATCCCCTTGGCCGAACATTCACGAAGCTCGTCTCTTGTTAATTTTGTTGGTGCAGGGGCTCGGATGGTAGTAGAGGGGGCTGTAGGCCTTGGCATGGCTAGTCGGGGAGTGACCCTTGTCTTTCATACCTCGTGGTTCAATTGTTCTTCTTGGATACGTGCAAAGGAAATCACTGCCATAAGAGTGTACGGTTGTCGCGCCTTTACTTCTCTTCTAATCTCTAGCTTTAGGCCCTCAATAAAAGTCCCTAAATGTTATTTCTTAGACCAATCCATAGTTTTTGGTTAGATAAATGTTCAAACCTTGTTTGGTATTCTTGTATTGTAGAGGTTTGACGAATCTTTGTCAATTGTCCGTCGATGTTGTCTGAAGTGGTTTAGTAGTCCTTCCTTGAATCGCTGCCAAGAGAGACCTCCATGGGTGTGCTTAAACTAATTGAACCACTGAATAGCATCTGCCTCGAGGTGAATGACAGTAATCTCCACTTGTGTAGCATCGATGGTTCAATAGAATAAAAAATAGCACTCCGCACGTGAGATCCATTTGATTGGGTCTCCTTCTTTCCATCTTGGGAAGTCAACCTTCATGCATAGATTATTCTGATCAGGGATGATGTGTCCATGTTCTTGAGGATCATCTCACCGATCTAAAGTCTCTCCATGCTGTGACTTCCTCGAACTTAATGGTCGGCTTATGCTGAATTCGATGAAAAGAGATCGCATCTTCTCCTCTATGTAGCTTTCAAAAGCTTCGAACTTGGCATCGATGGCCTCCTCTGATACCATGGTGTATGCATCTAGATCTATAATATTGAAATCTTTCTTTTGTTGTTGGGTTTATGGCATGAGAATTTTTGGAGAGGGGATGACCGGTTGGATGAGTGGATCGGTTTATATGGGAGTAGGCTGCAGTTTAGGGCTGATTTGGGTGGCTGTTTGGGATCAGTTTAGGGTGCAGTTTGGAAAGATTTTTGGTGAGGATGGTAGGGTTTGTAGATGAGAGAAAGAGAATTAAAAATCCTATAAAAGATAGCACTCAAATCCGATAGAATTCGACGAAGAAAGGTGATGCGATGTGTTATCCTGCTGAACAGATTTTACGTTAGAGAAACGATGAATTCTTGACATAAATTCCAGAGAAATATCAAGAAAATATGCAAAAACCCTCGGTTCAGATATGATTGACAAAGTTTTGGTAGCATAATGGTATAGAAATAGGGCAAAAGATAGAAGATAGATCCTTCATCGTAAAATTCCAACACTACATGACGATGAATGAAGGCACAATAAAACCGATTTCAGAAAGAATTTTTCCTAGAAATCAATTTTTGATGAAATCTAAGTTGATTTATATAATTGTATAAAAATTATGGCAATAAAGGAGAAGAAATAAACTACTTTCTAGAGGCAAATAGGCAACTGAAATTTTTTGCAGCATTTCACCTTCACAACAACGATAACATTTGCGACGAACGAAATTTGTAGTAGATAAAATTTGAAAAAATTCTTCAACATGTAAGGTAAAGGATCTTGTAGTATTAAAGAGGCGTGGGTGATAAAAATATACCAGAATTCTAGATGTTGACGCAGAGGACAGTAGCAGATTGATAGATTTGTGGCTTGGTGGGCGATGGTGGAAGCGACGTCAAAAGCAATTGTTGAAATTGTTTAGGAAGGTGAAGGTGGTAGAGATGGCTATAGGGTAGCAGGAATGCGGCTCTGATACCAGATGATAGAACCCTAGAAGGAGCTTTATAGATTTTGACCCTTGAGGGAGATCAACCCTTGGAACATTATAGGGGTTCCTCCCTCCTAGACTCGACACAAGGCTGAATAAAAGATGATAATTGCTTGATAAAAGAGATGGAGCAGCTACATCATTATATAGGGCTCTAAACCTTAGCTCATGGGGTGCTTACCTAAGTAAAATTACCCCTTTGCCCTTCTATAGTCGACCTGTCTAAGTAGGAACAGGTGGCAGCTAGGTTGGCTTTATAGTCGACCTAAGTAGAGGAAAACCCTGGCTGACTAGCCCAGTAAAGGCGGCGGTGGCCACTAAACCCTAAGGCCCCAATCTAAACCCTAACCATACTTCTTTATAGGATAGAAGTGGCTAGGTGAGGTTTTATTATAATTTTATAGGGTTTTATTGACTACTTCTAGGGAGATTAGGACTCAACCCTACTGTAGTCCTATCAACGTTCCTCTTAAAGTTCTTTAGTTTTGATTTGTGAGATCAATTTCATGTTCATCTTTGCATGGCCTAATCTCCTATGACAAAGCCATGCATCATTGTTTAAAACTGAAAAATAAGTTTTGTCATAAAAATCATCATGATCAATAGTATAAATATTATTATTCCTTAAGGCAATCATAGATTTATTCTTATTTAGTATGTCTATAATACAAGTATTAGATTCAAATTTAATATTATATCCCTTATCACACAATTGACTAATGCTTAGTAAATTATGTTTTAAATAATCTACTAACAAAATATTTTTAATCGACATATTTAATTTGTTACCAATATTTTCAATGCCAATGATCTTTCCTTTACTGTTGTCTCTAGAGGTGACATATCCTTCGTCTCGACTAGTGAGCTTTGAGAAGTGTGTTAGATCTCTGGTCATGTGCCTTGAACATCCACTATTAAGACATCATCTTTTGCTCCTAGCTCTTGTTTAGAGACATACCTACAAGAAAGAGAGGTTTACTTTAGGTACCCATTTAAGTTTGGTACTTCATGGTTAGATCTACCTTTCGTGACTTTTGACATCCAATCATTTATAGTTCCCTTAGGAACCCAAACTAATTTATGAGAACCATATTTTTTAAGAGAGCATGTATAAACATAGTGACCAAATTTTTCATAAAAATTACATTTAACTTTAGGAAGAATATATAGTATGGGTCCTTTTATAAATTTTGTTGGCTTTTGATATATGTTACTACTCACAAAGCCAATTACTTATTTTCTTGATACTCAACCTTGATTAGTAAGAATCATGTTCAATAACTTGTTTCCAATTTTAAATTTTTCTAATTTTTGTTGTAAGAACATATATTTTTTAGTGATTCTAACTCTTCACATTTAGTATAAGATATTGACATATAGTTGTCATACTTATTTTTTAATTCATCAAATTCATTAGAGAGAAATACATGATCCTTTTTTAGCAATTTATATTACTTACTAACTTTTTTAAGTTCATTATACAAATCATGAAATGCATCAAATAATTCATCATAAGATAAAGATATTTTGGAAGAGTCAATCACCTCATCGTTCAAGGCCATCAAAGCATAGTTTGCCACTTCATCTTCATTGGTTTGCTCTTCGTCTTGTAATGCATTTGATTCATCCTATGTTACCATGAATGTTTTATTCTTCTTTTGGGTTGACAACTTCTTCTTTAGTTGTGGACACTCATTTTTGAAGTGGCCTAGCTTTTTATATTCATAACATATGATTAGATCTTTATTAGGTTCATTTTCATTCTTACCTTCTCGTCTTATAGAATTAGTTTTGTTTCTCCTCATGAATTTTTTGAATCTTCTATTAAGGAATGCATTGAATTTTTTGTTTCACTCGAGTAGTCTTCTTTAGTTCTAAGTGTAATATCCTTCCTATTCTTTTGGAAGGTTTTCCGCTTATTCATCATGTGCTTTATATGTCATTTCATAAGTCATTAAAAATAGTATGAGTTCTTCAAGAGTATAGTTATTCAAGTCCTTTACTTCTCGGATAGCAAATTAATTTTGGATCCCAACATTTTAGAAGAGATCTCAAAATCTTATTTACTAATTCAAGATTAGTATAACTTTTCCAAGAGGTTTTAAACCATTGACAACATCTGTAAAACAGGTGTACATATCACTAATGGTTTTGCTTGGCTTTATTTTAAATAATTCATAACTATGTACCAAAACATTAATTTTTCATTCTTTAACTCTACTTGTGCCTTCATGAGTAACTTTAAGTTTGTGCCAAATATCATATGCAGTATCAACAGTATAAACATGATTAAACTCATTTTTGTCTAAAGCATAAAATAAAGCAGTCATGGCTTTAGCATTTAAAGAAAATATTCTTTTTTCAAAATCATTCTCTTCATTTATTGGTTTAGAGGATTTTTGAAAGCATATTCAATTACGTTCAGTAGATCAAAATCCATAAGAAGTAAGAAAATATGTATTCATGTTTTCTAATATATGTAGTCTATCCCATTGAGCATAGGAGGACGAGTGATGGAGTGACCCTCTTGGTTGCCCAAAAAAGCCATTAGATCTCTCTCGGGTGTTAAGCAACTGAGAGAACCAAGCTCTAATACCAATTATTAGGATCATAAAGGAACTAAGAGGGGGGGAGGGGGGGGCGGTGGGGGTGTGGGTGGGGGGGGGGCGGGGGGGGGGGGAGGTTTGAATAGTGCAAGTGCTGAAACTTTGGTTTAAGAAAAACTTTCGCTCAAGTAAAAATAATATCGAAAGTGTTTCGTTCAAGTAGAGTAAGGGAACAATTTAATCTTATAGAACGATGCTAAGTTTCTTGCTTAAAGAATGCTCAAGTAAGAACATGCAAATCCAAAAGGAAAGATAAGAGACACTCACAAATTTATAGTGGTTCAACCACAACTTGGCCTACATCCACTCCCTGAGTCCTCTTCACCGAGGTCCACTACCAATCTTCTTAGGGTGAAGACTAAACTCTTATACTTCCCACTCTTCTTTTTACAAGCTTAGGAGAGGAACCTTACAAGCTTTACACTTCCAACTCACAAGGGAGACATTTACAAAAATTACAATACTTTTGCTCACTCCCTTGCCCCTTTTCTTTTTCTTGCACAATTTTAGCACACAATATTCATAGAATTTCTAGCCCAATTATTATGCTCAATGCAAGAAGATTTGGGGTATTTATAGACCCCAACTGGCTTCATAAATTGGAGTAAAATATTCAAACATATCTGAAAAATTTGGGTACGGGCAATACCACCATCGGCGCCGCCGGTACTACCGTCGAAAGTTGCCTTGATAATAGGGCAATGGCGGTACTGTTGAATCTCAGATTTTGATGATGAAATCAATTGATGGGTTATTGATCTAACAAGGTTATTAAAGTTGATTGATGTAGGATTAACTACGATAGAGAGAAAATTATAATCAAAGGTTTGGACAAAGTTAAGTCCAGGCATCAGGCCAGAGTGAGGACGATGCAGTTGGGAACTCACATGGAGTGCGTCAAGAGCTTACTGAGGGTATCAGGAGCTTGTCAGGATGGCACAAGGGAGTTCGTTGGAAGAAGACTGAGACTCGTCGGAAGATTATCGGGGGTAGCCGAAATGCTTATCGGGAGTTGGAAACGTCTTGATTGGATTTGTTGGCCATGTTGATTATAATTAATTAAGTCATAGTTAGCATCATTAAGGTTGAGTCCTACTTGGGTTAGATTTGAAAGGATCCAAATTAACTCAAGTGAGGCTAACCGGGTCCACTATAGAGAGTGAATTGAGCTCAGGTCGAGCTCTATTGGTTGACTTGAGAAGTGGTCAATAGAAGGTACAAGTCGGGATTAAAAAAGTGGAGGGAATCACTTTTTCAGGATTTTCAGCGGTTGTACCATTGGTGGGTGATGGTTGTACTGCCCAGGTCGATGATTGTATCGCCCAGGTCGGCGGTTGAATCGTCGTCACCCTATTTTTCAAGTTGCTTTTAGCGGTGGTGTCGCCGTTGGCGTCGATGGTGGTACCACCCATACCCGACTTTTTCAAGTGCATTTGAAATTTTTGCTTCAAATTATGAAGCCAATTGGGGCCTATAAATATCCAAGTTTTCTTAGATTTCACATAACAATTTTGGACTAGAAATTCTGAGAAAAAATTATGTGTTAAACTTGTAAGAAAAATAAAAGGGATAGGGGAGTGAGGAAAGTATTGAAATACTTGTAAATCTCTCTTGTAAGGTTGTAAGGTTCATCTCCTAAGCTTGGTAAAATGAGAGAGGAAGCTGTAAGGGTTTGATCTTCACCAAAAGAAGGTTGATAGTGGACGTCGGTTGGCCTCGAAGAAGAGGACTCGGGAGTGGACGTAGGCCAACTTGAGGCCGAAGTACTATAATTGTGAGTGTCTTTGCTTTCTTTACTTATTATTCTCTATTTCTCTCAAGTTGCTTATAATTAAAATCAAGCTTCAATATCTCTACTTCTTTCAATTGACTCTTAATCAATTTTATCGAAATATCAAAAGAAGCTATGTTGTTCACTCTTTACTTTACAAAAGCAAGGTTTTTAAATCGATCACTATTTCGCTTGCACTAATTCATCCCCCCCTTCTTAGTGCTAATTGATCATAATAATTGGTATCAGAGCCAAGTGCTATTCATTGGACTAAAAACACAAGTGAGTAAGTGGCTTCTTTGGGCATAAATCAGGGATATTCTATTGCACGTCCACCCATGTTCAATGCGACGGATTTTATTTACTGGGAAACTAGAATGAGAATTTTCTTGATTTTCATGGATTTTGATTTATGACATATTGTAGAAAATAATTTTAAAAAATCTTCTAAGCACATGAATGAATAAAACAAATTAAAAAAAAAAGCTTTTTCATTGAATGCAAAGACTATGAATGCCTTATTTTGTGCTCTCAACAAAAATAAATTTAATCGAGTTTCTATTTATGAAACTACCTATGATATTTGTCATACACTAGAAATCACACACAAAGGCATTAGTAGAGTTAAAGAATCCAATATTAACATTTTGGTTCATAGTTATGAATTATTTAGAATGAAACCATGTGAGTCCATTGGAGATATGTACACCCATTTCACAGAAGGTGTAATATCCCTCATTTCTGAAATATTTATAATGATTTATTTTAAATTATTTATGATGACTAATTTATAAAATTTAAGGATTTGTTTATTAATTCTCTTGATTAAATAATTTTATATTTAAAGTTAATTGCTAAGAACCTAAGTGTGAATCTTAAAAAAAAAAAATTATAAAAGACTCACATTAAGTTAAAAAAAAAAGAAAAAGAAACATGGTGAGGACATGTGTCACTTGTTTAAAGTAGTGCCACTTGTGCATGTGCATGAGTGACACATAAGTATATTGCATGTATGTTTGCCACTTATCAACACATATGTTAGCTTAAACAATCAATAATTAGAGAAAAAAAAGGGGTGTTTTGGCTGCAACGTGAACTTGAGGAGGAGAAGAAGAAGAAGAAGAAGAAGAAGAAGAAGAAGAAGAAGAAGAAGAGAAGGAAAGAAATTTGGGGATTTTGAGATTGTGATCTAATCCACACTATTGGGACTAAAATATTCAAAGGCAAGTATTCTATCTTTCTTCTACTGAAATTTATCTTTGTTTTTGCCTTGATTTATGAAAAAAAATTTAAAACTAATCCGAAATCTTTTGTTGGCTGCCTAAGTATGAATCTGTAATATTATCAAGATTATGACCTATATGTCTTGTTCTTGCTGTAACATTTGGTATAGATCTCGAATTTAGATAAAACTTAGTTTTTTCAAAAAATAGATTCAAATATCTTTCTTTTGAACCTGAGTTTGAAGTATTTGGAGTTCATTTGCTAGCCCAAACATTTACATAAATTGAGTATACGAAATCTGTAAAACAGAAATCTATATCTCAAGACCTTTCATCACTATATTGCTTATATCTTCGTGTTGAGTTCCTGATTTATGTGAAACTTAATTTGTTAGAAAATAGGCTTTTAGACCTTTCTGTTTAACCTAAGATCGATTTGGAGTCGAAATGACTATCCAAACCCCATTTTGATGGACCATATGAATTCTGCAAAACAGAGACTATGATTCCGGACCTTTGGTTTCAAAATCATCAATAACTCTTTGTAGAGACCTTCAATTTATATGAAATATTTCATGTGAAACTAGATTGATTTAACTTTTCAATAACACCTTTCTGGAGTAATTTGGAGCATGTTTGATTATTTAAATAACTTTATATTTTTCCTTCAGAATTCAGTCGGAATAGGGATTGTATCAATTCTACCTATACTTGCTTCTTCCAATTCAAAACTGAAATCTCTAATGCTCTTGTCCTTGACTTCCTTACATATCAGAATATGTTATGTATTAATCAATATTATATTCTATTATTCTATTTAGGCGCATGTATGATTTACTGTTCCGCATGTGCTTCCGATATATGCCAAATTTATTGCTCATGTCCTTTTGTACTCTGATATTTGTGGGACAATGTGAACCTTTGTCAGAAATGATAAAGGGAGTTATGCTTAGTGCCCGCTTGCTCTGTCGGTCCCCTATGACTTCACTCAGACGTCGGTGGATGGAGCTCCTAGATGTAGGAGACTTATGTTTGGTTGTCATTCAGCAATGGATGTTCCACATTATATTTATAGTCCCACTTCACTCTCTATGTTGTTGATATGATATCCAAAGCATTGCTTTTGAGTGTGCGATTTGGATAAAAATGAAATGAATGTTATGTCTAAATGATATTTGAGCTTCTGTTCGTTACTTGTTCATTTGATACGCTTTTTAGAATATTCATACACTATTGATATACTTTCAAAAATATCCTATACCTCCTTGAAATGCTCCGAAATGTTTTGTATTCTCATTGATAGGTTCCAAATTATTTCGTTCGCCATTGATATGCTGCTTGACATACTTATGCCTATGATATTCATCCAACTTCAAATGTGACATATGAGCTTAAGTTTGATATTTGTTCCTTTGACATGTTCCAAAGTATTTCATGTATTATTGATATGCCCCTAAAAACTTTAAATGTCATTAATATATATCAAAATACTTTTGATTGCCATATATGCTCCAAATACCTTCCCAAATTGTTATGGATTCATGTATGCTTCGAACGAGATGAACCTTGTGGTTGTGAATCTGATTTGATGCTATATGTGAAGACTATTGTATTCCCTACCTTGCACTCTTATATCAGGTTCAATTTGAAAACACCCTTCCTTGCTTTGAACCTGTTTGATACTTGCTGGGCTTCTTAGCTCAATCTGTTGCTATCTAATCTTCTTCAGGTTAGCTCGACATTTATAAAAATACCTGATACAGGCTAAAGCAATGGGAAAGCAAGAAGTTCTTGGGCTAAATGTTCATTTGACAATATGTTATCATTATATGTGTACACCTTGGGTCTAAAGTAAAGTTGTAGACATATTTTGAAGAGGGATAACTATGTAATCTTTTTAAAACTACCCTCTTGTTTGGGATCTGGAATGTTAAACTTATTGTATAATATATGAAGTGGTGGTGTATGGTTGTTTTTCAAAGTCATATGGATTTTATCGCATTAGTGGACTTTATGAATGTGGATTATATTTAGCTGCATTGGTTTTGGATCGGTTTGTGATTCATTAAGAGAATATGAAGAGATTATACTCTACACAAGTTTCTATGAAAGTGGTTGAATGACTTTGCATGTTATTCTTAGTATCTTCAAATGATTGTCTGGATCCTGGATGGATTATGTTGTTGATAATATTATTGATTTATGACATGGTCACACCTCTCGAATTATGATATAATTCAGGGGCGTGACATAGATGGTATCAGAGCATGGTTCGAGGATTACTAAATCACTAAGATATACTGTAGATATATTATATTTGAACTATACGTTGAGGTTTAGCAATTTTATAGAGTGATTGACAAATAAATTTTTTCTTTTAGATGATTTTAGGAAACAAGAATGACGAGGTCATCAGGTCCTCCTATGGCTGATCAATTAAGTGGAATTATGAAAACCCTTGAGGCTATGACACATGTGATACAATAACAAGTCCAACAAGGAGGAAATGATAAAGCTGGAACATCAACTCAGGCTGGATTGGGAACAGAACAGTTCAAAAAGCTTAGTCCTCCAAGTTTTAGCGATGAACCTGATCCAATGGTGGCTGAACAATGGATGATGCGAATAGAGAAGATATTTGACATTTTAAATTGTCCTGAAGATCAAAAGGTTCCTTTTGCCACTTTCATGGAAAGCCACCTCAGAGAACTCAGTCATGTGCAAAATGTGGATATAATCATGAAACAAGTAAGTATTTTCGGGCGACTAGAGCCTGTTTTGCTTGTGAAAAACTATATCATAAAGTAAAGGATTGTCCACCGAATAAGAAGAAAGAGTCATTGCCACCCAGAACGACAGACCATGCTAGAGTTTATGCCATCACTGAACAGGATTCTCGGGCTTCTAAATCAGTAGTCGAAGGTATTATTCATGTTTCTAATAAGAATGCAAATATTTTATTTGATCCTAGGTCCAATCTATCTTTTGTTTCACAAACTTTTGCTTGTCATGTAACTACTGCAGTTGGGGATACTTTGACATCAAACTTGCTTTATCCATCTTGTTTGATTTTTGTCAGAGAACATGAACTCCTTGCTGATTTAATTCTCATAAAGATTCAGGGCTTTGATATTATACTTGGCATAGATTGGCTATCTTCCTATCATGCTAGTATTGATTGTTATACAAAAATAATCACTTTTTGCATACCAAATCAGCCCATCTTCTATTTTAAGGGTATTAGGCAGGACTCACTTTCTTGCCTAATATCGGTGTTTCAAGCTCGTCGATTTATACAGAAGGGTTGTTCTTGCTATATTATATGTGTAAAGGATAATTTAAATCAAGCAGCTCATCTAAATGAAATTTTGGTAGTCAAAGAGTTCCCTGATGTTTTTCCAGATGACTTGCCTGGATTACCTCTAGATAGAGAGTGAATTTGCTATTGATATTGTCCATGGAACAATACCAATATCCAAGCCTCCCTATAGAATGGCACCACTCGAGCTAGAAGAATTGAGAAAGTAACTACAAGAACTATTAGATAAAGGTTTTATTCGACCCAGTGTTTCACCATGGGGTGCTCCAATACTGTTAGTTAAGAAGAAGGATGAGACATGGAGGCTTTGTATTGATTATAGACAATCGAACCAAGTGACGATAAAAAATAAGTATCCTCTACCTAGAATTGATGATTTGTTTGATCAATTGCAGGGTGCACAAGTATTCTCTAAGATTGACATGAGGTCAGGTTATTATCAATTGAATATCAAGAAAGAAGATATCCCTAAAACTGCTTTCAGAACTCGGTATGGTCACTATGAATTTGTAGTAATGCCTTTTGGTATGACTAATGCCCCTGCAGCTTTCATGGAATTAATGAATAGGATATTTCATCCACTCTTGGATAACTGTGTTATCGTATTCATTGATGATATATTAGTGTATTCAAGGAATAACCTGGAGCTTGAGGAGCACTTGAGAAATGTATTGTCAATAATAAAAGGAAAGAAGTTGTATGCAAGGTTAAATAAATGTGAGTTTTGGTTAAAAGAAGTTACCTTCTTAGGCCATGTGATTTCAGGTAAGGGCATCTCTGTTGATCCAAAGAAAATTGAAGCAGTAGTTAAGTGGGAAGCACCAACAAATGTAACTGAAGTTAGAAGTTTTTTGGGCATGGCAGGTTATTATAGGAGATTCGTGGAGGGATTTTTTCGAATTGCTAACCCCCTCACCAAGTTAACTCGAAAAAATGTGAGATTTGAATGGGTTGATGAATGTGAATAAAGTTTTTAGGAGCTAAAAAGAAGATTGACTAGTGCTCCTATTCTCACAATTCCCAGCGGTAATGAAGGATTTGTAGTTTACACTGATACTTCAAGGAAGGGCCTTCAATGTGTTTTGATGTAAGAAGGGAAAGTAATTGCTTATGCTTCTAGACAACTGAAGAGTTATGAACTAAATTATCTAACCCATGATTTGGAGTTAGCAGCAATTATTTTTGGTCTGAAGATTTAGAGGCATTATTTATATAGGTGGACGTTTGAAATATTTACCGATCATAAGAGTCTAAAGTATATCTTCACTCAAAAGGAGTTAAATATAAGGCAATGAAGATGGATAGAACTTTTAAAGGATTATGATTGCACCATTCGATATCATCCAGGTAAAGCCAATGTTGTAGCTGATGCATTTATTAGAAAATCTGCAAATTTTATGGCTAGTTTGGTTGTGAAACAATGAGAATTATTGGAAGAAAATTGTGATGAGAAATCTATTAGGAATGAGCAAAACTCAATGATATTGATGGCCTCTATCTAGGTTCAATTTGATTTCATTCAACAAATTAAAGAGAGACAACTATGAGATCCACGTTTAATCCACTTGAGGAAAGAAGTAGAAAAAGGATCAAAGCCTGGTTTTCATGTTTCTAAGGATGGCCTATTGAGAATGGGGAATAGAGTATGTGTTCCAGATGACCCAGATATCAAGGATCAAATCCTGAAGGAAGGTCATAGTTCCAAATTCACTTTGCACCCGGGTAGCACAAAAATGTATAAAGATCATAAAAGTCATTATGGGTGGGAAGACATGAAAAAGGAGATTGCAATATATATATCAAAATATTTAACTTGCAGCAAATCAAAGTTGAACACCAAAGACCTAGAGGTTTGTTACAACCTTTAGATATTCCTGAATGGAAATGAGGAAGTATCACCATGGATTTTGTTTCCGGTCTATCCAGAACCTCTAGAAAGCATGATGCTATATGGGTGATTATTGATAGATTTACCAAATCGACACATTTCCTACTGATCAATATGACATATTCTATGGATAGACCTGTTAAATTATATATCGGTGAAATAGTAAGGCTTCATAGTGTTCCAAAGGAGATCATCTCTGATAGGGACTCCACATTCCTTTCTAGATTATGGAGAAGATTACAGGAATCTATGGGCACTAAAGTCAAGTTTAGCACTGCATATCACCCTTAAACCGATGGGCAATCAAAAAGAATAATTCAAACACTTGAGGATTTGCTTAGAGCATATATCATGGATTAGAAAGGTGAGTGGGATAAAGATATTTCTCTTGTTGAGTTCACCTACAATAATAGTTACCAGTCTAGTATTCAGATGGCCCCTTATGAAGCTTTGTATGGGCGAAAGTGTAGAATGCCTATTTGTTGGGAGGAAGTTGGCGATAGGAAATTGTTATCACCCGATAAAGTGTAGGAGACTACCGAAAAGATTCAAGTTATAAGAGAAAGACTAAAGATGGCTCAGAGTCATAAAAAAAGCTATGCTAATAATAGAAGATGAGAAATTAAGTTTCAAGTGGGGGATTTTGTATTCTTGAAGGTCTCTCCTTCCAAGGGTATGGTAAGATTTGGGAAGAAAGGAAAGTTAAGCCCTAGATTTATTGGACCGTTTGAGGTCCTTGAAAGGATTGGTTCTGTCACTTACAGGATTGCCTTGCCACCATCCTTGGGTCATATCCATGATATATTTCATATTTCAATGCTCAGAAGGTATATATATAACCCTTCTCACATCATTCAGTATGAGCCGATTGTAATCGATCATAACTTATCTTATGTAGAAGAACCTATATAGATTATTGATAAGAAAAAAAAATACTAAGGAATCAGGTCATTTCTCTAGTAAAAGTGATATTGAGGCATCATTCTATGGATAAAACAACTTGGGAACTAGAGGAAGAAATGAAGAAAATCTATCCTCATCTTTTCGTCGATGAAGGTATGATAAATTTAAAGGACTAAAATTTTATTTTAAGGGGGGGAGAATGTAATATCTCTTATTTCTGAAATATTTATAATGATATATTTTAAATTATTTATGATGACTCATTTGTAAAATTTAAGGATTTGTTTATTAATTTTTTTAATTAAATAATTTTATATTAAAAATTAATTACTAAGGACCTAAGTGTGAATCTTAAAAAAATAAAATAAATTATAAAAGACTCACGTTAAGTTAAAAAAAGAAAAAGAAACATGTTAAGGACATGTGTTACTACCTTGTTTAAAGTAGTGCCACTTGTGCATGTGCATGGGTGACACATAAATATATTGCATGCATGTTTGCCACCTATCAACACATATGTTAGCTTAAACAATTACTAATTAGAGAAAAAAAAAGTGGGTGTTTTTCTGCAACGTGAACTTGAGGAGAAGAAGAAAAGAAAGAAAAGAAGAAGAAGAAGAAGAAGAAGAAGAAGAAAGAAAGAAAGAAATTTGGGGATTTTGAGATTGTGATCCAATCCACACATTTGGGACTAAAATATTCAAAGGCAAATATTCTATCTTTCTTTTACTAAAATTTATCTTTATTTTTGCCTTGATTTATGAAGAAAATTCTAAAACTAATCTGAAATCTTTTGTTGGCTGTCTAAGTATGAATCTATAATATTATCATGATTATGACCTATATGTCTTATTCTTACTGTAACATTTGGTACCGATCTTGGATTTAGACAAAACATAGTTTTATTAAAATAGATTCAAATATCTTTCTTTTGAACCTGAGTTTGAAGAATTTGGAGTTCATTTGCTAGCCTAAACATTTACATCAATTGAGTATACAAAATCTGTAAAACAAAAATCTATATCTCAGGACCTTTCATCACTATATTGCTTATATCTTCGTGTTGGAGTTTCTGATTTATATGAAACTTAATTTGTTAGAAAATAGGCTTTTAGACCTTTATGTTGAACCTAAGATTGAATGATTTAGAGTCGAAATGACTATCAAAACCCCATTTTGATGGACCATATGAATTCTGCAAAACAGAGACTATGATTCCAGATCTTTGGTTTCAAAATCATCAATAACTCTTTGTAGAGACCTTCAATTTATATGAAACTTATTTTATGTGAAACTAGATTGATTTATCTTTTAAACAACACCTTTCTTGAGTAATTTGGAGCATGTTTGATCATTTAAATAACTTTGTATTTTTCCTTTAGAATTCTACCGGAATAGGGATTGTATCAATTCTACATATACTTGCTTCTTCCATTTCAAAACTGAAATCTCTAATGCTCATGTCCTTGACATCCTTACATATCAGAATATGTTATGTCTTAATTGATATTATATTCTATTATTCTATTTAGGCGCATGTATGATTTACTGTTCCGCATGTGCTTCCGATATATGCCAAATTTATTGCTCATGTCCTTTTATACTCCGGTGTTTGTGGGACAATGTGAACCTTTGCCAGAAATGATAGGGGAGTTATGCTTAGAGCCCACGTGCTCTGCCAGCCCCCTATGACTTCACTACGACGTGGGTGGATGGAGCTCCTAGATGTAGGAGACTTATGTTTGGTGGTCATTCAGCGACGGATGTTCCACATTATGTTTATGGTCCCACTTCACCCACAATGTTGTTGATAAGATATCCAAAGCATTGCTTTTGAGTTATTTATGCACTTTGGATAAAAATGAAATTAATGTTATGTCTGAATGATATTTGAGCTTCTGTTCATTACTTGTTCATTTGATATGCTTTTGAGAATATTCATACACTATTGATATACTTTCAAAAATATCATATACCTCATTGAAATGCTCCGAAATATTTTGTATTCTCATTGATAGGTTCCAAATTATTTCGTTTGCCATTGATATGTTGCTTGACATACTTATGCCTATGATATTCATCCAACTTCAAATGTGACATACGAGCTTAAGTTTGATATTTGTTCCTTTGACATGTTCCAAAGTATTTCATGTATTATTGATATGCCCCTAAAAACTTTAAATGTCATTAATATATATCAAAATATTTTTGATTACCATATATGCTCCAAATACCTTCCCAAATTATTATGGATTCATGTATACTTCGAACAAGATGAACCTTATGGTTGTGAATCTGATTTGATGCTATATGTGAAGACTTTTGTATTCCCTACCTTGCACTCTTATATCAGGTTCAATTTGAAAACACTTTTCCTTGCTTTGAACATGTTTGATACTTGTTGGGCTTTTTAGCTCACTCTGTTGCTATCTAATCTTCTTCAGGTTAGCTCGGCATTTATAAAAATACTTGATACGGGCTAAAGCAATGGGAAAGCAAGAAGTTCTTGGGCTAAATATTCATTTGACAATATGTTATCATTGTCTGTGTACACCTTGGGTCAAAAGTAAAGTTGTAGATATATTTTGAAGAGGGATAACTATGTAATGTTTTTAAAATTATCCTCTTGTTTGGGATCTTGAATGTTAAACTTGTTGTATAATATATAAAGTGGAGTATGGTTGTTTTCCAAAGTCATATGGATTTTATCGCCTTAGTGGACTTTATGAATGTGGATTATATTTAGCTGCATTGGTTTTGGATCGGTTTATGATTCATTAAGAGAATATGAAGAGATTATACTCTGCACAAGTTTCTATGAAAGTGGTTGAATGACTCTACTTGTTATTCTTAGTATCCTCAAATGATTGTGTGGATCCTGAATGGATTATGTTGTTGATAATATTATCGATTTATAACATGGTCACACCTCTCGAATTATGATATAATTCGGGGGGCGTGACAGAAGGTCTTAAAGCACTTATAAAATATTTTTTGGATTTTGAACTTGTGAGTAAAATTTTAAGATCTCTACCTAAAAGTTGGGATCCTAAAGTAACTACTATACAAGAGGCCAAAGATTTAAATAACTTATCCCGTGGAGAACTTATTGGCTCACTCATGACATATGAACTGAACTATAAAGCTCATGATAAGCTTGATGAACCCCTTCCAAAGAACAGGAAGGATATCGCACTAAGAACTACAGATGACTCCACGAGTGAAACCTCGAGTGATGAGGACCATGACATTGCACTATTATCTAAAAAAATTATAAAAAAGAACAAAAATTATAAAAATAAAAATGAACTAAAAAAGGATAATTATATGCTTTGAATGTAAAAAATGAGACATTTCAAAGGTAAATATCCTCAATTAAAGATGAAGGTGCTATACAAGAAGAAAGCTTTTTCAACGTGGGATGACTCAAACTATTTAGATGAAGAAGGTCATAACAAGGAAGAAGTAGCTAACTATTCTCTAATGACGATCCAAGATAAGGTTAGTGATTCATTAAGTATTTCTTTTACCAAATTATTAAATATGTTTCATGAATTGTTTGATGAATTTAGAAAAAATAGTATATCTTATAAGTTGCTTAAGAATGAACATGATTCGTTAGTTAGTAGATTTGATCAAATGCATGATACATTATCATCACATAATCTTTTCTCTAAATGTAAAATACTAGATGATGTTAAAAAGGAAAATATAATGCTTAAATAAACGTTAGAAAATTTTAAAATATGGCCTAATTCCATTAATATGATCTTTGCTAATAAGGGTCATGTTAATAAAAGAAATGGTATATGCTTTGTTGGTAACACTCAACAAAAGCCAACCACCATTTTTATTAAAGGATCCACTTTAAATCTACCATCAAAAATAAAATATAATTTTTATGGAAAATTAGGACATAAAGCCAAGAAATGTTTATTTACAAATTATAGTCCTCACAAATTAGTTTGGCTTCCCAAAGGAACTACAAACAATAAAAAACTATTAGAAAAGAAAGATAAAGTTTTTTATAACGGACCCAATGTAAAATGGGTACCTAAATTAAAATTAACTTTCTTATAGGTTTATCTCTAAACTAAAATTAGAAGCACCAAATGATACCTTGGTAGTGGATGCTCAAGCCACATGACCGAAAATCCAACTTATTTTTTTCTGCTCACTAGCTTAAGTGAATGACTTATCACATTTAGAGACAATAATAAGGGTAAAATCATTGGAAAAGGAACCATAGGTAATACATCAAACCTTTTGATTGAAGATGTGTTGTTAGTTAACGGCTTGAAACATAATTTGCTTAGCATTAGCCAATTATGTGGTAAAATGTTTACCTAATGCATGCATAATTGAATTGCCACACAAAAATAAATCTTTGATTGCCTTAAGAAATAACTGTGTATACTATAGATATTGAAAAGCTTTGTGATGAAACCTGCTTTTCAGTCTTAAATGATGATGCTTGGATTTGACATAGCAAACTAGGTCATGCTAGCATGAAACTTCTAAACCAAATTTCAACTAAAGATTTAGTAAGAGAATTACCTAGCCTAAAATTTATCAAAGATAAAGTATGTGATACTTGTCAATTAGGAAAATAAATAAAGACTAGCTTCAAGCTAAAAAATTAAATAAGCACCTCTAGGCAACTTCAATCGATCCATAAGGATTTATTTAGACCAATTAACATTACAAGTTTAGGTGGAAGCAAATATGCATTTGTTATAGTAGATGATTATAGTAGATATACTTGGACTTATTTCTTGGCACACAAAAGGATACATTTAAATATTTTGTATAATTTTATAAAATTATTCAAAATGAAAAAGGATTTATGATTTCATCAAATATGTAGTGATCATGGTGGTGAATTTCAAAACAATGACTTTCAAAAATTTTGTGAATCAAATGTGTATATCCATAACTTATCTACTTCATGAAATCCATAACAAAATGGAGTAGTAGAAAGAAAAAATAGGACTTTACAATAGATGGCTAGAACCGTGTTAAATGTTATGTTTCAAATCTTTTTGGGACGAAGCCATTAACACAGCATGTTATGTTTCAAATAAGGTTCTTGTACGACCACTACTCTCCAAAACCCCTTATGAATTATGAAATGGTAAGAAACCCACTATTTTATATTTTAAAATGTTTGATTGTAATTTTTTTATTTTGAATAAAAAAGATGCTTTAGGAAAATTTGATGCAAAATCCGATGACGAAATTTTTCTTGGTTATTCCTTGATTTCAAAAGCCTATTGTGTTTTTAATTAAAGAACTTTAGTAATTGAAGAATCTATTTATGTTGTTTCTAATGAGTTTTCCGAACTTAAGAAAATTGATTTTGATGATGAATTTAATCTTGGTACTTTGAATTTAAAAGACAATACTCCTAAAAGCAACTTGGATGAATCTACTTATAAATCCTTACCCAAGGAATAAAAGTATATGAATGATCATCCTAGGGAACTTATAATAGGAGATACATCAAAAGGAGTTTAAACTCGATCTTCTTTTAAGAATTTTTGTGTAAATATTATATTTCTCTCTCAAATCGAATCAAAGTACATTGATGAGGCCCTAAGAGATAATTTTTGGGTATCATGGTTAGAAATAAGGCTAGATTAGTGATCAAATATTTTAAATAAGAAGAAGGGATCAATTATGAAGAAACATTCGCTCTTGTGATTCGACTTAAAGTCATAAGGATGCTCCTTGCCTATGCATTTATCAAAGATATTAAATTATTTCAAATGCATGTTAAAAGTGCTTTTCTTAATGGTTTTATTTATGAAGAAGTATATGTTGAACAACCCCCCTATTTTGAGAATAATCTCTTTCCAAATCTTATTTTTAACTCTCTAAAGCTCTTTATAGATTAAAACAAGCTCCTCGGGCTTGGTATGAAAGACTTAGTTCTTTCCTTATTTCAAATAATTTTTCAAGAGGCAAGGTTGATACCACACTATTTTTTAAGTATTTTAAAATTGATTTTATTGTTATTTAAATTAATATTAATGATATCATTTTTGCTTTAACAAATGAATCATTATGTGAATCTTTTGCCAAAAGTATGAGCCAAGAATTTGAAATGGGTCTAATGTGTTAGTTAACATATTTCTTATGACTATAAATAAAATAATTAAATGATAGCATTTAGTCAAACTAAATACACCTTAGACTTGTTAAAATATTTTCCCATGAGCACATCTACAAAGTTAGACTTAGATAATGAAGGAAAAAATCTTGATAAAAAAACTTATAGAGGAAAGATAGGTAGTTTGTTATTTTTAACTACTACTACATCGAATATCATATTTAGTGTCGGATTATGTGCAAGATTTCAATCCAATCCTAAGCTTTCTCACCTTAAAGCAGTTAAAATAATATTTAGATATTTAAAAAAAACTTCTAACTTAGGATTATGGTATCTAAAATGTAAAAACTTTGATTTACTTGCTTATGTGAATGCCGATTTTAGAGGATATAGGATAGATATAAAAAGTACTACTAGGACATGTCAATTTTTAGGCCATGCACTTGTTTCTTGGTCTTCCAAGAAATAAAATTTGATTGCTTTATCTACTATTGAAGTTGAATATATTGCAGCTAGTGCATGTTATGCCCAAGTTATTTGGTTGAGAAACACCTTAGAAGATTATAGAATTCAATTGAAAAATATTTCTATTAAATATGACAACACAAGTGCCATATGCTTAACCAAAAATCTCATTCAACACTCAAGAACTAAGCATATTGACATTAGACATCACTTTATTAAGGATCATGTGAATAGTCAAGACATTTCATTGGAATTTATTGATACTAAACATCAACTAGCTGATATTTTTATAAAACTATTAAATGAAGAATAATTTGATTTTCTTAGAAGAGACTAGGAATGTTAAACCATGAGAATGTATGCATTATTTGACTTACTATTCTTGTTTGAAATGTATAAAATTGTTTGAATAATTCCTTCCTTTGGATTTAGAAATTTATGAGATTAAGATCTATTTTGTAATGATGTTTTTGAAATCTCCATCTTATTTCTACATTGTTATTTACAAAACAAAAAAGGGGGAAGAAAATTTTCATCTAAGTAGGCTTTTATCCTATTTTATTAAGGAGGAGAAATAAAGCATCTAAGTACCGAATCATATGATAACATTATGTATCATGAAATTACATGCTTGTTATTTCATCTCTTTTTGATAATGACAAAGGGGGAGAAATAGAGAATTGATACAAAAATGATACATACATGTCAAAGGAGAAGAAATAGCACCTATGACAAAGAATGAGAAATAGCATATATAAAATAAAGGGGAAGAAATACCCTTTTCTTAAAAGAGAAATTTAATAATTTTTGAGATTCTTGAAATATTTTTGAAAATTTAATGATTCATGATTTGTTGGTTGAAATTAATAGTATATCATGATGATTTTTGAAAAAGGAATTTTATATGAAATTTTTATAATATCCTTGAAATTTTGATGATTCATGATTGGTTGTAATAAATATCATGTTTCATGTATGATTTGATAATTTTGACATTCACGGTATATCATTTCAAGATTTGCATGGATGATATGATACTTAAATTCAAGAGTGTTTGGTTCTCTTGAATTTAAGCGTTTTTTTTTCTTATTTGAATTATGGCATGGATTTAGGGGGAGCAAGGTTTAACTCGCGTCATCAATTGATTATCATCATCAAAAAGAGGGAGATTATTGAATATCCTATTTTGATGATAAAATTAATTAATAAGTTATTGATCTAATAAGGTTGTTAGAGTTGATTGATGTAAGATTAACTATGATAAATAAAAATTATAATTAGAGGTTTGGCCAAAGTCAAGTCTAGGTATCTGGCCAGAGTGAGGACGATGCAGTTGGTATCTCACCTGGAGTCCGTCGGGAGCTTACCGAGGGTATCGGAAGCTTGCTATGATAGCACAAGGGAGTTCACCAGAAGAAGACCGAGACTCACCAAAAGATTGTCGGGGTAGTCGAAATGCTTGCCAGGAGTTGGGAAGGTCTTGGTTAGATTTGTTGGCCATGTTGATTGTAATTAATTAAGTCATAGTTAGAATCATTAAGGTTGAGTCCTAATTGAGATAGATTTAGAAGGATCCAAATTAACTCAAGTGAGGCTAACCGGGTCCACTATAGAGAGTGGATTGAGCTCAAGTCGAGCTCAATTGATTGTCCTAAGAAGTGGTCAATAGAAGGTACAAATCGGGATTGGAAAAGTGGAGGGAATCACTTTTCCGGGATTCCCGATAGTTGTACTATTGGTGGACGACGATTGTACTACTCAGGCCGACGATTGTACTTGTTAGGATCAATTGACACTATTTTTCATCCAAACAACTTGGGCACAATATGCACTTGCTGTAATATATTCAGCTTTAGCTGTAGATAAAGCAACCGAGTTTTGTTTCTTTGAAGACCAAGAAATAAGATCATGCCCTAAAAATTGACATGTCCCGATTGTACTTTTTCTATCTATTATACACCCTCCAAAATCGGCAATAGCATAAACAAATAAATCAAAGTTTTTATATTTTGGATACCATAACCCTAAGTTTTAGGTTCCTTTTAAATATCTAAATATCAGTTTAACTGCTTTAAGGTGAGAAAGTTTAGGATTGGATTGAAATTTTGCACATAATCCAACAATAAATATTATATCTAGTTTAGTATTAGTTAAATACAACAAGCTACCTATCATTCCTCTATATGTTCTTTGATCATCATTTTCTTCCTCATTATCTAAGTCTAATTTTGTAGAAGTGCTATGGGTGTGTTTATACCCTTAGCATTTTCTATACAAATTTTTTTAAACAAGTCTAAGGTATATTTAGTTTTACTAATAAAGATACCATTATTTAATTATTTTATGTATAATCCTAAGAAAAAGGTTAATTCACCCATTAGGCTCATCTTAAATTCTTGGCTCATAATCTTGGCAAAAGACTTACTATGTCAACAACATAAATTTGAATAACAAGAAAATTATTTTTAAAATATTTCAAAAATAATGTGGTATCAACCTTTCATTTTAAAAAATTATTTGAAATAAGGAAAGAACTAAGTCTTTCATACCAAGCCCAAGGGGCTTGTTTCAATCCATAAAGAGCTTTAGAAAGTTTGAAAACATGATTCGAAAGAAGACTATTTTCAAAACCAGGGGGTTGTTCAACATACACTTCTTCGAAAATAAAACCATTAAGAAAAGTACTTTTAACATCCATTTAAAATAATTTAAAATTATTGAAAGATGCAAAGGCAAGGAACACCCTTATGGCTTCACGTCTAGTAATAGGAGCGAAGGTTTCTTCATAATCGGTCCCTTCTTCTTGGTTAAAATCTTTGGCTACTAATCTAACCTTATTTCTAACCACGATGCCATTTTCATCTTATTTATTTCTAAAGAACCATTTAGTACCAATCACTAAACGATCTTTCGCTGCAATGTAAACAGATTGTAGCGAAAGATCGCTACTGGTAGCTTTTTACCGTAAGGATCACTGCTAGCTGCGATTAAGGAGGATGGCAACAAGAGGTCATTGTTGGCAGCGTTGGGCAACGAAAGATGTGTGCTACGGTTGAAGGGATAAGGGAGATTAGGCGGCTGAAAGGTTGGTGGACCGAAGGCTGCGATTTTTGGGTGTGGTTATGGCTGTTTTGGGTGCAATTTGGGGCTATGATTTTGTGGAGTTTAGGCTACGAATTAGTATGGTTTTAGGGCTATGATAGCAGTAGATGAATGTTAGGGAAATAGATTTTAGATCTGAGATAGATGGCAGTAAAGGTAGTTGTATCGGTAAGGAAAGTTGGCTTAAAAGGTAAGTGGATCGATAAGGAAGTAGGTTGTGGTTAGGGCTGATTGGGATGGCTGTTTGGCTACGATTTTGTTAGGCTTTTTTGGGGAGTAATAGTAGGAATTGAATATGAGAGGGGGAGTCTCAAATATGGAAAAGATGGTAGCGAGATCCGATAAAATTTTAACGAATGATCACTGCGATATACGCTGTACTGCCGAAAAGAATTTCCGTCGAAGCAGCAGTTTCTCGATGTTAATTCCAGCAAAAATCAGATCTCCAGATCAAGTGCAGGAGGCAGCGGCAGATTGATTTGATCTGCAGCTTGGGTGGAAGGTGGAGGTGTGTGTCGCAGTAATTGTGGGAATTGCTTGGGAAGGTGGAGGGCAGCTGAGATGGCTACAGGGGCAGCAAGATCACTGCTATGATACCATATGATAGAACCCTAGAAGGAGCTATATAGATTTTAACCCTTGAGGGGGATCAACCCTTGGAATGTTGTATGGGTTCCTCCCTCTTAGACTCGGCACAAGGCTAAAATAAAATAAATGATTGCTTGATAAAAAGAGGTGGAGGCTATATGGTTATATAGGGCTCCAAATCCTAGCCATAGGGGTGCTTGCTTAACTAAAATTATCCTTTTACCCCTTCTATAGCCTACATGTCTTAGAGGGAACAGGTGGTGGCTAGGTTGGCTCTATAACCGACCTAAGCAGGGGAAAACCCTGGCCGACTAGCCCAGTAAATGGGTCGACGACTACTAAAGCCTAAGGCCCCAATCTAAACCCTAACCACACTTCTTTATAGGACAGAAGTGGTTAGGTGGAGTTTTATTACAATCTCACAGGGTTTTTATTGACTACTTCTAGAGATATTAGGACTCAACCATGCTAGAGTCCTATCAGAAGAGCCCCAACTGACCGACTACGACGTACACGCATTGGCCGACTACTCCAACCCGTAGATGATTAAAGTTGGAGAACTTCTAAAATAGCAACCTATCACCATTCTTATTGATACGGGCAGCACAAATAACTTCCTCAACAGTAAGGTTGCTGCACGTTTGATGCTTCAAATCGAGGGTTGCAACAAGTTTGATGTAAAGGTCACCAACGGTCGAATCCTCAATTACGACCAGCGGTGCCCGCGGGTGAAACTGCTCCTCCAAGACCAAGAAGTGGTAGCTGATTTCTTCCTCTTACCCATCAATGATTATGAAGTCGTGCTCAGGATCGAATGACTCATAATGCTAGGTGATATCTCCTAGAATTTTTCTAAACTAATTATGAAGTTTTCTTACAAAGGGAGATAGGTCACATTGCGAGGCAAGCGTGGGAGCCATATTTCCACCGTTTTGACACAAAGGATGGAGAAAGTTTTGCATAAAGCACATGGAGGATTTTTTATGCATATCTAACAGCCCTCCAAGGAGGAGAACATGCAAAATTCAGATCCTAAGCTTGCTCTCTTGCTGGATAAGTCTGTGGATGTTTTCACAGAGTCGCGAGGGCTTCCCCCTAACCAGCTGCATGACCACCGCATACCTATTCCGTCGGGCAAGCCTCTATCAAATTTGCAACCATACCACTTCCCTCACTTGCAGAAGGATGAGATTGAGAACATCATTGAGGAGATGCTCGACACCAGAGTAATTCAACCAAGCTGCAGCCCTTACTCTTCACCAATGTTGCTAGTATGCAAGAAGGATGGTACGTGATGGATGTGCGTTGATTATCGGACTTTGAATGCTATCACCATCAAAGATAAATATCTTATACCAGTCGTAGATAAGCTCTTGGATGAATTAAAATGAGCTCAAGTCTTCACAAAATTGGATCTCCATTCCGGTTATCACCAGATTCGGGTCTGCGCTGAAGATGTCCCAAAAACTATATTCCGCATACATAACGGCCACTATAAGTTTCTGGTAATACAATTCGGACTTACGAATGCTTCTTCAACTTTTTAAAGCATGATGAATGACATCTTCTGGAGTTTCCTATGCAAGTTCATGTTGATATTTTTTTGATGATATTCTCATTTATAGCCCTACGCTTGATATGCATTTTCAGCATTTACGAACTGTTTTAACGATTCTTCGGGAGAACACCCTTTATGTTAAATAGTCAAATTGTAGCTTTTTATAGCATAAAGTGGAGTATATATGGTATATTATATCAGAGGATGGAGTGACGGTAGACCCGACGAAGATCGAGGTAATGCAAGGATGGTCGAGACCTACGAACATAAAATCACTGCGTGACTTCCTTGGACTCACAGGCTACTACCGAAAATTCATGAAAGATTATGACAAGATCAGTGCCCCACTCACATCCCTACTAAAGAAAGATTCCTTGTGGTCGGATAAAGCCTCTACAGCCTTCGAACGACTCAAGGTAGCCATGATGACGACATTGGTCCTAGCGCCGCCCGATTTCAACTGCACCTTTGTCATTGAGGCTGACGCATCAGGAGTTGAAATTGGAGCTGTTCTAATGCAAGATGGCCGACCCATTGCTTACAATAGTAAAGTTTTATCTCCTTCACATCTTAAAATGTCTATATATGATAAAGAAATGCTTACCATTGTACATATCATCACGAAGTGGAGACCCTACCTGATCGGTCGACGCTTCTAGATTAAGACCGACCACCGAAGCCTTAAATATTTTTTGGAGCAGAAAATATCTTCCCCGGAGCAGCAACGATGGGTAACTAAACTTCTTGGCTTTGATTATGAAATTAATTATCGAAAGGGAAAGAGAATGTTGTTGCAGATGCTCTATCATGGTTATTAGGACAAGCCAAAATTTTAGCCATCTCCTTTCCTTCCACTGACTTCCTCAAAGACATTAGGGAGGAATGGAAGAATGACTTAGAGACCCGAGACATCATAGAAAAATTGGAGAAGGATCCGGGTTCCATAGGTCACTACACATGGGATTTGAAGGACTTATATTACAAAGACTGAATTATTGTCGTTCCTTCTTCCCCTTACATTCAAGTTATTTTGCACGAGATGCACTCTTGACCTTCGATAGGGCACTCTGGATTTTTGAGAACTTATAAGAAAGTGAAACAAAACTTCTTTTGGAAGGGCATGAAAAAATCAATTTATGACTATGTAACCAAATGTGATATATGCTAGTAGCAGAAAGGTGAAATGGTGGTAAATTCGGGCAAACTACAACCACTACCTATACCGGACTCAATGTGGACTGACATCTCAATAGATTTTATCAAAGGGCTGTCATCATCTTAAGGTAAAAGCATGATTTTTGTAGTGGTAGATCGCCTAACTAAATATACTCATTTTGTGCTGTGAGACATCCTTATACCGCTGCCAGCATTGCTCAACTTTTTGTGAGAAATATTGTAAAACTGCATGGGATGCCAAGGTCGATTGTGAGCGATCGTGATAGGGTATTTACAAGTAAATTTTGCATAGAGCTCTTCCAACTATAAGGCACTCAACTGAAGATGAGCACAGCCTACCATCCACAAATGGATGACCAAACAGAAGTAGTGAACAAATGCCTCGAGACTTACTTACGGTGCATCACTAGTGACCGACCCAAAGAGTGGACAAGGTGGCTTCCTTAGGCTGAATGGTGGTACAATACAACTTATCATTTATCAACCAAATATACCCCTTATGAGGCATGGTATGGATGATCACCCCTTGTAATATCGAAATATGTAATTGATATGGCCAACGGGTCGACCAAAATTTAATTGATAAGGACAAGCTTCTGCAGCTGCTGAAGGATAACCTAATTGCCACTAAAGCCTGCATGAAGCAACAAGCAGATACTCACCGGAGCGAGCGAGAATTTTTAGTAGGAGATTGGGTCTACCTTTAGTACAAGCAGCTGTCAGCAATACTAGAGCATCGATGAAGCTATCCCCATAATTCTATGGACCATATCAGGTTTTGGAGCGTATTGGGGATGTGGTATATAAATTATGTTAGGATCAATTGGCACTAAGAGGGGGGGGGGGGGGGGGGGTGAATTAGTGCAAGCTAAAATTTTTCTTTCTAAAGCAAAAGTTTTTCAAATAAGATAGGATAGGAAATCCGAAGCTTTCGTTTTAAATAAAATAAGTGAGTGATTAAAAGTAAGAAGCCGGAAAGATAATCACATTTGAGGAAAAGAACTTATCGTCTTGCTTTCAAGGAGTTTAGTTAAGTTGGAAGCATCAATTCAACAACATTCAAGTCATGCAAGTATGAAACACTTACCATTTTATAGTGGTTCGGCGCCAACGACCTATGTCTACTTCCAAGTCCTCCTTCTTGAGGCACGTCGGCATCTACTACCAATCTTCTTTGGGTGAAGATCAAACCCTTACACTTGAGCTTACAAGGGAGACTAGATTTACAACTCTAAGCTCTCTCCCTTACCCCTTTTCTTTTTCTTACAATTTTCACACAATATTTTCTCATAATATAATCCCCCAAAAATATTGTCTGAATGTAAGAAAACTTGGGGTATTTATAGGTACCAAATTGACTTCAAAACCAGAGCAAAAATCCAACTGTATCCGAAAAATTCGGGTATGGGCGGTTTACCTACCGACCTGGGTGATTTACCCACCGTTAGCAGCTGGCTGCCGCCCAGATTCTGTGGTACGGGCGGTTTACCCGTCGAAAGCTGTTGCTCATTGCCACGATTCTGTGCGACGATTTTGTCCAACTGTCGCTCACCGACGATTTACCAGTCGAAATTTCCGCAAAAGTAGTTTCCTCCACTTTTTAAATTCCGGCTTGACTTTTACGATGACCAGCTCTTTGGTCAACCGATTGAGCTCAACCTGAGCCCAATCAAACCCAGTAGTGGATCCAGTTGCCTCATTGAGTTGATTTGGATTCCTTCCAAATCCAACTCAATTAGGACTCTAACCCTAACTATGACTCAATGATTACAACACTTAATGACCAATTAAGCCTAATTAAGACCTAACTCTCGCATACTTTGGCAACCTCTAGCAATCTTGCGGCAAGTCCTCCGGTCTTCTTCCCGGTGATCTCCCTTCGCGTTCCCACCGAGCTTCTCGATTCCTTCGACGAATCTCCTAGCGAACTTTTGGCGAGATCCGACTGCATCGTCCAGACTCGGCCTGATGCCTAGGCTTTATCTTGGCCCATCATCTGGTTGTAACTTTATTGATCCTGCCATAGTTAGACCTACACGATGCTAATTATGACTTAATTAAATATAATCATAATTACCAAAATATCCATTACAAGACCATCCCGAGTCCCGGTAAGCTTTTCGGCTACCCCCGATAATCTTTCGGTGAGTCTCCGTCTTCTTTTTGCGAACTCCCTTGCACCATCTTGACAAACTCTCGGTACCCTCGGCGAGCTTCTGACACACTTAACCTTGGCCAACCCTGATTATAATAATCCTTCTATCGTAATTAATCATGCATCAATCAACTCGAACAATCCTGTTAGATCAATAGTCCATCAATTGATTTCATTATCAAAATATGAGATTCAACAAGCTCCCCCTTTTTGATGATGATAATCAATTGATGATAGGAGTTAATCCTAACTCCCCCTAAAATCATACCACTTAAATTTAAGAGATGCACTCACTCTTAAATTCAAGTTATCAACAGTCTATGTAAATTTCAATACAAATTTGCATCAAGTCATCAAATCATGAATTATAAAATATCCAAGTTATATCATCAAGTGTTATCAATGAATATTTTTTAATGTCATGTGTCATCATTATATATTTTCCCCCTTTGTCATCAATAAAAAGGTAAAATATAGAGCTAATAATTTTAAAAACACATGATGACATTACTCTCCCTTAGTATATGCATTAATATAGAAGACTTAAATTCAAGAGAGTCACATCCTCTTGAATTCAAGTAAATCAAAGCAATAAGCATTTCAAGCATATAACCTTTCAAGTATAATAAAGATTTACTTTTTAAACTTTTCAACTTATCAAGAATTTTCAAGGGTTGCCATGAAGTTAAAAATATTTGAGAATTTTTCTTCAAATCATGAAGCATAGAAAACTTTCAAATCAATAAGCATAGAAAATTTCAAGTCATAGAGTATAGAAGATTTTAAAGTCATTGAGCATACATTTCTCAATAAATTTAATATATTTGAAAATTAATCTCTAGTCATCAACCATACCTTTTATAATTAATAAGGAGAAAAACAGGGAAGGTGTTGTTGAACCATTTCATCATGAGAAGAGCTCTTAATAAATTTTAAAAGCAATATTAAGATGAGCTCAAAAGTCCAAGAGATTTAAAGACTACTTATGTATTTCAAATATAGCAAAAGTCATCTCTTATATATAACATTATATCTTGTAAATTTTAAATGTGGCACATCTTCATGCATTTTTTGAAAACAATAAGATACCAAATCATGGAGAAAGTTTTTAAAAATATTATTACAAAAAGCTTAATCTCATGAAATCTAGATTAGCAATTTATATATTTTCATGATTTAGCATTTCTAGGTATCAACCTCAATCTTGTAGATATATAAAATTTGAATATGAGCTCAACATATTTTTCTCATGTAAATTTCCAGAAAATATAATAAATAAATCTAGTAAATTCTTTCTTCTCTTTTGGGAAGTGCAAGCTAGTAAATTTTTGCTTACTTTGCATTGTTCAAGCATGCAATTTTACAAGCTAATAAATTTTGCTCCCTCTTTGTCATTGTCAAAAAGAGGGGATGGTTGCAATAGTGTAAAACTTTTTCCATTTCACCAATTTTCAATATCAGCACATGAAATATATTATGAAAGATTAACATAGTGATGAGATGTACAATTCATGAAGGTAAATTATGAATATAAAGAGACAAATTTGTAGGAGAAACAATTAAAATAAAATCTCTTGATTTATCCATAAGAAATCTTAAGTTGTCAAGTTCATGATTTGTATAAAAATCACCTTTTAAACAATACGAAAACACATAACAAAAGATTTTGATTCATAAAAGATTTTAAGTTATAATTCTAAGAAATCAAAATCATGATATCATTTAATTTCAAAATCATCAAAATCACTTTCAAGAGATTCAAAATGTAATTAATAGAATTATTAGTCTCTTGAAATGCTAGTGATTTCCTTTCTCTATTTTATGTGAATAAGAAGGTAGAATCAAGGTAGAGAAATGAAAAATATCATATCACAAAAATATTCAATTTTAAAGATGTAACTTTTATAGATATGAATTTTGAAATTAAGCTCAAAACTTCAAGATATTCAAGGAGATTCAAAAGTTTAAGAGCTATTCATGCATTTAATATCATCTCATGTAATTTAGATAAAAAGCATCAAAAATTTTATAAGAAGGCATGATGGTAGATCAAGCTCAAATTGTAAATCAAGTATTTTGTATGCATTTAGAAAGTTATAATTTTCTTCTAAGCACTTGTTCATCATTCAATGTTTGCTTCTAATCATATTAAAAAATTTATCTCCCACTTTTTGTTATTGTCAAGAGAAAAATGATTGCATAAATTCTTTTCATCCATGTTTAATTTATGCCCAAAATTATAAGAGATATCATGTCATTAAAATTTGAAATTTAAAGACATGATTTCGTTTAATAAATTTTTTTCCCCTCTTTTGTAAATATTACAAATGAGTCTTAGGGGATAATCTTAATTTATCCAAGATAAATCTTTTTAATAGAAGAATGAAATTTTTTTTAATTTTAATTGTTAAGATCATAAATCTCATTTTTATAGAGATCAATAATGTGATTCCCATAACGAATAAGTCAAGTCAAAAAGGCAAGGGAATATTTATGATAATGCAAATCTCTTTTAATTTTCAACTTATCACAAATTTAAGAAATACTAATAAGTTATACTAAGAAGAAAGTCATAAGTAATCATGTCATAAAGAATATTACTATCAAATCATAAATGCCAAGAACATGATTTATTTTGACTCATTTCTTCCTAGATGAAATTTCAAAGCTTTTGAAATCTTAGGAGACAAAGTAAGAAGGATCTTGATTCTTATAGAAATATCAAGTTATAGATATTGAGAAGTCAAGATTATGTTTAGAATGAAAGAAATCTTAGTAAATAAAAAGATATCAAATTATAATTTTTAAGATTTCAAGATTATGATTTAAGTTATCAAATAATCAAAAGCAACATATCAATGAAGTTGGATAGATTCAAACATATCCATTCTTTAAAACAAAATCATTTGAAAACATATCCAAAATCATCATCAAAAATCACTTTTCAAAAAATTTCAATAATGTCATGATACATTGTTTTCCAAAAGAAAATAGCTAAAACTTTTCTAATTCATTTTTGTAGTTAAAGAGATTCAACAATAGTATCATTTTATCTCTTGTTGAAGGATTCATAGGATAGAAATATTCTTTCAAGAAGAATTATCCTTCTTTTAAAATTTATTTCAAGAATACAATGACATTTAAGATTAATTATCCTCCTTTTGGTTGTTTCATGTGATTTCTTTCTCTCCCTTTTCTATATTGTTCTATGCTAAAATTCTATCATTCAAATCAATCATAGCATTTCAATCAATATTTGAACCATTTAACAATAGTTTTTAAATTTAAACTATTTTTTCAATCATCATCAAAATCTCATTTCAACATAAGTAATTTTTTATTAATAATAACTTGAGTTCTTTTAGTTCTAGTCTTAGCATGCTCTAGCTATGCATTGTCAATCAAGGGTATGATAAGATAAATCCAAATGAGTAAATCATTTTTAAGTGGAGTCATTACTATGAGATATTTTTCAACCAAAATCTATTGATTTTTCTATATTGAATGATTCTATCATGTTATCAAGAAAAATTTCTTTTAAAGAATGATGATTTCATATATGATTTTTAGGTTCAAAAACAACATAAATCATCAACACAAATTAATACACATCAATACAATAATCATCATCAAAATCATTCTTTCATACATATAACTTTTATTTAACTACACTTTCTTCTTTCTAATTCTAGCATGCTCTAGCTAGATTAATTATATAATGATAAACAATTTTCAATAAAAAGATTTGTTATAATAGAAACAAGGATCATTAAGCTTCAAACATCTTAATTTAAATAATTATTTTTGTTATTATTACATAGGCTAGTGAGCTTTGAAAGAGTATTAGATCTCAAGTCTTTTGAGCATCTACTTTCAAAACATTACTTAGTGCTCCTAGCCTTATTAGGAAATAACTTTATATTATAGGAGGTTTTGATTTAGGTACCCATTTAACATTGGGTCCTTCATGACATATTCTTCTCATTTTCTCTAATGGCTTAAGGTTGTTTATGGTTCCTTTAGGAACCCAAATTAATTTACGTGGACTATAATTTCTAAATAAATATTTGTAGGTATTTTGTGCTATTTTTCTACAAGAATTATATTTAACTTTTGGTGGCACATTTAATGTAGGTCCTCTTACAAATATGGTTGGCTTTTATTGAATATTTCCAACAAAGCCTATGCCATGTCTATTATTGATATGACCCTTATTGGCAAGAATCATATTTAGAGATTTATTTCCTATCTCAAATTTCTTTGATATAGTTTTAAGCATAGCACATTCAAATAATTCTCTATTTTAACATTATCTAGCATAGCACATTTTAAACATGGTGTAGGTGAAGCTAAAGAGTTATGCATTTCATCAAGTCTTTTAACTATCAAATCATGATCAACTTTAAGCAGTTTAAAAGACTTGCTAAGTTTTCTAAACTCATTAAACATGCTTGATAATTCTGAAAATGAAAAATCTAAAGACTCATTAACCTCATCTTCGATCGCCATTAAAGCAAGGTTCTCCACTTCTTGATTGAGCATTTGATCTTTGGAGCATATCGGTTTCTTAGTTCATAGCAAGAGGTTGTGTCCATAATTTTTATAAGGTTTAAGTTCATTAATTTTTTGGTTCATTTTTCAAAAGTTCATGTCCAAGGTTCTCATCACTCGAGATTTCACTCGAGGAGTCATATGTCATTCTTAGTTCACAATCCTTCCTGTTCTTGGAAGGTGTTCTTCAAGTTCATTTTTGTAATGCATTTCATTAATTGATTTATATTAGTTGTGCTTTCATGTGTGATTTTCAAAGTATGCCAAATATCGAAAGCCGAATCACAAGCGGAAACATGATTAAACTCATTCATATCAAGAGCACAAAGCAATACATTCATAGCCTTTGCGTTTAAAGAGAAAGTCTTCTTCTCCAAATCATTCCAATTATTCATTGAAAGAGAAGGCTTTTCAAATCCACTCTCAACTATATTCTATAAATCAAAGTCCAAAGAGATGAGGAAAATACGCATCCGTGTTTCCCAATATGTGTAATCCGTCTCATTGAACATGGGAGGACGTGAAATGAAATATCTCTCATTCATGCCAAAACAAGTCATTTACTCAAGTGAGTATTAATCCAAAGAGTAATAATCGTGCTCTGATACCAATTGCTAGGATCAACTGGCACTATGGGGGGGGTGGGGGGGGGGGAGTGAATTAGTACAAGCTAAAATTTTTCTTTCTAAAGTAAAAGCTTTTCAAATAAGATAGAATAGAAAATTTGAAGCTTTCATTTTTAATAAAATAAGTGAGTGATTAAAAGTAAGAAGTCGGAAAGATACTCATGTTTGAGAAAAAGAACTTATCATCTTGCTTTCAAGGAGTTTAGTTAAGTTGGAAGCATCAATTCAACAACATTCAAGTTATGCAAATATGAAACACTTACAATTTTCTATTGGTTCGGCGCCAACGGCCTGCGTCCACTTCTAGGTCCTCCTTCTTGAGACACACCGGCATCCCCTACCAATATTTTTTAGGTGAAGATCAAACACTTACAAGTGAGTCAAATTAAGTATACTTTGGATCTATTAAGACGGTTCTACATGGATAGTGCTAAGGCTATTAACACACTAATGAACATCTCTATAAAATTAGATATGGACAATGAAGGAGAATGCTTTGATTAAAAGACTTGTAAATGTATGATAGATAGTTTAGTGCATCTCTATAAAATTAAGAAGGTAGTTTAGTTTGGTATTATAGAGGTACAATAGCTTTGATTAAGGAGAATGAGCATCTCTATAAAATTATATCTTATTGCAACTAGACCTGATATGATATTTAGTTTTCAGCTTTGTGTAATAGTTCAGTCCAATCCTAAATAATCTCATTATAAAGTAATTAAAAAAATTAGATACTTAAAAGGAACTCTCAATCTAGGATTATGGTATCCAAAATCTAAAATTTTTGATTTGATTGCTTATGCTGATGCTAACTTTGCAAAATATAGAATTGATAGAAAAAGTACCTCTGGAACCTGTTAGTTTTTAGGTCATGCACTTGCTTCTTGGTCTTTCAAGAAGTAAAATTTTATCGCTTTATCCACAGTCGAAGCTAAATACGTGGCGGTAGGTGCATGTTGTGCACAGGTAATATAGATAAAAAATATTTTAGATGATTATGGACTTTACTTGAAAAATATCCCTATAAAGTGTGACAAAGTAAATATAATATGCTTGTCAAATAATCCCACTCAACATTCATGAACAAAGTGTATTGACATTATACATCATTTTATTAGGGACCATATAAGTAATTATGACATATCCTTGGAGTTTGTTGATACAAACATCAGCTAGCGGATATCTTTACTAAATCATTAAGTGAGGAATAATTTGATTTTATTAAAAAATAATTAGGCATGTTGAATCTTTCAAATTTATGATATTTTACTAATTCTTCTCAAATGATTTTCTCTTTTACTAAAGAGGAGATTTTTCAAACGAATCATGATGTTTCACTTGACTTCTCGATTCAAGATTTGTGATTTATTTTATATTTATTCTCCTATAATTCTTTCTTTTTGCTGACTGAGAAAGAGATTTATCCAAACGAATCATGATCTTTCACTTGAGTTGTCGATATTTATAACTTAAGATTTATTTTATATGAATCAATATTTTTTACTATTTATTCTCCTATAATTCTTTCTTTTTACTAAAGAGGAGATTCATCCTAATAGATCATTATCTTATTTTCTTGATATGAGATTTATTTTATATGACTCTTTCATATTTATGACTTATATATCTCATCATCAATTAACTTCTCATGACTTGAACTTATCTTCCAAATTAATATCCGCATGTGATATCAAATTAGTTTTAAAATTGAAACATTATGTAAATTAAGAGAAGTAACACCATGACAATATGATATCCTTCTCTTCTTCTTTTTTTTAAGATGACAAAGGGGGAGAAAAAAAGTAGTAGCTTGTACATTTTTTCTTTTTGTTGATGATAAAGGGGGCGAAGTACAGGTAACTTTTTGATGACGTGGTAACTATGTATGTTAAACAATGAGAAGTAGACTATACTCTTTGAAGCCAAATTGGAAGCTTTCGAGACGTATATGAATGCTAAATTATGCGCTCTCTTCGAGGAGTTTAGATTGGGCCAATCACTGAGCCCAATAAGATTATAACGTGTTGCAAATTCATATTGTAAAAAGAACCCATCAGAGATAAGAAGCGAGGATAAGATATGGTAGCCCTACACCTCAACGACATCGATCTCCTTTGCACAACTTCAAGAAGGGCACCGCAATCAAGATGCTCAGAGCATGAGAGCCACATCCCAACCAAAAGTATATAAACCTTCAGCACTAATCAATTACAAGAACCTTGATGAAGAACTAGCGATGATCCATCAAACCTCCACCATCCATGAGTACCAAACTAGGTTTAAAAGGTTATCTAATCAAATTTATGATTGGTCTGAAAAATAGATATTGAGGACTTTCATTGAGGGCTTGAAGTTGGAGATTTGGGAAGAAGTTAAAGCACGATAGCCATATACACTTATGGCAGCCATCTCCTTCACGAGACATCAAGAGAAGCGATTGAGCTATGAAGTTAGGAGGACTAGGGTCGCTCCCCGACTAGCGACACCAAAACCTTCAGCTCCTCCTGCTTCAACTGACCCCCTCAGCTGAAGAAATTAATAAGAGAAGACTCTCACGATGAATCGATAAAGAGCCTATATGGGCGTTATAATAAACTGTGGAGCCTATAACACCATTGTAAAAAGGAGAGACCTCTGATGATCATGCCCACTGAAGAATCCAAACTTGAAGATACGACTCTCAAGCCCAAAGAGAATGATACACCACAACCGGCCACCCGCACGGTGCCTACCTTAGTCGGCTACACAAACCCATAGAAGATTAAAGATAAGAGGGTCACCCGAGAGATGACAGAGACAGATTGTTCGATCGTGTTTATTTCCCACTACGACACATCCCTATCCTTTTCCCTTGGGATAAGTTACTTCTGAAGTGTTACATCCCACCAAACTCACCATGGTTGCTGATGCAGCACTTCCATATCTCAGGTGACTTCCACGACTTTCCCCAGGATCAGACCATGATGTTTAAAGACCTCCTTGATGATGGCTTTAGATCTACGACCTAAGATAGTGAGAAAATTGAGCCCCTCAAGTGGCAAAATCAAAATAGGATAAGGATCATTCACAGATTTCAATAAAACATCATCCCTCTATTAGGATTCTAGCTAGGGGAGTCCTAATTTAGTTTTATTGAAGAGGGCTAACATGTAAATCCTAAGGGCATTTATGTAAATCTTATCTAGCTGACCCTTATTAAAGAGGTAAGGAGGCGGACTAGGTTAGGATTAGTATAGAGGAAGATATTTTGAAGGAAGAATAAGATACATGTCACCCTAATTAACCACCCCTTATCCTAGTTAAAGAGAGATTGGTTGAGGAGTGATTAAGTTATAATAGGATTAGGATTAGTTTGGAGGTTGCTTCTTAGAGTTGGAGTTGTTGGAAGTAGCAGTTGCTTCTTAGAGTTGGAGTAGGAGTTGTTAGGAGTATAAGTCTTAAGTAGGAATCCTATTATGAGTTGGGGTTTAGAAGCCCTATAAATAGCCTTGTATTCTCCCATCTTTTATCATCAATAGATCAATTATCTTTTAGCTCATGAAGCAGAAAACCAAGGAGGGAGGAACCCTTATAGAGTTCCAAGGAGGCTGATCCACTATAGAGATCACCCCAAGCTTAGAATCCGCAAGGGTTCTAACACTTGGAAATAGAGCAGCGTTCTTGGCGTCTTGTTGCCCTTCGACAGCCATCTATCAGCCACCCATAGCCGTCCAAAGCAATTCCCACAATTGCTTGAAGGTCGTCACCAAATTTGATCGTCATCTCCAATACCGCAGATCATCATTTAATCTCCCCGTGAATTACAACAAGTTCTGGTTTCTACCTTACTGCTACTATAATTTAGTTATCCCTATTCAAAAATTCCAAAAAAAAATGTTCCTATTTGCTGCACAAACTTTTCGTCACAAAGTTTCCATCTTTATGGTGAAAGTTACGCTATAGAATTCCAGTCGCACACTTTTGACTATTTGATTTGTTGCTACATTTTTATGGATCCAATCTCTACGAAATTTTTATGACAACTTTAGAACTTCCTATCTTTGGATTTCCTTTAGGTTTCATCAAAAAATTCTCAATATAAACCACTGATCTTTTACATCCAATCTACTGCACTTTAGATGTAAAAATCTGCGATAGTACCTTCCCGTAATCTTCGATTTTACCAAACCTTTTGCTGCCATTTTCTTCCATGAATATTTTGTCGTCATTATCTTTCCCTTACCAAGAAATTCTTCTTAAGTTTTACTTTAATCCTTATTTTGAACTAATAGAAAAAAAAATCTCATCTTTATTATTGAAATCTTTCGACAAAAAAATTCTACCGTAGTACCTTCTCGTATTCCTTGATCTTGCCAAAACTTTGGCTATCGATTTCTTCCATGAATTTTTGACAATACTATCTTTCCCTTGCTAGTGGATTCTCATTGAGTTTTACTTGATTCCTTGTTATAAACTACTATAAATTTTTTTGACTATACTACTGAAATCTTTCGCTGAAAAACTTTTGCAGCAACACCTTCTTGCAATCTTTGATTTTGCTAAAATTTTTGCTATCGTTTCATTCCATGAAATTTTTGACAACATTATGTCTCCCTTAACTATAGATTTCCATTGAGTTTGACATGAATTTTCATTAAGAATTTCTAGAAAAAATTATATCTTCACTGCTAGAATTTTTTCAATGAAAAATTTGCTACTGCATCTTTGTCTTTCTTCTTCATCTTAAGCCACTGAAACCCAACCATCTTACTACCACCCCCCAAGATATCTTTAGGGCATCTCTTTAGCCTTAAGATGCAACCATTATAACTAATTTATAGAATTCACAGCCAACTCAAACTACAGCCTAAACAGTAGTCTTCCACAGCCACCGAACCTTCCAATGATCCTTGCCCTCTGTAGCCACCAATCATACAAAACCGATTGCTGCCATCAATAGCAACCCTAAGCCATCCCTATAACCCTAAATCTCTATCACCAAACCCTCCTTATAGCCCCTACAGCAGCCCTAAATCACAGCCCCAACAACACCCAAAAAAACAATAACCTATCAGCCCCAAACTGTAGCCATCTACACATGCTCCACCATCCCTTTCGGCCACCAAACCACCCAACCATTCTATACCATTGACCCAATAGCAGGAGAGGGATACTAACATCTCAGATATAGAGGCATACACAATGGCATCTCAAGGTTCAATCGATGCTAAGTTGGAGGCATTTGAATCACGCATAGATGACAGATTGCACGCCTTATTCGCCGAATTCGGATTGAGCTGATCTCCGAGCCCAATAAAATTCTAACAAGGTCAAAGTTCAAAGAGGCCTCTCAAAAAGAAAGAACGAGCCACTGATATGAGGCAGCCATGCATGAGGGTGGACTTCCCTCGATGGGAAGAAGGAGACCCGATAGGATGGATTTTACGCGCCGAACGTTACTTCCATCATCACCAAACACTGAGAATTCCATGGTGGATACCACTATCATCCACCTTGAAGGAGATGCTATATGATGGTACAATTGGTTTGAATACAACTATGGGACTCCGACATGGATACAATTCAAGTATGCGCTGCTGAACCACTTTGGGCCGACCAAGTACGAGAATATCAATAGACAACTTGCCAAGATCCGACAAACCTCTACGATCTAAGAATACCAAACTAGGTTTGAGGAATTATCTTACTTTACTCGTGATTGGTCTGATAGATAATTATTATGGACGTTCATCGAAGGACTCAAGCCGAAAATTAAAGGAGAGGTTAAAGCGCGGCACCCCCCCCCCCCCCCCCCCCCACCGTGAAGGCCGCAATCTCTTTGCCTGAATCTAAAAGGAACGACTGAACCAAGATGATCGGAGGATGCAAACCACTCTTAGACTAGTAGAATATAAACCTGCCTCTGCTCTTAGCCATTCTTTGCTGCCAAAAAAATTGACGAGAGAAGAGCTACGCGATAGATCGACGAAGGGCCTTTGTTGGCATTGCAACGAACTTTAGAGCCGCAACCATCGCTGCAAAAAAGAGGAGCTTTCCATGATTAATTCTATTAAAGAATTTGAAGAAGAGGTCCAGGAACTTGAGGAGGAGAATATGAAGGACCCGCAGCCGACTGATTGCACAACTCACGCTTTAGCTAGCCATGTGAACCCATAAGCAACAAAAGTTGAAGAATCTTATAAGCAAAAACCTATCACCGTCCTCACCAATAATCTTATGAATGGTAAGGGAGAACAAGTGACCTTATGTGAGAAATATGGGAGTGAAGTAATGACAATCTCGACACAACGCTTGCAGAAGCTTGCTTAAATTTTAGGCGCCTCCATCGAACCGAGCCGACTACTTCCTACCGAGCTATACAATCTTCATATGTTGATCTTGTAGGAGGAACCACTAGCACATATTTAGCCATATTGCTGTCCACATCCTCAGAGGGCTGAAGATAAAAGGATCGTCTAGGATACATAGGAGACATAGATCATTCGGCCATGACCTTCCATTGCAAGGATACTTTATCTCCAAATGTTTTACCTCTTTGTCTGCAGGTATAAACTCTTCCTGAAATGCCACATCCAACCAAACCAGCTATGGCTTTTGAAGTACTCCTAGATCTCGAGCTACTTCATGACTTCTCCAATGAGTGGACCATAATGCTTAAAGTCTTCCCTGATGATGACCATTGATCCACGACCCACGATCGTAAGAAGATTAAGTCCCTACAGTGACAATACCGGCATGGAATCTGTGACACCAAACTTCTGAAGGAACAGGAGGAAGGCATCCACACATCTACCATCTACAGGATCCTCATAGTCACGATGCCATCTACATTAGTACTAGCATTACTCGATCATGACAATGTGTTTGCAATTGGAGTAGACATATCAGGAATTGGGATTAGCACCACCCTCATGCAAGATGGCTGATTCCTAATATACATCGATGCTCTCCCTATATTTTACACAATGCTTTTGATCTGTAAAGGGATACTAATTGCTATTGAATTTGAAGTTTGGCATGATACAAGTCAACAACACAAAGGAGAGAAGAAAATAGGCTTGGTAAAATTGTAGCTCCTACCCTCCTCAAACTCAAAATGGGCTCACACCATTAGGGACCTTATCAAAGGGGAGCAATTATTCCAAAATAAGGCTTAGTTATTATTAAAGAACAACCAAGTGGCAGCCAATGCAAGAAAGAAAAAACCCCCGATAAATATCAGAGCAGAAGAAAGTTTGCTGTTGAATATCGAGTTTCCCTTTATCGCTAGCCTTACTAGCAGAAAATTTAAGCCTCAAGAAAGTGGTTGCTAGTTACAGGTGCCCTGCAAGCCAATCACATGAGTGATGGCACGTGTGACACACTGCGTAATTTTTTTGCTTACGATTAATATTGGCATATTCTCACATTATATTATCTGTAGCATATATACTGTGATGTCCTTGGTTCTATGCAATGGGAATCGAATCGTGATGAGATCACGATAATGAGATCGATTTACCTTTAAACATATCAGTGTACTATATACCTATCCATATAATAGAGGTGGCTGGTCTCAAAGCTACTTATGTGGAGACACAAGGATTTAGTACAGGTGCTCATTGGAGAATGAGTTCACTTATTGATCCGCTTATGGAATGTTGTATGGTTAACGATATCTAATGTCAGACAATGATTCTATAGCCCCAGTTGTGTGTCTGGTCCTTAGACTTGAGATACCAAGGATGCCTTGTATGAGTACTCCTTTCTTTGACGCCATATTTATAGGTTTAGAAAGTTTCAGATCTAGTACAACTGGTTATCAAGATTAGTAGCTAATCTTACGAAGGTAATCGAGTGTCAATAGAGGATCATCCACTCTCGGTATCACGAGAGGATATCTCATATGTGCTTGCTCAGACAAATCCCTGGCCAGGGTCATTCATATTGAGAGAGAAAGAGTTATCCGGGAGAATCCGATTAGACCGAGACTATGACGGATTTCGTATGTGACTTTACATTATCATTTCCAATAAAGGGTCTTTGGGATATTAGTTGGATGAGGGATTATAGATATACGTTAACTGTGAACAGACAGGTCCAATGGATTCGATCCTCCAATACCATCTGGGGATTATGGCATAGTAGCCTAGTATGTCCATAGTCGATAAGTTGAGTGAATTATTATGGGGATACTAATTCACTATATCAGAAGGAGTTCCGATGAGAGTGACTCATGGCCAGCTCGGTATCGGGCCTAGAGGGTCACATATATATGGTGGATGCTTCAGTGAACAGAGGATCGGATGGAGATCCAATTAGCCCCAATTCTCATTAGATGAGACCCTTTGCTAATGGGCTCTTTGATTAAGGCCTAATTAGAGCCTATGGAGATTATTGGATAGAGATCCACTAATGCAAGGTTAATAGATAATTGGATGAAGATCCAATACCCACTAAGGAAGAAGCCCTAGGGTTTTTTGGTGGCTCTCTATAAATAGGAGGGGAGACTCATAGTTGTTAGGCTGCAGCTTTAGCCACCACCTCCTATTCTCCTCCATCCCTTTGCGCAAGAGTTGCAAGATCAGATTGGAGGAGTTTCGCTATAGAGATCCATCGTGTGGATATCGCTAGAGAGGAGGACGCTTGACCTCCTTCATCTTCTCTATCTGGATCTGAAATACAATCCCTAGGTAAAATCAATCTCTCAGACATCGTGATTTTTATATTTTTATATTTTTTCTCATGATCCCAATCTTTTCAACGATAATTTGATTTGTGTTTGAAACTAATTTTTGCGCTACGCATGTGATGCACCCGCTGAGGTTTCCCAATAGTGGTATCAGAGCCAAGGTTTTCGTGCAAAGAATTAGTTTTAAACTACGTGTGATGAGATTGAATAGCGTAGAATCGTTCTACGCGTTCTTGTTGCATTTTCGCAACAAACACAGCGAGGAGGAGAATGGGCGGCCAAGCCTCCTACCGGGGCGGCTGGCCGCGGCTTAGCCACTTGTAAGGGGGCGGCCGGCCACGGCTTAGCCACCTGTAAGGGGGCGGCCGGCCACGGCTTAGCCACCTGTAAGTGGGCGGCCAGGTGTGGCCAAGGCCCCTTGCAAAGGGGCGACTGGCTGCGGCCAAGTCCCCCTATACAGGAGCCGACCAGCTACGGCCAGCCCGCAGGGGCAGCAGGCGCCTACGGGCACGGTCACTTGTAGTGCGACGCCCGCACGGGCGGTCGGCTGTAGGGCGGCACTCGCAAGGGGCTGTTGGCTCGCGGCGAGGCCATAGGGGCAGTGCCCATCGCCTACGCAGGGGCAGCGGCGTAGAGAAGGAAGAGGAGGACCTAGGGCATTCTTTTTTAAAAAATGATTATTTTGCCCCTCTAAATTTGGAAAATTCTGATTACTGTCCTTATGTATAGAATTCTCAAAATATCCTCAACAATTCTAGAAATTTTGAGGACTGTCCTCTTATTTAGAATTATGAAAATGCCCTCAATAATTCTGGAAATTCCAAGCATATCCTGATTTCTAAAACATAATTAATTAAATAGTTTAATTAATTATTATATATATCTAGTGATCCTATATATGATGCAATGTACATGTGATGTATGATGTGGACGGATGATCATGAGTCATGTGTTGTGATGTATGTAATTGTGATTATTATTATTATTGGAGCCTGCGAGCCTTCATTTTTCTCGTTTATTATCGAGTCTACGTGCCTATGATTATTTATAATTACATGGAGAGGCACGATGGGAGCGTGGAGGTGACAGCAGGACCCACGACGGTGTCGTGGGAGATTACGATGCATGGTGATGCGACGATCCAACGAAACCGATGATGACGAGATCAACAATCACAGGGTATGGAGATGCGCCGATGCACACATAGATCCTATTATGAGTGATTAGGCCCATTGGCTCGGGATTAATTATATTAGGTGACGGCTCATGATCATCCATTGTGGCTTGCATATGTGATGTGTTATACACCTACTAGATATATGTATATATATATATTTACATACGATGTAGATATATATTAAATATGTATGTGTGTGATACGATATATTAAGAGATCAATATGAAATAAAAACCCCTCCTATGATAATATTAAGTTGGTAAGTGTGAGGCAATAAGATTGACTCACATGGCCTTCCATCGTTATAGGAAGAAATTGAATCACGATATAGGTTGAGTTGGTCGAATCCCTCGAGGCTCACCTATCTACGTGATCAAGTTCTTACCTACGACATAGAGATGTCACCCGTGACCTAAGGACATGGTATGCTTGGTTGAGTCCCTTAAGGGTATATCATCAAATCAGACTCATCTTGTAATGATGGTGATGACTTAACTGAATATCATGGTTGGTCGAGTTTCTCGAGACCATGATGATTCGGAGGTCTAACGTGACGGGAATCACAAGGAGTTGTGATTGACAAGAGTTGCCTACCTTTTGGGCTTAGTGTAATTGATCAAGTCCCTCGAGGTTGCACTAAGATGCCAATTGGATCCTGATCCCTACAAGGAGTCTGCTGGAGACTTTCGTCTCACATGTCAAGGGTGTCACGTGATTCACTAGAAAAATTGTGGGAGCATATTAAGATAGAAGTCTATATCTTAATTAGTATTTTCTACAAAATCTACATATTATTTATTTTTACTATATCTTATTTTGTCATAAACATGTCACTCACAAACCCCCATACGTGGCACACTTGATGCCAACCGCCTCACTAATCCAAACTATACAGATTGGCTCCGTAATTTGAGAATTATTCTCACCGCAGAGAAAATCACATATATCCATGATACAATTGTGCCCACACCGGAAGAAGGGGCAAGCGAGGATGAGATCGCTCGCTATGTGAAGTATATAGATGATTCCACGTTGGCAAAATGTTACATGTTGGCCTCCATGACTCCTAAGTTACAGAGGCAACATGAGAGCATAGATGCAGATTCTATCATTCTTCATCTCAACTAGCTGTTTACGGAACAAGGAAGAACTCAAAGATATGAGATATCTAAGAGACTCTTCTAAGCCAGGATGACAGAAGGGATATCGGTTGAGAACCATATCCTAAAGATGATGGAGTGGATCAAGAAACTCACAGGTCTAGGAATAGTCCTAGAGGATAACCTATGTGTTGATCTTATACTTTAGTCCCTACCAGATTCCTTTTCTCACTTCATCATGAATTTTAACATGAGCAAGTATGAGGTGACTCTCCCTGAGCTCCTCAATATATTGAGGGAAGCTGAGAGTGCTATAAAGAAGGAGAAGCCAGTTCTCTATATTTGTGAGACCTAAAAGAAAAGGAAGGCCAACAAGACCCTTAAGAAGGGCAAGGGCAAAGAAAGACCAGGTAAGGTAAACGTTGCTAAGAAATACCCAAGAAAAGACAAAGGACAATGCTTCCACTGTGGTCAAGATGGACATTGGAAGAGGAACTGCAAGGACTACCTTGCAGAGAAGTCGAGACAGAAGCTTAGAGAAGCTTCAAGTATATTCATGATCAGTCTTCACTTGTCAGATTTTTATGATAACACATGGGTATTGGATACCAGGAGTGTTTATCATATCTGTAATTCGTTGCAGGTTCTGGCAATACCTACGAGATTGGCTAGAGGCGAGATGGACCTCAATATGGGCAATGGAGTAAGAGTTGTTGTTGTTGCTATTGGAGAGGTCACCTTACATCTGCTTGGTGGAGCTATTATTGCATTAGATGTCTGCTATTTTGTTCTCTCTATTATCAAAAATATCATTTCTATCTCTTGTTTGACAATTAGTGGATATAAATTAGTTTTTGAGAATAATAGTTGTTCAATAATTATGGATGTTGAGATCATCACTAGAGGGACCCTTATAAATGGCTTATATATGTTAGACACTTCTCCACATATCATAAATATAAATATGTCTAAGAGAAAAAGAGATAAGGTGAATAATGCATACCTATAGCATTGTAGGCTAGGTCATATACAAGAGGGAAAGATTCAAAAGTTGCTGAAAGATAGATACTTAGATCCATTTGACTATGAGTCATATACAACTTACGAACCATGCCTTCGTAGGAAGATGGCCAACTCTCCTTTTAGTGGAATTGGAGAGAGAACTACCGAGTTATTAGAACTCATACATAGTGATCTATGTGGTCCCATGTCAACTCAAGCTATAGATGGTTACTCATACTTCATTACATTCATTGATGATTTCTCTAGGTACGGACACGTGTACTTAATAAAGTATAAATATGAGACATTTAAGAAATTCAGGGAATATAAGAATGAGCTAGGAAACCAAATTGGGAAGAGTATTAAGACTCTTCGATCAGATCGAAGAGGAGATTACTTGAGTACGGAGTTTACCCATTTCCTCAAGGATGATGGGATTCTATCCCAGTGGACACCTCCTTATACACATCAGCTCAATGGTGTTTCATAAAGGAGGAATCACACACTGTTAGACATGGTGCGGTCCATGATGAGTTTCGCTGACCTACCTGTCTCATTCTGGGGGTACGCCCTAGAGATCACAGCTTACCTTCTGAACAGAGCTCCATCAAAGTCGATAGTATCTACACCATATGAGATATAGAAAAGAAAGAAGCCCGATCTTAAGATTGTTATGATTTGAAATTATCCTGCCCACGTTAGAATACATAACCCCAATAAGTTAGAATCAAGGACAGAATGGTGCACATTCGTGGGATACCCAAAGGAAACTTGTGGGTATTATTTCTATCACCCCGAGGACTTGAAGGTCTATGTTGCCAAGAGAGTCGTGTTCCTTGAGAAGGAACACATTCTTGGTGAAAACAGTGGGAGTAAGGTAGAATTGAGTAAGGTTGGAGAACATAGCTCAAGCACCATTCCAAAGCCCGAGTCTGTTCAGATACCTAACACACAAGTTCCAACTTTACATAGGTCTAGTAGAGTATCTCACCCTTTAGAAAGATATATGGGACATATCAGTGAAGATAACTCTTAGGATATTGATCCTTAGACCTACGAGGAGGCCATTATGAGTATAGACTCTGGGAAGTAGCAAGAAGCCATGAATTCTGAGATGGATTCTATATACTCTAACAAGGTTTGGAACCTTGTGGATGCACCTGAGGGTATTGTACCCATCAGCTGCAAATGAATCTTCAAGAAGAAGATCGGAGTGGATGGAAAGGTAGAGATCTATAAAGCAAGGCTGGTAGCTAAAGGATATCGTCAAAGATAAGAAGTTGACTATGACGAAACCTTTTCACCTGTAGCCATGCTTAAGTCCATTAGAATTATTTTGGCCATTACAACACACTATAACTATAAGATCTAGCAGATGGATGTTAAAACGACATTCCTTAATGGCAACCTCGAGGAGGAGGTGTATATGATACAGCCAGAGGGATTCGTATCCAAAGAGAGTCCAGATAAAGTGTGTAGGTTGCTTAGATCCATTTATAGATTAATGCAAGCTTCTCAAAGTTGGAACATAAGATTTGATGAGGTGATCCGATCTTATGACTTCGTTAAGAACGAAGACGAGCCTTGTGTATATAGGAAGGTAAGTGGGAGCGCTATCACCTTCTTGGTGCTATATGTGGAGGGCATACTAATCATTGGAAATGATGTAGGAATGCTCTCCACAATAAAAGCTTGGTAATTGAGAAACTTCTCTATGAAAGACTTAGGGGAAGCATCCTATATTTTGGGGATCTAGATATATAGAGATAGATTCAAGAGGATGCTTGGCTTGTCCTAGTCCAGATACATAGAGTCAATTGTCAAAAGGTTTAGCATGGAAAATTCCAAGAGTGGTCTCATACCGATGAGACATGAAATATCACTTTCTAGGAGTATGTCCCTAAAGACTCCTGAAGAAAGGGTTGACATGGATAAGATAACTTATGCCTCAGTAATAGGGTCTATCATGTATGTGATGCTATATACCAGGCTTGATATAACACATACTTTGAGTGTCACGATCAGGTATCAAGCATATCCAGGTTTAGAATACTAGAAGGCAGTAAAGTGTATCATTAAGTACTTGAGAAGGACTAAGAATCTTTTACTGGTATGTGGAGGAGGTAGCCTTCAGGTTGAGGGCTATACGGACTCAAGTTTTTAGTCCGATATTGATGATAGCAAGTCAAACTCAAGGTATATTTTCACCCTAAATGGAGGAACAATAAGTTGGATGAGTTCCAAGCAAGATATTATTGCTGACTCGACCACAGAGGCGGAATACATTGCTGCAGCAGAACCAGCAAAGGAAGGGGTGTGGATGAAGAAGTTCAACAAAGATTTAAGAGTCGTTCGTACCAAGCAGCGTGCAACCAATTCCCATATACTACGACAACAACGGGGTGATCGCTCAAGCGATGGAAGTATAAGCATGTTCTGAGGATATTCCATCTAATTAGAGAGATCATAGCCCGTAAAGATATAGCAATGGAAAGAGTTCCATTCGAAGATAACATTAAAGATCCACTTACGAAGCCACTAGCTCAGATTGTATTTGAGCGTCATAGGGGTTTGATGGGGATCAGACATATAGGTGATTGGCTTTAGGTCAAGTGGGAGATTGTTAGTTACAGGTGCCTTGCAAGCTAATCACTTGAGTGATCGCATGTGTGACACACTACGTAATCTTTTTTCTTATAATTAATATTAGCATATTCTCCTATTATATTATCTGTAGCATATATATTTTGATGTCCTTGGTTCTATACAATGAGAATCGGATCATGATGAGATCATGATAATGAGATCATTCACCATTAAATACAGATCCTAAATAATCTCGATCATAGGTTATTCAAGAGGGATATCGAGATAACCGGATAGACCGGTATACTATATACCCGTCCATATGATGAAGGCGGCTGGTCTCATAGTCACTTATATGGAGACACTAAGGATATAGTACAAGTGCTCATTGGAGAATGAGTTCACTGATTGATCCACTTATGGAATATTGTATGGTTAATGATACCTAATTTTAAATAGTGATTCTATAGTCCCAGTTGTGTATCTGGTCCTTAGACTTGAGACACCAAGGATGCCTTATACGGACAGACATAAGCATTTCATCGAACACCTTGTTTACATTGTTGTTCATGACATTCTCCCCCACTTATTCCTTCGACGTCCTCATCAAAGCCACTGTAGATGTTGCATCTCCTTGCATTCTACTGAATCTTCAATCTTCTGCTTTGGCTACAACACACCCCTTTGGCTCCTAGCCACTCTCCATCGCTGTTGTTAAGTAGTCGAACTCTGATCCGCCATGCTGCTTCAACTCACCAATGACTGAATCTGATGTGGGGTTGGTTGAGTTGTGCTGATCCTTGTTGGTTCTCACGGATCCTTCTGATGAAGGAAAAGACCTGCCTTATTAAACGCCAATAACGCAGTATACTCATATTGCTTGAACTGGGTGGATGCTTGTTGGAACTTTGACAAGCATCGCCTCACAGACTTTAAGGTTTTTGAGGTCCTTCGTCCATAATGGTTGCATATTGATCCTTCTTTCATGTTTAGTTGTCACTTCCAAGTATGTTCGCATCATTCCCACATTCGATTAGTCAATTGGGAAATGAAGCGGACAATCTACTCTTAATAGTACTGATCACCAATGGTGAGGATTTGACAACTATTCTCTTCCATAAGCTTTCTTTAAAGGGTCACTGAACTTATGCAGAGCTCCTATGCTGGATAAGTAAGAGAATTGGGATACTTGACTTAACCCATTCTCTTAGTAGTTGAGAAGGCAAGGTTACTTGGCTTCATTCACCGTTGCCTTGCATCTTCATCCCTTCCTTCGTGGTCAGTAGATCCGCCTCTACGACACTATGGTGCTCCTCCGAGTCTACCTCCTATCTAACCGATGCTTTGCTTTTCGGTAGCTGAACCCCACTTGACTCGTTGTCGCTTCCTCGCCCCTTTCGACCACCTGCTTTGACACCACTGTTCCTCCTATTAGTTCTCCTTTGTCGATGGAAAGACAGACTGCAACTCTCATGCATGGCCGCCGCCATCTTGTTACAGGGCTCGATCTAATTCTATTCTCCTTAGCTTCCTTGGTAGCAACATTCGCTTACTCGACTTTGTCCTCTAACTTACCGGGCTCTCTTAAGCGAATATGAGCACTGAAGCAGTCCAACTCTCCAATCGCTCCGATCATACCTTTGTATAATCAAGTCCCCTCCATGGGACTCACTGGTACTTGTAATCTAACTTCTCCCTCAATGGTACACTGCCCCCATATACTGATGACCAAGGCTTTCATCTGATGCAAGCTTTGATGCGCACACATGGAAGACCCGACTCTGCGGTACCATGGCATTCACCCTTGAATCCACAGCCCTTCTTGTCGTCGCATTGTTCACCGAAGTGGAGCTCCCAACAGCTCCTTATCATTCACATGATCACGTCTCCCTCCATGGGACTCCCTGGTACTTGCACTTGGAGTTCTTCCTCGGTGGTATACAGCCCCCATATGCTGATGACTAAGGCTTTCATCCAATGCAAGCTCTGATGCACACACGAAGACCCGCCTCTACGGTACCACGACATTCACTCCTTGAATCTATAGCCCTTCTTCTTGTTGTGTCGTACACTAAAGTGGAGCTCCAAGTAACTCCTGATCATACCTCTGCATGATCTTGTCCCTCACGGGACACGATCACATATGTTGTATTGCTATGAACTATTCCACAATGATCCGCTGCACTATGTCACCTCCTGGTGACATCTCCATTGCAAACAGATTCTCAGGTGATGAATTCGGACTACGACATCTCCATGTGTGGCCTCTGCCAACACCTCGTAGGGCCTCCGTCATCTCCGATTTTTAGTTCACTCCGTTGGTAATTCGCCTTCGTACCCCCTCCCCCCCACTCTTGCATCACACTCGGACAAAGCATAGCTCTAGAATAGTCTGTCACCTAGTAGCTCCTGAAGTCCCTTGACTTCACTAGAATTGGTGCACCATTATATAGATCCTGGGCCTCTATCCCCTATCAGCATAATCTCTACTATGCACCACTTGTTCCTGACAACTTGAATGACAATACTGTGGTATATTCTTCAAGAGTATCCGTCTCTGCATCCTCTTGCCCTATACTAAGGTCTCCTGATCCCAACTTTGCCTCCGGAAGTTGAATCACCTTAGTTACTCCATCAAATGCATCTCTAAGGTAGCTTGCAAGTGCCTCGAAGCTCCCTTTATCTTTGGCACCATGTAAAATACGTCCGCCCCATCAGAATGAAGAACCCATGAAATGACATGATCTCACTCTTGCCTCTACAAGAGTTCATGCCCTTGACCTCTGTCCAAGGAAAGCTCCATGCCTCCGCTCCATGTTCCATCTTCTATGTCGACTTCATTCATGCGGCTTGGATACTTCACCAAGTTCCACCCAAGTCACTCCACTCCTCGATTTGTATTGAATTGATAGTGGCCCTCGTGTCCACCATTTCATGGGTTAGCCCCCTGTTGAGTTTGATTTCTGCATCAACTCTAAGTGTGCCTTCATATGATGTTGCCTTGGATTGCTCCCCCACTTGATCTCGAAATGCATCCACCAATGCATTACCTCATTCGAGATCATGCGATGATTCCACATTACTTACTCGGTCCGTTGAGCTTTATGGAGATATTACATTGAGGAACTCTTCCTTAATATGTGCGGTTTGTTGCACATAATTCTCCCTCTAGAGAACTAGGACTTATCCCTCCTAGATATCTTTCATATTATAGCAACTTTCCTCTTTACATACTTCCCACTGGAAGTTTCGGAGACCTCCATCCCCTTTGGACTACTCCGTCTTGCTGAACAACTTGTGCCTTGTTCTGCCCCCGCAAATGCACTTGCTAGATTTTGACACTTCGCCAATACAGTCTCCACTACACCCTTTAAGGTCTAGCAATGTGTTGAACTTGTTACACATTTCAGCTGCCTACGGATGTATCCTTTCCATGTCGAAGAGAAAGTTTGGATGCTCCATGGCACTGAGTTCTGATCACACCTTAGGATGGCCACGAACACTCCGTCGTTCGTGTACAAGCCCTTGCATGAGTACCGAATCATTCGAGTTAGCAATTTCCCTCACCTTTGTGAGCTTTGCACAACTCTTTCGGTCATTACGCAACACCTCCCACTTTGCACGGTCTCATCTTTCACTAAGCACCCCGCTTTGCCTTGAGCACCATCATGTTTGGTTGCCAACGTTGAGCTATAGCTCGAACTCAACCATCCCAATCTTTGTGCGCGACATATTCTTCTTCGCTTGCTTGTCCTCATGGTGCCTCTCGCGCAAAGGGTTGGCCATTCCTTTGAATGCCAAGTCTAGATGTCCACTCCTCTAAGCGACTCCTTTCCCTACATCTCAATGTCCGTTTTCTCCCAAATGGTTGCACGTGCTGGCTATCCTCCACACAGCCCAGCTATGTCCCCCACGTTGGTATGGCGAGTGTTTCTGTTTATGCTTGTCCCACTCTGATACCATATTGTCATGGGCTTAGCTGATTTTCCCTAAGCCGTGCGACACCCATGTATCTCCTAGAGTCCCTTAGACTTACAAAAGAAAAAATGGACCAAAAGAAGCAATTCCCATGGGATCCACAAGTAACTACTCAAGCAAACACTTTATAAAGCCAGATACAAATTACACCCATGGACATTACAAACTCAGAGAGATTGCATACAAAGGAAAATGGTACATTACAGACCGAAGTCCCTATAAGTGCTTACAAAACACACTCGTATTTACAAGCCAAAATTAACCACAAAGCAAACCAAAATAGGACTGCTAAGCCTACTGCAAGCCCATTACTTACTATACAAGGTATATACACAAACCGAAGGACATGGACAAATATGAGCATTTCATTGAACACCTTATTGACATTGTTATCCGTGACAATATGGTGGATGCTTCGGCAAATAGAGGATTAGATGGAGGAGTTACGCTGTAGAGATCCATCGTGTTGATACCGCTAGAGAGGAGGATGCTTGGCCTCCTTCATCTTCTCCATCCGGATCTGGAATACAGGGATATATGATCTCCCTATGTAAAATCAATCTCTCACATATCATGGTTTTCCGATTTTTATGATTTTTCTCGCGATCCTAATCTTTTGCACAACGATTTGATCTGTGTGGGAAACCAGTTTTTGTTTTGATTTTCACAGCGCATGTGATGTACCCACTGAGGTTTCCCAATAGTGGTCCCCTTGCTACTTTGGCCATTGCAAAATTTGGGATCACAAAGGAGCCATAACTTATGGACCAGATCAGTACATCAATTTAAAAATACAATTGATCCTCCAAGTATCTCATAGCAAATGGAAGTTTAGAGAGGATAACTCAGCCCTCATTTATCCACCCGACACCCAACTCGATAAGGAGGCCTAGGTTCAGCTGATGATTACATGGAATCATGGGATCGTGACACATCACTGTCGAGTCACAACTGATAATGCTAGACCCTAGGAGCAAGATGTGCTACTATAGGGCCACGAGAGACCCTCGTAAGGAATTGCATATCATGACCCAGAGACATGGAGCTCGACCTTGAGGACAAGGCTGATTTGAAGAGGGCGGGTCTGTTAGGACTCTGCTAGGGGAGTCCTAATTTAGTTTCATTGAAGAGGGCAAACATGTAAATCCTAAGGGCATTCATGTAAATCCTATCTAACTGACCCCTATTAAAGAGGTGAGGAGGTCTGCTAGGTTAGGATTAGTTTGGAAGAAGATATTTTAAGGGAAGAATAAGATACATGTCACCCTAATTAACCACCCCTTTTCCTAGTTAAATAGGGGTTCGTTGAGGATGGGTTAAATTAGAGTAAGATTAGGATTAGTTTGGAGGTTGCTTCTTGGAGTTGAAGTCTGAGTTGTTGGAAGTAGGAGTTGCTTCTTAGAGTTGGAGTAGGAGTTGTTAGAAGTTGTTAGGAGTATGAGTCTTAAGTAGGAATACTATTATGAGTTGGGTTTAGAAGCCTATAAATAGCCTCCTTGTATTCTCCCTTCTTTCATCATCAATAAATCAATTATCTTTCAGCTCATGTAGCAGAAAACCAAGGAGGGAGGAACTACTATAGAGTTCCATGGAGGTCGATCCCCTATAGAGATCATCCTAAGCTTAGAATCCGTAAGGGTTCTAACACCCTCTCACTGTAAAGAAAGATGCACCACCTTGGCCAAGTGGAACTATAACCCTCACGACCATGATGTTCTCCACACCAAGTCGTGACTAGATGTTTATGATTGGAGTAGACACATCAAGAGTTGGGATCAGCGTCACCCATATACAAGATGAATTACAATCCATGCTCATGCTAGATTGGGCTCTCATCATTCTGAAACATACTAGAGAGAAGTCACCATTCCAAAAGAAAGATTAGCTATTACTAAAGACCTACCATATGGCAGCAAATGTAAAGAAGAAACAACCTCCCGACAAACTTCAGAATGGACAAAAAATTAAAGTTCGAGTTTTCCTATACCTCTAGCCTAATCAATACGAAACTGGAGCCTTAAAGAAGTGGTCTCACTATTTTTTTGGGCCTTGCAAAATTGAGGATCACATTAGGGCCCTAATCTGGAGATCAGATCTGCGCACCAGGTCAAGATTATAGTTGATCCTCCAAGTATCCCACCTCCAATGAAAATTTAAAGAAGACACCTCAGCGTGAATCCTTCCAACTGACACCCAAGCTGATGAGGAGGCCAAAGTTCAATTAATGATTGTATGAGAATCATATGAGGAGCTGGAGACCCGGTTCCCAAAGTTCATGAACCCTCAGCCTTGAGGACAAGGCTGATTCAAAGAGAGCAGGCTTGATAGGACCCTAGTAGGGTTAGGTCCTACTCACCTTAATATAGTCAATAGAACTCTATGAAAATTATAATAAAAACCTCATCTAATCACCTCTATCTTATAAAGAAGTGGGGCTAAGGTTTAGTTTGGGGCCTTAGAGCTTAGTAGTCGTCGCCCGCTTTACTAGGTTGGTCGGCTAGGGTTTCCATCTGCTAGAGTCGGCTCTGTAGCCAACTAAGCCGACACCTGCTATGATATTTAGTTAAGTCATGTCTTGCGGGACTCGACCAACCATGATATTTAGTTAAGTCATCACCATCGTTACAAGATGACTATGATTTGATTATATGCCCTTGAGGGACCCGAGCAAGTATACCATATCCTCGGGTCATTGGTGACATCTCTATGTCATATGCAAGATCTTAAATCGTGAGATAGGTGAGCCTCAAGGAACTCGACCAACTCAACCTATGTCGGGATTCGATTTCTCCCTATAATGATGGAAGGCCACATGGGTCAATCTATTTACCTCACGCTTATTCGATCTCCTAATATGGTGTGTCATACACATACATATTATATTATATTATATTATATTATATATATATATATCTACATCGCATGCAAATATATATATCTAGTAGGTGTATAAGCAATCACATATTATATATGCATAATCACACTAGATGATCATGAATCATCACCTAATATGATGAGGCCCGAGCCAATAGTCATAATCACTCACTCATAATAGGATCTATGTGTGTATTAACGCATATCCATGACTTGTGATTGTCCATCTCGTCATCATCGGTTCTGCCAACACCTCGACGCATCTCCATGCGTCGTGATTATTCGTCTCAGCATCATGGGTCTCATTGGCACCTCCACGCTCCCACCACACCTTTTCGTGTAATTACAACATAATTACAAACACACAGGCCTAACAATAAATAAGAAAAATATAGGCTCATAGATCCCCATAATAATAATAATCACATATACATACATCACATCACATGGTCCATGTGTTGAATCTCAACTTTTGATGATGCAATTGTTGGGAAACCAAGCGGGAGCATCACATGCGCAGCGAAAGATCAAAATAAAAATCTGTTTCCCATGTAGATCAAATCATCGAGCAAAGATTGGTGCGCGAAAAATCATAAAACCAAAAACTACAATATGTGAGAGATTGTTTACCTAACGAGATCGTATATATTTGATTTTCCAAATCCAAATGGAGAGGATGAAGGAGGTCAAATGTCCTCCTCTCTAACGATATCCACACGATGGATCGCTGCCGCGATACTCCTCCAATCGCAACCTCAAATCTCGTAGCTCTTACATAGTTTCTCGTAACGAATTTGAAAGTAGATCCTATATCTTCTTCACTACCCTCTCACAATAGAGAGAGGTTGGTCGGCTGAGAAGGTGAAGAGAGGAGAAGATTAGGAGTGGGTGGCCAAAGGTGTAGCCTATCACATAAGAGCCGCCTTTGCCTCCTATTTATAGAGAGCCACCACAAACCCTAGGGATCCTACCTAAGTGGGTATTGGATCTTCATCTAATTATCTACTAACCTTGGATTATTGGATCTATATCCAATAATCTCTTTTGGCTTTTAATTTGGCCTCATGCAAGGAGCCCATCAATGTCAGGTCTCAACCAATGAGAATAAAGGCTAATTGAATAACTCGTATCCAATCCTTTATTTACTGAAGCATCTACTATATGTGTGTGACCTTCTAGGCCCAATACCGAGGTAGCCATGAGTCCTACCTATCAGAACTCCTTTTGACTCAGTGAATTAGTATCTCATAATAATTAACTCGACTCATTGACTATGGATGTATTATGCCACTACGCCATAGTCCCTAGACGTACAGGAGATCTTATCCATTGGACCTTTCTGTCATCAATTACCATGTATCTATAATCCCTCATCCATCTAATATCCTAGAGATCATATATCGGGCATGGTACTATCAGGCCACAGACGAAATCCGTCTAAGTCTCTCTAATCGGATTGTCTCGAAGAACTATTAGGCCAGTAAAACCCTTAAGAAGGGTAAGGGTAAAAAGAAAGATTGGGTAAGATAAAGATTACTAAGAAAGACCCGCCAAAGGACAAAGGACAATACGTCTACTACGGCAAAGATGGGTACTCGAAGAGGAACTATCAGGATTACCTGGTAGACAAGGTGAAACAGAAGCTTGTAGAAGCTTCAGGTATATTCATGATTAGTCTACACTTATCAGATTTTCATGACAATATATGGGTAATAGATTCTGGGAGGGCTTATCATATCTATAATATATTACACGTTCTGGCAAGACGTAAGAGACTGGCCAGAGGTGAGATGGAACTCAAGATGGGCAATGGAGTAAGAGTTGTTATAGTTGCCATTGGGGAGGTCACCCTGCATCTGTCTAGTGGAGCTATCATTGCATTGGATGTATGCTATTTTGTTCCTCTATTATCAAAAATATTATTTTCATTTCTTGTTTGATAATTAGTAGATATAAATTAGTTTTTAAGAACAATAGTTGTTCAAAAATTTTGTATAATGAGATCATCACTAGAGGGGCCCTGATAAATGTTTTATATATGTTAGACATTTCTCCACATATCATGAATATAAATATGTCCAAGAGGAAACGAGTTAAGGTGAACAATGCATACCTATGGCATTGAATGCTAGGACATATCCATGAGGGAATGATTCAAAGGTTGCTGAAAGATGGATACTTAGATCCATTCAACTATGAGTTCTATGCAACTTGCGAATCTGCCTTCATGGAAAGATGACCAACTCTCACTTTAGTAGAACTAGAGAGAGAGCCACTGAGCTACTGGAACTCATACATAGTGATGTATGTGGTCCCATGTCGACTCAGACTATTAGTGGTTACTCATACTTCATTACATCCACTGATGATTTCTCTAGGTCTAGACACATATACTTGATGAAGTACAAGATCGATGCCTTTAAGAAATTTAAGGAATATAAGAATGAAGTAGAGAACCAGATTGGAAAGAGTATTAAGACTCTTTGATCAGATCGAGGAGGAGTACTTGAATACAGAGTTCACTCATTTCCTTAGGGACCATGGGATTCTATCCTAGTGGACACCTCCTGATACACCTAAGCTCAATGGTGTATCAGAAAGAAGAAATCACACGTTGTTAGATATGATGCGGTCTATGATGAGTTTCGCTGGCCTACATGTCTCATTCTGGGGATATGCCCTAGAGATCGCAACTTACATTTTGAACAGAACTCTATCAAAGTCAGTAGTATCTACTCCATATGAGATATGAAAATGAAAGAAGTATGATCTTAAGGTGGTTAAGATTTGGGGTTATCTTACCCATGTTAAAAGACACAACCTCGATAAGCTAGAATTAAGGATGAAATAGTGCATGTTCGTGGGATAGGCTAAGGAGGCTTTAGAGTATTATTTCTATCATCCCGAGGACCAAAAAGTCTTTGTTGCCAAGAGGGCTATTTTTCTTGAGAAGAAACACATACTTGGTGGAAACAGTGGGAGTGAGATAAAGTTGAGTGACGTTGGAGAACCTAGCTCAAGCACAATTCCGAAGTCCGAGTCTATTCAGGTACCTAGCACATAAGTTTCAACTTTGTGCAGGTCTAGCAAGAAAGATATGTGGGACATATTAGTGGAGAGGACTCTTAGGATGTCGATCCTTAGACCTATGTGGAGGTTATTATAAGTATAGACTGTGGGAGGTGGAAAGAAGCCATGAATTATGAGATAAATTCCATGTACTCCAACACGGTTTAGAAACTTGTTGATGCACTAGAGTATATTGTACCCATCGTTTACAAATGGATCATTAAAAAGAATATCAGAGTAGATGAAAAGGTGGAGACCTATAAGGTAAGGCTGGTGGCTAAAGGATATCGTCAAAGGCAAGGAGTTGACTATAACGAAACATTTTCACCCATAGCTATGCTTAAATCCATTAGAATTTTTTGACTATTGCAACAACTTTAACTATGAGATCTGGCAGATGAATGTGTAAACTGTATTTCTCAATGGCAACCTTGAGGAGGTGTATATGATATAGCCAAATGGATTCATATCTAAAGAGAGTTCAGATAAAGTATGCAGGTTACTCAGGTCCATCTATAAACTGAAGCAAGCCTCCCGAAGTTGGAACATAAGATTTGATGAGGAAATTATATCTTATGACTTTGTTGAAAATGAAGATGAGCCTTCTGTTTATAGGAAGGAAAGTGGGAGCGCTATCACCTTCTTGGTATGATATGTGGATGACATCCTAATCATTGGGAATGATGTAGGAATGCTTTCTACAGTAAATGCTTGACTATCTATAAACTTATCCATAAATGACTTAAGGAAAGTATTCTATCTTTTGGGGATCTAGATCTATAAAGATAGATCTAAGATGATGCTTGGCTTGTCTCAGTCCAGGTACATAGACTACATTGTCAAATGGTTTGTCATAGAGAATTCCAAGAGAGGTATCATACCACTGAGACATAGAATATCACTTTCTAGGAGTATGTTCTAAAAAACTCCTAAAGAAAGGGTAGACATGATAGGATACCCTATGCCTCAATAATATGGTCTATCATGTATGTTATGCTATGTACCAGGCCTAATATAGTGCATACTTTGAGTATCACAATCAAGTATTGGGCAGATCTAGGTTTGAAACACTGGAAGGCAGTAAAGTGTATCCTTAAGTACTTGAGAAGGACTAAGAATATTTTACTGGGATATGGAGGAGGTAGCCTCCAGGTTAAGGGCTACACAGACTCAAGTTTTTAGTTCGACATTGATGATAGCAAGTCGAACTCAAAGTATATTTTCACCCTGAATGGTGGAGTGTAAGCTGGAAGAGTTCCAAGCAAGATACTACTTCTGACTCGACTATAGAGGTAAAATATATTGCTAAATAGAGGCAACAAAGGAAGGGGTGTGGATGAAGAAGTTCATCTGGGATTTGGAAGTCGTATCGAGCAACATGGAGCCGATTCCCATAAACTGTGACAATAAATCCTAAATCAGCTGCCACACACCTTGTTTGAAGAGGTCGGCTAGGGTTAGGGAGGAGTCCTCATGGAGTGGGGTGTTAGGACTCTAGCTAGAGGAATCCTAATTTAGTTTCATTAAAGAGGGCATACATGTCAATCCTATCTAACCGAACCCTATTAAGAGATGAAGAGGCCGGCTAGGTTAGGATATTTGGAGGGAAGTAGAAGGCACGTGTAACTCTAGTTAGCCACCCCTTATCCTAGTTAAAGAGGGGTTGGTTGAGGTGGGGTTAAGTTAGAGTTAGATTAGGAATCAATAAGCAACCGACCACCCCTAGATAGGTCTGTTGGAGGTTACTTCATAGAGAAGCATTAGGAGTTGTTATGAGTATGAGTCTTAGAGTAGGAGTCTTATTAGGAGTTAGAGTTTAGAAGGCCTATAAATAGCCTTGCAAATATAAATATATATTTTATATAATCTTTGAGCAGCAATTTGGAGGAGGGAACCCCTATAGAGTTCCAAGGAGGTCGATCCCCTATAGAGATCACCCCAAGCTTAGAATATGCAAGGGTTCTAATGCTTAATATCAAAGAAGCATTCTTGGCATCTCGTTGCCCTTCCACAGCCACCCATCGTCTTTCTACAGCCGCCCAAAGCAATTCCCATAATTGCTTAAAGATCATCGCCGAATTCCACCGTCATCTCCACCACCTCAGATCATCCTTTAATCTCCCCATAAATTGCAACAGGTTCTGGTTTCCTATCTTATTGCTACTGCAATTTAGTTATCCTTATTCAAAAAACCCAAAAAAAATCATTCCTATCTTGCTGCACAAACTTTTTATAGTAAACTTTTCATCTCTATAATGAAAGTCGCATTGCAGAATTTTAGTTGCATAGCACTACTTATTTGATCTTGTAGCTATGTTGTTTCTATCCAAATCTCTATAAAATTTTAATGATGGCTTTGGCACTTCCTAACAGCAGATTTTCTTTTGGTGTTGTCAATAAATTATCAAGATAAATTGCTGATCTTTTACATAAACTGCTACACTTTGGACGCAAAATTCTACCGCAGTTCATACCCGTGATCTTTGATTTTGCCAAACCTTTAGTTGTCATTTTCTTCCATGAATTTTTTGTCAACATTGCCTTTCCCTTACCAGCCGATTCTCTTTGAGTTTCACTTGAATCCTTATTTTGAACTGATGGAAAAAATCTCGTTTATACTGCTGAAATCTTTCGATAAAAAAATTCTATCATAACACCTTCTTGTAATCTTTGATCTTGCCAAATCTTTTACTGCAATAATTTTTCATGAATTTTTTTACGATATTATCTCTACCATACCAGTGGATTTCCCTTGAGTTTTACTCAAATCCTTATTTTGAATTGCTAGGAAAAATTACATCTTTACTATTGGAATTTTTTTGATAAAACATCTACTGCTGCATCTTTGTCTTTCTTCTTCTCTTTAACCTATCAAAACCTAACCATCTTGCTGCCACCAACTAAGACATATTTATGGCATCCCTCTACCTTAAAATGCAACCATCATAACCTATTTTCATAACCCTAACAACACCCAAAATCGTAGCCCAAAATAGTAAACCCTTTCAACCACAATCTTCTACCATCGATCTTTCGTCCGAACCTTCCACCACCCCATGCCATTGACCCATCAATAGAAAAAAGACAAAGACATCACTGATCTATAGTCATACGCAATGGCTTCTCAAGATCCAATTGATGCCAAATTTGCGGCATTAGAATCTTGGCTCAAATCACGGCTTGAATCGTGCTTAGAGGACAAACTGTGTCCTTTGTTTGCGGAGTTCAAGATTGGACAGCCATCGAGTCCAACCAAATTTTAGTGAGGAGAGAGTTCAGAGAGGCCTCCAAAGAAGGAGGGATAGCCCTTGGATATGCTTCAGCCATGCATGAGGGTGGACTTCCCACGATGGGAAGAAGGAGACCCGGTGGGGTGGATTTCTTGCGTCAAACATTACTTCCACTACTACCGAACGTCGAATGATACTATGGTGGAAATCACTATTATCTACCTTGAAGGAGATGCTATTTAATGGTATAATTGGCTGGAATATAATTATGGGGCTCTGACATGAAAACAATTTAAGAATGCACTACTGAACCACTTCGGACCTATGGAGTATGAAAATATCGATGGCCAACTTGCAAAGATTCGACAAACCTCTATGTTTCAAGAATACCATACTAGGTTTGAGAAGCTATCCCACCTTGCTTGTGATTGGACTGACTGACAATTGTTACAAACATTCATCGAAGGACTCAAGCCAGAGTTAAAAGCGGAGGTTAAGGTGTGGCAACCCTGTACCGTGATGGCTGTAATTTCTTTCACCCGAATAAAAGAACGGCTCAACCAAGATGCTCAAAGGATGAGAACCATTCTAGGCCATGGCATATAAACCTCCTTTTATTCCCAGCCATCCTTCACTACCAAAATAATTGACAAGAGAAGAACTACGTGACTGATCAACAAAGGGTCTTTGTTGTTGGCATTGCGATGAGCCGTGGAGCCACGATCATCGCTACAAAAAGGGCCACCTCCTACTGATTGGACCTCTTGAAGACATGGAGGAGGAGGTCCAAGAGTATGAAGAAGAGGTCGCAGATGAAGAACAACAGCAGGTGGATATTATGATCCATGCTCTTGCCGACTACGCGAACTCGCAAATGATAAAAGTGGGAGGACTTCTGAAGCAACAACCGATCACCATTCTTATTGACATTGAGAGCACTAATAATTTATGAACAACAAGATTGCTGTCCGGATGGCCTTATCTATCAAGGATTGCAGCAGGTTTGACGTTAAGATTGTTGACGGACGAATTTTGAAGTGTGACCGTTGGTGCCCTTGGGTGAAGCTTTTGCTATAGGACCATGAGATAATTGCATATTTTTACCTACTCCCTCTTGATGATTATGAGGCTATGCTTGGTATCGAATGGCTAACGACAATAGATGATGTTTTCTAGAATTTTTTGAAACTAAATATGAAATTGTACAGCAAGGGGAAATAGGTGATATTGCACAGGAAATGTGGGTGTGACATAATAACGATTTGCATGCCACGAACGGAGAAAGTTTTGCACAAAGCATGCAATAGCTTTTTAGTACAACTTGAGCGGCAATCTAAGGGGGAGCCAACCGAATTTGAAGACCCAAATCTACTTCCCTTGCTTGCTAAATTTTTAGATATATTTAACGAACCATGCAGCCTACCTCCTACTTGCTGGCATGATCATCGTATACTGATTCTTTCGAGCAAACCTCTGGCAAATACTCGACCATATAGGTATCCACATCTCCAAAAGGATGAAATAGAAAGGATTGTAAGAGAGATGCACAAAACAGAAGTTATTCAGCTAAGTTGCAGCCCCTACTCTTCACCAGTGCTCCTCATACTAAAGAATAACAGAACATGGTGAATGTGCATTGATTACCGAGCTCTCAACGGCATAACCATCAAGGACAAGTACCCTATTCTAGTCTTAGATGAATTGCTTGATGAATTAAAGGGAGCATGAGTCTTTACAAAGCTGGACCTTTGATCCGGATATTATCAAATACGAGTGTGCGAAGAAGACATACCGAAAATCACCTTTTAAATGCACAACGGCCACTACAAATTTTTGGTAATGCCCTTCGGTCTCACCAATGCTCCCTCCACCTTTCAGAGTCTTATAAATGATATTTTCTAGAGTTATCTTCATAAGTTTGTGTTGGTTTTCTTCGACGACTTCCTTATTTATAGCTCTTCTCTTGAAAATCATTTTCAGCACTTATGACTTGTTTTGACGATTCTTCGACAGTATATTCTTTTTGTCAAAAAATCAAAGTGTAACTTTCTTCAAGAAAAGGTAGAATATCTTGGGCATATCAAATCAAAAGGTGTGGCAGTGGACCCTTCCAAAATTGAAGCAATGTAGAACTAGCCGACCCCAAGGAACATAAAATCGTTGTGTTGCTTTCTCAGTTTAACAGGCTATTATCGCAAGTTCGTGAAAAACTATGGAAAGATCAATGCACCTATCACTTTCTTGCTAAAAAAAGATGCCCTCCAATGGTCGGACAAAGCCTTCACTGCCTTCGACGAACTTAAAGACGTAACGATAACAACGCCCGTACTAGCGCTACTTGACTTCGACAAGACGTTTGTTATTGAAGCCGATGCCTTTGGAGTCAGAATTGTTGAATATCATATTTTGATAATGAAATTAATTGATGGGTTATTGATCCAACATGATTATTAGAATTGATTGATGCATGATTAATTATGATAGAATGATTATTACAATTAGGATTGGCCAAGGTCAAGTCCATGCATCGGGCCGATGCAGTTGGGAACTCGCTAGGAGTGCATCGGGAGCTCGTCGAGGGTATCGGGAGTTTGTCAGGATGGCACAAGAGAGTTCACCAGAAGAAGACCGAGACTCGCCTGAAGATTATTTGGGATAGCCGAAAAGCTTGTCGGGAGTTAGGATGGTCTTGTAATGGATGTTTGGCAATTATGATTATATTTAATTAAGTCATAATTAACATTGTGCATGACTAACTATAACAGGAGCAATGGAGTTACAACTAGATGATAGCCAAGATCAAGCTTAAGCATTGGGCCGGCGTTCGGACGATGTAGTGGGATCTCACCGAAGTTCACTAGGAGATTCACCCAAGGGAGCGGGAAGCTCGCTGGGAACATGTCGGGAGATTACCGAAAGAAGACCATAGGACTCACCGCAAGAATACCGGAAGCTGCCGAATTGGTGGGAGTTAGGTCTTGATTTAGCTTTATTGGTCATTAAGTGTTGTAATCATTAAGTCATAGTTAGGATTTGAGTCTAAATTGAGTTGGATTTGGAAGTAATCCAAATCAACTCAATGAGGCAACCGGGTCCACTATAGGGTTTGGTTGAGCTTGGGTTAAGCTCAATTAGTTGACCAAGGGAATGGTCAACTGATGGTTCAAGCCAGACTTCGAAAAGTGGAGGGAACCACTTCTATGGAAATTCTGGCGGGTAAATCGTTGGTGAGCGATGGGTGTACCGTCATCGCCTAGGCTTTCAAGTGGCTAACGATGGCTGACCCGCTCAAACTGAGCGGTTCAACCTTTCGTACCTAGGAATCTGGGTACTTTCAATGGTTGACCCACCCAGGACCGGTGGGTAAATCACTTGTACCCTAGTGTTCGAGCGACTGAGCCACCCAGGTCAGTGGGTAAACTACCTGTACTCGATTTTTTCGGGTATGTTTGATTTTTGGCTCCAAAAATCTGAAACCACTTGGGACCTATAAATACCCCAAGTTTTCTTGCATTCTAGACAATAATTTTTGGGGATTATATTCTGAGAAAATATTGCGTGAGAATTATAAAAAAAAAAGAAAACGGGTAAGGGAGTTATCAAAGAGTGTAATCTTATTTCCCTTGTAAGTAAAGTGTAAGGGTTTGGTCTTCACCCAAAAAAGATCGATAATGGACGCCGGTGTGCCTCAAGGAGGACTCGGGAGTGGACGTAGGTCATTGGTGCCAAACCACTATAAAAATTATGAGTGTTTCGTTGCTTTCATTGTTTAAATATTTTTGTATTGACGCTTCCGATTTAACTCAACTCTTTGAAAGCAAAGTTTTTACGTTAAGTTCTTTCCTTCAAATGTTGCTTATCTTTCTGGTTTGCTTATTAACTTAGTAACTTTCTTTTAATTACTCACTCATTTCACTAAGAATGAAAAGCTTCAGATTTCTTATCTTGGTTTAATTGAAAAGTTTTTATCTAAACTAAAAATTTATACTTGCACTAATTCACCGTGTGCTAATGATCCTAACAATTGGTATCAGAGCAAGGTAGTTACTCATTGGATTAACACCGACTTAAGTAAATGGTTTATTTTGGCATGAATGAAGGACATTCCATCTCACGTCCACCTATGTTCAAAGGGACGGATTACACATATTGGAAGACTCGGATGCAAATTTTTCTTATCTCTTTAGACCTTGATTTATGGACTATTGTTGAAAATGGATCTAAAAGGTCTTCTCTTCCAATGAACAATTGGAATGATTTGGAGAAGAAGATTTTCTATTTAAATGCTAAGGCTATGAATGCCTTATTTTGCACCTTAGATAAAAATAAATTTGATCGGGTTTCTTGTTTTGATTAGGCTTTTGATATATGGCATGCATTAGAAATAACATATGAAAGCACACGTAATATAAATGAATCATTAAATGAAAATACTTCTAAAAATAAATAAGAACACCTTCCTCAGAACCGGAAGGAATGTGAATCGAGAAGAACACATGACTCCGCAAGTAAAATCTCGAGTGATGAGGACCTTGAACTTTTGACAAATAGACTAGAAAATTTGATGAACTTGAACCTTAAAAATAATCTAAAGATAGACAAAACTTCTTGTTATAAACGCAAAAAGTTCCAAAGATCAAATTCACCACCAAGAAGTGGAGAACCTCGCTCTTATGGCTATTGACGATGAGGTTAGTAATTCATTAAGAGTTTCTTTTTCAAAATTATTAAGCATGTCTCATGATTTGTTTGATGAGTCTAGAAAACTTAGCAAGCCTTTTAAGTTGCTTAAAATTGATCATGATTTATTAGTTGGTAATATTGATGAAATGCATGAGTTATTAGCATCACATAATCCTAGTTCTAAATGTGAAATGCTAGACAACATTAAATAAAAAATATCATGCTTAAGAAAATATTAGAAAATTTTAAAATTGGTAGTATATCCTTGAATATGATCCTTGCCAATAAGGGTTATATTAATACAAAAAAGAGTATAGGTTTTGTTGGTAACATTCAACAAAAACCAATTATTTTTGTTAAAGGACCTACCTTACATTTACCATCAAAAAACAAATATAATTTTTATGATAGATTAGGACATAAAGCCTACAAATGTCCATTTAAAAATTATAGTCTACATAAATTAATTTGGGTTCTTAAAGGAACCATAAACAACCTTAAGCCATTAGAAAAAATTGAAAGAACATACCATGAAGGACCCAAACTCAAATGGGTACCTAAATCAAAACCTCCCATAATATAAAGTTGCATCCTAACAAGGCTAGGAGCACTAAGTAATATTTTAAAGGTAGATGCTCAAGGCACATGACTTGAGATCTAATACTCTTTCAAAGCTCACTAGTCTAAGCAAATAACAAGAAAAATTATTAAAAATAAAATTATTAGTAATGAATCTTAAGGATGATTCATTGTTATAATTAATCTTAATTGCTTTCAATGATGCATAATCTTTGCGTAGCTAGAACATGCTAGAATTAGAAAGAAGAAAGTTTAGCTATCTTAAATAAAAGTCATATTTATGAAAGAAATATTTTGATGATGATTAATGTATTGATTTGTGTGCTTGAATTTATGTACATTGTCTTTAGATTAAATAACCAAATATTGAATTTGAACTTAAAGTTCATATACAAAATCAGTTTTTTAAAGGAAAAACTTCTTGATAACATGATAGAATTTTCCAACATATAAAAATTATTGGATTAAAATAAATCAAAGCTTTTGTTTGAAAATATTTTATGAGCAATGATCTTGATGAAAATTTGTTTTTGGACTTTAAATGACATTTGCATTCTAGAAATAAATTTCGAAAGAAGGACAATTATTCATGAAAGAATTTTTTTTCCATGAATCCCTCAACAAGATAAAATGATACATTTATTATTGAATCTCTTTAACTACAAAAATGAATTAGAAAACTTTAGCTATTTTCTTTTGGAAAATAATCTATGTTGACTTTATTGAAATTTTCCAAAAAAGTGATTTTTGATGATGATTTTGGATAAGCTTATAAATGATTTTGTTTTAAAATAAGACTGATGAATCTATCTAACGTTATTGATAGTTTGATGATTTTATCATAATATTGACAAGTTTAAAAAAATTATACTTTGAAATCCTTATATAAATTCATTTAAAGAAAGTCATATCAATGAATCATAATTTGTCTCTTCGAATCTATTACTTGAAAATCTTCCTATGAACCATATTCTTAAAAACTTGAAGTTTCATATATATAAATCAAGATCTTCTACTTTTTCTTCCTTGAAATTAACTCATGATCTTGATATCTACAAAATGGTATCTTTATGAATAAAGATTCTTCTTTGATCTCTTAAGAATCTATTTTATTATCTAAGAGAAGATTTATTAAATTAAATCATGTTCTTAATATTCTTGAATATCTTTAATAACCATATCTATCTTAACAAGATTTATTTTAAAACTCATAAATGACATAACTTATCACCAAAATTAGTATTTCTTAAATTTGTGATAAGTTGAAAATTGAAAGAGATTTATATTATCATGAATATTCCCTTAATTTCTTGACTTAACTTTTACGTTATGGGAATCACGTTATTGATCTCTATAAAATTTTCTTTTTAATAAAAAGGAGATTTATGATCTTAACAATAATAATTAAAAAATTTATCAAGATCATTCTTCTTTTTTATTAAAAAGATTTATCTTGGATGAATTAAGATTATCGCCAAAGACTCATTTTTATTATTCACAAAAAAAGGGAAAATATACTTATTAAATGAAATCATGACTTTTGATATTCAAAAATTAGATTTTATCTTTAATGACATAATATCCTTGTACTTTTTGGTGTAATTTGAATATGACTGCTAGGAAGAAATTATGTCATCATATTTCTTTCTTGACATTGACAAAAAAAACGGGGAGAGATAAAATTATTAATATGATTAGAAGTAAATTTGGATATGATAACATTGAATGAGGAACAGTTACTTAGAAGAAAATTAGGACTTTCTAAATGTATGCAAAATACTTGATTTATAATTTGAGATTGATCTATTATCATGCCTTATGAAATTATTAATGCTTTTTATCCAAATTTACAATAAATAATTTTTTTGCTATACTTGAAATTGCATGAGATGATTTTAAATGCATGAGTAGCTCTTAAACTTTTGAATCTCCTTGAATATCTTGATGTTTTGAGCTTAATTTCAAAATTCACATCTATAAAATTTACATCTTTAAAATTAATCATTCTTATGATATGATATTTTTCATTTCTCTACCTTGATTCTACCTTCTTGCTCATACAAAGTTGAGAAAGGCTAGCATTTTTAGAGACTAATATGTCTATTAATTGCATTTTGAATTTCTTGGAAGTGATTTAGATGATTTTAAAATTGAATGAGTGATTTACCTATATTGTGATTTTGATTTCTTGGAATTACAACTTGAAATCTTTTATGAATCAAAATATTTTGTTATGTGTTCTTGTATTATTTTTTTAAAAAAATTTATACAAATCATGAACTTGACAACTTGAGATTTCTTATGAATAAATTAAGAGATTTTATTTTATTTGTTTCTCTTATAATTTGTCTCTTGATAGTCACAATTTGTCTTCATGAATTGTATATCTCATCACTATGTTAACTTTTCTTAATATATTTCACGCGATGATTTGAAAAATGATGTAATAGGAAAAGTTTTGCACTATCTCTTCTTTTTGACAATGACAAAGGGGGAGCAAAACTTGTTTGCTTATATGATGTAAATTATTAGCTTGAATATTGTAAAGGAAGCAAAAATTTACTAGCTTGCACTTCTCAAAAGAGAAGAAATAACTTACTAACTTGCATGTTCTAAAGTGATGAAAAATTTGCTAAATTGCTAAACTCTCATATATCAAAAACTTGCTAATTGCACTTCTCCTTTTTGTTGATGACAAAGGGAGAGAAGATATGATGATTGGAAATTATGTATGATGATAATACATGTTGATTTTTAAAAATATATATGATAATTTGAAATAATAATCATTATTTTATAATGATGTATTGCATATGATGTGGTTCAAATAGTTTAAACTTGGACTTTTGAGCTCATCTTAATATTTTTTTGCAATTTATTAAGAGCTCTTCTTAATAATGTTTTACAACTCTTCCCTTATTTTTTTTTCATCTTTTTCACAAGAGGAAGAAAATTATTTATGACTCATGTCGTATTTTACAAAGGGAGAGCAAAAACTCATGTGCTTTAAAATACTTAGCCCTATATTTTACCTTTTTGTTGATGACAAAGGAGGAGAAATATATATTGATGACACATGATATTGATTAATGACTCATGATATTGATGATATATACTGATAACACATGATATGGATATAGATATGGATTGGATATCTTGGGTATGGATATGAGTGCATAATTCTTATTATGATTTGATGACTCAATGAAATTTATGTTGAAATTTACATAAAATATTGATTCCTTGAATTTAAGAGTATGTGATTCTCTTAAATTTAAGTGGCATGGATTTAAAGGGAGTTAGGATTAACTCTTGTCATCATAAAAAAGGAGGAGATTGTTGAATCTCGGATTTTGATGATGAAATCAATTGATGGGTTATTGATCTAACAAGATTATTAGAATTGATTGATAGAGGATTAATTACAACAGAATGATTATTACAATCAGGATTGGCCAAGGCCAAGACCATGCATCGGGTCGATGCGGTTGGGAACTCGCTAGGATTGCGTCGGGAGCTCGCCGAGGGTATCTGGAGTTTGCCAGGATGGCACAAAAGAGTTCGTCAGAAGAAGACTAAGACTCACCGAAAGATTGTCGATGGTAGCTGAAAAGCTTGTTGGGAGTTAGGATGGTCCTATAATGGATGTTTGTCAATTATGATTATATTTAATTAAGTCATAATTAGCATCGTGCAGGACTAACTATGATATGAGCAATGCAGTTACAACTAGATGATGGGCCAAGATCAAGCTTAAGTATCGGGCCAGGGTTCAGATGATATAATGGGATCTCGCCGGAGTTTGCTAGGAGATTCGCTGAAGGGATCGGGAAGCTCGCTGGGAACATGTCGGGAGATTGCAGGAAGAAGACCATTGGACTCACCGTAAGAATGTCGGAGGCTGTCGGATTGGCGAGAGTTAGGTCTTGATTTAGCTTGATTGGTCATTAAGTGTTATAATCATTGAGTCATAGTTGGGGTTTGATTCCAAATTTAGTTGGATTTGGAAGTAATTCAAATCAACTCAATGAGGCAACCGGGTCCACTATAGGGTTTGGTTGAGCTCAATTAGTTGACCAAGGGAATGGTCAATTGATGGTTCAAGCCAAAATTTGAAATATGGAGGGAACCACTTTTGTGAAAATTCTGACGGGTAAACCACTGGTGAGCGACGGGTGTACCGTCGCCATCTAGGCCTTCGGGTGGCTGATGACAATTGACCTGCTTAGACTGGGCGGTTGAATTGCCCGTACCTAGGAATTTGGTTATTTTCGATGGTTAACCCACCCAGGACCGGCGGGTAGACCACCCGTACCTGGTTTTCGGGTAACTGAGCTGCCCAGGTCGATTTGTAAACTGCCCGTACCCGATTTTTTCTAGGCATGTTTGATTTTTAGCTCCAAAAATCTAAAACCACTTGGGGCCTATAAATACCCCAAGTTTTCTTTTATTCTAGATAATAATTTTTGGGGATTATATTCCGAAAAAATATTATATGAGAATTGAAAGAAAAAAGAAAAGGGGTAAGGGAGTGATCAAAGAGTGTAATCTTGTCTCCCTTATAAACAAAGTGTAAGGGTTTGGTTTTCACCTAAAGAAGATTTGTAGTGGACGCTAGTGTGCTTGAAGAAGGAGGACTCGGGAGTGGACGTAAGCAATTGGCGCCAAACCACTATAAAATTTGTGAGTGTTTTCTTGCTTTCATTGCTTACATATTTTTGTATTGACGCTTCCGATCCAACTCAACTTTTTGAAAGTAAAGTTTTCACAATAAGTTCTTTCCTTTAAACACTGCTTATCTTTCCGGTTTGCTTATTAACATAGCAACTTTCTTTTAATCACTCACTAGTTTCACTAAGAACAAAAAGCTTCAGATTTCCTATCTTGGTTTAATCGAAATGTTTTCATCTAAACTAAAAATTTACACTTGCACTAATTGATCCTAACAGGAATTGGTGTTATACTAATGCAAGATGGCTGCCCCCTAGCCTATACTAGTAAGGCGTTATCTCCTTCTCATCTCAAGATAACTATTTATGATAATGAGATGCTCACGATTGTGCATACGATGGCAAAATGGAGACTTTGTTTGATTGGGCGACGCTTTCAAATCAAGACCGACCATAAGAGCCTGAAATATTTCTTGGAGCAAAAGATATCTTCCCTAGCAAAAATGGGTAACAAAGCTTCTTAGATATTATTATGAAATAACTTACAAAAAAGGGAAATAGAATGTTGTTGCAAATGCACTTTTGCTGCTACCTGAGCAAGCTGAATTTTTAGCCATTTCACTTTCGACCAGGGACTTCCTTGAGGATATTAGGAGGGAATGGAAAGATGATCCGGAGACTAGTAAGATCATAAAAAATTTGGAGGAAGAACCAAGCTCCATGGCTCATTACAGTTGGGACTCCAAAGACTTGCACTATAAGGGATGCATTGTGCTTGTGCCAAATTCTACTTGCATAAAGACCATCCTTCAAGAGATGCATTCAACACTTGTGGTCGGGCACTCCGGGTTCCTTAGAACCTATAAGATAATTAAGCAAAATTTTTATTGGGTAGGGATGAAAAATATTATTGCTGAATTTGTAGCACAATGTGATATATGTCAATGACATAAAGGCAAAATAGTGGCAAGTCCCGAAAAGCTACAACCTCTACCCATCTCGAACTCAATATGGACTAATATATCAATGAATTTTATCAAAGAGCTACCCTCATTACAAGGAAAACCTCAAGCGAGAATGAAATAGCAATATGATCAACACAAAGGCAAAGAGAATTTTCAATGGGAGATTGGGTCTTTCTACGACTCTAGCCATACAACCAAGCATCGATCCAGATGAAAGCATCCATGAAGCTTTTACCTTAGTTCTATGGACCCTACCATATTTTGGAGCATATCAGAGTAGTAGCATATAGATTGGACTTACCCGCCAACTCCCAAATCCACCTAGTCTTCCATATGTCTTGTTTGAAGCTCAAGTTGGAACAAAACGAGACAGCCCAAAGTCATCTATCAAATATGACTGCCCAAGGAGAGCTCCAGACTCAAACGAGTGCCATTATTGATTGATGGATTTTGACTCAATGATGACGACCCACTACTGAAGTACTAAGATAGTGGGCGAACCTACCAGTAGAAGATGCCATTTGGGAGAACTATAACGACTTGAAGATAAAATTCTCAGAATTCATGGAGCGTCAGCCGCAAGGACAAGGCTGATTTGAAGAGGGCAAGACTATTAGGACTCTAGTTAGAGGAGTTCTAATTTAGTTTCATTAAAGATGACATACATGTAAATCCTATCTAGCCGACCCCTATTAAGAGATGAAGAGGCCGGCTAGGTTAGGATATTTAGAGGGAATTAGAAGGCACATGTAACTCTAGTTAGCCACCCATTATCCTAGTTCAAGAGAGGTTGGTTAAGGTGGAGATAAGTTAGAGTTTGATTAGGAATCAATAAGCAACCGACCACCCCTAGATAGGCCAGTTGGAGGTTGCTTCTTAGAGAAGCATTTGGAGTTGTTAGGAGTAGGAGTCTTGGAGTAGGAGTCCTATTAGGAGTTAGAGTTTAGAGGGCCTATAAATAGCCTTGTAATCATCCACTTTTCTTCATGAATAGATGAATATTTTTTGCAACCTTTGAGCAGCAATTTGGAGGAGGGAACCCCTATAGAGTTGGCACAGACTCAATTGTCGAACATTACAAATGATGACGAGATTGAAGCCCAACCTAAAGCTATACTTGATCAAAGGATTATGATGCGTCATCGACACCTTTCAACTGATGTACTCGTGAAGTGGAATAACTTTCTATCTGAATATGCGACATGAGAGTCTTACAGGAGCTGAAGACCCGGTTCCCAGAGTTTATGGACCCTCAACCTTGAGGACAAGGCTGATCTTAAGAGGGCGGACTTGATAGGACTCTAGTAGAGTTAAGTCCTAATCACCCTAGAAGTAATCAATAAAACACTGTGAGATTTGTAATAAAACCCCACCTGGCCACTTCTATCCTGTAAAGAAGTGTGGCTTGGGTTTTGATTGGGGACTTAAGGCTTAGTGGTCATCGCTTCCTTTACTGGGCTAGTCAGCCAGGGTTTCCACTTGCTTAGGTCGGCTATAGAGCCAACATAGCCGCTGCCTACACCTACTAAGGTAGGTTTACTATAGGAGGGGCAAAAGGGGGAATTCACTTATTAAGCATCACCCTAGGGCTAGGGTTCTGAGCCCTATATAAGCTTAAAGTCTCCACCTCTTTTCATCAAGCAAGATTAATCTTTTATTTAGTCTTGTGTCGAGTTCTAGGATGGAGGAACCCCTATAGCGTTCCAAAGGTTGATCCCCCTTAAAGATCAAAATCTATAGGGCTCATTCTGGAGTTTTATCACACGACATTGGATGACATGATCGATGCAAAGCTTAAAGCCATCGAGACCTGCATGGAGGACAAGTTGTGTGCACTCTTTGAAGAATTTGGATTGGGCCGATCAAGGAGCCCAAAAAGATCTCAGCGCGAGGAAAATTCAGATCATAAGGAGAATCTAGTAGAGAAAGGAGATCAAGCGTAAGACTCCTCGTGCCCATGCATGAGGGTGGACTTCCCTAGATAGGAAGATAGAGACTTGACTGGGTGGATTTCATACGCGGAGTGATATTTCCACTATCATAGGACCCCAGAGGTTTCTATGGTCAACCTTGCTGCCATCCATCTAGGAAGAGAAGCTGCTCAATTGCACGATTGGTACAAGCACACCCATGGAGTCCCAACATGGAGGCAATTCAAGAGCGGGCTGCTACTTCACTTCGGACCATCCGAGTACGAAAATATCGGTGGTCAACTCGTTAAACTCCGCTAGACCTCCACAGTTCAGGAGTACCAGAACAAGTTTAAAAGACTCTCTGAACACATAAGATACTAGTCTGAAAAATAATTGTTATGGATTTCATTGAGGGGTGAAGCCAAAAATTCAAGAATTAGTTAAGGCGCGTGGAGCCTACACATTGACGGCAGCTATCTCCTTCGCTCAACTACAAGAAGCAAGGCTGAACCAAGATGCTCAGAGGACTAAAGCCACCACCCAACTAGTAGTATGGAGACCCTTGGCCCCATCTACCACTAGCTGGCTATTGGGAAACCTCAGCGGGTGCATCACATGTGCAGTGGAAATCAAAACAAAATTTGATTTCCCACATAGATCAAATCATCATGCAAAAGATTGGGGTCGTGAGAAAAATCGCAAAAACTGAAAAAACTGCTATGTATGAGAGATTAATTTTACCTAGGGAGATCGTATATCCCTGTATTCCAGATTCTAATAGAGAAGATGAAGGAGGTCAAGCGTCCTCCTCTCTAGCGGTATCCACACGATGGATCTCTACAGCGAAACTCCTCCAATCTGATCTTACAACTCCTGCTTAGAGGGAGGGAGGAGAATAGGAGGTGGTGGTTAAAGTTGTAGCCTATCAACTATGAGTCTCCCCTCCTATTTATAGAGAGCCACCAAAAACCCTAGGGCTCCTTAGTAGGTATTGGATCTCTATCCAATAACCCACTAACCTTCATTATTGGATCTCTATCCAATAATCTTCTTAGGCCTATAATTGGGTCATAATCAAGGAGCCCATCAACATAGGGTCTTATCTAATGAGAATAGGGGCTAATTTGATCTTCATCCAATCCTCTATTTGCTGAAGCATCCACCATATGTGTGTGACCCTCTAGGCCCGATACCGAGCTGGCCGTGAGTTACTCCCATCAGAACTCCTTCTGATATAGTGAATTATTATCCTCATAATCATTCACTCGACTCATCAACTATAGACGTACTAGGCCACTATGTCATATTTCCCAGATGGTACAAGGGAGATCAAATCCATTGGACCTGTCTATCCACAGTTACCATGTATTTATAATCCCTCATCCAAATAATATCCCAGAGATCGAATATTGGATATGGTACTGTCAGGTCACTTATGGAATCAGTTTATCTTGCTCTATTCGGATTCTATCGAAGAACTCCTTCTCTCTCAATCTGAATGACCCTGGCCAGGGATTTATCTGAGCAAGTATATATGAGATATTCCTCTTGTGATACCAAGAGTGGATGATCCTCTATTGACACTCGATTGCCTTTGTAAGGTTGGCTACGAATCCCGATAACCAGCTATACCAGATATGAAACTTTCCAAACCTGTAAGTCTGATGTCAAAGAAAGGAGTACTCATACAAGACATCCTTGGTGTCTTAAGTCTAAGGACCAGATACATAACTGGGACTATGGAATTGTTGTCTGACGTTAGGTATCATTAACCATATAACATTCCATAAGCGGATCAATCAGTGAACTCATTCTTTAATGTGCACCTGTACTATATCCTTAGTGTCTCCACACAAGTGGCTATGAGACCAGTCGCCTCCATCATATGGACGGGTATATAGTACACCGATCTATTCAGTTATCTCAATGTCCCTCTTGAGTAACCGATGACCGGGATTATTTGGGATCTGTGTTTAAATGTGAATCGATCTCATTATCTTGATCTCATCACGATCCGATTCCCATTGCACAGAACTAAGGACATCACAATATATATGTAACAAATAATATAATATAAGAATATACCAATATTAATCATAAGCAAAAAGATCATATAGTATATCACACGTGCCATCACTCACGTGATTGGCTTGTAGGGTACCTATAACCAGCAATCTCCTACTTGACTAAAAACCAATCACCTATGTGTCTTATCCCCATCAGACCCTTGTGACGCTCAAATATAATCTGAGCTAGTGGCTTCATTAGTGGATCTGCAATGGTATCTTCAGATGGAACTATTCCTATTGCTATATCTTTTTGGGTCATGATCGCTCTAATCAGATGGAACCTCCTCAGAACAATTCTGTTGAGACCTGAGTTCCTATGTTAGAGTTATCGCCCTGTCACTGTCATAATATATGGGAGTCAGCTCTACGCTGCTTGGTATGACTCCCAAATCCTTAATGAACTTCTTCATCCACACCCATTTGTCTTATTGCTTCTCCTACAGCAATGTATTCCACCTCTCTGGTCGAATTAGCAGTAGTTTCTTGCTTGGAACTCTTTCAGCTTACTACTCCTACATTCAGGGTGAAAACATACCCTGAATTTGACTTGCTATCATCAATGTTGGACTGAAAACTTGAGTCTATGTAGCCCTCAACCTGGAGGCTACCTCTTTCATATACTAGTAAAAGATCCTTAGTCATTCTCAAGTACTTAAGGATACACTTTACTGCCTTCCAGTGTTCTAAGCCTAGATCTGTCTGATACCTGCTCGTGACACTCAAAGCATGTGCTATATCAGGCCTAGTACATAGCATCACATACATGATAGACCCTATCGTTGAGGCATAAAGTATCTTATTCATGTATGCCCTTTCTTTAGGAGTCCTTGGGGACATACTCCTAGAAAATGATATTTCATGCCTCATCAATATGAGACTTCTCTTGGAATTTTTCATACAAAATCTTTTGACAATGGAGTCTATGTACCTAGACTGGGACAAGCCAAGCATCTTTTTGGATCTATCTCTATAGATCCGGATCCCCAAAATAGGATGTTTTCCCTAAGTCTTTCATGGAGAAGTTTCTAGATAGCTAAGCATTTATTGTGGAGAGCATTCCTACATCATTCCCAATGATTAGGATGTCATCCATATATAGCACCAAGAAGGTGATAGCACTTCCACTTACCTTCTTGTACACACAAGGCTCATCTTCGTTCTTAACAAAGTCATAAGATCTGATCACCTCATCAAATCTTATGTTCCAACTTCGAAAAACTTGTTTCAATCCATAAATGGATCTAAGCAACCTGCACAATTTCTCTGGACTCTCTTTGGATATGAATCCCTTTGATTGTATCATATACATCTCTTCCTCGAGGTTACTATTGAGGAATGCCGTTTTGACATCCATCTACCAGATCTCATAGTTATAGTGTGATGCAATGGCCAAAATAATTCTAATGGACTTAAGCATGGCTACAGGTGAAAAGGTTTCGTTATAGTCAACTCCTTGTCTTTGACGATATCCTTTAGCTACCAGTCTTGCTTTATAGGTCTCTACCTTTCCATCCACTCTGATTTTCTTCTTGAAGATCCATTTGCAGCTGATAGGTACAATACCCTCAGGTGCATCAACAAGGTGTAAAACCTTGTTAGAGTATATGAAATCCATCTCAGAATTCATGGCTTCTTGCCACTTCCCAAAATCTATACTCATAATTGCCTCCTCGTAGGTCTGAGGATCAACATCCTGAGAGTCATCTCCAGTGATATGTCCCACATATCTTTCAGGAGGGTGAGATACTCTATTTGACCTACGTAAAGTTGAAACTTGTGTGTTAGGTACCTGAGCAAACTCGGGCTCTAGAATGGTGCTTGAGCTAGGTTCTCCAACCTGGCTCAATTCTATCTCACTCCCACTATTTCCACCAAGAATGTGTTCTTTCTTAAGGAACACAGCTCTCATGGCAACAAAGACATTTCGGTCCTTAGGATGATAGAAATAATACTCATAAGTTTCCTTTCAGTATCCCATGAATGTGCACCATTCTGTCCTTGATTCCAACTTATCAGGGTTGTGTCTTCTAACGTGGGCAGGGTAACCCCAAATTTTAACAATCTTAAGATCGGGCTTCTTTCCTTTCCATATCTCATATGGTGTAGCCACTACCGACTTTGATGGAACTCTGTTTAGAAGGTAAGCTGCAGTCTCTAGGGCATACCCTCAAAATAAAATGGGTAGGTCAGCAAAACTCATCATGGACCGCAATATGTCTAACAGCATGTGATTCCTCCTTTCTGATACACCATTGAGCTGAGATGTATAAAGAGGTGTCCACTGGGATAGAATCTCATTGTCCCTAAGGAAATGGGTGAACTCCGTACTCAAGTACTCTCCTCCTCGATCTGATCGAAGAGTCTTAATACTCTTTCCAATTTGGTTCTCTACCTCATTCTTATATTCCCTGAATTTCTCAAAGGCCTCATATTTGTACTTCATTAAGTACACGTGTCCATACATAGAGAAATCATTAGTGAATATAATGAAGTATAAGCAACCACCTATAGCTTGAGTCGACATGGGACCGACCACATATATCACTATGTATGAGTTTCAATAACTTAATGGCTCTCTCTCCAGTTCCACTAAAAGGAGAGTTGGTCATTTTTCTATGAAGGCAAGGTTCGTAAGTTTGCATATGACTAGTCAAATGGATCTAAATATCCATCTTTCAATAACTTTTGAATCTTTCCCTCATGTACATGACATATCCTATAATGCCATAGGTATGCATTATTCACCTCATCTCTTTCCCTCTTAGATATATTTATATTCATGATATGTGAAGAAGTATCTAATACATATAAGCCATTTATAAGGGTCCCTCTAGTGATGATCTCATCATCCATAATTATTGAACAACTATTATTCTTAAAAACTAATTTATATCTACTAATTGTCAAACAAGAGATATAAATAATATTTTTGATAATAAAGGGAATAAAATAGCATGTATCTAATGCAATAATAGCTCCACCAGGCAGATGTAGGGTGACCTCTCCAATAGTAACTACAGCAATTCTTGCTCCATTGCCCATCTTGAGGTCCATCTCGCCTCTAGCCAATCTTCTAGGTCTTTCCAGAACCTGTACCCAATTCCCATATGTTATCATGAAAATTTGGTAGTTTTGTGGAGACTGGTCATGAATATACCTGAAGCTTCTCCAAGCTTTTGTCTCACCTTCTCTGCAAGGTAGTTCTTACAGTTGCTCTTCCAATGCCCGTCTTGGTCATAGCGGAAGCATTATCCTTTATCCTTTCTCAGGTATTTCTTGGTAACCTTTGCCTTACCTGGTCTTTCTTTGCCCTTGCCCTTCTTAAGGGTCTTGCTAGCCTTCCTTTTCTTTTTGGTCTCACCAATATAGAGAATTGGCTTCTCCTTCTTAATGGCACTCTCAGCTTCCCTCAATATATTGAGGAGCTCAGGGAGAGTCACCTCAAACTTGCTCATGTTAAAATTCATGATGAAGTGAGAAAAGAAATCTGGTAACAAGAACGCGACTCTGATATCAGATGATAATACCCCAAAAGGAGCTCTATAGATTTTGATCATTGAGGGGGATTACCCCTTAGAACGTTATAGGGGTTCCTCCCTCTCAGACTTGGCACAAGGCTGAAATAAAATTGATAATTGCTTGATTCAAGAGGGGGGTAGCTACATCTTTAAATAAGAATCAAAACCCTAGTCTAAGTGGATGCTTGCCTAAGTAAAATTACCTTTTTGCCCCTCCTATAGCCGACCTGCCTTAATAGGAACAAGGGGCGGCTAGGTTGGCTCTATAGCTGACCTAAGCAGGGAAAACCCTGGCCAACCAACCCAGTAAAGGAGGTGGCGGCCACTAAGCCCTAAGGGCTAATCTAAACCCTAGCCATACTCCTTTATAAGATATGAGTGGCTTTATTACAATCTAGCAGGGCTTTATTGACTACTTCTTAAGGAGATTAGGACTCAACCCTACTGGAGTCCTATAACCACCTTCCCAAGCAATTTCCACAATTGCTTTTGACATCGCCTCCATCGTCGCCCACCAAGCCGCAGATCCATCAATCTACTGCCTTCCTCTGCGTCAACATCAAAGATCTAGTAAAAACTCCAAAGCCCACGCCTCTTGCTACTGCTATTCCTCTATCTTATACGTGGGAGATGTTTTTCCAAAATTTTCTTGCTGTAAAATTTTACCGTCACAAACATTATCATCGTTGCGAAGGCGAAATGCTATAGAAATTTTCAACCGATTGTTGCTTCTTGGAACTGAACTTTTAATCATCCTTTTTGGCTGAAACTTTTATACAATTTCGTAGATCGTCTTGGCTTTCATTTAAGACTGATCTCATAAAAAATTCCTTCTGGATTCAGACTTATAGTGCTGCGATTCTTTATCGTGCAGTGCTAAAATTTTACGATGGAGAATCTGCCTTCTGTCTATTGGCCTCTTGAAACCAAACTTTTGTTCAACCTTTTTGGCTAAAATTTTTATACAATTCCAAAGATCAACTTGGCTTTCATCTGGGATTGATTTCTAGAAAGAATTCCTTCTGGAACCAGTTATCTTGTGCAATCTTTCACCAGCATGCAGTTCTAGAATTTTTACAACGAAGGATCTACCTTTCGTCTTTTGCCCTATTTCCCTACTATTACATTGCCAAAATGATAGAACCCCAAAAGGAGCTCTATAAATTTTGATCCTTGAGGGGGATCAACCCTTGGAACGCTGTAGGGGTTCCTCCCTCATAGACTCAGTGCAAGGCTGAATTAAAATTATAGATTGCTTGATAAAAAGAGGTGGAGGCTACATGCTTATATAGGGCTCCAAACCCTAGCACTAGGGGGTGCTTGCTTAACTAAAATTATTCTTTTGTACCTTCTATAGCCTACTTGCCTTAGAGGGAACAGGTGGCGGCTAGGTTGGCTCTATAGCCGACCTAAGCAGGGGGAAACGCTAGACTACCAACCCAGTAAGGGGGGCGACGACCACTAAGCCCTAAGGGCTAATCTAAACCCTAGCGATACTCCTTTATAAGATAGGAGTGGCTTTATTACAATCTAGTAAGGTTTTATTGACTACTTATAGGGAGATTAAGACTCAACTTTGCTAGAGTCCTATCAAACTCATCCTCTTAAAATCAGCCTTATCCTCAAGGCTAAAGTTCCATGAACTCAGGGAACCGAGTCTTCAACTCCTCATTAGGTTGAGTGTCAGTTGGAAGAACTTGAGATGAGTCATCATCTTTAAATTTTCATTTGAGGCGAGATACTTGGAGGATCAACTGTAATTTTGATCTGGTGCACGGATTTGATCTCCAGGTTAGGGCCCCAATATGATCCCCAATTTTGCAAGGCATAAAGAAATAGGGAGACCACTTTCTTGAGGCTTGAATTTCATACTGGTGGAGCTGGAGATGAAGGGGGGCTTGATCTTTCTTAAGAAACTTTCTTCTGCTCTAGCGTTTGCTAAGGGGAAGTTTCTTCCTTGCATGGGCTACCACGTGGTTGCTTTGTAATAGTATTCGTGCCTTCTTTTGGAGTGAGAGTTGTCCTATGATAAAATCTCTAGTGGTGTGAGCCTCCACTCTGGATGTGTTTGCTCCAATAATAAACATCTGGCCGTGATTTGGTGTGGATGATACTGTGGTCGTAAGAGCTATAGTTCCACTCGACCAAGGTGGTGCATCTTTCTTTATAATGAGAGAAATGATGTTCATGCTTCGTTGAGTCCTACAAATGATCCTTCCCCTTTTCTGATTATGCCACTGGAGGGGCTTAATTTTCTCGCGGTCTTGGGCCGTAGATCGGAGGTCATCATCAAGGAAGTCTTTAAGCATCATGGTCCAATCCTAGAGAAAGTCGTGGAAGTCACCTGAGATCTGGAAGTGCTGCATCAGCAACCATGGTGAGTTCGATAGGATGTAACACTTTAGAAGTAGCTTGTGTCCTGAGAAAAGGATGTAGGGACGTATCGTAGCAGGAAATAAGCATGGCCGAACAATCCATGTCTCTGTCATCTCTTGGATGACCCTTTTATCTTCGACTTTCTGATGTTGTAGGAAGCAATCTAACCGAGCAACAACTAGTAGAAGTTTCGGCCTGTTCAGTATAGGGGGGTCGGACAACTTCAGAGGAGGTAATCGGCTCGATTTGGTGGAGACGTCCAAAATTTCAACAAGCTGTGGGAGAGGGTTCTTATCTTCAATCTCATGAAAACCTTGAATTTGAATTGGGAAACCACTAGATTTTTCTTTTGGTACCCCCTCCAAGTGTTGTGTTGTGGTTGTAGTCACTTGGCTCCCTCATATAATCACCTGTTTTTCTTTTCTGAAAAATTTCATGGTTAGCTTAAAAAATTTTCAGAAAACATCTCCAATCGTGGACAACCAATCAATGCCAAGCACTATATCAAAACCATCAAGAGGGAGGAGGAAAAAATCAGCATACGTCTTGCTCCTGTAAGTTCAGTTTAACCCATAGGCACTTCTGATTACACTTCATAATTTGATCGTTAGCTATCTTGACTTTGAACCCATTGTAATCTTAAACTGTCTTCATCGGCATTAGGGAGAGATATGGTTTAGGAGTTTACTTAACCCTTGTGCCTTTGGGAGGGAGATGGTTTAGGAGTTTACTAGATTCTACATTAATTGGTTGTTTAATATTCTTGAGAGTTAGTTGCAGGAAGCTATGTTGAAAAGAAGGTGAGCAATGTCATTTGTTTACGCAATTTGTTTAGTTGTATAACATCTTATTTTTTTTTCAATGAAAGAAGCGAGTGGAGGGTTAGGGCTGCTAACGTGAGCTTTGTTTTAAGTAAGCAGTCTAGTCTTTCAACTTGTAGCTTTTCTATTTGTTTTGCTTGAAATTCCATTGGTGACAGAGAGGGCAGGGTAAGGAGTCATTTAGGAAACTTTATTAGACTAAAAAGAAAAGAGAAGAAGAGTGGTTTTACAAGCTTATATAGCTAGTGCTGGTGAGGGCAAGTTCGATAGTTTTCGGTGTCTTTTTTTTTACAACAATCAGTGCACAAATTCACCCCTAGCATTCCCAAAACCACTCTTAGACTAACTATTTTCTATTCTTTTTTACCCCTTCTTGACCTTTTACACGGCATATTAACCTCTAATCTAATCTCTATGGTTCGTTCCTTCCCGCTTGCTGCTGACTTTGGGTTAACTCCACTTTACACTCTCTTTATTAACATGACACTGAACAAAGAATGAATTGAACTTGCGCCAAGTATACAAGTTGGTAAGATTACAAACATCCTTCTTTCTATACAAGACCCTTATGTTGCTGATGCATCTCATCCATCTTAGGCTTATGGTCCTGTTTCTTCTCTCGTTGCCAACACCATCACCATACATCAGAATTACCGACCTCAACGAAACTTGAAGATCTGACTTCTTAAATGGAATCTCTAACTTATTGTTTCCTTTTTTTGTTTTCATAGCGGGGTCAAAGCCTACATTTGTTGATTCATATTCTTATGTATGTCGCAGTATTCTAGGGAAGGAGCACCATGTAGCCTAATAAGTAGTCCGCTTAGACCCGAATTTGAGACCGTTTACTTTTCTGAATGGAATATCATTTCTTCTTTTAAAGGAGCACATGTAAGTACTAGTAGTCTTCAAGTAGGGAGTGGACCTACCGCTCTAGTAGTGTTAGTTTTTGGAGTAAAGAAGGGTAGGTTGAAAGAAGGGAGCTACGGACTGCAAGTAGGCCAGGGCAGGTTGATCGGCGGATCAACAAGAATGGTTTTGGCGAGGGAAAAGCTCAAAATCCAAAATGAGTTTCCACTTGCTTAGGGTCTTATCGGTACTGGTTCAACTCTTTCCATTGGTGTGTTAGTTGTTTCAGTCTTGTCTGATGGGAATAAAGTATGAATAAACTTTGTATACGAACAAATACTAGTAGACCGTCATACATAGCGGAATCAAACAGAAATCACATTCAAATGAACACCAAGATTTATGTGAAAAACTCCTTCAACTCGAAGGGTAAAAACCACGGGACAAGCCAGAGAAAATCCACTATCAAAATAATGAATATACAGATCTCAAGGCTTCTTTCCAAACCCAAACAATAGACACAAGAGAATCAATGGGATACAAGGACTATAATACTAAGCACAATATCAAAAACCTTGTCAAGAGATCACAGTAAGAATCCACTGTAAATTGATCTAACCTGAGATATGAATGATTGAGAATAGTCTTTTCTTGTCCTTGTCTTCTTCTCTTTCCTGGATCTCTAGTTTTTTCGCCTCTACTATCAATCTATAATCTATATTCTCTCACCCACGTTTTCAGCCGTCGTTGCTCTCTTGATCTCAACCCTACTCACCTAATCTAGGGTTTAGGTGAATATAAGTGAGGTTCTGGGCTGTGGGATTCACTAAAGCCCATTATGGGCTGAATCTGGGCCATCTGCCCAACAACCTCCCCCTTCAGTCCATAAGGGAGGCTGTCTCATGACTCTTCAATATGAAACCATGTCGATCAGCTATCGATACATCTCCTGTCTCTCTTTCGGTAAAGCCTTTGTCAACATGTCTGCCCCATTATCATTTGTGTGAATTTTTTGAAGCTGTAACTGCTTCTCTTCAAGCACATTTCTGATTTAGTGATATCTGACATCTATATGCTTTGATTTGGAATGAAATGTTGGAGTCTTGCATAAATGGATGGCACTCTGGCTGTCACAATATACCACATAGTTTTCCTGTCTCAGCCTCAATTCTTGTAAGAATCCTTTCATCCATAACATTTCTTTGTAAACCTCTGTAGCAACAATATATTCTTCCTCTGTGGTGGAGAGCACAATACACCTTTGTAATCTGGACTGCCATGACACAGCTCCCCCTGCAAGAGTAAGCACAAAACCTGATGTGGACTTCCTTGTGTCAATATCTCTTGTCATATCTGCATCTGTGTAACATGTCAACATAGGTGGTCCACCTCCAAAGCTTAAACAAAATTTAGAACTTCCTCTGAGATATCTAAAAATCCACTTCACTACTGCCCAATGCTCTTTACCTGGATTTGCAAGAAATCTGCTAGCAACACCCACTGCATATGTGATGTCTGGCCTCGTACATACTATCACGTACATTAAACTTCCAACTGCTGAAGCATAAGGAACCTTTTACATTTTCTCCTTCTCCTCATTACTTGACGGACTTTGCTTTGAGCAAAACTTGAAGTGACCTGCAAGAGGAGAACCAACTGGCTTTATATTGCTCATACTGAATCTGTCCAATACCTTCTCAATGTATTTCTCCTGTGACAACCAAATCTTCCTCTTTCTTCTGTCACGAGAAATCTGCATGCCCAGTATTTGCTTTGCTGGCCCTATGTCCTTCATTGCAAGAGACTCACTCAGTTCCTTCTTCAACCTGTCAATCATAGACATCTTTCTCAAGGATAAGCATGTCATCAACATAAAATAAGATAATAATAAAATTCTCACCAAATCGTTTGACGTACACACAATGATCTGAAGCTGTTCTTTTGTATTCATTTTCAATCATAAATGAATCAAACTTTTTATACCATTATTTAGGAGCTTGCTTCAGCCCATATAAGCTCTTCTTTGACTTGCAGACAAAATTTTCTTTACCATTGACTTTGAAGCATTCTGGTTGCTCCATATAAATTTCCTCTTCCAAATCATCATGAAGGAAAGTTATTTTCACATCTAACTGCTCAATCTCTAAGTCTAGATTAGCAGCAATACCAAGAGCAACACAGATAGAAGACATTTTAACAATAGGAGAAAAAATCTCTTCAAAGTCAATACCTTTCTTTTGACCAAAGTTTTGAACAACCAATCTAGCTTTATACTTTGGTTGAGAACAATATTCTTGAGTCTTCAACCTGAAAACCCACTTGTTCTTCAAGGCTTTACTTCCCTTTGGTAGTTGCACCAAATCATATGTGTGGTTCTTCTGCAGAGAATCCATCTCTTCCTGCATAGCAATAAACCACTTCTTTTTCTGCTCACTTTCAATTGCTTCCTGGTAACTCTCTAGTTCACCTGCATTAGTAAGCATCACATACTCATCTGTAGAGTATCTCCTGGAAGGTTGACGTGGTCTAGAAGATATTCTTAACTGAGGTTCTGTGAGAACTTGCTCTCTTTCTTCTTCCTGTTCAACATGTCTTACAGGTATATCAACATCTGGCTCTTCACCAACTTCTTACACATCTCCCCCATCACCATGATATACTAGAGGAATAACTAGGTCATAGTCTACAAATCTCTCTGTATAAGTCTTAGCTTGTGCCTCCTTCTTCAAATCCTCAATGGTTTGATCCTCAAAGAAGATAACATCTCTGCTTCTGAACACCTTCTGCTTTTCTGGATCCCAAAGCCTGTAACCAAACTGATCATGTGAGTAACCAAGAAAAATATACTCTTTTGTCTTATCATCCAGCTTGGACCTCTCACTGTCTAGAACATGTGCAAATGCATGACAACCAAATACTCTTAAATGCCTATAGGAGATATCTTTCCCTGACCATACATGCTCTACAACATCACCATCTAGAGCTGTACATGGTGATAAGTTGATTACATCAACTGCAGTCCTCAAAGCCTCGTCCTAAAACCTTTTGGGTAGCTTGGCATGTGAAAGTATACATCTGATCTTTTCCATGATGGTGCGATTCATCCTCTCTGCAATTACATTATACTGAGGCATACTAGGGACTGTCAACTAATGTTGGATGTCATGTGACCTGTAATAATCATTAAACAATCCTATATACTCACCACCATTATCTGATCTTATGCATTTCAATTATCTTTCTGTCTCCCTTTCAACTCTAGCATGAAACTCCTTGAAGACATTAATAACCTGATCTTTGGTCTTCAAAGCATAGGCCCAAACTTTTCTGGAAATGTCATCTATAAAAGTAACAAAATAAAGTGCACCATTGATATTAGGAACATTAACAGATCCACCAGGAGTTTTTGTTCTCAAAGGACCACACACATCTGTATAGACACGGTCCAAGGCATGTATTTTTCTAGATAAAGCAGGACTAACAAAGGAAACTATATGTTGTTTACCAACTAAACAATCAATATAAGGGTTCAAACATGTACCTTTGAGGTCTAGCAATACCTCTATCTTGGAAAGTTCTTACAGCCCCTTCTCGCTCATGTGTCCTAGTCGCCTATGCCACAACTCCATGCTGAAGTCTTTCTCTGTAGCATTCAACTGCTCACCATAAGCTTTAACTTGCAATCTATATAATGTATGACATTTCTTTCCATTAGCTACAATAAGAGAACTCTTACTGTGCTTCCATTGCCCTCTGTGAAATCTAACATCAAAGTCTTCATCATCCAGCCTTCCAACTGAAATTAAATTCAGTCTTAAGTCAACCACATACCTCACATCCTTAAGTACCAACTTGCAACCAATGTTGGTCTTTATATGGATATCTCTCATGCTAATGATGTTTGCTGTGCTATAGTTGGCCATCTTGACAACACCAAAATTTTTAGACTTGTAAGTAGCAAAGAACTCCCTCCGTGGTGTAGCATAATAAGAAGCACCTGTGTCGATTATCCACTCAAGATCCTGGCACACACAAGAAAAAATATCATCAGAATTAGACAAAATCAAATAATCACTATATTGCACCATAGTTGTGATATTCTCTTTTGACTCTGTATGCTCCACTTATTTTTTCTTTTTCTTGTTCTTCTTAGGTTGCTTGCACTGATTCTTGTAATGTACTTTCTCATCATAATTATAGCAAACAATATCTTTTCTTGATCTTGACTTGCTTCTACTCACGGGTGAACCACTTCTATCCTTTAACTTTGATCTTCCTTCCTCTATTCTCTGAGGCAAGTGCTTGTGAATCAATCTGAGAAGTTGCTGAATTCTTTCTCCTCAACTCCTCATTCAACAAACTGCTTGTTACTTGACTCATGGTGACAATACCATCTAGTGCCGAATTACTTAGGGAAACCACTAGTGTCTCCCAACTTTCTAGCAAGAACTGAGAAGTAACAATGCCTGCAACTCATCATCAAGAGATATTTTCATAGAGGATAACTGGTTAGTAATACTCTACATTTCATTCAAATGCTCAGGAATAGAAGTACCCTCTTTATATTTCAAGTTCACAAGTTTTCTGATCAGAAAAGCTTTGTTGCCAACCATTTTTCTTTCATAAAAACCTTCTAACTTTTTACAAAGAGAATAAGCAGAACATTCAGTAGAAACATAGTGAAAGACACTATCATCAAGCCAGTGATGAATAAAGCCAACAGTTTTTTTATCTAACTTCTTCCACTCATCATCTGTTATAGTTATGGGCTTTGCACTATCTCCTTGCAAAGGTCCATATAAATCTTTACAAAATAAGATATCTTCCATTCTTGATTTTCATATCATCCAATTATTTCTGTTTAAACTAATCATACGAGAAACATTACCGGCCTTCATGTTCATATACAAAAGATTAAATACCATCAAAACCCTGCTCTGATACCAGTTGATGGGAATAAAATAGGAATAAACTTTGTATACGAATAAATACTAGCAGACCGTCATACACAGTAGAATCAAACAGAAATCACAATCAGATGAACACTAAGATTTACGTGGAAAACCCCTTCAACTCGAAGGGTAAAAATCACGGGACAAGCCAGAGAAAATCCACTATCAAAATAATGAATATAAAGATCTCAAGGCTTCTTGCCGAAACCCAAGCAATAGCCACAAGAGAATCACAGGGATACAAGGACTATAATACTAAGCACAATATCCAAAATCTTGCCAAGAGAATCACAGTAAGAATCCACTGCAAACTGATCTAACCTGAGATATGAATGATTTAGAATAGTCTTTTCTTGTCCTTGTCTTCTTCCCTTTCCTGGATCTCCTGTTTTCTGGCCTCTATTGTCAATCTGCAGTCTATTTTCTCTCACCCACATTTTTAGTCGCCGCTGTTCTCTTGATCTCAACCCTAGCCACCTGATCTAGGGTTTAGGTGAATATAAGTGAGGTTCTGGCTATGGGCTTCACTAAAGCTCCTTATGGGTTGAATCCGGGCCATCTGCCCAACATTGTCAGCCTGATTTCTATTATTTCTATGGGTGTTTTTGGGCCTTATAAAATTGAGGATCACATTGGGGCCCTAATCTGGAGATCAGATCCATGCATCAAATCAAGATTACAATTGATCCTTCGGGTATTTCACATCAAATGGAAATTTAAAAGGGACGACTTAGCCCAAATCCAGCCAACCGACACTCAAGCTGATGATGAGGCTCAAGTTCAACTAATGATCGCATAGGATCACAGGATCATGACACATTATAGTCCGCCACCACCACTAATTCTGGATCGCAGGAGCTGAAGACCCGGTTCCCTGAGTTCGTGGAACCTCAGCCTTGAGGACAAAGCTGATTTGAAGAGGGCGGGTTTAATAGGACTCTAGCAGGATTGAGTCCTAATCACCCTAAAAGTGTGTTAGAACCCTTGCAGATTCTAAGCTTGGGGTGATCTCTATAGGGGATCGGCCTCCTTGGAACTCTATAGGGGCTCATCCCTCCTTGGTATTCAAGTCATTAGCTAAAGAAAGATTGATCTATTTATGATAAAAGAGGGAGGAATACAAGACTATTTGTAGGGCTTCTATACCCCAACTCCTAATAGGACTCCTACTTAAGACTCCTACTTCTAACAACTCCTAATGCAACTCTAAGTAGCAACTCCTATTAAGACTCCTACTAAACCAACACTCCTCTTCCCCTCAACTTCTAACCCCTAGCCAACTCCTAACCATGATATGGCTTGTGGCTTTAGGGGTCTCCAACTCCTAATACTTCTCTAAGAATCAACCTCCAACCTAATCCTAATCCCCTCCTCAACCAACCATTCTTGAACTAGGATAAGGGGTGGTTAATTATGGTGACATGCATCCTACTCTTTTCGTAAAATATCTTCCTCTTCTATCTAATCCTAACCTAGCCGGCCTCCTTACTTTCATTAATAGGGGTCGGCTAGATAAGATTTACATGAATGCCCTTAGGATTTACATAATTACCCTCTTTAATGAAACTAAATTAGGACCCCCCTAGCTAGAGTCCTAACATACCCGCCGTCTTCAAATCAGCCATGTCCTCAAGACTGATCTCCATATCTGTGGGTTGTTATCTACAACTCCTTTAAGCTTCCTTGTGGTATCTACGGTAGGTGCATTGTGGTCCGATGGTCTAGCATTGTCTTGTATCTCTCCTTCAGGGATAGTAGTATTCAGACGGTGGTGTATCATGATCGTACAATCCCAAGCGATCATCAACTGAATTTGTGCCTCCTTATCAACTTGGGTGTCGAGTGGATAAGTCAGGGCCGAGTTGTCTTCTCTAAACTTCCATTTACAATGAGATACTTGGAGGATCAATTATATTTTTTAAATTAATGTACTGATTTGATCCATAAGTCATGTCTCTATTATGATCCCTAATTTTGCACGGGCTAAAGTAGCAGGGGGGACCACTTCCTTTAGGCTCGAATTTTCGAACGATAGGGCTGGAGATGTGGGGAAACTCGATATTCAACAACAAACTTTCTTATGCTTTGGTATTTATTGGATGGTTATTTCTTTCTTGCATGGGCTGCTACTTGGTTATTCTTTAATAGTAACTGAGTCATCTTTTGGAATAATTATTGCCCTTTGATAAGGTTCCTAGTGGTGTGAGCCCATTCTGAGTCCGAGGAGGTTAGGAGCTGCAATTTTACCGAATATATTTTTATCTCTCCATTGTACTGCTAACCTGTATCATGCCAGACTTTAAATTTAGTAGTAATTAGTATCCCTTTATATATCAGAAGCATCGTGTGAAATGTAAGGAGAGCCTTACTGCAGATTAGGTGTCAGCTAGCTTGCAAGAGGGTGGTGCCGATCTCAACTCCTATTTTGTCTGCTCCAATTTCAAACACCTCATTTCAATCTGGTAATACTAAGACTGATATAGATGGCATCATGGTTGTGGAGGCCCCGTAGATGGTGGACGTGTGGATGCCTTCCTCCTATTCCTTTAGAGTTTTGATCTTCATCCAATCATAGATTCCCTGCTGGTACTATTGCTTGAGGGACCTGATCTTCTTATGATCGTCAATAGGGAAGACTTCGAATAACATAGTCCGCTTCTGGGAGAGGTAGTAGAAGTAGCCCGAGATTTGGGAGTACTGCATCAAAAGTCATAGCTGGTTTAGCTAGATGTGGCACTTCAGGAAGAGCTTATCCCTGCAGATTAAGAGGCAAAGCTTTTGGAGATAAAGTGTCATTGTAAGAGAAGGTCATGGTCGAATGATATGTGTCTCCTACGTCTCCTGGATAATCCTTTTAGCTTCGGCCCTCTAAGGATGTGGACAACAATAGAGCCGAATATGTGCTGGTAGTTCCTCCTGTAAGATCAGCATACGGAGGTTGCGCAATATGGTAGGATGAAATCGGCTCGGTTTGGTGGAGGTAGCAAACTTCTCCAAGCGTTGTGTCTTTTCTTCGCTCCCATGTTTCCCGTGTAAGGTCACCTGCTTTACTTTGTTTGCCATTCATAAGGTCATTAGGGCTCTTGGTCTTGATGAGGATGGTGACCGATTGCTGCTTAATATATTTTTCATCTTTCATTACTTGCGGGTTTACATGGTCGACTAGAGTGTGGGTCCTCCTTCATGTTCTCTGTTGAATCTTAGATTTTGATGATGAAATCAATTGATGGATTACTGATATAACAGGATTGTTAGAGTTGATTGATACATGATTAATTATGATAGAAGGATTATTACAATCAGAGTTGGCCAAGGTTAAGTACATGCATCAAGTTGATGAGTTTGGGAACTCGCCAGGAGTGTGTCGGAAGCTCGTCGAGGGTATCGGGAGTTAGCCAGGATGGCGCAAGGGAGTTCGCCAAAAGAAGATCGAGACTCGTCGAAAAATTATCGAGGGTAGCCGAAAAGCTTGTCGGGAGTCGGGATGGTCTTGTAATGGATATTTTTGGTAATTATGATTGTATTTAATTAAGTCATAATTATAATTATGCATGTCCAACTATGGCAGAATCAATGAAGTTACAACCAGATGATGGGCCAAGATACATCCTAGGCATCGGGCCGAGTTCGAATGATGCAGTAAGATCTCATCGAAAGTTCATTAGGAGATTCACCGAAGGAATCGGGAAGCTCGCTGGGAACATGAAGGGAGATCGCTGGGAAGAAGACCGGAGGACTTGCCGCAAGATTGCCGGAGGTTATCGGAGAATGCGGGAGTTAGATCTTAATTAGGCTTAATTGGTCATTAAGTATTGTAATCATTGAGTCGTAGTTAGAAGTTAGAGTCCTAATTGAGTTGGATTTGGAAGGAATCCAAATCAACTCAATGAGGCAACCGGATCCACTACTGGGTTTGGTTGAGCATAATTAGTTGACCAAAGAGCTAGTCAACGCAAAAGTCAAGCCATAATTCAAAAAGTGGAGGGAACCACTTTTGCGGATATTCCGACGGGTAAATCACTGGTGAGCAGCGGTTGGATGATAAGACCCCAAAAGGAGCCCTATAGATTTTGATCCTTAAGGGGGATCAACCCTTAGACGCTATAGAGGTTCCTCCCTCCTAGACTCGGCACAAAGGCTGAATTGAAGATGATAATTACTTGATTAAAAGATGGGGGCAGCTACATCTTAAATAAGGATCAAAGTCCTAGCCTAAGGGGGACTTGTCTAAGTAAAATTATCCTTTTGCCCCTCTTATAGCCATCCTACCTTAATAGGAACAAGGGTCGACTAGGTTGGCTCTATAGCCGACCTAAGCACGGGGAAACCTGGCCGACTTGCCCAGTAAAGGGTGTCACGAACGGACGTCGCTCAACCGCAACATCTTCACTCCGTGAACCGTTCATGCTTTTTCTTGCTTGTACATATGTTTGGCAGCTTGTTTTGCCTTGAGTTTACGTGTTTTCACCTAAGAAATGTGAGCGAAAGTAGTGTAGAAGGCTGCAGAACGGTCGTTCGCTGCATAGAGCCAAAACAGCCCAAAACAGCCCTGTTTTTGGGTCTTTTTCGTGTGCCACGGCAACCTTTCTGAGCGGTGTGAAATGTCAGCCATTTAAGCTCCTTGGAACCCCCCGGGTGGCACCGGGCTGGATGGGGCTCCGGGTATATGTCGGGCGTAGGCGTTCATCAGCAATTGAACTTGAATTGCGTCCGATACCTAGGGAACCGTCGTTTGCGGACTTGCGACCGTTCCTACAAACATCCAAAGTCCTATTTCGCTCTCTCTCTCTTTTCTCAGTTGCACTCAAGGTGTTCGACAAATTGCTTGTATAGCTTTCCGCTTTGCGAGACGCCGGGACGTGTCCGTCGCTCGCGTCCAAGTTAATCAACTTCTTCTTTGCAGGTCCTACGGGACCTTAAGAGGTTGTCAGAGGGCTGACCCTGTGCGGACAGATAATGCTTTGGGCGTTCCATGACTTAGGCAATCCCAGCTAAGTCAAGAACAGTGGGCAAGGTTGCTTCACGACTTAGGCAATTTCAGCTAAGTCTTCGGGAGGGCCGCAAGGGTGCCGCACGGCTTAGGCAAATTTAGCTAAGCCCGTGACAGTGTGGTATCAGAGCAGGCAAGCAATTCATACGAACAGCGAAGGAGATTCACAATTTCGCCATGGTGAGACATCGTGGCGAATCGAGCAAGATGGGGCAAGCGGGACCCTTGCTCCAAGCAGCCGCAGGTGGGCTGCAAGTGCAAACTCGCTCGCAAACTGCTGGAGCCGCTTATGAGGAGCGCAGTAATGAACAAGCGAGCGTGAAGTTGGGTATTCTCCACGAGGGGAGGAGGCGCCATCTGTAGCGCCAACCGGGAAGAAGGGCCATAGAGAGAGACTTACACTGGCAGAAACCCGCCTCGATGTTCTTGAAGCGAGCGTGGAGGAACTCTACCAAGGCCGAGGAAGGCTACTTGGGGTAGAGAGCTCGCAAGAAGAAGCTGAAACTCAGATCGAGAATGTTGAATCCATGATTGATCAACTGACAGAGGACACCAAGGATTCCGTACGACATCTGCATGAAGTTATGGCGGAACTCACGGCAAAGGTGGTGGTGTTAACAAGGACTCTTGATGCGGGAGGGAACAACACCCGCGCTGCGCCACCACAACACTTCAGAGCACCGGAGCCGCAGTACTATGGAGGTGCTAGGGATGCCAAAGAGCTTGAAAATTTCTTGTTCGACATGGAACATTATTTTCGTGCTACGAGGCTCGACTCTGAAGAAACCGAAGTTGTGATAGCAACAATGTATCTGAAGGGGGATGCAAAACTTTGGTGGCGAACCCGTTGGGAAGAGATCCAACAAGGCCGATGTCGAGTGGATACATGGGGAGACTTGAAGCGAGAGTTGAGAACTCAGTTCTTGCCTGAGAACACAGAGTTTGTCGCAAGAAGGAAACTGAGACAACTCCGCCAGAGTACAACAATCCGAGACTATGTGAAGCAATTTTCAGCACTGATGCTGGATATTCGGGACATGTCTGAGAAAGACAAGCTATTCAGCTTCCTCGATGGCTTGAAGCCATGGGCACAACAAGAACTACATCGGAGGAATGTCACCGACGTAGTCGGGGCAATTGCAGCCGCGGAAAGGCTGACTGACTTTGTTTCTTCTGAGGATTCGAGAAAGAAGAAACATTCTTCGGGAAATCGCCCATCTAAATACTCTCGAGCGAAGGAGTCTGGGGGCGAGCAAAAGAAGAAGAATTTTCACAAGGGACCGGTCTCAAGAGGTAGAGTCTCCAAGTCTAGTGGATGCTTCTTGTGTGGAGGACCACACAAAGTGAGAGAGTGCCCACAAAAACAGGCACTCAATGCTTTAACAGCATCGGTTCTGTCTCGTAAGGCAGACAAGGGCAAAGCTATCGCCCTTAGTTCGAGCAGTTCTGACTCCAGTAGCGACAGTGAGGCGTCGCAAGGACCCAGGATGGGAGCAATGCGTTTGTTGAATGCGTTGCGGGGTCAAGTGGGGGAGAACACAAAGGCAAAGCCACTGAAGGCAGGAAACAGCGAGTTGATGTATGTGGACATCAAGCTTAATGGCCAAACAACCCATGCAATGGTGGACACGGGCGCGACCCATAATTTTATTGCCGATCGTGAAGCTAAGCGACTGGGATTACTCTTGGAGAAGAGCCCAAGTCGCATGAAGGCGGTGAATTCGGAGGCCAAGCGGATCTCCGGACAAGCAAAAGGGATCCCCATCAAGATCGGGACATGGAACGGGAGCACAAACTTGATGGCAGTGCCACTAGACGACTTCCAAGTGACTCTCGGAATGGAGTTTATGCACGCAGCGAAGTTGGTGCCGGTACCGTTCCTGAACTTCTTATGTCTAATGGGAGGTGACGATCCCTGCATGGTTCCAGTTTCTCGGGGAGGAACCAAGGACCTACAACAAATATCGGCTTTACAATTGAAGAAAGGGGTACGAAAAGGTGAATCAACCTTTGTAGCGGCTATGAAGCTGGAGACACCTGATGGGGAAGCCATTCAGGAACCTGCTATTGTGGCGAACATCCTGAAGGAGTTCTCGGATGTGATGCCAACAGAGTTGCCAAGAACTCTACCACCACGCAGAGGCGTGGATCATCGGATTAAGCTGGAGCCGGGAATTAAGCCTCCAGCGAGACCACCATACCGCATGGCCCCTCCAGAGTTGGTGGATTTGAGGAAGCAGTTAGATGAACTGCTAAGCGGTGGTCTCATCCGCAGTTCCAAAGCACCTTTCGGAGCTCCAGTCCTCTTTCAGAAGAAACAAGATGGGAGTCTCCGATTATGCATCGATTACCGAGCCCTTAATAAGATGACGGTGAAGAACAAGTACCCTATCCCGCTCATCGCGGACTTGTTCGATCAATTGGGCAAGGCAAAGTACTTCTCCATACTCGACCTTCGGTCAGGGTATTGGCAGGTGCGCATTGCAGAAGGTGATGAGGCAAAGACTACCTGTGTGACCAGGTATGGAGCATTCGAGTTCTTGGTGATGCCTTTCGGCTTAACCAACGCTCCGGCCACATTCTGCACTCTAATGAACCAGCTGTTCAAGGAGTATCTGGACAAGTTTGTGGTCATCTACTTAGACGATATCGTCGTCTATAGCCAAACACTTGAGGAGCATGTGGGACACCTCCGAACAATTTTCAAAGTTCTCAGGGAGAACACCTTGTTCGTGAAGAGGGAAAAGTGCTATTTCGCCCAAACGGAGATTTTGTTCTTGGGGCATCGAGTCGGTAATGGTTCCATCCGGATGGACCAGTCTAAGGTGCAAGCTGTGGCGGATTGGCGAACACCAAAGAAGGTACCAGAGTTGAGATCCTTCCTTGGGTTCGTCAACTATTATCGGCGCTTCATAGCGGGGTATTCGAAGCGCGCAACTCCATTGACAGAGTTGCTAAAGAAGGAGCAGTCCTGGAGATGGTCGGACAAATGTGAGGTGGCATTTCAAGACCTGAAGACTGCTGTGTTAGAGGAACCTGTACTCATATTGCCGGACTATGGAAAGTCATTTGAAGTCCATACAGATGCTTTTGATTTTGCTATTGGAGGAGTTCTTATGCAGGAAGGTCATCCGGTGGCCTATGAGAGTCGCAAGCTCAACGAGACCGAGCGGCGATATCCTGTGCATGAGAAGGAGATGACAGCGGTGGTCCACTGTCTACGAGTGTGGCGACACTACCTTCTGGGAGCACCATTTGTGCTAAGGACAAACAATGTCGCATTGAGTTACTTTCAAACTCAAAAGAAACTCTCCCAAAAGCAAGCACGATGGCAGGACTTCTTGGCTGAGTTCGACATGGTAATGGAGTACAAGCCCGGAAAAGCAAATGTCGTGGCCGATGCATTGAGTCGGAAAGTGGAGCTAGTGAATGCTATACAGTTGGAGGGCGGAGGCCAAGCAAGTAAATTGCGCTCCAACTTCCTTTCCAGGATTAGGGATGGACTGCACCGAGATCCTCGGGCAGTAACCCTGATGCAACTCATCAAAGAGGGCAAGGCACGACGATTTTGGGTCCAGGAGGGACTCATCTATGCCAAGGGGAACAGAGTCTATGTTCCGCGAGCGGATAACTTGAGGCGTGAACTCATGAAAGAGTGTCATGATTCCCTTTGGGCTGGACATCCGGGTATCCACCGAACAATGGCTCTCGTGGAGAGGGCCTTCTATTGGCCAAAAATGGGGACAGATGTGGAGGAATATGTTCGAACATGCCTTACTTGTCAACAGGACAAGGTAGAGCAGCAGAAGCCAGTGGGACTTTTGGAGCCGCTGCCCGTACCAGAAAGGCCTTGGGAGAGCATTTCCTTGGACTTCATATCAAGCTTGCCCGCAGTAGGGGGACTTGGATCGATACTCGTGATAGTTGATCGATTTTCGAAGTATGCAACATTCATTGCTGCACCCCTACATTGCTCAGCGGAGGAGGTGGCTAAGCTGATGATGAAGAATGTGGTGAAGTTTTGGGGAGTCCCACACAACATCATTAGTGATCGAGATTCTCGGTTCTTGGGACGATTCTGGACCGAGTTGTTCAAGTTGTTGGGATCTAAATTATACTTCTCCACAAGCCTCCACCCCCAAACGGATGGCCAAACAGAAAGAATCAACTCGCTCTTGGAGCGATATCTTCGGCACTACGTAAGTGCCAACCAACGAGATTGGGTAAAGCTGTTGGACATAGCCCAATTCTCCTATAACTTACAGCGGAGCTCTGCATCCAACAAAAGCCCATTTGAGATTATTACGGGACAACAACCATCAACTCCTCACACCCTGGTTATTGGCTATACAGGGAGTAGCCCATCAGCCTATCACTTTGCAAAGGAATGGCTTCGCAATGCAGATATTGCGCAGGCTTACTTGGAGAAGGCGGCCAAGAAGATGAAGAAGTGGGCAGACTTGGGGAGGCGACCACAAGAGTTTAAAGTGGGCGACATGGTGTTGGTGAAGCTCCAACCAGCATCACTCCAGTTCTTTAGGCACCGAGTGCATAAAGGATTGGTGCGCAAATATGAAGGGCCTTTCCCAATCATCAGCAGGGTAGGCAATGTCTCATACAAGTTGCAACTGCCAGCATGGTTCAGAATTCATAACGTCTTCCATGTGAGCAACTTGAAAGCCTACCACTCAGATCCGCAAGATGATTCTCGAAATGTTCCAACTCGACTACCCCCCACCAGAGCCTCTTACGAGAAGCGAGTTGAAACTATTCTAGCGGATCGCAAGATAGAGCTACCCAATGGAGCACAGCAAATTGAGTATTTGGTGAAGTGGCAAAAGCTTCCTCAAACAGAAGCCAGTTGGGAGCCAGAAGATGCCCTCCGACATGAACAAGCTCGCGTCAAAGCCTACCAACAAGCGTCGACGAGGGCGTCGACAGTTTAAGTGGGGGAGAATGTCACGAACGGACGTCGCTCAACCGCAACATCTTCACTCCGTGAACCGTTCGTGCTTTTTCTTGCTTGTACATATGTTTGGCAGCTTGTTTTGCCTTGAGTTTACGTGTTTTCACCTAAGAAATGTGAGCGAAAGTAGTGTAGAAGGCTGCAGAACGGTCGTTCGCTGCACAGAGCCAAAACAACCCTATTTTTGGGTCTTTTTCGTGTGCCACGGCAACCTTTCTAAGCGGTGCGAAATGTCAGCCATTTCAGCACCTTGGAACCCCCCGGGTGGCACCGGGCTGGATGGGGCTCCGGGTATATGTCGGGCGTAGGCGTTCATCAGCAATTGAACTTGACTTGCGTCCGATACCTAGGGAACCGTCGTTTGCAGACTTGCGACCGTTCCTACAACCCTCCAAAGTCCTATTTCGCTCTCTCTCTCTTTTCTCAGCTGAACTCAAGGTGTTCGACAAATTGCTTGTATAGCTTTCCGCTTTGCGAGACGCCGGGACGTGTCCGTCGCTCGCTTCCAAGTTAATCAACTTCTTCTTTGCAGGTCCTACGGGACCTTAAGAGGTTGTCAGAGGGCTGACCCTGTGCGGACAGATAACGCTTTGGGCGTTCCATGACTTAGGCAATCCCAGCTAAGTCAAGAACAGTGGGCAAGGTTGCTTCACGACTTAGGCAATTTCAGCTAAGTCTTCGGGAGGGCCGCAAGGGTGCCGCACGGCTTAGGCAAATTTAGCTAAGCCCGTGACAAGGGGGCAGCGACTACTAAGCCCTAAGGGCTAATCTACACCATAGCCATACTCCTTTATAAGATAGGAGTGGCTTTATTATAATCTAGCAGGGTTTTATTGACTACTTCTAGGGAGATTATAACTTAACCCTACTGGAGTCCTATCAAACCCACCCTCTTCAAATCAGCCTTGTCTTCAAGGTTGAAGTTCTATAAACTCAAGGAACTAGGTCTTCAGCTCCTCATCAGCTTGGGTGTTAGTTGGAAGAACTTGAGCTGAGTCGTCGTTTTTAAATTTCCATTTGACGTGGGATACTTGGAGGATCAACTGTAATTTTGATCTGGTGTACGGATCTGATCTCTAGGTTGGGGTCCCAATATGATCCCCAATTTTACAAGGCCCAAAGAAATAGGGAGACCACTTTCTTGAGACTTGAATTTCATGCTAGTGGAGCTGGAGATGAAGGGGGACTTGATCTTTCTCAGGAAACTTTCTTTTACTTCGGCGTTTGTCAGGGGGAAGTTTCTTCCTTGCATAGGCTACCACATGGATAGTCTTTAGTGATAGCCAATCTTTCTTCTGGAATGGTGACTGCCCTCTGGTATGGTTCAGGATGATGAGAGCCCAATCTGGTATGAGCATGGATTATAATTCTTCTAGTTTAACTCTTCTTTCATGCCATGGACCTGTATCCAACCATATTTTAAATTTGATAGTAATTAGTATCTCCTATAAAAACCTCGTATGAAGTGTGGGGAAAGCCTCGGTGTAAATTAGGAATTGACCATCTTGCATAAGAATAGCCCAAATTCTAACTCTTGACGCATCGGCCTTCATGACCAAAGTGCTATCGAAATCGGGCAGCTGTCACGGGCTTAGCTGATTTTGCCTAAGCCGTGCGACACCTATGCGTGTCCGTCCATAAAGGTCAACCTTCCCCGAGTTCTCCTAGAGTCCCTTAGACTTACAAAAGAGAAAATGGGCCAGAGGAAGCAATTCCAACGGGATCCATAAGCAACTACTCAAGCAAACACTTTATAAAGCCAGATACAAATTACACCCATGGACATTACAAACTAAGAGAGGTTGCACACAAAGGATAATGGTCCATTATAGACCGAAGTCCCCACAAGTGCTTATAAGACACACTCATATTTATAAGCCAAAATTGACCACAAAGCAAACCAAACTAGGGCTGCTAAGCCTACTGCAAGCCCGCTACTTACTGTACAAGGTATGTACACAAACCGATGGACACAGACAAACATGAGCATTTCATCGAACACCTTGTTTACGTTATTGTCCATGACATTCTCCCCCACTTATTCCTTCGACATCCTCGTCGAAGCCACTGTAGACGCTGCATCTCCTCGTATTTTGCTGAATCTTTAATCTTCTACTTTAGCTGCAATACGCCTCTTCGACTCCCAGTCGCTCTTCGCCGCTGTTGTTGAGTAGTCGAACTCTGATCCGCTATACTGCTTCAACTCACTAATGACTGAATCTGGTGTGGGGTTGGCTAAGTTGTGCTGATCCTTATTGGTTCTCGTAGATCCTTCTGATGAAGGAAAAGACCTACTTTATTATGCGCCAGTATTATAGTATACTCATGTTGCGTGAATTGGGTGGATGCTTGTTGGAACTTTGACGAGCATCACCTCGCAGACTTTAAGGTTTTTGAGGTCCTTCCTCCATAATGTTTGCCCATTGATCCCTCTTCCACATTTAGTTGTCACTTCCAAGTAGATTCGCATCACCCCCGCTTTCGATTGGCATTCAATTAAGAAATGAATCGGACAATCTACTCTAAGTAGTACTGATCACCAATGGTGAGGATTTGACAACTATTGTCTTCCATAAGTTCTCTTTGAAGGTTCACTGAACTTGTGCAGAGCTCCCTTGCTGGATAAGTAAGAGAACTGAGATACTCGACTTCACCCATTCTCTTAGCAATTGAGAAGACAATGTTACTTGGCTTCGCTCACCTCCTCGAGTTCAGGGAATTGAGGTACTCAGTTTCACCCATTCTCTTGAGTTATGAAGGCAAAGGTTACTCGATTTCGCCTGCCTCCTTGAGTTTGTGCTTATGCATTGAGCTAGTTACTAACATTCGTCTGCTCTTTGCTCACACTTCTGAAGCACTTGAAGTGTTTGCACTCCTTGCATTGAGTTAGCCATTGTGATTCGCCTTCTCACTGCCATTGAACTTCTGGAATGCATGAAGTTTTGCCCGAAAAGAGTAAAAAGTTTACCCCAACTTGGAGTCCCCCAACTTGGAGTAAGTTTTGATAATTCTGGTCGCCTCTAGGATTGTACCGTCTTCTCCATCACCTTTGTCGCCTACTCCTTTGAGTAGAAAAGGTACAGTACTGCGTACTGCCGACTTTGTTCTTTGGTCGAGCACTCCTGCATCAACCCAAAGTCCCTCACTTTCGGCTATCTTGATGAGAAGCCTATCGACACCGGTCTTATGAAGTTCCTTGGCTTCTGCCCTTCCACCCTGTCTTGGTACTTAGAGTTTGCCTTTGCATTCTCCACCTCCTCGACCCCTTTTATGACCAATGCTCTCCCTCCATGAGAGCAAGGGATCGATGACTCCATGGAAGTTCTTCCTCTAGTGTTGCCAAGCCCATAGCCCTACTATCCGTTGACTTGTATCTGCATCCCTTGCTTCGCGATCGGTAGATCCGCCTCTGCGGCACTGTGGTGCTCCTCCGAGTCCACCTCCTTTCTAACCGATGCTTTACTTTTGGGTCGCTGAGCCCCACTGGACTCATTGTCGCTTCCTCGCCCCTTTTGACCACCTGCTTCAACACCACCGTGTCCTCCTAGCAGTTCTCCTTGGTCGATGAAAAGACGGACTATAACTCTAATGCATGGCCTCCACCATCTTGTTGCAGGGCTCGCACCGATTCTATTCTCCTTAGCTTCCTTGGTAGCAACGTTCGCTTACTCGGCTTTGTCCTCTGACATTTCGGGCTCGCTTAAGCAAATGTGAGCACTGAAGCAGTCCAACTCTCCAGCCGCTCCGATCATACCTTTGTATAATCAAGTCCCCTCCATGAGACTCACTGGTATTTATAATCTGACTTCTCCTTCAGTGGTACATAGCCCCCATATGCTGATGACCAAGGCTTTCATCTAATGCAAGCTTCGATGCACACACACGGTAGACCCGTCTCTGCGGTACCATGACATTCACCCCTTGAATCCACAGCCCTTCTTGCCGTTGCATTGTTCACCGAAGTGGAGCTCCCAGTAGCTCCTGATCATTCACATGATTATGTCCCCATCCATGGGACTCCTTGGTACTTGCACTTGGACTTCTTCCTTAGTGGTATACAGCCCCCATATGCTGATGACTAAGGCTTTCATCCAATGCAAGTTTCGATGCACACACGAAGACCCGCCTCTGCGGTACCATGACATTCACTCCTTGAATCCATAGCCCTTTTTCTTGTTGTGTCGTACACCAAAGTGAAGCTCCCAGTAGCTCCTGATCATACCTCCGCATGATCTTGTCCCTCACGGGACACGATTGCTTGCGTTGCATTGTCACGAACTATTTCACCACGATACACTACACCATGTCGCCTCCTGGTGACATCTCAATTGCATACAGATTCTCGTGTGATGAACCTGGACTACGACTTCTCCATGTGTGGCCTCTGCCAACACATCGTAGGGCCTTTGCCATCTCTGAGTTTTAGTTCGCTCCCTTGGCAATTCACCTTCGTCCCCCCCACTCTTGGGTCACACCCGGACGAAGCATAGCTCTAGGACAGTCCATCGCCTTGTAGCTTTTGAAATCCCCTGACTTCGCTAGACCCGGCGCACCATTATCTAGATCCTGGGCCTCTATCCCCTACCAGCACAATCTTTGCTATGCACCACTTGTTCCTGACAACTCGAATGGCAACACTATGACATATTCTTCAAGAGTACCTTCCTCTGCGTCCTCTTGCCCCATGCTAAGGTATCCTGATCCCAACTTTGCCTCCGCAGGTTGAATCACCTTAGTTACTCCGTCAAATGCATCTCTGAGGTAACTTGCATGTGTCTCAAAGCTCCCTTTATCTTTGGCACCATGCAAGATAGGTCTGCCCCATCAGAATGAAGAACCCATGGAACGATATGATCCCACTCTTGCCTCTACAAGAGTTTATGCCCTTGACCTCTGTCCAAGGAAAGCTCTGTGCCTCCGCTCCATGTTCCATCTTCTATGTCGACTCTCTTCATGTGGCTTGGATACTTCACCAAGTTTCACCCAAGTTGCTCCGCTCCTCGATTTGCATTGAGTTGATAGTGGCTCTCGCGTCGACCATTCCATGGGTCAGCCCTCTGTTGAGTTAGATTTCCGCATCGACTCTAAGTGTGCCTTCATATGATGTTGCCTTGGATTGCTCCCCCACTTGATCTCGAAATGCATCCACCAATGTATTACCTCATTCGAGATCATGTGACAACTCCACGCCACTCGTTCGGTCCATTGAACTTTGTGAAGATATAGCCTTGAGGAACTCTTCCTCAATATGTGCAGTCCATTGCACATGATTCTCCCTCTAGAGAACTATGACTTATCCCTCCTGGATATCTGTCCTGCTGGAGCAACTTTCCTCTTTACATTCTTCCCACTAGAAGTTTCGGAGACCACCATCCCCTTTGGACTACTCTATCTTGCTGAACAACTTGTGTCTTGTTCCGCCCCCGCAAATGCACTTGCTAGATTGCGACCCTTTGCCAATACAATCTCCACTGCACCCTTCAAGGTCTAGCAATGTGCTGAACTTATTGCACATTTCAGCCACCTACGGATGTATCCTTTCTATGTCGAAGAGAAAGTTCTGATGCTCCATGGCACTGAGTTCCGATCGCTCCTTAGGATGGCCACGAACACTCTGTCATTCGTGTATAAGCCCTTGCATGAGTACCGAATCCTTCGAGTTAGCAATTCCCCTCACCTCTGTGAGCTTTGCACAACTCTTTCGGTCTTTACGCAATACCTCCCACCTTGCACAGTCTCATCTTTCACCAAGCACCCCACTTGTCTTGAGCACCGTCAAGTTAGGTTGCCAATGTCGAGCTGTAGCTTAAACTCAACCATCCCAATCTTTGTGTGCTATACATTCTTCTTCGCTTGCTTGTCCTCGTGGTGCCTCTCATGCAAAGGGTTGGCCATTCCTTTGAATGCCAAACCTGGATGCCCACTCCTCTGAGTGACTCCTTTCCCTACATCTCAATATCCGTTTCTCCCAAACGGTTGTGCGTGATGGCTGTCTTCCACACAGCCCAGCTAGGTCCCTCACGTTTGTATGGCAAGTGTTTCTGCGTGTGCTTGTCCCGCTTTGATACCACATTGTCACGGGCTTAGCTGATTTTGCCTAAGCCGTGTGGCACCTATGCGTGTCCATCCGCAAAGGTCAGCCTTCCCCGAGTTCTCCTAGAGTCCCTTAGACTTACAAAAGAGAAAACAGGCCAGAGGAAGCAATTCCAAGGGGATCCACAAGCAACTGCTAAAGCAAACACTTTATCAAGCCAGATACAAATTACACCCATGGACATTACAAACTCAGAGAGGTTGCACACAAAGGATAATGGTTCATTACAGACCGAAGTCCCCACAAGTGCTTACAAGACACACTCGTATTTACAAGCCAAAATTGACCACAAAGCAAACCAAACTAGGGCTGTTAAGCCTACTGCAAGCCCGCTACTTACTTTACAAGGTATGTACACAAACCGATGGACACGAACAAACATAAGCATTTCATCGAACACCTTGTTTACATTGTTGTCCGTGACACAGCGCTAAGACCGACGTCATTGTCATGGTTGCCTTGAGTCGTTGGAAGGCTATGGAGGCTTTATCCGACCACAAGAAGGAGTCTTTCTTCAGTAAGGATGTGAGTGGGGCACTGATCTTATCATAATCTTTCACAAAATTATGGTAGTAGCTCGTGAGTCCAAGGAAACCGCGTAATGATTATACGTTTGTAGGTCTAGGCCATCCTTGTATTGCCTCGATCTTTGTCGGGTCCATCGCCACTCCATCCTCTAATATAATGTGCCCAAGATACTCCAATTTAAGAAGCTGCACTTTGACTATTTAACATAAGGAGTATTCACCCGAAGAATCGTTAGAACAGTTCGTAAGTGCTGAAAATGTATATCAAGGGTAGGGCTATAAATGAGAATATCATCAAAGAATACCAATACGAACTTACGTAGAAAACTCTGAAAGATGTCATTCATCAGGCTTTGGAAATTAGAAGGAGCATTCGTAAGTCCGAAAGGCATTACCAGAAACTCATAGTGGCCATTATGCATGCGGAATGCAGTTTTCAAAATATCTTTAGCGCATACCCGAATCTGATGGTATTCGGATCGGAGATCCAATTTAGTGAGGACTCGGGCTCCTTTTAATTCATCCAAGAGTTCATCTACAAATGGGATAGGATATTTATCCTTGACGGTGATGGCATTTAGAGCCCGATAGTCAACGCACATCCGCCACGTATTATCTTTCTTGCACACTAGCAACATCACTGAGGAGTAAGGGCTGCAGCTCGATCGAATCACCCCAGTGTCAAGCATCTCGTTAACAATGTTCTCAATCCCATCCTTCTGCAAGTGAGGATAGTGGTACGATTGCAAATTTACTAGAGGTTTGATTGGCAAAATAGGAATGCAGTAGTCATGCGGCCGGTTAGGGGGCAACCCGCACGGCTCCAAGAAAACATCCGCGAATTTGTTTAGGTAAAGGGCAAGCTTAGGATTCGAGTTTTATATGTTCTCCCCCATAGATGGCTGCTGAATATGCATCAAGAATCCACTATATGCTTTGTGCAAAACTTTCTCCATTTGTTGTGACGAAACAGTGGAAATTTGGCTCCCGCGCTTGCCTCGTAATGTGACCTGTCTCCCTTCGAAATAAAATTTTATAAGTAATTTAGAAAAAATCCAAGAGATATCACCTAGTGTTATGAGTCATTCGATCCTGAGTACGGCTTTATAATCATCAATGGGTAGGAGGAAGAAATCAGCTACCACTTCTTGGTCTTGAAGGAGTAGTTTCACCCGCGGGCACCGTTGGTCGCAATTAAAGATTCGACCGTCGGTGACCTTTACGTCAGACTTATTGCAACCTTCAATTTGAAGCGCCAAACATGCAACAACCTTACTATTAAGGAAGTTATTGGTGCTGCCCGTGTCAATGAGAACGGTCATGAGTTGTTGTTTTAGAAGTCCTCCAACTTTCATCATCTACGGGTTGGAATAGCCAGCCAATGCGTGCACTGCATAGTTGGCCGGTTGGGACTCTTCCTCCATGGCTTCTTCTTTAGGTTCAAGGGCTTCTTCAGATATTTCATTGTCCTCATCCTCCACTGGTTCAATCACGAGGAGCCGACCCTTTTTGCAGTGATGTTTGCGGCTCCACGGTTCCTTGCAATGCCAACACAACTCCTTGCCCGATCGTTCGCGAAGCTCATCTCTTGTCAACTTTTTTGATGCAGGGGCTTGGATGATAGTAGAGGGGACAGTAGGCCTCGGCATGGCTGGTCGGGGAGCAACCCTTGTCCTTCATACCTTGTAGTTCAATTGTTCTTCCTGGATACGCGCGAAGGAAATTGCCGACATAAGAGTGTACGGTTGCCACACCTTTACTTCTCCTCGGATCTCCGACTTTAGGCCCTTGATAAAAGTACCTAAAAGTTGTTTCTCAGACCAATTCTCAGTTTGGTTAGATAAACGCACAAACCTTGTTTGGTATTCTTGTATTGTAGAGATTTGACGAATCTTTGCCAATTGTCCATCGATGTTATTGAAATTGGTTGGTCCGAAGCGGTCTAGTAGTTCTTCTTTGAATTGCTACCAAGAGAGTCCTCCATGGGGTATGCTTAAACCAATTAAATTACTGAATAGTATCTCCCTCGAGGTGGATGGTAACAATATCCACCCGTGTGGCGTCGGCGGTTCGGTAGAACCGAAAATAGCGCTTCGCACGCGAGATCCACCCAATCGGGTCTCCTTCCCATCTAGGGAAGTCAACCTTCATACATGGATTATTGAGATTAGAGGTGATGTGGCCATATTCTTGAGGATCATCTCACAGATCTGAAGTTTCTCCATGTTGTGATTTCCTCGGGTTCGACAGTCAGCCAATGCTGAATTAGGCGAAAAGGGATTGCATCTTCTCTTCCATGCGATTTTCAAAGGCTTCAAGCTTTGCATTGATAGCCTTCTCTGATGCCATAGTATATGCCTCAAGATCTATAATATTGAGATCTTTTTTCTATTGTCGGGTTAGTGGCATGGGAATTTTGGAGAAGGGGTGGCCGGTTGGAAGGTGGATCTGTTTTGGTGGAAGTAGACTGCGATTTAGGGCAGATTTGGGGCTACGGTGTTGTGGAGTTTTTAGGTTGTGAATTGGTATAGTTTTAGAGCTGTGATGATAGTTGATGAAAGTTAGGAAAATAGATTTTAGATCTAGGATAGATGGTAGCAAAGGTAGGTGTCTCAGTAAGGAAAGTTTTTTAAAAAGGTAAGTGGATTGATAAGTAAGCTGATTTGGGGGCTGTTTGGATTTGGTTTAGGGTAATATTTGGAAGGGTTTTTGGTGAGGATGGTAGGGTTTGGTGATGAGGAAAGGAGAGTCCAAAATCCCACAAAAAACAGCACTCAAATCTGATAGAATTCGGTGAAAAGAAGTGCTGCGATGTGCTGTCCTGCTAAACCGATTTTTACGTTGGAGAAATGATAATTTCTCAACATAAATTCCAAGAGAAAGTTTAAGAAAATTATTCAGAAACCCTTGGTTTAGATGTTGTCAATATCAGTAGGAATTTTGACAAAATTTTGGCAGCATACAGTAAGAAAATAGGGCAAAAGATGCAAGGCCGATTCCTTCATCGTAAAATTTCAGAACTGCGTGATGATGAAACATCATACAAGAAAACTGGTTCCAGAAGGATTTTTTCCATAAAATCAAATCTAGATGAAAGCCAACTTAATCTTGAGAATTGTGTAAAGATTTCAGCCAAAAAGGATGAACAAAAGTTTAGTTTCAAGAGGCCAATCGATGGAAGGCAGATTCTACGTTGTAAAATTTTAGTACTGTGCAATGAAGAATCACAGTGCTATAAGTCTAGATCCAGAAGGAGTTTTTTCATGAGATCAGCCTTAGATGAAAGCTAAGATAATCTATGAAATTGTATAAAAGTTTCAATCAAAAAGGATGATTAAAAGTTTAGTTTCAAGAAGCAACAATCGGCTAAAAATTTCTACAGTGTTTCGCCTTCGCAACGATGATAACGTTTGTGACAATAAAAAATATAGCAAGAAAACTTTGGAAAACTTCTTCCACATATAATATGAAGGATTTTACAGTATTGAAGATGTGTGGGTTATAAAAGTATACCAAAATTTCAGATCAAACGCAGGGGGCAGCGGTAGATTGATTTGATCTGCGACTGGGGTGGAAGGTGGAGGCGCGTGTCGTAGCAATTATGGAAATTGCTTGGGAAGGTGGAGGCCTGGATGACGGCTACAGGGGCAGTAAGATCGCTGCTCTGATACCAGATGATAAGACCCCAGAAGGAGCCCTATAGATTTTGATCCTTGAGGGGGATCAACCCTTGGAACGCTATAGGGGTTCCTCCCTCCTAGACTCGGCACAAAGGCTGAATTGAAGATGATAATTACTTGACTAAACGAGGGGGGTGGCTACATCTTAAATAGGGATCAAAGTCATATCCCAAGGGGGCATTTGTCTAAGTGAAATTACCCTTTTACCCCTCCTATAGCCATCCTGCCTTAATAGGAACAAGGGGCGGCTAGATTGGCTCTATAGCCGACCTAAGCAGGGGGAAACCCTGGTCGACTTGCCCAGTAAGGGGGGCGGTGACTACTAAGCCCTAAGGGCTAATCTACACCCTAGCCATACTCCTTTATAAGATAAGAGTGACTTTATTACAATCTAGCAAGGTTTTATTGACTACTTCTAGGGAGATTATGACTCAACCCTGCTGGAGTCTTATCATTGGACCGCCCGTACCATAGAATCCGAGCGGTAGCTAGCAGGTGTCGGCGGGTAAACTGCCCAGACGATGGTTAGACCACCCGTACCACAGATTACGGGCGACGGCCAATGGCTGATGGCGGGTAAACCGCCCGTACCTGGTTTTTTTGGGTATGTTTGATTTTTGGCTCAAAAAATCTGAAGCTAACTACCCAAGTATTCTTACATTCATCAACAACTCTTTTGAGCAATTAAATTATGTGAAAAAGAAAGTGTGTGTGATTTGTAAGAAAAAGAAAAGGGAAGGGAGAGAGCTTAGAGATAATAACTTCTTAAGTCTCCCTTGCAAGCAAGTGTAAGGGTTTGATCTTCACCCAAAGAATATTAGTGTTGGATGTCGGTGTGCCTCAAGAAGGAGGACTTCGAAGTGGACGTAGGCCATTGGCGCCGAACCACTATAAAATTGTAAGTTTTTCATACTTGCATTACTTGAATGTTGTTGAATTGATGCTTGCAACTTAACTAAACTCCTTGAAAGCAAGACGATAAGTTCTTTTCTTCAAACGTGATTATCTTTCCGGCTTATTACTTTTAATCACTCACTTGTTTTATTAAAAATGAAAAGCTTCAGATTTCCTATTCTATTTTATTCTAAAAGCTTTTGCTTTAGAAAAAAAAATCTTAGCTTGCACTAATTCACCCCCTCCCCCCTCTTAGTACCAATTGATCCTAACAATTGGTATCAGAGCAAGGTTATTACTCTTTGGATTAACAGCCACTTGAGTAAATGACTTGTTTTGGCATGAATGGGGGACATTCCATTTCATGTCCACCCATGTTCAATGGGACGGATTACACATATTAGAAAACATGTATGCATATTTTTCTCATCTCTTTGGACTTTGATTTATGGAATATAGTTGAGAACGGATTTGAAAAATCTTCCAATCCAATGAATGAGTTAAATGATTTGGAAAGGAAGAATTTTTCTCTAAATATAAGAGCTATGAATGCCTTATTTTGTGCACTTGATAAAACTGAGTTTAATCATTTTTCTGTTTGTAAATTGGCTTTCGATATTTGGCACACACTAGAAATCACACACGAGGGACTAGTAGAGTAAAAGAATCAAAGATAAATATTCTAGTTCATAACTATGAGTTGTTTTGAATGAAACTAAGCGAGTATATTGGAGGCATGTACACCCGTTTCACGGATGTCGTCAATGGACTTAAAGCACTTAGAAAATATTTTTCAAATTTTGAACTTATGAGTAAGATTTTACATTCTTTGCCTAAAAATTGGAATCCTAAAGTAACCGATATTCAAGAGGCCAAAGATTTGAATAACCTACCTCTTGAAAAATTGATGAGCTCCCTTATGACTTATGAACTAAACTGTAAAGCTCATGATGAGCTTGAAGAATCCCTTCCAAAGAACAGGAAGGATGTAGCACTTCAAACAATGAATGACTCATTGAGTGAAATCTCGAGTGATAAAGACCATGACGTTGCACTTCTGTCAAGAAAACTTAAAAAAATTATAAAAAGGAACAAAACTATAAAAATAAAAAGGAACCAAAGAAAGACAACATTATTTGCTATGAATGCAAAAAATTGAGACACTTCAAAAGTGAATGTCCTCAACTGAAGAAGAAATCGACGCTAAAAAAGTAGGCACTCTTCGCCACTTGGGATGATTCAAGTCCTCCGAGGATGAAGACCAATCCAAAGAAGAGGTGGCTAACTATGCCTTAATGGCATTTGAAGATGAGGTTAGTGAATCTTCAGATATTTTATTTTTTGAATTATTAAGCATGTTTCATGACTTATTCAATGAGTTTAGGAAACTTGGCAAATCTTTTAAGATGCTTACAGTTGATCATGATTTGTTAGTTAAAAGATTTGATGAAATGCATGACTCCTATGCATCACATAAACCATGCTTGAAATGTGAAATGGTAGATAAAGTTAAAGAAGAAAATTGCATGCTTAGAACTACACTTGAGAAATTTGAGATAGGGAATAAATCCCTAAATATGATCCTTACCGATACGGGTCATATTAACAATAAACATGACATAGGCTTTGTTAAAATTATTCAACAAAAGCCAACCATCTTTGTAACAGGACCTACATTGAATATGCCACCAAGAATTAAGTATAACTTTTGTGGTAAATTAGGACATAAGGCAAACAAATGCCTTTTTAGAAAATATACTCAGCATCTTGTATGGGTTCCAAAGAGAACTCTGTACAATGAAAATCGGTTAGAAAAGAAAGATAAAAAATCTTTATGAAGGACTCAATGTAAAATGGGTACCTAAACCAAATATATCATTCATGTAGATTTGCTTCAAAATTAAAGCTAGGAGGTCCGAATAATGATTTAGATGTCAAGATATCTTGAGATCTAATACTCTTTCAAGCTCACTAGCTTAAATATCAACAAAATTGTTAAGAAAAAATATAAATGAATTTTCATTATGTTTGATCTTGATGATACATGACCCTTGGATACTTTAATTAGAACAAAGAAAGGTTAGTAAATGTCAAATGTATAAAAGGAAGATTTTGATTATTGTAGTGACTTAAGTGATTGTAATGACTTGTGTTGATAAGTTGTGTTGTTTTTTACAAAAAATCAATATGAAATCATATTTCTTTAAAAGAAAATATCTTAATATTATGATGGAATCGTTCAACATAGAAAAACTATTGGTTTGTGTTTGAAAATTATATTATTGTGAGGACTTCATGTGAAAAGGAGTTTCTCATTATCTTAATTAATGATGCATTAGTGAACCCTATGAAAAATCACTAAAATTTTGGAGGAATCTTGATGATTAAAGTCAAGTTAAATGCATTGATCTGAGCTACTGCACATATATATTATTTTGGTTAGAAAATCAAAATAAAAAAGGGGGAAACAAACTTATTAAACGAAATCATATCTTTTAGATTTGAATTTTTAATGACATAATATCTCTTATACTTTTTGGCATAAATTGAACATGGATGAAAAGAAATTATGCAATCATATTTCTTTCTTGATAATAACAAAAGGTGGGAGATAAATTTTTTAATATGATTAGAAACAAACATTGAATAATGAACAAGTGCTTAGAAGAAAATTAAAACTTTTAAATGCATACTAAATATTGGGTTTATAATTTGAGCTTAATCTACTATCATATTTTCTTTTGGAATTCATAATAATAATTATCAAATCTACATGAGATATGATTTGCTTGATTTGCTACCTTGCTTGAAATTTGCATAAGATAAATTAAATTGCATGGGTAGCTCTTGATTTTTTCTTAGATTTTGGAATCCAAATATATAAATTTATGTATTTTTGTGATGTTTTTCACTTCTCTACCTTGATTCTACCTTCGTATTCACACAAAGTAGAGAAACAAAATCACTAGCATTTCAAGAGATTAATAAGTCAATTAATTACATTTTGAATCTCTTGAAAGTGATTTTGATGATTTTGAAATTAAATGATATCATGATTTTGATTTCTTAGAATTATAACTTAAAATTTTTTGTGAATCAAAATATTTTGTTATGTGTTTTCATATTATTTAAGAGGAGATTTTTATACAAATCATGAACTTGACAACTTAAGAATTCTTATGGATGAATCAAAAGATTTTATTTTAATTGTTTCTCCTACAAATTTGTCTCTTGATATTCACAATTTACCTTCATGAATTGTACATCTCATCACTATGTTAAAATTTCATGATATATTTCATGTGTTGATATTAAAAAATGGTGAAATGGGAAAAGTTTTACACTATTGTAATCATCCCCACTTTTTGACAATGACAAAGGGGGAGCAAAATTTGTTAGCTTGTAAAATTGCAAGCTTGAACAATGCAAAGAAAGCAAAAATTTGCTAGCTTGTACTTCCCAAAAGAGAAGAAAGAAATTACTAGATTTATTTATTATATCTTCTTAAAATTTACATGAGAAAAATGTGTTGAGCTCATATTCGAATTTTATATATCTACAAGATTGAGTTGAGACCTAGAAATGCTAAATCATGAAAATATATAAATTGTTAATCTAGATTTTATGAGATTAAGCTTTTTGTGATAACATTTTTGAAAACTTTCTCCATGATTTGGTATCTTATTATTTTCAAAAAATGCATGAAGATGTGCCACATTTGAAATTTATAAGAGATGATTTTATATATCAAGAGATTACTTTTGTTATATTTGAAATACATAAGTAGTCTTTAAATCTCTTGGACTTTTGAGCTCATCTTAATATTGCTTTTAAAATTTATTAAGAGCTCTTCTCATGATAAAATGATTCAACAACACCTCACATGTTTCTCTCCTTATTAATTATAAAAGGTATGGTTGATGACTAGAGATTAATTTTTAAATTTATTAATTTTATTGAGAAAGGAATGCTCAATGACTTGAAAATTTTCTATACTCTATGACTTGAAAATTTTCTATACTTATTGATTTGAAAATTTTCTATGCTTGATGATTTGAAGAAAAATTCTCAAATATTTTCAACTTCATGATAATCCTTGAAAATTCTTGGTAAGTTGAAAAGTTTAAAAAGCAAATCTTTTTTATACTTGAAAGGTTATATGCTTGAAATACTTATTGCTTTGATTTACTTGAATTCAAGAGGATGTGACTCTCTATATTAATGCATATACTAAGGGGGAGTAATGTTATCATGTGTCTTTGAAATTATTAGCTCTATATTTCACCTTTTTGTTGATGACAAAGGGGGAGAAATATATATTGATGACACATGACATTGAAAAATATTCATTGCTAACACTTGATGATATAACTTGGATATTTTATAATTCATGATTTGATGACTTGATGCAAATTTGTGTTGAAATTTGCATTGAATGATTGATTGCTTGAATTTAAGAGTGAGTGCGTCACTTAAATTTAAGTGGTATATTTTTAGGGGGGAGTTAGGATTAACTCATGTTATCAATTGATTATTATCATCAAAAAGGGGGAGATTGTTGAATCTCGAATTTTGATGATGAAATCAATTGATGGATTATTGATCTAATAGGATTGTTAGAGTTGATTGATGCAAGATTAATTGCGATAGAAGGATTATTACAATCAGGGTTGGCCAAGGTTAAGTCCATGCATCGAGTCGATGCATTTGGAAACTCGCCAGGAGTGTGTCGGAAGCTCGCCGAGGGTATTGGGAGTTTGTCAGGATGGCGCAAGGGAGTTCGCCAAAAGAAGATCGAGACTCGCCGGAAGATTATCGGGGGTAGCCGAAAAACTTATCGGGAGTCAAGATGGTCTTGTAATGGATATTTTTGGTAATTATAATTATATTTAATTAAGTCATAATTAGCATCATGTAGGTCTAACTATGGCAGGATCAATGAAGTTACAACCAGATGATGGCCAAGATACAGCCTAGGCATTGGGCCGAGTTAGGACGATGCAGTGGGATCTCGCTGGAAGTTCGCTAGGAGATTTGCCAAAGGAATCGGGAAGCTCGTTGGGAACACGAAGGGAGATCGTCGGGTAGAAGACCAGAGGACTTGCCGTAAGATTGCTAGAGGTTGCCAGAGTATGCAGGAGTTAGGTCTTAATTAGGCTTAATTGGTCATTAAGTGTTGTAATCATTGAGTCATAGTTAGAAGTTAGAGTCCTAATTGAGTTGGATTTGGAAGGAATCCAAAGCAACTCAATGAGGCAACCGGATCCACTACTGGATTTGGTTGAGCTCAGGTTGAGCTCAATCGGTTGACCAAAGAGCTGGTTAACGTAAAAGTCAAGTCAAAATTCGAAAAGTGGAGGAACCACTTTTGCAAAAATTTTGACGGGTAAACCGCCGGTGAGCGACGATTAGATCGCCCGTACCACAGAATCCGAGTGACAGCCAGTAGGTGTCGGCGGGTAAATCGCCCAGACGATGGTTGGACCACCTGTACCACAGATTATGGGCGGCGGCCAATGGCTGACGGTGGGTAAACCGCCCGTACCCGATTTTTTTGGGTATGTTTAATTTTTGGCTCAAGAAATCTGAAGCTACTTGGGGTCTATAAATACCTAAGTATTCTTACATTCACCAACAACTCTTTTGGGCAATTAAATTTTATAAAAAAGAAAGTGTGTGTGACTTGTAAGAAAAAGAAAAGGAAAGTGAGAGACCTTAGAGATATTAACTTCTTAAGTCTCCCTTGTAAGCAAGTGTAAGGGTTTGATCTTCACCCAAAGAAAATTGGTAGTAGATGCCAGTGTGCCTTAAGAAGGAGGACTCGGAAGTTGACGTAGGTCGTTGGCGCCGAACCACTATAAAATTATAAGTGTTTCATACTTACATTGCTTGAATATTATTGAATTGATGCTTCCAACTTAACTAAACTCCTTTAAAGCAAGACAATAAGTTATTTTCTTCAAACATGATTATCTTTCCGGCTTCTTACTTTTAATCACTCACTTGTTTTATTAAAAATAAAAACCTTCGGATTTCCTATTCTATCTTATTCGAAAAGCTTTTGCTTTAGAAAGAAAAATCTTAGCGTGCCAATTGATCCTAACATTCTCCTCCTCAGGTTCAAGGTTGTCTTCTTCATATTCTTCTATATGTTCTATCATGGAAATCTTCCCTTTTTTGCAATGATGGTTGTGGCTCCGAAGTTCATTGTAATACCAACAAAGGCCCTTTGTCGATCTATCGTGAAGTTCTTCTCTTATCTATTTCTTTGGCAGCGAAGCACGATTGGGAGCAAGGTGTGCTGAAGGTTTATATGTTGCTGGTCTAGAAGTAGTTCTCATCCTTCGAGCATCTTGGTTCAGCCGTTCCTCTTGGATTCGGGCGAAAGGGATTGCAGCCTTCACGGTGAGGGGCTGTCGCGCTTTAACCTCTCCTTTAATTTCTAGCTTGAGTCATTCGATGAATATCCCTAATAATTGTCTATCAGACCAGTCACGAGCAAAGTAAGATAATTCCTCAAACCTGGTTTGGTATTCTTGGATCATGAAGGTTTGTCTGATCTTGGCAAGTTGTTTATTGATATTCTTGTTCTTCGTCGGCCCAAAGTGGTTCAGCAGTGTGTACTTGAATTGTATCCATGTCGGAATCTCATAGTTATATTCAAGCCAATTGTACCATCGTATAGCATCTCCTTCAATGTGGATAACAACGGTGTCCACCATGGAATCCTCCGGTGTTTGGTGATTACGGAAGTAATGTTCGACGCGTGAAATCCATCCTATCGGGTCTCCTTCTTCCTATCGAGGGAAGTCCTCCCTCAAGCATGGCTACCTCGTATTAGTGACTCGTTCTTTCCTTTTGAGAGGCCTCTCTGAACTTGCACTTTGTTGGAATTTTGTTGAGCTCAGAGATCGGCCCAATCTGAATTTGATGAATAAGGCGCGCAATCTGTCCTCCACACGTGATTCAAACGCCTCCAACTTGGCATCGATTGAACCTTGAGATGCCATTACGTGTGCCTCCATATCTGAGATGTCAAAATCCTTCTCTTGTTGCAATTCACAGGGAGATCAAAGGATGATCTACGGTAGTGGTGATGATGGTAGAATTCGGTGATGGTCATCAAGAAATTATGGGAATTGCTTTGGATGGCTGTGGGGGGGCTGATGGATGACTGTGGAAGGGCAACGAGATGCCAAAAATGTTGCTCTAATACCAAGTATTAGAACCCTTGTGGATTCTAAGCTTGGGGTGATCTCTATAGGGGATCGGCCTCCTTGGAACTCTATAGGGGTTCCTCCCTCCTTGGTATTTAAGTCATTGGCTAAAGAAAGATTGATCTATTCATGATAAAGAGGAGGGAATATAAGGCTATTTATAGGGCTTCTATACCCCAACTCATAATAGGACTCCTACTCAAGACTCCTACTTCTAACAAGTCCTAATGCAACTCTAAGTAGCAACTCCTACTAAGACTCCTACTAAACCAAGGCTCCTCTTCCCCTCAACTCCTAACCCCTAACCAACTCCTAACCATGATATGGCTTGTGGCTTTAGAGGTCTCCAACTCCTAATACTTCTCTAAGAAGCAACCTCCAACCTAGTCCTAATCCCCTCCTCAACCAACCCCTCTTTAACTAGGATAAGAGGTGGTTAATTAGGGCGACATGCATCCTACACTTTCCTTAAAATATCTTCCTCTTCCATCTAATCCTAACCTAGTTGGCCTCCTTACTTTCTTTAATAGGAGTCTACTAGATAGGATTTACATGAATGTCCTTAGGATTTACATAATTACCCTTAGGATTTACATAATTATCCTCTTTAATGAAACTAAATTATGACTCCCCTAGCTAGAGGCTTAACAAAGTAATCAATAAGAACCCTGTGAGATTGTAATAAAATACCACCTAGTCACTTCTATCCTATAAAGAAGTGTGGCTAGGATTTATTTTGGGGCCTTCGGGCTTCCTAGCCGCCACCCCCCCTTACTGGGCTGGTTGGCTAGGGTTTCTAGCAGAGAGGCGTGGCTTGTGCAGCCACTTAGGCCGTCGCCTCCTTTATTTATGCATGGTAGCTATAAGAGGGGCAAAAGGGGGAATTCACTTAGGAAGCACCCCCTAGGGCTAGGGTTTGGAGCCCTATATAAGTATATAGCCTCCACCTCTTTTTAAAAAAATAAGATTAATTTATATTTCAGCTATATGGCCGACTACTAGGAGGGAGGAACTCCTATAGCGTTCTAAGGGTTGATCACCCTCAAAGAACAAAATCTATAGAGCTCCATCTGGAGTTCTATCAAGATGGCTAACATTTTGGTTTGCCCCAGCAGCCATGATAGAGTATCTGCAACAATATTCTCTTTCTCCTTTCGATAAATAATTTCATAGTCAAAACCAAGGAGTTTAGTTACCCATCGTTATTGCTCCAGGGAAGATATTTTCTACTCTAAGAAGTATTTGAGACTCCGGTGATCAGTCTTAATTTAGAAGCGTCGGCCGATTAGGTAGGGTCTCCACTTCGTGATGATGTATATGATCGCAAGCATTCCTTTGTCGTACACAAACATTTTAAGCTGGGAGGGAGACAAAGCCTTGCTAGTGTAGGCAAGGAGTCGACCATCTTGCATTAGGACAGCCCCAATTCCAACTCCAGATGCATCGGCCTTAATCACAAAGGGGCGACTGAACTTGGGTAGTGCTAGGACCGGCATCGCCATCATAGCTGCCTTAAGTCGTTCAAAGGGAGTGGAAGCTTTATTCGACCACAAGAATGAGTCTTTCTTTAGTAGAGATGTGAACGGGGCACTGATCTTGCCATAATCTTTCATGAACTTCTGGTAGTAGCCTATGAGTCTAAGGAAGCCACGCAACGATTTTATATTCATAGGTCTCAACGATCCTTACATCACTTTAATCTTCATTGGGTCTACCGCCACTCTATTCTCTGATATAATGTGCCATAGATACTCTACTTTATGCTGTAAGAAGCTGCACTTTGATTGTTTAACATAAAGGGTATTCTCCCAAAGAATCGTTAGAACAATTCGTAAGTGCTGAAAATGCATATCAAGCGTAGGACTGTAAATGAGGATGTCATCAAAAAATACCAGCACAAACATATGTAGAAGCATCCAAAAAATGTCATTCATCAAGCTTTGAAAAGTGGAAGGAGCATTCATAAGTCTGAAGGGCATTACCAAGAATTCATGGTGGCCATTATGTGTGCGAAATGCGATTTTCAGAACATCTTCAATGCATACTCGAATCTGATGGTATTCGGAATGGAGATCTAATTTAGCAAAGACTCAGGCTCCTTTCAGTTCATCCAAGAGCTCATTTGCTACTGGTATAGGATATTTGTCTTTGACGATGATGGCGTTCAAAACCCGATAATCAACGCACATCCGGCACATACCATCCTTCTTACGCACTAGCAACACCGGCGAGGAGTAAGGGCTGCAACTTGGTCAAATGACTCCGGTGTCGAGCATCTCCTTAACGATGTTCTCAATCTCATCCTTCGGCAAGTGAGGATAGTGATATAGTCTTAAATATACTGGAGGTTTGCCCGGTAGTATAGGGATGCAGTGGTCATACAGTCGGTTAGGGGGAAGTCCATACGACTCCATGAAAACATCCGCGAACTCGTCCAGCAATAGGGCAAGATTAGGATCTAGATTTTCCATATTCTTCTCCTTTGATGGCTGCTAGATATGCATCAAAAATTTACTATATGTTTTGTGTAGCACCTTCTCCATTCGCTGTGTTGAAACGGTGGAGATATGTCTCCCGCGCTTGCCTCGCAAGGTGACCTGTTTCCCTTTATGATAAAACTTCATGATTAACTTAGAGAAATTCTAGGAGGTATCACCTAATGTTGTGAACCATTTAATCCCAAGCATGGCTTCATAGTCATCGATGGGTAGGAGGAAAAAGTCGGCTACCACTTCTTGATCTTGTAGGAGTAATTTTACCCATGGGCACTGTTGGCCGTAATTGAGGATTCGGTCGTTGGCGACCTTTACATCGAACTTGTTGTAACCTTCAATTTGAAGCACCATACAGGTAGCAACTTTGCTATTGAGGAAGTTATTTGTGCTGCCCGTATCTATGAGAACGATGATTTAAGGAGTCCTCCAACTTTCATCATTTGCGGGTTGGAGTAACCGGCCAGCGCGTGCACTGCATAATCGACTGGTTAGGGCTCTTCCTTCGTAGTTTCATCTTTGAGTTCGAGGTCTTCTTCATATGGTTCAGTGTCCTCATCCTCTACTAGTTCGATCATGTGGAGCCATCCTTTTTTGTAGCGATGTTCTCGGCTCCACGGTTCGTCATAGTGCTAACATAACCCCATGGCAGATCATTCCCGAAGCTTGTTTCTTATCAATTTTTTTGGTGCAGGGGCTCGGATAGTAGTAGAGGGGGCTGAAGGCTTTGGCATGGCTAGTTGGAGAGTGACCCCTGTCCTTCATACTTCATGGTTCAATCGTTTCTCTTAGATTCTTGCGAGGGAAATCACCGCCATAAGATTGTATGGTTGTAGCGCCTTTACTTCTCCTCAAATCTCCGGCTTTAGGCCCTCAATAAAAGTCCCTAAAAGTTATTTTTAGACCAATCTACAGTTTAGTTATATAAACGTTCAAACCTTGTTTGGTATTCTTATATTGTAGAGGTTTGTCGAATCTTCGCCAATTATCCATCAACATTATCGTAATTGGTTGATCCATAGCGATTTAAGTCTTTCCTTGAACCGCTGCCAAGAGAGACCTCCATGGGTTTGCTTAAACCAATTGAACCACTGAATAGCATCTCCTTTGAGGTGGATGGCAGCAATCTCCACCCTAGTAGTGTCGACAATTCTGTAGAACCGAAAATAGCGCTCCGCGCGCGAGATCCATTCGATCGAGTCTCCTTCTTCCCATCTAGGGAAGTCTACCCTCATGCATGGATTGTTTGGATCAGGAATGGTGCAACCTCACTCTTGGGGATCATCTCTCCAATCTGAGATTTCTCCTTGTTGTGATTTTCTCGGGCTCGGTGGTCGGCCCATGCTGAATTTAACGAAAAGGGATCGGATCCTTTCCTCCATGCGGCTTTTAAAGGCTTCAAACTTGGTGTTAATGGTCTCCTTTGATGCCATGGTGTAGGCCTCTAGATCTGTAATGTTGAGATCTTTTTTCTGCTGTTGGGTTAGGGTCATGAGAAGTTTTTGAGAAAGAGGTGGCCGATTGGATAGGTTGATCGGTTGAGATGGAGGCTACGGTTAGTGCTGGTTTTGGAGACTGGTTGGGATCAGTTTAGGTGTGGTTTGATAGGGTTCTTGGATGATGATGGTAGGGTTTAAGGATAAGAGAAAGAGAGTTAAAAAAAAAACTAAAAGAGACTACATTCAAATCTAATGGAATTCGATGAAGAAAGTGCTATGTACGTGTTGTGCTGCCGAACAGAATTTACGTTGGAGAAACAATGAATTCTCGATGTAAATTCCAGAGGAAAACCTGAGAAAAATATGTAAAAATTTATCAACAAATCATCGGTTCAGATGTGGCCAATATTAGCAAATTGGTTTGACAAAATTTGACAACGTAACGGTAGGAAAATAGATGAAATGATGGAAGGTAAATTCTTCATCGTAAAAATCCAACAATAGGTGACGAGGAATTACAACACAATAAAACCAGTTTCAGAGATAATTTTTTCTAGAGATCGATCTTAGATGAGAGCTAAGATGATCTATGAAGTCATATAAAAGTTTCGGCCAAAATAGAGGAGCGATAAACTGGTTTTAAGAATCAATAATGTGGCTGAAAATTCCTGCGGCGTTTCACCTTCGCAACAATGATAACGTTTGCGATGGTAGAAATTTGTAGTGGAGAAAATATGGGAAAACTCTTCAACGTATAAGACAAAGGATTTTGCAGTAGTGAATAGGCGTCAATAGTGGAATTTTATCAGACCTTCAATTCAAACGCAGAGGGCAGCAATAGATTAATTTGATCTACGACTAGGGTGGAAGATAGAGGCACATGTTGCAGCAATTATGGGAATTGCTTGAAAGGGTGGAGGTGGCAGAGATGCTAGTAGGGGTAGCGGGAACACGGCTCTAATACCAGATGATAGAACCCAAGGAGCTCTGTATAATTTGATATTTAAGGGGGGATCAACCATTGGAATACTATAGGGGTTCCAAGGAGTCAGCCACAAGGCTAAACAAAAGAGATTACTTGCTTGATAGAAAGAGGAGGAGACGACATGCTTATATAGGGTTCTAAACCCTAGCCCAAGGGGGCTGATGCCTAAGTAAAATTATCCCCTTGCCCCTCCTATGGCCAACCTATCTTAATAGGGATAAGCGACTGCCTAGTTGGCTACATAGCCGACTATAGCAGATGAAAACCCTGACTGACTAGCCCAGTGAGGGGGGGGGGGGCGACAGCCACTAAGCCCTAGGGCCCGAAACTAAACCCTAGCCACACTTCTTTATAAGATAGAAGTGATTATGTGAGATTTTTATTATAATTTCACATAGTTTTATTGACTCTACTAGGGTGAGTATGACCCAACCCTGCTAGGGTCCTATCAAATCCATCCATGTTGTTTTTAATGAGTTTTTCGAATTTAAGAAAAATAATTTTGATGATGTTTTTTATTTTGATATTTTAAATTTGAATATAAATTATCCTCTCTCAAGCAACTTGGATGCATCCACTTCCAAAGAATCTTTACCCTAGGAATGGAAGTATGTAAATGATGTTAGAATCCTTGTGGATTCTAAGCTTGGGGTTGGTCTCTATAGGGGATCGACTCTCCTAGAACACTCTAAGGGTTCCCTCCTCCAAGGTATTCAGCACAAGGCTGAAGAAAAGATTGATCTATTCATGAGAAAAAAGGTTATGGCTACAAGTATTTATATAGGGTCTCAAAACCCTAATCCTAATAGGACTCCTACTCCATGAAGACTCCTCCCTAATGCAAGACTCCAACTCCTAGTGAAACTCCTACTCTAAATAAACTAAGACTCCAACTCCTAATCAGCCTTAGAGAGAGTCCTAACTAAATGGAACTCTCCCTCTCTAACCCTAGTCGACCTCTTCAAACAAGGTGGGTGGTGGATGATTTAGGGCTTATTACATGCCTCAAGATTTTATTGATATCATGACTCTATAAACTTAACACCCGACCCAGCTAGGGTCCTAACAGACCTGCTCTCATTAAATCAGCCTTGTCCTTAAGGTTGATGCTCCATAATCTCTGGGTCCGAGTCTGCAACTTGTCACGAGGCTTCCTTGTTGCATCTATGGTAGGTGCATCATGATCCCACGGTTCAGCTTTGTCTTATATCTCTTCCTCGGTGGTAGTGTCTGGATGGTGATACGTCGTGATCCTGTGATGCCATGCAATCTCCAGTTGGAACTAGGCCTCCTCATCGACTTGGGTGTCTGGTGGATGGATCTGGGCTAAGTCTTCCTCTCTAAACTTCCATTTACACTGATATACCTGGAGAATCAGTTGTAATTTTGAATTGGTATGCCAATCCGATCCATAGGTCACAATTCCAATGTGATACCCAATTTTGAAAGGTCCAAAGTAATAGGGAGACCACTTCCTTGGGGTTTCAATTTCTCGATGGTAGGGCTAGAAGTATAGGAAAGCGTGATCTTCAAATTTGCTTCCGCACTGAAGATTGTTAGGAGGTCGTTTCTTCTTTACATGGGCTATCATGTGGTTAATCTTCAGTAATAGCCAGTCTTTCTTTTGAAATGGTGGCTGCTTTTTGGTATGGTCCATGATGATGAGAGCTCGATCTAGCATGAGTAAGGACTATAATTTTTTCGGGCTTACTTCTATTTTGTGTCATGGACCTGTATCGAGCCAAACTTTAAAGTTAATAGCAACTAGTATCCCCTTGCAGATTAAAAGCCTAGAGTAAAGTGTGAGGAAAGCCTCGGTGTGGAACATGGGTCGGTCATCTTGCATAAGGATGATGCTGATCCTAACTCTTGATGTGTCTATTCCAATCACAAACATCTAGCCACGATTTGGAAATAATAGTGTTGGTGTAGATGGCATCGTGGTCATGAGGATTGTAGTTCCACTCAGCCAAGGGGGGGCATCTTTCTTCATAGTGAGAGGGACGATGTTCATGTTTCATTGAGTCCTGCAAATGATCTCTCTCACTCCGATTCTACCATTAGAAGGACTCAATCTTCTAGTGGTCACAGGCCATGGATTGGAGGTCATCATCAGGGAAGACTTCGAGCATCATGGTCCACTCTTGGGGAAAGTCATGGAAGTCGCTTGAGATCTGGGAGTGTCACATTAGAAACCATAGTGGGTTCGGTGGGATGTAGCACTTTAGAAAAAGCCTATCCCTTGAGACAAAAATGTAGAGATTAAGTGTCGTAGCAGGGAAAAAGTTCAACCAATTAATCAGTGTCTCTGTCATCTCCTGGGCTGTCCTCTTAACTTTGTTCTTCTAAGGATGTGGGCATCAATTTAACTGAGCATCAACTGATGGCCAATTAAATGTAGGGGGGTCAAGCTACCTGATAGGAGGTAGTCGGCTCGGTTTGGTGGAGGTGCCTGAAATTTCAGCAAGCTACGGGAGGGTTCATGTTTTCAATCTCCTTCGACGTCATCTCTTGAAGTTCTTGAATTTGAATTAAGAAGCTGCTGGACTCTTTTTATGGTACCTTCTCCAAGCACTGTGTTGCAACCATAGTCGCTTCGCTCCCTCGTTTCCCGCATAGGATCGCCTATTTCTATTAGGATCGTAACTGAATCAGGTCCTAGTCGATTGAATTGAGTCCTTAGATTAGACCTTGTTGGCCAACCTAGAGCTGACATTGGATTGGCTAGGAGGAGATTTGAGTCCATTATAATAAATCAGCCTAAATCCTAGTATGATTAGGATTCAGCTGAACTGGAGTGGTTAGAAGAGAGTTTGATACGGGTTGGAGTTAACTGAGTCAAGCTTATAATCAACCCAAATGGCTACCCACTTTGATGAGGGGAAGAGCTCCATTCACTTAGAACTCTCTCAAGGTTTGATTAGGAGTTAAATTAGGAGTTGGAGTCTTAGTTTACTTGGAGTAGGAGTTGTTTCTTAGAGTTGGAGTTGGAGTTGTTGGAAGTAGGAGTTGCTTCTTAGAGTTGTAGTTGGAGTTGTTAGAAGTAGGAGTCATATTAGGAGTTAGGGTTTAGAAGCCATATAAATAGCCTTGTAATCAACCATTTTTCATCATCAATAGATCAATTATGTTTCAGCCATAGTGCAAAAAAACCAAGGAATGAGAAACCCCTATAGAGTTCCAAGGAGGCCGATCCCTTATATAGATCAACCCAAGCATAGAATCTGCAAGAGTTCTAACACTTGGTATCAGAGCAGTATTCTTGGCATCTCGCTGCCCTTCCATAGCCACCCATTATCTTTCCACAGCCACCCAAAGCAATTCCCATAATTGCTTAGATCATTGTCGAATTCTGTCGTCATCTCTACTATCGTAGATCATCCTTTACCATAAAGTTTCCATCTTTACGATAAAAGTTATGTTACAGAATTCCGCCATATACCACTACCTATTTTCATCTTGTTGCTATGATTTTTCTGTCCAATATTGCACAAGTTTTTTATGATGTCTTTGGCACTCTTTAACAGCGGATTTTTTGATAGGACTCTAACATGGTTGAGTCCTAATCACCCTAGAAGTGATCAATAAAACCCTGTGAGATTGTAATAAAGCCACTCATATCTCATAAAGGAGTATGACTCGGGTTTAGATTAGCCCTTAGGGCTTAGTGGCCGTCGCCCCCCCTTACTGGGTTGGTCGGCTAGGGTTTCCCCCTACTTAGGTCGGCTATATAGCCAACCTAGCCACCCCCTGTTCCTATTAAGGCAGGTCGGCTATAAGAGGGGCAAAGGGATAATTTTACTTAGGCAAGTACCCCCTTAGGTTAGGGTTTTAATCCCTATTTAAAGATGTAGCTGCCCCCCTCATGAAGGAAGCAATCATCTATTTTATTTCAGCCTTGTGCCGAGTCTAGGAGGGAGGAACCCCTACAGCGTTCCAAGGGTTGATCCCCCTTAAGGGTCAAAATCTATAGAGCTCCTTTTGAGGTTCTATCATATGGTATTAGAGCAGCATTCCTGCTACCCTGTAGCCATCATCCATGCCTCCATTTTCCAAGCAATTTCCACAATTGCTTTTGACGTCGCCTCCATCCACCGTCGGCCACCAAGCTGCAAATCCATCTATCTGTTGCCGCCCCCTACGTGAACTAGAAATCTGGTATATTTTTATCACCCACGCCTCTTCAATACTACAAAATCCTTTACCTTACACATTGAAGAGTTTTTCCATACTTTCATTGCTGCAAATTTCGACCGTCGTAAACGTTATCGTTATTGCAAAGTCGAAACATTGCAAAAATTTTCAGCCGCTTATTTGCCTCTTGAAACCGGTTTATTGCTTCTCCTTTTTGGTTGAAATTTTTACACAATTTCATAGATCAACTTAGCTTTCATCTAAGATTGATCTTTGGAAAAAATTCCTTCTGGAACCGGTTTTATTGTGCCTTCATTCGTCATCATGCAGTGTTGGAATTTTGTGATGAAGGATCTGCCTTTCGTCTTTTACCCTATTTTCCTACCATTACTCTATCAAAATTTTATCAAACTTTTTGCTGATATTGACCACATCTAAACCAAGGATTTCTGCATATTTTTCTTGAGTTTTTCTCTGAAATTTATGTTGAGAATTCATCGTTTCTCCGACATAAAATCTGTTCGGCAAGACAGCACATCGCAACACCTTTCTTTATTGAATTACATCGGATTTGAGTGCTCTCTCTTTTCCATTTTTTGGGCTCCCTTGCTCTCATCTGAACCGAGGTCTTATCATTGAAATTCTGCATAATTTCCTTTGGTTTTCTACTGGAAATTATGTCGAGAACTCGCTGCTTCTTCCACATAAATTATGTCGGCAGAACTGCACCGATGTTTTTCCATATTTGAAACTCTCTTTTCCTCATCTTCATCCCTTGACACCGTAGCCCCAAATTTCACAATTTTTGGGTGAAATTTTTGTTGAGAAACTATTGTTTCTTCAATGAAATTTTGGCTTCTGCACGACAGCGTACGTTGCAGAAAACTTCATCGAATTCTATCAAACCTTCGCTACCATCTATTCCAGATCTGAAACCATCTTTCCCTAACCTTCACCCTCAACCATCACAGCCCCAAAACCCTACCAAACCGTAGCTAAAACCATACCCAAATCAGCCACAAAATAACCTAAAACCGCAGCCTTCTACAACCAGCACCTATTGCAGCATACCCTTACCGATCCCTATCAAACCTTTGCTGCCATCTATCCCAGGTCCAAAATCCTTTTTCCTTACCTTCATCTACTACTATCACAGCCCTAAAACTATACCAATTCTCAGCCAAACCTTCATAAAACCGTAGCCCCAAACCACACCCAAAACAGCCACAAACCGAACCTGAAAACTACAACCTTCCACTTTCGGTCCACCCACATTTCAGCCACCCAATCTCCCTTATCCCTTCATTGCCAATAGCGACCTCTCGCTGCTATCCTCCTTGATCATATCCAGCAGCGATCCTTGTGGCAAAAAGCTACCAGTAGTGATCTTTCGCTGTAATACATCGCAGCCCGTAATAATCATTCGCTGCCAAATATCTTGATCGCGGCCAACAACAAATTGAACACGACAACAATGGTCTCTCACTCCATACCGCTGCTGCCCTCCTCTGCAACAGCCATGTACATCGCTGCCCCATCTTCCTCCTATTACAGTCACACCCTTGCTGCAACCAATGCCACCTGTAGCCATGAAGTCGTAGCGCAGCTGCAGCCGACGTTGTTGTTGCCCCATTTTTCCTCCATCATCACTGCTGCCTTCCAACTTAGATTTCTCGGCGGCCATCTTTCGATTGATATCAGCCACCTAAAAAATCACAGCCTCGACGACATTGCAGCATCAACATTGTAGCATCACAGTAAACACACAACCAACATTGCTGTTGCCATCTTCTTCCTCCACCGTCGCTACTACCCTTGGCTACCATCCTCCACTTGGAGACTTCACCATCGCAGTCCCAACATTGCTGCCATTCATTGCCTTCAAACTGAAAATTGTAGCTACACTCTTTAGTCGGTTTATTTGACAGGTTAGAGATCCTTACGTTATGATATCGATGGGCTTATTTGAAGCTAAATTGGAGTCTTTCGAGACGCATATGGATGCTAAATTATGTGCTCTCTTCGAGGAGTTTAGATTGGATCGATCACTAAGCCCAAGAAGATCACAACATGGAGCAAATTCTGATACCAAAAAGAACCCATCAGAGATAAGAAGTGAGGATAAGACACGACAATCCTACTCCTCGACAGCATTGATCTCCTTTGTACAACTTCAAGAAGGGCACCTCAATCAAGATGCTCAGAGCATGAGAGTCACATCCTAACCAAAAGCATATAAACCTTCAGCACCAATCAATGATCAGAACCTTAACGAAGAACTAGCGATGATCCGTCAAACCTTCACCATCCAAGAGTACCAAACCAGGTTTGAAAGATTATCTAATCAAACTTACGATTGGTCTAAAAAATAGATATTGAGGACTTTTATTGAGGGCTTGAAATAGGAGATTCGGGAAGAAGTTAAAGTGTGACTGCCGTACACACTTAAGGCAGCCATCTCCTTCGCACGACTACATAAAGACAAGCTAAACCAAATTGCTCAACGAACCAAAGCCATCGCTCCCCGACCAGCCATGCCGAGGCTTACAGCCCCCTCTACTACCATTCGAGCTCCTCCACCAAAAAAATTGACGAGAGATGAGCTTTATGAACGATCGGCCAAAGGATTGTGTTGGCACTGTGATGAACCTTGGAGCCAAGAACATCGCTGCAAAAAGGGCCAACTCCTTGTGATTGAACCAGAGGAGGATGAGGACTATGAACCATCTGAAGAAGCCCTTGAATCTGAAGAAGAAACCATTGTCACGAATGGTCGTCGCTCAACCACAACATCTTCGCTCCATGAACCGTTCATCGCTTCTTCTTGTTTGTACATAAGTTTGGCAGCTTATTTTGCCTTGAGTTTATGTGTTTTTACCTAAGAAATGTAAGCAAAGTAGTGTAAAAGGCTGCAGAATGATCGCTCACTGTGCGGAGCCAAAATAACCCTGTTTTTGGGTCTTTTTCGTGTGTTGTGGCAACCACGCTGAGCGGTACGAAATGTCAGCCATTTCAGCACATCGGAACCCCCTGGGTGGCACCGGGCTAGATGGGGTTCCGGATATATGTTGGGTGTAATATCCCTCATTTCTGAAATATTTATAATAATATATTTTAAATTATTTATGATGACTCATTTGTAAAATTTAAGGATTTGTTGATTAATTCTCTTGATTAAATAATTTTATATTAAAAATTAATTGCTAAGGACCTAAGTGTGAATCTCAAAAAATATAAAATAAATTATAAAAGATTCACATTAAGTTAAAAAAAAAGAAACGTGGTGAGGACATGTGTCACTACATTATTTAAAGTAGTACCACTTGTGCATGTGCATGGGTGACATATAACTACATTGCATGCAAATTTGCCATATATCAACACATATGTTAGCTTAAATAATTAATAATTAGAGAAAAAAAGGGGTGTTTTGGTTGCAATGTGAACTTGAGGAGAAGAAGAAGAAGAAAGAAGAAGAAGAAGAAGAAGAGAAGGAAAGAAATTTGGGGATTTTGAGATTGTGATCTAATCCACACCTTTAGGACTAAAATATTCAAAGGCAAGTGTTCTATCTTTCTTCTACTGAAATTTATCTTTGTTTTTACCTTGATTTATGAAGAAAATTCTGAAACTCATCTGAAATCTTTTGTTGGCTGCCTAAGTATGAATCTGTAATATTATCAAGATTATGACCTATCTGTCTTGTTCTTGCAGTAACATTTAGTACATACCTCAGATTTAGACAAAACTTAGTTTCTTTAGAAAAAATTCAAATATCTTTCTTTTGAACCTAAGTTTGAAGAATTTAGAGTTCATTTGCTAGCCCAAATATTTACTTCAATTGAGTATACAAAATCTGTAAAACAGAAATCTGTATCTCAAGACCTTTCATCACTATATTGTTTCTATCTTCATGTTGGAGTTTCTGATTTATGTGAACCTTAATTTGTTAGAGAATAGGCTTTTAGACCTTTCTGTTAAACCTAAGATTGAATGAATTGGAGTCGAAATGACTATCAAAACCCCATTTTGATAGACCATATGAATTTTGCAAAATAAAGACTGTGATTCCGGACATTTGGTTGCCAAAATCATCAATAACTCTTCGTAAAGACATTCAATTTATGTGAAACTTATTTAATATAAAACTAGATTGATTTATCTTTTCAACAACACCTTTCATGAGTAATTTGGAGCATGTTTAATCAACTAAATAACTTTGTATTTTGCCTTCAGAATTCAGTCGGCATAGGGATTGTATCAATTCTGTCTATACTTGCTTATTCCATTTCAAAACTGAAATCTCTAATGCTCTTGTCCTTGAATTCCTTACATATCATAATAGGTTATGTATTAATCGATGCTATTTTCTATTATTCTATTTAGGCGCATGTATGATTTATTATTCCGCATGTGATTCTGATATATGCCAAATTTATTGCTCATGTCCTTTTGTACTCCGGTGTTTGTGGGACAATGTAAACTTTTGCCAGAAATGGTAAAGGGAGTTATGCTTAGAGCCCGCATGCTCTGCCAACCCCCTATGACTTCACTCAGATGTGGGTGGATGAGCTCCTAGACGTAGGAGACTTATGTTTGGTGGTCATTTAGCGATGGATGTTCCACATTATGTTTATGGTCCCACTTCACCCTCTATGTTATTGATATGATATCCATAGCATCGCTTTTGAGTTATTTGTGCGCTTTGGATAAGACTGAAATGAATGTTATGTCTGAATGATATTTGAGCTTTTGTTTGTTACTTGTTCATTTGATACGCTTTTGAGAATATTCATACACCATTGATATACTTTCAAAAATATCCTATACCTCCTTGATATGCTCTGAAATGTTTTGTATTCTCATTGATAGGCTTCAAATTATTTCGTTTGTCATTAATATGCTGCTTGACATACTTATGCCTATGTTATTCATCCAACTTCAAATGTGACATACGAGCATAAGTTTGAAATTTGTTCCTTTGACATGTTCCAAAGTATTTTATGTATTATTGATATGCCCCTAAAACTTTAAATGTCATTGATATATACCAAAATGCTTTTGATTGCCATATATGCTCCAAATACCTTCCCAAATTGTTATGGATTCAAGTATGCTTCGAACGAGATGAACCTTGTGGTTGTGAATCTGATTTGATGCTATATGTGAAGACTTTTGTATTCCCTACCTTGCACTCTTATATCAGGTTCAATTTGAAAACACCTTTCCTTGCTTTGAACTTGTTTAATACTTGTTGGGCTTCTTAGCTCACTCTGTTGCTATCTAATCTTCTTCAGGTTAGCTTGGCATTTATAAAATTACTTGATACAGGCTAAAGCAATGGGAAAGCAAGAAGTTCTTGGGCTAAATGTTCATTTGATAATATGTTATCATTGTATGTGTACACCTTGGGTCTAAAGTAAAGTTGTAGACATATTTTGAAGAGAGATAACTATGTAATATTTTTAAAACTACCCTCTTATTTGGGATCTTGAATGTTAAACTTGCTGTATAATATATGAAGTGGCGGTGTATGATTGTTTTCCAAAGTCATATGGATTTTATCGCATTAATGGACTTTATGAATACAGATTATATTTAGCTGCATTGGTTTTGGATCGATTTATGATTCATTAAGAGAATACGAAGAGATTATAATCTGCACAGGTTTCTATGAAAGTGGTTGAATGACTCTGCATATTTTCTTAGTATCCTCAAATGATTGTCTGGATCCTTGATGAATTATATTGTTGATAATATTATCGATTTATGACATGGTCACACCTTTCGAATTGTGATATAATCAGGGGGGCTGACAGAGATGGTATCAAAGCATGGTTTGAGGATTACTAAATTACTAAGACATACTATAGATATATCATATTTGAATTATACGTTGAGGTTTAGCGATTTTATAGAGTGATTGACAAATAAATTATTTTTTTTTGATGATTTTAGGAAACAAGAATGATGAGGTCATCAAGTCCTCCTATGGCTGATCAATTAAGTGGAATTATGAAAACCCTTGAGGCTATGACACATATGATATAATAGCAAGTCCAACAAGGAGGAAATGATAAAGCTGGAACATCAACTCAGGCTGGATTGGGAATAGAACAGTTCAAAAAGCTTAGTCCTCCAAGTTTTAGCGGTGAACCTGATCCAATGGTGGCTGAACAATGGATAATGCGAATAGATAAGATATTTGACGTCTTAAATTATCCTGAAGATCAAAAGGTTCCTTTTGCCCCTTTCATATTTGAAGGGGAAGCTGAACATTGGTGGAGAACAACGAAGAGAATCAGTGAAATCAAGCATGAGCTCATTACTTGGAAAGTATTCACAGAAAAGTTTAATGATAAATATTTTCCAGATTGTATCAGGGAGCAGAAGGAATTGGAGTTCTTAAATCTTATAAAGGGAAACTTAACTGTAGCAAAATATGAAGCTAAATCACTGAGCTCTCTAGATTTGCCACTCACATGACCGATGATGAAATTAGAAAGGCAAAAAGATTTGAGAGAGGTCTAAGACCGGCAATAAGGAGTCGGATATCAGCCTTAAAACTTTCTTCATATGCTGATGTGGTAGAAAGGGCTTTAATTATTGAGAGAGACTTGGAGGAGATACAGGAAATTGTGTGTAAGAACTACAATGACAAGTTTACAAGCAAAAGTAAGAGAGTGAATGAATATGAAAATAGTAATAAGAGGATCAAGATGTCAGGATTAGAGAAGGGAAAGCCACCTCAGAGAACTCGGTCATGTGCAAAATGTGGATATAATCATGAAACGAGTAAGTGTTTTCAAGTGACTGGAGCCTGTTTTGCTTATGGAAAACTAGATCATAAAGTAAAGGATTGTCCACTGAATAAGAAGAAAGAGTCATTGCCACCTAGAATGATAGCCCATGCTAGAGTTTATGCCATCATTGAACAGGATTCCCGGTCTTCTAAATCAGTAGTCGAAGGTAGTATTCATGTTTCTAATAAGAATGCAAATGTTTTATTTAATCCCGGGTCCAATCTATCTTTTGTTTCACAAACTTTTGCTTGTCACTTGGGCATTCAACGTAAACCATCGGATTATGAGTTGTATGTAACTACTACATCTGGGGATACTTTGACATCAAACTTGCTTTATTCGTCTTGTTTGATTTTTGTCGGAGAACATGAACTCCTTGCTGATTTAATTCTCCTAGAGATTCAGGGTATTGATCTTATACTTGGCATGGATTGGCTATCTTCCTATCATGCTAGTATTGATTGTTATACAAAAATAATCACTTTTTGCATACTAGATCAGCTCATCTTCTATTTTAAGGGTATTAGGCATGACTCACTTCCTTGCCTAATATCGGTATTTCAAGCTCGTCGATTTATGCAGAAGGGTTGTTTTTGCTATATTATATGTGTAAAGGAGAATTTAAATCAAGCAGCTCATCTAAATGAAATTTTGGTAGTCAGAGAGTTCCCTGATGTTTTTCCAGATGACTTGCCTGGATTACCTCCAGATAGAGAGAGTGAATTTGCTATTGATATTATCCACAACACCAATATCCAAGCCTCCCTATAGAATGGCACCACTCGAGCTAGAAGAATTGAGAAAGCAACTACAAGAACTATTAGATAAAGGTTTTATTCGACCTAGTGTTTCACCATGGGGTGCTCCAGTACTGTTATGTTAATTAAGAAGATGGGACATGGAGGCTTTGTATTGATTATAGATAATTGAACCAAGTGACGATAAAAAATAGGTATCCTCTACCTAGAATTGATGATTTGTTTGATCAATTACAGGGTGCACAAGTATTCTCCAAGATTGACTTGAGGTCATGTTATTATCAATTGAATATCAAGAAAGAAGATATCCCTAAAATTGTTTTCAGAACTCGATATGGTCACTATGCATTCGTGGTAATGTCTTTTGGTTTGACTAATGCCTCTGCAGCCTTCATAGAATTAATGAATAGGATATTTCATCCACTCTTGGATAACTGTGTTATCGTATTCATTGATGATATATTAGTGTATTCAAGGAATATCCTAGAGCATGAGGAGCACTTGAGAAATGTATTGTCAATACTAAGAGAAAATAAGTTGTATGTAAGGTTCAGTAAATGCGAGTTTTGGTTAAAAGAAGTTACCTTCTTAGGCCATGTGATTTCAGGTAAGGGCATCTCTGTTGATCCAAAGAAAGTTGAAGCAGTAGTTAAGTAGGAAGCACCAACAAATGTAACTGAAGTTAGAAGTTTCTTGGGCATGGCAGGTTATTATAGGAGATTCATGGAGGGATTTTCTTGAATTGCTAACCCCCTCACCAAGTTAACTCGAAAAAATGTGAGATTTGAATGGGTTGATGAATGTGAATAAAGTTTTCAGGAGATAAAAAGAAGATTGACTAGTGCTCCTATTCTCACAATTCACAGTGGTAATGAAGGATTTGTAGTTTACACTTATGCTTCAAGGAAGGGCCTTGGATGTGTTTTGATGCAAGAAGGGAAAGTAATTGCTTATGCTTCTAGACAACTGAAGAGTTATGAACTAAATTATCCAACCCATGATTTGGAGTTAGTAGCAATTATTTTTGCACTGAAGATTTGGAGGCATTATTTATATAGGCGGACGTTTGAAATATTTACCGATCACAAGAGTCTAGAGTATATCTTCACTCAAAAGGAGTTAAATATGAGGCAACGAAGATGGATAGAACTTTTAAAGGATTATTATTGCACCATTCGATATCATCCGGGTAAAGCCAATGTTGTAGCTGATGCACTTAGTATAAAATCTGTAAATTTTATGGCTAGTTTGGTTGTGAAACATTGGAAATTATTGGAAGAAAATGATGATGAGAAATCTATTAGGAATGAGCAAAACTCAATGATATTGATGGCCTCTATCTAGGTTCAATCTGATTTCATTCAACAAATTAAAGAGAGACAACTACGAGATCCACGTTTAATCTACTTGAGGAAAGAAGTAGAAAAAGGATCAAAGCCTAGTTTTCGTGTTTCTGAGGATGGCCTATTGAGAATGGGGAATAGAGTATGTGTTCCAGATGACCCAGATATTAAGGATCAAATCCTGAAGGAAGGTCATAGTTCCAAATTCACCTTGCACCCGGGTAGCATAAAAATGTATAAAGATCTTAAAAGTCATTACTGGTGGGAAGGCATGAAAAAGGAGATTGCAATATATGTATCAAAATGTTTAACTTGCCAGCAAATCAAAGTTGAACACCAAAGACCTGGAGGTTTGTTACAACCTTTAGATATTCCTGAATGGAAATGGGAAAGTATCACCATGGATTATGTTTCCGGTCTACCCAGAACCTCTAGAAAGCATGATGCTATATGGGTGATTATTAATAGATTTACCAAATCGGCACATTTCCTACCGATCAATATGACATATTATATGGATAGACTTGTTGAATTATATATCGGTGAAATAGTAAGGCTTCATGGTGTTTCAAAGGAGATCATCTCTAATAGGGACTCCAGATTCCTTTCTAGATTATGGAGATAATTATAGGAATCTATGGGCACTAAAGTCAAGTTTAGCACTGCTTATCACCCTCAAATCGATGGGCAATCAGAAAGAACAATTCAAACACTTGAGGATTTGCTTAGAGCATATATCATGGATTGGAAAGGTGAGTGGGATAAAGATATTTCTCTTGTTGAGTTCACCTATAATAATAGTTACCAGTCTAGTATTCAGATGGCCCCTTATGAAGCTTTGTATGGGCGAAAGTGCAGAACACCTATTTGCTAGGAGGAAGTTGGCGATAGGAAATTATTATCACCCGATAAAGTGCAGGAGACTACCAAAAAGATTCAAGTTATAAGAGAAAGACTAAAGACTGCTCAGAGTCGTCAAAAAGGCTATGCTGACAATAGAAGATGAGAAATTGAGTTTCAAGTGGGGGATTTTGTATTCTTGAAGGTCTCTCATTCCAAGGGTTTGGTAAGATTTGGGAAGAAATGAAAGTTAAGCCCTAGATTTATTGGACTGTTTGAGGTCCTTGAAAGGATTGATTCTGTCACTTACAGGATTGTCTTACCACCATCCTTGGGTCGTATCCATGACATATTTCATATTTCAATGCTCAGAAAGTATATACATGACCCTTCTCACATCATTCAATATGAACCGATTGTAATCGATCACAACTTATCTTATGTGGAAGAACCTATACAGATTATTGATAAGAAAGAAAAATACTAAGGAATCAGGTCATTTCTCTAGTAAAAGTGATATGGAGGCATCATTCTATGGATGAAACAACTTGGGAACTAGAGGAAGAAAAGAAGAAAATCTATCCTCATCTTTTCGTTGATGAAGGTCTGATAAATTTAGAGGACTAAAATTTTATTTTAAGGGGGGAAGAATGTAATATCCCTTATTTATGAAATATTTATAATGATATATTTTAAATTATTTATGATGACCCATTTGTAAAATTTAAGGATTTGTTTATTAATTCTCTTGATTAAATAATTTTATATTGAAAGTTAATTGCTAGGGACCAAAGTGTGAATCTTAAAAAAAATATGAAATGAATTATAAAAGATTCACATTAAGTTAAAAAAAAATGTGGTGAGGACATGTGTCACTATCTTGTTTAAAGTAGTGTCACTTGTGCATGTGCATGGGTGACACATAACTACATTGCATGCATGTTTGCCACCTATCAACACATATGTTAGCTTAAACAATTAACAATTAGAGAAAAAAAAGGGGGGGGGGGGGTTGTTTTCGCTGCCACATGAACTTGAGGAGAAGAAGAAGAAGAAAGAAGAAAGAAGAAGAAGAAGAAGAAGAAGAAGAAGAAGAGAAGGAAAGAAATTTGGGGATTTTGAGATTGTGATCTAATCCACACCTTTGGGACTAAAATATTCTAAGGCAAGTGTTCTATCTTTCTTCTACTGAAATTTATCTTTATTTTTGCCTTGATTTATGAAGAAAATTTTGAAACTAATCCGAAATCTTTTGTTAGCTGCCTAAGTATGAATCTGTAATATTATCAAGATTATGACCTATATGTCTTGTTCTTACTATAACATTTAGTATAGACCTCGGATTTAGACAAAATTAGTTTAAAAATAGATTCAAATATCTTTTAAGTTTGAATAATTTGGAGTTCATTTGCTAGCCCAAACGTTTAATTCAATTGAGTATACAAAATCTATAAAACAGAAATCTATATCTCAAGATCTTTCATCACTATATTTCTTATATCTTCATGTTGGAGTTCCTGATTTATGTGAAACATAATTTGTTAGAAAATAGGCCTTCAGACCTTTCTGTTAAACCAAAGATTGAATAATTTGGAGTCGAAATGGCTGTCAAAACACCATTTTGGTGGACCATATGAATTCTACAAAATAGAGACTGTGATTCCAAACCTTTGGTTGCCAAAATCATCAATAACTCTTTGTACAGACCTTCAATTTATATGAAACGTATTTCCTATGAAACTAAATTGATTTATCTTTTCAACAATACCTTTCTTGAGTAATTTGAAGTATGTTTGATCATCTAAATAACTTTATATTTTGCCTTCAGAATTCAGCCAAAATACGGATTATATCAATTCTGCCTATACTTGCTTCTTCCTTTTTAAAACTAAAATCTCTAACGCTCTTGTCCTTGACTTCCTTACATATCATAATATGTTATGTATTAATTGATATTATATTTTATTATTCTATTTAGGCGCATGTATGATTTATTATTCTGCATGTGCTTCCGATATATGCCAAATTTATTGCTCATGTCCTTTTGTACTCTGGTATTTGTAGGACAATGTGAACCTTTACCAGAAATTGTAACGGGAGTTATGCTTAGAGCCCATGTACTCTGTCGACCCCCTATGACTTCACTTAGACGTGGGTGGATGGAGCTCCTAGACGTAGGAGACTTATGTTTGGTGGTCATTCAGCGATGGATGTTCCACATTATGTTTATGGTCCCACTTCACCCTCTATGTTGTTGATATGATATTCAAACCATTACTTTTAAGTTATTTGTGTACTTTGGATAAGAATGAAATGAATGTTATATCTGAATGATATTTGAGCTTCTATTCGTTACTTGTTCATTTGATACGCTTTTGAGAATATTCATACACCATTGATATACTTTCAAAAATATCCTATACCTCCTTGATATGCTCTGAAATATTTTGTATTCTCATTGATAGGCTCCAAATTATTTCGTTTGCCATTGATATGCTGCTTGACATACTTATGCCTATGATATTCATCCAACTTCAAATGTGACATACGAGCTTAAGTTTGAAATTTGTTCCTTTGACATGTTCCAAAGTATTTCATGTATTATTGATATGCCCCTAAAACTTTAAATGTCATTGATATATACCAAAATGCTTTTGATTGCCATATATGCTCTAAATACCTTCCCAAATTGTTATGGATTCAAGTATGCTTCGAACGAGATGAACCTTGTGGTTGTGAATCTGATTTGATGCTATATGTGAAGACTTTTGTATTCCCTACCTTGCACTCTTATATCAGGTTCAATTTGAAAACAACTTTCCTTGCTTTGAACCTGTTTGATACTTGCTGGGCTTCTTAGCTCACTCTGTTGCTATCTAATCTTCTTCAGGTTAGCTCAGTATTTATAAAAATACTTGATATGGGCTAAAGCAATGGGAAAGCAAGAAGTTCTTGGGTTAAATGTTCATTTGACAATATGTTATCATTGTATGTGTACACCTTGGGTCTAAAGTAAAGTTGTAGACAAATTTTGAAGAGGGATAACTATGTAATATTTTTAAAACTACCCTCATGTTTAGGATCTTGAATGTTAACCTTGCTGTATAATATATAAAGTGGTGGTGTATGGTTGTTGTCCAAAGTCATATGGATTTTATCGCATTAGTTGACTTTATGAATGTGGATTATATTTAGCTATATTGGTTTTGGATCGGTTTGGGATTCATTAAGAGAATATGAAGAGATTATAATCTGCATAGGTTTCTATAAAAGTGGTTGAATGACTCTGCATGTTATTCTTAGTATCCTCAAATGATTGTCTGGATCCTGGATGGATTATGTTGTTGATAATATTATCGATTTATGACATGGTCACACCTATCGAATTATGATATAATTTTGGGGGGCGTAACATCAAGCATAGGCTTTCATCAACGATTGAACTTGTCTTGCTTCCGATACCTTGGGAACCGTCGTTTGTGGACTTGTGACCATTCTTACAATCCTCTAAAGTCCTGTTTCGCTCTCTTTCTCTCTTTTCTCTACTGCACTCAAGGTGTTCGACGAATTGCTTATATAGCTTCCCACTTTGCGAGACGTCGGGACTTGTCCGTCACTCGTTTCTAAGCTAATCAACTTCTTCTTTGCAAGTCCTACGAGACTGTAAGAGTTTGTAAGAGGACTGACCCTTTGCAGACAGATAATGCTTTGGGCATTTCATGACTTAGGCAATCCCAGCTAAGTCCGGAACAATGGGCAAGGTTGCTTCACTACTTAGGTAATTTCAGCTAAGTCTTTGAGAGTGCCGCTAGGGTGCCGCACGACTTAGGCAAATTTAGTCTAAGTCCGTGACAGTGTGGTATCAGAGCAGGCAAACAATTCAAATGAACAGCGAAGAAGATTCACAATCTTGCCATGATGAAACATTGTGGTGAATCGAGCAAGATGGGACAAGCCGGACCCTTGCTCCAAGCAACCGCAGGTGGGCTACAAGTGCAAACTAGCTTGCAAAATGTTGGAGCCGCTCATGAGGAGCGCGGTAGTGAACAAGATAAGCGTGAAGTAGGGTATTCTCCATGAGGGGAGGAGGCACCATCGGGTGCGCCAACCGGGAAAAAGAGCCACAAGGAGAGACTTACAACGATGGAAACCTGCCTTGATGTTCTTGAAGCGAGCTTGGAGGAACTTTACCAAGGCCAATGAAGACTCCTTGGGGTAGAAAGCTCGCTAGAAGAAGCTGAATCTCGGATCGAGAAAGTTGAATCCCTGATTGATCAACTAACAGAGGACACCAAAGATTCCATATGACATCTACACGAAGTTGTGGTGGAACTCACGGCTAAGGTGATGGTGTTATCAAGGACTCTTGATACGGGAGGGAACAATACACATACTGCGCCACCATAAAATTTCAGGGCACCGAAGCCACATTGCTACGGGGGTGCTAGGGATGCCAAAGAGCTTGAAAATTTCTTGTTCGACATGGAACAATATTTTCGTGCTACAAGGCTTGATTCTGAAGAGACCAAAGTTGCTATAGCAACAATGTATCTGAATGGGGATGCAAAACTTTGGTGGCGAACCCGTTGGGAAGAGATCCAGCAAGGCCGATGTCGAGTGGATACATGGGGAGCCTTGAAGCAAGAGTTGAGAACTCAATTCTTGCCCGAGAACACAAAGTTCATTGCAAGAAGGAAACTGAGACAACTCTGCTAAAGTACAATAATCCTAGATTATGTGAAACAATTTTCAGCACTGATGCTGGATATACAGGATATGTCTGAAAAAGACAAGTTATTCAGCTTCCTCGATGGCTTAAAGCTATGGGCACAATAAGAACTATATCGGAGGAATGTCACCGACGTAGTTGGGGCAATTGCAGCCGCGGAAAGGCTAACTGACTTTGTTTCTTCAGAGAATTTGAGAAAGAAGAAACAATCTTTGGAAAATTGCCCAGCTAAATACTCTCGAGCGAAGGAGTATAGGGGCGAACATAAGAAGAAGAATTTCCACAAGGGACCATGTTCTAAAGGTAAAGTCCTAAAGTCTGGTGGATGATTCTTGTGCGGAGGACCACACATGGTGAGGGAGTGCCGCAAAAATAAGCACTTAATGCTTTAACTGCATCAATTTAGCCCCATAAGTCAAACAAGGGCAAAGCTATCGCCCTTAGTTCGAGCAGTTCTGAATCCAGTAGGGATAGTGAGGCGTCGCAAGGACCTTGGATGGGAGCAATGCGTTGCAGGGTCAAATGGGGAACACAAAGGCAAAGACACCGAAGACAGGAAGCAGCGAGTTGATGTATGTGGACATCAAGCTTAATGGTCGAACAACCCGTGCAATGGTGGACACGGGCGTGACCCATAATTTTATTGATGATCGTGATGCTAAGCGACTGGGATTGATCTTGGAGAAGAGCCCAAGTCGTATGAAGGCGGTGAACTCAGAGGCCAAACGGATCTTCGGATGAGCAAAGAGGGTCCCCATCAAGATCGGAACATGGAGCGGGAGCACAAACTTGATGGCAGTGCCATTGGACGACTTCCAAGTGATTCTTAGAATGGAGTTTATACACGCGGCGAAGTTGGTGCCAATGCCATTCCTGAACTTCCTGTGTCTAATGGGAAGCGACGATCCTTGCGTGGTTCCAGTTTCTCGAGGAGGAAACAAGGACCTACAACAAATATCAGCTTTATAATTGAAAAAAGGGATACGAAAAGGTGAATCAACCTTTGTAGCTGCTATAAAGCTAGAGACACTTGACAGGGAGGTCATTCAAGAACCTGCTGTTGTGACGAACATCCTGAAGGAGTTCTTAGATGTGATGCCCACGGGGTTCTCGCAAAGGCGTGGATCATCGGATTAAGCTGGAGCCGGGAGTTAAGCCTCTAGCAAGACCACCTTACCGCATGGCCCCTCCAGAGCTGGTAGAACTGAGGAAGCAGTTAGATGAACTGCTAAGCAGTGGTCTCATCCGTAGTTAAAAAGCACCTTTCGAAGCACCAGTCCTCTTTCAAAAGAAATAAGATGGGAGCCTCCGATTATGCATTGATTATCGAGCCCTCAATAAGATGATGGTGAAGAACAAGTACCCTATCCCGCTTATCGCGAACTTATTCGATCAATTGGGCAAGGCAAAGTACTTCTCCAAACTTGACCTTCGATCAGGGTATTGGCAGGTGCGCATTGCAGAAGGTGATGAGGCGAAGACTACCTGTGTGACCAGGTATGGAGCATTCGAATTCTTGGTGATGCCTTTCGGCTTAACCAATCCTCCGACCACATTCTGCACTCTCATGAACCAACTGTTCAAGGAGTATTTAGACAAGTTTATGGTTGTCTACTTAGACGATATCGTCGTCTATAGCCAAACATTCGAGGAGCATGTTAAGACCTCCGAACAATTTTCAAAGTTCTCAGGGAGAACACCTTGTTCGTGAAGAGGAAAAAGTGCTCCTTCGCCCAAACAGAGATTTTATTCTTGGGGCATCGAATCGGCAATGATTCCATTTGAATGGACAAGTCTAAGGTGCAAGCTGTGGCAGACTAGCGAACACCAAAGAAGGTGGCAGAGTTGAGATCCTTCCTTGGGTTCGTCAACTATTATCGGCGCTACATAGCTAGATATTTGAAGTGCGTAGCTCCATTGATGGAGTTGCTAAAGAAGGAGCAGTTCTGGACATGGTCAGACAAATGTGAGGCGGCATTTCAAGACCTAAAGACTGCTATGTTGGAGGAACCTGTACTCAGATTACCAGACTATGAAAAGTCTTTTGAAGTCTATACAAATGCTTCTAACTTTGATATTGGGGGAGTTCTTATGCAAGAGGGTCATTTGGTGGCCTACGAGAGTCGTAAGCTCAATGAGACCGAGCGGGGATATCCTGTGCATGAAAAGGAGATGACATCAGTGATCCATTGTCTATGAGTGTGGCGACACTACCTTCTGGGTGCACTATTTGTGCTAAGGACAGGCAATGTCGCATTGAGTTACTTCCAAACTCGAAAGAAACTCTCCCCAAAGCAAGCACGATGGCAGGACTTCTTGGCTGAGTTCGACATGGTAGTGGAGTATAAGCCCAGAAAAGCAAATGTCATGGCCGATGTATTGAGCCAGAAAGTGGAGCTAGTAAATGCTATACAGTTAGAGGGCGGAGGCCAAGCAAGTCAATTGTACCGAGATGGACTGTACCGAGATCCTCAGGCAGTAACTCTGATGCAACTCATCAAAGAGGGCAAGACATGACGATTTTGGGTCTAGGAGGGACTCATCTACACCAAAAAGAATGGAGTTTATGTTCTGCGAGTGGATAACTTGAAGCGTGAACTCCTGAAAAAGTGCCACGATTCCCTTTGGGCTAGACATCCGGGTATCCATCGAACAATGGCTCTCATAGAGAGGGCCTTCTATTGGCCGAAGATGGGGACAGATGTGGAGGAATATGTTCGAACATGCCTTACTTGTCAACAGGACAAGGTAGAGCAGCAGAAGCCAGTGGGACTTTTGGAGCCGCTGCCTGTACCAGAGAGGCCATGGGAGAGCATTTCCTTGGACTTATATCAAGCTTGCCCACAGTAGGGGGACTTAGATCGATACATGTGGTAGTTGATCGGTTTTCAAAGTATGCAACCTTCATTGCTGCACCCCTACATTGCTCAACGGAGGAGGCGGCTAAGTTGATGATGAAGAATGTGGTGAAGTATTGGGGAGTCCCATATAACATCATTAGTAATCGAGATTCTCGATTCTTGGGATGATTTTGGACCGAGTTGTTCAAGTTGTTGGGATCTAAATTATATTTCTCCATAAGCCTCCACCCCCAAACGGATGGCCAAACAGAAAGAATTAACTCGCTCTTGGAGCAATATCTCTGGCACTATATGAGTGCCAACCAACGAGATTGGGTGAAGCTTTTGGACATAGCCTAATTCTCCTATAACTTGCAGCGGAGCTCTGCATCCAACAAGAGCCCCTTTGAGATTATTACAGGACAACAACCATCAACTCCTCACACCCTAGTTATTGGTTATACAAGGAGTAGCCCATCAGCATATCACTTCGCAAAGGAATGGCATCGCAATGCAGATATTGCGCAAGCTTACTTGGAGAAGGCGACCAAAAAGATGAAGAAGTGGGCAGACATGGGAAGGCGACTATAAGAGTTTAAAGTTGGTGACATGGTATTGGTGAAGCTCCAACCAGCATCACTCTAGTTCTTTAGGCACAAAGTGCACAAAGGATTGGTACGCAAGTATGAAGGGCCTTTCCCAATCATCAGCAAGGTAGACAATGTCTCATACAAGTTACAACTGCCAGCATGGTTCAGAATTCATAACATCTTCCATGCGAGCAATTTGAAAGCCTACCACTCAGATCCATGAGACGGTTCTTGAAATGTTTCAACTCGACTACCCCCTACCAGAGCCTCTTACGAGAAGCGGGTTGAAACTATTTTAGCGGATCACAAGATAAAGCTACCCAATGGAGCGCAGCAAATCGAGTACTTGGTGAAGTGGCAAAAGCTTCCTCGAACAGAAGCCAGTTGGGAGCCAAAAGATGCCCTACGATATGAAGAAGCTCGCGTCAAAGCCTACCCACAAGCGTCGACGAGGGCATCGACAGTTTAAGTGGGGGAGAATATCACGAATGGTCGTCGCTCAACCGTAACATCTTCGCTCCATGAACCATTTGTCGCTTTTTCTTATTTGTACATATGTTTGGAAGCTTGTTTTGCCTTGAGTTTATGTGTTTTTACCTAAGAAATATGAGCGAAAGTAGTGTAGAAGGCTGCAGAATGATTGCTCAGTACGCGGAGCCAAAACAGTCCTATTTTTGGGTCTTTTTGTATGCTGTGGCAACCACACTGAGCGGTGCGAAATGTCAGCCATTTCAACACCTTGGAACCCCCTGGGTGGCACCGGGCTGGATGGGATTCCGGGTATATATCGGGCGTAGGCTTTCATCAATAATTGAACTTGTCTTACGTTCGATACCTTGGGAACCATCGTTTGTAGACTTGCGACCATTCTTACAACCCTCTAAAGTCTTATTTCGCTCTCTTTCTCTCTTTCCTCTACTGCACTCAAGGTGTTCGACGAATTGCTTGTATAGCTTCCCGCTTTGCGAGACATCGGGACTTGTCCGTCGCTCATTTCGAAGCTAATCAAATTCTTCTTTGCAGGTCCTACGGGACCGTAAGAGGTTGTAAGAGGGCTGACCCTTTGCGGACAGATAATGCTTTGGGAGTTTCATGACTTAGGCAATCCCAACTAAGTCCTGAAGAGTGGGCAAGGTTGCTTCACAACTTAGGCAATTTCAGCCAAGTCTTCGAGAGTGTCGCTAGGGTGTCGCACGGCTTAGGCAAATTCAGCTAAGTCTATGACACCATGGAGGAAGAGTCCCAACCGGTCGACTATGCAATGCATGCATTGGCTGACTACTCCAACTCGCACACAATGAAAGTTGGAGGACTTCTAAAACAGCAACCCATCACCATTCTCATCGACATGGGCAGCACAAATAACTTCCTCAATAGTAAGGTTGCTGCATGATAGAACCCCAGAAGGAGCTCTATAGATTTTGATCCTTGAGGGGGATCAACCCTTGGAACGCTATAGGGGTTCCTCCCTCCTAGACTCGGCACAAGGCTGAAATAAAATTGATAATTGCTTCCTTCAAAAGAGGCGGCGGCTACATCATTATATAGGGATCAAAACCCTAGCCTAAGGGGGTGCTTACCTAAGTAAAATTACCTCTTTACCCCTCCTATAGCCAACCTACCTTAATAGGAACAAGGGGCGACTAGGTTAGCTCTATAGCCGACCTAAGCAGGGGGAAACTCTGGCTAACCAACCCAGTAAGGGGGCGATGGCCACTAAGCCCTAAGGGCTAATCCAAACCCTAGTCATACTCCTTTATAAGATAGGAGTGGCTTTATTACAATCTAGCAGGATTTTATTGACTACTTCTAGGGAGATTAAGACTTAACCCTACCGGAGTCCTATCAAACCTGCCCTCTTAAAATCAGTCTTGTCCTCAAGGCTAAAGTGTCATGAACTCAGGGAACCGGGTCTTCAGCTCCTCATCAGCTTGGGTGTCAGTTAGAAGAACTTGAGCTGAGTCATCGTCTTTAAATTTCTATTTGAGGTGGGATACTTGGAGGATCTACTGTAATTTTGATCTGGTGCACAAATCTGATCTCCAGGTTGAGGCCCCAATATGATCCCCAATTTTGCAAGGCCCAAAGAAATAGGGAGACCACTTCTTGAGGCTTGAATTTCATGCTAGTGGAGCTAGAGATGAAGGGGGCCTTGATCTTTCTCAGGAAACTTTCTTCTGCTCTGATGTTTATCAAGGGAAAGTTTCTTCCTTACATGGGCTGTCACATGGTTAGTCTTTAGTGATAGCCAATTTTTCTTCTGAAATAGTGACAGACCTCTGGTATGGTTCAGGATAATGAGAGCCTAATCTGGCGTGAGCATGGATTGTAATTCTTCTAGTTTAACTCCTCTTTCGTGCCATGGACTTGTATCCAACCATATTTTAAATTTGGTAATAATTAGTATCTCATGTAAAAACCTCATATGAAGTGTGGGGGAAGCCTCAGTGTAAATTAGGAGTCGACCATCTTGCATAAGAATAGCCCAAATTCTAACTCTTGACGCATCAGCCTTAATGACCAAAGTACGTTCGAAATCGGGCAGCGTTAGGACCGACCTCTTCATCATGGCTGCCTTGAGTCGTTCGAAGGCTGCGAAGGCTTTATCCGACCACAAGAAGAAGTCTTTCTTCAGTAAGGACATGAGCAAGGCACTGCATAAGAATAGCCCAAATTCCAACTCCTGACGCATCGGCTTCAATGACCAAAGTACGGCCGAAATCAGGCAGCACTAGGACCGACGTCATCGTCATAGCTGCCTTGAGTCGTTCAAAGGCTGCGGAGGCTTTATCCGACCACAAGGAGTCTTTCTTCAATAAGGATGTGAGCGGGGCATTGATCTTGTCATAATCTTTCATAAAATCTTAGTAGTAGCCCGTGAGTCCAAGGAAACCGTGTAATGATTGTACGTTTGTAGGTCTCAGCCATCCTTGCATTGCCTCGATCTTTGTCGGGTCCACCGCCACTCCATCCTCTAATATAATGTGCCCAAGATACTCCAATTTATGCTGTAAGAAGTTGCACTTTGACTATTTAACATAAGGAGTATTCTCCCAAAGAATCGTTAGAACAGTTCGTAAGTGCTAAAAATGTATATCAAGCGTAGGGCTATAAATGAGAATATCATCAAAGAATATCAATACGAACTTGCATAGAAAACTCTGAAAGATGTCATTCATTAGGCTTTGGAAATTATAAGGAGCATTTGTAAGTCCGAAAGGTATTACCAGAAACTCGTAGTGGTCGTTATGCGTGCGAAATATAGTTTTTAGAATATCTTCAGTGCATACCCAAATCTGATGGTATCCGGATCAGAGATCCAATTTAGTGAGGACTCGGGCTCCTTTTAATTTGTCCAAGAGTTCATCTATGAATGGGATAGGATATTTATCCTTGATGGTGATGGCGTTTAGAGCCCGGTAGTCAATGCACCTCTGTTACATACCATCTTTCTTGCGCACTAGCAACACTGGTGAGGAGTAAGGGCTGCAGCTCGGTCGAATCACCCCGGTGTCAAGCATCTCTTTAACAATGTTCTTGATCTCATCCTTCTGCAAGTGAGGATAGTGGTACGGTTATAAATTTGCTAGAGGTTTGCCTGCCAAAATAGGAATGCAGTGGTCATGTGGTCGGTTAGGGGGCAGCCCGTGCGGCTCCCAGAAAACATCTGCGAATTCATTCAGGCAAAGGGCAAGCTTAGGATCTGAGTTTTGTATGTTCTCCCCCATAGATGGTTGCTAATAAAATATGCATCAAGAATCCACCATGTGCTTTGTGCAAAACTTTCTCCATTTGTTGCGACGAAACGGTGGAAATTTGGTTCCCATGCTTGCCTCGTAACGTGACCTGTCTCTCTTTACAATAAAATTTCATGATTAATTTAGAAAAATTCTAGGAAATATCACCTACTGTTGTGAGCCATTCGATCCTGAGTATGGCTTCATAATCATCGATGGGTAGGAGGAAGAAATCAGCTACCACTTCTTGGTCTTGGAGGATTAGTTTCACCCGCAGGTACCGTTGGTCGTAATTAAAGATTCGGTCATCGGTGACATTTACGTCAAGCTTGTTGCAACCTTCAATTTGAAGTGCCAAATGTGCAGCAACCTTACTGTTGAGGAAGTTATTGGTGCTACCCATGTCGATGAGAATGGTGATGAGTTGCTATTTTAGAAGTCCTCCAACTTTCATCATCTACGGGTTGGAATAGCCGGCCAATGCATGCACTGCATAGTTGGCTAGTTGAGACTCTTCCTCTATGGCTTCTTCTTTAGGTTCAAGGGGTTCTTCAAATATTTCATTGTCCTCATCCTCTGCTAGTTCAATCATGAGGAGCCAGCCCTTTTTGCAGTGATGTTTGCGGCTCCACGGTTCATCACAATGCCAACACAACTCCTTGGCCGATCGTTCGCGAAGCTCGTCTCTTGTCAACTTTTTTCGTACAGGGGCTTGGATGACAGTAGAGCGGGTAGTAGGCCTTGGCATGGCTGGTCAAGGTGCAACCCTTGTCCTTCGTACCTCGTGGTTTAATTGTTCTTCCTGGATACGCGTGAAGGAAATTACCGCCATAAGAGTGTACGGTTGTCGCGCCTTTACTTCTCCTCGGATCTCCAGCTTTAGGCCCTCGATAAAAGTAACTAAAAGTTATTTCTCAGACCAATTCTCAATTTGGTTAGATAAATGCTCAAACCTTGTTTGGTATTCTTGTATTGTAGAGGTTTGACGAATCATTGTCAATTGTCCGTCAATGTTATTGAAATCGGTTGGTCCGATGCGGTCTAGTAGTCCTTCCTTGAATCACTTCCAAGAGAGTCCTCCATGGGTGTGCTTAAATTAATTAAACCACTGAATAGCATCTCCCTTGAGGTGGATGGTAGCAATCTCCACCCATGTGGCGTCGACGGTTCGGTAGAACCGAAAATAGCGCTCCATGCGCGAGATCCACCCGATCAGGTCTCCTTCTTCCCATCTAGGGAAGTCAACCTTCATGAATGGATTATTGAGATCAAAGGTGATGTGGCCATGTTCTTGAGGATCATCTCGCCGATCTGAAGTTTCTCCGTGTTGTGATTTCCTCGGGTTCGACAGTCGGCCAATGCTAAATTCGGTGAAAAGGGATCGCATCTTCTATTCCATGCGATTTCCATAGGTTTCAAGCTTTGCATCAATAGCCTCCTCTGATGCTATAGTATATGCCTCTAGATCTATAATATTTGAGATCTTTTTTCTATTGTCAGGTTAGTGGCCGGTTGGAAGGTGAATCGGTTTGGATAGAAGTAGGCTGCGGTTTAGGGCAGATTTGGGGCTGCGGTTTTGTGGAGTTTAGGTTGCGAATTGATGTGGTTTTAGGGCTGTGATAGTATTAGATGAAGGTTAGGAAAATAGATTTTAGATCTGGGATAGATGGCAGCAAAGGTAGGTGTCTCGGTAAGAAAAGTTGGCTAAAAAGGTAAGTGGATCAATAAGGAAGTAGGCTGATTTGGGGGCTATTTGGATTCGGTTTAGGGTAATATTTGGAAGGGTTTTTGGTGAGGATGGTAGGGTTTGGAGATTAGGAAAATAGAGTATGAAATCCCACAAACAACAGCACTTAAATCTGATAGAATTCGGTGAAAAGAAGTGTTGCGATGTGCTATCCTGCTAAACCGGCTTTATGTCGGAGAAACGATGACTTCTTGACGTAAATTCCAAAGGAAAGTTGAAGAAAATTATGCAAAAACCCTTGGTTCAGATGTTGTTAATATCAGTAAAAATTTTGATCAAATTTTGGCAGCATAACAGTAGGGAAATAGGGCAAAAGATGAAAGGCAGATTCCTTCATCGTAAAATTCCAAAACTGCATGATAGTCAAAGATTGCACAAAAAAACCAGTTCCAGAAGGATTTTTTTTGTGAAATCAAATCCAGATGAAAGCCAACTTGATCTTGAGAATTGTGTAAAAATTTCAGCCAAAACAGATGAACAAAAGTTCAGTTTCAAGAGGCCAATAGACGGAAGGAAGATTCTGCATTGTAAAATTTTAGTACTATGCAATGAAGAATCACAGTGCTATAAGTCCAGATCCAGAAGGAGTTTTTTCATGAGATTAGTCTTTGATAAAAGCTAAGATGATCTATGAAATTGTATAAAAGTTTCATCCAAAAATGATGACTAAAGTTTAGTTTCAAGAAGCAACAATCGGCTAAAAATTTCTGCAGCGTTTCACCTTTGCAACAATGATAACGTTTGAGACGAACAAAATTTGCAGCAGATAAAATTTGGGAAAAAAATTCAATGTGTAAAGTAAGGAATCTTGCAGTATTGAAGAGGCGTAGATGATAAAAATATACCAGAATTCTAGATCAAACGTAGCGGGCAACGGCAGACTGATTTGATCTGCTGCTGCGGTGAAAGGTGGAGGCGCGTGTCGTAGCAATTGTGGGAATTACTTGGGAAGGTGGAGGCGACTGAGATGGCTACAGGGGTAGCAAGATCGCTGCTCTAATACAAGATGATAGAACCCCAGATGGAGCTCTATAGATTTTGATCCTTAAGGGGGATCAATCCTTAGAACGCTATAGGGGTTTTTCCCTCTTAGACTTGGCACAAGGCTGAAATAAAATCGATAATTGCTCCTTTCAAGAGAGGGGGCAGCTACATCATTATATAGGGATCAAAACTCTAGCCTAAGGGGGTGCTTGCCTAAGTAAGATTATCCCTTTGTCCCTCCTATAACCAACCTACCTTAATAGGAACAAGGGGCGACTAGGTTGGCTCTATAGCCGACCTAAGCAGGGGGAAACTCTGGCCAACTAACCCAAGAAGGGGGCGACTGCCACTAAGCCATAAGGGCTCATCTAAACCCTAGCCATACTCCTTTATAAGATAAGAGTGGCTTTATTACAATCTAGCAGGATTTTATTGACTACTTCTAGGGAGATTAGGACTCAACCCTGTTGGAGTCCTATCACTGCACGTTTGGCACTTCAAATCGAAGGTTGCAACAAATTCGACATAAAGGTCACCGATAGTCGAATCCTTAATTGCGACCACCGGTGCCCATGGGTGAAACTACTCCTCCAAGACCAAGAAGTGGTAGCTAATTTCTTCCTCCTATCCATCAATGATTATAAAGTCATACTCGAGATCGAATGGCTCACAACGCTAGGTGATATCTCTTGAAATTTTTTTAAATTTATCATGAAATTTTATTGCAAAGGGAGACAGGTCACGTTACGAGACAAGCGTGAGAGCTATATTTCCACCATTTCGTCGCAACGAATGGAGAAAGTTTTACACAAAGCACATGGTGGATTCTTGATACATATCCAACAGCCATCTAAGGGGGGGAACGTACAAAACTCAGATCCTAAGCTTGCCCGTTTACTGGATGAATTCGCAAATACTTTCTCGGAACCGCTACCCCCTAACCGACCACCGCATTCCTATTTTGCCAGGTAAAGCTCCAGCAAGTTTGCAATCATATCACTATCCTCACTTGCAGAAGGACAATATCGAAAATATTATTAAAGAGATGCTTGACACCGGGGTCATTCGACCGAGTTGCAGCCCTTACTCCTCACCGGTTTGCAAGTGCGCTAGAAAGATGGTACGTGGCGAATTGATAGGACTCCAGCAGGGTTGAGTCCTAATCTCCCTAGAAGTAGTCAATAAAACCCTGCTAGATTGTAATAAAGTCATTCCTATCTTATAAAGGAGTATGGCTAGGGTTTAGATTAGCCCTTATGGCTTAGTAGTCGCCACCCCCTTACTGGGTTGGTTGGCCAGGGTTTCCCTTGCTTAGGTCGGCTATAGAGCCAACCTAGCCGCCCCTTATTCTTATTAAGGCAAATTGATAAGAGAGGCAAATGGATAATTTTACTTAGGCAAGCACCCCCTTAGGCTAGGGTTTTGATCCCTATATAATGATGTAGTCGGGCAATCTAAAATTTTAATTCAGGCTTGTGCCGAGTGTAGGAGGGAGGAACCCCTGTAGCCATCTCAGCCACCTCCACCTTCCCAAGCAATTCCCACAATTGCTGCGACACGCGCCTCCACCTTCCACCCCAGTCGTAGATCAAATCAATCTAGCGCTGCCCCCTACGTTTGATCTGGAGATGTGGCATATTTTTATCACCCACGCCTCTTCAATACTGCAAAATCCTTTACCTTACATGTTGAAGAAGTTTTTCCAAAAGTTTCATGGCTGTAAAATTTTACCGTCGCAAACATTATCATCGTTGCGAAGGTGAAACACTGCAGAAATTTTCAGCCGATTGTTGCTTCTTAAAATTGAACTTTTAATCATCCTTTTTAGCTGAAACTTTTATACAATTCCATATATCATCTTAGCTTTCCTCTAAGACTGATCTAGTGAAAAAAATTCCTTCTCGATATGGACTTATAGTACTATGATTCTTCATTGCACAGTACTAAAATTTTACAATGCAGAATCTGCCTTTCGTTTATTGGCCTCCTGAAACTGAACTTTTGTTGATCCTTTTTGGCCGAAATTTTTATACAATTCCAAAGATCAACTTAGCTTTCATCTGAGATTGATTTCTGGAAAAAATTCCTTCTGGAACCGGTTTTCTTGTGTAATCATTCACCATCATGCAGTTCTGGAATTTTACGACGAAGGATCTGCCTTTCGTCTTTTGCCCTATTTCCCTACTATTACGCTGCCAAAATTTTGACAAATTTTTTAATGGTATTAAAAACATCTGAATCAAGGGTTTTTGCATAATTTCCTTGAGCTTTCCTCTGAAATTTATGTCAAAAAGTCATCATTTCTCTGACGTAAAACCGGTTCAACAGGACAGCACATTGCAGCACCTTTTTTCGCCGAATTCTTTCAGATTTGAATGATGTTTTTTGTGAGATTTCAGATTATATTTTTCTCATCTGAAAACCCTACCATCCTCACCAAAAATTCTTCCAAATCTTACCCTAAACCGAACCCAAATAGCCATCCCAATCAACCCTAACCGCAGCCTACTTCCGTATTGATCCACTTACCTTGTCAGACAACTTTCCTTACCGATACACCTACCTTTGCTGCCATCTATCCCAGATCTAAAAATATATTTCCCTAACCTTCATCTACTGCTATCACTGCCCTAAAATTACACCAATTCATAGCCTAAACTCCACAAAACTGTAATCCCAAATCGCACCCAAAGCAGCAATAAATCACACCCAAAAACCGCAGCTTTCGGTCCACCAACTTTTCAGCCGCCCAATCTCCCTTGTCCCTTCAAACGCAGCGTGCATCTTTCACTGTCCAACACTGCCAATAGTGACCTCTTGCTACCATTCTCCTTGATCGCAGCCAGCAGCGATCCTTGTGGCAAAAAGCTACCAGCAGCGATCTTTCGCTGCAACATCACAGCCCGTAACAACCATTTGCCGCCAACTATCTTGATCGCGGCCAGCAAAAAATTGAACACAACAGTAGCCGTCTCTCACTCCATACCATTGTTGCCCTCCTCCACAATAGTTGCGTACATCGATGCCCCGCCTTCCTCCTATTGCAGTCGCACCCTTGCTGCAACCGACGCCACCTACAACAACGAAGTTGCGCAATAGCAGCAGCTGACGTTGCTGCTACCCTCTTCTTCCTCTATCGTCGCTACTGCCTTCTGACTTAGATCTCTTGGCTGTCATCTTCCAACATATATCAGCCACCTAAAAAATCACAGCATCGATGACATTGCAGCATCAACATTATAGAATCACCGAAGGACCACAACTGACATTGCTACTGCCATCTTCTTCCTCCACCGTCACTGCTACCCTGAAAATTGCAGCATCAACATTGTAGAATCACCGAAGGACCACAACTTGGAGACTTCACCCCCACAGTCCCAACATTACTGCCATTCACTGCCTTCAACCTGAAAATTGCAGCTACATTATGCGCTCGTGTGACAGGTTGGAGATCCTTACGTCATGACATCGCTGGGCTTATTCGAAGCCAAATTGGAGGCTTTTGAGATATGTGTGGATGCTAAATTATGCGCTCTCTTTGAGGAGTTTAGATTGGACCGATCACTAAGCCCAAGAATATCACAACATGGAGCAAATTCTGATTATGAAAAAACCTATGAGAGATAAGAAGCGAGGATAAGACATGGCAGCCCTACACCTCGACGACATCAACCTCCTTTGTACAACTTCAAGAAGGTCACCTCAATCAAGATGCTCAAAGCATGAGAGCCACATCCCAACCAACAGCATATAAACTGTCAGCACCAATTGATTGCAAGAACCATGATGGAGAACTAACGTTGATCCATCAAACCTCTACCATCCAAGAGTACCAAACCAGGTTTGAAAGGTTATCTAATCAAACTTATAATTGGTCTAAAAAGCAGATATTGGTGACTTTTATTGAGGGCTTGAAGCCAGAGATTCGTGAAGAAGTTAAAGTGCGATAGCCATAAACACTTAAGGCAGCCATCTCCTTCGCACGATATCAAGAGGAGCAGTTGAATTATGAAGCCCAGAGGATGAGGGTGGTCACTCCCCAACCAGCGGCACCAAAGCTTTCACCTCCCCCTACTATTAGCCGATCTCCTCAGCCGAAGAAACTAATAAGAGAAGACTTTCATGATGGATTGACAAAGGAACCCAAACTTGAAGATATGATTCTCAAGCCCAAGGAGAAGGATACACCACAACCGGCCACCCGCACAGTCCCCCTACCTTAGCCGACTACACCAACCTACAAAAATTGAAGATCGAATGGTTTCTCGAGCAGCAGTCCGTCATCGTCCTCGTCGACGCCAAGAGCACACACAACTTCATGAGTAGTAAGGTTGATGCCCACTTAATGCTCCACAAAGAAGATTACAATGGGTTCGAAGTCAAGATACCTAACTGCCAAATTCTGAAGTGCAACTAGAAGTGCCCGTGGGTTAAACTGAGTCCACAGGAGCAAGACGTAGTTGCTGATTTTTTTCTCCTCCCTCTTGATGGTTTTGATATAGTGCCTAGCATTGATTGATTGTCCATGATTGAAGATGTTTTCTGGAATTTTTCGAAGCTAACCATGAAATTTTTCAGAAAAGGAAAGCAAGTGGTTCTACGAGGGAGCCCAGCGACTATAACCACAACACCACACTTTGAGGGGTACCAAAAGAAGAATCCAGTGGTTTCCCAATTCAAATTCAAGAGTTTCATGAGATTAAAGATAAAAAAACCCTCTCATAGCTTGCTGAATTTTTGGGCGTCTCCACCTAACCGAGTCGACTACTTCCTCTGAAGCTGGTCGATCCCCTTATGCTGAACAGACCGAAACTTCTACCAATTGTTGCTCGACCAGATTGCTTCATACAACCTCAGAAGGTCGAAGATAAAAGGGTCGTCCAAGAGATGACAGAGACATAGATTGTTTGGCCATGCTTATTTCCTGCTACGACATATCCCTATATCCTTTTCCCCGGAGATAAAGCTACTTCTAAAGTGTTACATCCTGTCGAACTCACCATGGTTGGTGATGCAGCACTTCCAGATCTCAAGTGACTTCCACGACTTTCCCTAGGATCAGACTATGATGCTTAAAGACTTCCTTGATGATCTACGGCCCAAGACCGTGAGAAAATTGAGCTCCTCCAGTAGCGAAATCACAAAAGGGGAAGGATCATTCGCAGGACTCAACGAAGCATGAACATCATCCCTCCCATTATAAAGAAAGATGCACCACCTTGGCCGAGTGGAACTATAGCTCTCACGACCATGATGTCATCCACACCAAATCATGGCCAGATGTTTATTATTGGAACAGACACATCTAGAGTGGGGGTCAGCACCATCCTCTTGTAAGATGGTCAACAGCATGAAGAAGTAAAAATGAGCCCCGAAAAATCACCACTACCCACCTCAAACTTAGATCAGGCTCAGACCACTAAAGATTTTGTCAGAGGATAGTCCTCACTCCAAAAGAAGACACGACTACTATTACAGAGTAGCCACATGGCAGCCCATGCAAGGAATAAACTTCCCCTTGACAAATGCCGAAGCAGAAGAAAGTTTCCTAAGAAAAATCAGGTCCCCTTTCATCTCCAACTCCACCAACATGAAATTCATGCCTCAAGAAAGTGATCTCCTTATTTCTTTGGGCCTTGCAAAATTGGGGATCACACTAGGGCCCTAACCTGGAGATCAAATCCGTGCACCAAATCAAAATTACAGTTGATCCTCTAAGTATCTCACCTCAAATGGAAATTTAAAGATGACGACTCAGCTCAAGTTCTTCCAACTAACACCCAAGCTGGTGAGGATGTGCATTGACTATCGAGCTCTAAACGCCATCACCGTCAAGGACAAATATCCTATTCCAGTCATAGTTGAACTCTTAGATAAATTAAAAGGAGTCCGAGTCTTCACTAAATGAGATATCTGAGACGGATAACATTAGATTCGAGTATGCACTGAAGATATTCTGAAAACTGCATTCTGCATGCATAACAACCACTATCAGTTTTTGTCAAAGTGCAACTTCATACAACATAAAGTAGAGTATCTATGGCACATTATATCAGAGGATGGAGTGACAGTAGACCCGACAAAGATTGAGGCAATGCAAGGATGACCGAGACCTACAAACGTAAAATCACTATACGGCTTCCTTGGACTCACGGGCTACTACCGGAAGTTCGTGAGAGATTATGGCAAGATCAGTGCCCCACTCACAACCCTACTCAAGAAGGACTCCTTTTCATGGTCGGGTCAAGCCTCCATAGCCTTTGAAAGACTCAAGGCTCCCATGACAACGATGTTGGTCCTAACGCTACTCGATTTCAGCCGAACATTCATGATTGGGGCCGATACGTTCGGAGTTAGACTTGGGGTTGTTCTAATCCAAGAGAGAATGTTGTTGCTGATGCCCTATCTCAGCTACCGGGACAAACCAAAATTTTAGTCATCTCCCTTCCCTCCACCGACTTCCTCGACAACATTAGGGAGGAACAAAAGAATGATCCGGAAGCCCGAGCCATTAGAGAAAAATTGGAGAAGGATCTGGGTTCCATGGGCCACTACACTTGGTATTCGAAGGACATGCGTTATAAAAGTTGAATTATGATTGTTCCTTCTTCCCCTTGCATCCAGATTATTTTGCATGAGATGCACTCTTCACCTTCAGCAGGGCAATCTAGATTTCTGAATCATACCCAAAGGAAGTCACCATCCCAGAAAAAAGATTGGCTATCACTAAAGTCTAACCATATGGCAGCACATGTAAAGAAGAAACAGCCTCCCGACAAACTTCAAAATGGACAGAAAATTAAAGATCTAGTTTTCCTACACTTTCAGCCCGATTACCAGGAAACTCGTGCCTTAATGAAGTGGTCTCTTTATTTCTTTGGGCCTTGCAAATTGAGAATCACATTGGGGCCCTAACATGGAGGTAAGATCCGTGCACCAAATCAAAATTACAGTTGATCCTCCAGGTATCCCATCTCAAATAAAAATTTAAAGCTGATGACTCAACTTAAATTCTTCCAACTGGCACCCAAGCTGATAAGGAGCTAAAGACCTGGTTCCTTGAGTTGATGAAACTTCAGCCTTGAGGAAAAGGCTGGTTTTAAGAGGGCAGATTTGATAGTACTCCAGCAAGGTTGAGTCCTAATCACCATAGAAGTGATCGATAAGAACCCTGTGAGATTGTAATAAAGTCACTCCTATCTTATAAAGGAGTATGGCTAGGGTTTAGATTAGCCCTTAGGGCTTAGTAGCTGTCGCCCCCCTTACTGGGTTGGTCGGCTAGGGCTTCCCCCTACTTAGGTCGGCTATAGAGCCAACCTAGCCGCCCCTTGTTCCTATTAAGGCACGTCGGCTATAGGAGAGGAAAAGGGATAAGTTTACTTAGGCAAGCACCCCCTTAGGTTAGGATTTTGATCCCTATTTAAAGATTTAACTGTCCCCCCTCGTGAAGGAAGCAATCATCTATTTTATTTCAGCCTTGTGTCGAGTCTAGGAGGGAGGAACCCCTACAATGTTCTAGGGGTTGATCACCCTCAAGGGTCAAAATCTATAGGGCCCCTTCTGGGGTTTTATCATTTTTCCTTTTAGTTATGTCAAAAAAAATTTGATATAAACTGCTGATCTTTTATGTCCAAACTGCTACCTTTTAGACATAAAAGTCTATCGTAGCACCTTTCCATAATCTTTTATCTTGCTAAATTTTTTGTCACCGTTTTCTTCCATAAAAGTTTTGACAGTATTACCTCTCTCTTACCAGTGGATTCCTATTGAGTTTTACTTGAATCCTTATTTTGAATTGCTGGGAAAAATTGAATCTATACTACTGAAATTTTTTCAACGAAAAATTCTGTTGTTGTACTTTTGTCGTTCTTATTCTCTCAAACCACCAAAAACTTATCAATCTTGCTGCCACCAACCATGACGTCTTTAGGGCACACTCCTAGCCTTAAGATGCAGCCATCATAGCCCTTTTCAATTTTTACAGCCGGCCCAAATAGTGTCGTAAAACTGTTGTTCCTTGACGAAGAATCCTACAACATTACACTTCAGCATATCTTACTGCATCAACACTTGAACCTTGCCAAACTAGTTGCTGCCCCCAACAGCAACCCTAAGCCTTCCTTCCCAACCTCAAATAGCTACCACAAAAATCCTTTACAGCCTTTATAGCACCCTCAAACTGTAGCACCAATAGCAACCTAAACTGCAAGCCATCAACCCTAAACCGTAACCATGATCAATCACTCTTTTGGCCACCAATCCCTACCAAACCATTGCTGCCATCAACAACAACCCTAAAACTTCTATCATCATATCCCTTATACAACACCTCAGCCATCCCAAACAGTAGTAGCAACTGCAGCAAACAACAGCCTACCGCAGCCTTTCGCCTTGAGCCATCTACCCTTTTTGGACACTAATCCACCCAACCAATCCATACCAGTGATCTAACTGCAAGAGAAGGACCTTATCACAACAAATTTGGAGTTTTACATCATGTCATCAAGAGATATATTCGAAGCCAAGTTGGAGGTGCTTGAATCATGACTTGAATCACGCATGGAGGACAGATTACATGCTTTATTCAACGAATTCAGATTGGGCCAATCTCTAAGCCCAATAAAATTCCAGCAAGGAGAAAGTTTAGAGAGGCCCTTAGAGAAGGAGGGACAGCTCTCGAACATGATATAGCCATGCATGAGGGTGGACTTCCCTCGATGGGAAGAAGGAGACCCGATGGGATGGATTTCGCGCGTTGAACATTACTTCCACTTTTACCGAACACTGGAGGATTCCATGGTGGACACCACTATCATCCACCTCGAAGGAGATGCAATTCAATAGTACAATTGGCTTGAATTCACACATAGGGCTCCGACATGGATACAATTCTAGAATGCGCTGCTGAACCGCTTTGGGTTGACCAAGTACGAGAATATCAAGGACAACTTGCCAAGATCCGACAAACCTCCACGATCCCAGAATACCATACCAAGTTTGAGGAATTATCTTACTTTGCTCATAATTGGTCTGACAGATAATTATTAGGGATGTTCATAGAAGGACTCAAGCCGAAAATCAAAGGAGAAGTTAAAGCACAACTGCCCCCTACCGTGAAGGCCAAAATCTCTTTCGCCTGAATCCAAGATGAACGACTAAACCAAGATGCTTGGAGGATGAGAACCACTCCTATACTAGCAACATATAAACCTCCCTCTGCTCCTAGTCATTCTTCACTGCCAAAAAAATTGACGAGAGAAGAGCTACGCGACAGATCCGTGAAGGGCCTGTATTAGCATTGTAATGAACTTTGGAGCCGCAACCATCACTGCAAAAAAGGGGAGCTTTCCATGATAAAATCTATTGAAGAATCTGAAGAAGAAGTCTAGGAACCTAAGGAGGAGAACAAGAAAGAGGACCCATAGCCGGCCGATCGCATGACTCAAGCTTTAGCCGACCATGCGAACCCGTAAGCAACAAAAGTTGAAGAATCCTTTAAGCAGCAACCCATCACCATCCTTCCCAATAATCTTATGAATGGCAAGGGAGAACAAGTGACCTTATGTGAGAAACATGGGAGCGCAATAATGACGATCTCGACACAATGCTTGCAAAAGCTTGTTGAAATTCCAAGTACCTCTGTCAAACCGAGCTTACTATTTCCTACCAAGCTATACTATCTTCATATGCTGATCTTGCAGGAGGAACTACTAGCACATATTCAGTCATATTGTTGTCCACATCCTTAGAGGGCTGAAGCTAAAAAGATCATCTAGGAGATGTAGAAAATATAGATCATTCAGCCATGACCTTTGATTGGACTCCAGTAGAGTTGAGTCCTAATCACCCTAAAAGTAATTAATAAGAACCCTGTGAGATTGTAATAAAATCCCACCTAGTCACTTCTATCCTATAAAGAAATGTGACTAGGGTTTATTTTGGGGTCTTAAGCTTCCTAGCCGCCACCCCCCTTACTGGGCTGGTCGGCTAGAGTTTCTAGCAGAGGGGCGTGGCTTATGTAACCACTTAGGTCGTCACCCCCTTTATTTAGGCATGGCAGCTATAGGAGGGGCAAAAAGGGGGAATTCACTTAGGAAGCACCCCCCTAAGGCTAGGGTTTTGAGCCCTATATAAGCTTGTAGCCTCCACCTCTTTTCATTAAGTAAGATCAATCTATAATTCAGCCATATGGCTAACTACTAGGAGGGAGGAACCCCTATAGAGTTCGAAGGGTTGATCCCCCACAAAGATCAAAATATATAGAGCTCCTTGTCATGGACAATAATGTAAACAAGGTGTCCGATGAAATGCTAGTGTTTGTCTGTGTCCTTCAGTTTGTGTACATACCTTGTACATCAAGTAGCGGGCTTGCAGTGGGCTTAGCAGCCCGAGTTTGGTTTGCTTTATAGCTAATTTTGGCATGTAAATACAAGTATGTCTTATAAGCACTTGTGGGGACTTCGGTCTGTAATGGACCATTATCCTTTGTGTGCAACCTCTCTGAGTTTGTAATGTCTATTGGTGTAATTTGTATCTGGCTTTATAAAGTGTTTACATGAGCAGTTGCTTGTAGATCCCATGGGAATTGCTTTTTCTGGCCCGTTTTCTCTTTTGTAAGTCTAAGGAACTCTAAGAGATCTCGGGGAGGGCTGACCTTTGCGGACGGACACGCATGGGCGCCACACAGCTTAGGCAAAATCAGCTAAGCCCGTGACAGTGGGGTATCAGAGCCGGACAAGCATACGTAGAAACACTCGCCATACAAACATAGGGGACCTAGCTGGGCTGTGTGGAGGACAGCCAGCACATGTAACCGTTTGGGGGAAAACGGACATTGAGATGTAGGGAAAGGAGTCGCTCAGAGGAGCGGGCATCCAGGTTTGGCATTCAGAGGAATGGCCAACCCCTTTACGTGAGAGGCACCACGAGGACAAGCAAGCGAAGAAGAATGCGTAGCGCACAAAGATTGGGATGGTTGAGTTCGAGCTATGGCTCGACGTTGGCAACCAAACTTGATGGTGCTCAAGGCAAGCAGGGTGGTTGGTGAGAGATGAGACCGTGCAAAGTGAGAGGTGTTGCGTAACGACCGAAAGAGTTATGCAAAACTCACAAACGTGAGGGGAATTGCTAACTCGAAGGATTCGGTAAGGGCTTGTACACGGACGACGGAGTGTTCGTGGCCATCCCAAGGCTCGATCGAAACTTGGCGCCATGGAGCATCAAAACTTTCTCTTTGACATGGAAAGGATATGTCCGTAGGCGGTTGAAATGTGCAACAAGTTCAGCACGTTGCTAGACCCTGAAGGGTGTAGTGGAGACTATATTGGCGTAGGGTCGCAATCTAGCAAGTGCATTTATGGGGGCAGAACAAGGCACAAGTTGTTCAGCAAGACGGAGTAGTCCAAAGGGGATGGTGGTCTCCGAAACTTCCGGTGGGAAGTATTTAAAGAGAAAAGTTGCTCCACGAGGACAGATATCCAAGAGGGATAAGTCCTAGTTCTCTAGAGGAAGAATCATGTGTAACGAATCGCATATATTGTGGAAGAGTTTCTCAAGGTAATATCTCCATAAAGCTCAATGGACCGAGCAAGTGATGTGGAATCATCGCATGATCTCGAATGAGGTAATGCATTGGTGGATGCATTTCGAGATCAAGTGGGGGAGCAATCCAAGGTAACATCATATGAAGGCACACTTAGAGTCGATGCAGAAATCGAACTCAACGGAGGGCTAACCCGTGGAATGGTAGACATGAGGGCCACTATCAATTTAATGCAAATCAAGGAGTGGAGCGACTTAGGTGGAACTTGGTGAAGTATCCAAGCTGCATGAAGGGAGTCGATATAGAAGATTGAATATAGAGTGGAGGCATGGAGCTTTCCTTGGACAGAGAGGTCAAGGGCATCAACTCTTATAGAGGCAAGAGTGGGATCATGTCGTTCCATGGGTTCTTTATTCTGATGGGGCGAACTTATCGTGCATGGTGCCAAAGATAAAGGGAGCTTCGAGGCACATGCAAGCTACCTCAGAGATGCATTTGACGGAGTAACTAAGGTGATTCAACTTAAGGAGGCAAAGTTGGGATCAGGAGACCTTAGCACGGGGCAAGAGGACATAGAGGCGGGTACTCTTGAAGAATATGCCACAGTGTTGCCGTTCAAGTTGTCAGGAACAAGTGGTGCATAGTAGAGATTGTGCTGGTAAGGGATAGAGGCCCAGGATCCAGACAATGGTGCACTAATTCTAGCGAAGTCAGGGGGACTTCATGAGCTACTAGGCGATGGACTGTCCTAGAGCTATGCTTCGTCCAGGTGTGACCCAAGAGTGGCTGGACGAAGGTGAATTACCAAGGGAGCAAACTAAAAATCGGAGATGGCGGAGGCCCTACGATGTGTTGGCAGAAGCCACACATGGAGAAGTCGTAGTCCGAGTTCATCACACGAGAATCTGTGTGCAATGGAGATGTCACCAGGAGGCATCATGGTGCAGCGAATCGTGGTGGAATAGTTCGTGGCAATGCAATACAGGCAATCTTATCCTGTGAGGGACAAGATCATGTGGAGGTATGATCAGGAGTTATTGGGAGCTCCACTTTGGTGTACGACACAACAAAAAGAAGGGCTATGGATTCAAGGAGTGAATGTCGTAGTACCGCAGAGGCAGGTCTTCGTGTGTGCATCAGAGCCTGTATTGGATGAAAGCCTTAGTCATTAGCATATGGGGGCTATATACCACCGAGGAAGAAGTCCAAGTGAATACCAGTGAGTCCGATGGAGGGGGATGTGATCATGTGAATGATCAGGAGCTACTGGGAGCTCCACTTCGGTGAACAATGCAACGGTAAGAAGGGCTATGGATTTAAGGGGTGAATGCCATGGTATTGCAGAGGCGGGTCTTCCGTGTGTATGCATCGAAGCTTGCATCAGATGAAAACCGTGGTTATCAGTATATAGGGGCTGTGTACCATCGAGGGACCAGTCAGATTGCAAGTACCAGTGAGTCCCATGGAGGGGACTTGATTATACAAAGTTATGATCAGAGTGGCTGGAGAGTTGGACTGCTTTAGTGCTCACATTCGCTTAAGGGAGCCCGACAAGTCAGAGGACAAAGCCGAGTAAGCTAATGTTACTACCAAGGAAGCTAAGGAGAACAGAATTGACGCGAGCCCTGTAACAATATGGCGGAGGCCATGCATGAGAGTTGCAATATGTCTTTCCATCGACCTAGGAGAACTGCTAGGAGGACATAGTGGTGTCGAAGCAGGTGGTCAAAAGGGGTGAGGAAGCGATGACGAGTCCAGTGGGGCTCAGCTACCCAAAAGCAAAGCGTCGGTTAGAAAGGAGGTGGACTCGGAGGAGCGCCACAGTGCTGCAGAGGCAGATCTACCGATCGCGAAGGAAGGGATGAAGATGCAAGGTAACGGATAGTAATGCTATGGGCTTGGCAGCACCATGGTACCGTAGAGGCAGGACTTCCGTGGAGTCATCGATCCCGTGCTCTCATTGAGGGAGAGCATTGGTCGTAAAAGGGGCCAAGGAGGTGGAGAATACAAAGGCAAACTCCAAGTACCAAGACAGGGCGGAAGGGCAGAGGCCAAGGAACTTCATAAGACTAGTGTCGATGGGTTTCTCATCAAGATAGCCGAAATTGAGGGACTTTGGGTTGATGCAGGAGTGCTCGACCAAGGAATAAAGTAGGCAGTACGCGGTACTATACCTTTTCTACTCAGAGTAGGCGGCAAAGGTGATGGAGAAGACAGTACAATCCCAGAGGTGACCAGATCTATCAAAGACTTACTCCAAGTTGGGATAAACTTTTTAATCTTTTCGGGCAAAACTTCTTGCATTCCAGAAGTTCAATGGCAGTGGGAAGGTGAATCACAGTAGTTAACTCAATGCAAGGAGTGCAAACACTTTTAGTACCTCAGAAGTGTAAGCAAAGAACGGGCGAATGTTAGTAACCAGCTCAATGCATGAAGTACAAACTCGAGGAGACAGGCGAAATCGAGTAACAAAGGCCTTCTCAACTCGGGTGAATGGGCAAAATCGCGTACCCTAATTCTCTTAACTGAGGAGGTGAGCGAAGCCAAGTAACCTTGCCTTCTCAACTACTAAGAGAATGGGTGAAGTCAAGTATCTCAGTTCTCTTACTTATCCGGTAGAGGAGCTCTGCATAAGTTCAGTTACCCTTTAAAGAAAGCTTACAGAAGATAATAGTTGTCAAAGCCTCACCATTAGTGATCAGTACTACTGAGAGTAGATTGTCCGCTTCATTTTTCAATTGACAAATCGAAAGCGGAAGTGATGCGAACATACTTGGAAGTGACAACTAAACGTAGAAGAAGGGTCAATGGTCAAACATTATAGTGGAAGGACCTCAAAAACCTTAAAGTCTATGAGGCGATGCTCGTCAAAGTTCCAACAAGCATCCACTCAGTTCAAGCAACATGAGTATACTGCGATACTAGCGCATAATAAGGCAGGTCTTTTCCTTCATCAGAAGGATCCATGAGAACCAATAAGGATCAGCACAACTCAGCCAACCCCACACCAGATTCAGTCATTGGTGAGTTGAAGCAGCATGGCGGATCAGAGTTTAGCTACTCAACAACAGCGGCAGAGAGCGGCTGGGAGCCAAAGGGGCGTGTTGCAGCCAAAGCAAAAGATTGAAGATTCAGCATAATGCGAGGAGATGCAGCGTCTACAGTGGCTTCGACGAGGACGTCGAAGGAATAAGTGGAGGAGAATATCACAGATAATAATGTAAACAATGTGTTCGATGAAATGCTAGTGTTTGTCTGTGTCCTTCGGTTTATGTACATACCTTGTACAACAAGTAGCGGGATTGCAGTAGGCTTAGCAGCCTGAGTTTGGTTTGCTTTATGGCTAATTTTGGTTTGTAAATACAAGTATGTCTTGTAAGCACTTGTGGGGACTTCGGTCTGTAATGGACCATTATCCTTTGTGTGCAACCTCTCTGAGTTTGTAATGTCTATGGGTGTAATTTGTATCTGGCTTTATAAAGTGTTTGCTTGAGCAGTTGCTTGTGGATCCTGTGGGAATTGCTTCTTCTAGCCCGTTTTCTCTTTTGTAAGTCTAAGGGACTCCAGGAGATCTCGGGGAGGGCTGACCTTTGCGGATGGACACGCATGGGCACCGCACGGCTTAGGCAAAATCAGCTAAGCCCGTGACATTCTGGGGTTCTATCATCTGGTATCAAAGCTGCGTTCTTGCTGCCCCTGCTACCATCTCTACCACCTCAACCCTTCCAAGCAATTCCCATAATTATTGCAACATACGCATCTATCTTCCACCCAAGCCGCAAATCAAATCAATCTGCTGCTGCCCCCTGTGTTTGAAATTAGAGATCTAGTATATTTTCATCACCGACGCCTATTTGCTACTGCTATTCCTTTGCCTTACACATTGGAGAAGTTTTTCTATATTTTCCTTGCTGCAAAATTCTACCGTCGCAAACGTAATCATCATTGCGAAGGGGAAACGTTGTAGAAAATTTCAGCCGATTGTTGCTTCTTGAAACCGAACTACCGAACTATTGGTAGAAACTTTTACAACAAATTCATATATCATTTTAGCATTCATCTAAGATTGATGTCTGAAAAAAACTCTTTCTGAAACCGGACTTACAGTGTTGCAATTCCTCATCGTGCATTGCAGGAATTTTACGATGAAGAATCTGCCTTCCTTCTTTTCACCTATTTTCCTACCATTACATTATCAAAATTTTGTCGAATCTTTTACTAATATTGGCCACATCTGAACCGAGGTTTGGCTATCAAAATTTTGTATATTTTTCTTGGATTCTCTTCTAGAATTTATGTCGAGAACTCGCTACTTCTTCTATGCAAATTTTATTCGACAAAACAGCACATATGCAGCAATCTTTCATCGAATCCTATCAGATTTTTGCTGCTATTTCTCTAGATTTGGAAGTCACTTTTCCTCATCTTCATCCCCTACCACCACAGCCCCAAATTCATAATTTTTCATCAGGATTTTCGTTGAGAAACTGCTATTTCTTCGATGACAATTCTGCTTTTGCAAGACAGCATACACTACAGCGAATTCGTCGAATTCTATCAAACCTTCGCTACCATCTCTTCTAGATCTGAAATCATATTTTCCTAACCTTCACCCTCTACCATCACAGCCCAAAAATCCTACCAAACTATAGCCAAAACCATACCCAAATCAGCCATAAAATAGCCTAAAATCGTAGCCTTCTACAACCAGCACCTATTTGCAGCATACCCCCACCGATCCCTATCAAACCTTTGATGCCATCTATCCCATATCTAAAATCTATTTTCCTAACCTTCATCCACTACTATCACAGCCCTAAACCACACAAAATCATAGCCAAAACTCCACAAAACTACAACCCCAAACTACACCCAAAACAACCACAAAACCAGCCCTAAAAACCGCAGCCTTCGATCCACCAACCTTTCAGCCACCCAACCTCCCTTATTCTTTCAACTGCAGCATGCATCTCTTGCTACACAATGCTACCAACAGCAACCTCTCGCTGCCATCCTCCTTGATCGCAGCCAGCAGTAATCCTTTACGATAAAAAAACTACCAACAATGATATTTTGCTGTAATCTGTCTACATTGTAGCCCGCAGTAATCTTTCGTTGCCAACTGCCTTGGTCATGGCTAGCATCAAAGTGAACATGGCCAGCAGCAATCTCTTTCTCCATACTGCCACTATCCTCCTCTGCAACAGTCGTGCACTCCGCTGCCCTGTCGTCCCCCTATTACAGTCGCATCCTTGCTGCAACCAACTCCACCTACAGCCATGAAGTCACACCGCAGCCGTAGCTGCAACCAACATAGCTGCTGCCCTCTTCTTCCTCCATTGTTATTGCTGTATTTCAACTCAAATCTCTTGGTTGCCATCTTCCAACAAATATCAGCCACCTGAAAAATTGTAACCTCGACGACCTTGCAGCATCACCGTAGAACCACAGCCGACGTTGCTATCATTGTCTTCTTCCTCCATCGTTGCTGCGACCCTTGGTGGCCATCATCTATAAACGCAGTAGCCACTTGGGGACTTCACCACCACAACCCAAACAATTTTACAGCAACATCATAGTAGCACTTTCTCATCCTTTTGCTACCATTGTTGCCTTCAACCTGAAGATTGCAACTACACTCTTCAAGTAGTTTATTTGACAGGTTGGAGATCCTTATGTCATGATCTTAGAACCCTTGTGGATTCTAAACTTGGGATGATCGCTATAGGGGATCGGCCTCCTTGGAACTCTATAGGGGTTCCTCCCTTCTTGGTACTCAAGCCATTGGCTAAAAAAAGATTGATCTATTCATGATAAAAGAGGGGGGAATACAAGGCTATTTATAGGGTTTCTAAACCCCAACTCCTAATAGGACTCCTACTTCTAACAACTCCTAATGCAACTCGAAGTAGCAACTCCTACTAAGACTCCTACTAAACCAAGACTCCTCTTCCCCTCAACTCCTAACCCCTAGCCAACTCCTAACCATGATATGGCTTGTGGCTTTAGGGGTCTCCAACTCCTAATACTTCTATAAGAAGCAACCTCTAACCTAATCCTAATCCCCTCCTCAACCAACCCCTCTTTAACTAGGGTAAGGGGTGGTTAATTAAGGTGACATGCATTATACTCTGTCCTTAAAATATCTTCCTCTCCCATCTAATCCTAACCTAGCTAGCCTCCTTGCTTCTTTATTAGGGGTAAGCTAGATAGGATTTACATAAATGCCCTTAGAATTTATATAATTGCCCTTAGGATTTATATAATTACCCTCTTTAATGAAACTAAACTAGAACTCCCCTCGCTAAAGTCCTAACAGACCCGCCGCCCTCTTCAAATCAGCCTTGTCCTCAAGGCTGAGCTTCATATATCTGGGTCGTGATCTGCAACTCCTCACGATGGTCCCTCGTGGCCCTATAGTAGGCTTATCATGTTCCTATGGTCCAGTATCAGCGGTAGTGACTGGACGGTGATGTGTCGCGATCTCGTGATCTCATGCAATCATCAGCTGAATTTGTGCCTCCTCATCAATTTGGGTGTCGGGTGAATAAGTCAGGGCTGAGTTGTCTTCTCTAAACTTCCATTTGTTATGAGATACTTGGAGGATCAATTATATTTTTAAATTAATGTACTGATCTAATCCATAAGTCAGCTCTATTGTGATCCCCAATTTTGCACTAGCCAAAGTAGCTGGGGGACCACTTCCTTGAGGCTCGAATTTTCTGCTAGTAGGGCTGGAGATGAAGGGAAACTCAATATTCGACAGTAAACTTTCTTCTGCTCTTATATTTATTGGGGGACTGTTTCTTTCTTGCATAGGCTATCACTTGGTTGTTCTTTAATAGTAACCGAGCCTTCTTTTGAAATAACTGCTCTCCTTTAATAAGGTCCCTAGTGGTGTGAGCTCATTCTGAGTCTAAGGAGGGTAGGAGCTACAATTTTACCAAACATGTTTTCATCTCTCCATTGTACTGCTGACCTATATCATGTCATACTTCAAATTTAGTAGTAATTAGAATCCCTTTATATATCAGAAAAATCGTGTGAAATATTGGGAGAGCCTTAGAGTGGATTATGTGTCGACCAGCTTGCAAGAGGGTGGTGCCGATCTCAACTCCTGTTGTTTGCTCTAATTTCAAATACCTCATTTTGATCTGGTAATGCTAAGACTGATATATATTGTATCATGGCTGTGAAGGCCCTATAGATGGTGGACGTGTGGATGTCTTCCTCATATTCCTTTAGAATTTTGATCTTCATCCAATTATATATTTCATGCTAGTACTGTTGCTGGAGGGATCTGATCTTCTTACAATCGTCCATAGGAAAGACTTCAAGCAGCATAGTCCACTCCTGGGAGAGGTAGTGGAAGTAACCCAAGATCTGGGAGTGCTGCACCAAAAGCCATACTGGTTCAGCTTGATGTGGCACTTCAGGAAGAGCTTATCCTTGCAGACAAAGAGGCAAATCTTTTAGAGATAAAGTGTCATTGCAAAGGAATGTTATAATATCCCTCATTTCTGAAATATTTATAATGATATATTTAAATTATTTATGATGACTCATTTGTAAAATTTAAAGATTTATTTATAAATTATCTTGATTAAATAATTTTATATTGAAAGTTAATTGCTAAGAACCTAAGTATGAATCTTAAAAAATATATGAAATAAATTATAAAAGATTCACAGTAAGTTAAAAAAAAAGAAAAAGAAATATGGTGAGGACGTGTCACTACCTTGTTTAAAGTAGTGCCACTTGTGCATGTGCATAGGTGACACATAAGTACATTGCATGCATGTTTGTCATCTATCAACACATGTTAGCTTAAACAATTAACAATTAGAGAAAAAAAAAAGAGGTGTTTTGGCTGCAACGTGAACTTGAGGAGAAGAAGAAGAAGAAAGAAGAAGAAGAAGAAGAAAAGGAAAGAAATTTGGGGATTTTGAGATTATGATCTAATTCACACCTTCAGGACTAAAATATTCAAAGGCAAGTATTCTATCTTTCTTCTACCAAAATTTATCTTTGTTTTTACCTTGATTGATGAAGAAAATTCTAAAACTAATCCGAAATCTTTTGTTGGCTGCCTAAGTATGAATCTATAATATTATCATGATTATGACCTATCTATCTTATTCTTGCTGTAATATTTAGTACAAACCTCGGATTTAGACAAAAATAGTTTTTTCAAAAATAGATTCAAATATCTTTCTTTTGAACCTGAGTTTGAAGAATTTGGAGTTCATTTGCTAGCCCAAATGTTTACTTCAATTGAGTATGCCAAATCTGTAAAATAGAAATCTATATCTCAAGACCTTTCATCACTATATTGCTTATATATTCGTGTTGAAGTTCCTGGTTTATTTGAAACTTAATTTGTTAGAAAATAGGCTTTCAGACCTTTCTGTTGAACCTAAGATTGAATGATTTGGAGTCGAAATGACTGTCAAAACCCCATTTTGATGGACCATATGAATTCTGCAAAATAGAGACTGTGATTTTGGACCTTTGGTTGCAAAATTATCAATAACTCTTTGTAGAGACCTTCAATTTGTATGAAATTTATTTCGTATGAAATTAGATTGATTTATCTTTTTAACAACACCTTTCTTGAGTAATTTGGAGCATGGTTGATCATCTAAATAACTTTGTATTTTGCCTTTAGAATTCAGCTGGAATAGGAATTGTATCAATTCTGCCTATACTTGCTTCTTCCATTTCAAAACTAAAATCTCATATGCTCTTGTCCTTGACTTCCTTACATATCAGAATATGTTATATATTAATTGATATTATGTTCTATTATTCTATTTAGGCAGATGTATGATTTATTATTCCGCATGTGCTTCCGATATATGCCAAATTTATTGCTCATGTCCTTTCGTACTCTGGTGTTTGTGGGACAATATGAACCTTTGCCAGAAATGATAAAGGGAGTTTTGCTTAGAGCCCACGTGCTCTGTCGGCCCCCTATGACTTCACTCAGACGTGGGTGGATGGAGCTCCTAGACGTAGGAGACTTATGTTTGGTGGTCATTCAGCGATGGATGTTTTACATTATGTTTATGGTCTCATTTCGCCCTCTATGTTGTTGATATGATATCTAAAGCATTGCTTTTGAGTTATTTGTGCACTTTAGATAAGAATGAAATGAATGTTAGGTCTAAATGATATTTGAGCTTCTGTTCATTACTTGTTCATTTGATACGCTTATGAGAATATTCATACACCATTGATATACTTTCAAAAATATCCTATACCTCCTTGATATGCTCTGAAATATTTTTTATTCTCATTGATAGGCTCCAAATTATTTCGTTTGCCATTGATATGCTGCTTGACATACTTATGCCTATGATATTCATCCAACTTCAAATGTGACATATGAGCTTAAGTTTGATATTTGTTCCTTTGACATGTTCCAAAGTATTTCATGTATTATTGATATGCCCCTAAAACTTTAAATGTCATTGATATATACCAAAATGCTTTTGATTACTATATATGCTCCAAATACCTTCCAAATTGTTATGGATTCAAGTATGCTTCGAACGAGATGAACCTTGTGGTTGTGAATTTGATTTGATGCTATATGTGAAGACTTTTGTATTCCCTACCTTGCACTCTTATATCAGGTTCAATTTGAAAACATCTTTCCTTATTTTGAACCTATTTGATACTTGTTGGGCTTCTTAGCTCACTCTGTTGCTACTAATCTTCTTCAAGTTACCTCGGCATTTATAAAAATACTTGATGCAGGCTAAAGCAATGGGAAAGCAAGAAGTTCTTGGGCTAAATATTTATTTGATAATATGTTATTATTGTATGTGTACACCTTGGGTCTAAAGTAAAGTTGTAGACATATTTTGAAGAGGGATAACTATGTAATATTTTTAAACCTACCCTCTTGTTTGGGATCTTGAATGTTAAACTTGCTATATAATATATGAAGTGGTGGTGTATGGTTATTTTTTAAAGTCATATGGATTTTATCACATTAGTGGACTTTATGAATGTGGATTATATTTAGCTGCATTGGTTTTGGATCGGTTTATGATTCATTAAGAGAATATGAAGAGATTATAATCTGCACAGGTTTCTATGAAAGTGGTTGAATGACTCTGCATGTTATTCTTAGTATCCTCAAATGATTGTCTGGATCCTGGATGGATTATGTTGTTGATAATATTATCGATTTATGACATAGTCACACCTCTCGAATTATGATATAATTCGGGGGGCGTGACAAAGGTCGTGGCTGAATGATATGTGTCTTCTGTATCTACTAGATAATCCTTTTAGTTTCAACTCTCTGAGGATGTGGACAGCAATAGAGCTGAATATGTGCTGGTGATTCCTCCTGTAAGATCAGCATACGGAGGTTGTGCGGTCTGGTAGGATGAAATCGGCTCGGTTCGGTGGAGGTAGCAAACTTCTCCAAACGTTGTGTCTTTTCTTCGCTCTCACGTTTCCCATGTAAGGTCACTTGCTTTACTTTGCCATTCATAAGGTCATTAGGGCTCCTGGTCTTGGTGAGGATGGTGACCAGCTGCTGCTTAAGAGATTCTTCAACTTTCATTACTTGCGGGTTTACATGGTCTGCTAGAGTGAGTCATGCAATCGGCCAGTTGTGGGTCCTCCTTTGTGTTCTCTTCCTCAGGTTCAATGTCATCTTCTTCATATTCTTCTATAGGTTTTATCATGGAATGCTTCCCTTTTTTGCAGTGATGGTTGCGGCTCCAAAGTTCATTGCAATGCCAACAAAGGCCCTTCACCGATCTATCGCGAAGTTCTTCTCTCGTCAATTTCTTTGGCAGCGAAGCACGACTGGGAGCAGAGAGTGCTGAAGGTTTATATGTAGCTGGTCTAGGAATAGTTCTCATCCTTCAAGCATCTTGGTTCAGCCATTCCTCTTGGATTCGGGCGAAAGAGATTGCAGCCTTCATGGTGGGGGCTGTCGCGCTTTAACCTATCCTTTAATTTCTGGCTTGAGTCCTTCGATGAAAATCCCTAATAATTATCTATCAGACCATCATGAGCAAAGTAAGATAATTCCTCAAACTTGGTTTGGTATTCTTGGATCATGGAGGTTTGTTGGATCTTGGCAAGATGTTCATCGATATTCTCGTGCTTGATCGGCCCAAAGTGGTTCAGTAGTACGTACTTGAATTGTATCCACGTTGGAGCCCCATGATTGTATTCAAGCTAATTGTACCATCGTATAGCATCTCCTTCAAGGTGGATGATAGCAGTGTCCACCATGGAATCCTCCAGTGTTTGGTGATGATGGAAGTAACGTTCGGTGCGCAAAATCCACCCCGTCGGGTCTCCCTCCTTCTTCCCATCGAGGGAAGTCCTCCCTCATGCGTGACTACCTCATATCAGTGGCTCATACTTCCTTTTTGAGAGGCCTCTTTCAACTTGCACTTTGCTGAAATTTTGTTGGGCTCGAAGATCGGCCTAATCCGAATTCGGCGACTAACGTGCGTAATCTGTCCTTCACACGTGAGTCAAATGCCTCCAACTTGGCATCGATTGAACCTTGAGATGCCATTGTGTGTGCCTTCAAATCTGAGATGTTAATATCCTTCTCCTGTTGTTGGGTCAGTGATATGAAATGGTTGGGTGGGTTGATGGCCGAAAGAGGTTGTAGATCAAAGGTAGATGACTATGGTTTGGGGTTGAAAGGTTACTGTTTTTGGTTGCTATTGGGGCTATTTTTTAGGGCTGCTGTAGGGGTTGTATAGGGGGTATAATGGCTGAGGTTTAAGGTTAAAAGAATGGGTTAGGGTTGCTATTGAGGACAGCAATAGATTTGGTAGAAATTGGGTGTGGATGCAGCAAGTAGTACCGAATGTAGTGCAACAAAATTTTTCGACAAAGAGGGTGCTATTGATGCTGCTATTTGGGGCTGTTGTAGAGAATGTAAGGGGGGTTCGATGATAGAGGTTTAGGGTTAGAAGGGTGGCTTAGGGTTGCTATTGATGGTAGCAACCAGTTTGGTAGGGATTGGTGGCCAAAAGGGTGACGGATCAAGGTTGTGGTTTAGGGTTAATAGCTTACGATTTATGTTACTGTTGGTGCTATGGTTTGAGAGTGTTGTGGAGGCTGCAAAGGATTTTTGTGGTAGTAGTTTAAGGTTGGGAAGGAAGGTTTAGGGTTGTTTTTGGGGCAGCAACTGGTTTGGCAAGGTTTGGTGGCTGCAGAAGATAAGGATCGGTGGAAGGTTCAATGGTTGTGGAAGACTGTTGTTTGTGCTGCGGTTTGGGTTGGCTATGGAAATCGAAAAAAGGCTATAACAGCTGTCTTAAGGCTATAGGGGTGCCCTAAAGATGACATATGTGGTAGCAACAATTTCGGTGAGGATCAGATATGAGCGTAGCAAAAAAAACACCGAAAGGTAGTGCTACAGAATTCTGCGTCGATAGGCTGCGATAGTCATTGGTTTGGGATGCGGTTTTGGGTGCTATTAGGGTAAGAAAAATAGGTTATGAGGGTTATGTCTTAAGGCTAAAGGGATGCCCTAAAGATGTCTTAGGTGATGGCAGCAGGTTAGTTGGGTTTCAGTGGGTTACAGAGAAGAAGAAAGACAAAGGTGCAGCAGCAGATTTTTCATCGAAAATAGTCCAGCAGTGATTCCCAATAAAAATTCAAGTGAAACTCAAAGGGAATCTACTGATAAGCAAGAGTTAATGCTGATAAAAATTTCGTGGAAAGAAATAACATCAATAGGTTTCGGCAAAATCAAAGATCACAAAGAAGTGCGGTAGCAGATTTTTATGTCTAAACTGCAGCAGCTTGGACATAAAAGACAAGCGGGTTATCTTGATGATTTTTTGACAAAAACAAAGGGAGATCTGAGGATAGGAGTTATAAAGCTATGGTAGAAATTTTGTAGCAATTCAATCAGTAAAAACACAACAGCAAATCAAACAGTAAGGGGTGTGCGGTTGGAATTCTGCGACGTAACTTTCATCGTAAAGATGGAAACTTTACGATGAAAATTTTATGCAGCAATATGGGAATAATTTTTTTGAGTTTTTGGATTAAGGATAACTAAATTGTAGTAGTAGTAAGGTAGAAAACCAGAACATTTGCAATTCATGGGGAGATCAAAGGATGATCTGCAATAATGGAGATGATGGTGGAATTCAATGATGATCTTCAAGTGATTGTGGGAATTACTTTGGATGGTTGTAGGGGGCTGATGGATGGCTATGGAAGGGTAGCAAGACGCCAAGAACGTCGCTTTGATACCAAGTGTTAGAACCCTTACGGATTCTAAACTTGGGGTGATCTCTATAGGGGATCGGCCTCCTTGGAACTCTTTAAGGGTTCCTCCCTCCTTGGTACTCAAGCCATTGGCTAAAGAAAGATTGATCTATTCATGATAAAACAGGGGAGAATATAAGGCTATTTATAGGGCTTCTAAACCCCAACTCCTAATATGACTCCTACTCAAGACTCCTACTTCTAACAACTCCTAATGCAACTCTAAGTAGAAACTCCTACCAAGACTCCTCTTCCCCTCAACTCCTAACCCCTAGCCAACTCTTAACCATGATATGGCTTGTGGCTTTAGGGGTCTCCAACTCCTAAAACTTCTCTAAGAAGCAACCTCTAACCTAATCCTAATCCCCTCCTCAACCAACCCCTCTTTAACTAGGATAAGGGGTGGTTAATTAGGGTGGCATGCATCCTACTCTTTCCTTAAAATATCTTCTTCTCCCATCTAATCCTAACCTAGCCGGCCTCCTTGCTTCTTTATTAGGGGTCGGCTAGATAGGATTTACATGAATACCCTTAGGATTTACATAATTACCCTTAGGATTTGCATAATTACCCTCTTTAATGAAACTAAATTAGGACTCTCCTAGCTAGAGTCCTAACACATAACATCAGTGGGCTTATTCGAAGCCAACTTGAAGGCTTTCGAGATGTATTTGGATGCTAAATTATGCACTCTCTTCGAGGAGTTTGGATTGGGTCAATCATCGAGCCCAATAAAATCACAATGTGGTGCAAATTTAGATTGTAAAAAGAACCCATCGGTGATAAGAAGCAAGGATAAGACACGACAGCCCTACACCTCGACGACATCGATCTCCTTTGCACAACTTCAAAAAGGGCATCTCAATCAAGATGCTTAGAGCATGAGAGCCACATTCCAACCAAAAGCATATAAACCTTTAGCACCAATCAATTATAAGAACCTTGACGAAGAACTAGCGATGATCCGTCAAACCTCCACCATCCAAGAGTACCAAACCAGGTTTGAAAGGTTATCTAATCAAACATATGATTGGTCTGAAAAATAGATATTGAGGACTTTCATTGAGGGCTTAAAACTAGAGATTCGGAAAGAAGTTAAAGCATGAAAGTCATACACACTTAAGGCATCCATCTCCTTCGCACTACATCAAGAGGAGCGATTGAACTATGAAGCCCGGAGGACTAGGGTCGCTTCTCGACCAGCGGCACCAAAGCTTTCACCTCCTCCTACTATCAACTGACCCCCACACCGAAGAAATTAACAAGAGAAGACTCTCATGATGGATCGACAAAGGGTCTGAATAGGCGTTGTAATAAACTATGGAGCCTAGAACACCATTGTAAAAAGTAGAGACCTCTGATGATTATGCCCACTAAATAACCCAAACTTGAAGATACGACTCTTGAGCCCAAGGAGAAGGATATACCACAACTGGCCACCCGCACGGTCTCTACCTTAGCCGGCTACACAAACCCGCATAAATTGAAGATCGAAGGGTTTCTTAAGCAGTAGCCTGTCATCGTCCTTGTCGACATAGGGAGTATACACAACTTCATGAGCGACAAGATTGCTGCCTATTTGATGCTCCAAAAAAAAGATTGCAATGGGTTCAAAGTCAAGGTATCTAATGGCCAATTTCTGAAGTGCAACAAGATGTGGTCGTGGCTAAAACTGATTCTACAAGGTCAAGACATAGTTGCTAATTTTTTCCTCCTCCCTCTCAATGATTTTGATATAGTGCTCGGCATTGATTGGTTATGCGCACTGGGAGATGTTTTCTGAAATTTTTTGAAGCAAACTATGAAATTTTTCAGTAAAAGAAAACAAGTAGTGCTACGAGGGAGCCAAGCGACTACAACCACAATACAACACTTGGAGAGGGTACCAAAAGAAGAATCCAACCGCTCCTCAATTCAAATTTAAGAGTTTCAGGAGATGAAGTCAAAGGAGATTGAAGATAAAATTCTCTCTCACATAGCTCACTAAAATTTTGGGCGCCCCACCAAACCAAGTCGACTACCTCCTCTAAAACTGCTCGACCCCCCTATGCTGAACTGGTTAAAACTTCTACCAACTGTTGCTCGGTCAGATTGCTACCCACAAAAGATCAAAGATAAGAGGGTTGCCCAAGAGATGACAGAGACACAGATTGTTCAATCATACTTATTTCCTGCTACGACACATCTCTACATCCATTTCCCCAAGGATAAGTTACTTCTGAAGTGTTACATCTCGTCGAACTCACCATGGTTGCTGATGTAGTACTTCTAGATCTCAGGTGACTTCCATGACTTTCCTAAGGATCAAACCATGATGCTCAAAGACCTCCTTGATGATGACCCTTGATCTATGGCCAAGACTTGAAAATAATGAGCCCCTCCAGTGGCGAAATCAGAATAAGAGAAGGATCATTCGCATATCTCAACAAAACATGAAGAAAGATACACCACCTTGGTTGAGTGGAACTATAGCCCTCACAACCATGATATTGTCCCCACCAAGTCGTGGCCAGATGTTTATGATTGGAGCAGACACATCCAGAGTTGGGATCAACATCACCCTTATGCAAGATGGTCGACTCCTATTTCACACTGAGGCTTCCTCCACACTCCACACAAGGTTTTTAAAGGGGATACTCATTGCTACCAATTTAAAATTTGGTTGGATACAGGTCCATGGCATGAAAGAGGAGTAAGCCTAGCAGAATTGTAATCCATGATCACGCTAGATTGTGCTCTCATCATCCTGAACCATACAAAACAACAGTCACCATTCTAGAAGAAAGATTGGCTATTACTAAAGACTAACCACATGGCAGCACATGCAAAGAAGAAATGGCCTCCCGATAAACTGCAGAATGGATGAAAAATTGAAGATCAAGTTATCCTATACCTTCAGCCCGATCAGCAGAAAACTCGAGCCTTAATGAAGTGGTCTCCTTATTTCTTTGGGCCTTACAAAATTGGGGATCACATTGGGGCCCTAACCTGGAGATCAAATCCGCACACCAGATTAAGATTACAGTTGATCCTCCGGGTATCCCACCTTAAATAAAAATTTAAATAAGATGACTCAGCCTAAATCCTTCCAACTGACACCCAAACTAGTGAGGATGCCAAAGTTTAGTTGATGATAGCATGCGAATCATATGAGGAGCTGAAGACCCGGTTCCTAAAGTTTATGGATCCTCAGCCTTGAGGACAATGTTGATTCAAATAGGGTGGGCTTGATAGGACTCCAGCAGGGTTGAGCCCTAATCACCCTAGAAGTAATTAATAAGAACCTTGTGAGATTGTAATAAAATCTCACCTAGTCACTTATATCCAATAAAGAAGTGTGACTAGGGTTTATTTTGAGGTCTTAGGGCTTCCTAGCCGTCACCCCCCTTACTAGGCTAGTCAGCTAGGGTTTCTAATAGAGGGGTGTGGCTTGTCCAGCCATTTAGGCCGTCGCCCCATTTATTTAGACATGGTAGCTATAGGAGGGGCAAAAGGGAGAATTCACTTAGGAAGCACCCCCCTAGGGCTAGGGTTTTGAACCCTATATAAGCTGTAGCCTCTACCTCTTTTCATTAAGCAAGATCAATCTACAATTCAACCATATGGCCGACTACTAGGAGGGAGGAACCCCTATAGTGTTCTAAGGGTTGATCCCCCTTAAAGATCAAAATCTAGAGAGCTCCTTCTGAGGTTCTATCAACCTTCTATTGCAATGACACTTTATCTCTAAAAGCTTTATCTCTTTGTCTGTAGGTATAAACTCTTCCTGAAGTGCCACGTCCAGTCGAACCAGCTATGGCTTCTGAAGCAGCACTCCCAGATCTTGGGCTACTTCCATGACTTCTCCAAGGAGCGGACCATAATGCTTAAAGTCTTCCCTGATGATGACCATCGATCCATAGCTCACGACCGCAAGAAGATTGAGTCCCTCTAGTGATAGTACCAGCATGGAATCTGTGACACCAAACCTTATTGGATGGAGATCAAAATTATAAAGGAACAAGAAGGCATCCACACGTCCACCGTCTGCAGGATCCTCACAGTCATGATGCCATCTACATCAGTGCTAGCATTACCCGATCATGGCAATGTGTTCATAAATGGAGTAGACATATCAGGAATTAGGATCGACACCACCCTCATGCAAGATGGCCGACTCCTAATATGCACCGAGGCTCTCCCTACATTTCACACGATGCTTTTGATCTGTAAAGGGATACTAATTGCTGCTGAATTTGAGGTTAGGCATGATACAGGTCAACAACACAAAGGAGATATAAAAATAAGCTTAGTAAAATTCTAGCTCCTACCCTCCTCGAACTCAGAATGGGCTCACACCACCAGGGACCTTATAAAAGGGGAGTTATTATTCCAAAAGAAGGCTTGGTTACTATTAAAGAACAACAAAGTGGCAGCCCATGCAAGAAAGAAACAACACTCGGACAAATACCAAAGCAGATGAAAGTTTACTGTTGAATATTGAGTTTCCTTTCATCTCCAGCCCTACCAGCAGAAAATTCGAGCCTTAAGGAAGTGGTCCCCTTGCTACTTTGGCCCTTACAAAATTGGGGATCACAATGGAGTCGTGACTTATGGATAATATCAGTACATCAATTTAAAAATACAATTGATCCTCCAAGTATCTCACTATAAATGGAAGTTTAGAAAGGATGACTCCACCCAGATCCATCCACCCGACATCCTAACTGATGAGAAGGTTCAAGTTAAGCTGATGATCGTATGGGATCGCAGGATCATGGTACACTACCGTCTAGATACTACTCCCCTTGATGGAGAGATACAAGACAATGCTGGACCGCCGGACCACAGTGCGCGAACCTTAGATACCACAAGGAAGCTTCAAGGTGAATTGCAAATTATGACTCAAAGTTCATGGAGCCTCAACCTTGAGGACAAGGCTGATTTGAAGAGGGTGGGTCTTTAGGACCCTAGCAAAGTCGGGTCCTAATCGATTAAGTCGAGTCCTTAGATTGGGTCTTGTTGGCCCACCTAGATTGACATTAGGTCAGCTAGGAGGAGATTTGAGTCCATTATAATAAATCTATTCAAATCCTAGTAAGATTAGGATTCAGCTGAAGTGGAGTCTGGTTATGAGTCAGAGTTGGATACGGGTTGGAGTTAACTAAGTCAAGCTTGTAACCGACCTAATTGGCTACCCACTTTGATAAAAGGAAGAGTTTCATTCAGTTAGGACTCTCTCAAGGGTTGATTAGGAGTTGGAGTCTTAGTTTGCTTTGGAGTAGGAGTTGCTTCTTAGAGTTAAAGTTGGAGTTGTTAGAAGTAGGAATCTTGAGTAGGAGTCCTATTACGAGTTAGAGTTTAGAAGCCCTATAAATAGCCTTGCAATCAACTACTTTTCATCATCAATAGATTAATTATATTTTAGCCATAGTGCAGAAAAATCAAGGAAGAAGGAACCCCTATAGAGTTCCAAGGAGGCCGATCCCCTATAGAGATCAACCCAAGCTTAGAGTCCGCAAGGGTTCTAACAGTTTCCCTTTGCTGAAAAATTTCATGATTAGCTTTAAAAAATTTCATGATTAGCTTTAAAAAATTATATGAAACATCACCTATCATGGATAACCATTCAATGTCAAGCACTACTTCATAATCGCCGAGTGGGAAGAGGAAAAAGTTAGCAATGATCTTTTGGCTCTATAGAAACAATTTCACCCGTGAGCACTTTTGGTTGCACTTCAGGATTCGGCCATCAGCTATCTTGACATTGAATCTTCTGCAATCTTTATTTTGGAGCATCAATCGGGCAGCAACCTTGTTATTCATAAAGTTGTTGGTGATCCTGGACTCGATGAGGATAGTGACGGGCCATTGCTTAAGGAATCCTTCAACTTTCATTGTTTGCAGGTTCGCATAGCTGGCTAGAGTGTGAGTTGTGCAATCGGTTAGCTACAAGTCCTCCTTCATGTTCTCCTCATGCTTTAGGTCCTCCTATTCATGTTTATATTCTTCATTGGGTTCGATCATGAGAAGTCTCCCCTTTTTGTAATGGTAGTCACGACTCCACAACTCGTCGTAGTGCCAGTATAAGCCCTTCATTGATCTATCATGAAGTTCTTCTCTCGATAACTTCTTCGGCTGAGATGGTCAGCTGGTGGTAGATGGGACCGAGGGTTTCTGTGCTACTAGTTGTGTGATTAATTTGGTCCTCTAATATTCTTGGTTCAGTCGTTCTTCCTATAGACGCACCAAAGAGATAGCCGCCATTAGCATTTAGGCTATCGCGCTTTGACTTCTCCTCGAATCTCCGGCTTTAGCCCCTCGATGAAAGTCCCTGATAGTTGTTTTTCTGACTAGTCCCTTGCTTGGTTAGAGATTCTTTCAAACATGGTCCGGTACTCTTGAACTATGGAGGTCTGATGGATTTTTGCAAGTTGATCGTTGATGTCATTATAGTCGGACAGTCCAAAGCGGCGTAGCAACCCGCTCTTGAATTGCCTCCATGTTAGGACTCCGTGGGTGTGCTTGTACCAATCATACCATTGAATAGCTTCTCTTCCTAGATGGATGACAGCAATATCGACCATAGAAGCCTCAGGGGTCCTGTGATAGTGGAAGTATCGCTCCACGTGCAAAATTCACCCGGTCAAGTCTTTGTCTTCCCATTGAGAGAAGTCCTACCTTGTGCGTAGGCATGATGAGTCTATCGCTTGTTCCTTTTTCTCTGGAGGGTTCTCCTTACGATCTAGACTCTCACCTTATTGCTATCTTCTTGGGCTCGGTGATCGGTCCAATCTAAACTATGGGAAGAGAGCGCATAGTCTATCCTCTATACACATCTCGAAGGCCTTCAACTTGGCACCGATCAAATCTACCAATGCCATAGTGTAAGACTCCAGATCTATAATGTCAAGGTCCTCCCTTTACTGTCTAGTTAAGAGTAGGGATTGGTTGGATGGCTAGGTGGTCGAAAGAGATGATATATCATAAGTAGACGGCCGCGGTTTGGGGCTAATAGGTTGCTATTTTTTTGTTGCTATTGGGGCTGTGGTTTGGAGCTATTGTAGGGGTCGTATATGAGGGTTTAGTCATAGAGGTTTAGGGTTAGAGGGGTGGCTTAGGGTTGCTATTAATGGCAGCAATCGGATTGGTAGGGATTTATGGCCGAAAGGGTAATGGATCAAGGTTGCGATTTTGGATTGATAGTTTGCGGTTTAGGTTGTTGTTGGTGTTGCAGTTTAAGGGGGTTGTGGGGGCTAGAAAGGGTTTTAGTGGTAGTGGTTTGAGGCTAGAAAGGAACGTTTAGGGTTGCTGTTGGGGGTAGCAACCAGTTTGGTGTGGTTACAGCAAGAAGTGCCCTAGAATAAGACTGTGGTAGGCTACTGTTTGGGCTGCTATTTGGGTTGATTGTAGAGATTAACAATGAGATATGATGGCTGCATCTTAAGACTAAAAAGGTGCCTTAGGGTTGATGTTGGTGGCAGTAACAAATTTGGCAGAGATAAGACGTATATGCAGCAAGAAACATCGAAAAATATGGCAATAGAATTTTTCATCGAAAGACAGCAATTTTACGACGAAAATTTCAGCAATATTATAGCAGTATTTTAAGGAATATGGTAGCACAAAATCAACAATGATATCAACAATACAGATGATAGCAAATATGGCAGCAAGATCGGATGCTCCTGATGCTATAGTAGAATTTTACGTCGAAGAACAATAGTTTGACGAAAAGTTTTTAATGGTTATGTCCAGGATTTAAAGGAGCATTTAAAGAGAAACCACTAATAAAAAAAGCCAACCCGATGCAAAATATGGAGAAGAATTTGATAGCAAAATATTGGCAAAAAGATCGGTGATATAGCAGCAAGTATGCGGCTAAAATCTTGTAGAAACTTTTATCGTAAAGATAATAACTTTCAATGATAAGTTTTTGCAGTGAGATTGCAAAAGATCACAGCAATGAATATATGATGATGAAGGCTAGATCAATGTAAACTATTGAAGAAAATATGGCAATAAAATATAGCAGTAAATTTTTGATGAGAAACACGACAGCAAAGTGGTATGCGGTCGAAAACCGCATTAATAACGGAGATCGTTGCAGCAGTTTTTTGCAACAAGATAGAGGTAACTATTTTTTTGATTTTTTTGGATAAATAAATTGCAGTAGTAGTAAGGTAGATACCAGAACCTGATGCAATTTTGGTGGATGTTGCATAGATGTTTTTGCGACAACGGTGATGACAGCGGAGTCGACGATGATCACAGCAATTATGGGAATTCCTTAGGATATGGTGGATGGTTGTGGAAGGGCAGTGAGGTGCCAAGAACATTGCTTTGATACCAAGTGCTAGAACCCTTGCAGATTCTAAGCTTGGAGTTGATCTCTATAGGGGATCGGCCCTCCTAAAACATTCTAGGGGTTCTCTCCTCCAAGGTATTCGACACAAGGCTAAAGAAAAGATTGATCTATTCAATGTTGAATCTCAAATTTTGATGATGAGATCAATTGATGAGTGTTTGTCTAACATGTGTGTTAGAGAAAAAAATTACAAGTCTAACTATGACAGGAGCAATGGAGTTACAACTAGATAATGGGCCAAGATCAAGCTTGGGCATCGGGCCAGGTTCGGATGATGCAGTGGAATCTCGCTGAAGTTCGCTAGGAGATTCGCCGAAGGGATCAGGAAGCTCGCTGGGAACACGTCGGGAGATCACCGGAAGAAGACCGGAAGACTCACCACAAGAATGTCGGAGGCTATTGGATTGGCAGGAGTTAGGTCTTGGTTAGCTTGTTGGTCATTAAGTGTTGTAATCATTGAGTCATAGTTAGGAATTGAGTCATAATTGAGTTGGATTTGGATGAAATCCAAATCAACTCAATAAAGCAACTGGGTCCACTATACGGTTTGGTTAGGCTTAGGTTGAACTCAATTAGTTGACCAAGGGAATGGTCAACTGATGGTTCAAGCCAGAATTCGAAAAGTGGAGGGAACCACTTTTGTGAAAATTCCAACGGGTAAATCGTCGGTGAGCGGTGGGTGTACCACCGCCACCCAGGCTTTCGAGCGGTTGACGGTGACTGACCCGCTCAGACTGGGCGGTTAAACCAACCATACCCAGGAATCTAGGTACTTTCGATGGTTTACTCGCTCAGGACCGGCGGGTAAACCACCCGTACCCTGATGTTCGGGCAGCTAAGTCGCCCAGGTCGGCGGGTAAACTACCTATACCCAATTTTTCCAGGTATGTTTGATTTTTGGCTCCAAAAATCTGAAGCCACTTGGGGCCTATAAATACCCCATGTTTTCTTGCATTCTACATAATAATTCTGGGGATTATATTTTGTGATAAAATTATATGTGATTTGTAAGAAAAAGAAAAAGGGAAGGGAGAGAGAGCTTAGAGTAGAAAATTCTCAAGTCTCCCTTATAAGCTCAAGTGTATGGGTTTGGTCTTCACCCAAAGATGACCGGTAGTGGACGCCGGTGTGCCTCAAGAAGGAGGACTCGGGAGTGGCCATAGGCCGTTAGTGCCGAACCACTATAAAAATTGTGAGTTCATCTTTTGCTTTGCTTATTAACGCTTCCAATCTTGTTTACTCTTTGAAAGCAAACATTTCATTTACGAAGTTTCTTATCGGATTTCCTTACTCCTTCTTAAGTAATTAGTAAGTAAGTAACTTAACAATCTTCTTATCGTTCACTTGCTTTATTTGAACAACAAGCTTTGGATCTTCCTATTTTTCTTAAAGTCGAAATATTTTTTTTTAAAATGAAAAACTTACACTTGGACTAATTCACCTCCCCCCCCTTCTCTTAGTGCCAATTGACCCTAACAATTGGTATCAGAGCGAGGTAGTTACTCATTGGATTAACACCCACTTGAGTAAATGGCTTATTTTGGCATGAATGAGAGATATTCCATCTCACGTCCTCCCATGTTCAACGGGACGAACTACACATATTGGAAGGCTCATATGCTAATTTTTCTTATCTCTTTAGACCTTGATTTATGGAACATAGTAGAAAATAGATTTGAAAAATCTTCCAATCCAATGAATCAGTGGAAAGATCTGGAAAGGAAATGTTTTTCTTTAAATGCAAAGGCTATGAATGCCTTATTTTGCACTCTTGACAAAACCGAGTGTAATCAAGTTTTCATTTGTGAATCGACTTTCGATATTTGGCACATACTAGAAATCACACATGAGGGGACTAATAGAGTAAAAGAATCAAAGATAAATATTTTGATTCATAACTATGAGTTATTTCGAATTAAACCAAGTAAATCCATTGGAGACATGTACACCCATTTCACGGATGTCGTCAATGGCCTTAAAGCACTTGGAAAATATTTTTTGAATTTTAAATTGGTTAGTAAAATTTTGAGATCTTTATCTAAAAATTGGAATCCTAAAGTAACCGCTATTCAAGAGGCCAAAAACTTAAATAACTTATCTCTTGAAGAATTGATTAGCTCTCTTATGACATATGAACTAAATTGTAAAGCTTATAATGAGCTTGATGAACCCCTTCCAAAGAATAGGAAGGATATAGCACTTCGGACAACAAATGACTCTTCGAGTGAAACCTCGAGTGATAAGGACCATGATATTACTTTGTTATCAAGAAATTTTATAAAAAGAAATAAGAACTATAAAAATAAAAATGAACTGAAGAAGGGCAATGTCATATGCTATGAATGCAAAAAAATCAGGACATTTCAAAAATGAACGTCCTCACTTGAAGAAGAAGCCAACACATAAGAAGAAAGCACTTTCGACTACTTGGGATGATTCAAGCTCTTCAGATGAAGAAGACAACTCCAAAGAAGAAGTGGCTAATTATGTTTTAATGGCGATCGAAGATAAGGTTAATGAATCTTTAAATATTTTTTTTAGAATTATTAAATATGTTTCATGATTTATTCAATGAGTTTACAAAACTTAGCAAGTCTTTTAAGTTGCTTAAAATTGATCATGATTTGTTAATTAAAAGACTTGATGAAATGCATGATTCATTAGTTTCGCATAAACCATGTTATAAATGTGATATGCTAGATAATGTTAAAGAAGAAAATATCATGCTTAAAACTATATTAGAAAATTTTGAAATAGGGAACAAATCCCTAAATATGATCCTCATAAATAAGGGTCATACTAATAGAAAAAATGGCATAGGCTTTATTGGTAATGTCCAACAAAAGCCAACCATGTTTGTAAGAGGACCTACATTAAACATACCACCAAGAATCATGTGTAATTTTTATGGTAAACTAGGACATAAGGCAAACAAATGCCTATTTAGAAAATATAGTCCACATCAACTTGTATGGGTTCCAAAGAAAACTTTATACAATAAAAATCAAATAGAAAAGAAAGAAAGAGTTTTTTATGAAGGACCCAATATAAAATGGGTGCCTAAATCAAATATATCATTCTTGTAGGTTTGTCTCCAAATTAAAGCTAGGAGCACCAAATGGTATCTTGATAGTGGATGCTCAAGGCATATGACCGGAGATCCATCTTATTTTTCTAAACTCACTAGCTTATGTGAAGGAGTGGTTACCTTCAGAGACAACAACAAGGGTCAAATCATTGGTAAATGAACAATAGGTAACACATCAAACCTCTTGATTAAAGATGTGTTATTTGTTGATAGCTTAAAACATAACTTGCTTAGCATTAGTCAATTATGTGTTAAATTTTAACCTAATGCTTGCATAATTGAATTGCCATATAAAAACAAATCCTTGATTGCCTTGTGAAACAACAATGTATACACCATAGATATTGAAAAATTTTATGATGAAACTTATTTTTCGGCTTTGAATGATGATGTTTGGACTTTTCACAAAAAATTAGGTCATGCTAGCATGAAACTTTTAAACCAAATCTCTACCAAGGAACTAGTAAGAGGTTTACCTAATCTTAAGTTTATCAAAGACAAAGTATGTGACACTTGTCAATTAGGAAAATAAATAAAGAGTAGCTTTAAGTTGAAAAATCAAATTAGCACCTCTAGACCACTTCAATTGATCCATATGTATCTATTTGGACCAATTGACATTACAAGTTTCGGTGGTAGCAAATATGTATTTGTTTTAGTGGATGACTTTAGTAGATATAATTGGACCTATTTCTTAGCACATAAAAGTGATACATTTAAATATTTTACAAAATTTTGTAAAGTTGTTCAAAATGAAAAAGGATACATGATTTCTTCAATACGAAATGATTATAGTGGAGAATTTTAAAATAATAATTTTTAAAAATTTTATGTTTCAAATGGATATATCCATAACTTCTCTACTCCACGAAATCCACAATAAAATGGAGTAGTAGAAAGAAAACATAGGAGCTTACATGAAATGGCTAGAACAATATTGAATGAACATAATCTTCCCAAATATTTTTGGGCTGAAGCCATTAATACGACATGCTATATTTTAAATAGGATTCTAGTAAGACCATTACTCACTAAAACTCCTTATGAGTTATGGAATGGTATAAAGCCCAATATTTCTTATTTTAAAATATTTAGTTACAAATATTTTATTTTGAATGAAAATGATGCTTTGGGTAAATTTGATGCAAAATCCGATGAAGGCATTTTTCTAGGTTATTCTTCTATTTCAAAAGATTATCGTGTTTTTAATAAAAGAACATTAGTAATAGAAGAATCTATTTATGTTATTTTTAATGAGCTTTTCAAATTTAAGAATATTGATTTTGATGATAAAATTAATTTTGATACTTTGAATTTAAAATATAACACTCCTAAAAGTAATTTGGATGTATCTACTTCCAATACCTTACCCAAGGAATGGAAGTATATGAATGATCATTTTAAGGAGCTTATAATAGGAGAAACATCAAAAGGAATTCAAACTCGGTCTTCCTTTAGAATTTTTTGTGTAAATGTCACGTTTATTTCTCAAATCAAGCCAAAGTGTATTGATGAGGCCCTAAGAGATGATTCTTAGGTTAATGCAATACATGAAGAGCTTCATCAATTTGAGAGAAATGAGGTATGAGAGCTTGTTCCTAGATCTAATGATCATTTAGTGATTGGTACTAAATGTGTATTTAGAAACAAGCAAGATGAAATTGGTATCATGGTTAGAAATAAGGCTAGATTAGTTGCCAAAGCTTTCAACTAAGAAGAAGGAATTGATCATGATGAAACCTTCACTCCCGTGGCTAGACTTGAAGCCATAAGGATGCTCCTTGCCTTTGATTCTTTTAAAAATTTTAAGTTGTTTCAAATGGATGTTAAAAGTGCTTTTCTAAATGGTTTTATTTATGAAGAAGTGTATGTTGAACAACCCCCGGCTTTAAAAATAATCTTCTTCCTAATCATATTTTCAAACTTACAAAAGCTCTCTATGATTAAAACAAGACCCTCGGGCTTGGTATGAAAGACTTAGTTCTTTTCTTATTTTAAATAAATTTTTAAAAGGTAAGATTGATACCATATTATTTTTTAAGTATTTTAAACATGATTTACTTATTATTCAAATTTATGTTGATGATATCATTTTTGGATCTACAAATGAATCTTTATGTAAGTATTTTGCTAAAGAAATGAGTCAAGAATTTGAAATAAGTCTAATGGGTGAGTTAACATTCTTCTTAGGATTATAAATAAAATAACTTGATGATGTTATTTTTATTAGTCAAAATATGTACACATTGAACTTGATAAAATGATTTGGGATGGAAAATGCTAAAGTATTAAATATTCCCATAAGCACATCTACAAAGTTGGACTTAGATAGTGATGGAAAAAACTTTGATCAAAAAACTTATAAAGGTATGATAGAAAGTTTATTATACTTAACTGCTATAAAACCGGATATTATGTTTAGTGTTGGATTGTGTGCAAGGTATCAATCTAACCCAAAACTCTCTCATTTGAATCCAAAATAATCTCACTTTAAAGTAATTAAAAGGATTTTTAGATATTTAAAAGGAACTCCTAATCTAGGATTATGGTATTCAAAATCTAAAAATTTGAATTGATTACTTATATCGATGCTGACTTTGTTGGATGTAGAATAGATAGGAAAAGCATTTCTGGAACATATCAACTCCTAGGTCATGCACTTATTTCTTGGTCTTCCAAGAAATAAAATTTTGTTGCATTATCTACAGCCGAGGCTGAATATATAGTAGCGGGTGCATATTATGCACAAGTTATTTGAATGAAAAATACTTTAGAAGACTATGAACTTTACTTGAAAAATATTTCTATAAAATGTAATAGCATTAGTGCAATATGTTTAACAAAGAATCTCATTCAACACTCTAGAACTAAATATATTGATATTGGATATTATTTTATTAGAGATCATGTTAATAATCATGATAATATATTTAGATTCTGTTAATACAAAATATCAATTAGTAGATATTTTTATAAAATTATTGAATGAGAAATAATTTGATTTTATTATAAGAGAATTAGGTATGTTAATCTCCCAAATGCATAAATCCTTCTTATACATTTTTTTCGGATTATTATCTTGATTTCTCGATTTTCATGAATTGAGTTTTCTTTTTTAATTAAGATGGTTTGCTATTTACAAAAGATTTGTCAAAAATGACTCATGGTCTTTCGATATTCATGATTTGATCCTTAATTTTTTTTATATAATTAAAATATTGATGTAAATTTTTGCACCATTGAATCCTTCCCTCCATTCTTTTTATATAATAACAAAGGGGAAAAGCAAATTATTGCTACCTTGCACATCTCAAGAGAAGCAAAAATAGCTAACTTGCATATCTCAAAAAATTGCTAACTTACATGTTTCAAAAACTAGTTAATTACACTTCTCTTTTTTGTTGATAACAAAAGGAGAGAAGTTACGATGAAGATATGAAATTTTATGTCTTAGAATTATGCATGTTATAACAAAACTTGATTATTTGAAATTATACATGTAATACTCATGATTTTATGATGCATGCTATGATGTGAAAGTCATTGTTTCAACTTGAATTCAAAGGTTATCAAATTTTTTTCAATTCGAGTTATCTTTATTTTGATATGGCATATAGATAGGGGGAGTTTAGTTAAAATTCCATTATCAATTAGTTGTCATCATAAAAAAAGATGAGATTGTTGAATCTCAGATTTTGATGATGAAATCAATTGATGAAGTTATGATCTAATGAGCGTTTAAGTGACGCAGGACTAACTTTGATCATGAAAAGATAAATCGATTAAAGCAGGTGAATCAAACATTGAGCCAGAGTGGATATGTTAGAGATTAGACGTCGGGCAGGAGGATTGGTCGACGTGCCAAAAGATAGACTTCGTGTCATGAGATCTGGCATCGGGTCGGAAGAATCGGACATTGCGCTAAGATTAGATGTTGTGGGAGTCAATATGTCGATGGATCGGGCAATACGTCGAAGGAGAGGATGATGCGTTGAAGGTTCGGATGAAGTGTCGGATGAACCAATAACATGTCGAACAACATAGGATTCTTTTTTTATAATCGTTATGTCTTAATTGCATAGGTTAGGTCTCAATTGAGTTAGCTTTTGGTGTAACCATGCTAACTCAATTAAGGGCTCATTGGGCCTTAACTGGGACTGATTTGGGCTCATTGGGAGGCACATTCAGTGACCCATAGTTGGGTTAGGTGGTGGCATCGCCCGACTAGGTGGTGGAACCGCCTATGAGCTGGCAACACGGTCTCCCATGTTGTCAAGCGGTAGTACCACCCAAATAGGGCGGTGGTATCGCCAATAATTAATACTACAAGGGTGGTACCACCTAGGGTGGTGATAGTACCATCAGAGCCCGATCTCCCAGGCTCTGATAGGTGATAGTATCGCCTAAGATGGACGGTGGTACTGCCGGTATCCTAAAAACCTAGAAATTTTAAATTTTGACTCCATTTTTTAAACCATTCGGGACCTATAAGTACCCCAATTATTCTTACTTAAGGATGCAAGAAAAGTGAGCAAACTTTATGATTGAAAGTGTTGTAAAGCTCTAAATGTTGAGAGTTCTCCTTCTCTTGATGTTTAGGTTTCATTCTAAGGGAGGTGTGAGACTTGTAAAGGTTCTCTCCTAAACATATGAAAATGAGAAAAGAGTTGTAAGGGTAGTTGATCTTCACTCATTGAAAGAAGATAGTTAATGAAAGCTGGTAGCCTCAACCAAGGAGAAATCGAGAGTGGATGTACGTCATGATGACCGAACACTATAAATCTAGTATGCTCTTTACCTTTGTGCTTCTTATTCTTATTGCTTACTAATTTAGTAGCTCATTATTTTTACTCACTTTTCAAGCCAAAATGTATTTTCGATACGGTTTTATTGAATGATTTTTTGATATAATTTTTTCAAAGCACTAATTCATCCCCAACCCACCACCACCACGCCCCCACCCGCTCCCTCACCCCCCCCCCCCCCCCCCCCCCCCCAAAATACGATCCTAACACAATAGCCTAGGGGTACTCACTTAATTTTTAGGTTTAAAGCTACTCTTTATTTGTTTTCTTAGTTGTGTACATCATAAATTTTATCTTTGACAAATTTAATTCTGGGTATTCCTCTTATATGTTATTTAGTTTCGATTTATGAGATTAATTGTATACTTGTATGACCTAACCTCCTATGCCAAAGCTATGCAGCATCGTTTAAAATCAAAAAATAAATTTTGTCATCATCATCGTCACTTGAGTTTTCTCTCAAGTGGTCTTCCTTAGTTCTAAGTGATGTCCTTCCTGTTCTTTGGAAGGTTATTCTCGAGTTCATCGTGTGTTATATATGTCATTTCATAAGTCATCAAAGATCCAATTAGTTCTTCAAGCGAAAAATTATTTATGTCATTTGCTTCTTGTATTGTCGTTACTTTAGGATCCCAACTTTTAGGAAGGGGTCTTAATATTTTGTTAACAAGTTCAAAATTAGAAAAACTTTTACCAAGCGCTTTTAGACCATTGACGGCATTCGTAAAATCAGTGTACATGTCTCCTATGGTCTCACTTGTTTTAATGTGAAACAACTCATAGCTATACACTAAAAGATTAATTTTTGACTCTTTGACTCGACTAGTGCATTCGTGTGTGACTTCAAGTGTATGTCAAATCTCATGCATAGTTTCGCATATAGAAACCCGATTAAATTCATTTTATCAAGAACATAAAATAAAACATTCATCGCTTTAGCATTCAAAGAGAAAGTCTTCTTTTCTGAATCATTCCATTCGTTCATCGGTTTGGAAGACTTTTCAAAACCGCTTTCAATAATATGTTATAATTCAAAATCCATAGAAAGTAAAAAAATTCTCATTCGAGTTTTTCAATTTATGTAATCCGTCTCATTGAACATGGGAGGATGAGTGATAGAAAGTCCCTCTTGGTTGCTAATAAAAGTCATCGCTTTTGGATTTTAAGCCAAATAGAGAGAAAACGTGGCTCTGAGACCAATTGTTAGGATCAAAGCGACACTAAGAGGGGGGTGAATTAGTGCTGATGAAAAATCTTCGTCGATTTGATAATTTTGCTCAATGAAAAATCATATCGGAAATGCGTTTAAGTCTAGAGAGGTTTATAATAGTGCAAGCAAAGATAATAGATAGTTAAATAACAGAGCAATGAAGTTAAAGAGCAATGAGAGAAAACAAATCGATTTTATAGTGGTTCGGTCTTGTGACCTACGTCCACTTCCTGATTCCTCCTCCGTTAAGACCACCGGCTTCCACTATTGATCTTCCTTCAATGGGTGAAGATCAACTACCCTCTTACAACTCTATTCTCCTTTTATAGGTTTAGGAGATAACCTTTACAAGACTCAAAACTCTCTCTTAAAAAAAAATTACACAAGATTAAATGAGGAGAAGCTCTCAATTATAACAGTGTTTTCATGATATTTTTGCTCTTAATTACTTACATACCTCAGGCAAGAAGGGGTAGGGTATTTATAGGCCCTAAATGGCTTCGAAAGTGGAGCCAAAAATCAATTTTTAAGTGATCCTGAGGTGCTAGTCTCGAAGACTGCGTTCTGGGCGGTTCAGTCGCCTAACACAGTCTAGGAGATTGTTCTGGGTGGTTCAACCGCTTAGTCTATGCTGTTTAACCGCCTAACACACCTTCGAAAACTGTGTCATCTTGGAGACTGTGTCTTCGAAGATCGTGCCTTATCTGACCTTGGGTTACTGAAATGACTTTTATAATGAGTCCAAATCAGTCCCAATTAAGGCCTAATTACCTCTTAATTGAGTTAGTAAAACTAACTCTCATTACGATGCTAACTACGACACTCAACGTACAATGTTCATTTTCCGATCGTCTCTTCGGTAAACTCCCGGCATCTTGCCGATGAACCCCCGGCGAGCTCCCGATTTCCTTCGGCGAACTCCCAATGAACTTCCAGCATTCTTCCGGTGAACACCCGTCGAGCTCCCGACAACCTACCGATGAACTCCCGACGAACTTCCCAGCAACCCTCTAGTGAGCTCTCGATGAGTTCTCGATAACATCGTCCAAACATCGATCGATCTATGGCGAACTCTCGGTGAGCTCCCACTACATCGTCCAAACCTTGGCCCGATGCTCGAACCTGACTCCAGCCCAACATCTGATTGTAATGCCCTTTCACCATCGTAGTTACTCCTACATCACCACACGAGTTAGATCATAAAACTCATCAATTGATTCATCATCAAAATCCGAAATTCAACAGCAACATCCACCATATGTGTGTGACCCTATAGGCTTAATACCAAGTTGGTCGTGAGTTGCACCTTTCAGAATTCCTTTTGACTCAAAACTCCTTATAACTTATTGAATTATTATCCTATAACAATTCATTCAACTCATCGACTAAGGATTTACTAGACCACTACATCATAGTCCCCCAAAAGGTATAGGGGTATCCAATCCATTTAATATGTTTGTCCTCAATTATCATGTATCTATAGTCCCTTATCTATCTAATATCCTAAAGATCGTATATTGGGCATAGTATTGTCAGGCCTCTTACGGAATCCATCCGAGTCTCGCTCTAATCAGATTCTCCCGGAGAACTTATTCTCTTTCAATCCAAATGACCCTAGCTAGAGATATATCTGAGCAAGAACACATAGGATATCCCTCTCATGATACTGAAAGTGAACGATCCTCTATTGACACTTAATTATCTTTGTAAGGTTGGCTACCAATCCTAATAATTGATCATACTAGAGCTAAAACTTTCAAACCTATAAGTTTGACATCAAAGAAATGAGTACTCAAACATACAACTGGGACTACAGAATCAATGTCTGACATCAGGTATAATTAACCATCTAGTATTTTGTAAGCAGATCAATCATTGAACTCATTTTCCAATGAGCACCTGTATTGTACCCTTTGTGTCCACACATAAGTGGCTGTGCCTCCATCATATTGACGTGTATACAGTATACACCGGTCTGTCCGGTTATCTCGATGTCCCTCTCAAGTAATATATGATCAGGATTATTTGGGATCTGTGTTTAAAGGTGAATTGATCTCATTATCATAATCTCATCATGATCTAATTTTTATTACACAAATTCAAAGATATCATAATATATGTAACAAACAACATAAAGTTAGAAAAATACCAATAATAATAATATGTCACACATATCATCACTCATATGATTGGCTTGCAGGGCACATGTAACCAGTAACATAAAGTTGACAAAGTTTGGTGAAGGTAAATACATTAATCTAACTTATATAAAAGTCTAGTTGGATGTTTAAGGTATTTGACATCCACTCGACCTGATATATTATTTGAAGTTGATTTAGTAATTAAATACATGAAAGCTCCTAAGATATCTCATTTAGATGTTGCTAAATGAATTTTGTAATATATTAAAGGGATAACTAAGTGTGGAATATTCTATTCTTCATTTAAAATGTTGGAGCTATTAGATATGGTGATAGTGATTGGGCCAGAAGCCACGATGATCGAAAGAGTACAATCAAATTTGTATTTTATTTTAGTAAAACTATATTTATATGGTTTTCAAGAAAATAACATATCATTGCTCTATCAAGTTGTGAAGCATAATATATAGAAGCATCTTCTTGTGTTTATTATACAATATGGTTAAGAAGATTACTCCAGAAACTTTATATGTCATAGGAGAAGTTAATCAAGATTTATGTTGATAATAAATCAACTATTACCTTAGCCAAAAATTCAATCTACCATGAAGATTGAAGCATATCGACATAAAATTTTATTTTATAAGAGATCATGTCAAAAATAAAGAAGTTAAGCTAATTCATATCAAGACAAGTGAACAAGTGACTAATATACTCTTAGAATTTTTAAATTTAAAATATTTTAATGACTTTAAAAGAAATTTTACATGTTAGATGGAATAAGTTTAGGGGGGAGAATGTTAAAATTAAACTTATTAAGGTATTATAAAGAGGTTCATTATATTAAGAGAGAAGTTTTTTGTATTAAAAAAATACAAAAGGATAAACACTATTGCTTCTTGTAAAATTTTTTGAAAAAATAATTATTCATTTTAAATATAATTAATATAATAAATGTATGTGGTCTATATAAATCCTTAACATATATGATTTTTTTAAATTGTAAAGAACTAAGATAAAATAATTAGTCTTATCCTTTTTTTTTCTTTGTGTGATAGTTTTATCATTTTTTCCTATCTATTTTTTAACATGTCATCGTGTTATCCATTTCAATGCATGCAAGCCACCGTCCAACCGAGTTCGTTTCAGGTCGTGCTTGCCATCACTGGTGTGGCCCCCCAAACACTGCTTTGCTTGCCCCATCACCGCAAGAAGGAATGGTCGGGATGTTAAGGCAAGAAGGAATGGTCGGTTTATGATGAAGAAGAATGGGATCATTTGTCCATCTAAGCTGCTTCCGAGATGGAGACATACAAAATCCAGGTTCTGGTATGTGGTTAGTTCTGAGGTGGGTCCCACGTCGACTTTGTGGGCGTTGCCTAAATCCTGACTTGGGTCCCACCCCGACGATACAGGGGCTCCATGACTTCTCCTCCCCATTGTTTAACCCAATTTTAATTAAGTTTATTTTATTTGCCTCCGAAGACAGCCGAGCCTGGTGGGTGACGACGAGGTGAGGATCCTGGTGCCCGAAATAAATGGAAAAAAAGAAAGATCTTTCAGCCTTTTTGCGGTGCTCGGATGCCGTTGGATGCCGATCGGGCGGTGGACGAACGGGACTTAGGAGATGGGGCCCACGAGAGGCCAATGATGTGCCCAGCCAAAAGTGGGGCCCGCCAAGTACGTGCCGGGTCTCGCCCCACCTTTCACGCCCCCGACGTGCTCGCCGTGATTGTTGTCCCCCTATTTCGTCGCCTAATAATTCTACCCGAACATGTAATAGGCAACGACGGAGGAGGCTCGTTTATGGTGACCGTCCCGTAGGAATAAGGCACGAGGAGGCCGCTCCCATCTTGAGCAAGGGAGACCCGTGCGTATTAGATAGAATGATCTTTATCAGTGTAGTCAATGCCAAGAAATATATCATCATCTATAAGAACACCCGGATATTTTACTACCAAATCTACGTTTTCACCTTCAATCCTCATCTTCATCTTGGATATAACTGGGTTCAAGATGATCCATCAGCTCTAGCAAGGAACCAACGCAATTGGGCAAGACGGTGACCTCACCTAGAGAGACCACACTCGCGAATAAATGAATGCAAAACCCCTCTCACGCCGTAACCCGACACATTTATTTGATGAGCCTGAGGAAGAGAAGCAGCAGCTGCGTCGGTTTGCAGCCCAGGGAGGAATAGCTCGATCTAACTCGCCCTTTTTCCCCCTTTTTTTGGGCTTGGATTGCCCTCTCGATCTCGCCCAAGTGCAGCCTGTTCACTGGGAGTTGTGCTTTTGATTGGAGGAGTCACCTGTTTCTCCCTTTTGCCTCTTTCACTCCTCCCCTTGTCCTCTCCTTGCTCTGGTCTCCCCTGCGCATCATTCCGTGTCCCAGCATCGGCCAAAGTGAGCCACCAAGATCTTGCTCCCCGGTTTCCTCTTCTTTTCATCGCCTCTTATGAGAGCTCGTAAAAGGAGAGGAGAAGAGATGGGACTGTGATCTTGTGCTTGTGCTTGCAGGACAAGGTAAGGCTGCAGCTGCCGTTTCTCTCATCGATGGAGACCATATCTCCGTCTGCTCCTTTGCTGCAGTACCAGCTGGAAGCTTCCAACTTCGATGAGCTCTCAATGGATGAAAGCCTGCTCTTCTCAGATAGCCTAAAGGTGCCCTGCTCTTCTCTTTTAGACTCTCATTCGAATTCCTAGTGTTTCTTCAAGAAGATTACAGAATCTTAAACCAATTTGATAAGACATCGGTTCTCATGTTGATCCTTGCACTCCAGGACTTGAAGAATCTGAGGTCCCAACTGTACTCTGCAGCAGAGTACTTTGAATTATCATATGCCACTGACGACCACAAACAGTTGTATGTGCATGCTTAATTGACTTCATAATGCTTCACCGTGAAAGAACCGAAAACTAATTGGAAGTCCACATTTTTAATGCTTCATTCTGCGGGCAGTGTGGTCAACACGTTGAGAGAGTACGCCATCAAGGCTGTGGTCAACACAGTGGACCATCTCGGATCAGTGTCGTTCAAGGTGGCCGGTCTCCTCGAAGCCAAGGTCGATGAGGTCTCTGGAGCAGAGTCTCGAGTCTCCTGTATCGAACAGGTACATATTCATAGCTCGAGTCAGCAATTTAGTCTTCGAGATATCATCGTGTTCTCATCTTCTGCAACCTCAGAGGATTCGAGCCTGCCAAGAACTCGTGGACCGCGAAGGGCTCTCGCAACAGTCGCTGATGATCAAAGCTCCACGGTACCATAAACGCTACATTGTACCAGGCAAGTTAATCTCTCTTGGTGTGTTTGTTGATTAAGATCTGATTGTCTCTGTTGCTTCTTCTTCGGTTGGGTTGCTTAGTAGGTAAATCAATGCCGGAATCAGGACGACATGCAATACCAAAGTACGAGAAGAACCTGAATGTAGCCAAGGATAACACTGAGACACACAAATTTCAACCTGGTAATGCTTTGATCCATCCCTCTCGATTGCCTGCAATCAGCTTCGCGCAGTACTGATCGATATAGCTTTTCCAACAGTTCATCCCACAGTGGTGGACAAGGCACCTTCTTTCAGGTACATATCTCATGTTCTATCTAATCAGTAGAACCGTTTTCAAATAGTTGAGATATCATGACTTATTTTATTATCACTGTGACAAAATAGTCATGTCTCTAATGTTTGATGATATAAGGAAAACACGAACCATGTCGCCTGCTCCTTCCTTGAGAGCACGCTCTGTGTCTCCTCGAAGAATTCCTTCCTCGTCGCCTTCACAATTACCTGGAAAGCTTTTCGGTGCAGGTGCCCATCAGCGGTTCTAAGACTGCAGAAAAGACTTCGATTGTGAACATTCAAGTTAATGCAACTCTGTTTTGCCATACAATCTTGCAGAAAAAAGAGCAGCATCACCGATTCGAATGCCGAATCCACTTGCCCGATCTGGATCACTTGCAGTGCGGCCGACTGCTCTCTGGTCAACATCAAGTATCGGGCGGCAGGTAACGAGCATTCACCATGTACTGGACTTCTCACAAATTGAATTCAATGTGCTCTAAAGAAGTATCATGAGTACAAACTCCTCTCGATACTTCATTTCTTAGGCTCAAGTGCGCAGCAGATGCTTTAAAGGAATTGCTAGGGAAGTCTTTAAAGGCACTGACAAAGTGACACATTTCCATCACAGCAATATAAATAGCTCATGTGAATGTGACTACATCATTAATAGTCATGCTCCCTGGAACCCTTCTGAACGGAAATTGTTAGGCTTTCCCGAGCAAATAGATAGATTAAGTGTCCAACAAATAGTCACTGTATGATGATAGATAGCATCAACTTGTTTTTACTGCAGTTCATCATCCGTTCTTTGTAGCATCAAACCGAAATGTACTTTCTTTTGTCCAGTATTCTTCATCAACTCAGAAATCAGCGTCAATGCGCTTGCATGCCGAGAGGAACGACGAGAAGGATGGGGAGCAGAACCCGAGCAAAGGCAAGAAGTTCCTCATGTCCCTGCTCAGTAGGCGCAAATCGAAGAAAGATGAGATGGTTTATAGTTATTTGGATGAGTACTGAGAGATACTTGACCTCGGAGAAGCTCATAGAGCCATTAAAAATGGGTGAGTCCAGCACTCGTCATACCTCTACGTGAAATGTTCAATGCTTTTGTCTCGGTTTCTGTTCATTAACAACACACAGAGCCGCATGGAGTATTGCAATATATAGGAAGGCAAAGGAGCAGCAGACAATGCTTCATGTGCCTTGGCTTGTTACTGTTTCTTGTACTTCCCACTTGTATCTTTGGATAAGTAGAAAGTTGGGTTTTGTAGAGAAAGAGAGTCTGTCGTCCTATTGTAATAGTTTTTACAGTTATAAGGCGTATTAGTTAACAATAATTGTTGTATCAGTTTTTCATAGTTTGAAGATCAACTTGATGCAAATTGAGAGCTTATTTCTTCCGGTAATCAGATTACAAATATCTTCCAACTCAGGACTGAGATGATAACAACACATTCCCTGCAACCCCATCGACACGACTGATCAAGTAAGAGATTGTCCCAAAATGAATAATAGTTCAGAATCGTGGAATGACCACCACCATCCTCTTCAAACAACAACAACAATAATAAATCATAGTTTCCCAATTACCTCTACAACAACAACAATAATAAATCACAATTTTTCAATTTTCAATTACAACTACATAAAGAGTTGTTTTATCGATGACGTTATGAATCTTTAATTTTGTATAAAATAACATAATAAATTAAAATATTAAAATATTTATTTATAGAGCATAGTGAATCTATTTATCTCCCTTTAGCTCTCCTCACGCCACTATTACTAATTGTCAATCTCATTTCTACACGCCATCTTAAAAAAAAAAAAAAATCAATTAAATCTTTTCAGAAGTTCGCCTAATTATTTGTACACGACAACATTTTTAAGCTTTTGCAATATATTAACACATTTACCTGAATATTCGATAAAACGGTTTTATACATACTACTTTTAAATCATCCAACACTCAGATCATAAAGTATCTATCACACATCCAACTCTCATCTTATATAAATACTTTTGACAAGTTTCTACAACAACAGAAAATTAATAACTAGTTAGAAGGGGCAGAAAATTAGCTTTTGGCATCTTATCAACGGCTTTCTAGTGTGACTGCAGATCTTACTCTAGTTGGGAATTGGAACCAAAACATATTAACAAACCTTAAAATGAAACTAAACTGCAATCTCCATTACACGATCGCTTTGGAAAAACGAACAGGCCATATTCTATCATTTTCTGGATTACTTTCAAGGTGTCCAACTTCCTGTCCAGTTTTTTCTTTAGGCATTCTTAGATCTACAGCTCCATGGAACCTTGAGCTAAGAGATATGCACAATAAGATCATAGAAACTAAACCACAAAACACACTCACACGAATGAACTCTAATATTGGTTATTCTAATGTTCAATCAATATGACCCTCTCTGGAGATCATAAAGCAAAAGAGGCTTAAAGTCACATTGCTTACAGCAAAAAACGCCAACATACATACAACTAATGGCAACTAAGTTACTTGCAAACCATTGATACCAATCACATAACAAGCAATTTCTGTCTGGTTATAAAGAATACTGAAAAGAGCATACACTTGAATCTGTGACGACTGTGGCCATTATCCAAAAAAATTCAGTGGCATTGCAAATGAATGCTATGACATCCGTATATCTGATAAACTTACTGACAGAATATAAAAAAATTCCATGTTGCAGTGCATAAATGAAGGCCACATACTGTGACCTCTACAATGGTTTCAAAGGAGGATGATGAAATGCAGTCAAACTCCACAAAAATGCAAGATCTATGTCAAAACCCCCAAAAAAAAAAAATCAAAACCCAAAAAAGCAAAAAGGGAAAGGTGCCGGGCAGACTTGGTGGCAATAAATAACATGAAACATGATTCTCAGACTACAACCACTTTTGCTTCTAGGTGTCATACACTCCAGACTTCATAATGTTGCTTGCCTGCTGCAGAAGAATGGCATTGGCATACTGTGATGCACATCATGAATGCACTACCAAGGACAAAGATGCAGCGCCCTCTAGATTTTCTGCAAGGAAGAATTTGAACTGGCAGATGGGTCCTCTCTACCCAAGTCCCCACTGAAATGAGCAGAACCCAATCCATGGTGCTCATGCATAAACTAACCGACAGCCCATGCGACACTTGCACAGAAAGAAATGCTTTGTGCAAACTGGTAACGACAAAACACGTTTATGCAACCCAGACCAGACTTGACATGACTGCTATGCATATAAAGACTTGTGAAGCACCAAAATTTACCATTAACCAGAGATTGCCCGACTAATGGCCAACTTAGCCCAATCAGCAGATTCTTTTATCAATTGATCATCTGATGATAAGCATTCTTCCAAAAATTCTTTGCTTGCAACAGACTGATTTATTAAGCTACCAGCATGGTTACCCAGAGTATCAGCTAAATCACCCAGAACGCCCACTGCAGTCTTCATCACTGCATCATCCCTATGAAAAACAAAGAAGAAAGTAACAAGTCAGCCAGCATGAAAAGCACCAACCATTCAAACTCTAAGCTGAATTAGGAATAGATAACTACATACATGTCCTTTTCATTGTACAATGCATCAAGGAATTGAAGGATGTGAGGTGCATAACGCATCAGGAGCTGGGTCTTTGAACTATTTTTAAATCCTTGCAATATCCCAGAGTAAGCCTCCAAAATACCATTTCTAAGTTGATTGGTGTATTCCAGCATTTCATCATCAGTTGCGACAGCATGTGCAGATAGTTCTGCTGCACTCTGGAGCATAGGCATCGCATAGATCAAGTATTTCTCAAAATTTTCCCCTATTGCCAGTGCAATATCACCAAGGCATGAAAATATTGGTGGCTTAACAGATCTATGCAACTGATTACTAGATAAATCCTTCAGGAGTTGTGTCATGATTCCATCACAGTAAGGCAGTATCTTGTCCTCCAATGCCCTGCATAAATCTCCAACCACACCAACAGTGATAGCACAGACTTGATACTCCTGAAAGTTCTGAAGACCCATTTCTAAATATGGATAGAAACCTTGAATGTATTTTATGAAATTTTCCCCGACGGCATATGCTAGAGCACCAACTGCAAGCATAGCCTCTTCATGCACTGTAGCATTTCGGCAAGCAAAAACCCTGAGAAAGGATTCCATTATCTGGTCAGCATACTGCATAAATGCATACTTTGTTGCCTCAGATGCTCCCAACTTCTGGATGATAACCTGCAAGCATCCACAGAGGAGGCCCTGCAGTTCATTCTGCTTCTCTCTCTCATCTGATGACAGCTTCTGTGCCTCAAGAGTCTGATGAAGCTCCATCATGATGACTGGAAGCAACTGTGTTACTATTGGTGCTGTCTCATCAGTTGAAGTTCTCACAACTTCATTCAAAGTCTCATAAGCTGCTGTCCTCAAGCGGGATTCTCTAGCATCTTCCCTGTGTGTAACATTGAGGAGAGCTTGGATGATCTCTTGGAACAAAGGGGACATCGGCGATCCTGAACTAACATCTTCATAACCTTGAGCAAGAAAGTAGAGAGCACCACATGCTTTTTCAGCAACATTAGGAACATCTTTCATGATCTGAAGGAGGACTGTCAGGATCAGCTGGCAGTTCTCATGTGTTATGATAGGTGTTTCTATGGTTGACCCATGAAGAAACTCAAATATTCTCCCTAGCGTCCATGCCGTAGTGTCCTTGACATGGTTATTTGGATCTTTCATCAAGGCACTGAGCATAAAGTTTAGGGCAACATTGACTAGAGGAATGAGTTTTTCAGGTGATGGACCTTCCAAAATTGAACCAAATGCATATGTCGCTGCCTCTCTCTGCCTCCAATCTGGTTTGTTTATGTTCTCTTCAATAAAAGGCATTACAAGAGGCACTATGTCATCTCCAACTGTGCGTGCAACCAAACCCAAGCATGTTCCTCCAGCCATTGCAAGGTTCCAAGCTCCTTCATCCTGATCTTGATCCTCTTCCTGCTTAAGAAGAGTCTCCAATAGCATAGGAATTAAAGCAGGCAGTGCTTGCTTGATGAAATAATAGCAAGGGATGTCAGAATCAGCAGTAAAGTCACCACCATACTCATCCAAAATGTCGATTTCCTCATCACAAATTGAACTCCAGAACTCTATAGCTTGAAGAGCAACGGGCTCCTTATCTTCTCTCACAGCTTTTGCTGTAATACTAAATATGTCCTGCATGTACGATGCAAGCTTGTCATAGTAGGTAGACGAGATGGCTACCAAACACTCAAATGCAGCCTGCCGTATCTTCAACTCGGGGCACAATGTAGCTTCACAAACCACTCGCATTATATAATCTCTCTCCATGTCATTGGAGAAATTTGCCTGTGCAAATCCCAAAGCATTATACAATGCTCGAGTAGCAGCCAGCCTGACATCTGTACTCCCTTCAGAAGCATTCATACCCTGAACAACAGCAGTGAGTATCTTGTTGACCTGGTCTTGATCAACAACTTGTGGAGAAACTTCCTCACATATGTAGCCAAGAGTTTCAAGTGTGGCCTGCTTCACATGAGGCTGAAGCTGGTGTATGTTTGATAATAGAGAACCTATCAGTTCAGGCCACTGTTTCTGTGGTAGTTCAATTCCAGCAATCTTAGCAATGACTTGGGATGCAGTAGATCTAGCATCAGGAACAGGAGAAGAAAGGGTCTGAAGCAAGCAAGCTTTGACCTGGGCTTTGACGGCCACATCTAAAGACAACCATCTTTGAACAAGCTCATTTTTCCTATGCTGCTCCTTCGCATCAAGAGCATTTTTGAGGATCAGACCGGCTAACTTACGGCTGTCAACAGGCTTCTCATTGTTTGCTAGCTCACTAGAAAGAGATAGCAAAAATGTAGGGAAGTTTTGCTCCTGAAACTGTTGCAGACTTTCTTCTGCATGTTTCCGGACTGTACCATCCACTGATTGCGCATTCAACAGAATCTGGGTGACTTCCATTGCTACTCTAAAATTGAGCAGAAAAGAACTGAGCTTTTAGAAAGTGAAAAGAAATCGTTTCTCTACACCAACATTAGAGAACAGTGTCAAATAAATTCTTGGATATTAATTTGTATCAAACAAGCCACAAAAGAGGTTGTCACTAATTCAAAAATCATATCATCTAAAATCCTTTGTAGCAAAACATCATGATGAGGGGCAAATCCAAAAATAATCTAGGCAAATAATCCTTTCACAAAGTTATTGCAGAAAGAAAGACTTAAATTGCAGAATTACATTAATGTCAAGTCTCTATGCTATAATACACAGAGCTTTGTGTATCTTGTATTTCTCCATAAAAACTAAGATCGCTAGGATAGGGTTCACCAAAGACAAATGGATCACAACACAGTAACCCATCAAACCTACCATGTCAACAGAAGATAAACCTCATTCATAAAAAATAAGATGGTTGCTCAAGCAAAATCGTAAGCTACAGTGCTATCAACAAAATCTATATGGCATGCTTGCTTAAATCTCTCTCAGCATTGCAAGGTACCCTCAAAGAAAAGAGAATGTCAAAAAGTCACAATTTTGAAGTAAGATGCAATTCGGAGAGGCATCACACAAAGATATCCCTTCAACAATGATCACTCATTCTCTATAAAAGAAATTTGAAGTTTTGGAAGTTCGATTACATTCAGATAGGGACAGTTGGAAAAAAAAAGAGTTTTTAACTTTAGATTCTATTCAAATAAGCATCATTCCGAGTCATCTCTGTGATACTCATATCCACAATGCTGAAAAAGGAAATTAGACTTTTAAGTTTCATTCCAGAACAAATGAGCTTAAAGTAGGAACCTCCGAAAATCATAAAAATAACATTGAATACTCATGAAACAAATTCAAATATTTTATATTAACACCTCCATCTGAAATAAAAACATATCAATTTATCATGATAAACCGGGTGCAAACTTGGGCTAAAAGGGGTTGGGTCAATCCTAGTATGGTGCAAAGGTACATTGGACTGAATATGAATTGGTCAGATAAGCCTTGAATCAATCACGTAATCGGCACATGCTTGATCCATGGATGGCAGACTGAGCTGCAGCACCAGTCCATATGAGCTAGGCCATGCCTAGCCGCACAGGCTGGGCGACGCTTGGTCGCTCGATCTACGTGGTGCTTGGCCACTCAGGCTGGGTTGCGTTTGGCCACTTGGGGTAGGTCATGTCTAGGTGCTTGGGTTGGATCATGCCTAGCCGCAAGTGGGCCAGATCATGCCTAGCCTCTTTGACTGTACCGCACCTGATCACATAGGCTAGGTCGAGCCTGGCCACATGAGCTAGGTCACGCTTGGCAACTAAGGCTAGGCAGATATGCACTTAGATTAAACCCATATGTATAATCACGAGCTGGTTTGACTGGGTCCAATCTATGGTTTAACTCAAGTTAGACCCAATCCCAACCAAATCAAACCCTCAATTCCAATGTCATATAATATTAAATTAATTAACATAATATTACACTAATTAACACATGTAATAGGTAGCTATTTAATTTAAACATGAATTATAAGAATTTAAATTAAATAAACACAAGAATAAACCTATTAATCAGTAGATTTTAACATTAGACATGTTACCAAATAATTAATTTAATTTGATTTGGAATACAAAAGAAAGCATTCCATGAAATTTATTGATTAAATAAATTAGTCCATCGAACTAATTAATCAACTCAAAGAATAATGGCAAAATTTCATAAAATCCATTAAATTTATTAATCCAACATGATTTCATGTTTAACTAAATTAATGGCATCATAATTCATGCATCATGCTAAGAGAATTTCAAAATCCTAAATTAAATAAATTCTACAACCAAATACAACATTGATTTGATTTAAACATATAAAAAATATAAAATTAAAATAAAATTTTTATTTTTGATGAAAGACAAAGAACTACCACTCTACTGCAGGACTCCAATTTTTGTTCCTCTAGATACTAAATTGGATGAGGAATGAGAGAAAGGAACCCCTTTAAATAGAAGAAAGTGAGCCCTTCTACGAATAAAAGAAATAATTTATTTTTTCTTATTTATTGTAAATTATTATATTTTTATATCTTTATTTCCTAAAATTAAAATATCTAATTAGGAAATCAATTAATTAATAATTTTTGGATTAATTAATTATTTAAATAATTGATTATATTCCAAGGAAACTGATTTTAATTATTTCCTTAATCATATTACACAAACATAGAAATGGATAATCCAAATACAGTAAAACTCATTACGGTAATGCTCTTTTTTTTTAAAGAAGAGAAAATTCTCCGGCGATTACATTATTGATATCCAAAATTAAGCACAAAGGCAGAGAAAGAATCACTTAGCATCACCTACTACCAATTACAGCAACAAGGTGAAGATATGTTCAATGCAATTCATAACGAACAGTATATCAGCAGATCTGAATAATCAACGAGAAAAAGGAACCTCTTACATGCTCGCGACAAAGGACCAGACAAAGATAAGACTCGATCACAAAGAATACCATGAAAATTTCCACTATATGCCAATAAATCATTCAGAATTCCTCTCAATCACAAATCCATCGATAAACAACCCAAAAACCGAGTTTTAAGTGACAAAAACAGCGAACTCAAAAAAAAAAAAAACAAAAATCTGCAGTTCCAAATCCGCCAAACCGAATCCAATAATACAGCAGGCCTTAAACTGTTGGAAATCCGTTGAGTTGTATAAATTCAAGAACCAAGAACCACCGCTTGGTTGAACAAGAAAAACCCTGATCTGGAGCACTAATGGATCAAAACTAAACATACTTCGCCCCCTGCAAAAGCGGCAGCGACAGTGAAATCGAGAGAGGAAAGGACGAACCTTTGAGATCACTGACGCGGTTTGGTCGAAAGCGTCGGCAGCGGAAGAGGTCCCCGAAGCCGATCGGAGGGCGACGGAGTTGGACGGCCGCGGAGCAACACGAGTCGGGAAACCCTAGCAAAGGGGCGGAGGAAAAGCGACGCAGAAGACGTGGACACGCAACGGCCAATTGATTAACCGGAATTTGGGGGGGATTTAATTTTTTGAGTTACATAATTCACCCTGTCGCCAATTATTATATTGAGATTAAATTATTCCCAGCGTTTTTACATAGGCATCCTTGTGAAGTTTTGAAATTACGTATATGCCTTTGTAAAATATCATATATGGATAACTATTTCACGTATTATCAATATTAGCTAGTTTAAATTAAAAATTAATAAAATGAATTTAATCATGAAAATATATAATTTTAATTGATATTCAAACAAAAACTTGCAATATAGGTTCTATTTGAAATTATCATCCAAATGCATTAACTATATTTCAAAAAGAATTAATCTTGGTTGTAAAATATATAGGTATTATAAGAGTTTTTAAGTTAGCATGCATATTATTAGGGAAAATATTATTGATGTCTTGATCAGTCAAACGTAATCCGAACCTGTATACGCAGGGCTATCCAAGGTGTTTCCAAAGTAAAAACGTAGAGCTTGTAAGTGCAATTAAAAACAAAGCAAGACTAAAAGAGATTTCTCAATCCGATCCCTCCAACGCTCAAATTGTAAATTGAAATATCCAAATACAAGTTCAAGTCGTTCAAAAATAAAAAGAGAGCCTCCTTTAGAATATATTTTTATACCTTGAAGAATAATAATGAAGTTTATGTTTCTCTATCAAATAAAAAAGTTTACTATTATCTTCCTTGTCATAATGAATTAGCAGGAATTAATTTTCTTATTTTCAATCTTTATCAACAAATATTAAGATTGACATACAACCACATGTAATTATTGTAGATTCAATATCACATATGTTATATCCTAGTTGAATTTGTTATATTATGTGATTTTATTTAATTTTTATCAATATATGTTAAATATTTAGTTAGAGTTTAATTAAAAATATTGATTAATAAAAAAATATTTATACTATGATATCTTAGAAGATTACAGGAGCGACTCTCCTAATTATTTCTTTTATAGCTTATTGTTCTTATACAGATTTATATCGTACTACAACTGACTTATATCGTATTACTATCACATATGTGCTTTGGTGCTTTGTGACACCAGAGATATTATGTTGATTATCTTATCTAAAGACTCTTAGACTTCTAATATTTATAATTTTGATTATTATATTAAGTTATTTATATTAGAGTTTTTATTTTTAAAATTTATATCACAATAATATCATTTAAATTTAGGTTATTATAGATCGTTAAGAAAATTAAATCTTATAGTCTATTATTAGACCTATTTTGATTATAGGCAACAACGTTCGGTTCGATTGTTGGCAAGGGTGGGTGGCGGTCTTGTCGATGTTAGCGGTATGCCGTGGGAGGCTTGCCATCCACGGTGGCGCAGCGGAGGGCGGCAGCTGCCCAGCCGGAGGGCTGTGACTATTGTCCGCTTATGGGTGGTGGCTCTATTAAGGTGTCGGCCACTCGACATGGCAATGGGATGGGTAGGCATCATGGCAGAGGTTGTCGCAAATGAGGCGCAATTGAGGGTGGCGAGCAGTGACCTCCTATAGTTGTTGGTCTTGCTAGTGTGCAGCGGCCCTATTGAGGGCGGTGGTTGCGCAGAGTCGTGACGGGAAGGATCATCGTGGCAGTGGACCTCGGGCACTGGTCACGGCCGACGATGCCGAGGGCTGGAGGTGACCCGCGGTGGTGGAACTCGGCACAGGTGGTTTGACGAATGCCGATCACCGACAGCGGGCAGCACTGACGTGGATCGCGGCGGTGATTGGTGTGATAGGCTTGCCAATGAGCGAGCGCAGGCGGCGACGTATGGTAGTGCGGCACCAAGATGCTGGCCCGTCGGATCGGTGGGAAGCTGTGCGTGGCAAAATGGCTGCCGTGTAGATTTCGCGCGGACCTGGCGTGCCGCAATGGTAAATTGCCCGTGCTGCATAATTTGGTTAAACCCTAATTTTTAACCTTTAATTTTGACCCAAATTCCTAATTTTGACTACCCAGAATTTATTTTGACAGATTCCTAACTTTGATCGGTCATTTTTCACTAATCTAAATGACCGGCTCTATTTTATTGGGCCCCGATTTGGCTGGCCCGATGCTTAGATATCCAATTAAATAACACTGTTTGACTTCTAACTGGGCTTTGACCAATCTGAGTTTTGGGCTAAATTTAGGTGGCCCAAGTATGAGCTGTCCAATCCCTATGGCCGACTTCGAGTACTCTAATGTTAGACTATCCAATTAAATAGGATTGATCAACTCTTTTGGGTCCTTTCTAGATATAAAAATATAATATATAAATTTATTTTATAGTTTTATCATATAATAAATAAATTAAAATTTTATTACTTATTATATTCAAATTTAAATTTTTAATTTTAGATATTTATGTAGTTATTCATCTGTATATATTTTAAAATTATAAAATAATATTTATTTTCACATAAACTATAATATTTGTTTTATTATAATTATTATCATCATATGAGTGTTTATTATGTTAATTAGAGTTTATATTTAATACTTGCAACCTCGGCGTCCCACAGCTTTTTTTTTTTTGTGTGTCTAACTTTTCTCTCTTTCTCTCTTTCTCTCTCTCTCTCTCTCTCTCTCTCTCTCTCTCCTGTTATTTAAATACGAGACGAGTCCCATGTCGTGGAAAAAACAAAAAGAAAAGGAAGATCACGTATAAAGAAATGTAAAATACTGATGGAGATAAAAAAACTCCCAAAACATTAATTTTTAATCATCGCTTTGTTAGCTTCTCCAGTAATCTCCGGCATCTCTCTTCTTTTGGACGATGACTTCGTAACACCCTAAATCGAATCACGGGATGAGTGAGGAATCAACCTTTTTTTTTTTTCTCTCTACCGTTATCCATTAGTCAGTACACGCACCAATTCTATTAGTCAATTACAATGTTTTAACGAAGAATTATCCAAGTGTGGACAATTTCGTTGGGACATATCGGGGACTAAAAAAACGATGATTAGTATGTTCTGGCTTACAAAAAGGAAAAGAACATGGAGATTTATTTTGTGATCAGCAAATCGGGCCCACAACGGCACTATTAAGATATTGCTCAATGAACGTTTTAGGCTTCCCCGTTAACTTTTTTTTATTACGAAAAGAAAACATGTATAACTAAATCAAGAAAGGTTTTCCTTTTTAATGATCAACTAATTAATCACCTCATTTTTTTCTAAATATACCAAAAATATTATATATATCAAAATTATCCAATAGGATCCATATACTATGCATAATGTTTTGCACCATTTGATATGAAAATGAGAGGTAATTGTTAAATTAGGAAGTGAAAATGAAAAATTCATTTGATTTCTTATTTTTACGTCTATTTATACATGTTTGGGAAGAAGGATTTCCCTCAACTGAATAATGACATCTTCTCGTTCAGTTAGGGAATGTTGATATGTTAACATGCCCCCACTAGATCGAGCTCATGTCAAGGACGTCGATCTTGAATCAATGCAAAGAAAAGAGTTTACGAACAAAAGACTTCGTGAGTGAGTCGGCTAGTTGATCAGTCGTATATACATGAGAAACACAGACATGCTAGCTGACAACTTGATTTCGCATGAAATAAAAATCGATAGCAATATGTTTCATACGGAAGTGAAATACTAGATTGGTGCAAAGGTAAGTAGCACCAACATTATCACCATAAATGACAAGCGTAAGGGTGGAGGCTATGCAAAGCTCATTGAATAGATTCATGATCCAATTAAGTTCGGTATCAATAGTGGCAATGGCATGATATTCAGCTTTAGTTGTAGACTGGGCAATTGTCTTTTACTTCTTGGAACTCCAACTAATTGGATTAGCACCAAGAAAAAAATAATATCCTGATGTGAAAGTTCGATCATCAGCATTCTCTGCCCAACCAACATCAGCAAAAGCATGAATATAAATGAGAGAGTGTTTGCGAAGAAAGATGTCATGATCGATGGTCCCCTTATCATAGAATGCATTTGACTGCATACCAATGCATAGTAGACGGTTGATGCATGAATTGTGATAATTTATTGACTACAAAGGAGACATCTAGACGGGTAATAGCTAGATATTGTAATGAGCCAACTACTTGCCGATACTGAGTAGGGTTTGTAGTAGGACTATCATCACATAAATTGAGTGATTCAATAGAAGATAGGGCAGTAGTAATCACTTTAGCATTATTGCATGTTCGTTTTGGATAACAAATCTTGAATATATTTTCTCTATGAGAGAAAGAGTCCAGGATCTTTGAGAGAGAATCAATATGCTAATGACTTGATAAACGTTTGAACCTCTATAGATTTATCACCTATAACAATAATGTTATCCATAGAGACTAAAAGGTAAATGGTGCATCCATGTTGTTAGCGTAGAAATAGCAAGACATCAGATTTAGAGTTGATGAAGCAAATAGAGGTCAAGAATAGGCCAAGTTTAGTATATCAGGCTCGTGGAGCCTGATAGTGTCCATAAATGGCTTTTTGGAGTTTACAGAAATGTCGTGGATACTGAGGATGTATAAAGCCAAGAGGTTGCTCCACAAAGACATCTTCAGTAAGAGTCCCCTATAAAATGTATTGTTAACATATAATTGTTGTAAGCATCAGCCTTTGGAGACCGCCAAACTCAAGATAAGGCAGATTGTGGTAGGTTTACAATAGGACTGAATGTCTATGTGAAGTCAACACCAGATTTTTGATGAAATCCCTTGGCCACTAAACATGCTTTGTATCGAGCAATCAAACCACTGGAGTTCTGCTTAATTTGAAAAACCCACTTATACCCGATGATGTTTTGTGTGGAATGAGGATGAATAAGAGTCCATGTAGAGTTTCGAAGGAGAGCATCATATTTCTCGCATGTTGCTTTACACCAATATAGAGATTTTTGGGCATGACTAAATGATGTTGGTTCAGTAGATTCGGGCGAAGGTTTGGTGCTAGCATGTAAGTCAATAACATGTCGTGGTTTAAAAACACCACTTTGAAATGGGTTTGCATTGGATGCATGAGGGTTGTGATATCATTAGGTGGTAAAGGCGGTGTGTCACCATGATTTGAGTCAGGCTGAGAGACAACATGAATTCCTTATCGAGGTGAAGGCAAAGATTATGGTGCTAGAGGTAATGGTTCAGGAACAGAAGGAACTTGTGGAGACTTGGAAGAGGGAGGAAGAAGCTGCGGAACAAAGGTAATAAGAGAGTGTGGATTTGAAAGAGATGTATCAGAGGGTTTGGGTGATGCGGACGAAGTTGTATTATAGGAATCCATGGGTACGATAGGAGGCTTATGATTATGAAAGGGAAAGATAGACTACATAAAAATAACATGTCATGAAACAAAGACTTTATAAGTATGAGGGTCATAGCATCAGAAGGTATTATGTTATAGAGAGTACCCAATGAAAACACTACGTCGGGATCTATATTACATCTTATGGGAGACATAAGGACGTAACCATGGATAACACAAGCAACCAAATACTTCGAGTGTTTATATATTAGGATATTTATGAAATAACTTTTCAAATGGTGATTGATATTATAGGATAGTAGTGGGAATACAATTAATGAGGTAAACTGCAGTTTGAAAAGCTACAGACCAAAAAGTTGATGGTATGGAGGCTTGATGTAGGAGTGTTAAACCAGTTTCAATGATATGTCTATGTTTGCATTTGGCAGAGCCAACCAATTGAGTAGTATATAGAGGTGACTTAAGATGTTGAATGCTGCAAGCGGACAAACAGGGTGCGAGGGCTTGATATTCACCTTGACCATCCGAATAGACTATTTTAATTATAGTATAAAAGTAGTTCTCGACCAATTTCCTAAAGTTTAAGAAGACTATAGGGAGTTCAGACTTATGATGGAGAGGATATAACCATATGTATTTAGTAAAGTAGTCCACAAAGATGACATAAAATATGAACTTATTGATAGAAATGGTTGAAGCAGGACCCTAAACATTAGTATAAATAACCTTAAACGGTTTAGAGCAGGACACAGAGGATTTTTCAAAAGATAGTTGATGACACTTATTGCTAAGACAAACATCACAATGACAAATAACATTATGTGATTTAAAAGTAAGAAGAGTATAGCGGAAAAATAACTTTAGAAGGCGAGGCATGATCAAGACATTGATGCCACATGTCATTCGGAGCAATAGTTGAAGAGTTAACAATTAGCTGGGTAAGATGGAAGGCTGACAGCCACTCGTAAATCTTATTTTTATTCTAGCCTTCGACCAAGGATGCTCTCGTGCTCAAATCCATAACAAGAAAATAATCAGGAAAGAATTCAATGGAAGTATTATTTTATTTACAGAATTGAGAGACGAAAATAGGATTCTGTTTAATGTGAGGTTCACACATAACATCATCAAGTGTGAAAGAAGTGATATGTGATTTAAGCGTTGTAGAACCAGTGTGAGTAATATAAATGCCTTTACCACCATCGATGATTATGTCTTCATTTCCACTATAGTTGTTATGGATCGACAGATTTTGGAGATCAGAGGTGATATGATGAGAGGCACCAGAGTTCACGATCCAATTTGATAGATTATTAGTCGGAGTAGTTATAACATTTACCTGAGGCCAGCTTGATGGAGCAGAAAGTCAAGGTCGAGACTGGTAGACTGTTGCAAAGTGACCAACTTTATCACACAACTGACAGATGACTTATTGCTAAGTCTCATAAGTAGGACGACATGGCTGGAAGTGACCACCTTGATGATGGTTGAAATATGGAGGATATAGAGGATGAAAGGATTGATTGATGCCCAAAGAGTGAGGAGAGAATTGGGCCACACCTCTGTGAGCATTCTTGTTATATTTATTACTTTTTCTTTTAAGAAAAGGGGGGGGGGGTTGAATTAGTACAAGTGTAAATTTTTCGTTTTAAATAAAAATATTTCGGTTTAAGCATGATAGGAAGATCCAAAGCTTGTTGTTCAAATAAGGCAAGTAAATGATAAGAAAATTGCTAAGTTACTTGCTTACTAATTACTTAAGAAAGAACAAGGAAATCCGAAAGATAAGAAACATCATAAGGGAAGTATTTGCTTTTAAAGAGTAAACAAGATCAGAAGCATTAATAAGGATAACAAAAGATGAACTCACAATTTTTATAGTGGTTCGACGCCAACGACCTACGTCTACTCCCGAGTCCTCCTTCTTGAGGTACGTCAGTGTCCACTATCGATCTTCTTTGGGTGAAGACCAAACCCTTATACTTTGCTTACAAGGGAGACTTGAGAAAATTTCTATCTCTAAGCTCTCTCCCTTTCCTTTTCTTTTTCTTACAAATCACACAAGTTTTTCACAGAATTTTTTTCCCAAAATTATTGTGTAAAACTTATTGCTAAATGCAAAAAAACTTAGGGGTACGAGCGGTTTACCCTCCAACTTGGATGGCTCAGCCGCTCGAATACTAGGGTACGGGTGGTTTACTCGTCGGCCCTGGTCGGGTCAACCGTCGAAAGTACCCAGATTCCTGGGTATGGGCGGTTCAACCGCGCAGCCTGGGCGGGTCAGTCGTCGTCAGCCGCTCATCGATGGTTTACCCGTTGAAATTTCCACAAAAGTGGTTCCATCCACTTTTTGAATTTCGGCTTGAACCTGATATTGACTAATCCTTTGGTCAACCAATTGAGCTCAACCTGAGCTCAATCAAACCCCAATAGTGGATCCGATTGCGTTATTGAGTTGATTTGGATTTTATCCAAATCTAACTCAATTAGGACTCACTTCTAACTACGACTCAATAATTACAACGCTTAAAGAACACAAGCTTAAACTAAGACCCAACTTCCACCAATCCGGTAACCTCTAGCATTCTTGCGGCAAGTCATCCGGTCTTCTTCTGGTGATCTCCCGGCGTGCTCCTAGCAAGCTTCCTGATCCCTTCGGCGAATCTCCTAGCGAACTTCGGTGAGATCCCACTGCATCATCTGAACCCGGCCTGATGCCCAAGCTTAATCTTGGCTCATCATCTGGTTGTAACTCCATTGCTCCTGTCATATTTAATCTTGCACGATGCTAATTATAACTTAATTAAATATAATCATAATTGCTAAACATCCATTATAAGACCATCCTAACTTCCGGCAAGCTTTTCGGCTACCCCCGACAATCTTCCGACGAGTCTCGGTCTTCTTCTGGCAAACTCCCTTGCGCCATCCTAACAAACTCCCGATACTCTCGGTGAGCTCCTGACGCACTCCTAGCGAGTTCCCAACTACATCAACTCGATGCAAGGACTTGAACTTGGCCAATCATGATTGTAATAATCTTTCTATCGTAATTAATCATGTATCAATCAATTTCTAACAATCCATGTTAGATCAATAACCCATCAATTGTTTCATCATCAAAATATAAGATTCAACAATCTCCCTTTTTTTGATGATGACAATCAATTAATTACAGAAGTTAATCCTAACTCCCCCTAAATTCATGCCACTTAAATTTAAGAGAATCACACACCCTTAAATTCAAACAATCAATATTTTATATAATTTTAACATAAATTTGTAACAAGTCATCAAATCATGAGTAAAAAGGAATTAAGCATCTATATTCAAGATGTCTAATTCATATCCTTATCCAAGATATTTATGTATTTCAACAATATCATGTTTCATCAATGTATTCATCATGTATCATTAATATATATTTCTCTCCCTTTGTCATCAACAAAAATATAAAATATAACTAATAATTTCAAAGCACAGGATGGCATTACTCCCCCTTAGTATATGCATTATAAAATTTTCTTCCCCTTTACTAAGAAGAGAAATAAGGGAGGTATTGTTGAATCATTTCATCATGGAGAAGAGCTCTTAATAAATTTTAAAATCAATACTAAGATGAGCTTAAAAGTTCAAGAGATTTAAAGATTACTTATGTATTTCAAATGTAGCAGAAGTCATCTCTTGATATAAAAAATTATCTCTTGTAAATTTCAAATGTGGCACATCTTCATGCAATTTTTTTTCTCCCTTTTTTGAAAATAATAAGATAAAATCATGGAGAAAGTTTTCAAAAAAAAAATGTTATCACAAAAAGACTTCATTTCATGAAATCTATATTAGCAATTTATATTTTCATGATTTAACATTTCTAGGTCTCAACCTCAATCTTGTATATATAAAATTTCGAATTTGAGCTCAACAAAATTTTCTTATATAAATTTCAAGAAAATATAGTAAATAAATCCTAACAATAACAAATCATTATCTTTATGTAGATTTTTAAAATCATCATTACATGCATGATCATCATATATGATTTCACATCATTATACCTTCTCCCTCTTTGTCATGAACAAAAGGAGAAGTGCAATCAGCAAGTTTTTGATATATGAAAGCTAAGCAATTTAACAAAATTTTCATTACTTTAGAACATGCAAGCTAGTGAATTCATTATTCTCTTTTGATAAGTGCAAGCTAGCAAATATTTGATTCCTTTGCATTGTTCAAGCTAGCAATTTTATAAGCTAACAAGTTTTACTCCCCCTTTATCATTGTCAAAAAGAAGGGATGATTAGAATAGTGCAAAACTTTTATCATTATAATCATTTTTCAAAAAATAAATCAAGAAATATACCAATCATCACATGAAATATATCAAGAAAAATTAACATGATGATGAGTTATTCAATTTATGAAAACAAATTATGAATATCAAGAGACAAATCATAGGAGAAACAAATAAAATCTATTGATTTATCCATATGAAATCTTAAGTTGTCAAGTTCATGATTTGTATAAAAATATCCTTTTAAATAATATGAAAACACATAACAAAAGATTTTGATTCATAAAAGATTTCAAGTTATAATTCCAAGAAATCAAAACCACGATATACATAAATCACTCATTCAATTTCAAAATCATCAAAATCAATTTCAAGAGATTCAAAATGTAATTAATATACTTATTAGTCTCTTAAAATGCTAGTGATTTCCTTTCTCCACATGTGTGAGAAAGAAGGTAGAATCAAGGTGGAGAAATGAAAAATATCATATCACAAAAATACTCAATTTTAAAGATGTAAATTTTATAGATGTGAATTTTGAAATTAAGCTCAAAACTTCAATATATTCAGGGAGATTCAAAATTTTAAGAGCTACTCATGCATTTAAAATCATCTCATGTAATTTCAAGTATAGCAAAATATCATCTATTGTAAATTTTGATAAAAAACATCAAGAATTTCATAAGAAAGCATGATAGTAGATCAAGCTCAAATTGTAAATCAAGTATTTTGCATGTCTTTAGAAAATTCTAAATTTTCTTCCAAGCAAATTGTTTCTCATTCAAGGTTATCATATCTAGTTTACTTCTAATCATGTTAATAATTTTATCTCTCCATTTTTTGTTATTGTCAAGAAAGAAATATGATGGCATAATTTCTTCTTGGCATTCATATTCAAATTACGCTAAAAAGTACAAGGATATCATGTCATTAAAGATAAAATTAAATTTTTGAATATCAAAAGACATTATTTCATTTAATAAGTTTCTTTCCCCCTTTTTTTTGTGAATAATAAAATGAGTCTTAGAGGATAATCTCAATTCATCCAAGATAAATCTTTTTAATAAAGAAGAATGATCTTGATAATAATTTTAATTAATATTGTTAAGATCATAAATCACATTTTTATTTAAAAGAGATAATTATAGAGATCGTGATTCCCATAACATATAAGTCAAGCCAAGAAATTAAGAAAATATTCATGATAATATAAATCTCTTTTAATTTTCAACTTATCACAAATTTAAGAAATACTAATTTTGGTGATAAGTTATGTCATTCATGAGTTTTAAAATAAATAATATCAAGATAAATATTGATATCAAAAAGACATTCATGAATACTAAAGACATAATTTAATTTAATAAATCTCTTCCTATATGATAAAATAGAAGATTTTCAAGTTTTATTTTCTAAACTTGCCAAAATCATGAGAATAATTTATTCAAGTTCAAATCATCAAATCGTCAAAATCACTTTCATAGTTCAAGAGAGTCATAAAAATAACATAATCGATTCATTAATCTCTTTTTAAAATAAAATCATTTGAAAACTTATCCAAAATTATCATCAAAATTCGCTTTTCAAAAAATTCAATGAAAGTACTATAGATTATTTTTCAATAGCGAAAATTCTCTAATCCATTTTTGTAGTTTAAGAGATTCAACAATAATAGTATTATTTTGTTTCTTGTTGAAGGATTAATAGAATAAAAATAATTTCAAGGATAATTGTCCTTCTTTTAAAATTTATTTCAATATTGTAATGTCATTTAAAGTCAAAAACACAATTTCATCAACATCATTGCAATAAAATATTTTCAAATGAAAACTTCGATTTATTTCAATTTTAATGATTTTTGGACTTAGTGTAGTGAGTTATCATACTCATTTCATTCTCATTAAATATATTTTTAATTTATAAAAATACTTTGTCAATATTTGAACCATTTAACAATAGTCGTTACATTTAAATAAGCCAATAATTTTAACATTCACTCAAAGTATGTTATTCAATAACTAAGGTTTTTTTGTTCTAATTCATTTTCTACTTGTATACTCTAGTTATGTATCATCAACATTAATTATATAATGATGAGCCATTAAAAGATTCATTGTCAATAATTTTAATTTCAATAATTTTCTTATTACTACTTAGGGTAGTAAGCTTGAAGGAGTATGATAGAACCTCAAAAGGAGCTCTATAGATTTTGATCCTTGAGGGGGATCAACCCTTGGAACGCTATAGAGGTTCCTTCCTCCTAGACTCGGCACAAGGCTGAAATAAAATTGATAATTGTTTGATTCAAGAGAGGGGGCACCTACATCATTATATATAGATCAAAACCCTAGCCTAAGGGGGGTGCTTACCTAAGTAAAATTATCCCTTTGCCCCTTCTATAGCTAATATGTCTTGATAGGAATAGGGGGCGACTAGGTTGGCTCTATAGCCGACCTAAGCAGGGGGAAACCCTGGCCAATCAACCCAGTAAGGGGGCGACGGCCACTAAGCCCTAAGGGCTAATCCAAACCCTAGCAATACTCCTTTATAAGATAGGAGTTACTTTATTACAATCTAGCAGGGTTTTATTGACTACTTCTAGGGAGATTAGGACTCAACCCTGCTGGAGTCCTTTCAAACCCGCCCTCTTAAAATCAACTTTGTCCTCAAGGCTGAAGTTACATTAACTCAAGGAACCGGGTCTTCAGCTCCTTATTAGCTTGGGTGTTAGTTGGAAGAACTTGAGCTGAGTCATCATCTTTAAATTTTCATTTGAGGTGAGATACTTGGAGGATTAACTGTAATTTGATCTGATGCACGGATCTGATCTCCAGGTTAGGGCCCCAATACACTCTGGATGTGTCTACTCTAATAATAAAATCTGGCCATGATTTGGTGTGGACGACATCGTGACCGTGAGGGCTATAGTTCCACTCGACCAAGCTGGTGCATCTTTCTTTATAATGAGAGGGATGATGTTCATGCTTCATTGAGTCCTACAAATGATCCTTCCCCTTTTCTAATTTCGCCACTGGAGGGGCTTAATTTTCTTGTGGTCTTGGGTCGTAGATCGGATGTCATCATCAAGGAAGTCTTTAAGCATCATGGTCCGATCCTGAAGAAAGTCATGAAAGTCACCTGAGATCTAGAAGTGCTGCATCAGCAACCATGGTGAGTTCAACATGATGTAATACTTTAGAAGTAGCTTATCTCCGAGGAAAAGGATGTAGGGATGTATCGTAATGGGAAATAAGCATGGCCAAACAATCCGTGTCTCTTTTATCTCTTGGACGACCCTTTTATCTTCGACCTTCTGAGGTTGTATGAAGCAATCTGGTCGAGCAACAACTGGTAGAAGTTTCGACCTATTCAGCATAGGGGGGTTGGATAGCTTCAGAGGAGGTAGTCGGCTCGGTTGGGTGGAGATGCCCAAAAATTCAGCAAGTTGTGGGAGGGGTTTTTTTTATCTTCAATCTTATGAAACTTTTGAATTTGAATTGAGAAACCACTGGATTCTTCTTTTGGTACCCCCTCTAAGTGTGGTGTTGTGGTTGTAGTCGCTGGGCTCCCTCGTAGAATCACTTGCTTTCCTTTTCTAAAAAATTTCATGGTTAGCTTCGAAAAATTTCAGAAAATATCTCCAATCGTGGACAAACAATCAATGCCAAGCACTATATCAAAACCATCAAGAGGGAGGAGGAAAATATCAGCAACTACGTCTTGCTCCTGTAGGATCAATTTTACCCGTGGGCACTTCTGGTTGTACTTCAGAATTTGGCTGTTAGCTACCTTGACTTTGAACCCGTTGTAATATTTTTTTTTGGAGCATTAAGTGGGCAGCAACCTTACTGCTCATGAAGTTGTGTGTGCTCCCGACGTCGATGAGGATGATGACAGATTGCTGCTCGAGAAACCCTTCGATCTTTAATTTTTGTAGGTTAGTGTAGCCAGCTAAGGTAGGGACCGTACGGGTGGCCGGTTGTGGTGTATCCTTGCTTGAGAGTCGTATCTTCAAGTTTGGGTTCTTCAGTGGGAGCAAACATCAGTTGAGTCTCCTTTTTACATTTGTGTTCTAGACTCCACAGTTTATCACAACACCCACATAGGCCCTTTGTCGATCCGTCATGAAAGTCTTCTCTTATTAATTTCTATGGCTGAGGCGGATGGCTAATAGTAGGAGGAGGTGAAAGCTTTGGTGTCGCTGGTTGGGGAGCAACTCTAGTTTTCCGAGCTTCATAGTTCAATCGCTCCTATTTATGTCACGTAAATGAGATGACTGCCTTAAGTGTGTACGGTTGTCGCACTTTAACTTCTTCCTGAATCTCCGGCTCCAAACCCTCAATAAAAGTCCTCAATATCTATTTTTCAGACCAATCATAAGTTTGATTAGATAACCTTTCAAACCTGGTTTGGTACTCTTGAATGGTGGAGGTTTGATGAATCATCGCTAGTTCTTCGCTAAGGTTCTTTTTACAATCCAAATTTGCATCACGTTGTGATCTTATTGGGCTCAGTGATCAGCCCAATCTAAACTCCCTAAAGAGAGCGCGTAATTTAACATCCATATGCATCTCAAGAGCCTCCAATTTGGCTTCGAATAAGCCCACTGATGTCATGACGTAAGGATCTCCAACCTGACAAATCAAACCGATTAAAGAGTGTAGCTGCAATCTTCAGGTTGAAGGCAGCAATGGCAATGATGTCGGGGCTGCAATGGTCAAGTCTCCAAGTGGAGGATAGTAACCAAGGGTAGTAGCAACGATGGAGAAAGAAAATGGCAGCAGTAACGTCAGCTGCGGTCCTTCGGTGATGCTGTAATGTTGTCGAGGCTGCTATTTTTTAGGTGGCTGATATTTATCAGAAGATGGCAGCCAAGAGATCTGAGTCGGAAGGCAGCAACGATGGCAGAGGAAGAAGAGGGCAGCAACAACGTTGGCTATGGCTGCGGTGCGACTTCATGGCTGCAGTTGGCGTTGGTTGCAGCAAGGGTGTGAGTGCAATAGGAGGAAGACAGGGCAACGATGTACACGACTATTGCGGAGGAGGGTAACAATGGTATGAAGTGAGAAACAACTGCTGTTGCTAGCTGTGATCATGATAGTTGGCAGCAAACGATTGTTGCGGGCTGCGATGTAAACAGATTGCAGCGAAAGATCGCTGTTGGTAGCTTTTTGCCGCAAGGATCGTTGTTGGCTGCGATCAAGGAGGATGGCAGGAAGAGGTTACTATTGGCAGCATTGGGCAGCAAAAGTTACGTGATGTGGTTGAAGGGATAAGGGAGATTGGGTGGCTGAAAGGTTGGTGGACCGAAGACTTCGGTTTTTGGGTGCGGTTTGTGGCTGTTTTGGGTGCAATTTAGGGCTGCAGTTTTGTGGAGTTTAGGCTGTAAATTGGTGTGGTTTTAGGGTTGTGATAGCAGTAGATGAAGGTTATGGAAATAGATTTTAGATCTGGGATAGATGGTAGCAAAGGTAGGTGTCTCGGTAAAGAAAGTTGGCTAAAAAGGTAAGTAGATCAATAAGGAAGTAGGTTGATTTGGGGGGTTGTTTGGATTCAGTTTAGGGTAATATTTGGAAAGATTTTTTGTGAGAATGGTAGGGTTTGGAGATGGGAAAAAGCGAGTCTAAAATCATACAAACAATAACACTCAAATCTGATTGAATTCGATGAAAAGAAGTGTTGCGATGTGCTGTCCTGTTGAACCAATTTTTATGTCAGAGAAACGATGACTTCTCAACATAAATTCAAGAGGAAAGTTTAAGGAAATTATACAGAAACTCTTGGTTTAGATGTTGTCAATACCATTAGAGACTTTGATGAAATTTTGGCAGCATAATAGTAGGGAAATAGGGCAAAAGATGCAAGACAGATTCCTTTATCGTAAAATTCCTGAACTGCGTGATGGTGAAATATCATACAAGAAAACTGATTCCAGAAGGAGTTTTTTTGTGAAATCAATTCTAGTTGAAAGCTAACTTGATCTTGAGAATTATGCAAAGATTTCAGCCAGAAAAGATGAAGAAAAGTTTGGTTTCAAGTAGCAACAATCGGCTGAAAATTTCTGTAGTGTTTCACCTTCGCAACGATGATAATGTTTGCGACGGTAAAAATTTGCAGCAAGGAAACTTTGAAAAACTTCTCCCATGTATAACATGAAGGATCTTGTAGTATTGAAGAGGTGTGGGTTATAAAAATATACCAAAATTCTAGATCAAACGCAGGGGGCAGCGGCAGACTGATTTGATCTGCTATTCGGGTGGAAGGTGGAGGCGCGTGTCATAGCAATTATGGGAATTGCTTGGGAAGGTGGAGGCGGCTGAGATGGCTACGGTGCAGCAGGAACATGGCTCTCATACCAGATGATAGAACTCCAGAAGGAGCTCTATAGATTTTGATCCTTGAGGGTGATCAACCCTTGGAACGCTATAGGGGTTCCTCCCTCCTAAGGGGGTGCACTCTTATGGTGGCAATTTTCTTCGCAAGAATCCAGGAAGAACGATTGAATCACAAAGTATGAAGGATAAGGGTCACTCCTCAATCAGCCATGCCGAAGCCTTCAGCCCCCTCTATTGCCATCCGAACCCCCGCACCAAAAAAATTAACAAGAGATGAGCTTCGTGAATGATCGGCCAAGGGGTTATAATGGCATTGTAATGAATCGTGGAGCCAAGAACATCGCTGCAAAAAGGGCCGGCTCCTCGTGATTGAACCAGTAGAGGATGAGGACCATGAACCATCTGAAGAAAGCCTCGAACCTGGAGATGAGGCCACGGAGGAAGAGCCCCAACCGGCTGACTACGCAGTGCACCCTGGCCGGCACTCCAACCCATAGATGATGAAAGTTAGAGGACTTCTTAAATAGCAACCCATCACCATTCTCATCGATACGGGCAACATAAATAACTTCCTCAACAGTAAGGTTGCTGCACGTATGATGCTTCAAATTGAAGGTTGCAACAAGTTCGATGTAAAGGTTGTCAACGACCGAATCCTCAATTGTGACTAATGGTGCCCGCGGGTAAAATTGCTCCTACAAGACCAAGAATTGGTAGCCAATGTTTTCCTCCTACCCATCAATGACTATGAGGCCATATTTGGGATTGAATGGCTCACAACATTAGGTGACATCTCCTGGAATTTCTCTAAACTAATCATGAAGTTTTATTGTAAAGGGAGATATATCACATTGCGAGGCAAGCGCGGGAGTCATTATTCCACCATTTCGACATAGCGAATGGAGAAGGTGCTACATAAAACAAAAGGTGGATTTTTGATGCATATCCAGTAGCCATCAAAGGAGAAAAAAGTGTAAAATTTAGATCCTAAGCTTGTCCTCTTGCCGGACGAATTCGTGGATGTTTTCACGGAGTCGCGTGGGCTTCCCCCTAACCGGTTGCATGACCACCGTATTCCTATTTTGCGGGGCAAACCTCTAGCAAATTTGAGATCATACCACTATCCTCACTTACAGAAGGATGAGATTGAGAACATCCTCAAGGAGATACTCGATACTGGAGTAATTCGACCAAGCTGCAGCTCTTACTCCTCACCGGTGTTGCTAGTACGCAAGAAAGATGGTACATGACGAATGTGCATTGATTACTAGGCTTTGAACGTCATCACCGTCAAGGACAAATACCCTATACCAGTAGTAGATGAGCTTATGGATGAACTAAAAGGAGCCCGAGTCTTCACTAAATTGGATCTCTATTCCGGTACCATCAGATTCGGGTATGCACTGAAGATGTTCCAAAAACTGTATTCTGCACACATAATAACCATTACGAGTTTTTGATAATGCCTTTTGGACTTACGAATGCTCCTTCTACTTTTCAAAGCTTGATGAGTGATATTTTTTGGATGTTTCTATGTAAGTTCGTATTGATATTTTTTTGATGATATCCTCATTTACAGCCCTACACTTGATATACATTTTTAGCACTTATGAATTATTCTAATGATTCTTTGGGAGAATACCCTTTATGTTAAATAATCTAAGTATAGCTTTTTACATTATAAAGTGGAGTATCTAGGGCATATTATATTAGAGGATAAAGTGGCAATAGACCCGATGAAGATCGAAGCAATGCAAGGATAGTTGAGACCTACAAACATAAAATCGCTGTGCGGCTTCCTTGGACCATGGGCTACTACCAAAAATTTATGAAAGATTATGGCAAGGTCAATGCCCCACTCACGTCCCTACCGAAGAAAGACTCATTCTTATGGTCGGATAAAGCCTCCACTACCTTTGAACGACTCAATGTAGCCATGACGACGCCGCCGATCATAGTGCTGCCCGATTTCAGTTGTACCTTTGTGATTGAGGCTGATGCATCCGGAGTTGGGATTGGGGCTATTCTAATGCAAGATGACCGACCTCTTGCTTACACCAGCAAGGCTTTATCTCCCTCCCATCTTAAAATGTCTGTGTATGATAGAGAAATGCTTGCCATCGTACATGCCGTCATGAAGTGGAGACCCTACTATCGGTCGATGCTTCCAAATTAAGACAGACCACCGAAGCCTCAAGCATTTTTTGGAGCAAAAACTATCTTCCCCGGAGTAGCAATGATAGGTAACTAAACTTCTTGGCTTTGATTATGAAATTATTTATCGAAAGGGGAAAGAGAATGTTGTTGCAGATGCTCTATCACGACTACCGGGACAAGCCGAAATTTTAGCTATCTCCCTTCGCTCCACTGACTTCCTCAAAGATATTAGGGAGGAATGGAGGAGTGATCCAGAGACCCGAGATATCATAGAAAAGTTAGAGAAGAATCCAGGTTCCATGGGCTACTACACTTGGGATTCGAAGGACCTATGCTACAAAGACCGAATTGTGATTGTTCCTTCTTCCCCTTGCATCAAAATTATTTTGCATAAGATGCACTCTGTACCTTCAGTAGGGCACTCTGGTTTTCTTTGAACATACAAGAGGGTGAAGCAAAACTTCTTTTGGAAGACATAAAAAGATCAATTTATGATTATGTATCTAAATGTGATGTATGCTAGCAGCAAAAAGGTGAAATAGTGACAAATCCAGGAAAACTACAACCACTACCCATACCAAACTCAGCATGGACTGACATCTCAATGGATTTCATTGAAGGGCTACCACCATCTCAAGGTAAAAGCATGATCTTTGTGGTGGTAGATCATTTAACCAAATATACTCATTTCTATGTTGTGAGACATCCTTACACCGTTGCTAGTATTGCTCAATTTTTTATGAAAAATATTGTAAAACTACATGGGATGCCAAGGTTGATTGTAAGCGATCGTGACAGGGTGTTTACAAGTAAATTCTGGACCGAGCTCTTCCAACTACAAGACACCCAATTGAAGATGAGCATAGCCTATCATCCACCGACGGACGACCAAACAGAAGTGATGAACAGATGCCTTGAGACTTACGATGCTTCACCAGTGACCGACCCAAAGAGTGGACAAGGTGGCTTCCTTGGGCCGAATGATGGAACAACACAACTTATCATTCATCAACTAAATGTACCCCCTATAAGGCATTATATGGCCGACCACCCCTTGTAATACCTAAGTATGTAATTGGTATGGCCAAAGTGGATCGGGTCGACCAAAACTTAATTGACAGGGACAAACTTCTGTAGCTACTGAAAGACAACCTAACTGCTGCCCAAGCTCGCATAAAGCAACAAGTAGACACTCATCGGAGCGAGAGAGAATTTTCGGTAGGAGACTGGGTCTACCTTCACCTACAACCATGCAAGTAACTATCAATCAACACCAGTGCATCGATGAAGCTATCTCCACGATTCTATGGACCATATCAAATTTTGGAGCATATTGGGGTCGTGGCGTACAAATAAAAACTCCCAGATGATGCTAAGATCCATACCGTCTTTCACGTATCTTTGCTAAAGCCGAAATTGGGAGGACGTGAGTTGGCTCAGGCTCAACTGTCGAGCACTACAAATGATGGTGAGATTCAAGCTCAACCCGAAGCTATACTTGATCAGAGAATTATGATGCGACATCAACGGCCCTCAACTGAAGTACTCGTAAAGTGGAACAATCTATCATCCGAAGACACAATGTGGGAGTTGTACGAGGAGCTGAAGACCCGGTTCCCAGAGTTTATGGACCCTAGGCTTGAGGATAAGGCAGATTATAAGAGGGGCTTGATAGGACTCCAACATGGTTGAGTCCTATTCACCCTAGAAGTAATCAATAAAACTGTATGAAATTATAATAAAACCCCACCTAGCCACTTCTATCCTATAAAGAAGTGTGGCTAGGGCTTAGATTGGGGCCTTAGGGCTTAGTGGTCGCCACCCCCTTTATTGGGCTAGTCGACAAGGGTTTTCCCCTGCTTAGGTCGACTATAGAGCCAACCTAGCCACCCTCTATTCCTACTAAGACAGGTCAATTATAGAAGGGGCAAAAGGATAATTTTACTTAAGTAAACACCCGATGGGCTAGGGTTTAGAACCCTATATAATGATGTAGCCACAGACTCTCGTTTATCAAGTAAGATTAATCTTTTATTCAGTCTTGTGCCAAGTTCTAAGAGAGAGGAATCCCTATAGCGTTCCAAGGGTTGACCCCCTTTAGAGATCAAAATCTATATAGCTCCTTCTGGGTTTATATCAGCAGATTTATCATAACAGAAAAATATTTGGTTCTCACAAGAGAAATACATCAAGAATGTATTGGATAGATTCAGTATGAGCAATGCAAAGCCAGTTGATCTCCTCTTTTAGGTCACTTCAAGTTATGTTCAAAGCAGATTTAGTCAAATGATGAGAAAAAGAAGAAAATATAAATGGTTCCTTATGCTTCAGCTGTTGAAAGTTTAAGTACGAGGTCATACATCATATATGCAGTGGGTGTTGCTAACAAATTTCTTGTAAATCTAGGCAAAAAAGCACTAAGCAGTAGTAAAGTTGATCTTTAAATATCTCAGAGGGAGCTCTAATGTCTGTTTAAGCTTTAGAGGTGGACCACCAATATTGATAGGTTACATAGATACAGATATGACAAGTGATAATGATACAAGAAAATCCACATCATGTTTTATACTCGCTTTTGCAGGGGAAGCTATGTTGTGACAATCCATATTGCAAAGGTGTATTGCTCTCTCCACCATAGATGCAGAATATATTACTGCTACAGAGGTTAGCAAATAAATATTATGGATGAAAGAATTCTTACAAGAATTAGGATTGAAACCAAAAAACTATATGATGCATTGTGGCAGCCAGAGCGCCATCCATTTGTGTAAGAACCCAATTTTTCATTCCAAGTCAAAGCATATAGATGTCAGATACCAATAGATTAGAAATGTGTTTGAAAAAAAATAGTTATAACTTTAGAAAATGTACAAAAATGATAACAAGACAGACATGTTGACAAAGACCTTACCAAAAGAAAGGCAGGAGATATGCCGACGACTAATTGACATGGCTTCACATTGAGAAGTTATGGGATAGCCTCCCCTATGGGTTGAAGGGGGAAGTTGTTAGGTAGATAGCTTATAGTGGGATTTAATAAAAACCACAACCTTAACCTTTTTCGTTTAATATAAACCCTGACTCTTTTAACATATACTCTTAGTGGCTAGATTGAAAAAGAGAGTGATGACAACTGTGAACATAAATGAGAAAAAAAAAGGGAGAAGCAGTAATGACAAGGCAAAAAAACAAGAGGAGAAAATGGAAGAAGACAAGAACAATGTAAAGCTATTCTCAATCATCCAAGTAGTGTTCTATCTCAGGTTAAATCAAATTTATAATGGATTCTTATTATGATCACTTGGGGAGATTTTACATATTATGCATAGTGACGTAATCTTTGTATTTCTATCATTATCTTGTGATTAATTATCATTTGGATTTTTGACAAGAGGCTCTAAGATTTATATATCATTATTTTTACAGTGGATTTTCTCTGACTTACCTTATGATTTTTACTCTTCATATTAAGAGATTTTTCACATAAATCTTAATTTTTTATTTGATTATAATTTTAGTTTAATTTTGTTAGATTTGTATTTATTTAAATAAAAAATTTATCCCATTAGGCAAAAGGTGCTTGAAAGTGACAAATGCATTGGCATTTGTATCCATGATAGAGGTAGTAGTTCTGATTACTAAGGCCCCAAATGTGTATGTTGAGATGCATGTAATAAACCACAAAAGTTGCATCGATCGTTTGATCTTCCTATTTAAGTATGCTCGGAATGAGGGAACGCAACGAAGCATGCTGGTATGATCCCTAAGGTTTAGGACGCGTACGTACTACATGTAGCCCTAACAACAGTATTGTCGTAGTAATGGTAAGAGCAGAAATATAACAAGCACCAAGATCTAGAAGAGATGCACTAGTTCAGTGGTGTCGTCGCTTCTCCCTCCCTTGTGTGTCCCAAGAAGTAGTCCCCTCTGATCTCTTGTTCCCCTCCGGTCCATTGATAAAACCCCATAGGAATTCTATGTAGATTGATCTTTGAGGGGGATCAACCCTTGGAACGCTATAGGGGTTCCTCCCTCATAATAGTCAGCCAGATGATTGAATTGTAGATTGATATTGTTTATCCAAAAGTGGTGAAGGCTATATGCTTATATAGAGTTCCAAACCCTAACCCCGGGGAGGCTGCTCCCTAAAGTAAAATACCATCCTCGCCCTCCACCCTAGTTGACTTGCCCTGTAAGGGGCGACGGCCTAGGGGGCTGCAACAAGCTAGGCGCCCTTGCTAGAGACCCTAGCCGACTTGCCCAATAAAGGGGGTGACAACTAGGAAACCGTAAGGCCCTAGATATAAACCCTAACCGACCTTCTTTATTGGATAGAGGTGGCTAGGTGAGGTTTATTACAATCTTACAGGGTTTTTATTAGTGACTACTTAGTTGAGTAGGACCCAACCCTGCTAGGGTCCTATCAAGCCTGTCCTCTTCAGATCATCTTTGTCCTCAAGGCTGAGGTTCTATGAACTCAAGGAACCTGTTCTTCAACTCCTCATATGATTCTTATGTGGCATCTTCAAGTAGCAAATTATTCTAATGCAATAGTACTTCAGTGGAGGGATGTCGGCGACGCATCATAATCCTACGGTCAAGTATGGCTTGTGGTTGGGCCTTTATATCTCCATCATCAGTGGTGTTGGGCAGCTGAATCTAGGCTGACTCATGCTTTCCCAACTTGGGCTTCAGGCAGGACACATGGAAGACATGATAGATTTTGGCATCATCAAGCAGGTTAAGTTTGTACGCACAGCTCTAATACATTCTGTGATTTGATAGGGCCCATAAAAGCATGGAGATAGCTTTATAGAGGCTTGTGTATTGATGGATAATTGCTTATACGGCTGCAAGCACAGATAAATCCAATCTCCTACTGAGAACTCTCTTTCGCTTCGATGTGTGTCAACTTGTTGCTTCATTCTGGCTTGTGCGATGAAGAGATTATCCTGTAGCAGCTGTAGGAGTTTGTCCTTGTCAATTAGATCATGGTCGACCTGATCTACTTTGGCTGAGCCAATTACATACTTTGGAATTACAGGGATCGATCGACCATACAATGCTTTATATGAGGTACATTTTGTAGATGAGTGATATGTAGTATTATACCACCATTCGACCTAAGGAAGCCATTTCGTCCACTCCTTTGGCCGGTCACTAGTGAAACACTGAATATATGTCTCTAAACACTTGATCAAAACCTTAATTTAGCTGTTAGTCTGTGGATGGTATGCTGTGCTCATCTTGAGTTCGGTGCCCTATAGCTGAAATAACTCGAACCAAAATTTATTGGTGAAGCCCTGTCATGATCACTTATAATAGACCTTGGCATCCCATATAGTTTAACAATACTTTCTATGAAAATCTAAGCAATACTAGCAGCAATGTAAGAATTTCGCATAGTACAAAAATGGGTATATTTCGTAAGTCATCAACCACCACAAGAATTGTGCTTTTACCTTGAGATGGTGGCAGTCCTTCGATGAAATCCATGGAGTTAATCCACATCGAGTCAGGTATGGGTAGTGGCTGTAGCTTCCCTGAACTTGTCACTGATTCACCCTTTTGCTATTGACATACATCGCACTGTGCTACAAATTCATAAATACTTTTTTTCATCCCTCTCCGATAAAATTTTTGTTTCACTCTTTTGTAGGTTCTCAAAAATCTAGAGTGCTCTACTGAAGATGTGGAGTGCATCTCTTGCAAGATAGTTTTGATGTAAGGGGAGTCGGGTATAAGCACAATACGATCTTTGTAGCGTAGATCCTTCAAATCCCAAGTATAGTGAGCTATTGCAATTGGATCCTCCTTTAATTTTTCTATGATGATGCTGGTCTCAGGATCCTTCTTCCATTCCTCCCTAATGTCCTCGAGAAAGCTGTCGGTAGGAAGGGAGATGGCTGAAAATTTGGCTTGCTCGGGTAGCCGTGAAAGTGCATCTGCAACAAAGTTTTCTATCCCCTTTTTGTAAATAATTTCATAATCAAATCCAAGAAGTTTGGTTACCCATTTTTGCTACTAAGGGGATGATATATTCTGCTACAAAAAACATTTGAGGCTTCTATGGTCAGTTTTAATTTGAAAGTGTCAGCCAATCAGGTAGGGTCTCCACTTTATTACTGTGTACACAATGGCGAGCATCTCCTTATCGTATATTGATATTTTTTGATGGGAGGGAGACAATGCCTTGTTGGTATATGTGAGTGGTTGACTATCTTGACTATTTTGATGGGAGGGACTCTAATTCTGACTCAAAATGCATCAGCTTCAATGATGAAGGTTCGGTTGGAATCAGGTAGCGCTAGCACCAGCATCATCATCATAGCTGGCATGAGTTTGTCAAAGGCAGTGGAGGCTTTGTCTGACTATTGAAAAGCATCCTTTTTTAGTAGGGAGGTGAGGTGTTCACTGATCTTCCCATAGTCTTTTACAAAATTTTGGTAGTAGCCTGTTAGTCCAAGAAAACCACGCAGCAATTTCACATTCTTAGGTTTTAGCCAACCTTGCATTGCTTCAATTTTTGATGGGTTTACCACCACTCCTTATGATATTATGTGCCCAATGTACTCCACTTTTTGCTGGAGATAGCTGCACTTTGATGGCTTAACAAAAAGGGTATTCTCCCGAAGGATCGTTAAAATAAATCGGAAGTGCTGAAAGTGAGTCTCAAGAGAAGGACTATAAATGAGAATATCATAAAAAAATACCAGCACAAATTTGTGAAGAAAGCTTCAAAAAATATTGTTCATGAGGCTTTGGAAGGTTGAAGGAGCATTAGTGAGTTCGAAGGGTATTACCAAGAATCATAATGGTCGTTATGCGTTCAGAATGTAGTTTTTGGAATGTCATCTTCATATACTCGAATTTGGTAGTACCCGGGTTAGAGGTCCAACTTTGTGAAGACTCGAGCTCCTTTTAATTCATTTAGAAGTTCATCCACCACTGGTATTGGGTATTTGCCCTTGACAGTGATGCCATGTAGAACTCGGTAGTCGATGCCTATCCACCAAGTTTCGTCCTTCTTTCGTACAAGTAACACCGACGAAGAATAGAGGCTACAACTTAGCCAAATAACCCCTATTTCAATCATCTCTTTTATAATCTTTTCAATTTCACCCTTCTGGAGATGAGGATAGTGGATGATCGAGTGTTCGCTGGTGGTTTGCTTGGGAGAATTAAAATCTGATGGTCATGCTGCCGGGTAGGCAGAAGACCACGTGGTTCGGCAAAAACATCGGGAAATTCAGCAAGCATATGAGCAAGGTTTTGATATGCAATTTTTATTTTTTTCTCCTATAGTGGCTGCTGGAGTTGCATCAAGAAGCCACCATGTGTCTTGTGTGGAACTTTTTTCATTCGTTGAGTCGATATGGTGGTTATGTTGCTTCCCCGCTTACCATATAGGATGACCTGTTTGCCTTTGTAGTAAAAATTCATAATCAATTTGGAAAAGTTCCAGGACACATCACCTAGCATTATCAGTGTTGGGAAACCTCAACGGGATAATCACATGGGCAACGAAAATCAAGATAAAAATTAGTTTCCTACGCATATCAAATCGTCGTGCAAAAGATTGGGTCACGAGAAAGTAGCAAAAACAAAAAAAATCGCATTATGTAAGAGATTGTTTTACATAGGGAGATCGTATATACCTGTATTCCAGATCCAGATGGAGAGGATAAAGGAAGTCAAGCATCTTCCTCTCTAGTAGTATCCACAAGATGAATCTCTGCAACGAATCTCCTCAAATTTGATCTTGCAACTCTGGCAGAGGGAGGGAGGAGAATAGGAGGGGAGGCCAAGGCTGCAGCCTATCAGCCATAATTCTCCCCTCCTATTTATAGAGAGCCACCAAAAATCATAGGGCTCTTGCCTTAATGAGTGTTGGATCTTCATCCAATTATCCACTAACTTTTTATTATTGGATCTCTATCCAATAATCTCCTTAGGCCTCCAATTGGGCCTCAAGCAAGGAGCCCATCAGCATAGGGCCTTATCTAATGAGAATAGGGGCTAATTGGATCTCCATCCAATTCTTTATTCGCTGAAGCATCCACCATATGTATGTGACCCTCTAGGCCCGATACTGAACTGGCCGTGAGTCACTCCCATAATAACTCCTTCTGATATAGTGCATTATTATCTCTATAATAATTTACTCGACTCATCAACTATAGACATACTAGGCCACTACGCCATAGTCCCCAAATGGTACAGGGGGATCGAATCCATCAGACATGTCTGTCCACAGTTATCGTGTATCTATAATCCCTCATCCAACTAATATCTAAGAGACCGTATATTGGACATGGTACTATCAGGTCACATACATAATCAGTTTGTCTTGCTCTAATCGGATTCTACTAGAGAACTCTTTCTCTCTCAATCTGAATGACCCTGGTCAGGAATTTATTTGAGCAAGCATATATGGGATATTCCTCTCACGATACCGAGAGTGATCCTTTATTGACACTTAATTGTCTTTGTAAGGTTGGCTGCCAATCACGATAACCAATTATACCAAATCTGAAACTTTCCAAACCTGTAAGTCTAGCATTAAGGAAATAAGTACTCAAATAAGACATCTTTGGTGTCTCAGGTCTAAGGACCAGATTCACAATTAGGACTATGGAATTACTGTTTGACATTAGGTATCATTAACCATACAACATTCTATAAGCGGATCAATTAGTGAACTCAATCTCTAATTAGCACTTGTACTATATCCTTAGTGTCTCCACACAAGTGGCTATGAGACCAGTCACCTCCATCATATGGATGAGCATATAGTACACCGGTCTGTTCGGTTATCTCGATGTCCCTCTCGAGTAACCTATGACTGGGATTATTTAGGATCTGTGTTTAAAGATAAATTGATCTCATTATCGTGATCTCATCATGATCCGATTCATATTACACAAAACCAAGGATATCACAATATATATGAAATAGATAATATAATGTGAGAATATACCAATATTAATCATAAGTAGAAAGATCACGCAGCGTGTCACACGTGACATCACTCACGTGATTGGCTTGTGGGCACTTGTAACCAGCAATCTCCCACTTGACCTAAAGCCATTCACCTGTATGTCTGATCCATATCAGACCCCTGTGATGCTCAAATACAATATGAACCAACGGCTTCATTAGTGGATCTGCAATATTATCTTCCGATGGAACTCTTTCTATTGCTATATTTTTATAGGTCATAATCACTCTAATATGTTGGAACCTCCTTAGAACAATCCTAATGAGACATAGGTTCCCTTGTTAGAGCTATCGCCCTATCATTATCACAGTATATGGGAATCAACTCCACACTGCTTGGTACGACTCCCAAATCCCTGATGAACTTCTTCATCCACACCCTTCTTTTGCTGCTTCTACTACATTAGTATTTTGCTTGGAACTCTTCTACCTTACTGCTCTTCCATTCAGGGTGAAAATATACCCTGAGTTTGACTTGCTATCATCAATGTTGGACTGAAAACTCGAGTCCATGTAGCCCTCAACCTAGAGACTAGCTTCTCCATATACCATTAAAAGATTCTTAATCCCTCTAAAGTATTTAAGGATATATTTTACTACTTTCTAGTGTTCGAAACCTGGATCCAATTGATACCTGCTCATGACACTCAAAGCATGCAGTGTATCAGGCCTGGTACATAACATAGCATATATGATAGTCCCTATTACTGAGGAATAGAGTATCCTATCTATGTCTACCATTTCTTCAGGAGTCTTTGAAGACATACTCCTAGAAAGTGATATTTCATGTCTCATCAGTATGAGACCTCTCTTGGAATTCTCTATGCCAAAACTTTTGACAATAGAGTCTATGTACCTAGATTGGGATAAGCTATGCATCCTCTTGGATCTATCTTTATAGATTTAGATTTTCAAAATATAGGATGCTTCCCTTAACTCTTTCATGAAGAAGTTTCTAGATAGCCAAGCCTTTACTGTGGAGCACATTCCTATATCATTCCCAATGATTAGGATGTCATCCACATATAGCACCAAGAAGGTGATAGCACTCCCACTTATCTCTTTGTACACACAAGGCTCATCTTTATTTTTAACAAAGTCATAAGATCTGATCACCTCATCAAATCTTATGTTCCAACTTTGAGAAGCTTGCATCAATCTATAAATGGATATGACAACCTGCACACTTTATTTGGACTCTCTTTGGATACGAATCCCTCTGACTGTATCATATACACCTTCTCCTCGAGATTGCTATTAAGGAATATCTTTTTACATCCATCTGCCAAATCTCATAGTCATAGTGTATTACAATGGCCAAAAGAATTCTAATGGATTTAAGCATAGCTACAAGCAAAAAGGTTTCGTCATAGTCAACTCATTGTTTTTGATGATATCCTTTAGCTACCAGCCTTGCCTTATAGGTCTCCACCTTTCTATCTACTCCTATCTTCTTCTTGAAGATCTATTTCTAGCCGATGGGTACGATACCCTCAGGTGCATCCACAAGGTTCCAAACTTTGATAGAGTACATGGAATCCATCTTAGAATTCATGGCTTATTGCCACTTCCCAAAGTCTATACTCATAATAACCTCCTCGTACATTTGAGGATCAACATCATGAGAGTTATATCCACTGATATGTCCCACATATCTTTCAAGAGAGTGAGATACTCTGCTAGACCTACACAAAGTTGGAACTTGTGTATTAGGTACCTGAACAGACTCAGACTTTGGAATGGTGCTTGAGCTAGGTTCTCCAACCTCGCTCAACTCTATCTCACTCCCACTGTTTTTACTAAGAATGTGTTCCTTCTCAAGGAACATAGTTCTCTTGGCAACAAAGACCTTTCGGTCCTCAGGATGATAGAAGTAATATCCCAAGATCTCCTTAGGGTATCCCATGAACATGCACCGTTCTGTCATTGATTCCAACTTATCGAGGTTGTGTCATCTAGCGTGGACAGGACAACCCCAAATCTTAACCATCTTAAGATCTGGCTTCTTTCTTTTCTATATCTCATATGGTATAGACACTACCGACTTTGATGAAACTCTGTTCAGAAGGTAAGTTGCGGTCTCTAGGGCGTACCCCTAGAATGAGACGAGTAGGTCAGTGAAACTCATTATGGACTAGACCATGTCTAACAGTGTATGATTCCTCCTTTCTGACACACCATTGAGCTGAGGTGTGTAAGGAGGTGTCCACTAGGATAGAATCTCATTGTCCTTGAGGAAATGGGTGAACTCCATACTCAAGTACTCTTCTCCTCTATTTGATCGAAGAGTCTTAATACTCTTTCCAATCAGGTTCTCGACTTCATTCTTATATTCCTTGAATTTCTCAAAGGTCTCGGACTTGTACTTCATCAATTACACATGTCCATACATAGAGAAATCATCAGTGAATGTAATGAAGTATGAGTAACCACCTATAGACTGAGTCGACATGAGACCACATACATCACTATGTACGAGTTCTAATAACACAGTGGCTCTCTCTCCAGTTTCATTAAATGGAGAGTTGGTCATCTTCCCGTAAAGGCAAAGTTCCCAAGTTACATATGACTCATAGTCAAATGAATCTAAGTATCCATCTTTCAGCAACTTTTGAATCCTTCCATCATGTATATGACCTAGCCTACAATGTCATCGGTATGCATTATTTACCTCATCTATTTTTCTCTTAGATGTATTTATATTCATGATGTGTGGAGAAGTGTCTAACACAAATAAGTCATTTATACGGGTTCCTCTGGTGATGATCTCATCATCCATAATTATTGAACAATTATTATTCTCAAAAACTAATTTATATCCACTAATTGTCAAACAAGAGATGAAAATAATATTTTTGATAATGGAATGGACAAAATAGCATGCATCTAATACAATAATAGCTTCACCAAGTAGATGTAGGATGACCTGCCCAACAGCAATTATAGCAACTCTTGCTCCATTACCCATCTTGAGGTCCATCTCGCCTCTAGCCAATCTCCTAGGTCTTGCCAAAAATTGTAACGAATTACAAATATGATAAGCACTCATGGTATCCAATACCCATGTGTTATCATAAAAATTTGACAAGTGAAGACTGATTATGAATATACCTAAAGTTTCTCCAAGCTTTTATTTCGTCTTCTCTACAAGGTAGTCCTAACAGTTCCTCTTCCAATGCCCATCTTGGCCGTAGTGGAAGCATTGTCCTTTATCCTTTACCGGATCTTTCTTGGCAACCTTTGCCTTACCCGATCTTTCTTTGCCCTTGCCCTTCTTAAGGATCTTGTTGGCCTTCCTTTTCTTTTTGGTCTCACCAATATAGAGAACTGGCTTCTCCTTCTTGATGGCACTCTCAACTTCCCTCAATATTTTGAGAAGCTCAGGGAGAGTCACCTCAAACTTGCTCATATTAAAATTCATAATGAAGTGGGAAAAGGAATCTGGTAGGGACTGAAATATAAGATTAACGCATAAGTTATCCTCTAGGATTATTCCTAGACCTGTGAGTTTCTCGATCCAGTCTATCATCTTTAGGACATGGTTCTCAACCGATGTCCCTTCTATCATCCTGGCTTGGAAGATTCTCTTAAATATCTCATATCTTTGAGTTCTTCCCTGTTTCTTAAATAGCTAGCGGAGATGAAGAAGGATAAAATCTGCATCCATGCTCTCATGTTGCCTCTGTAACTCAGGAGTCATGGAGGCCAGCATATAACATTTTGCCAATGTGGAATCATCTATATACTTCACATAGCGAGCGATCTCATCCTCGCTTGCCCCTTCTTCTGGTATGGGCACAATTGTATCAAGGACATATGCGATTTTCTCCACCGTAAGAACAATTCTCAAATTATGGAGCTAATCTATGTAGTTTGGACTAGTGAAGTGGTTGACATCAAGTATGTCATGCAGGGGGCTTGTAAGTGATATGTTTTTGATAAACAAGATATAGCATAAATAAATAACATGCATGCCAATCCATGTAGTCTAGACTAGTGGGGATCGGGATCCAATTGGCATCTTAGTGCAACCTCGAGAGACTCACCAATTACACTAAGCTAAAAGGTAGGCAACTCTTGCCAATCACAACTCATTATGATTCTCGTTATGTTCGGCCTCCGAATCATCATGGTCTCGAGGGACTCGACCAACCATGATATTCAGTTAAGTCATCACCATCGTTACAAGATGAGTCTGATTTTATGATATACCCTCGAGGGACTTGACCAAGCATACCATGTCCTCAGGTCACCGGTGACATCTCTACGTCATACGCAAGAACTCGATCACGTAGATAGGTAAGCCTCGAGGGACTCGACCAACTCAACCTATGTCGTGATTCAATTTCTTCCTATAACGATGGAAGGCCACGTGGGTCAATCTTATTGCCTTACACTTACTGACTTAATATTATCATATGTGGGGTTTTTATTTCGTATCGATCTCCTAATATATCGTATCATACACATACATATTTAATATATATTACATCACATGCAAATATATATATATATATATACATATATCTAGTAGGTGTATAGCACATCATATATGCAAGCCATACCGGATGATCATGAGTCATCACCTAATATGATTAAGCCCGAGCCAAAGGGCCTAATCACTCATAATAGGATCTATGTGTGCATCGGTGCATCTCTATGCCTTGTGATCATTGATCTCGTCATCATTGGTTCCGTCGGATAGTTGCATCACCATGCGTCGTGATCTCCCGCCACGACATCGTGGGTCCCGTTGTCACCTCCACATTCCCGCCGTGTCTCTCCATGTAATTACGAATAACCACAAGCACGCAGGCCCGACAATAAATAAGAAAAATAGAGGCTCGCAGGCCTCAATAATAATAATAATAATCACAATTACACACATCACAACACATGGCCCATGATTATCCATCCATATCATATATCACATGTACACATCACATCATATGTAGGATTACTAGATATATATAATAATTAATTAAACTATTAAATTAATTATTTTTCTAGAAATCAGGACATGCTCAAAATTTCTAAAATTATCAAAGGTATTTTAGGAATTCTGAATGAGAGGACAGTCCTCGAGATTCTCAGAATTATTGAGGGCATTTTTAAAATTTTGTGCATAGGAGAAACCTCAAACTTTCTCAAATTCTGAGGGGCAGGATCGTTCTTTACTCAAAAGGATGCCCTAGCCCTCTTCACTCACCCTCATTGGGCCGTCGTCGCCACCCTTGCGCGGGCGATGGTTGCCCTTGTCCGTTGGCAGTCACCCCTGCCACCAGCGCCGCTGCCCCTGCTAGCGGTAGCCCCTTGTAGGCTGGCCGCTCCTGCGGGCACCGCACTGCAAGTGGCCATGCCCGTCGGTGACTACCGTCCCTGTGGGCTAGCCGTAGCCGGCTGCCGGTCGCCGGTCGCCCCTTTGCAGGGGGCCTTGGCAATAACCGGTTGCCCCCTTGCAAGTGGCCAGGCCGTGGCCAACCACCCATATAGATGGCTGAGCCATGGTCGGCTGCCCCCTTTCCTTGCTGCATTTGCTGTAAAAATACAGCAAGAACGCGTAGAATGATTCTATGCGATTCAATCTCATCACATGCAGTTTAAAACTAATCTTTTACACAAAATGCTTGGCTCTGATACCACTGTCAGAAAATCTCAATGGGAGCATAACATGCACAGCAGAATTCAAAATAAAAACTGATTTTCCACGCAGATCAAATTGTCGTACAAAAGATTGAGTCACGAGAAAGTCATAAAAATTGAAAAAAACCTCATGTGAGAGATTGTTTTACCTAGGGAGATTGTATATCCCTGTATTCCAGATCCGGATAGAGAGGATGAAGGAACTCAAGCGTCTTCCTCTCTAGTGGTATCCACATGATGAATCTCTGTAGCGAATCTCCTCCAATCTGATCTTGCAACTCTGGCAGAGGGAGGGAGGAAAATAGGAGGGGGAGGCCAAGGCTGCAACCCATCAACCATGAATCCCCCCTCCTATTTATAGAGAGCCACAAAAAACTTTAGGGCTCCTGCCTTAGCGGGTATTGGATCTTTATCCAATTACCCACTAACCGTGCATTATTGGATATCTATCTAATAATCTCCTTAGGCCTCTAATTGAGCCTCGAGCAAGGAGCCCATCAGCATAAGGCCTCATCTAATGAGAATAAGGGTTAATTAGATCTCCATCCAATCCTCTATTCGTTGAAGCATCCACCATATGTGTGTGACCCTGTAGGCCTGATACTGAGCTGGCCGTGAGTCGCTCCCATCAGAACTCATTCTGATATAGTGAATTATTATCTCTATAATAATTCACTCGACTCATTGACTATGGATGTACTAGGTCACTATGCCATATTCCTCAGAACGATACAGGGGGATCAAATCCATCGGACCTGTCTATCCATAGTTAACGTGTATCTGTAATCCCTCATCTAACTAATATCCCAGAGACCGTATATTGGACATGATACTATTGTCAGATCACATACGAAATTAGTTTATCTTGCTCTAATTGGATTCTACTGGAGAACTCTTTCTCTCTCAGGTCACATACGAAATTAGTTTATCTTGCTCTAATTGGATTCTACTGGAGAACTCTTTCTCTCTCAATCTGAATGACCCTGGCTAGGGATTTATCTGAGCAAGCACATACGAGATATTCCTCTCATGATACCGAGAGTGGATGATCCTTTATTGACACTTAGTTACCTTCGTATGGTTGGCTATTAATCCCGATAACCAATTGTACCAGATCTGAAACTTTCCAAACCTATAAGTCTGGTGTCAAAGAAAGGAGTACTCAAACAAGACATCCTTGGTGTCTCAAGTCTAAGGACTAAATACACAACTGGGACTATGAAACTAATGTCTGACATTATGTATCATTAACCATACAACATTTCATAAGTGGATCAATCAGTGAACTCATTCTCTAGTGAGCAAATGTACTATATCCTTAATGTCTCTACACAAGTGGCTATGAGACCAGTCGCCTCCATCATATGGATGAGTATATAGTACACTGGTATGTCCGGTTATCTCGATGTCCCTCTCGAGTAACCTATGACCAAAATTATTTAAGATCTATGTTTAAAGTTAAATCGATCTCATTATCGTGATCTCGTCATGATCCGATTCCCAATGCATAAAACCAAAGACATCATAATATATATACAACAGATAATATAATATGAGAATATGCTAATATTAATCATAAGCAAAAAGATCACGCAGCATGTCACATGTGCCATCACTCACGTGATTGGCTTACAGGGCACCTGTAACTAGTAGTCAGCCATTCTATGTGAAGCACGGTCTCATAGTCATCAATTGGTAGGAGGAAGAAGTTGGTAAAAATTTCTTGGTCTTGCAGCATCAGTTTCACTTGTGGGCATCTTTGATCGCACTTTAAGATTCGACCGTCCACAACCTTTACATCAAATTTACTATAGTCTTTGATGTGGAGCGCCATCCGAGCAGCAACTTTACTATTTAAGAAGTTATTAGTGATGCCCGTGTTGATGAGAACAGTGATAAGTTGTTGTTTGAGTAGGCCTCTAACTTTTATCATTTGCGGATTTGCATAGCCAGCTAGCGAGTGCACTATAAAATTGGTCAGTTGTGGCTCTTCTTCCGCATCTTCTTCTTCTTCATGTTCAAGGCTCTCTTCTGGATGTTCAATGACCTCTTCTTCCATGGGTTCAATCACAAGAAGTCTCCCTTTTTTACAGTGATGCTCGCGGCTCTACGGCTCATCGCAATACCAACATAACCCCTTTGTAGATTGCTCTCAAAGCTCTTCCCTTGTCAACTTTTTTAGTGCAGGGGCTTGGTTGATAGTAGGGGGGGCTGAGGGCTTCAGTGTTGCTGGTTGGGGAGCGATCCTAGTCCTCCAGGTTTCATGGTTCAATCACTCCTCTTGAAGTCGTGCGAAGGAGATGACTGTCATAAGTGTGTACAGTTGTCACGCATTAACTTCTCCTAGAATCTTTGGCTTCAAGCCCTCAATAAAAGTCCCTAGTAGCTATTTTTTAGATCAATCATGAGTTTAATTAGATAACCTCTCAAACCTGGTTTGGTACTCCTGGATGATGGAGGTTTGACGGATCTTTGTAAGTTGTCCGTCAACATTCTCGTAATCGGTTGGTCCAAAGTGGATTAACAATCCTTCTTTAAATTGTCTCCATGAGAGGACTCTATGAGTGTATTCAAACCAATCAAACTATTGTATGGCATCCCCTTTAAGATGTATAGCTGTAATTTCCACCATATATGCGTCCATAATTTTGTGGTACCGAAAATAACGCTCTACGTGTAAGATCTAACGAACCGGGTATCCTTCTTCCCATAGGGAAGTCTATCCTCATGCGTGGATAGTAGGGATCAGTCATAGAGCCTCCCCTCTCTTGGAATTCATCTTTTCGATCTGAGCTTTCTCCTTGTTGTGATTTCTTTGGGCTCGGTGGTCGGCCCAAACTGAGTTCAGCGAGGAGAGTCCATATCTTATCCTCCATTTGCGTCTCAAAGGCTTCAAGTATTGATTGCCTCCTCATATATCATAGTATATGCCTCCAAATCTGTAATGTTAAGATCTCTCTTTTATTGTCGGTTGAGAGAAGTGGTGGCTGAAAAGGTTGGTGGATCAGTGGATGTAGGCTATGGTTTAGGCTTGTTTAGTGGCTATTTTGGGTGTGGTTTGGTGGAGTTTTGGGGCTATGATGGTAGTGGATGGAGGTTAGAAAAAGGGTTTTAGATCTGTGGTAGATGATAGCAAAGTTTTGATAGAAATCAGTGGAGGTTCACTTCGGATAGGTGCTGTCTCGTAGGAGCAGAATTATCGTCGAAGAAACAATGGTTTCTCGATAAAATTTCCAGTAAAAACTAAGAGATTTATGGAGGAAATTGGTAGCAAGATCTTGGTTTAAATATCAGTAAGGATGACAAATTAGATCAAGAAACTTTTGGCAGCATAACGGCAAGGAAACGTTGCAAGTTGCAATAGTAGAATCTCATCGAAAAATTCAGCGGAATGCGATGAGAATGCGACAAAAATTTATAGCAATATAAGAATATTTTTAGAGATAAATTTCATGATAGATCAACATAGATGAAAGCCAAGATGATATATGAAACGTGTAAGAAATTTCATTAAAAAAGGATGGCAAATAGATAGACTCAAAGGCAATAATAGGTGATTGAAATTTTCTACAGCAATCCTTTGTCCGTAAAGATGATAACTTTTATGACGAAAGGAATTCACAGCAAGGGATAGATAAAAGCTTCTTTTTGGTATTTTCAGGATAGAAAATTGTAGTAGCAAAAGGTATTGGTGATAGGACAATACCAGATCTCTGATGTAATTGGTGGTGGCGGCAACATATTGATTTGATCTACAGCATGAGATGATGGTGGAGACCATCATCAAAAGCAATTATGAGAATTTCTTAGCTAATGGTGGGCAACAGGGATAACAGCAAAAGCAGCAAGATCGTTGCTCTGATATCAGATGAGAGAACCCTAGGGGAATTCTATGCAAATTGATCTTTGAGGGGGATCAACCTTTGGAACGCTATAGGGGTTTCTCCCTCCTAATAGTTGGCTAGGTGGCTGAATTATAGATTGATATTGCTTATCCTAAAGTGGTGGAGGCTACATGCTTATATAGGGTTCTAAATCCTAACCCTTAGGAGGCTGCTCCCTAAAGTAAAATATCATCCTTGCCCTCCACCTTAATCGACTTGCCTTGTAAGGGGTGGCGGCCTAGGGGGCTGTAACAAGCTAGGTGCCCCTGCTAGAAACCCTAGCCGACCTGCCTAGTAAAAGGGGGGGGCGGCTAGGAAACCCTAAGGCCCCAGATATAAACCATAGCCAACCTTTTTTATAGGATAAAGGTGGTTATGTGGGGTTTATTATAGTCTCACAGAGTTTTTATTAGTGACTACTTGGTTGAGTAGGACCCACCCCTGCTAAGGTCCTATCACCCACCCCCAATGCTTAGCAGCATTGTTGGTGAAGTTGTCTGCACTAAACAACAACAAAATGTTAGAACACTTATTTTTTATTATGTGTGTGTGAGAGAGAGAGAGAGAGAGAGAGAGAGAGAGAGAGAGAGAGAGAGAGAGATTACACGTGCCACCATGTGATGATACACCATAGAAGGGCAGATGTCGCAGGAGTCGCCCATTTGTTGCATCATCTACAAATAGTGATAGTGATGAGGAGGTGGAGGAGGCGGGGGGACCGCTATGAACTTTGGATGATGTGTGTGGGCTAGGACGCCAGAGAAGGCAGTAGTAGGAGCCTGGGCACCGAGGTAGCGATAGAGGCTGATGAAGGAGTGGGGACCCCACTTAGCAACATCAGATGCCCCTCTATGGTCGATGTCGTCATGGTGGTCATCATGGGGTTGGGGATGTTGAGAATTGATTCATGAGAGTTGCATAGGTAATTAATATGTGTAGGAGTTGTGGAGGTAGTGGCTGATCATAGGTGAAATAGTGAGATATAGTGGGGTGAAGTAATGGGATGAGGTAGTTACTATTAGGTCCTATAAATAGGACCTTAGTTCATGAATCAATGTGAGCAGAGAGTGATTGCATTTGGAGATAATCTTGTAAGTGTTTTGTTGCCTCCTGTTTAATACTACATCGTTTTCTTGATTGAAAATGTTTTTGTTAATTGCATAGTAGTATTCTATTTTTTTCATTTTCTTGCTCCTCCTTCTCTAATATTTATGATATCAGAGCTGTGTTTCAATATAAATGAGGCATTATGACTTTTAATGGTAATTCTATGTCTCAACCCCTTATTCCCATCTGCTCAGGCAAATGCTATGAATTTTGGAGTATTCAGGTCTTAAGATCTTTATGACTTAATATAGAATGAATATGCAGATCTAGATGAAGAAATCAGATTGAGGGAGAATAGAAAGGACTCAAAGACATTATTCTTCATTCAACAAGTTATACATGAGACAATCTTTTCAAGAATTACAGCAGCGACAACCTCAAGACAAGCTTGGTTGATACTTCAAAATAAATTTTAAGGCTCATATGATAAAACTTTAAATCATCTGTCGTGAGTTTAAAATTTTGTTTAAGAAAAATAATGAATCAATACAAGATTTTCTTTCTCGAGTGACCAAAATTATTAGTCAAATGAAATCCTATGGTGAACATTTTCATGATCAAATAATTGTTGCAAAAGTTTTAATAAGTTTGACCAAAATTTGATCATGTTGTTGCCGTAATTGAGGAGTCAAAAAACTTATATACTTATTCATTTGATGAACTAATGAGTTCCTTGCAAGTATATGAAGCAAGGTTGAACAGGTTACTTGAAAAAAGTGAAGAAAATATTTCAGGTTAAGGGGGAGTCTTCTACTTCAAAAAATATAAAAAATCAACATGCAGAGGATGTGGCATAGGAGGATTTCATGGTAGAGGAAATGAAAGAGGAAGAGAAAGATAACACTTTGATGGGTATGATGAACAAAGCAATCAAACTATGATAAAAAAAACTATAAGAGTGAAATTCAATGTCACTATTAAAAAAGGTTTGCTCACATGAAGGCAGATTGCTGAAAAAGAGAAAAACAAGCAAGCTATGTGGAGGAAAATAAAGACAATAGTAAGTTATTTATGACTCATTCACAAGTTAATTATATCTCAAATGATATTTAGTTTTTGGATAGTGGATGTTCCAATCATATGTCAAGCATAAGATCAATATTTAGAGATATTGATGAGACTCACAAGTTGAAAGTTAAACTTGGAGATAGCAAACAAATCCAAGTGGAAGAAAAACGAACAATTAAGGTGAAGACAAATCAAGAGAAGGTAAAATACCTTGATAATATTTTCTATGTTCCTATTTTATCACATAACTTGTTGAGTGTTAGACAATTAATAGATGTTGGATATTTGATGATGATTTATGCACTATTAAAGATAAAAATCTGGTTTGATTATAGCAAATATTTGCATGACGTAAAATAAGATGTTTCTAATTGATGTAAAATATTGAAAAATATGCTATTGTGACATTTAAGATATGGACACCTTAACATTAAGGGTTTAAGGTTGTTAAATAAAAAAATAGTTTACAGATCGCCCAAAATTAGTACACTTGATGTATATGAAGGATGTATTTCTGACAAACAAAGTAAGAAACCATTTTCTATTGGAAAAGCATGGAGAACATCTAATTGTCTTGATTCATGCTGACTTATGTGGACCTACGAATACAAAATCGTTTGGTGGAAGTCGATATTTTTTGTTATTTACTGATGACTATAGTTGCATGAGTTGGGTATATATTCTGGAATTGAAATATGAAGCATTTGATAACTTTCAAAAATTCAAGGCACTTGTAGAAAGAAAAAGTGGTAGATGTATAAAGACACTTTGGACAAATAGAGGTGGTAAATTTTTGTCTAATCAGTTTAATTCTTTTTGTGAAGAAAATGATATTCGCAGAGAATTGACAACACCATATACACCATAGCAAAATGGTGTAGCCGAATGTAAAAATTGTACTATCGTCGAAATGGCAAGAAGTTTGCTTAAAGGAAAACATCTTCCAAATCAGTTTTGGCCAGAAGTAGTTACAAGAATAGTTTATTTATTTAATATTTCACCAACAAAGACTATTATAAATCGAACTCCTATTGAGGCTTGGCATGGTAAAGCCAAGTGTAAGCCATCTAAGAATTTTTAGTTGTATTGCTTATGCTTTGGTAAATTCACAAAATCATCATATGCTTGATGAAAAATCTGAAAAATGTATCTTAATTGGTTATTTTTTACAATCCAAAGCATGTCGATTGTATAATCTTGTAAGTGGCAAAGGTTATTATTAACCAAAATGTTGTGTTTGATGAAAGGGCAAGTTAAAATTGGAAGATCAATGAAGGTGAAATACAAATTCATATTCCACCAGAACTAGTCACTTCACCGAATCAAGTGATATATCCTACTTCAACAAGTTCATCGTCAACGTCACCTAGTAGCAATTTAAATGATTCTTCGTATGAAACCCCTCTATGAATGTTTATATCACTAACAGAGATTTATGATTCAACATTTACTTTATTTATTTTAGATCCTATAAGTTTTGAGGTAATAGTTGAAAAAGAGGAATGATGAAAATCAATGAATGAGGAAATCAAGTCAATTGAGAAGAATAAAACCTAGGAGCTAATGGATCTACCAAAAGAAAAGAAAAGTATTGGATTGATATGGGTGTATAAAGCAAAGTATAATGTAGATGGAAGTATCCAAAAGCATAAGGCTCGATATATAGCAAAAGGATATTCACAATAACAAGGTATTGATTTTGATGATATTTTTTCTCCAGTTGTTAGATTCGAAATCGTGAGAAATTTTTTGGCTTTAGCTACTTATTTAAGTTGGCCTGTTTATCAATTTGATGTGAAATCTGTACTTTTAAATAGAGATTTATAAGAAGATATTTTTGTTACTCAACTTGAAGGTTTTTTTATTAAAGGACATGAAGAAAATGTATATAAGCTAAAGAAAGCACTTTATGGGCTCCAATAAGCACCAAGAGCATGGTATAGTAAAATTGATTATTATTTTCATCAAAATGGATTTAAGAGGAGTGATAATGAATATACCCTTTATTTAAAGAAGGAAGGTGAACATAATATTCTTATGATTTGCCCTTATGTTGATGATATTATATATATGGGTTCATTTAACTCTGTTGTGGATGGATTTTAAAAAATCCATAATGAATAAGTTTGAAATGTTAGATCTAGGTTTATTGCATTTCTTGGGTTGGAGGTGAAGCACGGATCATATGGAATTTTTATTTCATAAAGAAAGTATGCAATGGATCTGATAAAATAATCTAACATAATTAATTACAAATTATAACTACACCCATGAATGTAAATGAGAAATTAAAACTTGAAGATGATACATGTTTGACAAATGCAAGATACTACAGAAGTTTAGTTGGAAGTTTGATCTATCTAACTCATACTCAACCAGATATTACCTTCTATATTGGTGTAGTATCCAGGTTTATATAAAGCCTAAGTAAATATCATCTCGAAGCTGTTAAAAAAATTCTACGTTATATTGTTAGAACTGTAGATTTTAGAATTTGATATTCTCATAATTTTAAATGTAAATTATTTAGTTTTATTGATAGGATTGGGCAGGAGATTTGGATGATAGAAATAGTACTTCAGGCAATATTTTTAGCCTAGGATCAGGAGCTATATCTTAGAGTTCAAAGAAGCAAGCAACAACTATATTGTCGACATTGAAAGCAGAATATGTAGCTGCATCGTCAACAGCTTGTCAAGCTACATGGCTTAGAAGACTTCTTGATGATCTTCATCAAGAACAAAAAGAAGCAATGAAAATATTTTGTAACAACAAAACCACAATTACAATGACGAAGAATCCAATATTTCATGGAAGAATGAAATATATCGAGATATGCTATCATTTCATTCGAGATCTTGTAGCAAATGGAGCCATAACAATGAAGTACTATGGCACAGATGAACAAGTTGTAGATACTCTCACCAAGTCACTTCCAATTCAAAAGCATGCCTATTTTATGTCTCAAATCGTGGAATCATGGGAGAGTATTGAGAATTGATTCATGATCGTTACATAGGTAGTTAATATGTGAATAAGTTGTGGAGGTAGTGACTCATGTTTAGGAGTTATATGGGGGTATAGTGGGGTGAAGTAGCGGGATGAGTTAGTTACTATTAGGTCCTATAAATAAGATCTTAGTTCATGAAGCAAGATGAGCAGAGAGTGATTGCATTTGGAGATAATTTTGTAAGTGTTATGTTGCCTCCTATTTAATACTATGTTGTTTTCTTAATTGAAAGTATTTTCATTAATTGTATCATAGTATTCTATTTTTTCGTTTCCTTGCTCCTCCTTCCCCAACAGGGGACCACCTGCGAACCTGGTGGACGTCACACCCGACTCCACCACTAGCGACTATACTGTTGGTACTGTTCCACATGTTCGACCATAGGAATATACCCTGAGGCTTGCAGATCCTGAACCCACTCCGGCATGCCACCACCCTCTTGTTGTTTATGATGGCGCTCCTACTCTTAATTATATCGATGGCTGTAATGGATAGGTTGCTTATGTTGCTATTGTTGTTGCTGTCTTTCATGTTGAGAATTGATTCATAGTGGTTACTTAATTAGTTAACATATTTTAGGTGTAATGACTCATGTTTAGGAGTTATGGAGGTAGTTAGGAGTTAGTGGGGGTAGTTATTAATCATGGGTGAGATAGTGTGATGAAAAAAGTCATGTGAGGTAGTTATATTATGTCATATAAATAGGACTTTAGTTCATAAAACATGAAAGTAGAGAGTGTGCATTTAGAGATAATCTTGTAAGTGTTCTTGTTCTTTTATCTTCTGTTTAATACTACATCATTTTCTTGATTGAAAGTATTTTTTTCGTTAATTGGATTGTAGTATTCTGTTTTTGTCATTTTTTTGCTCATCCTTCCCCAACATTTGTGATATTAGAGCCTTGTTTCAATCTGAACTCGGTATTATAATTTTTAATGGTAATTTTATGTCCCAACATCTTATTCCCATCTTCTCGGGCAAATCCTATGAATTTTGGAGTATCGAGATGAATACTTTGTTCAAATCTCAAGACCTTTGGGACTTAATAGAGAATGAATATACAAATCCAGATGAAGAAACCAGGCTGAGGGAGAATAGAAAGAAGGACTCAAAGGCATTGTTCTTCATTCAACAAGCTGTACATGAGATAATTTTCTTAAGAATTGCAGTAGCGACAACCTCAAAACAAGCTTAGTTGATACTTCAAAATGAATTTCAAGGCTCATCGAGGGTGATTACGATAAAACTTCAAATCCTTTGTTGTGAGTTTGAAATTTTATTTATGAAAAGCAATGAATCAGTACAAGATTTTCTTTCTCGGATGATTGAAATTGTTAGTCAAATGAAATCTTATGGTGAACATCTTCATGATCAAATAATTGTTGCAAAAGTTTTGAGAAGTTTAACTCCGAAATTTGATCATGTTGTTACCGTAATTGAAGAATCAAAGGACTTGTCTACTTATTCATTTGATGAACTAATGGATTCCTTACAAGCACATGAAGCAAGGTTGAACGGGTCATTTGAAAAAAGTGAAGAAAAAGTTTTTCAGGTTAAGGGGAGTCTTCTACTTTAAAAGAAGATAAAAAATCAACAGGAAGAGGACGTGGTAGAGGAGGATTTCGTGGTAGAAGAAATGGAAGATGACACTTTGATGGGCATGATGAAAGGCAATCAAATATGATCATAAAAACTACAAGAGCAAAATTTAATATCATTATTATAAAAAGTTTGATCATACAAAGGCAGATTGCTGGAAAAGAGAAAATCAATCAAGCTATATGGAGGAAATGAAAGACAATAGTAAGTTGTTCATGACTCATTCATAAGTTAATAATATCTCAAATGATATTTGGTTTTTGGATAGTGGATGTTCTAATCATATGCTAGGCACAAGATCAATATTCAGATATATTAATGAAACTCACAAGTTGCAAGTTAAACTTGGAGATAGCAAGCAAATCCAAGTGGAAGGGAAATGAACAATTAAGGTGAAGACAAATCAAGGGAAGGTAAAACACCTTGACAATATTTTCTATGTTCCTAGTTTATCATATAACTCATTGAGTGTTTAACAATTGGTAGATGCTGGATATTTAGTTATATTTGATGATGATTCGTGCATAATTAAAGATAAAAAATCTGATTTGATTATAACAAATGTTTACATGACGAAAAATAATATGTTTCAAATTGATGTTTCAAATATTGAGAAACATGCTCTTATTGCAAATCAAAAGAATGATATAAATTTATGACATTTGAGGTATGAACACCTTAACATTAAGGGTCTAAGGTTGTTAAATAAAAAAGAAATGATTTATGGATTACCTAAAATTAATACACTTGATGTATGTGAATGATGCATTTATGGCAAACAAAGTAAGAAATCATTTCTTATTGGAAAAGCATGACGAGCATTAAATTATCTTGAATTAATTCATGCTGACTTATGTGGACCTATGAATACAAAATCATTGGGGGAACTCGATATTTTTTGTTATTTACTGATGACTATAGCAACATGAGTTGGATATATTTTCTAGAATTGAAATATGAAGTATTTGATAACTTTTAAAAATTCAAGGCACTTGTAGAAATGTAAAATAGTAGATGCATAAAGACACTACGGACAAATAGAGGTGGTGAATTTTTATCTAATGAGTTTAATTCCTTTTGTGAAGAAAAATATATTCATAGAGAATTGGTAGTACCATATATGCCAGAGCAAAATGATGTAGCTGAACGTAAGAATCAAACTATCGTCAAAAGGGCAAGAAGTTTGTTTAAAAGAAAGCATCTTCCGAATCAATTTTAGGCAGAAGTAGTTGCAACATCAGTTTATTTATTGAATATTTCACCGACAAAAGTTGTTATAAATCGAACTCCTTTTGAGGTTTGGTATAGTATAAAGCCAAGTGTAAGTCATCAAAGAATTTTTTATTATATTGCTTACACTTTGATAAATTTATAAAATCATCATAAGCTTGATAAAAAAATCTAAAAAATACATCTTAATTAGTTATTCCTTACAATTCAAAGCATATCGATTGTATAATCCTATTAGTGGTAAAGTTATTATTAACATAAATATTGTGTTTGATGAAAGGGTAAGTTGGAATTGGGAGATCAATGAAGGTGAAACGTAAATTCGTATTCCAGTAGAACTAATCACTCCATCGAATCAAGTGACAGAACCTGCTCCAACAAGTTCATCATCAACCTCACCTAGTAGCAGTTCAAATTCAGTAAATAATTCCTTAGATGAAACCCCTCCAGGAAGGTTAGATCACTAATAGAGATTTATGATTCAACATTTACTTTATTTATTTCAAATTCTATAAGTTTTGAGTAAACAGTTGAAAAAGAGGAATGATGAAAAGCAATGAAGGAGGAAATCAAGTCAATTGAGAAGAATAAAACCTAAGAGCTAATGGATGTACTAAAAGAAAAGAATGCTATTGGATTGAAATGGGTGTATAAAATAAAGTATAATGTGGATAGAAGTATCCAAAAGCATAAGGCTCAGCTTGTAGCAAAAGGATATTCCCAGTAATAAGGTATTGATTTGATGATACTTTTTCTCCAGTTGCTAGATTCAAAACTGTGAGAACCTTTTTAGCTTTAGCTGCTTATTTGAGTTGGTCTGTTTATCAATTTGATGTGAAATCTATAATTTTAAATTGAGATTTACAAGAAGAGGTTTTTGTTACTCAACTTGAAGGTTTTTTTGTTAAAGGAAATGAAGAAAATGTATATAAACTAAAGAAATCACCTTATGAGCTTAAACAAGCTCCAAGAGCATGATATAGTAAAATTTATTGTTATTTTCATCAAAATGGATTTAAAAGGAGTGATAATGAACCTATCATTTATCTAAAGAAGGAAGGTGAATATAATATTCTTATGGTTTGCCTTTATGTTGATGATATTATATATATAGATTCATCTAACTCTATTATGGCAGAATTTAAAAAATACATGATGAATAAATTTGAAATATCGTATCTAGGTCTATTGTATTATTTTCTTGGGTTGGAGGTGAAGCAAGGTTCAGATGAAATTTTTATTTCACAAAGAAAGTATGCAATGGATCTGCTAAAAAAATCTAACATGATTAATTGCAAAGCTACAGCTACACCCATGAATATAAATAAGAAATTGAAACTTAAAGATGGCACAGGTCTGACAAATGCAAGATACTGCAGAAATTTGGTTAGAGGTTGGATCTATCTAACTCATACTTGACCAGATATTACCTTTTCTGTTGGTGTAGTATCCAGGTTTATGCAGAGCCCAAGTAAACATCATCTTGGAGCTGTTAAAAGAATTCTACGTTATATTGTTGGAACTATAGATTATGAAATCTGGTATTCTTATAATTTTAAATGTAAATTATTTGATTTTACTGAAAGTGATTAGGTAGGAGATTTAGATAATAGAAAGAATACTTCATGTAATATTTTTAGCCTTAGATCAGGAGCTATATCTTGGAGTTCAAAGAAGCAAGCAACAACTACGTTGTCGACATCGGAAGCAGAATATGTAGCTGCAACATCAGCAGCTTGCAAGCTATATGGCATAGAAGATTTCTTGAAGATCTTCATTAAGAACAAAAAGAAGCAACAGAAATATTTTGTGACAACAAAGCTATAATTGCAATGACGAAGAATCAAACATTTCATGGAAGAACGAAACATATAGAGATACGCTATCATTTCATCCGAGATCTTGTAGCAAATGGATCTATAACAATGAAGTAATGTGGCATGGATGAACAAGTTGTAGATATTCTCACCAAGACACTTTCAATTCAAAAGTATGTTTATTTTATGTCTTAAATCAGTGTATGTAACTATGAATCAGGGGGGAGTATTGAGAATTGATTCATAGTAGTTAATTAGTTAACATATTTTAGAAGTATTTGTTCATGTTTAGGAGTTATGGAGGTAGTTTAGGAGTTAATAGGGGTATTTATTAATCATGGGTGAGATAGTAAGATAGTGAGATGAAGTAAATGGTGTGAGGTAATTATTATTATATCCTATAAATAGGACTTTAATTTATGAAGCATGGAATTAGTGAGTGTGTGCATTTGGAGATAATTTTGTATGTATTTTTATTTTTTATCTTCTGTTTAATACTAATTATTTTCTTGATTAAAAGTATTTTTTTATTAATCGGATCATAGTATTCTATTTTTATCATTTGATTACAACTCATTTCCAACGTTTGATGATACTGTAAATGATATTGAAATTGTTGTTGCCGTCGTTGGCGTCTCCATTTCCTTTGTTCTCATTTTCATCCTGCTGCACGGTGTCATCTCCTTCGCACTGCAGGCCTTTGTCTTCTTTTATTGCCTCCATATCCATGTTCTTTTTTTCGTTCTCTTCCTTCAGGAAGTCTTATGTCTTCTTTCATTGCCTCCATATCCATGTTCTTTTTTTCGTTCTCTTCCTTCAGAAGTCTTATCTATTCTTGCATTACCCGGCACCCAACCGAAATGAACTATGGTAAATACACTAACTATAGAGCATTAATCAAAAGAAAAACAGGAGAGAAAGAATCATCTGGAGAAGTGTTGAATGAAATCAAAGCAATAAACCATGTGTAAATGTACCTTCAAACCCTGCAAACCAATAAAAATGACACTTATTTCTTCTCCAAGTTTGGTATTCCTTTCCATCAAGTTCCTTTCCATCAATAAATAAGTCACCGAAGCAAATGTATGCATGTGGTATCCCGGATTGACACAATCTCACCTGTTCTTGATGTATAAGCTAAGTTTTAATAAAGAACTCGAGAGTAAAGACAAGTATTGTGAACTTGCGTGCAACTTGGAAATAAATCTTCCACATTTTCAGCCCAAGAAAGCTTAATCACCCGCTAAGTATTCCCGCCATTTTCCGGTTCAGGTTGGGCTTCGTTAACTACCTTCTCCAATTGCTTCAGTGAATTCAGATGGTCCATATCCCTGCGTGTGCCACCTTTACTTCGTCAAGCACGTATACAACTAAGACGAGTAGATACGATCATGAGAGAGAGAGAAAGAGAGGCACCTCCTCAGAAGTGATAATTCCTCTCTGAGTTGCCTTATCTCACCATCACAGGGGCATGCAGCCAATACTCCATCGCGCCCTCTATTGGGTCCCGCCACCCCAGCCTTCTGGCGGACCTCCTCCAGCCAGTACTCCATTGCGCCCTCCGAGTTGTGCCGCCTCCGGAACCGCTCGCCATGTGCTTCAGCAGATGGTCCAGGAGGCCCGTGTCGCCGATATGCTTCCTCGCCTCCTCCCTCAACGCCTGCCGCATTATGGGCTTCTCGAGCTCCGCCCCTTCTCCTTCATGATCTCCAGTAGCTTCATCTCTGCCGCCTCGTACCTCTCCGAGGACCACCGGTCCCTCGTCCCCTTCCCCTGTTGCTGCTTCTCCTCATACCTCCTCTCCCTGTCACCTCGGGCCTTTTTCTTCTTCTCCTTCTTATTCTGGCACTTCTTTCCCCTTTTATTCTTATTATTCTTCTTCCTCTCCTCCTCAACAACCTCGCACTTTCTCTTCTTTTCAAAGTGCTACTGCTCCTCGTCCGCTTGCACTTCCTCCTCCTCTTCCTCAGGTGACGACAACGAAATGTCCCGCTGCCTCCCTATGTACTTAACCTTCCTTCGTCTCCCCATCCGACAAAGCCTACTTGCTTGATGGTCAAGAGGCAGTGGCCCAGAAGTGATGTTTTCTTATCGACCTCGTCGACCTCCATTACCGATTCCGGGGGGGGGCATAAATGGAGGAGAATCGCATAGGTTGCAATTCGATAGCCAGAAACTAAGTAAGTGCTTTTGTTCTTCCAACTCAGACGGTGGTACAGGCAACTGAAGTATCTGCGCGGCCTGGTTCGAGCTCATGACGAACCTCTCGTCCAGCTCCGGTTCGCGGCCAAGCTCCGGAGAAAGAGCGAAGTAGTTCCGTAGTGCAAGAGTGCTCAGAAAGCTCACGATCACTTCTAGCTTCGTCGCCTCGCACACCTACGTTCCAGCTACAAACTTTAAGCAACCATAATTTACAGCACAGGCTTCAATCAACAAAGAACTAAAAAGAAAGAAATATCGAAACCTTTACGACTTGAATGGCTTTCAGATGGATCGGGGACTTGGGAGGAAGCTTTTCGTGATCGATTTCGTAGAAGGCGTCCAGCTCGAGTGCTCCTACCAAAAAAGTATGAACAACATGAATCGATCCCACTGTTCGTATCGAATAAGATGGTCGGATGGTGTCAAGGGTGGTCGTACCGTTACGTGGATGAGGTTACATGTCTCGAAGTGGCATCCGGCAGCGCTTGTCCGTCGAAAGCCCACCCGTTCCTTCTGTTGGGCAGATGGCCCAGATTCAGCCCATAATAGGCTTTAGTGAAGCCCACAGCCCAAAACCTCACTTATATTAACCTAAAACCTAGATTAGGTGGCTAGGGTTGAGATTAAGAGAACAACGGCGGCTGAAAACGTGGGAGAGAAAAAGAAACCTGCAGATTGACAGTAGAGGCCAGAAAACAAGAGATCCAGGAAAGGGAAGAAGACAAGGGCAGGAAAAGACTATTCTCAATCATTCAAATCTCATGTTAGATCAGTTTATAGTGGATTCTTACTGTGATCTCTTGGGAAGGTTTTGGATATTGTGCTTAGGATTATAGTCCTTATATCCCTATGATTCTCTTGTGACTATTGCTTTGGGCTTGGGCAAGAAGCCTTGAGATCTGTATATTCATTATTTTGATAGTGGATTTTTTCTGGCTTGTCCCGTGGTTTTTACCCTTTGAGTTGAAGGGGTTTTTCACGTAAATCTTGGTGTTCATCTGATTGTGATTTTGTTTCATTCCACTGTGTGTGACGGTCTGCTAGTATTTGTTCGTATACAAAGTTTATTTCTGTTTTATTCTCATTAACTGATATCAGAGCAGGGTTTTGGTGGTATTTAATCTTTTGTATCTGAACATGGAGGCCGGTAATATTTCTCGTATGATTAGTTTAAACGAAAATAATTGGATGATATGGAAACCAAGAATGGAAGATCTCTTGTATTGCAAAGATTTGTATGGACCTTTGCAAGGAGATAGTGCAAAGCCCACATCTATGACAGATGATGAGTGGAAGAGGTTAGATCGAAAAATAGTTGGCTTTATTCGACAATGGCTAGATGATAGTGTCTTTCACCATGTTTCTACTGAATGTTCTGCATACTCTCTTTGGAAAAAGTTAGAAGGTCTTTATGAAAGAAAAACGACTGGCAACAAAGCTTTCTGATCAGAAAACTTGTGAACTTGAAATATAAAGATGGTACTTCTATTCCTGAGCATTTGAATGAAATGTAGAGTATTACTAACCAGTTATCCTATATGAAAATGTCTCTTGATGATGAGTTACAAGCATTGTTACTTCTCAGTTCTTTGCCAGAAAGTTGGGAGACACTAGTGGTTTCCCTCAGTAATTCGGCACCAAATGGTATTGTTACCATAAGTCAAGTAACAAGCAGTTTATTGAATGAGGAGTTAAGGAGAAAGAATTCAGCAACTTCTCATATTGATTCACAAGCACTTATCTCAGAGAACAGAGGAAGGTCAAAGTCAAAGGATAGAAGTGGTTCATGTGTGGGTAGAAACAAGTCAAGATCAAGGAAAGATATTGTTTGCTACAATTATGGTGAGAAAGGACATTACAAGAATCAGTGCAAGCAACCTAAGAAGAACAAGAAAAGGGGAAAAGAAGTGGAGCATACAGAGTCAAAAGATAATATCACAGCTACAGTACAAGGTAGTGATTATTTGATTTTGTCTACTTCCGATGATATTTTTTCTTGTGTGTGCCAGGATCTCGAGTGGATAATTGACACAGGTGCTTCTTATCATGCTACACCACGGAGGGAGTTCTTTGCTACTTACAGGTCTGGAAATTTTGGTATTGTCAAGATGGGCAACTATGGCACAGCAAACATCATTGGCATGAGAGATATCCATATAAAGACCAACTTTGGTTGCAAGTTGGTACTTAAGAATGTGAGGTATGTGGTTGACTTAAGACTGAATTTAATTTTAGTTGGAAGGCTGGACGATGAAGACTTTGATGTCAGATTTCATAGAGGGCAGTGGAAGCTCAGTAAGGGTTCTCTTATTGTAGCTAATGGGAAGAAATGACATACATTGTATAGATTGCAGCCTAAAGCTTGTAGTGAGCAGTTGAATACTACAGAGAAAGACTCCAACATGGAGTTGTGGCATAGGCGACTAGGACACATGAGCGAGAAGGGGCTGCAAGAACTTTCCAAAAGAGAGGTATTGCCATCCCTCAGAGGTACACGTTTGAACCCTTGTATTGATTGTTTGGCTGGTAAACAACATAGAGTTTCCTTTGTTAGTCCTGCCTTATCTAGAAAAATGCATGCCTTGGACCGTGTCTATACAGATGTGTGTGGTCCTTTGAGGATAAAAACTCCTGGTGGATCTGTTAATGTTCCTAGTATCAGTGGTGCACTTTATTTTGTTACTTTTATAGATGACTTTTCTCGAAAAGTTTGGGCCTATGCTTTGAAGACTAAATATCAAGTTATTAATGTCTTCAAAGAGTTTCATGCCAGAGTTGAAAGGGAGACAAAAAGACAATTGAAATGTATAAGATCAGATAATGGTGGTGAGTACACAGGATTGTTTAATGATTATTGTAGGTCACATGACATCCAGCATGAGTTGACAGTCCCTGGTATGCCTCAGCATAATGCAATTGCAGAGAGGATGAACCGCACTATCATGGAAAAGATCAGATGTATGCTTTCACAGGCCAAGCTGCCCAAAAGGTTTTGGGATGAGGCTTTGAGGACTGCAGTTGATGTAATCAACTTATCACAATGTACAGCTCTAGATGGTGATGTTGCAGAGCATGTATGGTCAGGGAAAGATGTCTCCTATAGGCATTTAAGAGTGTTTGGTTATCGTGCATTTGCACATGTTCCAAACAATGAAAGGTCTAAGCTGGATGGTAAGACAAAAGAGTATATTTTTCTTGGTTACTCACATGATCAGTTTGGTTACAGGCTTTGGGTTCCAAAAAAGCAGAAGGTGTTCAGAAGCAGAGATGTTGTTTTCTTTGAGGATCAAACCATTGAGGATTTGAAGAAGGAGGCACCAGCTAAGACTTCTGTAGAGGGATTTGTAGACTGTGACCCAGTTATTCCTCCAGTATATCAAGATGATGGGGGAGATGTGCAGGAAAATGGTGCAGAGCCATATATTGATCTACCTGCAGGACATGTTGAGCAGGAAGAAGAAAGAGAGCAAGTTCCCACAAAACCTCAGTTAAGAAGATCTTCTAGACCACGTCAACCTTCCAGAAGATACTCTACAGATGAGTATGTGATGCTTACTGATGCAGGTGAACCAGAGAGTTACTAGGAAGCAGTTGAAAGTGAGCAGAAAAAGAGAAACAGGAGATGTCCTGACAGTTTGTCGGCATGGCTTCACATTGAGGAGTCATGAGACACCCTCCGTTATGGGCTGAAGGGAGAGGTTGTTGGGCAGATGACCAAGATTCAGCCCATAATGGGCTTTAATGAAGCCCACAACCTAAAATCTCACTTATATTAACCTAAAACCTAGATTAGGTGGCTAGGGTTGAGATTAAGAGAGCAGCGGCGGCTGAAAAGTGGGAGAGAAAAAGAATACTGCAGATTGACAGTAGAGGCTAGAAAATAAGAGATCCAGGAAAGGGAAGAATACAAGGGCAGGAAAAGATTATTCTCAATCATTCAAATCTCATGTTAGATCAGTTTGCAGTAGATTCTTAGTGTGATCCCTTGGGAAGGTTTTGGATATTGTGCTTAGGATTATAGTCCTTGTATCCCTGTGATTCTCTTGTGGCTATTGCTTTGGGCTTGGGCAAAAAGCATTGAGATCTGTATATTCATTATTTTGATAGTGGATTTTCTCTGGCTTGTCCCGTGGTTTTTACCCTTCGAGTTGAAGGGGTTTTCCACGTAAATCTTGATATTCATCTGATTGTGATTTCTGTTTCATTCCACTATATATAACGATATGTTAGTATTTATTCATATATAAAATTTATTTCTATTTTATTTCCAACCCCTTCGATAGTATAGCTGTCATTCCATTCCTTTTCGAGTAACATTACTTCAGCTGTCCCCACAAACAAACATCAGCATTATTAATATCATTATCACATCAGACAACGCAAACAGGACAAACGAACGAACGAATGGAAAAAAAGAACTGCACTTTCCCCACTACTCCATGCGTCGGTACCTAGCAGCCGTACATATGGGACCCAGACCTCATTTTTTATTGAATCGTGACGCAGGTTACACATCGGGTACGTAAGATGCAGGATCAATTGTATCGTTTGCACAAAGTCCCGTTGTCTCACACGCTCTCGGTTCCGTTTGGTGGGGGAAAATACGATCTTCCCGTCGCGATAACGACCCTCGCCACAAACCCAGAATCACGAACCCAAATCATCACCGCGATTGCTCGCGGGGACAGTCTATTCCCGGCTAACCAGCCGTAGGATCTTGATCCGACAGTTTCGATGCCTTCCTCTGAGGAAAAGGCGAAGAGAAAAGAGATTTTTTTTTCTTTCTAGTATTAGAAGTTACGACGGGAAAAAGGGGGAGAGAGCGCAGGAGCTGCAGAAGCAGCTGTTACGTTCTCTGTGATATACCCTGGTTTGGGATTGAGAAAATGAACAAACGCAGTTGTTAGGCTCTCTGTAAGAACTGAGAAAGAAATCCGACAAGAAAGAAGCATCGGATGGTTTATTGTCTTGTTTTGTTTCAAGCAAATAAATAGTGTGTAGTCGGATAGAAAGCTCGTCTCGACTCGTGACGAGTCTAACGAAGAAATGGAAACAAACAGAGAAGTCAAGAGGCGGTCTAAGAAGAGAACTTGAGGAGGTTGAGCAGATCCAGTGGCATGGCATCGATCGGGTAAACGAACAGCGTAATGAAGTAATCGCGTTATGATCAGTACAAAGAACTCGGAGATCTGCTTAGAGTCGTCCAAAGAAAGAAGAAAAGTTCCGGAAATAGTACGATCGACACATCAAGCAAAACAAAGCGATCAAAGATGCGGACGGACCTTTTCCCACGGCGTCTCCATCCAAGACGATCCGATCTGTCGAACACCACCAACTAGCAAAGCAATCGTATATCCATCTATCAGCTGACAGAGAGCTAAAAATGAACAAAGATCGAAAGACACAGTGTAAAAGACTGCAAGAGTGTAATCGGGAGCAAAAGGAATACTTAATTCGAGGGAGGAGGTCGAGGAATACTGCAGAAAGAAGCAATCTTGGGAGCTTCTTCGTCGATCCGGATGAAGAAATCCGAACTCTCCTCTATTGATTCCTCCTCTTTTTCTTCTTCAGAAACATCTTCCAACAAACGTGAGAAAAGAAGACGAGGAGCGGGGGGCGGTTAAATAGAGGAATACGCCACAGAGCAGCACTTCAGCTATTTGTTTATCCATACCATTTACTCTACCAGCTTAGCTATCAGACAAAATGATGAAGTTCCTTTTGGGGCCACATTAGGTGAGCAAGAGGTTGGGTGGGTAGGGGATAGCCACGAGAAGAATCGCAACGGGATTATTACTTGCGCACGTGCTCAACAGAAGCTCACGTGCTGGGGCCACCATTTGGAGCAATCGTTTACTTCTGAAGTGACGGATCTTGTAGAACTACGATCTCGCCCCTTACGTGCTACTTCGGGCCCTTTCGTGCACACACCATCTTCCAAATGCGTTACATGAAATGTTGGTTGGCTGAATCAAATGAAGACTAAATAAAATGGCGTTAGTTTAAACTAGGATCACACTGAATTCGGGTTCGTTTCCATTGGGTTCCATTCAACGGATTAGAATACCGTCTAAAAGTGTCTGCCTTCAGTCAAATGCCGCCGATACATTGTGATGATGTTATATACACTCAATATATTATCCAACTATCCAGAGTATCTATTTGTTAAAAGAAAACATTCTTTTGCAGTAACGGGTAATTGAAGCAGGACCTCTGCACACTTTTAATTGTGGAACAAATGAAGTTACTTACTGTTGCATACATATCTGTCACCATTGACCTCTCAATATTTCTTGTTTATAATCATCATTATACCTTTTGTTAACATTATTACACTCGAAATTACTTGTTTCTTCCTCATAATATATTATGTGCTTAAATTCCAGCATATAAGTTTACATTTAGATGATGGTTTTACCTTTATAAGGTCCTTTTGAAATGGTTAGTGACTTAAGTATTAAAAAGAATACTATATAATGCAATCCCATGTATACGGTGTATCGTGATTAGCTCTCTAGCAAACAAGTGGCATCTGCTGGGTGTGCCGTACCATCCTGTTAATTGTTAATTTAGCACAGAGCTCCAAATACATATATCATAAACTAGGTATACATAATTATGGAAGATTTGGCAGCTCTATTTACTAGACCTGAAAGCATAAAAAATTATAATTATATAAATTATTATGTGAAAAAAATTTATGTTATGATTGAAATCAAATAGTATTAGATCTGTTTACGATGCATACCTTTAAATGCTATCTAAATAAAATCCCTTTAAATTTACAAGAATAGATCTAGAATCATTCTCCTCTCTTCTTATCCTTTCACATGATCATTATTATTGATGGTTTTGGAGAGAGTGAGAGAATAATCATAATCTCTCTCTAGTACCATTATGTAGCATATTGTGGCACTAGGTTTAGATGAAGTTCTGTCTATTTATAGACGAGAGCAAAAGGTCTATGATAAGTTAATAGTAGAGTTCTTTCCATCAATGACATCCCATAAAATATTCTAATATAATATGAACTTTAATTTAATATTAACTAATATCTCTTATCATAATCTAATTAATCTCATAATATATTTTATTAATTATAAAGGATCACATAATCTTACAAGACCATGATAAGATTGTACTGGTTGGTATGTTTCTAAGAGTTTATTAAAGAAAGGTATTTATTATATATTCTAGTGGAGCATGACAGATAGAACGTTCAACTGCATTTTGCTATTAAGATACCAATTAACTGTTAAGATCTCCGTCATTACAAATTATCTTCTACTCAGGTTAGATGTTTTTTATCAATCCTGAAAGAGAATGATGGGTGTTATTGTGCTGAGTACGTTTGATAAAGAATGAGAATTAGCCCAATTTGTAGATCAAATTTTTAAAGAGTTATAACACACCTTTAGCGATGATGATGATGCACTGTATTGATAGCAACTAGACTTTTTTTTTTTACAAGTTGCATATGCTCAAAGTGTAATATTCTGTTTACGCTAAATAAGTTAATAAATTAATTTGTACTGTGAGTCAAATCATCATAAATAATATTAGAGCTTATTCAATATTATGAGAGGTTTAAGTAGAAATAAACTACTTATGAATGAGGCTAGCTAGAGAGCACATCATCACCATAGAGCTCCTACTAAGCAGAGAAAATATTAGTTCGAGAGACTATATTAGTTCGAGTTATATCTAATGTGCATCATCATACTTTCTTATTATGGGTTATGTTACATCGAATCCTCAAATAAGTTTTATTATTATTAATAATTTAAAATTAAATATTTTAGATCAATGATCTAATCTCCACAGTTTAATGAGACAGATATCTCAATGGACTGAATCATGACAAATTATTTTTTACTAAAAATCAGCACGAGAATGTTTAGACCTTTCAAAGACATTCAAGTCTTGGTTGTAGCATGTACTCCTAAGAGATATTTATTCACATTTGAGGATTTATGAACATTGGTTTTAGCCCTATAACCTGCTTGCTTATGGAGTACCTGATGCAAAGTGATGATTACTTGGCTTACACTGTATTCCTGATAAAGGCTTTGTTCCTCAAGAAAAGATTATGCAGCTTTCCACAATTACGATGATTTCAAATCCTTCAAGTACGAGTGACTGTTTAGATATGTTGTAACAAATAAGATTTCTATTGTTTATGAACAAATAATTGTCATTTGGCTAATATCATATTTAAGATCATGTTGCAGATTTGACTAAGCCAAAAAGAATACAAGAGGGCATGTCAAATAATTAATGGTGCATCGAACATCCTATCAGTCTGCAACATAATAAAGAAAAGGCATTTTTTAGTAGTAGTAATTGTTGTTTTTGTTTATCTATTTATTTATTCATAAATTAATCTGACAGTTACACTGAGCCATGGTTCCATAATACTTGTTTCAAGATTCCAAACCATGTGTACACAGAAGTAATTAATATTTTTGGCAGTAATATGCTATCTGTAAAAACATCTAAATAATGATCTCATTGATGGTGGACCAGTTGCACGCATCCAAATCAAATACAATGTCAAGTTGATAGTCTTAGAAATAATGTCACATGCAAAACATAACCTATAGGAAGTCAATTTGGGTGATGTTATATTGAGATATGTGAGACCATCGGGAAATTTTGATGACTGTATGTGAGACGAGCATCAGTAGAAAAAATTTCTTATCATCCCATTTAAAATTGATGACCGTATGCAAAAGAAAAACAAAAGCAATTTATTTTGTTTGATCTTTCGTGTCTCAGCATCTACATGAATCCAAGCATGTTGTGTTCCATTCCATGACATCAAACAGTGGTACACCAGATGTCTCTTCACCTCTAGAATCATGCACACCTAATAAAATCCTGTTCAACAAATATGCCTACAGCAGTCTTTTTTTGTTTGAGCTGCCTATGTCAATGTGAGTTCAATGCTGTTGAAGATGGGTGAGCGGTTCATCTCACCTAGTCATGAAAATAATATTAATCACAACATAATATTTTTTAAGCTCTCTTTAATAATTCTGATGTCTAATTTATCTTAAAAGGTGTTTGATCTGTACATTTTGTAGCATGCATGTCTGCTACAATCAAATAAAAATATATATTTTTAGGGAGAGAAATAGTGCTGTTAATCACTTAATTGATCAGTTTTCTTTGTAGTGGGCTGTTTAAGTAATACTATATTTCTTTTGGATAGAAAATAAGAATAAGAATACAACCATTTAAGCTTATAGAGATAAATTTCTCAGGACAGATTTTGTTGTAGATCCATGCCAACTCGTAGACTAAACAAAGCTGCCTACAGAGGACAAACCATGTCTTCTTAGTTGGTCCAACTATTCTCCCAACTCATTTGAGAGAGAGAGAGAAAGAGGAGATTGGAAGAGAGATAGAGATATGGAATTTGGAGACTGTGATTGGCCATACATGATGGTTCAGCTTCACCATCATCATCTTCTTTTTCATCTTTTTCTCCTTTTGCTTCCGTGTGCATAATTTGCCATCAAAAGGATGAAGAGAACTGCATGAGCATCGAATATTTAAGATAACAGATTTTTTTTTCTCTTTAAGATATTAAAAGTATCGATTGTAATTATTTATTAATAACGATATCAATACGACGTGAGAGTTTAATAATATTATTTTATTATTTATTTTTATCAAATTATTTAGTAATTTGACAAATAACAGCTTCTTAAATAAAAAATAATAAAGAGTATGAAATTGTATCTTCATGAAGATCAAAATTTAAAATTTTGGTTTAAACTGATTTGTCATCGAAGAATCTTATATTATCAAATTCAATTATCCTTGTACTATAATTATAATTAGGATAATAAAGAATATATATCTAATTAGATTTTTTTAGATAAATAATAAAAAAATTAAAAATAATTCCTAAATATAATTTTATTAAGTCATATATATGATAGGAAATTAATAAAATTAACTTATTAAAAATCTTATTTAAAATATACATAGTTGTACTTAAAGCCTAACCTTATATTGATATGAGTACATAAGAATAATTAGTCATATAATCATATCTATAAGAGTATAATTTTATCTTGCAACAATACCATTCTACTAAGACATATCTAATAAGGTATACTTAGCATAAATACATCATTTTTCTATAAATCTAACAACAAATACTAGGATTATGATATGACTAATCATATCTATTATAAAATTCAATTTCCCAATCAAATCTTTCAATCTAATTATCTATGAATCTAACAACAAATACTAGGATTATGATATGACTAATCATATCTATTATAAAATTCAATTTCCCAATCAAATCTTTCAATCTAATTATCTATAAGATAGATTTCATGCCGTGAGTTCGGGCATCGGACTAGAAGAATCGGGCATTACGCTACGAAGATCAAATATTGTAAGAGGTCAGCATGATAATGGATCAGAGAATATGCCGAAGGAGAGGATGATGCACCATAGGTTTGGATGAAGCGTCGGATGAACCAATGACATGTTGGACAACATAGGATTCATGTTTGTAATAGTTTGTGTCTTGATTGAAGTAGCTTAAGTTATAATTGAGTTGGTTTTGGGTGTAACTATGCTAATTCAATTAAGGGCCCATTGGGCCTTAATTCAGATGGATTTGGGCGCATTGGGAGGCCCATTCAGTGACTCATAGTTGGGTCAGGGATGGCACCATCAGATCAGGTGATAGAATCGCCTATGAGCTAGCAACATGGTCTCCTATGTTGCCAGGTGATAATAGTACCACCCAAACTAGGTGGTGGTACTGCTAGTAGTTAATGTTGGCTGACGGTAGTACCGTAAATACCCTAAAAACTCAAAAATTTAAATTTTGACTCCATTTTTTAAGCCATTTGGGGCCTATAAATACCCCACTCATTTTTGCTTGAGGAAGCAAGAAAAGAGAACAAAAACTCTGTGAGCCTAAGGTTGTAAAATCTCTTAAAGTGTTGAATCCCTCATAGAGCTTAGAGATTATCCTAATGGAGGTATGTGAGGGAATACTTGTAAAAGAGGGGTGTAGAGATTATCTCTAAAGCCCATGAAAAGGAGAAAGTTGTAAAGAGTGGTTGATCTTAGCCCATTGAAAAGAAGATCAGTAGTGGAAGCAGTTGGCCTCGAGTTAAGATGAATCAGGAGTAGACGTAGGTCGGAGGACTGAACCACTATAAATCCAATGTGCAATTCTTATTTTGCTTTTTTTTCTTATCGCTTACTAATTTGGCTGCTCACTACACTTTACACCACCACCACCCCCCACACCCCCTCTTAATGTCGATATGATCAAGTACATCAGAAGACGAAATGGTGAACTACACTGTGATGGCTCACAATGACGAGGTATGCGACTCAACCAAAACCCCTTTACCTTTCAATGAATTAATTGATGCATTTCATAATTTGTTTGATAAATTTAAATTAGTTGATAAAAAATATAAATTGTTGAAAAAGGATCATGCTTCTCACTCTAGTAAATTTGAAAAATAAAAAAAATGAGCTTGATAGTTTGCATGTTAACACATTGCACTAAATGTGAAGAATTAGAGTTATTTAAAAATAAAAATATATTATTATAAGAAACATTAGAAAATTTTAAAATTTATAAATAAAAATATATTATTATAAGAAACATTAGAAAAATTTAAAATCGATAACAACTCATTAAACATGATTCTTATCATTAAGGGTCAGGTATGTAGAAAAGAGGGAATTGGCCTTTTGAGTAGAAACACTGAACCAAATCCAACTATATTTGTTAAAGAACCCACATTGTAGGTTATCCCTAAAATTAAATATAATTTTTATGATAGATGTAGTCATTATACATATAATTATTTATTTAAAAAATATAGCCCACATAAATTAATTTAGATTTCTAAAGGAATGATAGGACTCCAGCAGGGTTGGGTCCTACTTAACCAACTAGCAACTAATAACAACCTTGTGAGATTATAATAAACCCCACCTAGCCGCCTCTATCCTATAAAGAAGAGTAGATAGGGTTTATTTTTGGGGCCATAGTGCTTCCTAGCCGTCGCCCCCTTTACTTGGCTGGTCGGCTAGGGTTTCTAGAAAGGGCACATGGTTGTGCAGCCCCCTTAGGTAGTCGCCCTCCTTAACAGGGCAAGTCGGCTAGATGGAGGGTAAAAGAGGGAATTCACCTAGGAAGCACCCCCTAGGGTTAGAGTTTGGAGCCTTATATAAGCTTGTAGCAACCACCTCTTTTGAATAAGCAAATATCAATCTTCAATTCAGCCTTGTGTCGAGTACTAGAAGGGAGGAACCTCTATAACATTCCAAGGGTTGATCCCCCTCAAAGATCAATCTGCGTAGAATTCCTCTGAGATTCTATCATATGGTATCAGAGCAACGATCTTGCTGCCCTTGCTGCCATCTCTACCACCTCGATCAGCTAAGCAATTCCCATAATAGCCTTTGACGTCGCTGTCTCCACCATCATCTCCTGTTATAGATTAAATTAATCTACTGTTGCCACCACCAATTGCACTAGAAATCTGGTATTTCCCTATCACCAATACCTTTTGCTACTGCAATTTTTGATCTATAAAATACCAAAAATAACTTCCTATCTATCCCTTGCTGCGAATTCCTTCCGTCGCAAAAGTGATCATCTTTGTGAACGAAGAATTGTTGTAGAAAATTTCAGCCGCATATGGTGCTTTGAACCAATCTATTTGGTATCTTTTTTGGACAAAATTTTTCACACATCTCATAGATCATTGTGGCTTTCATTTGTAAATGATTTATTATGGTATTCATCTCTGAAACAATTCTTATGTTGTTGTAAATTTTTGTCATATACTATTGAAATTTTTCGACGAGAATTCTGCCATTGCATCTTGCACCGATTTCCTTAGTGTTATATTGCCAAAATTTTCTTGATCCAAATTGTTATTATTGCTACCCTCTGAACTGAGATTTTGCTATTGAAATTCTATGCAATTCTCTCGGGTTTTTGCTAGAATTTATGTCGAGAAATTACTGCTTCTTTGATGGCAATTCTACTTCTGCAAGGCAACATATACTGCAGTGAACTTCATTGAATTCTATTAGATCTTCATTGCCATATCTTCTAGATCTGAAACCCTCTTTCCCTAACCTTCACCCCCAACCATCACAGCCCTAAAACCTTACCGCACCCAAATCAGCCACAAAATAGCCCAAAATCGTAGCCTATACATCCATCGATCCATGCCCTTAAGAGATCTTAACATTATAGATCTTGAGGCTTACACTATGGAATCATCTTTGTTGAACTTGGTTTGGGTCGACCACCGAGCCTGAGGAAATAACAATAAGGAGAAAGCTCAGACCGAAGAGACGACTTCTAGGAGAGGGGAGTCTCTATGATCGATCCCTACTATCCACGCATGAGGGTGGACTTCCCTAGATGGGAAGAAGGAGACCCGATTGGTTGGATCTCACGCGCGAAGCGATATTTTTGGTACTACAAAACCGCAGACGCATCTATAGTGAAATTGTGGCTATTCATCTTGAAGGGGACGACATACAGTCCTGTGATTAGTTTGAACACACTCATGGAGGCCTCTCATTGAGACAATTTAAAGAAGGGCTGCTAATCTGCTTCAGACCAACCGATTACGAGAACGTCGACGGACAACTAGCAAAAATCCGATAAACCTCCACCGTTCAGGAGTATCAAACCAGGGTTGAAAGGTTATAATCAAACTCATGATTGGTCTGAAAAGTAGTTGGACTTTTATTGAGAGCTAGAAACCGGAGATCAAGGTATAAGTCAAAGCGCGACAACCGTACACACTTATGGCAGTCATCTCTTTCGCGCGTCTTCAAGAGGAGCGATTGAACCATGAAGCCCGGAAGACTAGGGTTGCTCCCCGACCAACAGTACTGAAGCCCTTAGCCCCCCTATCAGCCGAGCAGAAGCACCAAGAAAATTGATGAGAGAAGAGCTTCGAGAGCGATCGAAAAAGGGGTTATGTTGGCATTGCAATAAGTCATGGAGCCGCGAACATCGCTATAAAAAAGGGTGACTTATTGTGATTGAACTAGTAGAAGAAGAAGTCATTGAACCTACATAAAAGAGCCTTGAACAGGAAGAAGAAGATGTGAAAGAAGAGCCACAACCAACTGACTTTATGGTGCATGCGCTAGCCGGCTTCTAAAATCTGCAAACGATGAAAGTTGGAGGCCTTCTCAAATAACAACCGATCACTATTCTTATCGACACAAGCAACACTAATAACTTCCTAAACAGTAAGGTTGCTACTCGGATGGTGCTCCACATTGAAGGTTGCAGTAAGTTCAACGTAAAGGTCGCTGACGGTCGAATCCTAAAGTGCAATCAAAGATGCCCGTAGGTGAAACTATTGCTACAAGACCAAGAGATCATTGTCGACTTCTTCCTCCTACCTATTGATGATTATGAAGTTGTGCTTGGCATAGAGTGACTGACAATATTAGGAAACGTCTCCTGAAAATTTTCCAAATTAATTATGAAATTCTATTGCAAAGGCAAACATGCCACCCTACACGGCAAGCGCGGAAGCCACATCTCCACCATTGCCACGCAACAAGTGGAGAAAGTCCTAGGGTTTTGATGGCTCTCTATAAATAGGAGGGGAGACTCAGGGTTAATGGGCTGCAACTTTAGCCACCACCTCCTATTCTCCTCCCTCCATCTACGCAAGAGTTGCGAGATCATATTGAAGGAGTTTCGCTGTAGAGATCCATCGTATGACTACCGCTAGAGAGGACTCTTGACCTTCTTCATCTTCTCCATCAGGATATGGAATACAGGGATATATGATCTCCCTAGGTAAAATCAATCTCTCTCACATCGTAATTTTATCGGTTTTTATGTTTTTCTCGCGACCCCAATCTTTTGCACGATGATTTGATCTGTGTGGGAAACTGATTTTTATTTTTGATTTCCGCTGCGCATGTGATGCACCCGCTGAGATTTCCCAACAGTGGTATCAGAGCCAAGGTTTTCATGTGAAGATTTATTTTAAACTACGTGTGATGAGATTGAATCATGTAGAATCGTTCTACGCGTTCTTACTGCATTTTCGCAGCAAAGGAAGCCCTTGCAAGGGGCAGCCCGGCATGGCCACGGCCAACCCCCTTGCAGGGGCGGCCACCCGCAGTGGCAGCAGCCCCGTGAGCACAAACGGCTGCGATGAGCCCACAAGGGGCTGTCGCCAGTGGCCAGGCCGCAGGTGGCGGCTGCCCGCTGCCAGGCCGCAAGGGGCAGCCCCGCGGGCAGGGCTGTCGCCTGCAAGGGCGACCGCTGGCAGGAGCGGACGCCAGCAGGGGCAGCGCCCGCGCGAGGCAGTGCTGCCAGCCCGCGAGGTGCCACCCGAAGGCAGCAGCGCCTGTCATAGGGGCGGCTGCCCACGTCGACGACGTGCAGTGCCGCCACTTGCGTAGGGCAGCGGTGGCAGCGCAGATGGGGGCAAGGAGAGGGCTAGGGCATCCTTTTAATTAAAAGGATGATCTTGCCCCTTTGATTTTCAAAACTTCTGAGGACTGTCCTCATGTGTAGAATTCTAAAAATGCCCTCAACAATTATGAAAATTCTGAGGACTGTCCTCTCATCCAGAATTATGAAAATGCCCTTGATAATTTTAGAAATTCTGAGCATATCCTGATTTCTAAAAAATAATTAATTAAATAATTAATTAATTATTATATATATCTAGTAATCCTACATATGATGTGATGTATGTTGTGGATGGATGATCATGAGCCATGTATTGTGATGTGTGTAATTATGATTATTATTATTATTGGGGCCTGCGAGCCTACGTTTTTCTCGTTTATTGTTGGGCCTGCATGCCTGTGATTATTTGTAATTACATGGAGAGGGGCAGCGGGAGCGTGGAGGTTACAGCGGGACCCATGATGCTGTGGCGAGAGATCACAACGCATGGTGATGCGACGATCCGACGGAACCGATGATGACGAGATCAACAATCACAGGGCATGAAGATGCGGTAATGCACACATAGATTCTATTGTGAGTGATTAGGCCCATTGGCTCGAGCTTAATCATATTAGGTGACGACTCATAATCATTCGGTGTGGCTTGCATGTGTGATGTGTTATACACCTATTAGATATATGTATATATATATTTGCATGCGATATAGATATATATTAAATATGTATATGTGTGACACGACGTATAAGGAGACCGATAGAAAATAAAAACCTCTCCTAAGATAATATTAAGTCGGTAAGCGTGAGGTAATAAGATTGACTCACGTGACCTTCCACCGTTACAGGAAGAAATTGAATCACGACATAGGTTGAGTTGGTCGAGTCCCTCGAGGCTCACCTATCTACGTGATCGAGTTCTTGCCTATGACATAAAGATGTCACCGGTGACCTGAGGACATGGTATGCTTGGTCAAGTCTCTCGAGGGCATATCATTGAATCAGACTCATCTTGTAACGATGGTGATGACTTAACTGAACGTTATGGTTAGTCGAGTCCCTTGAGACCATAATGATTCGGAGGCCGAACGTGACGGGAATCACAAGGAGTTGTGATTGGTAAGAGTTACCTACCTTTTGGGCTTAGTGTAATTGGTCGAGTCCCTCGAGGTTGCACTAAGACGCCAATTGGATCCCGATCCCCACTAGGAGTCTACCGAAGACTTCCGTCTCACGTGTCGATGGTGTCGCGTGATTCGCTAAGAAAATAGTGGGAGCACATTAAGATAGAAGTCCATATCTTAATTAGTATTTTCTGTAAAATCTGCATGTTATTTATTTTTACTATATCTTGTTTTGTCAGAAACATGTCGCACACAAACCCCCTACATGGCATACTTGATGCAAACCGCCTCACTGGTCCAAAATATACAGATTGGCTCCGTAATTTGAGAATTATTCTCATGGCGGAGAAAATCGCATACGTTCTTGATACAATCGTGCCCACGCCGAAAGAAGGGGCAAGCGAGGATGAGATCGCTCGCTATATGAAGTACATAGATGATTCCACGTTAGCAAAAGGTTACATATTGGCCTCCATGACTCTTGAGTTACAAAGACAACATGAGAACATGGATGCAGATTCTATCCTTCTTCATCTCCGCCAGTTGTTTGAGAAACAGGGAAGAACTCAAAGATATGAGATATCTAAGAAACTATTCCAAACTAGGATGACAGAAGGGACATCGGTTGAGAACCATGTCCTAAAGATGATAGAGTGGATCGAGAAACTAATAGGTCTAGGAATAGTCCTAGAAGATAATCTGTGCATTGATCTTATACTTCAGTCCCTACCAGATTCCTTTTCTCACTTCAACATGAATTCTAACATGAGCAAGTTTAAGGTGACTCTCCCTGAGCTCCTCAATATGTTGAGGGAAGCTGAGAGTGTCATCAAGAAGGAGAAGCCAGTTCTCTATATTAGTGAGACAAAAAAGAAAAGGAAGGTCAACAAGATCCTTAAGAAGGGCAAGGGCAAAGAAAGATCAGGTAAGGCAAAGGTTGCCAAGAAATACCCGACAAAGGACAAAGGACAAAGGACAATGCTTTCACTGTGGCCAAGACGTACATTGGAAGAGGAACTGTAAGGACTACCTTGCATAGAAGGTGAGACAGAAGCTTGGAGAAGTTTTAGGTATATTCATGATGAGTCTCCACTTGTCAGATTTTCATGATAACACATGGGTATTGGATACCGGGAGTGTTTATCATATCTGCAATTCATTGCAGGTTCTGGCAAGACCTGAGAGATTAGCTAAAGATGAGATGGACCTCAAAATGGGCAATGGAGCAAGAGTTGCTGAAGTTGCTGTTAGAGAGGTCGCCCTACATCTGTCTGGTGGAGCTATTATTGCATTAGATGCATACTATTTTGTTTCCTCTATCATCAAAAATATTATTTCTATCTCTTGTTTGACAATTAGTGAATATAAATTAGTTTTTGAGAATAATAGTTGTTCAATAATAATGAATGATAAGATCATCACTAGAAGGACCATTGTAAATGACTTATATGTGTTAAACACATCTCCACACATCATGAATATAAATATGTCTAAGAGGAAAAGAGATGAGGTGAATAATTCAAACCTATGACATTATAAACTAGGTCATATACATGAGAGAAGGATTCAAAAGTTGTTGAAAGATGGATACTTAGATTCATTTGATTATGAGACATATGCAACTTGTGAACCTTGCCTCCGTGGGAAGATGACCAACTCTCCTTTTAGTGGAACTAGAGAGAGAGCCACCGAGTTATTGAAACTCAAACATAGTGATGTATGTGGTTCCATGTCGACTCAGGCTATAGGTGGTTACTGATACTTCATTACATTCACCGATGATTTCTCTAGGTTTGGACACGTGTACTTAATAAAGTACAAATCTGAGGCCTTCGAGAAATTCAGGGAATATAAGAATGAGGTAGAGAACTAAATTGGAAAGAGTATTAAGACTCTTCGATCAGATCGAGGAGGAGAGTACTTGAGTACGGGGTTCACCCATTTCCTCAAGGACAATTTGATTCTATCCCAGTGGACACCTCCTTATACACCTCAGCTCAATGGTGTATCAGAAAGGAGGAATCACACACTGTTAGACATGGTGCGATCCATGATGAGTTTCGCTAACCTGCCCGTCTCATTCCGGGGGTACGCCCTAGAGACTGCAGCTTACCTTCTGAACAGAGTTTCATCGAAGTCGGTAGTGTCTACACCATATGAGATATGGAAAGGAAAGAAGCCCGATCTTTAAATTGTTAAGATTTGGGGCTGTCCTGCCCACATTAGAAGACACAACCCTGATAAGTTGGAATCAAGGACATAATGGTGCACATTCATGGGATACCCAAAGGAAACTTGTGGGTATTATTTTTATCATTCCGAGGACCGAAATGTCTTTGTTGCCAAGAGAGTTGTGTTCCTTGAGAAGGAACATATTCTTGGTGGAAACAGTGGGAGTGAGATAAAATTGAGCGAGGTTGGAGAACCTAGCTCAAACACCATTCCAGAGCCCGAGTCTGTTCAGGTACCTAACACATAAATTCTAAATTTACGTAGGTCTGGTAGAGTATCTTACCCTTTTGAAAGATATGTGGGACATATCAGTGGAGATGACTCTCAGGATGTTGATCCTCAGACCTATGAGGAGGCTATTATGAGTATAGACTCCGGGCAGTGGCAAGAAGTCATGAATTTTGAGATGGATTCTATGTACTCTAACAAGGTTTGGAACCTTGTGGATGCATCTGAGGGTATTGTACCCATCGATTGCAAATGGATCTTCAAGAAGAAGATCAGAGTGGATGGAAAGGTAGAGACCTATAAAGCAAGGCTGGCAGCTAAAGGATGTCGTCAAAGACAAGGAGTTGACTATGATGAAACCTTTTCACCTGTAGCCATGCTTAAGTCAATTAGAATTATTTTGGCCATTGCAGCACACTATGACTATGAGATCTGACAGATGGATGTCAAAACAGTATTCCTCAATGGCAACCTCGAGGAAGAGGTATATATGATACAACTAGAGGGATTCATATCCAAAGAGAGTCCAGATAAAGTGTGCAGGTTACTTAGATCCATTTATGGATTTAAGCAAGCTTCCCGAAGTTGGAACACAAGATTTGATGAGGTGATCAGATCTTATGACTTCGTTAAGAACGAAGATGAGCCTTGTGTGTACAGGAAGGTAAGTGGAAGCGCTATCACCTTCTTGGTGCTATATGTGGATGACATCTTAATCATTAGGAATGATGTAGGAATGCTCTCCACAGTAAAGGCTTGGCTATCTAGAAACTTCTCCATGAAAGACTTAGGGGAAGCATCCTATATTTTGGGGATCAGGATCTATAGAGATGGATCCAAAAGAATGCTTAGCTTGTCTCAGTCTAGGTACATAAACTCCATTGTCAAAAGGTTTGGCATGGAAAATTCCAAGAGAGGTCTCATACCGATGAGACATGGAATATCACTTTCTAGGAGTATGTCCCCAAAGACTCCTGAAGAAAGGGCAAACATGGATAAGATACCTTATGCCTCAGCGATAGGATCTATCATGTATGCGATGCTATGTACTAGGCCTGATATAACACATGCTCTAAGTGTCACGAGCAGGTATCAGGCAGATCCAGGTTTATAACATTGGAAGGCAGTAAAGTGTATCCTTGAGTACTTGAAGGACTAAGAATCTTTTACTAGTATATGGAGGAGGTAGCCTCCAGGTTGAAGGCTATACAGACTCAAGTTTTCAGTCTGACATTGATGATAGCAAGTCAAATTCAGGATATGATTTCACCATGAATGGAGGAGCAGTAAGCTGGAAGAGTTCCAAGCAAGATACTACTGCCGACTCGACCATAGAGGCGAAATACTTTGCTGCAGCAGAAGCAGCAAAGGAAGGGATATGGATGAAGAAGGTCATCAAAGATTTGGGAGTCGTACTAAGCAGTGTAGAACTAATTCCCATATACTACGACAACAATGGGGCGATAGCTCAAGCGAAGGAACCCAGGTCTCATCAGAAGTCTAAGCATGTTCTGAGGAGGTTCCATCTGATAAGAGAGATCATAGTCCGTAAAGATATAGTAATTGAAAGAGTTCCATCCGAAGATAATATTGCAGATCCACTGACGAAGCCGCTGGCTCAGATTGTATTTGAGCGTCACAGGGGTCTGATAGGGATCAGACACATAGGTGATTAGCTTTAGGTCAAGTGAGAGATTACTAGTTACAGGTGCTCTGCAAGCCAATCACGCGAGTGATGGCACGTGTGACACACTGCGTAATCTTTTTGCTTATGATTAATATTGACATATTCTCACATTATATTATATGTAGCATATATATTGTGATGTCATTGGTTCTGTGTAATGGGAATCAGATCATGATGAGATCATGATAGTGAGATCGATTCATCTTTAAACATAGATCCTAAATAATCCCGATCATAGGTTACTCGAGAGGGACATCAAGATAACCGGACAGACCGGTGTACTATATACCCGTCCGTATGATAGAGGCGGCTGGTCTCATAGCCACTTGTGTGGAGACACTAAGGATATAGTACAGGTGCTCATTGGAGAATGGGTTTACTGATTGATCCGCTTATGGAATGTTGTATGGTTAATGATACCTAATGTCAGACAGCGATTCCATAGTCCCAGTTGTGTATCTGGTCCTTGGACTTGAGACACCAAGGATGTCTTGTATGAGTACTCCTTTCTTTGATGCCAGACTTACAGGTTTGGAAAGCTCCATATCTGGTATAGCTGGTTATCGGGATTGGTAGTCAACCTTACGAAGATAATTGAGTGTCAATAGAGGATCATCCACTCTCGGTATCACGAGAGGAATATACCATATGTGCTTGGTTAGACAAATCCCTGGCCAGGGTCATTTGGATTGAGAGAGGAGTTCTCCGGTAGAATCTGATTAGAGCAAGACAAACTGATTCTGTATATGACCTGACAGTACCATATCCAATATACGGTCTTTGGGGTATTAGTTGATGAGGGATTATAGATATATGGTAACTGTGGACAGACAGATCCGATGGATTCGATCCCCCTGTACCGTTTGGGGACTATGACGTAGTGGCCTAGTACGTCTATAGTCGATGAGTTGAGTGAATTATTATGAAGATAATAATTCACTATATCAAAAGGAGTTCTGATGGGAGTGACTCATGACCAGCTCGGTATCGGGCCTAGAGGGTCACACATATATGGTGGATGCTTCAGCGAATAGAGGATTGGATGAAGATCCAATTAGCCCCTATTCTCATTAGATGAGACCCTATATTGATGGACTCCGTGATTAAGGCCCAATTATAGACCTAAGGAGATTATTGGATAGAGATCCAATAATGCAAGATTAGTGGGTTATTGGATGGAGATCCAATACCCACTAAGGAAGGAGCCCTAGGGTTTTGGTGGCTCTCTATAAATAGGAGGGGAGACTCAGGGTTGATGGGCTACAACTTTAGCCACCACCTCCTATTCTCCTCCCTCCCTTGCGCAAGAGTTGCGAGATCAAATTGGAGGAGTTTCGCTGCAAAGATCTATCGTGTGGATACCGCTAGAGAGGAGGATGCTTGACCTCCTTCATCTTCTCCATCCGGATCTGGAATATAGGGATATACGATCTCCCTAGGTAAAATCAATATCTCTGACATCGCGATTTTATTGATTTTTGCATTTTTCTCATGACCCCAATCTTTTGCACGACGATTTGATCTGCGTGGAAAACCGATTTTTGTTTTGATTTCCGCTACGCATGTGATGCACCCGCTGAGGTTTCCCAACACAATCTCCACAAGAATTACATCAAGTTATGATAATTTACCTTACTACTGCTGCAAATTAGTTATCCTAAACCCAAAAAAGTGTTCCCCTATTATGCTACACAAACTTATCGTCGCAAAGTTTTCATCTTTACGACAAAAGTTATGTGGCAGATTTCAGCCACATACTACTGCCCTATCTTTGATCTTCTACTATTATTTTGTTGTCATATCTTCTACGTATTTTTATGATAGCTTTGACACTTCTTATTAGTGGATTTCTTTTGGGTTCTGTGTAAAAATTCTTGAGACAAACTGTTGAACTTTTACGTCCAAACTATTGAACTTTAGATGTAAAAATCAGTCGCAACACCTTCTTGTACTACTTGATCTTGCTGAACTTATTGCCATATTCTCTTATGATTTTTTTGACACATTAGATTTTCCTTATCAAGGATTTCCATTGAGTTATACTCGAATCCTTGTTACGAGCTGCTGGAAACTTTACGTCTATACTGCTGAAATTTTTGATGAAAATTCTACCGCTATACCTTTTGTCGTTCTTCATCTCGTAAACCACCAGATCCTACCGAATTTGCTGCCACCAACCACATCGTCTTTAAGGCACCCCTCTAGCCTTAAGACGCAGTCATCGTAGCCTATTTCCAAAATCCATAGCCAACCCAAACCACAGCTAAAACTGCAGCCCAAACAGTGGTATATCGTAGCCGCAACCCTCCGCCACCGATCTTTATCTTCCACAGCCACCAGACCTTCCACCGACCTATGCCTTAACCTGTCAGTAGAAGAAAGATCGTAACATGTCAGATTTGGAGATGTACGCAATGGCATCCGAAGATTTGATTGATGCCAAGTTGGAGGCGTTCGAATTATGCATGGAGGACAAATTGCACACTTTATTTGTAAAATTCAGAATTGGTCGATCTCTAAACCCAACAAAATTGCAGCAAGGTGAAAGTTCAGAGATGCCTACCGAGAAGGAAGAACAAGCCATTGATTTGATGTAGCCATGCCTGTGGGTGGACTTCCCTCGATGGGAAGGAGACCCGACGAGTGGCTTTCGTGTGCAAAACACTACTTCCTCTATCACCAAACACTATAGGCTTCTATGGTGGACATCACTGCCATCCACCTTGAGGGAGATGCAATACAATGATACAATTAGCTTGAGCACACCCAACGAGTCCTGATGTGGAGATAATTCAAGAGTAGATTGCTAATCCGCTTTGGATAGTCTGAATACGAGAACATCGACTATCAACTCACGAAGATATGACAAATCTCCATAATCCACGAATACTAGACCAGGTTCGAAAGATTATCTAACCAAGCTCGTGATTGGTCTAAAAAGTAATTATTAGAGACATTCATCAAAGGACTAAAGTCAAAAATAAGAGAAGTAAAAGCGTGGCAGCCCTACACCTTGATGGCCGCAATCTCCTTCACCTGAATCCACCAAGAGGAGCGACTCAACTAAGAGGTCCGAAGGACAAGAACCACACCTCGACCAGCAATGTATAAACCTTCAACACAGTCCGCTCCCAACCGTCCCTCGCACCTGAATAAATTGACAAGAAAAGAACTTCGCGATAGATCGGCGAGGGGCCTATGTTGGCATTGGGACGAACCATGGAGCTACGACCATCGCTGCAAGAGGGGATGCCTTCTTATGATTGAACCCCTCAATGATTCAGAGGAGGAGGTCCACGAGCACGAGGAGGAGGTCATGAAGGAAGAACCACAACGGTCGATTGTATGATGCATGCTCTTGCCGAGTACGTGAACCCGCAAATGATGAAAGTGGGAGGACTACTCAAACAGTAGCTAATCACCATCCTCATCGATATCGGGAGCACCAATAACTTCATGAACAACAATGTTCCTACTCAGATGACACTTCATATTGAAGGATGCAGCAGGTTTGATGTTAAGGTCAACGATGGCCGAATTTTGAAGTGCGATCCAAAATGCTCGCAGGTAAAGTTAATGTAGTAGGACCAAGAAATAGTTACTAATTTCTTCCTCCTCCCACTCGATGATTATGAGGTGGTGCTCGGCATTGAATGGCCGATTATGCTAAGTGATGTTTCTTAAAATTTTCAAAATTAATTATGAAATTTTTCAGCAAAGGGAAACAGGTGATTCTACGTGGGAAACACGGGAGAAATGTGATGACGGTTTCAACGTAGCGAATGGAGAAAGTTTTGTAGAAAGTGAACAATAACTTCCTAATGCAACTCTAGTAGCAACATATAAGGGAGCCGACAAAAATTAAAGGCCCAAACCTTCTTCTTTTGCTTGCTGAATTTTCAGACATCTTTGCCGAACCATGTAGTCTACCTCCTACATGATGGCACGACCACCGGATCCGATTCTCCCGGGCAAACCACCAGCAAACACTTAGCCATATCATTATCCTCATCTCCAGAAAGCTGAAATAGAGAGGATCATGCATGAGATGCTTGAAACAGGGGTCATTCGGCCAAGTTGCAGCCCCTACTCTTTGTCGGTGCTTCTTGTACGAAAGAAAGATAAAACGTGGCGAATATGCGTAGATTATCGAGCTCTCAACGATATAATGATCAAGGACAAGTATCCTATTTATGTGGTGGATGAATTACTCGATGAATTAAAGGGAGCACAAGTGTTCACAAAGCTAGACATGCGATCCAGATATCATCAAATTCGGGTGCGTGAAGATGACATACCGAAGATCGCCTTTTAGACGCACAATGGCCACTATGAACTTTTGGTAACACCCATCAGTCTCACTAATGCTCCCTCCACCTTTCAGAGTCTCATGAACGATATTTTCCAAAGTTATCTTCATAAGTCCGTATTGGTTTTCTTCGACGACATCCTTATTTGCAACCCTTCACTTGGAAGTCATCTTCACCACTTCGACTTGTTTTGACGATTCTTCGGGAGCATACTGCTTTTGTCAAACAATTAAAATGTAGTTTTCTTCAACAGAAGGTGGAGTATCTTGAGCACATCATCTCGGAGGAAGACATACCGGTGGACCCTTCCAAGGTCGAGGCAATACAAAGCTGGTCGACACCTAAGAATATAAAATCACTAAGCGGTTTCCTCGGATTGATGGGCTACTACCATAAATTCATCAAAGAATATGAAAGATTAGCGCCCCCTCACATCATTGCTAAAAAAAGATGCTTTTCACTGGTCAGATAAAACCTCTGTTGCCTTCGACGCTCTCAAGGCAGCCATGATGTCTACACTCATGCTAGCACTCCGATTTCGATAAAACTTTTATTATTGAAGCAAAAGCATCCGTCCTCATGCAAGAAGACTGACCCCTCGCTTATACCAGTAAGATATTTCTCCTTCCCATATAAAAATGTCTATCTACGACAATGAGATACTAGAGATTGTGCACGCAGTGACAAAATGGAAACCTTACCTAATCGACCGACGCTTTCAAATAAAAACCGACCACAAGAGCCTTAAATATTTTTTGGAGTAGAAGATATCCTCCTCTGAGTAGCAAAAATGGGTAACAAAACTTCTTGGATATGATTTTGAAATAACTTACAAAAAAGGGGAAGAAAATATTGTTATAGATGCGCTCTCTCGGCTACCCGAACAAGTTGAATTTTCGGCCATCTCTCTTCCGATCAGCGACTTTCTCGAAGACATTAGGAAGGAACGGCGAGATGATCCAAATATTAGAGAGATCATCAAAAAATTAGAGGAGGATCCAAGCTTCGTGGCACACTACAATTAGGACTCGAAGGATTTACGCTATAAGGGACGCATAGTATTATTGCCTAATTCTCCTTACATAAAGATCATCCTACAAGAGACGCATTCCACACCAACGACGGGGCACTCCGAATTCCTTCAAACCTATAAGAGAATTAAATAATTTTTTTATTGGAAAGAGATGAAGAAAGCTATTGCTGAATTTGTAGCGTAGTGTGACACATGCCAACAACATAAAAGTGAAACAGTGGCATGCCTCGAAAAGCCGCAATCTCTACCTATACCACACTCGATGTAGACTGATATATTGATGGACTTCATCGAAGGGCTACCCCCATCCCAAGGAAAAGGTACAATCCTTGTCGTGGTCGATCGTCTCACAAAGTATGCCCACTTTTACGCTGTCCGCAATCCCTACATTGCTACTAGCATTGCTTAAATCTTCATGAAAAATATTATAAAATTTCATGGGATGCCTAGATCTATTGTAAGTGATCATGATAGGGTCTTCACCAGCAAATTTTGGATAGAATTATTCTAATTGCAAGGCACCAAATTGAAGATGAGCATGACGTACCATCCATAAACCAATGGCCATACCGAAATGGTGAACAGGTGCTTAGAGACATACCTTAAATGCTTCACCAACGATCGATTGAAAGAGTGGACGAAGTGGCTTCCCTGGGCCGAGTGGTGGTATAACACGACTTATTATTCCTTAACGAAATGTACTCCCTATGAAGCCTTGTATGGCCAACCATCACCTGTAATCCCAAAATATATAATCAGCTCATCTAAAGTAGATCATGTAGACAGGGAGCTCAGGGATAGGGACAAAATTCTTAAATTGTTAAAAGGATGATATGCACAAAAGTGAAAGAGAGTTTTTAGTGGAGATTGGATCTTCCTTCGGCTCCAGCCCTACAAGCAGACATCTATCCACACAAGAGCATCCATGAAGTTCTCACCACGTCTCTTCTAGCCATACCATATCATGGAGCGCATTAGAGCAGTGGCATATAGGCTAGACCTACCCCGCAAGCTCCCGGATCCATCCAGTATTTCATGTGTCATGCCTGAAGCCCCAAGGACAGAACGAGATGGCCCAAAGTCACATGTCGACCACTGCAGCCCATGGAGAGCTCCAGATCCAACCGAGAGCCATCATTGATCGTCGAATCGTGACTCATCATCGATGTCCCACTATTGAGGTGTTAGTGTACAAACTTACCCGTAGAAGATACCACATAGGAGAACTATGAAAACTTAAAAATTAAATTCCCAAAGTTCATAGAGCCTCAGCCTTTAGGATAAGGCTGATTTGAAGAGGACGGGTCTGTTAGGACCCTAGCTAGGTCGGATCCTAAGTCCACTGAGTTGAAATGTCATTGAGTGTAATAAAACCCTAAATTAGCCGCCACCCCCTATTGATGAAGTGGTTGGCTAGGGTTAGAGAGGAGTCCTCATGGAGAGGGACTCATAGCTGACCTACTCTCCTATTTGGGGTGGTCGGCTAGGCTTAGAAGACGGAGAGTCCCCATTAGTTTGGACTCTCTCTAGGTTGGTTAAGAGTTAAAATAGGAGTCATATTAGGAGTTAGGTTTTTCAGTCTCTATATAAACTCATGTAGTACCACTATTTCGTTATAAATAAGATCAATCTTTCTTTGGCCATTGTGCCGAATACCTTGGATGAGGGAACCCCTACAGAATTCAAGGAGGTTGATCCCCTGTAGAGATCATACCCCAAGCTTAAAATTTGCAAGGGTTCTAACACCACGCTGGCATTAGTACCACTAGGGCCCGATCTCCCAAGCTCTGCCAGGTGGTAGTACTGCTTAGTATCGATTATGGTACCACCAGTAAGTACTGAAAACCTAAAAATTTAAATTTTGGCTCCATTTTTTACATCAATTGAGGCCTATAAATACCTTACTCTTTCTTGCTTAAGGAAGTAAGAACAAAAACTCTATGATTCTAAGATTGTAAACTCTCTTAAAGTGTTGAGTCCCTCCTTCTAGAGCTTAGAGATTATCCTAAGGGAGGTGTGTGAGAAAATATTTATAAAAGAGGGGTATAAAGGTTCTCTCCTGATGATCATGTGAAAATGAGAAAGAGTTGTAAATGATGGTTGATCTTCACCCATTGGAAAAACGGTCAGCAGTAGAAGCCACTAGCCTCGAGTGATGAGGAATCAAGAGTGGACATAGGTCGGATGATCGAACCACTGTAAATCTGATATGCACTTCTTCTTTTGCTTATTCTTCTTATTGCTTACTAATTTGGTTGCTCACTATACTTTACTCAATTTCCAAGTTAAAAATCATTTCAACATTGGTTTTTATCGAATGAATTTTCAAATTAATTAATTTTCGTCATCACTAATTCACCCTCTCACATCTTAATGTAAATACGATCCTAACATAATAGTCAGCATACTATGAGTCTTTCCTACTTGAATCTTAAATCTTTGTAAATGCATATACTAGTTAGCTAAATTAAGTTTTATTTATATTTTAAAAATATTATAGTAAATTTTAAATGATTCAAACTAAGAAGGAGAAGATTAAAAATATTATAACTCATTATAACCAATATTTTGAGCTTTGTAGTGTCCTCAATAATAATGAGGATATATTTTAGAATTTCTCAAATATCATAATACTAAGCTATAGTCAATTCTTTCATTAAAGTTATATATATATATATATATATATATATATATATATATAATTTTATTATTTAAAAAATATTGTATGCATGTTTGTCATCATTGCAAAGGTATTTTGTCTTGCAAATATTATTTAAAGTAATCACTGACTTATAAATTATTTAATGGTTTAAATATTGTAAAATCCTTTGCAAAAACATATAATTTTGTGAATGTTTTGCAAATATTTGTTCAAAAGTTTGACATATGATATATGATGCCTTAATTGTCTGTTTAATAAAGCTATTATTTGGATCCTATCAATGGGGTTTAAATATTGGTATTTATCAGAAATTATTTTTTCTGGGCTGACACAAGTATAAATATATAACCTAAATCATGGGATTATACATGATTCTGGGTCTTATCACAAGAATATATTATGGTCATAGGCATCATTGGTAAAGTGACATTTGTTATGTAACCTTAGCTATGTATCTATCGCTTTAAAAAAAATATATTTAAAATATATTGCATTGAGAAAAAAGATAATTTAAAAGATATTCTATTATAAGCACAATATTTCAGTTTTGATTAGCTTATGTTATGATTTTTTACAATAAAAAAAGTTATCTATGTTATGTATTTGAAGCAAATACTGATTGATAATAATTTATAAGTTCTGATATTTCTGATTTTTTTTAATAAAAAGAACTATCTATGTTGTTATGTATTTGAAGCAAGTACTGATTGAAAATAATTTATTTTCTTATATCAGTCTTATTGATATGTGAGTTATCGATGATTACTAAGTTATTATTTGTTTATCCTTGTTACATAAATTTTTTGAATATCGGGTAAATCATAGGTGGATTTGTTTGGAAAAGCCATTGAAATATTTAATTATTATATGGATTTGGATATTATGAACCCTCGAGGATGTAACTAAATTTATTGAATATGGTGTGAATATATGGGTTAAGTGATAAAATTTTATTGTGTACCGAATGATAGATTATTGTGTATAGGTTTTGGCCATGATTTTCTCAGAAAGAAGCTTATGGGGATTGCAGCATTGTGCCACTCATAGCTTTCTAATAGGCTGGGGCATTATAATCATAAGGTAAATCATATACATGAGCGAGTGAATCCTTAATATTAGAGCAAAATTAAATAAAAAAATTAACCAAATAGTATTTGATGGAAGTTGAGAAGACGGATTATAAAAAATCTAGAGCTGTAAAATGTTATCCTGAGATATATTATAAGTTTGATACAACCGGGAGCAGAACCTTCATCAGGCACGATTGTAAAAAATCGTGAAGATGCTTTGGCACCTATATATTGACAAAAAGTTATGAGAATAAAAGTAGCAGGAAAGATGAACACTCAGGTGAAGAATAATAAGATGTTTTCGTCGCCCTCACTCTACTAAGTAGGAAGAAAGATTTATAACTTCTCACGTCAAGTGTGATGGACTGGTGAGAGTCGCCGTTTGTACGAGTCATCGGGTAACGTGCGTGCGATTCACGCGCACATAAATCCTCCGCCCATCATTTACAAGAAAGCGCAACTAGAGAAATTTAATGTTGTCCCCTACTAATCCCCCATAAAATATAAATTTTTTTGACATACAAATATAACAATTATATCAAATAAATAATTAAATCAACAAAGAATGTTAGTACATATTCTATGTGGTTAACATGCTGTTTTTTTCAAAGAATTAATTACTGTCCTATATTTTACTAAAATTGATGATTTTGAGGAATTAATACTATGTTAAGTGATGCAAGAAATATTTTGTCCATGAACTCAGATACTAAAGGACCAAATATTGGGCTGAAGTGTCAGACGATATACTGAAGATTATCATGTCAGAGATTAAAAATTAAAATTATGTTGAAGAATTGGACATGATACTAGAAGAACAAATATTATAGCCGAGTTAAAATATGTAAGGATTGAGTAATGTACTGGATATTATAATATGCCAAAGGTTTAAATAAAGTATCGGTTGATGATATGATAATATTAAGATATGATAATAAATAAAAGTATCGATTGATGATATGATAATAAATAAATTATCGATGGATGATATAATAATACTAGGATATTTGATAGCTTATTTTGCCTTAGTTTTATATAATTTTTACACGTCACAAGTGTCATGCAAGGCAATCACATGAATAATGACACATGTGACACGCTATATAATTTTTTTGTATTATAATTATTGATATATTCTCACATTATATTATCTGTTGAATATATATATTGTGATGTCATTTTGTTCTATGCAATGAGAATCATATCATGATGAGATCACGATAATGAGACCGATTCGCCTTTAAACATAGATCATAAATAATCTCAATCATAGATTACTCGAGAGGGACATCGAGACAACCGGACAGATCGGTGTACTGTATACCTGTCCATTTAATGGAGGCGATTGGTCTCATAGCCACTTGTGTGGAGACACTAAGGTTATAGTGCATGTGCTCATTGGAGAATAAGTTTACTAACTGATCCGCTTATAGAATGCTAGATGGTTAATGATACCTATTATCAGACAACGATTCCATAGTCCCAGTAGTTATGTGTCTGATCCTTAGACTTGAGACACCAATGATGTCTTGTTTGAGTACTCTTTTTCTTTGATGTCAGCCTTACAGGTTTGGAAAGATTCAAATATGGTATAGCTGATTATCGAGATTGGTAGCCAACTTTATAAAGACAATTGAGTGTAAATAAAGGATCATCCACTCTCGGTATCACGAGAGGAATATCCAGTGTATTATCGCTTAGACAAATCCTTGGTCGGGGTCATTCAGATTGAGAGAGGAGTTCTTTGGGAGAATCTGATTACAGCGATACTTTTCCATATGTGGCCTAACAGTACCATTTCTAATATACGATCTCTAGGATATTAGATAGATGAGGGACTATAGATACATGATAACTGAGGATAGACAGGTCCAATAGATAAGATCTCCTATACCATCTAGGGACTATGACGTAGTGGTATAATACATTCATAGTCGATGAGTCGAGTGAATTGTTATGAAATAATAATTCATACGGTCAAAATGAGTTTTGATAGAAAGGACTCACGACTAGCTAAGTATTGGACCTAGAGGGTCACACATATATGGTGGATGCTTCAGTGAATAAAGGATTGGATATGAGTTATCCAATTAACCATGATACTCATTAGATGAGACCCAACATTGATGAGCTACATGAATGAGGCCCAGTTATAGGCTAATTGAGATTATTGGATATAAATCTAATAATCCAAGATTAGTGATTAATTGGATAGAGATTCAATACCCACTAAAGTAAGATCCCTATGATTTTTAGTAGCTCTTTATAAATAGGAGGTAGTGGCGGTATATAGTTAATAGGTTGCATCTTTGGATGCCTCCTATTTTTCCTCTCCCTCACCTTCTCAGCTGACCAAACCCTCTCTAGTGTGAGAGGGCATCGAAGAAGAAGATAGAGCATCTTCTTCCAGGTTCATTGCATGAAGCTGCACAAGAGTTACAAGATTTATGGCTGGATTAGAGGAGTATCACTGTAGCAATCCATCGTGTGGAAACTACTACAAAGGAGGATGTTTGACCTTCTTCATCCTCTCCATTTGGATCTAAAAATTCAAAAATATATGATCTCCCTAAGTAAACAATCTATCACATATTGCAGTTTCGATTTTATAATTTTTTTCGTGCACTAATCTTTGCATAATGATATAATCTACATGGAAAATCGATTTTATTTTGATCTTCTGGTGATGCTCGTGCAAAAGATTAGTTTTAGACTATGTGATGAGATTGATATACATAAATTGTTTTCTACGTACCTTGCTACGATTTTTTGTGGTTAATCAAACTGTAAAAATGTGTTATAAAGAGGTGTTATATAAAGAGGTGTTCTAAGGTTCTTTGATGCCAAAATTGTTAGCACAAACAAGGGGGCAAAGGGCAACAACTATTGTTGCTCTGTGACACGACCAAAGGTTGCTTATAACCTTGGCCGAGAGCATGTAGCCTTCGGTCAGCAACCTCTCGACCATGGTAGCAGCCTCTCATGCAGCTAAGAGTCCTGGCTACGTAGGCAACCTTAACGACTAGGGTTTCCTGACCGCTAGAGGTTTCCTAGCTACAAGGGGTTGTTTAGCGATCAAGGTTGGCTGACCGGTCATGGCAGATTGCAACCATGGGGATGGCCGCAAAGGAGTTCCTTGGGGCTAGGGTTTCCTGAACTCCCAAGGTTCCCTTGTGGCTAGGAACTCCTAGCCGCAGAGGACTCCTATCGGTTAGGGTGTCCTAGTCGCACAAGGAGTCTCTACCTACCATATTATGATCCCTATGATAGGGTATCCAAAAATTTCTAGAAATAATTAATTAAATAATTGAATTATTTATTTCTTATCTAGTAATCCTACATGATAATATGTACATATGATGTATGATGTATGATGACATTAAGATAATATCAGTGGCTCTCTTACCTTTTATTTCTTTTGCCCATTTACTTGTCACTCATTTCTCAGAAGGAAACATGTTTCTCAGATTATATTTTTGATGATGCACGCTCTATAACGTCAAAAATGATGTAGCAAATCGGGTGATACTATATCTCACGAATCCTTTATTGCCTATGAATTTTCTCGTCATGTTCAAAGCTCCAATATGATTATAAAGAAAACCAACAACAAAGATTGCCCTTTGTAATATTTTTTTGATGTCTGGGATCTTTCTAATATCCTCCAGCATTAAATTGATACAGTATGTGGCACATGGAGTCTAATATAAGTGCTATCTTTTTTATTCAAGTAATTTACCTTCGATACAAGATAAAAAATTTATAAGATTTAATTGAAGATAAAATAAATAAAATATTAAAAATATTTTAAAAAATAAATATTACTAGCTAATACATAATTACTTCTATTATCGGTTATGACTTAGACGATATTTTTTTCTCCAATTTATTTTACAAACTTGTCAAGCAAATCATATATCTTGTCTTCAGATTTCATAAAAAATGAAGCATTTATTGACTTCACAAAGATGGTCCCTAAAGAACAATTAATCATAACATTAATTATACTCCTGCGTTTTCTAACGGTCCAAGCATCTGACACAATAGAGCAACCATGTGTTGCCCATGATTCTTTATGGCCCTTCAATAAATCATTTGTATACTCCAATTCTTTTTTCAACAGTGGAACTCGCATCTCATAATAATTTGGAGGTTTTAATCCTGTACCATATCTTCCAATAGCTTCAATCATATCCTTAAAATTATATAGACGAGTGGTACTAAGTGGAAGACCAGCCTAATAGAAAAAACGAGCAATGTATTGAATTGTTCTTCCTCTTATTTCTTTATCACAAGTATCACTTATATTTGTTTGTCTTAATTTTGAACTTCTGCTTGCCCTTGTTGCTTTTGTGATCCTTGAAACATATATAGATCCATCGATCCCTTTTTACCCTTCTTAGTAGTAGTGCTCATAACTTCTTTTCCTCTTCTGTCGTGTATATTTTTTCACTTTGGTTGACACTTATGGAATAATCTTCTTCATCATCCCTGATATGTTCAACATTATCCTTTGGTAAATTTTTATAAGATTTTTTTTGCATCTTTTTCTCATTCATGTAAGCCAACAACTATTATTTTACTTAGGTGGACACTTCTTACAAGCTGCTACATTTTATAAATTTCCTACTAGATGTTGCTTTGCACGAAAAATCTCACCTCTCGTAGTTTTATCACAAAATACGCAAGTAACTGCAATAGGATCTTTAGGATTATTTAGATAATTATACTTCCATGTTGGATCTTTTTTTTATGTCACTGGAGAATCTATTGAGTTGCTATGTACACTTGTCATTTATCTTTGAACCCTAATAATAATTTAAAATAAATAAAGATTAGTATTATTAAAATTTAAAATTGATATAATATATTATTAATCTAATAAATAAAAAATATTGTTATTAGTATACTGTTAACAATAAATTAACAATATACTATTAATAATCCATTAACAAGTATATTGTTAATACTTAATATATATTATACAGTATACTATTAATATATTGTTAACTGTTAATAGTATATTAACAATATACTGTTATACTATTAATAATTAGTTAACTTAACGATATACTAAAGTGTTAAGTGTTAATATACAGTATATTGTTAAGTGTTAATATATTATTAACAATATACGGTTAACAGTATAATGTTAACAGTAGAAACGAGCTGACCTGACCGAAGGCGAGAGGAGCGGCAACGACAGCAACGACGGCGAGCGACAGTAGTGATGGCGACGAGCAGCAGCAACTGCAGCGACGATGACGAAGATTAGTGACTGCAGTGACACGGCGAAGAGAAACGACAACAGCGATGGTGTCGACGATGTAATCCAATCGAGCGAGAACAGCGATGATGGTGAAGAGCAGCGACGACGGTGAAGACAGTAGCAGCGACAGCGATAACGACAACGACGAGATGTCAACGAGGTAATCCCGATTAGAGATGAGGATTAGGGTTGACTAACAATATATATATGCTGCATTAGTTGGTTCGATTGAACCAACTAATGCGAACGATCGAACCAGAGCTAAAAGCCTGGTTCGGTCGCCTGGATTAACCCGAGCACTTGCTCGAAGTACCCGATGCCTGGGCTCGGGTGAGCGCCCAGGCCTCTTTGAAGCGTGTCACTGGGGATTGAGCGAGGTGCTCGAGCCTCGCCTCGCCTCGCCCGAGTGCTTAAGCGAGCGTCCAAGTGCCTATTTAAATCGCTGGTATCAATCAACTGATCATTTAAAAAAAATCAGCCAATGAAATGCTAGGCATACAACATAGTCAAAACTACGATCACACTGAGAGTGGCTTCCGAAATTACGGGTAGAGATAGTAAACAATTGCGTCTAATAAATTCTTTGAGATGACATATAACTTGTGGCATTCAAACACCAATATAAGCACATATAACCATAAAGAAGAAACCATATAACTAGAAACTGTTGTTTCACAAATACAACACCTCAGTGTTGTGAATTTCAAATACAAAACCACTATCTCATTTTTTATTTACGGAGATTATATATATATATATATATATGTGTGTGTGTGTGTGTGTGTTCAGTGAATACTTCACAAGTACTTTGTAGCGAGGTTATAAATGTCGACGTTACTAACCATATTGCAGTTACCATATATGTCCAATGGCATACCAGATAATATCAAAACCATGACTACACTTGATAACATCAAAACTATAGTGAGAGATTTAAGGAAAAACACTCAAATCAAGTGATGGATACTTGGAAACCTCATATTAAGCAAGATTAAATCTTCAGAGAAACTTTAACCAAATGACCTAAGATGAAACATATTCCCCTCTAAGCACAGTATCTGATTTCCTACCAATACTTCCCAGAACCAGGAACTGAGTTAAAGTTTTGATGCAACCATTATTAGAAAATTTTCTGAATTTAGTCACAAAGATGCAACCATCAACCATTCTTGTTATCATTAGACTTGGTGAAACAAAGGATGTTCAAGAACACCACCTAATTATCAACCATATGCAAAGCCACTTATTTAGTCTTTCATATTGATGCAAAGTCTCTCGAGCTAAATTGTGTAAAACTATGAGCCAACTATACTCTTCAACAAGGATTGAAGTTTTGATGTGTACCGCCTCGTATCGGTGGTATGTAACGGTCCTCCAGCTTACTGGTACATGGACCGCTCGCTATTGGGCGGTACCGCCAATTGGGACTGTTTCCACCCCGTTACCACTCGAAATCGACCGGTAACGATCGATTTCGACCATTGCCGGTAGCTGTCGAGCGGTGACGGTCGATTTCGACCGTCAACAGCTGATTTCGAACAGTATCAGCCAAGGGAGGGAGAAAGAAGAAGAAAGAATAAGACGAAGAGGGAGAAGAAAAACCTAGAGTCTAACGTTGTTCTTCGCCCGCATGATTCGTCACCTACGGGCGATTTCTTCTCCCCACGCAGGGAAAGAAACGTCTCCCCGCGTGGGGAGAAGGAACAAGGGCAACGTCGCTCCTTTTTTTATTTTTTTAACATATATTATATTATATTATATTATATTATATATATACTAAGTGGTACGCTTACACATACCGCTCGATACCATGCAAAAATCGCCCGCGAGAGATTTCTTCTCCTCGCATGGGAAGAAAGAACGTGGCGTCGCCTCGACGACCTCACCCCTTTGTTTATTTTTTAACTTCTATTATATTATATTATATTATATATATACCGAGCAGTATGCCTGCACGTACTGCTCGATACCGCGTATGGCGAAGAGTCTTCATATTTAATACTTTAGCCAAACTGGATACATGAGTCATCTAGAATCAAGAAACTATGCCAGGAGAATGGTCTTGAAAATAAGTGCTTCCAATTCTCTGCCAGTCTATAGCACTCAGCATTCCCCGTATGGGGAGAAGGAACAAAACGGCATTGCTTCGGAGACATCACCCTTTTTTTATTTTTTAACTTATATTATATTATAATATATATATATGTATAGCGGTACACCTACACATACCGCTCGATACGGCGTATGGCTAAGAATCTTGAAAATAAATACTTCCTGGGCAGTCTAATATATCAAATCAGAATATAAAGCTCTAAAACACACACATACACACCCTTTAAGAATTTCATGTCAAACTCCTGAAGGGACTTGGGTCTGACAGATTTGAGATTTAGATATGCAAAACAAGTTTTTTTATGCCAGAAAGAAAAACGAAAATCACCTCAATGAATATTCTCAATTAAACAATTCCATTCTAACACTCACAACCCAACAAAAAAAGCTATATCACAGCCATTCACAAGCAAACAAATCTGAAGACTGAAAGATAACATCTCTAGTTACCACTGAACTTTGAACTTAAACATTTCAATTTCTTCAACTCTCTTAAACTTTTTCTTACTCACATATATATCTCTCATTCACTCTCCTAAACTCAATAAAGCTATTATTTGGTTTGGAAAGATTAAGAGAAATAACACTCTAATTAAGAGGTATGTGTTCTCTTTTTAGATTTTTATTGATTTATGAGATGATTAAGCCTATATAATATGGTTAATGACTCAATGCCTAATATGTTGTTTGATATATTTCTGATGGTTGAATATTGTTAGTTAAGGAATAATTAAAGCATTTAATATTATAATTAGTGTGTTTAATACTGATTTTTTTTAAATTAGACACTTAATGAGTCAAATCTTAAGATGATTTATATATTTGTGATAGCATAATAAGTATAATTAAGTTTTAATTAAGATTTTTAATGCTGTGATTACTTATCTTAATGATGATTTATTCAAAATTTGACCAACATTATATCACGGACAAAAATATAAAGAGGATGCTCAATATAATGCTCATGTATAGCGGGCCTTGTTTGGTTAACTTTCGTACGGCTTGTAAATGAAAGTTATGTCATGTGAACACTTGTGGGGATATCGGTCTGTAATGGACCATGATCCTTTGTGTGCGATTGTTCAGAGTTTGTGAAGTCCATGCTTGTAATTTGCATTAGCTATATAAAGTGTTTACTGAAATGGTTGCTTGTGGATCCCATGTGAAATATTTTCTCTAACTTGTTATCTCTTTTGTATGTCCTAAGAGACCCTAGGAGGTTTTATGAGGTAGATCTTTACGAACGGACACGCAAGGGTGCCACACGACTTAGGCAAAACCAGCTAAGTTCGTGACAGATGGTTTCAAAGCGGGACAAGCACACGTAGAAACACTTGTCATGCAAACATGAGGGACCTAGCTGGGCTGTGTGGAGAGCAACCAACACGCGTGATCGTTTGGGGGAAACGGGCATTGAGATGTAGGGAAAGGAGTCGCTCAGAGGAGCAAGTATCCAAGATTGGCATTCAAAGGAATGGCTAACATGTTGCACGAGAGGCACCATGAGAACAAGCAAGCTAGGAAGAATGCGTAACGCACGAAGGTTGAGGTGGCTGAGTTCGAGCTATGACTCAACATTGGCAACCAAACTTGATGGTGCTCAAGGCAAGCGGGGTGCTCAATAAAAAATGAGATCGTGTAAAGTGGGATGGGTTGCACAATGACTGGAAGAGTTATGCAAAGCTCACAGAGGTAAAGAAAATTGCTAACTCGAAGAATTCGATACTCATACAAGGGATTGTATGCGGACAATGGAGTGTCTGTGGCCATCCCAAGGTGACCGAAACTCAGCGCAATGGAGCATTGAAACTTTCTCTTCGGCATGGAAACGATATGTTCATAAGAAGCTGAAGTGTGCAACAAGTTCAACAAGTTGCTAGGCCTTGGAGGGTGCAGTAGAGGCTATATTGGAGAAGAGTCGTAATCTAGCAAATGCGTTTGTGAGGGCAGAACAATGCACAGTTTGTACAGTAAGATGGAGTAGTCCAAGGGGATGGTGGTCTCCAAAACTTTCAGAGGGAAGGATGCGAAGAGGAAATTTGCTCCAACGAGACAAATATCCAAGAGGGATAAATCCTGATTCTCCGGAGGGATAAGTCCTGATTCTTTAGAGGGAGAATCATGTGCAGTGGACCGTACATGTTGAGGAGTACCTTAAGATAACAACTCCACAAAGCTCAACTGACCGAGCGAACGGCGAGGAGTCGTCACATGATCTCGCATGAGGTAATACATTGTGAGATCAAGTGGGGGAGTGACCATGGCAACATCAAATAAAGGCACACTTAGAGCCGATGTAAACATCGGACTCAACAGAGGGCTGACCCGTGTAATAGTGAGTGCGAGGGTCACCATCAACTCAATGCAAATCGAGGGGCGGAGCAACTTATGTGAAACTTTGTGAAGTATCCAAGCCGCATGAAGGGAATCGACGTAGAAGATGGAATATGGAGCGGAGGTACGGAGCTTTCCTTGGACAGAGGTCAAAGACATGAACTCTAGTAGAGGCAAGAGTGGGATCATGTCGTTCCATAGGTTCTTCATTCTGATGGGGCAAACTCATCCTGCACGGTGCCAAAGACGAAGGGAGATTCGAGGCACATGCACCTTGTCTCAGAGATGTATTTGACGGAGGAACTAAGGTGATTCAACTTGTGGAGGTGAAGTTGGGACCATAAGGCCTTGGCACGGGACAAGAGAATGAGGTAGGTAATCTTGAAGAATATACCACAGTGCTGCCATTCGAGTTGTCATGAAGAAAGCGATGTGCAGCAAAGATTATGTTGGTGAAGGATAGAGGCGCAGGATCCAGACAATAGTGCATCAATTTCAAAGAAATCGGTGGACTTCGAGAGCTACTAGGCGATGGACTATCCTAGAGTGATGCTTCATTCGGGTGTGACTTGAGAATGGGTGGACAAAGGTTAATTTGCGAAAGGAACGAAAACAATCGGAGATGGCAGAGGCCCTACGATGTGCTGGCAGAGGTCAAACATTGAGAGATTATACTCCGAGTTCATCCTACAAGAATCTGAATGCAATAAATATGTCATCAGGAGGCGACATAGTGCAGCAAATCGTGATGGAATAGTTTGAGGCAATACAACACATTGTCACAGGCTTAGCTGATTTTGCTTAAGCCGTGCGACACCCATGCGTGTCCGTCCGCAAAGGTCAGCCTTCCCCGAGATCTCCTAGGGTCACTTAGACTTACAAAAGAGAAAACGGGCCAGAAGAAGCAATTCCAATGGGATCCACAAGCAACTGCTCAAGCAAACACTTTATAAAGTCATATACAAATTACACCCATGGACATTACAAACTCCGAAAGGTTGCACACAAAGGATAATGGTCCGTTACAGACCAAAGTCCCCACAAGTGTTTACAAGTCACACTCGTATTTACAAGCCAAAATCGACCATAAAGCAAACCAAACTACGACTGCCAAGCCTACTACAAGCCCGCTACTTGTTATACAAGGTATATACACAAATCGAAGGACACGGACAAACATGAGCATTTCATCGAACACTTTGTTTACATTTTTGTCCGAGACATTCTCCCCCACTTATTCCTTCGACGTCCTCATCGAAGCCACTGTAGACGCTGCATCTCCATGCATTTTGTTGAATCTTCAATCTTCTGCTTTGGCAGCATAGCAACACGCCCCTTTGGCTCCCAGCCACTCTCCACCGCTGTTGTTGAGTAGTTGAATTCTGATCCACCATGCTGCTTCAACTCACCAATAACTGAATCTGGTGTGAGGTTGGCTGAGTTGTGTTGATACTTGTTGACTATCGCGGATCCTTCTGATGAAGGAAAAGACCTGCCTTATTATGCGCTAGTATCGCAGTATACTCCTGTTGCTTAGAACTTTAACGAGCATCGCCTCACAGACTTTGAAGTTTTTGAGGTCCTTCCTCCATAATATTTGCCCATTAATCCTTCTTCCACGTTTAGTCGTCACTTCCAAGTAGGTTTACATCACTCCCGTTTTCGATTGACATTCAATTGGGAAATGAAGTGGACAATCTACTCTCGGTAGTACTGATCACCAATGGTGAGGATTTGACAACTATTGTCTTCCATAAGCTTTCTTTGAAGGGTCACTGAACTTATGTGGAGCTCCTCTGTTGAATAAGTAAGAGAACTGGGATACTCGATTTCACCCATTCTCTTAGGAGTTGAGAATGCAAGGTTACTTGGCTTCACTCGCCTCCTCGAGTTAAGAGAATTGGGATACTCAGTTTCGCCCATTCTCTTGAGTTGAGAAGGCAAAAGTTACTCGATTTCGCCTATCTCTTCGAGTTTGTACTTCATGCATTAAGCTAGTTACTAACATTCGCCCGCTCTTTGCTCATACTTCTGAAGCACTTGAAGTATTTCCACTCCTTGCATTGAGTTAGCTACTGTGATTCGCCTTACCACTGCCATTAAACTTCTGGAATGCAAGAAGTTTTGCTCGAAAAGAGCAAAAAGTTTACTCTAACTTGGAGTCCCACAACTTAGAGTAAGTCTTTGATAGTTCTAGTCGCCTCTAGGATTGTACCGTCTTCTCCATCACCTTTCCTTCCTACTCCTCTGAGTAGAAAAGGTACAGTACCATGTACTGCCTACTTCGTTCCTTGGACGAGCACTCCTACATCAACCCGAAGTCCCTCGCTTTCAGTTATCTTGATGAGAAGCTCATCGACACCGATCTTATGAAGTTCCTTGGCCACTGCCCTTCCGCGCTACCTCAGTACTTGGCGTTTGTCTCTACATTCTCCACCTCCTCGGCCCCTTTTACGACCAATGCTCTCCCTCCATGAGAGCAAGGGATCGATGACTCTACGGAAGTCCCACCTCTGCGGTACCATGATGCTGCCAAGCCCATGGCCCTACTATCCGTTGCCTTGCATCTGCATCCCTTCCTTCGTGATCGGTAGATCCGCCTCTGTGGTACTATGGTGCTCCTCCGAGTCCACCTCCTTTCTAATCGACACTTTGCTTTTTGGGTAGCTGAGCCCCTCCGGACTCGTCGTCGCTTCCTCGCCCCTTTCGACCACCTGTTTCAACACCCCTGTGTCCTCCTAGCAATTATCCTTGGTCGATGAAAAGACAGATTGCAACTCTCATGCATGGCCTCCGCCATCTTGTTGTAGGGCTCGCGTCGATTTTGTTCTTAGCTTCCTTGGTAGCAACGTTCGCTTACTCGGCCTTGTCCTCTGACTTGCCGGGCTCCCTTAAACGAATGTGAGCACTGAAGCAATCCAACTCTCCAGTCACTCTAACCATACATCTGTATAATCAAGTCCTCTCCTTGAGACTCGCTGGTACTTGTAATCTGACTTCTCCCTCGGTGGTACACAACCTTCATATGTTGATGCTCAAGACTTTCATCTAATACAAACTTCGATGCGCACACACGAAAGACCCGCCTTTGCGGTACCATGACATTCACTCCTTGAATCCACAGCCCTTCTTGTCGTTGCATTGTTCACTGAAGTGGAGCTCCCAGCAGCTCCTGATCATTTACATGATCACGTCCCCCTCCATGGGACTCACCGGTACTTGCACTTGGACTTATTCCTCGGTGGTATACAGCCCCCATATGTTGATGACTAAGGCTTTCATCCAATGCAAGCTCCGATGCACACACGAAGATCTGCCTCTGCGGTACCATGGCATTCACTCCTTGAATTCATAGCCCTTCTTCTTATCATGTAGTACACCAAACTGGAGCTCCCAGTAGCTCCTAATCATACCTCCGCATGATTATGTCACTCACGAGACATGACCCCATGTGTTGCTTTGTCACGAACTATTCCACCACGATCTGTTGCACCATATCGCCTCCTGGTAACATCAACATTGCATACAGATTCGTGTGATGAACTCGGACTACGACTTCTCCATGTGTGACCTCTGCCAACACCTCGTAGGGCCTCCACCATCTCTGATTTTTGGTTCGCTCCCTTGGCAATTCACCTTCGTCCACCCACTCTTGGGTCACACCCGGACGAAGCATAGCTCTAGGACAGTCCGTCGCCTAGTAGTTCCTGAAGTCCCCTGACTTCGCTAGAGTGGGTGCATCATTGTCTGGATCCTGGGCCTCTATCCCCAACCAGCATAATCTCCGCTATGCACCACTTGTTCCTGACAACTCGAATGGCAACACTGTGGCATATTCTTCAAGAGTATCTACCTCTACATCCTCTTGCCCCGTGCTAAGGTCTCTTGATCCCAACTTCGCCTCCGCAAGTTGAATCAACTTTAGTTACTCCGTCAAATGCATCTCTGAGGTAAGGTGCATGTGCCTCGAAGCTCATTTCGTCTTTGGCACCATGCAAGATAAGTCCGCCCTATGAGAATGAAGAACCCATGGAACGACATGATCCCACTCTTACCTCTACAAGAGTTCATGCCCTTGATCTCTGTCTAAGGAAAGCTCTGTGCCTCCGCTCCATGTTCCATCTTCTATGTCGACTTCATTCATGCGGATTGGATACTTCACCGAGTTCCACCCAAGTCGCTCCGCTCCTCGATTTGCATTGAGTTGATAATGGCCCTCACGTCCACCATTCCACGGGTCAGCCCTCCGTTGAGTTCGATTTCTACATCGACTCTAAGTGTGTCTTCATATGATGTTGCCTTGGATTGTTCTGTCACTTGATCTCGAAATGCATCCACCAATGACATTACCTCATTCGAGGTCATGCGACGACTCTTCGTCGCTCGCTCGGTCCGTTGAGCTTTGTGGAGATATTATCTTGAGAAACTCTTCCTCAATATGTGCGGTCTGTTGCACATGATTCTCTCTCTGGAGAACTAGGACTTATCCCTCCTGGATATCAATCCTGTTGATGCAAATCTACTTGGAAGCGACAACTAAGTTAAAAAAGAATCAATGGACAAATTTTATGAAGGACCTCAAAAAAAAACTTCAAAGTCTGTGAGGTAATACTCATTAAAGTTCCAACAAGTATCCACCTAGTTTAAGAGGCATGAGAAGTCTGAGATACTGGCGTAAAATAAAGGTCTTTTCCTTTATCAAAAGGATCCACAAGAATTAACAAAGATCAGCACAACTCAGTCGACCCCACACCAAAGTCAGTCATTGGCGAGTTGAAAATGAATGGTGGATCAAAGTTCAACTACTCAACAACAGCGACGGGGAGTAGCTGGGAGCCAAGAGGAGTGTTGCAGCCAGAGCAGAAGATTAAAGATTCAGCAAACAACGAGGAGATACAGCATCTGCAATGGCTTGGACGAGGACGTCGAAGGAATAAGTGAGGGAGAATGTTATGGACAAAAATATAAAAAGGGTGCTCAATGTAATACTCATATATGTATGTGTCTTTCGGGTTTTGTTCATACTTTATACAGTAAGTAGCGGACCTAGTTTAGTTAACTTTCATGACCAACATCGACTTGTAAATGAGAGTTGTGTCATATGGACACTTGTGGGGATATCGGTCTGTAATGGACCATGATCCTTTTTGTGCAATCGTTCAGAGTTTGTGATTCATGTTTATAATTTGCATTTGCTATATAAAGTATTTGCTGAAATGGTTGCTTGTGGATCTTCGAGTTGGTTGAATGTATTCCCCAAAATAACCTAATCCTTTTTTGCTAAGACCCGCATAAAAATATGCAACTGACGTGAGTAAAGCCAAAGCAACAGTAGTATTTATATCATTCATGGGCGTAGCTAACTGCCCATGAGGTAACTGTATAATTTTCCAAGGTAAAAGAGCACCTGATCAATTAAAAACAAAAATAAATAGGAACATAGTTCCAATAAAGGGAACCCGAGCATGTATATTTCTAGGTTTTCATAGTTTTGGCATGTATATTTATAATGATATCATGAGCGCTTTAGGGCATCCACAAGATACATTTTCAAATACCGCTATATAATTACAGCCCATCTTTGCTCAATGGGTACAAAACACCCATGCTTTAGCACCCGGCATAACAGCTCCTGGTGCAACAGCAAGTACCAACTTAACTTGGGGAGGTGATGAATTGGTAGCAGTAGGCGACAAAGTAGCTTTGTTACCTATTCCATTAGGAACCGTAGACTTCTTAGTTTATCATATTCATGCATTTACGATCCACGTAATTGGGACTGTAGAGGTCAATTTAATCATAAAAAAAGAGGATTTGATTGAGTATCCAGGATCAAAAGAATTTAGCCTGAAATACCAAACAGAAGTAGATCCATTTTTTTTCACATGCGAAACGTTTTCTCTAACCTGTTTTCTCCTTTGTAGGTCCCAAGAGACTCTAGGAGGTTTCGGGGAGGGTGCCGCACGACTTAGGCAAAACCAACTAAGTTCATGATAGTATTAGGTCAATTCAATGTCTTTAATACCTATTATGATGTTAGACATGATTTAAGGGTGAAAGAGAACTAATTAGGGATTAATTAACTAGGTTAATGATGTGATTAATGTATTTAATTATGATAATATCAAAATTTAACCCATATTGGGTCAATTAAATATCTTTAATGCTTATTAAAGTGTTTCACATGTTTATAATAATAAAAAAAGAATAATTAAAGAGTAATTAACTATATTAATGGTGTAATTAATATATTTAATGATGACTATCGTAATTTGACCTACATTAGATCAAATATACATATTCAATGTTTTTTAGGGCGTTTGACATATTTATAGTGGTAAAATAGAGTTCTCATTACTTATAACCGCACCTTATTATTTGATTCAATTTTGACAAAAACATAGCACCAAAAGAACAGGTACATTATAACACTTAGGATCATGCCTGAAAGATAGATGGGAACCATCATCATTGACAAGCATTTATTGTAACTACATTGGCAAGGATGGAGAAATCACCCGGGTAAAGATACATTTGGCTGGCGGGTATCCCGATGTTACAAAATGTAAGAAGATTCGATAGAGGTATGTAAATCCTTTCAAGACAAGTTACAACAGACAAGAGAAGATACAATGAAAAGGAAGGCAAAAGCTGAAGATATAGGGTTAGACAAGAGCTAGTTTATGACGAATATAAGGGTCACAACAATGAAATCGACCCAAATCTCAAAGCTGGTATTCATGCATAATTGAAGCATCAGTATATATACAAGGAAGCAATGAGGCATCGACAACCTGACTCATAGGAGTGTGACAATGGCAGTAGGCCTATGTCATAAGGAATCCAAAGGTCGGCTAGCATGAAACAACCAACTACCCCTCCTCATTTTAGTCGAATTAGTAGCATGAGACAGGTAGGAAACCATGATTTTATTAGAGGACTTGGTAGATCAACATCAAATATTATTGATATAAAGCCTATCATCCACAAACAGTAAGGCAGACACAGATTGACGATGTATATACAAAAAAAAACTGGATATTGGAAAGGCAATAGCAAATTTGTTCAACTTCCAAAGGATTCCAACAAATACAGCCCAAGGTCCATATTATCATATCATGATCTCCTCTATTCAGGGAGATCCAACCTCCAACACTGAAGCAGATCCACGATGTACATTTAGATAAGGAGATGACAGAACTGAAGGATTTGATCAAATCCTTCAAGAGGTAGTGGGATGAGTATAAGGTGACACTAATGTGTGACAGTTAGACAAAGCCAACAAGAATGAGTATCCTCAATTTTTTGTTTATTATAACAAACAAGTGGTTTTTAGTTAATGCTTCCAACAAGATTCAAAATGTAAACTATATTAAAAACCTAATGGATACTATAGTAGAGAAAATTGGACCATAGTACATTATCCAGATAATTATTAACAATGAAGTCAATTTCAAGAAGGTCAATTTACAATTGATGGAAAAAAGAAAAATATTGTTTTGGACTTCATGAGCAAATCATTGCATTGTTTTGGATTCCACAATATTTTTGAACTCTACAAAGATAGCAAGCTTCATTTGAGATTCGAGAAGCAAGCATCTCCTCAACAAAACAACTACACAAAGTAAGGACGAAAACCATATGCACCAAGAATCATGGATACATAACAAACAAAGAATGTGGGTAATGAATGAAAAGCACAAACAAAAAATCAAGCACATTGGCCATAAAAAAAGATTAAGATAGACAATAGCAGATAGATAAACCATTAATTTCTAACATAAATATTTCATTTGACAGCACCACAATGCAACCAAAGATTATCCAATTTTATTTTATCAATCAAATGATGCATGGACAATAAGACGAGCCAAGACAGTAGGGACCAACACAGTCCAATCCAAAATTTTCCCCAGCAAAAATGACTGCCACTGAGACACTTGGCATCCCTATACATGATAAAGGGTATGCTAGTAAAATTTGTTAGAAGAATGATGAAATCCTACATCCTCCAATATGCCACATCTATAAAGAATCTAGCCATATACTTGAATTGCTCAAGAACACATAACCTAAGACTTAAATAAGCAATCAGCAAATGAAAATATTTTTTGAAGTTACACAAGCGTTAACAGAATCAATGACTTAATTATCTGGCAAAAAAAAAAGAGATAATGCAAACACTTAATACACAAAAATCAGTAAACAAATGTATGTTATAATAAAAAATAGCAATTAACCGTTACAAAAACAATGATAAACGAGAACATACAAAGTGCATAACACCTTAACAGTACCTGCATGCCCCATAAGTTATGTGGAGAAAACTGTATCACCATAATCTAAAGTGTTTCCATTAAAATCATTACTAGAGTATCATCAGGTTCATCCAAATATAATTTTTAAATTTTTTGAAATTGATACATTCAAATGTCACTATCTTCCTACTTTAAGTTGCTTGTCAGACACTATCTTCCTGTTTTAATTCTCTGGCAGACACTATCCTCCTACCTTAAGTCTCTGGCTAACGTCGAATGGAAAGACATATGATCTAGAATGCTCCTTATGGTTTTCTGGTCGGCTAGAAAAACAACCTCCAACAAGATAATAGTCAAAGTCCACTTTCTAGTTTCATATAACCTCCAAACCATTCTACAGCCAGATTCTTTGGTAGAATTAATCTATTTCCCTTTGCCAATTTGAGGATTAACCACATCTTAGATTGGGTGTGTATTGACCAACTCTAAGAGGTCACTAAACATAATTTGAAATCTTATGTAGTTGAAAGACCCAAGCTACCTGCAAGCAAAGTAACACTTCGGCACAAGATATTAAAAATGTCACAAATCTGACTTCAGTTTCCTTTCTTATTTTGCCACTTTGGATTTAAAATTAACAAAAAGAAGATTCCAGGCAAAATACAGGGCTAATACTAATCATAAATACAGGAGGAAGTGACTCCAAATAAAGACCATTAAAGCTGACAAAGTAAACACTAAGAACTAACCATATAAAAGGCTGAGAAATGAATGTTATTATGTAAATATATCACCTTAATAAGAAGGTGGCACATTTGGATATAAACCTCTACCAGGAATCCTCCGTCCAGGACTCACAGGATAACCACCTGAAGGCATCCCAGCCGAGCTTGGAGGCACGCAATACGGTGATGAGCCCATGCCAAAACTTTCATACCCACCTGCACCAGGGCCACCAAACTGTGAAGAAGGTTCAACAGAACCACCCAAGCCTCCACCACGTCGTCCAGCTGCAGCCCCACCCAACGATGAAGGAACATGACTACCAACAGACAACATACCTGGATTGCCAGGAGCCATCGACGATGGCAAGGAAGAGCCCAGATTGTGATGGTGTGTCAGTCCAGTGGCATCAGGCGGCGCACCGCCAGAGAAACCGCCATATGAGCTACAGACCACTGCCTGGGCCACCATACTGGCTCGAGAGAGAACTCAGCAGCGAAGACTGCACCGAGTCTGAGCCCATTAGAACGCATATCAGCACCACCGCCCATTGGCAGGCCCTAGACACCACCCACAGGGACAGCACCTGGTACTGAGGCGCCTGGCTTCCCCTTCTTTCCCTCGATTGAAACATTGCAGACCAAGTGGTGGCCATCGATGTTCTTGTTAGGGTCAACGAGTGAGTTCCTTGCCCCCTCTGCAGTCTTGTAGGCAAAGAGCGCGAAGCCCCGGAACTTCCCCGTCTGCCTATCAAACCCTACCGGCCCCTCTCCGATCTCTTCATAAGAGGAGAAATGGGCGAGAAGGCGATCCGACGGCTGTCGGCAGGAACGTTCGCGACATAGATCTTAAGCAGGGATACATCGGCAGACGAAGTGGCGCCGGTTCCGGCATTTCCAGCAGCGGCAAGCTGGGTGACGGTCATTCGTCCGTCAATGATTCTTGGAGGGCTCTTTCAGGACACGAAGGGCACCATCGGCGTGGCGGAAGGTGATGAACCCATAGCCCTTGCTCTTCCCAGTAGCCCTGTCGACGATGACGGCAGCCTCCTCGAACTCGCCATAGGCAGAAAAGAGGGAGCGGACGGAATCGGTGGTGGTCTCCGTCCCAAGGCCACGGATGAAGAGCTTTCGCTGGCTGTGGTCACGGTCGGCGATGGCCCGGACGTTGGCGACGACGCCCGGCTCGCCGCGGAAGACAGCAGCGGCGACGATGTGGCGGAGCCGGTCGAGACAAAGGGACTCGATGATCCTGCGGTAACCGTTCCTAAACCTAAGATATATTATAGATCTCGAGCAATAGAAGGAAAGTTGAATTGGATTACGGTTATTTAGTAATAAGAGATGATCTTGATACGAAAATTTTTATTAATTATTTATGTTAGACCTGTTTATGAATATATGAGTTAGAATCTTGGCCTCGGATTCAATAGGTGAGAGATATTACAGATCTCATATTTCATTAGTCCTATTTCATCGTTTAGATGATAACCGGTATCATTTCTAGTCCCTATTCCATCTAAAAAAAGATTACAAATTATATCCATTAGTCTTATGAGAAAGTGAATATGATTCTTCTTACATATCAATAATTTTTTGACATATAATAATTTTTTGATTAAATGATGATACGTTTATAGATAAAATAAAAATCTAAATCTTGATATATACTTTTTGGAGCAAAGATCTCTTGTGGGTGCTCCATTGCATCCATAGAGTCCGCACAACGGGGTTCAGGCCATATGCACAAGAGGGCCCCCATGCAAGCAGTTCGAGGTCGATGTGTGCGAATGCTCAGGTTGTCACTTTGATGCGGGTCCTTCTAACCTCGCTGGATTATTCATGCAAGACAAAACATTCTCCCGGGTGGTGAGTTCCCAGGGAGGTCCCTCCGACAATTAAGTTACGGTTGTTTTGAAGGGTGAAGTCTGGTGTCTCCTCCTCGGACGTCGGAGCTTCTTCTCTTCTTGATTGAAGTAGAGGGAGAGTGAGAAAGAGAGAGAGAGAGAGAGCACTCCACAGCCCTCCGAAGAGCCCTTGGGGTGCCTTTTTTATACTTGTATGTCGCCGACCGGTCAAGTCTTGACCTCATCGTTCTTCTAACGTTCTCTGCCAGCCTGTTTAATGTTGCAGGCAGCACTGACTGTTGTTCATGCTGCCGGTTGCGTGTTGCTTCTGCTATGTTGTCATGTGGTTCCCTCATATTCTTATGAGCCCTGATGGTGACTACACGATGTTTGATGTTGCCAAATCTTGGGTTTGTCTGTCCGTTTGTAACATGTCGCTCGTGTATGTCAGAGGACGGGATCGGAAAATTAGTCAGCCAGTCCCGTCCTTCCACGTCGGATCATCTTGGGCTACGTCAACTGGTTTATGAAGGGGACCACTATTATCTCTGTCATTCTTCCCCCCCCCCCCGAGAAGGAGGCTCCTTTGAGGTTTTTTAGAAGGCGAGGGGGAGGGTCCTTTAGGCGATTGGTATGATGGGGGAATTTATATGCGTTTGAGATTGTATCACCTCAGTTAGCCTGTCGATCCTTTAGGCAAGGGTGAGGGCTTTATTGTGAGTAGTTGGGTCTGAGAGCCCTCGGGCGAGTTTGATATCTCGTTTGTCGAGGGTCGGGGCTGAGAGCCCTTGAGCGAGGTTGAGAGCTCGCTTGTTGATGGTCGGGACTGAAAGCCTTTGGGCGAGGCTGAGAGCTCGCTTGTTGATAGTCGGGACTAAAAACCCTTGGATAAGGCTAAGAACTCGCTTGTTGATGGTCGGGACGGAAAGCCCTTGGGCAAGGCTGAGAACTCGCTTGTTGATGGTCGAGACTGAAAGCCCTGGGGCAAGGTTGAGAGCTCGTTTGTTAATGGTCGGGACTGAAAGCCTTTGGGCGAGGCTGAGAGATTGCTTATTGATGGTCAGAACTGAAAGCCCTTGGGCGAGACTAAGAGCTTGCTTGTTGATGGTTGGGACTGAAAGCTCTTGGGCGAGGCTGAGAGCTCGATTGTTGATGGTCAGGACTGAAAGCCCTTGCGCGAGGCTGAGAGCTTGCTTGTTTATGGTCGGGAAAGTTTTTCCTTGGGATTGAGGAAGATTTGTTTGTTGATCAAAATCATTTGTGGGGTGACGCTTGTCCCGCATGGTCACTTGCCGGGCATGAAGCGCGAGGTGTCATGATGAGCTGTCCCGCTTTTTGCGCCAACGAGCGTTGGGGTGAGGTATTAATCCCTCTCCCAATTATTTCGTAGACTTCTCTTACTCTGCTCACTTCTTCCCTACTGTTGCTACTATTTCTTCATCATCTCCGACGCCGACTACGCCAACACTGCCGACTTTCATCCCCTCCCTTTTTCCCCCCGACGGTTTCTCGAGCAGGTCGGATGTCTTCCGCCTCCTCCCACTCCGAGTCCCGGTCGGTCAAATTTTCGGCCCATAGGTCTAGGGTTTTGAGTCATCCCTCCGGGGATTCTGTGTCAGTAGCGATCGTTCCATCATCTAGTGCTCTGGGCGACTCCGGGATCGCTGATGCCTTGGCGATGATGCGGTCCTTTTTCAATGTAGACTCGATCATGACAACTCGTCGGTTGGTCGAGGTGAGGAAGAACTATTTCATTCCTCTAGAGCATGAACTCCATGTTCCCCTACCGGGGGAGCGTCCTTATGACGCTTTTCCATGTGGCTTGAGTCTGTCGACTGACGCCGTTGAGGCAGGATTGAGATTCTCGTTGCATCCCGTGATCGAGGCGTGCCTCGAACAGTGGAGGATTTCTCCTTCCCAGATGCCGCCCAACTCATGGCAGTATCTGGTGGCTTTCTTGTGGGAATGCTATGTGTTGGGTGTCAGGGCGACCTGAGAGTTGTTTATGGCTTATTTCCGGCTAAGTCGGGGGCAAGCCAGGTATTACTTGGTCGCTCACAGCGGATTCCGTATGAGCGATGTACCTTCCAGCAATAAAGGCTGGAAGTCACATTTTTTCTTCATTTCCTGCTGTTGGGGCTGGAGCTTCCCGATCGAGTGGACCTCTCGGATAGTGAGCAGCTCCGTACCGATGTTGTCAACCTACAAGATCGAACTGGTCGAGATCCTCCGGGGGATCCTTTCCATTTCAAGGGGTGTGAAGGACATGAATAAGGCTTGGTTGGCCGAGGCAGGTCTCAGCCCTGCCCCTAGGGGTATGTTTTTTCTTGTTTTTATATCAGGCTTAATTATACCTTTTATTGTGCAGAGATGTTCAACCGCGGTAAGATGAAGTCCGACGGTGAAGCAGGTAGTGGGTCGGCGGCGCCGTCAGTAGCTAGCGTGCCTGTTGTAGGGGTGTCCACGGGTGAGAAGCGCCCTAGCTCCGGAGCGAGGGCAGGTTTGAGGAAGCGCCTGCGAAAGGTGGCCGTCGAACAACCTATGGACGCTTCGAGGAGCACTGTGAGGACCTCTGCCAACAAGGGCAAAGGGGTGGTGGAACTCGAGGAGGTCCCCGAGTGGGGGTACACCATGAGGGAACCGTGCGAGGTTGAAGACCGAGTGAGGGCGGATAAGTACTTCACCTCCGTCATGACGCGACCTGAAGTGCGCCGACAGCGAGGACCCTCTAGTGCCGAGGTGGTCGACCATCTCCGAATCTAGTACGTTCTGGATCGAGGGTCCATTGTCCGGGGAGTACTTGCGGGGGGCTTTACACCCCACTTTGGCGAAGCAGGTGTATGAATGCTCCTCTGAGGAGATCATGAATCGGGCCGACAAGTCAACTGTTTGGGTAAGGAGCATCTCTTTTCTTCGTCTCTTGTTCTTCTTTCAAACTTAACTCCCCTTTGCTTGCAGGGGCTTCACTTTGTCAGCCCTTATTGATCGGGTCCATAATGCGGGCCGACTGGTTCGGAGCCATTATGAGAAGATCTTGACACTTCGGGCTGCGAACAAGGAGCTAAAGGCAGGAGTCGGCCAAGAGTTGGTCACAGCGGGTGAAAGAGTTGGAGGGCGAAATCGAAAAGATGTGGATTGAACTAGAGTCCCTAAGGAGTCAGCGAGGGAGCTTGAGTAGGAAGTTAGGCTCTTGTGCTCTAGTTTGGATGAGGCTCAGAACGACCGAGCTCGCCTAGAGAGCGACGTCCTCTTGCTAACCGAGGCGGTAGTGTTCCTCGAGGCCGAATTGAAGGTCGAGGGTCAGAAGGCGATGGCCGCTTACAAGGCATCCCGAGGGTTCGAGTCTGGCCTGAATAAGATGGGGAGGGTCAGCTACGAGTTCGGGTATCGGGCGATGCTCGAGCGACTTTGGGGGAAGCACCCTAATATTATGATCGAACGAGACCCCTTCGCCGAGTGTTCCGAAGATGCCAACGTCGAGATGGACCTCGACCAGCCTTTTGACAACGACACCCCCTCTGAGAAGCAGCCAACCATGTAATTTATTTATTTATTTTGGAATATTGGGCGTTTGAAGATTTGCTTCCTACTGTCTTACCTGACCATTCTGTAGCTTTTTTCTATCAAATGAAGTTTCCTTTCTAAACACTTTGCTTTGTCTGAATGGCCTCAAATGTCGAGTCAACATTGTTGTACTAGACGTAGAATTTCTTCAAATTCGACACATGCCAAGTCCGAGGGAGTGTCTTCCCATCAGTGGTCGATAGGGTGTATGTCTTATCCCGAACAACTTGGGTGACGCGATACGACCCTTCCCATCTTGGGGCGAGTTTTTCTCGGGTGTGTTAGGGTCGCTGACCTCGGCCCTCCTGAGGACTAGGTCTCCCTTTCCGATGGGTCGGGGTCGGATCCTTTGGTTGTAGAGTCGGGCGACCGTCCTCTGATAATGTAGGTTCTTCAAGTGCGCTTCGGCCCTGCGTTCGTCGAGCACGTTGAGATTTTCCCTATGGCTTACTTCTGATGCTTCGAGGGTGAAGTTCTCGATCCTTAGCATCGGGAAGATCACCTTAGGAGGGAGGACAGCCTCGGTGCCGAAGGCCAAACTGTAGGGGGACTCCCCCGTAGGGGTCTTTGGCATCGTCCGCAGAGCCCATAAGATGATGGGGAGCTCCTTGACCCAAGCTGTTGGAGTCCCTGCCACTCGTCTTCGGAGCCCTTCGAGTATGCTCCTGTTAGTTACCTTTGCCAATCTGTTGGCTTGGGGGTGAGCTACCGAGCTAAACTTCAGTTGGATCCGATAGTTTTGGCAGAAAGCCTTAAACTTAGGGTTGTTGAAATGTGTCCCATTGTCTGTGATTATGACCTTCGATATGCCGAACCTCGTTATGATGTTTCTCCGGACGAAATTTTTCATCTGCTTCTCGGTGATCGAGGCCAAGGGCTTAGCCTCAACCCACTTGGTAAAATAGTCCACCCCGACAATTAGGAACTTGCACTGCCTCATCGTTTGTTGGAATGGGCCGAGGAGGTCCATTCCCCATTGCGCAAAATGCCAAGCGTAATGAGTCGAGGAGAGTGGCAAGGCTGATTGGTGAGGAATTTAGACATGTTTCTAGCACTCCACGCACTTCTGGATTTAGGATTTGCATTTGCTTGCATGGTCGGCCAATAGTACCCAAGGCAAAGAATTTTGAAAGCCAAGGTATGTCCCCCGATATGTTCACCACATATCCCCTCGTGGACCTCGGCAAGCACTATATCAGCCTCTAATCTAAATAAGCACCGCAATAGGGGCTAGCTGAAAGCTCTTCTATAAAGGCACCCATTGACGGCGTCAAACCATACTTCGGTTCTTTTGATTCGTCAGGCAGCGACCTCGTCCGCTAGGAGAGTTGCATCTTTCTTGTAGTGTAGCATTTCCTCCCTCCAGTCGGGATGTGAGGCTGTAGTCACCGTTTCAACTGTGGCAGTCGTCGATTGGCAGAGGCTAGGGATGGTCGATAACTCGCCGATTGCATCGGTAGAGGCCGCCCGGGCCAGGGCATCGACCCTGGCATTCTCGAGGCGTGGGATTTGGAAAATTTTAAAGTACTTAGTTATACCTATCAATCGACAGGCCTCGGAGAGATAGCGGGCCATGTTTGGTTCTCGAGCCTCGAAGCTCTCGTCGATTTGACCAGCAACCAATTAGGAGTCAGTGAACACCTCTAGGTGTTCAATTTGCAGCTCGACGACCAGTCATAGACCGAGCAACAATGCCTCATATTCCGCTTCATTGTTGGTAGTTGAAAATTCTAGGCGCACGGCATAAAGGGATGCGACGGTTGGCGACGTACTGGTTGGCCCTTTGCAACATCTCTGGTACAGTTGTGGGGGGTCGCTCCACAAGTGACCAGAAAAGGCAGGAAGACTTGATCCCGATCATGAAAGCCTGGATGACCAACGATGGGTGCACATCGGGAATGGCCCTGACTTCGTTTGCGAAACGGGCGAGGTATTGGCCGATGTGTTCCTCCTCCTTCTGCCTCATCCCGAGGAGGGATGCAACAGTTGGCTTTGGTCGGACACTAGAGAAAAAGTTGCCCTCGAACTCCCTTGTGAGTTGATTGAAAGAGTGAATGAAGGAGGGTCGCAACCGGCTGTACCATCCTCGGGCGATCCCTCGGAGAGTCGTCGGGAAAGCCCGACACATTATGGCATCTGAGGTGTCATACAGAATCATCTGTGCATGGAACACAGCCACATGCTTCGTTATATCGGAGCTGCCGTCATACGCCTCCAGCATCGGGAGGCGGAAGTGTGATGGAATAGGCGCATCTTGAATTTCCTGGACGAAGGGAGAGCCGCGAAGGGGGCCCTTGGCACGCTTGTCTTTCGTCCTTAGGATCCTACAAACATCGTCAATCCTCTGATTCACCAGGCGCAGTTGCTCCCTTAGAGAACTAGTGGAGTCCGAGGAGAGTGTGTCGGGGTCCGAAAAGCTATGAGCCGACGCGCTAGGCGCGGGCTCCGGTACCTTAGCTGCGTCGTCCGAGGGGGCCTGATCAGATTCTGGGGAAAAGTGGGGCAAGTTGTCTGCGGAGCGGGTCGTCGATGGTTGCTCATTTTGTGGTAGTGTTGCTCTCGTCTGAGGCCTAGGGGTTGTCGGAGGCTGTGAGCTTGACTGTTGGGCGAGCTGCGGGATGTATGAGATAATTGATTTAAGCATTCCCGCTATGGCCTGGACCTGGTTGGTAAGCCCCTGAAAAGCCTCAGGAGTCACCACCAGGGTGCTTGGGTTAAGTGGAGTTGGAGTTAGCCCAGGGTCGTTGAGTAAGCTCCAGTATTGCCCTTGGGTGTAGGAAGGTATGTTCCTGTCTCCGAATGAAGGGAGTGCAAGTGGGGGTCAAAGGGCTCCCCTTGAAGTTGGTTGTGTCGCGGGAGGGACATCCTCCCCAGGATTGACAGGCGTTGAGCGCTCTCGTGACATTGGCGGCCCTTCTTCTAGCGCCAAATGTTGTGGGTGCTCCACCGCGTCCAGGGAGTCCGCACAACGAGGTTCAGGCCGCCTGCACAAGAGGGGCCCCATGCAGGTAGTTCGAGGTTGGCGTGTGTGGATGCGCAGGTTGTCACTTTTATGTGGGTCCTTCTAACCTCGTTGGACTGTTCCTACAAGACAAGACCTTCTCCCGGGTGGTGGGTTCTCGGGGAGGTCCCTCCGATGATCAAGTTAGGGTTGTTTTGAAGGGTGAAGTCCGACATCTCCTCCTTGGACGCTGGAGCTTCTTCTCTTTTTGATTGAAGTAGAGAGAGAGAGAGAGAGAGAGAGAGAGAGAGAGAGAGATCGAAGTCCGGCGTCTACTCCTCGGACGTCGAAGCTTCTTCTCTTTTTGATTGAAGTAGAGAGAGAGAGAGCCCTTGGGATGCCCTTTTTATACATGTACGTCGTCGATCGGTCAAGTCTCGACCTCATCATTCTTCTGGCGTTCTCTACAGCCTGTTTAATGTTGCAAGCAGCGCCGACGGCTATTCGTGCTGTCGGGTTGCGTGTTGCTTCTACTTTATTGTCGTGTGGTTCCCTCAGGTTCATATGAGCCATGATAGTGACTACACGATGTTCGATACTGTCAGATCTTGAGTTTGTCCACCCGTTTGTGACACGTCGCTCTTGTATGTCAGAGGGTGGGGTCGAAAAAATTAGTTAGCCAGTCCCGTCCTTCCACATTGAATCGTCTTGGGCCACGTTGACTGGTTTGGGAAGGGAACCACTATAATCTCTATCAAGATTCATGACTCTATGATCGACTTATGAGGATCAAGGGAGAATACAATAATCCTAGCTTCAGAAACATAAAAGAAGTGAGTGAAAATTGATGAGCAAAGCACTACATAAAAGGCTTTAACAGCTTATGATCTTACTTGTGATCTCATCACCAAGATGGATTCTCGGGATTCCAACTAGAACAAAACCGTTTCCTATAATTTCATCAGCTTGAATATCCTTAAAGTAAATTAAGCAACAAGCGCTAAAGGAATCTTGCTGACCTAATGCCAATAATAGAACTAACTCCCCTTTCCTCGACTATATCTTCCCCGAACTCCTAACTTTGAGAAAGCTGTCGTCAATGATGGAGTTAGGTCCACTCTCTCTTGAGGGTATACTTAATAATATTTTATGATAAGAATCAGTTTCCTGATAATTATAACCATAAACAAGATCAGGTGGACACTTCTTCCAACGATTCTAGGTGCGTGAGAAAAGATATTTTGTAAGGATCAAAATATCTATCAATAGGTTAAAATTTATTTTAGCATTTTAGTCATAAATTATTTAAATCTTTATAATTTATTCATATCTAAAATCACTCCTATATTTTTTAAAACATAACATATAAATTTTTTTCATCAAATTTGAATTAACAGATATTATAATATGCTTGTATGATATATTAACTTATAATAAATTATTAATACAATAACACGTATAATTTAAATAAAAAAATTATTTAATTTTTTCGGATTTTAATCATTGACCACTTAAACTCTCATGACTCATTCATGTCTAAAATAATATTTATATTTTTTAAAATAATATATAATCATCATCCGTCAAGTCTGAATTAATAAACATCTTATGTAACATACTAACTCACAAATAAATCATCAATATAACGACACATGTAGTTTAAATTTAAAAAAATGAGACCACCATAAATGATGGAAGGAGATATCGTCGTGAAAACCATCACCAACAACATCATCGAGCCGCTACTACCTAATAAGACGTCGTATGCACAGAATCTCTCCCACATTGACAATGAGCTCAAGAGCTTCGAAAATCCTGCCTTTGGTGGATGTGCATCGACTAATCCGACGCTAGGCATATAGTAATATCTGAATCGCTCTTCCTTTTCATAGGCATCTTCATCCCCACTGTCTCTTATTTTGTCCTCTCCTACGTCCCCTCCCGTCGCACCTACAACATGATGATATAGCTTTCCTCATCTCTGTCTTTGATATCTCCTACCTTTATCTCTTCACATTTGTCCGTCCCTACGACCTTCGCCGTTTCCTCGTCCTGAACAAGATAATTTTTTTAAAAAAAATTAAATTATATATAATATTATATTCAAAGTATCATGCCTTCTTCACGTTTCTTTTTAAGAGAGGTTAGATTGGCTTGACTTCGCCCCCAATATGCTCAATTTGCCCACCTAGCACAAAAAATTGCAGAAAGGTCAATACTGTGACGCAAAGATCGTAATTGATGGGTTCAGCCACAAACCGTCCGTGAAATGCTTCGGTTACATGAGACGGTACATAGAAGAAACTAGAGATATTTATCAACTCCTTATTGACAAGCATTTGAACACTTACGGTGAAATGACGACGCTTTCAAGTTGAAACTGAACGCATGAAGAATTACTATCTCAAACACAACCATGCCAGAGTGAGTCAAAAACTGGTCATACAACACACGCCACAGAAAGGACCTTTCCATTAGATGGAAAGGGAGTCTTCATCCTGTTTTAATAGATAGCTGAAACTACGACGCACAACCACATTAGCATTACCAAAATAACCAGTACAGTTGTTCACAGTTCATCAGATGATGGGAGCAGGAACGTCTACAGAATTCAAAATGCAGTCCCTAAATGACAGATTGCCAGGCAGGGCACCGTGCCATGGGCTTCTATTGCTGAACCTCTGGAGCATCTTTCGTTTCCTCTCCCTCAGCAGTTCCTTGAATGGTTGCCATAGCTATAGCCTCCCCTGGAGGAGGGTGATCAAACTTGCATGCAGCGCCAAACTTGCATGTGCCTGTCTTCATGTAAAAGGAACATATAACTGCACCCTGCAACGACATTGGCCTTATCAGCAATTTTACCTCTAAGCACGGTACTGCAACTGATACTGACTGCACTGCAGCAGATTTGAGTACCCTTCCAATACAATCGAACTTTCAATTATTTGCCATGCTTAAGAACTCGTAGCATAATGGATAAATTAAAATTGCTAAAATATTCTCCACAAAAACTAAAGATTTACATATTTGAGGCTAATGATTCTGTTCATAAAGAGCATTGAATTGGATAATTGTCCAATAATGACGAGCAAAAATCTGAAGTGATGCTAGGTATAGCTAAAATGATGATACCAGGAGTAAGAACAAGACAGATGGAAGTGCAATAACATTCTATGTAAGAACATTAACATGAAATTTTGGTACTAGGAGTAAGTGATGTATATCTTGTGGGAATTTCAAGAAAGACATGCAAGTGTAACCAAATCCAACAAATAAAATAACATGGAGTTTACTGACACATTTTTGCAAGTAAGGCAAGAATGCAACTATTTTGTTGGAATCTTAAGTGTAATCATAAATTTTCTTGTATTCAAAAACAGCATTAACCAACAACCGACATAGAAATTCCAGTGTTGAGAACATCACTGCTCTCATTCATACACTTTCAGTTGCACTTAGCTCAGCACAAAGCTGGGTCAAAAACTGATGTGGGGCTAAACTCACTTAACTAAGTAAACTTAAGCAAGGTTATTTAACCAAAGATCTAACCTAATAAGAGAAGGTTAAAAATCAACGAATTAAATCAGGTGGACCAATATGTACTGCCCACTACTTCTTGATCTGCCCCTAAACCGGCACATGGACCAGGGCCTACACAATTAGTTTAGGATTGACTGTAAGAAGTAATTTCATGAATTTAGTTTGGAGCATAGGGTGTTTTCCTCAGCCAACATGGTACTACTAGATCTACAAGGATCAAGCCTAGAACTTTGTGAATCCAGGCTAGATCTGTGTAGTAATTTCATGAATTGAAGTAGTTCATGGTGCCTTGTTTTCTTTGAGGAATTTGAAACCTAGATCCACAAAAATCAAGTTTAGATCTATATGAAATAATATTTCAATCATGTCATCCGAGATGTGAATCACAACACAAGTGAATCCACGCGAAAGGATAAAGCAAAAGGAAAATCAGTTGATGACCATGTAGAGATGAGACAAACAAAATTCATAATGAGGTCAAGTCCGATAGGAATTGCTCATATTCAAAACCTTCTTCCTAGCATAGATCTCATGCACAATAGTTTTTCTTGATGCATCATATGACAGTTCCAGTATAGTGATGACAGTTGCAGCTCTGGTATACTGCATCTTGCAGAGTTGTATTTACCACATTCATCCTTGCTTAAGATACTTCCTTCCACATAAGATGTTAATGATGATGATAACTCGATTGTCACTATATTATTACGTCAGTTGCACATTATCTACCCGTATCTGATGTCATGAGCAAAGTTCTGTGCATAGGTCCATCAGACCTACATACTTATCTACAATGAAGTCACATCAAGGATTCTGAACCACCTCTCATTGACTCAAGATGATTAATGGTCGTAATATCAAGAAGGATATCAAATTTTAGAACAAAAAACCCATGTTTACAACTATTATATACATGTTTTCTTTAATACAGTTTGTATTCCATAACTGAAACATAACTTGACTGATCATTTATTGTTTTATAATCGATTTCACCTATATTTTATAATTTTTGGCTTTAATCAGGTAGAAACCATAAAAAATATCCCTTAAACCAGAGTTTTGTTTGGTCCAACTAGTCTAGACAAGCTGAACCTATGCCAACCAGTACATTGAAATATCATGTGCCTGACCATGTGTGGAACGTCCTAAACAAGATATGCAATTTCGATCTGTACCGCCCGGTATGGGCAGTACATAACGGTCCGCCAGGTTACCGGTACGCGGACTGCCCGCTACCGGGCGGTAGCGCCAAAGTCAACCGTCGGCGATCGATGGCCGTGGCAGTCGATTGAGGGAGAAATTGACCGTCGGCGGTCGATTGAAGGAGAAAGAGAGAAGAAGAAGAAGAAGAGGAAAAGAAGAAAGAAGAAGACCTCCTTTTCCCATGCCGTCGTCGCTTGCGGGTCGCCAACGTTCGTCCTCGCCCGCGGGTGATTCTTCTCCCACGCGAGGAGACGGAATGTCTACCCGCGCGAGGAGAAAGATCGAGGTGATGTCGCCAATTTTTTTCTTTTTTTAATATATTAATATTATATTATATTATTATATTATAAAATAATATACCGGTATGGTCAATGATACCACCCGGTAACATGTACCATACCGTACCGAGATAATCTCAGTATACCAGTATGTCAAACCTTGGTCCTATGCACCAAGACCATGTCAATCCCCAACGTCAGGTAGGAAATAATTAATCTACAACATGTTCTTGCAAAAATCGCTAAACCTAGCAAAAAGTAAGTAAGTGCATTGACAAAGTAACTTTGCATGGATTAAGCTAACCAAGTCTTCACCCAAAAATCAACCATAACCTTAATAAATCAAAAGCCGAATGGCATATTAGATAACAGCAAAAACCAATGGAAATTCCATATTAAATGTGTAACCAATTTATCTAAATGATTAAGTATTCGACTAATCACTGAGGAAACTAAATTTTGCTGCAACAGATATGAACCAATCAGCTTAATAAAGCAAGCATAGATCAGTGGTTCCAACATAATACCTCTCTTCGTGGCAATCCAGCTAGAGTAAGCTTTACTGTTTGCTGAGGAGTCTGCTTCAATACTGAAGTTGGTGCTGACCGGTCAATAGGATGGTGAAACTTGCATCTTTCTCCAAATTTGCACTGTCCAGTCTTCATATAGAACTGCATCCTCAAAAGCACATGAAAAAATCCCATGAAAAGACTACAATCATAAAGATGATTAAATAACCATGCAAGAGAGAACTGGATAGGAAATGGCAATAATTGGAGATCCTCACTATAAAATATAATGTCTAACCAGGAAAGACATAATTAGATAATCTTAAGCAACTTCTGATTATTGATTACTTATGCCATCATAAACATAGGATATATGTATGATTAAATTACAATAAATCCTACAGTCTAAAGCTAAATATGATATAGACATGACAAACAAACATATTATCTAGGATAAAGAATCAAATCAATTGAAATGCCATTATTTCACTGAAAAAATTATCCAAATAAAAAAAGTACCATAGAGCTTAGGGACATAAAAAGTTTACTGACAATATGCTACATAAGGAAATAGCAGCTACATCCAACATTATTGCTAAAGCGGTAACTACTTTGAATGTTATATTAATGGGTAATTATGTGATCCCAATGGATATAAGCAATAACATACATCACATTCCAATTCCCCAGGCCTTTGAGGATAGATTGTTGGGATGACACTGATCTGCATTAGAAAAATTAGGAATCAGCATACCTGACACAAATAAGGTTCCTTGTAAGACACCAATGGATGCATCATCGAACACTGGAATTTTTCATCTTACCGATGTTTGGGCTGAACGCAGATCAATATTCTGAAGAAAATTAGCAGCAGGATTTAGGCCACCAAATGAAAGATTGGTTGCTGCAGAAGGCAGAAAACTTTGTCCCAGACCAGCCACCAATGATGGATTAACTGTTTAAGAGAAGGGAAAAAAAGAGAGAGAGAAGTTGCTAATAGTATTTTTTTGGCTTCAAAAAATCAGTATAATTGTCAATTACAATGCAAAATGTATATGACAAGTGTGAAAATAGCATACTGATTCTTTCAGGATGAGTGTAGCGACAAGTGGAACCATATTTGCAGCTGAGTGGCAAATAAATCATAAAGGCATAATCAGGCTTTGAAAGAAAACCAGAAATTGAGGCTAATGATTATAGTTCTACAGAAGTCCTATACCTTCCAGTTTTGAGGTAAAATGGGCAATCTGGTTCACCCTACAATATAAGGCAAAATTAAATGTACAGGGATTTAAAATTAATGCATAGATTAAGAATCCAATTCCAATTGCTAATAAAAAAGCACTCAAGATAAATGGCTACTTATTATAAAAATGGGCAGCCCCAGTGCACAGGACAAAAATCTAAAAGCTATATGATAATTGATGTCATGGTGAAACTTAAAGTTCTGCTTTTTCAAGTTACAAGTCACTATTAAATATTACTAAATAAATATGATACTTCAATTTTACCGGACGAATGGGCAATCCTTTTGAATTATGCATTAATGCAGGGATGAAGGGAACAAATGAGTTGCTACTCTGCCCTTGTGATTCTTGCTGTCCATGCCTCACACTATCTTGTATGTTTGATTGTATTTGAAGATCCTTTGGATGATGAAACTTGCAGCTTGTGCCAAAACTGCATTTTCCAGTTTTCATATAGAACTGTGGCATAAATTAATTTAGATTAAATATGACAACAAATAATCAAAGGAAATAATGCAATGTGCTAAGAGAAAACTTACAGAGCAAACTGGCTCGGACAGCCTCTCAGGTAAGATTGAGATATCAGCAGTTTCAGAACCCTGCAGCTTCGCACAGAAATCATTGACAGAAAGGAGGGTGACAAGCCCGCTCATAAAACACATAAACACAGAACAAATATATAAGTAAATAAAGTGGACAAAATCACTTACCTCTGCATCTAGTTCACTTGCAAAAGCATTTACTTTTTCCTTTGGATGGTTGAACTTACAACGAATTCCAAACTTACATTTCTGTGTCTTCATGTAGTACTGCAAATTAAAGAAAATACATGACAAAAGGGTTTCCGGTAACAAGCAAAGCAAACAGATATCATGAATACAGCAGGAACTACTAACAGGACAATCAGGTTCTCCTGGTCTCTCTGGAAGAGATTCGCTAGTGGGGATAAGTGGAATCTGCAGAAAAGCACAATCAGATAAAAAAAGAATTTCATAAATAATGTAATATCCCTTGCACAGTCAATAGATGCCACAGTATACCCACAAAGAAACTTTTATTCATTTTACAGGAAATGTAGGCTCATGATTAAATAATTAAAACGTTAAAAGTAATTAATTTTCCAAGCACTCAACAACATTGATGAACTGGCCTACTATGAAAAACCAAAACCATTAGAAAATTTGAGGAGATCATATGGCATCAATATTGGTTAAGATGGGAAGAAGAGTAGAATTTTGTATGATCAATTACAGAGATCCATTTGATGTTAAAACAACTTAATTAATGCTAACTAGAAACTAGATGGTCTATTTCAAAAGCAGTAGCTTCTATGATACAAAATTAAACAACATTCTGATCCATAATTCAAGATTTCAGTTCCATTGGTTGAAACTTCCATAGAAACATCATCATTTCAAAGAAACAGAGACCAGATATATATTGCCATCAACTACTTCAAAAACTATTAACATTTAATATATATTTCATAGTAAATTATTGTAGACAACCCCAACTGATGTATAGCAAAAATAGCATATTGCATCATGCTTTTTAAAACCATGGCATGCCATGATGTAACAATGGCAAGAAAATAATCCACCGATACAGGTCCAACTCTTAGGGGAAGAAAATACAGGATGTGAACCTCAGCCAAACAATGTGAATATATAATAGCTATGGATCTCAGTGGACCTTGGCACGCCATGATGTAACAATGGCAAGAAATTCACTGATACAGGTCCAACTCTTAGGGGAAGAAAAATACAGGATGTGAACCTCAGGCAAACAATGTGAATATATAATAGCTATGGATCTCAGTGGTTCAAAGAAAGAATGACTCAGTGCAGATATGATAAGTTCCCAAAAATAGGAACAACCATTTTGTGAGAAAAAATAAATGTTAAAATAATTGTTCAAATTGTATATGCACATAACCAAGATGACTGTTCACAAAAAGATATACCCATTAACCATACTCTTAATCACAACATGATGAACATGCTTTGTCGTAAAAAATTACCTTCACACATAAACAAACAACAAAAATTAAGTAGGCTTCTCTTTAGATAAGCCAGTAACAAGGTAAAAATAATTTAGATTTACTTGTTAGTTATCATGTATCATGGATCAAGTGATGGACTTCACAAGAAGCACAGAACAAACCCCAGTAACCAGCATCAAACTTTGATTTAAGCTCACGGCTACTATTTGAATTTTGATGAACACAGTGAGAATAACGGCTAACAAAGAGGAAAGCTTCACCTTAAAATAAGTTTTTAAAAGAAAATGATCTGACATCTGCACAAGTACAGATAAAAATCAGATATATCTAGTTTTTGTGTTCTGCTGGTTTGACAAAGGACATAACACCTTAAAATATGCATTCCTCGTTACTTTTCATCATCGATGAAACAAAATTTTAGATGAAATTCGTGATAAATATATATTAACTAATTTCTAGATCAAACAAATCTCTTGGTGGGAACAAAGACTTTCGAGGAAAGATATATTCTGAAGAAGCTGAGTCAACCATTTGTACTATCAAAAGTTCTTTATTAATGGGTATGAGAATACTCACCTTATAGCACCAATAAATATCCAAAAGTTAATACTCTCCTGGTGCAGAAGGCAGAATCTTTGTACAAATTACATGAGTTTCTAGTTCATTACAATAGAGAATTATACTTATCTTGCATTAAAATATCTAAAATATCAAATAAATTGATAAATGAGAATATAGTATAAGTAACCAAACTGTTCTACACATATCCACATGAGGACAATATAGTATAAGTAACCAAATTGTTCTACACATGTCCACAGAAGAACATAGATTAAATAGGATGTAGGACATATCTAAATAGAAAAAGATCGTATATGTAGTTATTGCCTACAAAAGTATGAATAAGATTAACCAAAAGTCACCTCTTTCCAATCCGGTATTCCACCCTCAGGAACCCAAAGAGGATGGTCAAACTTGCAGGTATCACCAAATTTACAGGTTCTTGTCATCATATAGTAAGCACAATCCTTTTCTCCTGGTCGCTGAGGATAAATTGGAAGATTGCTTCCAGTTTCAAGTCTAGGGCGTTTGATCAAAGAATTTGTAGAAAATAAGGCCTCAGTTTGCCCAATACTGTTATGACTTCCAAGAACTGTCTGATGGTAGAGTGCTATACGTAGATAAGATAACATCGTTATATATGACATACTTTGTAAATATATGCTTATTGTAGAGTATTAAACAGGAAAAACTCATATTACATCCAACTAAATAATACAAACAATTAAATATAGAAACTTTACAAAGTTAATATGCATGCAAAAATATATAGGCCAACAAACACAAATTCACTGAACTTACTGTATACTATATGATAGGAGAAAGTTTATCGTAACATAAAAATCTTACATTTAAACCAAAATATTAAATTTATATAAATGCCTCTACATGATCAGTAACTTTTAACACTTAAGTATCAGTTAAATATCAAACAACCATAGTCGATAGATGTAAGAAATACAAGTCAAATGCACCAAGCTGGAAAGTGGGAATTCTGTGACAAATTCACCAAATAGATTCTAATTTCTCACTATAACTCCCAAGGGAGGCCTGTCTTCTTTTTTCAACTCAAAATGCAATGATGGACTTGAACAAATACCATATCTAGCACAAATACATACTACAAGGCAAAATTAAGAATGACACTACAACCTCAGTAATCTCTGTTAACTTCCGAGTGCAAAAGAATAAAAGTGGAAGAGAATATTTGTTATTTGTTAAGGACAAACTCCAAATAACTATCTATAGTTGACCAGTAACCACAGCATATCACATATGTCATGATGACATGGCACTGTTCCACAATTTGAATAGGTCAGTGTCCAGAACAACGATTTTAAAAGCACTAGGCACCAAAAGTCGCCAAAGTCCCAAAATACTCGAGGCACCAGGCACTTGTCTGAGCGAAACGAGGTGCTCCCGAATATTATAATTAAAATAATATACAGCTAAATAGAAATATGCTAAACATGTTTATGAAGACCAATGTTAGAATTAAACTGCTCCAAAAGCATCTTGTTAACCAGGAATGTTTTGCTGCTCTAAGACATCATCAAGTAAAAGCTAAGGGAGTTTCATGTATAAATCAAAAACATATTGCCCATGGTGTTGTAGAAACAACAAAATATATTTTAACTGCTCCAAACGAGTTGTTGCTCGTCAGTTCACAGTTTAATTAACGGGAAGGTGGGGAAAGTAGAGGGCGGCAACAAAACTATAGCTGCGAACAGAAGCTACAGCGGCGAACGAAGGCAATGGAAGAGGTTGTCATCAGCAACAGATAGAGCTACTACAGCAACAGATAGAGTGATAGCAGTGGAGGAGGATTAGAGTTTAGATGAGCTACAGTGGCGGACGAATTGCAGCGACGAACAAGTTGTAGTAACAACAATTGAGCTACAGCGGCAAACGAGATTGGACAAGGTTGCCGACGACAGCTGGCGGAGAGAACAAAGGCAACAGATGTAGGGCTTCATTTTACCTTTATTTTCTCTTACTAAGTTGGGCGAGGGAGGGAATTGGACGGTGTTAGGGTAACTATGTTAGTTGATTCGATTGAACCAACTTATAAGTCCAATCGAACCAAAGTTTGAACCGACCAAATTTGGCTTGGGCACTCGCCTGAGGCACCTAGCACTTGGGCTTAGGCGAGCGCCCGAGTAGCACGTCATTGAAGCACTGTGCCTACAAATTCTGCGAGGCGCTAAGACCTCGCCTCACCCTAACACCTAGATGAGTGCCGAGCGCCTTTTGGAAACACTGGTCCAAAAAGAGAACCTTTCGACTATCGCTGAACCATTATACAGTGTATTCAAAAGTGCTAGGCACTAAGCTGCAAAAATGCCCGAGGCGCTTGGCACCCACCTAAACGAAGCAAGGGGCTTCCAAATATTAAATTTTTAATATATATTATGATTGATAAATATGATCATAAAAATAAAAATGACAAAATTATATAAAGTACCAAGTTAGAAATAAGAGCAAATATCAAAGTTGCAATGTTCCTACCTAATAGTATATGTTTTGTTATATACTAACTCCTAACCATGTACCCACCTCGAGCCGATCTTAGAAATTTAACAAAGTGCAAGAAATACAAATAAGAAATAGCATATCATTAAAGGTGCAAGAAAGAGACCACTTTACAAAGTTATTGTGACCTATAAAATATAAACTGAGAAAGAAGAGGAGATGAAGAAGCCGGTAAAGGAAGGTGGTGGTTAGGGCAAAGGATAATCGCAACTGATGGTCAAACAAAGCTTGTCGATGACGTAAGCTCACACGACAAACAAAGGAAGCTACAAATGATGACGTAGGGGGAGAAGGTGCGTGGTCCTACAGCATAGGGCGAAGGAGGCTCATGGTCCGACAGCGTAGTGTCACGAGGATGTAAAGCTCATATATGTTCGTGTCTTTTGGTCTATATTCATGCTTTATACAACAAGTAGCGAGCTAGCAAGAGGCTTGGCAACCCTAGTTAGGTTAGCTTCTATGGCCATTTTCAACTTGTAAATGAGAGTGTTGTGTCATATGAACACTTGTGAGGACTTCGATCTGTAATGGACCATAATCCTTTGTGTACGATCATTCAAAGTTTGTGAAGTCCATGTTTGTAATTTACATTGGCTATAAAGTGATTGCTGAAATGGTTGCATGTGGATCCCGTGTAAAACGCTTTCTCTAACCCATTTTCTCTTTTGTAGGTTCTAAGGGACCATAGAAGGTTTCGGGAGGCTGACCTTTGTAGACGAACAAACAAGGGTGTCGCACGACTTAAGCGAAACCAGCTAAGTTAGTGAAATTTGATATCAGAGCGGGACAAGCACACATAGAAACACTTGTCATACAAACGTGGGAGACCTAACGGAGCGGTGCTACGTGGAGGGCAGTAAGCACGCACGACCGTTTGAGGGAAACGGGTATTGAGATGTAGGGAAAAGAGTCACTTAGATGAGCGGGTATCAAAGATTAGCATTTAGAGGAATGGCCAACCCTTTGCGAGAGGCACCACGAGGGCAAGCAAGCTAAGAAGTGGCACAACGATTAGGATGGTTGAGTTCGAGCTACGGCTCAGCATTGGCAACCAAACTTGACGATGCTCATGGCAAGCGGGGCGCTTGGTAAAGGATGAGATCGTGCAAAGTGGGATGGGTTGCACAGTGATCGAAAGAGTTGTGCAAAGCTCATAAAAGTGATGGGAATTGCTAACTCGAAGAATTTAATATTCATGCAAGAGCTTGTATGCGAATGATGGAGTGTCTATTGTCATCCAAAGGCGATCGAAACTCAACGCCATGAAGCATTGAAACTTTCTCTTCGGCATGGGAAGAATACGTCCGTAGGAGGCTGAAGTGTGCAATAAGTTCAGCATATTGCTAGGCCTTGAAGGGTGCAGCGGGGTCTGTATTGGCAAAGAATTGCAATCTAACAGGTGCATTTGCAAGGGCAGAACAATGCATAGCTTGTTCAGTAAGTCGAAGTAGTCCAAGAGAATGGTGATCTCCGAAATTTCCAAGAGGGAAGGATACGAAGAGGAAAGTTGCTCCAATAGAACAAATATCCAGGAGGAATAAGTCCTAGTTCTTCAGAAGGAGAATCATATGCAGCGGACCGCACATGTTGAAGAGTACCTGAAAACAACAACTCCATAAAACTCAATGGACCGAGCGAGCGACGAGAAGTCATCGTATGATCTCACACATTGGTGGATGCATTGCGAGATCAAGTGGGAGAGTGACCCATGGTAATATTGAACAAAGGCACACTTAGAGCCAATGTGAAAATCAGAATCAACAGAGGGCTCACCCGTGGACTGGTGGGCTCGAGGGTCACCATCAACTCAATGCAAATTGAGTGGCAGAGCAACTTAGGTGGAACTTGGTGGAGTATCCAAGCCGCATAAAGGGAGTCGACATAGAAGATGGAACATGGAGAAGAGGCACGAAGCTTTCCTTGAACAGAGGTCAAGGACATGAACTTTTGTAGAGGCAAAAGAGGGATCATGTTATTCCATAGGTTTTTCATTCTAATGGAGCAAATTCATCATGTATGGTGCCAAAGACGAAGGGAGCTTCGAGGCACATGCACCTTATCTGAGAGAAGCATTTGACGAAGGAACTAAGGCGACTCAATTGGCTGAGGCGAAGTTGCAATCAGAAGGCCTTAGCACGAGGCAAGAGGACGCAGAGGCCGGTACTCTTGAAGAATATGCCACAATGCTACCATTTGAGTTGTCACAAAGAAAAAGATGCACAACGAAGATTGTGTTGGTGGGGGATAGAGGCCCAGGATCCAGACAATGGAGCACCAATTTCAATGAAGTCTGTGGACTTCAAGAGCTACTAGCCGACGGATTGTCCTAGAGTGATGCTTCGTCTGGGTGTGACCCGAGAAAGGGTGGACGAAGGTCACTTGCCAAAGAAGCGAATATAATCGGAGGTGGCAGAGGCCTTACGATGTGCTGGCAGAGGCCACACATAGAGAGATCGTAGTCCGAGTTCATCCCACAAGAATATGAATGCAATGGACATGTCACCAGGAGGCAACATGGTGCAGCAAATCGTGGTGGAGCAATTTGAGGCAATACAACACACGCGGGAGAAGTCCCATGAGGAACTTGATGCAGAGGTATGATCATGAGCTAGTGGGAACTCCACTTTGGTGATCAACACGATGACAAGAAGGGCTATGGATTCAATGAGTGAATGCCAATGGTATCGCAGAGGCGGGTCTTCCATGCCTGCATCAAATTTTGCATCAGATGAAACCTTGGTCATCCCAAGTGCCACCAAGGGAAAATCACAAGTGCAAATATCAGTGAGTCCCATGGGGGAGACTTGATCATATAGAGGTATGATCGGAGTGGCTGGATAGTTGGACTGCTCTAGTGCTTATATTCGCTTAAGGGAGCCCGACAAGTCAGTGGACAAGGCCGAGTAAGCGAATGTTGCTACCAAGGAAGCTAAAGAGAATAAAACTTAGCACGAGCCCTGCAACAGGATGGCGAAGGCCATGCATGGGAGCTGCAGTCTATCTTTTCATCAATCAAAGGGAACTGCTTGGAGAACACAGAGGTGTTGAAGCAAGTGGTCGAAAGGGGCGAGGAAGCGAAGACGAGTCCAAAGGGGCTCAACTACCCAAAAGCCAAGCATCGACCAGAATGGAGGTGGACTCGAAGGAGTGTCACAGTGCAGCAGAGGTGGATCTACCGATCGTGAAGAAAGGGACGCAGATGCAAAGCAACGGATAGTGGTGCCATAGGCTTGTCAACGCCATGGTATCGTGAAGGCGAGACTTCTGTGGAGTCATCGATCCCTTGCTCTAATGATGGAAGAGCGTTGGTCGTGAAAGAAGCCGAGGAGATGGAGATTACAGAGCCAAACTCCAAGTAACAAGACAGGGTTGAAGGGCAGAGGCAAGGAACTTCATAAGACCAGTGTCAATGGGATTCTCATCAAGATAACCGAAAGTGGAGGACTTTGAGTTAATGCAAGAGTGCTCGACCAAGGAACAATATAGGCAGCACGTGGTGTCGTACCTTTTCTACTCAGAAGAGTAGGTGGTGAAGATGATGGAGAAAGTGGTACAATCCCAAAGGCAACCAAAACTATCAGAGACTTGCTCCAACTTAGGATGAAATTTTGTTATTTTCAAGCAAAACTTCTTGCATTCCGAAAGTTCGATGGTAGTGAGAAGGCGAATCACAATAGCTAACTCAACGCAAGGAGTGCAAACACTTCGGGTGCTTCAAAAGTGTGAGCAAAGAGCGGGCAAAAGCTAGTAATCAGCTCGATGCATGAAGTATAACCTTAAAGAGGCGAGCGAAGTCTTTGCCTTCTCAGCTCTTACGAGAATGGGCAAAACTGAGTACCTCAAATTCTCTTATTTATCTAGTAGAGGAGCTCTGCGTAGATTCAAAGACCCTTTGAAGAAACCTAATGTAAGACAATAGTTGTCAAATCCTCATTAATGGTGATTGATGCTACTAAGTAGATTATCCGCTTCATTTCCCAACAGAATGTCAATGGAAAGCAAAAGTGATGCAAACCTACTTGGTACGACAACTAAGTTGAAGAAGAATCGATAGGAAAATTTTGTAAAGGACAGGCCTAAAAAACTTTAAAGTTTGTGAGACGATGCTCGTTAAAGCTCCAACAAGCATCCACCCAATTTAATCGGTATGAGACAATTAAAATACTGGCACAACTCAACCAACCCCACACCAGAGTCAATCATTGGCGAGTTGAAGCAGCATGGCGGGTCAAAATTCGACTACTCAACAACAACGATGGAGAGCAGCTAAGAGCCAAGAGGCATGTTGCTACTAGAGTAGAAGATTGAAGATTCAACAAAAGACGAGGAGATGCAGCGTTTGCAACGGCTTCGACGAGGACGTCGAAGGAATAAGTGAGGGAGAATATCACGATCAAAAATATAAACAAGGTGCTCGACGTAATGCTCATGTCTGTCCGTGTCTCTCGATCTTTGTTCATGCTTTGTACAACAAGTAATGGGCTAGCAGTAGGCTTGGCAACACTAGTTTGGTTAGCTTTCATGATCGTTTTTGGCTTGTAAATGAGAGACTTGTGTCATGTGGACACTTGTGGGGACTTCGATCGATAATGAACCTTTGTTTGCGACTGTTCAAAATTTACGAAGTCTATGTTTGTAATTTACATTGACTATAAAGTATTTGCTGAAATGGTTGCTTGTGGATCCTGTGTGAAACGCTTTTTCTAACCTATTTTCTCTTTTGTAGGTCTTAAGGAGCCATAGGAGGTTTCGGGGAGGCTAACCTTTGCGGACGGACACGCAAGTGTGTCACACGACTTAGGCAAAACCAGCTAAGTTCATGATAGTAGGGCGAAGGAGGCTCACAATCCGACGAGATAGGGAGGAAAGAGGCTTGCGATCCAATGATGTAGGGTGGACGCTCGAATCCTGGCGGTGAAGAGCAGAGGAAACTTTCGATCTATCGACATAGGGCGAAGAAAGCTAACAATCCGACAACGTAGGGCGGAGGTGACTTGCGGCCCGACAACGTACAGTGAAGGAAGCTTGCAGTCTGGCGACATAGGGTGAAGGAATCTCACAATCCAACGACATAGGGTCTAGGTGACTCAGATAGGGTTTATGATTCTTTACACTAGGTCAAGCACGCCAAGGGGTAAGTGTTGTAATCAGCTGGTTCAATGTTAAGCCAACAATGTGAAATTGGTTAAACCTAGACTCGATTTGATCGAGCGGGAGCCCAAGTCGCCAATGCCTAGGCCCAAGCGCACACCCGAGTGGCGCCTCCTTCAAACGCCTCGCTTGATCCACCTGTTACGAGGTGAAGCACTCAGCTTGCTATCTTATATCAAGGTTCGTAACACTTCGTCCTCTTAATTTTAGAATTTAATGACTTCAATATTGCATCAAGCCTTTGGGGACTGTTTAGGCCAAAGAATTAGCATATTAAAAATATCTATAGAAAATCAAGGGAGAAACAAAAACATCATAAAAATGAAAAAATAAAATAAAAAAAGAGATTACTTGAAGTTATTTATCAAAGCAAAAAAACACAATAGATAAGGGAGAACAAGATATAAAAAAATATTATCAAGGATAGTCCAGCTATCATCATTTAAAGGAGATGAGAATGGCCAAGAGAAAGGACATTGTAATGCAAATTCTTGAACTAACCAAGTAGGTGTTTCCTTGACTAGATGGTCTAAGGTTCCACTAATTTTTTACCATATTTCTTTTCTCCCAATTAATTTCTTTTGTATCTATCTCTTTAAATCCTGCATAAATGCCTCTTAACAGTCTGTCCAATTGCTTATTCTCTATAGTTTCATGATGTACTTCCATCAGCATATTTATTGTCACTATTTTTCAAGATAGCATGAGCTTTTTACAGATTTGATCTGAGCATACCCTTACTCACCTAAGATTTGCAACAAGCTTAAATATATCAAAAGGGTAGCAGCCATTAATGCATTCTACTGTCGAAAGCAACCCTTCCATAAGCTAAGTTGGAATATCAACAGCAGCTGGGTCAGTTGAAAGACCAAACTTTAGTATTTTCCTGTTAAGTTATCATGTAGTGTGTCATACACATCATATCATAAATCTTCTAGGATCTCATAGAAGTCAAATTAGACATTACAAGGTGCCAAAAAAAATTAACCCAAAAAAAAAAACTTCTACCCTTCACTTTTTATAAGGTGCAATTATCATACATCTAGCCTTCTTATTTTATAAGGTGCCACCTATACAAAAATAGACTGAACCAAACGCACTCCTTAGATTTTCATAATAGAATTAAAAAATCAGGAAAATGTGTAGGAATGGTTTGTGTTCCTCAAAAAGGGCTTCGCGAAAGGAGGAACTCAGAATGAAAATAACCAAAGCAACAGGCAGTTAGGAAGATCTAGAGCATTTGTCAAAGTTTAAGCTAATTTAGTGAAGAAGCAGTGTTTTAAACCTTGAGATAGTCTCAACAACAAGGAAACTGACAATTTTCACTTGGAATTGAAAATGCATCATTCATATTTGAGTACATGTGGAATGGCAGATATTTCAAATATTTAGTTTGACTAATAAAACATTAGAACTAAAAAATGAAAGGTCGCCACTAACAGATCATCATAATTGGTCATAAATTTTGCTGCTTAAAACTGAAGTATGTCAACTGATGCACAGCAAACAAGATAACCATAAAAAGATCCGAGCTGCAAAATATATATATACATATATATATAATACAAGAGACACATAGGCGAGACATGTAAACCAGGAGCTTTACTTGGATATCAAATCCTTGACCCAAGGGAAAATTCTCTGAGATACCAAATCCTCTAGTTACTTGGATGGTGGTCCTTGCACAGCTTTTTCATGTGAAAATTATACATGTATAATAAATTTCAGATATTTGAAACATGTAACTACTATAGAAGTAACAACACAAAAGTTGCAATTTGTTCCTCAAAAGTACCTAAGAAGTGGTTCATCTTAAACATCAATGGCCTAGTTGATGGACATTATTACCATCTCATTTGTCTTTTTTTTAACTACTCACAATTAAAACTAGCAAACTTAATTTTACTTGAATCTTTCTGACTATCAAAAGCCATAGAATGGAATAGATGGATGATGTACAGCAGGATAGCCATACAACTTTCTTGGCTAATCAAAGATTTTGTACAACAGGATTATTATACAACTTAATTGGCTAATCGCTGTCATGGTCCCCAAGATGCTACAAGAACTGCCTATTCTTCCTGTTTCATGTAAAAAAAAATATTTCTCCAAACATCTAGAGCTTATTGTTTATCCAAAATTTCTTGTATCTTTGAATCTTGACATAACAAGCCAAATTCACAGTTCAGAAGATATGATTATCAAGCCATCTGAAATCTGTTACTCTCTCATATGTCCATAGTACTGAAATCATCTGGTTGTATGGGCTCCTTAGATATGAAAATATCATCTGGACATGATATTCTTCACTACACTTCATCGAGACTATGATGTTAATATCTTTTTTTTAATAAGATCAAGGTTTATACTTAAGTGAAAATTTGTTGGTTTCACATCTACTTAAATTTTCTCCACAATAATTGGAAAAACAGGATATTACCAGGCAGTCAGCCTCTAAATTTTATTTCTGCCTAAATTTCCAAAATGCGCTACCCTTTCATACCATCATATAATTTTAACTGTCACGATCAGTCACTTCCACTTGTCACTTGTCTAATGCACCACAAACTCTGTTTTGACCCATTTTAATTTTTTCTATAACCCCTTGGACACACATGCAACGGTCAGAGCTTTAAGTTTTATATTAGCTTTTCCAATAGCTTCGCTTTCTGAGGTCATAAACAGCAAAACGCTATCAGCCCAAAGCATTCATCAATTTTAGGTTCATGTGCACGCAAGCACGACCTCTTGGAATCCACCATAGCCATATCTCGGAAATGAGAAAGCAGAACCCATAGACATCAAGCATCCTGTGATGAGCCTGATCTATTTGGAGAGCAGGTTAAAGTGATAGTCTGTGTTGTACATACAATCATGAAAAGATGTAAAAAAAAAAATACTTATCTAAGTAACCAAATCAAATCAAAGCAGGTTTCCGTATTAGTTATTCTAACGGAAGCTATGCTGGAATCAGGGTACAACAACAATGGAAACATCATCAAACTTGAAATCAAGGAATCCCTAACCTTCCACGGTACGCTTGGTTCCACCGAGCAAAGAAGGATCGAAGGCCGAGGTCCCGTACAGCGAGGGCGTGGGCATGGCCGCCGCAGCCGTGTACCTACTCGAGGCCCCGATCCCGTGCTTCGTGTAGGCCGAGGGCACACGGTCGGCGTACAAGGATTCCGTGTCGGAGTCGGCAAAGGGGTCGACGCTGGGCAGGCGCGGGGAGTCACGGTAGTAGAGGGAGGAAGCGTCACGTCCGCCGCCTCCGTAGATGGTGCGGTAGTTGTAGATGTTGCTAGACATAGCGGACGAAGGACCGAAGGTAAGCGAGTCTTCGACTAGGGTTTCCGACTTCCCATTCCCAGGAGAAGAAGAAAGGGAGGGTTGGGGCGAGTTGGGGGGGGGGGGGGGCGTGGGGAGGGGGGGAGGAGGGTAAGGGTCCACAGAGAGAGAGGTGTTGGGTTTAAATACTGGCAACTTCTGAACCCGACCCGTTAACGAGGCCTGGTAAACCCGGATCCAATAATTTTAAAAAAAACCCAACGATTAATGATGGATCCTTATGGTTATAAGTGAGGCAAAAGCTTAAAGGTTTTCGTTTATAAAAAAAGAAAAGAGTTTTTACACACACATATATATATATCTTTTCTGATATTTTGACATCGGAGTGATATATTAATATATATGTATATGTAAAGTAAGCAATGATGTGTGAACAAGTCCAAAGACACGATGCAAACTAATCAGAGCGTAAAATAAAGAGGGTCAGATACAACATCGGTGGTTGTCATAAATATCAAGGATTTAAGCGGTCAAGAAAAGACCCTACATATATTAACCAGTAACATTTGTATGTTTGTACCAAATAGAGATCTGACCATGGTTCCGGGTTCATTATATTTGGGATTAAGTACCAAATCAATCGGTTTGGTTTCTTCAAACTACCGGTTTCAATTAATAAAAAAATTACTCTACTAAAATTCAAATATAAATCATTAAATTTTAAATTTTGTTATCTAGCCACCATGGATTTTATTTTATTTTAATTTTAATGGGTTTGAAAAAAAAGATTTCGATTTCGATTCTGATTTCAATTTTCAGAAACTGCAATTGAACCTATAGAATCCGATCTCGGTTCGACTTAGAACCGTTGAACCATTGGTCAGGTTCGATTTTGATTCTCGAGTGTGATTTCTATTTGAATTCTTGAGTGGTTTGTTTAAACCGAACAGTGATCGGGTCTAGCTGGAGAAACAGCAAAACTAGCAGGCAACATAAGAAGGCGACTGCTTGATGCATGTGGAGCACTTAAAATTTGGTTTGCAGAACTTCCAGCCATCTACAGTTTGCAGACATACACATTTAACAAGCTGAATAAGAGCTCAGTTGAAACTTGATGCATTCTACAGCCTGCAGGAATGCAAATGACTTTTGACTAATGACTTGAAATATACACTTTAATCAGATATTCAAGTATGATAAGAACATAAAATATACTTTTAGTCCACCTTATCTGGAAAGAAATCAAACAAGGACTGCTCAATTATGGCCCTGCATAATCTGGAAAGCCAATGTTTTCAGCATAAGAAGAAAATAAACCGTGTGAAGGACAAATAATTAGTGACAACCGATGTTAAGCACCAACGAAACACAATTATATATTTATCTTCCTGAACATATGTACATCGATGCTACTAGTAGGCTGACAGCAGACTTAAAATGGTAAGAAAGACATTCTTGATATAAAGATAATGAAACCAAAGTCTTTTATATGAATGCACAACATTTTCCAACCTATAAAGAAAGCGAGATTAAGCAAACCCCTCAAATTCTAACTGGCTGAAGGAAAAGTATGGTCATCCCCTGCTAAAAACCCTGGAGCGAGAACCATTCCTGCAGCTTATTCATCAGAAACCATGGTTAACTAGACATGAACACCGTTGCCATTGGAGTAGAGGTTCCTATATGGCAGGCTCTTTACAGGCTTCTTCAAGTTCTTGTTCCTGTAGGATTTCGCAGGTGAGAAGCTGTTGCTAAAGATATGTCTTTTTGTTGGGTTGCTACAATGGCTGGGATTTTGCAGCAAAGTATCGAGTTGCCCACATGCAGCTCCAACGAGTCCTGCCAAACAATTAATATTGCTATGGTCAAGAGATGCTAGAATCAACTTCATTCTCTGACATGAAAATAACATAACAGGTCATAAAAGTGAGATATTCATGGATAAGTAGTACAAATTCAAACAACCATCAGAAAGCCTAAATGAACAACAGATGCATACATTAGCACTCAACCCTTCAGAAAGCTTCATATAAAAATGGAATTGTGATAACACAGCCAGTACCACACAAAGCAATATCAGTATAACACTTTCTCATATGGAGTAAACTATATGAATATAAACATACACTATAACCTTGTATAATGAACTTAAACAAAAACAAACAAGGAGGACATCCAAAGTTCATTACCAAGAAAAGCATATAATATTTCTACAGAAGGCGCATGATAAACATGCTCATCTGCTCGACATACAATAAACAGCCATAATCACCATGTCATCTCATGCTTGGAAGCAATAGCAGAAGTTGATCAGAGAAAAATTCTCAATTGCACTGAAAAGCAATTGCAAATATACAATGGAAAGAATATATGAGCCTGCCTATCCCATTAGAAGTTAATCATAGCATCTAACACCAACAAGGCTGAAGTGCAGAGCCCAAGAGGTGTAATTGCCCTCTTATCATTCTCTATAAATTTCTCTGCCTTACCCGCAGGTGGTCAGTGACACAAAGGGGTACACGAGAACCACTGAATGGTCCATTAGCATTCTTTCTTACTCGCCCTTTAATCATGATTATTAGTAGCTAAGTTATATTTAAAAAATAAAGGTATAATATATCCTTGCTATTATTTCACCATTTTTTTACTCAGATTCTTTCTTTTCTGTTCATTGCAATAGGCTTTGGTTTTCCTTTTTCTCTTCTTTTCACTGTATGCTATGATCTTAAAATCAGAAATAGATATTTTAATTTTGGAAAAGAAATGATCTTTTAATGCATACAACAACAGACCCTAAGAAATTGATATTTTAATAATTACATTAATTATTGAAAGAGAGTAGAAGATTTGAAGCTGACAGGAAGGCCACAGAATGCCAAAGAACAACCAATCTAACGAAATATTAATGTCAATTCCAGCTTTATAAATACTAGTAGTCAATTATAGCTATGAATTGCAATGGCATATTTAAGTCTTTGAGTTATGCAGGAATGCACATCCTAAATCTAAATTTAGAGTGTGTGTGTGTGTATATATATACACACATGTATTTCCCTTCAAAGTTAGTGATTTTCATTTTTATCTCTCTATATATATAGAAATACAGATATGAATATATATTTTGTGATTTCATATTAATATAAATAAATAAATATATATATATATATTAATATGCAATTTTGCCTAAGAATTATTGCACTTCAAATACAGTGGTTACAGCAACAAAATCATCTCTCCGATATGTGTAGAAGTGTCCAACTAATAGACCATCATCATTGTGCATGAAACTAAAAGTATTTGCTAACACAGACAGCATCTGAGTTCCAAATTCTGTCTTTAGAGGAATGTAAATGAGAATTGATTGGTTAGAAGCAATAAGTTGGCAATAGGACAGAAAAATATTTAGGAGTTGGTAATTTTTTCTCCTAAAAAGAAAGAAAAAATGATGAAACCATGGATTATGAAATCATTAATCTGAAAAGATGAGCAAGTCAATTACATGTAGACTTGTTAAATGAAAATTAAAAAAGACATTCCAAGAAATAGTGAAAGAACAAGGACCAATTCTAGGGTGAATTTAGACTAGAGGAAGTGCATATGCTGCTACAGAAAAATGGACATGTTTCTGAGTGAAGCATTACCTAAAAATAGGGCAGAGGGCTTTCCAGGTCTTGACTTGAACTCCGGATGAAATTGCACACCAATAAAATAAGGATGAGCATGGAACTCAACAATCTGCACCAGCTTATAAATATTTAAAAGAATTCAAATTTTCACAAAATTCAGGTCTATGCCATCATATGCATACCTCCAGTCGTCTTTTGGTTTCATCTTTACCAACAAAAGAGAGACCAGCCTTTTCAAGTTCTGCAACCATTTCAGGGTTTACCTGTGGACATAATAATCCAGCATAAACAAATTTCCAAAACTTATGTATCTATTTAAGCATCTCAAATTAGAACATTATACTGAAGTTCTCAATTTATATGTAAATAAACAGACCTCATATCGGTGTCGATGTCGTTCATCAATAAAGTTGACATTCCCATACCTAAAGAGAAGGTGAACTTCACTTAGATTTATGCTACATAAGGGCAATGCAGAAAAATGAGAATAGAAATGGGCATAAAATTTTAGAAGCATATTTGTCTGCTTACAACTTTGCAGATATACAGTCAGCACCCTCAAAAAAGGTCCTGCTTGATCCAAGATGCAGTGTAGCTCCCTTATGAGTCTTAGAACCCTTTATTTGTCATAATAAGATATGTAAAGCTGCAGAAGATTCCTGATAGAAATAAAAAAAATGATGGCCAAACTAATTACCTCTGGCATAAAAACAATACATGGATTTGTTGTATCAGGATCAAACTCTGTGCTATTTGCATCATGCAAGTTCAGAATAGAACGAGCAAATTCAATGACAGCAATTTGCATGCCAAGACAAATTCCAAGAAATGGAACATTGTTTTCACGGGCATATTTAGCAGCTAGAATTTTTCCTTCCACCCCTCTATCTCCAAAAGCCCCTGGGACTAGTATGCCATCTGCACCCTGAGCTGAAGATAATTAGATAGATACAAGCAAAAATGTATAACCTACTAATGTTGTTAAAACTACAGCTAAAACCTTGAAAATGCAGATTGTCTCAAGAATTTAAGACCAACTATATAAATGAGAATTACACACCTTCAACCGTTTCCACGCTTCTCTGTAAAGATCAGGTGTCTGTAAATGAGATTAATCATATAGTCATCAGTTTCAAATGTGAACCAGCAACAAAGACTGAAGGATTTTGAAAAATAAACAGACTTCTATTGCCGCACTGTCTTCAAGGTCAGAAGATCGAACCCAATCCACCACAAGTTTCTTATAACAAGCAATAGAAGCATGCAGAAGAGCCTGCAAATAAATTGATGATACAATCAGATGCAATTTATAAGTTGGAGAAGCACATATTTAATGAGATCAACTAATGGTTAAATTCCAAAGAAAAACATGGGACAAAACATCAACCAAATTTTGCATCTTTACGATACCATTTTCTTAAAAAGAGTCTAAAGCACTCACAATGACTGAACTTTTGTCTGATTACATCATAGATTGCGCAACAGAGGATAAATCCTCTAAAAGAATTAAATAGCCTGAGCATGTTTGTGCTAATAGTTAAATTATATGCTTAATGCCAAGCCTCTTCCTACATGTCAAAGCTTTTGGGAATAATGTTAACCCAACCATTATTATCACAGTATGATTGACCGGCACCCTCTTTTCCACCATTTGTCCTTTGCTCTTGCTCTGGATCAATGTGCAGACTTTTAATCTCACTTAGATCCTCATTACAAGTCCATTAATCCTTCATCCGCCTAAATGTGATTGGTCTTGGAGCATGTATATAATGTTTGACTCTTTCCTGCTAGATGAATTACAGAGACCAAACTGTAATTTATTATCACTAATAATTAATCAAATCCACGTTAGATCTTCTAAGCACTAAGAAAAGTAGTAGACACAACTGTCATACTTTTAAACCATCTGAAGTATTAACAAAGAACCTTTCATTTTATGTTTCCTAATGGTGTGATATAGGACAAGAAGGGGCCCAATCAGGCGGAAAATACATGGTATGCCAGGTCAAGCTATACAATTACCATATTCTTCCTCATTTTGTGATACAATGCAAAAATGGGGAAATCCATTAAACTTAGATTGTGATTGATTATAGGGTCCTAATACAACATGAGTATCCTATCATCTCCAGGCAACATGGACAAAGCTGAATACCAGCCAAGGATTGATTAATTTCCAGATATTATTTCCATATGTGTTTTGTGAATCCAATATCAATTGTTCTTTTGCTACATCATATAATGCATAATAAAAGGAACAAATACTTCCTAGTCAAGTAGTTTCTTAGCTACAGTTTCCTCGAATAACATAATTGCATTCCTCAACCAATATTTCATCCTAGAAAAAAGTTTGTGGTCTTACCATTATGATAGACTGCGAAGTAGAAATGTTGCTGAATACAGGACGAAGACAACAGACATATTCTAGAGATAGTGGTATATGCATTTTATCTGAACTCAATGTGCTTTAATGTAAAACTATGTACATGGAGAATCCATGGAGTGTTATGTCAACATTTAGAAAAGTTCACTGTCACTAGGCATCTAAAGTACATAAATTTACTAATCACATGATCATCTCTTTGTTCAAGCAACTATTGTTGCAATAGATGGACCACAGATGTGGAGATAAATTAAGAACTCTCTATTTATCATGTCCAGCTAATGGCAACAACTAAATAATTCAAATTAAACGATCAATGCAAAACTTTCCAGCAAATACCAGAGTTCAGAATTTAGGAACATGGATATATATCATTGAATAAATATGTATTCACCTCCAATACTGAGAGATAAGAATCAGAAAGGCCAGTATACTTCCCAACCATCACAATCCTAACCTGAAAAGAACAAAATGGATCAAACTGCAACCAGCAAATAACCAAGGCACCTAACTTAGGAGTAAAAGAGAAAGGAGAGAGTGAGAGAGAGAGAGAGAGCTCTAACAGGATCATGCAAGGTGTCGTAAGTTCTGGCTCTACTCGTCCATTCTTCCAACGCAGGTTCCTTAGCAAACCTACGCAAATAAAAAGTGAATAATTATATCATGCCTATCTATATTTAGATATCATTAAGCAGAGATCAAGATGATGAATAATCAAAATTATTGCAATTGAAGGACAAGTTAATCAGACCAACCCTTGAAGATTCAATAGCTTTATAATAGCCTCATGTGCCTTTTGTTCCTACAGGGACAAAAGTAATGTTTAAATGTACAGGAGTCCATATTTCAAAAGTACATATTTCAAAAATATAATAACATCCACAATCTTATCAGAAACAATAGACTCTACCCTCAACAATAAAGGAATGTGCCAAATATTTGTAACATCATTGAGAGAAATGATATCTGCCGCCTGCAAAAACAACTTATTGATCAAGTAGTATTCGGCGTAACAAAAAGGTTGAGGAGCAATCATTAGAACTTAAGAAGAATACCGGGACATGGCAAAATCTTGAAAGTTTCTCTTTGATGTTTTCATCCAGTGCCTAACAAAAGCATAAGAATCGGAACTATCATAGGCTAAAGTAAAATGATAACAAAAGAAGCTTAAAAGGAGATGGTGGATAGAGAAAAAATTTGAGTGGAAACCTTAGTGCTCCGGCAGGCTAGAATGTCGGGTGCCAACCCAAGTCCTCTTAGGCCCCAAACACTATGTTGTGTTGGCTTAGTTTTCTACAAAGTTTTTTAAACCAAATTATTATCAAATTGAAAGGCCACAATGAACATATAGACTGCAAGATGAATTGTTGCACAATTTTGGTGTACAGAGAATGTATACTATGCTACACCCCTAACCTGCTCACCGACTTCATTTAGAACAGGAAGAAGACTGACATGGACCACACAAAAGTTATCAGGACCTGTAAGAAGATTGATTTGGAGAAACACTCATATGTAAAAATGACTGAGATGATAAGTTGATTGTAAGAGATAGTTTGATTGTAAGAGATAGTTGACTCTAAGCATGTCTCCTCACCTACGCGGTAAGAGAACTGACCCAAAGCTTCTAGAAATGGCATAGACTCTATATCTCCTGCATCAAGAATTCCACTGTCGTTATGCCGTGAAAAGATCGTGGTCCCTGTATGAGGAAAATTATAAATTGCCAAGTTTCTGGCTGATATATATAATTATTATATATATGTGTGTATATATAATATTATATATATATATATATATATATATATATATATATATATATATTATCTCATCTTTGTATGAGGAAAATCAAACAAGATCATATACCTATTGTTCCACCCAATTCTATTACACAAACATCAGGAGGCCCTTCTTCCCCATCCACGGGTATCATAGCTGCACGTTCTATCCACTCTTGTATGGCATCTGTAATGTGCGGCATGACCTTGGTACAACAAACATTGAGAGAGGTTCAGGACTACCAGGATAATAACCAAATTATGATCCAAACAGATCAGATGATTTTTTAAGAGAAAAGCCGCAGGCAGGCTCACACCTGGACTGTCTTCCCCAGATAGTCTCCCTTTCTCTCCTTGTCAAGGACAAACTATCACAAAACAATAAGAAAATAATGGTAAGTTCATAGAGTAAAGATAGACAATGTTTGCAAAAGAAAATTCAAAGATGAATGTAAAGTACAAAATATGGTTGTAGCGTACATGTCAAAGTAGTTCATAAATGCAGTATAGTTAGACTTGTTAATAGGGAAGGCATGGATATATTTGGTACCTGATAGATCTTTCCAGTTGTGATGCTATTGTCACAAGTTAACTTGACATCAAGAAACCTTTCATAGTTTCCAAGGTCCAAGTCCACCTGCGAAAAATAAATCTTCAGCCAAAGCGAAACAAAGAAGAAAAAGAATTATTTCAATAAAAATCAATAAGATAAAACAGTTGAAATAGAAGGCATGTGGGACAAAGATAGTAGGCACAAAAAAGTCGCAAGAACTATTACTTACCTCACCACCATCATCTAAGACAAACACTTCGCCATGCTCAAACGGGGACATTGTCCCAGCGTCAGTATTTAGATAAGGATCTGCAAAGAATACCACGAACGAAAGGTAAGTCATCCTTGGCAGAACAAAAGCAACAAAGTGACATTGTGAACCACACAACTGAGACTCCACTATTAACACAGACTTCAAACACAATAACTTCATAGTACCATTCAATTTTATTTGTCCGCGAAAGAAATTGAAGGGGAAGGGTGATTGTTTTTGCTAATTGTTCCCTTTTGCCATCACATATGAATCTGTTTTGACTGAATCCTCGGCCTTTTATATTGCTTAAACAAGAATTAGAAATAAATGAGTAAACGCTTGTTTCAATATGAATTTAAGTATTCCCAGTTTTAGTTACTGTAGATAAATGTTATATATCATATCCTGAAGTTTCAAGGTTGTTGTTTTTCTCATCTTAATGACTAAAAATCTGCATGATATCTCCCAAATTAAAAGGCTACAGAACTAAAGCAGAGTTGATTAAAACTTAAAGATCCCGAAGCTAACCGCAAAGAAAATAAAATCCAGGTTGACAAAGAACTGAAGAACAACTGTTACCGAAACCAAAATAAACAAGCTGCTCTATTTCACAAGTCAGATTGTGAATCAGTGGCCCTAAAGAGAGAATACGCAATTACCATGCTAAAAATGATACCATGTTGGCATGATTGTTCCCCTTGTAAATGAAAAGCTAGAGATGATGGCTTGGCAAAGTGAGAACAGATTACTCTCCCTGGAAACCATGATGAAAAGATTGTTCCTTCTCCAACGAGAGACCAGACTGACCATCTCTGAGCGAAACATCAGCAAGAAAAGGGACAAAAGAAACGGCAATTTTAATCGGTAAAAGGGAAAGCTGACGCCCCAAACAAGCCTCAATCCCGAGACAAAAAAACTTCTCGTATGTGTACAAGATAATGGAAAGCTCGATCACTTGGAACAGAGGAGGAGAAAAGTACCGATCTTTATTGCCGTCAGTCGGAGCCCGCATGCCTTGAGGAGGATTCCAATGCTGCTCGCCGTCACCCCTTTCCCCAGTCCACTGACCACTCCCCCCGTCACCAACACGTACTTCATCTCTCTCACATACACACACCCACAATGAAGAAAACGACTAGTGTAGAAGCTCGCCCGAATTGAAAAGCGAAAATTAGCAAGCGGAACAATTTCCTCTCTCTCTCTCTCTCTCTCTCTCTCTCTCTCTCTCTCGTTAGGTCGAAGAAGAGTGGGATGAGAAGAAGGAGAGGAGGTATTTATATACTTTCTTCCAAGCTTTCTACTTGACCAAAAACAGAAAACTTTAGCTGAAAATTACTTTTTTTTTATTGCCTCTAAAATGTAAATGTGACATTTTTTTCCACATTCTTTTTTCCTTCCCTCTAATAAACCCAAAAATGATCGTCTAAAAAAATGCCAGAAAAAATAACGCATCATAACCGATGCCGTCCTCAAAATAACATCATGCTCGCTCTGCTTCTCTACCATTTTAATGAGAGCTTTACGTCGACCCAGTTTTGCTTGATCCTTTTTCGAGGATGTCCTTCGCGATCTACCCAGGCATGCTTCTCATAAAATTACACCTGGATTCCATTGTATTCTGCTGGTCTTAAGTATTGGTCAAAAGAGTTAAACTAAATTATCTGCTTAGGATCAGATTACATCAGCTCAGGAAGGTTGTAGCTGACAAGAAAAAGCAGCAGTCCAGCGAAGGCTTAAACACCAAACACGTTATGCTGCATTGCAACAAACAACATCTGCATCACGTATCAATTTCGGCGCCATTAGCGCCGAAAGAGTTAAAGATCGAAAGATTCTCCTGTGCAAAACACCGTCGAGTTGAGATAAGGACAAGAGATCTATGAACCACGCTGCTCCTGTGTTTTTAATTCGCATGGACTACGAAGCCAAAAGCGTCTTCTTTTTCCCTCCTCTCCAAAGTCATTCATCACGACAACGATTTCAACACCCATTGTATGTCTACCTGTGAACTGTGTGCGATGGTATTACTACAGTTTACGTGAAACCAATAAGCATTGCAGTAAATGCAATTCTATGTGCTACTTGTAGTGAAAGTTTCGAAGTAGTAATTTACAGTGTTTCTTGGAACCATCATTACCTTCTTGCTACGTGCTACATGATCGAGCGTAGACAAGTGAGAATTGGCCATTTATACTGGCCAAAAGACATCGCATCTGCCCCTTTCAGATTTGATATCACGTCAAACTAATTTGAGACAAATAAGACCGGTATTTAGACTTTGGAGCCGATTACAGGGGGAAAAGAGGAAGATTGAAGTGTTTGGTCACCAAATTGGACCACACGGCACGAAATTAGGCAACATTAACGCTTTATTTAGCAGTTCGCCAACTAAAAATATCATTAACGAATGTATTAGAGTCAACTTACTACATGGTGGTATGCAGCCCCTCCTGGAAGAAGCTTTGCAGATCTGCTATCATGATCGAAGCAGAGGACACGATTTTCCCAAGCAAACTCAAAGTGATATGAATAGTTGATGACGTCGTGTTAACTCGATGACGTCAGTACGAGCATGTGGGAGGCAGAGGAGTACGTGGTTCTTGCCTGGTTCGAAACAGGAAAGCCTCGCCAATCCAAGGGAGGATCCGGAAAGGGCCCCTTGCGTATCACACCCGCGTTATCACCGGACACGAGCGGGGCCGGAGCACGGAAAGCGGCATCGTCAGCCGTAGTGAGACCAATGGTCCGTACGTGCTCCGTCATTTCCTTATCAGCTGGGTCCCGGTCGAGTGGACGGTGACGATGATAAGATACGAACCGAGTCAGCGGTATCACGGTCTACGTTTTCCGGGTACGACGTTCGCCCGTCAAAACTGCCACGTCAAGGGGACGTGTATATTTCCACGTGGCCTTCGTATGGCTGGGTAAAAAGGACCCACGTAGGTCCTCGTTCTGATTCAATGATTCCCTGTGACGCGATGAGGACATCATGCGGGTGGCCCAAAGCAGATACTAAGCAAAGTAAGACCCAATTGCTTGTTCTCTAACCCCAATAACAAACCAGGTAGCTAGGAAGAGTAACAGATGCATGGTAAGTAGGTACGATAGGAATGGAATCAGGATCTCCATGCTGATGGCGATATCTCCAACGCACGATCCGCTTTTGGTCTATCACGCCCCATGAAGTGAAGCTGGTGATACAAATTAAGTTGAGACATTCTGATAGTATAATACATCTCATATTCGATCTAATGATTTATATGCAATTCAATCATTTAGCAAGGATTAAATATTTACAAAGATAATAACGGATCAGGTTCTCCGGGTCAATTACATCAAGTCATGAGATGAATTCAAGTATTCGAGTTCGATTTGAAAAGAAATAAGATAAAATTCATAAGCATCCTATACTCATGTAATTATTAATCATCTAAATTTTGCATATGGCAATGATGAAAATGGAAAATAGAGTTAAGCATCTGAGATCCAATCGACTGATGAAGTCAACATATTGATTGACCACATTATGTCATGATCGTACGTCGGTGGCACGTATCGGAATCCGAGAGATGCGTTGGCACCGATTAAAGTTTAAAGGTGTTGATAGGATGTGATTCGCTTGATTTGCCACCTACTTAACTATAGACTACTATTACCTAACTATAGACAACTATCTCATCTTCCAATATTCACATTAGATAAGTAGAACTATTTGTATATATGGCACAATTTGATTAGAAATGGTTTTATTGATATTGAAGCGTGTACTTTGTTGAGTATATTCAACAATATTCTCCTATACTTTTAATAGATGCTCCTTTTTTTTTACAATACGTGTCGGCATCGAAATATATATTTTTAATATGTTTTCAAGTGGGTCATTATAAGAGTATATTTATTAACCTAAACTATATGTCTGGTAATAATATATCTCGCTCACATATGCTACTTCAAGGGTTCCAAAGATAGCAATAGATTATTAGTAAATTTTAATCTTCTATGATATGACATTGAATGGAGTATTCATTTTAGATCCTGCTCAGATATCTGTTTTAATTTCCATACCTATGCAGCTTATTGAAGAGTACTTAAATTTGGATTAAGCGAGTTAAGTTGGTAATTGATAGGGATAATAGTGATCCCTCTTCCAAACCAAATGACGTAGCCCAAGGCGAATGAACGTGAAAGGACAGGGCCGAATGACCAATTTCTCCGACCCCATCCTCTGGCACATACGAGCGACATGTCACAAACGGACAGATAAACCCGAGGTCTGGCAGCATCGGAAGCTGTGCGGTCACCATAAGGTCTCATAAGAACCTAAGGGAACCACATGACAACAGAGCCAAAGCAACACGTAACCGACAGCACCAACAGCCGTCGACGCTGCCTGCAACATTAAATAGGCTGTCAGAAAATGCCAGAAGTATGATGAGATTGAGACTTAACCGGTCGACGACATATAGATATAAAGTGGCACCCAAGGGCCCTCAAGAGGAGGGGGGGGGGGGGGGGGGGAGGGGGGTCTCTCTCTCTCTCTCTTTCTAGCTCTCTCCCTTTAGCTCTACTTCAATAAAAAAGAGAAGCTCCAACGTCCGAGGAGGAGATGTCGAACTTCGCCCTTCCAAACAACCCTAACTTAATCATCAGAGGGACCGCCCCTTGTCATGCAGGAATAGTCCAGCGAGGTTAGAAGGACTCGCATCAAAGTCGCAATACGAGCATTCACACACGCCGACCTTGAACTACCAACGTGGAGCCCCTCTTGTGCTCGCGGTCTAAACCCCGTTGTGCGGCCTCACTGGATGTAGTGGAGCACCCACAACATTTGGCGCTAGAAGAAGGGTCGCCAATGTCACAAGAGCGCTCGACGCCTATCAATCCTGGAGATGATGTCTATCCCACAACGTAACCAACCTCAGGGGGAGCCCTTTGACCCTCGCTTCCACTCCCTTCATTCGAAGATGGGAGAACATACCTTCCCATACCCAGGGGCGATATTGGAGCTTACTCAATGACCTTGGGCTAACTCCACCCCCACCGAACCCAAGAACCCCAATGGTGACTCCCGAGGCTTTTAAGGGGCTTACTAACCAGGTTCAGGCCATAGCGGGAATGATTCAAGCAATTATCCCCTACATCCCACAGCTCGCCCAACAGCCGAGCTCACAGCCTCTAGCAACCCCCTGCCTCAGACAAGAGCAACACCACCACAAAATGAGCCACCATCGACGACCCGCTCTACAAAAAACTGCCCCATTTCTCCCCAGGATTTGATCAAGCCCCCTCGGGCGATGCAGCTAAGTGACCAGAGCCCATGCCGAGCGCGTCGGCTCGTAGCTTTCTGGACCCCGACACACTCTCCTCGGACTCCACTGGTTCTCTAAGGGAGCAACTATGCCTGGTGAATCAGAGGATCGATGATGTCCGTAGGACCCTAAGGACGAAAGATGAGCATGCCGAGGGTCCCCTCCGTGGCTCTCCTTTTGTCTAGGAAATTCAAGATGCGCCTATTTTATCACATTTTTGCCTCTCAATACTGTAGGTGTATGATGGTAGCTCTAATCCAACGGAGCATGTGGCTGTGTTCTATGTGCAGATGACTATGTATGGCACCTCAGATGTTATAATGTGCCGAGCTTTCCCGACGACTCTCTAAGGGATCACCCGAGGATGGTATAGTCGGTTGCCACCCTCCTCCATTCACTCTTTTAATCAACTCGTAAGGGAGTTCGAGGGTAATTTTCTCTCTAGCACCCGACCAAAGCCAACCGATGCATCCCACCTCGGGATGAGACAGAAGAACGAGGAACATCTCAGACCTGTTGGGAAACCTCAGCGGGAGCATCACATACACGGTGGAAATTAAAATTAAAACCAATTTCTCACGCAGATCAAATCGTCGTGCAAAAGATTGGGGTCGCAAGAAAAATCATAAAAATCAAAAAATCACGATGTGTGAGAGATTGATTTTATCTAGGAAGATCATATATCATTGTATTCCAGATTCGAATGGAGAAGATGAAGGAGGTTAAGCGTCCTCCTCTCTAGCGGTATCCATATGATGGATCTCTTCAGCAAAACTCCTCCTTTCTGATCTTGCAACTCTTACGCAGAGGGAGGGAGGAGAATAGGAGGTGGTGGCTAAAACTACAGCCTATCAACCATGAGTCTCCCTTCTTATTTATAGAGAGCTACCAAAAACCTTAGGGCTCCTGCCTTAGTGGGTATTGAATTTTCATCTAATTATCCACTAACCTTGCATTATTAGTGTTGGGAAACCTACAACGGGTGCATCACATGCGCAGCGGAAATCAAAACAAAAACCGATTTCCCACGCAGATCAAATCATCGTGCAAAAGATTGGGGTCGCGAGAAAAATCACAAAAATCGAAAAACCACGATGTGTGAGAGATAGATTTTACCTAGGGAGATCGTATATCCCTGTATTCCAGATCCGGATGGAGAAGATGAAGGAGGTCAAGCGTCCTCTTCTCTAACGGTATCCACACGATGAATCTCTGCATCGAAACTCCTCCTCTCTGATCTTGCAACTCTTGCTCAGTGGGAGGGAGGAGAATAGGAGGTGGTGGCTAAAGCTACAGCCTATCAACCAAGAGTCTCCCCTCCTATTTATAGAGAGCCAACAAAACCCTAGGGCTCCTTCCTTAGTGGGTATTGGATCTACATCCAATAACCTACTAATCTTGTATTATTGGATTTCTATCCAATAATCTCTTTAGGCCTATAATTGGGCCTTAATCAAGGAGCCCATCAACATAGGGTCTCGTCTAATTAGAATAGAGGCTAATTGGATCTTCATCCAATCCTCTATTCGCTAAAGTATCCACCATATGTGTGTGACCCTCTAGGCCCGATATCGAGCTGGCCGTAAGTCACTCCCATCAGAACTCCTTCTGATATAGTGAATTATTATCCCCATAATAATTCACTCGACTCATCGACTATGGACGTACTAGGCCACTACGCCATAGTCCCTAGACGGGGATCAAATCCATCGGACATGTCTGTCCATAGTTACCATGTATCTATAATCCTTCATCTAAATAATATCCCAGAGACCGCATATTGGACATAGTACTGTCAGGTCACATACGAAATCAATTTGTCTTGCTCTAATCGGATTCTACTGGAGAACTCATTCTCTCTCAATCCAAATGACCTTGGCTAGGGATTTGTCTAAGTAAGCACATATGAGATATTCCTCTCGTGATACCGAGAGTGGATGATCCTCTATTGACACTCAATTACCTTCGTAAGGTTGGCTACCAATCCCGATAACCAACTATACCAGATCTAGAGCTTTCCAAACCTGTAAGTCTGACGTCAAAGAAAGGAGTACTCATACAAGACATCCTTGGTGTCTCAAGTCTAAGGACCAGATATACAACTGAGACTATGAAATCATTGTCTGACATTAGGTATCATTAACCATACAACATTCCATAAGCGGATCAATCAGTGAACTCATTCTCCAATGAGCACTTGTACTATATCCTTAGTGTCTCCACACAAGTGGCTATGAGACCAACCGCCTCCATCATATGAACAGGTATATAACACACCGGTCTGTTCGGTTATCTCGATGTCCCTCTCGGGTAACCTATGATCGAGATTATTTAGGATCTGTGTTTAAAAGTGAATCAATCTCATTATCGTGATCTCATCACGATCTGATTCCCATTGCACAGAACCAAGGACATCACAATATATATGCTACATATAATATAATGTGAGAATATGCCAATATTAATCATAAGCAAAAAGATTACGCAGTGTGTCACACGTGCCATCACTCGCGTGATTGGCTTGCAAGGCACCTGTAACCAGCAATCTCCCACGTGACCTAAAGCTAATCACCTATGTGTTTGATCCTCATCAGACCCCTGTGACGCTCAAATACAATATGAGCCAACGACTTCGTCAGTGGATCTGCAATGTTATCTTCGGATGAAACTCTTTCCATTTCTATATCTTTACGGGCTATGATCTCTCTAATCAGATGGAACCTCCTCAGAACATGCTTAGACTTTTGATGAGACCTGGGTTCCTTTGCTTGAGCTATCGCCCTATTGTTGTCGCAGTATATGGGAATTGGTTCTACACTACTTGGTACGACTCCCAAATCTTTGATGAACTTCTTCATCCATACCCCTTCCTTTGCTGCTTCTGCTGTAGCAATGTATTCTGCCTCTGTGGTTGAGTCAGCAGTAGTATCTTGCTTGGAACTCTTCCAACTTACTGCTCCTCCATTCATGGTGAAAACATACCCTGAATTTGACTTGCTATCATCAATGTCAGACTGAAAACTTGAGTCTGTGTAGCCCTCAACCTGCAGGCTACCTGCTCCATATACTAGTAAAAGATCCTTAGTCCTTCTCAAGTACTTAAGGATACACTTTACTGCCTTCTAGTATTCTAAACCTGGATCTGCCTGATACCTGCTCGTGACACTCAAAGCATGTGCTATATCAGGCCTAGTATATAGCATCGCATACATGATGGATTCTACCGCTGAGGCATAAGGTATCTTATCCATGTCTGCCCTTTCTTCAGGAGTCTTTGGGGACATACTCCTAGAAAGTGATATTCCATGTCTCATCGGTATGAGACCTCTCTTGGAGTCTATAAACCTAGATTGAGACAAGCCAAACATCCTTTTGGATCTATCTCTATAGATCCAGATCCCCAAAATATATGATGCTTCCCCTGAGTCTTTCATGGAGAAGTTTCTAGATAGCCAAGTCTTTACTGTGGTGAGCATTTTTATATCATTCCCAATGATTAAGATGTCATCCATATATAGCACCAAGAAGGTGATAGCGCTTCCACTTACTTTCCTGTACACACAAGGCTCATCTTCGTTCTTAACGAAGTCATAAGATCTGATCACCTCATCAAATCTTATGTTCCAACTTCGGGAAGCTTGTTTCAATCCATAAATGGATCTAAGCAATTTGCATATTTTATCTGGACTCTCTTTGGATATAAATCCCTCTGGTTGTATCATATACTCCTCTTCCTCGAGGTTGCCATTGAGGAATGATGTTTTGACATCCATATACCAGATCTCATAGTCATAGTGTGCTGCAATAGCCAAAATAATTCTAATGAACTTAAGCATGGCTACAGGTGAAAAGGTTTCGTCATAGTCAACTCCTTGTCTTTAACGATATCCTTTAGCTACCAGCCTTGCTTTATAGTTCTCTACCTTTCCATCCACTTCGATCTTCTTCTTGAAGATCCATTTGCAACCGGCGGGTACAATACCCTCAAGTGCATCTACAAGGTTCCAAACATTGTTAGAGTATATGGAATCCATCTCAAAATTCATGGCTTCTTGCCACTTCCCGGAGTTTATACTCATAATAGCCTCCTCGTAGGTCTGAGGATCAACATCCTGAGAGTCATCTCCACTGATATGTCTCACATATCTCCACTGAGAGTCATCTCCACTAAACCTACGTAAATTTGGAATTTGTGTGTTAGGTACCTGAACAGACTCAGGCTCTGGAATGGTGCTTGAGCTAGGTTCTCCAACCTCGCTCAATTCTATCTCACTCCCACTGTTTCCACCAAGAATGTGTTCCTTCTCAAGGAACACAGCTCTCTTGGCAACAAAGACCTTTCGGTCCTTAGGATGATAGAAATAATACCTATAAGTTTCCTTTGGGTATCCCATGAATGTGCACCATTCTGTTCTTGATTCCAACTTATCGGGGTTATGTCTTCTAACGTGGGCAGGACATCCCCAAATCTTAACAATCTTAAGATCAGACTTCTTTCCTTTCCATATCTCATATGGTGTAGACACTACCGATTGTGATGGAACTCTGTTCAGAAGGTAAGTTGCGGTATCCTAGAGACTGAGATGGGTAGGTCAGCGAAACTCATCATGGACCGCACCATGTTTAACAGTGTGCGATTCCTCTTTTTTGATACACTATTGAGCTGAGGTGTATAAGGAGGTGTCCACTGGGATAGAATCCCATTGTCTCTGAGGAAATGGGTGAACTCCATACTCAAGTACTCTCCTCCTCAATCTGATCGAAGAGTCTTAATACTCTTTCCAATTTGGTTCTCTACCTCATTCTTATATTTCCTGAAATTCTCGAAAGTCTCAGATTTATTCTTCATTAAATACACGTGTCCATACCTAGAGAAATCATAGTGAATGTAATAAAGTATGAGTAACCACATATAGCTTGAGTCGACATGGGATCACATACATCACTATGTACGAGTTCCAATAACTTGGTGGCTCTCTCTCCAGTTCCACTAAAAGGAGAGTTGGTCATCTTCCCACGAAGGCAAGGTTCGCAAGTTGCATATGTCTCATAGTCAAATAGATCTAAGTATCCATCTTTCAGCAACTTTTTAATCCTTCCCTCATGTATATGACCTAGCCTATGTATGCATTATTCACCTTATCTCTTTTTCTCTTAGACATATTTATATTCATGATATGTGGATAAGTGTCTAATACATATAAGCCATTTATTACTCTAGTGATGATCTCATCATCCATAATTATTGAACAACTATTTTTCTAAAAAACTAATTTATATCAACAATTGTCAAACAAGAGATGGATATAATATTTTTGATAATAGAGAGAAGAAAATAGCATGCATCCAATGCAATGATAGCTCCACTAGGTAGATGTAGAGTGACCTCTCCAACAGCGACTGCAGCAACTCTTACTCCATTGCCCGTCTTGAGGTCCATCTTGCCGGTGGCCAGTCTCCTAGGTCTTGCCAGAACTTGCAACGAATTGTAGATATGATAAACACTCCCGTTATCTAATACCCGTGTGTTATCATGAAAATCTTACAAGTGGAGACTAATCATGAATATACCTGAAGCTTCTTCAAGCTTCTGTTTCACCTTATCTGCAAGATAGTCCTTACAGTTCCTCTTCCATTGCCCATCTTGGCCATAGTGGAAGCATTGTCCTTTATCCTTTTCCGGGTCTCTCTTGGTAACCTTTGCCTTACCTGGTCTTTCTTTGCCCGTGCCCTTCTTAAGGATCTTGCTAGCCTTCCTTTTCTTTTTGGTTTCACCAATATAGAGAACAAGCTTCTCCTTCTTGATGGCACTCTCAGCTTCCCTCAACATATTGAGGAGCTCAAGGAGAGTCACCTCAAACTTGCTCATGTTAAAATTCATGATGAAGTAAGAAAAGGAATATGGTAGGGACTGAAATATAAGATCAACGCACAGGTTATCCTCTAGGACTATCTATATACTTCACAAAGCGAGCAATCTCATCCTCGCTTATCCTTTCCTTCAGCATGGGCATAATCATGTTAAGGACATATATGATTTTCTCTTCCGTGAGAACAATTCTCAAATTACAAAGCTTTTAGACCAATGAGGCGGTTAGCATCAAGTATGCCACGTAGGGATTTTACAAGCGACGAGCAAGATATAACGTAAATTAAATAACATGCAGATTTTACAGAAAATACTAATTAAGATATGGACTTCTATCTTAATATACTACCACTATTTTCTTAGCGAATCATGCGACACCCTCGACACGTGAGACGGAAGTCTCCGGGAAACTCCTAGTGGGGATCGGGATCCAAATGACATCTTAGTGCAACCTCGAGGGACTTGACCAATTGTACTAAGCCCAAAAGGTAGACAACTCTTACCAATCACAACTCCTTATGATTCCCGTCACGTTCGGCCTCCGAATCATCATGGTCTCGAGGGACTCAACCAACCATGACGTTCAATTAAGTCATCACCATCGTTACAAGATGAGTCTGATTCGATGATATGCCCTCGAGGGACTCGACCAAGCATACCATGTCCTCAGGTCACCGGTGACATCTCTATGTCGTAGGCAAGAACTCGATCACGTAGATATGTGAGCCTCGAGGGACTCAACCAACTCGACCTATGTCGTGATTCAATTTCTTCCTATAACGTTGGAAGCCAACGTGGGTCAATCTTATTGCCTCACGCTTACCAACTTAATATTATCGTAGGAGGGGTTTTTGTTTCGTATCGATCTCCTAATATGTCGTGTCACACACATACATATTTAATACATATCTACACCGCATGCAAATATATATATACATATACCTAGTAGGTGTATAACAAACACATCACATATGTAAGCCACACCGGATGATCATGAGCCGTCACCTAATATGATTAAGCCCGAGCCAATGGGCCTAATCACTCACAATAGGATCTATGTGTGCATCGACACATCTTCATGCCCTGTGATTGTTGATCTCATCATTATCGGTTCCGTCGGATCATCGCATCACCATGTGTCGTGATCTCCCGCCACGGCATCATGGGTCCCGTTGGAACCTTCACGCCCCCGCTGCGCCTCTCCATGTAATTACAAATAATCACAAGCACGTAGACCCAATAATAAACGAGAAAAACCAGGCTCGCAGGCCCCAATAATAATAATAATCACAATTACACACATCACAACACATGGCTCATGATCATCCATCCACATCATACATCACATGTACATCACATCATATGTAGGATTACTAGATATATATAATAATTAATTATATTATTTAATTAATTAATTTTTAGAAATTAGGATATGCTCATAATTTCCAGAATTGTCAAGGGCATTTTCATAATTCTGGATGAGAGGGCGGTCCTCGAAATTTTCAGAATTGTTGAGGGTATTTTCATAATTCTGTACATAAGGACAGTCCATGGAATTTTTTAAATTATGAGGGGCATTTTAGTTATTTTCCAAAAAGAAGCCTTAACCCTGTCCTTCAACCTCCTGCGCCGCCGCCGCCACTGCCCCTGCGCAGGCGACGATGCTGTGCGTTGTGGCCGGCAACCGCCATGCCTAGGGGTGGCCACCCCTGCGGCCGGCGCTGTCGCCCCTTACGGGTGCGCTGTGGGCAGCCTCTTACGGGCTGGCCACCGGCAGCCGTCCCTTGCGGGTTGTTGCCCCTACAGACGACCGCCCCTTGCATGTGGCCGACAACCCCCTTGCCCTTGGCTGCAACCGGCCGCCCCTATGGGGGGGGGGGGTTGGCCATGGCCAGCGGCCCCTTTGCAGGGGGCCTTGGCCGCAGCTGGCTGTCCCTTCCAGCCAGCCATAGCCAACCCCTCCTCCTCGTTGTTCTTGCTGTGAACGCGTTGAACGTTTCTACATGATTCAATCTCATCACACATAGTTTAAAACCAAACTTTCGCACGAAAATCTTGGCTCTGATCCCACTGTTGGGAAACCTACAGCGGGTGCATCACATGCGCAACGGAAATCAAAACAAAAATTGGTTTTCCACGCAGATCAAATCGTCGTGCAAAAGATTGGGGTCACGAGAAAAATCATAAAAATCGAAAAACCACGGTATGTGAGAGATTGATTTTACCTAGGGAGATCATATATCCCTATATTCCAAATCCGGATGGAGAAGATGAAGGAGGTCAAGCATCCTCCTCTCTAGTGGTATCCACACGATGGATCTCTGCAGTGAAACTCCACATATCTGATCTTGCAACTCTTGCTCAGAGGAAGGGAGGAGAATAGGAGGTGGTGGCTAAAGCTGCAGCCTATCAACCAAGAGTCTCCCCTCCTATTTATAGAGAGCTAATAAAATCCTAGGGCTCCTTCCTTAGTGAGTATTGGATCTCCATCCAATAACCCACTAATCTTGCATTATTGGATCTCTATCCAATAATCTCCTTAGGCCTATAATTGGGCCGTAATCAAGGAGCCCATCAACATAGGGTCTCATCTAATTAGAATAGAGGCTAATTGGATCTTCATCCAATCCTCTATTCGCTGAAACATCCACCATATGTGTGTGACCCTCTAGGCTCGATACCGAGTTGGCCGTGAGTCACTCCCATTATAACTCCTTCTGATAGAGTGAATTATTATCCCCATAATAATTCACTCGACTCATCGATTATGGACGTACTAGGCCACTACGTTATAGTCCCCAGACGGTACAGGGGGGATCAAATCCATCGAACCTGTCTGTCCACAGTTACCATGTATCTATAATCCATCATCCAAATAATATCCCAGAGACTGTATATTGGACATGGTACTGTCAGGTCACATACAGAATCAGTTTGTCTTGCTCTAATCGGATTCTACCGGAGAACTTCTCTCTCAATCCGAATGACCCTGGCTAGGGATTTGTCTAAGCAAGCACATATGAGATATTCCTCTCGTGATACCGAGAGTGAATGATCCTCTATTGACGCTCAATTACCTTTGTAAGGTTGGCTACCAATGCCGATAACCAGCTGTTCCAAACCTGTAAGTCTGGCGTCAAAGAAAGGAGTACTTATACAAGACATCCTTGGTGTCTCAAGTTTAAGAACCAGATACACAACTGAGACTATGGAATCGCTGTCTGATATTAGGTATCATTAACCACATAGCATTCCATAAGCGGATCAATCAGTGAACTCATTCTCCAATGAGCACCTGTACTATATCCTTAGTGTCTCCATACAAGTGGCTATGAGACCAGTCACCTCTATGATATGGATAGATATATAGTAAGTACACCGGTCTGTCAAGTTATCTCGATGTCCCTCTCGAGTAACCTATGACCGGAATTATTAGGATCTGTGTTTAAAAGTAAATCGATCTCATTATCGTGATCTCATCACGATCCGATTCCCATTGCACAGAACTAAGGACATCACAATATATATACTACATATAATATAATGTGAGAATATACCAATATTAATCATAAGCAAAAAGATTACGCAGTGTGTCACACGTGCCATCACTCGCGTGATTGGCTTGCAGGGCACCTGTAACCAGCAATTAGATCTCTATCCAATAATCTCCTTAGGCCCCTAATTGAGCCTCAATCAAGGAGCCTATCAGTATAGGGTCTCAACTAATGAGAATAAGGGCTAATTGGATCTCCATCCAATCCTCTATTCGCTGAAGTATCAACTATATGTGTGTGACCCTCTAGGCCTGATATCGAGTTGGTCGTGAGTCACTCCAATCAAAACTTCTTCTGATATAGCGAATTATTATCCCCATAATAATTCACTCGACTCCTCGACTATGGACGTACTAGGCCACTACACCATAGTCCCCAAACGGTACAGGGGGGATCAAATCCATCGGACCTGTCTGTCCATAGATACCGTGAATCTATAATCCCTCATCCGACTAATATCCCAGATATCGTATATTGGACATGGTACTGTCGGGTCACATACAGAATCCGTCATAGTCTCGCTCTAATCGGATTCTCCTAGAGAACTCTTTCTCGCTCAATCCGAATGACCCTGGCTAGGGATTTATCTAAGCAAGTACATATGAGATATTTTTCTCATGATACCAAGAGTGAATGTTCCTCTATTGACACTTAATTGCCTTCGTAAGGTTGGCTACCAATCCCGATAACCAATTGTACCAGATCTAAAACTTTCCAAACCTGTAAGTCTGGTGTCAAAGAAAGGAGTACTCATACAAGACATCCTTGGTGTCTCAAGTCTAAGGACCAGATACACAACTGGGACTATGGAATCATTGTTTGACATTATGTATCATTAATCATACAATATTCCATAAGCGGATCAATCAGTGAACTCATTCTCCAATGAGCACCTGTACTATATCCTTAGTGTCTCTACACAAGTGGCTATGAGACCAGCCACCTCCATCATATGGACGGGTATATAGTATACCGATCTGTCCGGTTATCTCGATATCCCTCTCGAGTAATATATGACCGAGATTATTTAGGTTCTGTGTTTAAAGGTGAATCGATCTCATTATCGTGATCTCATTATCGTGATCTCATCACGATCCAATTCACATTGCACAGAACCAAGGACATCATAATATATATGCAACAAATAATATAATGTGAGAATATGTCAATATTAATCATAAGTAAAAAAGATCACACATCGTGTCACACATGCCATCACTCACGTGATTGACTTGCAATGCACCTGTAATTAACAATCTCCCACTTGACCAAAAGCCAATCACCTATGTGTTTAATCCCCATCAGACCCCTGTGACGCTTAAATACAATCTGAGCCAACAGCTTCATAAGTGGATCTGCAATGTTATCTTCGGATGTAACTCTTAGCTCATTGTTCATAGCCCGAAGAGCTAGGATCTTCTCATGTTAGCTCCGAACCAGTCAGCCCACATCATGGACCTGATCAATAAGGGTGCTGACGAATTGAAGCCCCTGCAAACAAAGGGGAGTTAAGTTGAAAAGAACAAGAGATGAAGAAAAGAGATGCTCCTTACCCAGACAGCCGACTTGCCAGCCCGATTCATGAGCTCCTTGGAGGAGCACTCATACACTTGCTTCACCAAGGTGGGGTGTCAAGCCCCCCACAAGTACTCCCCGGACAATGGTACCTCAGTCCAAAACGGACTAGATCCGGAGATGGTCGACCACCTCGGCACCAGGGGGTCCTCACCGTTGGTGCACTTCAGCCACATCATTATGGAGGTGAAATACCTATCCGCCCCCTCTCGGTCTTCAACCTCGCACAGTTCCCTCATAGTGTACCCCCGCTTGGGGACCTTCTCGAGTTCCACCATCCCTTTGCCCTTGTCGGCAGAGGTCCTTGCGGTGCTCCTAGAAGTGTCCGTAGGTTGTTTGGCGGCCACCTTCCGAAGGTGCTTCCTTAAACCTGCCCCTGTTCCGGAGCTAGGGTGCTTCTCAACCATGAACACCCTGGCATCCCTTGCTGTAGGTGCACTGGTTGCCGACGGAGCCACCGAACCGCTACCCGCTCCACCGCTGGACTTCATCTTACCGAGGTTAAACATCTCTGCACAACAAAAGGTATGATTAAGAAAAACTCGAACCCGATATATAAACAGGGAAAACATACCTCCGGAGCTGAGACCCGCCTCGACCAACCAGGCCTCATTCATGTCCTTCACCCCCCTCAAAGTAGAAAGGATCCCCTGGAGGATCTCAACTAGTTCGGTTTCGTTGATCGACAACACCGGTACGGAGCTGCTTATTGTCCGAGAGGTCCACTCAGTCGGGAAGCTCCAGCCCCGACAGTAGGAAATGAAGAAAAAAAAATGCAATTTCCAGCCTTTGTTGTTGGAAGGCGCACCTCTCACATGGAATCCGCTGTGAGCGACCAAGTAATACATGGCTTGCCCCTGACTTAGCCAGAAGCAAGCCATTAACAACTCTTGGGTCACCCTTATACCTGACAAATAACACTCCCACAAGAAAGCCACTAGATACCGCCATGAGTTGGGCACCATCTGGGAAGGAGAAATCCTCCACAGTTCGAGGCACGACTCGATCACAGGATGCAACGGGAATCTCAATCCCGCCTCAAGGGCGTCGGTCGACAGACTGAAGCCATATGAAAAAGTGTCATAAGGACGCTCTCTCGGTTGGGGGACATAGAGTTCGTACTCCGGAGGAATGAAATATTTCTTCCTCACCTTGACCAACCGACGAGTTGTCACGGTCGAGTCTACATTAAAAAAGGACCGCATCGTCGCCAAGGCGTCAGCGGTCCCGGAGTCACCCAAAGCACTGACAATGGGACGACTGACACTGACACAGAATCCCCGGAGGGATGACTTAAAACCCTAGACCTATGGGCCAAAATTTTGATCGATTGGGACTCGGAGTGGGAGGAGGTGGAAGACATCCGACCTGCTCAAGAAATCGTCAGGGTAAAAAAGGGAGGGGATGAAGGTCGACAGTGTTGGCATAGTCGGCGCCAGAGATGACGAAGAAACAACAGCAACAATAGGGAAGAAGTGTGCAGAGTAAGAGAAGACTGCCAAATAATAAGGGAAGGGGGACTAATACCTCACCCCAGTGCCCATTCGTGCTTCACCTTCCCCAAAAAAGTGGGACAGCTCATCATGACGGCTCGCGCTCTGTGCTCGAAGAGTTACCATGCGGGACACGCACGAGTGATTTTAATTAACAAACAAATCTTCCTCAATCCCAAGGAGAATCTCCCCGACCATCAACAAGCAAACTCTCAATCTCACCCCAGGACTTTCAGTCCCGACCATCGATAAGCGAGCTCTCAGCCTCGCCCAAGGGTTTTCAGTCCTGACCATCGGCAAGCGAGCTCTTAGCCTCACCCCAAGACTTTCAGTCCTGACCATCGACAAGCAAGCTCTCAGCCTCGCCCTAGGGCTTTCAGTACCGACCATCGACAAGTGAGCTCTCAGCCTTGCCCTAGGGTTTTCAGTCCCGACCATTAACAAGTGAGCTTTCAGCCTTACCCAAGGGCTTTCAATCCCAACCATCAACAAGCGAGCTCTCAGCCTCGCCCAAGGGCTTTCAGTCCCGACCAACAACAAGCAAGCTCTCAGCCTCGCCCCAGGGCTTTCAATCCCGACCATTAATAAGAACAAGCGAGCTCTCAGCCTCGCCCAAGGGCTTTTATTCCCGACCATCAACAAGCGAGCTCTCAGCCTCGCCCAAGGGCTTTCAGTCCCGACCATCGACAAGTGAGCTCTCAGCGTTACCCCAGGGCTTTCAGTCTCGATCATCAACAAGCGAGCTCTTAGCCTCGCCCAGGGGCTTTCAGTCCTGACCATCGATAAGCGAGCTCTCAGCCTCGCCCTAGGGCTTTCAGTCCTGACCCTTGACAAATGAGATATCAAACTCGTCCGAGGGCTCTCAGACCCAACTACTCATAATACAACCCTCGCTGCCTGAAGGATCGACGGGCCAACCGAGGTGACACAACCTCAAACGCATATAAATCCCTCTGTCATACCAATCCCGTGCCTGAAGGATCCTCCCCCTCGCCTTCTAGAAAGCCTCTGCAGAGCCTTCTCGGGGGCGGGGCGAGGGGGAGGAATGATAGGGATAATAGTGGCCCCCTCCCAAACCAAATGACGTGGCCCAAGGCAAACCGACATAGAAGGACAGGGTCGGATGACCAATTTTCTCGACCCCGTCCTCTGACACACACGAGCGACGTATTACCAACGGGCAGACAAACCTGAGGTCTAGCAGCATCGGACGCCGTGCGATCACCATCAGGTCTCATAAGAACCTGAGAACCACACGACAGTAGAGCAGAAGCAACATGCAACCGGCATCATAAACAACCGCCGATGTTGCCTGCAACATTAAACAGGTTGGCAGAAAAATGCCAGAAGTATAATGAGGTCGAGACTTGACCGGTCGATGACATACAAGTATAAAAGTGGCACCCCAAGGGCCCTAAGATGAGGATAAGATTAGTTTAGATGAGAGTGAGATTTATTAAGATGTGATAGATTTTTTAGTATATAAAAAATTATATTTAATCTTTTAATCAATATAAATAGGTGCTTTTGGATCATTCCAAGGCACTGCGCACTATGGACTGCAGATTGAAAGTACTCATGGTGTCCTCTACTATTCTCTTTCCTGTCTCCTTGAAGTTCTGTAGAAAAGCCAATAGTGGTATCAAAGTCTGGTTCAAAGAAAATAAAAAAGAGTACATCAATCAAAAAGAAGTGAAGACCAATAGATCCAGAAAAAGAAAGAAAAAAAGAGAAGATGACAAGTCTTGAAGTAAGTGTTCCTTATCAACTTTTTCCTATCTTTAAAGGTAATAATTATCAATTTTGGGCTGTTAAGATGAAAACTCTATTTATTTTATATATATTATGAAATTTGGTAGAAGATTATTTTGTTCAGTATGATCTGCAAGATCCTAGTATTACAAAAGATCAAAAAAATCAGATGAAAGAAAATATACAGAAAGATGCAAGAGCCTTTTATATGCTACAACAAGCAATAGATGATTCCTTATTTCCCAGAATCATGATGGCATCAACATCGATAGAAGCTTGGAAGATACTAAAAAATATGTTTGGAGACACATAGAAGGTAAAAACTTCAAAACTTCAAATTCTTCGTCGTGAATTTGAAACTCTTATGATGAAAGATTCTGAATCTATATCTGATTTTTTTTAAAAGTTTCTTCTCTTATAAATCAAATAAGATTTTATGGTGAAAATCTAAAAGATAAAACTATAGTAGTTTATCTCCAAAATTTGATATGATCTATACTACTATAAAAGAAACTAAAGATACAAGTACATTGTCTATTGATGAATTAATGAGCTCTCTTTTAGTTCATGAACAAAAAGTGAATAGATCTTCATATGAGGTTTCAGAACATGCTCTTCAAATGAAGATAGATAAAAAAAAGGTACAGAAGAAAAATTCAGAAATCAATTTTCAAGGGAGAGATCAAAATGGCAGAAATTAGGATCGTTCAATTGAAGGTCAGGGGAAAACCAACAAAGGTAACAAAGAAACCCATCGATATTTTTGTTACAAAAAAATTGGACATAGAAAAAGATTGCTGGTACAAAAATAAAAATCCAAATGTTCCTCTTTGTTCTTACTACAAAAAATATAGTCATCTTGAAAAAGATTATTGGAATAAAAATCAAACTAACTATTATGAGGAAAGTAATGATGACAAAAAAGATGAAGGTAATATTCTTCTATTACATCTGATGAAGAATATTCTAGATTTGTTTGGTTTTTGGATAGTGGATGCAATAATCGTATGACAGGGGATAAAAGTCTATTCCAGAGGCTTGATGATTCAGTCAGATCTACTATACAGATGGGCATTGACAATAAAGTTCAAGTGAAAGGAAAAGGAACAGTTACTGTGAAGACCAAATCCAGTAAAAAAGTTATTGATGATGTGTTGTTTATTCCTGATTTGAAACAAAATCTCATTAGTATAAGATAACTGTTGAGAAACCTCAGTAGGAGTATCACATGCATAGCAGAAATCAAAACAAAAATTGATTTTCCACGCAGATCAAATCGTCATGTAAAAGATTAGGGTCACGAGAAAACCGTAAAAATAAAAAAACCACGATACGTGAGAGATTGATTTTACCTAGGGAGATCGTATATCCTTGTATTCCAGATCCGGATGGAGAAGATGAAGGAGGTTAAGCGTCCTCCTCTCTAGCGGTATCCACATGATGGATCTCTGCTGTGAAACTCCTCTAATCTGATCTCACAACTCTTGCGCAGAGGGAGGGAGGAGAATATGAGGTGGTGGCTAAAGTTACAGTCTATCAACCATGAGTCTCCCCTCCTATTAATAGAGAGCCACCAAAAATCTAGGGCTTCTGCCTTATTGGGTATTGGATCTCCATCCAATTACCTACTAACATTATATTATTGGATCTTTATCAAATAATCTCCTTAGGCATCTAATTGGACCTTAATCAAGGAGTCCATCAGCATAGGGTTTCATCTAATGAGAATAGGGGCTAATTGGATCTCCATCCAATCCTCCATTCGCTGAATCATCCACCATATGTGTGTGACACTCTAGGCCCGATACCGAGCTGGCCGTGAGTCATTCCCATCAGAACTCCTTCTAATATAGTGAATTATTATCTCTATAATAGTTCACTCGACTCATAGACTATGGACGTACTAGGCCACTACGCCATAATCCCTAGACGGTACAGGGGAGATCGAATCCATCCGACCTGTCTGTCCATAGTTACCATATATCTATAATCTCTCATCCAACTAATATTTCAGAGATCGTATATTAGACATTGTACTGTCAGGTCACACACGGAATCCGTCATAGTCTCGCTCTAATCAGATTCTCCCAGAGAAGTCTCTAATCGGATTCTCCCGGAGAAGTCTTTCTCTCTCAATCTGAATAACCCTGGCCAGGTATTTGTTTGAGCAAACACATATGAGATATTCCTCTCATGATATCGAGAGTGGATGATCCTCTATTGACACTCAATTGCCTTCGTAAGGTTGGGTACCAATCCCGATAACTAGTTGTACCAGATCTGAAACTTTTCAAACCTGTAAGTCTAGCGTCAAAGAAAGGAGTACTCATACAAGACACCTTTGGTGTCTTAAGTCTAAGGACCTTCCTTTGCTGCTTCTGCTGTAGCAATGCATTCCGCCTTTGTGGTCGAGTCAGTAGTAGTATCTTGCTTGGAACTCTTCTAGCTTACTGCTCCGCTATTTAGGGTGAAAATATACCCTGAATTTGACTTGCTATCATCAATGTCAGACTGAAAACTCGAGTTCGTGTAGCCCTCAACTTGGAGGCTACCTCCTCCATATACCAGTAAAAGATCCTTAGTCCTTTTCAAGGACTTAAGGATACACTTTACTACCTTCTAGTGTTTTAAACCTGGATATTCTTGATACCTGCTCGTGACGCTCGGAGCATGTGCTATATCAGGCCTGGTACATAGCATCGCATACATGATAGACCCTATCACTGAGGCATAAGGTATCTTATCCATGTCTGCCCTTTCTTCAGGAGTCTTTGGGGATATACTCTTAGAAAGTGATATTCCATGTCTCATCAGTATGAGACCTCTCTTAGAATTCTCCATGCCAAACCTTTTAACAATGGAGTCTATGTACCTGGACTGGGATAAGCCAAGCATCCTTTTGGATCTATCTCTATAGATCCAGATCCCCAAAATATAGGATGATTCCCCTAAGTCTTTTATGGAGAAGTTTCTGAATAGCCAAGTCTCTACTGTGGAGAGCATTCCTACATCATTCCCAATGATTAGGGTGTCATCCATATATAGCACTAAGAAGGTGATAGCGCTCCCACTTACCTTCTTGTACACACAAGGCTCATCTTCGTTCTTAATGAAGTCATAAGATCTGATCACCTCATCAAATCTTATGTTCCAACTTTGGGAAGCTTAGTTTAATCCATAAATGGATCTAAGCAACATGCACACTTTATCTGGACTCTCTTTGGATACGAATCCCTCTAGTTATATCATATACACCTCCTCATCGAGGTTGCCATTGAGGAATACCATTTTGACATCCATCTGCCAGATCTTATAGTCATAATGTGCTGCAATGGCCAAAATAATTCTAATGGACTTAAGCATGGCTACAGGTGAAAAGGTTTCGTCATAGTCAACTCCTTGTCTTTGACGATATCCTTTAGCTTCCAGCCTTGCTTTATATGTCTCTACCTTTCCATCCACTTCGATCTTTTTCTTGAAGATCCATTTGCAACCGATGGGTACAATACCCTCAGGTGCAACCATAAGGTTCCAAACCTTGTTAGAGTACATGGAATGTATATCAGAGTTCATGACTTTTTGCCACTTCCTAGAGTCTATACTCATAATAGCCTCCTTGTAGGTCTAAGGATCAACATTCTTAGAGTCATCTCTACTGATATGTCCCACATATCTTTCAGGAGGGTGATATACTCTACTAGACCTACGCAAAGTTGGAACTTGTGTGTTAGGTATCTGAACAGACTCGGGCTCTGGAATGGTGCTTGAGCTAGGTTCTCCAACCTCGCTCAACTCTATCTTGCTCTCACTGTTTCCACCAAGAATGTGTTCCTTCTCAAGGAACACAACTCTCTTAGCAACAAAGACCTTTCGGTCCTCAGGGTGATGGAAATAATACCCACAAGTTTCCTTTGGGTATCCCACCAATGTGCACCATTCTGTCCTTGATTCTAACTTATCGAGGTTGTGTCTTCTAACATGGGTAGGATAGCCCCAAATCTTAATAATATTAAGATAAGACTTCTTTCCTTTCCATATCTTATATGGCGTAGATACTACCAACTTTGATGGAACTCTGTTCAGAAGGTAAGCTGCGGTCTCTAGGGCGTACCCCCAGAATGAGATGGGTAGGTCAGCGAAACTCATCATGAATCGTACCATGTATAACAGTGTGCGATTCCTCCTTTCTAATACACCATTGAGCTGAGGTGTATAAGGAGATGTCTACTGAGATAGAATCTCATTATTCCTGAGGAAATGGGTGAACTCCGTACTCAAGTACTCTCCTCCTCGATCTGATCGAAAAGTCTTAATACTCTTTCCAATTTGATTTTCTACCTCATTCTTATATTCTTTGAATTTCTCAAAGGCCTCAGATTTATACTTCATTAAGTACACGTGTCCATACCTAGAGAAATAATAAGTGAATGTAATGAAGTATGAGTAACCATCTATAACCTGAGTCGCCATGGGACCACATACATCACTATGTATGAGTTCCAATAACTCGGTGGCTTTCTCTCCATTTCCACTAAAAGGAGAGTTGGTCATCTTCCCACGAAGGTAAGGTTCACAAGTTGCATATGACTCATAGTCAAATGGATCTAAGTATCCATCTTTCAGTAACTTTTGAATCCTTCCCTCATGTATATGACCTAGCCTACAATGCCATAGGTATGTATTATTTACCTCATCTCATTTTCTCTTAGACATATTTATATTCATGATATGTGGAGAAGTGTCTAACACATATAAGCCATTTATAAGGGTCCCTCTAGTGATGATCTCATCATCCATAATTATGGAACAACTATTATTCTCAAAAACTAATTTATATCCACTAATTGTCAAACAAGAAATAGATATAATATTTTGTAATAATAGAGGAAACAAAATAGTATGCATCTAATGCAATAATAGCTCCACCAGGCAAATATAGGGTGACCTCTCCAACAGCAACTGCAACAACTATTGCTCCATTGCCCATCTTGAGGTCCATCTCGCCTCTGGCCAATCTCCTAGGTTTGGCCAGAACCTACAACGAATTACAGATATGATAAACACTCCCGGTATCCAATACCCATGTGTTATCATGAAAATCTGACAAGTGAAGACTGATCATGAATATACCTGAAGCTTCTCCAAGCTTCTGTCCCGCCTTCTCTGCAAGGTAGTCCTTATAGTTCCTTTTCCAATGCACGTCTTGGTCGCAGTGGAAGCACTATCCTTTATCCTTTGCCGGGTCTTTCTTGGCAACCTTTGCCTTATCTGATCTTCCTTTGCCCTTGCCCTTCGTAAGGGTCTTACTAGTCTTCCTTTTCCTATTGGTCTCACCAATATAGAGAACTTACTTCTCTTTCTTGATGATACTCTCAACTTCCCTCAACAGATAGAGGAGCTTAGGTAGAGTCACCTCAAACTTGTTCATATTAAAGTTAATAATGAAATGTGAAAAGGAATCTGGTAGGGACTGAAGTATAAGATCAACATACAGGTTATCCTTTAGGACTATCTTTATACTTCACAAAGCGAGTGATCTCATCCTCGCTTGTCCTTTCCTCCGACGTGGGCATAATCGTATTAAGGACATATATGATTTTCTCTTTTATGAGAATAATTTTTAAATTATGGAGCCTTTGGACCAATGAGACGGTTGGCATCAAGTATGCCACATAAGGGTTTTGCAAGCAATAAACAAGATATAGCGTAAATAAATAACATGCAGACTTAGTAGAAAATACTAATTAAGATATGGACTTCTAGCTTAATATACTCCCACTATTTTCCTAGCGAATCATGCGACACCCTCGACACGTGAGACGAAAGTCTCCGGTAGACTTCTATTGGGGATCGGGATCCAATTGTCGTATTAGTACAACCTTGAGGGACTCGACCAATTACACTAAGCCCAAAAGGTAGGCAACTCTTGCCAATCACAACTCCTTATAATTCCCGTAATGTTTGGCCTCTAAATCATCATAGTCTCGAGGGACTCGACCAACTATAATGTTCAGTTAAGTCATCACCATCGTTATAAGATGAGTCTGATTCAATTATATGCCCTCGAGGGACTCGACCTAGCATACCATATCCTCAGGTCATCGGTGACATCTCTATGTTGTACGCAAGAACTCGATCACGTAGATAGTTGAGCCTCAAGGGACTCGACCAACTCAACCTATGTCGTGATTCAATTTCTTCCTATGACGATGGAAGGTCATGTGGGTCAATTTTATTGCCTCATGCTTACTAACTTAATATTATCATAGGAGGGGTTTTTGTTTCGTATCGGTCTCCTAATATGTCGTATCATACACATACATATTTAATATATATCTACATCACATGCAAATATATATACACATATATCTGGTAGGTGTATAACATATCATATATGCAAGCCACACCAGACGATCATGACTCGTCACCTAATATGATTAAGCCTGAGCCAATGGGCCTAATAACTCACAATAGGATTTATGTGCCATCGGCGCATCTTCATGCCCTGTAATTGTTGATCTCGTCATCATCAATTCCGTCGGATCGTCGAATCACCATACGACGTGATCTCCCGCCACGACATCTTGGGTCCCGCTGTCACCTCCACGCTCCCACCACGCCTCTCCATGTAATTACAAATAATCACAAGCACGTAGGCCCGACAATAAACGAGATAAACGGAGGCTCGCAGGCCCCAATAATATAATAATTATAATTATACACATCACAACACATGGCTCATGATCATCCATCCACATCATACATCACATGTACATCACATCATATGTAGGATTACTAGATATATAAAATAATTAATTAAACTATTTAATTAATTATTTTTCTAAAAATCATGACATGCTCAAAATTTTCAGAACTGTCAAGGACATTTTCATAATTCTGGATCAGAGTACAGTCCTCGAAATTTCCAGAATTGTTGAGAGCATTTGAGAATTCTATATAGTATGACAGAATTATAATTTCTCAAATTCTAAGGGGCATAATCATCTTTTTTTCAAAAAGATGACATAGCCCTCTTTGCCTTTACTACGCTACCGTGGCCGCCGTCCCTATGCGGGTGGTGGCTACCTTGCCTGTTGGCAGTCGCTCTGCCAAGGGGCGGCCGCCCGTGCAGCTGGCTCCGCTCTTGTGGGCGGCACCTCCATGGGCACCGCCCCTTTGCGGACTGGCCGCAGGCGGGCGCAACCCTTGCTGGCAGCACGCGCAGCCCTTGCGGGTGACGCTTCTGACCACAGGTGCCGCCTCGACAGGCGACCGCCTGTAGGCCGCTGGCAACTGTCACCCCTTACGGGTGCTGCCGGCCTCCCTTGCGGGTTGGCCGCCCCTGCAGTGGGCCTGGCCATGTCCAGCCACCCTTGCAGGGGGCCTAGCTATGGCCAGCCACCCCTTTCCTCGTTGTGTTTGCTGTAAAAACACAACAATAACACGTAGAACGATTCTTTGCTATTCAATCTCATCACATGCAGTTTAAAACTAATCTTTCACATGAAAACCTTGGCTCTAATACAACTGTTGGGAAACCTTAGTGGGAGCATCATATACGCAGCGGAAATCAAAACAAAAACTAGTTTCTCATGCAGATCAAATCATCGTGCAAAAGATTGGGGTAGCGAGAAAAACTGTAAAAATAAAAAGTCACGATATGTGAGAGATTGATTTTACTTAGGGAGATCGTATATCCCTGTATTCCAGATCCGGATGGAGAAGATGAAGGAGGTCAAACGTTATCCTCTCTAGCGGTATCCACACGATGGATCTCTACGACGAAACTCTTCCAATCTGATCTCGTAACTCTTGCGTAGAGGGAGGGAGGAGAATAAGAAGTGGTGGCTAAATCTGTAGCCTATCAACCATGAGTCTTCCCTCCTATTTATAGAGAGCCACCAAAAATCCCAGGGCTTCTGCCTTAGTGGGTATTGGATCTCCATCCAATTACCTACTAACCGTGCATTATTGGATCTCTATCTAATAATCTCCTGAGGCATTTAATTGGGCCTTAATCAAGGAGCTCATCAGCATAGGGTCTCATCTAATGAGAATAAAGGCTAATTGGATCTCCATCCAATCGTCTGTTCGCTGAAGCATCCACCATATGTGTGTGACCCTCTAGGCCCGATACCGAGTTGGCTGTGAGTCATTCCCATCAGTACTCCTTCTAATATAGTGAATTATTATCTCCATAATAATTCATTCGACTCATCGACTATGGACGTACTAGGCCACTACACCATAGTCCCCAAACGGTACAAGAGAGATCAAATCTATCGGACCTGTCTGTCCACAGTTACCGTGTATCTATAATCTCTCATCCAACTAATATCTCAAAGACCGTATATTATTCATGATACTGTCAGGTCACATACGGAATCCGTCATAGTATCGCTCTAATCGAATTCTCCCAGAGAACTCTTTCTCTCTCAATTCGAATGACCCTGACCAGGGATTTGTCTAAGCAAGCACATATGAGATATTTCTCTCATGATACCAAGAGTGAATGATCCTCTATTGACACTCAATTGCCTTCGTAAGGTTGGCTACCAATCCCGATAACCAGTTGTACCAAATCTAGAACTTTCCAAACCTGTAAGTCTGGCGTCAAAGAAATGAGTACTCATACAAGGCATTCTTGGTGTCTCAAGTCTAAGGACCAGATACATAACTGGGACTATGTAATCACTGTCTGAGATTAGGTATCATTAACCATACAACATTTTATAAGCGGATCAATCAGTGAACTCATTCTCCAATGAGCACCTATACTATATCCTTAGTGTCTCCACACTAGTAGCTATGAGACCAGTTGCTTCATCATATGGACGAGTATATAGTACACCAGTCTGTCCGATTATCTCGATGTCCCTCTCGAGTAACCTATAATCGGGATTATTTAGGATCAGTGTTTAAAGGTGAATCGATCTCATTATCGTGATCTTATCATGATCTGATTCCCATTGCACAGAACCAAGGACATCATAGTATATATGCTACAGATAATATAATGTGAGAATATGCCAATATTAATTATAAGCAAAAAGATCACACAGCGTGTCACACGTACCATCACTCATATGATTGGCTTGCAGGGCACTTGTAACCAGTAATAACTAATGAGAAAAATGCCTGATTTATGATAAAAAATTAAAAAATTGATAGCAACTGCAAGGATTCCTTTATTTTTTTTCTTCAGATTTTGCTACTCCCCTAAATCAACATTATGACAAAAAATTATGATTATCTAAATTTATGTGGATCTATACAAACTATCTCAAATGGTGCAGGTCATGATAATTTGGAAACTATAGTTGATAAAACATATCCATAGGAAAAGGATGAGATCTTAAACTCCAAAGACAACAATGAAGGTACATATACAAGGATGATAGAAGTTTATGATGATGTAAAGAAAGCTAAGAGAAAGAAAAGAAAGATGAAGTCTTCGCATCCAATGAGATTTGATCCTACAAATACAAAGGCTCCATTAGAGATGTATGTCAAAGGTGAAAAGGTCAAGTTATAGACCTAAATAGAAGCATAAGACAACTGCTGCAACACCGAAGATCAGCTTGCCACCATCTTCATAAAATTTTAGCGAAAAAATATTTCTCTGAAAATAATTTTAAATTATAACTACTTGAATTAAGAGGGTGTGTTGAAAATAATTCAAGTAGTTAAGATTAATTTAAATAATTAGGATTAGATAAAGGTTTAAATCTAAATCTAGTTTAGATGAGGATGAGATTTATTAAGATGTGATATATTTTCAATATTTTTAAAAAAATATGTATTATATATTTTAATCAATATAAATAGGTGTTCTTGGATTATTCCAAGGTACCGCGCATTGTAGATTGTAAATTGAAAGTACTATTAGTGTCCTCTACTATTTTCTTTCTCTTCTCTATGAAGTTCTATAGAAAAGCCAATAGTGAGTTTGTTCATTGGGAAGCGTACCTCTTTACTTTATCATCACCAGATTGGATCTTAAAGAGGAACGTTGATGACCATACGAAGATGGAGGTGATGCACTCTAGTGCTAGGGGGTCATTAAACATGTGGAGCGTGCATGCCCGAAATGGGTCAAGCGTTCTTCACCTATCATTTGTAAGTCATGAGGCGACAAAGGCAATAATAGTTAATGCATATAATTTAACAAAGATAAGTTTCTTTGAAATTTTAATGTGGTAGATTTTAACAAGTGCCCACAAAAGCTCAATTGTAATAACAAAGTTCAGGTTACGATTGAGATGTTTGACATATTGCATGTTGAATCTCAGATTTTAATGATGAAATTAATTATTCTAACATATGTTGTTAGAGTTGATTGACGCATGATTAATTACGATAAAAAGATTATTACAATCAAGATTGGCCAAGGTCAAGTCCATGCATCAGGCCAGGGTTCGGACGATGCGGTTGGAAACTCAATAGGAGTACGTTGGGAGCTCACCGAGGGTATTGAGAGCTTGCTAGGATGGCTCAAGGGAGTTCGCTAGAAGAAGACCGAGACTCGCCAAAAGATTGTCAGGGAAAGCCGAAAAGCTTGTCGGGAGTTGGGATGGTCTTGTAATGGATGTATTGACTATTATGATTGTATTTAATTAAGTCATTTTTTGCATCGTGCAGGTTTAACCATGATGGGATGAGTTACATATCAGATATGAACCCAGGATCAAGCTTAGGCATAGGGCCAAGGATTGGACGATGCAGTGGGAGCTCGCCGGGTGTTCGCTAGGACTTCGTTGAAGGTATCGGGAAGATCGCTAGGAACACGCCAGTAGATCGCCGGAGGAAGACCGTGAGACTCGCCACTAGAGAAGCCAGAGGTTGCTGGTTTGTGGGAGTAAGGTCATTAAACTTGGTGGTCATTTATTTATTATAATTTGAAATCATAGAATAATATTGAGTCTTAAATGAGTGTGATTTGGATATAATCCAAATCAACTCAAAGATGCAACCGGGTCCACTATGAGGTTTGATTGAGCTCAATTGGTTGACTAAAGAGTTAGTCAACATCATGTTCAAGCCAAAATTCGAAAAATGGAGGGAGCCACTTTTGCGGAGATTCCGGTGGGTAAACCACCAGGGTTGGCGGGTAAACCGCCCATACCATGGAAATAGGGCGACGACCAATAGCTATCGATGAGTAAACTACCCAGGGTTGGCGGGTAAACCACCCATACCTTGGAAACCGGGCGGTTGAACCGCCCAGACAAGAGGGTAAACTGCTTGTACCTGGTTTTCGGGTGACTGACGGTGGGTAAACCGCCCAGGTCGGTGGGTAAACTGTTCGTACCCAGATTTTTCGGGTGTGTTTGATATTTAGATCCAAAAATCTGAAGCCACTTGGGGTCTGTAAATGCCCCAAGTTTTCTTATATTCCAAATAATAATTTGGGGATAATTCAGTGAAAAATTTGTGTGGATTGTAAGAAAAAGGAAAGGGGTAAGGGAGTGATCAAAGAGTTATAAATTTTGTCTTGTAAGCTCAAGTGTAAGGGTTTGGTCTTCACCCAAAGAAGATCGATAGTGGACGCCGGTGTGCCTCAAGAAGGAGGACTCGGGAGTGGACGTAGGCTGTTGGTGCCGACCACTATAAACTTGTGAGTTCTTTTCTTACTTTCATTGCTTACAAATTTTGTATTGACGCTTTCGATTGAATTCACTCTTTGAAATTAAAGTGTTCGCATTAAGCACTTCCCTTTAATGTTGTTAATCTTTCGGGTTTGCTTATTAACTTAGCAATTTTCTCACTTGTTTTACTTGACGAAAAGCTTCGGATTTCCTATCTTGCTTTAAGCGAAAAGCTTTGTTTAAAACAAAAAACTTACACTTGCACTAATTCACCCCCCACCCCCCATCTCTTAGTGCTAATTGATACTAACAATTGGTATCAGAGTCACATTTTTCTCATTTGGTTTAACACCCAAGAGAATGGCTCTTTTGGCTTTCAAGATGGTTTTTTTATCGTTCGTCCTCTCATATTCAATAGGACGGACTACACTTATTAGAAAACTCATATTAGAGTTTTCTTGCTTTCTTTTGACATTGATTTATGTACTATTATCGAAAACGGATTCGAAAAGTCTTTTCTTCCAATGAACTATTAGAATGATTTGAAGAAGAAGACTTTCTCTTTAAATACTAAGGCTATGAATGCCTTATTTTATGCCTTAGATAAAAATAAATTTGATCGAGTTTTTCATTATGATTCGGCTTTTGATATATGGCATGCATTAGAAATGATACATGAAAGCACAACTAAATCAAGTAAATCATTAAATGAAATAATCTATAAAAATAAACTTGAAGAACACATTCCAAAGAATAGGAAGGATTGTGAACTAAGAATGACATATGACTTCTCAAGTAAAATCTCGAGTGATGAGAACCTTGGACATGAACTTTTGACAAATGAACCAAAAAAATTAATGAACTTGAACTTTAAAAATAATCTAAAGATTGACAAAACCTCTTGTTATGAACGCAAGAAGCCGAGGAGTCCAAAGATCAAATGTTCAACCAAGAAGTGGAGAACCTTGCTCTTATAGCCATCAACGGTGAGGTTAGTAATTCATTAAGTAATCCTTTTTTGAATTATTAAATATGTTTCATGATTTGTTTAATGAATTTAGAAAACTTAGTAAATCCTTTAATTTACTTAAACATGAACATGATTTGTTAGTTGGTAAAGTTGATGAAATGCATGAGTTGTTATTATTACATAATCCTAGTTCTAAATGTGAAATGCTAGACAATGTTAAAGAAGAAAATATCATGCTTAAGACAATGTTAGAAAATTTTGAAATTATAAATAAATCATTGAATATGATCCTTACCAATAAGGGTCATATTAATAGAAGAAATAATATAGGCTTTGTTGATAACATTCAACAAAAGCCAACCATGTTTGTGAAAAGATGTACATTAAATTTACCACCGAAAAATAAATATAATTTTTGTGGTCGATTAAGGCATAAAACATACAAATGTTCATTTAAAAATTATAGTCCACATAAATTAATTTGGGTTCCTAAAGAAACCATAAACAACCTTAAGTCATTAGAGAAAAATGAAAATAACATATTATGAAGGACCCAAACTCAAACGGGTACCTAAATCAAAACCTCTCATAATATAAAGTTGCATCCTAACAATGTTAGGAGCACTAAGTTATGTTTTGAAAGTAGATGCTCAAGACACATGACTTGAGATCTAATATTCTTTCAAAGCTCACTAGCCTAAGTAATAATAAGAAAATTATTAAAATTAAAATTATTGACAATGAATCTTTTGATGGTTCATCATTATACAATTAATATTGATGATTCATAACTAGAGCATACAAGTATAAAAATGAACTAGAACCAAAGAACCTTATTTATTGAAAAATATGTTAAAATTTTTTATGAATAAGATTTTGATGATGATTGAATAATATGTTCAAAATCATTAGCTTGGATGTTGGTTTAAATGTAAAGATTATTATTAAATGGTTCAAATATTGACAAAGTCTATGAAATGATTTATTTAAATATTACATTGATTGAAATGCTATAATTGAATGATTATGTTGAATGATAAAATTTTAGCATAGAACAATATAGAAAAGGGAGAGAAAATTCATGCTTCATTGTCTAGTATTTTTATAAATTAAAAATATATTTAATGAGAATGAAATGAGTATGGTAACTTACTACACTAAGTCTAAAAATTATTAAAATTAAAATAAATCAAAGTTTTTATTTGAAAATATTTTATTGCAATGATTTTGATGAAATTTTTTTTTGACTTTAAAATGACATTGCATTCTTGAAATAAATTTCAAAAGAAGGACAATTATTCTTGAAAGAATTTTTATTCTATTAGTCCTTCAACAAGAGACAAAATAATACTATTATTATTGAATCTCTTAAACTACAAAAATGGATTAGAGAACTTTAGCTATTGAAAAACAATCTATGATGCCTTCATTGAATTTTTCAAAAAGCGATTTTTGATGATGATTTTAGATAAGTTTTCAAATGATTTTGATTTAAAAAGAGATTGATAAATCTATCCAACATTATTGATATTTTATAATGATCTTGACAACTTGAAAAATTGCAACTTGAAATCTTTACATAAATCAAGTTCGTTTGGAGAAGTTTATAAATGAATCATAAGTTTATATTTTTGAAACAATAACATGAATCTAAACAATAATCTTGATGATTTGAGATCACATATATAAGTTGAGATCCAATATTTCCATATCTTATTTTACAAAATCACACTTGTAACTTGACAATTTTCATGTATTAAGATTTTGCTTACAAAATTGATCTCCTAAAATTTTTATTATTTAAGAGGAGATTTATTAAATTAAATCATGTCTTTAATATTCATGAATGTCTTTTGATATTAATATCTTTCTTGATATGATTTATTTTAAAACTCATAAATGATATAACTTATTACCAAAATTAGGATTTCTTAAATTTATGATAAGTTAAAAATTGAAAGAGATTTGTATTATCATAAATATTTCTTTAATTTCTTGACTTGACTTTTATGTTATGGGAATCATGTTATTGATCTCTATGATTTTCTCTTTTTAATAAAAAGAAGATTTATGATCTTAATAATTATAATTAGTATTTTCAAGATCATTCTTCTTTTTTATTAAAAAGATTTATCTTGGATTGAGATTATCCCCTAAGACTCATTTTTATTATTTACAAAAAAGGAGAAAGAAAATTATTAAACAAAATCATGTCTTTTGATATTCAAAAATTTGATTTTATGACATAATCTTCTTATACTTTTTGGCAATTTGAATATGGATGAAAAGAAATTATACCATCATATTTCATAACAATGACCAAAAAGGAAAAATAAAATTACCAATATGATTAGAAAAAAATTGGATATAATAACTTTAAATTAGGAACAAGTGCTTAGAAGAAAATCAGAACTTTCTAAATGCATGCAAAATATTGGATTTACAATTTGAGCTTAATCTACTATCATATTTTCTTTTGGAATTTATGATGATTATTATCAAAATCTACATGAGATATGATTTGCTTGATTTACTACATTGCTTGAAATTTGTATAAGATAAATTAAATTGCATGTGTAGCTCTTGATTTTTTCTTGGATTTCGAAATCTACATCTATAAAATTTACATCTATAAAATTGAGTATTTTTGTGATGTTTTCACTTCTCTACCTTAATTCTACCTTCTTATTCGTACAAAGTAGAGAAAGGATTTCCTTGAAAGTGATTTTGATGATTTTAAGAGATCAATAAGACTATCAAGATTATTTTGAATCTCTTGAAAGTGATTTTGATGATTTTGAAATTGAATGAGTTCTTTACCTATATCGTGATTTTGATTTCTTGAAATTATAACTTGAAATCTTTTATGAATCAAAATCTTTTGTTATGTGTTCTCGTATTATTTAAAAGGAGATTTTTATACAAATCATGAACTTGACAACTTGATATTTCTTATGAATGAACCAAGAGATTTTATTTGTTTATCTTATGATTTGTCTCTTAACAGTCACAATTTGTCTTCATGAATTATACATCTCATCATTATGTTAATTTTTCTTGATATATTTCATGTGATGATTTGAAAAATAATGTAATGGGAAAAATTTTGCACTATTGTAACCATCCTTTCTTTTTGACAATGACAAAGGGGGAGCAAAACTTGTTAGCTTGCATGATGTAAAATTGCTAGCTTGAACATTGCAAAGGAAGCAAAAATTTGCTAGCTTGCACTTCTTAAAAGAGAAGAAAGAACTCACTAGCTTGCATGTTCTAAAGTGATAAAAAACTTGCTAATTGCACTTCTCCTTTTTGTTGATGACAAAGAGGGAGAAGATATGATGATGTGAAATAATGTATGATGATCATGCATGTAATGATAATTTTGAAAATCTACATAAAGATAATGATTTATTATTGTTCGGATTTATTTGCTACATTTTTTTGAAATTTACATGAGAAAGATTTGTTGAGCTCATATTAGAAATTTTATATATACAAGATTGAGATTGAGACCTAGAAACGCTAAATCATGAAAATATATAAATTGCTAATATAGATTTCATGAAATGAAACTTTTTATAATAACATTTTTGAAAACTTTCTCTATGATTTTATCTTATTGTTTTTAAAAAAAATGGAGAAAAATTGCTTGAAGATGTGCCACAAATTTACAAGAGATAATTTTTTATATCAAGAGATGACTTTTGCTATATTTGAAATACATAAGTAGTCTTTAAATCTCTTGAACTTTTGAGCTCATCTTACTATTTATTACTTTTAAAATTTATTAAGAGCTTTTGTCCAACAGCACCTCTCTTATTTCTCTCCTTATTAATCATAAAGAGGAAAAAAAATTATAATGCATATACTAAGGGGGAGTAATATCATCATGTGCTTTGAAATTATTAGTTATATATTTCACATTTTTGTTGATGACAAAGGGAGAGAAATATACATTGATGACATATGATATTAATTGATGAATAAATTAATGACACATGATATTGTTGAAATATATGGATAACTTGATATGGATATGGATTAATATATCTTGAATATGGATATGAGTGCATGATTCTTTTTACTCATGATTTGATGATGATACAAATTTGTGTTGAAATTTGCATTGAATGTTGATTGATTGAATTTAAGAGTATATGTTTCTCTTAAATTTAAGAGGCATGGATTTAGGGGGAGTTAGGATTAACTCCTGTCATCAATTGATTGTCATCATAAAAAAGGGGGAGATTATTGAATCTCATATTTTGATAATGAAATCAATTGATATAACATATGTTGTTATGGTTGATTGATGTATGATTAATTACAACAGAAAGATTATTACAATCATGATTGGCCAAGGTCAAGTTCATGCATCGGGCCGATGTTCGAATGATACGGTTGGGAACTCGCCATGAGTGCATCGGGAGCTCGTCCAGGGTATCGGGAACTTGCCAGGATGGCGTAAGAGAGTTCACCAGAAGAAGACCGAAACTCGTTGGAAGATTGTCGGGGGTTGCGAAAAACTTGTCGGGAGTTGGGATAGTCTTGTAATGGATGTATTGGCCATTATGATTATATTTAATTAAGTCATATTTAGCATCGTATAGGTTTAACCATGACGGGATGAGTTACAGATTAGACATGAACCCAGAATCAAGCTCAGGCATCGGACCATGGATTGGACGATGCGGTGGGAACTCGCCAGACGTTCGCTAGGACTTCACCAAAGGTATTGGGAAGATCGCTAGAAACACGGCGGGAGATTGCCGGAAGACTGTGAGACTCGTCGTTGGGGAAGTTGGAGGTTGCCGGTGTACGAGAGTAAGGTCATTAAGCTTGGTGGTCATGTTTTGATTGTAATTTTATGTCATAGGTTAAGATTGAGTCTTAAATGAGTGTGATTTGGATGGAATCCAAATCAACTCAAAGATGCAACCGGGTCCACTATGGGGTTTGATTAAGCTCAAGTTGAGCTTAATTGGTTGACCAAAGAGTTGGTCAACATCAGGTTCAAGTTGGAATTCGAAAAGTGGAGGAAACCACTTTTGTGGAGATTCCGACTGGTAAACGGTCGGTGAGCGATGGTTGGACAACCTGTACCCTGGAAATAGGACGGTGGCCAACAGCTACCGGTGAGTAAACCGCCCGTGCCCTGGAAACCGAGCAGCTGAATCACCCAGGTCGACGGGTAAACAACCTGTACCTAGATTTTTTTGGATGAGCTTGATTTTTGGCTCCAAAAAACTGAAGCCACTTGGGGTCTATAAATACCCCAAGTTTTCTTGCATTCCAAATAACAATTTAGGGGAAAAATTCTGTAAAAAACTTATGTGGATTGTAAGAAAAAGGAAAGAGGTAAGGGAGTGATCAAAGAGTTGTAAATCTTGTCTCCCTTATAAGCTCAAGTCTAAGGGTTTGGTTTTCACCCAAAGAAGATCGGCAATGGATGCCGGTGTACCTCAAGAAGGAGGACTCGGGAGTGGATGTAAGCCATTGGTGCTGAACTACTATAAAACTTGTGAGTTCTTTCCTTGCTTTCATTTCTTACGAATTTTGTATTGATGCTTCCAATTGAATTCACTCTTTGAAAGTAAAGTTTTCATATCAAGCACTTCCCTTTAACGTTGCTAATCTTTCAGGTTTGCTTATTAACTTAGCAATTTTCTCACTTGTTTTACTTAAACGAAAAACTTCAAATTTCCTATCTTGCTTTAAATGAAAAGCTTTTGTTTAAAATGAAAAACTTACACTTGCACTAATTCACCATCCTCCCCCCACCCTCTTAGTGCCATTGATCCTAACATTACATACCATCCCCATTGAAAAGAATCCTCTACGGCATGAATTCAAAGTTTCAAATTTTAGATAGTAATAGTATTTAATGCTGATGGTAGATTTGAGATTATGGATTAGTCTAACTTGATTTAGACTCGATTTGCATAAGGGGTTTTGCTCTCATCCAAGGAACCTAACCTAAGATTGCTCTAGATGGAGCCAACTTGTACCAAGACTAATGTTGGATGAGTTTCTACCACCTGACACCGTTTCTCCGCCAGCCTAGACGGTATCACCACCTGACACAGTTTTGAAGATTGTGTCTTCGAAGATCGTGTCTTATCTATCTTTGGGTTACTTAAATAAGATTTTTAATAAGTTCAAATCAGCTCCAATTAAGGCCTAATAATATCTTAATTGAGTTAGTAAAATCAACTCTCATTATGATGCTAACTATGACACTTAAGGCAAATAATTACAACACACAATCTTTGTTGTCCGACCATCAATTGATCTCGGCGAACTCTCGTTAACTCCTGGCATCCTTCTGGTGAACCCCCGGCGAGCTCTCAATCTCCTTCGGCGAACTCCCGACGAACTTCCCAACAAACCTCTAGAGAACACTTGGCGAGCTCTCGATAACATCGTCTGAATCTCGGCCAACTTATGGTGAACTTTTAGCGAGCTCCGAACCACATTATCAGAACCCCAATCGACCTCTGGCGAACTCTCGACTAGCTCCCGACCACATCGTTTGAACCCCGACCGACTCTCGACGAGCTCCTGACCACATCATTCGAACCCCGACCAACTCTCGGTGAGCTCCCGAACTTGACTCCGGCCCAATGACAGATTCTTCCATAATTGTTTTATCTTTTCTAAGTCATAGTTAATCCTGCATCACTTATCACCAACACATATTACAAACACACCAATTGGTTTCATTATCAAAATCTAAGATTCAACAAGTTATACAATAAATTTTCTCATTTTTGGTAAGCGAATCCTTTAATTTTCTTCTCTAATAGCTTAAGTTTTGTTAACACAAAGATGACAAGTGGCAAGTTTGCATAAAGGGAGTTTCTGTATAATCCATGCAACAAATATAAGTGGCACAATTATTAGGCAAATTAGTGACACATGTCCTCCACTTTTATTTTTATAACTTAATATGAATCTTTCATAATTCATATCAAATGTCTAAGATTCATATTTAGATCTATAGCAATAAGCTTTCAATATAAAATTATTTTTTTAAGAGAATAATTAAACAATCCTCATATTCATAAATAGTTCTTTATAAATAATTTAAAATAGATCATTATAAATATTTCAGAAATGAGAGATATTACACTCTCCCCCTCTTAAAAAAAAAATTAGTACTTTAAATTTATCATATCTCCATCGACGAAAAGATGAGGATAAATTTTCTTCATTTTCTCCTCTAGCTCACAGATTATTTTATCCATTGAATGATGCCTCCAAAACACTTTATCCAGAGGAATGATCTTATTCCTTTAGATCTTTTCTTTCTTATCAATAATCTAAGTGGGCTATTCCACATCAGATAAATCTTTATCAATTCATACTTGATAATATGAAAGGGATCCAATATAAACTTTCTGATTAACTATCAGTTTGAGGGTGATAAGCAATGCTAAACTTAACTTTAGTATCCATAGATTTCCTAAAATGTCCTCCATAATTTAAAATGAAATTTAGAGTCTCTATCATAGTTGTTCTCATTTGGAATACCACAAAGTCTTACTATTTCATTAATATATAAATCGACAAACCTATCAAGAGAATAAGTCATATTGATAGGTAAGAAATGTGCAGATTTTAGATAACCTATCAATGATGACCCAAGTAGTATTATGCTTTCTAGAGGTTCTAGGTAGACCTGAAATAAAGTCAATTTAACTACCGCTTTCAATTTCTTTGGGTTAACAAAGATTCCCTTCCTTGAAATCACATGGCCTAAGAAATCAACTTCATTAAGCCAGAACTCACATTTACTAAACTTTGCATATAACTTTTTTTCTCTTAGTATGGACAATAACTTTCTCAAGTGTTCCTGATTACTCCTTGCGTATCTAATATGCCATCAATAAATACAATTACATAGTCATTTAAGAGTAGTAGAAATATCCTATTCATCAGTTCCATATAAGTTACAAGGGCATTAGTCAAGCTAAAAGGTATTACTAAGAATTCGTGACCATATCGAGTTCTAATAATTATTTTTAGGATATCCTCCTCCTTGATCTTCAATTGATAGTAACTCGACCTTAAATCAATCTTAGAGGATACTTGTGCACATTGCAATTGATCAAACAAATCATTAATTTTGGATAGAGGATACTTATTTTTTACGGTCACTTCATTCAACTATCTATAATCATACAAGCCTCAATGTTTCATCTTTCTTCTTAACTAACAGTACCGAGCACCCCTATTGAGACATTGGGTCGAATGAAACCTTTATCTAATAATTTTTGTAGTTATTTTTTCAATTCCACTAGCTCGAGTTGTGCCATTCCATAGGGAGACTTAGATATTAGAGTCATCCCTGGGACCAAATCAATAGCAAGTTCACCTTACCTGTCTGGACGTAGTCCAGGTAAGTCATCTGGAAATACATCCGAGAACTCTTTGACAATCAAAATTTTATTTATATGAGTTTCATGATCTGAATGTTCCTCTATACTTACAATATAGCATCAACAACCCTTATGCATAAGACAATGAGCTTGAAGGGCCAATATCAGACAAGGGGGGTAAATCATGCCTAATCCTCTCAAAATAAAAGATAGGTTTATCTGGTTTGCAAAAAGTGATCATTTTCCTATAACAATCAATACTTGCATGATAGGTAGATAGCCAATCTATGTCAAGTATAATATCAAAACCCTAGATCTATAGGAGAATCAAATCAGCAAGGAGTTCATATCCTCCGATAGAGACCAAGCAAGATGGATGAATCATGTTTGTTATCAAAGAATCCACAATATTAGTGGTTACATATAGCATGTAATCCAGTGGTCTAGGTTGAATGTCCAACCGAAAAGCAAAACATTATGAAACAAATGATAGATTTGAACCCGAGTCAAACATAACTTTTGCATTTCTATTAGAAACATGAATGATACCTTCAACCACTAGTTTAGGAGCTCTAATATCCTGTTCAGTGATAACATATACTCTAGCACGGGTCGATGATATAGGAAACAGTGGCTCTTTCTTCTTGTTCAGAGGGCAGTCTTTTACTTATGATTTAGCTTCCCATAGACAAAACAAGCACTAGTCACTCGAAAAATATTAACTTGTTTCATGATTTAACCCATATTTTACACATGATTGAGTCTTTTATGATACTTTTCTTTCATAAATCTAGATATCTTGATTCTTCTGTTAGTATTTTTTGATTTATTTTCTATGTTACCTTTGCTGGTAAACTTATCCTTGTTATTCCAACCTCTAATCTCTAGAAGCTCACTTTATTATTCCCCACTAATACTCTGTTTCATCCAATATAAAGGTGGCAAAAGAAATCTTGGGATCATTAAGCTCACTTTATTGCTGAGCTTTGTAGCTCACTCCATTGCTATAACAAACTTGATATCAAATTACAAAGCAAAAGTATAGGAATTCATAGATAGCATTGCTTGGAAACCAAGGGGGAGCATCACATGCGTAGTGGAAGATCAAAACAAAACCAATTTCCCATGTAGATTAAATCATCGTGCAAAGATTGGTGCGTAAAAAATCACAAAATCGAAAACTACAACATGTGAGAGATTATTTACCTAGGGAGATCGTATATCCCTGAACGTTTAGATCCAGATGGAGAGGTTGAAGGATGCCAAATGTCCTCCTCTCTAACGGTATCCACACGATGGATCACTACAACGATACTTGTTAGAACCCTATAGGATTCTAAGCTTGGGTTGACCTCTGAAGGGGATCTGCCCTCCTTAGAACTCTAGGGGTTCCTCCCTCCTAGGTAGTCGATCATAATGGCTGAAAAAGATGTATTGATTGATTGCCAAAATAGTGGTGGTTACATGCTTTATATAGGGTCTCAAAACCCTAATTCCTAATAGGACTCCTACTTCAAGTAAACTAAAATTCTAACTCCTAATCAAACTCCTACTCCATGTGAAACACTCTCATCTCAAACCCTAGCCGCCTCCTCTCAGCCCTAGCTGACTTTCCCTTATCAAGGTGGGCGGCTAATTGTGTTGATTACAAGCTTAACTTGGTTTACTCAAACCCGAATCCAACTCTGACTCCTAATTAGACTCCAGTTCAACCGAATCCTAACCCTATTAAGATTTAAGCTAATTTATTATAATGAACTCAAATCTCCTCCTAGCCGACCTAATGTCAGGTCTAGGTCGGTCAACAAGGCCCAGTCTAAGGACTCGACTCATTCGACTCAGACCCGACTCAGTTAGGGTCCTAATAGACCTGCCCTCTTCAAATCAGCCTTGTCCTTAAGGCTGAGACTCCATGACTCTGGGTCTTGATCTGTAACTCTTTATGAGGCTCCCTTGTGGCCCCTATAGTAGGTGCTTCATGATCCTACGGTCCAACATTATCTTGTATCTTCTTATATGTAGTATTGCATGGACGGTGATGTGTCACGATCTTGCGATTCCATGTGATCTCTAGTTGGAACTGGGCCTCCTCATAAGTCAGGATGTCAGGTGGATGGATATGGGTTGAGTTATCCTCTCCAAACTTCCATTTGTGATGATATACCTAGAGGATCAGTTATAATTTTGAATTAGTGCACAGATCCGATCTATAGGTCATGGTTCTAATGTGATCCCCAATTTTGTAAGGTCCAAAGTAATAGGGAGACCACTTCCTTGGGGTTGTAGTTTTCTACTGATAGGGTTAGAGGTGTAGGAGAACTCGATCTTCAAATTTTCTTCCATTTTGAAGTATGTTGGGAGATTGTTTCTTCTTTACATGGGTTGTCACGTGGTTGATCTTCATTGTTTGTAAAACTTTCCTCTGAGATGGTGGCAACCCTCTGATAAGGTCCATGGAAGTGTTAACCCAATCTGAGTCTGGAGTGGGCACAAACTATAACTTTCCTAGGTTTAGTTTTGTCTCTCCTTTGTGACGTTGACAGATATCATACCAAGCCACAAATTTAGCAATGATCAGCATCTCCTCATGGTGGATTGTAAGCTTCGGGTGAGGTGGAGAGAGGGCTTTGCCGATGTAGGTTAGGGGTCAACCATCCTGCATGAGGACGACACCAATTCTAGCTCCCGGTGCATCTGCTTCAATTACAAACACCTTGATAAAGTCGGGTAGCACTAGCATCAATGTAGATGGAATCGCAGCTATGAGGGCATCGAAGGTTGTTGTAGTTTCATTCGGCCATAGGAAGATATCTTTTTTCAGCAACATCATGAGGGGGTGATGATCTTGTTATCATCTTTCATGAATTTGCGGTGGTAGTGCAACCAGGTAGGGGGTAGACCTTTCGATTTGATGAAGACCTCTGAAAATTCACCAAGCAATTGGAGAAGGTTTGGATCTTCAATCTTTGTCATCTCCTTCATATGTAGCTACTAAAGTTGCATTAAGAAGCTGATGTGCTCTTTCTGTAGGACCTTCTCTATACGCTATGTCGAAACCATCATCACGTTGCTCCCACGTTTCTCGCGCAGGATCACCTGTTTCTCTTTGTTAAAAAAATTCATAATTAATTTTGAAAAATCCCAAGAAACCTCATCTAGTGTGGATAACCATTATATGCCAAGCACTACTTCATAATCATCGAGTGGGAGGAGGAAGAAGTCAGCAACAATTTCTTGTCCTTGCAGCACCAATCTCACCCACGGGCACTCTCAGTCGCACTTCAAGATACGACCATCAGCCACCTTTACATTGAACCTGCTACAATCCTCAATCTGAAGCATCATCTGAGCAGCAACCTTGCTGTCCATGAAGTTATTGGTGCTCCCTGTATTAATGAGGACGCTGATGGGCTACTGCTTAAGGAAACCTCCAATCTTCATCATTTGCAGGTTGTGTAGTCTGCAAGAGCATGAACTATACAATCGACCGGTTGTAGATCTTCCTCTGTGTTCTCCTCCTCGTGCTCGAGATCCTCCTTTTCCTATTCAGATTCATTAATGGGTTCAATTAGGAGAAATCATCCCTTCTTGCATCGATGGTCGTGGCTCCATGGCTTGTCGTAATGCCAACACAATCCCTTCGCGGATCTGTCGCAATGCTCTTCTCTCATAAATTTCTTCAACTGAGGGGGTTAGCTAGAATTGGATGGGGCTAGAGGTTTGTGTGCTATTGGTCATAGTGTGGGTCTCGTCCTCCGAACATCTTGAATAAGCCACTCCTCTTGAAGTCGTGCAAAGGATATTGCTGCCGTCAATGTATAGGGCTGTCGCACCTTAACTTCTCCTCATATCTCTGGCTTTAATCCTTCGATAAAGGTCCTTAGTAATTATTTTTTAGACCAATCACGGGCTTGGTTAGATAATCTTTTGAACCTAGTCTGGTATTCTTGGATCGTAGAGGTTTGTCGGATCTTCACGAGTTATCCCTCGAGTTCTTGTACTTGGACAATCCAAAGTGGATCAACAGACTGCTTTTGAATTGCCTCCACGTTGGGACTCCTTGAGTGTGTTCAAACCAATTATACCACTGTATGACATCTGGACTCTTGCCTTGTTACGATCTCATCGGGCTCGGTGATCGTCCTATTCTAAATTCTGCGAAGAGTGCACACAATTTGTTCTCCATGCGCGTCTCAAGGGCCTCCAACTTGGCATCGATTAGATCTTTCGATGCCATAGCGTATGTCTCCAGGTCTAAAATATTATGGTCCTTCTTTTGCTGTCGGGTTAAGGGCATGGACTAGTTGGATGGATTGGTGACTGAAAGATATAAGGATCAAAGGTAGAGGGTTGCGGTTTGGAATTGGTGGGCTGCTATTTAGGGTGTTGTTGGGGCTATGGTTTGAGGCTGTTGTAGAGGCTATATGGGGGCTATGATGGTAGTGGCTTAAGGTTAGAGAGATGGCCTAGGGTTGCTATTGACGACAATAGCGAGATTGGTAAGGATCGGGTGTGGATGCATCAAGTAATACCAAAAATAGTGCAGCATAATTTTTCGCCAAAGGGGGTGCTGGTGATGCTGCTGTTTAGGGTTGTTGTAGAAGCTGTAAGGGGGCTTCGGTGGTAGGGCTTAAGGCTATAGGATGGCTTTGGGTTGTTGTTGATGACAACAACAAGTTTGGCAAGGATCGGTTGTGTATGTAGTGAGAAATAGTGAAAAATATTACAGTAGAGCTTTTTTGTCAAAGGGGCAGTAGTTTTACGATGAAGATTTTAGTAGCATATGGATTATTTTGACAGCAAGAAACTGATGAGGATAGTAGCAAGATTGATGAGAATAGTGATAACAATATCGCAGCAACAAATTCGATAGAAATCAGTTATGTATGCTACAAGAAACACTGAAAAGTATGGCAGCAGAATTTTTCGTCAATGAAGGTAGATTTACAATGAAAGTTCCAGCAATATTACAGCTGTATTTTGAGGATTATAGCAACACAAAATCAAAAAGGATAGCAGCAATATAGATGATAACAATATGGTGGCAAATCTGGCAGGAAGATGGCAGCAAGATAGGATGCGGCCGATGCAGCAAAATTGCATCAACAATGAAAGTCTGTTGCAGTAGTTTTTGTAGCAAGCAATTTTTTTTTATAGCAAGATAAAGAAATTGCAAGTATTACAACAAGGTAGATGTAGCTATATTTTCTTTTTGTTTTTGGGATAAATAATTGCAACTGTAGTAGGGTTTTGTGAGAGGAGCAACACCAGATCCTGTTACAATTGTTGTAGTGGCAGCAAATAATGGATTTGTGGTAGGGGTGAGGATGACAGAGTTGGCACAAGATATGGGAATTACTTTGGATGATGGTGGGGTGGATGGAGGTAGTGACGAAGGTGGAAGAACAGCAAGACACCAAGAAAGCTACTATGATACCAAGTGTTAGAACACCGTAGGATTCGAAGCTTGGGTTAACCTCTGTATGGGATTGGCCCTCTTTGGAACTCTATAGGGTTTTCTCTCTCCTTGGTAGTCAGCCATAATGACTGAAAAAGATGTATTAATTGCTTCCCAAAGTTGTGGTGGTTATATGCTTTATATAGGGTCTCAAAACCCTAATTCATAATAGGACTCCTACTTCAAGTAAACTAAGACCAACTCCTAATCAAACTTCTACTCCAAGTGAAACACTCCCATCTCAAACCTTAGCTGCCTCATCTTAGCCTAGCTGACTTCCCCTCATCAAGGTGGGCAGTCAATTGGGTTGATTATAAGCTTGATTTGGTTGACTCCGACCCTAATCCAACTCCACTCCTAACCAGACTCCAGTTTAGCCGAATCCTAACCATACTAGGATTTGGACTGATTTATTATAATGGACTTAAATATCCTTCTAGGTGACCTAATGTCAGGTCTAGGCCAGCCAACAAGGCCCAATCTAAGGACTCGACCTAATTGACTAAGACCCGACTTAGCTAAGGTCCTAATAATACTCCTCTAATTATAATTATAAATCTCATAACTCTTGCGCAGCTTCTTGTAACGAATATGAAAAAAGATCCTCTATCTTCTTCACTGCCCTCTCATAGTAGAGAGGGGTTGGTCGACTGAGAAGGTGAGAAAGGGGAGGAGAATGGGAGGGGGCGACCAAAGGTGTAGTTTATCAACTATATGTCGCCCCTACCTCCTATTTATAGAGAGCCACCAAAAACCCTAGGGATCTTACCTTAGTGGGTATTGGATCTCCATCCAATTACTCTTACTCAGATGATTAGATCTCTATCGAATATTCTCAATTGACCTCTAACTGGTCCTCATGTAGGGAGCCATTAAATGTTGGGTCTCATCCAATGAGAATAGAGACTAATTAGATAACTCATATCCTATCCTCTATTCACTGAAGTATCAACCATATATGTATGACCTTCTAGGCCCAATAACGAGCTGGTCGTGAGTCTTTCCTGTCAGAACTCCTTCTGACCCTATGAATTGTTATCTCATAAAAATTCACTCAACTCATCGACTATGGACGTACTAGGTCACTACACCATAGTCTCCTAACGATACAGGGGATCTTATTCATTGGACCTGTTTGTCTTCAGTTATCGTGTATCTATAGTCACTCATCCATCTAATATCCTAGAGACCATATATTAGACATGATACTGTTAGGCCATATATGAAATTTATCCGAGTACTGCTCTAATCAGATTCTCCCTCAAGCTCAATGACCCCGGTCGAAGATTTATCCGAGCGATGACATATAAGATATTCCTCTCATGACAGCGAGAGTGAATAATCCTTTATTGATACTCAATTGCCTCAATAAGGTTGCCTACCAATCCTGTTAACCAACTATACTAGATCTGAAACTTTCTAAACCTGTAAGTTTAGCATCAAAGAAAGGAGTACTCAAATAAGGCATCTTTGGTGTCTCAAGTCTAAGGACCAGACGCATAATTGGGACTACAAAATCGCTGTCTGATGATATATATTATTAACCATCTAGCATTCCGTAAGCAGATCAATAAGTGAACTCATTCTCCATTAAGCACCTACACTTATTCCTTAGTGTCTCTACATAAGTGGCTATGAGACCAACCGTCTCCATCAAATGGATGGGTATACAGTACACCGATTTGTCCAGTTGTCTCGATGTCCCTCTCGAGCAACTTATGATAGCGATTATTTAGGATCTGTGTTTAAAGGCGAATCAATCTCATTATCATGATCTCATCACGATCCGATTCTTATTGCACAAAATCATGGACATCACAATATATGTATTCAATAGATAATATATGTGAGAATATGCCAATAATTATAATACAAAAAGATTATGCAACGTGTCACATGTGCCATCACTCACGTGATTGGCTTGTAGGATACCTGTAACCAGCAAGCATCTTATTAGATACAGAATTACAAATCATTTCATTCAAAATATACATCAATCATAACAATAGTGGAAGAGTAATTGGGCATCTCATTGGTGTGAAATATCTCGAAACATATCAATGTCGTATGAAATAACTTAGAGCATATCAATAGCATGTGAAATATTTTAGAGCATGTCAATGGCATATGAAATATTTTAGATATTCAAAGGCGTAAACATGTTTCTTAGCATATAAATGGTATATGAAATATTTCAAGGCATATTAAAGGCTTAAACATGTTTCAGAATGTTGAATCTCGGATTTTGACGATGAACTCAATTGATGAGCATTTAATCTAACTTGTGTGTTAGAGAAAGTAATGCATGTCTAACTATGACAGAGGAATTGAGTTACAACTAGATGATTGAGCCAAGATCAAGCTTGCACATTAGGCCAAAGTTCGGATGATGCGTTACTTCCTCAAACACATAAGCTTGTAATCAACCCAACTGATCGCCCACCTTCGCTGGGAACACGCCCGGAGATCGCCAGAGGAAGATCGTAAGACTCGCCGCAAGAATGCCGGAGGCTGCCGAATTGGTGGGAGTTAGGTTATTATTTAGCTTGATGGTCCTTATGGTTGTAATCAATGTGTCGTAGTTAGGGATTGAGTCATAATTGAGTTTGATTTAGAAGGAATCCAAATCAACTCACTATGAGGCAATTGAGTCCAAAAAGGGATTGGATTGAGCTTAAGTCGAGCTCAATTAGTTGACCTGAGAATTAGTCAACAAGAGGTACAAGTCGGGATTGAAAAAGAGAAGGGAATCACTTTTTCAGAAATCCTGGCAGTTGTACCACCGTCGCCCAAGAATTCGGTCAGCAGGCAACGGTTGCATCGCCTAGGCCGGCAGTTGTATCACTTGTACCTTATTTTCTGGGTGCTTTTGGCATTGTACTGCATATACTCGGATTTTCTAGGTGCGTTTGAATTTTGGCTCCATTCTTCTGAAGTCAAATGGGGTTTATAAATATCCCAAGTTTTCTTGTATTTAGCACAAATATTCACACAAGGCATTAGGCAAAATTATGTGAAAATAAGTATGTGCTAAAAGTGTGTAAGAAAAAGAAAAGGGGGAAGGGACTGAGCTAAATGTTGTATTCTTGCAAAGAGTCTCCCTTGTAAGTTGAAAGTTTGTAAGGGTTTGATTTTTACCCAAAGAAGATCGGTAGTGAAAACTGGTGGGCCTCGATGAAGAGGACTCAGAAGAGGACGTAGGCCAAGATTGGGGCCGAACCACTATAAATCTGTGAGCTTTCTTTGTTATTTTTTATTATGCATGTTCTTATACGAAGCTTTCTTTTAGCATAATCATAACTTAGCTTTATTCAATAGCTTATTGCTCACTTAATAAAATGTTTCCAATTTCTAGTTTTGATTCTCATGAAAAGTTTCCCTTAAATCAAAATTTTTACACTTGCACTAATTCTCTCTCTCCCCCCCCCCCCCCCCCCCCCCCTCTTAGTGTCAATTGATCTTAACAATTGATATCAGAGCAATGCACTTACTCATTGGATTAGCACTCACTTGAGTAAATGGCTTTATTTGACATAAATGAAGGACATTCCATTTTACGTTCTCCCATGTTTAATAGGACGGATTATACATATTGGAAACAAGAATGCATATTTTTCTCATTTCTATGGATCTTGATTTATGACACATTATAGAGAATGGTTCTGAAAAATCTTCCAAACCAATGAACGAAATGAATGATTTGTAAAGGAAGAATTTTTCTTTGAATGCAAAGGCTATGAATGCCTTATTTGTGCTCTTGAGAAAAATAAATTTAATCATATTTCCATTTATGAATCCACTTATGATATTTTGCATACACTAGAAATCACACACGAAGGTACTAGTAGAGTTAAAGAATCTAAGATTAACATTTTAGTTCATAGTTATTAATTGTTTAGAATGAAACCAAGTGAGTCCATTGGAGATATGTACACCTGTTTCACGGATGTCGTCAATGGGCTTAAAGCGCTTGAAAAATATTTTTTAAATTTTGAACTTGTGAGTAAAATTTTAAAATCCTAAAGTAACTGCTATATAAGAAGCCAAAGATTTAAATAACTTGCCTCTTGAAGAACTTATTGGCTCACTTATAACATATGAATTGAATTGTAAAGCTCATGATGAGCTTGATGAACCTTTTCCAAAGAACTGGAAGGATGTAGCACTAAGAACTGCAAATGACTTCTTGAGTGAAACATCAAGTGATGAGGATCATGATATTGTACTATTATCAAGAAAGTTTAAAATTTTTACGAAAAAGAATAAAACTATAAAAATAAATAAAAAAGGACAATGTCATATGCTTTGAATGTAAAAGCCTGGGACATTTCAAAAATGAATATTTGCAATTGAAGAAGAAGGCATCCTACAAGAAGAAAGCTCTTTTAGCAACTTGGGATGACTCAAGCTCTTCGGATGAAGAAGACCACTCCAAAGAAGAAGTTGCTAACTATGCTCTAATATCGATCCAATACGAGGTTTGTCTTCAAACTAAAGCTAGGAGCATCAAATTGTATTTTGATAGTGGATGCTCAAGGCACATGACTGAAAATCCAACTTAATTTTCTAAGCTCACTAGCCTAAATGAAGGAGTTGTCACTTTCGAAGACAACAACAAAGGAAAAAAATCATTAGGAAATGAACTATAGGTAACAAACACATCAAACCTTTTAATTGAAGATATGTTATTAGTTGATGGCTTGAAACATAATTTGCTTAGCATTAGCTAATTATGTGATAAATGTTATGTAGTTAAATTTCAACCTAATGCATGCATAATTGAATTGCCACACAAAAATAAATCTTTGATTGTCTTAAAAAATAATAATATATATACTATAGATATTGAAAATTTTTATGATGAAACTTGCTTTTCGGCCTTGAATAATGATGCTTAGATTTGGCATAGAAGACTAGGTCATGCTAGCATGAAATTTTTAAACCAAATTTCAACCAAAGACTTAGTAACCATAAAATTTATCAAAGATAAAGTATATAATACTTGTCAATTGAGAAAACAAATAAAGAGTAGCTTCAAGCTAAAAAATCAAATAAGCACCTCTAAGCCACTTCAATTTATCCATATGAATTTATTTGGACCAATTGACATTACAAGTTTAGGTGGTAGCAAATATATATTTGTTATAGTAGATGATTATAGTAAATATACTTGGACTTATTTCTTGGCACACAAAAGTGATACATTTGAATAGTTTATAAAATTTTGTAAAATTATTTAAAATGAAAAAGGATTTATGATTTTATTAATACATAGTGATTATGGTGGTAAATTTCAAAATAATGACTTTCAAAATTTTTGTGAATCAAATGGGTACATCCATAGTTCTTCTACTTCAAGAAATCTACAACAAAATGAAGTAATAGAAAAAAAAAATAGGAGTTTATAGAAATGACTAGAACCATATTAACATGACATGTTATGTTTTAAATAGGATTCTTATAAGACCATTACTCACCAGAACTCCTTATGAATTATGGAATGGTAAAAAACCTAATATTTCTTATTTTAAAATTTTTGGTTCCAAATGTTTTATTTTGAATGAAAAGGATGCCTTAGAAAAATTTGATGTAAAATACGATGAAATTTTTTTTTTAGGTTATTCTTCTATTTCAAAAGCTTATCGTGTATTCAATAAAAGAACTTTAGTAATTGAAGTATCTATTCATGTTATTTTTAATGAGATTTCTGAATCTAAGAAAATTGATTTTGATGATGAATTTGATTTTGACACTTTGAATTTAAATGATAACTCTCCTAAAAGCCACTTGGATGAATCTACTTCCAAATCCTTACCCAAGGAATGGAAGTATGTAAATGATCTGTTATGATCAATTGGCACTAAGAGAGGGGTGGGGGTGAATTAGTGCTAATGCAAATATTTGGTTTTAGATGAAATCTTTTTGATTAAACCAAAATATAAAATCTGAAGCTTTTAATGAAAGTTGCTAAGTTAATAAGTAAACCCGAAAGATAAGCAACACAAAAACTTTACTTTAAAAGAGTGAGTTGAATCGGAAGCGTCAATACAATAAATATGTTAACAATAAAAGCAAAGAACCACTCATAATTTTTATAGTGGTTTGGCGCCAAAAGGCCTACGTCCACTCCCGAGTCCTCCTCCTTGAGGCACACCGGCGTCCACTACTGATCTTCTTTGGGTGAAGACCAAACCCTTACACTTGAGCTTACAAGGGAGACAAAATTTACAACTCTAAGCTCTCTCCCTTACCCCTTTTATTTTTCTTACAATTCTCACACAATATTTTCTTAGAATACAATCCCCAAAATTATTGTCTTGAATGTAAGAAAACTTGAGGTATTTATAGGCCCCAAATTGGCTTCAAAATCGGAGTCAAAATCTAACCATATCCGGAAAATATGGGTACGGGCGGTTCACCCATCGACTTGGGTGGCTCAACCGCCCGAACACCTAGGTACGGGTGGTTTACCCGTTGGCCCTAGGCGGCTCAGCCACCCTAGGTACGGGCAGTTCAACTGTCGAGCCTAGGCAGGTTAGTTGCCGTCAGTCGCCCGAAAACCTGGGTGCGGCGGTACACCTGTCGCTCATCGACGGTTTACCCATCGGGATTTCTGTAAAAGTGGTTCCCTCCACTTTCAAATTTCGGCTTGAACCTGATGTTGACCAATCCTTTGGTCAACCAATTGAGCTTAAACTGAGCTCAATCAAACCCCAATAGTGGACCTGATTGCTTTATTGAGTTGATTTAGATTCCTTCTAAATCCAACTCAATTTGGACTCAAACCCTAACTATGACTCGGTGATTACAACACTTAATGACCAACAAGCTAAATAAGACCTAACTCCTGCCAATCCGGCAACCTCCGACATTCTTGCGGCAAGTCTTTTGGTCTTCTTCCGATGATCTCTTGGTGTATTCCCAGCGAGCTTCCCGATCCCTTCGACGAATCTCCTAGTGAACTTCAGCGAGATCCCATTACATCGTTTAAACCCCGGCCTGATGCTCAAGCTTGATCTTGGCCCATCATCTGGTTGTAACTCCATTGCTCCTATCATAGTTAGTCCTGCACAATGTTAATTATAACTTAATTAAATACAATCATAATTGCCAAACATCCATTACAAGGCCATCCTAACTCCTGACAAGCTTTTCGGCTACCCCTGACAATCTTCCGATGAGTCTTGGTCTTCTTCTGGCGAACTCCCTTACGTTATCTTGGCAAACTCCCGATACCCTCAGCGAGCTCTCGACGCACTCCTAGCGATTTCCCAACCGCATCGACCCGATGCATGGACTTGACCTTGGTCAATCGTGATTGTAATAATCTTTCTGTCATAATTAATCCTGCATCAATCAATTTCTAACAATCCTGTTAGATTTATAACCCATCAATTGATTTCATCATCAAAATTCGAGATTCAACAATCTCCCCCTTTTTGATGATGACAATCAATTGATGACAGGAGTTAATCATAACTCCCCCTAAATCCATACCACTTAAATTTAAGAGAATCACACACTCTTAAATTCAAGTAATCAACATTCTATACAAATTTCAACATAAATTTACATATTCAAGATATCAAATCATGAGCAAAGAGGAATTTTTACTCATATCCAAATCCAAGATATATCAATCCATATCTATATCAAGATATCCATATTTTTCAACAAGATCATATGTCATCAATGGATTCATTAATTTATATCATGTGTCATCAATATATATTTCTCCCCCTTTGTCATCAACAAAAAGGTGAAATATAGCTAATAATTTCAAAACACATTATGGCATTACTCCCCCTTAGTATATGCATTATAAAATTTTTCTTCCCCTTTAATAAGGAGAAAAATTAGGGAGTTGTTGTTGAATCATTTCATCATAGAGAAGAGCTCTTAATAAATTTTAAAAGCAATAATAAGATGAGCTCAAAAGTTCAAGAGATTTAAAGACTACTTATATATTTCAAATATAGCAAAAGTCATCTCTTGTAATTTTCAAATTTGGCACATCTTCATGCAATTTTTTTCTTCCCTTTTTTGAAAATAATAAGATAAAATTATGGAGAAAGTTTTCAAGAAATGTTATCACAAAAGGCTTCATTTCATGAAATCTATATTAGTAATTTATATATTTTCATGATTTAGTAATTCTAGGTCTTAACCTCAATCTTGTATATATATAATTTCAAATATGAGCTCAACAATTTATAAGCTAACAAGTTTTGTTCCCCCTTTGTTATTGTCAACAAGAAGGGATAGTGTGAAACTTTTCCTATTACATCATTTTTTAATAAATATATCAAGAAATATACCAATCATCACATGAAATATATCAAGAACAATTAACATAGTGATGAGATATTCAATTTATGAAAATAAATTATGAATATCAAGAAACAAATCATAGAATATCTTGATTCATGCATAATAATTCTCAAGTTGTCAAGATCATGATTTATGCAAAAATCTCATTTTAAATAATATGAGAAGACATAAGAGATTTGATTTATTAAAGATTTCAAATTATAATTCCGAGGAATCAAAATCATGAAATAGGTAAAGAACTCATTTAATTTTCAATAATCAAAATCATCAAAATTATTTTCAAGAGATTCAAAATAAAATTAATAGATTTATTAGTCTCTTGAAATGCTAGTGATTTCCTTTTTCCACTTTGTGTGAATAAGAATGTAGAATCAAGGTAGAGAAATGAAAAACACCATATTTCAAAAATACTTAATTTTAAAGATATAAATTTTATAGATGTGAATTTCGAAATTAAGCTCAAAACTTCAAGATATTCAAGAAGATTCAAAAGTTTAAGAGCTACTTATGCATTTAAAATCATCTTATGTAATTTTGATAACAATTATCATGAATTCCAAAAAAAACCAGGATAGTAGACTAAGCTCAAATTGTGAATTATGCATTTTGTATGTATTTAGATAATTTAAACTCTAAATTTCCATCTAAGCAAATTGTTTTTCATTGAATGTTATCATATCCAATTTGCTTTCAATTTTATCTCCCCCTTTGTTAATGTAAAAAAAATATAATTTCATAATTTCTTCTTAACATCCATATTCAAATTACGTCAAAAAGTACAAGGGGATCATGTCATTAAAGATAAAATCAAAATTTTGAATATCAAAAGATATGATTTCGTTTAATAAGTTTCTTTTTCCTTTTTATAAATAATAAAAATGAGTCTTAGGGGATAATCTCAATTCATCCAAGATAAATCTTTTTAATAAAAAAGAAGAATGATCTTGATAAATTTTTTTAATTATTATTGTTAAGATCATAAATCTCTTTTTTATTAAAAAATAGAAAATCATAGAGATCAATAACGTGATTCCCATAACGTAAAAGTCAAGTCAAGAAATTAAGGGAATATTCATGATAACACAAATCTCTTTCAATTTTTAACTTATCACAAATTTAAGAAATACTAATTTTAGTGATAAGTTATGTCATTCATGAGTCTTCAAAATAAATCATGTCAAGAAATATATTGATATGAAAAGACATTCATGAATACCAAAAGACATGATTTAAGTTAATAAATTTGCCCCTCCTTATTGTTTGTAAATTTTAACATAAGTAATCAAGAAATCTTATATATTCAAAATTCTAAGTAAAATGGAAATCAAATCATGTAAAATCTCATGTATTTAAAATTCATGATTTTAATTTTGGCAAATCGTTCCTCATTCATTAAAGATTTTTTATAATCAAAATATTTATGTAAAGATTTCAAGTTTCATTTTCTAAACTTGCCAAAAATCATGATAATAACTTATTCAAGTTCAAATCATCAAATCATTAAGATTACTTTCATAGTTTAAGAGATTCATAAAAGATAACATAATCTATTCATTAATCTCTTTTTGAAAGATTTATAAGATAAAGAAATTTTCAAGTAAAAATGTATTTCCTTTATTTCATACAAGCATGCCTTTATCTTTTAAGCCAAATAAAAACATATATCTTCATTTAAAACTAAAAAGATCTTTCATTATGACAATGATCAATAATCCATAAATCACAAAGATCATCATGCATAATTTTAAAATATAAGCTCCTTAAGCATAATCACTATCAAGCATGGTTTCATAAAACATCTTCAATCAAAATTCAACCTATCTAAATTTCAACTTTTAACCCTTTTGCACATAGTGCAAGGAGTTGACAAACTCATTTCCAAATTTTTTATTTATTTCATATTTGAATTCAAAAGTAATATTCACACATTCAATCTTAACATACAACTATTCAACTATCAAACATTCATTTCAACAATAGCCTTTCCAAATATTCAAACTAATGATTTTGAACTTATTATTCAATCATCATTAAAATTTCATTTATGTAAATTTTAACATATTTTTCAATAACTAAGGTTCTTTGATTCTAGTTCATTTTCATACTTATATGTTCTAGCTATGCATCATCAAGATTAATTGTATAATGATAAATCATTAGAACATTTAATATCAATAATTTTAATTCCAATAATTTTCTTATTACTACTTAGGCTAGTAAGCTTGAAGGAGTGTTATATCTCAAGTAATATGACTTGAGCATCTACTTTCAAAATATTTTTATTGCTCCTAGTCTTGTTAGGAAACAACTTTATGTTATAGGAGGTTTTGATATAGGTACCAATTTAACATTGGGTCCTTCATGACATATTCTTCCCTCTTTTTTTTAATGGCATAAAGTTGTTTATGATTCATTTAGGAACCCAAATTAGTTTATGTGGACTGTAATTTTTTAATGAACATTTGTAGGCTTTATGTCCTAATTTTTACTAGAATTACACTTGATTCTTTGTGGCACATTTAATGTAGGTCATTTTACAAAGATGGTTGGCTTTTGTTGAACATTTCCAACAAAGCCTATGCCATTTCTATTATTAATATGACCCTTATTAGCAAGGATGATATTTAGGGATTTATTCCCTATCTCAAATTTCTCTAGTGTTGTTTTAAGCATGTAATTCTCTTCATTAACATTATCTAGCATATCACATTTAGAACATGGTTTATGTGATGCTAAGGAGTCATGCATTTCATCAAGTCTTTTAACTAACAAATCATGATCAACTTTAAGTAATTTAAAATACTTGCTAAGTTTTCTAAACTCATTGAATAAAGGAATGACATCGCAATGCAAATATTGCGCGGGCGTACATGGAGAAGGCGGCCAAGAAGATGAAGAAGTGGGCAGACTTGGGGAGGAGACCACAAGAGTTTAAAGTGGGCGACATGGTGTTGGTGAAGCTCCAACCAGCATCACTCCAGTTCTTTAGGCACAGAGTGCATAAAGGATTGGTGCGCAAATATGAAGGGCCTTTCCCAATCATCAGTAGAGTAGGCAATGTCTCATACAAGTTGCAACTGCCAGCATGGTTCAGAATTCATAACGTCTTCCATGCGAGCAACTTGAAAGCCTACCACTCAGATCCGCAAGATAATTCTCGAAATGTTCCAACTCGACTATCCCCCACCAGAGCCTCTTACGAGAAGCGAGTTGAAACTATTCTAGTGGATCGCAAGATAAAGCTACCCAATGGAGCACAGCAAATTGAGTACTTGGTGAAGTGGCAAAAGCTTCCTCAAACAGAAGCCAGTTAGGAGCCAAAAGATGCCCTACGACATGAAGAAGCTCGCGTCAAAGCCTACCAACAAGCGTCGACGAGGGCGTCGACAGTTTAAGCGGGGGAGAATGTCACGAACAGACGTCGCTCAACCGCAACATCTTCGCTTCATGAACCGTTCGTTGCTTTGTCTTGCTTGTACATATGTTTGGAAGCTTGTTTTGCCTTGAGTTTATGTGTTTTTACCTAAGAAATGTGAGCGAAAGTAGTGTAGAAGGCTGCAGAATGGTCGTTCGCTGCACAGAGCCAAAACAGCCCAAAATAGCCCTGTTTTTGGGTCTTTTTCATGTGCCACGGCAATCTTTCTGAGTGGTATGAAATGTCAGCCAATTCAGCACCTTGGAACCCCCCGGGTGGCACCGGGCTGGATGGGGCTCCGGGTATATGTCGGGCGTAGGCGTTCATCGGCAATTGAACTTGTCTTGCGTCCGATACCTTGGGAACCATCATTTGCGGACTTGTGACCGTTCCTACAACCCTCAAGATGTTCGACAAATTGTTTGTATAGCTTTCCGCTTTGCGAGACGTCGGGACGTGTCCGTCGCTCGCTTCTAAACTAATCAACTTCTTCTTTGCAGGTCCTACGGGACCTTAAGAGGTTGTAAGAGGGCTGACCCTGTGCGAACATATAATGCTTTGGGCGTTTCATGACTTAGGCAATCCTAGCTAAGTCCAGAATAGTGGGCAAGGTTGCTTCACAACTTAGGCAATTTCAGCTAAGTCTTCGGGAGGGCCGCAAGGGTGCCGCACGGCTTAGGCAAATTCAGCTAAGCCCATGATAATGCTGCTTCAACTCACCAATGACTAAGTCTGGTGTGGGGTTGACTGAGTTGTGCTGATCTTTGTTGGTTCTCACGGATCCTTCTGATGAAGGAAAAGACCTATCTTATTATGTGCCAGTCTCGCAGTATACTCATGTTGCTTGAACTGGGTGAATGCTTGTTGGAACTTTGACGAGCATCTCCTCACAGAATTTGAGGTTTTTGAGGTCCTTCCTCCACAATGTTTGCCCATTGATCCCTCTTCCACGTTTAGTTGTCACTTCCAAGTATGTTCGCGTCACTCCCGCTTTCGATTGGTCAATTGGGAAATGAAGCGGACAATCAACTCTCAGTAGTACTGATCACCAATGGTGAGGATTTGACAACTATATTCTTTCATAAGCTTTCTTTGAAGGGTCACTGAACTTTTGCAGAGCTCCCCTGCTGGATAAGTAAGAGAACTGAGATACTTGACTTCACCCATTCTCTTAGTAGTTGAGAAGGCAAGGTTACTTGGATTCACTCATCTCCTCGAGTTAAGAGAATTGGGGTACTCGATTTCGCCCATTCTCTCGAGTTGAGAAGGCAAAGGTTATTTGATTCCACCTACCTCATCGAGTTTGTACTTCATGCATTGAGCTGGTTACTAACATTGCCCGCTCATTGCTCACACTTTTGAAACACTTGAAGTGTTTGCACTCCTTGCGTTGAGTTAGCTACTGTGATTCACCTTCCCACTACCATTGAACTTCTGGAATGCAAGAAGTTTTGCCCGAAAAGAGCAAAAAGTTTACCCCAACTTGGAGTAAGTCTTTGATAGATCTGGTCGCCTCTAGGATTATACCATCTTCTCCATCACCTTTGTCGCCTACTCCTCTGAGTAGAAAAGGTACAGTACCGTATACTACCTACTTTGTTTCTTGGTCGAGCACTCCTGCATCAACCCGAAGTCACTCGCTTTCGACTATCTTGATGAGAAGCCCATCGATATCGGTCTTATGAAGTTTCTTGGCCTCTGCCCTTTCGCCCTATCTTAGTATCTAGAGTTTGCCTTTGCATTCTCCACCTCCTTAGCCCCCTTTTAAAACCAATGCTCTCCCTCCATGAGAGCAAGGGATTGATGACTCCATGGAAGTCCCGCCTCTGCGGTACCATGGTGCTGCCAAGCCCATAGCCCTACTATCCGTTGCCTTGCATCTGTATCTCTTCCTTCGTGATTGGTAGATCCGCCTCTGCGGCACTGTGGTGCTCCTCCAAGTCCACCTCCTTTCTAACTGATGCTTTGCTATTGGGTAGCTGAGCCCCACTGGACTCGTCATCGCTTCCTCGCCCCTTTCGACCACCTACTTTGACACCATTGTGTCCTCCTAGCAGTTCTCCTTGGTCGATGAAAAGACAGACTACAACTCTCATGCATGGCCTCCGCCATCTTGTTGCAAGGCTTGCACCAATTTTGTTCTCCTTAGCTTCCTTGGTAGCAACGTTCACTTACTCGGCTTCGCCTCTGACTTGTCGGGCTCCCTTAAGCGAATGTGAGCACTGAAGCCGTCCAACTCTCTAATCGCTCCGATCATACCTTTGTATAATCAAGTCCCCTCCATGGGACTCACTGGTACTTGCAATCTAACTTCTCCCTCGGTGGTACATAGCCCCCATATGCTGATGACCAAGGCTTTCATCTGATGCAAGCTTCGATACGCACACACGGAAGACCCGCCTCTGCGGTACCATGACATTCACCCCTTGAATCTACAGCCCTTCTTGTCGTTGCATTATTCACCGAAGTGGAGCTCCTAGTAGCTCCTGATCATTCACATGATCACGTCCCCCTCCATGGGACTCAATGGTACTTGCACTTGGACTTCTTCCTCGGTGGTATATAGCCCCCATATGCCGATGACTAAGGCTTTCATCCAATGCAAGCTCCGATGCACACACGAAGACCCACCTCTATGGTACCATGGCATTCACTCCTTGAATTCATAGCCCTTCTTCTTGTTGTGTTGTACACCAAAGTGGAGCTCCCGGTAACTCCTGATCATACCTCTGTATGATCTTGTCCCTCACGGGACATAATTGCTTATATTGCATTGCCACGGACTATTCCACCATGATCTGCTGCACCATATCACCTCCTGGTGACATCTCCATTGCATACAGATTCTTGTGTGATAAACTCGGACTACAACTTCTCCACGTGTGGCCTCTGCCAACATATCATAGGGCCTCCGCCATCTCCGATTTTTAGTTCGCTCCCTTGGCAATTCACCTTCGTCCACCCACTCTTGGGTCACACCTGGATGAAGCATCACTCTAGGACAGTCCGCTGCCTAGTAGCTCATGAAGTCCCCTTGACTTCGCTAGAATTGGTGCACCATTGTCTGGATCCTGGGCCTCTATCCCCTACCAGCACAATCTCTACTATGCACCACTTGTTCCTGACAACTCGAATGGCAACACTGTGACATATTCTTCAAGAGTACCCGCCTCTACATCCTCTTAACTAGTGCTAAGGTCTTCTGATCCCAACTTTACCTCCGTAAGTTGAATCACCTTAGTTACTCCGTCAAATGCATCTTTGAGGTAGCTTGCATGTGCCTCGAAGCTCCCTTTGTCTTTGGCACAATGCAAGATAAGTTCGCCCTATCAGAATGAAGAACCCATGGAATGACATGATCTCACTCTTGCCTCTACAAGAGTTCATGCCCTTGACCTCTGTCCAAGGAAAGCTCCGTGCCTCCGCTCCATGTTCCATCTTCTATGTCGACTCTCTTCATGCGGCCTGGATACTTCACCAAGTTCCACCCAAGTCACTCCGCTCCTCGATTTGCATTGAGTTGATAGTGGCCCTCGCGTCCACCATTCCACGGGTCAGCCATCCATTGAGTTCGATTTCCACATCGACTCGAAGTGTGCCTTCATATGATGTTGCCTTGGATTGCTCCCCCACTTGATCTCGAAATGCATCCACTAATGCATTACCTCATTCGAGATCAGGCGATGACTCTTCGTCACTCACTCGGTCCGTTGAGCTTTGTGAAGATATTACCTTGAGAAACTCTTCCTCAATATGTGCAGTCTGTTGCATATAATTCTCCCTCTAGAGAACTAGGACTTATCCCTCCTGGATATCTGTCCTGCCGGAGCAACTTTTCTCTTTACATACTTCCCACTGGAAGTTTCAGAGATCACCATCCCCTTTGGACTACTCCATCTTGCTGAACAACTTATGCCTTGTTCTGCCCTCGCAAATGCACTTGCTAGATTACGACCCTTTGCCAATACTGTCTCCACTGCACCCTTCAGGGTCTAACAACGTGCTGAACTTGTTACACATTTCAGCTACCTACGGACGTATCCTTTCCATATCGAAGAGAAAGTTCTGATGCTCCATGGCACTGAGTTCTAATCGCACCTTAGGATGGCCACGAACACTCCGTTGTCCGTAAACCTTGCATGAGTACCAAATCCTTCGAGTTAGTAATTCCCCTCACCTTTGTGAGCTTTGCATAACTCTTTTGGTCATTACGCAACACCTCCCACTTTGCACGGTCTCATCTTTCACCAAGCGCCCCGCTTTGTCTTGAGCATCGTCAAGTTTGGTTGCCAACGTCGAGCCATAGCTCGAACTCAACCATCCCAATCTTTGTGTGCTACACATTCTTCTTCGTTTGCTTGTCCTCGTCGTGCCTCTCATGCAAAGGGGTTGGCCATTCCTCTGAATGCCAAACCTGGATGCCCGTTCCTCTGAGCGACTCCTTTCCCCACATCTCAATGTCTGTTTCCCCCAAACGGTTGCGCGTGCTGGCTGTCCTCCATACAGCCCAACTAGGTCCCCCACGTTTGTATGGCGAGTATTTATGTGTATGCTTGTCCCACTCTGATACCACACTGTCACGGGCTTAACTGATTTTGCCTAAGCTATGCGACACCCATGCGTGTCCGTCCGCAAGGGTCAGCCCTCCTCGAGATCTCCTAGAGTCCCTTAAACTTACAAAAGAGAAAATGGGCCAGAAGAATCAATTCCCACGGGATCCACAAGTAACTGCTGAAGCAAACACTTTAGAAAGTCAGATACAAATTACACCCATGGACATTACAAACTCAAAGAGGTTGCACATAAAGGATAATGGTCCATTATAGACTGAAGTCTCCACAAGTGCTTAAAAAACACACTCGTATTTATAAGCCAAAATCGGCCACAAAACAAACCAAAATAGGGCTGCTAAGCCTACTGCAAGCCCACTATTTGTGTACAAGATATGTACACAAATCGAAGGACACAGACAAACATGAGCATTTCATCGAACACCTTGTTTACATTGTTGTCCATGACAAAGGGGCGGCCAACCCTACTGCTGGCGGCCACCATTGCGGGCGATGCCTCTGCCTGCAGGCTGCCTTCCTGTGGGCGCTGAACCCGCGGTCAGTCACCCCTTGCTGGCTGGCCACGGGCAGCCGTCTGCAGGCCATTGGCAACAGCCCCTACTGCGTGGCTGCGGGCGGCTGCCCCTGCAGTCTGGCCATGGGCGGGTGCCGCCACTTGCAGGCTGGCCCTAGCCGTAGCCGGCCGCCCCCTTTGCAAGGGGCCTTGGCCGCAAACGGCTGCCCCTTGTAGCCGGCCTGGCCGTGGCTGGCCGGCCCTGCATGGGGGCTGGTTGTGGCTGGCCGCCCCTCCTCCTTGTTGTTTTTGCTGCAAAAACACAGGAATAATGCGTAGAACAGTTCTACACGATTCAATCTCATCAAATGCAGTTTAAAACTAATCTTTCGCATGAAAACCTTGGCTCTGATACCATTGTTGGGAAACCTTAGCGGGTGCATCACATGCGCAGCGGAAATCAAAACAAAAACTAGTTTTCCACGCAGATCAAATCGTCATGCAAAAGATTAGGGTCGCGAGAAAAATCACAAAAATAAAAAAATCACAATGTGTGAGAGATTGATTTTACCTAGGGAGATCGTATATCCCTGTATTCCAGATCCAGATGGAGAAGATGAAGGAGGTCAAGCGTCCTCCTCTCTAGCGGTATCCACACGATGGATCTCTGCAGCGAAACTCCTCTAATCTAATCTTGCAATTCATGCTCAGAGGAAGGGAGGAGAATAGGAGGTGGTGGCTAAAGCTGCAGCTTATCGACCATGAGTCTCCCCTCCTATTTATAGAGAGCCACCAAAACCCTATGGCTCATTCCTTAGTGGGTATTGGATCTCCATCCAATAACCCACTAACCTTGCATTATTGGATCTCTATCCAATAATATCCTTAGGCCTCTAATTGGGCATTAATCAAGGAGCACATCAACATAGGGTCTCATTTAATGAGAATATGGGCTAATTGGATCTTCATCTAATCCTCTATTCGCTACAGCATCCACCTTATGTGTGTGACCCTCTAGGCCCGATACCGAGCAGGCCGTGAGTCACTCCCATCAGAACTCCTTCTGATATAGTGAATTATTATCCTCATAATAATTCACTCGACTCATCGACTATGGACGTACTAGGCCACTACGCCATAGTCCCCAGACAGTACAGGGGGGATCAAATCCATCGGACCTATCTATCCACATTTATCATGTATCTATAATCCCTCATCCAACTAATATCCCATAGACCGTATATTGGATATGGTACTATCAGGTCACATACGGAATCCCTCATAGTCTCGCTCTAATCGGATTCTCCCGGAGAACTCTTGCTCTCTTAATCCGAATGACCCTGGCCAGGGATTTGTCTGAGCAAGCACATATGAGATATTCCTCTCATGATACCGAGAGTGGATGATCCTCTATTGACACTCAATTGCCTTCATAAGGTTGGCTATCAATCCTAATAACCAGTTGTACCAGATCTGGAACTTTCCAAACCTGTAAGTCTGGTGTTAAAGAAAGGAGTACTCATATAAAGCATCCTTGGTGTCTTAAGTCTAAAGACCAGATACATAACTGGGACTATGGAATCACTGTCTGACATTAGGTATCATTAACCATATAACATTCCATAAGCGGATCAATTAGTGAACTCATTCTCCAATGAGCACCTGTACTATATCCTTAGTGTCTCCACACAAGTGGCTATGAGACCAGCTGCCTCCATCATATGGACGGGTATATATTATACACTGATCTGTCCGGTTACCTCAATGTCCCTCTCGAGTAACCTATGACCGGGATTATTTAGGATCTGTGTTTAAAAGTGAATCAATCTCATTATCATGATCTCATCATAATCTGATTCCTATTGCACATAACTAAGGATATCACAATATATATGCAACAAATAATATAATGTGAGAATATGTCAATATTAATCATAAGCAAAAAGATCACACAGCGTATCACTCATGCAATCACTCACGTGATTGGCTTACAGGGCACCTGTAACCAGCAACTTACACATCTCACGATAACCTAAAGTGCTTGCACATCTAAAGAGAAGTGCTAGCTTGAACTTACAAAAAAAAAAGTGCTAGTTTGAGGCAAAAGTTGCTATCTTGCACATTTATAGAAGCAAAAATTTTGCTTAACTTCACATTCTAAAAAACTTGCTAGCTTTTATACTTCAAAGAGAAGTAAAACTTGCCAATTTGATATCTTACAAAATGAAGTGAAGCTTGCAAGAACTTAGTAGTTGCAATTCTCCTTTTCGTTGATAACAAAGGGGGAGAAGGTACAATGATGATCATTCATGGTATAATTATGCATGAAATTGTCATGATTTTTGGAATTCAAAGTTTTTATTAATATGACATATTGATAGGGGGAGTTTAGTTAAACTCCATTATCAATTGGTTGTCATCATAATAAAGGTGGAGATTGTTGAATCTTCGATTTTGATGATGAAACCAATTGATAAAGTTATGATTTAATGTGTGTTTGAGTGATGCAAGACTAGCTTCAATCAAGGAAAGGCAAATTGGTTAAAGTAGGAAGAATCAATTGTTGGGCCAAAGTGGAACATGTCAGAAGATTGGGCAACCTATCGGCAAAAGGCTTCGTGTTATGAGTTCAGGCATTAGGCTAGAAAGATCAGACATTATACCAAGGAGATCAAATGTTGCGGAGGTCATATGTAGATTGGGCAATATGCCGCAAGAGAGGATGATGCGTCGAAGGGTCAGATGAAGCGTCGGATGGATCAATGACATGCCGAACAACATGTGATTTATGGTTTGTAATAATTTATCTAGATCGAAGTAGTTTAGGTCTTAATTGTATTAGTTTTAGACGTAACCATGCTAACTCAATTAGGAGCTCATTGGGTCTTGATTGAGCCTTAATTAAGACTGATTTGAGCCTATTGGGAGGCTTATTTTATTGACCTGGGAAGAGGTACAACTAGGTCAAGAGATTGTATAGCCCAAGATACGAAAAGTATTGAAAAATACTTTTATGAGATTCCTGGGCGGTGGTACTGTTGGCTATCGGCAGTGGTACCACCAGTCAATTGTAAGCACGCCGATGTTGGCGATGATACTACCCGCACCTTGAAATCTCGGGGTGTTTGAAATTTAAGCTCCAATTTGTGAAGACAATTAGGGTCTATAAATATCCCAAGTATTCTTGCTTGGGACAGCAAGAAAGTAGAACAAAAACATGAGAAAACGTCGTTGTAATTCTTTGAGAGTTCCCTTACTCTTCTCTAAGTGTGATTTTTGTTTAAGGGAGGGCTAAAAGAATTGTAAAGGTTATCTCTTAAGCATATGAAAAGGAGAACACTCGTTGAAAGAAGATCAATAGTGGAAGCTGGTGACATCAACGAAGGAGGAATCATGAGTAGAGTAGGTCACAATGATTGAACCACTATAAAATTATTGTGCCTTCACTCTTTGCTATTTAATCACTCGTAAATTACTTTAGTTACTCATTAAATTTTTAAAAACATAAATTCACTCCGATCTCTTAGTGTCGATTTCGATCCTTACAAGGATGGATGTGTTCTCTCTGCATAACCCATCGTGTATGTCAACGAGGACCCTCCCAACTTTTTGAGGGGATAGGCACCTGAGCAATGATTAGATCAATGACTTTACGATATAAATTGTCATTAATAAGACAATGCTATGATTAGTTGTATATGACTTGTTAGGCTAAGGCTGGATCGGTAAGTAGGCCCCCTCCCCCTTGTACTTCAACATCTCATATATCTAGTAGGGCTCACTCTCATCCGATAAGATGTCCAATAGGTTGATGCTTTTGGTGGTTAACATTTTGATCATTGTACCATCACTTGTAGAGGTAACATTTCCTAATGCTATCTTCATGAGCACATCGATTGGGTGTTCTCCTCGAAGCACCTACAATATCTCAAACTCGACAAAGTAGGTTATTAGCTTGTACACCTTTGCTAGATACCTTCTCATCACAGCATCTTAGGCCTTGAAGCTTCCTTTAACCTAGTTAACTACCAACTTAAAGTCATTAATGACCATTAGCTCCTCAATGAGGAGCTCATACGATAACTAGAGGCTCACAAAAAGGGTCTCATATTTGCCTTATTGTTGGATATTTTAAATTCAAACTTCTATTACTTGAGGTTGTTTGTCTATCGATGAAAATAGTTCATCCTGGAGGCATTGAAGTGCTTTAGGAGAGAGTGCTGAGCTTCAAGTCCACTAGCACTTAAGCTGACTAAGGACGATCAAAATTAGCTCAAATCCTCCTCTAACTTAGCTCAGGCTCAACTAGAATCCTACTCTAACATAGGTTAAATTTGGTTAGCTCAAAACACAAGTTTGTACCAATCCAAATATTCAAATCAACTCAATTCAAGTTAGACTCAGATTGGCAAGAGATTTGGATTATGATTAAGAGACCAACCCTATTTAAGAGTTTCCATGTTGAATATTGGATTTTGTTAATAAAATTAATTGATAAAGTTATGATCTAATGTGTGTATAAAGTGATGCAGGATTAGCTTCGATCAAGAAAAGACAAATTGATTAAATCAAAAAATTATTGGGTCGAAGTAAAATATGTCAGAAGTTTGGTCGATGTGTTGGCAGAAGACTTTGTACCATGAGTTCGAGCATCGGGCCAGAAGGATCAAAAATTACGCTAAAGAGATTGGATGTTGTGGAGGTCAACATACCAATTGGGCAATACGCTATAAGAAAGGATGATGCGATGAAGGACCGAATGAAGTGTCGAATGAACTAATGACATGTCGGATAACATGTGATTCATGTTTTGTAATAATTTATCTAGATTGAAGTTGTTTAGAATTCTAATTGAGTTAGTTTTGAATGTAATTAAACCAACGTAATTAAGGGGCCATTGGACTTTAATTGGGATTGATTTGAGCCAATTTGAAAGCTCATTTCAATGACCCAAGGCTAAGTCTTTGCAGACACGATCTCCGATAAGACACACTATCTAAGAAGACATAGTCTTCGAGACTATGTCAGGTGGTGATATTGCCCAGACTAAGTAGTGGTACTAACCAAACATAGTCTCCTAGACTGTCTCAGGTGATGGTACCACCCAGGCTGGCAGTACTACCACCAAAACACAGTCTCTAAGACTATAAGGCTACCAACACCTTGGGAACTCTAATAATTTAAATTTTGGCTCCATTTTGGAATTCATTTAGGGCCTATAAATACCTCATCCATCCTTGCTTGAGTATGTAAGAATTAAAAGCAAAAAACTTGTGAAAATATTATTGTAATTCTTTGGGAGCTCCCCCTCTTTTCTTTAAGTATAGTTTTTATTTAAGGGATGACTGAGAGAATTGTAAAGGTTATCTCCTTAACCTCTGAAAAAGAGAATAGAGTTGTAAGATGGTAGTTGATCTTCACCCATTGACAGAAGCTTAATAGTGGAAGTTGGTGACCTCAACGGAGGAGGAATCGGGAGTGGACGTAGGTCACAAGATCGAACCACTATAATATTGGTATACCTTCTCTTTTCTTCTCATTGTATCTTTTAGGTTGATTAATGTAAATTTTCTTATTTAGATCATTTTTTAGAAAAGTTATTTTCATATCCATCTAATGTAACTCAGGATCATAATAAATTATTAATAATAATATTTTTTAATAAGTCTCTTTTATTAACTAAAAAAATGTTTCACTATAGTCGATACATTATTTTCAAGAAATCTTTGGTAACAAGTTTAAATTTTAAAGACCTATTTATAATTAATTTTTTTACAATTATTAGGCAATTTAATGAGTTCTCATATACCATTCTAGTTTTTTTTATTTTAATTCTTCTTTCATTACATCATATTATTTTTTTTAGAATTGAAAATAATAAGCTATAGAAATCTCCTTTTCCTGAGATATTATCAAAACTATCAATTTTAGTTATTCTATAAATTTATCAACAACATCATCAATATTATGTGAGAGTTTATTAATATTATTTTATTATTCACCTTCATCAAATAGTTTAGTGATCCAAAAAATAATAACCTCTCAAATAAAAAATCATAAAGGAACATCAATATATATCCTCAATATCAAAAATAAAAATTTAAGATTTCTCACTTGCATTAATTTTATCAGTTTTTATAAATCTTGCATTACCATATTCAACTATACTTTATACTATGATTAGGATACTAAAATCTATACCCTTAGATTCTTCTTAGATAACCAATAAAATACTCAGATATAATTTTTGGATCCATTTTGTTTTTCATATGGACTCAACAAAATTGATTTTATTGATCATAAATATAATGTGTTATCACCATCAAAAGATAATATTCTACCACTTAAAAAAAAATTCTAAAATGTGTAGGAACATAACATATATCCTAAAAAACAATCGGATCAACCATCTTTATCATAAGCAATAAGTATCTATAATTATCGCTTTTATTTTAAGATCATTTCTGACAAATCTTTCATGCTTTTTTAGTTTTTGAGTTAAAATAAAAATCTATGTACATGATTAGTAATAGAGATAAAGCACCATATTCACCAAATATTAGACTAGACTTCTATAATGTTTGATTGAAGTATATAAGGATAAATTTTATACTTTTTCTTTGAACCAAACTTTATTCTTCTTTACATTACTTTTCTTGATACAAAATAGTATTTTATTGTGAAAGTTTTCATTTTATGAGTTTTTATAGTATCACCAAACTCAATTGATTTATTTGATAAATTATGTTTAAACTATTTTTTTCATATTATCGACTTTTTAAATAGTAATCAAAATATTTTAACATCTTTGTTCTTAAGTATTCCTAAACACACATACTAACTCATTTTATTTTATTTGTTTTTATTTATATTATAGTAAATTTAAATGATTCAAACTAAGAATAAATATAACTAAAAATACATTACATTAGAAAGGACTTATCTATCTTCATGTCTAATACTTTTTAGCTTTCTAGCTTTATAAACCATATTAAACATGTTATCTAGAATTCATCGAATATAATTATATTGAGCTGTAATAAGCACTTTCATGAATATGTTGACTAATGATTTAAAATATTAATATATCTAAGATTCACTTAAAATTTTATAATTATGAAAGACTAATGTAATCTTTTGACGATCATTATCAGTGTTACTACCTAGTGGTATATAACCCAAAGCTATAATAATATTCAAGATAATATTATTCTAATCATTACATAATTATTTGAAATAGATTTTTCATCACGATTATCTAAATCTATAATTTTATTATCTTCAATACCATTCAAGACTAATTCATTAATATAATTTTATAAATTTATTATTCCATGTCACTTTAGTGAATATATGACCAATACAAAAATAAAAATTATATTTTTAGTGTCTTATAAATAATAAAATAATTATTATAATTTATACCTTATAAGTCAATCATCCTAAACTACTTTAGGAGTTACTAATGATAAATCTTAAAGAATATAAATTATATATAATATTTCACTATAATTTTTTAATATTTATTTGTATAAATTTATTCAATAAAATATCATAATTATAATTGAACAATAAGTTAATTTGTAAGAGTAATAGTAAAGATAAAATTTATCCTTTCATGTAAAATAAATATTATCTCATAATTTTTCTCTCATGCTTGTGCATTTAATAAACATATAATTTTAAAATAATAATTAGAAATTAAATACATAAGCAATTTAATTCAAAAATCAAATGTCAAACCAAATTGAATTTAGCAAATAATAAATTAAATCACTTGAAAAAATAAAATATTTATAATTTCTTTTTCCTCATAATTCTGATAAAATTGTTTATCAAACTCTATTATGATTTTTTATTCTATAAATGAACCTAAATGGGTCAATTATGTTTATTTAATTGGATATTTTACAATTTAATTGAACCGTCCAGATTAGTTCCAACAGACAACACAATCTGACGAGTCAAATTTAAGTTCAATCAAAATTTAATTTAAAAATTTATTAAAATTGATCAAAATTAAAATTAATGGTCAAAATTAGGTCAACAGTCAAAATTGAAGTTTTGGGACAGAATTTGGTCAAAATTAGGTTTAACCAAATTAAGTCAGAATTAGGGTTTAACAAGGCTAAGAAGTCAAAATCGCTGCTTGCAGGAGGCTTCTCACGACTTATTGCGGCACCGCCGCCGCGTGATCGCCAGCACATTGGCACTGCACGAGCGCCGAGGTCCGCGGACCACCAGTGCCGAGCGCCATCGCCACGGGCCGCGCGTCCCGCGGCTCCAACAACCCCGGGTGCGACGCCAACCCATCCCGCCGCGACCCACCGTGCGACCGCCTGCTTCCCCTTTCTGCTGCGACCTCTACCGGGAATAGACCACTGCCGCCTGCAACCTCAACCACGCACGGCCTTGGCAACTCCTCCCACGGCGTCCTCTCGACGGGTGGCGAACTCAATCCCGCGTCAGCGACACTGTACCGCCGTCGCGCATCGCTGTCCACCGCCGCCTGCGCTGCCCCCTGGTGAGCTGTCGCCGCGCGACCCTCACCAGCTAACCGCCACCGCCCTCTGCCGATCGCGATCCAACCTCCGTTCAATCGCGAGCCGTAAACCCGTTCTACATCCGCCTACCTCGCTGCGCATACTGCCCTTCAACACGGACAGCGCCAGACCACCGTTGTCATAGCGCACACGCGGACAGCATCCTAGTGTTGGACCACTTGCGCCAAGATTCACTGCTGCAGGCCACGCGACCTCCGGCGATGCCATCAACCCTACACGGACTCGAACACAGCCTGGAAACCTGCATCGCCGGGACAAACTTGGGGATGATCGCTCAAACAGTGCATGCGACCAACCTTTGAGGGCAGCGACGCGATGCACATGCAATAACAGTCGATTATTTAGTAACAACTACACTAATTTGAATATTAATTCAATGAAATTCTTAATTAGAATAGATCATAAATTCAGATAAATTCCTATAGAATTTCAAAAAGGATCAATCTCCTATAGTGGTCAACCCAAACTTAGAATCTTGTGAGGTTCTAACACTTGGCATCAGGGCCGTATTCTTGGCACCTTGTTGCTCTTCCACCTTCATCACACATCATCTTCCCAAACAATTTTCATGATTACTAATCTTGTCGCCGACTCACTATTATCACCCACTATCACAGATTACCACCACCAAGATTATATTAGGTTCTGATATCTATCTTACTGTTGTTATAATTTACGTACCCAAAAATTCAAAAAAATAGTTATATCTACCATTGTTACAATCCTTGCCATTTATCTATCTTGTTGAAAAAATTACTGGCTGAAAAACTACTACAACGATCTTTTGACGTTAACGTAAATTTTCAACCGAATACTATCTTCTTGTCGATATCTTGCTGCCATATTCTTCTCCGCATTTTAGATCACTTGGCTTTCATCGTCATTTATCCCTTGCTATAATACATTGCATCTTCCTTATATTGCTGCAAAAAAAATGCTCACTACAAAAACCTTCCATCGCAAAGTTATCATCTTTACGACAAAAGTTGTGCTACAAAATTTCAGCCTCATAATTGTTATCGAATCTATGATCTTTCTGTTGACAACTTGCTACTATATTCTTCTTCGTATTTTACGTCGGCTTGGCTTTCCTTACCAGTAGATTGTGTTATGATCGTCGGGGGGGGGTGGGGGTGGTGTGTGGGGTGGAGGGAGGGGGTGAGGTGGGGTGAATTAGTGCAAGAGTAGATTTCCATTTTAAACAAAAAAAATTTCGCTTGAAGTAAGATAGAAAATATGAAGCTTTTCATTTAAATTAAGCAAGTGAATCTTATAAAGAAGTGCTAAGTTTCTTGCTTAAAGATGATTTGAAAGAACAAGCAAATCCGAATAAGGAGATAGGTAATGTCATAAGTGAAGTGCTTGATTTTGAAACCTTGATTTCAAAACATAAATAAAAATTGGAAGTGTCTATTGGTGTTTTGAAATCAATTAAAAATCTGACAATTGTAAGCAGTAAATCAAAGAAGTAAGAACACTTACAATTATAGTGGTTTGGCACTAATTAACCTATGTCTACTTCCGAGTCCTCCTCCTTGAGGCACACCAATGTCCACTATCAATCTTCTTTGGGTGAAGACCAAACCCTTACAACATTTCAAGGGAGACAAGATTACACACTTGGATCACTCCCTTTCCCCTTTTCTTTTTCTTACAATTCACACATAATATTTTTTAGGAATATAATCCCCAAAATTATTGTGTAGAATGCAAGAAAACTTGAGGTATTTATAGCCTCAAATGACTTCAGAATTTTAGAGCCAAAATTCAAACATACGCGAAAAATCTGGGTACGGGCGGTTTACCTGTCGACCTGGGCGGCTCAGCCGCCCGAAACCTTGGTACAGGCGGTTTAGCCATCGTCAATTGCCCGAAAACCTGGGCGACGGTGGTTTACCCGGTGCTTACCGACGTTTTACCCATCGAAATCTCCTTAAAAATGGTTCTATCTACTTTTTGAATTCTGGTTTGAACCTGATGTTGACCAATTCTTTGGTCAACTAATTGAGCTCAATCAAACGCCATAGTGGACCCGGTTGCTTCTTTGAGTTGATTTTCAAATCACACTCAAATCAGAGTCACTCTTAACCTACAACTTAAAGATTACAATCAAATATGACCAGTAAGCTTAATGACCTCACTCCCACATTCTGATAACCTCCAGAATCTCCAGTGACGAGTCTCACGGTCTTCCTCCGGCAATCTCTCGGCGTGTTCCTAGCAAGCTTCTCGATCCCTTCAGTGAATCTCCTAACGAACTTTGGTGAGCTCCCTCAACATCATCCAATCCTTGGCTCGATGCTTAAGCTTGAGCTTGGGTCCATGTCTGATGTGTAACTCCTTGTCCCGTTGTGGTTAAACCTACACGATGCTAACTACTACTCAATTAATTACAATTATAATTGTCAAACACATCCACTCCAAGACATTCCCAACTCCCAGCAAGCTTTTTGGCTACCCTAGTTAATCTTCCGATGAGTCTCGGACTTATTCTGGCGAACTCCCTTGCGCCATCCTGGCAAGCTCCCGATACCCTCAGCGAGCTCCCGATGCACTCCTGGCGAGTTCCCAACCGCATCGTTCGAACCCCGGCCCAATGCATGGACTTGACTTTGACCAATCCTGATTGTAATATTCTTTCTGTCCTAGTTAATCCTGCATCAATCAACTTCTAACAACACATGTTAGGTCAATAACCTATTAATTGATTTCATCATCAAAACCCGAGATTCAACAATCTCCCACTTTTTGATGATGACAATCAATTGATGATAGGAGTTAATCCCAACTCCCCCTAAATCTATGTCACTTAAATTTAAGAGAATCACACACTCTTAAATTTTAAATTTTTTTAAGCAATCAATATTCCAAGCAAAATTCAACACAAATTTGTATCAATTTATTGAATCATAAGTTTAAAAAAGATTATGCATTCATATCCAAGATATCCAAGTATATGATCAATATTATGTGTCATCAATGTATATGATTAATATCATGTGTCATCGATCAATATCATGTGTCATCAATATATATTTCTCCCCTTTTGTCATCAACAAAATGTGAAATATAGGGTTAAGGATTTGAAGACATGAGTTTTTGCTCCCCCTTTTTAAAATATGATATGAGTAATAAAAAAAATTCTTCCTCTTGTGAAAAAGAAAGAAAGAAAACAAGGGAGGAGTTATAAAATATTATTAAATATAGCTCTCAATTTTGTAGAGGTGAATTTTAAAAATAAGCTCAAAACTCTAAGATATTCAAGGAGATTCAAATATTTAGGAGCTACTCATGTATTTTAAAATCATCTCATGTAATTTCAAGCATAGCATTTAAATCCGTAAAATAGCAAAATATTATGCAAATTTTCTCCCCTTTTGTGAATTATAAGATAAAGAACGTAGAGAAAGTTTTCAAAAATATTATGATAAAAAGCTTAATCTCATGAAATCTAGATTAGTAATTCATATATTTTCATGATTTAGCATTCTTTACTCTCAACCTCAATCTTGTAGATATAATATTTTAAAAGAAAATTTTGAATATGAGCTCAACAAATCTTTCTCCTGTAGATTTCAAGAAAACATAGCATATAGATCCAAAAAATAACAAATCATTATCTTTATATAGATTTTCAAAATCATCATTACTTGCATGATCATCATACTCGATTTCATATCATCACACATTTTCCCCTTTTATCATCAACAAAAGGAGAAGTGCAATTAACAAGTTTTCGATATATGAAAGCTTAGCAATTTAACAAATTTTTTATTACTTTAGACCATGCAAGCTAGTGAATTCTTTCTTCTCTTTTGAGAAGTGCAAGCTACCAAATTTTTGCTTCTTTTGTAATGTTCAAGTTATCAATTTTACATCATGTAAGCTGACAAGTTTGCTCCCCCTTTATGATTGTCAAAAAGAAGGGATGCTTATAATAGTGCAAAACTTTTCCCATTACATCATCTTTGAAATCATCACATGAAATATATCAAAAAATTAACATAGTGATAAGATATATAATTCATGAAGACAAATTTTGAATATCAAGAGACAAATCATAAGAGAATAAAATATTTTGATTCATGCATAAGAAATCTCAAGTTGTCAAGATCATGATTTATATAAAAATCTCCTTTTAAATATTACGAGAACAAGAGATTTTGATTCATAAAAGATTTTAAATTATAATTCCAAGGAATCAAAATCATGATATAGGTAAAGAACTCATTCAATTTTAAAATCATCAAAATCAATTTCAAGAGATTCAAAATGAAATTGATAGACTTATCAATCTCTTGAAATGCTAGTGATTTCCTTTCTCTACTTTGTGTGAACAAGAAGGTAGAATCAAGACAGAGAAGTGAAAAACATCATAAATACTCAATTTTATAGATATATATTTTATAGATGTAGATACCAAAATCCAAGAAAAAAAATCAAGAGCTATGCATGCAATTTAATTTAGCTTATACAAATTTCAAGCAAGGTAGTAAATCATGCATTTTGCATGTATCTAAAAAATTTAAAATTCTAAATTTTCTTCTAAACAAATTATTTTTCATTCAATGTTATCATATCTAATTTGCTTCCAATCATATTGATAATTTTATTTCCCTCTTTGTTAATGTTAAAAAAACATATGATGGTTTAATTTTTCTTTTGCATTCATGTTCTAATGACACCCAAAAGTATAAGGGGAATATGTCATTATAAATCAAATTCAAAAGACATGATTGAATAATTATCTGAACAATCTTGATTGCAAATTTTATGAGATCTAAACAATCTTGATCTTTGATTATAATCATCAAAACCATATATCTCATTTTTATCAAAACAAATAAATCATAGATGTTCAAAAATTTGATTTCCATTGAGGATATGACAAGTTTAGAAATTAAGGGAATATTCATAATAAAATAAATCTCATAAAATTCTTAACTTATCATAAATATAAGAAATAATAATTTTGGTGATAAGTTATACTAAGAAGAAAGTCATAAGTAATCATGTCATGAAAAATATTATTATCAAATCATAAATGCCAAGAACATGATTTATTTTGACACATTTCTTCCTAGATGAAATTTTAAAGCTTTAGAAATCTTAGGAGATCATGTAAAAAGGATCTTGATTCTTATAAAAATATCAAGTTATAAAAATTGAGAAGTCAAGATCATGATTAGGATGAATACTTTTCTTTAATAAAGAGTAGAAATCTTAGTGAACAAAAAAAACTCAAATTATAATTTTTAAAATTTCAAGCTTATGATTTAAGTTATCAAATAATCAAAAGCAAAATATCAATGAAGTTGGATAGATTCAAACATATCCATTCTTTAAAACAAAATCATTTAAAAAAATATCCAAAATCATCATAAAAAATCACTTTTCAAAAAATTTCATTGAAGTCAACATAGATTGTTTCCCAAAAGAAAATAGCTAAAGTTTTATAATTCATTTTTGTAGTTAAAGAGATTCAACATAATTATTCAATCATCATAGAATTTAAATCAATGTAACATTTAAATCAATAATTCTATAGAATTTGTCAATATTTGAACCATTTAACAATAGTCTTTACACTTAAATCAACATCCAACCTAATGATTTTGAACCTATTATTCAATCATCATCAAAATCTCATTCATGTAAATTTCAACATATTTTTCAATAAATAAGGTTCTTTGATTCTAGTTCATTTCCATACTTGTATGCTCTAGCTATGCATCATCAGTATTAATTATATAATGATGAACCATCAAAAGATTTTTTATCATTAATTTTAATTTCAATAATTTTCTTATTTATACTTAGGCTAGGAAAAATTAAAAGAGTGTTAGATCTTAAGTAATATGTATTGAGCATCTATTATCAAAATATTACTTAGTGCTCCTAGCCTTATTAGGAGACAAATTTATAGTTTGGGGAGTTTTGATTTAGGTATCTATTTGAGTTTGGGTCCTTCATGATATGTTCTTCCAATTTTCTCTAATGGCTTAAGGTTATTTATGGTTCCTTTAGGAACCCAAATTAATTTATGTGGACTATAATTTTTGAATGAACATTTGTAGGCTTTATGTACTAATTTTTTACAAGAATTACACTTGATTTTTGGTGGCACATTTAATGTAGGTCCTTTTACAAAGATGGTTTGCTTTTGTTAAACATTACCAACAAAGCCTATGTCATTTCTACTATTAATATGACCCTTATTAGTAAGAATCATATTAAGGGATTTATTTCCTATTTCAAATTTCTCTAAGGTTTGTTTTAGCATGATATTTTCTTCTTTAATGTTATCTAGCATTTTACATTTAGAACTAGGATTATGTGATGCTAATAACTCATGCATTTCATCAACTTTACCAACTAACAAATCATGTTCACTTTTAAGCAACTTAAAAGATTTGCTAAGTTTTTTAGACTTATCAAACAAATCATGGAACATGTTTAATAATTCCGAAACAAAATACTTAATGAATCGCTAACCTCATCGTCGATGGCCATAAGAGCGAGGTTTTCCATTTCTTGGTTATGCATTTCATATTTGGAGCTCCTCGGCTTCTTGTGTTCATAGCAAGATGTTTTATCCATCTTTAGATCATTTTTAAGGTTCATATTCATTAATTTATCCGGTTCATTTGTCAAGGGTTCAAAGTCCTCATCACTCGAGATTTCACTTGAGGAGTCATGTTCTTAGTTCAAATTCCTTCATGTTCTTTAGAAGGTATTCTTCAAGTATTTTCATTTAATGATTCATTTAGATTAGTTGTGCTTTCATATGTCATTTCTAATGTATGCCATAAATCGAAAGCTGAATCAAAACAAGAAACAAGATGAAATTCATTTTTATCAAGTGCACAATATAAGACATTCATAGCCATAATATTCAATGAAAATATTTGTTTTTCATAATCATTCCAATCATTTGTTGGATTGGATGACTTCTGAAAATATTTTTCAATAATACACCACAAATCAAGATCTATTGAAATAAAAAAGATACACATTCATATTTTCCAAGATGAATGTGATGCATTGACCCTCATGATGCATTAAACCGTCATGATGCATTGACCCTCATGATGCATTGACCCTCATGATGCATTAAACTGTCACAATGCATTAAAATATTGAAATTTTTTTATAACTTGATATTTTTATAAGAATCAAGATCCTTCTTACATGATCTCCTAAGATTTCTAAAGCTTTAAAATTTCATCTAGGAAGAAATGTGTCAAAATAAATCATGTTCTTGGCATTTATGATTTGATAATAATATTTTTCATGATATGATTACTTATGACTTTCTTCTTAGTATAACTTATCACCAAAATTATTATTTCTTAAATTTATGATAAGTTAAGAATTTTATGAGATTTATTTTATTATGAATATTCCCTTAATTTCTAAACTTGTCATATCCTTTATTTCAAAAAGATACACAATCATATTTTCTAAGATGATTGTGAAGGTTTAATGCATCATGAGGGTCAATGCATCATGAGGGTCAATGCATCATGACGGTTTAATGCATCATGAGGGTCAATGCATCACATTCATCTTGGAAAATATAAATGTGTATCTTTTTTATTTCAATAGATCTTGATTTGTGGTGTATTATTGAAAAATATTTTCAGAAGTCATCCAATCCAACAAATGATTGGAATGATTATGAAAAATAAATGTTTTTATTGAATACTATGGCTATGAATGTCTTATATTGTGCACTTGATAAAATTGAATTTCATCTGGTTTCTTGTTTTGATTCAGCTTTCGATTTATGGCATACATTAGAAATGACATATAAAAGCACAACTAATCTAAATGAATCATTAAAAGAAAATACTTCTAAAAATAAATTTGAAGAATACCTTCTAAAGAACATGAAGGAATTTGAACTAAGAACATGACTCCTCAAGTGAAATCTCGAGTGATGAGGACTTTGAACCCTTGACAAATGAACCGGATAAATTAATGAACATGAACCTTAAAAATGATCTAAAGATGGATAAAACATCTTGCTATGAACACAAGAAGCCGAGGAGCTCCAAATATGAAATGCATAACCAAGAAATGGAAAACCTCGCTCTTATGGCCATCGACGATGAGGTTAGTGATTCATTAAGTATTTTTTTTCGGAATTATTAAACATGTTCCATGATTTGTTTGATAAGTCTAGAAAACTTAACAAATCTTTTAAGTTGCTTAAAAGTGAACATGATTTGTTAGTTGGTAAAGTTGATGAAATGCATGAGTTATTAGCATCACATAATCCTAGTTCTAAATGTAAAATGCTGGATAACATTAAAGAAGAAAATATCATGCTAAAACAAACCTTAGAGAAATTTGAAATAGGAAATAAATCCCTTAATATGATTCTTACTAATAAGGGTCATATTAATAGGAGAAATGACATAGGCTTTGTTGGTAATGTTTAACAAAAGCAAACCATCTTTGTAAAAGGACCTACATTAAATGTGCCACCAAAAATCAAGTGTAATTCTTGTAAAAAATTAGTACATAAAGCCTACAAATGTCCATTCAAAAATTATAGTCCACATAAATTAATTTGGGTTCCTAAAGGAACCATAAATAACCTTAAGCCATTAGAGAAAATTGGAAGAACATATCATGAAGGACCTAAACTCAAATGGATACCTAAATCAAAACTCCCCAAACTATAAATTTGTCTCCTAATAAGGCTAGGAGTACTAAGTAATATTTTGAAAATAGATGCTCAATACATATTACTTAAGATCTAACACTCTTTTAATTTTTCCTAGCCTAAGTATAAATAAGAAAATTATTGAAATTAAAATTAATGATAATAAATCTTTTGATGGTTCATCATTATATAATTAATACTGATGATGCATAGCTAGAGCATACAAGTATGAAAATGAACTAGAATCAAAGAACCTTATTTTTTGAAAAATATGTTGAAATTTACATGAATGAGATTTTGATGATGATTGAATAATAGGTTCAAAATCATTAGCTTGGATGTTGATTTAAGTGTAAAGACTATTGTTAAATGGTTCAAATATTGACAAATTCTATAGAATTATTGATTTAAATGTTACATTGATTTAAATTCTATGATGATTGAATAATTATGTTGATGATTATAGGAATCTTTGGGCACTAAAGTCAAGTTTAGCATTGCTTATCACCCTCAAACCGATGGTCAATCAAAAAGAACAATTCAAACACTTGAGAATTTGAATTCAAACACTTGAGAACAATTCAAACCCTTGAGAACAATTCAAACCCTTGAGAACAATTCAAACCGATTTGTGTACATCTCCGATAGAGACTCCAGATTCCTTTCTAGATTATGGAGAAGATTATAGGAATCTTTGGGCACTAAAGTCAAGTTTAGCATTGCTTATCACCCTCAAACCGATGGTCAATCAAAAAGAACAATTCAAACACTTGAGAATTTGCTTAGAGCATATATCATGGATTGGAAAGGTGAGTGGGATAAAGATATTTCTCTTGTTGAGTTTACCTACAATAATAGTTACCAGTCTAGTATTCAGATGGCTCCTTATGAAGCTTTTTTTGGGCAAAAGTACAAAACACCTATTTGTTGGGAGGAAGTTGGCGATGGGAAATTGTTAGCACCCGATAAAGTGCAGGAGACTACCGAAAAGATTCAAATTATAAGAGAAAGACTAAAGACTGCTTAAAGTCATCAAAGAGCTATGCTGACAATAGAAGACGAGAAATTGAGTTTTAAGTAGGGAATTTTGTATTCTTGAATGTCTCTCCTTCCAAGGGAGTGGTAAGATTTGGGAAGAAAGGAAAGTTAAGCCCTAGATTTATTGGACCACTTGAGAGGATTGGTTCTGTCGCTTATAAGATTGCCTTGCCACCATCCTTGGGTCATATCCATGATATATTTCATATTTCTATGCTCAGAAAGTATATTCACGACCCTTCTCACATTATTCAATATGAGCCAATTGTAATCAATCATAACTTATCTTATGTGGAATGACCTATACAGATTATTGATAAGAAAGAAAAGATACTAAGGAATAGGGTCATTTCTCTAGTTAAAGTGATATGAAGGCATCATTCTATGGATAAAACAACTTTGGAGCTAGAGGAAGAAATGAAAAAAAATCTATCCTCATCTTTTCGTCAATTGAGGTATGATAAATTTAGAGGGCTAATTTTTTATTTTAAGGGGGGAAGAGTGTAATATCTCTTATTTTTGAAATATTTATAATATAATATTTTAAAATTATTTATGAGGACCCATTTGTAAAATTGAGGATTTATTTATTAATACTTTTGATTAAATAATTTTATATTAAAAGTTAATTATTAGGGACCTAAATATGAATCTTAAAAATATAAAATGAATTATGAAAGATTCGCATTAAGTTAAAAAAAAACAGGATGAGGACATGTGTCACTACCTTATTTAAAGTAGTGTCACTTATGCATGTGCATAGGTGACATATAAGCACATTACATGCATGTTTGCCGTCTATCAACCCATATGTTAACTTAAATAATTAATAATTAGAGAAAAAAATAGGTTTTGGCTGCAACGTGAACTTGAGGAGAAGAAGAAGAAAGAAGAAGAATAGAAGGAAAGAAGAAGAAGAAATTTGGGAATTTTGAGATTGTGATCTAATCCACACCTTTGGGATCAAAATATTCAAAGACAAGTGTTCTCTCTTCCTCCCACCGAAATTTTCTGAACAAATCCGAAATCTTTTGTTGGTTGCCTAAGTTTGAATCTGTAATATTGTCAAGATTATGACTTATCTATCTTGTTCTTATTGTAACTTTTAGTACAGACTGTTGATTTAGACAAAACTTAGTTTTTACAAAAATAGATTCATATATCTTTCTTTTAAACCTTAATTTATAGAATTTGAAGATCATTTGATAATCCAAACATTTATTTCAATTAAGCAAATGAAATCTATAAAACAGAGTTTGTAGCACATGTCCTTTCATCACTATATTGCTTATATCTTTTTGTTGGAGTTCTTGATTTATGTAAAACTTGATTCATTAGAAAATAAGCTCATAGATATTTCTTTTAATACTAGGATTGAAGGATTTGGAGTCCAAATCACTATCAAAATTTCTTTTTTATTAGACCTTATGGATACTATAAAACAAGGATCATAGATAGCTCCTGACCTTTCATCACTATATTGCTTATATCTTCCTATTAGAGTTCCTGATTTATGTAAAACTTGATTCAATAGAAATTAGGCTCATAGATCTTTCATTTGATATCAGGATTTAAATATTTTGATTCCAAATGACTACCATAATTTTTAGTTTGTTAGACCTTATGGATTCTGTAAAACATGGATCATAACTCCTGACCTTTGGTTGCAAAATCATCAATAACTCTTTGTAGAGACCTTAATTTTTTATGAAACTTATTTCATTTGAAACTAGATTAATTTATCTTTCCAACAACACCTGATTGAGTAATTTGGAGCATGTTTGATCATCTGAATAAATTTGTAATTTTCCTTTGGAATTCTGCTAGGATAGGGATTGTATCAATTCTGCCTATACTTGCTTCATCCATTTCGAGACTGAAATCTCTAATGCTCTTATCCTTGACTTCCTTACATATCATAATATGTTATATATTAATTGATGTTACATTATATTATTCTGTTTAGGTGCATATATGATTTATTATTCCACATGTGCTTCCGATATATGTCAAATTCATTGATCATGTCCTTTTGTGCTTTAGTGTTTATGGGACAATGTGAACCTTTGCAGAAATAGTAAAGGGAGTTTATCCTTAGAGACCGCGTGCTCTACCGACCCCCTATGACTTCACTTAGACATGGGTGGATGGAGCTCTCAGATGTGGGAGACTTATGTTTGGTGGTCATTCAACGATGGATGTTCTACATTATGCTTATGATCTCACTTCACCCTCTTTGTCTTGATATGATATCCAAAGCATTGCTTATGAGTTTGTTGATGTGCTTTGGATAAGAATGAAATGAATGTTATGTTTGAATGATATTTGAGCTTATGTTCGTTACTTGTTCATTTGATAAGCTTTTGAGATTATTCATATACCATTGATATGCTTTCGAAAAATATCATATACCTCCTTGATATGCTCCAAAATGTTTCGTATTCTTATTGATATGCTCCGAAATATTTTGTTTGCCATTGATATGCTGCTTGACATACTTACGCCTTTGATATTCATCTAACTACAAATGTGACATGCGAGTTTAAGTTTGATATTTGTTCCCTTGAACGTTCAGAAGTATTTCATGTGTTATTGATATGCTCCTAAAACTTCATATGTTATTGATATATACCAAAATGCTTCTGATTGTCATATATGCTCCAATTATCTTTCCAAATTATTATGGATTTAAGTATGCTTCGAACGAGATAAACCTTATTATTGTGAATCTGATTTGATGCTATATGTGAAAACTTTTGCATTCCCTACCTTTTATTCTTATATCATGTTCAATTTGTAAACACCTTTCCTTGCCTTGAACCTGTTTGATACTTGCTGGGTTTCTTAGCTCACTCTGTTGCTATCTAATCTTTTTTAGGTTAGCTTGGCATTTAAACTTGATACGGGGCTAAAGCAACGGGAAAGCAAGAAGTTCTTGGGCTAAATCTTTATTTGACAATATGTTATCGTTGTATGTGTACACCTTGTATCTAATGTAAAGTTGTAGATATATTTTGAAGTGAGATAACTATGTGTACACCCCTATTGTTTCTCCACTTTTAAAGCCAGCTTACTCATATCATTCAAAGACCAATACAGTTATAATTGAACCACTTTGGTAATCTCATATTTCAAACTTCCTAAGTATCTTACAATGGTCTGCTCTTATGGTTCTATAAGCTCTCCTTTTAACATAAGATTGTAGAACTCTACTGTGCTCCTCTACACTAAGATTTTTTTGCTTAAAATCATGGATTTTTATAAAGATTTCTTGCTTATAGTTGTCAGGTAAGTATTTTCTTTTCATTTTCTATCTTACTCTTCCTCTCACATTCTCTTTGCTTCTTCAGATTTTTCCACCAAAAAGATGCATTCCTTTTGAGTTTGAGTGCCATAAGCTTAACCTTCTTTTGTTATGGTGGTTCATGAAAATTGAATATTCTTTCTACTGTATTGAGCCAATCAATAAAGTTATCATATTGATTTTACCTTCAAATTCTGGAATATTCAATCTTGGGTTATATTTGTTCTGTCATTCATCTTGGTCTCTATGCTTGGCTAAAATCTTTGAAACCCCCTTAGGTAAGAAGGCATATCATCATCCAAACCATACATTTGGCCAACATTTTCTTGCTGATTATTTTTGTTCTGAAGTTCTTTAATAATTTTATTTTTTTCTTGTTGACTATGCAATAAACTTTGTAGTTGCAACTTTAAGGATTCAACGTCATCTTCATGGCCAATACTTTCACCAACTGTATATTTTTCATTCCGCTCAGCCATGAACTCTAGCCTTCAGCTTTGATACCAAACTGATACTGAAAAGGGAGAAAGAGGAATAAAATTTAGAAAAGAATGAAAGAGACCGAAAGTTGAGTTGTAGAAACGAAAATAAACTCAGAATAGAACTTGCGTAAAATGGATAAAAATAGCTCACCACCAAGTATAAAGTCACAAGAGAATACAGAAAATTCACCACCTCAAGAAAATTAAACAAGGATACAGAACTAAATCAAAAGGCTCACCACTCAAGGAAACATCCAAGAGATATAGAGTTTTAGAGAGACTCTAAAGAGCTTCTGCCAATATAAATCAGGCACCTAAAGTTCTTTCTAGCTCTAGAATATCAAAAATATGTACTAGTGCATGAAACGCCCCTTCATGCATAGTGATTAAGTGCTTCACATCTGCCAACTAACCCCTTTAATGCATCATTGGTCATGAAGAAAGGCATCTTGAAATAGCTTTAACTTTGTCCAAGGAATATGCTAATGAGCTATCATTTTTAAGTGGACTGAGTTAAAAACTCTTAAATATTATAATAGACTATGGGGAATACCATAGGATCAGTAAGATGCATAAGTGTTGATTGTAGCAAATTAGACATTCCCGTGTCACCATTCTTCTTAGATTCGGACGAAGGAGATTGCGGCCATCATGGTACGGGGTTGTCGTGCTTTAACCTCTCTTTTAATTTTTAGCTTGAGTCCTTTGATAAATGTCACTAATAATTGTCTGTTAGACTAATCATGAGCAAGGTAAGATAATTCCTCAAACCTGGTTTGGTATTCTTAGATCGTGGAGGTTTGTCAGATCTTGGCAAGTTATTTGTTGATATTATCGTACTTGGTCAGCCCAAAGCGGTTCAGTAATACATTCTTGAATTGTATCCACATCGAGGCTCCATGATTATATTCAAGGCAATTGTACCATCGTATAGCGTCTCCTTCAAGGTGGATGATAGTGAAATCCTCCGGTGTTCGATAGTAGCAGAAGTAATGTTCGGCGCGTGAAATCCATCCTATCAGGTCTCCTTCTTCCCACCGAGGGAAGTCCACCCTCATGCGTGGCTGCATCACATCTGAGACTTGTTCTTCTTTTTTGGGAGGCCTCTCTGAATTTTTTTACTTTGCTGGAATTTTGTTGGACTCGGAGAACATCCAATTCTGAATTCGACGAATAAGGCACGTAATATGTCCTTCATGCGTGATTCAATCCGTGATTCAAACGCCTCCAACTTAGCACCCATCAGATCTTCCCATGCTATGGTGTAAGTCCCTAGATCTGTGGTGTCAAGATCCTTCTCTTACTGCTGAGTTAGTCGTATGAAATGATTGGTTGGATTAGTTGCCAAAAGGGATGGTGGATCATGGGTAGATGGCTGTGTTTTAGAGCTAATAGTTTGTTGTTTTTGGTTGCTGTTGGGGTTATGGTTTGGAGCTACTGTAAGCGTCATATAGGGGGTATGATAGCTAAGGTTTAAGGTTAGAAGAATGGTTTAGGATTGTTGTTAATGATAGCAATGGATTTGGTAGGGATTGGGTGTGGATACAGCAAGTAGTACTGAAGGTAATGTAGCAAAATTTTTCTTCAAAGAGGGTGCTGTTGTTGCTGCTATGTGGGGCTATTGTAGAGACTGTAAGGGGGGTTTGATGATAGAGGTTTAGGGTTATAAGGGTGGCTTAGGGTCACTGTTGATGGCAACAACCGTTTTGGTAGGGATTGGTGGCCAAAAGGGTGATGGATCAAGGTTGCGATTTAGGGTGCTGTTTGGGCTATAGTGTTTTGGGGGCTGTTAGGGTTGGCTATAGATTATGGAAATAAGCTACGATGACTACATCTTAAGGCTAGAGAGGTGCCCTAAAGATGACGTGGGTGGTAGCAATAATTTCGGTAAGGATCAGATATGGGTGTAGCAAAAAACACCAAAAGGTAGTGCTACAGAATTATGCATCGATAGGCTGTGATAGGTTGTTGGTTTGAGCTGTGGTTTTAAGTGTTGTTTGGGTTATGGAAATAGGTTATACGGTAGCATATTAAGGCTAGAGGGGTGCCCTAAAGATAACATGGTTGGTGGCAACAAGATTGGTAGGGTTTTGGGTTTGGGAGAAGAACGATAAAGTAGTATAATTTTTCGTCAAACAAATTTCAGCAGTATAGATGCAATTTTTTCCAGCAGTTCGAAACAAAGATTCGAGTAAAACTCAAGAGAAATCTATTGGTAAGGTAAAGTTAATATCGACAAAAAAAATTATGGAAGAATACGGTAGCAAAAAATTTGGCAAGATCAAGGAAAACGAGGTGCTGCGGTAGAATTTTACGTCTAAAATTTCAGCAGCAAAGACATAAAATTTTCAGCAGTTTGTGACAAGGATTTGAGTAAACCTTAACGGGAATTTGCTGGTAAGGGAGAGGTAATGCAATTAAAAATTTTTGTGGAAGGTTGGATAGAAAAATAGCAGTAGCAAGATCAAATAGCCAGTGCTATGCAACTGAAATTCTGCAGCGCAACTTTCGTCGTAGAGATAGAAACTTTACGATGAAAAGTTTATGTAGCAAGATAGGAACAATTTTTTTAGTTTTTTGGAATAAGGATAACTAAATTACAACAACAGTAAGGTAGGAAATCAGAACCTATTGTAATTCACAGAGAGATAAAAGGATGATCTGCGGTAGTGAAGATGATGGTGGAATTCAGCGATGATCTAAGCAATTGTGGGAATTGCTTTGGGTAGCTGTGGAAGAATGATATGAGTAAGCTGTAATTCACAGAGAGATAAAAGCTGGCTTTGAATGATAGGGGTGTCCATTTATAGATTTAAGCAAGCTTCCTGAAGTTTGAACATAAGATTTGATGAGGTGATCAGATCTTACGACTTCGTTAAGAACGAAGATGAGCTTTGTGTGTATAGGAAGGTAAGTGGGAGCGCTATCACCTTCTTGGTGTTATATGTGGTTGACATCTTAATCATTGGAAATGATGTAGGAATGCTCTCCACAATAAAAGCTTGGATATCCAGAAACTTCTCCATGAAAGATTTAGGGGAAGCATCCTATATTTTGGGGATCCGGATCTATAGAGATAGATCCAAAAGGATGCTTGACTTGTCCTAGTCTTGGTACATAGACTCCATTGTCAAAAGGTTTGGCATGGTGAATTCCAAGAGAGGTCTCATACCGATGAGACATGAAATATCACTTTCTAGGAGTATGTCCCTAAAGACTCATGAAGAAAGGACAGACATGGATAAGATACCTTATGCCTCAGCGATAGGGTCTATCATGTATGCGATGCTATGTACCAGGCCTGATATAGCACATGCTCTGAGTGTCATGAGCAGATATCAGGCAGATCCAGGTTTAGAACACTGGAATATAGTAAAGTGTATCTTTAAGTACTTGAGAAGCGCTAAGGATCTTTTACTGGTATATGGAGGAGGTAGCCTCCAGGTTGAGGGCTACACGGACTCAAGTTTTCAGTCTGACATTGATGATAGCAAGTTAAATTCAAGATATGTTTTCACCCTGAATGGAGGAGTAGTAAGCTGGAAGAGTTCCAAGCAAGATACTACTGTTGACTCGACCACATAGGTGGAATGCATTGTTGCAGTAGAAGCAGCAAAAGAAGGGGTGTGGATGAAGAAGTTCATGAAGGATCTGGAAGTCATACCAAGCAGCGTGGAGCGACTCCCATATATTGTGACAGCGACAGGGCGATAACTCTAGCAAGGGAACCCAGGTCTCATCAAAATTATTTTGAGGAGGTTCCATCTGATTAGAGTGATCATGACCCGAAAAGATATAGCAATGGAAAGAGTTCCATCCGAAGATAACATTGCAGATCCACTGACGAAGCCGCTGGCTCAGATTATATTTGAGCGTCACAGGGGTCTGATGGGGATCAGACACATAGGTGATTGGCTTTTGGTCAAGTGTGAGATTGCTGGTTACAAGTGCCCTACAAGCCAATCACGTGATCTATTTGTGGTCAAGTGTGTGACGCTGTGTGATCTATTTGCTTATGATTAATTTTGATATATTCTCACATTATATTATATGTAGCATATATATTATGATGTCCTTGGTTCTGTGTAATAGGAATCGGAATGTGATGAGATCACGATAATGAGATCGATTCACCTTTAAACATAGATCCTAAATAATCCTGGTCATAGGTTACTCGAGAGGGACATTGAGATAACCGGATAGACCGGTGTACTATATACCCATCCATATGATGGAGACGGCTAGTCTCATAGCCACTTGTGTGGAGACACAAAGGATATAGTACAAGTGCTCATTGGAGAATGAGTTTACTGATTGGTCCGCTTATGGAATGTTGTATGGTTAATGATACATAATGTCAGACAACGATTCCATAGTCCCAGTTGTGTATCTGGTCCTTCGACTTGAGACACTAAGGATGCCTTGTATGAGTACTCCTTTCTTTAATGCCAGACTTACAGGTTTGGAATGTTTCAGATCTGGTACAACTGGTTATTGGGATTAGTAGCCAACCTTACGAAAGCAATTGAGTGTCAATAGAGGATCATCCACTCTCGGTATCACGAGAGGAATATCCCATATGTGCTTTCTTAGACAAATCCCTGGCCAGGGTCATTCGGATTGAGAGAGAAAGAGTTCCTTGGGAGAATCCGATTAGAGTGAGACTATGACGGATTCTGTATGTGACCTGACAGTACCATGTCCAATATACGGTCTCTGGGATATTAGTTGGATGAGGGATTATAGATACACGGTAACTATGGACAGACATGTCTGATAGATTTGATCTCCCTTGTACCGTCTGGGGACTATGGCGTAGTGGCCTAGTACGTCTATAGTCGATGAGTCGAGTGAATTGTTATGGGGATAATAATTTACTATATCGGGCCTAGAAGGTAAATTAAGGGAATTATTAAGGGGTTCTGATGGGAGTGACTCAAGGTCAGCTCGGTATCGGGCATAGAAGGTCACACACATATGGTGGATGCTTCAGTGAATAGAGGATTTGATGGAGATCCAACTAGCCCCTATTCTCATTAGATGAGACCCTATGCTGATGGGCTCCTTGATTAAGGCCCAATTAGAGGACTAAGGAGATTATTGGATAGAGATCCAATAATGTAAGGTTAGTGGGTAATTGGATGAAGATCCAATACCCACTAAGGCAGGAGCCCTAGAGTTTTTTTGTGGCTCTCTATAAATAGGAGGGGAGACTCATGGTTGATGGGATGCAGCTTTGGCCTCCCCCTCCTATTCTCCTCCCGCCCTTTGTGCAAGAGTTGCGAGATCAGATTGTAGTTGTTTCGCTACAAAGATCCATCGTGTGGATACCGCTAGAGAGGAGGACGCTTGACCTCCTTCATCCTCTCCATCTGGATCTGAAAATACAAGGATATACGATCTCCCTAGGTAAAATCAATCTCTCACGTATCACAAATTTTTTATTTTTACAGTTTTCTCGTGACCCCAATCTTTTGCATGATGATTTGATATATGTGGGAAACTAATTTTTATTTTGATTTCTGCTGCACATGTGATGCACCCGCTGAGATTTTCCAACAGAAAGGAGTACTCAAATAAGGTATCCTTGGTGTCTCAAGTCTAAGGACCAGATATATAATTGGAATTACAAAATCGGTGTTTGGCGATAAGCATCATTAACCATCTATGAATTCATTTAGTGAATTCATTCTCCAATGAGCACCTGTTTTGTACCCTTAGTGACCCCACACAAGTGGCTATGAGACCAGTTTCCTCCATCATATGGATAGGTATACAGTACACTAGTCTATCTAGTTATCTCGATGCCCTCTTAAGTAACCTATGACCAGGATAATTTATGATATATGTTTAATGGTGAATCTGTCTCATTATCGTGATCTCATCACGATTCGATTCCCATTGAATAGAACCAAGGACATCACCTTATATATTCAATAGATAATATAATGTGAGAATATGCCAATAATAATCATAAGTAATAAGATCGCGCAGCCTGTCACACGTGTCATCACCCACGTGATTAGTTTGCAGGACACGTGTAACCAGTAATCTCCCACTTGACCTAAAACCAATCACCTATGTGTCTGATCCCCATCAAACCTCTTTGACGCCCAAAGATAGTCTGAACGAGCGACTTTATCGATGGATTTACAATGTAATAAGAAGGTCAAGATGTTGGGATTAGGGAAAGGGAAGCCACCATAGAGAACTCAAACATGTGCAAAATGTAGATATAATCATGAAACAAATAAATATTTTCGGATGACTGGAGCTTATTTTGCTTGTGAAAAACTAGATCATAAAGTAAAGGATTGCCCACCAAATAAGAAGAAGGAGCCACTGCCACCCAAAACAACAGCCCATACTAGAGTTTATATCATCACTGAACATGATTCTCGGGCTTCTAAATCAGTAGTCGAAGGTATTATTCATGTTTCTAATAAGAATGCAAAGGTTTTGTTTGATCCCGGGTCCAATCTATCTTTTGTTTCACAAACCTTTGCTTGTCATTTGGGCATTCAACCTAAACCATTGGATTACGAGTTGTATGTAACAACTGTAGTTGAGGATACTTCGACAACAAACTTGCTTTATTCGTCTTGTTTGATTTTTATCGGAGAACATGAACTCCTTGCTGATTTAATTCTCCCACAGATTCAGGGCTTTAATATTAAACTTGGCATTATTGGCTATCTTCCTATCATGCTAGTATTGATTGCTATACAAAAATAATCACTTTTTGCATACCAGATCAGTCCATCTTTAATTTTGTGGGCATTAGGCATGACTCACTTTCTTGCCTGATATCGGTATTTCAAGCTCATCGATTTATGCAGAAGGGTTGTTCTTGCTATATTATATGTGTGAAAGGGAATTTAAATCAAGCAGCTCATCTAAATGAAATTCTGGTAGTCAGAGAATTCCTTGATGTTTTTCCAGATGACTTGCCTGGATTACCTTAAGATAGAGAGAGTGAATTTGCTATTGATATTGTCTCTGGAACAATACCAATATCCAAGCCTTCCTATAGAATGGCACCACTTGAGCTAGAAGAATTGAGAAATCAACTATAAGAACTATTAGATAAAGGATTTATTAGACCCAATGTTTCACCATGGGGTGCTCCAGTACTATTAGTTAAGAAGAAGGATTGGACATGGAGGCTTTATATTGATTATAGATAGTTGAACCAAGTGACGATAAAGTATCCTCTACCCAGAATTGATGATTTGTTTGATCAATTGTAGGGTGCACAAGTATTCTCTAATATTGACTTGTGGTCAGGTTATTATCAATTGAATATCAAGAAAGAAGATATCTTTAAAATTGCTTTTAAAACTCGGTATGGTCACTATGAATTCGTAGTAATGCCTTTTGGTTTGACTAATGCCCCTGTAGCTTTGATGAAATTAATGAATAGGATATTTCATCCACTCTATGCTATTGTATTCATTGATGATATATTAGTGTATTCAAGGAATGACCTAAAGCATGAGGAGCACTTGAGAAATGTATTGTCAATAGTGAGAAAAAAGAAGTAGTATACAAAGTTTAGTAAATGTGAGTTTTGGTTAAATGAAGTTACGTTCTTAGGCCATGTGATTTCAGGCAAGGGCATGTCTATTGATCCAAAGAAAGTTGAAGCAGTAGTTAAGTAAGAAGTACCAACAAATGTAACTGAAGTTAGAAGTTTATTGGGCATGACAGGTTATTATAGGAGATTTGTGGAGGGATTTTCTTGAATTGCTAACCCCTCACTAAGCTAACTCGAAAGAATGTGAGATTTAAATGGGTTAATGAATGTGAACAAAGCTTTCAAGAGTTAAAAAGAAGATTGACTAGTGCTCCTATTCTCATAATTGTCAGTGGTAACGAAGGATTTGTAGTTTATATCGATGCTTCAAGGAAGGGCCTTGGATGTGTTTTGATGCAAGAAGGGAAAGTAATTGCTTATGTTTCTAGACAACTGAAGAGTTATGAACTAAATTATCCAACCTATGATTGAGAGTTAGCAGCAATTATTTTTGCACTGAAGATTTGGAGACATTATTTATGTGGGCGGACGTTTGAAATATTTACCAATCACAAGAGTCTAAAGTGTATACCTTTACTCAAAAGGAGTTCAATATGAGGCAACGAAGATGGATACAATGTTTAAAGGATTATTATTGTACCATTCGATATCATCCGGGTAAGGCCAATGTCTAGCTGATGCACTTAGTAGAAAATCTGTAAATTTTATGGCTTGTTTGGTTGTGAAACAATGGGGATTATTGAAAGAAAATGGTGATGAGAAATATATTAGGAATGAGCAAAACTCAATGATATTGATGGCCTCTATCCAGTTTCAATCTGATTTCATTCAATAAATTAAAGAGAGACAGCTACAAGATCTATGTTTAATCCACTTAAGGAAAGAAGTAGAAAAAGGATCAAAGTCTGATTTTCGTGTTTCAGAAGATGGCCTATTGAGAATGGGGAATAGAGTATTTGTTCCAGATGACCCAGATATCAAGGATCAAATCCTGAAGGAAGGTCATAGTTCCAAATTCACCTTGCACCCGGGTAGCACAAAAATGTATAAAGATCTTAAAAGTCATTACTGGTGGGAAGGCATGATAAAGGAGATTGCAATATATGTATCAAAATGTTTAACTTACCAATAAATCAAAGTTGAACACCAAAGACCTGGGAGGTTGTTACAACCTTTAGATATTCCTGAATGGAAATGAGAAAGTATCACCATGGATTTTGTTTCAGATCTACGCATAACCTCCAGAAAGCATGATGTTATATGGCTGGTTATTGATAGGTTAACCAAATCGGTACATTTCCTACCGATCAATATGACATATTCTATGGATAGGCTTGTTGAGTTATATATTGGTGAAATAGCAAGACTTCATAGTATTCCAAAGGAGATAATCTCTGATAGAGACTCCAGATTCCATTCTAGATTATGAAGAACATTATAGGAATCTTTGGGCACTAAAGTTAAGTTTAGCACTCTTATCACCCTCAAACCGATGGTTAATCAGAAAGAATAATTCAAACACTTGAGGATTTACTCATAGCATATATCATGGATTGGAAAGGTGAGTAGGATAAAAGATATTTCTCTTGTTGAGTTCACCTACAATAATAGTTACCAGTCTAGTATCCAGATGGCTCCTTATGAAGCTTTGCATGGGCAAAAGTGTAAAATGCCTATTTGTTGGGTGGAAGTTGGCGATAAAAAATTGTTAGCACCCGATAAAGTGCAGGAGACTACCGAAAAGATTCAAATTATAAGAGAAAGACTAAAGACTGCTTAGAGTCATCAAAAGAGCTATGCTGATAATAGAAGACAAGAAATTGAGTTTTAAGTAGGGAATTTTGTATTCTTGAAGGTCTCCCCTTCCAAGGGCGTGGTAAGATTTGGGAAGAAAGGAAAGTTAAGCCCTAAATTTATTAGACCATTTGAGGTCCTTGAGAGGATTGGTTCTGTTGCTTACAAGATTGCTTTGCCACCATCCTTGGGTCGTATCCATGACATACATATTTCTATGCTCATAAAGTATATTCACGACCCTTCTCACATCATTCAATATGAGCCGATTGTAATCTATCATAACTTATCTTATGTGGAAGAACCTATATAGATTATTGATAAGAAAGAAAAGATACTAAGGAATCAGGTCATTTCTCTAGTTAAAGTGATATGGAGGCATCATTCTATGGATGAAACAACTTGGGAGCTAGAGGAAGAAATGAAGAAAATCTATCATCATCTTTTCGTTAATGGAGGTATGATAAATTTAGATGACTAATTTTTTATTTTAAGAGGGGGGGGGGGGGGGGGGGGGGGAGAGTGTAATATCCTTTATTTTTAAAATATTTATAATGATATATTTTAAAATTATTTATGAGGACCCATTTATAAATTTGAGGATTTGTTTATTAATTCTTTTGATTAAATAATTTTATATTGAAAGTTGATTGCTAGGGACCTAAATGTGAATCTTAAAAATATGAAATGAATTATGAAAGATTCACTTTAAGTTAAAAAAAAAATGATAAGGACATGTGTCACTACTTTGTTTAAAGTAGTGTCACTTGTGCATTTGCATAGGTAATACATAAGTACATTTCATGCATGTTTTCCACCTATCAACCCATATGTTAACTTAAATAATTAATAATTAGAGAAAAAATGGGTTATGGCTGCAACGTGAACTTGAGGAGAAGAAGAAGAAAGAAGAAGAAGAAGAAGAAGAAGAGAAGGAAAGAAGAAGAAATTTGGGAATTTTGATATTGTGATCTAATCCACACCTTTGAGATCAAAATATTCAAAGGCAAGTATTCTCTATTCCTCCTACTGAAATTTATCTTTGTTTTTGTCTTGATTTATGAAGAAAATTATGAACAAATCCGAAATCTTTTGTTGGTTACCTAAGTATGAATATGAAATATTATCAAGATTATGACCTATCTGTCTTGTTCTTGCTGTAACTTTTAATACAAATCGCTGATTTAGACAAAACTTAGTTTCTTCAAAAATAAATTCACATATCTTTCTTTTGAACATTAATTTAAAGAATTTGAAGATCATTTGATAACCCAAACGTTTATTTCAATTAAGTATATGAAATCTGTAACTTTTAGTACTGTTGAAATTTCTGTTTTGTTAGACCTTATGGATTCGATAAAATAGGAATCATAGCTCCTGACCTTTTATCACTATATTGCTTATATCTTCCTATTGGAGTTACTGATTTATGTAAAACTTAATTCGTTAGAAAATAGGCTCATAGATCTTTCATTTGATACTAGGATTGAAAGATTTAGAGTCCAAATGACTGCCAAAATTTCTGTTTTGTTAGACCTTATGAATTTTGTAAAATATGGATCATAACTCCTGACCTTTGATTACGAAATCATTAATAACTCTTTGTAGAGACCTTCAATTTATATGAAACTTATTTTGTTTGAAACTAGATTGATTTATCTTTCCAACAACTTTTTTAGTAATTTAGAACATATTTGATCATATGAATAACTTTACAATTTATCTTCTGAATTTTGCCAGAATAGGGATTGTATCAATTCTGCCTATACTTGCTTCATCCATTTCAAAACCGAAATCTCTAATGCTCTTATCCTTGACTTCCTTACATATTAAAATATGTTATGTATTAATCGATGTTACATTATATTATTCTATTTAGGCGCATGTATGATTTATTGTTCCGCATGTGCTTATGATATATGCCAAATTGTACTACGGCGTTTGTGGAACAATGTGAACCATTGCTATAAATGGTAAATGGAGTTATGCTTAGAGCCCGCATGCTCTATCGGTCCCTTATGACTTTGCTCAGATGTGGGTGGATGGAGCTCCCAGACATGGGAGACTTATGTTTGGTGGTCATTCAGCAATGGATGTTCCACATTATGCTTATGGTCTCACTTCGCCCTTTATATCTCGATATGATATCCAAAGCATTGATTATGAGTTTGTTCATGCACTTTGGATAAGAATGAAATGAATGTTATATTTGAATGATATTTGAGCTTTTGTTCGTTACTTGTTCATTTGATAAGCTTTTGAGATTATTCATACATCATTGATATACTTTTCAAAAATATCCTATACCTCCTTGATATGCTCCGAAATGTTTCATATTCTCATTGATATGCTCTAAAATATTTTGTTTGCCATTGATATCCTGCTTGACATACTTATGCCTATGATATTCATCCAACTTCAAATGTGACATACGAGCTTAAGTTTGATATTTATTCCCTTAACATGTTCATAAGTATTTCATGTGTTATTGATATGCTCCTAAAACTTCATATGTCATTGATATATATCAACATGCTTCTGATTGCCATATATGCTCCAATTACCTTTCCAAATTGTTATGGATTTAAGTATGCTTCGAACGAGATGAACCTTGTGGTTGTGACTATGATTTGGTGCTATATGTTAAAACTTTTGTAATCCTTACCTTGCACTCTTATATCAGGTTCAATTTGTAAACACCTTTCCGTACCTTGAACCTGTTTGATACTTGCTAGGTTTCTTAGCTCACTCTATTGCTATCTAATCTTCTTCAGGTTAGCTTGGCATTTATTGAAATACTTGATAAAGGGCTAAAGCAATGGGAAAGCAAGAAGTTATTGGGCTAAATCTTTATTTGATAATATGTTATCGTTGTATGTATACACCTTGTGTCTAATGTAAAGTTGTAGACATATTTTGAAGTGGGGTAACTATGTAATGGTCTTAAGAGTACCCCCTTGTTTGAGATATCGAATGTTAAACTTGTTATATAACATATGAAGTGGTAGTATATGGTTGTTTTCAAAATCATATAGATTTTATCGCATTAGTGGACTTTATGAATGTAGATTATATTTAGCTGCATTGGTTTTGGATTGGTTTTGTGATTCATTAGGAGAATATGAAGAGATTATAATCTGCATAAGTTTCTATGAAAGTGATTGAATGACTCTACATGTTATTCTTAGTATCCTCAAATGATTGTTTGGATCCTGGATGAATTATGTTGTTGATAATATTTTTGATCTTTTTAGATTAGAGTCACATCTCTCGAATGTGATATAATTCAGGTGGCGTGACACTAGGTCATTCTTCCATTCCTCCCTAATGTCCTTGAGGAAGTCGGTGGTGGGAAGGAAGATGACTGGAATTTTGACTTGTCCTGGTAGTCGTGATAGAGCATCTACAACAACATTCTCTTTCCCCTTTCGATGAGTAATTTCATAATCAAAGCCAAGAAGTTTAGTTACCCATCATTGCAGCTCCGGGGAAGATATTTTCTGCTCCAAAAAATATTTAAGACTTCGATGTTCGGTCTTAATCTAGAAGCGTCGGCCGATCAGGTAGGGTCTCCACTTCGTGACGGTGTGTACATGATAGGACTCCAGCAGGGTTGAGTCCTAATCACTTAGAAGTAATCAATAAGAACCCAGTGAAATTATAATAAAACCCCACCTAGTCACTTCTATCCTATAAAGAAGTGTGGCTAGGGTTTATTTTGAGGCCTTAGGGCTTAGTGGCGTCGCCTCCTTAACTAGGCTAGTCGGTTCGGGTTTCCCCCTACTTAGGTCGGCTACAAAGCCAACCTAGCCGCCACCTAGTCCCTCTAAGGTAGGTAGGCTATAGAAGGGACAAAAAGATAATTTTAGTTAGGCAAGCACCCCATGGGCTAGGGTTTGTAACTCTATATAATGATGTAGCCACCCCCTCTCTTTTATCAAGCAATTATCAATTTTATTTCAGCTTTGTGCCGAATCTAGGAGGGAGGAACCCCTATAGCATTCCAAGGGTTGATCCCCCTCAAGGGTCAAAATCTATAGAGCTCCTTCTGGGGTCTTATCATCTAGTATCAGAGCAGTGATCTTGCTATCCCTGTAGTCGTCATCCACGCCTCCACCTTCCCAAGCAATTCCCATAATTGCTTTTGATGTTGCCTCCATCGTTGCCCACCAAGCCGCAGATCTATCAATTTGTTGCCTTCCTCTACGTCAACATCAAAGATCTGGTAAAAACTCCAAAGCCCACGCCTCTTACTACTGCTATTCCTCTATCCTATATGTGGGAGAAGTTTTTCCAAAATTTTCTTGCTGTAAAATTTTATCGTCGCAAACGTTATCATCGTTGCGAAGGCGAAACACTGTAGAAATTTTCAACTGATTGTTGCTTCTTGGAACTGAACTTTTAATCATCCTTTTTGGCTGAAACTTTTATACAATTTCATAAATCATCTTATCTTTCATCTAAGATCAATCTCATAAGAAAACTCCTTCTGGATCTGGACTTATAGCACTGCGATTCTTCATCGTGTAGTGTTGAAATTTTACAATAGAGAATCTGCCTTCCGTCTATTGGCCTCTTGAAACTGAACTTTTATTCATCCTCTTCCGCCAAAATTTTTATACAAATCCAAATATCAACTCGACTTTCATCTGGGATTAATTTCTCAAAAATATTCCTTCTGGAACCAGTTTTCTTGTGCAATATTTCACCAGTACGCAGTTCTGGAATTTTTACGATGAAGGATCTACCTTTCATCTTTTGTCCTATTTCCCTACTATTATGCTGCCAAAATTTCACCAAACCTTTAACTGGTATTCCCAACATCTAAACCAAGGGTTTCTGTATAATTTCCTCTGGAAATTATGTCAAGAAGTCATCGTTTCTCTAACATAAAATCTGTTCGGTAGGACTGCACATCGCCATACTTTTTTTTATCGAATTCTATCGAATTTGAGTGCTATTTTTTATGGGATTTTAGACTTTGTTTTCCTCATCACCAAACCCTACCATCCTCACTAAAAACCCTTCAAAACCCTACCCTAAATCGAAACCAAACAACCACCCAAATCAGCCCTAAACCGCAGCCTACTCCCATCCAAACCGATTCACCTTCCAATCGGCCACCCTTTCTCCAAAATTCTCATGCCACTAACCCGACAATAAAAGAAAGACCTCAATATTATAGATCTAGAGGCATACATCATGGCATTAGAGGAGGCCATCAACGCCAAGTTTGAAGCCTTTGAAAGCTGCATGGAGGAGAAGATGCGATCCTTATTCGCCGAATTCAGCATTGGCCGACCATCAAGCCCGAGGAAGTCACACTATGGAGAGACTTCAGATCAGCGAGATGATCCTTAAGAGCATAGACACATCACCTCTGATCCCAACAATCAATGCATAAAGGTTGATTTCCCAAGATGGGAAGAAGGAGACCCGATCGGATGGATCTCGCGTGCGGAGCGCTATTTTTGATTCTACCGAACCACCGACGCTACATGGGTGGAGATCATTGCCATACACATCGAGAGAGATGCTATTCAATGGTTCAATTGGTTTAAACACACCCATGGAGTACTCTCATGGCAGCGGTTCAAGGAAGGACTTCTAAACCGCTTCGGTCCAACCGATTTCGACAACATCGACGGACAATTGGCAAAGATTCGTCAAACCTCTATAATACAAGAATACCAAACAAGGTTTGAGTGTTTATCTAACCAAACTGAGAATTGGTCTGAGAAACAATTTTTTAAGTACTTTTATTGAGGGCTTAAAGCCGGAGATCTGAGGAGAAATAAAGGCATGGCAACCATGCACACTTATGGCGACGATTTCTTTCGCGCGTATCTAGGAAGAACGATTGAACCATGAGGTATGAAGGACAAGGGTCACTCCCCGACTAGCCATGCCGAGGCCTATTGCCCCCTCTACTGCCATCCAAGCCCCCGCACCAAAAAAGTTGACAAGTGGCAAGCTTCGCGAACAATCGGCCAAGGGGTTGTGTTGGTATTGCGACGAACCATGGAGCCGTGAACATCGCTGCAAAAAGGGTCGGCTCCTCGTGATTGAATCACGGTGGATGAGGACAATGAAACATCTAAAGAAGCCCTTGAACCTAAAGAATAAGCCATGGAGGAAGAGTCCCAACCGGCCGACTACGCAGTGCACGCATTGGCCGGCTACTCCAACCCGCAGACTATGAAAGTTGGAGGACTTCTAAAATAGCAACCCATCACCATTCTCATTGACAAAGGGCAACACAAATAACTTCCTCAATAGTAAGGCTGATGCACGTTTGGCACTTTAAATTAAAAGTTGCAACAAGTTCGATGTAAAGGTCACTGACAACCGAATCTTCAATTACGACCAACGGTGCCCACGGGTGAAACTACTCCTCCAAGACCAAGAAGTGGTAGCTGATTTCTTCCTCCTACCGATCGATGATTATGAAACCGTACTTGGGATCAAATGGTTCACAACACTAGGTGATATCTCCTGGAATTTTTCTAAATTAATCATAAAATTTTATTGCAAAGGGAGATAGGTCACGTTATGAGGCAAGCGTGGGAGCCCAATTTCTACCATTTCATCGCGACGAATAGCGAAAGTTTTGCACAAAGCACATGGTGGATTTTTTATGCATATCCAGCAACCATCTAAGGGGGAGAATATATAAAATTCAGATCCTAAGCTTGCCCTTTTGCTGGACGAATTCACGGACGTTTTCACAGAGCCACACGAGCTGCCCCCTAACCGACCACATGACCACCGTATTCCTATTATGCCGAGCAAATCTTCAGCAAATTTGTATCCGTACCACTACCCTCACTTGCAGAAGGACGAGATCGAGAACATCATCAAAGAGATGCTTGACACCGGGGTCATTCAACAGAGTTGCAGCCCTTATTCTTCACCGATATTGATAGTGTGCAAGAATGACGGTACATGGCGAATGTGCATTCTTTATCGAGCCTTGAATGCTATCACCGTCAAGGACAAATCTCATATACTAATCGTAGATGAGCTTTTCGATGAATAAAAAGGAGCCTGAGTCTTCACTAAATTGGATATCCGTTCTGGTTATCATCAGATTCAGGTATGCACTGAAGATGTTCCGAAAACTGCATTCCACACGCATAACAACCACTACGAGTTTCTGGTAATGCCTTTCGGACTTACGAATGTTCCTTCTACTTTCCCAAGCCTGATGAATGACACCTTCTGGAGTTTTCTACATAAGAATGGTTTTCGTGCGAAAGAATGGTTTTAAACTGCGTGTGATGAGATTGAATCGTGTAGAATCATTCTACACTTTCTTGCTTTGTTTTTGCAGCAAACGTAGCGAGGAAAGGGGTAGCTGGCCATGACTAGGCCCCTTGCAGGGGTGGCCAGCCACGGCCAAAGCCCCTTGCAAGGGCAGTCGCCAGCAGGCGCTGTCACCCGCGGGCATGGTTGGCGCCTGCAGGGGCGGCGCCTGCGGGCGTAGGCAACTCCCGCGGCCAGGCCACAGGGGGCGGCTGCCCGTTGTGAGGCCGCAAGGGGCAGCCCCGTAGCCAGGGCTGCCGCTAGCGGGAGCGATCGCCAGCTGCGATAGCGCCAGCGCAAGGCAGCGCCTGCCGTATGGGTGGCTGCCCACGCCGACGGCGTGCAGCGCCGCTGCCTACACAGGGCAGCGGCAGCAGCGACGGCGTAGTGAGGGTAAGGGTAGAGGGCTAGGGCATTCCTTTAAAAAAAGAACTATTTTGCCCCTCTAAATTTGACAAATTCCAAGGACTATCCTCTTATACATAATTCTCAAAATACCCTCAATAATTCTAGAAATTTTGAAAACTATCATTTCATCTAGAATTACAAAATTGCTCTTGACAATTCTAAAAATTTCGAGCATGTCTTGATTTCAAAAAAAATAATTAATTAAATAGTTTAATTAATTATTATATATATCTAATAATCCTACATATGATGTGATGTATGATGTGGATGGATGATCATGAGCCATTTGTTGTGATGTGTGTAATTATGATTATTATTATTATTGCGGCCTGCGAGCCTCCGTTTTTCTCGTTTATTATCAGGCTTACGTGCCTGTGATTATTTGTAATTACATGGAGAGACGCGGCGGGAGCGTGGAGGTGACAGCAAGACCCACGATGCCGTGGCGGAAGATCATACCGCATGGTGATGCGACGATCCGACGGAACCGATGATGATGAGATCAACAATCACAGGGCATGGAGATGCGCCGATGCACACATAGATCCTATTATGAGTGATTATGCCCATTGGCTCGGGCTTAATCATATTATGTGACAGCTCATGATCATCCGGTGTGGCATGCATATGTGATGTGTTATACAACTACTAGATATATGTATATATATATTTCCTTGCGATGTAGATATATATTATATATGTATATGTGTGACACGACATATTAGGAGATCGATATAAAATGAAAACCCCTCTTACGATAATATTAAGTTGGTAAGCGTGAGGTAATAAGATTGACTCACATAGCCTTCCATCGTTATAGGAAGAAATTGAATCACGACATAGGTTGAGTTGGTCGAGTCACTCGAGGCTCACTTATCTACGTGATCGAGTTCTTTCCTACGGCATATAGATGTTACCGGTGACCTGAGGACATGGTATGACTTGGTCGAGTAGTCGAGAGCATATCCATCAAATCAGACTCATCTTGTAACGATGGTGATGACTTAACTGAACTTCATGGTTGGTCGAGTAGTCGAGACCATGATGATTTGAAGGTCGAACATGACCGGAATCACAAGGAGTGATGATTGACAAGAGTTATCTACCTTTTGGCTTAGTGCAATTGGTCGAGTCCCTCGAGGTTGCACTGAGACGCTAATTGGATCCCAATCCCCACTAGGAGTCTTCCAGAGACTTTCATCTCACGTGTCGAGGGTGTCGCATGATTCGCTAAGAAAACAGCAGGAGTACATTAAGATAGAAGTCCATATCTTAATTAGCATTTTTTTTGTAAAATCTGCATGTTATTTAATTTATGCTATATCTTGTTTGCCACTTGCAAACTCCCTACGTGGCATACTTGATGCCAACCACCTCATTGGTCCAAAGGCTCCATAATTTGAGAATTGTTCTCACAAAAGAGAAAATCGTATATGTCCTTAATACGATTGTGCCCACACCGGAGGAAAGGACAAGTGAGGATGAGATCACTCGCTTTGTGAAGTATAAAGATAGCCTAAAGGATAACCTGTATGTTGATCCTATACTTCAGTCCCTACCAGATTCCTTTTTACAGTTCATTATTAATTTTAACATGAGCAAGTTTGAGGCGACTCTCCCTGAGCTCCTCAATATATTGAGGGAAGCTGAGAGTGCCATTAAGAAGGAGAAGTCAGTTCTCTATATTGGTGAGACCAAAAAGAAAAGGAAGGCCATCAAGACCCTTAAGAAGGGCATGGGCAAAGAAAGACCAGGTAAGGCAAAGGTTGCCAAGAAAAATCTGACAAAAGACAAAGGACATTGCTTCCACTACAGCCAAGATGGGCACTGGAAGAGGAACTATGAGGACTACCTTGCAGATAAGGTGAAACAGAAGCTTGAAGAAGCTTCAGGTATATTCATGATTAGTCTCTACTTGTCAGATTTTCATGATAAACACATGGGTATTGGATACCGAGAGTGCTTATCATATCTGTAATTTGTTGTAAGTTCTGGCAAGACCTAGGAGATTGGCCAAAAGCAAGATGGACCTCAAGATGGGCAATGGAGCAAGAGTTGTTATAATTGCTAATGGGGAGGTCATCATACATCTGCCTAGTGGAGCTATTATTGCATTAGATACATGCTATTTTGTCCCTTCCATTATCAAAAATATTATTTTCATCTCTTGTTTGACAATTAATGGATATAAATTAGTTTTTGAGAATAATAGTTGTTCAATAATTATGGATGATGAGATCATTACTAGAGGAACCCTTATAAATGACTTATATGTGTTAGACACTTCCCCACATATCATGAATGTAAATATGTCTAAGCGAAAAAGAGATGAGGTGAATAATGCATACCTATGGCATTGTAGGTTAAGTTATATACATGAGGGAAGGATTCAAAAGTTGCTGAAAGATGAATACTTAGATCCATTTGACTATAAGTCACATGCAACTTGTGAACCTTGTCTTTATAGGAAGATGACCAACTCTCATTTTAGTGGAACTAGAGAGAGAGCCACCGAGTTATTGGAACTTATACATAGTGATGTATGTGGTCCCATGTCGACTCAGGCTATAGGTGGTTAGTCATACTTCATTACATTCACTGATGATTTCTCTAAGTATGGGCACATGAACTTAATAAAGTATAAATCTTAGGCCTTTGAGAAATTCAGAGAATATAAGAATGAGGTAGAGAACCAAATTAGAAAGAGTATTAGAGACTCTTCGATCAGATCGAGGAGGAGAGTACTTGAGTACGGAGTTCACCCATTTCCTCAGGGATAATGGGATTCTATCCCAATGGACACCTCCTTATACACCTTAGCTCAATGGTGTATCAGAAAGGAGGAATCGCACGCTGTTAGACATTGTGTGGTCCATGATGAGTTTCGCTGACCTACTTGTCTCATTCTGGGGGTAAGCCCTAGAGACTGCAGGTTACCTTCTGAACAGAGTTCCATCAAATTCGGTAGTGTCTACGTCATATGAGACACGGAAAGGAAAGAAGCCCGATCTTAAGATTGTTAAGATTTGGGGCTATCCTGCCTATATTAGAAGATACAACCCCAATAAGTTGGAATCAAAGGCAGAATGGTGCACATTCATGGGATACCCAAAGGAAACTTTTAGGTATTATTTTTATCACCCCGAGGACCGAAAGGACTTTGTTGCCAAGAGAGCCGTGTTCCTTGAGTAGGAACACATTCTTAGTGAAAACAGTGGGAGCAAGATAGAATTGAGTGAGGTTGGAGAAGGAACACATTCTTAGTGACCATTGCAGCACACTATGACTATGAGATCTGGCAAATTGATGTCAAAATGGTATTCCTCAATGGCAACCTCGAGGAGGAAGTGTATATGATACAGCCAGAGGGATTTGTATCTAAAGAGAGTCCAGTTAAAGTGTGTAGGTTGCTTAGATCCATTTATGGATTAAAGCAAGCTTTTCGAAGTTAGAACATAAGATTTGATGAGGTGATTAGATCTTATGACTTCGTTAAGAACGAAGATGAGCCTTGTGTGTACAAAAAGGTAAGTGGGAGCACTATCACCTTCTTGGTGCTATATGTGGATGACATCCTAATCATTAGGAATGATGTATGAATACTCTCCACAGTAAAGGCTTAGCTATCTAGAAACTTCTTCATGAAAGACTTAGGGGAAATATCCTATATTTTAGAGATTCGAATCTATATAGATAGATCCAAGAGGATGCTTGGCTTATCTCAGTCCAGGTACATAGACTCCATTGTCAAAAGGTTTGGCATGGAGAATTCCAAGAGAAGTCTCATACCAATGAGACATAAAATATCACTTTCTAGGAGTATGTCCCCAAAGACTCCTGAAGAAAGGGCAGACATGAGAACCCTGTGAGATTGTAATAAAACTCCACCTAGTCACTTCTATTCTATAAATAAGTGTGGCTAGGGTTTATTTTGGGGCCTTAGGGTTTAGTGGCCGTCGCCTCCTTTACTGGGTTAGTCGGCTAGGGTTTTCTCCTTCTTAGGTCGGCTACAGAGCCAACCTAGCTGTCACCTATTCCCTCTAAGGCAGGTAGGCTATTGAAGAGACAAAAAGATAATTTTAGTTAGACAAGCACCCCATGGGCTAGGGTTTGCAACCCTATATAATGATGTAGCCATCCCCTCTCTTTTATCAAGCAATTATCAATTTTATTTCAGCCTTGTGCCAAATCTAGGAGAGAGGAACCCCTACAACGTTCCAAGGGTTGATCCCCCTCAAGGGTCAAAATCTATAGAGCTCCTTCTGGGGTCTTATCAGTACGATGGAAAATATTTTCTTATCATACACGGATATTTTAAGATGTGAGGGAGACAAAGCTTTGCTGGTGTAAGCAAAGGGTCGGCCATCTTGCATTAGAATAGCCCTAATTCTAACTTTGAACATGTCGGCCTCAATCACGAAGGTGCAGTTGAAATCGGGTAGTGTTAGGACCAGTGTTGTCGTCATGGCTACCTTGAGTCGTTTAAAGGGTGCAGAGACTTTATCCAACCACAAAAAAGAGTCTTTCTTCGGTAGGAATGTGAGTGGGGCACTGATCTTACCATAATTTTTCATAAATTTTCGGTAGTAGCCCGTGAGTCCAAGGAAGCCGCGCAGCGATTTTATGTTCGTAGGTTTCGCCATCCTTGCATTGCCTTGATCTTTGTCGGGTTTATTGCCACTCCATCCTCTGATATAATGTGCCCTAGATACTCCACATTATAAAAAAACTACACTTTGATTGTTTAACATAAAGGTTGTTCTCCCGAAGAATCGTTAGAACAGTTTGCAAGTGCTGAAAATGCATATCAAGCGTACGGCTATAAATGAGAATATCATAAAAATAATACCAACACGAACTTGCGTAGAAAACTTCAGAAGATATCATTCATCAGGCTTTGAAAAGTGGAAGGAGCATTTGTAAGTCTGAAAGGCATTACCAGAAACTCATAGTGGCCGTTATGTGTGTAGAATGCAGTTTTTAGAACATCTTCAACGCATACCCGAATCTAATGATAATCGGAACGGAGATCCAATTTAGTAAAGACTCGGGCTCCTTTTAATTCATCTAAGAGCTCATCTATGATTGGTATAGGATATTTGTCTTTGACGGTGATGGCGTTCAAAGCCGGATAATCAATACACATCCGTCACGTACCATCCTTCTTGCACACTAGCAACACCGACGAAGAGTAAGGGCTGCAACTTGGTCGAATTACTCTGGTGTCAAGCATCTCCTTGACGATGTTCCCAATCTCATCCCTCTGCAAGTGAGGATAGCAGTATGGTCTCAAATTTGTTGGAGGTTCGCCTGGCAAAATAGGTATGTGATGGTCATGCAGCCGATTAGGGGGAAGCCCTCATAGCTCTGTGAAAACATCTGCAATTCATCCAACAAGAGGGCAAGCTTAGGATCTGAATTTTGTATGTTCTCCTCCTTGGATGGCTGCTAGATATGCATAAAAAATCCACCATTTATTTTGTGTAGCACCTTCTCCATTCGCTGCATCGAAACGATGGAAATATGGCTTCCGCGCTCGTCTCGTAATGTGACCTATCTCACTTTGTAATAAAACTTCATGATTAATTTAGAAAAATTCCAAGAGATGTCATATAATGTTGTGAGCCATTCAATCCTAAGCATGGCTTATAATTATCGATGGGAAGGAGGAAGAAATTGGCTACTACTTCTTGGTCTTGTAGGAGCAATTTTACCCGTGGGCACTGTTGGTCGCAATTGAGGATTCGACCGTCGGTGACCTTTACGTCAAACTTGTTGCAACCTTCGATTTGAAGCACCATACATATAGTGACCTTGCTGTTGAGGAAGTTATTTGTGCTACCTATATCGATGAGAACGGTGATGGATTGATGTTTAAGAAGTCCTCCAACTTTCATAGTATGTGAGTTGGAGTAGCTGGCCACCGCATGCACTGCATAGTCTGCCAGTTGGGGCTCTTCCTCTATGGCTTTATCTTTGGATTCGAGGCTTCCTTCAGATGATTCACTGTCCTCATCCTCTACTGGTTCAATCACAAGAAGCCGACCCTTTTTGCAGCGATGTTCTCAGCTCCACGGTTCATTACAGTGCCAACAACCTCTTGGCCGATTGTTCATGAAGCTCATCTTTTGTTAATTTCTTTAGTGTGGGGGCTTGGATGGCAGTAGATGGGGCTGAAGGCTTCGGCATGGCTGGTCGAGGAGTGACCCTTGTCCTTCGTACTTCGTGGTTCAATCGTTCTTCTTGGATTCTCGCGAAGGAAATTACTGTCGTAAGAGTGTACGGTTGCCGCACCTTTACTTCTCCTCGAATCTCCGGTTTTAGCCCTCAATAAAAGTCCCTAAAAGTTGCTTTTTAGACCAATCCATAGTTTGGTTAGATAAACATTCAAACCTTATTTGGTATTCGTGTATTATCGAGGTTTGCCGAACCTTCGCTAATTGTCCGTCGATGTTGTCGAAATCAATTGGTCCGAAGCGATTAAGTAGTCCTTCCTTGAATCGCTGCCAAGAGAGACCTCCATGGGTGTGCTCATACCAATTAAACCACTGACTAGTGTATCTCTCGAGGTGGATGGTAGCAATCTCCACCCTTGTAGCATCGGCGGTTCGGTAAAACCGAAAATATCATTCCACGCACGCGATCCATCCGATCAGGTCTCTTTCTTCCTATCCAGGGAAGTCAACATTCATGTGTGAAGTGTTTGGATCAGGGATGATGTGGCCATGCTCTTGAGGATCATCTCAGCGATCTGAAGTTTCTCCTTGCTGTGATTTCTTCGGGCTGGGTGGTCGACCCATGCTGAATTCGACGAAAAGGGATCGCATCTTCTCCTCCATACGACTTTCAAAGGCATCGAAATATCGAGATGTTGAATTCCTCTGATGCCATGGTGTATGCCTCTAGATCTGAAATATTGAGATCTTTCTTTTGTTGTCGGGTTAGTGGCATGAGAATTTTTGGAGAGGGGATGGCCGGTTGGATGGGTGGATCGGTTTAGATAGGAGTAGGCTGCGGTTTAGGGCTGATTTGGGTGGCTGTTTGGGATCGGTTTAGGGTATAATTTGGAAGGGTTTTTGATGAGGATGGTAAAGTTTGTAGATGAGAGAAAGAGAGTCCAAAAACTCACAAAAGACAGCACTCAAATCTGATGGAATTCGATAAAGAAAGGTGTTGCGATGTGCTGTCCTGCCGAAAAGATTTTACGTCAGAGAAATGATGAATTCTCAACATAAATTCCAGATAAAAACTCATGGAAAATTTTCAGAAATCATCAGTTTAGATGTCATCAATATCAGTTAAAAGTTTGACAAAATTTTGGTAGAATAACGGTAGGAAAATAAGGTAAAAGACGGAAGGTAGATCCTTCATCATAAAATTCCAACACTACGTGATGACAAAAGAAGGCACAATAAAACCAGTTTTAAAAGGAATTTTTTCTAGAGAATAATGTCAGATGAAAGATAAATTGATCTAGGTAATTGTGTAAAAATTTCAGCAAAAAAGGAGAAGCAATAAACCAATTTCAAGAGGCAAATAGGCGGCTGAAAATTTCTACAGCGTTTTGCCTTTGCAACAACGATAACATTTGCGTCAGACAAAATTTACAGCAGATAAAATATGGAAAAATTCTTCAACATGTAAGATCAAAGATCTTGTAGTATTTAAGAGGTGTGGGTGATGAAAATATACCAGATTTCTAGATCAAATATAGGGGGCAACGATAGACTGATTTGATCTACGGCTGTGGTGGAAGGTGGAGGCACGTGTAACAGCAATTATGGGAATTGCTTGGGAAGGTGGAGGTGGCAGGGCTAGCTACAGGGCAGCAGGAATGTAGCTCTGATACCAGATGATAGAACCCTAGAAGGAGCCATATAGATTTTGATCTTTGAGGGGATCAACCCTTGGAACACTATAGGGTTTCCTCCCTCTTAGAACTCGGCACAAGGCTGAATAAAAGATTAATCTTGCTTGATAAAAGAGAGGGGACAACCACATCATTATATAGGGTTGTAAACCCTAGCCCAAGGGGTGCTTGCCTAAGTAAAATTATTCTTTTACCCTTTCTATCGTCGACTTGCCTTAGTAGGAACAGGGGGCGACTAGGTTGGCTCTATGCCGACCTAAGCAGGGGAAAACCCTGGACGACTAGCCCAGTAAAGGGGGCGATGGCCACTAAGCCCTAAGACCACAATCTAAACCCTATCCACATTTCTTTATAGGATAGAAGTGGCTAGGTGGGGTTTTATTATACTCTCACAATGTTTTATTAATTACTTCTAGGGTGATTAGGACTCAACCCTACTAGAGTCCTATCAGGTAGACTAATGAAAACAAGGGAAGCTTCTAATGATTGAGCCAATTACGGAAGAATCAGAAACTGACAAGTGGAGTCCGATCATGAAGGCTATGACATGATTCTCACAATTGAGCCAATTAAGGAAGAATCAGAAACTAACAATGTGGAGTTCGATGATGAAGGCTGTGACAAGCTTCTAATGATTGAGCCAATTAAGGAGGAATAAAAAATTGACAATGTGGGATTCGATCTTAAAGGTATGGATTCGGATGAAGATATTAGACCTATCACATATACAGTGCATGCATTGGTTGGCTATTCTAACCTGCAAATCATGAAAATTGAAGGAATTTAGAAATATCAGCTTGCTACTATTTTAATTGATACTAGTAGCACTAATAATTTTATGGACAGAAAGCTTGCTAACCGATTGGCCTATCACATTGAAGACTCTGACAAATTCAAAGTCAAGATTACTGATCGATGAATCCTAACTTGTGATAAAAGGTGTTCAAAGGTATAGCTAATTATACAGGGCAAACAACTACTTGTGAATTTCTTTTTGATGCCCCAAGAAGACTTCAAAGTGATCCTTAAAGGAGACGTGGTACTACAACTAGGCATCAGATAAAAAAGGGTTATTCAGAAGACTACAATGACTACTGCACTAGAAGATCGACCCATTACTTACATCAAGTGGAGACACTACTTAATTGATTAAAGAGTTATGATGCATGGCAAATATCTTGGAATAAAGTACTTCCGAAATTTGATGCTGCTTAGCATTGAGGACAAAGCTAATTTGAAGAGGGCAAGTTGATAGGACCCTAGTAGGGTCGGGTCCTATTCAACCAAGTCATGTAAATAAAACCCTAGCTATAGCCGATGCCCACCTTATTATGGAAGTCGGCTAAGGCATTGAGAGGAGGCGGCTAGGGTTGAGGGAGTAGGAGTTTTAGTAGGAGTTATAATTTTTGCATGTAGTCATACCCTTCTTTTCATATTTAAGCATGTAGTCATACCCTTCTTTTCATCAAGAATTATAATTTTTCTTCAGCCAATTGGCTGACTACCTAGGAGGGAGGAACCCCTATAGAGTTCCAGAGAGGGCTGATCCTCTATAGAGATCAACCATGTCTTATAATCCTATGAGGTTCTATCATCTGGTATCAGAGTGGTGTTCTTGGCGTCTCGCTGCTCTTCCACCTTCGCTGCTGCCATTAATAGCTCCACCATCCTCAGTTACAGATCCCACATCTGCTAATCTCATTGTCGAATCTATCGTCATCACCCTCTACCGCAGATCCCACATATGTTGTTGTCACCCCTATTGTAGTTAGGATCTGGTATTGCTCCATCTTGTGCAATCCTTATGTTAGGACCCTAGCTTGGATGGGTCCTAAGCTCAATAAGTCAAAGAGTCAATAAAGTCTTGAGTTATGTAATATCCCCCTAATCTTGCCATCATCCCCTTTGATTGAGGAGTCGGTAAGGGTTTTGGGGGAAGGAGTCTTGAAGCCTTAGGGCTTGCTATCCGTCGAGATTGTAGTAAACCCCACCTAATCGCCTCTATCCTATAAAGAAGAGTGGTTAGGATTTATATTGAAGGCCTTAGGGCTTCCTAGTCATCGCCCCCTTTACTGGGCTGGTCGATTAGGGTTTCTAGCAAGGGCGCATGACTTGTGTAGCCCCTTAGGCCGTCGCCCCCCTTAATAGGGCAAGTCAGCTAGATGGAGGGTAAAAAGAGGAATTCACTTAGGAAACACTCTGAGTCCTATATAAGCTTGTAGTCTCCACCTCTATTCATTAAGCAATAATCATCTTTATTTCATCCTTATGGCCGACTTCTAGGAGGGAGAAACCCCTATAGTGTTCCAAGGGTTGATCCCCCTCAAAGATCAAATCTCCATAGAGCTCCTATGGGGTTCTATCATCTGGTATCGGAGCAACGATCTTGCTGCCATTACTATCATCTCTACCGCCTCCATCAAGCCAAGCAATTCCCATGGTTGCTTTTAACGTCGCCTCCACTGTCATCCCCCTGCTATAGATCAAATCAATTTGTTGCTGCCTCCATCAATTCCACTAGAAATATGGTATTTTCCCTATCACCAAACACCTCTTGCTACTGTAATTTTCCATTCCATCTCACGTTCCACTGACAAAGTTTTGTTGATGCAATCCATCTTGATAATGTCTTCAACCAACATGGAAGAATACAACCAATATGTCCTGCTACTTGGAAAAGCACCACCAAGTTTTATAAGCAATAGAACTTTTGTAAAAACATCAAATGAAGAATCATGTAATGTCTGAACAAATTTATTATTACCATCAGCATTTTCAAAGCTCTCAGAGGAGTAGCAGCTTTCTCAAGAATGGAAAGGGGACTCTGATCTTGATGACCAAGTTCCCTTATGTACTAAAAAGAATTTTCTATCCTTTCCTTGCTGTGAATTCCTTTCGTTGCAAATGTAATCATATTAGTAGACCGATAGAAAATAAAAACCCCTCCTACGATAATATTAAGTCGGTAAGCGTGAGATAATAAGATTGACCCACGTGGCCCTCCATCGTTATAGGAAGAAATTGAATCCCGACATAGGTTGAGTTGGTCGAGTCACTCGAGGCTCACCTATCTACGTGATCGAGTTCTTGCCTACGACATATATATGTCATCGGTGACCTGAGGACATGGTATGACTTGGTCGAGTAGTCGAGAGCATATCCATCGAATCAGACTCATCTTGTAACGATAGTGATGACTTAACTGAACTTCATGGTTGGTCGAGCAATCAAGACCATGATGATTCGGAGGCCGAACATGACGGGAATCACAAGAAGTTGTTATTGACAAGAGTTGTCTACCTTTTGGGCTTAGTGTAGTTGGTCGAGTCCCTCGAGATTGCACTAAGATGCCAATTGGATCCCGATCCCCACCAGGAGTTTGCCGGAGACTTTTGTCTCACGTGTTGAGGTGTCGCGTGATTCGCTAGGAAAATAGTGGGAGTATATTAAGATAGAAGTTCATATCTTAATTAGTATTTTCTATAAAATCTGCATGTTATTTATTTTCGCTATATCTTGTTTGTCGCTTGCAAAACCCCTATGTGGCATATTTAATGCCAACCGCCTCATTGGTCCAAAGGCTCCATAATTTAAGAATTATTCTCACGAAAAAGAAAATCGTATATGTCCTTAATATGATTGTGCCCACGCTGGAGGAAAGGACAAGCGAGGATGAGATCGCTCGCTTTGTGAAGTATAAAGATAGTCCTAAAGGATAACCTGTACGTTGATCTTATACTTCAGTCCCTACCAGATTCCTTTTCACAATTCATTATTAACTTTAATATGAACATGTTTAAGGTGACTCTACTAAGCTCCTCAATATATTGAGGGAAGCTGAGAGTACCATCAAGAAAGAGAAGTCGGTTCTCTATATTGGTGAGACTAATAGAGAAATGAATGCTAGTAAGACCCTTAAGAAGGGCAAGGGCAAAAAAGATTGGGTAAGGCAAATGTTGCCAAGAAAGACCTGGCAAAGGACAAAGGACAGTGCTTCCACTACGGTCAAGACGGGCATTGGAAGAGGAACTGTAAGGACTACCTTGCATATAAGACGAAACAGAAGCTTGGAGAAGCTTCAGGTATATTAATAATCAGTCTTCACTTGTCAGATTTTCATGATAACACATGGGTATTGGATACCGGGAGTGCTTATCATATCTGCAATTCATTGCAAGTTCTGACAAGACCTAGGAGACTGGCTAGAGGCGAGATGGACCTCAAAATGCGCAATGAAGTAAAAGTTACTACAGTTGCTGTTGGGTGGGGGGGGGGGGGGGGGGGGGGGGGGGGCACCCTACATCTGCCTAGTGGAGCTGTTATTGCATTAGATGCATGCTATTTTATTCCTTCTATTATCAAAAATATTATTTCTATTTTTTGTTTGATAATTAGTGGATATAAATTAGTTTTTGAGAACAATAGTTGTTCAATAATTATGGATGATGAGATCATCACTAGAGGGACCCTTATAAATGGCTTATATATGTTAGACACTTCTCTACATATCAAGAATATAAATATGTCTAAGAGAAAAAGAGATGAGGTAAAAAAATGCATACCTATGGCATTGTAGGCTAGGTCATATACATGAAGGAAGGATTCAAAAGTTGCTAACAGATGGATACTTAGATCCATTTGACTATGAGTCATATGCAACTAGCGAACCTTACTTTCGTGGGAAAATGACCAACTCTTCTTTTAGTGGAACTGGAGAGAGAGAGCCACTGAGTTATTGGAACTCATATATAGTGATGTATGTGGTCCTATGTTGACTCAGGCTATAGGTGGTTACTCATATTTCATTACATTCACTGATGATTTCTCTAGGTATGGACACATATACTTGATGAAGTACAAATTTGAGGTCTTTGAGAAATTCGAGGAATATAAGAATGAGGTAGAGAACTAGATTGGAAAGAGTATTAAAACTCTTCGATCAGATCGAGGAGGAGAGTACTTGAGTACACAGTTCACCCATTTTCTCAAGGACAATGAGATTCTATCCCAGTGGACACCTCCTTATACACCTCAGCTCAATGGTGTATCAGAAAGGAGGAATCTCACGCTGTTAAACACGGTACGATCCATGACGAGTTTCGCTGATCTACTGGTCTCATTTTGGGGGTATGCACAAGAGACCGTAGCTTATCTTCTGAACAGAGTTCCATTAAAGTCGGTAGTGTCTACACCATATGAGATATAGAAAGGAAAGAAGCCCGATCTGAAGATTGTTAAGTTTTGGGGCTGTCCTGTCCACGTTAGAAGACACAACTCCGATAAGTTGGAATCAAGGATAAAATGGTGCACATTCATGGGATACCCAAAAGAAACTTGTGGGTATTATTTCTATCATCCTGATGATCGAAAGGTCTTTGTTGCCAAGAGAGCTGTGTTCCTTGAGAAGGAACACATTCTTTGTGAAAATAGTGGGAGCAAGATAGAATTGAGCGAGGTTGGAGAACCTAGCACCATTCCAGAGCTCGAGTCTGTTCAGGTACCTAACACAGAAGTTCCAACTTTGCGTAGGACTAGTAGAGTATCTCACCCTCCTGAAATATATGTAGGACATATCAATGGAGATGACTGTCAGGATGTTGATCCTCATACCTACGAAGAGGTGATTATGAGTATAGACTCCAGGAAGTGGCAAGATGCCATAAATTCTAAGATGGATTCTATATAATCTAACAAGGTTTGGAACCTTGTGGATGCACTTGAGGGTTTGTACCCACCAGCTACAAATGGATCTTCAAGAAGAAGATCGGAGTGGATGGAAAGGTAGAGACCTATAAAGCAAGACTGGTAGCTAAAGGATATCGTCAAAGACAAGAAGTTGACTATGACGAAACCTTTTCACCTGTAGCCATGCTTAAGTCCATTAGAATTATTTTGGCCATTGCAGCACACTATGGCTATGAGATCTGGCAGATGGATGTCAAAACGGTATTCCTCAATGGCAATATCGAGGAGGAGGTGTATATGATATAGCCAGAGGGATTCGTATCCAAAGAGTGTTCAGATAAAGTGTGCAGGTTACTTAGATCTTTTTATGGATTGAAGCAAGCTTCCCAAAGTTGAAAAATAAGATTTGATGAGGTGATAAGATCTTATGACTTCGTTAAGAACGAAGATGAGCCTTGTGTGTACAGGAAGGTAAGTGGGAGCGCTATCACCTTCTTGGTGCTATATGTAGATGACATCCTAATCATTGGAAATGATGTAGGAATACTCTCCACAGTAAAGGCTTGGATATCTAGAAACTTCTTCATGAAAGACTTAGGGGAAGCATCCTATATTTTGGGGATCCGGATCTATAGAGATAGATCCAAAAGGATGCTTGGCTTATCCCAATCTAGGTACATAGACTCCATTGTCAAAAGATTTGGCATAGAGAATTCCTGTCTTATACCAATGAGACATGAAATATCACTTTCTAGGAGTATGTCCCCCAAAAACTCATGAAGAAAGGGTAGACATGGATAAGATACCTTATGCCTCAGCGATAGGGTCTATCATGTATGCGATGCTTTGTACTAGGCCTGATATAGCACATGCTCTAAGTGTCACGAGCAGGTATCAAGCAGATCCAGGTTTAGAACACTAGAAGGCAGTAAAGTGTATCCTTAAGTACTAAAGAAGGTTACAGGTGCCCTACAAGCCAATCATGTGAGTGATGGCATGTGTGACACGCTGTGTGATCTTTTTACTTATGATTAATATTAGTATATTCTCACATTATATTATATGTAGCATATATATTATGATGTCCTTGGTTCTATGCAATGAGAATTGGATCGTGATGAGATCACGATAATGAGATTAATTCACCTTTAAACACAGATCCTAAATAATCTCAGTCACAGGTTACTCGAGAGGGACATCGAGATAACCAGACAGACCGATGTACTATATACCTGTCCATATGATGGAGGTGGCTGGTCTCATAGCCACTTGTGTGAAGATACTAAGGATATAGTACAGGTGCTCATTGGAGAATGAGTTCACTGATTGATCTGCTTATGGAATGTTGTATGGTTAATGATACCTAATGTCAGACAGCGATTCCATAGTCCTAGTTGTATATCTGGTCCTTAGACTTGAGACACCAAGGATGCCTTGTATGAGTACTCCTTTCTTTGACGCCAGACTTACAGGTTTGAAAAGTTCTAGATCTGATACAGTTGGTTATCGAGATTGGTAGCCAACCTTACGAAGATAATTGAGTATCAATAGAGGATCATCCACTCTCGGTATCACGAGAGGAATATCCCATATGTGCTTGCTAAGACAAATCCGTGGCCAGGGTCATTCGGCTCGAGAGAGAAAGAGTTCTCCGGGAGAATCCGATTAGAGTGAGACTGTGACGGATTCTGTATGTGACCTGACAGTATCATGTCTAATATATGATCTTTGGGATATTAGTTGGATGAGGGATTATAGATACACGGTAATTGAGGACAGATAGGTCCGATGGAGTCGATCCACCTGTACTTTCTAGGGACTATGGCGTAGTGGCATAGTACGTCCATAGTCGATGAGTCGAGTGAATTATTATGAGGATAATAATTCACTATATCAGAAGGAGTTCTGATGGGAGAGACTCACGACCAGCTCGGTATCGAGCCTAGAGGGTCACACACATATGGTGGATGCTTCAGCGAATAGAGGATTGGATGAAGATCCAATTAGCCCCTAGTCTCATTAGATGAGACCCTATGCTAATGAGCTCCTTGATTAAGGCCCAATTAGAGGCCTAAGGAGATTATTGGATAGAGATCCAATAATGCAAAGTTAGTGGATAATTGGATGGAGATCCGATACCTACTAAGGCAAGAACCCTAGGGTTTTTTTGGTGGCTCTCTATAAATAGGAGGGGAGACTCATGATTGATGGGCTGCAGCTTTACCCACCACCTCCTATTCTCCTTCCTCCCTCTGTACAAGAGTTGCGAGATCAGATTGGAGGAGTTTCGCTGCAGAGATCCATCGTGTGGATACCGCTAGAGGAGGACACTTGACCTCCTTCATATTCTCCATCCGGATCTAGAATACAGGGATATATGATCTCCCTAGGTAAAATCAATCTCTCACACATCGTGATTTTATCGGTTTTTATGTTTTTCTCGTGACCCCAATCTTTTGCACAACTATTTGATCTGCATGGGAAACCGATATTTTGTTTTGATTTTCGCTACACATGTGATGCACCCGCTGAGGTTTCCCACCACTACCAATTGAACTTGGACTCCTAAAATAGATTCTTACTTAATTAGACTCTGATAGAACCTCAGAAGGAGCTATATTGATTTTGATCCTTGAGGAGGATCAACCCTTGGAACGTTGTAGGGGTTCCTCCCTGCTAGACTCGGCACAAGGCTGAATTAAAATTGTACATTGCTTGATTCAAGAGAGGGGAAGGCTACATCATTATATAGGGATCAAAACCCTAGCCTAAGGGGGTGCTTGCCTAAGTAAAATTATCCCTTTGCCCCTCTTATAGCCAACCTGCCTTAATAGGAATAGGGGGCGGCTCGGTTGGACCTAAGCAAGGGAAACCCTGGCCAACCAACCTAGTAAGGGGGGCAGCGACCACTAAGCCCTAAGGGCTAATCTAAACCCTAGCCATACTCCTTTATAAGATAGGAATGACTTTATTACAATCTAGTTGGTTTTTATTAAATACTTCTAGGGAGATTAGGACTCAACCCTGCTAGAGTACTATTAGACTCCTAGCCGAATCTCAACTCCTAGTTGAGCTTGGACTTCTGGCTGAATCCAACTCCTACTTAGACTCCAACTCCTACTAGGACACCTAATTGACTTGATTGGATCGATCAACATGACTCAATAAATGAGGACCCAACTCTATTATGGACTTATTAGACCCACCCGCCCTCTTCAAGTTAGCCATGTCCTCAAGGCTGAGCAGCATCAAATTCTAGGAGCACTTCAATATTTGTCTTGTGTCACAACCCTTTGATCAGTTAAGTTGGATATCCACTTGTTGTATGCAATGAGTCGGTCTTCTGGTGTAGTAATCATTGTAGTCTTCTGAAGAATCTTCTCCATCTGATAGCTAGTGGCAGTTCCATGTCTTCTTTTGAGAATCACAACTTCGAAGTCTTCCAGAGATATAAAAAGAAATCCATAAGTAGTTTTTGTCCTGTATGATTAGTTATATCTTTAAACACTTGTTATCACAAGTTCGGATTCATTCATCAGCAACATTGACTTCAAATTTGTCATAGCCTTCATGTGATAGGCCAATCGGTCAACAAGATTTCTGTCTATAAAATTATTAGTGCTATCAGTATCGATTAAAATAGTAATAGATTGATGTTTCAAAATTCCTTCAATTTTCATGGATTGCAGGTTAGAAAATTGACTAATGCAAGCACTGTATGTGTGATAGGTCAATATCTTCATCAGAATCTATACGTTCATGATTGGATCCCACATCTTCAGTTTTTTATTCCTCCTTAATTAGCTCAATCGACAGAAGTTGCCCTTGTGTGAATTAATTTCATCATAACGCAAGCATAAATCCTTTGTTTATCATTCCTTGGGTTCTTCTCGGGTCAGCTTTTGGATGTTCAGGATTTGGCTGGGAATAGATGGGGTGGGCGGCTTGCTGATTACCTATCTATTGAAGCTTCTATTTCGCCGAGTGTCCATATTGATTTTTTCTTCATGCACGCAGGCGAATGATATGGTAGCCATCATGGTATGGGGGAGACGAGCTTTAACTTCACATCAAATCTCAAGATTAAGGCCCTCGATAAGTTTTCTCATCAATTGTTTCATGGACCAATCTTGTGTTTGGTTCGTCAAGCACTCAAACCTGCTCTGGTACTCCTGTACTGTGGAAGTCTGATGGATTTTGGTAAGCTGTCTATTAACGTTCTCGTATTTCGATGGTCTAAAGTGAATCAGGAGCAGAGCTCTCTCTTGAACTATCCCAACGAAGGGATTATGTGATAGGTCTCGTATAAATCAAACCACTGGATCACATCACCATCAAGTTGATTTGAAGCTACTTCCACCTTGGATTTTTCTAGAGTTCTATGGAACCCTAGCTGAGTCGGGTCCTAGTCGATTGAGTTGAGTTCTTAGATTATGCCTTATTGCCTAACCTAGACTTGATATTAGGTCGGCTAGGAGGAGATTTGAGTCTATTGTAATAAATCATCCAAAATCCTAGTAGGGTTAGGAATTGGCTGAACTGGAGTCTGGTTAGGAATTAGAGTTGGATACGGGTCAGAGTCATTGAGTCATGAATGTAATAAATCCTAATCTAGCAGCCACCCCCTAGTAAAGAAGTAGTTGGTTAGGGTTAGGGAGGAGTCCTTATGGGATGAGAGTCTCCTAGCCACCTCCTCCTCTTAAGAGAGGCCAGCTAGGGCAAGAGGGTTTGAGTCCCACTTACCTTGGACTCTCTCTAGGGTGAAATAAGAATAAAATTAAGAGTTGGAGACCTTTATAGCCACCATCTTATAGAGTTTTAAGGAGGTTGATCCCCTATAGAGATCACCCCAAGTTTAGAATCCACAAGGATTCTATCACTTGGTATCAGAGCAGCGTTCTTAGTATCTCGCTGCCCTTCCATAGCCACCCATCATCCTCCCCTAGCCATCCAAATAATTTCCATAATTACTTAGATCATCATCTCCACTACCGCAGATCATCTTTTGATCTCCCCACGAATTACAAGCGGGTTTGGTATTCTACCTTACTACTACTGCAATTTAGTTATTCTTAATCCAAAAACCTAAATTTTTTTTTCCTATCTTGCTGCATAAACTCTTCGTCGCAAAGTCTTCATCTTTACAACGAAAGTTGTGCTACAGAATTCTACCGCATACCACTGCTTGTTTTGATCTTGCTGCTGCAATTTTTCCATCCAATCTTTCACAAGTTTTTACGACGGCTTTGGCACTCTTTACCAATGGATTTCCTTTTGGTTTTGCCAAAAAATTGTTGATATAAACTGCTAATCTTTTACATCCAAACTGTTGCATTTTAAACGTAAAAAATCTGTCATAGCACATTTCCGTAATATTTGATCTTGCCGAATCTTTTACTACCGTATTCTTCCACAATTTTTTTTTTGACATTACCTTTCCCGAACTAGTGGAATCCCATTGAGTTATACTTGAATCCTTATTTCAAACCGCTGGAAAAAATTGCATCTATACTGCTGAAATTTTTTCAATGAAAAATTCTACTATTGTACCTTTGCCGTTCTTCTTCTTGTAAACCACCAAAATCCTTCGCATCTTGTTGTCACCAATCACGTCATCTTTAGGGCACCCCTCTAGCCTTAAGATGCAGCTATCATAGCCTATTTCCATAATCGATAGCTAACCCTAACAGCCCCCAAAAAATCGTAGCCCAAATAGCACCCTAAACCGCAACCTTGATCCATCATCCTTTTGGCCATCAATCCCTACCAAAACGGTTGCTGTCATCAATAGCAACCCTAAGCGACCCTTCTAACACAACCTCTATCATCAACTCTCCCTTACAGCCTCTATAACAACCCCAAACAGTAGCATAAAAAACACCCTCTTTTACAAAAATATTTACTGCATTACCTTCGGTACTACTTACTGCATCTATACCCAATGCCTAGCAAATCCATTGCTATCATCAACAACAATCCTAAACCATTCCTCTAACCTTAAACCTCAGCCATCATACCCCCTATACGACTCCTATAGCAGTTCCAAATCGTAGCCCCAACGACAACAAAAAATAGCAACATTTCAGCCCCAAACCGTAGCCATATATCCTTGATCTACCACCTCTTTCGACCATCAATCCACCCAACCAGTTCATACCACCAACCCAACAGCAAGAGAATGAACTTGGCATTGCTGATCTAAGGTCTTAAGCCATGGCATCTGTAGATCTGATCGGTGCCAAGTTGGAGGCATTTGGATCACGGCTTGAATCATGCATGGAGGACAAATTACGTGCTTTATTCACATAATTCAGAATTGGACGATCTCCAAGCCCGACAAAATTGCAGCAAGGTGAAAGTTCAGAGAGGCCTCCCAAAAAGGTAGAATGAGCCACTAATTTGATGCAGCCATGCATGAGGATGGACTTCCCTCGATGGGAAGAAGGAGACCCGACGGGATGGATTTCGCTCACCGAATGCTACTTCCACTATTACTGAATATCGGAGGATTCCATGGTGGATACTACTATCAACCACCTCAAGAGAGATGTAATTTGGTGGTACAATTGGCTTGAATACACCCATGGAGCCCCGATGTGGATATAATTCAAAAGTGCGCTGCTTACCCGCTTTGGACCGACCAAGTACGAAATATCGACGAACAACTCACGAAGATCTGACTAACCTCCACGATCAAAGAATACCATATCAGGTTTGAGGAATTATCTTACCTCGCTCGTGATTGATCTGACAAATAATTATTAGGGACATTCATCAAAGGACTCAAGCCAAAAATAAAAGGAGAAGTTAAAGCACGGCAGCCCCACACCGTGATGGCCGCAGTTTCCTTCGCTCGAATCCAAGAGGAGTAGCTCAACTAAGACGCTTGAAGGATGAGAACCACTCCTAAACCAACAACATATAAACCTCTAGTACCCTTGCTCCCACCCATCCTTCGCTGCCAAAAAAATTGACGAGAGAAGAACTTCGTGATAGATCAGCGATGGGCCTTTGTTTGCATTGCAACGAACCATGGAGCCGTGACCATCATTGTAAAAAGGGAAGCCTTCTACTAATGGAGCTCATTGAAGACATGGAGGAGGACGTCCAGGAGCATGAGTAGGAGGTCACGGAGGAAGAACAACAGCTGGCCGATTTTACGATGTATGCTCTTGCCGGCTACGTGAACTTGTAGACGATGAAAGTGGGAGGTCTTCTTAAACAACAATCAATCACTGTTCTCATTGACACCGGGAGCATTAATAACTTCATGAATAGCAAGGTTGCTATTCGGATGGACTTACATATCAAGGATTGTAGCAGGTTTGATGTTAAGGTCGCCGACGGACGAATTTTAAAGTGTGACCGCAAGTGCCCGCTGTAATATCCCTCATTTTTGAAATATTTAAAATAACATATTTTAAATTATTTATGAGGACTCATTTGTAAATTTAATGATTTACTTATTAATTCTCTTGATTAATTAATTTTATATTGAAAGTTGATTTCTGGGGACCTAAGTGTGAATCTTAAAAATATGAAATGAATTACAAAAGATTCATATTAAGTTAAAAGAAAAATAAAGAAAACATGGTGAGGACATGTGTCACAATCTTGTTTAAAGTAGTGCCACTTGTGCATGTGAATAGGTGACACATAAGCACATTGCATGCATGTTTGCCACCTATCAACACATATGTTAGCTTAAACAATTAACAATTAGAGAAAAAAAAGAAGGGGTTTTGGCTTCAACGTGAACTTGAGGAGAAGAAGAAGAAGAAAGAAGAAGAAGAAGAAGAAGAAGAGAAGGAAAGAAGAAGAAATTTGGGGATTTCGAGATTGTGGTCTAATCCACACCTTTGGGACCAAAATATTCAAAGGCAAGTGTTCTATCTTCCTCCTACCTAAATTTATCTTTATTTTTACATTAATTTAAGAAGAAAATTCTGAACAAATTTGGAATCTTTTGTTGGCCACCTAAGTATGAATCTGTAATATTTTTAAGATTATGACCTATTTGTCTTGTTCTTACTATAACTTTTAGTACATACCACTAATATGGACAAAACTTAGTTTCTTTGAAAATAAATTTAATATCTTTCTTTTGAACCTAATTTTGAAGAATTTAGAGTTCAGTTGCTAGCCCAAACGTTTATTTTAATTGAGCATATAAAATCTATAAAATAGAGTTTGTAGCTCCTGACCTTTCGTCACTATATTGATTATATCTTCCTGTTGGAGTTTTTAATTTATGTAAAACTTGATTTGTTAGAAAATAGGCTCATATATCATTCATTTGATACTAGGACTAAAAGATTTGGAATCCAAATGACTATCAAATTTCTATTTTGTTAGACCTTATGGATTCTGTAAAACATGAATCATAACTCTTGACCTTTAGTTGTGAAATCATCAATAACTTTTGTAGAGACCTTCAATTTGTAAGAAACTTATTTCATTTGAAACTAAATTGATTTATCTTTCCAACAACATCATTTTTGAGTTATTTGGAGTATGTTTGATTATCTAAATAACTTTGTAATTTGCCTTTAGAATTATGCCAAAATAGGGATTGTATCAATTCTGCCTATACTTGCTTCATCCATTTCAAAACTGAAATCTCTAATGCTCTTGTCCTTGACTTCCTTACATATCAGAATATATTATGTATTAGTTGATGTTATACTATATTATTCTATTTAGGCACATGCATGATTTATTGTTCCGTATGTGCTTCCGATATATACCAAATTCATTACTCATGTCCTATTGTACTATGGTGTTTATGAGACAATGTGAACCTTTGCTAGAAATGGTAAAGCGAGTTATGATTAAACCCCACGTGCTCTGCTGGCCCCCTATAACTTTATGCAGACGTGGGTGGATGGAGCTCCAAGACGTGGGAGACTTATGTTTGGTGGTTATTCAGTGATGGATGTTCTATATTATGCTTATGGTCCCACTTCACCATCTATGTCTTGATATGATATCCAAATCATTGATTATAAGTTTGTTCATGCACTTTGGATAAGAATAAAATGAATATTATGTTTGAATAATATTTGAGCTTATGTTTGTTACTTTTTCATATTATATGCTTTTGAGATTATACAAACACCATTGACATACTTTCAAAAAATATCCTGTATCTCCTTGATATGCTCCAAAATATTTCGTATTCTTATTGATATGCTCCGAAATATTTTGTTTGCCTTCGATATGCTGCTTGACATACTTATGCCTATGATATTCATCCAACTTCAAATGTGACATACGAGCTTAAGTTTAATATTTGTTCCCTTGACGTGTTCAAAAGTATTTCATGTGTTATTGATATGCTCCTAAAATTTTATATGTCATTGATATATAATATAATGCTTCTGATTGCTATATATGCTCTAATTATCTTTTCAAATTATTATGAATTTAAGTATGCTTCAAACAAGATGAACCTTGTGATTTTGAATATGATTTGATGCTATATGTGAAAACTTTTGTATTCCCTACCTTGCACTCTTATATCAGGTTCAATTTGTAAACACCTTTCCTTGCCTCGAACCTGTTTGATACTTGCTGGGCTTCTTAGCTCACTCTGTTGCTACCTAATCTTATTCAGGTTGGCTTGACGATTATTGAAATTGTTGATACCGGGCTAAAGTAATAGAAAAGCAAGAAGTTCTTGAGCTAAATCTTTGTTAGATAATATGTTATCATTGCATGTGTATACCTGGTGCCTAAAGTAAAGTTGTAGACATATTTTGAAGAGGGATAACTATGTCATGGTTTTAAAAGTACCTTCTTGTTTGGGATCTTGAATGTTAAACTTGCTGTATAATATATGAAGTGGTGGTGTATGGTTGTTTTCAAAGTTATATGGATTTTAACGCATTTGTGGACTTTATGAATGTAGATTATATTTAGCTGTGTTGGTTTTGGATCAGTTTTGTGATTCATTAAGAGAATGTGAAGAGATTATAATCTGCACAGGTTTCTATGAAAGTGATTGAATGACTCTACATGTTATTCTTAGTATCATCAAATGATTGTTTGGATCCTGGATGAATTATATTGTTGATAATATTATCGATCTTTTTAGATCAGAGTCACACCTCTCGAATGTGATATAATTCGAGGGGGGGGGGGGGGGGGGGGGGGGGGGGGGGATGTGACTGAGATGGTATCAGAGCATGATTTGAGGATCACTAAGACTTACTAGTAGATATGCCATATTTGAAATATACATTGAGGTTTAGTGATTTTTATAGAGTGATTGACAAACAAAATTTTTCTTATGATGAAATTAGGAAAGGCAAAAAGATTTGAGAGAGGTCTAAGACCGACGATAAGGAGTCGAATCTCAGCCTTAAAACTTTCTTCATATTCTGATATAGTAGAAAAGGCCTTAATAATTGAAAGAGACTTGGAGGAGGTACAGGAAATTGTGAGTAAAAACTACAAGGATAAGTTTATAAGCAAAAGAGAGTGAATGAATATAAAAATAGTAATAAGAGGGTCAAGATGTCAGAATTAGAGAAGAGAAAGCCACCTTAGAGAACTCAGACATGTGCAAAATGTAGATATAATTATGGAACAAGTAAATGTTTTTGGGTGACTGGAGCCTGTTTTGCTTGTGGGAAACTAGATCATAAAGTAAAGGATTGTCCACTGAATAAGAAAATGGAGCTACTGCCACCCAGGACGACAACCCATACTAGAGTTTATGTCATCACTGAACAGGATTCCCGGGCTTCTAAATCAGTAGTCGAAGGTATTATTCATGTTTCTAATAAGAATGCAAAGGTTTTATTTGATCCATGGTCCAATCTATCTTTTGTTTCACAAACTTTTGTGTGTCACTTGGGTATTCAACCTAAACCATTGGATTATGAGTTGTATGTAACTATTGCAATTGGGGACACTTTGACATCAAACTTGCTTTATCCGTCTTGTTTGATTTTTATCAGAAAACATGAACTCCTTACTGATTTAATTCTCCTAGAGATTCAAGGCTTTGATATTATACCTGGCATGGATTGGCTATCTTTCTATCATGCTAGTATTGATTGCTATAAAAAAATAATCACTTTTTGCATACTAGATCAGCCCATATTTTATTTTAAGGGTATTAGGCATGACTCACTTCCTTGCCTAATATCGGCGTTTCAAGCTCATCGATTTATGCAGAAGGGTTATTCTTGCTATATTATATGTGTAAAGGAGAATTTAAATCAAACAGCTCATCTAAATAAAATTTTGGTAGTCAGAGAGTTCCCTGATGATTTTCCAGATGACTTGCTTGGGTTACCTCCAGATAAAGAGAGTGAATTTACAATTGATATTGTCCCTGGAACAACACCAATATCCAAGCCTCCCTATAGAATGGCACCACTCGAGCTAGAAGAATTGAGAAAGTAACTACAAGAACTATTAGATAAAGGTTTTATTCGACCTAGTGTTTCACCATGGGGTGCTCCAGTACTGTTAGTTAAGAAGAAGGATGGGACATAGAGGCTTTGTATTGATTATAGATAGTTGAACCAAGTGACGATAAAAAATAAGTATCCTCTACCCAGAATTGATGATTTATTTGATCAATTGTAGGGTGCACAAGTATTCTCCAAGATTGATTTGAGGTCAAGTTATTATCAATTGAATATCAAGAAAGAAGATATCCCTAAGACTGCTTTCAAAACTTGGTATGGTCACTATGAATTCGTAGTAATACCTTTTGGTTTGACTAATGCCCCTACAGCTTTCATGGAATTAATGAATAGGATATTTCATCCACTCTTGGATAACTATGTTATCGTATTCATTGATGATATAATAGTGTATTCAAGGAATGACCTAGAGCATAAGGAGCACTTAAGAAATATATTGTCAATACTGAGAGAAAAGAAGTTGTATGCAAAGTTCAGTTAATATGAGCTTTGGTTAAATGAAGTTACCTTCTTAGGCCATATGATTTCAGGCAAGGGCATCTCTGTTAATCCAAAGAAAGTTGAAGCGGTAGTTAAGTGAGAAGTACCAACAAATGTAATCGAAGTTAGAAGTTTCTTGGTCATGGTAGGTTATTATAGGAGATTTGTGGAGGGATTTTCTCAAAATGCTAACCCCCTCACCAAGCTAACTCGAAAGAATGTGAGGTTTGAATGGGTTGATGAATGTGAACAAAGCTTTCAGGAGTTCAAAAGAAGATTCTATTCTCATAATTCCCAATGGTAACGAATGATTTGTAGTTTACATTGATACTTCAAGGAAGAGCCTTGGATGTGTTTTGATGCAAGAAGGGAAAGTAATTACTTATGCATCTAGACAATTGAAGAGTTATGAACTAAAATATCCAACCCATGATTTGGAGTTAGCAGCGATTATTTTTGCATAGAAGATTTGGAGACATTATTTATATGGGCGAACATTTGAAATATTTATCGACTGCAAGAGTCTAATGTATATCTTTACTCAAAAGGAGTTAAATATGAGGCAACAAAGATGGATAGAACTTTTAAAGGATTACGATTGTACCCTTCGATATCATCCAGGTAAGGCCAATGTTATAGCTGATGCACTTAGTAGAAAATCTGTAAATTTTATGGCTAGTTTGGTTGTGAAACAGTGGGGATTATTGGAAGAAAATGGTGATGAGAAATCTATTAGGAATGAGCAAAACTCAATGATATTGATGGCCTTTATCTAGGTTCAATTTGATTTTATTCAAAAAATTAAAGAGAGATAGTTATGAGATCCAAGTTTAACCCACTTGAGGAAAGAAGTAGAAAAAGGATCAATGCTTGGTTTTCGTATTTCAGAGGATGGTCTGTTGAGAATGAGGAATAGAGTATGTGTTCCAGATGACCCAGATATCAAGGATCAAATCCGAAAGGAATGTCATAGTTCCAAATTCACCTTTCACTCGGGTAGCACAAAAATGTATAAAGATCTTAAAAGTCATTACTGGTGGGAAGGCATGAAAAAGGAGATTACAATATATGTATCAAAATGCTTAACTTGCCAGTAAATCAAAGTTGAACACCAAAGACCTGAAGGTTTGTTACAACCTTTAGATATTCCTGAATGGAAATGAGAAAGTATTATCATGGATTTTGTTTCAGGTCTACCCAGAACCTCCGGAAAGCATGATGCTATATGGGTGATTATTGATAGGTTTACCAAATCGACACATTTTCTACCGATCAATATGACATATTCTATAGATAGGCTTACTGAATTATATATTGGTGAAATAGTAAGGCTTCATGGTGTTCCAAAGGATATCATCTCTGATAGAGACTTCAGATTCCTTTCTAGATTATGGAGAAGATTACAGGAATCTATAGGCACTAAAGTCAAGTTTAGCACTGCTTATCACCCTCAAACCGATGGGCAATCAGAAAGAACAATTCAAACACTTGAGGATTTGCTTAGAACATATATCATGGATTAGAAAGGTGAGTGAGATAAAGATATTTCTCTTGTTGAGTTCACCTACAATAATAGTTACCAGTCTAGTATTCAGATGGCTCCTTATGAAGTTTTGTATGGGCGAAAGTGCATAATGCCTATTTGTTGGGAGGTAGTCGGCGATAGAAAATTGTTAGCACCCGATCAAGTGTAAGATACTACCGAAAAGATTCAAGTTATAAGAGAAAGATTAAAGACTGCTCAGAGTCATCAAAAGAGCTATGCTGACAATAGAAGACGAGAAATTGAGTTTCACCAAGGGGATTTTGTATTCTTTAAGGTCTCTCCTTCCAAGGGTATGGTAAGATTTGGGAAGAAAGGAAAGTTAAGCCCTAGATTTATTGGACCATTTGAGATCCTTGAGAGGATTGGTTCTGTTGCTTACAAGATTACCTTGCCACCATCCTTCGGTCATATCCATGACATATTTCATATTTCAATGCTTGAAAAGTATATTCATGACCCTTTTCACATCATTCATTATGAGCTAATTGTAATCGATCATAACTTATCTTATGTGGAAGAACATATACAGATTATTGATAAGAAAGAAAAGATACTAAGGAATCGGGTCATTTCTCTAGATAAAGTGATATGGAGGTATCATCATTCTATGGATGAAACAACTTGGGAGCTAGAGGAAGAAATGAAGAAAATCTATCCTTATCTTTTCGTCGATGAAGGTATGATAAATTTAGAGGACTAAAATTTTATTTTAAGGGGAGGAGAGTGTAATATCCCTCATTTCTAAAATATTTATAATGATATATTTTAAATTATTTATGAGGACCCATTTGTAAATTTAAGGATTTGCTTATTAATTTTTTGATTAAATAATTTTATATTTAAAGTTAATTTCTAGGGATCTAAGTGTGAATCTTCAAAATATGAAATAAATCATAAAAGATTCATATTAAGTTAAAAAAATAAAGAAAACATGGTGAGGATATGTGTCACCACCTTGTTTAAAGTAGTGCCACTTGTGCATGTGAATATGTGACACATAAGCACATTGCATACATGTTTGCCACCTATCAATACATATGTTAGCTTAAATAATTAACAATTAGAGAAAAAAAGAAAAAGGGGTTTTGACTGCAATGTGAACTTGAGGATAAGAAGAAGAAGAAGAAGAAATAAGAAGAAGAAATTTAGGGATTTTGAGATTGTGATCTAATCCACACCTTTAGAAATAAAATATTCAAGGGCAAGTGTTCTATCTTCCTCCTACTGAAATTTATCTTTGTTTTTGCCTTGATTTTATGAAGAAAATTATGAACAAATCTGAAATCTTTTATTGGCTACCTAAGTATGAATCTGTAATATTTTTAAGATTATGACCTATCTGATTTGTTCTTGCTGTAACTTTTAGTACAGACCTCTGATTTAGACAAAACTTAGTTTTTTCAAAAATAAATTCATATATCTGTCTTTTGAATCTATGCTTGAAGAATTTCAAATTCATTTGCTAGCCCAAACGTTTATTTCAATTGAGCATATAAAATCTATAAAAAAGAGTTTGTATCTCCTGACCTTCCATCACTATATTGCTTATATCTTCCTATTAAAGTTCCTGATTTATGTAAAACTTGATTCATTAGAAAATAGGCTCATAAATCGTTCATTTGATACTAGGACTGAAATATTTAGAGTCAAAATGACTATCAAAACTTTTATTTTGTTAGACCTTATAGATTCTGTAAAATAGGAATCATAACTGCTGACCTTTGGTTGTGAAATCATCAATAATTCTTTGTAGAGACCTTCAATTTTTATGAAACTTATTTTGTTTGAAACTAGATTAATTTATCTTTCCAGTAAAACCTTTTTTGAGTAATTTGGAGCATGTTTGATCATCTAAATAACTTTACAATTTTCCTTTATAATTCTGCCAGAATAGGGATTGTATCAATTCTGCCTATACTTGCTTCATCCATTTCAAAACTGAAATCTCTAATGCTCTTATCCTTGACTTCCTTACATATCAGAATATATTATGTATTAATTAATGTTATACTATATTATTCTATTTAGGCTCATGCATGATTTATTGTTCCGCATGTGCTTCTGATATATGCCAAATTCATTGCTTATGTCCTTTTGTACTCTGGTGTTTGTGGGACAAGGTGAACCTTTGCGAGAAATAGTAAAGGGAGTTATGCTTAGAGCCCACGTGCTCTGTCGGCTCCCTATGACTTCACTCAGACATGGGTGGATGGTGTCACGCCCCCCGAATTAAATACCGTTCGAGAGTTGTGACTACCCCGAATTAAATACCGTTCGAGAGTTGTGACTATGTCATATAAATATTCCCTTCCTAATCACCACCACCTCTTCTCCCTCTCATCTGTTTCCCTCGATAAGAGGCATATAGCTGGCGGTGGAATGCGGTGGAGAGTTGCGGTGTATTTTGCACTTTTGCACTTATGCACTTTAATCCTTCTATTATTAATATTTACGAGTAGGTCCTTTGGATTTTACAAACAGGTCCTTAAATTTTTATAACTAAGTCTATATTTCTTCACAAACGAGGGATGTTACAGATGGAGCTCCCAAACGTGGGAGACTTATGTTTGATAGTCATTCAACGATAGATGTTCCACATTATGCTTATGGCACCACTTCGCCATCTATGTCTTGATATGATATCCAAAGCATTGATTATGAGTATGCACTTTGGATAAGAATGAAATGAATGTTATTTCTTGATGATATTTGAGCTTCTGTTCGTTACTTGTTCATATGATATGCTTTTGAGATTATATATACACCATTGATATACTTTAGAAAAATATCCTATATCTCCTTGATATGCTCCAAAATATTTCATATTCTCATTGATATGCTCTGAAATATTTTGTTAGCCTTTGATATGATGCTTGACATACTTACGCCTATAATATTCATCCAACTTCAAATGTGATTTGAAGACAAAGCTGATTTGAAGAGAGCGGGTCTGTTAGGACCCTAGCTGAGTCGGGTCCTAGTTGAGTCCTTAGATTGGGCCTTGTTGGCCAACCTAGACCTGACATTAGGTCAGCTAGGAGGAGATTTAAGTCCATTGTAATAAATCAGCCCAAATCCTAGTACGGTTAGGATTCGGCAAAATTGAAGTCTAGTTAAGAGTCGGAGTTGGATACGGGTTAGAGTCAATTAAGTCATGAATATAATAAACTCTAATCTAGCCGCCACCCCTAGTAAAGAAGTAGTGGGCTAGGGTTAGGGAGGAGTCCTTATGGGATGTGAGTCTCCTAGCTGCCTCCTCCTCTTAAGAGAGGCCAGCTAGGGCAAGAGGGGTGGAGTCCCACTTAGCTTGGACTCTCTCTCTCTAGGGTGGAATAAGAATAAAATTAAGAATTAGAGACCCCTATAGCCACCAGCCACATCATGGTTAGGAGTTGGCTAGGGGTTAGGAGTTAAGGGGAAGAGGAGTCTTGGTTTAGTAGGAGTCTTGGCTTACTTGGAGTAGAAGTTAACGTTTGTCAAAGTAGGAGTCCTATTATGAGTTAGGGTTTAGAAGCCCTATAAATAGCTTGTATTCTCCCTCTTTTTATCATCAATAGATTAATATTATTTTTAACCTTTGTGTAGAAAATCAAGGAGGGAGGATGATAGGACTCCAGCAGGGTTGAGTCATAATCACCCTAGAAGTAATTAATAAGAACCCTGTGAGATTGTAATAAAATTTTACATAGTCACTTATATCTTATAAAGAAGTGTGGCTAGGATTTATTTTGGGGCCTTAGGGCTTCCTAGCCGCCACCCCCCTTACTGGGTTGGTCGGTTGGTCGGTTGGTCGGCTAGGGATTTTAGCAGCAGGGCGTGGCTTGTGTAGCCATTTAGACCGTCGCCCCCTTTATTTAGGCATAACAGCTATAGGAGGGGCAAAATGAGAAATTCACTTAGGAAGCACCCCCCTAGGACTAGAGTTTTAGCCCTATATAAGTTTGTAGCCTCCACCTCTTTTCATTAAGCAAGAATAATCTTTTATTCAGCCTTGTGCCAAGTTCTTGGAGGGAGGAACCCCTATAGTGTTCCAAGGGTTGATCCCCCTCAAAGATCAAAATCTATAGAGCTCCTTCTGGGATTCTATCATCTGGTATCAGAGCTGCGTTCCTGCTATCCCTGCTGCCATATCTGTCGCCCCCATCCTTCCAAGCAATTCGCATAATTGCTACAACACGTGCCTCCACCTTCCACCCAAGCCGTAGATCAAATCAATCTGTTGTTGCCCTCTGCGTTTCAACTAGGCGATCTGGTATAATTCATCATCCACACCTCTTTACTACTGCAAAATCTTTTACCCTACATGATGATGAGTTTTTCCATATTTTCTCCACTGCAAATTTCTACCATCGCAAACGTTATCATCGTTGCGAAGGGGAAATGCTGTATAAATTTTCAACTGCATATTTGCCTCTTGAAATTGGTTAATTGCTCATCTATTGTGGATGAAATTTTTACACAATCTTATAGATCAACTTAGCTTTCATCTAAGATTGATCTCTGAAAAAAAATTCTTTCTGAAACTTATTTTATTGTGCTCTAATTCTTCATCATGTACTGTTGAAATTTTACGACAAAGAATTTGCCTTCCGACTTTTCATCCACTTTTCTACTGTTACATTGTCAAAATTTCATCAAACCTATTTGTTGATATTGGCCACATCTGAACCGAGGATTTGTGATAATTTTTTGCATATTTTTCTTTGGTTTTCCTCCGAAATTTACATCAAGAATTCATTGCTTCTTCGATGCAAATTCTGTTCGATGAAACAGCACATACACAACGATCTTTCATCGAATCCTATCAGATTTTCACTACTATTTTTCCAGATCTAAAACCATCTTTCACTAACCTTCACCCTCTACTATCATAGCCCCAAAACCCTACCAAATCGCAGCCAAAACCATACCTAAATCAACCATAAAATAGCCTAAAATCGTAGCCTTCTACAACCAGCACCTATTGGCAGCATATGTCTTGATCGCGACCAGCAATGAAATGAACATGACCAGCAGTGGTCTCTCACTCAATACCACTACTACCCTCCTCTACAACAACCGTGAACACCGCTGCCCTATCTTCCTCCTATTGTAGCAGCATCCTTGCTGCAACCAAGCCACCTGCAGCCACGAAGCCGTAGTGTAGCCATAGTCGACATTGTTGCTGCCCTTTTCTTCCTCCACCATCACTGTTACCTTTCGACTCAGACCTCTCAGCTGCCATCTTTCGAAAGATATCAGCCACCTAAAAAATTACAGCCTCGATGACATTGCAGCATCACCGCAGAACCGCAACCGACGTGATTGCTGCCATCTTCTTCCTCCACCGTTGCTGCTACCCTTGGCTACCTTCCTCCACTTGGAGCCTTCACCATTGCAGCCCCAACATTGTTGCCATTTGCTGCCTTCAACCTGAAGATTGCAGCTACACTCTTCAATTAGTATATTTGATAGGTTGGAGATCCTTACATCATGACATCGGTGGGCTTATTCGAAGCCAAATTGGAGGCTTTCGAGACGTATATGAATGCTAAAATACTCGCTCTCTTTAAGGAGTTTAGATTGGGCCGGTCGTCGAGCCCAAGAAGATCACAACATGGAGCAAATTATGATTGCAAAAAGAACCCACCAGAGATAAGAAGCGAAGTCAAGACATGACAGCCCTACACCTTTATACAACTTCAAGAAGGGCACCTCAATCAAGATGCTCAGAGCATGAAAGCCACATCCCAACCAAAAGTATATAAACCTTCAGCACCAATCAATTACAAGAACCGTGACAAAGAACTAGTGACGATACGTCAAACCTCCACCATACTAGAGTACCAAAATAGGTTTGAAGGGTTATCTAATCAAACTTATGAGTAGTCTAAAAAGCAAATATTGTGGACTTTTATTGAGGAATTAAAGTCAGAGATTCGGGAAGAAGTTAAGTGTGACAGTCGTACACACTTAAGGCAGCCATCTCTTTCGCGTGACATCAAGAGGAGTGATTACACGATGAAGCCTGGAGGACTAGGGTTGCTCCCCGACTAGCGGCACTAAAGCTTTCACCTCCTCCTACTATCAGCCGACCTTCTTAGTCGAAAAAATTAACAAGAGAATACTTTCATGATGGATCGACAATGGGCCTATGTGGGTATTGTGATAAATTATGGAGCCTAGAACACCAATGTAAAAATGAGATATTGCTAATGATTGTGCCCATTGAAGAACACAAACTTGAAGATACGACTCTCGGGCTAAAGGAGAAAGATAGACCACAATCGGCCACCCGTACGGTCCCTACCTTAGCCGGCTACACCAACCTACAAAAATTGAAGATCGAAGGGTTTCTCAAGCAATAGCCTATCATCGTCCTCATCGACACCGGGAGCACATACAACTTCATGAGCAACAAGGTTGCTACCCATTTAATGCTCCAAAAAGAATATTATAGCGGGTTCGAAATTAAGGTACCTAATAGCCAAATTCTAAAGTGCAACCAGAAGTGCCCGCGGGTAAAACTGATCCTATAGGAGCAAGACGTAGTTGCTAATTTTTTCCTCCTCCCTGTTGGGAAACCTACAGCGGGTGCATCACATGCGCAGCAAACCAAAAACCAATTTTTCACGCAGATCAAATCATCGTGCAAAAGATTGGGGTCGCGAGAAAAATATAAAAACCGATAAAATCATGATGTGAGAGAGATTGATTTTACCTAGGGAGATCGAATATCCCTGTATTCCACATCCGGGTGGAGAAGATGAAGGAGGTCAAACGTCCTTCTCTCTAGCGGTATCCACACGATGGATCTCTGCAGCGAAACTCCTCCAATTTGATCTCGCAACTCTTGCACAGAGGGAGGGAGGAGAATAGGAGGTGGTGGCTAAAGTTGTAACCTATCAACCCTGAGTCTCCCCTCCTATTTATAGAGAGCCACCAAAACCCTAGGGCTCCTTCCTTAGTGGGTATTGGATCTCCATCCAATAACCCACTAATCTTGCATTATTGGATCTCTATCCAATAATCTCCTTAGGCCTATAATGGGCCTTAATCAAGGAGCCCATCAACATAGGGTCTCATCTAATGAGAATAGGGGCTGCGATCTTTATTTAATCCTCTATTCGCTGAAGCATCCACCATATGTGTGTGACCCTCTAGGCACGATACCGAGCTGGCTGTGAGTTACTCCCATCAGAAATCCTTCTAATATAGTGAATTATTATCCCCATAATAATTCACTCGAATAATAATTCACTCGACTCATCGACTATGGACGTACTAGGCCACTACGCCATAGTCCCCAGACGGTACAGGGGGGATCAAATCCATCAGACCTGTTTATCCACAGTTACCATGTATCTATAATCCCTCATCCAAATAATATCCCAGAGATCGTATATTGGGGATGGTACTGTCAGTTCATATACGGAATCAATTTATCTTGCTCTAATCGAATTCTACCAGAGAACTCCTCTCTCAATCCGAATGATCCTGGCCAGAGATTTGTCTAAGCAAGCACATATGAGATATTCCTCTCGTGATACCGAGAGTGGATGATCCTCTATTGACACTCAATTACCTTCGTAAGGTTGGCAACCAATCCCGATAACCAGTTGTACAAGATCTGGAGCTTTCCAAACCTGTAAGTCTGGCGTCAAAGAAAGGAGTACTCATACAAGACATCCTTGGCGTCTCAAGTCTAAGGACCAAATACACAACTAGGACTTTGGAATCACTGTCTGACATTAGGTATCATTAACCATACAGGATTTCATAAGCGGATCAATTAGTGAACTCATTCTCTAATGAGCACCTGTACTATATCCTTAGTGTCTCCACACAAGTGGCTATGAGACTAGTTGCCTCCATCATATGGACGGGTATATAGTACACCGGTCTATCCGGTTATCTAGATGTCCCTCTCGAGTAACCTATGACCGGGATTATTTAGGATCTATGTTTAAAAGTTAATCGATCTCATTATCGTGATCTCATCACGATCTGATTCTCATTGCACAGAACCAAGGACATCACAATATATATGCTACATATAATATAATGTGAGAATATGTCAATATTAATCATAAGCAAAAAGATTACGCAGTGTGTCACACGTGCCATCACTCGCATGATTGGCTTGTAGTGCACCTGTAACCTGCAACCTCCCACTTGACCTAAATCCAATCACCTATGTGTCTGATCCCCATCAGACCCCTGTGACGCTCAAATACAATCTGAGCCAGCGGCTTCGTCAGTGGATCTGCAATATTATCTTCGGATGGAACTCTTTCCATTGCTATATCTTTACGGGCTATGTATGACCTCTCTTATCAGATGGAACCTCCTTAGAACATACTTAGACTTCTGATGAGACCTGGGTTCCTTCGCTTGAGCTATCACCCCATTGTTGTCGCAGTTTATGAGAATTGTTTCTACACTGCTTGGTACGACTCCCAAATCTTTGATGAACTTCTTCATCCATACCCCTTCCTTTGAAGCTGCTTCTGTTGCAGCAATGTATTCCGTCTCTGTGGTCGAGTCAGCAGTAGTATCTTGCTTGGAACTCTTCCAGCTTACTGCTCCTCCATTCATGGTGAAAACATACCCTGAATTTGACTTGCTATCATCAATGTTAGACTGAAAACTTGAGTATGTGTAGCTCTCAACCTGCAGGCTACCTTCTCCATATACTAGTAAAAGATCCTTAGTCCATCTCAAGTACTTAAGGATACACTTTACTGCCTTCCAGTGTTCTAAACCTGGATCTGCCTGATACCTGCTCGTGACACTCAGAGCATGTGCTATATCAGGTCTAGTACATAACATCGTATACATGATAGATCCTATCACTTAGGCATAAGGTATCTTATCCATGATTGCCCTTTCTTCAGGAGGTTTTGGGGACATACTCCTAGAAAGTGATATTTCATGTCTCATCGGTATGAGACCTCCCTTGGAATTTTTCATACCAAACCTTTTGATAATGGAGTCTATGTACCTAGACTAGGACAAGCCAAGCATCCTTTTGGATCTATCTCTATAGATCCTGATCCCCAAAATATAAGATACTTCCCCTAAGTCTTTCATGGAGATGTTTCTAGATAGCCAAGCCTACTGTGGAGAGCATTCCTACATCATTCCCAATGATTAAGATGTCATCCACGTATAGCACCAAGAAGGTGATAGCGCTTCCACTTCGTTCTTAACAAGGCTCATCTTCATTCTTAACAAAGTCATAAGATCTGATCACCTTATCAAATCTTGTGTTCCAACTTCGGAAAGCTTGCTTCAATCCATAAATGAATCTAAGCAACTTGCACACTTTATCTGGACTCTCTTTGGATACGAATCTCTCTGGTTGTATCATATACACCTCTTCCTCGAGGTTGCCATTGAGGAATACCGTTTTGACATCCATCTGCCAGATCTCATAATCATAGTGTGCTGCAATGGCCAAAATAATTTTAATGGACTTAAGCATGACTACAGGTGAAAATGTTTCGTTATAGTCAACTCCTTGTCGTTGACGATATCCTTTAGCTACCAGCCTTGCTTTATAGGTCTCTACCTTTCCATCCACTCCGGTCTTCTTCTTGAAGATCCATTTGTAGCCAATGGGTACAATACCCTCAGGTGCATTCACAAAGTTCCAAACCTTGTTAGAGTATATGGAATCCATCTCAGAATTCATGGCTTCTTGCCACTTCCCGGAGTCTATACTCATAATAGCCTCCTCGTAAGTCTGAGGATCAACATCTTGAGAGTCATCTCCACTGATATGTCTCACATATCTTTCAGGAGGGTGAGATACTCTACTAGACCTACGTAAATTTGGAATTTGTGTGTTAGGCACCTGAACAGACTCGGGCTCTGGAATGGTGCTTAAGCTAGGTTCTCCAACCTCGCTCAATTCTATCTCACTCCCACTGTTTCCACCAAGAATGTGTTCCTTCTCAAGGAACACAGCTCTCTTGGCAACAAAGACCTTTCGGTCCTCGGGATAATAGAAATAATACCCACAAGTTTTCTTTGGGAATCCCATGAATATGTATCATTTTGTCCTTGATTCCAACTTATCGGGGTTGTCTTCTAATGTGGGTAGGACAGCCCCAAATCTTAACAATTTTAAGATCAGACTTCTTTCCTTTCCATATCTCATATGGTGTAGACACTACCGATTTTGATGAAACTCTGTTCAGAAGGTAAGCTGCAGTCTCTAGGGCGTATCCCCAGATTGAGACGGGTAGGTCAGCGAAACTCGGTAGTGTATAAGGAGGTGTCCACTGGGATAGAATCCCATTGTCCCGGAGGAAATAGGTGAACTCCGTACTCAAGTACTCTCCTCCTCAATCTGATCGAAGAGTCTTAATACTCTTTCTAATTTAGTTCTCTACCTCATTCTTATATTCCCTAAATTTCTCGAAGGCCTCAGATTTGTACTTCATTAAGTACATGTGTCCATACCTAGAGAAATCATTAGTGAATGTAATGAAGTATAAGTAACCACCCATAGCTTGAGTCGACATGGGACCACATACATCACTATGTATGAGTTCCAATAACTCGGTGGCTCTCTCTCCAGTTCCACTAAAATGAGAGTTGGTAATCTTCCAACGAAGGCAAGGTTCGCAAGTTGCATATGTCTCATAGTCAAATGGATCTAAGTATCCATCTTTCAGCAACTTTTGAATCCTTCTCTCATGTATATGACCTAGCCTACAATGCTATAGGTATACATTATTCACCTCATCTCTTTTCCTCTTAGACATATTTATATTCATGATATGTGGAGAAGTGTCTAACACATATAAGCCATTTATAAGGGTCCCGCTAGTGATGATATCATCATCCATAATTATTGAACAACTATTGTTCTCAAAAGCTAATTTATATCCACTAATTGTCAAACAAGAGATAGAAATAATATTTTTGATAATAGAGGGAACAAAATAGCATGCATCTAATGCAATAATAGCTCTACCAAGCAGATGTAAGGTGACCTCTCCAACAACAACTGTAGCAACTCTTGCTCCATTGCCCATCTTGAGGTCCATCTCGCTTCTAACCAATCTCCTCTCCTAGGTCTTGCTAGAACCTACAATGAATTGTAAATATGATAAACACTCCTGATATCTAATACCCATGTGTTATCATGAAAATCTGACAAGTGAAGATTGACCATGAATATACCTGAAGCTTCTCCAAGCTTCTGTCTCGCCTTCTCTACAAGGTAGTCCTTGTAGTTCCTCTTCCAATGTCCGTCTTGGCCATAGTGGAAGCATTGTCCTTTGCCTTACCTGGTCTTTCTTTGCCCTTGCCCTTCTTAAGGGTCTTGCTGGCCTTCCTTTTCTTTTTGGTCTCACCAATATAGAGAACTGGCTTCTCCTTCTTGATGGCACTCTCAGCTTCCCTCAACATATTGAGGAGCTCAGGGAGAGTCACCTCAAACTTGCTCATGTTAAAATTCATGATGAAGTGAGAAAAGGAATCTGGTAGGGACTGAAGTATAAGATCAACGAATAGGTTATCCTCTAGGAGTATTCCTAGACTTGTGAGTTTCTCGATCCTCTCTATCATCTTTAGGACATGGTTCTTAACCGATGTCCCTTCTGTCATCCTGGCTTGGAAGAGTTTCTTAGATATCTCATATCATTGAGTTCTTCCCTGTTTCTCAAACTGCTGGCGGAGATGAAGAATGATAGAATCTGCATCCATGCTCTTATGTTACCTTTGTAACTCAGGAGTCATGGAGGCCAACATGTAATATTTTGCCAACGTGGAATCATCTATATACTTCACATAGCGAGCGATCTCATCCTCACTTGCCCCTTCTTCCGATGTGGGCAGAATTGTATCAAGGACATATGTGATTTTCTCCACCGTGAGAACAATTCTCAAATTGCAAAGCCAATCTGTATAGTTTAGACCAGTGAGGCGGTTGGCATCAAGTATGCCATGTAGGGGGTTTGTGAGCAACATGTTTATGATAAAACAAGATATAGCAATAAATAACATGCATATTTTATAGAAAATACTAATTAAGATATGAACTTCTATCTTAATATACTCCCACTATTTTCTTAGCGAATTACGCAACACCCTCGACACGTGAGACGGAAGTCTCCGGCAGACTCCTAGTGAGGATCGGGATCCAATTGGCATCTTAGTGCAACCTCGAGGGACTCGACCAATTACACTAAGCCCGAAAGGTAGGCAACTCTTGCCAATCATAACTCCTTGTGATTCCCGTCACGTTCGGCCTCCGAATCATCGTGGTCTCGAGGGACTCGACCAACCATGATATTCAGTTAAGTCATCACCATCATTACAAGATGAGTCTGATTTGATGATATGCCCTCGAGGGACTCGACCAAGCATATCATGTCCTCAGGTCACCGGTGATATCTCTATGTCGTAGGTAAGAACTCGATCACGTAGATAGGTGAGCCTCGAGGGACTCGACCAACTCAACCTATGTCGTGATTCAATTTCTTCCTATAACGATGGAAGACCACATGGGTCAATCTTATTGCCTCATGCTTACCGACTTAATATTATCGTAAGAGGGATTTTTTGTATCTATCGGTCTTCTAATATGTCGTGTCACACACATACATATTTAATATATATCTACATCGCATGCAAATAAATATATACATATATCTAGTAGGTGTATAACATATCGCATATGCAAGCCACACTAGATGATCATGAGCCGTCATCTAATATGATTAAGCCTGAGCCAATGGGCCTAATCACTCATAATAGGATCTATGTGTGCATTGGCGCATCTCCATACCTTGTGATTGTTGATCTCGTCATCATCGGTTCTGTCGGATCATCGCATCACCATGCGTCGTGATCTCCCGCCATGACATCGTGGGTCTCGCGGTAACCTCCACGCTCCTGTTGCGCCTCTTCATGTAATTACAAATAATCATAGGCATGTAGGCCCAACAATAAACGAGAAAAACGCAGGCTCGCAAGCCCTAATAATAATAATAATCACAATTACACATCACAACACATGGCTCATGATCATCCATCCACATTATGCATCACATGCACATCACATCATATGCAGGATTACTAAATATATATAATAATTAATTAAACTATTTAATTAATTATTTTTCTAGAAATCAGGACATGCTCGAAATTTTCAAAATTATCAAGGGCATTTTCATAATTCTGGATGAGAGGATAGTCCTAAAAATTTCTAGAATTATTGAGGGTATTTTTGGAATTCTGTACACAAGGACAGTCCTTGGATTTTTTTGAATTATGTGGGGCAATTTAGTCATTTTAAAAAAGAAGCCCTAACCCTCTCCTTCACCCTCCTGCGTCGCCGTCGCCGCCGCTGCCCCTGTGCAAGCGGCGGCGCTGCGTGTTGCAGTTGGTAACTGCCCTGCCAAGGGGCGACCACCCATGCGGCCGATGCCGCCTCCCCTACTAGCGGCAGCCCCTTGCGGGTGAGCCGTGGGCAGCCCCTTGCGGGTGCGCCGTGGGCAGCCCCTTGCGGGTGCGCCGTGGGCAGCCCCTTGCGGGTGCGCCGTGGGCAGCCCCTTGCGGGTGCGCCGTGGGCAGCCCCTTGCGGGTGCGACGTGGGCAGCCCCTTGCGGGCGCACTGCTGGCAGCTGTCCCTGCGGGCTGGCCGCAGCCGGCCGCGCCCGCAGGTTGCCGCCCCTTGCCGGTTGTTGCCCCTGTGGGCGGCCGCCCCTTGCAGGTGGCCGGCAGCCCCCTTGCAAGGGGGGCTTGGCTGCAACCGATCGCCCCTGAAGAGGGGGGTTGGTCGTGGCCAGACGTCCCCTTGCAGGGGCCTTGGCCGCAGCCGGCTGTCCCTTGCAGCCAGCCACGGCCAGCCCCTCCTACTCGTTGTTCTTGCAATGAACGCGTTGAACGATTCTACACGATTCAATCTCAACACACAGTTTAAAACTAATCTTTCGCACAAAAACCTTGGCTATGATACCACTATTGGGAAACCTACAGTGGGTACATCACATGTGTAGCAGAAATCAAAACAAAAATGGATTTCCCACGGAGATCAAATCGTAGTGAAAAAGATTGGGGTCGAGAGAAAAATGTAAAAACTGATAAAATCACGATGTAAGAGAGATTGATTTTAGCTAGGGAGATCATATATCCCTGTATTCCAGATCCGGGTGGAGAAGATGAAGGAGGTCAAATGTCCTCCTCTCTAGCGGTATCCACACGATGGATCTCTGCAGCGAAACTCCTCCAATCTGATCTCGCAACTCTTGCGCAGAGGGAGGGAGGAGAATAGGCGGTGGTGGCTAAAGTTACAGCCTATCAACCCTGAGTCTCCCCTCCTATTTATAGAGAGCCACCAAAACCCTAGGGCTCCTTCCTTAGTGGGTATTGGATCTCCGTCCAATAACCCACTAATCTTGCATTATTGGATCTCTATCCAATAATCTCCTTAGGCCTATAATTGGGCCTTAATCAAGGAGCTCATCAACATAAGGTCTCATCTAATGAGAATAGGGGCTAATTGGATCTTCATCCAATCCTCTATTCGCTGAAGCACCCACCATATGTGTGTGACCCTCTAGGCCCGATACCGAGCTGGCCATGAGTTACTCCCATCAGAACTCCTTCTAATATAGTGAATTATTATCCCCATAATAATTCACTCGACTCATCGACTATGGACGTACTAGGCCACTATGCCATAGTCCCCAAATGGTACAGGGGGGGATCAAATCCATCGGACCTGTCTGTCCACAGTTACCATGTATCTATAATCCCTCATCCAAATAATATCCTAGAGACCGTATATTAGACATGGTACTGTCAGGTCACATACGGAATCAATTTGTCTTGCTCTAATCGAATTCTACCAGATAACTCCTCTCTTAATCCGAATGACCCTGGCCAGGGATTTGTCTAAGCAATCACATATGAGATATTCCTCTCGTGATACCAAGAGTGGATGATCATCTATTCACACTTAATTGGCTTCGTAAGGTTGGCTACCAATCCCGATAACCAGTTGTACCAGATCTAGAGCTTTCCAAACCTGTAAGTCTGGCGTCAAAGAAAGGAGTACTCATACAAGACATCCTTGGTGTCTCAAGTCTAAGGACCAGATACACAACTGAGACTATGGAATCACTGTTTGACATTGGTATCATTAACCATATAATATTTCATAAACGGATCAATCAGTGAACTCATTCTCCAATGAGTACCTGTACTATATCCTTAGTGTCTCCACACAAGTGGCTATGAGACTAATTGCCTCCATCATATGGACGTGTATATAGTACACCGGTCTGTCCGGTTATCTCGATGTCCCTCTCGAGTAACCTATGACCGAAATTATTTAGGATCTATGTTTAAAAGTGAATCGATCTCATCACGATCCAATTCCTATTGCACAAAACCAAGGACATCACAATATATATGCTACATATAATATAATGTGAGAATATGCCAATATTAATCATAAGCAAAAAGATTACGTAGTGTGTCACACGTGCCATCACTCGCGTGATTGGCTTGCAGGGCACCTGTAACCAGCACTCCCTGTCAGCGATGTTGATATAGTGCTTGGCATTGATTGGTCGTCCATGATTGGAGATATTTTTTGGAATTTTATGAAGCTAACCTTGAAATTCTTCATCAAAGGAATACAGGTGACTCTACGAGGGAGCCAAGCGACTACGGCCACAACACAACACTTGGAGAAGGTACCAAAAGAAGAATCCAACTGCTTCTTAATTTAAATTCAAGAGTTTCAGGAGATGAAGCCAAAGGAGATTGAAGATAAGAACCCTCTTCCATGGCTTACTGAAATTTCGGGAGTCTCCACCAAACTGAGCTTACTACCTCCTATCAAGATGACCGACTCCCCTATGTTGAACTGGCTGGAAACCCAAGGGATGACAGAGACACAAATTGTTTGTCCGTGCTTATTTCCCGCTACAACACATCCCTACATCCTTTTCTCTAGGGATAAGCTACTTCAAAAGTGTTACATCCTACCGAACTCACCATGGTTGCTAATGCGGCACTTCTATATCTCAGGTGACTTCCACGACTTTTCCCAGGATCAGACCATGATGCTTAAAAACTTCCTTGATGATGACCTCTGATCTATGGCCCAAGACCACGAGAAAATTGAACCCCTTAAATGGCGAAATCAGAATAAGAGAAGGTTCATTTGCAAATCTCAATAAAACATCATCCCTCTCACTATAAAGAAAGATGCACCACTTTGACCGAGTGGAACTATAGCCCTCACAACCACCACGATTGTTGTCCCCACCAAGTTGTGGCCAGATGTTTATGATTGGAGCAGACACATCCAGAGTTGGGATCGGTGTCACCCTTATGCAGAGGGGCATGGCTTGTGTATTCACTTAGGCCGCCACCCCATTTATTTAGGCATGGCAGCTATAGGAGGGACAAAAGCGGGAATTCACTTAGGAAGAACCCCTATAGGACTAGGGTTTTGAGCCCTATATAAGCTTGTAGCCTTCACATCTTTTCATTAAGTAAGAATCATCTTTTATTTAACATTGTGCCGAGTTCTAGGAGGGAGGAATCCCTATAGTGTTCCAAGGGTTGATCCCCCTCAAAGATCAAAATCTATAGAGGCCTTTCAGGGGTTCTATCAGAGGAATCCCTATAGAGTTCCAAGGAGTCTGATCCCCTATAGAGATCATCCCAAGCTTAGAATATGCAATGGTTCCATTAGAAAGTAAAAGAACGTTTTGGCCTATAAGACCCAACTGATTGGATCTCCATCTTCCCATATGGGGAACTCCACCCTCATGCGTGGGTATTGTTGAATCTCATATTTTGATAATAAAATTAATTAATGGATTATTGATTTAATAAGGTTGTTAGAGTTGATTGATGTATGATTAACTACGATAGAGAGAAAATTACAATCAGAGGTTTGGCCAAAGTCAAGTCCAGGCATCGGGCCAGAGTGAGGACGATGCCATTGGGAGCTCGCTGTGGGTATCGGGAGTTTGCTAGGATGGCTCAAGGGAGTTCGTCAGAAGAAGATCGAGACTCATCGGAATATTATCGGGGTAGCCGAAAAGTTTGTCGGGAGTTGGGAAGGTCTTGAAGTCGATTTATTGGCCATGTTGATTGTAATTAATTAAGTCATAGTTAGCATCATTAATGTTGAGTTCAGTTTGAGTTAGATTTGGAATGGATCCAAATTAACTCAAGTGAGGCCAACCGGGTCCACTATGGAGAGTGGATGAAGCTTAGGTTATGCTCAATTAGTTGACCTGAGAATTGATCAACAGGAGGTATAAGTCGGGATTGGAATAGTGAAGGGAAGCACTTTTCCAAAACTTAGTGGTTGTACCGCTAGTGAGTGATGGTACAGCTATCGCTTCCTAGGAATCCGAGCAACAGGCAGTGGTTGTACCATCTAGGCCAACGGTTGTACCACTCATACCCTATTTTCAGGGTAGCTTTCGGAGGTTGTATCGCCGGCGTCGACGGTTGTACCGTCCATACCCAATTTTTTTCCAAGTGTGTTTGAATTTTAACTCCATTCTTTTGAAGCCAATTGGGGACTATAAATACCCCACGTTTTCTTGCATTTAGTATAAGTATTCATACAAGTCATTAGGCAAAAATTTGTGAAAAAAGTGTGTGCTAAAAGTATGTAAGAAAAAGAAAATGGAGAAGGGAGTGAGCCAAGTGTTATATTTCTTATAAGAAGTCTCCCTTGAGTTGAAAGCCTGTAAGGGTTTGGTCGTCACCTAAAGAAGATTGATAGTAGACACCGGTGGACCTCGGAGAAGAGGACTCGGGAGCGGACATAGGCTAGGTTGAGGCTGAAACACTATAAATCTGTGAGTGTCTCTTATCTTGAATCTTAATTGGATTTGCATGTTTATACTTGAGCTTTCATTAAGCAAGAATCTTAACATCATTATATAAGTTAAATTGCTTACTTACTCAACTTAAACGAAACGCTTTTGATATCGGCTTTATTTTGAATGAAGTTTTATTTAAACTACGTTTTCATCACTTGCACTAATTCACTCTTAGTACCAATTGATCCTAACAATTGGTATCAAAGTAAGGTCTTACTCATTGGATTAACACCAACTTGAGTAAATGGCTTTGTATCGCATGAATGAGGGTCAATGCATCACAAGTCCTATGTTGAATGGGACGAACTAAACCTCTTGAAAAACTTAAATATGTATTTTCTTGATTTTTGTAGACTTTGATTTATGGTGTTTTATCGAAAATGGTTTTTAGAAGTTATACAATCAAATAAATAATTGGAATGATCATGAAAAACATATGTTTTCTTTAAATGCCAAAACTATCAATTGATGAGACAAATGATATGTACATGTTAAAGGGAAAAAAAATTTCATGAGAAAATTATTGTTCATATCCTATTTTACTAAGGGGGAATAGACACATGCCTTGAAATCATTTGCTCACATTTCACCTTCTTGTTGATGACAAAGGGGGAGAAATGGATATTGATGACACATGTAAGAAAATTTTCAACATGGGGATTTCTCTTTGTTTGTTGATAAACAAAGGGGAGAAATAATCGATAACTTAATGTATGATTGATGCATAATGTTTTTGAAAAAGAAAAATTTGCATGAAATTCTTGGAATATTCTTGTATATTTGATTATTCATTATTGGTTGAAATAAATATCATGTATCATGTATGATTTAATGATTTTGAAATTCATGTTATATCATTTGATAAGTGAATGATTTGTTACTTGAATTCAAGGGTATGTAGTTCTCGTGAATTTAAGTTATTCTTATTTGAATGATGGCATGGGTTTAGGGGGAGTAAGTTTTAACTCTCATCATCAATTGATTGTCATCATCAAAAAGAGGGAGATTATTGAATCTTGGATTTTGATGATGAAATTAATTGATGGGTTATTGATCTAACAAGGTTGTTAGAGTTGATTGATGCAGGATTAACTACGACAGAGAGAAAATTACAATCAGAGGTTTCGCCAAAGTCAAGTCTAGGCATCAGGCAGGAGTGAGGATGATGCGGTTGGGAACTCGCTTGGAGTGCATTGGGAGCTGATAGGACTCCAGCAGGGTTGAGTCCTAATCAGTTAGAAGTAATTAATAAGAACCCTGTGAGATTGTAATAAAACCCCACATAGTCACTTCTATCCTATAAAGAAGTGTGGCTAGGATTTATTTTGTGGCCTTAGGGCTTAGTGGCCATCGTCGCCTTTACTGGGCTAGTCGGCTAAGGTTTCCCCCTGCTTAGGTCGGCTACAGAGCCAACCTAGCCGCCACCGGTTCCCTCTAAGGCAGGTAGGCTGTAGAAGGGGCAAAAGGATAATTTTAGTTAGACAAGCACCCCATGGGCTAGGGTTTGCAACACTATATAATGATGTAGCTGCCCCCTCTCTTTTATAAAGTAATTATCATCTTTTATTTAGCCTTTTTGCCTAGTCTAGGTGAACCCCTATAGCGTTCCAAGAGTTGATCCCCCTTAGCAATCAAAATCTATAGGGCTCCTTCTGGGGTCTTATCATCTAGTATCAGAGCCACTTTCCTACTGTCCTGTAGCCATCTCAGCCACCTCCGCCTTCCCAAGCAATTCCCACAATTACTTTTGACGTCGCTTCCACCGTCGCCCACCAAGCCGCAGATCCATAAATCTGTTGCTGTCCCTTGCGTCAACAACATAAATCTGGTAAAAACTCCAAAGCCCATGCCTTTGCTACTGCTATTCCTTTATCTTATATGCGGGTGAAGATTTTCCAACAATTTCCTTATTATAAAATTTTATCATCATAAACGTTATCATCGTTGCGAAGGTAAAACGTGGCAGAAATTTTTAGCCGATTATTGCATCTTGAAACTGAACTTTTATTCATTCTTTTTGGCCAAAATTTTTACACAATCCCAAGGATCAACTTGGCTTTCATATGGGACTGATTTCTTAAAAAAAATCCTTATGGAACCAGTTTTCTTGTGCAATCTTTCACCAGCACGTAGTTCTAGAATTTTTACGATGAAGGATCTAGCTTTCGCCTTTTACCCTATTTCCCTACTATTATGCTGCCAAAATTTTGTCAAACTTTTTATTGGTATTCCCAACATCTAACTCAAGGGTTTCTGCATAATTTCCTTGAACTTTCCTCTGGAAATTATGTCGAGAAGTCATCGTTTCTCTGACGTAAAATCTATTCGGCAGGACTGCACATCGCAGCACATTTTTCATCAAATTCTATCAGATTTGAGTGCTATTTTTTGTGGGATTTTGGAATCTATTTTCCTCATCACCAAATCCTACCATCCTCACCAAAAACCCTTCAAAACTCTACCATAAACTGAAACCAAATAGCCACCCAAATCAGCCCTAAACCGCAGCCTACTCCCATCTAAATCGATTCACCTTCCAAACAGCTATCAGAGGAGGCCATAAACTCCATGTTCGAAGCCTTTGAAAGCCACATGGAGGAGAAGATGCGATCAATTTTCGTCGAATTCAGCATGGGCCGACCATCAAGCCCGAGGAAGTCACACCATGGAGAGACTTCAAATTGACGAGATGATCCTCAAGAGCATGGACACATCACCTCTGATCCCAACAATCCATGCATGAAGGTTAACTTCCCAAGATGGGAAGAAGGAGACCCGATCGGATGGATCTCACGCGCGGAGTGCTATTTTTGATTCTACCGAACCGCCGACACTATACGGGTGGAGATTGCTGCCATACACCCATGTTAGACTCTCTTGACAGCGATTCAAGGAAGGACTACTAAACCACTTCGGACCAACCGATTTCGACAACAACGACAGACAATTGGCAAAGATTCATCAAACCTCTGCAATACAAGAATACCAAATAAGGTTTGAGCATTATCTAACTAAACTGAGAATTAACCTGAGAAATAACTTTTAGGTACTTTTATTAAGGGCCTAATGCCGAAGATCCGAGGAGAAGTAAAGACGCGACAACCGTACACACTTATGACGGTGATTTCCTTCACGTGTATCCAGGAAGAACGATTGAACCATGAGGTATAGGATATTTGTCCTTGACGGTGTGAGTATTCAAGACCCTATAATAAATGCACATTCTCCATGTACCATCCTTCTTGCGCACAAGCAACACCGGTGAAGAATAAGGGCTGCAATTATGTCGAATAACCCCAGTGTCAAGCATCTCTTTGGTGATGTTCTTGATCTCATCCTTCTACAAGTGAGCGTAGTGGTACAGATGCAAATTTGCTAGAGATTTGCTCGGTAAAAGAGGAATACAGTGGTCATGCGGTCGGTAAGGGGGCAGCTCGTGCGACTTCGTGAAAATGTCCGCGAATTCATCCAGCAAGAGGGCAAGCTTAAGATCTAACTTTTGTATATTCTCCCCCTTAGATGGCTATGAGATATACATCAAAAATCCACCATATACTTTATGCAAAACTTTCTCCATCGTTGCGACGAAACAGTGGAAATTTGGCTCCCGCACTTGCTTCGTAACGTGACTTGTCTCCCTTTGCAATAAAATTTCACAATTAATTTAGAAAAATTCCAAGAGATATCACCTAGTGTTTTGAGCCATTCGATCCTGAGTACGGCTTCATAATCATCGATGGGTTGGAGGAAGAAATCAGCTACCACTTCTTGGTCTTGGAGGAGTAGTTTCACCCGCGGGCATCGTTGGTCACAATTGAGGATTCGGCTGTCGGTGACCTTTACGTTGAACTTATTGCAACCTTCGATTTGAAGTGCTAATTGTGCTACCCGTGTTAATGAGAACGGTGATGGGTTGCTGCTTTAGAAGTCCTCCAACTTTCATCATCTGCGGGTTGGAATAGCTGGCCAACGCATGCACTGCGTAGTTGGCCGGTTGGGGCTCTTCCTCCATGGCTTCCTCTTCGGGTTCAAGGCCTTCTTCAAATGGTTCACTATCCTCATCCTCCATTGGTTCAATCATGAGGAGCCGGCCCTTTTTGCAGTGATGTTCGCGGCTCCACGGTTCGTCACAATGGCAACACAATCTTTTGGTCGATCGTTCGAGAAGCTCGTCTCTCGTCAATTTTTTTGTTGCGGGGGCTCGGATGGCAGTAGAGGGGGCAATAGGCCTCGACATGGCTAGTTGGGGAGCGACCCTTGTACTTCATGCCTCATGGTTCAATCATTCTTCATGGATACGTGTGAAGGAAATTACCGTCATAAGAGTGTATGGTTGTCGTGCTTTTACTTCTCCTCGGATTTTCGGCTTTAGTCCCTCAATTAAGGTACATAAAAATTATTTCTCAGACCAATCTTCAGTTTAGTTAGATAAATGTCCAAACCTTGTTTGGTAATCTTGTATTGTAGAGGTTTGATGAATCTTTACCAATTGTCCGTCGATGTTGTCGAAATCGGTCGGACCGAAGCAGTTTAGAAGCCCTTCCTTGAACCGCTGCCAAGAGAGTCCTCCATGGGTATGTTCAAACTAATTGAACCACTGAATAGCACCTCCCTCGAGGTGTATGGCGGTGATCTCCACCCATGTGGCATCGGCGGTTCGATAGAATCGAAAATAGTGCTCCGCGCGCGAGATCCATCCGATCGGGTCTCCTTCTTCCCATCTTGGGAAGTCAACCTTCATGCATGGATTATTGAGATTAGAGGTAATGTGTCCATGCTCTTAAGGATCATCTCGCCGATCTGAAGTCTCTCCATGGTGCGACTTTCTCGGGCTTGATGGTCGGCCTATGCTAAATTCGGCGAATAAGGATCACATCTTCTCCTCCATGTGGCTTTCAAAGGCTTCAAACTTGGCGTTGATGGCCTCCTCTGATGCCATGGTGTATGCCTCTAGATCTGTCATATTAAGATCTTTCTTTTGTTGTCAGGTTAGTGGCATGAGAGTTTTAGGAAAGGGGGTGGCCGGTTGGAAGGTGAATTGGTGGGCTGTTTGGATTCAGTTTAGGGTAATATTTGGAAGGTTTTTTGGTGAGGATGGTAAGGTTTAGAGATGAGGAAAAGAGAGTCTAAAATCTCACAAAAAATAACACTCAAATATGATAGAATTCGGTGAAAAAAAGTGCAACGATGTGCTGTCCTGCTGAACCAGTTTTTACGTCGGAGAAACGATGACTTCTCAACATAAATTCTAGAAGAAAGTTTTAGGAAATTATATAAAAACCCTTGGTTTAGATGTTGTCAATACCAATAGAGACTTTGATGAAATTTTGGCAGCATAACAATAGGGAAATAGGGCAAAAGATGCAAGGCAGATTCCTTCATCGTAAAATTTCAGAACTGCGTGATGGTGAAAGATCATACAAGAAAACCGGTTCCAGAAGGATTTTTTACATGAAATCAAATCCAGATGAAAGCCAACTTGATCTTGAGAATTGTGTAAAAATTTTGGTCAGAAAGGATGAATAAAAGTTTGATTTCAAGTAGCAACAATTGACTAAAAAGTTCTATAGTGTTTTGCCTTCACAATGATGATAATGTTTACGACAGTAAAAATTTGCAGCAAGAAAACTTTGGAAAACTTCTCCCATGTATAATATGAAGGATCTTGTAGTATTGAAGAGGTGTGGGTTATAAAAATATACCAAAATTCCATATCAAATGCAAGGGGCAGTGGTAGACTAATTTGATTTGTTGCAGGGGTGGAAGGTGGGGACGCGTGTTGTAGCAATTGTGGGAATTGCTTGGGAAGGTAGAGGCGGCTGAGATGGCTACAGGGCAGCAGGAATGTAGCTCTGATACTAGATGATAAGACCCTAGAAGGAACCCTATAGATTTTGATCACTGAGGGGGATCAACCCTTGGAACGCTATAGGGGTTCCTCCCTCCTAGACTCGGCACAAAGGCTGAATTGAAGATGATAATTGCTTAATTAAAAGAGGGGGGTGGCTACATCTTAAATAGGGATCAGAACCCTAGCCTAAGGAGGCACTTGCCTAAGTTGAATTACCCTTTTGCCCCTCTTATAACCATCCTACCTTAATAGGAACAAGGGACGGCTAGGTTGGCTCTTTAGTCGACCTAAGCAGGGGGAAACCCTAGCCGACTTGCCCAGTAAGGTGGGTGACGGCTACTAAGCCCTAAGGGCTAATCCAAACCCTACCATACTCCTTTATAAAATATGAGAGGCTTTATTACAATCTAGTAGAGTTTTTATTGACTTCTACTGAAATGATTAGGACTTAACCCTGTTGGAGTCCTATAATTAACTTAAGTGAGGCCTACCAGGTCCCTATGGAGAGTGGCTTGAGCTCAATTAGTTGACTTGAGAATTGGTCAATAGGAGGTACAAGTCGGGATTGAAAAAGTGAAGGGAATCATTTTTTCGGAAATCCTAGCGGTTGTACCATCCGTGAGAGGCGGTTGTACCATCGCCACCTAGGAATCCGGGCAACAGGCGATGGTTGTACCACCCAGGCCGACGGTTGTCCCCCCAGGCCGTGATTGTACTATCGGTACCCCTATTTTTAGGGTAGCTTTCGATGGTTGTACCGCTGGCATCGATGGTTGTACCACTCATACTTGATTTTTTTCGGTGTGTTTGAATTTTGGTTCCATTCTTCAGAAGCCAATTGGGTTCTATAAATATCCTAAGTTTTCTTGCATTTAGTATAAGTATTCACACGTTATTGAGCAAAAATCTGTGAAAACCAGTGTGTGCTAAAAGTGTGTAAGAAAAAGAAAATGGGGGAAGGGAGTGAGCCAAGTGATGTATTTCTTGTAAGAAATCTCCCTTGAGTTGAAAGCCTCGACCAAAGAAGATTGATAGTGGACGTCGGTGGACCTCAGAGAAGAGGACTCGGGAGTGGACGTAGGCCAAGTTGAGGTCGAACCACTATAAATCTGTGAGTGTCTCTTATCTTGAATCTTATTTATATTTGCATGTTTATACTTGAGCTTTCATTAAACAAGAATCTTAGTATCGTCTATAAGTTAAATTACTCATTTACTCTACTTAAACGAAACGCTTCCAATATTGGCTTTATTTTGAATGAAGTTTTCTTTAAACCAAGTTTTTATCACTTGCACTAATTCACCCCAATCTCCCCCCCCCCCCCCCCCCCCCCCCCCCCTCTTAGTGCCAATTGATCTTAACAGGTATCATGTATCTTGCCCTTGATCATATTTTTCAGATTGGTTCCCCTTAAGATTAGAATTTTCACCATGCTGAGATTTGTTGGGGCTCTCCAATAGGCTTCTTTTGAATTTGTTGAAGAGTTTTTATAGTTTATTCTTTATGTTGACTTCAAAAGCTTTAAATTTTGTTGCCAATAAGTTATTGATCGCCATTGTATAAGAGTGCAAATCTGTAATCTTCAATTCATGTTTCAGTTTTAGGTCGATGACATCAGCAATGTCCTATTCAGTGTGGCTGCAAAGGAAATGGGTGCTTGTGGCAGCAAGGGATCACTACTTTCGAGGCTATGGTGGTTAAGGAAAAAGGTGCGATGCTAGTGCAGCCGGCAAAGGAAGAAGATGCAATGGCTGAGGGCTGGAAGTTGCCCTATTTTGGTCACTACGATGAAGGAAGGTTGCTACCATGTTTTTGTTGCCACATGGGGTGAGAGTGCTGTGGGTTCATGAGTGTCCGGGGATGGAAGGTAGTAGTGTCAGCATAGAAAGCAAAGGAGGGCAGCAGCGGTGTTTCCGATGAAGGTGCCCGAGATGATAGCGATAGGGGAAGGGAACGCAAATGGCGGAGGAGGGAGCAATGCTGATGACAGATGGCAGCAAGAAATCACTACGATAGAGACTAGCAGCATCGTGCAGGTAGCAATGCTCGCTGCGGTTGAAGGGGAAAAGGGAGATTATGGCAGCGTGTTAGGACCCTAGCTGAGTCGGGTCCTAGTCGATTGAGTCGAGTCCTTAGATTAGGTCTTGTTGGCCAGCCTAGACCTGACATTAGGTTGGCTAAGAGGATATTTGAGTCCATTATAATAAATTAGCTCAAATCCTAGTAGGGTTAGGATTCAGCTGAACTAGAGTCGGGTTAGGAGTCGTGTTGAATCTCAGATTTTGATAACGAAATCAATTGACAAGTGTTTAATCTAATATGTGTGTTAGTGAAAGTATTACAGGTCTAACTATGATGGAGGAATTGAGTTACAACCAGATGTTAGGCGAGAATCAAGCTTGGGCATCAGGCCAAGGTTCGGACGATGTAGTGGGACCTTGCGGGAGTTCACTAGGAGTTCACCGAAGGTATCAAGAAGCTCGCTGGGAACACACTGGGAGATTGTCAGAAGAAGACTGTAAGACTCATCGCAAAAATGTCGGAGGTTGTCGGATTGGCGGGAGTTAGGTCATTGTTTAACTTGATGGTCATTATGGTTGTAATCATTGTGTCATAGTTAGGGATTAAGTCATAATTGAGTTTAATTTGGAAGAAATCTAAATCAACTCAATAAGGCAACCGGTCCACTAAAGGGGATTGATTAAGCTCAGGTTGAGCTCAATTGGTTGACCAGAGGATTGGTTAATATAAGGTTCAAGTCAAAATTCGAAAAGTGGAGGGAACTACTGTTTTAAAAATTTCGGCGGTTGAACCACCGGTAAGCGGCGATTGTACGTCGCCGCCCAGGTTTCCGGGCGACTGATGGCAGTTGAACCACCCAGGCCGGTGGCTGAACTGCTAGTACCCAGATTTTTCGAATACGTTTGAATTTTGGCCTCAAATTCTAAAGTCATTTGGGCCCTATAAATACCTCAAGTTTTCTTGCATTCCACATAATAATTTTTGGGATTAAATCTCTGTGAAAAACTTGTGTGAATTGTAAGAAAAAGAAAAGGGGAAGGGAGTGAGCTTAGAGCTGAAAAAATTCTTGTAAAAAGTCTCCCTTATAAGCTCATGTTATAAGGGTTTGGTCTTCACCTAAAGGAGATCGATAGTGGATGCCGGTGTGCCTCAAGGAAGAGGACTCAGGGAGTGGACGTAGGTCGGTTGAGGCCGAAGCACTATAAATGTAAGTATACTTTACTTATTACATTTGATTGCTCTTAATCACTCTGTATTTAGATATGAGCCTCAATCTCTCTACTTCTTTCAAACAAGTCGGAGTTGGATTCAGGTCAGGTCAACCAAGTCAATTTTGTAATCAACCCAATTGGCCACCCACCTTGATGAGGGGAAGTCGGCTAGGGCTGAGAGGAGGCAAGTAAGGTAAGAAAGGGAGGGTTTCATTTAGTTAGGACTCTCTCTAAGGTTGGTTAGGAGTTAGATTATGAGTTGGAGTCTTGGTTGAGTTAGTTGGAGTAGGAGAGTTTAGTAAAGTAGGAGTCCTACTAGGATTAGGATTTTGAGTTCGTATATAAACTCGTGTAGTCACCACTATTTTATCATCAATAGATCAATTTTCTTTTAGCCATTGTGCAGAAAATCAATGAGGGAGGAACCCATATAGAGATCAACCCAAGCTTAGAATCCATAAGGGTTCTAACACTTGGTATCAGAGCAATGTTCTGTTGTGCTTCGCTACGCTTCCTCAGCCACCCATCATCCTTCCACGTTGCCAAAGCAATTCCCACAATTGCTTAGATCATCGCTGAATTCGACCGTCATCTCCACTACCGTAGATCATCCTTCAATCTCCCTAAAGAATTGCATCAAGTTCTATAGATTCCCATTGAGTTTTACTCGAATCCTTGTTACAAACTGTTGGAAATTTTTTTGTCTATACTGTTGAAATCTTTCGATGAAAAAATTATGCTGCTATGCCCTTTGTCATTCTTCTTCTCATAAACCACCAAACCATACCAATCTTGCTGCCACCAACCACATTGTCTTTAGGGCACCCCTCTAGCCTTAAGATGCAGTTGTCATAACTTATTTCCAGAATCTGCAGCCAACCCAAACCGTAGCCAAAACCTTAATCTATCAACCCTAAATTGTAACTTTGATCCATCACTCTTTCGGCCACAAATCTTTACTAAACCGGTTGCTACCACCCACAACAACCCTAACCCATCTTCCTATCCCTAAACCTCTATCACTAAACCCCCCTATACGACCCCTATAGCAGCTCTAAACCACAACCCCAATAGCAACCTAAAACAATAACCTATCAGCTCTAAACCGTAGCTATTGGACCTTATGCAAGGAGTCCATCAGTGCAGGGTCTCATCTATTGAGAATACGGTCTAATTGGATCTCCATCTAATTCTTTATTCATTGAAGCATCCACCATCTGTGTGTGACCCTATAGGCCCGATACCGAGCTGGGCATGAGTCGCTCCCATCAGAACTCCTTCCGATATAGTGAATTATTATCTCCATAATAATTCACTCAATTCATCAACTATGGACGTACTAGACCACAACGCCATAGTCCCTAGACGGTACAAAGGGATTAAATCAATCGGATCTGTCTGTCCATAGTTACCGTGTATCTATAATCCCTCATCCAACTAATATCTTAAAGACCATATATTGGACATGGTATTGTCAGGCCACATACGGAATCCGTCTGAGTCTCGCTCTAATCAAATTCTCCTAGAGAACTCTCTCAATCTGAATGACCCTGGCCAGAGGTTTGTCTGAACGAGCACACATAGGATATTCTTTTCGCGATACCGAGAGTGGATGATCCTTTATTGACACTCAATTACCTTCGTAAGGTTGGCTACCAATCCTGATAACCAGTTGTAGTAGATCTAAAACTTTCCAAGCCTATAAATCTGGCATTGAAGAAAGGAGTACTCAAACATGATATCTTTGGTGTCTCAAGTCTAAGGACCAGATGCACAACTAAGACCATAGAGTCTCTGTCTGACAATAGGTATCATTAACCATACAACATTCCATAAGCGGATCAGTCAATGAACTTATTCTCCAATTAGCACTTGTATTATATCCTTAGTGTCTCTACACAAGTGGCTATGAGACCAGCCGCCTCCATCATATGAACGGATATATAGTATATCGGTCTATCCGGTTATCTCGATGTCCCTCTCGAGTAACCTATGACTATGATTATTTAGGGTTTGTGTTTAAAGGTAGATCGATCTTATTATCGTGATCTCATCACGATCCGATTCTCATTACACAGAACTAAGGACATCATAATATATATGAAACTGATAATATAATGTGAGAATATGCCAATATTAATCATAAGCAGAAAGATCATGCAACGTGTCACATATGCCATCACTCATGTGATTGGATTGCAGGGCACCTATAACCAGCAATCTCCCACTTGACCTAAAGCCAATCACCTATGTGTTTGATCCCCATCAAACACCTGTGACGCTCAAATATAATCTGAGCCAACGACTTCGTCAATGGATCTACAATGTTATCTTCAGATGAAACTCTTTCCATTACTATATCTTTATGGGCTATGATCTCCCTAATTAAGTAGAACCTCCTCAGAACAATTCTGATGAGACCTGGATTCCCTTGCTAGAGCTATCGCCCTATCGTTATTGCAGTATATAGGAATTGACTCCACGTTGCTTGGTATAACCCAAATCCCTGATGAACTTCATCCACACCCTTCTTTTTGCTACTTCTGCTGTAATAATGTATTCCGCTTGTGTGGTCGAGTCAATAGTAGTATATTACTTGGAACTCTTCCATCTTGTTGCTCCTCCATTTAGGGTGAAAACATACCGTGAGTTTGACTTGCTATCATCAATGTCAGACTAGAAACTCGAGTCCGTAAGATCCTTAGTCCTTTAGGTACTTAAGGATACAATTTATTACCTTCTAGTGTTCTAAACCTGGATCTGCCAGATACCTGCATGTGACACTCAAAGCATGACTATATCAGGTCTGGTACATAACATAGCATACATGATAAACCCTATCGTTGAGGCATAGGGTATCCTATCCATGTTTACCCTTTATTCAGGAGTTTTTGGGGACATACTTCTAGAAAGTGATATTCCATATCTCATCGGTATGAGACATCTCTTAGAATTCTTTATGCCAAACATTTTGGAAGTGAAGTCTATGCACCTAGACTAGAACAACCAAGCATCCTCTTGGATCTATCTCTATAGATCCGGATCCTCAAAATATAGGATACTTCCCCTAAGTCTTTAATGAAGAAGTTTCTAGATAGCCAAGCATTTACTATGGAGCGAATTCTTATATCATTCCCAATTATTAGGATGTCATCCACATATAGCACCAAGAAGGTGATAGCACTCTTACTTACCTTCATGCACACACAAGGCTCATCTTCATTCTTAACAAAGTTATAAGATCTGATCGCCTCATCAAATCTTATGTTTCAACTTCGAGAAGCTTGCTTCAGTCCATAAATGGACCTGAGCAACCTGCACACTTTATCTGGACCCTCTCTGGATACAAATCCCTCTAACTGTATTATATACACCTCCTCGAGGTTGCCCATTGAGGAATGCTATTTTTACATCCATTTGTCATATCTCATAGTCATAGTGTGCTGCAATAGCCAAAAGAATTCTTATGGATTTAAGCATGGCTACAGGTGAAATGGTTTCGTCATAATCAACTACTTGTCTTTGACGATATCCTTTAGCTACTAGCCTTGCCTTATAGGTCTCCACCTTTCCATCCACTCCGATCTTCTTATTGAAGATATACTTGCACTCGATGGGTACAATACCCTCAGGTGCATCCACAAGGTTCCAAACCTTGTTATAGTACATGGAATCCATCTCAGAATTCATTGCTTCTTGCCACTTCCTGGAGTCTATACTCATAATAGCCTTCTCGTAGGTCTGAGGATCAATATTCTGAGAGTCCTCTCCACTGATATGTCCCACATATCTTTCAGGAGGATGAGATACTCTACTAGACCTACGCAATGTTAGAACATGTGTACTAGGTACCTGAACAGACTCAGACTCTAGAATGGTGCTTGAGGTAGGTTATCCAACCTCGCTCAACTCTATCTCACTCCCACTATTTCCACCAAGAATGTGTTCCTTCTCAAGGAACACAACTATCTTGGAAATAAAGACCTTTTTGTCCTCGGGATGATAGAAATAATACCCTAAAGTCTCCTTAGGGTATCTCACGAATGTGCACCGTTCTATCTTTGATTCCAACTTGTCGGGGTTGTGTCTTTTAACATACGTAAGATAGCCCCAAATCTTAACCATCTTAAGATCAGGCTTTTTCCTTTCCATATCTCATATGGTGTAGACACTACTGACTTTGATGAAACTCTATTTAGAAGGTAAGCTGTGGTCTCTAGGGCGTATTCCCAGAATGAGATGGGTACATCAGCAAAACTCATAATGGACTGTACCATATCTAACAACATGCGATTCCTCCTTTCTGATACACCATTGAGCTGAGGTGTATAATGAGGTGTCCACTGGGATATAAACCCATTGTCTTTGAGGAAATGAGTGAACTTTATACTCAAGTACTCTCATCCTTAAAGAGATCGAAGAGTCTTAATACTCTTTCCAATCTGATTTTCTACTTCATTCTTATATTCCCTAAATTTCTCAAAGGCATCGAACTTGTACTTCATCAAGTATATGTGTCCATGCTTAGAGAAATCATCAGCGAATGTAATGAAGTGTGAGTAATCGCCTATAGCTTGAGTTGATACGGGACCACATACATCACTATATATGAGTTCCAATAACTCAGTGACTCTTTCAGTTCTACTAAAAGGAGAGTTGGTTATCTTCCCATGAAGGCAAGGTTCGTAAGTTGCATATGACTCATAGTCAAATAGATCTGAGTATCCATCTTTCAGCAACTTTTGAATCCTTCCCTAATGTATAAGACCTAGCCTACAATGACATAGGTATACATTGTTTACCTAATCTCTTTTCCTTTTAGATGTATTTATATTCATGATGTGTGGAGAAGTGTCTAATAGACATAAGCCATTTATCAAGGTCCCTCTAGTGATGATCTCATCATCCATAATTATTAAATAACTATTATTCTCAAAAACTAATTTATATCCACTAATTGTCAAACAAGAGATGAAAATAATATTTTTGATAATAAAAGGAACAAAATAGCATGAATCCAATGCAATAATAGCTCCACCAAGCAGATGTAGGGTGACCTCCCTAACAGCAACTGCAACAACTCTTACTCCATTGCCCATCTTAAGGTCCATCTCGCCTCTGGCCAATCTCCTAGGTCTTGCTAGAAACTGCAATGAATTACAAATATGATAAGTACTCCCCGTATCCAATACCCATGTATTATCATGAAAACATGACAATTGGAGACTGATCACGAATATACTTGAAGCTTCAGCAAGCTTCTGTTTCGCCTTGACCAGCGGCACCAAAGCTTTTACCTACTATTGTCAACCGACCCCCTCAGCTGAAGAAATTAATAAGAGACGGATCAGCAAAGGGCCTATACGGGTGTTGTGATAAACTGTGGAGCCTCGAACAAGATTGTAAAATGGAGAGACCTTTGATGATTGTGGCCACTGAAGAACCCAAACCTGAAGATATGGCTCTCGAGCCTAAGGAGAATGATACACCACAACTGGTCACCCACATAGTCCCTACCTTAACCGGCTATACAAACCTGGAAAAATTGAAGATCAAAGGGTTTCTCGAGCAGTAGTCCGTTATCATCCTCATCGACGACGAGAGCACACACAACTTTATGAGCAGCAAGATTACTACATGTTTGATGCTCCAAAAAGAAGATTACAGCGGGTTCGAAGTCAAGGTAGCTACCAACCAAATTCTGAAGTGCAACCAGAAGTGCCTGTGGGTAAAACTGATCCTATAGGAGCAAGATGTAGTGCTCATAATTGATTGGTTGTCCATAATTGGAGATATTTTCTGAAATTTTTTGAAGTTAACTATGAAATTTTTCAGCAAAGGAAAACATGTGGTTCTACAAGGGAGCCAAGTGACTACAACCACAGCACAACACTTAGAGAGGGTACCAAAAGAAGAATCCAGCGGCTTCTCAATCCAAATTCAAGAGTTTCAGGAGATGAAGCCAAAGGAGATTGAAGACAAGAACCTTCTCCCATAGCTTGCTAAAATTTTGGGAGTCTCCACCGAATCGAGCCTACAACCTCCTATCAAGATGTCCGACCCTCCTATGCTGAACTAGCCGAAACATCCACCATTTTATGGTTGGCCAGATTATAGCCCATAGAAGATCGAAGATAAGAGGGTCACTCAAAAGATGACAGAGACACAAATTATTCAACCGTGCTTATTTCCTGCTATGACACATACCTACATCCTTTTCCCTAGGGATAAGTTACTTCTGAAGTGTTACATCCTGCCGAACTCACCATGGTTGCTGATGTAACACTTCCAGATCTCAGGTGACTTCCATGACTTTCCCTAGAATCGAACTATGATGCTCAAAGACTTCCTTGATAATAACCTCCGATCTACGGCCCAAGACCGTGAGAAAATTGAGCCCCTCCAGTGGCGAAATCAGAATAAGAGATGGATCATTTCCAGGTCTTAACAAAACATCATCCCTCTCACTATGAAGAAGTCTCACATTTGGCCGAGTGGAACTATAGCCCTTATAATCACTATATCATCCACACCAAATTGTGGCCAGATGATTATTATTGAAGCAGACACATATAGAGCTGGGATCGACGTCACCCTTATGCAAGATGGTCCACGACACAAAAGAGGAATAAGCCTAGAAGAATTACAATCCACACTCATGCTAGATTAGGCTCTCATCATCCTAAACCATACCAGAAGGCAATCATAATTCCAGAAGAAAGATTGGCTATTACTAAAGACTAACTATATGGCAGCACATGTAAAGAAGAAATGGCCTCCCGATAAACTTCAGAATAGATGAAAAATTAAAGATCGAGTTTTCCTACACCTTCAGCCCGATCAGCAGGAAACTCGAGCATTAAGAAAGTGGTCTCCTATTTCTTTAGGCTTGTAAAATTGGGGATCATATTAAGGGCCTAACTTAGAGATTAGATCCGTACACCAGTTCAAGATTATAGTTGATCCTCCAGGTATCCTACCTCAAATGGAAATTTAAAGCAGAAAACTCAACCCAAATCCTTCCAACTGACACCCAAGCTGATGAGGAGGCTAAAATTCAGTTGATGATCACATGGGATCATAGGATCATGACACATCACGGACCCACCACTACTATTGAGGCTGGATCATAGGAGTAGGAAACGCCTACTATAGATTCAAAGAGGACGGGCTTGATAGGACTCTAATAGGATTGAGTCCTAATCACCCTAGAAGTAATCAATAAGAACCCTATGAGATTGTAATAAAACCCAACCTAGTCACTTCTATCATATAAAGAAGTGTGGCTAAGGTTTATTTTGGAACCTTAGGCCTTCCTAGCCGCCACCCCCCCTTACTGGACTGGTCGGCTAGGGTTTCTAGCAAAGGGGTGTGGTTTGTGCAGCCACTTAGGCCGCCCTCCCCCCCTTTATGTAGGTATGGCAGTTATAGGAGGGGCAATAGGGGGAATTCACTTAGGAAGCACCCCCCTAGGGCTAAGGTTTTGAGCCCTATATAAGCTTGTAGTTGCCACCTCTTTTCATCAAGCAAGTAATCTCTTTTGTTCAGCCTTGTGGCCGACTCCTTGGAGGGAGGAACCCCTATAGTGTTCCAAGGGTGATTCCCTTCAAAGATCAAATTCTATAGAGCTCCTTCTGGGGTTCTATCATATTCATCGATAAAATATACTCTTTATAAAACTATGTATGGCCGACCACCCCCTGTAATCCCAAAATATGTACTGGGCACATTTAAAGTGGAACAGGTAGATATGGAGCTCAGGGATAGGGACAAATTTTGAAGCTACTAAAAGATAATCTCTCAATATCCCAAGCAAGGATGAAACAGCAGCACAATCAACACAAAAGCGAAAGAGAATTTTCTATGGGAGATTGGATCTTTCTTTGGCTCTAACTATACAAGCAAACATCGGTCCAGACCAGGGCATCCATGAAGCTTTCACCAGGATTCTATGGACCATACTAGATCATGGAGCGCATCGGAAAGTGGCATACAGACTAGACTTACCCGTCAACTCTCGGATCCACCCAATCTTTCATGTGTCGTGCCTGAAGCCCAAGTTGGGTCAAAACGAAACGGCTCAAAGCCACCTACCAGATATTACAGCCCAAGGAGAGCTTCGGATCCAACCGCGTGCCATCATTGATCAACGACTCATGACTCGATGACAGTGACCCACTACTTAACTGCTAATACAGTGGACGAACTTACCTGTAGAAGATGCTGCCTGGGAGAATTATGAAGACTTGAGAACAAGGCTGATTTGAAGAGGGCGGGTCTATTAGGACTCTAGATAATTAAGTCCAAATTTTAAATTTAATGGGGGAAGCATACATGTAAGACCGTAGCTAGCCGCCCCCTACTATAGTTAAAGGGGCCGGTTAGGTTTAGGGATTGAGTTAGGAGTTGAGACATATGTAAACCCTAGCTAGCCGCCCCCTACTATAGTTAAAGGGGCCGACTAGGTTTAAGGATTAAGTTAGGAGTTGGGACATATGTAAACCCTAGCTAGCCGCCCCTACTATAGTTAAAGGGGCTGGCTAGGGTTACGGTTAAGTGGAGGAGGATTATGAGTCCTTAGCTATTGGCCACCCCTAGTTGGGGCCGACTAGGAGTTGCTTCTTAGAGTTGGAGTTGGAGTTGTTAGGAGTAGGAGTCTTGGGTAGGAATTCTATTAGAAGTTATGGTCTAGAAGCCCTATAAATAGCCATATATTCAGCCACTTTTCATTATCAACAAATCAATTATTTTTCAGCCTTTGTATAGAAAAATAAGGAGGGAGGAACCTCTATAGAGTTCCAAGGAGTCTGATCCCCTATAGAGATCACCCAAGCTTAGAATCCGCAAGGGTTCTGACACTTCTCTGATCTCTGGGTTTAATCCTTCGATGAATGTTCCTAACAATTGCTTTTCAGACCAATCTCTAGTTTGATTTGAAAGTCATTCAAACCTAGTTTGATAATCTTATATGGTAGAGGTATGACAAATCTTTGCTAGTTGGTCGTCGATGTTCTCGTATTATGAAGGTCCGAAGTAGATCAGCAGCCTGCTTTTAAATTACCTCCATGCAAAAACTCCATAAGTGTGCTCAAACTAATCGTACCACTAGATCACATCTCCTTCGAGGTGTATCGTAGCAATGTCTATCATGGATGCATATGGGGTCTTATGATAGCGGAAGTATCATCCCACATGCAAAATCTACCCGATCGGGTCTCCATCTTCCCATCTAGGGAAGTCCACCCTCATGTGTGTTCACGATGAGTCTGGCGCTTGATCTCCTTTCTCTGTGGAGTTCTCCTTGTGAACTGAACTCACTATGCTGAGATCTACTCAGGCTCTTTGATCAGCCCAATCTAAATTCTTTAAAAGGGTGCACAATACAGGCATTGAAAGCTTCTAGCTTTGTATCGATCAAGTCATCAAATACCATGGCGTAGGATTGCAGATCTATAATGTTGAGATTTTTCTTTTGTTGAGGGTTAGGGGCATGAGATAGTTGTTGCTGATGATGGTAGCAACCGGGGATGATGGCAACGACTGCAACAGATGAAGATGGCAATGGCAGTAATCGAGGAGGATTGCAGCAACAATAACCAAAGAAGATGGCAATGGTCAGCCTCCGAGGAAGATGGCAGCGACAACAACCAAATAAGATGGTAGCGATAGCGACCGACGAAGATGGTAGTGATAGCAACCGAGGAAGATAGCAGCAGTAGCAACCGAATATGATTGCAGCAGCAGCAACCGAAGAAGATGGCAGTGGTCAGCCTCCGAGGAAGATGGTAGCGGTAGCAACCAAAGAAGATGGCAGTGGTAGCGATCGAAGAAGATGGATTGGCGGCAATAGGAGAAGGCATTAGCGATAGCGATCAAGGGAAGAAGCTACGGTATGTGCTGCTGTTTGGTTGCGGTATGTGTTACTATTGGGCCAATTGTAAGGGAGTAAAAGAGGACTATATCGGCTACTTCTTAAGGTTAAAGAGTTGCCCTAGGGTTATTGGTGATGGCAGCAAGAGGTTCGGCAACAACAAGATACAAATGCAGTAAGTTTCGACGAAGAAAGTAACAATATGAATATGGCAGCAATGTGTCATCAAAGATGGCAACAGTATTCTGATGAAGATCTCAGCAATATAGCAGCAATACTTTGATGATTATGACGACAATAATTTTGACGAAATGGTAGCAATAATGGATGTGGATAGATGCAGCAATATTGCGACAAAGATGAAGATGGATGCAACAAGTAATGACGAAGAATATGATAGTAATTTTTCATCAAAGATGGAAACAGTATTCTGACGAAGATCACAGCAATATGGTAACAATACTTCGATGAATATAATAGCAAAAAATTAATGAACATGGTAGCAGGGATAGATAAGGGTAGAGGTGGTAATATGGTAGCAATATGACAATAATAATAGATGTGATAGATGTAACGATATTGAGACGAAGATGAAAGATAGATATAGCAAATTTGAAACTAAGATGAAAGATAGATGCAACGAATTTATGACAAAGATAGATGCAACAATTTTTTGTCATAGATAAGATAGATGTAGTAGTGGTAAGGATTGCAACAGGGGGGAAGCAATACTAAATCCAACTACGAGATAGATGGCAACAACACCTCTAGGGTTGGCTGCAACGGGTGATGACGATAGTGTTGACAGTTGTAGCAGTAGATGAGGGATCAGCTACAGAGAATTATGGTGGGGATGGTGAGGGCAGCGGCAAGGGTGGAAGAACAACGAGATGCCAAGAACACTACTTTGATACCAGATGATAGAACCCCAATGGATTCTAACACTAGAAGATGATCTCTGTAGGGGATTAGCCCTTCTTGAAACTCTATAGGGGTTCCTCCCTCCTAGCATTCGGCCATAAGGCTTAAGAAAATGGATCTATTGCATGAGAAAAGAGGTGGGTGGCTACATGCTTTTATAGGGCCTCCAAACCCTAACCCTTGAGAGACTCCTACTCCAAGTAAAACACTCTTAGTGAGACTCCTACTCCAAGTGAAACACTCTCATCTCAACCCTAGATGAATTTGCCAATCAAGGTGGGTGGCCAATTGGGGTTGATTACAATCATGATTAGGATCTTGACTATGCTCCAACCCTTATTCCTAATCAAAACCCAATTCAACCGAATCCTAATCATACTAGGATTTGGGCTAGTTTATTCAAATTGATTCAACTCATCTCCTAACTGACTCAATGTCAGGTATAGATCGGCCAACAAGGCCCAATCTATGGACTCAACTCAATCGATTAGGACCCGACGTAGCTAGGGTCCTATCACGAGGGTGAGGCTGATGATTATTACAGCGAAGATGGTGGGAAACTACAACAAGGTGGCTAAGAGATGGCTGAGGAAGACGATGCTATTGGCAGTTACGATTTGAGATTGGGAGGCAGCAGCATAGTAGCATAAGATGAGGAGATGATAGAGTGATGATGGTGCTATTGGTGACTGCAATCTGAGGTTGGGAGGTAGCAGCGACAATAGCACCAAGATGAGAGAAAGATAGGGTGATGGGATGCTATTGGTGGCAACAGTTGAAGGTGGCTACAAGGCTGCAAGTTCTTGGAGTAAAAGTTACAACAGAGATTGAGAATGAAATCGCAGCGAGAACATTGAGGATCGTCGCTCTAATACTATATTGATAGAACTCAAAGGTGTCTATCGTAGATAAATGATCGCTGTAGGGGCGGCGGTGGAGTGGATGAATAGCGAGACGCCAAGAACATTGCTCTAAGACCAATTGATAGGAACCCCTAAGGTTCTATTATGGATGGAGATAGAAAATGGAGGATAACGATCACTTCGAGGGGATCAAGCCTCCTTGATCTCTATAGGGGATCGGCCCTCTTTGATCTCTATAAGGCATCGGCCCTCCTTGATCTTTATAGGGGAGCAACTCTCCTAAGGTTTTGGCTAATAGGCTAAAATATATTTTCTTCTGTGATTATCTAAAACAAATAGTTATACCCTTATTTATAGAGACTCTTAACTAACTCCTAATTGAACTTGGACTCCTAAAATAAACTCCTACATAGACTCCTACTTAATTAGACTCCTAGCCGAATCCCAACTCCTAGTTGAGCTTGGACTCCTAGCCGAATCTAACTCCTACTAGGACTCGTAATTGACTTGATTAGACCAACTAATATGACTCAATAAAGAACATGACTCAATAGATAAGGACCCAACCCTATCAGGATCCTATCATCTGATAGGACCCTGACAGTGTCGAGTCCACATCTATTGAGTCATGTTCTCTATTGAGTCATGTAGTCGGTTCAATCAAGTCAATAAGGAGTCCAATCTCAACTAGGAGTTAGATTTGGTTCAGGGTCTATTTGATTAGGAGTCCAAATAGGAGTTGGATTCGGCTAAGAGTCCAAGCTCAGCTAGGAGTTGGGATTCGACTAGGAGTCTAATTAAGTAGGAGTCCAAGTAGGAGTCTATTTTAGGAGTCCAAGTTCAATTAGGAGTTGGTTAAGAATCTCTATAAATAAGGGTGTAACTATTTTATTTTAGACAATCATAGAAGAAAATATATTTTAGCCAATAGGACAAAACCCAAGGACAGTCGATCCTCTATAGAGATCAAGGAGGGTCGATCCCCTATAGAGATCAAGGAGGCTCGATCCCCTATAGTGATCATTTATCCCCCTTTCTCTGTCTCCATTCATGATAGAAAGCTAGGGGTTCCTGTTAATTGGTATCAGAGCAGCGTTCTTAGTGTCTCATTGTTCATCCACTTCACCGCCACCCCTACAGTGATTGTTTATCTTCGATCGAAACCTTTGGGTTTCTATAAAAGCAATCATGTTAGGACTCTAGCTAGTGGAGTCCTAATTTAATTTCATTAAAGGGGGCATACATGTAAATCTTATCTAGTTGATCCCTATTAAAGAGATGAAGAGGTTGATTAGGTTAGGATATTTTGAGGGAAGTATAGGGCATGGGTAACTCTAGTTAGCCACCCCTTTGTTAGAATCAATTGGCACTAAGAGGGGGGGGGGGGGGGGGGGGGGTGAATTAGTGCAAGCTAAGATTTTTCTTTATAAAGCAAAAGCTTTTTGAATAAGATAGAATAAGAAATCTAAAGCTTTACATTTTTAATAAAATAAGTGAGTGATTAAAAGTAATAAGCCGGAAAGATAATCATGTTTCAAGAAAAGAACTTATCATCTTGCTTTCAAGGAGTTTAGTTAAGTTGGAAGCATCAATTCAACAACATTCAAGCAATGCAAGTATGAAACACTTCCAATTTTATAGTGGTTCGACGCCAACGACCTACGTCCACTTCCGCGTCCTCCTTCTTGAGGCACACCGGCATCCACTACCAATCTTCTTTGAATAAAAATCAAACCCTTACACTTGCTTACAAGGGAGACTTAAGAAGTTACTATATCTAAGCTCTCTCCCTTTCCTTTTCTTTTTCTTACAAATCACACACACTTTCTTTTTCACAGAATTTAATTGCTCAAAAGAGTTGTTGGTGAATATAAGAAAACTTCGGTATTTATAAACCCCAAGTAGCTTCAGATTTTTTGAGCCAAAAATCAAACATACCTAGAAAAACTCGGTACGGGCGGTTTACTCGTCATCAGCCATTGGCCGCCGCCTATAATCTATGGTACGGGCGGTTTACCCGTCGACACTTGCTGGCCACCATCTAGATTCTATGGTACGAGCGGTCCCACCACCGTTCGTAGTCGGTTTACCCGTCGAAATTTTCGTAAAAGTGGTTCCCTCTACTTTTTGAATTTCGGCATGACTTTTACGTTGACAAGCTATTTGGTCAACTGATTGAGCTCAACCTGAGCTCAACCAAACCCAGTAGTGGATCCGGTTGCCTCATTGAGTTGATTTGGATTCCTCCCAAATCCAACTCAATTAGGACTCTAACTTCTAACTACGATTCAATTATTATAACACTTAATGACCAATTAAGCCTAATTAAGACCTAACTCCTGCATACTCCGACAACCTCTGGTAATCTTGCGGCAAGTCCTCCGGTCTTCTTCCCGGCGATCTCCCTTCGTGTTCCCAGCGAGCTTCCCGATTTCTTCGGGGAATCTCCTAGCGAACTTCCGGCGAGATCCCACCGCATTGTCCGAACTTGGCCCGATGCCTAAGCTGTATCTTGGCCCATCATCTGGATATAGCTTTATTGATCCTGCCATAATTAGACCTGCAATATTTCTTCTAACACATATGTTAGATCAACACACATCAATTGATCTCATCATCAAAATCCGAGATTCAACAATCTCCCCCTTTTTGATAGTGACAATCAATTGATGACGGGAGTTAATTATAACTCCCCCTAAATTTATGTCATAATATAGAAGACTTAAATTCAAGAGAGTCACATCCTCTTGAATTCAAGTAAATAAAAGCAATAAGCATTTCAAGCATTTAACCTTTCAAGTATAACAAAGATTGCTTTTTAAATTTTTCGAGTTATAAAGAATTTTCAAGGATTATCATGAAGTTTAAAATATTTGAAATTTTTTTTCAAATCATCAAGCATAGAAAATTTTCAAATCAAGAAACATAGAATATTTTCAAGTCATAGAGTGTAAATGATTTTCAAGTCATTGAGCATAGAAATTTCTCAAGTCATAGAGCATAGAAAATTTCAAGTCATAGAGCATAGAAGATTTTCAAGTCATTGAGCATACATTTCTCAATAAATTTAATATATTTAAAAATTAATCTCTAGTCATCAACCATACCTTTCTCAATAAATTTAATACATTTGAAAATTAATCTCTAATCATCAACCATACCTTTCTCAATAAATTTAATATATTTGAAAATTAAACTCTAGTCATCAACCATACCTTTCTCCCCCTTTGTCATCAACAAAAAAAGGTGAAGGGTGAGGTTGAACTTTTAGCAAATCAGTTTTTATTCTCCCCTTTGTAAAATAAAACAAATGAATTTTTTTTCTCTCGTAAATCAAGAAGAAAAAAGAATACAGGAGGAGTTTTAAAACATCGTCAAATGTAGCTCTCAATGTAAAATGAAATTTTTTGGAAGATTAAAAAATCTGATAGAAATATAAAGAAAAGAACTACTCATGTATTTAAAACATCATGCAATTCTTTTTGTAAGTAAACATCACTTGAATTAATCATAAAGATAAATATGTTAAATTCATGAATTTATAAATTATCATGATTTAGCATTCTAAGTTTCCTTCTTAGAAAATCATATTGCTCTTCATTTAAGGGTTTTGTAAAGATATCCGCTAATTGATGCTCAGTGTCAATAAATTCCAATGAGATATCTTGACAATTTACATGATCCCTTATAAAATGATGTTTAATATCAATGTGTTTCGTTCTTGAGTGTTGAATATGATTTTTGGTAAGACAAATAGCACTTGTATTATCACATTTTATAGGAATATTTTTTAATTTTAATCCATAGTCTTCTAGTGTGTTTTTCATCCAAATGACTTAGGCACAACATGTACTAGTTGCAATGCATTTTGCTTTCGCAGTAGATAAAGCTACTGAATTTTATTTCTTGGAAGTCTACGAAACAAGTGCATGCCCCAAAAATTGACATGTTCCAGTAGTACTTTTTCTATCTATTCTACATCCACCAAAATCAGCATTAGAATAGGCAATCAAGTCAAAAAAAATTTATTTTGGATACCATAAACCTAATTTAGATGTCCCTTTTAAGTATCTAAAGATTCACTTAACCACTTTTAAATGAGAAAGTTTCAGGTTAGATTGATATCTTACACATAATCCAACAATAAACATTATATCAGGTCTAGTTGCAGTGAGTATAGCAAACTTCCTATCATACCTCTATAAGTTTTTTGATCAAAGTTTTCATCTTCATTATCTAAGTCCAACTTAGTAGTAGTGCTCATGGAAGTGTTTAATGCCTTAGCATTTTCCATCTCAAATCTTTTTATTAAGTTTAGGGTGTATTTAGATTGACAAATAAAAATACCATTATCTAGTTGTTTTATTTATAATCCTAGGAAGAATGTTAACTCACCCATTAGACTCATTTCAAACTCTTGGCTCATTTCTTTAGCAAATGACTCACATAAAGATTCATTTGTAGATCTAAAAATGATATCGTCAGCATAAATTTGAATAACAAGAAGATCATTTTCAAAATGCTTAAAAAAAATATGGTATCAACCTTGCCTTTAGAAAAATTATTTGAAATGAGAAAAGAACTGTCTTTTATACCAAGCCAGAGGGGCTTGTTTCAATCTATAAAAAGCTTTTGTAAGTTTGAAGACATGATTCGGAAGAAAATTATTTTCAAAACCGGGAGATTGTTCAACATATACTTTTTCGGAAATAAAACCATTTAGAAAAGCACTTTTAACATCCATTTGAAATAGCTTAAATTTTTTTAAGGAAACATATACTTTTTAAGGAAACAAAGGCAAGAAGCATCCTAATGGCTTCAAGTTTAGCCACGGGAGCAAAGGTTTCATCATAATTGATTCCTTATTCTTGGTTAAAACCTTTGGCCACTAATCTAGTCTTGTTTCTAACCACAATATCATTTTCATTTTGCTTGTTTCTAAATACCCACTTCGTATCAATTACTAAATGATCATTAGGTCTAGGAACAAGCTCCCATACCTCATTTCTCTCAAATTGATTAAGCTCTTCATGCATTGCATTAACCCAAGAATCATCTCTTAGGGCTTCATCAATGCATTTTGGCTCGATTTGAGAAAGGCATTTGCATAAAAATCTTTAAAAGAAGAACGAGTTTGAATTCCTTTTGATGTTTTTTCTATTATAAGCTCCTTAGGATCATCATTCATATACTTTCATTCCTTGGGTAAGGCATTGGAAGCAGATACATCCAAGTTGCTTTTAGGAGTGTTATCATTTAAATACACAATATCAAGATCAATATCATCATCAAAATCAATCTTTCTAAATTTGAAAAACTCATTAAAGACAACATGAATGAATTCTTCTATTACTAATGTTCTTTTATTAAAGGCACGATAAGCTTTCGAAATAGAAGAGTAACCAAGAAAAATGCCTTCATCGAATTTTGCATCAAATTTACCTTATGCATCCTTTTCATTCAAAATAAAACATTTGAATCTAAATATTTTAAAATAAAAAATATTAGGCTTTTCACCATTCCATAATTCATAAGGAGTTTCAATGATTAATGGTCTTCCAAGAATCCTATTTAAAACATAGCATGTCGTATTAACGGCTTTGGCCCAAAAATATTTGGGTAATCTATGTTCATTCAACATTGTTCTAGTCATTTATTGTAAACTCCTATTTTTTCTTTCTACAACTCCATTTTGTTGTGGATTTCATGGAGTAGAAAAATTATGGATATACCCATTTAAATTACAAAAATTTTGAAAATATTATTTTGAAATTCTCCACCATGATCACTTCGTATTGAAGAGATCATGCATTCTTTTTCATTTTGAACAATTTTACAAAACTTTTCAAAACATTTAAATGTATCACTTTTTTGTGCTAGGAAATAGGTCCAAGTGTATCTACTAAAGTCATCTACTAAACAAATGCATATTTGCTGCCTCCTAAATTTGTAATATCAATTGGTCCAAATAGATCCATATGAATCAATTAGAGTGGTCTAGAGGTGCTAATTTGATTTATTAACTTAAAGCTACTCTTAACTTATTTTTCTAATTGATAAGTGTCACATACTTTATCTTTAATAAACTTAAGATTAGGTAAACCTCTCAGTAGTTCCTTAGTAGAGATTTTATTTAAGAGTTTCATACTAGCATGACCTAGTCTTTTATGCCAAATCCAAGCATCATCATTTAAAGCCGAAAAATAAGTTTCATTACAAAATTTCTCAATATCTATAGTGTATACATTGTTATTTCTTAAAGTAATTAAAGATTTGTTTTTGTGTGGCAACTCAATTATGCAAGCATTAGGTTAAAATTTAATCACATATCCTTTATCACATAATTGACTAATGCAAAGCAAGTTATGTTTCAAGTCATCAACTAACAACACATCTTCAATAAAAAAGTTTGATGTGTTACCTATTGTTCCTTTTCCGATGATTTTACCTTTGTTATTATCTCCGAAGGTGACAACTCCTTCACTTAAGGTAGAGAGCTTGGAAAAGTGAGATGGATCTCTGGTCATATGCCTTGAGTATCCACTATCAAGATACCACTTGGTGCTCCTAGCTTTAGTTTGGAGACAAACCTACAAGAAAAATATTTTCGGTTTAGGTACCCATTTTATATTGGGTCATTCATAAAGATTTTTATCTCTTTTTTCTAACTGATTTTCATTGTATAGAGTTTTCTTTGGAACTCATACAAGATGATGTGATGTACATTTTCTAAAAAGGCATTTGTTTGCCTTATGTTCTAATTTGCCACAAAAATTACACTTAACTCTTGTTGCACATTTAATGTAGGCCCTCTGACAAATATAGTTGGCTTTTGTTTAATATTTTCGACAAAGCCTATGCCATGTCTATTATTATTATGACCCTTATTGGCAAAGATCATATTTAGGGATTTATTCCCTATCTCAAATTTCTCTACTGCAGTTTTAAGCATACAATTCTCTACTTTAAAATTATCTAGCATATCACATTTTGTACATGGTTTAGGTGAAGCTAAATAGTCATGCATTTCATCAAGTCTTTTAACTATCAAATCATGATCAACTTTAAGCAGTTTAAAGGACTTGCTAAGGTTTTTAAACTCATTAAACATGCTTGATAATTCTGAAAATGGAAAATCTAAAGACTCACTAACCTCATCTTCAAATGCCATTAAGGCATAGTTAGCCACCTCTTCTGTGGATTGGTCTTCATCCTCGGAGGAACTTGAATCATCCCAAGTGGCGGTGAGTGCCTTCTTTTTTAGCATCGGTTTCTTCTTCGGTTGAGGACATTCACTTTTGAAGTATCTCATTTTTTTATATTCATAGCAAATAATGTTGTCTTTCTTTGGTTCCTTTTTATTTTTATAGTTTTTGTTCCTTTTTATAATTTTTTTAAATTTTCTTGACAGAAGTACAATGTCATTGTCTTCATCACTCGAGGTTTCACTCGAGGAGTCATTCATTGTTCGAAGTACTACATCCTTCCTATTCTTTGGAAGGGGTTCATCAAGCTCATCATGAGCTTTATAGTTTAGTTCATAAGTCATAAGGGAGCCCATCAATTCTTCAAGAGGCAGGTTATTCAAATCTTTGGCCTCTTAAATAGCGGTTACTTTTGGATCCCAATTTTTAGGCAAAGATCGTAAAATCTTACTCACTAGTTCAAAATTCAAAAAATATTTTCCAAGTGCTTTAAGTCCATTGATGACATTCGTGAAACGGGTGTACATGTCTTCAATAGACTTGCTTGGTTTCATTCGAAACAACTCATAGTTATGAACTAGAATATTTATCTTTAATTCTTTTACTCTACTAGTCTCCTCGTGTGTGATTTCTAGTGTGTGTCAAATATCGAAAGCCGATTCGCAAATGGAAACACAATTAAACTCATTTTTATCAAGTGCACAAAACAAGGCATTCATAGCCTTTGCATTTAGAGAAAAAAATTTCCTTTCCAAATCATTTAACTCATTCATTCATAAGGAAGATTTTTCAAATCCATTCTCAACTATATTTCATTAATCAAAGTCCAAAGAGATGAGAAAAATACGCATCTGTATTTTCCAATATGTGTAATCCGTCCCATTGAACATGGGTGGACGTGAAATGGAATGTCCCTCATTCATGCCAAAATAAGCCAATTACTCAAGTGGGTATTAATCTAAAGACTAATAACCTTGCTCTGATACCAATTGTTAGGATCAATTGGCACTAAGAGAGGAGAGGGGAGGGGGGGGGGGGGGGGGGGGGGGGGGGGGTTGTGAATTAGTGCAAGCTAAGATTTTTCTTTCTAAAGCAAAAGATTTTCGAATAAGATAGAATAGGAAATCCGAAGCTTTTCGTTTTTAATAAAACAAGTGAGTGATTAAAAGTAAGAAGCCGGAAAGATAATCATATTAGAGGAAAAGAACTTATCGTCTTGCTTTCAAGGAGTTTAGTTAAGTTGGAAGCATCAATTCAACAACATTCAAGCAAAGCAAGTACGAAACACTTACAATTTTATAGTGGTTCGGCGCCAACGGCCTACGTCTACTTCCGAGTCCTTCTTGAGGCACACCGGCATCCACTACCAATCTTCTTTGTGTGAAGATCAAACCCTTACACTTGCTTACAAGGGAGACTTAAGAAGTTACTATCTGTAAGCTCTCTCCCTTCCCTTTTCTTTTTCTTACAAATCACACAAACTTTCTTTTTCACAGAATTTAATTGCCCAAAAGAGTTGTTGGTGAATGTAAGAATACTTGGGTATTTATAGACCCCAAGTAGCTATAGATTTTTGGAGCCAAATATTAAACATACCCAGAAAAATCGAGTACGGGAGATTTACCCGCCGTCAACCGTTGGCCGCCACCCGTAATCTGTGGTACGGGCGGTCCAACCACCATCTAGGTAGTTTACCCGCTGACACCTACTGGCCGTCGCTCGGATTCTGTGGTACGGGCGGTCCAATCGTTGCTCACCAGCGGTTTATCCGTCAAAATTTCCGCAAAAGTGGTTCCCTCCACTTTTCAAATTTCGGCTGGACTTTTACGTTGACCAGCTCTTTGGTCAACTGATTGAGCTCAACCAAATCCAGTAGTGGATCCGGTTACCTCATTTAGTTGATTTGGATTCTTTCTAAATCCAACTCAATTAGGACTCTAACTTCTAACTACGACTCAATGATTACAACACTTAATGATCAATTAAGCCTAATTAAGACCTAACTCCCGCATACTTTGGTAACCTCTGACAATCTTACGGCAAGTCCCCCGGTCTTCTTCTTGGTAATCTCCCATCGCGTTCCCAACGAGCTTCCCGATTCCTTCGACGAATCTCCTAGCGAACTTCTGACGAGATCTCACCGCATCGTTCGAACTCGGCCTGATGCCCAGGCCTTTTCTTGGCCCATCATCCGGTTGTAGCTTCATTGATCCTGCCATAATTAGACCTACAATATTTCTTCTAACACATATGTTAGATCAACACACATCAATTGATTTCATCATCAAAATATGAGATTCAACACCCTTATCCTAGTTAAAGAAGGGTTGGTTGAGGTGTGGTTAAGTTAGAGTTAGATTAGGAGTTAATAAGCAACTGACCACCCCTAGATGGGCTGGTTGAAGGTTGCTCTTTAGAGAAGCATTAGGAGTTGTTAGGAGTAGGAGTCCTATTAGGAGTTAGGGTTTAGAAGGCCTATTACAAAATCATCCCCTTTTCATCATCAATAGATTAATATTATTTTCAGCCATAGGGAAGAAAACCGAGGGAGGAACCCCTATAGAGTTTCAAGGAGGCCGATCCCCTATAGAGATCACCCCAAGCTTAGAATCCGTAAGGGTTCTAACACTAGGTATCATAGTAGCATTCTTGATATATCGCTGCCCTTCTACAACCATCCATCATCCTTCCACAGCTGTCAAAAGTAATTCTCACAATTGCTTAAAGATCATCACTGAATTCCACCGTCATCTCCACTACTGCAGATCATCCTTTGATCTCCCCATAAATTGCAATAGGTTCTGGTTTCCTACCTTACTGCCTCTACAATTTAGTTATCCTTATTCAAAAACCTAAAAAAAATTTGTTCCTATTTTGCTGCACAAACTTTCCGTCACAAAGTTCGTATCTCTATAACGAAAGTTACGCTGTAGAATTTCAGCCATATAACCTTGACTAATTGATCTTGTTGCTACATTTTTATTAACCAAATCTCTATGAAATTTTTATGAAGCTTTAGCACTCCCTAACTTTGAATTTTCCTTTAGTTTTGTCAAAAAATTATCAATATAACCTGTTGATCTTTTACGTCCAAACCGCTGCACTTTAGACGTAAAAAATGCTACAGTACCTTTCCGTGATATTTGATTTTGCAGAACATCTTGCTATCGTTTCCTTTCATGGAATTTTTGACAACATCATCTCTCCTTACAGTAGATTTTCCTTGAGTTTTACTTGAATCTTCGTTGAGAATTGCTAGAAAAAATTGTCTTCACTATTGGAATTTTTTTGACGAGAAATCTACTATTGCACCTTTATCTTTTTTCTTCTCTATAACCTACCAAACCCTAGCCACCTTACTGCTACCAACCAAGACATATTTAGGGCATCCCTCTAACCTTAAGACACAGCCATCATAACCTATTTTCATAATCCTAACAGCGTAAAAAAATGACAGCCCAAAATAGTAAACCATTATAGCCGAACCCTTCTATCTCTGATCTATTGTCCGAATCTTCCACCACCCCATGCCATTAACCTATCAACAGAAAAAAGACAAGGACATCTCTGATCTATAGGCATATGCTATGGCTTCTCAAGATCCAATTGATGCTAAATTTGAGGCATTAGAATCTCAGCTTGAATCGTAACTTGAATCCCGCTTAGAGGACAAACTGCGCGGTTTATTCGTGGAATTCAAAATCGGACAGCCACCAAGCCCAAGCAAATTTTAGCAGGGGGAGAGCTCAGAGAGGCTTACCGAGAAGGAGGTATAGCCCTTGGATATGCTACAACCATGTATGAAGGTGGACTTCCCTTGATGGGAAGAAGGAGACTCAATGAGTTGGATTTCACGCACCGAACGCTATTTTCACTACTACCGAACCTTGGATGATTCTATGGTGGACATCGCTGTAATGCACCTTGAAGGTGATGCTATTCAATGGTATAATTGGCTGGAATATAATCATGGGGCTCCGACGTGGAATCAATTTAAGAACGTACTGTTGAACCGCTTCGGACCTACGGAGTATGAAAATATTGACGGCCAACTCGTAAAGATTCGACAAACCTCTATGATTTAAGAGTACCAAACCAAGTTTGAGAAGCTATCCTCCCTTGCTCATGATTGGACTAACCGACAATTGTTAGAAACATTCATCGAAGGACTCAAGCTAGAGATAAAAGGGGATATTAAGGCACAGTAGCCTCGTACCATGATGGTTGCAATTTCTTTCGCCCAAATACAATAAGAATGGCTCAACCAAAATGCTCAGAGGATGAGAACCGCTCCTAGGCCCATGGTATATAAACCTCCTTCTATTTCCAGTCGTCCTTCGCTGCCAAAAAAACTGACGAAACGACAGATCGACAAATTGTCTTTATTGGCATTGCGATGAACTGTGGAGCCACAATTATCACTACAAAAAGGGCAGCCGCCTACTGATTGAATCTCTTGAAGATGTGGAGGAGGAGGTCTGGGAGCATGAGGAAGAAGTCGCAGATGAAGAACAATAGCCGATTGAGCATGCTCTTGTCGGCTACGCAAACCTGCAAATGATGAAAGTGGGAGGACTTTTGAAGCAACAACCGATCACCTTCCTTATTGGCACTGAGAGCAATAATAATTTTATGAACAGTAAGGTTATTGTTCGGGTGGCCTTACCTATAGAGGATTATAGCAAGTTTGATGTTAAGTTCATTGACGGACGAATTTTGAAGTGTGATCACAGGTGCTCGCTGGTGAAACTGTGTTGCAGGACCAAGAGATAATTGCAGATTTCTTACTCCTCCCTCTTGATGATTGTGAGGCTGTGCTTGGCATCAAATGGCTGACAACATTAGGTGATATTTTCTAGAATTTTTTGAAATTAATTATGAAATTTTGTAGCAAAGGAAAACAAGTGGTGTTGCGCGGCAAACGGGGGAGCAACGTATCAACAATTTGCACACTATGAATGGAGAAAGTTTTGCACAAGACATGAAGTGGCTTCTTAATACAACTTGAGTAGCAAACTAGGAAGGAGCCTACCAAATTTGAAGACCCAAAACTACTTCCGTTGCTTGTTGAATTTTAAAGAATATTTGACGAACCGCCCGGCCTACCTCCTACCCGTCGGCATGATCATTGTATCCCAATTCTTCGAGGCAAACCTCCAGCAAACACTTGGCCATATCGGTATCCTCATCTCCAGAAAGATGAAATAGAAATGATTGTAAAGGAGAAGCTCAAAACAGGAGTCATTCGGCCAAGTTGCATCCCCTACTCTTCACCGGTGCTCCTCGTACGAAAGAAGAATGCAACATGGCGAATGTGCATCGACCACAAGAGCCTAAAATATTTTTTAGAGCAGATGATATCCTCCCCCGAACAACAAAAATAGGTAACAAAGCTTCTTAAGTATGATTATGAAATAACTTACAAAAATAGGATAGATAATGTTATTGCAGATGCGCTTTCGCGGTTACCAAAGCAAGCTAAATTTTTTACCGTCTCCCTTCCAACTAGTGACTTCCTCGAGGATATTAGGAAGGAGTGGAGAGATGATCTAGAGATCAATAAGATCATAAAAAAATTAGACGAAGATTCAACCTCCGTGGCTTATTATAGTTGGGATTCAAAAGACTTATGTTATAAGGGACACATTGTGCTGGCACCAAAATCAACTTGCATAAAGACTATCCTTCAAGAGAAGCATTCCACTCTAGCGACAGGGCACTTCGGGTTCCTTAGAACCTATAAGAGAATTAAGCAAAAATTTTATTGGGTAGAGATGAAAAATATTATTGCTGAATTTGTAGCACAATCTGATGTATGTCAGCAAAATAAAGGTGAAACAATGGCAAGCCCCGGAAAGCTGCAACCTCTACCCATCCCGGACTCAATATAAACTGATATATCTATGGACTTCATCGAAGGGTTGCCCTCATCACAAGGAAAAGATACAATTCTTATTATGGTTGAACGCCTTACAAAGTATGCTCACTTTTGCATTGTTCGTAATCCCTACACTGCTTCTAGCATTGCTTGAATCATTATGGAGAATATTGTAAAATTGCATGGGATGCCAAGATCTATTATAAGTGATCATGATAGGGTTTTCATGAGTAAATTTTTGACAGAATTATTTCAGATGTAGGGTAGTAAATTGAAGATGAGCATGATAGGACTCCAGCAGGGTTGAGTCCTAATCTCCCTAAAAGTAGTAAATAAAACCCTACTAGATTGTAATAAGGCCACTCCTATCTTATAAATGAGTATGGCTAGGGTTTAGATTAGCCCTTAGGGCTTAGTGGCCATCGCCCCCCTTACTAGGTTGGTAGGCTAGGGTTTCCCCCTGCTTAGGTCGGCTATAGAGCCAACCTAGTCGCTAGGTTAGGATTAGTTTGGAGGAAGACATTTTGAGGGAAGAATAAGATACATGTCACCCTAATTAACTATCCCTTATGCTAGTTAAAGAGGGATTGATTGAGGAGGGGTTAAGTTAGAATAGGATTAGGATTAGTTTAGAGGTTGCTTCTTAGAGTTGGAGTTGGAGTTGTTGGAAGTAGGAGTTGCTTCTTAGAGTTAGAGTAGGAGTTGTTAGGAGTAGGAGTCTTAAGTAGGAATCCTATTAGGAGTTGGGGTTTAGAAGCTCTATAGATAGCCTTGTATTCTCCCCTCTTTCATATCAATAGTTCAATTATCTTTCAGCTCATGTAGTAGAAAACCGAGGGAGGAACCCTTATAGAGTTCCAAGGAGGTCGATCCCCTATAGAGATCACCCCAAGCTTAGAATCCGAAAGGGTTCGAACACTTGGAATCAGAGCAGCGTTCTTGGCATCTCGCTGCCCTTCCACAGCCATCCATCAGCCTCCCATAGCCATCCAAAGCAATTCCCATAATTGCTTGAAGATCATCACCAAATTTCACTGTCATCTCCACTACCGCAGATCATCCTTTGATCTCCCCGTGAATTGCAATAGGTTTTGGTTTTCTACCTTACTGTTGCTGCAATTTAGTTACCCCTATTCAAAAAATCCAAAAAAAAATTGTTCCTATTTGCTGCACAAACTTTTCGTCGTAAAGTTCCCATCGTTACAACAAAAGTTATTTATAGGACTCCAGTAAGGTTGAGTCCTAATCTCCCTAGAAGTAATCAATAAAACCCTGCTAGAATGTAATAAAGTCACTCCTATCTTATAAAGGAGTACGGCTAGGGTTTATATTAGCCCTTAGGGCTTAGAAGTTGATGCCCCCATTACTGGGCAAGTCGGCCAGGGTTTCCCCCTGCTTAGGTCGGTTATAGAGCCAACCCAGCTGCCCCTTGTTCCTATTAAGGTAGGATGGCTATAGGAGGGGCAAAAGGATAATTTCACCTAGATGAGTGCCCCCTTGGGCTAGGACTTTGATCCCTATTTAAGATGTAGCCGCCCCCCTCTTTGAAAGGAAGCAATTATCAATTCTATTTCAGCCTTGTGCCGAATCTAGGAGGGAGGAACCCCTACAACGTTCCAAGGGTTGATCCCCCTCAAGGATCAAAATCTATAAAGCTCCATCTATGGTTCTATCATCTGGTATCAGAGCAGCAATCTTGTTGCCCCTGTAGCCATCTAAGCTGCCTCCACCTTCTCAAGCAATTTCCACAATTGCTACGACACGCGCCTCCACCTTCCACCCCAGCAGCAGATCAAATCAGTCTGCCGCTGCCCCTTGTGTTTGATCTAGAATTCTGATATAATTTTATCATCCATGCCTCTTCAATACTGCAAGATTCCTTACTTTATATGTTGAAGATTCTTTTCAAATTTTATCCGCTGCAAATTTTGTTCGTCGCAAACGTTATCATCATTGCAAAGGCGAAATGCTGCAGAAATTTTCAGCCGATTGTTGCTTCTTAAAACTAAAATTTTAATCATCCTTTTTGGCTAAAACTTTTATACAATTTGGCATAGATCGTCTTAGCTTTCATCTAAGATTGATCTTATGAAAAAACTCCTTCTGGATCTGGACTTATAGCACTGCGATTCTTCATTGCACAGTACTAAAATTTTATAACGCAGAATCTGCCTTCCATTTATTGGCCTCTCGAAACCGAACTTTTGTTCATCCTTTTTAGCAAAAATTTTTACACAATTCTCAAGATCAAGTTGGCTTTCATCTGAATTTCATTTCATGAAAAAAATCCTTCTGGAACTGGTTTTCTTGTCCAATCTTTCACCATCATGCTGTTCTGGAATTTTACGATGAAGGAATCTGCCTTGCATCTTTTGCCCTATTTCCCTACTGTTATGCTGTCAAAATTTCGTCAAAATTTCTACTGATATTGACAACATCTAAACCAAGGGTTTCTACATAATTTCCCTAAACTTTCCCAGGAATTTACGTTAAGAAATCGTTGTTTCTCCGACGTAAAAATCGGTTTAGTAGGACAGCACATCACAACACTTCTTTTCACTGAATTCTATCAGATTTGAGTGCTATTTTTTGTGGGATTTCGGACTGTCTTTTCCTCATCTCTAAACCCTACCATCCTCACTAAAAACCCTTCCAAATATTACCCTAAATCGAATCCAAATGGCCCCCAAATCAGCCACCCAAATCAGCCTACTTCCTTATTGATCCACTTACCTTTTTAGCCAACTTTCCTAACCGAGACACCTACCTTTGCTGCCATCTATCCCAGATCTAAAATCTATTTTCCTAACCTTCATCTACTGCTATCACAGCCCTAAAACGACACCAATTTGCAGTCTAAACTCCACAAAACCGTAGCCCCAAATCTGCCCTAAACCGCAGCCTACTTCCATCCAAACCGATTCACCTTCCAACCGGCCACCCCCTTTCTCCAAAATTCCTATGCCACTAATCCGACAACAGAAAAAAGATCTCAATATTACAGACCTAGAAGCATATACTATGGCATTAGAGGAGGCTATCGATGCAAAGCTTGAAGCCTTTGGAAATCGCATGGAAGAGAAGATGCGATCTCTTTTCGCCGAATTCAGCATTGGTCGACTGTCAAACCCGAGGAAATCACAACACGGAGAAACTTCACATTGGCGAGATGATCCTCAAAAACATGGCCACATCACCTCTGATCTCAATAATCCACGCATGAAGTTTGACTTCCCTAGATGGGAAGAAGGAGACCCGATCAGGTGGATCTCAAGAGTGGAGCGCTATTGTCGGTTCTACCGAACCGCCGACGCCACACGGGTGGAGATTGCTGCCATCCACCTCGAGGGAGATGCTATTCAGTGGTTTAATTGGTTTAAGCACACCCATGGAGGACTCTCTGGCAGCGATTCAAGGAAGGACTACTAGACCGCTTCGGACCAACCGATTTCAACAACATCGACGGATAATTGGCAAAGATTCGTCAAACCTCTACAATACAAGAATACCAAACAAGGTTTGAGCATTTATCTAACCAAACTAAGAATTGGTCTGAGAAATAACTTTTAGGTAGTTTTATCGAGGGCCTAAAGCCGGAGATCCGAGGAGAAGTAAAGGCACGGCAACCGTACACTCTTATGGCGGCGATTTCCTTCGCGCGTATCCAGGAAGAACAATTGAACCACGAGGTATGAAGGACAAGGGTCGCTCCCTGACCAGCCATGCCGAGGCCTACTGCCCCCTCTATTGCCATCCAAGCCCCTGCACCAAAAAAGTTGAGAAGAGACGAGCTTCGCGAATGATCATCCAAGGGGTTGTGTTGGCATCACGACGAACCGTGGAGCCATGAACATCACTGCAAAAAGGGCCGACTCCTTGTGATTGAACCAGTGGAGGATAAGTATAATAAAATATCTGAAGAAGCCCTTGAACTTAAAGAAGAAGCCATGGAGGAAGAGTCCCAACCGGCCGACTACATAGTGCACACATTGGCCGGCTATTCCAACCCGCAGATGATGAAAGTTGGAAGACTTCTAAAACAGCAACCCATCACGGTTCTCATCAACACGGGCAGCACTAATAACTTCCTCAATAGTAAGGTTGCTGCACATTTGGTGCTTCAAATCAAAGGTTGCAACAAGTTTGACGTAAAGGTCACCGACGGCTGAATCTTTAATTGCGACCAACGGTGCCCGCGGGTGAAACTACTCCTCCAAGACCAAGAAGTGGAAGCTGATTTCTTTCTCCTACCCATCGTTGATTATGAAGCCATACTTAGGATCAAATGGCTCACAACACTAGGTGATATCTCCTAGAATTTTTCTAAATTAATCATAAAATTTTATTACAAAGGGAGACAGGTCACGTTACGAGGCAAGCGTGGGAGCCAAATTTCCATCGTTTCATCGCAACAAATGGAGAAAGTTTTGCACAAAGCGCATGGAGTATTTTTTATGCATATCCAGCAGCCATCTAAGGGGGAGAATATACAAATTTCAGATCCTAAGCTTGCCCTCTTGCTGGATGAATTCGTAGACGTTTTCATGGAGCCGCGTGGGTTGCCCCCTAACCAGCAGCATGACCACCGTATTCCTATTCTGCCGGGCAAACCTCCAGCAAACTTGTGTCCATATCACTACCCTCACTTGCAGAAGGATGAGATTGAGAACATCGTCAAAGAGATGCTGGACACCGGGGTAATTCGACCGAGTTGCAGCCCTTATTCTTCATCAGTGTTGCTAGTGCGTAAGAAGGACGGTACATGGCTGATGTGCATTGATTATAGAGCCTTGAACGCTATTACCGTGAAGAACAAATATCCTATACCCATCGTAGATTAGCTCTTGGATGAATTAAAAGGAGCCTGAATCTTCACTAAACTGGATCTCCGTTCCGGTTATCACCAGATTCGGGTATGCATTGAAGACATTCCGAAAACTGCATTCCGCACGCATAACGGCCACTACGAGTTTTTGGTAATACCTTTCGGACTTATGAATCCTCCTTCTACTTTCCCAAACCTGATGAATGACATCTTCTAGAGTTTTCTACGCAAGTTCGTATTAGTGTTCTTTGATGATATCCTCATTTATAGCCCTATGGTTGATATACATTTTCAGCACTTATGAACTATTCTAACAATTCTCTAGCAGAATACTCTTTATGTGAAACAATCAAAGTACAGTTTCTTACAGCGTAAAGTGGAGTATCTTGGGCATATTATATCAGAGGACAGAGTGGCGGTAGACCCGATGAAGATCGAGGCGATGCAAGGATGGTCGAGACCTACAAACGTACAATCATTACATGGTTTCCTTGGACTCACGGGCTACTACCAAAATTTTGTGAAAGATTATGGCAAGATCAATGCCTCATTCACGTCCTTACTGAAGAAAGACTCCTTCTTATGATCGGATAAAGCCTCCGCAGCCTTCGAGCGTCTCAAGGCAGCCATGACGATGACGTTGGTCCTAGCGCTACCCGATTTCGGCTGCACTTTGGTCCTTGAGGCTGATGCGTCTGGAGTTGGAATTTGGGCTATTCTTATACAAGATAGTCGACTCCTAATTTACATCGAGGCTTCCCCTACACTTCATATGAGGTTTTTACAGGAGATACTAATTACTACCAAATTTAAAATATGGTTGGATACAGGTCCATGGCACGAAAGAGGAGTTAAACTAGAAGAATTGAAATTCATGCTCATGCCAGATTGGGCTCTCATCATCCTGAATCATACCAGAGGGCAGTCATCATTCCAGAAGAAAGATTGGCTATCACTAAAGACTAACAATGTGGCAACCTATGCAAGGAAAAAACTTTCCCCTGACAAACGCCGAAGCAGAAGAAAATTTCATAAGAAAGATCAAGTCCCCCTACATCTCCAGCTCCACCAACATGAAATTCAAGCATCAAAAAATTAGTCTCCCTATTTCTTTAGGCCTTGCAAAATTGGGGATCATATTGGGGCCCCAACCTGGAGATAAGATCCGTGCACCAAATCAAAATTACAGTTGATCCTCCAAGTATCCCACCTCAAATGGAAATTTAAAGACGATGACTAAGCTCAAGTCCTTCCAATTGACACCAAAGCTGATGAGGAGCTGAAGACCCGGTTCCTTGAGTTCATGGAACTTCAGCCTTGAGGATAAGGCTGATTTTAAGAGGGCGGGTTTGATAGTGGGATTTGCTTTTGGTTTCATCAAAAAATTCTCAATATAAACCATTGATCTTTTACGTCCAATTTGCTGCACTTTAGACGTAAAAATCTGTTGTAGTACCTTCCCGTGATCTTTGATTTTGCCAAACCTTTTACTATTGTTTCTTCCACATATTTTTTTTCGGCATTACCTTTCCCTTAATAGCAGATTTTTCTTGAGTTTTACTCAAATTCTTGTTTTGAACTACTGAAAAAAAAAATCTCGTCTATACTGCGGAAATCTTTCGATGAAAAAAATTATGTCGTAGTACCTTCTCATATTCCTTGATCTTGCCAAAACTTTTGTTACTGATTTCTTCCATAATTTTTTTGACAATATTACCTTTCCCTTGCCAATGGATTCCCATTAATTTTTACTCAATTCCTTGTTACAAACTACTGAAATCTAGACTATACTACTGAAATCTTTCGTTGAAAAAATTCTACAGCAACACCTTCTTGCAATCTTTGATTTTGCCGAAACTGTTGTTGTCATTTTTTTCCATGAAATTTTTGATGACATTACCTCTTCCTTACCGTTAGAATTTCCTTGAGTTTCACTTAAATTTTTGTTGAGAATTTTTGGAAAAAATTACATCTTCACTATTGGAATTTTTTCGACGAAAAATCTGCTGCTGCACCTTTATCTTTCTTCTTTTTCTTAACCCATCAAAACGCAACCATCATGCTGCCACCAACCAAGACATCTTTAGGGAACCCCTCTAGCCTTAAGACACAACTATCATAACCTATTTTCACAACTCTAACAATACCCAAAATAGTGACCTATCGCAGCCTATCGACGCAAAATTCTGTAGCACTATCTTTCAGTGTTTTTGCTGCACCGATTTCTGATCCTTTTCAAAATTGTTGCTACCACCCACGTCATGTTTAGGGCACCCCTCTAGCCTTAGGTTGTAGCTATCATAGCCTTTTTTTTAATTTCTATAGCCAACCCGAACCACAGCCAAAACCGCAGCCCAAACAGCGGTCTTCTGCAGCCATAAAACCATCCACCGATCCATATCTTCCGTAGCCACCGAACCTTACCAAACCTTTGCTGCAATCAACATCAACCCTAAGGTACCCCTCTAACCCTAAAACCTCTACAATCATACCCCTTATACAACACCTCAGCCATCCCAAATAGCAGCAGCCATTGCAGCATACAACAGCCTACTGTAGCCTTTCGCCTTGAGTCATCTACCCTTTTCGGACACCAATCCACCCAACCAATCATACCGGTGATCCAATAGTAAGAGAAGGACCTTATCATAACAACTTTAGAGTTTTCATCATGTCATCAGGAGATCTATTCGAAGCCAAGTTGGAGGCGTTTGAATCACATATTGAATCACGCATGGAGGACAGATTGTGTGCCTTATTTGTCGAATTTGGACTGGGCTGATCTCCGAACGCAACAAAATTCTAGCAAGGAGAAAGTTCAAAGAGGCCTTCAAAGAAGTAAGGATGAGCCACTAATATAATATAGCCACGCATGAAGGTGGACTTCCCTCGATGGGAAGAAGGAGACCCAATGGGATGGATTTCATCGTCGAACGTTACTTCTGTTATCAAAAAACACCAGAGGATTCTATGGTGGACACCGCTATGATCCACCTTGAAGGAGATGCTATACGATGGTACAATTAGTTTGAACACAACCATGGGGCTCTGACATGGATACAATTCAAGTACACACTCTTGAACTGCTTTGGGCCGACCAAGAACGATAATATCAATGAACAACTTGCTAAGATTCAATAAACCTCCATAATCCAAGAATACCAAACTAGGTTTCAGGAATTATCTTACCTTGCTCATGATTGGACTAACCGATAACTCTTAGGGACATTCATCGAGGAGCTGAAGCCGGAGATTAAAGGAGAGGTTAAGGCGCAGCAACCCCGAACCGTAACGGTTACAATTTCTTTCACCCGAGTACAAGAGGAATGACTCAACCAAGAAGCTTGAAGGATAAGAACCAGCCGTAGACCCATGGCATATGAACCTCCTTATGCTGCAAAAGAAATTGACAAGAACTACGCGATCAATCAACAAAGGGTCTTTGTAGGCATTGCAACGAACAATGGAGCCGCAATTATCCCTACAAAAAGAGCTGCCTCCTACTGATTGAACCTCTTGAAGATATAGAGGAGGAGGTCTAGAAGCATGAGAAGTGGTCACGGATGAAGAACAACAGCTGGTTGATTTTACGATGCACTCTTGTCGGCTATGTGAACCCGTAAATGATGAAAGTAGGAGGACTTCTAAAGCAACAACCGATCATCATTCTTATTGACACCACGAGCACCAAGAACTTTATGAATAGCAAGGTTGCTGCCCAATTAATGCTCCAAAATAAAGATTTCAGCAGGTTAAATGTGGAGGTCACCGATGGCCAAATTTTGAAGTGCCACGAAAAATGTTTGCAGGTGAAATTGTTGCGATAGGATCAAGAGATACTTGCTGATTTCTTCCACCATCTTCTTGATGATTATAAGGTTGTGCTCGATATCAAATGGCTGACTAAGCTAGGTGATGTTCCTTGGAATTTTTCTAAATTTATTACGAAATTTTTCAGCCATGAGAAATAGAAGATCCTACGCGGGAAACGCGGGAGCAACATAACGATGACTTGCATGCAGCTAATAAAGAAAATTTTGAGCAAAGAAAATAATGGCTTCTTGATGCAACTTCAGCAGCACTCTATGGCGAAGCCCTCAAAATTTGAAGACTTGAACATAATCTAATTGTTTGCTGAATTTTCAGATATTTTCGTCGAACCAAACAACCTACTTTTTAACCGCCGGCATAACCACCAAATTCTGATTCTCCCAGGCAAACTAGCAACAAACTCTCAGCCATATCATTATCCTCACCTCCAGAAAGCTGAAATAGAGAGGATTGAAGATGAGATACTTGAAACAAGGGTCATACAGTGAAGTTGCAACCCCTACTCTTCGTCAGTGCTAGCTTTACCTGACTTCAACAAAGTACTTATTATTGATGCATCGAGAGCTAGAAATTATGTTATCCATATGCAAGATGGCTGACTCCTAGCCCACCTGAAGCTACGAATAAACGACGAGGGAATTCTTACCTTTGTTGAATTTGTTGCTTGGTATGATACAGGACAACAACACGAAGAGGAGATGAAAGTAAGTCTTAAAAAATTACAGCTTCTGCTCCTTCCAAACTCAGATCAAGCTCACCTTACCATGGACTTTACTAGAAGGTAACTACCATCACAGAGGAAGGTCTGGCTATCAATAAAGAACAACCACACGACAGCCCGCACAAGAAAAAAATAGTCGCCCAACAAACACCGAAGTAGAAGAAAGTTTGTTATTAAAGATCGAGTCTTTCTCTATATTCATCCCTACCAACATGAATTTATGAAGACTCAAGCCTCACGGATGTGGTCTCCTAGTTTCTTTGGACCTTACAAAATTGGATATCATATTAGAGCCGTAAATTATGGATCAGACTTATGCACTAATTCAAAATTACAATCATCCTCCAAGAATCTGATAGGACTCCAGTAGGGTTGAGTCCTAATCTCCCTAGAAGTAGTTAATAAAATCATACTAGATTGTAATAAAGCCACTCCTATCTTATAAAGGAGTATGGCTAGGTTTTAGATTAGCCCTGAGGACTTAGTGGCCGCCGCCCCCCTTACTGGGTTGGTAGGCTAGGGTTTCCCCCTGCTTAGGTCGGCTATAGAGCCAACCTAGCCACCACTTGTTCCCTCTAAGGCAGGTAGGTATAGAAGGGTCAAAAGGGTAATTTTAGTTAGGTAAGCACCCCCTAGGGCTAGGTTTTGGAACCCTATATAAGCATGTAGCCTCCACCTCTTTTTATGAAGCAATCATCTATTTTATTTCAGCCTTGTGCCGAGACTAGGAGGGAGGAACCCCTACAACGTTCCAAGGGTTGATCCTCCTCAAGGGTCAAAAACTATAGAGCTCCTTCTGGGTTCTATCATCTGGTATCAGAGCAGCGATCTTGCTGCCCTTGTATCTATCATCCAATGCCTCCACCTTCCCAAGCAATTCCCATAATTACTGTGACACGCGCCTACACCTTCCACCCCAGCAGCAGATCAAATCAGTCTGTCGCTGCCCCCTGCGTTTGATATAGAATTATGGTATATTTTTATAACTCACACCTATTCAATACTGTAAGATCCTTCATATTATACATGGGAGAAGTTTTCCAAAGTTTCCTTGCTGCAAATTTTTACCGTCGCAAATGCTATCATCATTGCGAAGGCGAAATGCTACAGAAATTTTCAGCCGACTGTTGCTACTTGAAACCAAACTTTTGTTCATCCTTTCTGGTCAAAATTTTTACACAATTCTTAAGATCAAGTTGGCTTTCATCTGAATTTAATTTCACGAAAAAACTCCTTCTGGAACCAATTTTCTTGTATGATCTTTCACCATCATGCAGTTCTGGAATTTTACGACGAAGGAATCTGCCTTGCATCTTTCGCCCTATTTTCCTACTGTTATGTTGCCAAAATTTCATCAAATTTCTATTGGTATTGCAACATCTAAACCAAGGGTCTATGCATAATTTTCTTAAACTTTCCTCTGGAATTTACGTTGAGAAGTCATCGTTTCTCCGACGTAAAAACTGGTTCAGCAGGACAGCACATCGAAACATTTCTTTTCACCGAATTCTATATATTTGATTGCTATTTTTTGTGAGATTTTAGACTCTTTTTTCCTTATCTCCAAACCCTACCATCCTCACCAAAAGCCCTTCCAAATATTACCCTAAACTGAATCTAAACAGCCCCCCAAATCAGCCACCCAAATCAGCCTACTTCCTTATCGATTCACTTACCTTTTTAGCCAACTTTCCTTACCGAGACACCTACCTTTGCTGCCATCTATCCCAGATCTAAAATCTATTTTCCTAACCTTCATCTACAGCTATCATAGCCCTAAAACCACACCAATTTGCAGCCTAAACTCTACAAAACCGCAGCCCCAAATCGCACCCAAAACAGCCACAAATCGTACTAAAAAATCGAAGCCTTCGGTCCACCAACCTTTTAGCCACCCAATCTCCCTTGTCCCTTCAACCATAGCATGCATCTTTTGCTACCCAACACTGCCAACATCGACCTCTTACTGCCATCCTCCTTGATCGTAGCCAACAACAATCCTTGTGGCAAAAAGCTACCAGTAGCGATCTTTCACTGCAATCTGTTTACATCGCAACCCGCAACAATCGTTCGCTGCCAACTATCTTGATCACAGCTAGCAACAAACTAAACACAACAACAGCCGTCTCTCACTCCATACCACTAGTGCCCTCCTCCACAACATTCGTGTACATTGCTGCCTCGTCTTCCTACTATTGCAGCCGCACCCTTGCTGTAACCGATGCCACCTGTAGCCACGACGTCGCAGCCGACATTACAGTTGCCCTCTTCTTCCTCCGCCATCACTACTGCCTTCCAACTCAGATCTTATGGCTGCCATCTTTCGACAAATATCAGCCATATAAAAAATCATAGCCTCGATGACATTGCAACGTCAACATTGCAGCATCACCAAAGGACCACAGTAGACATTACTACTACCATTTTCTTCCTCCACCATTGCTGCTACCCTTGGATGCCATCCTTCACTTGGAGACTTCACCACCGCAGCCCTGACATCGCTGCCATTGCTGCCTTCAGTCTGAAGACTGCAGCTACACTCTTTAATCGATTTGATTTGACAGGTTGGAGATCCTTACGTCATGACATCGATGGGCTTATTCGAAGCCAAATTGGAGGCTCTTGAGACCCATATGGATGTTTAATTATGCACTCTCTTTGAGGAGTTTAGATTGGGCTGATCATCGAGCCCAATAAGATCACAACGCGGTACAAATTTGGATTGTAAAAAAGAACCTTAGCGAAGAACTAGCGATGATCCATCAAACCTCCACCATCCAAAAGTACCAAACTAGGTTTGAAAGGTTATCTAATCAAACTTATGATTGGTCTGAAAAATAGATATTAAGGACTTTTATTATGGGCTTGAAGCCGGAGATTCAGGAAGAAGTTAAAGTGCGATAACCGTACATACTAAGGCAACCATCTCCTTTGCGCGACATCAAGAGGAGTGATTGAACTATAAAGCTCGGAAGACTAGAGTTGCTCCCCAACCAGTGGCACCAAAGCTTTCACCTCCTACTACTATCAGCCGACCCCCTCAGCTACAAAAATTAACAAGAGAAGACCTTCATGACGGATCAACAAAGGACCTATGTGCGTGTTGTGATAAATTGTGGAGCCTAGAACACAAATGTAAAAAGGAGACACCGCTGATGATTGCGCCCACTGAAGAACTCAAACTTGAAGATATGACTCTCGAGCCCAAGGAGAAGGATACACTACAACTGGCCACCCACACGGTCCCTACCTTAGCCATCTACACCAACCTGCAAACATTGAAGATTGAAGGGTTTCTCGAGTAGCAGTCCGTCATCATCCTCATCGATGCCGGGAGCACACACAACTTCATGAGTAATAAGGTTGCTACCCACTTAATGCTCCAAAAAGAAGATTGCAATGGGTTCGAAGTCAAGATAGCTTAACGGCCAAATTCTGAAGTGCAATCAGAAGTGCCCGTGGGTAAAACTAATCCTCTAGGAGCAAGACGTAGTTGTTGATATTTTCCTCCTCCTTGATGGTTTTGATATAGTACTTGGCATTGATTGGTTGTCCATAATTGGAGATGTTTTCTAGAATTTTTCGAAGCTAACCATGAAATTTTTCAGAAAAGGAAAGTAGGTGATTCTACGAGGGAGTCTAGTGACTACAACCACAACACAACACTTGGAGGGGGTACCAAAAGAAAAATCCAGTGGTTTCCCAATTCAAATTAAAGGATTTCATGAGATTGAAGATAAGAACTCTCTCCCATAGCTTGCTAAAATTTTGGGCGTCTCCACCAAACTGAGCCGATTACCTCCTCTGAAGTTGTCTGACCACCCTATGCTGAACAGGCCAAAACTTCTACCAGTTGTTGCTCGGCCAGATTGCTTGCTACAACCTTAGAAGGTCGAACATAAAAGGATCGTCCAAGAGATGATAGAGACATAGATTATTCGGCCATGCTTATTTCCCGCTATGACACATCCCTACATCCTTTTATGTGGAGATAAGCTATTTCTAAAGTGTTATATCCCATCGAACTCACCATGATTGCTGATCTCAGGTGACTTCCATGACTTTCCCCAGGATCGAACCCTGATGCTTAAAGACTTCCTTAATGATGACCTCCGATCTATGGCCCAAGATCACGAGAAAATTGAGCCCCTCTAGTGGCGAAATCAGAAAAGGGGAAGGATCATTCACAGGACTCAACGAAGCATGAACATCATCCCTCTCATGATAAAGAAAGATGCACCACCTTGGCCGAGTGAAACTATAGCCCTCACGACCACGATGTTGTCCACACCAAATCATAGCCAAGTGTTTATTATTGGAGCAGACATATCCAGAGTGGGGGTCAGCACTATCCTCAAGCAAGATGGTCAACAACACGAAGAAGTAAAAATGGGCCCTGAAAAATCACCACTCCTACCCACCTCAGACTCAGATCAGGCTCACACCACTAGAGATTTTATCAGAGGATAGCCCTCACTCCAAAAGAAGGCACGAATACTATTACAGAGCAACCATGTGGCAGTCAATGCAAGGAAGAAACTTCCCCCTGACAAACACCATAGCAGATGAAAGTTTCCTGAGAAAGATCAAGTTCCCCTTCATCTCCAGCTCCACCAGCACGAAATTCAAGCCTCAAGAAAGTGATCTCCTTATTTCTTTGGGCCTTGCAAAATTGGGGATCACATTGAGGCCCTAACATGGAGATCAGATCCGTGCACCATATTAAAATGACAGTTGATCCTCCAAGTATCCCACCTCAAATGAAAATTTAAAGATGACGACTCAACTCAAGTTCTTCCAACTGACACCCAAGCTGATGAGGAGCTGAAGACTCGATTCCCTGAGTTCATGAAACTTCAGCCTTGTGGACAAGGCTAGTTTTAAGAGGGCGGGTTTGATAGTACTCCAGCAAGGTTGAGTCCTAATCTCCCTAGAAGTAGTCAATAAAACCTTACTAGATTATAATAAAGTCACTCCTATCTTATAAAGGAGTATGGCTAGGGTTTAGATTATCCCTTAGGGCTTAGTGGCCGCCGCCCCCCTTACTGGGTTTGTAGGCTAGGGTTTCCCCCTGCTTAGGTCGGCTATAGAGCCAACCTAGTTGCCACCTGTTCCCTCTAAGGCAGGTAGGCTATAGAAGGGGCAAAAGGATAATTTTAGTTAGGCAAGCACCCTCAGGACTAGAGTTTGGAGCCCTATATAAGCATGTAGCCTTCACCTATTTTTATGAAGTAATCTTCTATTTTATTTCAGCCTTATGTCGAGTCTAGGAGGGAGGAACCCCTACAACGTTCCAAGGGTTGATCCCTCTCAAGGGTCAAAAACTATAGAGCTCCTTCTGGGGTTCTATCAGAATCTCACCACAAATGAAAGTTTAGAGAGGACAACTCAGCCCCGACTTATCCACCTGACACCTGATAGAACCCCAGAAGGAGCCCTATAGATTTTGATCTCTAAGGGGGATCAACCCTTTGAACGTTATAGGGGTTCTTCCCTCCTAGAACTCGGCATAAGGCCAAATAAAAGATTAATCTTACTTGATGAAAAGAGGTAGGGCTCAAAACCCTAGCCTTATCGGGGTGCTTCCTAAGTGAATTCTCCATTTTGCCCCTCCTATAGCCGACCTGTCTTAGTTGGTGTAGGCGGCGGCTAAGTTGGCTCTATAGCTGACCTAAGCAGGTGGAAACCCTAGCCGACCAGCCCAGTAAATGGGGCGACGACCACTAAGCCCGAAGGCCCCAATCTAAACCATAGCCACACTTCTTTATAGGATAGAAGTGGCTAGCTGAGGTTTGATTACAATCCCACAGGGCTTTTATTGACTACTTCTTTGGTGATTAGGACTCAACCCTACTGGAGTCCTATCAAGCCCGCCATCTTAAAATCAGCCTTGTCCTTAAGGCTAAGGGTCCATAAACTCTAGGAATCAGGTCTTCAACTCATCGTAAGATTCCCACATTGTATCTACGGATGGTATGTTATTCCACTTCACGAGTACTTCGGTTGAAGGACATCGATGGTGCATCACAATCCTCCGATCAAGTATAGATTCAGGTTGAGCTTCAATCTCACCATCATTTGTAGTGTTCAGTAGCTAAGTCTGCGCCAACTTGCGTTCTCCCAGTTTCGGCTTTAGTAAGGATACGTGGAAGACGGGATAGATCTTACGTCATCTGGAATCTTTAATTTGTATGCCACGGCCCCAATACACTCCAAAATCTGATATGGTCCATAGAATCATGGAGATAGCTTCATCGACGCTCTGGTGTTGATTGACAGCTGCTTGTTTGGTTGTAGGCGAAGGTAGACCCAATCTCTTGCTAAAAATTCTTGCTCACTCTATTGAGTGTTTGTTTGTTGCTTCATGCAGGCTTAAGTGGCAGTTAGGTTATCTTTCAGCAACTGCAGAAGCTTGTCCCTGTCAATTAAGTTTTGGTCGACCTGATTTATTTTGACCGTACCAATTACATATTTTGGTATTATAGGGGGCGATCGGCCATACAATATCTCATAAGGGGTACATTTAGTTGATGAATGATAAGTTGTGTTGTACCACCATTTGGCCCAAGGAAGCCACCTTGTCCACTCATTGGGCCGGTCACTGGTAAAGCATCTTATGTAAGTCTCGAGGCATTTGTTAACCACTTATGTTTGGTTGTCCGTTTGTGGATGATAGGCTGTGCTCATCTTCAATTGGGTGCCTTGTAGTTGGAAGAGTTCTGTCCAAAATTTACTTGTAAACACCCTATCACGGTCGCTCACAATCGACCTTGGCATCCTATGCAGTTTTACAATATTTTTCACAAAAAGTTAAGCAATACTGGCAGCGGTATAGGGATGTCTCACAGCACAGAAATGAGCATATTTGGTTAAACGATCTACCACCACAAAAATCATGCTTTTACATTGAGATAGTAGCAGTCCTTCGATGAAATCCATGGAGATGTCCATCCATGCTTAGTCCAGTATAGGTAATGGTTGTAGTTTTTTTGGATTTGCCACTATTTCACCCTTTTGCTACTGGCATATATCACACTTAGATACATAATCTTAAATTAATTTTTTCATGCCCTTCCAAAAGAAGTTTTGCTTCACCCTTTTATATGTTCTCAGAAATCTAGAGTGTCCCACTAAAGGTAAATAATGCATCTCATGCAAAATAATCTGGATGCAAGGGGAAGAAGGAAAAATCACAATTCGGCTTTTGTAGCGTAGGTTCTTCGATCCCAAATGTAGTGGCCCATGGAACCCGGATCCTTCTCCAATTTTTCTATCATGTCTCGGGTCTCTCGGTCATTCTTTCATTCCTCCCTAATATCTTTGAGGAAGTCGGTCGAGGGAAGGGAGATGGCTGAAATTTTGGCTTGTCCCGGTAGCTATGATAGAGCATCTGCAACAACATTCTCTTTCCCCTTTTGATAAATAATTTCATAATTAAAGCCAAGAAGTTTAGTTACCCATCGTTGCTGCTTCAGGGAAGATATTTTCTGCTCTAAAAAATATTTAAGACTTCGGTGGTCAGTCTTAATCTGGAAGCGTCAGCCGATCAGGTAGGGTCTCCACTTCATGATGGCGTGTACGATGGCAAGCATTTCTTCATCATACATGGACATTTTAATATGTGAGGAAGACAAAGGTTTGCTTGTGTAAGCAAGGGATCGGTCATCTTACATTAGAACAGCCCAAATTCCAACTCTGGACGTGTCGGCCTCAATCACGAAGGTGCGATTGAAATCGGGCAGCGCTAGGACCAGCATCATCGTCATGGTTGCCTTGAGTCGTTCAAAGGCTGTGGAGGCTTTATCTAACCACAAGGAGTCTTTATTTAGTAGAGATGTGAGCGGGCCACTAATCTTGTCATAATCGTTCACGAATTTTCGGTAGTAGCCTATGAGTCCTAGGAAGCCGTGCAGCGATTTTATGTTTGTAGGTCTCGGCCATCCTTGCATTGCTTCGATCTTCGTTGGGTCTACCACCACTCCATCCTTTGATATAATATGCCCTAGATACTCCACTTTATGTTGTAAAAAATTACACTTTGATTGTTTAACATAAAGGGTGTTCTCCCGAAGAATCGTTAGAAAAGTTCGTAAGTGCTGAAAATGCATATCAAGTGTAGGGCTATAAATATGGATATCATAAAAAAAATACCAACATGAACTAGCGTAAAAACCCCCAGAAGATGTCATTCATTAAGCTTTGAAAATTAGAAGGAGCATTCGTAAGTTTGAAGGGCATTACCAAAAACTCGTAGTGGTCGTTATGTATGTGGGATGCAATTTTCAGAACATCTTCAGTGCATACCCGAATCTGATGATAACCGGAACGGAGATCCAATTTAGTGAAGACTCGGGCTCCCTTTAGTTCATCCAAGAGCTCATCTACGATTGGTATAGGATATTTATCTTTGATGGTGATGGAATTCAAAGCCTGATAATCAACGCACATCCACCAGGTACCATCCTTCTTGCGCACTAGCAACACCTGCGAGGAGTAAGTGCTATAGCTTAGTCGAATTACTCCGGTGTTGAGCATCTCCTTGACGATATTCTCAATCTCATCCTTTTGCAAGTGAGGATAGTGGTACGGTCTCAAGTTTGCTGGAGGTTTGCCCGACAAAATAGGTATGCAATGATCATGCGGTTGGTTAGGGGGAAGCCCACACATCTCTTTGAAAACATCCACGAATTCGTCCAACAAGAGGGTAAGCTTAGGATCTAAATTTTACACTTTTTCTCCTTTGATGGCTATTGAATATACATAAAAAATCCACCATTTGTTTTGGGTAGCATCATCTCCACTCGCTGCGTCGAAATGGTGGAAATATGGCTCCCGCGCTTGCCTCGCAATATGACCTGTCTCCCTTTACAATAAAACTTCATGATTAGTTTAGAGAAATTTTAGGAGATGTCACCTAATGTCATAAGCCATTCAATCCCAAGCATAGCTTCATAATCATTGATGGGTAGGAGGAAGAAATCGGCTACCACTTCTTGGTCTTGTAGGAGCAAATTTACTCACGGACACCGTTGGTCGTAATTGAGGATTCAGCCGTCGACGACCTTTATGTCGAACTTATTGCAACCCGTAATTTGAAGTGTCATATGTGCAACAACCTTGCTATTGAGTAAGTTATTTGTGCTACCCATATCGATGAGAATGGCGATGGGTTGCTATATAAGAAGTCCTCCAACTTTCATCGTTTGCGGGTTGGAGTAGCAGACCAACGCGTGCACTACGTAGTCGGCCGATTGGGGCTCTTCCTCTGTGGCTTCATCTTCAGATTCGAGGCTTTCATCAGATGGTTCACTTTCCTTATCCTCTACTAGTTTAATCATGAGGAGCCAATCCTTTTTGTAGTGATATTCTCGGCTCCACGGTTCATCATAGTGCCAACACAACCCCATGGCCGATCATTCATGAAGCTTATCTCTTGTTAATTTTTTTTAGTGCTAGGACTCGAATGGCAATAGAGGGGGCCGAAGGCCTCCACTTTACGCTGTAAGAAGCCGCACTTTGACAATACAAACTTGCGTAGAAAACTCCAGAAGATGTCATTCATCAGGCTTTGGAAAGTAGATGGAGCATTCGTAAGTCTGAAAGGCATTACCAGAAACTCGTAGTGGGCGTTATGCGTGCGAAATGCAATTTTCAGAATATCTTCAGTGCATACCCGAATATGATGGTATCTGGATCGGAGATCCATTTTAGTGAAGACTCGGGCTCCTTTTAATTCGTCCAAGAGTTCATCATCTTTATTGCGCACTAGCAACACATGTAAGGAGTAAGGGCTGTAACTCGGTCGAATCACCCCGGTGTCAAGCATCTCTTTAACAAAGTTCTCGATTTCATCCTTCTGCAAGTGAGGATAGTAGTAGATCACAAATTTGCTAGAGGTTTGCATGACAAAATAGGAATACAGTGGTCATGTGGTCGGTTAGGGGGCAGCCCGCACGACTCCAAGAAAACATCTGCGAATTCGTTCAGGCAAAGGGCAAGCTTAGGATCTGAGTTTTGTACGTTCTCCCCTATAGATGGCTGCTGAATATGCATCAAGAATCCACTATGTGCTTTGTGCAAAACTTCTCCATTCGTTGCGACGAAACGATAGAAATTTGGCTCCTGCGCTTGCCTCGTAACGTGACCTGTCTCCCTTTGTAATAAAATTTCATGATTAATTTAGAAAAATTCTAGGAGATATCACCTAGTGTTGTGAGACATTCTATCTTGAGTATGGCTTCATAATCATCGATGGGTAGGAGGAAGAAATCAGCTACCACTTCTTGGTCTTGGAGGAGTACTTTCACCCGCGGGCACCGTTGGTCGCAATTAAAGATTCGACCGTCGGCGACCTTTACATCGAACTTGTTGCAACCTTTGATTTGAAGCACCAAACTTGTAGCAACCTTACTATTGAGGAAGTTATTAGTGCTGCCCGTGTCGATGAGAACGGTGATGGGTTGCTATTTTAGAAGTCCTCCAACTTTCATCATATGCGGGTTGGAGTAGCCGGCCAATGCGTGCACTGCATAGTTGGTCCGTTGGGACTCTTCCTCCATGGCTTCTTCTTTAGGTTCAAGGGCTTCTTCAGATGTTTCATTGTCCTCATCCTCCGCTGGTTCAATCACGAGGAGCCGACCCTTTTTACAGCAATGTTTGCGGTTCCACGGTTCGTCGCAATGCCAACACAACTCCTTGGCCGATCGTTCGCGAAGCTCGTCTCTTGTCAACTTTTTTAGTGCAGGCGCTTGGATGGTAGTAAAGGGGGCAGTAGGCCTCTGCATGGCTGGTCAGGGAGTGACCTTTGTCCTTCATACCTCGTGGTTCAATTGTTCTTCCTGGATATGCGCGAAGGAAATCGCCGCCATAAGAGTGTACGGTTGCCACGCCTTTACTTCTCCTCAGATTTCTGGCTTTAGGCCCTCGATAAAAGTACCTAAAAGTTATTTCTCAGACTAATTCTCAATTTGGTTCGATAAACACTCAAACCTTGTTTGGTATTCTTGTATTGTAGAGGTTTGACGAATCTTTGCCAATTGCCCATCGATGTTGTCGAAATCGGTTGGTCTGAAGTGGTTTAGTAGTCCTTCCTTGAATTGCTGCCAAGAGAGTCCTCCATGGGTGTGCTCAAACCAATTAAACTACTAAATAGCATCTCCCTCGAGGTGGATGGCAGCAATCTCCACCCGTGTGGCGTCGGCGGTTCGATAGAACCGAAAATAGCGCTCCGCGCACGAGATCCACCCGATCGGGTCTCCTTCTTCCCATCTAGGGAAGTCAACCTTCATGCATAGATTATTGAGATTAGAGGTGATGTGGTCATGTTCTTGAGGATCATCTCACCGATCTAAAGTTTCTCTGTGTTGTGATTTCCTCGGGCTCGATGGTCTGCCAATGCTGAATTTGGTGAAAAGAGATCACATCTTCTCTTCCATACGGTTTTCAAAGGCTTCAAGCTTTGCATCGTTAACCTCCTCTAATGCCATAGTATATGCCTCCAAATCTGTAATATTGAGATCTTTTTTTTATTGTCGGGTTAGTGGCATGGGAATTTTGGAGAAGGGGGTGGCCGGTTGGAAGGTGAATCAGTTTGGATGGAAGTAGGCTGCGGTTTAGGGTAGATTTGGGGGGCTGTTTGGTTTCAGTTTAGGGTAGGGTTTTGAAGAGTTTCTGATGAGGATGGTAGGGTTTTGAGATAAGGAAAAGATAGTCCAAAATATCACAAAAAATAGCTCTCAAATCTGATAGAATTCGGTGAAAAAAAGTGTTGCGATGTGCTATCTTGCTGAACCAGTTTTACGTCGGAGAAATGATGACTTCTCGACATAAATTCCAGAGGAAAGTTCAAGAAAATTATGCTGAAACCCTTGGTTCAGATGTTGTTAATACCAGTAAAAAGTTTGATAAAATTTTGGCAACATAACAGTAGGGAAATAGGGCAAAAGACAAAAGGCAGATTCCTTCATCATAAAATTCTAGAACTGCATGATGGTCAAAGATTGCACAAGAAAACCAGATCTAGAAGGAGTTTTTTTGAGAAATTAAATCCAGATGAAAGCCAACTTGATCTTGAGAATTATGTAAAAATTTTGGCCAGAAAGGAGAAGGAATAAGCCAGTTTCAAGAGGCAAAAACACGGCTGAAAATTTCTATAGCATTCCACCTTCGTAACAATGATAACGTTTGCGACAAACAAAATTTGCAGTGGATAAAATTTGAAAAAAATCTTCAATGTGTAAAGTAAGGAATCTTGTAGTATTGAAGAGGTGTGAAAGATAAAAAAAATACCAGATTTCTAGATCAAACGCAGGGGGCAGCGGTAGACAGATTTAATCTACGGTTGGGTTGGAAGGTGGAGGCGCATGTCACAACAATTATGGGAATTGCTTGGGGAGGTGGAGGCATGGATGACAACTACAGGGGCAGCAAGATTGCTGCTCTAATATCAGATGATAGAACCCCAGAAGAAACTCTATAGATTTTGACCCTTGAGGGGGATCAACCCTTGGAATGCTATCGGGGTTCCTCCCTCCTAGATTCGGCACAAGGCTGAAATAAAATTGATAATTGCTTGATTTAAGATGGGGGGCAGCTACATCTTTATATAGGGATCAAAACCCTAGCCTAAGGGGGTGCATGCCTAAGTAGAATTACTCCTTTACCGCTCCTATAGCCAACCTATCTTAATAGGAACAGCAGGCGGCTAAGTGGCTCTATAGTCGACCTAAGCAGGGGAAAACCCTAGCCGACCAACCCAGTAAGGGGTGTGGTGGCTACTAAGCCCTAAGGTCTATTCTAGACCCTAACCATACTCCTTTATAAGATAGGAGTGGCTTTATTACAATCCAACAGGGTTTTTATTGACTAGAACTAAGATGATTAGGACTCAACCCTGCTGGAGTCCTATCAAATAGCTTTAACTTTGTCCAACGAATATGCTCATGAGCTGTCACTTTGAGTGGGCTGGGTTAAACTTTCTAAAAAATTAGACACTCGCGTGTCAAGTTTGCTTTAGTCTATAAATGGACTTGAGCAACCTGCACACTTTATCTGGACTCTCTCTGGATAAGAATCCCTCTAGCTGTATCATATACACCTCATCCTTGAGGTTGCTATTGAGGAATATCATTTTCACATCTATTTGTCAGATCTCATAATCATAATATGCTGTAATGGCCAAAATAATTCTAATGGACTTAAGCATGGCTACAGGTGAAAAGGTTTCATCATAGTCAACTCCTTATCTTTGACGATATCCTTTAGCTACTAGCCTTGTCTTATAGGTCTCCACCTTTCCATCTACTCCGATCTTCTTTTTGATGATCAACTTGCAGCCGATGGGTATGATACCCCCAGGTGCATCCACAAGGTTCCAAATCTTTCTCGGAATTCATCTCAGAATTCATGGCTTCTTGCCATTTCTCGGAGTCTATACTCATAATTGCCTCCTCGTGGGTCTGAGGATCAACATCCTAAGAGTCCTCTCCACTGATATGTCCCACGTATCTTTCAGGATGGTGAGATACTATGCTAGACCTACGCAAAGTTGGAACTTGTGTCTTAGGTACCTGAACAAACTCGGGCTCTGGAATAGAGCTTGAGATTGGTTCTCCAACCTCGCTCAGTTTTATCTCACTCCCGCTGTTTCCACCAAGAATGTGTTCCTTCTCAAGGAACACAACTTTCTTAGCAATAAAGACCTTTTGGTCCTCGGGATGATAAAAATAATACCTACAAGTTCCCTTGGGATATCCCACGAATGTGCACCGTTCTGTCCTTGATTCCAACTTATCGAGGTTGTGTCTTCTAACGCGGGTAGGACAGCCCCAAATCTTAACCACCTTAAGATCGAGCTTTTTTCCTTTCCATATATCATATGGTGTATATATACACTACTAACATTGATGGAACTCTATTCAAAAGGTAAGTTGCGGTCTCTAGGGCGTATCCCCAGAATGAGATGGGTAGGTCAGTGAAACTCATCATGGATCGCACCATGTCTAACAATGTGTTATTCCTCCTTTCTGATACACCATTGAGCTGAGGTGTATAAGGAGGTGTCTACTGGAATAGAATCTTATTGTCCATGAGGAAATGGGTGAACTTCATACTCAAGTACTCTCCTCCTCGATCTGATCGAAGAGTCTTAATACACTTTCCAATTTGGTTCTCCACCTCATTCTTATATTCCCTGAATTTTTCAAAGGCCTCAGATTTGTACTTCATCAAGTACACTATCCATAGAGAAATCATCAGTGAAAGTAATAAAATATGAGTAACCACCTATAGCCTGAGTTGACATGGGACCACATACATCACTATGTATGAGTTCCAATAATCAGTGGCTCTCTCTCCAGTTCCACTAAAAGGAGAGTTGGTCATTTTTCCATGAAGGCAAGGTTCGGAAATTGCATATGACTCATAGTCAAATAAATCTAAGTGTCCATCTTTTTGAAACTTTTGAATCATTCCCTTATGTATATGACCTAGCCTACAAAACCATAGGTGTGTATTATTCATCTCATCTCTTTTCCTCTTAGACATATTTATATTCATGATATGTGAAGAACTATCTAACACATATAACCCATTTATCAATATCCCTCTTATGATGATCCCATCATCCATAATTATTGAACAACTATTGTTATTAAAAACTAATTTATATGCACTAATTATAATAAAAGAGATAGAAATAATATTTTTGATAATAGAGCGAATAAAATAGCATGCATCCAATGCAATAACGGCTCCACTATGCAGATATAGGGTGACCTCCCTAACAGCAACTACAACAACTCTTGCTCTATTTCCCATCTTGAGGTCCATCTCGCCTCTGGCTAATCTCCTAGGTCTTGCCAGATGAAGAAACCAGGCTGAGGGTGAATAGAAAGAAGGACTCAAAGGCATTGTTCTTCATTCAACAAGCTGTACATGAGATAATTTTCTTAAGAATTGCAGTAGCGATAACCTCAAAACAAGCTTGGTTGATACTTCAAAATGAATTTCAAGGCTCATCGAGGGTGATTATGATAAAACTTCAAACCCTTTGCTATGAGTTTGAAATTTTATTTATGGAAAGCAATGAATCAGTACAAGATTTTCTTTCTCGGATGATTGAAATTGTTAGTCAAATGAAATCTTATGGTGAACATCTTCATGATCAAATAATTATTGCAAAAGTTTTGAGAAGTTTAACTCCAAAATTTGATCATGTTGTTACTGTAATTGAAGAATCAAAGGACTTGTCTACTTATTCATTTGATGAACTAATGGATTCCTTACAAGCACATGAAGCAAGGTTGAACGGGTCACTTGAAAAAAGTGAAGAAAAAGTTAGAAGGGATAAAGATCGTAGGGTTTTATCATAGAAGAGAGTTAGAAGGGATAAAGATCATAGGGTTTTATCATAGAATCGAATTACAGATATGATAAGCACTTCCGGTATCCAATACCTATGTGTTATCATAAAAATCTGACAAGTAGAAACTGATCAAGAATATACCTGAAGCTTCTCCAAGCTTTTGTTTCGCCTTATCAGCAAGGTAGTCCTTACAGTTCCTCTTCCAATGCTCGTCTTAGCCATGGTGGAAGCATTGTCCTTTCTCCTTTATTGAGTATTTCTTGGCAACCTTTGCCTTACACGATCTTTCTTTGCCCTTGAACTTCTTAAGGGTCTTACTAGCCTTCTTTTTCCTATTGGTCTCACTAATATAAAGAATTGACTTCTTTTTCTTGATGGTACTCTCAGCTTCCCTTAACATATTGAGGAGCTCACGTAGAATCACCTCAAACTTGTTTATGTTAATGTAAATAATGAACTGTAAAAAGGAATATGGTAGGGACTGAAGTATAAGATCAATATACAGGTTATCCTTTAGGACTATCTTTATACTTCACTAAGTGAGTGATCTCATTCTCACTTGCCCCATTCTTCCGGTCTGGGCACAATCATGTTAAGGACATATACAATTTTCTCTTTCATGCTAACAATTCTCAAATTAATGAGCCTTTGGACTAATGAGGCGGTTGGCATCAAGTATGCCACATAGGGGTTTTGCAATCGATAAACAAGATATAGCATAAATAAATAACATGTAGACTTTACAGAAAATACTAATTAAGATATGAACTTTTATCTTAATGTACTCCAAATATTTTCCTAGCGAATCATACGACGCCCTCGACACGTGAGACGGAAGTCTTCGGCAGACTCCTTGTGGGGATCGGGATCCAATCGACATCTTAGTGCAACCTCGAGGGATTCAACCAATTACACTAAGCCCAAAAGGTAGGCAACTCTTGTCAATCACAACTCCTTGTGATTTCCGTCATGTTCGGCCTCCAAATTATCATGGTCTTGAGGGACTCGATCAACCATGACGTTCAGTTAAGTCATCACCATCGTTATAAGATGAGTCTGATTCGATAATATGCCATTGAGGGACTCGACAAAGCATACCATATCCATAAGTCACCGGTGATATCTTTATGTCGTAGGCAAGAACTCGATTACGTAGATAGGTGAGCCTCGAGGGACTCGACCAACTCAACCTATGTCATGATTCAATTTCATCCAATAATGATGGAAGGCCACGTGGGTCAATCTTATTACCTTACGCTTACCGACTTAATATTATCGTAGGAGGGGTTTTTGTTTCATATTGGACTCCTAATATGTCATGTCACACATATATTTTTAATATATATCTACATCGCATGTAAATATATATATATATATATATATATATATACATATATCTAATAGGTGTATAACACATCACATATGTAAGCCACACTTGATGATCATGAGCCATCACCTAATATGATTAAGCCCGAGCCAATGGGCCTAATCACTCACAATAGGATCTATGTGTGCATCGACGCATCTCCATGCCCTGTAATCGTTGATCTCGTCATCATTGGTTCTGTCGGATCGTCGTATCACCATGCGTCGTAATCTCCTGCCACAGCATTATGGGTCTTGCTATCACCTCAACACTCCCGCCGCGCCTCTCTATGTAATTACAAATAATCACAAGCACGCAAGCCTAATAATAAACAAGAAAAACAAAGGCTCGCAGGCCCCAATAATAATAATAATAATCATAATTCCACACATCACAACACATAACTTATGATCATCCATCCACTTCATATGTAGGATTACTAGATATATATAATAATTAATTAAATTATTTAATTAATTATTTTTTTGGAAATCAGGACATGCTCGAAATATTTAGAATTGTCAAGGGCATTTTTAAAATTCAGGATGAGAGGACAGTCGTTGGAATTTTCAAAATTGATAAGGGCATTTAAGGAATTCTATAAAATAGGATAGAGTTAGAATTTATCAAATTTTGAGGGGCATAACCATCTTTTCAAGAAGATGCCCTAGCCCTCCTTCATCCTCACTACACCGCCGCTGCCCCTGTGTAGGCGACGGCTACTGCCCTTGTTGGCATCCAACCGCCCTCTTGCAGGGAGCCTTGGCCGTAGCCTACCCCTGCAACTGGCCTGGCAGTGGGTAGCTACCTTTGCATGGGGCCTAGCCATGGCCGGCCACCCCTACAAAGGGTCTGACTATGGTTGGCCGCCCCTCCTTGCTGCGTTCATTGCAAAAACCCAATAAGAATGCGTAGAATGATTCTACGTGATTCAATCTAATCACACATAGTTTAAAACCAATCTTTTGCACGAAAACTTTGGCTTTGATACCACTGTTGGGAAACCTCAACGGGAGCATCACATGCGCAACGAAAATAAAAAATAAAAAATTAATTTCTCACACAGATCAAATCATCGTGCAAAAGATTGGGGCACGAGAAAGCTGCAAAAATAAAAAAAATCACATCATATTAAAGATTGTTTTACCTAGGGAGATCGTATTCCCTGTATTCCAAATCCAGATTGAGGGGATGAAGAAAGTTAAACATCTTCCTCTCTAGCGATATTCACACGATGGATCTCTGCAGCGAATCTCCTTCAATCTGATCTTGCAACTCTTGTAGAGGGAGGGAAGAGAATAGGAGAGGGAGGCTAGAACTGCAGCCTATCAACCATGAGTCTCCCCTCCTATTTATATAGATCCACCAAAACCCTAGGGCTCTTGCCTTAGTGGGTATTGGATCTTCATCCAATTACCCACTAACCTTGCATTATTGGGTCTTTATCCAATAATCTCCTTAGTGCTGGTTACAGGTGCCCTACAGGCCAATCACGTGAGTGATGGCATGTGTGATACGTTGTATAATCATTTTACTTATGATTAATATTGGCATATTCTCACATTATATTATATGTAGCATATATATTGTGATGTCCTTGGTTCTATGTAATGAGAATCGGATCATGATGAGATCACTATAATGAGATCGATTCATCTTTAAACACAGATCCTAAATAATCCCGGTCATAGGTTACTCAAGAGGGACATTGAGATAATCGGACAGACCGGTGTACTATATACCCGTCTATATGATGGAGGTGGCTGGTCTCATAGCTACTTGTGTGGAGACACTAAAGATATAGTACATGTGCTCATTGGAGAAAGAGTTTACTGATTGATCTGCTTATGGAATGTTGTATGGTTAATGATACCTAATGTCAGATAGCGATTCCATAGTCCCAATTGTGTATCTGGTCCTTAGACTTGAGACACCAAGGATGCCTTGTATGAGTACTCCTTTCTTTGATGCCAGACTTACAAGTTTGGAAAGCTCTAGATCTGGTACAGTTGGTTATCAGGATTGGTAGCCAACCTTACGAAGGCAATTGAGTGTCAATACAGGATCATCCACTCTCGATATCACGAGAGGAATATCTCATATGTGCTTACTTAGATAAATCCCTGGCCAGGATCATTCGGATTGAGAGAGAAGGAGTTCTCTGGTAGAATCTGATTAGAGCAAGACAAACTGATTTTGTATGTGACCTGACAGTACCATATCCAATATACGGTCTTTGGGATATTATTTGGATGAGGGATTATAGATACATGGTAATTATAGACAGACAGGTCTGATAGATTTGATCCCCCCTGTACCGTTTGGGGACTATGGTGTAGTGGCCTAGTACGTCCATAGTTGATGAGTCGAGTGAATTATTATAGGGATAATAATTCATTGTATCAGAAGGAGTTCTAATGGAAGTAACTCATGGTCAGCTCGGCATCGGGCCTAGAGGTCACACACATATGGTGGATGCTTCAGCGAATAGAGGATTGGACGAAGATCCAATTAGCCCCTATTCTCATTAGATGAGACCCTATACTGATGGGCTCCTTGCTTTAGGCCCAATTAGAGGCCTAAGGAGATTATTGGATAGAGATCCAATAATGCAACGTTAGTGGGTCATTGTATAGAGATCCAATACCCACTAAGGAAGGAGCCCTAGGGTTTTGGTGGCTCTCTATAAATAGGAGGGGAGACGTAGGGTTGATAGGCTACAACTTTAGCCACCATATCCTATTCTCCTCCCTCCCTCTGCGCAAGAGTTGCGAGATCAGATTGGAGGAGTTTCGCTACAGAGATCCATTGTGTGGAAACCGCTAGAGAGGAGGACGCTTGACCTCCTTCATCTTCTCCATCCGGATCTGGAATAAAGGGAAATACGATCTCCCTAGGTAAAATCAATCTCTCACACATCATGATTTTATCAGTGTTTGCATTTTTCTCGCGACCCCAATCTTTTGCACGACGATTTGATCTGCGTGGGAAACCAATTTTTGTTTTGATTTTCGCTACGCATGTGATACACCCACTGTAGGTTTCCCATACATAAACCTTTAATTGGGTCTTAAGCAAGGAGCCCATCAATATAGGGTCTCATCTAATGAGAATATGGGCTAATTGGATCTCCATCTAATCCTCTATTCGTTGAAGCATCCACTATATGTGTGTGACCCTCTAGGCCCGATACCGAGCTGGCTGTGAATTGCTTCTATCAGAACTCCTTCTGATATAGTGAGTTATTATCTCCATATTAATTCACTCAACTCATCGACTATGGACGTACTATACCACTATGCCATAATCCTTAGACGGTATAGGGGAATCAAATCCATCGGACCTGTCTGTCCATAGTTACCGTGTATCTATAATCCCTCATCCAACTAATATCCTATAGACCGTATATTGTAAATGGTATTGTCAAGTCATATACGGAATCAGTTTATCTTGCTCTAATCGAATTCTACCGGAGAACTCTTTCTCTCTCAATCAGAATGACTCTAGCCAGAGATTTGTCTTAGCAAGCACATATGGGCTATTCCTCTCATGATACCGAGAGTGGATTATCCTCTATTGATACTCAATTACCTTCGTAAGGTTGGCTACCAATCCCGATAACCAATTGTACCAGATCTGAAACTTTCCAAACCTATAAGTCTAGCATCAAAGAAAGGAGTACTCATACAAGGCATCTTTTATGTCTCAAGTTAAAGGACCAGATACACAACTGAGACTATGGAATCGCATCAACCATACAGTATTTTATAAGTGGATCAATCAATGAACTCATTCTCCAATGCGTACCTGTACTATATCCTTAGTGTCTCCACACAAGTGCCTATGAGACCAGCCGCCTCCATCATATGGATGGGTATATAGTACACCGATCGGTCCAATTATCTCGATGTCCCTTTTGAGTAACCTATGATCGGAATTATCTAAGATATGTGTTTAAAGGTGAATCGATCTCATTATCGTGATCTCATCACAATCTGATTCCCATTGCACAGAACCAAGGACATCACAATATATATGCTATAGATAATATAATGTGAGAATATGCCAATATTAATCATAATCAAAAAGATCGCGCAGTATGTCACACGTGCTATCACTCACGTAATTGGCTTGTAGGACACCTGTAACTAGTAGCAACTAATAAAAACTTTGTGAGATTGTAATCAACCCCACCTAGTTGCCTCTATCCTATAAAGAAGAGTGGCTAGGTTTATGTTTGGGGCCTTAGGGCTTCCTAGCCGTCGCCCCATTTAATGTGTTGGTTGGCTAGGGTTTCTAGTAGGGGTGCATGGCTTATGCAGCCCCTTAGGTTGTCACCCACCTTAACAGGGCAAGTCAGCTAGTTGGAGGGTAAAAGAGGGAATTAACTTAGGAAGTCGCCCCCTAGGCTAGGGTTTGGAGCCCTATATAAGCTTGTAGCCTCCACATCTTTTGAATAAGCAAAGATCAATCTTCAATTCAACCTTGTGACCGACTACCTAGGAGGAAGGAACCCCTATAACGTTCCAAGGGTTGATCCCCCTCAAAGATTAATATGCATAGAATTCCTCTGAGGTTCTATCATCTGGTATCAGAGCAGCGATCTTGCTACCTTTACTGCCATCTCTACCGCCCACCATTAGCCAAGCAATTCCCACACTTGCTTTTGACATCGTCGTCTTCACAATCATCTTCTATCATAGATCAAATCAATCTGCATAGAATTCTTCTGAGGTTCTATCATCTGGTATCAGAGCAGCGATATTGCTGCCTTTACTACCATCTCTATCGCCCACCATTAGCCAAGCAATTCTCATAATTGCTTTTGACATCGCCGTCTCCACCATCATCTTCTATCGCAGATCAAATCTATTTGCTGCTGCCACCACCAATTGCGTTAGAAATCCGATATTTTTCTATCACCAATACCTTTTGCTGCTGCAATTCTCCATCTACAAAATACCAAAAAGAAGTTTGATCAATTCCTTGCTGAGAATTCCTTTCATCATAAAAGATATCATCTTTGCGAACGAAGAATTGTTGCAGAAAATTTCTACTGCATATAGTGCTTTTGAAATGATCTATTTGACATCCTTTTTCGACAAAATTTCTCACATGTCCCATAGATTGTTTTGGCTTTTGTTCATGGTTGATCTACTGAGAAAATCATCTCTAAAATGATTCTTGTGTTGTTGCAAATTTTCATCACACATCGCTAAAATTTTTCGACGAGAATTCTACGTGTGCAAATTACACTGAATTCCTTGATGTTATGCTACCAAAATTTTCTTGATTTAAAATGTCATTATTTTTGCTATTTGAATCAAGATTTTGCTATCAAATTCCATCCTCAAACCTCTCAGTTTTTGCAAGAAATTTTATCGAGAAACCATTATTTCTTTGATGACAATTTTGATCTGAGAGACATCACCTACCGTAGCAAACCTCCACTGAATTCCATGAAAACTTTGCTGCTATCCTCCATAGATCCAAAACCCTTTCCCTAACCTTCATCCACTACCATCACATTCCTAGAACCCTACCAAACCATAGCCCCAAACCACATCCAAAACAGCCACAAAACAAGCCTAAACCGCAGCCTATGCATTCACCGGTCTGCCCATCTTTTCGATCACAACTTTTCCCAACCGACTCATGCCCTTAACCCTACAACAAAAGATAGATATTAACATTATAGATCTAGAGGCTTATATTATGGCATTAGAGGAGGCCATCAATGCTAAATTTGAAGCCTACGAAATGCGGATGGAGGAGAAGATACGAACCCTTTTTGTTGAACTCAGTTTGGGCTGACCACCGAGCCTGAAGATATCACAACAAGGAAAGACCTCTGACCAAAAAGATTACTTCTAGGAGTAAGGAGGCTCTATGATAGATCCCTATAATCCACGCATGAGAGTAGACTTCCCTAGATGGGAAGAAGGAGACCTGATTGGTTAGATCTCGCGCGCGGAGTGATATTTTCGGTACCACAAAAATACAAATACATCTATGGTGGAAATAGTGTCAATTTATCTTGAAGGGGATGCCATATAATGGTTTGACTGGTTTGATCATACCAATGGAGTCCTTTCATGGTGATAATTTAAAGAAGGACTATTGATTCACTTCATGACCAACCGATTACGAGAACGTTGATGGACAACTAGCAAAGATCCGATAAACCTCTACCATTCAAGAGTATCAAACTAGGTTTGAAAGGTTATCTAATCAAGCTCATGATTAGTCTGAAAAAAAGCTATTGGGGACTTTTATTGAGGGCTTAAAGCCGAAGATCCAACGAGAAGTTAAAGTGTGACAATCGTACACACTTATGACAGCCATCTCTTTCGCGTGACTTCATGATGAGCGATTGAACCATGAAGCTCGAAAAACTAGGGTCACTCCCCAACCAGCAATACCAAAGCCTGCACCCCGCTCTACTGTCAGCTGAGCCCCTGAACCAAAAAAATTGATGAGAAAAGAACTTCGGGAGCGATCTGCGAAGGGTTTATGTTGACACTGTGACAAGCCATGGAGCCACTCCTCGTGATTGAACTAGTAGAAGAAGAACTCATGGAACCTTCAGAAGAGAACCTCGAACAGGAGGATGAAGATGCGGAAGAAGAGACACAGCCAACTGACTTTACAGTGCACGCGCTAGCCGACTACTCAAATTCGTAAACAATTAAAGTTGGAGGCATTCTCAAACAACAAATGATCACTATTCTTATCAACATGGGTAGCACTAATAACTTCCTAAATTGTAAGGTTGCTACTAGGATGGTGCTCCACATCGAAGGTTGTAGCAAGTTCGATGTGAAGGTCGCCGACGGTCGAATCCTAAAATACGATCAAAGGTGCCCGTAGGTGAAACTATTGTTGCAAGACCAAGAGATCATTGCCAACTTCTTCCTCATACCTATTGATGATTATGAAGCCATGCTTAGCATAGAGTGGCTGACGAGGCTAGATGACATCTCTTAGAACTTTTCCAAATTGATTATGAAATTTTACTACAAAGGCAAACATGTCACCTTATGCTGGAAGCACGGAAGCCACGTAACCACCATTTCGACCCAACAAATGGAGAAAGTTTTACACAAAGTACATGGTGGCTTTTTGATGTATCTCCAACAACAACCAAAGGAGAAGAGCATAAAAATTATAGATCAAAATCTCACCTAATTGCTTGTTGAATTCGTCGACGTTTTCACCAAACCGTGCGGTCTTCCTCCTCCCCGGCAACATAACCACAAGATTCCAATTCTCCAAAGGAAACCACCAGCAAACTCCTGACCATATCATGATCGTCACCTCCAGAAGGATGAGATTGAGAAAATTATAAAAGAGATGCTAGAAACAGGGGTGATTCGACCAACCTGCAGCCCTTATTCCTCACCGGTGCTACTTGTACGCAAGAAGGACATAACTTGGCGGATGTGCATCAACTACTGAGCCTTAAATGCCATCATCGTCATGGACAAGTACTCAACACCAGTGATGGATGAACTTTTAGATGAATTAAAAGGAGCTCAAGTCTTCACGAAATTGGACCTACGATTTGGGTATCACCAAATTTGAGTATGTGAAGAAGATATATAAAAAACTGCTTTCTGAATGCACAACGGACATTATGAATTTTTGGTATTACCTTTTTAAGTCACTAATGCTCCTTCCACCTTCCAAAGCCTAATGAACGATAGTTTTCGGAGCTTTCTTCATAAATTTGTGTTGGTATTTTTCGATGAGATTCTCATTTACAGCCCTTCTCTTGAGACTCATTTCAGCAACTATCCATCAACACACAATCCTCCATGAAGCTATCCCCTCACTTTTATGGGCCTTATCAAATCACGGAGCGTATTGGAGCTTTGGCGTATAGACTTAAATTGCCTGAGGATGCCAAAATTTACCCTGTCTTCTATATGTCTTTCTTGAAGCCCAAGTTGGGAGAACACGAGTCAGCCCAGACTCAACTATCGAACACCATCGATTATGGAGATATTCAAGCCCAACCACAAGCCATCTTTGACCAAAGAATTATAATGTCACCGACGTCCCTCTAAAAAAGTACTAGTGCATTGGAATAATTTACCATCTAAAGATGCCACATGAGAATCATATGAGGAGCTGAAGACCCGATTCTTTGAGTTCATGGAACCCTAACCTTGAGGACAAGATTGATTTGAAGAGGATGGGCTTGATAGGACCCCAGCAGAGTTAGTCCTACTCAACTAAGTAGCAACTAATAAAAACTCTATGAGATTGTAATCAACCCCACCTAACCGCCTCTATCCTAGAAAGAAGAGTGGCTAGGGTTTATGTTTGGGGTCTTAAGGCTTCTTAGCCGTTGCCCCCTTTATTGGGTTGGTCGGCTAGGGTTTCTAGCAGGGGCGCATGGCTTGTGCAACCCCTTAGGCCGCCGCCCCCCTTAATAGGCAAGTCGACTATATGAAGGGTAAAAGGGAGAATTCACTTAGGAAGCAGCCCTCTAGGGCTAGGGTTTGGAGCCCTATAGAAGCTTGTAGCCTCCATCTCTTTTGAATAAGCAAAGATCAATCTTCAATTCAGCCTCGTGGCTGACTACCTAAGAGGGAGGAACCCCCATAGCATTCAAGAGATGATCTCCGTCAAAGATTAATCTACATAGAATTCCTCTAGAGTTCTATCATTCTTCTTGAAGATCCACTTGTAGTCGATGGGTATGATACTCTTATTAGAGTACATGGAATCCATCTCAGAAATTCATATTTTCTTGACACTTCCTAAAGTTTATACTCATAATAGCCTCCTCGTAGGTCTAAGGATCAACATCCTGAGTGTCATCTCCACTGATATGTCTCACAAATCTTTCAGGAGGATGAGATACTTTGCTAGACCTGCACAATGTTGGAACTTGTGTGCTATGTACCTAAATAGACTTGGCCTCTAGAATGGTGCTTAAACCACGTTCTCTAACCTCCCTCAACTCTATCACACTCCCACTATTTTCACCAAGAATGTGTTCCTTCTCAAGGAATATAGCCCTCTTGGCAACAAAGATCTTTTGCTCCTTGGGGTATCCCATGAACTTGTATCGTTTCATCCTTGATTTCAACTTGTCGGGGTTGTGTCTTCTAACGTGGGTAGAGCAGCCCTAAATCATAACAACCTTAAGATCAGGCTTCTTCCCTCTCAGTATCTCATATGGTGTAGACATTACTGACCTATATGGAACTCTATTTAGAATGTAAGTTGTGATCTCTATGGCATATCCTCAAAATGAGACGGGTAGGTCGGCAAAATTTATCATGGATTGCATCATGTATAATAGCCTATGATTCCTCCTTTCTAATACACCATTTACCTAAGGTGTATAAGGAGGTGGCCATTGGGATAGAATTTTATAGTCTCTGAGGAAATGGGTGAAATCTGTACTCAAGTACTCTTCTTGTTCACCTCATCTCATTTTCTCTTGGATGCACATTCATTCATGATTTGTGGAGTTATATCTAGCACAAATATACCATTATACAATATTCCTCTTGTGATGATCTTATCATCCAATATCAATGAACAATTATTATTCTTAAAGACTAATTTATATCCTATACCTGTCAAACATGAAATAAAAATAATATTTTTGATGACAGAAGGAACCAAATAACATACATCTAAAGTAATGGTAGTTCTACCAACCAGATGTAGGGTGACCTCACCAATAGCAAATGACTCAACTCTTGTTTCATTACCCATTTTGAGGTCCATCTTGCCTCTTGCTAGTCTTCTAGGCCTTGCTAGAACCTGTAGAGAATTACAGATATGATAAGCACTCCCGGTATCCAATATATATGTGTTATTAAAAAATTCTAACAAATGGAGACTGATCATGAATATACCTGAAGCTTCTCCAAGCTTCTATTCACCTTCACTACAAGGTACTCTTTGCAGTTCCTCTTTCAGTGCCCATCTTTGCCATAGTGGAAGCATGGTCGGGTCTTTCTTGGCAACCTTTGCCTTACTCGGTTTGCCCTTGCCCTTCATAAAGGACTTATCAGCTTTTCTTTTCATCTTGGTCTGACAGGAATACTGAGGGTTCTATCATAGAAGAGAGAGAAAAGGGATAAAGATCGCTTCGACCTCCTATGGTTTGCCAAATGGCTAAGATAATATTTCATTGATTAATGAAAAAGAAGTAGTTACACCCATATTTATAGAGTTCTACCAAGAGTCCTCTGGACTTGGACTCTTCCACCTAGAGTCCCTTAGGACTTGGACTCCTAATTAAATAATAAAATTTAAATAAACTCCTATTGATTCTAATTGGACTAATGAACTCACAAAAAACATGACTTAATAATTTATAATTTTAATGGCATCCTAACAATTCCTCCCTTCTTCAAATCAACCTTGTCCTCAAGGCTGAGCAGAGTTAAACCCTGGGAGTACTTCAGTCACAAGATATCTACAGTGCATCATAACCCGTTAATCAAATAAGTAGGGTCTCCACTTCATAATAGTGTCAGCAATGGGTCAGCCTTCCGGTGTAGTAGTCATCACGATCTTCAAAATAACCCTCTTCATCTGATGGCTAGTGGCAATTGTGACCTTGCTTCCATGACTTCCCTTGAGGATCACTTGCTTTCCATTGACAAAAAACTTCATAATCAGTTTAGAAAAATTCCATTAGACATCACCCAGGATTGATAGCCATTCAATTCCAAGCACCACTTGAAAGTCTTCTAAGGGTATAAAAAGAAATCTACAAGTCGTTCTTCACCCTGTATAATCAGTTTTATCTTTGAACACTTGTTATAACAAGTTAGAATTCATCCATCGTCAACCTTTACTTCGAATTTGTTACAGCCTTCAATGTGATAGGGCAATCGATTAGCAACCTTACTATCCATAAAATTATTAGTGCTACCAATATCAATTAAATTAGTAATAGATTGATGTTTCAAAATTTCTTTAATTTTCATGGTTTGCGGGTTAGAGTAGTTAGCTAATGCATGCACGGTCCAATATCTTCATTAGAATCTATACCTTCATAATCAGACTCCATATTGTTAGTTTACGTTCCTCCTTAATTGGTTCAATCATTAAAAGCTACCCTTGTTTGCATCAGTGCTTCTTACTCCACTTTTACTCATAATACTAACACAATCCTTTGTTGATCTTTCATTGATTTTCTTCTCGGGTTAGTCTTCGGGTGTTAGGGTTTCTGTTGGGAATAGATGGGGCGGGTGGCTTGCTAATCATCTATTTGTTATCATTTCTATTTGAGCAATACTCCATACTGATTTTTTCCTTATACAAACATGCAAATGAGATCACAGGTATCATAGCGCGGGGTTGGCGAGCCTTAACTTCACACCGGATATCTGGATTAAATCCTTCAATAAATATACCCACCAATTACCATTCGGACCAACCTCTAGCTTGATTTGATAGTCGCTCAAATCTTCTATAATATTCCTACACTGTGGAAGTCTAACGAATTTTGACAAGCTGCCCATCAACATTCTCATACTTAGATGGTCCAAAGTGAAAAAGAAGTCCTTTCTTGAATTTCTCCCACGAATGAACCCCATGATGGGTTTCGTACTAATCATACCACTGGATCACATCACCATCAAGTTGAATTGAAGCTATTTCCACCTTGGATTCTTCTAGATTCCTATGGAAGTGAAATAATTTTTTAGCCCTAAAGATCCAATTGGTTGGATCCCCGTCTTCCCATCTTGGAAATTTCACCTTCATGCATGGCTAATTAGTGCCCTGTTCTTAGTGCCCTTTTCTTGTGTCTCCAGATTTGTTCAACGTATGATTTGAACTTTCCTCTTGCTGAAATTTGTTGATGCTCTCCAATATGCTCCTTTTGAACTCATTAAGGGTTTCTTGTAGTCAGTTCTCACTTATGGTTTCTAAAGTTTCTAATTGGGCTTTTAATGAGTTGTCGGTAGCCAATTCATAGGGCTGTAGATCTGTAATACCTAATTCTTATTTTTGGTGTTGGGTTAAGGGCATCAGCACTGTCCTACTCAGTGTTGCAGCTGTGGTGCCGGTTAGTGGTGGCTCTATAGATGTGAAGAGTCGCTACGTGGATGCTGACGAGATGGAAGATGACATCGTCAAGGGCTGCAGTCACTGGGTGGAGGATGGCTATTGAGATGGGATCTATTGGTTACTAATCTCGGCTAGGATCGACTACTACTTTGTTGGTGGCCAGAAAGGGTGGTGGTGTGATGATGTTGTAGGGATGAGATCGCCAACGTTGCGGTGGCTGTTGCCGAGGTTGAAGGGCAGTGATGGTCGTTGTTGCATTGGAAAAAGTCACGCGGTGGTGCTACTATGAGGCAGGAAGAAGAAAATGCCAAGGGCTGGGGCTGCTATAGAGGAGGGTTATGCACTGCAGTGGGAGAGAGGAAGGCGCAACTATAGTGGGAGGCAACAACGGGTATGAAACATAAAGGTAGCGGCGATGATGGTGGCTGGGTTGCAGCGATGTGAAACAGGAAGGCAATGATCATGATGGTGGTTGGGCTATCCTTATGGTTGGGGAAGAGGGTGGAAGTGGTAGGGGAAGAGCAGCACTGGAATAGAGATGGAAGTGATAAGGCATGGATGGGGCTGACGGAGGGCAAGTAGATATGGGAGATGGCAGGGGATGATGGTGATGGTAGAGGAAGGTGGTCGCTGATAGAACCCTGGAAGAAGCTCTATATATTTTGATCCTTGAGGGGGATCAACCCTTGGAACGCTATAGGGGTTCCTCCCTCCCAGACTCGGCACAAGGCTGAATTAAAATTGTAGATTGCTTGATTCAAGAGAGGGGGCGGCTACATCATTATATAGGGATCAAAACCCTAGCCTAAGGGGGTGCTTGCCTAAGTAAAATTATCCTTTTGTCCCTCTTATAGCCAACCTGCCTTAATAGGAACAGGGGGCAGCTAGGTTGGCTCTATAGCTGACCTAAGTAAGGGAAACCCTAGCCAACCAACCTAGTAAGGGGGGCGATGGCCACTAAGCCCTAAGGGCTAATCTAAACCCTAGTCATACTCATTTATAGGATATGAATGACTTTATTACAATCTATAAGGGTTTTATTGACTACTTCTAGGGAGATTAGGACTCAACCCTGCTGGAGTCCTATCAAACCTGTCCTCTTAAAATCAGCCTTGTCCTCAAGGCTGAAGTTCTATGAACTCAGGGAACTGGGTCTTCAGCTCCTCATCAGCTTGGGTGTCAGTTAGAAGAATTTGAGTTGAGCCGTCGTCTTTAAATTTCCATTTGAGGTGGGATACCCGGCGGATCAACTATAATCTTGATCTGGTACGCGGATCTGCTCTCTAGGTTTGGACCCTAATATGGTCCCCAATTTTGTAAGGCCCAAAGAAATAGGGAGACTACTTCCTTAAGGCTCGAGTTTCCTGCTGATCGGGCTGGAGGTATAAGAAAACTCAATCTTTAATTTTTCATCCATTTTGAAGTTTTTCGAGAGGCCATTTCTTCTTTGCATGTGCTAGCGTGAGCATATAAAAATTCTTTTGGGCTTACTCCTCTTTCGTGCCATGGACCATCTTGCATAAGGGTGACGCTGATCCCAACTCTGGATGCGTCTGCTCCAAGTACGAACACATTGCCACGTTTAGGTAATGCTAGCATCGATATAGATGGCATCATGGCTGTGGGGGTCACGTGGATGTCTTTCTCCTATTCCTTCTTGCGATCGTGGGTCGTGGATCCGAGGTCATCATTCGGGAACACTTTTAGCATCATGGTCCGCTCCTCATTGAAGTTGTTGAAGTAGCCCAAGATGAGGGAGCACTGCATCAGAAACCATAGTTGGTTCAGCTGAATATGGCACTTTAGGAAGAGCTTAGCAGATAAAGAGGCAAAGTTTTTGGAGATAAAATGTTATTGCAAGGGAAGGTTGTGGTCGAATGATCCGTATCTCCTGCATCTCCTGGACGATCTTTTTAGCTTTGGTCCTTTAAAAATATGGATAGCAATATGGTCGAATACGTGCTGGTGGTTCCCCTTGTAAGACCAACATACAAGGGTCGTGCAATCTAGTAGGAAGGAGTCAGCTCGGTTCAGCGGACGTGCTTGAGATTTCAGCGAGCTTCTCCAAGCACTATGTCGAGATCATCTTTTCTTTGTTCTCTCCTTTCCCACATAAGGTCACATGTTTTCTTTTGTCATTCATAAGGTCGTTGGAGCTCCTGGTGTCAGCGAGGATGGTGATAAGTTGATGCTTCATGAAGCCATCAATGTCCAATATCTGTGGTGGAGCATGAAAGGTGCAGGCAGCCGAATGTGGTTTTTCCTTCATATCCTTCTACTCGGACTCGAGAACCGTATCTTTGAGTTTGGGTTCTTTAGTGGGCTCAATCAATAGAGGTCTCTCTTTTTTACAACGGTGGTCTCGGCTCTACAGTTTATTACAATGCCAACATAGGCCCTTTGTCGATCTGTCACGAAGCCCTTCTCTTATTAACTTTTTCAGCTGAGGTGATCGATTGGTGGTAGATGGGGTCGAGAGTCTCTGTGCTACTGGTCGTGCGATGGCTTTGGTCCTCTAAGCATCTTGGTTTAGCCTGTCTTTGCGTAGTCGTACGAAGGAGATGGTTGCCTTAAGTGTGTACGGTTGTTGCACTTTAACTTCTTCTTGAATCTCCAACTTCAAGCCCTCAATGAAAGTCCTCAATATATATTTTTCAGACCAATCACGAGTTTGATTAGTTAACCTTTCAAACCTGATATGGTACTCTTGGATGGTAGAGATTTGATGGATCTTCGTTAGTTCTTCGTCAAGGTTCTTATAATTGATTGATGCCGAAGGTTTATATGCTTTTGGTTGGGATGTGGCTCTCATGCTCTGAGCATCTTAATTGAGGTGCCCTTCTTGAAGTTGTACAAAGGAGATCGACATCGTCGAGGTGTAGGGCTGCTATGTCTTATCCTCGCTTCTTATCTCTGATGGGTTCTTTTTGCAATCAGAATTTGCTCCATTTTGTGATCTTCTTGGGCTTGGTGATTGGCCCAATCTAAACTCCTTGAAGAGAGCACGTAATTTAGCATCCATACGCGTCTCGAAAGCCTCCAATTTAGCTTCGAATAAGCCCAACGATATTATGATGTAAGGATCTCCAACCTATCAAACAAACCGACTGAAAAGCATGGTTGTAATTTTTAGGTTGAAGGCAGTGAATGGCAGTAATGTCGGGACTGCGGGGATGAAGTCTCCAAGAGCCAAGGGTAGCAACGACAGTGGTGGAAGAAGAGGGCAGCAGCAATGTCGGTTGCGACTGCATTATAATTTTGTGGCTGCAAGTGGCGTCAGTTGCAACAAGGGTGCGACTGCAATAGGAGGAAGACATGGCAGTGATATACACGGCTATTACGGAGGAGGCAGTATCAATTGCTGGCTGCGATCAAGATAGTTGGCAGCGAACGATTGTTGCGGGCTGCGATGTAAACAAATTACAGCGAAAGATTGCTGCTGGTAGCTTTTTGCCACAAGAATCATTGCTGGCTGTGATCAAGGAGGATGGCAGCAAGAGGTCACTGTTGGCAGTGTTGGGCAGTGAATGATGTGTGCTGCGGCTGATGGGATAAAGGAGATTGGGCGGCTGAAAGATTGGTGAACCGAAAGCTTCAGTTTTTGGGTGCGGTTTGTGGCTGTTTTGGGTGCGATTTGGGGTTGTGGTTTTGTAGAGTTTAGGCTATGAATTGGTATTGTTTTAGGGTTGTGATAGCAGTAGATGAAGGTTAGGGAAATAGATTTTAGATCTGGGATAGATGGCAGCAAAGGTAGGTGTATCGGTAAGGAAAGTTGGCTGAAAAGGTAAGTGGATCGATAAGGAAGTAGGCTATGGTTAGGACTGATTTGGGTGGCTGTTTGGTTTCGATTTAGGGTAGGGTTTTGAAGGATTTTTGGTAAGGATGATAGGGTTTGGTAACGAGGAAAAGAGAGTCTGAAATCCCTCACTCAAATCTGATAGAATTCGATGAAAAAAAGTATGGCAATGTGCAGTTCTGTCGAACAGATTTTACGTCGGAGAGACGATGACTTTTCGACATAATTTCTAGAGGAAAGTTCAAGGAAATTATGCAAAAACCCTTGGTTTAGATGTTGGGAATACCAGTAAAAAGTTTGGCAAAATTTTGGCAGCATAACAGTAGGGAAATAAGGCAAAGGACGAAAGGTAGATCCTTCATCGTAAAAATTCCACAATTGCGTGATGGTGAAAGATTACACAAGAAAACCAGTTCTAGAAGGAATTTTTTTCACAAAATTAGTCCCAGACGAAAGCCAAGTTGATCTTTGGAATTGTATAAAAATTTCAGCCAAAAAGGATGAACAAAAGTTTGGTTTCAGGAGGCCAATAGACGGATGGCAGATTCTGCATTGTAAAATTTCAATACTATGCAATGAAGAATCACAGTGCCATAAGTCCAGATCCAAAAGGAGTTTTTTTACGAGATCAGTCTTACATGAAAGCTAAGATGATCTACGATATTATATAAAAGTTTCAACCAAAAAGGATGATTAAAAGTTTAGTTTCAAGAGCAACAATTGGCTAAAAAAATTTGTAGTATTTCACCTATGCAACGGTGATAACGTTTGCGATGAGCAAAATTTACAACGGATAAAATTTGAGAAAAATCTTCAACATGTAAAGTAAGAAATCTTGTAGTATTGAAGAGGCGTGGATGATAAAAATATACTAGATTTTCAAATCAAATGCATGGGGCAGCGGCAGATTGATTTGATCTACGGCTAGGGTGGAATGTGGAGGCACGTGTCGCAGCAATTGTGGGAATTGCTTGGCAAGGTGGAGGCGTGGATGATGGCTACAGGGGTAGCAAGATCGCTACTCTGATACCAGATGATAGAACCCCAGAAGGAGCTCTATAGATTTTGATCCTTGAGGGGGATCAACCCTTGTAACGCTACAGGGGTTCCTCCCTCCTAGACTCGACACAAGGCTGAATTAAAATTATAGATTGCTTCATTCAAGAGAGGGGACGACTACATCATTATATAGGGATCAAAACCCTAGCCTAAGGGGGTGCTTGCCTAAGTCAAATTACCCCTTTGCCCCTCTTATAGCCAACCTGCCTTAATAGGAACAGGGGGCGGCTAGGTTGGCTCTATAGTTGACCTAAGCAAGGGAAACCCTAGCCAACCAACCCAGTAAGGGGGGCGGCGACCAGTAAGCCCTAAGGGCTAATCTAAACCCTAGCCATACTCCTTTATAAGATAGGAATGACTTTATTACAATCTAGCAAGGTTTTATTGACTACTTCTAGGGAGATTAGGACTCAACCCTGTTGGAGTCATATTAGTCACACTGGGGCAAAGGGGGAAGATAACAACACAGGAGGAAGCAGGGAGTGGTTAGAGCGAGAGGCAATAGCGGTGATGCTACTATCCACGACGGAGGGCTGGGGCTGTGGTAGAGGAGGGCTATGCACTATAGTGGGAGGGAGGACCGCACGTTGTAGTGGGAGACAATAGCAGCAATGGTGGTTGGGCTGCAACCTTCTCCGTAGGCAGGGGAGGAGCAGATGGCAGCGTTGGCAATGTAACGAGCGAGCCTGTGCACGATTAAGGGTTGGGCTTCGATGGTTGTGAAACAGGAGAGTAGTGGCGGCGATGGTGGTTGGCCAACATTGAAAGGGAGATGGTAGCGATGACGGTTGTGGAATCGTAATGGAAAATGATAGGAACCCCTAGGGTTTTATCATAGAAGAGAGTTAGAAGGGATAAAGATCGCTTCGAGGGAATTGGCCTCCTTGATCACTTAAAGGGGATCAACCTCCTGGGGTTTGGCAAATGGCTGAGATAATATTTCATTTATTGATGAAAAAGTAGTTACACCTATATTTATAGAGTTCTACTTAGAGTCCCTAAGGACTTGGACTCCTAATTAAATAATAAATTTTAAATAAACTCCTAACTAACTCTAATTAGACTAACCAACTCACAGAAAACATGACTCAATAATTAAAAAACTTAATAGGATCCTAACATGGTCTTACCAATGTAGAGAATTGGCTTCTCTTTCTTGATAGTGCACTCAGCTTCCCTCAACATATTGAGGAGTTCAGGAAGAGTCACCTCAAATATGTTCATATTAAAATTCATTATGAACTTAGAAAAAGAATTTAGTAGGGATTAAAGCATAAGATCAAGACATAGGTTATCATCTATGATCATTCCTTAACCTGTGAATTTCTCATGCCACTCTATTATCCTTAGGACATGTTTCTAAACTGATATCCCTTCTGTCATCTTGGCTCGGAAGAAACTCTTGGATATCTTATATCTTTGAGTTCTTCCCTGTTCCTCAAACAACTAGCGAAGATGATGAATGATGAAATTGGCATCCATGCTCTCATGTTGTCTCTATAGCTTAGGAGTCATAGAGGCCAACATATAGCACTTAGCCAAATTGAAATTGTCTATATACTTCATATAGCAAGCGATCTCAACCTTGTTTGCCCCTTTTTCTGGCATGGGCAGAATCGTGTCAAGGACATATGCGATTTATCTAATCCTTAGACTTTAGATGCTAAGGATGTCTTATTTCCTAATTCCTCTTCTCTTGAGGCCACCGGCTTTAGTTATTGATCTTTTTTCCAACGTGCGAAGATCAACTATCCTTGTTATAACTCTTCTCCTTTTACCATGCTCAGGAGAGAACCTTTACACAAACTCTTTCACACAAGACCTCACAACTCTCCACTGGTTTTTTTAGAAAAACCGCTAAACTCAAGGAGGAAGAGACTTAAATACTTTCAAGAGTTAACAACAATTTTAACCTTAAAGATTCTGGCTTCTTTACCCTTTTTTCATACTTATTCATGCTGGTTACAGGTGTCCTACAAGCCAATCACATGAGTGATGGCATGTGTGACGTGCTGCATAGTCTTTTTATATTTTATTATTGATATATTCTCACATTATATAATTTATTATATATATATTATGATGTCCTTGGTTATGTGTAATAGGAATCAGATTGTGATGAGATCAATTCACCTTTAAACACAGACCCTAAATAATCTTAGTCATGGGTTACTCGAGAGGGACATCAAAATAACTGGACAGATCAGTATACTATATACCTATCTATATGTGGAGGCAGCTGGTCACATTGCCATTTGTGTAGGGATACTAAGGGTATAATATAAGTCTCATTAGAGAATGAGTTCAGTGATTGATCCGCTTATAGAATGTTAGATGGTAAATGATACATAACATCAAGTAACGATTCCGTAGTCCCAGTTGTGTATCTAGTCCTTAAACTTTAGACACTAAGGATGCCTTATTTGAGTACACCTTTCTTTGACATTGGACTTGTAGGTTTGGAAAGTCCTAGATTTAGAACAACCGATTATCGGGATTGATAGACAAAAACTTATGAATGTAATTGAGTGTCAATAGAATTCACTCTTAGTATTTCGAGAACATTATCCCGTGTGTTATCGCTCGGACAAATTCTCGACCAAGGTCGTTCGGATTGAGAGCAAGACTCAGACGAATTCCATATGAGGCTTGAAAGTACAATGCCAAATATACAGTCTTTGGATATTATATAGATAAGGGACTATAGATATATAGTAACTGATGATAGACAGGTCCAATGGATTAGATCCCCTATATTGTTTGGGGACTATGACATAGTGGTTTAGTACGTCCATAGTCGATGAGTCAAGTGAATTATTATGAGATAATAATTCACTAAGTCAGAAGGACATGTAGGACTCATGGCCAGCTCGATATTGGGCCTAAAGGGTTATACACATATAGTCTATATTTCAGCGAGTATAGGATTGGATATAAGTTATCCAATTAACCCATGTTCTCATTAGATGAGACACAACACTGATGGATCCCTTGTTTGAGGCCCAGTTAGAGGCTAATTAAGATTATTAGATAGAGATCCATTAATCTTAGGAGTGAGAGTAATTGGATGGAGATTCAAGATTCAATACCTACTAAGGCAAGATCCACTATGGTTTTTGGTGACTCTTTATAAAAATGAGGCACAGGCAGCATAATAGTGAAAAGCTATAACTTTAGCTACCCCCTCCTATTCTCCTCCATTCTTCATCTTCTCAGCCGACCAACCCTTCCCTACTGCGAGAGGACAGCAAAGAAGATAGATGATCTTCTTCAATGAGTGTTGTAATAAGGTGCATAAAAGTTACGAGTTTTGGTCTGCGATTGGAGGAGCATCAGTACAATGATCCATTGTGTGGATACTGCTAGAAGGGAGGACATTTGACCTTCTTCATCCTCTCTATCTTGACCTGGAATTTCAGGAAAATATGATCTCCCTAGGTAATCAATATCTCATGTATCAATCTTAGCACAACAATTTGATATACGTGGAAAACCTATTTTATTTTCTTTCTTCCGCTGTGCGTGTGATGCGTTCACTAGGTTTCCCAATAGTGATATCAAAGCCAGGGTTTCCGCTGGGTTTCCCAATGTGATTTTACAGGTATTTCATGCACCAATATTTGTATGGTGACTTGATATACATGGAAAACATATTTTGTTTTCTTTTTTCTGCTATGCTGTGATGCTTCCGCTGGGTTTTCCAATATTGATATTAAAGCCAGGTTGTTCATACAAAAGTTTAACTTTTGAACTACTCGTGATGAGATTGAATCGTATAGAACTGTTCTACCTATTTTTGTAGTAATTGGTTGCAAAGGTGACTTTTGTAAGCAAGCTGCCTACGCACGAGGGGTGGCCAACTACGGGCTATCTACCTCTTGGGGTGGCCGCTCATGGCAAGGCCCCCTATAGGGGTGGTAGCTTGTGGCTAGACCACCTATAGGGGCAGTTGCCCACAGCGAGGCCCCATGCTACAAAAGGTCGCCTATGGGCATGGTCCCATGGGTAGACCCCTTCAAGGGCAGCGCCCACCCGCCCGCCCGTTGGGAAAACGATGTCCAACAGTGAGTCTGATTTGATGATATGCCCTTGACTGACTCGACCAAACATACCATGTTCTCAGGTCACCAGTGACATCTTTATGTCGCAGGCAAGATCTCGAACCCAGTAGATAGGTGAGCCTCGAGGGACTCGACCAACTCAACCTATATTGTAATTCAATTTCTTCCTATAATGCTGAAAGGCCACTGGTCAATCTTATTGTCTGACGCTCACCGACTATATATATATATATATATATATATATATATATATAGTAGGTGCATAATCACATATCATATATGGCACATAGGATGAACATGAACTGTCACCTAATATGATTAGGCTCGAGCTAGTGAGCATAATCATTCACAATAGGATCTATGTGTATATCGACGTATCTCCATGCTTGGTGATCGTCCTTCTCATCATCATCGGTTTTGTCAGATACTCGGTGCATCACCATACATCGCAATCGCCCACCACGACATCGTGGGTCTCGCTGATACCTTCACGCTCCCGTTGCGCCTCCTCGTGTATTTACAACATAATCACAAGCATTCAAGCCCAACAATAAACAAGAAAAATGAAGGCTCGTAAGCTTCAATAATAACAATAATCACATATACACACATTCCAATGACATGGTCCACGCTCATCCATCCACATCATACATTACATATGCACACATCATCATATAAGACTACTAAATAAATAATAATTAATTAAATTATTTAATTATTTATTTTTTTAGAATTTGGGAATTGTTGGGAATTTTTAGAATTATTAAAGGTAATTTTAAAATTGTGGACATATGGATAAATCATGGAATTTCTTAAATTTTGAGGGGGTAGAATCATCCTTTTACCATAGAAATAACCCTAACCCTTTGCCCCTTCCAGCACCCGTTATCATCGCCCTTTGCGACGAACGTTGCATAGGCGCTGCCTTCTCACCGACGGCCATCGTCGCAAGTGACCGCTGCAAGGGCCCTTGTCGCGGGCGGTCACCGCTACAAGCATCCTGACGCTGCGTTCGTTGCAAGAATGCATAGAATAATTCTATTTGATTTAATCTTATCACAGGTAGTTTAAAAAACTAATCTTTTGTATGAGCAACCTAGCTCTGATACTAGAAACCCAACGAGAGCATCATATGCGAAGCGGAAGAAAGAAAACAAAATAAGTTTTCCACATATATCAAATCATCGTGCAAAGATTGATGCATGGGAAACCCATAAAAAATGAAAACTATGATACGTGAGAGATTGATTACCTATGAAGATCATATATTCCTAAAATTTCATATCCAAATAGAGAAGATAAAGAAGATCAAATATCCTCGTCTCCAGTAGTATCACACGATGAATCTTTGCAGTGATGCTCTTCTAATCATAGCATAAAAGCTCACAACTCTTGTTCAGAGGAAGAGAGGAGAATATGAGGAGGTGACTAAAGGTATAGCCTATCACAAATGTACCGCCCTTGCCTCCTATTTATAGAGAGCGACCTAAAAATCCTAATGGATTCTGTCTTAGTGCGTATTGGATCTTCATCTAATTAATCACTAATCATGGATTATTAGATCTATATCCAATAATCTCAATTGGCCTCTAACTGGGTCTTATGCAAGAAGCCATCAATGTTAAGTCTCATTTAATGAGAACATGGTCTAATTGGATAACTAATATCTAATCCTCTACGCGCTAAAACATCCACCACATGTGGATGACCCTCTAGGCCCAATACCGAGTTAGCCATGAGTCCTACCTATGAAAACGCCTTCTGACTCAGTGAATTATTATCCCAAAACAATTCACTTGATTCATCGACTATAGACATACTAGGCTACTATACCATAGTCCCTATATGGTACATGTGATCTTATCCATTGGATTCGTTTGTCCTCGGTTACTATGTGTCTATAGTCCCTCATCCATCTAATATCCCAAAAAAATCATATATTGGGTAAGGTACTATCAGGCCACATACGAAATCCTTTTGAGTCCCACTCTAATTGGATTCTCCCAGAGAACTTCTTCTCTCTCAATTTGAACGACTCCAAGCGAGGATTTGTCTAAGCGATAATACACGAGATATTCCTCTTATGATATCGAGAGTGGATGATCCTCTACTAACACTCAATTGCCTTTGTAAGGTTGGCTACCAATCTGGATAACCGATTGTACTAGATCTAAAACTTTGTAAACCTGTAAATCCAATATAAAAGAAAGGAGTACTCAAATAAGGCATCATTAGAGTCTCAAGTCTAAGGATTAGACACAACTAGGACTATGTAATCATTGTCTAACGATATGTATCACTAATCATCTAGCATTTTGTAAGTGGATCAATTAGTGAACTTATTCTCCAATGAACATCTCTATTGTACCCTTAGTGTCCTTGCACATGTGACTATGAGACCTACCACCTCCATCATATGGATAGGTATATAGTACATCAATTTGTTCGGTTATCTCGATGTCCCTCTCGAGTAACCTTTGATTAGGAATATTTAGGATCTGTGTTAAAAGTGAATCAGTCTCATTATCGTGATCTCATCATAATTTGATTTTTATTGCATAAAACTAAGGACATCATCATATATATATATAACATATAATATAATATAAAAATATGCTAATAATAATCATAAGCGAAAAGATCATGCAACATGTCACACGTGCTATCACCTATATAATTATGAGATCTTATAGTTTTTGTGTGCTGCTAGATCACGTGAATGATGGCACATGTGACACGTTACATGATCTTTTTGCTTATGATTATTATTGAAATATTCTCATATTATATATATACATATATATATATATATATGTATATATACATATATATATATATGTAATGTATATGTATATATATGTATATGTATATATATATATACATACATACATATATTGTGATGTCCTTAGTTTTGTGTAATGGGAATCAAATCGTGATGAGATAATGATAATGAGACTGATTCGCTTTTAAACACAAATCCTAAACAATCCTGGTTTTAGGTTACTCGAGAGAGACATCGAGATAACTGGATAAACCGGTATACGATATACCATCCATATAATATAGGTGAGTAGTCTCAGAGCCACTTGTGTGGGGACACTACGGAAACAGTACAAGTGCTCATTGGAGAATAAGTTCACTGATTAATCTACTTACGGATGCTGTATAGTTAATGATAACCTAATATCATATAGTGATTCTATAGTCCCAATTGTGTGTTTGGTCCTTAGACTTTAGACACCAATGATGTCTTATTTAAGTATTCATTTCTTTGACGTCAGACTTACAGGTTTCGATAGTTTCATATCTAGTGCAATTAGTTATCGGGATTTGTAGCCAACCTTATGAAGGCAATTGAGTGTGAATAGAAGATCATCTATATTGAATCTCAGATTTTGATTATGAAATCAATTGATTAGTGTTTAATCTAATTTGTGTGTTAGAAGAAGTAATGCAGATCTAACTATAATGGAGGAATTGAGTTACAACCAGATGATAGGCCAGGATCAAGTTTGGGCATCGGGCCAAGGTTCAGACGATGTAGTGAGAGCTCGTTGAGAGTTCGCTAGGAGTTTGTCAAAGGAATTGGGAAGCTTGTTGGGAACACATCGGGAGATTGCTAGAGGAAGACCGTAAGACTCACCGCAAGAATGTCGGAGGTTGTCGGATTGACGGGGGTTAGGTTGTTTATTAAGCTTGATAGTCCTGTATGATTGTAATCAATGAGTCATAGTTAGATTCGATTCTTAATTGAGTTTGATTTGGAAGGAATTCAAATCAACTTAATGAGAGGTAAACGGGTCCACTAAGGGGATGGATTGAGCTCAATTGGTGGATATGAAAATTGGTCAACATGAGGTACAAGTCGTGATTAGAAAAGTGAAAGGAATAACTTTTTTGGAAATTCTGGCGGTTGTACCATCGATGAGTGGCGACCGTTCCACCCAGGATTTCGGGTAACTTTTAGCGGCTATATCGTCGGTGCTGATGGTTGTACCGCCTGTACCTGGTTTTTTTGGGTGCATTTAAATTTGGCTCCCTTTTTCTAAAGCCAATTGGGGCTTATAACTACCCCAAGTTTTATTGCGTTTAGTACAAGTATTCACATAAATCATTGGGAAAAAAATATGTGAAAGAAGTGTGTGCTAAAAGGGTGTAAGAAAAAGAAAAAGGGGAAGGGAGTGAGCTAAGTGTAGTCATTCTTGTAAAAGGGTCTCTCTTGTAAGATTGAAAGGCTGTAAGGGTTTGGTGTTCACCCAAAGAAGATCGATAGTGGACACTGGTGGGCCTCGATGAAGAGGACTCAAAAGTGGACGTAGGCTTAGATTGGGGCTGAACCACTATAAAATTGTGAGTGCTCTTTACTTGTTTTATTTACTACTTTCAATTGTTCTTAATTAGTAAGGCAAGAGCATCATCTTTTGATTGTATTTTAAATCGTTTACTTGTTTGCCTTCAAAGTCCAAGAAATGCTTCTGATTTTGGTTTTACTTAAACAAAAAGTTTTTTTTTAAAATGTGATTTTACACTTGCACTAATTCACCCCCCTCACCACACCCGCCACATCCCCACCCCACCCGCCCCCTGCCCCGGTCCCTCCCTCTTAGTGTCATTTGATCCTAACAATTGGTATCAAAGTAAGGTTATTACTCATTGGACTAACACCCACTTGAGTAAATGACTTTATTTGACATGAATGAGGGACATTCCATTTCACATCCTCCCATGTTCAATGGGACAGATTACATATATTGAAAAACAAGTATGCATATTTTTCTCATTTCCATGGATTTTGATTTATGGGCACATTTAGAGAATGGTTTTGAGAAATCTTCCAAACCAATGAACGAATAAAATGATTTAGAAAGGAATATTTTTTCTTTAAATATAAAAGCTATGAATGCCTTATTTTGTGCTCTCGATAAAAATAAATTTAATCAAGTTTTTGTTTGTGAAACTGCTTATAACATTTGGCATATACTAGAAATCACACACTAAGGCACTAGTAGAGTTAAAGAATCTAAGATTAACATTTTAGTTCATAGTTATAAATTATTTAAAATGAAACCAAGTGAGTCCATTAGAGACATGTACACCCATTTCATTGATGTAGTCAATGGTCTTAAAGCACTTAGAAAATATTTTTTGAATTTTGAACTTGTGAGTAAAATTTTAAGATTTTTTCTAAAAGTTGGGATCCCAAAGTAATTGCTATACAAGAGGCCAAAGATCTTAATAACTTACCTTTTGAAGAACTTATTAGATCTTTTATGACATATGAACAGAATTATAAAGCTCATAATGAGCTTGATGAACTTCTTCCAAAGAACAAGAAGGATATACCACTAAGAACTGCAAATGACTCCTCGAGTGAAACCTCGAGTGGTGTGGACCATGACATTGCACTATTATCTAAAAAAATTAAAAAATTCATGAAAAAGAATAAAAATCATAAAAACAAAAATGAACCGAAGAAGAACAACATCATATGCTGTAAATACAAAAAATCGGGACATTTCAAAAGTGAATGTCCTCAATTGAAGAAGAAGGCTCTTTTGGCAACTTGGGATGACTCAAACTCATCAGATAAAGAAGACCACTCCAAGAAATAAGTAGCCAACTATGCTCTAATGGCCATCCAAGATGAGGTAGTGAATGTTCAAGTATTACTTTTTCTGAATTATTAAATATGTTTCATGAGTTGTTTGATGAATTTTAAAAAAATTAGTAAATCTTACAAGTCACTTAAAAAGGAACATGATTCTTTAATTAGTAGATTTGATCAAATGCATGATACATTATCATCACATAATCTTTGCTCTAAATATGAAATGCTAGATGATGTTAAAGAGGAAAATTTCATACTTAAACAAACATTAAACAAAATTTAAAATAGGGAATAAATTCTTTAATATAATCCTTGCTAATAAGGGTTATGCTAATAGAAGAAAGGGTATAGGTTTGCCAGTAACATTCAATAAAAGTCAACCATTTTTGTTAAAGGACCTACCTGAAATTTACCATCAAAAGTTAATATAATTTTTATGGAAAATTAGGACTTAAAGCCAACATATGTTTATTTAGAAATGATAGTCCTCACAAATTAGTTTGGGTTCCCAAAGGAACTACAAACAACAAAAAACCATTAGAAAAGAAAGATAAAGTTCTTCATGAAGGACCCAATATAAAATGGGTACCTAAATCTAGACCCCCCCATACTATAAATTTATCTCCTAACAAGGTTAGGAGCATAAAATAATATTTTAATGGTAGATGCTCAAGATATATAACTTGAGATCTAACAAATTTTCAAGCTCACTAGACTAAATAATAACAAGAAAATTTATTGAAAATAAAATTATTAGTAATGAATCGTCGGTTGATTAATTAATCTTGATTGCTTTCAATGATGCATGACTTTTGTGTAGCTAGAGCATACTTTAGACTAAAGAAAGTTTAGTTTTTTTCAATGTAAAATTATTTACATGAAAGAGAGATTTTGATGATGATTATGTTTCTATGCTTGTATTGACTTGTTTAGATTAAATGAGTGTACATTGTCTTGAGATAAACTTAAATGAAAAGGAAAATTTGTTGGTAACATATATGACTTATTCAATAAAGAAAAATCTTTTGATTGAAAGTAAACAAAAAGATTATGTTTGAAAAAAATCCTGTCGTGATAATCATAATAAATTCATTTAAAAATGTGTACTCATTTGGATATATCATATTACAATAACCTTGATTGATGATGCATCGTTCCTAATGAAAGATCATTGAAATTTACAAAGGAACTTTGATGATCAAGATTAAGTTGAATGCAGTGATTGATTTAGGCTATTTATTGCACATATACACCATTTTAGTTAAATAAAAAAGGGGAAGGAAAGACATGTACCAACAGTGGCACCACTGGTTTAGCGATTGAACCGCCCAAATTCATCTGGTTGAACCGCTTAGTAAGCGGTTCCACCAACCGAAACCATACTTATAAAAGCCCTACTTAGGGCCGACAGTGAAATCGATCCTAAGCGCCTCCACTCCTCTCTAAAACACTTTCCACTCTTCCTCTCCTTTGCTTCTTCTCTAAAAACACCAAAGAAGGCTCTCTACTCATCAAAATTAAGGATCTTTGCCCATTTCTAACGGATCAAACTAAAGGTAACTCTCCAAAAACTTCTCTCTCAATCTATTTGTTGTTCTTACCCTTTTTCTTGCAATTTATGTAGTTCAAAATGACCCCTAGAAGATCCTCAAGGGAGAAAGGGAAGAGGAGATTAGAGGAAACCTATGATACTACACTTTTTTATTCCTATCAGCATGTCTTGAAATTTTCAATCCTTAAGTTTAGGAGTGTCCATAAGGGAAAATATGTTGATTTAGAAGATTTAAGAAACTTCGAACCCACTTAATGGTTTGCAAACCTAGATGCTCTACAAATTCTTCAAGTAACCCTAGACTTGTTATACTATTTTACAATATCATGCATATAGATGACAAAGATAAAGTTTCTACGTACCTCTTGGGGAATCATATAGATATTACAGATGATCTAATTTACAATCTCAGAGTTATCCCTGAAAAAAAAAGTTGTTGCTATTTTAGGGGAAAATGGGACATGGATTCTATAGGAGTAACCTACTCTGAAGCTCTAGGAACTGTTTTTGGTAATCCAAATCGAGCTATTGTACCTAAAAGTTGCGAACATATGCTTCCCTTCAATACAAAGGTACTTCATCACATAATAATTAGTATTTTACTTCCAAAACAGTTTCACCATGATGAACTTAATCAAATGGAACTATGCATCATGTATTGGATAATGAAAGAACATGATAATTATTTTGGATATCTCATAAGGCAAAACATGATTGATCTTTCTACTAAAAATATGATGATTCCATATGAAGGATTAATAACTAGACTTATTCATGCATATGACATACCAATTCCACCAAATAAAGAAATTATAAAGTTAGATAGATAAAATATAATTGATAGAAACCTTTTAATAAGACTAAGGTGCATTGAAAGAAATGGAATTTGGACTAGACTACCCAGGAGAACTGATCCTCCCTCACTTGAGTTAGAACCTCAAACACTTATCCTTAGGGGAAGTCTATCTCCTCCTACTAGTCCCTTGAGGTAGCACCTGCGACGCAGCTAGCACCGTCATTCTCTATTGACTCCATATTGACACGACTAGATCAAATGGAACTACATCAAGATCAATTAGTAATCAACATGCAGTAAATTCGTCAAATGCTTAGTGCTTTATCTAGACACTTTGAATTACCACCACTTGAATAATTGTTTTTAGAACTAAGGAAAAGAAGTTGGTGGAACTTGACATGTTGTACACATTGCACTATTATGATATATTCTCTTATGATATAACTTTTAATACTTAGAAGTACATTTTAATATTTTTGTGATGAATGCAACACTTTATAATCATATTGACATCACTTTATTAGGGATCATATAAACAATCAACACATTTCTATGGAATTTATTAACGTTAAGCATCAATTAATGAATATTTTTATAAAAACATTAAATGAAGAGCAATTTGATTTTATTAGAAAAGAGCTAGGAATGCTAAATCATGATAATACATTATTTGTTTGATTTACTATTTTAAATCAAATTGCATGAATGGTTGATTTATACATTTGTTTGAAATATATAAAATTGCATGAATAATTCCTAACTTTGGATTTCAAAATTTATTTTTGTGATGATGTTTTTAAAATCCCCTTCCTGTTGAATCTCGGATTTTGATAATGAAATCAATTGATAGGTTATTGACATAACAGGATTGTTAGAATTGAATGATGTATGATTAATTACAACAGAATGATTATTACAATTAGGATTGACCAAGGTTAAGTCCATTCATCGGGTCGATGCGATTGGGAACTTGCCAGGAGCGCGTCAGGAGCTCAACGAGGGTATCGGGAGTTTGCTAGGATGGCGCAAGGGAGTTCACTAGAAGAAGACCGAGACTCACCCGAAGATTATCAAGGGTAGCCGAAAAGCTTTCGGGAGTTACGATGGTCTTGTAATGGATGTTTGGCAATTATGATTATATTTAATTAAGTCATAATTAGCATCATGCAGGACTAACTATGACAGGAGCAATGGACTTACAACCAGATGATGGGCCAAGATCAAGCTTAAGCATCGGGCCGGGGTTCGGACAATGTTGTGGGATCTCACCGAAGTTCGCTAGGAGATTCCCCGAAGGGATCGGGAAGCTCGCTGGGAACACGGCGAGAGATCGCCGAAAGAAGACCGGAAGACTCACCACAAGAATGTCGGAGGCTACCGAATTGGCGGGAGTTAAATTTTGGTTTAGCTTGTTGGTCATTAAGTGTTATAATCATTTAGTCATAGTTAGGAATTGAGTCCAAATTGAGTTGGATTTGGATGAAATTCAAATCAACTCAATAAGGCAACCGGGTCCATTATAGGGTTTGGTTGAGCTCAATTAGTTGACCAAGGGAATGGTCAACTGATGGTTCAAGCCAGAATTCGAAAAGTGGAGGGAACCACTTTTACAAAAAATTTGGCGGGTAAACTGCCAGTGAACGACGAGTGTACTATCGCCGCCCAGGCTATCGGGCGGTTGACGGCGGCTGACCCGCTCAGACTGGGTTGTTGAACCGCCCATACCTAGGAATCTAGGTACTTTCGGCGGTTAACCCGTCTAGGACCGGTAAGTAAACCACCCGTACCCTAGTGTTTGGGTGGCTGAGTCACCTAGGTCGGCGGGTAAACTGCTCGTACCTGATTTTTCCGAGTATGTTTGATATTTGGCTCCAAAAATCTAAAGCCACTTGGGGCCTATAAATACCCCAAGTTTTTTTGCATTCTAGACAATAATTTTTGGGGATTATATTCTGAGAAAATATTATGTGAGAATTGAAAAAAAAAAGAAAAGGGGTAAGGGAGTGATCAAAGAGTGTAATCTTGTCTCCCTTGTAAGCAAAGTGTAAGGGTTTGGCCTTCACCCAAAGAAGATCGGTAGTAGACGTCGGTGTGTCTCAAGAAGAAGGACTCGGGAGTGGACGTAGGTCGTTGGTGCCGAACCACTATAAAAATTGTGAGTTCATCTTTTGCTTTGCTTATTAACACTTCCATTCTTGTTAACTCTTTGAAAGCAAATATTTCACTTAATGATATTGATGTATAAGTATTTTGTTGTATCCTTGAAATATTAATTGCTTGACAAATCATGATAACTTGAATTCAAGAGTATTCGATTCTTTTGAATTTAAGTTTTCCTTATTATGGCATGGATTGAGGGGGAGTAAGGTTTAACTCCCGTCATTAATTGCTGGTCATCATCAAAAGCGGGGAGATTGTTGAATCTCATATTTTGATGATGAAATCAATTGATGAGTATTTAATCTAACTTGTGATGTAGGTCTAACTACAACTGAGGAATTGAGTTACAACTCGATGATGGGCCATGATCAAGTTTGGGCATCGGGCCAAGGTTCGGACGATGTAGTAGGAGCTCATCAAGAATTCGCTAGGAGTTCGCTAAAAGAATCGGGAAGCTCATTGGGAACATACTAGGAGATCGCCGGAGAAAGACCGTAAGACTCATCGCAAGAATGTCAGAGGTTGTCGGATTGATAGGGGTTAGGTCGTTTATTAAGCTTGATGGTCCTGTATGGTTATAATCAGTGAGTCATAGTTATGTTCGAGTCCTAATTGAGTTTCATTGGAAGAAATCTAAATCAACTCAATAAGAGGCAACTAGGTCCACTAAGGGGATGGATTGTGCTCAGGTTGAGCTTAATTGGTTGACCTAATAATTGATCAATACGAGGTACAAGTCGGGATTGAAAAAGTGAAGGGAATCAGTTTTTCAAAAATTTTGACGATTATACCGCTGGTGAGCGACGGCTGTACCGCCTAGGCTGGCGATTGTACCACCGCCACCCAGGATTCCAGGCAGTTTTCGATGGCTATACCGTCAGCGCTGACACTTGTACCACCCGTACTTGATTTTTCCAGGTGTATTTGAATTTTGGCTCCATTCTTTTGAAGCCGATTGAGGTCTATAAATACCCCAGGTTTTATTGCATTTAGTACAGGTATTCACACAAGTCATTGGGCAAAAAATCTGTAAAAAAGTGTATGCTAAACGAGTGTAAGAAAAAGAAAAAGGGGAAGGAGTGAGCCAAGTGTTATAATTCTTGTAAAAGGTCTCCCTTCTAAGATTGAAAGGTTATAAGGGTTTGGTTTTCACCCAAAGAAGATCGGTAGTGGGCACCGGTGGGCCTCGACGAAGAGGACTCAAAAATGGATATAGGCCTAAATTGGGGTCGAACCACTATAAAATTGTGAGTGCTCTTTACTTATCTTATTTACTACTTTCAATTGTTCTTAATTAGTAAGGCAAGAGCAACATCTTTCGATTGTATTTTAAATCGTTTACTTATTCGCCTTCAAGTCCAAGAAATGCTTCTAATTCTGGTTTTACTTAAACGAAAAGCTTTTCTTTAAAATATGATTTTACACTTGCACTAATTCAAATCCCCCCCCCCCCCCCTCTTAGTGATAATTGATCCTAACAATCTACTCTTAGTATCGCGAGAGGAATATCTCGTGTGTTCATGCTTAGACAAATCTCTGGCCAGGGTCGTTCGGATTGAGAGAAGAGTCCTCCGGGAGAATCCGAATAGAGTAAAACTTGGATGGATTTCATATGTGACCTGGTAGTACCATGCTTAATATATGATCTCTGGGATATTAGATGGATGAGGGACTTTAGATACACGGTAACTGAGGATAGACAAGTTTAATGGATTTAATCTCCTGTACCATCTAGGGACTATGGTGAGTGGCCTAGTACGTCCATAGTCGAATAATTGAGTGAATTGTTATGAGATAATAATTCACTGAGTCAGAAAAAGTTTTGATATTAGGAACTCACGACCAGCTCAACATTGAGCCTAGAGGGTCACACACAAATTATGGATGATTATAGTGAGAAGAGGATTAGATATGAGTTATCCAATTAGCCCTTAATCTCAGTAGATGTGACTCAACATTAATGGATCCCTTGCATGAGACCCAGTTAGAGGCCAATTGAGATTCTTGGATAGCGATCTAATAATTCAAGAGGAGTGAGTAATTGGATGGAGTTCCAATACCCACTAAGGTAGGATCCATTATGGTTTTTAGTGGCTCTCTATAAATAGGAGGCAGAGGCGGCTCAATATTGATAGGTTGTACCTTTGGCCGCCCCCTCCTATTCTCCTTCCTCCCTCAACTGCTCAGTCGACCAGCCTTTCACTGTTGAGAGAGGGCAAAGAAGACGATATCATATCTTCTTCCATAAGTGCTGCGAGAAGGTGCACAAGAGTTGTAGGTTTTTGGGCTACGATTGGAGGAGCATCACTGTAGTGATCTATCGTGTGGATACCATTAGAGAGGAGGACATTTGACCTCCTTCATCCTCTTCATCTGGATTTGAAATTTTAGGGATATACGGTCACCCTAAGTAATCAATCTCTCACGCATCATTTTTTTGATTTTGTAGTTTTTTTGTGCACCAATCTTTGCACGACAACTTGATACATGTGGGAAACCAATTTTGTTTTATTCTTCCACAATGCATGTGATGCTCTTTCGTGATTTCCTAACAGTGGTAACAGAGCTAGGTTGCTCATGTAAAAAATTGGTTCTTAAACTACATGAGATGAAATTGAATTGCGTAGAACTATTCTCCACATTCTTATAGTGATTGGCCATGAAGGCAGTTCCTCAGGCAAGCTACCTACAGGCAAGGGAGGCCACCTACGGGCTGGCTGCCGATAGGGGTGGCCTCTCATGGCCAGGCACCTTGCTAGGTCTGTCGTCCGCGGCCAAGCACCCTATAGGGTTGGTCGCCCGCATGAGGGAAGTTGGGTTGTCACCTGTGGTAGGCCGCTTGCGCGCTAGGTGGCCACATGCAAATGCGATGACGCCTGCCCACATAGGTGGTGGCCTGAGGGTAGTGACGGTCACCGACTGCGCGCAGCACTTCTGCTTGCACAAGGGCAGCAACGGTAGCCGACTAAAAAGGGGCAAAGAGAGTTAGGGCTCTTTTTTATAAAAGGACGTTTTGCCCTTCAGAATTTATGAAATTTCTATCCTTCTACCCTAGAATTCTGAAAATACTCTTAACAATTTTAAAAATTCTTAGCATGTCCCAAATTCAAAAAAATAATTAATTAAATAGTTTAATTAATTTTTAATTATCTAGTTGTCCTACATAATAATGTGTACATGTGATTTATGATATGGACGGATAATCATGAGTCATGTGTTTGATGTGTGTGTATGTGATTATTATTATTATTTGGGCCTTCGAGACTCTGTTTTTCTCATTTATTATATGGCCTACATGCCTGTGATTATGTTATAATTACACGATACCATGACAGATGATCGCAATAGATGATGATGTGCCAAGGATCCGACGGAATCAATGATGATGAGATGGATGATCATAGGGCATAAAGATGCTTCTATACACACATAGATCCTATTTTGAGTGATTAGGCCTATTGGCTTGGGCTTGATCTCATTAGGTGATGGTTCATGATCATCTAGTATGACATGCATATGTGATATGTGATATATACCTACTAGATATATATATTTTATATATTTGCATATGACGTAGATATATATTAAATATATATGTGTATGACATAACATATTAGGATACCATTACAAAACAAAAAAAACCTCTCCCATGATAATATTAAGTCGATGAGTGTGAGACAATAAGATTGACCCACTTAGCCTTCCATCATTATAGGAAGAAATAAATTATGATATATGTTGAGTTGGTCGAGTCCCTCGAGGCTCACCTTTCTACGGGGTTCGAGGTCTTGTCTATGATATAGAAATATCACTAGTGACCTGAGGATATGATATATTTGGTCAAGTCCCCCAAGGGCATATCACCAAATCATACTCATCTAGTAATGATGGTGATGACTTAACTGAACATCATGGTTAGTCGAGTCCCTTGAAACCATGATGGTTCGGAGGTCGAACAGGATGGGAATCACAAGGAGTTATGATTGGCAAGAGTTGCATACTTTTTTGGGCTTAGTGTAATTGGTCGAGTCTCTCGAGGTTACACTAAGATGCCAATTGGATCCTGATCCCCACTAGAAGTCTCCTTAAGACTTTCATTTCATGTGCTGAGGGTGTTGCATGATTCGCCAGAAAAATAGTGGGAGTATATTAATGCTAGTTACAACGCATGTGATGCACCAACTGAGGTTAGTCATATCTTAATTGTTAATTTTCTGTAAAATCTATATTTTATTCATTTATGCTACATCTTGTTTGTCAGAAATAAGTCGCTTGCAAACCCCCTACATGGCATACTTGAAGCCAACTGCCTCACTGGTCCAACTACACGGATTGACTCCATAATTTAGGAATTATTCTCATTATGAAAAAAAATTTGTATGTCCTTGACACGATTCTACCTAAGAAAGAGAAGTTAGTTCTCTATATTAGTGAGAACAAAAAGAAAAGAAAGGCTGATAAGTCCCTTGAGAAGGGCAAAGGCAAGGGCAAGGGTAAATTGGGCAAGACAAAGGTCGTCAAGAAAGACTTGGCCAAGGACAAAAGCTAGTGCTTCCACTATGACAAAGATGGGTACTGAAAAAGGAACTATAAGGATTACCTTGTAGAGAAGGCAAAACAAAAGCTTAGACAAGCTTTAGGAAAATTCATGATAAGTCTCTATTTGTTAGATTTTTATGATAACACATGGGTATTAGATACTGCGAGTGCTTAAAAAAATTCATTCAATAAAAATGATATTGAAAGTGTGCTTTGACTTGGAAAGAGTTAAAAGTCGTTAAATCATAAAGTAATAATAATGAAGAGCATAAAAGTAAATGCACATCGAGTTTAGAGTGATTTGATCGATGTGACTATGTCCACTTCTGATTGCTCCTCTATTGAGATCATTGGCTTCCACTATTAATCTTTTTTTCAATTGGTGAAGATCAACCACCCTCTTATAACTCTATTCTCCTTTCACTGGTCTAGGAGATGACCTTTACAAAAATTTTTCAGCCCTCCCTTAAATAGAAATCACACTTAGAAAATAGGAGGGGAACTCTTATGAATTATAATAAAGTTTTCACAAGTTTTTGTTCAAATTTCTTGCTCTTCCAAGCAAGAATACCTGGGGTATTTATAGACCCTAATTGGCTTAAAAAATTAGAGCTAAAAATTTAAACACCCCAAGATTTTGAGGTACGGGCAGTACCACCATTGACATTGATTGTACCACCGTCGAATAGAGCCCAAGATCCTAGGCTTTAACAGTACATCATCCAAGAAAGGTGGTACTACCACTGCCCAGATATCCCAAAAAAGTATTTATCGATACTTTTTATACCCTAAGCTGTACCATCTCTTGACCTGGCTGTGCCTCCTTCCAGATCAACGAAATGAGCCTCCTAATCAGTCTCAATTAAGGCCTAATGGGTCCTTAATTGAGTTAGTAGATTTTCTCCTAATACTAACTCAAATTAAAACCCTAATTATGATAATTAAGGCTAAAATAATTATAATGGAAGTAATCCCAATTGTTCGGCACGTCAATTGTTCATTCGAACTTTCGGTGAAATTCTAGTGAACTCCCGACAAACTTCTGGTAAACTCCCGGTGATCTTCTGGCAAACTCCCGATGAACTTCTGCTGCATTGTCTGAACCTTTGACGTATCTCCCGATTCTTCCGTCCTGATTCCCAATCTTTAATTCTGATCTAACATCCAATTCTTCTTTAATTATTTTTGCCTTTTCATGATCATAGTTAGTCTTGCATAACTTTTCTCAACACATGGATTAGATCATAAATTTATCACTTGATTTCATCATCAAGATTAGAGATTTAATAGTCTCTCCCTTTTTTATGATGATAACCAATTGATGACGACAACCAATTGATAACAGAGTTAACCTTAACTCCCCCTGTCTATGTGCTATATCGAGATAAGACAAACTTGAATTCAAAAGGAATAATAACCTTTGAATTCAAGTGATATGTCATATCAAAATTTCATATATTGTGCATCACCATAGTTTCGAATCATCAAAATATAACATGCACAATTTTAAAACATTACAACTCATCATACATGATACCAGAAACAAATCAACATCATTTTGGGTATAGCATACATGATACTAAAATGTTAAATTTTTTAACTATTCATCACTTCATGCATGATACCAAACATTCATCATTTCTCTCCCTTTGTCACCAATAAAAAGGAGAGACGTTCAACAAAAATCATATAAGCTAGTATTTTAGTAAGTTTTTACATCACTTTTAGAATATGTAGGCTTGCAAGTTTTAGAGATGTGAAGTTAATCAAAATTTTTGCATCTTGAAATGGGCAAACTAGCACTTCTCTTAGATGTTCAAGCACTTTTGGTTCTCTTGAGATGTGCAAGCTAGCATATTTGCTTTTTTTGAGATGCTAGCAAGTTTCTTTCTTCCATTTGAAAAAAAATAAGAAAAAGAAGAAGAAGAAAGGAGGAATTCATTCATCACATTAAGAAAAGAATCATGTCACAGGTACCGAAAGTCCATGAACCAAAGCTCTAATTTTGTAAATAGAAACAAGAAGGATTCATAGGAAATAATTATCATATAGAATATCAAGTATACTAAAAGTCCATGAATCAATTTTTTTCTTTTGTAAATTGTAAGGAGAAGGAATCATAGGAAATAATCATCACATAAAGATCAAGTATACCAAAAGTCCATGAATCAAATTTCTTCTTTTGCTAATTGCAAGGAGAAGAAATGATAGGAAACGATCTTGAAAGAAAACTCAATTTACAAAAATAAAAAAATCTGAAAAAAAAATGTATAAGAGGAACTTATGTATTTGAAAGATTTAACATGCCTAATGCTCTTCTGATAAAATCAAATTGGTCCTCATTCAATGGCTTTTTAAAAATATTAGCTAATTGATGTTTTATATCAATAAATTCTAAAGATATATTATGGTTATTCATGTTATCTCTAATAAAATGATACTTAATATCAATATATTTAATTCTAGAGTGTTTAATGAGATTTTTTGTTAAACATATTGCACCAGTATTATATTAGGACCCCAGTTGAGTTGTATCATAGTCAATTGAGTTGAGTCCTTATATTAGGCTTATTGGTTGGCCTAGACCTGATATTAGGTCAACTAGGAGGATATTTGAGTCTATTATAATAAATCAGCCCAAATCCTAGTAGGGTTAGGATTTGGCTAAACTGGAGTCTGATTAGGAGCAGGAGTTGGATTCAAGTCGGGTCAACCAAGTCAAGCTTGTAATAAACCCAATTGGCCACCCACCTTGATGACGGGAAGTCGGCTAGGGCTGAGAGGGATAGTTACATTTAGTTAGGAATCTCTCTAAATTTGATTAGGAGTTAGATTAGGAGTTGAAGTCTTGGTTTAGTTGAAGTAGGAGTCCTATTAGGATTAGGGTTTTGAGACCCTATATAAATACTTGTAGCCATAACTTCTTTTTCATGAATAGATTAATCTTTTTCAACTATTGTGGTCGACTACCAAGGAGGGAAGAACCCCAATAGAGTTTTCAGGAGGTCGATCCCCTATAGAGGTCAAACCAAGCTTAGAATCCTTTAGGGTTCTAACACTTGGTATCAGAACCGCGTTCTTGGCACCTCGCTACTCTTCCACCCTCGATGCTGCCATCCAGCCGCCCACCATCTTCTAAAGCAATTCCCACAATGCTGTGATAATTGTTGACTCCGTCGTCATCACCACTGTCATATTAACATCATCTGCAACCTCTACCAAAATTGCATCAGGTTCTGGTATCTACCTTACTACTATAATTTACTTATATCTACCATTGTTGCAATTCTTGCCTTCTATCTATCTTACTGAAAAAAATACTGGCAGAAAAAAAACTAATACAATGATCTTTCGACGTTGATGCAAAATTTTAGTCGAATACTATTTTCTTATCGATAGCTTGCTGTCGTATTCTTTTTCATATTTTACATCAGCTTAGCTTTCATCATTATCTATTCCTTGATGTTATACATTGCCTCTTCCTTATATTGCTGCAAAAAAATTGCTTGCTATAAAAATATTTCGTCATAAAGTTATCATCTTTATTATGAAAGTTGCATTATAAAATTTCAGCCATATAATTGTTATCAAATCTCTAATCTTTCTGCCAACAACTTGCTGCTATATTCATCTTCGTATTTTACATCAGCTTGGCTTTTCTTACCGATAGATTCTCTTCGAATTCTTCTTTTAATCTTTAACAAACTACTGAAAACTTTTCGTCAAACTGAAACTCTTTCAGCCCTATAACACCCTCAAACTATAGCACCAACATCAACCTAAACTACAAACTATCAATCCAAAACTGCAACCTTGATCCATCAGCCTTTCAGCCACCAATCTCCACTGAAACCATTATTGTCACCAATAGTCATCATAAGCCATCCCTCTAACTAACCCTTGGCCATCATACCCCAATACGACCCCTACGGTAGCTTCATACCCTAGCTCCAATAGCAACCAAAAAATATCAAACTATTAGCCCTTAACTGCAGTCATCTACCCTTAATTCACTATCTCTTTCGGCCACCAATCCACCCAACCAGTTCATGCCATTGATCTAATAGCAAGCGAAGGACCTTGACATTACAGATCTGGAGTCTTATGCCATGGCATTAGTAGATCTGATCGGTGCCAAGTTGGAGGCCTTCAAGATGCATATGGAGGATAAACTATGTGCTCTCTTCGTAGAGTTTATGTTGGGCCAATCACCAAGTCCAAGAAGATCATAGCATGGCGAGAGTTCCGATCACAAGGAGAACCTAGCAAAGAAAGAGGAACAAGCGATGGACTCATCATATCCGTGCATAAGGGTGGACTTCCCTTGATGGGAAGACGAAGACCCAATTGAGTGGATTTCATATATGGAGTGGTACTTTCACTATCAAATGACCCCGAAGGCTTTTAGGGTTGATATTGCTACCATCCATCTAGGAAGAGATGTTATTCAATAATATGATTAGTACAAGCACACCCACGAAGTCCCCATATGGAGGCAATTCAAGAATGGGCTGTTGATCCACTTTAGACTGACAAAGTACGAGAACACGAATGGCCAACTCGTGAAGATTCGTCAAACATTAACCGTGTAAGAATATTGATAGAACCCCAGATGGAGTTATATAGATTTTGATCTTTGAGGGGGATCAACTCTTGAAATGCTATAGGGGTTCCTCCCTCCTAATAGTCGCCCATATGGCTGAATTGTATATTGATCTTGCTTAATTAAAAGAGGTGAAAGCTACATGCTTATATAAGGCTCCAAACCCTAGCCCTAGGGGGTGCTTCTTAAGTGAAGCACCCCCTAGGGCTACATGCATAAATAAAGGGGGTGGCGGCCTAAGTGACTGCACAAGCCATGCCCCTCTGTTAGAAACCCTAGCCAACCAACCAGTGAAGGGGGCGATGGCCAGGAAGCCCTCAGACCCCAAAATAAACTATAGCCACACTTCTTTATATGATAGAAGTGACTATGTGGGGTTTTATTATAATTGCTGGTTACAGGTGCCCTGCAAGCCAATCACATGAGTGATGGCACGTGTGACATGTTGTGTGATCTTTTTGCTTATGATTAATATTGGCATATTCTCACATTATATTATTTGTTACATATATATTGTGATGTCCTTGGTTTTGTGCAATGGGAATCGAATCGTGATGAGATCATGATAATGAGATCGATTCACTTTTAAACACAGATCCTAAATAATCCCGGTCATAAGTTACTCAAGAGGGACATGAGATAACCAGATAGATCGGTGTACTATATACCCGTCCATATGATGGAGGTGACTGGTCTCATAGCCACTTGTGTGGAGACACTAAGGATACAGTAAAAGTGCTCGTTAGAGAATGAGTTCACTGATTGATCCGCTTATGAAATGTTGTATGGTTAATGATACCTAATGTCAGATAGCGATTCCATAGTCCCAATTGTGTATCTGGTCCTTAGACTTGAGACACCAAGGATGCCTTATATGAGTACTCCTTTCTTTGGCGCCAGACTTACAAGTTTGAAAAGTTTCAGATCTGGTACAGGTGGTTATCAAGATTGGTAGCCAACCTTACGAAGGCAATTGAGTGTCAATAGAGGATCATCTACTCTCGGTATCATAAGAGGAATATCCCATATGTGCTTGCTCAGACAAATCCCTAGCCAGGGTCATTCGGATCGAGACAGAAGGAGATCTCCGATAGAATTCGAAAAGAGCAAGACAAATTGATATCATATATGACCTGACAGTACCATGTCCAATATACGATCTCTGAAATATTATTTGGATGAGGGATTATAGATACATGGTAAGACAGATAGGTCCGATGGATTTGATCCCCCCTGTACTATCTTGGGACTATGGCGTAGTGGCCTAGTACGTCCATAGTCGATGAGTCGAGTGAATTATTATGGGAAAAATAATTCACTATATCAGAAGGAGTTCTGATGGGAGTGAATCATAGCCAGCTCAGTATAAGGCCTAGAGGGTCACACACATACGGTGGATGCTTCAACGAATAGAGGATTGGATGGAGATCCAATTAGCCCCTATTCTTATTAGATGAGACCCTATTTTGATGGGCTCCTTGATTAAGGCCCAATTATAGGCCTAAGGAGATTATTAGATAGAGATCCAATAATGCAAGATTAGTGGGTTATTGGATGGAGATCCAATATCCACTAAGGCAAGAGCCCTAAGGGTTTTGGTGGCTCTCTATAAATATGAGGGGGGACTCATGGTTGATAGGCTGCAGCTTTAGCCACCACCTCCTATTCTCCTCCCTCCCTCTGAGCAAGAGTTGCAAGATCAGATTGGAAGAGTTTCGCTGCTGAGATCCATCGTGTGGATACCGCTAGAGAGGTGGGTGCTTGACCTCCTTCATCTTCTCCATCCGAATCTGGAATACAGGGATATACGATCTCCCTAGGTAAAATCAATCTCTCTCACATCGTGATTTTTTTTCGTTTTTACGGTTTTTCTCATGACCCCAATCTTTTGCACGATGATTTGATCTACGTGGGAAACCAGTTTTTGTTTTGATTTTCGCTGCGCGTGTGATGCACCCGTTGTGGTTTCCCAATAGTGGTATTAGAGCTAAGGTTTTCGTATGAAAGATTGGTTTTAAATTGCGTGTGATGAGATTGTATCACATTAAATCGTTCTACGCATTCTTGCTGCATTTTTGCAATGAAGGCAGCGAGGAGAAGGGGTGGCCAGCCACGGCCAGCCCCCATGCAGGGCCGACCACCCACGGCCAGGCCTGCTGCAAGGGGCAACCGACCACGGCCAAAGCCCCTTGTAGGGGTAGTCGCCAGCATGCGCGGTCGCCCGCGGGCATGTCTGGTGCTTGCGGGTGTAGGCAACGCCCGCGGCCAGGCCGCAGGGGGCGGCTACCTGCTGCGAGGCCAGGGCTGTCGCCTGCAAGGCGGCACCATCCGAGGGCAGCAGCGCTTGCCATAGGGGTGGCTGCCCATGTTGACGACGTGCAGCGCCGCTGCTTGCGCAGGGCAACGACGATGGCGATGGCGCAGTGAGGGTAAGGGAAGAGGACTAGGGCATCCTTTTATGAAAAGGATGATCATACCCCTCTGAATTAGGAAAATTCTGATGATTATCTTCGTGTACAGAATTTTTAAAATACCCTCAATAATTCTATAAATTCCAATGACTGTTTGAGGTATAGAATTATAAAAATACCCTTGAGAATTCTGAAAATTTTAAGCATGTCCTGATTTCCAAAAAAATAATTAATTAAATAGTTTAATTAATTATTATATAGATCTAGTAATCCTACATATGATGTGATGTACATGTAATGTATGATGTGGATGGATGATCATGAGCCATGTGTTGTGATATGTGTAATTATGATTATCATTATTATTGGGGCTTGTGAGCCTGTATTTTTCTCGTTTATTGTTGGGCCTACATGCCTGTGATTATTTGTAATTACATGGAGAGGTGCAGCGGGAGTGTGGTGGTTACAGCGGGACCCACGATGCCGTGGCGGGTGATCACTACGCATGGTGATGCGATGATCCGACGGAATCGATGATAACGAGATCAACAATCACAGGGCATGGAGATACACCAATGCACACATAGATCCTATTGTGAGTGATTACGCCCATTGGGTCGGGCTTAATCATATTAGGTGACGGCTCATAATCATCTGGTGTGGATTGCAATGTGATGTGTTATACACCTACTAGATATATGTATATATATATTAGAATGTGATGTAGATATATATTAAATATATATGTGTGTGACACGACATATTAGGAGACTGATACAAAACAAAAATCCCTCCTTCAATAATATTAAGTCGGTAAGCGTGAGGCAACGTGGCCTTCCATTGTTATAGGAAGAAATTGAATCACAACATAGGTTGAGTTGGTTGAGTCCCTCGAGGCTCACCTATCTACGTGATCGAGATCTTGCCTACAACATAGAGATGTCACCGGTGACCTGAGGACATGGTATGCTTGGTCGAGTCCCTCGATGGCATATCATCAAATCAGACTCATCTTGTAATGATGGTGATGACTTAACTGAATATCATGGTTGGTCGAGTCCCTCGAGTCCATGATGATTCAGAGGCCAAATGTGACGGTAATCACAAGTTATGATTGGTAAGAATTGCCTACCTTTTGGGCTTAGTGTAATTGGTCGAGTCTCTCGAGGTTGCACTAAGATACCAATTGGATCCCGATCCCCACTAGGAGTCTGCCGGAGACTTACATCTCACGTGTCGAGGGTATTGCGTGATTCGCTAAGAAAATAGTGAGAGTACATTAAGATAGAAGTCCATATCTTAATTAGTATTTTCTGTAAAATCTACATGTTATTTATTTTTGCTATATCTTATTTTATCATAAACATGTCGCTCACAAACCCCCTATGTGGCATACTTGATGCTAACCGCCTTACTAGTCCAAACTATACAGATTGGCTTCGTAATTTGAGAATTATTCTCAGACGGAGAAAATCACATATGTCCTTGATACAATTCTACCCACGTCGGAAGAAGGGGCAAGCGAGGATGAGATCCCTCACTATGTGAAGTATATAGATGATTCCATATTGGCAAAATGTTACATGTTGGCATCCATGACTCCTGAGTTACAAGGGCAACATGAGAGCATGGATGCAGATTCTATCTTTCTTCATCTTCGCCAGCTATTTGAGAAACAGGAAAGAACTCAAAGATATGAGATATCTAAGAAACTCTTTTAAGCTAGGAGGACAGAAAGGACATCGGTTGAGAACCATGTCCTAAAGATGATAGAGTAGATCGAGAAACTCACAAGGCTAGGAATAGTCCTAGAGGAAAACCTGTGCATTGATCTTATACTTTAGTCCCTACCAGATTCCTTTTCTCACTTCATCATGAATTTTAACATGAGCAAGTTTGAGGTGACTCTCCCTGAGCTCCTCATTATGTTGAGGGAAGTTGAGAGTGCCATCAAGAAGGAGAAGCCAGTTGTCTATATTGGTGAGACCAAAAAGAAAAGGAAGGTCAGCAAGACCCTTGAGAAGGCAAGGGCAAAGAAAGACATGGTAAGACAAAGGTTGCCAAGAAATACCCGGGAAAGGACAAAGGACAATGCTTCTACTGTGGCCAAGACGGACATTGGAAGAGGAACTTCAATGACTACCTTGTAGAGAAGGCGAGACAGAAGCTTGGAGAAGCTTCAGGTATATTCATGATCAGTCTCCACTCGTTAGATTGTCATGATAACACATGGGTATTGGATACCGGGAGTGTTTATCAAATCTGTAATTCGTTGCAAGTTCTGACAAGACCTAGGAGATTGGCTAGAGGCGAGATGGACCTTAAGATGGGCAATGGAGCAAGAGTTCCTGCAGTTGCTATTAGAGAGGTCACCCTCCATCTGCTTGGTGGAGCTATTATTGCATTAGATGCATGCTATTTTGTTCCCTCTATTATCAAAAATATTATTTCTATCTCTTGTTTGACAATTAGTGGATATAAATTGGTTTTTGAGAATAATAGTTGTTCAATAATTATGGATGATGAGATCATCACTAGAGGGACCCTTATAAATGATTTATATATGTTAGACACTTCTCCACATATCATGAATAAAAATATGTCTAAGAGGAAAAGAGATGAGGTGAATAATACATACCTATGGCATTGTAGGCTAGGTCATATACATGAGGGACGGATTTAAAAGTTGCTGAAAGATGGATACTTAGATTCATTTGACTATGAGACATACGCAACTTATGAACCTTACATTCGTGGGAAGATGACCAACTCTCCTTTTAGTGAAACTGGAGAAAGAGCCACCGAGTTATTGGAACTCATACATACAGATGTTTGTGATCCCATGTCGACTCAGGCTATAGGTGGTTACTCATACTTCATTACATTCACTGATGATTTCTCTAGGTATAGACACGTGTACTTAATGAAGTACAAATTTGAGGCCTTCGAGAAATTCAGGGAATATAAGAATGAGGTAGAGAACCAAATTGGAAAGAGTCCTAAGACACTTTGATCAGATCGAGGAGGGGAGTACTTAAGTACGGAGTTCACCCATTTACTCAGGGACAATGGGAGTCTATCCCAGTGGACACCTCCTTATACACCTCAGCTCAATAGTGTATCAGAAAGGAGGAATCGCATGTTGTTAGACATGCTACGGTCCATGATGAGTTTCGCTGACCTACCTGTTTCATTCTGAGGGTACGCCCTATAGACTGTGGCTTATCTTCTGAACAAAGTTCTATCAAAGTCGGTAGTGTCTACACCATATGAGATATGGAAAGGAAAGAAGCCCGATCTAAAGATTGTTAAGATTTGGGGCTATCCTGCCCACGATAGAAGATACAACCCCGATAATTTGGAATCAAGGATAGAATGGTGAACATTCGTGGGATACCCAAAGGAAACTTGTGGGTATTATTTTTATCATCCCGAGGATCGAAATATCTTTGTTGCCAAGAGAGGTGTGTTCCTTGAGAAGGAACACATTCTTGGTGGAAACAGTGGGCGTAAGATAGAATTGAGCGAGATTATAGAGAACCTAGCTCAAGCACCATTCAAGAGCCCAAGTTTGTTCAGGTACCTAACACACAAGTTCCAACTTTATGTAGGTCTAATGGAATATCTCACCCTTCTGAAAGATATGTGGGACATATCAGTGGAGATGACTCTCAGGATAAAGATCCTCAAACCTACGAGGAGGCTATTATGAGTATAGACTCCGGGAAGTGGCGAGAAGCCATAAATTCTGCGATGGATTTCATGTACTCTAATAAGGTTTGGAACCTTGTGGATGCACCTGAGGGTATTGTACCCATCGGCTGTAAATAGATCTTTAAGAAGAAGATCGGAGTGGATGAAAAGGTAGAGACCTATAAAGCAAGGCTGGTAGCTAAAGGATATCATCAAAGACAAGGAGTTGACTATGACGAAATCTTTTCACCTGTAGCCATTCTATTAGAATTATTACAATACACTGACTATGAGATCTGGCAAATGGATGTCAAAATGGCAACATCGAGAAGAGGTGTATATGATACAAGCAGAGGGATTCGTATCCAAAGAGAGTCCAGATAAAGTGTGCAGGTTGCTTAGATCCATTTATGGATTGAAGCAAGCTTCCCGAAGTTGGAACATAAGATTTGATGAGGTGATTAGATCTTATGAATTCGTTAAGAACGAAGATGAGCCTTGTGTATATAGAAATGTAAGTGGAAGCGCTATCACCTTCTTAGTGCTATATGTGGATGACATCCTAATCATTAGGAATGATGTAGGAATGCTCTCCATAGCAAAGGATTGGCTATCCAGAAACTTCTCCATGAAAGACTTAGGGGAAGTATCATATATTTTGGGGATTCAGATCTATAGAGATGGATCCAAAAAGATGCTTGGCTTGTCCCAATCTAGGTACATAGACTCCATTGTCAAAAGGTTTGGCATGAAAAATTCCAAGAGAGGTTTTATACCGATGAGACATGGAATATCATTTTCTAGGAGTATGTCCCCAAAGACTCCTGAAGAAAGGGCATACATGAATAAGATATCTTATGCCTCAGTGATAGGGTCTATCATGTATGTGATGCTATGTACTAGGCCTGATATAGCACATGCTCTGAGTGTCACGAGCAAGTATCAGGCAGATCCAGGTTTAGAACACTAGAAGGCGGTAAAGTGTATCCTTAAGTACTTGAGAATTTCTAAGGATCTTTTACTGGTATATGGAGGAGGTAGCCTCCAGGTTGAGGGCTACATTGGCTCAAGTTTTCAGTCCAACATTGATGATAGCAAGTCAAATTCAGAGTATGTTTTCACCCTGAATGGAGGAGTAGTAAGCTGAAAGAGTTCCAAACAAGATACTACTGCTGACTCGACTACAGAGGTGGAATACATTATTGTAGTAGAAGCATCAAGACGAAGGGGTGTGGATGAAGAAGTTCATTAAGGATTTGGGAGTCATACCAAGCAGCATGAAGCTGACTCTCATATATTGTGACAGCGACAACGCGATAACTCTAACAAAGGAACTCAGGTCTCAACAGAATTATTCTGAGGAGGTTCCATCTGATTAGAGCGATCATGACTCAAAAAGATATAGCAATGGAAATAGTTTCATCCGAAGATAACATTGCAGATCCACTGACGAAGCCACTAGCTCAGATTATATTTGAGCGTCAGAAGGGTCTGATGGGGATCAGACACATAGATGATTGGCTTTTGGTCAAGTGGGAGATTGTTGGTTATAGGTGCCCTACAAGCCAAGCACGTGAGTGACGGCATGTGTGACACGCTGTGTGATCTTTTTGCTTATGATTAATATTGGCATATTCTCCCATTATATTATTTGTTACATATATATTGTGATGTCCTTGGTTCTGTGCAATGGGAATTGGATAGTGATGAGATCATGATAATGAGATCGATTCACCTTTAAACACAGATCCTAAATAATCCCAGTCATAGGTTACTCAAGAGGGACATGAGATAACCGGATACATCGATGTACTATATACCCGTCCATATGATGGAGGCGATTGGTCTCATAGCCACTTGTGTGGAGACACTAAGGATATAGTACAAGTGCTAATTAGAGAATGAGTTCACTGATTGATCTGCTTATGAAATATTGTATGGTTAATGATACCTAATGTCAGATAGTGATTCCATAGTCCCAGTTGTGTATCTAGTCCTTACACTTGAGACACCAAGGATGCCTTATATGAGTACTCCTTTCTTTGACGCCAGACTTATAGATTTGGAAAGTTTCAGATCTGGTACAGGTGATTATCAAGATTGGTAGCCAACCTTACGAAGGCAATTGAGTGTCAATAGAGGATCATCCACTCTCAGTATCATGAGAGGAATATCCCATATGTGCTTGCTCAAACAAATCCCTAGCCAGGGTCATTCGGATTGAGACAAAAGGAGATCTCTGATAGAATTCGAAAAGAGCAAGATAAACTGATATCGTATGTGACCTGACAGTACCATGTCCAATATACGATCTCTGAAATATTATTTGGATTAGGGATTATAGGTACATGGTAACTGTGGACAGATAGGTCCGATGGATTTGATCCCCCCTGTACCGTTTGGGGACTATGGCATTATGGCCTAGTACGTCCATAATCGATGAGTCGAGTGAATTATTATGGGGATAATAATTTACTATATAAGAAGGAGTTCTGATGGGAGTGACTCACGGCCAGCTCCGTATCGGGCCTAGTGGGTCACACACATATGGTGGATACTTCAGCGAATAGAGGATTGGATGAAGATCCAATTAGCCCCTATTCTCATTAGATGAGACCCTATGTTGATGGGCTCCTTGATTAAGGCCCAATTATAGGCCTAAGGAGATTATTGGATAGAGATCCAATAATGCAAGGTTAGTGGGTTATTGGATGGAGATCCAATACCCACTAAGGTAAGAGCCCTAGGGTTTTGGTGGCTCTCTATAAATAGGAGGGGAGACTCATGGTTGATAGGTTATAGCTTTAACCACCACCTCTTATTCTCCTCTCACCCTCTGAGCAATTTTTCAGATTGGAAGAGTTTCGCTGCAGAGAACCATCGTATATACACCGCTAGAGAGGAGGACACTTGACGTCCTTCATCTTCTCCATCCAGATCTTGAATACAAGGATATACGATCTCCCTTGGTAAAATCGATCTCTCACACATCGCGGTTTTTTTTTATTTTTGTGATTTTTCTCGCGACCCCACTCTTTTGCATGACGATTTGATCTGCGCGGAAAACTGATTTTTGTTTTGATTTTCGCTGCGTATGTGATGCACCCGCTGAGGTTTCCCAACAATAATCTCACAGGGTTCTTATTAATTACTTTTAGGGTGATTAGGACTCAACCCTACTAGAGTTCTATCAAACCCGCCCTCTTAAAATTAGTATTGTCCTCAAGGCTGAGGTTCCATAAACTTAGGTAACCGTGTCTTTGGCTCCTCATCAGCTCGGGTGTCAGTTGAAAGAATTTGGGCTGAGTCATCGTCTTTAAATTTTCATCTGAGGTGGGACACCTGGAGGATCAACTGTAATCTTGATCTAGTGTATGGATCTAATCTCTTTGTTAGGGCTCCAATGTGATCCCAAATTTTGCAAGGTCCAAAGAAATAGGGAGACCACTTTCTTGAGGCTTGAATTTTGTGTTGGTGGAGTTGGAGACGAAATGGGACTTGATCTTTCTCAGGAAACTTTCTTCTGCTTCGACGTTTATTAGGGGAAAGTTTCTTCCTTGCATGGGCTGCCACGTAGTTGCTCTATAATAGTAGTCGTGTCTTCTTTTGTAGTGAGAGTTTTCCTCTGATAAAATCTCTAATGGTGTGAGCCTGATCTGAGTTAGAGGTGGGTAGGAGTGGTGATTTTTCGAGACTCATTTTCACTTCTTCATGATATTGACTATCTTGCACGTGGATGGTGTTGAACCCCACTTTGGATGTGTTTGCTCCAATAATAAACATTTGGCCATGATTTGGTGTGGACGACATCATGGTCGTGAGGGCCATAGTTTCATTCGGCTAAGGTGGTGCATCTATCATTATAATAAGAGGGATGATGTTCATGTTTCATTGAGTACTACAAATGATCCTTCCCCTTTTCTGAATTTTCCATTGTAAGGGCTCAATTTTCTCGCGGTCATGGGCCGTAGATCGGAGGTCATTATCAAGGAAGTCTTTAAGCATCATGATTGGATCCTCAGGAAAGTTGTGGAAGTCACCTGAGATCTGGAAGTGCTACATCAGCAACCATGGTGAGTTCGACGGGATGTAACACTTTAGAAGTCGCTGATCTCTAGGGAAAAGGATATAGGGATATGTCATAGCACGAAATAAGTATGACTGAACAATCTGTGTCTCTATCATCTCTTGGACGACCCTTTTATCTTCGACCTTCCGAGGTTGTAGGAAGCAATCTGGTCGAGCAACAACTGATAGAATTTTTGGCTTGTTCAGCATAGGGCAGTCGGACAGCTTCAGAGGAGGTAATCGACTCGGTTTGATAGAGACGCCCAAAATTTCAACAAGCTCTGGGAGAGGGTTCTTATCTTTAATCTTATGAAACCCTTGAATTTGAAGTAGTAAACCATTGAAGTTTTCTTTTGGTACCCCCTCCAAGTGTTCCTCCCTCCTAGACTCGGCACAAAGCTGAATTAAAATTATAGATTACTTAATTCAAGAGAGGGGGTGGCTACATCATTATATAGGGATCAAAACCCTAGCCTAAGGGGGTGCTTGCCTAAGTAAAATTACTCATTTGCCCCTCTTATAGCCAACCTGCCTTAATAGGAATAGGGGGCGGCTAGGTTGGCTCTATAGCCGACCTAAGCAAGGGAAACCCTGGCCAACCAACCTAGTAAGGGAGGCGACGACCACTAAGCCCTAAGGGCTAATCTAGACCCTAGCCATACTCCTTTATAAGATAGGAATGATTTTATTACAATCTAACAGGGTTTTATTGACTACTTCTAGGGAGATTAGGACTCAACTCTGCTGGGGTCCTATCAAATTCGCCTCTTAAAATCAGTCTTGTCCTCAAGACTGAAGTTCCATGAACTTAGGGAACCAAATCTTCAGCTCCTCATCAGCTTGGGTGTCAGTTGGAAGAACTTGAGTTGAGTCGTCATCTTTAAATTTTCATTTGAGGTGGGATACTTGGAGGATCAACTGTAATTTTGATCTGGTGTACGAATCTAATATCCAGGTTAGGGCCCCAATGTGATCCCCAATTTTGCAAGGCCCAAAGAAATAGGGAGACCACTTTCTTGAGGCTTGAATTTCATACTGGTGGAGCTGGAGATGAAAGGGAACTTGATCTTTCTTAGGAAACTTTCTTCTACTCCGGCGTTTGTCAGGGGAAAGCTTCTTCCTTGTATGGGCTGCCACGTGGTTGCTCTGTAATAGTATTCGTGCCTTCTTTTAGAGTGAGAGCTATCCTATGATAAAATCTCTAGTGGTCTGAGCCCGATCTGAGTCTGAGGTGGGTAGGAGTGGTAAATTTTCGGGGCCCATTTTCACTTCTTTGTGTTGTTGACCATCTTACCTGAGGATGGTGCTGACCTCCACTTTGGATATGTCTGTTCCAATAATAAACTTCTGGTCATGATTTGGTGTGGATGACATCGTGGTCGTGAGGGCTATAGTTCCACTTAGCCAAGGTGGTGCATCTTTCTTTATAATGAGAGGGATGATGTTCATGCTTCGTTGAATAATCCTTCCCCTTTTTTGATTTCGCCACTAGAGGGGCTTAATTTTCTCACGGTCTTGGGCCATAGATCGTAGGTCATCATCAAGGAAGTCTTTAAGCATCATGGTCTGATCCTAGAGAAAGTTGTGGAAGTCACCTGAGATCTGGAAGTGTTGCATCAGCAACCATGATGAGTTCGATAAGATGTAACACTTTAGAAGTAGCTTATCTCTGGGGAAAAGGTTGTAGGGACATGTCATAGCAGGAAATAAGCATGGCCGAACAATCCATGTCTCTGTCATCTCTTGGACGACCCTTTTATCTTAGACCTTCTAAGGTTGTATGAAGTAATCTGGTCGAGCAACAATTGGTAGAAGTTTTGGCCTGTTCAGCATAGGGGGATCGGCCAGCTTTAGAGGAGGTAGTCGGCTCGGTTAGGTGGAGATGCCCAAAAATTTAGCAATATGCGGGAGGGGTTTTTTTATCTTCAATCTTATAAAACTCTTGAATTTGAATTGGGAAACTACTGGATTCTTCTTTTGGTACCCCCTCCAAGTGTGGTGTTGTGGTTATAGTCGTTGGGCTCCCTCGTAGAACCACTTGCTTTCCTTTTCTGAAAAATTTCATAGTTAGCTTCAAAAAATTTCAGAAAACATCTACAATCATGGACAACCAATCAATGCCAAGCACTATATCAAAACCATCAAGAGGGAGGAGGAAAAAATCAGTAACTATGTCTTGCTCCTGTAGACTCAGTTTTACCCACGGCCACTTCTAGTTGCACTTCAGAATTTGGTCGTTAGCTACCTTGACTTTGAACCCGTTGTAATCTTCTTTGTGGAGCATTAAGTGGGCAACAACCTTACTGCTCATGAAGTTGTGTATGCTCCCGGCGTCGATGAGGACGATGATGGACTATTGCTCGAGATACCCTTCGATCTTTAATTTTTGTAAGTTGGTGTAGTCGGCTAAGGTAGGGACTGTACAGGTGGCCGGTTGTGGTGTATCCTTCTCCTTGTGCTCGAGAATCGTATCTTCAAGTTGTGTTCCTTTGTCGATCCATCATGAAAGTCTTCTCTTATTAGTTAATTCGGCTGAGGAGATCGGTTGATAGTAGGGGGAGGTGAAAGCTTTGGTGCCGCTAGTTGGGGAGTGACCACCCTTATCCTCTGCGCTTCATAATTCAACCGCTCCTCTTGATGTTGTGCGAAGGTGATGGCTACCTTAAGTGTGTATGGTTGTCGCACTTTAACTTCTTCATGAATCTCTGGCTTTAAGCCCTCAATAAAAGTCCTCAATATCTGCTTTTCAAACCAATCATAAGTTTGATTAGATAACCTTTCAAACCTGATTTGGTACTCTTGGATGGTAGGGGTTTGATGGATCATCGTTAGTTCTTCATCATGGTTCTTGCAATCAATTGGTGCTGAAGGTTTATATGTTGTTGGTTGGGATATGGCTCTCATGCTCTGAGCATCTTAATTGAGGTGCCCTTGTTGAAGTTGTGCAAAGGAGGTTGATGTCATCGAGGTGTAGGGCTGCTGTGCCTTATCCTCGCTTCTTATCTCTGTTGGGTTCTTTTCGTAATCAGAATTTGCTCCATGTTGTGATCTTCTTGGGCTTGGTGATCGGTCCAATCTAAACTCCTCGAAGAGTGCACGTAATTTAGCATCCATACGCGTCTCGAAGGCCTCCAATTTGGTTTCGAATAAGCCCAGTGATGTCATGACGTAAGGATCTCCAACCTGTACGAACCGACTGAAGAGTGTAGCTGCAATTTTCAGGTTGAAGGTAGTGAATGACAGCAATGTCGGGACTGTGGGGGTGAAGTCTCCAAGTGGAGGATGGCAGCCAAGGGTAGCAGCGACGGTGGAGGAAGAAGATGGCAGCAATAATGTCAGTTGTGGTCCTTCAGTGATTCTGCAATGTTGATGTTATAATGTCATTGAGGCTACGATTTTTTAGGTGGTTGATATATGTTGGAAGATGGCATCCAAGAGATCTGAGTCGGAAGGCAACAGCGACGATGGAGGAAGAAGAGGGCAGCAGCAACGTCGGTTGCGGCTATAGCGCAACTTCGTGGCTGCAGGTGGCGTCGGTTGCAGCAAGGGTGCGGCTGCAATAGGAGGAAGACGGGGCAGCGATGTACACGGCTATTGCGGAGGAGGGCAGCAGTGGTATAGAGTGAGAGATGGCTGCTGTTGTGTTCAATTTGCTGGCGATCGCGATTAAGATAGTTGGCAGCGAACGATTGTTGCGGGCTGCGATGTAAACATATTACAACGAAAGATCGCTGCTAGTAGCTTTTTGCCACAAGGATCACTGCTGGCTATGATCAAGGAGAATGACAGCAAGAGGTCATTGTTGGTAGCGTTGGGCAGTGAAAGATGTGTGTTGCGGTTGAAGGGATAAGGGAGATTAGGCGACTGAAAAATTGGTAGACCGAAGGCTGCGGTTTTTGGGTGCGGTTTATGGTTGTTTTGGGTGCGATTTGGGGCTGCAGTTTTGTGGAGTTTAGGCTACGAATTGGTGTGATTTTAGGGCTGTAATAGCAATAGATGAAGGTTAGGAAAATAGATTTTTAGATCTGTGATAGAACCCGAGAAGGAGCTCTATAGATTTTGACCCTTGAGGGGGATCAACCCTTGGAATATTGTAAGGGTTCCTCCCTCCTAGATTTGGCACAAGGCTGAAATAAAATTAATAATTACTTGATTCAAGAGGGGTGGCGGCTACATCTTTAAATAGGATCAAAACCCTAGCCTAAGGGGGTGCTTGCCTAAGTAAAATTACCCATGTACCATTCCTATAGCCAACCTACCTTAATAGGAACACTAGATTGACTCTATAGCCGACCTAAGTAGGGGGAAACCCTGGCCAACCAACCCAGTAATGGGGCGACGGCCACTGAGCCCTAAGGGCTAATCTAAACCCAAGCCATACTCCTTTATAAGATAGGAGTGACTTTATTACAATCTAGCAGGGTTTTATTGACTACTAGGAGATTAGGACTCAACCCTGCTGGAGTCCTATCAAACCCGCCCTCTTAAAATCAGCCTTGTCTTCAAGGCTGAAGTTCCATGAACTCAGGGAACCGAGTCTTCAACTCCTCATCAGCTTGGGCATCAGTTGAAAGAACTTGAGCTGAGTCGTCATCTTTAAATTTTTATTTGAGGTGGGATATTTGGAGGATCCACTGTAATTTTGATCTGGTGCACGGATCTGATCTTTAGGTTAGGGCCCCAATATGATCCCCAATTTTGCAAGGCTCAAAGAAATAGGGAGACCACTTTCTTGAGGCTTGAATTTCATGCTGGTGGAGCTGGAGATGAAGGGGGACTTTATCTTTCTCATGAAACTTTCTTCTGCTCTGACGTTTGTCAGGGGGAAGTTTCTTTCTTGCATGGGCTACCACGTGGTTGCTCTATAATAGTAGTCGTGCCTTATTTTGGAGTGAGGGCTATCCTCTGATAAAATCTCTAGTGGTCTAAGCTCGATCTGAGTCTGAGGTAGGTAGGAGTTGTGATTTTTTGTGGCTCATTTTCACTTCTTTATGTTGTTGACCATCTTGCATAAGGATGGTGCTTACCCCCACTCTGGATGTGTCTACTCCAATAATAAACATCTGGCCACGATTTGGTATGGATGACATCATGGCCGTGAGGGCTATAGCTCCACTCGGCCAAGGTAGTGCATCTTTTTTTATAATGAGAGGGATGATATTCAAGCTTCGTTGAGTCCAACAAATGATCCTTCCCCTTTTTTTATTTCGCCACTAGAGGGGCTCAATTTTCTCACGATCTTGGGCCATAGATCAGATGTCATCATCAAGGAAGTCTTTAAGCATCATGGTCTGATCCTGGAGAAAGTCATGGAAGTCACCTGAGATCGAGAAGTGTTGCATCAGCAACCATGGTGAGTTCAACAGGATGTAACACTTTAGAAGTAGCTTATCTCTGGGGAAAAGGATATAGGGACGTGTCGTAGCGGGAAATAAGCATGGACGAACAATCCTTGTCTCTGTTATCTCTTGGATGACCCTTATATCTTCGACCATCTGAGGTTGTATGAATCAATCTGGTCGAGCAACAATCGGTAGAAGTTTCGACCTATTCAGCATAGGGGGGTTGGCCAGCTTTAGAGGAGGTCGTCGGCTTGGTTGGGTGGAGACGCCCAAAAATTCAGCAAGCTGTGGGAGGGGTTTTTTTATCTTCAATCTCATGAAACTCTTGAATTTGAATTGGGAAACCACAGGATTCTTCTTTTGGTACCCACTCCAAGTGTGGTGTTGTGGTTGTAGTCGCTGGGCTCCCTCGTAGAATCACTTGCTTTCCTTTTCTGAAAAATTTTATGGTTAGCTTCAAAAAATTTCAGAAAACATCTCCAATCGTGGACAACCAATCAATGCCAAGCACTATATCAAAACCATCAAGAGGGAGGAGGAAAAAAATCAGCAACTACATCTTGCTCATGTAGGATCAGTTTTACCCACGGGCACTTCTGGTTGCACTTCAGAATTTGGCCGTTAGCTACCTTGACTTCGAACCCATTGTAATCTTCCTTTTGGAGCATTAAGTTGGTAACAACATTATTGCTCATGAAGTTGTGTGTGCTCCCGACGTCGATGAGGATGATGATGGACTGCTGCTCGAGAAATCCTTCGATCTTCAATGTTTGCAGGTTGGTGTAGCCAGCTAAGGTAGGGACCATGTGGGTGGCTAGTTGTGGTTTATCCTTCTCCTTGGGCTCGAGAGTCGTATCTTCAAGTTTGGGTTCTTAGTGGGTGCAATCATCAGTGGTGTCTCCTTTTTACATTTGTGTTCTAGGCTCCACAGTTTATCACAACACCCACATAGGCCCTTTGTCGATCCGTCATAAAGGACTTCTCTTATTAATTTCTATGGCTGAGGGGGTCGGCTGATAGTGTGAGGAGGTGAAAGTTTTGGTGCCACTGGTCGGGGTGCAACTCTAGTCTTCCGAGCTTCATAGTTCATCGCTCCTCTTGATGTCGCACAAAGGAGATAGCTGCCTTAAGTGTGTATGGATGTCGCGCTTTAACTTCTTCCTGAATCTTTGGCTTCAAGCCCTCAATAAAAGTCCTTAATATCTATTTTTCATACCAATCATAAGTTTGATTAGATAAACGCTCAAACCTTGTTTGGTATTCTTGTATTCTAGAGGTTTGACGAATCTTTGCCAATTATCCATCGATGTTATTGAAATCGGTTGGTCCGAAGCGGTTTAGTAGTCCTTCCTTGAATCGCTACCAAGAGAGTCCTCCATGGGTGTGCTTAAACCAATTAAACTATTGAATAGCATCTCCCTCAAGGTGGATGGCAGCAATCACCACTCGTGCGACGTCGGTGGTTCGCTAGAACCAAAAATAGCGCTCCGCGCGTGAGATCCACCCAATCGGGTCTCCTTCTTCCCATCTAGGGAAGTTAACCTTTATGCGTGGATTATTGAGATCAGAGGTGATATGGCTATCTTGAGGATCATCTTACCGATCTGAAGTTTCTTCGTGTTATAATTTCTTCGGGTTCGACGGTTGGCCAATGCTGAATTCGACGAAAATAGATCGTATCTTCTCTTCCATACAATTTTCAAAGGCTTCAAGCTTTGCATCGATAGCCTCCTCTGATGCCAAAGTATATGCCTCTAGATTTGTAATATTGAGATCTTTTTTCTATTGTCGGGTTAGTGGCATGAAAATTTTAGAGAAGGGGTGTTGGGAAACCTACAGCGGGTGCATCACATGCACAGCGAAAATCAAAACAAAAACCAGTTTTCCACGTAGATCAAATCATTGTGCAAAAGATTAGGGTCGTGAGAAAAATCTAAAAACTGAAAAACCGCGATGTGTGAGAGATTGATTTTACTTAGGGAGATCGTATATCCCTGTATTCCAGATCTGGATGGAGAAGATGAAGGAGGTCAAGCGTCCTCCTCTCTAGCGGTATCCACACAATGGATCTCTGCAGCGAAACTCCTCCAATCTGGTCTTGCAACTCTTACTCAGAGGGAGGGAGGAGAATAGAAGGTGGTGGCTAAAGCTGCAGCCTATTAACCATGAGTCTCCCCTCCTATTTATAGAGAGCCACCAAAACCCTATGGCTCCTTCCTTAGTGGGTATTGGATCTCCATCCAATAACCCACTAATCTTGCATTATTGGATCTCTATCCAATAATCTCCTTAGGCCTATAATTGGGCCTTAATCAAGGAGCCCATCAACATAGGGTCACATCTAATGAGCATAGGGGCTAATTGGATCTTCATCCAATCCTCTATTCACTGAAGCATCCACCATATGTGTGTGACCCTCTAGGCCCGATACCGGGCTGGTCGTGAGTCACTCCCATCATAACTCCTTCTGATATAGTGAATTATTATGTCCATAATAAATCACTTCACTCATCGACTATGGACGTACTAGGCCACTACGCCATAGTCCCCAGACGGTACAGGGAGATCGAATCCATCGGACTTGTCTATCCACAGTTACCATGTATCTATAATCCCTCATCCAAATAATATACCAAAGACCGTATATTGGATATGGTACTATCAGGTCATATACGGAATCAGTTTGACTTGCTCTAATCTGATTCTACCAGAGAACTCCTTCTCTCTCAATCTGAATGATCCTGGCCAGGGATTTGTCTAAGCAAGCACATATGGGATATTTCGCTCATGATACCGAGAGTGGATGATCCTCTATTGACACTCAATTGCCTTTGTAAGGTTGGCTACCAATCCCGGTAACCAACTGTACCAGATCTGAAGCTTTCCAAACCTGTAAGTCTAGCGTCAAAGAAAGGAGTACTCATATAAGGCATCCTTGGTGTCTCAAGTCTAAGGACCAGATATACAATTGGGACTATGGAATCACTATCTGACATTAGGTATCATTAACCATACAGCATTTCATAAGCGGAATCACTATCTGACATTAGGTATCATCCATTATTATTGAACAACTATTGTTCTCAAAAACTAATTTATATCCATTAATTATCAAACAAGAGATAGAAATAATATTTTTGATAATAGAGGAAACAAAATAGCATGCATCTAATGCAATAATAGCTCCACCAGGCAGATGTAGGGTGACCTCTCCAACAACAACTGTAACAACTCTTGCTCCATTGGCCATCTTGAGGTCCATCTCGCCTCTAGCCAATCTCCTAGGTCTTGCCAGAACCTGCAATGAATTGCAGATATAATAACCACTCTCGGTATCCAATACTCATGTGTTATCATGAAAATCTGACAAGTGGAGACTGATCATGAATATACCTGAAACTTCTCCAAGCATCTGTCTCGCCTTCTCTGCAATGTTCATCTTGGCCATAGTGGAAGCATTGTCCTTTGTCCTTTCCCGGGTATTTCTTGGCAACCTTTGCCTTACCTGGTTTTTCTTTGCCCTTGCCCTTCTTAAGGGTCTTGCTGGCCTTCCTTTTCTTTCTGGTCTCACCAATATAGAGTACTGGCTTCTCCTTTTTTATGGCACTCTCAGCTTCCCTCAATATATTGAGGAGCTCAAGGAGAGTTACCTCAAACTTGCTCATGTTAAAATTCATGATGAAGTGAGAAAAGGAATCTGGTAGGGACTGAAGTATAAGATCAATGCACAGGTTATCCTCTAGGACTATTCCCAGACCTATGAGTTTCTCGATCCACTCTATCATCTTTAGGACATGGTTCTCAATCGATGTCCCTTCTGTCATCCTAGCTTGGAAGAGTTTCTTAGATATCTCATATCTTTGAGTTGTTCCCTGTTTCTCAAACAGCTGGCGGAGATGAAGAAGAATATAATCTGCATCCATGTTCTCATGTTGCCTTTGTAACTCAGGAGTCATGGAGGCTAACATGTAACATTTTGCTAATGTGGAATCATCTATGTACTTCACATAACGAGCGATCTCATCCTCGCTTGCCCCTTCTTCCGGCGTAGGCACGATTGTATCAAGGACGTATGCGATTTTCTCCGTCGTGAGAACAATTCTCAAATTGTAAAGCCAATCTGTATAGCTTGGATAAGTGAGGCGGTTGGCATCAAGTATGCCACGTAGGGGGTTTGTTAGCGACATATTCTGACAAAACAAGATATAGCAAAAATAAATAACATGCAGATTTCGTAGAAAATACTAATTAAGATATGGACTTCTATCACAATGTACTCCCACTATTTTCTTAGCGAATCACGCGATACCCTCAACACGTGAGACGAAAATCTCCGGCAGACTCCTAGTGGGGATTGGGATCCAATTGACATCTTAGTACAACATCGAGGGACTCGACCAATTGCACTAAGCCCAAAAGGTAGGCAACTCTTGCCAATCATAATTCCTTATGACTCCTGTCACATTCGGCCTCCGAATCATCATGGTCTCGAGGGACTCGACCAACCATGACGTTCAGTTAAGTCATCACCATCATTACAAGATGAGTCTGATTCGATGATATGCCCTCGAGAGACTCGACCAAGCATACCATGTCCTCAAGTCACCGGTGACATCTCTATATCGTAGACAAGAACTCGATCACGTAGATAGGTGAGCCTCGAGGGACTCGACCAACTCGACCTATGTCGTGATTCAATTTCTTCCTATAACGATGGAAGGCCACGTGAGTCAATCTTATTGCCTCATGCTTACCGACTTAATATTATCATAGGAGGGGTTTTTGTTTTGTATCGGTCTCCTAATATGTCGTGTCACACACATAAATATTTAATATATATCTACATCGCATGCAAATATATATATATATACATATATCTAGTAGGCGTATAACACATCACATATGCAAACCACACCGGATGATCATGAGCCGTGACCTAATATGATTAAGCCGGAGCCAATGGGCCTAATCACTCACAATAGGATTTATGTTTGCATTGGCGCATCTCCATGCCCTGTGATTATTTATCTCGTCATTATCGGTTCCGTCGAATCATCGCATCACCATGCGTCGTGATCTCCCGCCACAGCATCGTGGGTCCTGCTGTCATCTCCACGCTCCCACTACGCCTCTCCATGTAGTGACAAATAATCACAGGCACGCAGGCCCAACAATAAACGAGAAAAACGCAAGCTCGCAGGCCCCAATAATAATAATAATCACAATTACACACATCACAACACATGGCTCATGATCATCCATCCACGTCATACATCACATGTATATCACATCATATGTAGGATTACTAGATATATATAATAATTAATTAAACCATTTAATTAATTACTTTTTTGGAAATCAGGACATGCTCAGAATTTCCAGAATTGTCAAGGGCATTTTCATAATTCTGGATGAGAGGATAGTCCTCAAAATTTTTAGAATTATTGAGGGTATTTTTGAAATTTTGTACACAAGGACAATCCTTAGAATTTTTTGAATTCTGAGGGGAATTTTAGTCATTTTCCAAAAAGAAGCCCTAACCCTCTCTTTCACCCTCCTGCTCAGCCGCTGTCGTCACTGCCCCTGCACAGGCGGCTTCGCTGCACATTGCGGCCAACAACCGCCCTGCCAAGGGGCCGCCACCCCTGCGGGTGCGCCGTGGGCAGCCTCTTGCGGGCTGGCCGATAGCGGCCGTCCCTTGCGGGTGCACCGTGGGTAGCTTCTTGCGGGCTAGCCGCTGGCGGTCGTCCCTTGCAGGCGCGACGCAGGCAACCGCCCATGCGGGCTGGCCGCAGTCGGCCGCGCCCGCGGGTTGCCGCCCCTTGCGGGCTGTTGCCCCTGCGGGCGGCCGCCCTTGCAGAGGGGCCTTGGATGCAACTGGCCGCCCCTGCAAGGGGGGTTGGCCTTGGCCATAGCCGGCTGCCCCTTGCAGGAGGCCTTGGTTGCAGCCGGATGCCCCTTGCATCCAGCCACGGCCAGCCCCTCCTCGCTGTTCTTACTGCGAACGCGTTGAACGATTCTACGCGATTCAATCTCATCACACGAAGTTTAAAACCAATCCTTCGTACGAAAATATTGGCTATGATACCACTGTTGGGAAACCTACAACGGGTGCATCATATGCGCAGCGAAAATCAAAACAAAAATCGGTTTCCCACGCAGATCAAATCATCATGCAAAATATTGGGATCATGAGAAAATACACAAAAATAAAAAATCCGCGATGTGTGAGAGATTGATTTTACCTAGGGAGATCGTATATCCCTGTATTCCAGATCCGAATGGAGAAGATGAAGGAGGTCAAGTGTCATCCTCTCTAGCGGTATCCACACGATGGATCACTTCAGCGAAACTCCTCCAATCTGGTCTTGTAACTCTTGCTCCTTACGAGGGAGGAGAATAGGAGGTGGTGGCTAAAGCTACAGCCTATCAACCCTGAGTCCCCCTCCTATTTATATAAAGCCACCAAAACCCTAGAGCTCCTTCCTTAGTGGGTATTGGATCTCTATCCAATAACCCACTAAACTTCAACTATTGGATCTCTATCCAATAATTTCCTTAGGCCTATAATTGGGCCTTAATTAAGGAGCCCATCAACATAGGGTCTCATCTAATGAGAATAGGGGCTAATTGGATCTTCATCCAATCCTCTATTCACTGAAGCATCCATCATATGTGTGTGACCCTCTAGGCCCGATACCGAGCTGGTCGTGAGTCACTCCCATCAGAACTCCTTCTGATATAGTGAATTATTATCTCCATAATAATTCACTCGATTCATCGGCTATGGACGTACTAGGCCACTACGACATGGTCCCAGACGGTACAGGGGGATCGAATCCATCGGACCTATCTGTCCACAGTTACCATGTATCTATAATCCCTCATCCAAATAATATCCCAGAGACCGTATATTGGACATGGTACTATCAGGTCACATACGAAATCAGTTTGTCTTGTTCGAATCGGATTCTATCGGAGAACTCCTCTCTCAATCCGAATGACCATGGCCAGGGTTTTGTCTAAGTAAGCATATATGGGATATTCCTCTCGTGATACCGAGAGTGGATGATCCTCTATTGACACTCAATTGCCTTCGTAAGGTTGGCTACCAATCCTGAGAATAAGCTGTACCAGATCTGGAGCTTTCCAAACCTGTAAGTCTGGCGTCAAAGAAAGGAGTACTCATACAAGGCATCCTTGGTGTCTCAAGTCCAAGGACCAGATACACAACTAGGACTATGGAATCGTTGTCTGACATTAGGTATCATTAACCATACAGCATTCCATAAGCGGATCAATCAGTGAACTCATTCTCTAATGAGCACTTGTACTATCCTTAGTGTCTCCACACAAGTGGCTATAAGACCAGCCGCCTCCATCATATGGACGAGTATATAGTACACCAATCTGTCCGGTTATCTTGATGTCCCTCTCGCGTAACCTATGACCGGGATTATTTAGGATCTGTGTTTAAAGATGAATCGATCTCATTATCGTGATCTCATCACGATCTGATTCCCATTACAAAGAACCAAGGACTTCACAATATATATGCTACATATAATATAATGTGAGAATATGCCAATATTAATCATAAGCAAAAATATTATGTAGTGTGTCACACGTGCCATCACTCACGTGATTGGCTTGCAGGGCACCTGTAACTAGCAAGGGGGTGGCCGGTTGGAAGGTGAATTGGTTTGGATAGGAATAGGCTGATTTGGGGCTGCAGTTTTGTAGAGTTTAGGCTATGAATTAGTATGGTTTTAGGGCTATGATAATAGTAGATGAAAGTTAGAAAAATAGAATTTAGATCTGGGACAACAAAGGTTGGTGTCTCGGTAAGGAAAGTTAGCTAAAAAGGTAAGTGATCGATAAGGAAGTAGGCTGATTTGGGTGGCTAATTTGGGGGGCTGTTTGGATTCAGTTTAGGGTAATATTTCAAAGGGTTTTTGGTGAGGATGGTAGGGCTTGGAGATGAGGAAAAGAGAGTCTAAAATCTCATAAAAAATAGCACTCAAATCTGATAGAATTCGATGAAAAGAAGTGTTGCGATGTGCTGTCCTGCTAAACCAATTTTTACGTCGGAGAAACTATGACTTCTCAACATAAATTCCAGAGAAAAGTTTAAGGAAATTCTGCAAAAACCCTTGGTTTAGATGTTTTTAATACCAGTAGAAACTTTGACAAAATTTTGGCAGCATAACAGTAGGGAAACAGGGCAAAAGATGTAAGGTAGATTCCTTCGTCATAAAATTCTAGAACTACATGATGGTGAAAGATCATACAAGAAAACTGGTTCCAGAAGGAGTTTTTTTATGAAATCAAATCCAGATGAAAGCCAACTTGATCTTGAGAATTGTGCAAAAATTTTGGCCTGAAAGGATGAACAAAAGTTCGGTTTCAAGTAGCAATAATCGGCTAAAAATTTTTGTAGCGTTTCACCTTCGCAATGATGATATTGTTTGCGACGATAAAAATTTGCAGCAAGGAAACTTTGGAAAATTTCTCCCGCATATAATATGAAGGATCTTGTAGTATTGAAGAGGCATGGGTTGTAAAAATATACCAGAATTCTAGATCAAACGCAGGGGGCAGCGGTAGACTGATTTGATCTGCTGTTGGGGTGGAAGGTGGAGGTGTGTGTCGTAGCAATTATGGGAATTGCTTGGGAAGGTTGAAGCATGGATGACGACTACAGGGGTAGCAAGATCGCTACTCTGATATCAGATGATAGAACCCCAGAAGGAGCTCTATAGATTTTGACCCTTAAGGGGGATCAACCCTTGGAACGCTGTAGGGGTTCCTCCCTCCTAGATTCGACACAAGACTGAAATAAAATTAATAATTGCTTGATTCAAGAGGGATGAAGGCTACATCTTTAAATAGAGATCAAAACCATAGCCTAAGGGGGTGATTGCCTAATTAAAATTATCCCTTTGCCCCTCCTATAGCCAACCTGCCTTAATAGGAACAGGGGGTGACTAGGTTGGCTCTATAGCCGACCTAAGCAGGGAAAACCCTGGCCAACCAACCCAGTAAGGGGGCGACGACCACTAAACCCTAAGGGCTAATCTAAACCCTAGCCATGCTCCTTTATAAGATAGGAGTGGCTTTATTACAATCTAGCAGGTTTTTATTGACTACTTATAGGAAGATTAGGACTCAACCCTGCTGGAGTTGTATCAATCTGGGATAGATGGCAGTGAAGGTAGGTGTATCGGTAAGGAATGTTGGCTGAAAAGGTAAGTGGATCAATAAGGAAGTTGGCTGCGGTTAGGGCTGTTTGGGTTCAGTTTAGGGTAATATTTGGAAGGGTTTTTAGTGAGGATGGTAGGGTTTTGAGATGAGGAAAAGAAAGTCTAAAATCTCATAAAAAATAGCACTAAATCTGATAGAATTCGATGAAAAAAGGTGTTGCGATGTGCTATCCTGTTGAATCGATTTTACGTCAGAGAAATGATGACTTCTCGACGTAAATTCCAAAGGAAAGTTTAAGAAAATTATGCAAAAACCCTTGGTTCAGATGTTGTTGATACCAATAAAAAGTTTGACAAAATTTTGGCAGCGTAACGGTAGGAAAATAGGGCAAAACATGAAAGGTAGATCCTTCGCCGTAAAATTCTAGAACTACATGATGGTGAAAGACTGCACAAGAAAATTGGTTCCAGAAGGAATGTTTTCCAGAAATTAATCTCAGATGAAAGCTAAGTTGATCTTTAGAATTGTACAAAAATTTTGGCCAAAAAGGATGAACAAAAGTTTGGTTTCAAGAGGCCAAATAGACGGAAGGCAGATTCTGCGTTGTAAAATTTTAGTATTGTGTAATGAAGAATCGCAGCACTGTAAGTCCGTATCTAGAAGGAATTTTTTCACGAGATTAGTCTTAGATGAAAGCTAAGATGATCTATGAAATTGTGTAAAAGTTTCAGCCAAAAAGGATGATTAAAAGTTCAGTTTTAAGAAGCAACAATCGGCTAAAAATTTCTGCAGCGTTCCACCTTCACAACGATGATAACATTTGCGACGATAAAATTTTGCAGCAAGGAAACTTTTGGAAAAACTTCTTCAACGTGTAAGGTAAAGGATTTTGCAGTATTGAAGAGGTGTGGGTGATAAAAATATACCAGATCTCCATATCAAATGTAGGGGGCAGCGACAGATTGAATTGATCTACGGCTGGGGTGGAAGGTGGAGGCGCATGTCGCAGCAATTGTGGAAATTGCTTGCGAAGGTGGAGGTGGCTGATATGGCTACAGGGGTAGCAAGATCGTTACTCTAATACCAGATGATAGAACCTCAGAAGGAGCACTATAGATTTTGATCCTTGAGGGGGATCAACCCTTGGAACGCTGTAGGGGTTCCTCCCTCCTAGACTCGGTACAAGGCTGAATTAAAATTATATATTGTTTAATTCAAGAGAGGAGGCAGCTACATCATTATATAAGGATCAAAACCCTAGCCTAAGGGGGTGCTTGCCTAAGTAAAATTACCCCTTTAGCCCTCTTATAGCCAACCTGCCTTAATAGCAGTAGGGAGCGGCTAGGTTGGCTCTATAGCCAACCTAAGCAAGGGAAACCCTAGCCAACCAACCCAGTAAATGGGGCGGTGACCACTAAGCTCTAAGGGCTAATCTAAACCCTAGTCATACTCCTTTATAAGATATGAATGGCTTTATTACAATCTAGTAGGGTTTTATTGACTACTTCTAGGGAGATTAGGACTCAACCCTGCTAGAGTCATATCAGTGTTGTGTTATGGTTGTAGTCGCTGGGCTCCCTTGTAGAATCACCTGCTTTCCTTTTCTGAAAAATTTTATGGTTAGCTTCGAAAAATTCAGAAAACATCTCCAATCGTAGAAAACCAATCAATGAGTACTATATCAAAACCATCAAGAGGGAGGAGGAAAAAATTAGCAACTATGTCTTGCTCCTATAGAATCAGTTTTACCACGGGCACATATGGTTGCGCTTCATAATTTGGCCGTTTGCTACCTTGACTTTGAACCTATTGTAATCTTCTTTTGGAGCATTAAGTGGGCAGCAACGTTACTGCTCATGAAGTTGTGTATGTGCCCAGCGTCGACGAGGATGATGATGGACTACTGCTCGAGAAACCCTTCGATCTTCAATTTTTGCAAGTTGGTGTAGCCATCTAAGGTAGGGACCGTGCGAGTGGCCGGTTGTGGTATATCCTTCTCCTTGGGCTCGAGAATCGTATTTGCAAGTTTGGGTTCCTTTGCTGATCCATCATGAGAGTCTTCTCTTATTAGTTTCTTCGGCTGAGGGGATCGGCTGATAGTAGGGGGAGGTGAAAGCTTTGGTGCCACTGGTCCGGGAGTGACCCTAGTCCTCCAAGCTTCATAATTCAACCACTCCTCTTGATGTCATGCGAAGGAGATGGTTGTCTTAAGTGTGTATGGCTGTCATGCTTTAACTTCTTCGTGAATCTCCGGCTTCAAGCCCTCAATAAAAGTCCTCAATATCTGCTTTTCAGACTAATCAAAAGTTTGATTAGATAACCTTTCAAACCTGGTTTGGTACTCTTGGATGGTAGAGGTTTAATAGATCTTCGTTAGTTCTTCATCACGATTCTTACAATCAATTTGTGCTGAAGGTTTATATGTTGTTGGTTGGGATGTGGCTCTCATACTCTAAGCATCTTGATTAAGGTGCCCTTCTTGAAGTTGTACAAAGGAGGTTGATGTTGTCGAGGTGTAGGGTAGCCGTGTCTTAACTTCGTTACTTATCTCCGGTGGGTTTTTTTTGTAATCTGAATTTGCATCACGTTGTGATCTTCTTGGGCTCGACATCGGCCCAACCTAAACTAGTCAAAGAGAGCCCATAATTTAGCATCCATACGTGTCTCAAAAGCCTTAAATTTGGCTTTTAATAAGACCACCAATGTCATGATGTAGAGATCTCCAGCCTAAAAAATAAACCGACTGAAGAGTGTATGTGTAATTTTTAGGTTAAAGGCAGCGAATGGCAGCAATGTCGGGGTTGCAGTGGTGAAGTCTCCAAGTGGAGGATGGCAGCCAAGGGTAGCATTGACGGTGGAGGAAGAAGATGGCAGCAGCAATGTCGGGCTGCGATCCTTCAGTGATTTTGAAATGTTGATGCTGCAATGTCATCGAGGCTACAATTTTTTAGGTGGCTGATATTTGTCGGGAGATAGCAGCTAAGAGATCTGAGTCAGAAGGTAGCAGCGATAATGGAGGAAGAAGAAGGCAGCAGCAACATCGGCTGCGACTGCGCTATGACTTCATGGCTGCAAGTGGCATCAGTTGCAGTAAGGGTGCGGTTGCAATAGGAGGAAGATGGGCAGCGGTGTGCATGACTATTACAGAGGAGGGCAGCAGCAGTATGGAGTGAGAGATGGCTACTATCGTGTTTAATTTGTTGCTGGCTGTGATCAAGATAGTTGGCAGTGAACGATTGTTATGGACTGCAATGTAAATAGATTACAGCGAAAGATCGCTGCTGGTAGGTTTTTGCCGCAAGGATCGTTGCTAGCTGCGATCAAGGAGGATGGCAGCGAGAGGTCACTGTTGGCAGCATTGTGTAGTGAAAGATGCATGCTGCGGTTGAAGGGATAAGGAAGATTGGGTGGCTGAAAGGTTGGTAGATCGAAGGCTGCGATTTTTTTGGGGCTGGTTTTGTGGCAGTTTTGGGTGTGGTTAGGGGCTACAGTTTTGTGGAGTTTAGCTACCATTTGGTGTGATTTTAGGGCTATGATAGTAGTGGATAAAGGTTAGGAAAAGGGATTTTGGATCTATGATTGATGGCAGCAAAGGTAGGTGGATCGATAAGGAAGGTTGGATGAAAAGGTACGTGGATCGATAAGGATTGGCTGCGGTTTAGGGCTGATTTGGGTGGCTGTTTGGGATCAGTTTAGGATGCAGTTTGGAAGGGTTTTTGGTGAGGATGTTAGGGTTTGTAGATGAGAGAAAGAGAGTCTGAAATCCCACAAAAGACACCACTCAAAATCGATGGAATTCGACGAAGAAAGGTGCTACGATGTGTTGTCCCGCCGAATAGATTTTACATCAGAGAAATGATGAATTCTCAACATAAATTCTAGAAGAAAATTCATGAAAAATATAGAGAAACCCTAGGTTCAGATGTGGTCAATATCAAAAAAAAGTTTAACAAAATTTTGTCAAAGTAACGGTAGGAAAATAGGGCAAAAGATAGAAGGTAGATCCTTCATTGTCAAATTCCAGCACTGCGTGATGACAAAAGAAGGCACAATAAAACTAGTTCCATATGGAATTTTTTCTAGAGATTAATATTAGATGAAAGCTAAATTGATCTATGAAATTGTATAAAAAATTCAGCCAAAAAAGATGAACAAAAGTTTGGTTTCAAGAGGCCAAAATGCATAAGATAGATTCTTCATCATAAAATTCCAGCACTGTGCGATGAAGAATTACAGCACTATAATTCCAGTTTCAGAAAGAATTTTTCCCAAGATCAATCTTAGATGAAAGCTAACATAATCTATGAAATTGTGTAAAAGTTTCATCGAAAAAGAATAAACAAAAGTTTGGTTTCAAGAGGCCAACAAGCGGAAGGCAGATTCTTCGTTGTAAAATTTCTGCATTGCACGATGAAGAATTGCAGCGCTATAAGTCCAGATCCAAAAAGAGTTTTTTTCCAGAGATTAGTCTTAGATGAAATCTAAGATAATCTATGAATTTGTGTAAAAGTTTCAACCAAAAAGGATGATCAAAAGTTCAGGTTCAAGAGGCAACAATCGGCTGAAATTTTTCTGCAGCTTTTCCCCTTCGCAACGATGTTAACCTTTGCGATAGTATAATTTTGCAGCAAAGAAACTTTGGAAAAACTTCTCCCATGTATAAGACAAAGGAATAGCAGTAGCAAGAGACGTGGGTTTTGGAGTTTTTACTAGATCTATGATGTTGACGCAAAGGATGATAGTAGATTGATGGGTCTGCGGCTTGGTGGGCGATGGTGGATGAAGCCGACATCAAAAGAAATTGTGAGAATTGCTTGAAAGATGGAGGCGACAGAGATGCCTACAGGGCAACAGGAAAGCGGCTCTGATACCAGATGATAGAACCCCAGATGAAGCTCTATAGATTTTGATCTTTGAGGGGGATCAACCCTTGGAACGCTTTAAGGGTTTCTCCCTCCTAATTGTCGGTCATATGGTTGAATTGTAGATTGATCTTACTTGATTAAAAGAGGTAGAGGCTACATGCTTATATATGGTTCCAAACCCTAGCCCTAGGGGGTGCTTCCTAAGTGAATTCCCCCTTTTGCCCCTCCTATAGCTACCATGCATAAATAAAGGGGGTGGTGGCCTAAGTGGCAGCACAAGCCATGCCCCTCCGCTAAAAACCCTAACCGACCAACCCAGTGAAGGGAGCGACTGCCAAGAAGCCCTAAGGCTTCAAAATAAACCCTAGCCATACTTTTTTATATGATAGAAGTGACTAGGTGGTGTTTTATTACAATCTCACAGGGTTCTTATTAATTACTTCTAAGGTAATTAGGACTCAACCCTATTAGACTCCTATTAAATATCAAACTAGGTTTGAGCATTTTTCAAATCAAACTCAAGATTGGTCTGAAAAGTAGTTTTTAGGGACATTCATTGAAGGATTAAAGCTGGAGACATATGCGAAGTCAAGGCGTGACAATCATATATTGAGGGCTACCATCTCCTTTGCTTGCATCCATGAGGGATGGTTGAACAACAATGGTTGGACCTATCACACATGGAGATTATTGGATAGAGATCCAATAATGCAAGGTTAGTGGGTTATTGGATGGAGATCTAATACCCACTAAGGCAGGAGCACTAGGGTTTTTGGTGGCTCTCTATAAACAGGAAGGGAGACTCATGGTTGATAGGCTGCAGCTTTGGCCTCCCTCTCCTATTCTCGTCCCTCCCTCTGCGCAAGAGTTACGAGATTAGATTGGAGTAGTTTTGCTACAGAGATCCATCATTTGGATACCACTAGAGAGGAGGACACTTGACTTCCTTCATCTTCTCCATCCAGATCTGGAATACAGGGATATACGATCTGCTGGTTACAGGTGTCCTGCAAGCCAATCACATAAGTGATGGCACATGTGACACGCTGTGTGATATTTTTGCTTATGATTAATATTGGCATATTCTCACATTATATTATTTATTACATATATATTGTGATGTCATTGGTTTTGTGCAATGGGAATCGAATTGTAATGAGATCACGATAATGAGATCGATTCACCTTTAAACACAGATCCTAAATAATCCCGATCATAGGTTACTCAAGAGGGACATTGAGATAATCGGACAGATCGGTGTACTATATACCCATCCATATGATAGAAGCGGTTGATCTCATAGCCACTTATGTGGAGACACTAAGGATATAGTACATGTACTCATTGGAGAATGAGTTTACTGATTGATCCGCTTATGAAATGTTGTATGGTTAATGATACCTAATGTTAGACAACGATTCCATAGTCTCAGTTGTGTATCTGGTCCTTAGACTTGAGCCACCAAGGATGCCTTGTATGAGTACTCCTTTCTTTGACGCCAGACTTACAGGTTTGGAAAGTTCCAGATCTTGTACAACTGGTTATCAGGATTGGTAGCCAACCATACGAAGGCAATTGAGTATCAATAGAGGATCATCCACTCTCGGTATGATGAGAGGAATATCCCATATGTGCTTGCTCAGACAAATCCCTGGCCAGGGTCATTCGGATTGAGAGAGAAGGAGTTCTCTAGTAGAATCTGAATAGAGCAAGACAAAATGATTCCGTATGTGACTTCACAGTACCATGTCCAATATACGGTCTCTGGGATATTATTTGGATGAGGGATTATAGATACATGGTAACTGTGGACAGACAGGTCCGATGGATTTGATCCCCCCTATACCGTCTGGGGACTATGGCGTAGTGGCCTAGTACGTCCATAGTCGATGAGTCGAGTGAATTATTATGGGGATAATAATTCACTATATTAGAAAAAGTTCTGATGGGAATGACTCACGGCCAGCTCGGTATCGGACCTAGAGGGTCATACACATATGGTGGATGCTTTAGTGAATAGAGGATTAGATGAAGATCCAATGAGCCCCTATTCTTACTAGATGAGACCCTATGTTGATGGACTCCTTTATTAAGGCTCAATTATAGGCCTAAGGAGATTATTGGATAGAGATCCAATAATGCAAGGTTAGTGGGTTATTGGATGGAGATCCAATACCCACTAAGGAAGGAGCCCTAGGGTTTTGGTGGCTCTCTATAAATAGGAGGGGAGACTCATGGTTGATAGGCTGCAGCTTTAGCCACCACCTCCTATTCTCCTCCTGCCCTCCGAGCAAGAGTTGCAAGATCAGATTGGAGGAGTTTCATTGCAAAGATCTATCGTGTGGATACCGCTAGAGAGGAGGACGCTTGACCTCCTTCATCTTCTCCATCCGGATCTGATATACAGGGATATATGATCTCCCTAGGTAAAATCAATCTCTCACACATCATAATTTTTTAGTTTTTATGATTTTTCTCGTGACCCCAATCTTTTGCATGACGATTTGATCTGCGTGAGAAACTAGTTTTTGTTTTGATTTTCGCTGCGTATGTGATGCACCCGCTGAGGTTTCCCAACACGATCTCCCTAGGTAAAATCAATCTCTCACACATCACGATTTTATCGATTTTTATGTTTTTCTCGCGACCCCAATCTTTTGCACGATGATTTGATCTGCGTGGGAAACCGATATTTTGTTTTGATTTTCACTGCGCATGTGATGCACCTGGTGAGGTTTCCCAACAAGTAAGACCCTTAAGAAGGGCAAGGGCAAAGAAAGACTAAATAAGACAAAGGTTGCCAAGAAATACCCGATAAAGGACCAAGGATAGTGCTTCCCCTGCAGCCAAGACGGGCAATGAAAGAGGAACTATAAGGACTACCTTGCAGATAAGGTGAAACAGAAGCTTGGAGAAGCTTCAGGTATTTTCATGATTAGTCTCCACTAATCATATTTTCATAATAACACATGGGTATTAGATACCGGGAGTGCTTCTCATATCTGTAATTTGTTGTAAGTTTTGGCAAGACCTAAGAGATTGGTCAGAGGCGAGATGGACCTCAAGATGGGCAATGGAGTAAGAGTTGCTGCAGTAGCCATTAGGGTGGTCACCTTACTACCTAATGGAGCTATCATTGCATTAGATGCATGCTATTTTGTTCCCTCTATTATCAAAAACATTATATCCATCTCTTGTTTGATAATTAGTAGATATAAATTAGTTTTTTAGAATAATAATTGTTCAATAACAATGGATGATGAGATCATCATCAGAGGGACACTGATAAATAGCTTATATATGTTAGACACTTCTTCACATATCATGAATATAAATATGTCTAAGAGGAAAAGAGATGAGGTGAACAATGCATACCTAAAACATTGTAGGCTAAGTCATATACATGAGAAAATGATTCAAAAGTTACTGAAAGATGGATACTTAGATCCATTTAACTATGAGTCATATGCAACTTACGAACCTTGCCTTCATGGGAAGATGACTAACTCTCCTTTTAGTGAAACTGGAGAGAGAGCCACTGAGTTATTGGAACTCGTACATAGTGATGTATATGGTCCCATGTCGATTCAGGCTATAGGTGGTTACTTATACTTCATTACATTCACTGGTGATTTCTCCAAGTATGGACATGTGTACTTGTTGAATTACAAGTCCAAGGCCTTTGAGAAATTCAAGGAATATAATAATGAAGATTGGAAAGGGTATTAAGACTCTTTGATTCGATCGAGGAGAATAATACTTGAGTACAAAGTTCACCCATTTCCTCAAGTACAATATGATTCTATCCCATTGGATACCTCCTTATACATCTCAACTCAATGGTTTATCAAAAAGGAGAAATCGCACGCCATTAGACATAGTGCAGTCCATGATGAGTTTTATTGACCTACCCGTCTCATTCTGGGGATACTCCATAGAGACCGTAGCTTACCTACTGAACGGAATTCCATCAAAGTTGGTAGTGTCTACACCATATGAGATATAGAAAGGAAAGAAACCCAATCTTAAAATGGTTAAGATTCGGGGCTGTCCTTCCCATGTTAAAAGACACAATTCCAACAAGTTAAAATCAAGGACAGAATAGTGCAAGTTCATGAGATATCCAAAGGAAACTTATGGGTACTATTTCTATCATCCCGAGGACCAAAAGGTCTTTGTTGCCAAGAGGGCCGTGTTGCTTGAGAAGGAACACATTCTTGATGAAAATAGTGGGAGTAAGATAGAGTTGAGCGAGGTTAGAGAACCTAGTTCAAGCACCATTCTAGAGCTCGAGTCTGTTCAGGTACCTAGCACATGAGTTCTAACTTTGTGTAGGTCTAGTAGAGTCTCTCACCCTCCTGAAAGATATGTGGGACATGTCAGTGGAGAGGACTCTCAGGATGTTGATCCTCATACCTACGAGAAGGCTATTATGAGTATAGACTCTAGGAAGTGGCAAGAAGCCATAAATTCTAAGATGGATTTCATGTACTCAAACAAGGTTTGGAACCTTGTGGATGCACCTAAGGGTATCGTACCCATCGGCTGCAAATGGATCTTCAAGAAGAAGATCAAAGTGGATGCAAAGGTGGAGACCAATAAGGCAAGGCTAATAGCTAAAGGATATCAAAAGCAAGGAGTTGACTATAATAAAACTTTTTCACCTATAGCCATGTTTAAATCCATTAGAATTCTTCTGGCCATTGCAATAACTATGACTATAAGATCTGGGAGATGGATGTCAAAATAGCATTCCTCAATGACAATCTCGAGGAGGTGTATATGATACAACCAGAGGGATTCGTATCCAAAGAGAGTCCAGATAAAGTGTGCAGATTACTCAAGCCCATTTATGGACTGAAGCAAGCTTCCCGAAGTTGGAACATAAGATTTGATGAGGCGATCAGATCTTATGACTTCGTTAAGAACGAATATGAACCTTGTTTGTATAGAAAGGTAAGTGGGAGTGCTATCACCTTCTTAGTGCTATACGTGGATAACATCTTAATTATTGGGAAATGATGTGGGAATGCTCTTTACCGTAAAGGCTTGGCTATCTAGAAACTTCTCCATGAAAGACTTAGGGGAAGTATCCTATATTTTGAGGATCTGAATCTATAGATATAGATCCAAGAGGATGCTTGGCTTATCCAAGTTCAGGTACATAGACTCCATTATCAAAAGGTTTGGTATAGAGATGATAGAACCCTAGAAGGAGCTCTATAGATTTTGATTCTTGAGGGGGATCAACCCTTGGAATGCTGTAGGGGTTCCTCCCTCCTAGACTCAGCACAAGACTGAATTAAAATTGTAGATTACTTAATTCAAGAGATGGGACGGCTACATGCTTATATAGGACTCCAAACCCTAGCCCTAAGGGCTACTTACCTAACTAAAATTACCCTTTTGCCCCTTTTATAGCCTACCTGCCTTGGAGGGAACAGGTGGTGGCTAGGTTGGCTCTATAGCCGACCTAAGCAGGGGGAAACCCTAGCCTACCAACCTAGTAAGGGGGTGGCGGCCACTAAGCCCTAAGGGCTAATCTAAACCCTAACCATACTCCTTTATAAGATAGGAATGGTTTTATTATAATCTAGTAGGGTTTTATTGACTACTTCTAGGGAGATTAGGACTCAACTCTGCTAGAGTCCTATCAAACCCGCCCTCTTAAAATCAGCCTTGTCCTCAAGGTTGAAGTTCCATGAACTCAAGGAATCGGGTCTTCAGCTCCTCATCAGCTTGGGTGTCAGTTGGAAGAACTTGAGCTGTGTCATCGTCTTTAAATTTCCATTTGAGGTGGGATACTTAGAGGGTCAACTGTAATTTTAATCTGGTGCACAAATCTGATCTCCAGGTTATGGCCCAATATGATCCCCAATTTTGCAAGGCACAAAGAAATAGGGAGACCACTTTCTTGAGGCTTGAATTTTATGCTAGTGGAGCTAGAGATGAAGGGGGACTTGATCTTTCTCAAGAAACTTTCTTCTGCTCCGGCGTTTGTCAGGAGGAAGTTTCTTACTTGCATGGGCTACCATGTGGTTGTTTTGTAATAGTATTCATGCCTTCTTCGGAGTGAGGGTTGTCCTCTAATAAAATATCTAGTGGTATGAGCCTGATCTTAGTCTGAGGTGGGTAGGAGTGGTGATTTTTCGGGGCCTATTTTCACTTCTTTGTGCTATTGACTATCTTGCATGAGGATGGTGCTGACCCACACTCTCGATGTGTCTGCTCCAATAATAAACATCTGGCTACGATTTAGTGTGGACGACATTATGATCATAAGGACTATAGTTCCACTCGGCCAAGGTGGTGCATCTTTCTTTATAATGAGAGGGATGATGTTCATGCTTCGTTGAGTCCTACGAATGATCCTTCCCCTTTTATAATTTCGCCACTAGAAGGGCTTAATTTTCTTACGATCTTAGGCCATGGATCGGCGGTCATCATCAAGGAAGTCTTTAAGCATCATGGTCTAATCCTGGGGAAAGTCGTGGAAGTCACCTGAGATCAGCAATCATGGGGAGTTCGACAGGATGTAACACTTTAGAAGTAGCTTATCTCTGGGAAAAAGGATGTAGGGATATGTCATAGCGAGAAATAAACATGGTCGAACAATCCGTGTCTCTGTCCTCTTGGACAACCCTTTTATCTTTGACCTTCTAAGATTGTATGAAGCAATCTGGCTGAGCAACAACAGGTAGAAGTTTCGGCCTGTTCAGCGTAGGGGGGTCGGACAGCTTCAGAGGAGGTAATCGATTCGGTTTGGTGGAGACACCTAAAATTTCAGCAAGCTGTGGGAGAGGGTTTTTATCTTCAATCTCATGAAACCCTTGAATTTGAATTGAGAAACCATTGAATTTTTCTTTTGGTACCCCCTCCAAGTGTTGTGTTGTGTTGTGGTTGTAGTCGTTGGGCTCCCTCATAGAATCACATGCTTTCCTTTTCTGAAAAATTTCATGGTTAGCTTCAAAAAATTTCAGAAAATATCTCCAATTATGGACAACCAATCAAAGCCAAGCACTATATCAAAACCATCAAGAGGGAGGAGGAAAAAATCAGCAACTACGTCTTGCTCCTGTAGGATCAGTTTTACCCGCGAGCACTTCTAGTTGCACTTCAGAATTTGGTCGTTAGCTACCTTGACTTCAAACCCATTGTAATCTTCCTTTTGGAGCATTAAGTGGGCAGCAACCTTACTGCTCATGAAGTTGTGTGCGCTCCCGGCGTCGATGAGGATGATGATGGACTGTTTCTCAAGAAACCCTTCGATCTTCAATTTTTGCAGGTTGGTGTAGCCGGCTAAGGTAAGGATCGTGTGGGTGGCCGGTTGTGGTGTATCCTTCTCCTTGGGCTCGAGAGTCATATCTTCAAATTTGAGTTCTTTAGTGGGCGTAATTATCAGTAGTGTCTCCTTTTTACATTGGTGTTCTAGGCTTCACAATTTATCACAATTCCCATATAGGCCATTTGTCGATCTGTCACAAAGCACTTCTCTTGTTAACTTTTTTGGCTGAGGTGAAAGCTTTGGTGCCACTGGTCGGGTAGCAACTCTAGTCTTCTAAGCTTCATAGTTCAATCGCTCCTCTTAATGTCGCACAAAGGACATGGCTGTCTTAAGTGTATACGACTGTCGCACTTTAACTTCTTCATGAATCTCCGGCTTCAAGCCCTCAATAAAAGTCCTCAAAATCTATTTTTCAGACCAATCATAAGTTTGATTAGATAACCTTTCAAACCTGGTTTGGTACTCTTGGATGGTGGAGATTTGATGGATCATCGCTAGTTTTTCGCTAAGGTTCTTTTTATAATCCAAATTTACACCATGTTGTGATCTTATTGGCTCGGTGATCAGCCTAATCTAAACTCCTCAAAGAGAGTGCATAATTTAACATCCATACACATCTTAAAAGCCTCCAATTTGGCTTCGAATAAGCCCACCGATGTCATGACGTAAGGATCTCCAACCTGTCAAATCAAATCGATTAAAGAGTGTAGCTGCAATCTTCAGGTTGAAGGTAACAATGGCAGTGATGTCGGGGCTACAATGGTCAAGTCTCCAAGTAGAGGATGGCAGCCAAGGATAGCAACAACGATGGAGGAAGAAAATGGCAGCAGTAACATCAGTTACGGTCCTTCGGTGATGCTGCAATTTTGACGTTGTAATGTCGTCGAGGCTATGATTTTTTAGGTGGCTGATATTTGTCAAAAGATGGCAGCCAAGAGATCTGAGTCGGAAGGTAGCAACAATGGCGGAGGAAGAAGAGGGCAGCAGCAACGTCGGTTGTGGTTATGGTGCGACTTCATGGTTGCAAGTTGTGTTAGTTGCAGCAAGGGTACGGCTGCAATAGGAAGAAGACGGGGCAACGATATACATGGCTATTGCGGAAGAGGGCAGCAGCGGTATGGAGTGAGAGATGACTGCTATTGTGTTCAATTTGTTGCTGGCCATGATCAAGATAGTTGGCAGCGAACAATTGTTGCGGGCTGCGATGTAAATAGATTGCAGCGAAAGATCGTTGCTGGTAGGTTTTTGCCGCAAGAATCGCTGCTGGTTGCGATCAAGGAGGATGGCAGCAAGAGGTCACTTTTGGTAGTGTTGGGCTGTGAAAGATGCATGTTGTGGTTGAAGGGATAAGGGAGATTGGGCGGCTGAAAGGTTGGTGGACCGAAGGCTGCGGTTTTTGGGTGCAATTTATGGCTATTTTGGGTGCGATTTGGTGCTACGATTTTATGGAGCTTAGGCTACAAATTGGTGTGATTTTAGGGCTATGATAGCAGTAGATGAAGGTTAGAGAAATATATTTTTAGATCTGGGATAGATGGTAGCAAAGGTAGGTGTATCGGTAAGGAAAGTTAGTTGAAAAGGTAAGTGGATCGATAAGGAAGTAGGCTACGGTTAGGGCTGATTTGGGTGGCTGTTTGGGTTTGGTTTAGGGTAAGATTTGGAGGGGTTTTTGGTGAAGATGGTAGGGTTTAGAGATGAAAAAAAGAGAGTCACAAATCCCACAAAAAATAGCACTTAAATCTGATAGAATTCGACGAAAAAAGGTGCTGCGATGTGCTATCCTACCGAATAGATTTTACGTCAGAGAAATGATGACTTCTCGACATAAATTCCAGAGGAAAGTTTAAGAAAATTATACAGAAATCCTTGGTTCAGATGTTGGTAACACCGATAAAAAGTTTGGCAAAATTTTGGCAGCGTAACAGTAGGGAAATAGGGCAAAAGACAAAAGGTAGATCCTTCATCGTAAAAATTCCAGAACTGCATGATGGTGAAAGATTGCACAAGAAAACCGGTTCCCGAAGGAATATTTTCCAGAAATCAATCTCAGATGAAAGCTACGTTGATCTTTAGAATTGTATAAAATTTTTGGCCAAAAAGGATGAACAAAAGTTCTGTTTCAAGAGGCCAATAAACGGAAGGAAGATTCTGCGTTGTAAAATTTCAGTACTGTGCAGTGAAGAATCGCAGTACTATAAGTCCAGATCAAGTAGGAGTTTTTTCACGAAATCAATCTTAAATGAAAGCTAAGATGATCTATGAAATTGTACAAATGTTTCAGCCAAGAAGGATAATTAAATGTTCAGTTTCAAGAAGCAACAATCGGCTAAAAATTTCTGCAGTGTTTCGCCTTTGCACCGAAGATAACGTTTGCGACGAACAAAATTTGCAGCAGATAAAATTTGGAAAAAATCTTCAACATGTAAAGTACGGAATCTTACAGTATTGAAGAGACATGGATGATAAAAATATACCAGATTTCTATATCAAATGCAGGGGCAACGGCAGATTGATTTGATCTGCTGCTGGGGTGGAAGGTGGAGACGCGTGTCACAGCAATTGTGGGAATTGCTTGGGAAGGTGGAGGTGGCTGAGTTGGCTATAGGGGCAGCAAGATCGCTATTCTGATATCAGATGATAGAACCCTAGAAGAAGCTCTATAGATTTTGAGCCTTAAGGGGGATCAACCTTTGGAACGCTGTAGGGGTTCCTCCCTCCTAGACTTGGCACAAGGCTGAATTAAAATTATAGATTGCTTAATAAAAAGAGGTGGAGGCAACATGCTTATATAGGGCTCTAAATCCTAGCCCTAAGGGGTGCTCACATACTAAAATTACCCTTTTGCCCCTTCTATAGCCTATCTGCCTTAGAGGGAACAGGTGGCGACTAGGTTGGCTCTATAGCCGACCTAAGCAGGGGAAAACCCTAGCCTACCAACCCAGTAAGGGGGACGATGGCCACTAAACCCTAAGAGCTAATCTAAACCCTAGTCATACTCCTTTATAAGATAGGATTGACTTTATTACAATCTAGTAGGATTTTATTGACTACTTGTAGGGAAATTAGGACTCAACCCTACTAGAGTCCTATCAAGAGAATTCCAAAAGAGGTCTCATACTGATAAGACATGGAATATTACTTTATGGGAGTATGTCCCCAAAGACTCTTAAAGAAATGACAGACATGGATAGGATACCCTATGCCTCAATGATAGGGTCTATTATGTATGTTATGCTATGTACCATGCCTGATATAGTGCATGGTATGAGTGTCATGAGTATGTATCAGTCGGATCTAGGTTTAGAACATTGGAAGACAATAAAGTGTATCCTTATGTACTTGAGAAGAACTAAAGATCTTTTACTGGTATATGGAGAATGTAGCCTCCAAGTTTAGGGCTACACAGACTCGAGTTTCCAGTCAGACATTGATGATAGCAAGTAAAACTCAGGGTATGTTTTCACTTTGAATGGAGGAGTAGTAAGCTGAAAGAATTCCAAGTAAGATATTACTGATAACTCGATCACAAAAGCGGAATATATTGCTGCAACAGAAGTAGCAAAAGAAGGGGTGTGGATGAAGAAGTTCATTAGGGATTTGGGAGTCATACTAAGTAGTGTGGAGCTGATTCCCATATACTGTGACAATGATAGGGCGATAACTCTAGCAAGGGAACCCAGGTCTCATCAGAATAGTTCTAAGGGGGTTTTACTTAATTAGAGAGATCATAGCACGTAAAGATATAACAACGGAAAGAGTTTCATCCGAAGATAACATTGTAGATCCACTGAGAAAGCCGCTAGCTCATATTGTATTTGAGCGTCACAGGGGTCTGATGGGGATCAGACACATAGGTGATTGGCTTTAGGTAAAGTGGGAGATTGCTAGTTACAAGTGTCCTACAAGCCTATCACGTGAGTGATGATACGTGTGATGTTATATAATCTTTTTGCTTATGATTATTACTGACATATTCTCACATTATATTATCTATTACATATATATATTATGATGTCCTCGGTTCTATGTAATGGGAATCAGATCGTGATGAGATCACGATAATGAGATTGATTCATCTTTAAACACAGATCCTAGATAATCCCGGTCATATATTACTCGAGAGAGACATTGAGATAACTGGACAGATCGATGTACTATATACCCGTCCATGTGATAGAGGTGGTTGGTCTCATGGCCACTTGTGTGGAGACACTAAGGATATAGTACAGGTACTCATTAGAGAATGAGTTCACTGATTGATTCACTTATGAAATGTTGTATGGTTAATGATACCTAATGTCAGACAGTGATTCCATAGTCCTAGTTATGTATCTGGTCCTTAGACTTGAGACACCAAGGATGCCTTGTTTTAGTATTCCTTTCTTTGACGTCGGACTTATAGGTTTGGAAAGTACCAAATCTGGTATAACCAGTTATCGGGATTGGTAGCCAACCTTATGAAGGTGATTTAGTGTTAATAAATGATCATCCACTCTCAGTATCGCAAGAGGAATATCTCATATGTGCTTGCTCAGATAAATCCCTAGCTAGGGTCATTCGAATTGAGAGAAATGGAGATCTCTGGGAGAATCCGATTAGAGCAAGTATCAGACAAATTTTGTATATGACATGACAGTACCATATCCAATATATGGTCTCTGGGATATTAGTTGAATGAGGGATTATAGACACATGGTAAATATGGACAGACAAGTCCGATGGATTCGATCCCCTTGTACCATTTGGGGACTATGGCTTAGTGGCCTAGTATGTCCATAGTCGATGAGTCGAGTGAATTGTTATGGGGATAATAATTCACTATATCGGAAGGAGTTCTGATGGGAGTGACTTACAGCCAGCTCGGTATCGGGCCTAAAGGGTCATACACATATGGTGGATGCTTCAGCAAATAGAGGATTGGATGGAGATCTAATTAGCCCCTATTCTCATTAGATAAGACTCTGCACTGATGGGCTCCTTGCATGAGGCCCAATTAGAGGCCAAAGGAGATTATTGGATAGAGATCCAATAATGTAAGGTTAGTGGGTAATTGGATGGAGATCCAATACCCACTAAAGCAAGACCCATAGGATTTTTTATGGCTCTCTATAAATATAAGGGGAGGATCATGGTTAATAGGCCATAGCATTGGCCACCCCTTTCTATTCTCCTGTGAGATTTGATTAGAGAAATTTCACAACAAAGATTCATCATGTGGATACCACTAGAGAGGAGGACACTTGACCTTCTTCATCCTCTCCATCTGAATCTGGAAAAATAATGATATACAATCTCCCTAGGTAATCAATCTCTCACTTATCACAGTTTTTAATTTTTGCAGCTTTCTTGTGATCCATTCTATTGCACGACGATTTGATCTACGCGGGAAACCTATTTTATGTTTTATCTTCCACTACACATTTGATGCTCCCGATGAGGTTTCCCAATAGGAGGTCAAATGTCCTCCTCTCTAGCGGTATCCACATGATGGATTGCTGTAGTGATACTCCTCCAATTGTAATCTCAGGTATGGCAACTATTGCGCAGAGGGAGGGAGGGGAATAGGAGGGCGTAGCCAAAGCTATAGCCTATCAACTATATGCCTCCCCTCTTATTTTATAGAGAGCCACCAAAAACCCTATGGGTCCTACCTTAGTGGATATTGGATTTCCTTCTAATTACCCACTAACCTTGCATTATTGGATCTCTATCTAATAATCCCTTTTAGCCTCTAATTGGGCCTCATACAAGGAGCTCATCAGTGCAGGATCTCATCTAATGAGAATAGAGGCTAATTGGATCTCTATTCAATTCTCTATTCGCTGAAGCATCTATTATATGTGTGTGACCCTCTAGGCCTAATACTGAGCTAGTCGTGAGTCACTCCCATCAGAACTCCTTCTGATATAATGAATTATTATCTCCATACTAATTTACTCGACTCATCGATTATGGACGTACTAGGCCACTGTGCCATAGTCCCTAGACATTAGTTACCGTGTATCTATAATCCCTCATTCAACTAATATCCCAAAGACGTATATTAGACACGGTACTGTCAGGTCACAAACGGAACCTGTCTGAGTCTTGCTCTAATCGTATTCTCTATAACTTTTTTTCTCTCAATCCAAATGACCCTAGCAAGGGATTTATCTGAGCAAGCACACATGGAATATTCGTCTCGTGATACCGAGAGTGGATGATCCTTTATTGACACTCAATTACCTCCGTAAGGTTGACTACCAATCCTGATAACCGGCTATACTATGTCTAAAACTTTTGAAACCTATAAGTCTGACGTTGAAAAAAAGAGTACTCAAACAAGGCATCTTTGGTGTCTCAAGTCTAAGGACCAGATGCACAACTGGGGATATGAAATCCTTGTCTGACATTAGGTATCATTAACCATATAACATTCCATAGGTGGATCAATTAGTGAACTCATTCTTTAATGACACATGTATTATGTCCTTAGTGTCTCCACACAAGTGGTTATGAGACCAGCCACCTCCATCATATGGATGGGTATATAGTTCACTGGTCTATATGATTATCTTAATGTCTCTCAAGTAACCTATGACCGAGATTATTTAGGATCTATGTTTAAAGGTGGATCGATCTCATTATCGTGATCTCATCACGAATCGATTCTCATTACACAGAACAAAGGACATCATAATATATATACAAAACATAATATAATTTGAGAATATACCAATAATAATCATCAGAAAAAAGATCACACAACGTGTCACACATGCCATCACTTACATGATGGTTTGCAGGGCACCTATAACCAACAATATTCCAATTGACCTAAAGCCAATCACATATGTGTTTGATCCCCATCAAACCCTTTTGACGCTTAAATACAATCTAAGCCAACGGCTTTTTTAGTGGATCTGTAATGTTATCTTGGGATAGAACTCTTTCTATTGCTATATCTTTATGGGCTATGATCTCTCTAATTAAGTGGAACCTCTTCAGAATAATTCTGATCTAGGTTCCCTTGCTAGAGCTATTACCTTATCATTGTCGCAGTATATGGGAATCAGCCCTATGCTACTCGGTTGATTACCAAATATCTGATAAACTTCTTTATCCACACCCCTTCCTTTTGTTGCTTCTATTACAGCAATGTATTCAGCCTCTGTGGTCAAGTCACGAGTAGTATCTTGCTTGGAACTCTTCCAGCTTACGGCTCCTCCATTCAGGATGAAAATATACCCTGCACTCGACTTGCTATCATCAATGTCAAACTAGAAACTCAAGTCCATGTAGCCCTCAACCTGGAGGCTACCTTCTCCATATACCAGTAAAATATCATTAGTCCTTCTCAAGTAATTAAGGATATACTTTATTGCCTTCTAGTGTTTCAAACCTGGATCCACCTAATACCTACTTATGACACTCAGAGCATGCACTATATCAGGCCTGGTATATAGCATAGTATATATAATAGACCCTATCACTGAGGCATAGGGTATCCTATCCATTTCTGCCTTTTCTTCAGGAGTCTTTGGGGACATACTCATAGAAAGTGATATTTCATATCTCATCGGTATGAGACCTCTCTTTGAATTCTCCATGCCAAACCTTTTGACAATGGAGTCTATGTATCTCGACGGAGATAAGCCAAGCATCCTCTTGGATCTATCTCTATATATCTGGATCCCCAAAATATAGGATATTTCCCCTAAGTCCTTCATGGAGAAGTTTCTGGATAGTCAAACTTTAACTGTAGAGAGCATTCTTATATCATTCTCAATTATTAGGATGTCATCCACATATAGCACCAAGAAGGTGATAGCACTCCCAATTACATTTCTGTACACACAAGGCTCATCTTCATTCTTAACAAAGTCATAAGATCTGATCACCTCATCAAATTTTATGTTCCAACTTCGGGAAGCTTGCTTCAATCTATAAATGAACTTGAGAAACTTGCAAACTTTATCTAGACTCTCTCTGGATATGAATCCCTCTAGTTGTATCATATACACCTTCCCCTCCTATTCTCCTCCCTCCCTCCTTTTATAGGTGAAAATGTTTCGTCATAGTCAACTCCTTGTCTTTGACGATATCCTTTAGCCATCTACCATGTCTTATAGGTCTGATCACCTCATCAGATTTTATGTTCCAACTTTGGGAAGCTTGCTTTAATCTATAAATGGACCTGAGAAACCTGCAAACTTTATCTTGACTATCTCTGGATATGAATCCCTCTAGTTGTATCATATACACCTCCCCCTCCTATTCTCCTCCCTCCCTCCTTTTATAGGTGAAAAGGTTTCATCATAGTCAACTCCTTGTCTTTGACGATATCCTTTAGCCATCAACCATGTCTTATAGGTCTGATCACCTCATCAGATTTTATGTTCCAACTTTGGGAAGCTTGCTTCAATCTATAAATGGACCTGAGAAACTTGCAAACTTTATCTTGACTCTCTCTGGATATGAATCCCTCTGGTTGTATCATATACACCTCCCCCTCCTATTCTCCTCCCTCCCTCCTTTTATAGGTGAAAAGGTTTCATCATAGTCAACTCCTTGTCTTTGACGATATCCTTTAGCTATCAACCATGCCTTATAGGTCTTCACCTTTCCATCCTCTCTGATCTTCTTCTTGAAGATCTATTTGCAATCGATGGGTATGATACCCTCAGGTGCATCCACAAGGTTCCAAACCTTGTATAGTACATGGAATCCATCTCAAAATTCATGGTTTCTTGCCATGAGATACTATGCTGGACCTATGCAAAGTTGGAACTTGTATACTATAGAATGATGGTTGAGCTAGGTTCTCCAACCTCGCTCAACTCTATCTCACTCCCACTATTTCCACCAAGAGTGTATTCCTTCTCATGAAACACAACCCTTTGGGCAACAAAGACCTTTTGGTCCTCATGATAATAGAAATAGTACCAACAAGTTTTATTGGGGTATCCCATGAACTTGCACCATTTCATCCTTGATTCCAACTTGTCGGGATTGTGTCTTTTAATGTGGGCAGGACAGCCCCAAATCTTAACCATCTTTATACACCATTGAGCTGAGGTGTATAAAGAGGTGTCCATTGGGATAGAATTCAATTATCCCTGAAGAAATGGGTGAAATCTTAATACTCTTTCCAATCTGGTTCTCTACTTCATTCTTATATTTCTTAAATTTCTCAAAGGCCTTAGACTTATACTTCATCAAGTACACATGTCCACACTTACAGAAATCATCAGTGAATGTAATGAAGTATGAGTAACCACCTATAGCCTGAGTCGATATGGGATCACATACATCACTATGTACAAGTTCTAATAACTCAGTGGCTCTATCTCTAGTTCTACTAAATGGAGAGTTAGTCATCTTTCCACGAAGACAATGTTCCCAAGTTGCATATGACTCATAGTCAAATGGATCTAGATATCCATCTTTTAGTAACTTTTAAATCTTTCCCTCATGTATATGACCTAGCCTACAATGTCATATATATACATGGTTCACCTCATCTCTTTTCCCCTTAGACATCTTTATATTTATGATGTGTGGAGAAGTGTATAACATATATAAGCCATTTATTAGGATCCCTCTAGTGATGATCTGATCATCCATAATTATTGAACAACTATTATTCTCAAAAACTAATTTATATCCACTAATTGTCAAAAAAGAGATAGAAATAATATTTTTGATAATAGAGGGAACAAAATAACTTGCATCCTATGCAATAATAGCTCCACCAAGCAGATGTAGGGTGACCTCCCCAATAATAGCTGCAGCAACTCTTGCTCTATTACCCATCTTGAGGTCCATCTCGCCTTTGGCCAATCTCCTATATCTTGCCAGAATCTGCAACGAATTACAGATATGATAAGAACTCCTGGTATCCAGTACACATGTGTTATCATAAAAATCTAACAAGTGGAGATTAATCATGAATATACTTGAAGCTTCTCTAATCTTTTGTTTCACCTTATCTACAAGGTAGTCATTATAGTTCCTCTTCTAATGCCTGTATTGGCTGCAGTGGAAGCGCTATCCTTTATCCTTTGTCAGATCTTTCTTGGTAACATTTGTTTTACCCGGTCTTTCTTTGCCCTTGCCCTTCTTAAGGATCTTACTGGCCTTCTTTTTCTTCTTGATCTCTCCAATATAGAGAACTAATTTCTCTTTCTTGATAGCACTCTTAGCTTCCCTCAACATATTGAGGAGCTTAGGGAGAGTCACCTCAACTTGCTCATGTTAAAATTCATGATGAAGTGAGAAAATGAATCTGGTAGTGACTGAAGTATAAGATAAATACACAGGTTATCCTCTAGGACTATCTTTATACTTCACAAAGCGAGTGATCTCATCCTCGCTTTTCCTTTCCTCCAGCATGGGCACAATCGTCTTAAGGACATACGATTTTCTGCTCCGTGAGAATAATTCTTATATTACAGAGCCAATCTATGTAGTTTAGACCAATGAGGTGGCTAGCATCAAATATGTCACATAGGGGGTTTGCAAGCGACAAACAAGATATAGCGTAAATTAATAACATGCAGATTTTATAGAAAAACTAATTAAGATATGGACTTTTATCTTAATATACTCTCATTATTTTCCTAACGAATCACATGACACCCTCAGCACGTGAAATGAAAGTCTTTGGTAGACTTCTAATGTGGATCGGGATCCAATTGACGTTTTAATGCAACCTCAAGGGACTCAACCAATTACACTAAGCCCAAAAGGTAGTCAACTTTTGCCAATCACAACTCTTTATGATTTATGTCATGTTCAGCCTCTGAACCATCATGGTATTGAGGGACTCGACCAACCATGATATTCAGTTAAGTCAATACTATCATTACAAGATGAGTCTGATTAGATGATATGCCCTCGAGGGACTCGACCAAGCATACCATATCCTCAAGTCACCAGTGACATCTTTATATCATAGGGAAAATCTCGATCACATAGATAGGTGAGCCTCGAGAGACTCGACCAACTCAACCTATATCATGATTCAATTTCTTCCTATAATGATAGAAGACCACGTGGGTCAATCTTATTATCTTACACTTACCGACTTAATACTATCGTAGGAGGGATTTTTGTTTTACATCGATCTCGTAATATGTTGTGTCACACACATACATATTTAATATATATCTACATCGCATGCAAATATATATATATATAATAGGTATATAAAACATATCACATATGCAAGCCACACCGAATGATCATGAGTTGTCACCTAATATGATTAAGCCCGAGCCAAAGGGCCTAATCACTCACAATAGGATCTATGTGTGCATCGGTGCATCTTCATGCCCTGTGATTGTTGATCTCATCATCATCGTTTTCATCGGATCCTCGTTGCATCACCATGCGTCATAATCTTCCGCCACGGCATCGTGGGTCCTGTTGTCACATTCACACTCCCATCGTGCCTCTCCATGTAATTGCAAAAAATAATTACAAGCACGTAGGCCCGACAATAAATGAGAAAACGGATGCTCACATGCCTCAATAATAATAATAATAATAATAATAATAATAATCACGATTACACACATCATAACACAAACTTATGATTATCCATCCACATCATACATCATATATACATATCATATCACATGTAAGATTACTAGATATATGATGATTAATTAAACTATATAATTAATTATTTTTTAAAAATCAAGATATGCTCGAAATTTTCAGAATTATCAATGGCATTTTCTGAATTTTGGACAAGAGATCAAAATTTTCAGAATTATCGAGGGTATTTTAAAAATTCTAGGCAAAAGGATAGATAATGAAATTTCTCAAATTACGAGGGGCATATTTGTCATTTTACCAAAAAGATGCCCTAGACCTCCTCCCCCTTCAAGTTGGTCGTCATCGTTGTTGCCCCAACGTAGCGATGGTGCTGCACACTGCTAGCACCGCCCCTACAGCAGGTGTTGCTATGCCAGTATGCGGACGGGTGCCACTGCCCTCGGGCGGTAGCTCGTGAGGGCACTGTGCCTGCAGGCACCTCCCTTGTGGCAGGCACCGCCACTATGGGCGCTACCTATGTCCGTAGGTGGCCTGCCTACAGGCATCGTGCCTGCAGGTGGGGCGGCCTCTATGGGCGTCGGCCCCTTACGAGCTGGCCACGGGCAACTGCGCTTGTAGGCAGCCTTGGCCGTATACGGTCGCCCCTGCAAGCGACCTAGCCATGGGTGGCTGCCCCTACAGGGGCCTGCCTGCAGGTGGATGCCACCATCCTTGTTGTGTTCACTATGAAAACAAAGCAAGAATGTGTAGAACAATTTTATGCGATTTAATCTCATCACACGCAGTTTAAAAGCTAATTTTTGCACGAATAACCTTGGCTCTGATATCACTATTGGGAAACTAAGCGGGAGCATTATATGCACAGCAGAAGATCAAAACAAAATAGGTTTCCCACACAAATCAAATCATCATGCAAAAGATTGGGTCGCAAGAAAGTCAAAAAATCAAAAAATGACATCATATGAGAGATTATTTACCTAGGGAGATCGTATATCCATGTTTTTCCAGATCTGGATGGAAGGATGAAGGAGGTCAAGCGTCCTCCTCTCTAACGGTATTACACGATGGATTGCTGTTGCAATACTCCTCCAATCATAATCTTAGGTCTCACAACTCTTGCGTAGAGGGAGGGAGGAGAATAAGATGGGGTAGCCAAAGCTACATCCTATCAACTATATGCCTCCCCTCCTATTTAAGAGAGCCACCAAAAATCCTAGGGGCCCTACCTTAGTGAGTATTGGATCTCCATCCAATTACCCACTAACCTTACATTATTGGATCTCTATCCAATAATCTCCTTTGGCCTCTAAGTGGGCCTCACGCAAGGAGCCTATCAGTGCAAGGTCTCATCTAATAAGAATAGAAGCTAATTGGATCTCTATCAAATCCTCTATTCGCTAAAGCATTCACCATATGTGTGTGACCCTCTAGGCCTGATACTGAGCTGGTCGTGAGTCACTCTCATCAGAAGTCCTTCTGATATAGTGAATTATTATCTCTATAATAATTCACTCGACTCATCAACTATGGACGTCCTAGGCCACTGTGCCATAGTCCCCAAACAGTAAAGGGGGATCAAATCCATCGGACCTGTCTGTCCACAATTACCGTGTATCTATAATTTATCATCCAACTAATATCCCAAAGATCATATATTAGACATGGTATAGTCAGGTCACATACAGAATCCGTTTGAGTCTTACTCTAATCGGATTCTCCCGGAGAACTCCTTCTCCCTCAATCCGAATGACCCTGGCCAGGAATTTGTTTGAGCAAGCACACATGGTATATTTCTCTCGTGATACTGAGAGTGGATGATCACTTATTGACACTCAATTACCTTTATAAGGTTGACTACCAATCCCGATAACCAGTAGTACCAGTTTTGAAACTTTCCAAACCTGCAAGTCCGATGTCAAAAAATGGAGTACTCAAACAAGACATCTTTGGTGTCTAAAGTCTAAGAACTAAATGCACAACTAGGACTATAAAATCACTATCGGACATTAGGTATCATTAACCATATAGCATTCTATAACTAGATCAGTCAGTGAACTCATTCTCTAGTGAGAACTTATACTATATCTTTAGTGTCTCCACATAAGTGGCTATGAGACCAGCTTCCTCCATCAGATGGATGGGTATATAGTACACCAGTCTACCCGGTTATCTCGATGTCCCTCTCGAGTAACTATGACCGAAATTATTTGGGTATATGTCTAAAGGTGAATCGATCTCATTATCGTGATCTCATCACGATCATATTCCTATTGCACAGAACCAATGATGTCATAATATATATGTAACATATAATATAATATGAGAATTTACCAATAATAATCATAAGCAAAAAGATCACGCAACATGTCACACGTGCCATCACTCACGTGATTGGCTTATAGGGCACCTGTAACCAACAAATATGCTCTAGAGACCATGGCTTACCTTCTGGATATAGTTACATCTAGGTCGGTAGTGTCTACTCTATATGAGATATAGAAATGGAAGAAGCATGATCTTAAAGTTGTTAAGATTTGGGACTAACATGCCCACGTTACAAGACACAACCCTTATTAGTTAGAACCATGGATAGAACAATGCATGTTCACCCCAAGAAAACTTGGGGGTATTATTTCTATCATCTCGAGGACTAGAAGGTCTTTGTTACCAAGAGGGCTATATTCCTTGAGAAGGAACACGTTCTTAGTGGAAACAATGGGAGTGTGATACAGTTGAGTGAGGTTAGAGAACAAAGCTCAAGCACCATTCTAGAGTCCGAGTCTGATCAGGTGTCTAGCACACAAGTTCTAACTTTACGCAAATCTAGTAAATTATCTCACCCTCTTGAAAGATATGTGAGACATATCAATGGAGCGAACATTCAGGATGTTGATCCTGCGACCTACGAGGAAGCTATTATAAGTATAGACTCCAGGAAGTTGCAAGAAGTCATAAATTCTGATATGGATTCTAGTACTCCAACAATATTTGAAATCTTATGGCTACACCTGAGGGTATCATAAATCGACTACAAGTGGATCTTTAAGAAGAAGATCGGAGTAGATGGAAAGATGGAGACCTATAAGGCAAGGTTGGTGGCCAAAGGATATCATCAAAGGCAAAGAGTTAAATATAATGAGACATTCTTACCTATAGCTATACCAAAATTTATCTGAATTCTTTTGGCCATTACAGTAGACTATAACTATGAGATCTAGTAGATGGATGTAAAAATTGTATTCCTCAATGATAACCTCGAGGATAAGGTGTATATGATATAGCCAGAGGGATTCGTATCCATTGAGAGTCCAACTAAAGTGTGCAAATTACTCAAGTCTATCTATGGACTTAAGCAAGCTTCCCAAAGTTGGAACATAAGATTTGATAAGGTGATCAAATCTTATAACTTCGTTAAGTACGAAGATGAGCCTTGTGTGTACAGAAAGGTAAGTGGAAGCGCTATCACATTATTGGTGTTGTATGTGGATGACATCTTGTTCATTAGGAATAATGTAGGAATGCTCTCCATAGTTAAGGCTTGGCTATCCAGAAATTTCTCTATGAAGGACTTTAGATGAAAGTCCTACTTGGACTTTGGGGATCCAAATCTATAGATGAAACTTCTCCTAGGGGATGTATCCTATATTTTGGGGATTTGGATCTATAGAAATAGATCCAAATGATGCTTGGCTTGTCTCAATCTAGATACATAGACTCCATTGTCAAAAGATTTGGTATAGAGAATTCTAGAAAAGGTTTCACACCGATGAGATATAGAATATCACTTTATTGGAGTATGTCCCTAAAGACTCCTGAAGAAAGGGCAGACATGATATCCTATGCCTCAACCATAGGGTCTACCATATATGTTATGTTATGTATCAGATCTGAAATAGTACATGCTCTGAGTGTCACGAGCAGGTATTAGGCGAATCTAGGTTTAGAATACTGAAAGATAGTAAAGTGCATCCTTAAGTACTTGATAAGGACTAAGGATCTTTTACTAATATATGGATGAGATAGACTCTAGGTTGAGGGCTACATGGACTCGAGTTTCTAGTCAAATATTGATGATAGCAAGTTAAACTCACGGTATATATTTACCCTGAATGAAGAAGCAGTAAGTTTGAAGAGTTCCATGAAAGATACTACTACTAACTTGACCATAGAGATAGAGTACATTACTACAATAGAAGCAGCTAAGGAATGGGTATGGATGAAGAAGTTCATCAGGGATTTTGGCATCGTACTAAGTAGATGGTGTCGATTCCCATATATAGTGACACTAAAAGAGCGATAGCTTTAGCAAGAGAACCCAAGTCTTATCAGAATTGTTTTAAGGAGGTTCCAACTAATTAGAGAGATCATAGCCTGTATAGATGTAGCAAATAGAAAGAGTTATAGCCAAAGATAACATTATAGATTCACTAACGAAGCAGTTGGCTCATATTATCTTTGAGCGTCAAAAGGGTTTGATGGGGATTAAACACAGGTGATCGGCTTTACAAGTGCCCTACAAGCCAATCACGTGAGTGATGGCACATGTGACACACTACGTGATCTTTTTTCTTATGATTGTTATTGGCATATTCTCATATTATATTATATTATATTATATTATATTATATTATATATATATATATATATATATATATATATATATATATATATATATATATATATATATATATATATATATATATCATGACGAGATCATGATAATGAGATCGATTCACTTTTAAACTTAGATCCTAAACAATCATGGTCATAGGTTACTCGAGAGGAACATCGAGATAACCGGACAAACTGGTGTACTATATGCTCGTCAATATGATGGAGGTGGCTAGTTTCATAGCCACTTATGTGGGAACACTAAGGATACAATACAAATGTTTATTGGAGAATGAGTTCACTGATTGATTCATTTAATGATACCTAACGTCATACAGTAATTTCGTAGTCTCAATTTTATATATAGTCCTTACACTTGAGACACCAAGGATGCATTGTTTGAATACTCCTTTTTTATGCCAGACTTATAAGTTTGGAAAGTTTCAGATATGGTATAACCAATTATTGGTATTGGTATCTAACCTTATAATAGTAATTGAGTGTTAATAGAGGATCATCCACTCTTGGTATCATGAGAAGAATATCTCATGTGTTCTAGTTTGGACAAATTCATAGTCAAGGTCATTCAAATTGAGAGAGAAAGAGTTCTCTGGGATAGTACCATGCCCAATATATGGTCTCTGAGATATTAGATCGATGAGGGACTATAGATGCACGGTAGCTAAGGACGGACAGGTCCAATGAATTTGATCCCCTATACTGTATGGGGACTATGGTGTAATGGCCTAGTACGTCCACAGTCGATGACTTAAGTGAACCGTTATGAGATAATAATTCAATGAGTCAGAAGGAGTTCTAATAGGAGGAACTCACGGCTAGCTCAGTATTGAGCCTAGAGGGTCACGCACAAATGGTGAATAATTGCAGCGAATAGAGCACTGGATATGAGTTATCCAATTAACCCCTGATCTCATTGGATGAGACCCAACATTGATAGATCCCTTATATGAGGCCTAATTAAAGGCCAATTGAGATTATAAGATAGAAATTCAATAATCCAAGAGGAGTGGGTAACTGGATGGAGATCCAATACCCATTAAGGTAGGATCCATTAGGGATTTTGGTGGCTCTCTATAAATAGGAGGCGGGGTGGTACAATAGTGATAGGATGCACATTTGGTCACCCCCTCCTATTCTCCTCTCTCCCTCATCTTCTCAGCGACCAACTGATATCGGGAAGGGAGAAAGAGGAATGGAATTCGGAAAGAAATGAGAAACCAAAAGACGATTTGTAAAAAAGAAACAAACTCATAACAGAACTTGTGTAAAATGGATAAAAAGTTCACCACCAAGTTTAATGTCACAAGAGGATACAGAAAATTCACCACCTCAAAGAAATTAAACAAGGATACAGAACTAAATCAAAAGACTCACCACTTAAGGATACATCCAAGAGATACAGAGTTTTAAAGACTCTAAAGAGCTTCTGTAAATACAAATCTGGTACCAAAAGTTCCTTCTAGCCCTAGAATATCAGAATAAGCACTAGTGTATGAAACATCCTAACGAACTATGGCATTAAGTGCTTAACATCTGCCAACTAACCATTTTAATGCATTCCTTAGTCATGAAGAAAGGCATCTTGAAATAGCTCTAACTTTATCTAAGGAATCTGCTCATAAGTTATCATTTTGAGTGGGCTAGGTTAAAATTTCTGAAAAATTAGACACTCCCATGTCAATCACCCCTTGTTGAAAAAGACTTGTCCTCAAGCCCTCATTTATTTGATCACCATGATAAGGACTTAAATCAGCCACATTAAATGTTGATGATACCCTATATTCTTTAAGTAGATCAATCTCATAAGCATTCTCTTCAATTCTTTTAAGCACTTTGAATGGACCATCAGTCTTTAGTTTCAACTTCCTAAATTTTCCTGTGGAAACCTCTCCTTCCTTAAATGAATCCAGACCAAATCACTAGCATTAAACCTCATATATTTTCTGTGTTTATTAGCTGCTCACACATACCTTTCATTTTACTTCTCAATGGTTGATTTAACATTGTCAAGCAATTTTTTTACCTATTTAGCTCTCCCATCAGCATCTCTACTAAATTGCTTAGCACCATAAACAACCTCAAAAGTGCTCTTACCAATGCTGTGATGTATAGAACGATTGTAAGCGAACTTAATTTATAAAAGAATGAGATCTCATTTGCTTAATGTTATTGCCAACATAGCTTCTAAGCAAGTTTCTCAAGCTTCTGTTCATTACCTCTGTTTGCCCATCGGTTTGTAGAATGAAAGACTAAGTCTAAAGGACCAACAGGATTAGCACCATAAACAACCTCAAAAGGACTCTTACCAATACTGTGATGTATAGAACGATTGTAAGCGAACTTAATTTATAAAAGAATGAGATCTCATTTGCTTAATGTTATTGCCAACATAGCTTCTAAGCAAGTTTCTCAAGCTTCTGTTCATTACCTCTGTTTGCCCATCGGTTTGTGGATGATAAGAGCTACTGAAATTCAAAGACGTACCCGATTTTCCTCCATAGAGTCCTCCAAAAATGGCTAAGAAATTTTGAGTCTCGATCAGACACCATAGTTCTTGGAATGTCGTGTAATCTAACAGTCTCCTTGAAGTATAAATCAGCAATATGAGATGCATCATTTGATTTATTACAGGGAACAAAGTGAGACATCTTTAAAAATTTGTAAACAACAATCATGATAGAATCTTTATTCCTTTGAGTTCTGAGCAGTCCCAAGATAAAATCAAGACTCACATCCTCCAACGGAGCATTAGGCACCGGTAATGGAGTGTACAAACTTGAATTTTGGCTTCTTACTTTTACCAAGTGACACTCTACATTGCTTCACAAATCTCTCCACATCTCTGAAAATCTTAGGCCAATGAAAATTTGATTGAATAAGAGTCAGAGTTTTGTCCCTACCAAAGTGTCCTCCCAAAGCACCATTATCTCAAAGAACAAGATAGGACACACAAGGCATTAGCTCAAAAAAGAAATTCATCAAAGATAGAAAATTGATGAAAAGAACCTGATTTGTAATTCTATCATATTAAGCTGAAATTCACATCATTCTGATAGAGATCTTTGAATGTCTCAAATTCAACTACTTTAACTTCCATGGCTAATAATAAATAATATTTTCTACTCAATGCATCAGCAATTATATTTTGAACACCAGATTTATGCTTGATTGTGAAGTTATAAAATTACAGGAACTCCACCCAAGCTGTATGCCTCTTGTTTAGCTTGTGTTGGTGATTAATAAACTTCAATGTCTCTGATCAGAATATAATAAGGTAAATGACTGCGCAAGAAGATATTGACTCCAATGAGATAAAACTCGATAAATGGCATAGAACTCCTTTTCATAGGTAGAATATTTCCTCCATGTATCATTCAACTTCTCACTAAAAAAGGCAATGGACTTTGATTCTTGACTCAAAACAGCACCAATTCTCATATTTGAGGCATCACATTCAACCTCAAACACTTTTGTCAAAATTGGGTAATACCTAAATAGGAGCTTCGGTCACTTTTATTTTTAATAGCTCAAAAGCTTCATCAGCTTCATTAGTCCACTTGAATTTATCACCTTTCAGACATTCGATGATTGGAGCAACAATCAAGCTGAAACCCTTGATGAATCTTCTGTAAAATGAAGTTAAACCATGGAAACTCCTCACATCATGTAATGAAGTCGGTGTTGGCTAATTAAGAATAGCTTCTACCGTACTTTGATCCATCATGATTCCATTTTTTGAAATAATATATCCCAGAAACACCACACTAGGAGTAAAAAAGTCACACTTCTTCAGATTAGCATAAAGCTTTTATTATCTAAAGATAAGAAAAATCTTCTTTAGATGATTCATATGCTCTTCCTCACTTTTGTTGTACACCAATATGTCATCAAAATAAACCACAACAAAAGTCTCAATGCATGACTTAAGTATATGATTCATAAATCTCATTAAAGTATTAGGAGCATTAGATAATCCAAATGGCATAACCATCCATCCATACAAGCCTTCTATAGTTTTAAATGTTGTTTTCCACTCATCTCTAGGCCTCATTCTTATTTGGTGATAGTCACTCCTCAAATCAATTTTAGATAAAATAGAAGCATCATACAATTGATCAAGTAAATCATCTAACCTTGGAATGAAAAAATGATAGTCAATAGTGATTTTGTTGATGGCACGACTGTCCACACACATTCGTCAAGAACCATCTTTCTCAGGCACCAACAAGGTTGGAACAGTACAATGACTCATACTCTCCGGAATCAACCTCTTTTTCACCAACTCATCTACTTGCCTTTGAAGTTCTTCATGCTCCTTGGGACTCATTCTGTAAGCTACCTTGTTAGGTAGGATAGCCCCCGAAATAAGATCAATATGATGCTAGATGTCTCTTAATGGTGGAAGACCATGTGGAATCTCTTCTAGTATAATGTCTTAAAATTCCTCCAGGATTGGTTTCATGTTTGTCATTGGCTCCTTGTAATGTTCATTCTTTTCTATGATTACTAGAGCCAAAATATGACTACCCCTTTTCAGTTCATCCTTGCATTCACCGTAGGACATAAAAGCACTAACTTACTTCTTTGGTGCATTAATTTCATAAGGCTGTAATGGAGCTAAAAGAATCTTCTTTTTATTCACCTTAAAAGAATAAGTATGTTTATAGCCATCATATAATATCCTTCTATCATAATGCCAATGTCTGCCTAACAGCAAATGGCAAGCATCCATAGGAGCAACATCACATCATACTTCATCTTTATAATACTTGCCAATAGAAAATGGAACTAAACATCTTTTAGTTACCTTGATGTCGTTTTCTTTTTACAGCCAGCATAATTGGTAAGGATGTGGATGAGGGATTGTGTCCAACTTTAGCTTCTGCACTATCTCAAAAGATACCACATTCCCAAAGCTACCACTATCAATGATCACCAAGCACACCGTGCTATTAGATGTACATTTAGATCAAAACACATTCTTTCTCATCCAACTTTCATCCTCAATCATATAAGATACTTATAAGCTATATTATAACACAATAGATAAATCATGATCAGCATAAGTAACCTCTTCCTTATCATCTTCAGATTTTTGTTCATCATTGACTTCATTTCCTTCTTCGTCACTATGTTCTTCAACTAATGTAACAATCCTCCTATGTGGACAATCTGAAGCAATATGCCTAAAACTATAACACTTAACGCATTTTTGGCCATTAGGTGTAGAAGAATTAGGTGGCAGTTTACTGCTGATTGATCATTCACTCTTGTCTTGTCCTTTCAGGACTATTTTGCTTTAGTAAGTAGGCTTAGAATTTTCTCCTCTCGTATAGTCATCTTTTGCCCCATATCGAGAACCCTTTTCAAACTTCTGATGTTTCTCCACTTTAAAGTCAGATTACTCACATCATTCAAAGACCAGTACGGTTAGAGTTAAACCACTTTGGTAACCCCCGGTTTTAGACCTCCTAGGTATCTTGCAATGGTATGCTCTTATGGTTCCATAAGCTCTCCTTTTAACATAAGATTGTCAAACTCTGTTGTGTACTCCTCCACACTAATATTTTTTTACTTAAAATCATGGATTTTCAGAAAGATTTCTTGCTTATAGTTGTCATGTAAGTATTTTCTTTTTAGCATCCATTTTATTTTCTCTCATATTACTATCTTACTCTTTCCTTCAAGTTCTCTTTGCTTCTTCAGATTTTCCCACCAAAATGATGTATTCTTTTTGAGTTTGAGTGCCACAAGCTTTTAACCTTCTTTGGTTCTGGTGGTTCATGAAAATCGAATATCCTTTCTAATGTATTGAGCCAATCAATAAAGTCATCAATATTGATTTTACCTTCTAATTCTGGAATAATCTTTGGTTATATTTGTTCTGTCATTCATCTTGGTCTCTATGCCTTGCTTGAAATCTTTGAAACTCCCTTGGGCAAGAAGGTGTCATCATCAGAACCATACATTTGGCCAACATTTTCATGCTGATTATTTTTGTTTTGAAGTTCTTCAATAATTTAATTTTTTTTCTTATAGGCTATGTAACAAACTTTGTGGCTACAACTGTAAGGATTCAACATCATCTTTATGATCACTACCTTCACCAATTGTATCTTTTCTATTCCGCCTTAACATGATCTCTAGCCTTCAGTTCTGATACTAAACTAATACTAGGAAAGGAGGAGGAATGGAATTTGGAAAGAAATGAGAAACCAAAAGATGATTTGTAGAAAAGGAACAAACTCATAACAGAACTTGCGTGGATAAAAAGTTCACCACCAAGTTTAATGTCACAAGAGGATACAGAAAATTCACCACCTCAAGAAAATTAAACAAGGATACAGAACTAAATCAAAAGACTTACCACTCAAGGATGTATCCAAGAGATATAGAGTTTTAGAGATACTCTAAAGAGCTTCTGCAAATATAAATTAGGTACCGAAAGTTCTTTCTAGCCCTAGAATATTAGAATAAGTACTAGTGCATAAAACATCCCTTCATGCATAAGGAACTATGATATTAAGTGCTTTACATCTACCAACTAACCCTTTTAATGCATTCCTTAGTCATAAAGAAAGGTATAGTTTTAACTATATCCAAGGAATATGCTCATGAGCTATCATTTTTAGTGGGCTGGGTTAAAAATTATGAAAAATTAGACACTCCCGTGTCACCAACCCTTCCCTGTTGCTAGAGGGCAACGAAGAAAATAATAAATCTTCTTCCATGAGTGATGCAAGGTGTATGATAGAACCCCAGAAGGAGCTCTATAGATTTTGACCATTGAGGGGGATCAACCCTTGGAACGCTGTAGGGGTTCCTTCCTCCTAGACTCAGCATAAGGCTAAATAAAAGATGATAATTACTTGATAAAAGAGAGAGGGCGGCTACATCATTCTATAGGATTCTAAACCCTAGCCCATGGGGTGCTTGCCTAAATAAAATTATCCCTTTGCCCCTTCTATAGCCGACCTACCTAAGTAGGAATAGGTGGCAGCTAGGTTGGCTCTATAGCCGACCTAAGCAAGGGGAAACCCTGGTCGACCAGCCCAGTAAAGGGGGCGATGGCCACTAAGCCCTAAGGCCCCAACACAGTTCTTTATATGATAGAAGTAGCTAGGTTGGGTTTTATTATAATATCACAGGGTTTTATTGACTACTTCTAGGGAGATTATGACTCAACCCTGTTGGAGTCCTATCAAGCCCGTCCTCTCAGAATCAGCCTTGTTCTCAAGGCTGAGGGTCCATAAACTCTGGGAGCTGGGTCTTTAGCTCCTCATGCGACTCTCATGTTGTATCTTCAGATGGTAAGTTATTCCACTTCACAAGTACTTCAGTTTAAGGGCGTCATCGGCGCATCACAATTCTTCGATCAAGTATAACTTTAGGTTGGGCTTGGCTTTCACCATCAGTTGTAGTGTTCGGCAGCTGAGTCTGCGCCAACTCTTGTTCTCCCAATTTCAGCTTTAGCAAGGATACGTGGAAGACAGGATGAATCTTAGCATCATCTAGAAGCTTTAATTTGTATGTCATGGCTCCAATACACTCCAAAATCTGATATGATCCATAGAATCATGTGTTAAATCTCAGATTTTGATGATGAGATCAATTGATGTGTGTTTATCTAACATGTATGTTAGAAAAAGAATTGCAGGTCTAACTATGACAGGATCAATGAAGTTATAACCATATAATGGGCCAAGATCAAGCTTAGGCATTGGGCCGGGTTCGGACGATACGGTGGGATCTCGCCAGGAGTTCGCTAAGAGATTCGTCGAAGGGATCAGGAAGCTCATTGGGAACATAAAGGGAGATCACCGGAAGAAGACCGGAGAACTTTCCACTAGAATGCCGGAGGCTACCGGATTGGCGAAAGTTGGGTCTAAATTAAGTTTATGGTCATTAATTGTTGTAATCATTGAGTCTTAGTTAGAAGTGAGTCCTAATTGAGTTTGATTTAGATAAAATTCAAATCAACACAATAATGCAACCGGATCCACTACTAGGTTTGGTTGAGCTCAATCAATTGACCAAGGAGCTGGTCAACATAAAGTCAAAGCCAAAATTTGAAAAGTGGAAGGAACCACTTTTGCGGAGAATCCGACGGGCAAACCGTCGGTGAACGACGGTTGGACCACCCGTACCACAGAATCCGGGAGGGGCCAGCAGCTTTCGACAGGTAAACCACCCAAGTGGTGGTTAAATCGCCCATACCACAGAATACAGGCGGCGGCCAGCAGTTGACGACGGTAAACCGCCCGTACCCATTTTTTCGGGTATGTTTGATTTTTGACTCCAAATTTCTGAAGCCACTTGGGGTCTATAAATACCCCAAGTATTCTTACATTCACTACAACTCTTTTGGGTAATTAAATTATGTGAAAAAGAAAATATGAGTGATTTGTAAGAAAAAGAAAAGGGAAGGGAGTAAGCTTAGAGATAGAAATTTTTTTCTTAAGTTTCCCTTGTAAGCAAGTGTAAGGGTTTGATCTTCACCCAAAGAAGATTGGTAGTGGAAGCTAATGTGCCTCAAGAATGAGGACTCGGGAGTGGACGTAGGCCTTTGGCGCCAAACCACTATAAAAATTGTGAGTGGTTCTTTGCTTTCATTGATTACATATTTCTTGTATTAAAGCTTCCTGTTTAACTCATCTTTTAAGAAAGCAAATTTTTCATGATAAGTTATTTACTTTAAACGTTGCTTATCTTTTCGATTTAATTATCTACTTAGAAACTTTTCTTTGTTCACTCAATCATTTCACTAAGAATGAAAAGCTTCAGTTTCCTTATCTTGTTTTAATCGCAAAGACTTCATTTAGAAAGAATATTTACACTTGCACTAATTCTCCCCCTCTCAGTGCCAATTGATCCTAACAATTGATATCAGAGCAAGGTACTTACTCTTTGGATTAACACCCACTTGAGTAAATGGCTTGTTTTGGCATAAATGAGGGACATTCCATCTCACGTCCTCTCATATTTAATGGGACGGATTACACATATTGGAAGACAATGATGCATATTTTTCTTATCTCTTTGGACCTTAATCTATGGAATATAGTTGAGAATGGATTTGAAAAATCTTCCAAATCAATGAATGGGCTAAATGATTTGGAAAGGAAGAATTTTTCTTTAAATGCAAAGGCTATGAATGTCTTGTCTTGTGCACTAGATAAAATGGAGTTTAATCATGTTTCCGTTTGTGAATCAGCTTTCGATATTTGGCACACACTAGAAATCACACACGAGGGGACTAGTAGAGTAAAAGAATCAAAAATAAATATTATAATTCATAATTATGAGTTGTTTCGAATGAAACTAAGTGAGTCTATTGGAGACATGTACACCCGTTTCACGGATATCGTTAATGGACTTAAAGCACTTGGAAAATATTTTTTGAATTATAAACTTGTGAGTAAGATTTTACGATCTTTGCCTAAAAATTGGGATCATAAAGTAACCGATATTCAAGAAGCCAAAGATTTGAATAACTTGCCTCTTGAAGAATTGATTGGCTCTCTTATGACTTATGAACTAAACTGTAAAGCTCATGATGAGCTTGATGAACCCCTTCCAAAGAACAGGAAGGATGTAGCACTTCGAATAACGAATGACTCCTCAAGTGAAACCTTGAGTGATGATCATGACATTGCACTTCTATCAAGAAAATTTAAGAAATTTATAAAAAGGAACAAAAACTATAAAAATAAAAAGAAACCAAAAAAAGATAATATCATCTGCTATGAATGCAAAAAACCAAGACACTTCAAAAGTGGATGTCCCCAACTGAAGAAGAAATCAACGCTCAAAAAGAAAGCACTCTCGGCCACTTGATGATTCAAGTTCCTCGGAGGATGAAGACCAATCCAAAGAAGAGATGGCTAACTATGCCTTAATGGTATTTGAAGATGAGGTTAGTGAGTCTTTAGATATTTCATTTTCAGAATTATTAAGCATGTTTCATGATTTATTCAATAAGTTTAGAAAACTTTTCAAGTCTTTTAAACTGCTTAAAGTTGATCATGATTTGTTAGTTAAAAGACTTGATGAAATGCATGACTCCTTAGCATCACATAAACCATGCTTAAAATATGATATGCTAGATAATATTAAAGAAGAGAATTGCATGCTTCAAACTACAGTAGATAAATTTGAGATAGGGAATAAATCCCTAAATATGATCTTTGCCAATAAGGGTCATATTAATAATAAACATAGCATAGGCTTTATTGGAAATATTCAACAAAAGCCAATCATCTTTGTAAGAGGACCTATATTGAATGTGCCACCAAGAATTAAGTGTAAATTTTATGGTAAATTAGGACATAAGGTAAACAAATGTCTCTTTAGAAAATGTACTCCACATTATCTTATATGGTTCCAAAGAAAACTCTATACAATGAAAATTGGTTGGAAAAGAAAGATAAAAATCTTCTTGAATGACCCAATATAAAATGGGTACCTAAATCGAAAATATCTTTCTTGTAGATTTGTCTCCAAACTAAAGCTAAGCACTAAATGGTATCTTGATAGTGGATGCTCAAGGCATATGACAAGAGATCCATCTCACTTTTCTAAGCTCTCTAACTTAAGTGAAGAAGTTGTCACCTTCGGAGACAACAACAAGGGTAAAATCAATGGAAAATGAACAATAGGTAACACATCAAACTTTTTGATTGAAGATGTGTTGTTAGTTGATGGCTTGAAACATAACTTGCTTAGCATTAGCCAATTATGTGATAAAGGATATGTGATTAAATTCAACCTAATGCTTGCATAATTGAGTTGTCATATAAAAACAAATCGTTGATTGTTTTAAGAAACAAAAATGTATACACTATAGATATTGAGAAATTTTGTGATGAAACTTATTTTTCGACTTTGAATTATGATGCTTAGATTTGGCATAAAAGACTAAGTCATGCTAGCATAAAACTTTTAAACCAAATTTTTACTAAGGAACTTGTGAGAGGTTTACCTAATTTTTAGTTTATCAAAGACAAAGTATGTGACACTTGTCAATTAGAAAAATAAATAAAGAGTAGCTTTAAGTTGAAAAATTAAATTAGCACCTCTAGACCACTTCAATTGATCCATATGGATCTATTTGGACCAATTGATATTACAAGTTTAGATGGTAGCAAATATGTATTTATCTTAGTGGATGACTTTAGTAGATATACTTGGACCTATTTCTTAGTACATAAAAGTGATACATTTAAATTTTTTACAAAGTTTTATAAAATTGTTCAAAATTAAGAAGGATGCATGATCTCCTCAATACGGAGTGATAATAGTCAAGAATTTCAAAATAATAATTTTCAAAAATTTTATGATTTAAATGGATATATGCATAACTTCTCTACTCCACAAAATCCACAACAAAATGGAATAGTAGAAAGAAAAAATAAAAGCTTACAAGAAATGGCTAGAACAATGTTGAATGAATATAGTCTTCCAAAATATTTTTGGGCCGAAGCCGTTAATATTGCATGCTATGTTTTAAATAGGGTTCTAGTAAGACCATTACTCACTAAAACTCCTTATGAATTGTGGAATGATAAAAAACCTAATATTTCTTATTTTAAAATATTTGGTTATAAATCTTTTATTTTGAATGAAAAGGATGCTTTAAGTAAATTTGATACAAAATCCAATGAAGGCATTTTTCTAAGTTATTCTCCTATTTCAAAAGCTTATCATGTTTTTAATAAAAGAATATTAATAATAGAATAATCTATTCATGTTGTTTTCAATGAGTTTTTCAAATTTAAGAAGATTGATTTTTATGATAAAATTAATTTTGATACTTTGAATTTAAAAGATAATACTCCTAAAAGCAACTTGGATGTATCTACTTCTAATACCTTACCCAAGGAATGTAAGAAAGAAGCTTATAATAGGAGAAACATCAAAATGAATTTAAACTCGATCTTCTTTTAGAAATTTTTATGCAAATATCGTATTTCTTTCTTAAATTGAGCCAAAATGTATTGATGAAGCCCTAAGAGATGATTCTTGGGTTAATGCAATGCATTAAGAGCTTAATCAATTTGAGAGAAATGAGGTATAGGAGCTTATTCCTAAACCTAATGATCATTTAATTATTAGTACTAAATAGGTATTTAGAAACAAATAAGATAAAAATGGTATCATGGTTAGAAACAATGCTAGATTAGTGGTCAAAGGTTTCAACCAAGAAGAATGAATCGATTATGATGAAACCTTTGCTCCCGTGGCTAGACTTGAAGTCATAAGGATGCTCCTTGTCTTTGCTTCTTTTAAAAATTTTAAGTTGTTTCAAATGGATGTTAAAAGTGCTTTTCTAAATAGTTTTATTTTTAAAGAAGTGTATGTTGAACAATCTCCCGGTTTTGAAAATAATCTTCTTCCTAATCATATTTTTAAACTTACAAAAACTCTTTATGGATTGAAACAAGCCCCTCGGGCTTGGTATGAAAGACTTAGTTTTTTTTCTTATTTCAAATAATTTTTCTAAATGCAAGGTTGATACCATATTATTTTTTAAGTATTTTGAAAATGATCTTCTTGTTATTCAAATTTATATTGATTATATCATTTTTGGATCTACAAATGAATCTTTATGTGAGTCATTTGCTAAAGAAATGAGCCAAGAGTTTGAAATGAGTCTAATGGGTGAATTAACATTCTTCTTAGGATTACAAATAAAACAACTAGATGATGGTATTTTTATTTGTCAAACTAAATACACCTTAAACTTGATAAAATGATTTAGGATGGAAAATGTTAAGGCAATAAACACTCCTATGAGCACTTCTACAAAGTTGGACTTAGATAATGAAGGAGAAAACTTTGATCAAAAAACTTATAGAGGTATGATAGAAAGTATATTATACTTAACTTCAACTAGACTGGATATCATGTTTAGTGTTGGATTATGTCCAAGGTATCAATCTAACTCGAGACTCTCTCATTTGAAAGCAGTTAAATGAATCTTTAGATACTTAAAAGGAACATCTAAACTAAGATTATGATATCTAAAATCAAAGAACTTTGACTTGATTGCCTATTCTGATGCTGATTTTGGTGGATGTAGAATAGATAGAAAAAGCACTATCGGAACATGTCAATTTTTGGGGCATGCACTTGTTTCTTAGACTTCCATGAAAGAAAATTCAATAGTTTTATCTACTACGGAAGCATAATACATTGCAGCTAGTGCATGTTGTGCCCAAGTAATTTGGATAAAAAAACACACCAGAAGACTATGGATTAAAATTAAAAAATATTCCTATAAAGTGTGATAATACAAGTGTAATATGTCTAACCAAAAATCCTATTCAACATTCAAGAGCCAAACATATTGATATTAGACATTATTTTATAAGGGATCATGTAAATAGCCAAGATATCATGCTGAAATTTATTGACTTTAAGCATCAATTAGCGGATATCTTTATAAAACCCTTAAATGAATAATAATTTGATTTTCTTAGAAGAAAACGTGGAATGCTAAATCATGAAAATATATGAATTATTTGAATTCATGAAATTGAGCTATTTATCTTTGTGATGATGTTTACTTGCAAAAATTATATGAGATATTTTTAATGCATAAGTAGTTTTTTATTTATTTATCTCTTGGATTTTTGAATTCCATGAGATGATTATCTTATTGAGAGCATAAGATAGCTACATTCAACGATGTTTTACAACTCCTCTATTTTCTTTCACTCTTGATTTACAAGAAAAAAAAATTCATTATGACTCTTGTTGTATTTTATAAAGGGGAGAGTAAAACTCATTTGATTTAAAAGATTAACCCCACCCTTCACCTTTTTGTTGATGACAAAGGGGGAGAAAGGTATGGTTGATGACTAGAGATTAATTTTCAAATATTTCAAATTTATGAAATTTATTGAGAAAGGTATGGTTGATGACTAGAGATTATTTTTTAAATATTTTAAATTTATGAAATTTATTGAGAAAGGTATGGTTGATGACTTAAAAGAAAATTTTATGACTTAAAAATTTTCTATGTTTGATGACTTGAGGGAAAATTATCAAATATTTTAACTTCATGACAATCCTTGAAAATTCTTGAAAAGTTGAATACTTGAAAGGTTATTTGCTTGAAATACTTATTGCTTTGATTTACTTGAATTCAAGAGGATGTGACTCTCTTGAAATTAAGTCTTCTATACGATGGCATAAATTTAGGGGGAGTTAGGAATAACTCCAATCATCAATTGATTGTCATCATCAAAAAGAGGAAGATTGTTAAATCTTAAATTTTAATGATGAGATCAATTGATATGTATTTATCTAACATGTGTGTTAGAAAAAGAATTGCAGGTCTAACTATGATAGGATCAATGGAGTTACAATCAGATAATGGGCCAAGATCAAGCTTAGGCATCGGACCGGGTTCGGACGATGCAGTGGGATCTCGCCGGGAGTTCGCTAGGAGATTCGCCGAAGGGATCGGGAAGCTCGTTGGGAACATAAAGGAAGATCACCGAAAGAAGACCAGAGGACTTGTCGTAAGAATGCCGAAGGCTATCGGATTGGCGGAAGTTGGGTCTAAATTAAGCTTGTGGTCATTAAGTGTTGTAATCGTTGAGTCTTAGTTAGAAGTGAGTCATAATTAAGTTTAATTTAGATGAAATTCAAATCAACTCAATAAGGCAACTGGATCCACTACTGGGTTTGGTTGAGCTCAATCAATTGACCAAGGAGCTGCTCAACATAAAGTCAAAGTCGGAATTCAAAAAGTGGAGTGCACCACTTTTACGGAGAATCCGGTGGGTAAACCGTCGGTGAATGACAATTGCACTGCCCGTACCACAGAATCCGAGCGGCAGCCAACAGCTTTTGGCAGGTAAACCGCCCAGTTGGCGGTTAAACCGCCGGTACCACATAATGTAAGCAGCGGCCAACGGCTGACGGCGGGTAAACCGTACCACTGCATCGGACCGGGTTCGGACGATGCAGTGGGATCTCGCCGGGAGTTCGCTAGGAGATTCGCCGAAGGGATCGGGAAGCTCGTTGGGAACATGAAGGAAGATCACCGAAAGAAGACCAGAGGACTTGTCGTAAGAATGCCGAAGGCTATCGGATTGGCGAAAGTTGGGTCTAAATTAAGCTTGTGGTCATTAAGTGTTGTAATCGTTGAGTCTTAGTTAGAAGTGAGTCATAATTAAGTTTAATTTAGATGAAATTCAAATCAACTCAATAAGGCAACTGGATCCACTACTGGGTTTGGTTGAGCTCAATCAATTGACCAAGGAGCTGCTCAACATAAAGTCAAAGTCGGAATTCAAAAAGTGGAGTGCACCACTTTTACGGAGAATCCGGTGGGTAAACCGTCGGTGAATGACAATTGCACTGCCCGTACCACAGAATCCGAGCGGCAGCCAACAGCTTTTGGCAGGTAAATCGCCGAGTTGGCGGTTAAACCGCCGGTACCACATAATGTAAGCAGCGGCCAACGGCTGACGGCGGGTAAACCGCCTGTACCTGGTTTTTTTGAGTATGTTTGATTTTTTGTTCCAAATTTCTAAAGCCACTTGGGGTCTATAAATATCCCAAGTATTCTTACATTCACTAGAACTCTTTTGGGCAATTAAATTCTATGAAAAAGAAATTGTGAGTGATTTGTAAGAAAAAGAAAGGGAAGGGAGAAAGCTTAGAGATAGAAACTTGTTTCTTAAGTCTCCCTTGTAAGCAAGTTTAAGGGTTTGATCTTCATCCAAAGAAGATTGGTAGTGGAAGCCGATGTGCCTCAAGAAAGAGGACTCAGGAGTGGATGTAAACCTTTGGCGCCAAACCACTATAAAAATTATGAGTGGTTCTTTACTTCCATTGATTACATATTTCTTGTATTAAAGCTTCATATTTAACTCAACTTTTAAGAAAGTAAAGTTTTCACAATAAGTTCTTTACTTTAAACGTTGCTTATCTTTCCAGTTTGATTATCTACTTAGAAACTTTTCTTTGTTCACTCAATCATTTCACTAAGAACGAAAAGCTTCAGTTTCCTTATCTTGTTTTAATCGAAAAGATTTCATTTAGAAAGAATATTTACACTTGCACTAATTCACCACCCCCCTCCCCTAGTGCCAATTGATCCTAACATCATGGAGATAGCTTCATCGATGCTCTAGTGTTGATTGACAGCTGTTTATATGATTGTAGGCGAAGGTAGACCTAATCTCCTACTTAAAATTTTGGCTTGCTCCGGTAAGTATCTGCTTGTTGCTTCATGCGGGCTTGAGTGGCAGTTAGGTTGTCCTTCAGCAACTGTAGGAGCTTGTCCCTGTCAATTAAATTTTGATCGACCTTATCTACTTTGGTCGTACTAATTACATATTTCGGTATTACAAGGGGTAGTCGGCCATACAATGCCTCATAAGGGGTATATTTGGTTGATGAATGATAAGTTATTGTACCACCATTCGGCCCAAGGAAGTCACCTTGTCCACTCTTTGGGTCGGTCACTGGTGGCCAAATTATCTCATTATCCTATGGGCACCAATCAGTCATTCCCTCCTCCACATCCTCAATACCTCAATCCTAACATCAAGAACCATCAAGTGCCACCTTCCAGCCATGGCATTTTACCCACACGAACCAACAATGAGTCATCTGTCAATTGTGTGATAAAGTCAGACACTCCGCAAAAGTCTGTCGGTCTCGACCTCATCTTCCTGCTCCATCAAATTGGCCTCAGGGGAATCTCATGACTACTCCGACTACTAGTTAATCAAAGTGGATTGTGGACTCTTGTGCCTCTAATCATATCACTTCTGATCTCCAAAATTTGTCCATTTATAACAACTATGGTGGAAATGAAGACATCATCATCGATGACGGTAAATGAATTCCTATTACCCATACTAATTTCACAACGCCATACCATAACTTTTACACTCGATGATGTTTTGTGTGCACCACACATTAAAAGAAACATCATTTATGTTTCTCAATTCTATAAATAAAATAATATTTCAATTGAATTCTTTCATGACTCTTTTTTTATTAAGGATTTGAGCACGGGGTATCCTTGGTCCGAGGTTGAAATAAAGACAACATTTACGAATGGCCGTTAGCTCTGCATATAACCTAGCCCACTACTCACTCTTCAACAACTGGTCCACTTGACGTGTGGCATCATTATCTTAGTCATCCCTCGTCCTCTATCCAGTAAAAACTAATTTCTCACTATTTTCTTCCTGCTTTTAAATCAAATAGTATTATAACTCATTGTGATGCTTGTCTTACCGATAAGTCATAGACTACCCTTTAGAACTTCCTCTATATTATATTCTAAATCATTTGAAATTATTTATACCGATGTTTGGGGCTCAGACCCAATCATTTTCTTTGACAAGTTTAGATTTTATACCGTATTTGTAGATTATTTCACTGAGTACACATGGTTCTACACTCTTTATCATAAATATGAAGTTTCCACTATCTTTACCAAATTTAGAAAGTTGGTCGAGAACTTCTTTCAGTCTACAACTAAAACAATCTACTTTGATGGTGGGGTGAATAGCAAACTCTCACATCTAGCTTTTTAGCTTACGGTATTCAATACCTCAAGTCATGCCCACATACTCCTCAACTAGTTAGCTCTACCGAACGCAAACATCAACATATCATTGAAACTAGTCTAATACTCCTACATCAAGCCTCCATGCCACCAACCTTTTGGTCAACAACCTTGCAAACTATAGTCTAACTCATTAATCGTATGCCCACTCTAGTCCTACAATATCAATTATCATTGAAAAATTATTTTATAAATATTCAAATCTTCATAAACTCAAAGTATTTGGTTGTCTATGTTATCGTTGGTTATGTCTCTATACCTCACACAAGATAACATCTAGATCTCGGTTTTGTATTTTCATCGGGTATTCTCTTGAACATAATGTCTTCTGATGTTATGATCCCTATACTAATAACGACTTTATTTCACATGTGGAGTCTACCTTTGCTTTTCACAACCTGGAGTCTCATGCCATGTGTCCAACAAACATGAATACACATTTGATCCCATCAATCGAGCCTTCAACCATACAGTCTAGTCATTTTCTTCTGAATACATACTCTCTTGTTACTTCAGTTCTGTAACTTCTACAAGATTGAGTTATTGTCAAGGAGAATTTTTATCAATCTCTTGTTTCTTTAGTTCCATAGCTATCTTGTTAATCAATTGAAAGAAATTTTCCTACTTTCGTTATTAAGTTATATTTTAACACACTGCACGACAATGTGATCTCCACTGTCATCTTCACGCAGAGTCAGTACCATAACTTTTGTGCTCCGACTGCAGCAGAATGCGATCTCCACTGCCATCTTCATGGAGAGCCAGTACCATACCTTTGTTCTTGGAGGACTCCACCTTTGGAAGATAGTTGTCAATAGTTGCGTCATATTATTTTCCTCATTTTTTTAGCTAATCTACTGCGAGTTCCTTCTTGATTGTGTCTTGACACAAACTGACTTGCACAAAGCCACTTTCCAACTAGTGCACGTGTGAAGCCTTTGATCAAGCATGCTTAGTTGATCTTAACACTTGTATACAGAATTGATCTACATATCACACTGAACAAACTCACTCTGTTTCTACCTACATCACCAGTTGGTGAATTAGTAACCAGTCGTCTTTAATCTTGGTTAAAGAATTGAGCAATGTAGTGTTTGGACTCTGTTCATGTCGCATGACTCATGAGAAGAAGCTTGAGGCATCGAACTGGAAGTCCTGATCGAAGTCCAGCTCCTCCAGCATGAAATCCATGTCCACCAGAGACAAGTTGCTCGCTGAATTGCCTCTAGATATCATCGCGGTGATCTCTGAGTCCGAAGTCTGCAGGTTGATGCCATCATCAATGCTGCTGAAGTAGATCGACTCCGATGCCACTAGCGACACGAAGGTCGGCGAGGAGAAGACGTGGAATTCGTTTCCTTCTCGAGACGTCTGCTGCCGGACTTCCTCGAATTCCGGGCCTTCGGTCTTGACCTTCAAGCCTGCTCGAAAGCTAAGCAGCAGGTCCTGATCCTGGTGTTGCCGCTGCTGCGGCAGTTGGCATGCGGATGCCGAGGCTCGCTGTGGCTTCTGGAGGCAGATATGGGCCCCGACGTAGGTGATGTCGAACATCAGAGGGTCCTCGTCCGATCTCTGCACTTGCTTCGTCGCAGAGCAGCCCTGGGTGTGGCGGTGCGTGCACCTGTAGTAGGCTCTGCAAAGGTGAGGAAGAGCATGAGACCCGTCATTGTTGCCCTGTAAAGTGCTCGACCCTTGCGCTGCTTCTTATGGGGAAGATTCTAATACTGACCTTGGATGTTTGGCTCCCAGGATGTCCTTCTGCCCGTACTTTCTCCAGCTGTAGCCGTCATCCACAGGCCCTTCGACTCCTCCGCTGCCTGGGGTGAGCCTCACTTGATTCGTCCATTTGTGCAGCGTCTTCCTGAGAGAGGAATCCAAAGGAGCAAGAAAGCCACGTCAACCAGTGACAGAGGAAGCAGAGAGAGGTTTTTGCCAAGAACCAACAAGGCTCACCTTTTCTTTATCATCTCCTTGCGGTTGTGATCCTTGAACGCCGGGCTGGAACTCTCGCTGCGAGGGCTGTCGCCAGCCGCCTGCTGCTCGCCGTCGGGATCGCTCGATTTCGCCATGAGGATGGACCTCTGGATGGATGACAATATCTTGGGAGCCACAGACTTGCACAAGTCAACCGGAGCAGGGTTGCTGAGATGGGATTCCAGCTGCCTCGCCAACTCAAGAGCTCGAGCTAGCTCGGCCACGAGAGGGCTTTCGAGCTCACTTCCTGTGTTGCTCCCCATGCCTGGCTCTCCTATCTCTTTGATTGCCACTCTATAGAGGAAGAGAGGAGCTCTCTCTACTGGCTGATGAGCGTCGGAAGCAGTGGAATCAAGCTGAAGTGGGAAGAGGAATGAATCCGTGTGGATATATAGGCAGGCGGGGAGGGCTCCGGGACCGAGCAAGCGAGGTTGCTTGGAGAGTGATGATGGTGGAGGAATCCAAATCAACAACATGAGGAAGGTGGAAGAATAGCGCGTCGTATGCTCTCATTGGTTCTCGGCACAGAAAAAAAGTATCAAATCACCTCAACAAGAGAGAAGAGGGAGAGAGAGAGCGAGAGATGTTGACCGTTTCATGGCAGTTTAATACTGGTTGCTTATGGTGACGGTTCGATGGGGGGAGAGGGAGGGGTAGGAGGATGTGATGAGGGTTTTGCTTGGAAATGGCCAAGAAACTTCAAACGCTTCTACGCGTTGCATGGACGGGACACAAAGCACACTGAATGAATCCTTTATTCAGGCAGGGGACGTGAGTAGAGGTGAATTAGGCGGTTCTTACACTCTGCCCCCAAACAGTTTTCTCCATTTTTATCTGACTGATTATATAACTCTAACAACTGATAATATATTAATTATTTAAGATCGATTATATAAAATAATATTTCAATAGTAGTGCTAACGTTAGTTGAGATATATTTTTTAAATTCTATGTATCCGTCTTTACAATTTCGTCTTTTATCGATTGATTACGATGCCATAAAGATCGTACTATCTAAGGCTCATACAAATCAAGTTGTTATAAATAAGCCAAAATTCCGATGGCAAGCCCAATCTTTAAGAGAATATTTGTTTCTCCAATTGTTTCGAAAGATTTTTAGCACCTTAGCGATGCTTTCTTTTACATAATGTCATATATAAAACTCATGCCTACGAAACACAGAACCCATTGAACAAGCATACATATACATTAGAGATAGGATTTTTATCTATTTTGCAAGAAAACAAAAACACCTAAATCATACCATGTTTTGGCACGACTATTCAAGTCACAGGAAGAAAAGCACGCCCCTAACAAGAGGGACCCACTCAACGCGCTAATGTTGGCTTGCCAAAATGCTTGGTAGGATGTGACATTTCAAGAAAAGACAAGTAACGAATGGAATGCTTTCCAAGAGAAGGGAGGAAATGAAAAAGGAACAACATAAAAAAAAAAAAAAAAAAAAAAATCTAGAAAAAATTTGGGGAAAGACTTTGGTCTTGCATCACTTACCCACTTTAATTTGCACAAGGAACACGGCGGCCCCAACTTATGGTTTGTTTTCGAATTGAATCGGTCCTCGCTCACACGTCTTGACATCAAAGGAATGTAAATTTGCAGTATCATATGGCTTAGATAAGCAGTCATATCCTTATGCTCTTTCATTGGAAGTCCCTCGATACAATTTGGAAACCGTTTTGATTCACTTCTCCCTCTCACATGCAAATCCTATTAATTTCTGCTCAAAGGTATGGTGTATGATAAGAATTTCAATAAAAAACTAATAATTAAGTTGGTAACAAGGTGTTATCTAAGCTAAACATTAAAAAGAATATACTCATATAAAAGCATAAGCTAAGAAAGAATATTGCGTAAATATTAATGAAATATCAAATGTGATAAAAAGTGTTACAAATATACAAGTAATATTTTTTATTGGATGACTGATAACCCAAACAAAAGCTTAACTTTAACATATACTTCGTAGCGCATATAAAATGTACATTAACATTATTGTTGTTCTTGATATGTAGGAATATATGCATATATAATGAATGTATCATCTTCATTTTATATGTATTTTGTGCTCCACTTAAATCCCAAGACTTCCTAGATGACCAAATTTAATGGGGATTCTCGTCCGGTGAAGATTCACCTCAATGTCACCATTTCATCCGTCTCAATTTTGTTGTCCTGCGACGACACAAAGAAGAAAGCCAAGTCAAGTCAAATGGCACCCACCACACCTGGCCAATCTCATTAAAGCTGGTGTCTACAAATTCAATGACAACAAACCATGGAGGATACAATCGACATCTAGCGAGTGACACAAGTAATTATAATGTTGGTCTCTCCGTTTTAGTATGTTAAGTAATTGATTCATGTGTTATGGCTGTTGACCTCCTCTTTTCCCCATTCCTTCAATCTACTTACCTTTTTTTTTCGTACATTAAAAAATTAGCAGAATATTTTTGCCAAAAGTATTACATAAAATGCAAAAAAAAAAAAAAAGAGATTTGATAGAGCTTGTATTTATGGTGGTACCAACTTTGTGTGATAAATTTGAGATCGATAGGGTCAACTTTCAATTAACACCGAAATGAGGTCAGTAATCATCTGTCCACAATGTAAGTCGACAAATAAACAATTAACTTAATACGGTCATGTTGTTTTTGGATAATATTGTAACTCAACTACAAGTGATATTTGTTGTTCGTTGCATCTGAATGGTTAAGTCGTTAATTAATACTCTCTTACGTGTGTGGGTGGAAATTTAAAGTGGATCGAGGATATAATTCTTTTAATATGTGGTCTAGATTTTTAACACAACTTTTTATTATTGATAGAATAATAAATATCTTAAATCGAATTGACCCTTTCGGGAATATATCGCTTAATCAAAATCTGTTGTATAGTATAAAATTAAAGATATTATCATATTTCATCAACTAGCTTAAGCTTTTTAAGATTGCGGGGGCAACCCGATTTAAAATATATAGCAATTGCAAAATAATATATTTTGATATCTTTTTTAGTCAAATGATAAATAATGTCTAAAAATTTAAGATGATAGCAGAAACAAAAGGTTCTGCTATATTCAAATTACCTTAAAAATTAGATAAATCTTCCGTCAATTCACAACTAATTCCTCATTCCATGACGAGCACCGGAAGAGTGAGACCTGTGTGAGCAGACACACAAAGGAGCCCAAAGATTGATCTTCCACACGGTTACGCGTGGGTTCAAGTAAACCTCACACATGCATTGCACGCAGAAAAGAGAGAGAGAGAGAGACTCTGACCCATTCTTCCCCGTAGACAAGAGAAGAGGAGAGAAGACACGTCGCAAGTGACAGCTCTTGTGGACTAAAAGGAGAGGCACAGAAACCGTTCATCGATATGACCATGTCAAACCCTCCTCCTACTCTTCTTCTAGATTGTCTTGTAGGAGACTTTGTACCTGAGTTGGATGCTCATCTGGACGACAGCAAAAGCTCTCCATCACTCCCACCAAAGGCTTGTGTGCTGCAGATGTAGTCATCCGTAGAGGATGAGATCAAATGACTGATTTGATGTCTCTGTCGTAGAGATTTGCGTCATCTTGTAAGCGTCTTATAGTACGCATGATTATGCAATATTTCCTTTCATGTGTGAAAGGTAGAATTAGTGGAACTCCGGTCATATGATTATTAACAATAAGAAAAATATATGAAGATTTAATCGAACACCACGGTATCTTAATTTTACAAGTCTATGCATCTGTTGTTAGAATTAAAATATCTCATCTCATTAAAATGACAACAAAAAGATCTCTATTGCTTACGTCAAACTAGCTATAAAAGGTCTTTGTGCTTATGATGTAACGATCAGCAAGGGATAAGATCAAATGATTAATTAAACGCATCTGCCGAATTATGTTGTGTTCGTAGTAAGCGTCCAACGAGGATGATGATGAGGATCTCGGTCACATGTTATGGTCATTAATAATTAAATATCTTGATTTCGGTTTTTACAACAATATATATATATATATATATATATATATATATAAAGATTGTTATCGTTATAATCTATGATGGATGATGGTCTTGATACAAGATGCAAGTGAGCTTCATCGGAAGACATAAACGAATCAATCCAAAGAGCATTTTTTAGCTTGGCGACATCCCAGTTTGCTGCTGCCCTGTTGCATTCAATAGTATATGACTGTAGATGGCTCAGTATGTCTTTCATATCGTGAATAGTATGAGTAATAGCCCCACAAACCATCGTATTCCCATTCAGCACATCCACCATAGTTGAAGAGTTTGTCTCAATTGATAAATGGGGGATTTTCCCTGAAATTGTTGTTTGCTATCTAAGTTTAGCAGTTGCTCAGCTGACTTGTTTCGAGCTTATTCCTTATCTCTAGTGATAAATCTATCCTACAATAAAGAAGCATGATCATTATTGAATTTTAACCAACCTATAGTTGGATTTTGCCATTTAAGACTCGTAGAATTAGTCAATCTATCTATTCCTTCCAGATATAAATTCTCTAGCCCATAAAAAATGGAATTTTTTTTTTTTTTTGTTAAAAAGTATAGTGTTTTATATTTTTCAAATAAACTACAGTTCGTTTGCTATTACAGTAAGCAGCAGTTTGCCTAGCCCCACATTAGTTCCTTCCTTCTTGAATGAAGTCAATCCCCAGTGTGAGGATACTTTATAAGCAAATGAGAAGTTGAAATTAATTTTCCAAAATTTTTATTTTTGTTATATGGGACATTGAAAGAAAAGATGGCCAATAGTTTTATGTTCCGAAAGGTACAGGAAACAAGTAGATTAAACATTATAACAAGGTATAGCACTTAGTTATGTGATAATTTCTAATGAAATATATGAATTTAGGGAATGACTGAAATCTACCAAGGACTGCACCAACCATACAAGCATGATTCAATTCAGGTTTTGGATGTAAATAATGGTATATATACATCTTTTGCTGCAGCCTTCCCTAATGGATGATCCTTCCATATTCATTTATCCTCGCAAGGGAATTGAGTTATTTCTATAGTAAAGATCAGATTAGGTGTGCACATATTCAATAGCAACTAGTTATTCTAGCCATCAGATTGAATTAGCGCATCAATCTTGATATCTGCAGGTATCAGATCAGTATCTATTAAAGTGGCGATATGATTTAAAGGTGTCTTTCAGAATGAAATATACATATATATATATATATATATATATATATATATATATATATATATATATATATATATATATATATATATATATATTGAATGTCCATTACCAATTTATATAAAAAATATTCTCTATGATTATTCATGGCTCTAGTAGATAATTTTCTAATTTCAACTAGATTGATGATATTTAGGGAATTTCCATGCATCAACCTTGATATCTGCAGGTATCAGATCAGTATCTATTAAAGTGGGGATATGATTTAAATGTGTATCTCAGAATGAAATATATATATATATATATATATATATATATATATATATATTGAATGTCCAGTACCAATTTATATAAAATATTCTCTAAGATCATTCATGGCTCTAGTAGATAATTTTCTAATTTCAACTAAATTGATGATATTTAGGAAATTTTCATGGATTCATTTAACCATATTTAGTATGAATTACTTTATTTGAAAGACCATTGTTATTATTAAGGTATCAAATAATCCATGTGGCTTGTAAAGTGGTTCTGAAAGTTAGAATATTCTGTATGCTAAGACCACCATAATCTTTATCTTTATGAGAAGTGACAAAATTTCATTTCATAAGGTGCAAACTACTCTTTTTTTACCATAAAAAAGTTTTTAATCAATGTTTGAATTTTGTGGATGAGACCTTCCTGAAGCCAAGCAACACTTATAGCGTGTAAAGCGACGAAAGTCAAAATAGAATTTATCAAAATTAAATTATCAGCTTGCAATAGATGATTGCATTTCCATATAGCAAGCTTAGTTATTGATTTTAACAAAGAGTTCATCAGAGGCTGATTAAGGAGCTCTTCTAGGAGCAATAATTGCTCATAGATATTTAAAAAGAAAGGATTCTTCTTTAAATCCAAGGTTAGAACAAATAATGGTTTTGGTAGATCTTGGGATAGATTTAGGGAAGAAAATAATTTGATTTAGAGCTACTTATCTTTTGGTTAGTGACAGTTTCATAAACTTTAAAGACTCTTTTAATAATAGTATTATAAAATTTGGAGTTGACTCTAAAATAAAGTAAAATACCATCAGCAAATATTATATGGCTAATCTTACAGTCAAGACTGAAGCTTAAGAGGGTTAAATAACTGGGTCAATGTTTGGGCAACAAGAATATATAGGTAGGTGACAAAGGATCACCTTGTCGAACCCTACATTGATTGATAAAGAGTTTTAGAAATGTCACCATTTAGAAAAGATAGGTGAAGAGATACATGCTTGAATCAAAGATAGAATTTGATTCGCAACGGGCCAAGAGAGCCTCTCAAAAGCTTTTCTAGGTCTAATTTAACTAGAATAGGAGGATGTTTTTTTTTTTTTTTTTCTTTAGTCAAATATATAGCTTACTGAGCTATGATACTGTTATTATGAATATTTATTCTCGGAAGAAAAGTTGATTGTTCATAACTAATTAATTTTGAAAGAAAGGTTTCAATCTAATGGTTAAGACATTAGCTAGAATTTTATAGTTGACATTTGACAAAGCTATTAGGCAAAAATTATTAACCCAAACAGGATTTTTAGTTTTTGAAATAAAGATAAAAAAAATATTTATATCCAGATAGGAGAGATGTATTCTATTTTAGAAAATATTGATAAACCTTAAGCTATCTAAGAAGATTTTAGAAATAGTGGGACGAGTGACACCCATATTGGAAACGTTGAGTCGCATCTATTGATAACACTGTGAAATTATGGCATCATTGATTGATACCAAAAGAGTCGTTTGGGTTAGATAAAGCAATCAGGTCCATTGATGTGTGAAACACTCGTTGCTCCAAACCCTTAATCTCCGACCTCGACGACGGATTAGTTAGAATTTTTTTATGGAATGGACGTTATTGTACATGAATCCTAGGACCAAAATTATGATCAAGAGAATCTTCATGAACATTCTTCCTTGGTTTGAGACTCATTTTGAATTAATGAGTCTGTCTTCATGCATAGGAGGTGAGTCCGACGAGGAAAGAAGGATAGTTTTAGAATCATAAGGACAAATATTGGTTTTATTGACCAAACCATCCACAGTGATAATAATCTGGACAATATCAATATTAGGTTGCCCTATCCATATGTTTTGTTTAAGAGGATTGGTAATCTCCAGTTCAACAGAGATATAGGCAGACCTTCTCTGCTCAAGCTTTAGAGAATGCGGATTAATTTTATTAGGACGAAAGTAATTTGGAAGAGGAATTCTTATTTCAATATGCAATTCTTTTAGTAATTTGGAGTTGAAGAACATCTCCATAGCATCAGAATCTAATTTAAGATAACATGATCTCCAAATCAAGAAACGATAGAAATATAGTGATAGAGCACGAAGCATATGATTTCCTCCAAGTCACTAATTTGTCTTATCAATTTGAACAGAGTCAGATGTTAAAATCTTGATTCGATCTAAAGGGTGGTAACAGTAGAAGGCTTCCTAAAAAGTTTATCATAAAAAATGACTTTGTCAAGAGAATCAAAGCCCAAGAAATCTTCTGAGGGTCAATGACACGAGCACAGTCACGAGAGAATGGGGGAAGGGAGGGGAGGGTTTCGGGCAGTGGGCATCACACTCTTACCTTATGATACTATCATGATATCTTAATTCATTGTTGACTAGTGGAATTAGAATAGGTTGTTAGGATATACTCCTACAGTCATTAATACTCAAATGTTTTGGTATCTTAATTTATTAATGATTAGTAAAATTGAGATAGATTATTAGAATATATCCATATGTGAAAAAGGACTAAAAGAATATTTTTGATATATGTAATAATTAAAAGAAGAATCAGGATGGGCTCACATTTTTAACAAACTTAAATATTTGGGTTCAATTAGTATTGATTTCGACTTGATTACTCTAACTTAGGTTTATTTTTAAATTTAAAATAGATATCCAATATTTTTATGAATGAAACTCAATTTATTTTTAGGATGAAAATAAATCACTCCCTGTTTCTTAGCTCTCAACATGATTCCCTGATGATCCTCTTCTCTACATTCTTAAGTTTTATTATTTTTTTAAAGAAGAAATGTAAACCTTTCAGAAGTGGGGTTTGGTTTCAATGTGAAGTTAATTAGCCTAATTTTTGTAGGGGCATTTTGGCTAATTTAAATAGAAAGAAAACAGTAAAAAAAAAAAGATTAAGAAAAATCTTACATAAGAAAAAGTTGTTCGTTCTCCGTTGTCTGTTACACGTACTTTATATTTTTTTTTTGCAATGATTTACTTTAGATTTGAATTCAATCACATCGTCTTAATTTATTTATTAGACATTTTATACTTTTTATGAGTCACAGATTTGATTGGCAATACTCTTAAAAGATTTTGACTCTTATATTTGGGAACTATTTGTTGGGTTCAAATGGGCCTTCCTTTGATAAGTTCTTGAAGGGTTGGCCCGTTTATATCGCATTGAGGTAGATGACATCATAACCCGGCCCTAAGCTTGCGAAACTGGCCTGCTGTGGTCTCACGTGAATTCTGAATCAGGTGTAGCCCTATGTAGCATAAAAATTCAATGTGCAATCCTGCAAACCTTCCGATCCTCACCTTAAGTATTAATTATATATTATTCATTTTTATACCGATTCAGTATTTGGTGTAACTTATTATGTTTTTCATCAATGCAACCGATAGTATTAAGATAAATAAATTTTTCTATTTTTATTTTTAAAATTTTAATATAAAATAATAATGATTGAAATTAAACAAAACACGTGGAGGCATATATCACTTTCTTAGTCCGTATTCCTAGCTTTTTTATAGGTTTGATCCAAAAAAAATAATCCTAAAATATAATCGTACTCATCTATTTCTACACGTCCAGTTATGCGATCGTGAAGAGTTGGAGAAAACATTCCGGTAGCAACAGTACAGACGAATAGAACAAAAAAAAAAACAAAAAAGAATCATCAAAATCTCGTAAAGAGAAAAATAAAATAAAGGATTTTATGCCCACTAGGTTGCAGGTAATAAATAGAAATATGTTTATAGCATTTTCCAAGAATCAAAACGTGCCACAGCTCGTATGCAACAATACCCCAAGTCAATTGTTGCAGGCCACGTCAGCGCAACAATCTGCACGTGGGACGTGAGACTTAATAAAGGGTGTCCAAATCGAATAGAAAAGTCGAATCAAACCTATTAATTCTAAAAGTCGAAAAGTCGATTCGATTAAACCTTAACCGACTCGGTTTAAAATTGGTTCGATTTGAATAAGTTCATCTTAATCAAATCGATTTTGTTTATTAATAATTTGATTTTAAAGATTATAAATGATTCTAGTTCTAAGATTATATTTTTTGTATTCGATTAATTAATATTAATTAAATCAAATCGTTTTTAATTTAAGAGCTAACAATCATTATCTTATATCTTTAACCAGTTCAAACTGATTAATAAAATCAGTCAATTTTCAAAAAGATGTGAGTTCGATTGTATAAATCTTATTGTATTGTGCTAAGTGGACCAATATTCTAATTTAGTTCAGTTGAATTCAATTAATTTATTTTAAAAATATAGTTACTTAAAATTATAAACCAATTTATCAAATCAGATTAATCGATTTCGAGTCTATTGGATTAGATAGATCCAAGTTGATTTCGATTTGAATTATCTTACTTTAACGAAATCAGATCAGAAAAATAATTATGTTGATTTTAACCCTCAATGGTTCAATTATAATTAGTTTCAACCTCCTAGTTATAATGCAAAATTAAAAGGAAGGAAATGAGTTAAATATGCAAATATGAGGGTAAAAAGAAAAGTTTTAGTATTTTTCTTTAGAAAATAGAAGATTACTCTTTACAATCTTCTCTTTAGTATTTACAATCATATCTTAAAACTTTTAATATCTTAAAACTATCCCTTCATAAATAGATATAAATATCCCTTTCATTCTCCTCCTCATCATCTTAGTGCTCCCTTTTTTCTTCTCTTTTTTCCTCCGAGAATATAATCAAGAAGTGATGAGTGAGGTTAAAACATAAACTGAAAGGGCATGTGTTGGAGGAAAACAATTGACGATATAGAGCATGAGATATGGGGGTGGAGGTGATGATTGATGACACATATAGATTAGGAGGTGATGATGATCAATGGCATTGACATCAATAGGATACAGATGTGACGATCACAGGGGTTGTGGGGAATGAGCAATGAAGAAAAAGGGTTAAAATCATAATTAGAGGAGTTGTAAATAGTAAAATATAATTTTATTAATCTTTAAGAGATTATGAATACTAAGAGATTATAAATAGTAAAACATAAATTTAAATAGAAAGCTCCAAAAAGTTTAAATAATCTTCCACAAAACACACAATTTTTCATATAAACAATAGAATAATAAATAATAAATATATTGTTGGTGTATCTATTATGCGATCTATGGAGCATCTATTTAAAGACTTAACCTCATTTAGTTTGTGTGGTTAATGAGTTATCTTTTCAAAGATTTGATCTTATTTAGTGATTAAAATACATATATGAAAGAAACCGTGTGAACTAGATCTTGAATTGTATTTCTTTCATTAACACAGTATTATTTTAGTCTTCGTGGGTTTGCACCTAAATGATCATATGAAAAAACCTTATTCATAAAAGATTTAAAGGATTATCTAAATCTTTAATCACAATTTTTTCATATAGGATCCCTGATATGTGTCTAATCTTATCTCACAAAAAATATCATCTCGAATCTTTTTAAGAGTAATAGTTTTCATGTACCTCTATCTATATATGAACAGCAATTAGTATAGAGATGAGATGAACTCATCCTTCTATATAGTGCACTAATGTGTCACATCAAACCTCCTTTCGGAGATCTTTAGTAACAAATATTGGCTTTCCATGGTTGAAAATTTTATTATAAGCTAAACCTATATCGTTGGAATTAGGACAATAGTATATATATATATATATATATATATATATTATTAATATTGATACGGATAATAGTGGGCCCCTTCCCGAATCAGACAACATAGCCCAAGATAAACTGTGTCCTCTAACCCACACGAGTGACATGTCACAAACATACGGAGGTGCTCGAGGTTTTACGACATCGGGCATCGCGTAGTCGCCATCGGATCTCCAAAAGATCTGAAGAGACTGTACGACAGTAGAGCGGAAGTAGCATGCAACGCCCTCACCAACAGCACCAACTGCCACCGGCGGTGCCTGCAGCCTTAAACAGGCTGACAGAGAGCGCCAGAAGCATGATGAGGGCGCGACATGACCAGGAGTCGATGTGCAGGTATAAAAGGCCACCACAGGGGCAACTCTGGAGGCGACATCACTTTAATTCCAAAAGAGAGAAAAGCTCCGACGTTCGAAAAAGGGACACCAGACTACACCCTCAAGGGCAACGCTAACTTAGCCATCGAAAGGATATCCCCGGGGACCCACCACCCAGGCGAAGGTCTTTCTTTGTAGGAGCAACCTAACGGGATCGGGAGAAAGGCCCGCATCAAGGCGACAACCTGAACTAAGTACTCGGGCGCCTCTTCAAGGGACTCCACGTCACGCTGGGCCTCCTCTTGCACTTACAGGCCGAACCCCCGCTATGTTGACTCTTCGGACATGGCGAAATACCCAGCAACATTTTTAACGTTAGAAGGAGGGCCTGGTGTCGCAAGAACGCTCAACGCCTGACAATCTCGGAGAAAATGTCCCTCCCGCGATGCAACCGACCTCGGGAGAAGCCCCGTAACCCTCGCTCCCTTTGTTCAGAGATGGGAACCTGCCTTTGTACACCTAGGATGGTACTGGCACCTGTTCAACGATCTCGGGCTAACTCCGGCCCCACCGAATCTCGGAACCCCGATGGTGACCCCTGAGGCCTTCCAAGGGCTCGCCAACCAGGTTCAGGCTATAGTCGGGATGCTTCAAGCAATTATCCCCTGCATTCCACAACTCGCTCCGCAGCTGAGCTCGCAGCTTCAGGCAGCCTCCCCGCCCCAGATAGGAGCAGCGCTGCCACTAGAAAAATAGCCTCCAGCAACCCGGTCCATCGATGACCGGCCCTGTCCTCCCCCAGAATCTGACTAACCCCTTTTGGGCGATGCAGCCAGACGATTGGCACCTACACCCAGTTCATCAATCCATAGCTTGTCGGATCTCGACACACTCCTCAGATTCCACTAACTCCCTGAGGGCACAATTGCGCCTAATGAACCAAAAGATCAAAGACGTCCATAAGACATTCAGGACGAAGGACGAGCATGCAGAGAGTTCTCTTTTTGGTTCTCCCTTCGTCCAAGAAATCCAAGACACACCTATTTTATAGCACTTTTGCCTCCCAATGCTTGAGGCATATGATGGTGGCTCCGATCCAATAGAGCACGTGGCCGCGTTCCGGGCACAGATGGCCCTATATGGCACATTAGATGCCATAATGTGCCAAGCTTTCCTAATGACTCTCCGAGGAATCGCTCGAGGATGGTATGGTCGGTTGCCACCCTCCTCCATTCACTCCTTTGATCAACTCGCGAGGGAGTTCAAGGTCAACTTCCTCGCAAGCGCATGGCCGAAGCCAACCACCGCATCCCTCCTCGGGATGAGGCAAAAGGAGGATGAGCACCTCGGCCGATACCTCACCTGTTTCATAGAGGAGATTAGGGCCATTCCCAATGCGCACCCATCATTGGTTATTCAAGCCTTCATGATCGGGATTAGACCTTCTTGCCTCTTTTGGTCGCTCGTGGAGCGACCCCCCGACGACTGTGCCAGAGATGCTGCAGAGGGCCAACCAATATGTCGCTGCTGAGGCCCTGGTGGCAGAAAAGCGTGAGGATATGAAGCACCCCCAGACTGAGCCTTCTCAGGGTCCACCTACCGGGCTCCTAAGGAGGAGAACGAAAAGAGTTGAGCAGACCATTCCATGACTGCCGAACATTCCACTCAACTCTACCCGGATGAGATTTTCCTCTAGATCCGGGAGAAAGGGCTCCTCAAAACCCCTAATCCGATGAAGTCTCGGCCCGAGGATCGAGACCACAGACGTTATTGTCGCTTCCACCATGACTACGAGCACGACACAGAGGAGTGCTATGATCTAAAGAACCAGATCGAGGACCTTATACGTCATGGCCACCTCGACAGATACATAAGAAAGCCACGCGAGCCATCCCTCCGCCCGAAAGGACCAATGGAGAGGCAGGTAGATGTTATTGTTGGCGGCCCAACCGCAGGCGATGATAGCTCCTCGGCGAGGAAGGCTTATGCCCGCATAGAAGTCTAGAAGAGGCCCCGAGCTCGGGGCCATGGGATCACCTTCGAGTCCGAGAACAAATATCCGGATCACAACGACGCCCTGGTGATCAGGCCCGTATTGCAAACACCCATGTCAGGCACATCATTATCGACACAGGGAGCTCCACCGATATACTCTACCTTGACGCTTTCCAAAAACTCGGAATGACTAATCGGGATCTCGTCCCTATGACTTCAACTTTGACATGATTCACCAGGGATGCGATAACTCCAATGGGCGTCGCAACTCTCCCTATGACTTTCAGTGACGAACCAAGAACCAAGACCTTTATGGTTCCTTTTATGATGGTCGACTTTCCCTCCGCGTACAATGCGATCATCGGTCGGCCAACTCTCAACAAGCTAAAGGTGGTCGTCTCCACGTACCACCGTAGTATGAAGTTCCCAACCAGCACAGGGCTGGGGGAGGTCAGAAGTGACCCCGGGAGTCAAGGTGATGCTACCTAGCGGCAACAACCATCCCCAAAAGAGGTAAGGAGACTTTGGTCCTTGACCCCGAGAGCCTCACAAACCGGACACTCGGCCCAAGCCCACTGAACCGATACTGGAGGTACCATTGGAAAGCAATTGTTCAGAGAGGACAGTTCAGGTCAGATCGGCTCTACCCGAGGATCAACGTATCTAGCTCGTTGACTTCCTCAGACGTCACACAAACATCTTCGCCTAGTCACCGAGTGACATGTTGAGCACCGACTGAGCACCACCCCCGAGGCATGCCCGATACAGTAGAGGCCGAGAAAATTCACCCTCGATGACGAAAAGCCATCGAAGAAGAAGCAGAGCGACTACTGGAGTCCAGGTTCATAGCCGAAGTCAAATACCCAACTTGGTTATCTAATATAGTCCTTGTAAAGAAAGCTAACGGAAAATGGCGCATGTGTGTTGACTACACCGATCTTAATCGGGCTTGCCCGAAGGACTGCTACCCGCTACCGAGGATTGACCAACTGGTAGATTCCACCTCCGGGTATGAACTTCTCTCCTTCATGGATGCATTCTCAAGATACAACCAAATACAGATGGCTCCTCAGGACTAGGAGAAGACAGCCTGCATCACACACCGAGGGACCTATTGTTATAAAGTGATGTCGTTCGGTCTAAAGAATGCGGGAGCTACCTACCAGAGAATGGTCGACCAATTGTTTAAAGACCAACTAAGCAAAAATATGAAAGTCTTTGTATATGACATGATCGTAAAAAGCAAGCAAGCGGGAATGCACCGCACAGACCTCGTCGAGACATTTCAAACCCTCAAAAAATTTGGAATGAAGCTCAACCCCGCCAAATGCGTTTTTGGCGTGGCATCAGGAAAATTCCTCGGTTTCATCATTCATCAACGGGGAATAGACGTGAACCTAGAAAAAATCAGGGCCATTATGAACATAAAGCCACCCCAAACCATCAAGGAGGTTCAGCGTCTCATTGGGAGGTTGGCAGCGATCGGGCGGTTCATATCTCAAGTAGGAGACCGATGTTACCCTATTCTACGGGCATTAAAACAGAGAAAAGACTTTAGCTGGGGTCCTGACTGCAATCAAGCCTTCCAAGAGCTCAAGGCCCACCTCATGACCTTGCCTCGGATGTCCACGGTCAGCCTAGGCAACTAGCTCAAGCTTTACCTCGCCACCTCCGCTCGATGGGAACAACCAACGACCAGTCTACTACTCTAATCACGTCTTGCAGGGTGCTGAGGAGTGATACCCTCCGATAGAGAAGCTCACTCTCACCCTAGTCCTCGCAGCCAGAAAGTTAAGGCCATACTTCCAGGCCCACACTATCAAGGTAATCACCAATCAACCTCTGCGTCAAATTCTCTCTAAATTCAACGTTGGAGGATGAATGCTCAAGTGGTCAATAGAGTTCAACGAGTTCAACCTGGAATATGCCTCAAGGAGGGTGATCAAAGCTCAAGCTATTGTCGATTTCTCCTCGGAGCTGACCGCCCCTGAGCCCGTCCAAAAGAAGCTTGCTTGGACCCTCCACGTCGATAAATCGACAAATGCCTCTAGGGGAGGAGCTGGGATAGTCCTGAGAGACCCCGACAGACAGATTTGGGAACACGCCACACGCTTGGAATTCTCGACTACCAACAATGAAGCATAATACGAAGCATTGCTGCTCGGGCTGCGACTGGCCACCGAGCTGCAGGTGGAGCACCTGGAGACGTTCACCAACTCCCAGTTAGTCACCGGCCAAATCGACGAAAGTTTCGAGGCTCGAGAACTGAACATGGTCCACTATCTTGCTGAGGCCCACCAGTTGATAGGTATGATCAAGTACTTCAAAATCTCACAGATCCCGCGTCTCGAGAACTCTAGGGTCGACGCTCTGGCGAGGTCGGCATCCGCCGACACTCCTGGCGAGTTTTTGATCATCCATAGCCTTTGTCGACCGACGGTCACCACTATTGAGACGGCAACCACAGTCACCCGCCCGACTGGAGGAAGGATATGCTACACTACAAGAGGGACGCAACCCTCCCGGTGGACAAAGCTACGGCCCGCCGAATCAAAAGAACCACGGCACGGTTCAACACCATCAAAGAGCGTCTCTATAGAAGAGCTTTCAGCTAGCCCCTACTACGGTGCTTATTCGAGGCTGAGACTGTGCTTGCCGAGGTCCACGAAGGAATATGTGGCGAGCATATCGGAGGACGCGCCTTGGCTTTCAAAATTCTTCGCCTGGGGTATTATTGGCTGACTATGTAGATAGATGCAAAATCTTACATCCGGAAGTGTGTAGAATACCATAAACATGCTCGCATTCCTCGCCAGCCCGCTTTGTCGCTCTCCCCGACTAACTGCGCCTGGCCTTTTGTGCAATGGGGGATGGACATCCTCGGCCCGTTCCAACAAGCCACGGGGCAGTGCAAGTTCTTGATCGTTGGGGTGGACTACTTCACTAGGTGGGTTGAGGCCGAGCCTTTGGCCTCAACCACCGAGAAATAGACAGAAAGCTTCATTTGGAGGAACATCATAACAAGGTTCGGCATCCCAAAGATCATCGTCACAGATAATGAGACTCATTCAACAACCCTAAGTTTAAGGCCTTTTGCAAAAACTAAGTTTAAGGCCTTCCTCTGTCGGGCCAGCGTCCTTATGATGCCTTTACGAGTGGTTTCAGTTTATTGACCGACACCATCGAAGCGGGCTTGAGGTACCTGCTGCACCCTATGATTGAGGCGTGCCTCGAAGGGTGGCAGATATCACCTTCCCAGATGGCGCCCAACTAGTGGCGCTATCTGGTGGCCTTTTGTGGGAATTTTATGGGTTGAGCATAACGGCAACTCGAGACTTGTTCATGGCCTATTTTCGCTTAAGTCAGGGACAGGCCGGGTATTACCCGATCGCCCGTAGCGGGATTCGAGTGGGGGGTGCACCCTCTAGCAACAAAGGCTGGAAGTCTAGATTTTTCTTTATCTCTTGTCATTGAGGCTGGAGCTTCCTGATCGAGTGGACATCTCGAATAGTGAACAACTCGGTCCCGGCACTTTCGGTCAATGAGACCGAGCTCGTTAAAAACCAAGTAGATCTGTGTGAGGTGGAGGACCGGGCGGGGGTGGACGGATACTTCGCCTCCATCATGACGCAACTGAAAACTGACGAGGGTGAGGACCCGCTAACGTCGAGGTGATCGTCGATCTCCGGGTCGACCCGGGTGTGGACCGAGGGTCCGTTGGTCAGGGAGTATCTGCGGGGGACTCTTCACCCCGTTCTATAGAAGCCACTGTACGAGTGCTCCTCTGAGGAGCTTATGAACAAGGCCACCAAATCGACCATCTGGGTAAGTCGCCCTTCTCTTTTTCCTCCCTTATTTTCTATTTTATTTTATTTTTTTATCTTTGCCTCCCTTTTCCTTCTAGGGGCTTCACTTTGCGAGTGCCCTTATCGATCGGGTCCATGATGTGGATCGACTAGTCCAACACCAGCACGAGAGAATCTTGATGCTTCGGGCCGCTAATGAGGAACTTAAGCTCGGGGCCAACCAAGATTTGGTCGCGACTGCTGAGCACCGGGCGAAGGAGCTGGAGGAGACCATGGAGAAGTTATGGATTGAACTGGAGTCCCTTAAGAATCAGTAGAAGGGCCTCGAGTAGGAGGTCGGCATCTTGTGCTCTAGCTTGGACGGGGCCCGGGACGACCAGGCCCGCCTAGAGGGAGATGTGATGTTGCTGACCGAGGCGATGATCTTCCTTGAAGCTGAGCTAAAGGTCGAGGGGCCGAAAGTGGTGGCCGCCTACACGGCATCTCGAGGGTTCAAGTCAGGCCTCGAGAAGATGGGGTGGTCAGCTACGAGTTCGGGTACCAGGTGGCAGTCGAACGGCTGCAGGGGAAGCATCCACAGATAGAGGTCGAGCAGGACTCGTTCGTCGAGTGTCCTGAGGATGACAATTGTGAAGATGGACCTCAACCATCCTTTCGATGATAACACCCCCTCGGAGAAGTAGCTGACTCTGTAATAGCTTTCATTTTGTATGTCGGGTGCCGAAGCCCCGTTTTGTATTGGTCGCCCGACCATCAATGTAGTTTTCTGCCCATCAATAAAACTACTTTTTAGATATCTTACTTCATTGTCTAAATTGCCCTAAGGCACTTAGAGTCTTCAATCTGTCATTTAGACATAGAACTTTTTCATGTTCGATACATGCTAGGTCCAAGGGAGGACCTCCCCAGCCAGGGTATAGGTCCCATCTCGAATAACTCTCATGACACGATAAGGCCGCTCCCATCTCGGGGTAAGTTTTCCACGGGAGTGCCCGGGATCACTGACCTCAGCTTTCCTGAGGACCAAGTCTCCCATGCCGATTGGTCGGGGCCGGACCTTTCAATTGTAGAGTCGGGCAACAGCTCTCTGGTAGTATAGAGTCTTTAAGTGCACTTCGGCTCTATGCTCCTCTAGCAGATTAAGGTTCTCCCTAAGGCCTACCTTTGATACTTCAGATGCAAAGTTTTCGATCCTCAAGGTCGTAAAGACCACCTCAGGCGGTAGGACGACTTCGGTGCCCAAGGCTAGATTGTAGGGTGACTCTCTCGTTGGGGTCTTCGGGGTGGTTCGTAGGGCCCATAGGACACTTGGGAGCTCATCAACCCGAGAGGTCTGGGCGCCAGTCACTCTCCTCCTCAATCCTTCAAGTATGCTCCTGTTGGTTACCTCGGCCAGTCCATTAGCCTATGGGTGAGCCACCGAGCTAAACTTCAGTTGTATTCGGTAACTTTAGCAGAAGGCATTGAACTTAAGGGTTGAACTGCATCCCATTATCTATGGTTATGTCCCTCAGAATGTCGAACCTTGTGATGATGTTCTTCCAGATGAAACCCTCTACCTATTTTTCAGTGGTTGAGGCTAAAGGCTCGGCCTCGACCCATTTGGTAAAATAATCTACCCTGACAATCAAGAACTTTCGCTATCCTGCGGCTGGTAGGAACGAGCCGAGAAGGTTCATTTCCCATTACGTGAAAGGACAAGCGCAGTAGGTCGGAGAGAGTGGCAAGGCTGGCCGGTGAGGGACGCGGGCATGCTTCTGGCATTCCACGCACTTTTGAATATAGGCCACTGCGTTTGCCTACATAGTCGGCCAGTAGTACCCGAGGCAAAGGATCTTAAAAGCCAGGGTGCATCCCCCGATGTGTTCGGTGCATATCGCCTCATAGACCTTGGCGAGCATCATGTCGGCTTCGAACTTTGATAAGCATCGTAGTACGGGCTGATTGAAAGCTCTTCTATAGAGGCACCCATTGAAGATGTCATACCATGCTTCAGCCCTCTTGACCCGACGGGTGATCACTTTGTCAGTCGGGAGGGTCATATCTTTCTTGTAGCGTAGTATTTCCTCCCTTCAGTCCGGGTGGGTGACTGTTGCTCCTCCTCGATTATGGTGACTATTGGTCGGTGGATGCTGGCATAGCTGATGGCTCGCCACTACGGGTATCGGCGGAGGCTAACTTTGCCAATGCATCGGCCCTAGAGTTCTCGATGCAAGGGATTTAAGAGATATTGAAATACTTGGTCATACCGATTAGTCACTGAGCCTCAGTGAGGTACCGAGCCATATTCGGTTCTCGAGCTTCAAAGCTTCCGCTGACTTGGCCAACGACCAGCTGGGAGTCAGTGAACACCTCTAGATGCTCTGCTTGTAGCTCGATTGCCAAACGTAGTCCGAACAGCAATGCCTCGTACTCCATTTTGTTGTTGGTGGTCAAGAATTCTATGCGTAGGGCATGCTCCCAAATTCGCTCGGAGGGGTCCCTCAGAACTATCCTGGCCCCTCCCCTAGAGGCGTTTGTCGATCCGTCAACGTGGAGGGTCTAGGTCGGTTGCTTTTGGATGGACTCAGAGACCGTTACCTCCGAGGTGAAGTCGGCGATTACTTGAGCCTTGATCGGCCAACTTAGAGCATACACCAAGTCGAACTCGCTGAGCTCCACCGACCATTTGAGCATCCGCCCTGCAACGTTGAACTTATAAAAGATTTGCCATAATGGTTGATCGGTGATTACCTTGATGGTGTGGGCTTAGAAGTATGACTGTAGCTTTCTGGCTGCGAGGATAGGGAGAGCGCAAGCTTCTCAATCAGGGGGTATCACTCCTCGGGGCCCTGCAAGACAGGGTCAGAATAGTAGATAAGCCGATGGTGGTTTCCGTCAAGTTTGACCAAGACCGAGCTGACATCCTACTCTGAAGTGACGAGGTATAGTTCGAGTTGGTCACTCGGACTGACCGAGGACATTTGAGGCAGGACTGAGAGGTGGGTCTTCAGGTCCTGGAAGGCTTGCTCGCACTCAGGGCCCCAGCTGAAGTCTTTAATTTGTTTTAACGCCTATAGGATGGGGTAACTCCTATCGCCAACCCAAGATATGAACCATCCGATTGCGACCAACCTTTCGACGAGGCACTGAACCTCCTTGACGGTATGGGGGCGGTTTCATATCGATGATGGCTCTTATCTTCTCAGGGTTTACGTCTATCCCTCATTGGTAAATGATGAAGCCGAGGAATTTCCCTGATGCCATGCCAAAGACGCACTTGGCGGGGTTAAGCTTCATCATAAACTTCCTGAGGGTCCGAAACGTCTCGGCGAGATCCACAAGGTGCATCTACGCTTGCTTACTTTTAACAATCATGTCACCCACGTAGACCTCCATGTTTCGGTCGAGCTAATCCTTGAATAGTTGGTTGACCATTCTCTGGTAGGTAGCGCCAGCATTCTTTAGTCTAAACAAGATCACTTTATAACAGTAGGTGCCACAATGCGTGATGAATGATGTCTTTTCTTGATCCTAAGGGGCCATTCGGATATGGTTGTATCCTGAGAACATGTCCATGAAGGAAATAAGTTTGTACCCTGAGGTGGAGTCGACCAGCTGATCAATTCTTGGCAAGGGGTAGTAGTCCTTCGGGCATGCCCGGTTAAGATCGGTGTAGTCGACACACATGCATCGGCTTCCATTAGCTTTTTTCACGAGAACTACATTGGATAGCCAAGTCGGGTCTCTAACTTCCACTATGAACCCAGCCTCTAACGAGTGATCTACTTCCTCTTCGATGGCCCTATATCGGTCGAAGGCGAATTTCCTCAGCCTTTGTTGCACTGGGCAAGTTCTCGGGGCGGTGCTCAGTTGGTGCTGGGCTATTTCCGGACGGATGCCTGACATGTCGCTTGGTGACCAGGCGAAGACATCCGCATTGTGCCCGAGGAAGTCTATAAGCTGGACGCGCCAGTCTTTGGGGAGGGTCGTCTCGATCCGGACCGTCTTCTCCGGACGATCTTTTTCCAAGGGCACCTCCAATATCGATTCAATGGGCTCGGGTCGCACGTCTGACCTGCTGGGCTCTCGAGGGTCAGGAAGCAAAGTTTCCTTCCTACCTTTTTGGGGGATGGTCATCGTCGAGGGGGTTCCTCAGGAGGTTACGTTGCTAGGGGTTGACTTTCGGGCGATGATGTTGTCCCTATCAGGACCGGGGGAGCCGCCAAGGGTAACGAGCTTGGTGGTTGGGCATGCTGCGGGATGTAAGGAATGATACCATCAATGTTTGTAGTGCCATCTGCTAGGATATTTAATGCCACGATCGTTCGCTGGTGGCTGTCTGTACCACGGATGAGCATGTCGCGTGTGATCCTTGCCCTGTTGTGGTACGACCTCTCCTAGTCCCAACATCTGATGGAGACCGCACGACGCCCGATGATGTCGTGCATCGAGTTTCTGCCCCTGCTGTGGTATGTCACCCGCACGCGGTAGGTCGGTCATCCCCATGCTAGGTCGGTCATCCTGGCTCCAGGTCAGCTCCGCCCCGACCACGTCGGTCGAACATGGGGTGATCCATTATTTCCCCTATCAACATGCAAATATGGGAACAATAATAACATGAACAACTACACATAGGATCCCTGCCATCCACATAGGATCTCAGAAATTAAGTATAAAACACATATGGAATTGCTACATAATGTTAAGCAAAACAGAAGAGTATTATTAATGCTGCACTACTACATTACTAAAAGAAGATTAAGAGATGATATTCGCAAATCATTTATTGTGTTAAGATTAAGAGATTGCGACACTATGTTAACCTTTTCGCGAATTATTTATTGTGGTAATGTGTGGAATATATTACAAAAAAATCAGAAAGAAAACAAGAAGATAACAAACACATCTTCTTTTTTATTTTCTCAACGAAAAGCATGACATTTGGTTGAAGGCAATCGAACAAACAGAGTACGAGCGAAACCAAAATGAAGGCCACATGAACAGTCTAAATTCCAAAAAAAACGCAGTAGCTCCATTGTCCATTCATCATCGATCTGGAGAGACGAAGGCCTATACCAAAAAGTGCAGCGATTTCAGATAGAAAAGAGAAAAAATAATTATTGAATAAATTAATGAAATATATAGAGATCTTACCTGTACGGAGACATAATAATAATAATAATAATAATAATAATAATAATAATAATAATTACAAGCAAAAACAGTTGCTTAAACTTTTGGGAAAAAAGTTTGACCTTTCTCGAGGCAAATGGGTGAGCTGGACCCGTGGGCACGTACGTCATCGGAGGCATTTTCAGATGCACTGGCGACGAGGGCATCGGGGTGGTTTCTTAACGTGTTTTCTCCATTTTCGAGCACCATCTCAAGATTCAGCCGATCTTTGACTCACCTACGTGTACGATTGAGATGAGTCGCAGAAGACATTCCCGTACCACTTTTTCACGAATCAGAAAACAGCTCGTAATACTCCGAGTCAGGTATTGCGGGCGTTGTGTCCGCAAAGGCTTGCATGTGGGACAGCGGCATGCACGCAAGAGAGCGTAAAATTAAAAGGATATGAGTGTAAATATGAAAAATATGAGGGTAGAAAGGAAAACTTCAGTGTTTTCATTGTCCACGTGACACTTGATATGATCCACATGCCTTACAATTATTTCAAAAATGATTGTCACGATGGTTGATGATTAAATGAAGTTATTTTTACTATTTATATATGAGGAGGTTATCAAAATTACTTTTAATTTTTTTATAAAATATTAAGGATAATATATTAATTATTTTATAAATTATGATGAATTGAGATCCTTGGTCTAACTTATATATGGTCAGTCCTATGATCATCCATCAAGACATATGCATCTTTGTAATTTCATAACACATAAATTAGAATACACCAATTATTTGTAAGTATATTATTCTAAAATGTTCAGCATGTTCGTCTAAAGACTACTTCATCAACAATGGCCGAAGATAATTATACGTTCCATGATAGAGATAATTAGTGGTTCCCTTCTTAAACCATATGACGTGGCCCAAAACGAACCGACGTGGAAGGACGGGGCTGGCTGGCTAATCTACCCTACCTGCCCTCTGACACACACGAGCAACATATCCCAAACAAGTGGATAAACCCAAGATTTAATAGCATCGGACGCCGTGCAGTCGCCATCATATCTCATAAGAACCTGAGGGAACCACACGACAGCAGAGCATAAGCAACACGTAATCGACAGCATGAACAGCTACGGTGATGACTATAGCATTAAACAGGCTGGCGGAGAACACCAAAAGTATGATGAGGTTGAGACATGACCAGTCGACGACATACATGTATAAAAGGGACACCCTAGGGGCAGCGCTAGGGAGGCTCTCTAGCTCTCTCTCTCTCTCTCTCTCTCCTCACTTCAATCAAAAGAGAAGAAGCTCCGGCATCTGAGGGTGAGACATCGGACTTCACCCTTCGAAACAACGCCAACTTAATCGTTGGAGGGACCTTCCCAGGGACCCACCACTCGGGCGAAGGTCTTGTCTTGTAGGAACAACTCCACAAGATCAAAAGGAAGACCACACCAAAGTGACAACCTGAGCCTAGCATCCGCACGCGTCGTCCTCAAACTATATTGCGTTGGGCCCCTCTTGTACTCGTGGCCCGAACCCCGTTGTGCTGACTCCCCGGACGCGGCAGAGCACTCACAACATTTGGCGCTAGAAGGAGGGCCCGATGTCACAAGAGCGCTCAACACCTGTCAACCCTGGGGAGGATGTCCCTCCTGTGACACAACCAACCTCGGGGGGAACCTTTCGAACCCCTCTTGCACTCTCTTCATTCGGAGATGAGAACATACCTTCCCACGCCCAGGGGTGATACTGGAGCTTACTCAACAACCCTGGGCTAACTCCACCCCCACCGAACCCAAGGACCCCTGTGGTGACTCCAAAGGCTTTTCAGGGGCTTACCAACCAGGTCCAGGCCACAGCGGAAATACTTCAAGCAATTATCCCCTATATCCTATAGCTCACCCAACAACCAAACCCACAACCTTAGGCAGCCTCCCTGCCCCAGACAAGAGCAACGCTGCCACAGAATGAGCAGCCTCCGACGACTCGCTCCATCGACAATCTGCCCCATTTTCTCCAAAGTCGGATCAGGCCCCCTCGGGTGGCGCAGCTAAGCGACCGGAGCCCGCACCCAGTGCGTCAGTTCGTAGCTTTCCGGACCCTGACACACTCTCCTTGGATTCCACTGATTCTCTAAGGGAGCAATTGCGCTTGGTGAACCAGAGGATCGATGATGTCCGTACGACCCTAAGGACGAAGGATGAGTGTGGTGAAGGTCCCCTTCGTGGCTCTCCCTTCATTCAAGATGCACCTATCCCATCACACTTCTGCCTCCCGATGCTAGAGGCATATGATGGCAGCTCCGATCCAACGGAGCACATAGTCACGTTCCATGCGCAGATGACTTTGTATGGCAAGTCAGATGCCATAATGTGTCGGGCTTTCCCGATGACTCTTCGAGGGATCGCCCGAGGATGGTACAGTCGATTGCCACCCTCCTCTATTGACTCTTTCGATCAACTCGCAAGGGAGTTCGAGGCTAATTTTCTCTCTAGCGCATGACCAAAGCCAACCATCGCATCCCTCCTCGGGATGAGGCAGAAGGAGGAGGAACACCTTGGCCAATACCTCGCCCATTTCACAGACGAAGTTAGGATCATTCCCGATGCGCACCCATCGTTAGTTATCCAGGCTTTCATGATCGGGATTAGGCCTTCCCGCTTCTTCTAGTTGCTTGTGGAGCGAGACCCCATGACTGTACCAAAAATATTATAGAGGGCCAATCAGACGTCATTGTCGAGACTCTGGTAGCGGAGAAACGTGAAGATCAGAAGCGCTCCTGGGCTGAGCCCTCTCGGGGCCCACCCTCTAGGCTCCCAAGGAGGAGGATGGAGAGAGGCGAGCAGACCATTCCTCGGCCGCCCAATATCCCGCTCAACTCCACTCAAATGGAGATTTTTCTCCAGATCCGAGAGAAGGGACTCCTCAAAACTCCAAACCCGATTAGGTCTCAAGCCGAGGATCGGGACCACAGACGTTATTGTCGCTTCCATCGCGACTACGGGCACGATACCAAGGAGTGCTATGATTTGAAGAACCAGATCGAGAACCTCATACATTGCGACCACCTTGACCGTTACATAATGAAGTCGTGCGAGTTGTCCCTCCGTCCAAAAGGTCCTGTGGAGAGGCAGATAAACGTCATAGTAGGCGGCCTGGCCATGGGTGGCGTTAGCTCCTCGGCAAGGAAAGCCTATGCCCGTGCGAAAGTTCAGAAGAGGCCCTGGCCCCGGAGTGATCCTGGGTTCACCTTCGAATCTGAGAGTGAATACCCATATCACGGCGACGCCCTGGTGGTCATGACCCGTATTGCAAACACCTGCATCAGGCGCATCATGATAGATACAAGGAGCTCCGTCGATACATTATACCTTAATACTTTTCACAAGCTTGGAATGACTAACTGAGACCTTATCCCTATGACTTCAATTTTGATAGGGTTTACTGGTGACGCGATAACTCTAGTAGGTGTTGCAACTCTCCCTGTAACTTTCGACGACGAACCAAGAACCAAGACTCTTATGGTTGTTCCTTTCATGGTGGTGGACCTCCCCTCAGCTTAAAACGTGATCATCGGGCAGCCAACCCTCAACAAACTAAGGGCGGTCGTCTCCACATACCATCGCAGCATGAAGTTCCCGACCAGTGCATGGCCGGGAGAGGTCAAGAATGACCCACGAGAGTCAAGGCGATGCTACCTAGCGGCAACGACCATTCCTAAAAAAGACAAGAAAGCTCCAGTTCCCGACCCCCGAGAACCTCACAGACCTGACACTCGACCCGAGCCCTCTGAACTAATACTAGAAGTCCCGCTGGAAAAGGATCACCTGGAGAGGACTGTGTGGGTTGAGTTGGGTCTACCCGAAGATCAATGCATCCGACTCATAGACTTCCTTGGACAACATTATGATGTCTTCGCTTGGTCAATGAGTGACATGCCGGGCATATATCCACGGATTGCACAACACCAACTGAACACCGCCCCTAGGGCTCGCCCGGTGTAGCAGAAGCCAAGAAAGTTCACCCTTGACCGACAAAAGGTCATTGAAGAAGAAGTAGATCGACTGCTGGAGGCCGAATTCATAATGGAGATTAGGTACCCAACTTGGTTATCTAATGTAGTTCTCATGAAAAAGGCTAATAGAAAGTGGTGCATGTGTGTTGATTACACCGACCTTAAACGGGCTTGCGAGAAGGACTATTATCTACTACCGAGGATTGATCAACTGATAGACTCCACCTCCGGGTATAAACTCCTCTCATTCATAGACGCGTTCTCAGGATACAACCAAATCCGAATGGCCCGTCAGGATCAGGAGAAGATGACCTTCATCACACGTTGAGGAACCTACTATTATAAAGTATGTCATTCAGACTGCAGAACGCGGGAGCTACTTACTAGAGAATGGTCAACCAACTATTAATGGACCAGTTGGGTAGAAATTGTTGGGAAGCCTCAGCGGGTGCATTACATGCACAACGAAAATCAAAACAAAAACTGGTTTCCCACGCAGATCAAATCGTCGTGCAAAAGATTGAGATCGCAAGAAAAATCACAAAAACCAGAAAACCACGATGTGTGAGAGATTGATTTTACCTAAGGAGATCGTATATCCTTGTATTCCAGATCTGGATAGAGAAGATGAAGGAGGTCAAGCATCCTCCTCTCTAGCGGTATCTACACGATGGATCTATGCAGCGAAACTCCTCCAATCTATCTTGAAACTCTTACAAAGGGAGGGAGGAGAATAGGAGGTGGTTGCTAAAGCTGCAGCCTATCAACCATGAGTCTTCCCTCATATTTATAGAGAGCCACCAAAAATCTTAGGGCTCCTGCCTTAGTGGGTATTGGATCTCCATTCAATTATCCACTAACCTTGTATTATTGCATCTCTATCCAATAATCTCCTTATGCCTCTAAATGGGCCTTAATCAAGGAGCTCATCAGCATAGAGTATCATCTAATGAGAATATGGGCTAATTGGATCTCCATCCAATCCTCTATTCGTTGAAGCATCCACCATATGTGTGTAACCCTGTAGGCCCGATACCGAGCTGGCCGTGAGTCACTCCCATCAGAACTCCTTCTGATATAGTGAATTATTATCCCCATAATAATTTATTCGACTCATCGACTATAGATGTACTATGCCACTACGTCATAGTCCCTAGACGGTACAAGAGGATCAAATCTATTGGACCTGTCTGTTCACAGTTACCGTGTATCTATAATCCCTCATCTAGCTAATATCCAGAGACCATATATTGGACATGGTACTGTCAGGCCACATACAAAATTCATCATAGTCTCGCTCTAATCGAATTCTCTCGGAGAACTCTTTCTCTCTCAATCCGAATGACCCTGGCTAAGAATTTGTTTGAGCAAGCACATATGAGATATTTCTCTCATGATATCGAGAGTGGATGATCCTCTATTGATATTCAATTACCTTCGTAAGGTTGGCTACCAATCCCGTTAACCAACTATACCAAATCTGGAACTTTCCAACCTGTAAGTCTGGCGTCAAAGAAAGGAGTACTCATACAAGGCATCCTTGGTGTCTTAAGTCTAAGGACCAGATACACAACTGGGACTATAGAATTGCTGTCTGACATTAGGTATCATTAACCATACAACAGTCTATAAAGCAGATCAATTAGTGAACTCATTCTCCAATGAGCATATGTACTATATCCTTAGTGTCTCCACACAAGTGGCTATGAGACCAACCACCTCCAACATATGGACGGGTATATAGTACACCGATATGTCTGGTTATCTCAATGTCCCTCTCGAGTAACCTATGATCAGGATTATTTAGGATCTGTGTTTAAAGGTGAATTGATCTCATTATCACGATCTCATCATGATCTGATTCTCATTGCATAGAACCAAGGACATTATAATATATATGTAACAAATAATATAATATGAGAATATGCCAATATTAATCATAAGCAAAAAAGATTACGCAGTGTGTCACATGTGTCATCACTCACGTGATTGGCTTATAGGGCACCTGTAACTAGCAATCTCCCACTTGACATAAAGCCAATCACTTATGTGTCTGATCCCCATCAGACCCCTATGACGCTCATATACAATCTGAGCCAGCGACTTCATCAGTGGATCTGCAATGTTATCTTCGGATGAAACTCTTTTCGTTGTTATATCTTTACGGGCTATGATATCTCTTATCAGATGGAACCTCCTCAGAACATGCTTAGACTTCTGATGAGACCTAGGTTCCTTCGCTTGAGCGATCGCCCCGTTATTGTCATAGTATATGGGAATTGGTTCCACGCTGCTTGGTACGACTCCCAAATCTTTGATGAACTTCTTCATCTGTATCCCTTCGTTTGCTACTTCTGCTGCAGTAATGTATTCCGCCTTTGTGGTCGAGTCAGCAGTAGTATCTTGCTTGAAACTCCTTCAGCTTACTGCTCCTCCATTCATGGTGAAAATATACCCTGGATTTGACTTGCTATCATCAATGTCAGACTGAAAACTTGAGTCTATGTCGCCCTCAACCTGAAGGCTACCTCCTCCATATACCAGTAAAAGATCCTTAGTCCTTCTTAAGTACTTAAGAATATACTTTACTGTCTGATACCCTTTGCCTTCTAGTGTTCTAAACCTGGATCTGCCTGATACCTACTCGTGACACTCGGAGCATAAGCTATATTAGGCCTGGTATATAACATCGCATACATGATAGACCCTATCGTTGAGGCATAAGGTATCTTATTCATGTCTGCCCTTTCTTTAGGAGTCTTTGGGGACATACTCCTAGAAAGTGATATTCCATGTCTCATCTGTATGAGACATCTCTTGAAATTTTTCATGTCAAACCTTTTGACAATGGAGTCTATGTACCTAGACTGGGACAAGCCAAACATCCTTTTGGATCTATCTCTATAGATCTAGATCCCTAAAATATAGGATGCTTCCCCTAAGTCTTTCATGAAAAAGTTTCTGGATAGCGAGAGCATTCCTACATCATTCCCAATGATTATGATGTCATCCACATATAGCACCAAGAAGGTAATAGTGCTTCCACTTACCTTCCTATACACACAAGGCTCATCTTCGTTCTTAACGAAGTCATAAGATCTGATCACCTCATTAAATCTTATGTTTCAACTTTAGGAAGCTTGCTTCAATACATAAATGAATCTAAGTAACCTGCACACATTATCTGGACTCTCTTTGGATACAAATCCCTCTAGCTGTATCATATACACCTCCTCCTTGAGGTTGCCATTGAGGAATGTCATTTTGACATCCATCTGTCAGATCTCATAGTCATAGTGTGCTGCAATGGCCAAAATAATTATAATGGACTTAAACATGACTGCAAGTGAAAAGGTTTCATCATAGTCAACTCCTTGTCTTTGACGATATCCTTTAGCTACTAGCCTTGTTTTATAGGTCTCTACCATTCCATCCACTTCGATCTTCTTCTTGAAGATCCATTTGCAGCCAATGGGTACAATACCCTCATATGCATCCATAAGGTTCCAAACATTGTTAGAGTACATGAAATCCATCTTAGAATTCATGGCTTTTTGCCACTTCCCGGAGTCTATACTCATAATAACCTCCTCGTAGGTCTGAGGATCAATATCCTGAGAGTCATCTCCATTGATATGTCCCATATATCTTTCAGGAGGGTGAGATACTCTACTAAACCTATGTAAAATTGAAATTTGTGTGTTAGGTACCTGAACAGACTCGGGCTCTGGAATGGTGCTTGAGCTAGGTTCTCCAACCTCGCTCAATTCTATCTCACTCCCACTATTTCCACTAAGAATATGTTCCTTCTCAAGGAACACAGCTCTCTTGGCAACAAAGACCTTTCGGTCCTCGGGATAATAGAAATAATACACATAAGGTTTCTTTGGGTATCCCACGAATGTGCATCATTCTGTCCTTGATTCCAACTTATCGGGGTTGTGTCTTCGAATGTGGGCAGGATAGCCCCAAATCTTAACAATCTTAAAATCGGGCTTCTTTCCTTTTTATATCTCATATGGTGTAGAAACTACCGACTTTGATGAAACTTTGTTCAGAAGGTAAGCTGCAGTCTCTAGGGCGTACCCCTAGAATGAGACGGGTAGGTCAGCGAAACTCATCATGGACCGCACCATGTTGACAACGTGCAATTCCTCCTTTCTAATACATCATTGAGTTGAGGTGTATAAGGAGGTATCCATTGGGATAGAATCTCATTGTCCCTAAGAAAATGGGTGAACTTCGTACTCAAGTACTCTCCTCCTCGATCTGATCAAAGAGTCCTAATACTCTTTCCAATTTAGTTCTCTACCTCATTCTTATATTCTCTGAATTTCTCCAAGGCCTTAAATTTGTACTTCATTAAGTACACGTGTCCATACCTTGATAAATCATCAGTGAATGTAATAAAGTATAAGTAACCACCTATAGCCTGAGTCGACATGGGACCACATACATCACTATGTATGGGTTCCAATAACTCGATGGCTCTCTCTTTAGTTCCACTAAAAGGAGAGTTGGCAATCTTCTCACGAAGGCAAGGTTCACAAATTACATATGTCCCATAGTCAAATGGATCTAAGTATCAATCTTTGAGCAACTTTTGAATCCTTCCCTCATATATATGACCTAGCCTACAATGTCTTAGGTATGCATCATTTACCTCATCTCTTTTCCTCTTAGACATATTTATATTCATGATATGTGGAGAAGTGTCTAACACATATAAGCCATTTATAAGGGTCCCTCTAGTGATGATCTCATCATCCATAATTATTGAACAACTATTATTCTCAAAAACTAATTTATATCCACCAATTGTCAAACAAGAGATAGAAATAATATTTTTGATAATAGAGGAAATAAAATATCATGCATCTAATGCAATAATAGCTCCACCAAGTAGATGTAGGGTGACCTCTCTAACAGCAATTGCAGCAACTCTTGCTACATTGCCTATCTTGAGGTCCATCTCGCCTCTAGCCAATCTCCTAGATCTTGCCAGAACCTGCAACGAATTGCAGATATGATAAACACTCCTGGTATCCAATACCCATGTGTTATCATGAAAATTTGACAACTGGAGACTAATCATGAATATACCTGAAGCTTCTCCAAGCTTCTGTCTCGCCTTCTCTGCAAGGTAGTCCTTACAGTTCCTCTTCCAATGCTCGTCTTGGCCACAGTGGAATCACCGTCCTTTGTCCTTTCCCGGATATTTCTTGGCAACCTTTGCCTTACCTAGCCTTTCTTTGCCCTTGCCCTTCTTAAGGGTCTTGCTAGCCTTCATTTTCTTTTTGGTCTCACCAATATAGAGAACTAGCTTCTCCTTCTTGATGGCACTATTAGCTTCCCTCAACATATTGAGGAGCTCAGGGAGAGTCACCTTAAACTTACTCATGTTAAAATTCATGATGTAGTAAGAAAAGGAGTCTAGTAGGGATTGAAGTATAAGATCAATGTACATGTTATCCTCTAGAACTATTCCTAGACCTGTGAGTTTCTTGATCCACTCTATAATCTTTAGGATATGGTTCTCAACCGATGTCCCTTCTGTCATCCTAACTTGGAAGAGTCTCTTAGATATCTCGTATCTTTGAGTTCTTCCCTGTTTCTCAAACAGCTGGCGGAGATGAAGAATGATAGAATCTGCATCCATGCTCTCATGTTGCCTCTGTAACTTAGGAGTCATGGAGGCCAACATGTAATATTTTACCGACTTGGAATCATCTATATACTTCATATAGCGAGTGATCTCATCCTCGCTTGCCCCTTCTTCCATCATGGGCACAATTGTATGAAGGACGTGTGCGATTTCTCCGTCGTGAGAATAATTCTCAAATTACGGAGCTAATCTATATAGTTTGGACCAGTGAGGCGGTTGGCATCAAGTATGCCACGTAGGGGGTTTGTGAGTGACATATTTCTGATAAAATAAGATATCGCAAAAAATAAATAACATATAGATTTTACAGAAAATACTAATTAAGATATAGATTTCTATCTTAATGTACTCCCACTATTTTCTTAACGAATCATGTGACACCCTCGATACGTGAGATGGAAGTCTCCGGCAGACTCCTAGTGGGGATCGGGATCCAATTGGCGTCTTAGTGCAACCTCGAGGGACTCGACCAATTACACTAAGCCCAAAATGTAGGCAATTCTTGCCAATCACAACTCCTTATGATTCCTGTCATGTTCGACCTGTGAATCATCATAGCCTCGAGGGACTCGACTAACCATGACGTTCAGTTAAGTCATCACCATCGTTACAAGATGAGTCTGATTTGATGATATACCCTTAAGGAACTCGACCAAGCATACCATGTCCTCAAGTCACTGGTGACATCTCTATGTTGTAGGCGAGATCTCGATCACGTAAATAGGTGAGCCTCGACTCGAGGGACTCGACCAACTCAACCTATGTCATGATTCAAGTTCTTCCTATAACGATAGAAGGCCACGTGGGTCAATCTTATTGCCTTACACTTACCGACTTAATATTATCTTAGGAAGGGTTTTTGTGTTGGTCTCCTAATATGTCATGTCACACACATATATATTTAATATATATCTACATCGCATGTAAATATATATATATATATACATATATCTAGTAGGTGTATAACACATCACATATGCAAGCCACACCGGATGATCATGAGCCGTCACCTAATATGATTAAGCCCGAGCCAATGGGCCTAATCACTCACAATAGGATCTATGTGTGCATTGACATATCTCCATGCCCTGTGATTGTTGATCTCATCATCATCGGTTCCGTCAGATCGTCGCATCACCACCGCCATGGCATCATGGGTCCCACTGTAACTTCCACGCTCCTGTTGTGCCTCTCTATGTAATTACAAATAATCATAAGCACGCAAGCCCAACAATAAACGAGAAAAACGTAGGCTCGTAGGCCTAAACAATAATAATAATCATAATTACACACATCACAACACTTGGTTCATGATCATCCATCCACATCGTATATCACATGTACATCACATCATATGTAGGATTACTAGATATATATAATAATTAATTAAACTATTTAATTAATTATTTTCTAAAAATTAGGACGTGCTCAGAATTTTTAGAATTATCAAGGGTATTTTTATAATTCTAGATAAGAGGACAGTCCTCAAAATTTTTAGAATTGTTGAAGGTATTTTTAAAATTCTGTACATGAGGATAGTCCTCAAAATTTTTGAAATTTAAAGGGGTAGGATCATCATTTTCTCAAAAGGATGCCCTAACCCCTCTTGCCTCATCTGCGCCACCGCCGCTATCGTTGCTGCCCCTACGCAAGCGACGGTTACCCTTGCCCGCCGACAGCCACCCTCACAAGGGGTGGCTACCCCTACAGTTGGCGGCAGGGCTAGCCACGGGCGATAGCCCCTTGCAGGCGCCCTGCAGCCGGCCCCCTTTACGGGCGTCGCACTGCAAGCGGGTGTGCCCGCGAGCGACTGACGCCCCCTGCGAGCGGCGCCGACCTCTCTTGCGAGCTGGCCTTGGCTGCAGCCCGTCGCCCCCTTGTAGGGGGCCTTGGCAGCGGCTTGGTCGTGGGTGGCCGACCCAGCATGGGGGCTGGTCGCCCCTCCTCCTTGCTGCCTTCGCTGCGAAAACGCAGCAAGAACACGTAGAACGATTCTACATGATTCAATCTCATCACACATAGTTTAAAACCAATCTTTCGCACGAAAACCTTGGCTCTGATACCACTGTTGGGAAACCTTAGTGGGTGCATCACATTATGTGTCTGATCCCCATCAGACCCTTGTGACGCTTAAATATAATCTGAGCTAGTGGCTTCGTCAGTGGATCTGCAATGTTATCTTCGGATGGAACTATTTCCATTGCTATGTCTTTTTGGGTCATAAATCGATCTCATTATCGTGATCTCATCACGATCTGATTTTCATTGCACATAACCAAGGACATCACAATATATATGCAATAAATAATATAATGTGAGAATATGTCAATATTAATCATAAGAAAAAAGATTACGTAGTGTGTCACACGTGCCATCACTCACGTGATTGGCTTGCAGGACACCTGTAACTAGCAGAAATATGAAAGCCTATATTGATGACATGATCGTCAAAAGCAAGCGAACACAGACACGCCGCGCGAACCTCGCTGAGACATTCCGAACCCTTAGAAAGTTCAGAATGAAGCTCAACCCCGTAAAATGTGTCTTTGGTATGACATTAGAAAAATTTCTCGGCTTCATTATTCACCAACGAGGGATAAACGTGAACCCAGAGAAGATCAGGGCCATCATTGACATGAAACCACCACAAACTGTCAAGGCGCCTTGTCGGGAGGTTAGCAGCAATAGGACGGTTCATATCTTAGGCTAGCGACTGAAGTTACCCCATTCTGCAGGCGTTAAAGCAGAATAAAGACTTCAGTTGGGGCCCCGAGTGCGAACAAGCAATCTAAGAGCTCAAGGCCCACCTCGCGACCTTACCTTAGATGTCCTCGGTCAACCCAAGTGACCAGCTTGAGCTATACCTCTCCGCCTTGGAGCGAGTCCTCAGCTCGGTCCTGATAAAGCTCGATGGGAACAGCCAAAGACCTGTCTACTACTCCAGCCACATTATGCAAGGCGCGGAGGAGCGGTACCCTCCGATAGAGAAACTCGCTTTCGCCCTAGTCCTCGCGGCCAGGAAGCTAAGGCCATACTTCTAGACCCACACCATCAAGGCAGTCACTGATCAACTGCAACATCAATTTTTTTCTAAATTTGACATTGCAAGATGGATACTCAAGTGGTCAATAGAGCTTAGCGAATTCAACTTGGAGTATGCCTCGAGGAGGGCAATCAAAGCCCAAGCTATTGCCGATTTCTCCTCAGAGCTGGTCACCCTGGACCCTCAGAGGAAGCCTGTATGGACCCTCCACATCGACGGGTCGGTGAATTCCTCTAGGGGAGGAGCTGGGATAATCCTGAGAGACCCCGACGAACAAACCTGGGAACATGCCATGCGCTTGAAATTTTCAACTACCAATAATGAAGTAGAATATGAGGCGTTGCTACTCGGACTACGATTGACCACCGAGCGGCAAATTGAACACCTAGAGGTGTTCACTGACTCCCAATTGGTCGTTAGAAAAATCGACGGGAGCTTTGAGGCTTGAGAACCGAACATGGCCTGCTATCTCATTGAGGCCCGTCGGCTAATAGGTATGACCAAGTATTTCAAAATTTTCCAAATCCCGCGCCTCAAGAATGCCAAGGCCGACGCCCTGCTTGGTCGACCTCTGCCGATGCAGCTGGCGAGTTGCCGACCATTCCCAACCTCTACCAACCGACAGTCGCCACTGTTGAAATGACAACCACGGTCGCTCATCCCGACTGGAGGGAGGAAATGTTATGCAACAAGAAAGATGCGACTCTCCCGATGGACGAAGCCATCGCTCGTCGAATCAAAAGAACTGAAGCTTGTTTTGACACCGTCAATGGGCGCCTTTATAGAAGAGCTTTCAGCCAGCCCCTATTGCGGTGCTTATCGAAATCTGAGGCCGATGTTGTGTTTGCTGAGGTCCATGAGGGGATATGCGACGAACATATCAGAGAGCGTACCTTGGCTTTTAAAATCCTCCGCCTCAGGTATTATTGGTCGACCATGCAAGCAAACACAAAATCCTATGTCCAGAAGTGTGTGGAGTGCCAGAAACATGCCCGCATTCCTCGGCCAACCAGCCTTGCCACTCTCCTCAACTCACTGCGCTTGGCCTTTTGCGCAATGGGGAATGGACCTCCTCGGCTCGTTCCAACAAGCTGCGGGGCAGCGCAAGTTTCTAATTATCGGGGTGGACTATTCACCAAGTGGGTTGAGGCTGAGCCCTTGGCCTCAATCACCGAGAAGCAGATGGAGAATTTTGTTTGGAGAAACATCATAATGAGGTTCGGCATCCTGAAGATCATAATCACAAATAATGGGATGCAGTTCAATAACCCTAAGTTCAAGGCTTTCTGCCAAAACTATCGGATCCAACTAAAGTTCAATTCGGTGGCTCACCCCCAGGCCAATGGATTGACAGAGGTAAACAACAGGAGCATACTCGAAGGACTCAAAAGACGAGTAGCAAGGGCTCCAACAGCCTGGGTTGAGGAGCTCCCCAATGTCTTATGGGCTCTGCGAATGACGCCGAAGACCCCTACGGGGGAGTCCCCCTATAGTTTGGCCTTTGGCACCGAGACCGTCCTTCCTCCTGAGGTGATCTTCCTGACGCTAAGGATCGAGAACTTCACCACTAAAGCATCGGAAGCAGGCCTCAGGGAAAATCTCAACATGCTCGAGGGACGCAGGGCCAAAGCACACCTGAAGAACCTACATTACCGGAGGGTGGTTCCCTGACTCTACAACCATAGGATCCGACCCCGTCCCATTGGTATGGGAGACCTAGTCCTCAGAAGGGCCGAGGTTAGCGATGGGAGGGATCGTACTGTGTCACCCGAGTTATCCGAGACAAGACTTACATTTTATCGACGATGGAAGGAAGGGCACTCCCTCGGACTTAGCATGTGTTGAATTTGAAAAAATTATGTCTAGACGACAGACCGAAGATGACATCTTAACATAATCCAGATAACAGTTTGAAAAGCAGTTTCATTGATGGCTAAGAAAACAAAAGGCAGTTGACCGACAGATACAAAGGGGGCCTTGACGCCCGACATACAAGATATTACAGGGTCGATTACTTCTCTAATGGAGAACTATCATCGAAGGGCTGGCTGAGATCCATCCTGACATTGGCATCCTCGGGGCACTCATCAAATGGGTCTTGCTCGACCTCTATTTCCATATGCTTGCCCCGTAGCCGCTCGAGCGCCACCCAGTACCTGAACTCGTAGCTGACCCATCCCATCTTTTCAAGGCCCGACTGAATCCCAGGGAGGCCTTGTAGGCGACCACTGCCTTCGCCCCCTCATCCTTCAGCTTGACCTCAAGAAGCGTCGCTGCCTCGGTTAGCGACAACACATCTCCTTCTAGACGAGCTCGGTCATTTCGAGCTCCATCCAAACTGGACTGCAGAATCCCAACTTCCTCCTTGAGCCTCCTTCATTGGGTCTTGAGGGACTTCAACTCCCCTCGCAACTTATTGACGTCCCCCTCCAGTTCTTTTACATAGGCCTCGGTGGCCACGATCAAATCCTGGTTGGCCCGACCCTTGAGTTCCTTGTTGGCGGCCCGAAGCGCCAGAATTCTCTCGTGCTGGCTTCAGACCAGCCGACCAACATCATGCACCCGGTCGATGAGAGCAGTAATAAAATAAGCCCCTGCGACGAGAAGGAAAAGAGAAAGCTCAGACTAAAGGGAGGAAAGAAGACGAAGAGAATGGAAGAAATGGCACTTACCCAGACGGCCAACTTGCTTGCCCTGTTCATAAGCTCCTCAGAGGAGCATTCGTACGCCTGCTTTGCTAGGGTTGGATGCAAAGCCCCATGCAAGTATTCCCTGGACAGCGGACCTTTAGTCCAAAACTGGTTGGGCCTAGCAATAGCCGACCACCTCGACAACTTTCAATCGCGTCATGATAGTGGCGAAGTACCTTTCTACTCCCACGCGGTCCTCCACCTCACACAGCTCCCAGAGGGTATAACCTCGTTTCGGAGCCTCCTCCATCTCTATCGGCTCTTTCCCCTTTCCTGAGGGGACCACAGTGGTGCTCCCCGAGGCGTCTGCATGATGCTTGGGAGTCTCTCTTTAGCTGCACTTCCTCAGACTCAGCCCCTCATCAACGCTGGGGCGCTTCTCGACCAAGGATTCGACAGTCGTCGCAGAAGCGGACATGCCAGTTGTCGGGGAGGCCGCCGATCTACTGCCCACCCCGCCACTAGACTTCATCTTTCCGAGATTAAATATTTCTGCACAGCAAGGTATGATCAGTAAAACACTTAACATAATGAGTAGATAGGAGAAGCATACTCTGGGGGGCCAGGCTAAGGCCTCATTCATGTCCTTCACCCCCCTAGAAGAAGAAAGGATCCCCCGGAGGATCTCGATCAGTTCGGTCTTATCGACCGAAAGCATCAGGACCGAGTTATTCACCATCTAAGAAGTCCACTCGGTCGGGAAACTCCAACCCCGACGATAAGAGATAAAGAAAAAATGCGACTTCCAACCTTTGTTGCTGGAAGATGCACCTCCCACTCTGAATCTAGCACGAGTGGTGAGGTAATACTCGGCCTGTCCCTGGCTTAGGCCGAAATAGGCCATGAACAAATCTCGGGTCGCCGTTATGCCCGACCCGAAGCATTCCCATAGGAAAGCTATCAGATAGCACCATGAGTTGGGTGCCATCTAGGAAGGCGAAATCTGCCATCCTTTGAGGCATGGTTGGGTTCTATTTGATTTGGCAACTAAATTCGCGCTTGAATCGGACCGAACCAAATATTTGTCAGGCTATTGTTCTCTTGTTCCCTCGAACCTATGGAGTAAGACATCGATTTCTCAATACGATCAATTATGTTCATTGCATAATAGGCTCCTTTGAAAAGCATTGGCGCACGTGTAAACGAGGTGCTCTACCAACTGAGTTATAGCCCTTGTCATAGACATCTTAACATATAGATAATTTCTTGTCAAGATGGATATTCCGTAATCCGCATCATAGCTCTCTGATCTATTTATTTTATTTACGCTTAACAGAGCAGATTAGTATTGCTTAGAAATAATATTCCACCTATAATCCCCGAAGTGATGGGTTCTTTTTGTGGTGATAAATGACCTACTTAACTCAGTGGTTAGAGTATTGCTTTCATACAGCGGGAGTCATTGGTTCAAATCCAATAGTAGGTAGAACTTATTAGATAACGGAGTCGATCACATAAGGTGTAGCGGGAACCTCAGACCCGCCTCGAGAGCATCAGTCGATAGACTGAAGCCATTCGAAAATGCATCATAAGGACGCTCCCCAAGTAGGGGCGCATGGAGCTCATATTCTGGAGGAATGAAATAGTTCTTCCTTACTTCGACCAACCGATGAGTCGTCACGGTCGAGTCTACATCAAAACTGGACTGCATCGCCACTAGGGCATCTATGGTCCCAGGGGCGGCCAGAGCCATACTCTCAAACATAGAAATAAGGGCGGACGACCTGGAATCCCCGGAGGGACGACTCAAAACCCTAGACCTATGGGTCGACATTTCAATCGAGCTAGACTCAGAATGAGAGGAGGCGGAAGACATCTGACCTGCTCGAGAAACTATTGGGGGAAGAGAAAGGGGAGGAAGGCCAAGAACGCCGGTGAAATCGACACCGGAGACGACGGGGAGCGGTAGCAACAATAGGGAAGCAAACGACAACGACGACGGGGAAGCAATCAGCAAGCAGAATAAAGGGAGACTACCAAAGAACCGGAAAGGATTAATACCTCACTCCTGCACTAGTTGGCACTCTGTATCCCCTAAAAGTGGGATAGCTCATCATGATACTTTGTGCCCCACGCCCGGTGAATTACTGCAGGGAACACGTATCACCTCATAAAGTATCTCGGTCGACGAACGAATCGTTGTCAATCCCGAGGAAATCTCCTTGCTGAAAGATCGCCCAAGGGCTTTCCGTCTCGACCATCAACAAGCGAGCTCTCAGCCTCGTCCAAGGGCTTTCGGTCCCGACCATCAACAAGTGAGCTCTCAACCTCGCCTAAGGGCTTTCAGTCCTGACCGTCGACAAGTGAGCTCTTAGCCTCGCCTAAGGGCTCTCAGTGCCTACTACTTACAATAAAGCTCTCGGCCTCGCCTAAGGGATTGATGGGCCAGCCGAGGCCGCACAACCTCAAACACGCATATAAATCCTTCCGTCATACCAATCCCATGCCTGAAGGACCCTTCCCCTCGCCTTCAAAGAAGCCTCAAAGAAGCCCCCTTCTTGGGGGGGGAGGAGAAAATGATAGGGATAATAGTGGTCCCCTTCCCAAATCGGACGACGTGGCCCAAGATGAATCGACGTGGAAGGACTAGGCCGACTGACTAATCTCCTCGACCCGCCCTCTGATACACACGAGCAACATGTCACAAAAGAGAGGATAAACTCAAGATTTGGTAGCACCGGACGCCGTGCAGTCACCATCAGATCTAATAAGAACTTGAGGGAACCACACGACAACAGAGTAGAAGCAACACGCAACCGACAGCACGCCACCGGCGATGCCTGTAACATTAAACAGGCTGGTGGAGAATGCCAGAAGTATGATGAGGTCGAGACATGACCAATCGACAACGTACAGGTATAAAAGGGGCACCATAGGGGCAGCGCCAGGGCTCTCTCTCTCTCTCTCTCTTTCTCTTTTTTTTTTTTCTCTCTCTCTCTCTCCACTTCAATCAAAAGAGAAAAAGCTCTGGCGTCTAAGGGTGAGACGCTAGACTTCACCCTTCGAAACAACGCTAACTTAATCGTCGGAGGGACCTCCCCGGAGACCCACCACCTGAACGAAGGTCTTGTCTTGCAGGAATAGCTCCACAAGATCAAAAGGAAGACCCACACCGAAGTGATAACCCAAGCCAAGCATCTGCATGCACTGTCCTCAAATTATACTATGTTGGACCCCTATTGTATTTGTGGCTTGAACCCCATTATATTGACTCCCCGGACACGACGGAGCACTCATAATATTTCATGTATCATCCATTAATTATTTTTCTAACATAGACACTGTCAGTACGGTGCAGGGATAAGCCTGAATCATCCCACGTAGGGCTGCATCAGTAACTACGTGATCCAAAGCAAATTCGCCGAAACCAAGTGGCTCGACAACCCGAGTTGGGAGGAGCAAGCCAGATTAGCACCAACCACAACCCAAACCATCAACCCACATCATCATCCAAACCACCTCATCGTCCCCGCTTGGGTTACAAGCCAACGCTACATGACGAGAACGCTAATCAACGAAATCTGCCGATATGAGAAGAAATGATGGATTGTGCATGATCCCAACGTACATTTTTGGTTCTTCAATGATTGCATGCAACGCATTCACAGCGTAGATATCTTTACAATTCGGTACTTCCTGCGAAGTTAAAGAACCAAATACCTTGCTCAGTATTAATTCTTTTTGCACTGAAGAAGGTGTTTGAGAGAATGCCAGAACGCCTGATCACACACTGCCACATATGATCGAACACTTCAGACTACACTCACCACCACCACCACCACACACACACGTGTATATATATATATATATATATAGCCTGATCACACACTGCCACATGTGATCGAACACTTCAGACTACACTCACCACCACCACCACCACCACACACACGTGTATATATATATATATAGCCTGATCACCCACTGCCACATGTGATCGAACACTTCAGACTACACTCACCACCGCCACCACACACACACGTGTATATATATATAGAGAGAGAGAGAGAGAGAGCGTGCGATCGTATATATCAGTTCGTATATATATATATATGTATTTAGAGAGAGAGAGAGAGAGAGCGTGCGATCGTATATATCAGCTCGCGAGCACCTCCCAGATTAGTTATGGATCGTAGGATGGCAACAGCACGAACGAAAACTCGCCATCCATATATATATATATATATATATATATATATGTATGTATATATAATTAGAGAGGGAGAGAGCGTGCGAGCGAATATATTAGCTCGCGAGCACCTCCCAGATTAGTTCTGGATCGTAGGATGGCAACAGCGCGAACGAAAACTCGCCATCCATTTCGCTCGCCGTGCTCTCTGATGACGCAGTCGCACAAGACGACGACGTCGTCCGTGACGAAACCCTGTTCTTCCCCTTCCTCCTGTTCTTCTCTTCCGCCGACTTCTCCTTCTTGCCACCCGCCGCCTCCCGCATGGCCCCACGGGGCCGGCCGAGGCGCTGGTAGATGGCCTGGATCTTGGAGTCCACGGCCAACTGCAGCGGCCGCAGCCGCTCGGGGCAGTCGCCGGCGTCCCGCAGGCCCGGGAAGTTGAGGCGCGCGTACTCCCCACGGAGCTTGTAGGCCGCCCGATCGTACGCGTACGCCGCCGACTCGGGCGAGTAGTAGGTCCCCAGCCAGATCCGCGTTCGGTTCTGCGGCAGCCGGATCTCCGCCACCCACTTCCCCCAGTGCCGCTGCCGCACGCCCCGGTAGAGCTTCCGCTTCTCCCTCGTCTCCGCCGCCGAGGCGACGGCGTCCTTGGACGCGCCGTAATGGTGGAAATGGGTGCTGAACCTACGGAGGAGCTCCGCCTGGCGATGGTAGACGGAGGAGCCGATGGACAGCGCTGCAGGGGAGCGGGCGGCCCGGAGCGGCGTCGTCCCGCAGCGGAGGATATCCAATGGAGAGGAGCTGAACCCTCGGGGAAATGCCGACGGCGATGGGGTTTCCAGGGTTCGGTCCACTATGCGGACCATACCTTTGTCTCCTAATCTGCAGTTCCAAGTGCGTGCTTTATCTTCACCTCCAAAAAATGCTTTATCTTCACTCTCGGGGAAATGTTTTATCTTCGTCCCGCAGAGGAGGATATCCAGTGGAGAGGAGCTGAACTCTTGGGGAAATGCCGCCGGCGATGGGGTTTCTAGGGTTCGGTCCACCATGCCGGCCATACCTTTGTCTCCTAATCTGCAGTGCCAAGTAAGTGCTTTATCTTCAGCCCCAAGAAATAATGTCAATTTATGGATTTTGAGTTGCTATCCAAGAAATTGCAAATGGACTTGCAGTCGTGAAGAAACAGGGAAAGTAGAGCCCTATAGAACTCTAAAAGACCCGAGATAGAGAAGACCACGAAACTATTGGAACAAAACGTAAAATGAAACCTTTCAAGAGAACAGAATTATTTTCGCGAGTGGAAGAAAGATGATTTCTGATGCTGGAGTGTTGCTGTTGTGGGGGTGGAGGTGGATATTTATAAGCAGAGAGTTCTCAGATCTCAACTGTAGCTCAACATCATATTCCCACTATATCCCTAATCCTCTATTCTCTGTAGTATCACACAAAAGAGATCAAGGAGATTTTGGGCACAGAGGATCTCCAGAGGGAAGAGTGGGGCATAATGTTGGGGATGAGGAGCTCACCTTGTCCAATGGTGGAACCGGGCTTCTGCTTTTGTTTGTTCCAGCATTTGATGTTTAAAACCTAGTTTTTGGCATTTATTAGGTCCAGCTGTGCTTGATTTCATCAACCTCTGGCTTTGGATTCTGTAGCTTTAATTAGCTTGATTCAGTTGAGCACTTTAGCTGAACTTGGTCTCTATAGGATTATGCTAGCTCGATTCAGTTGAGCTTACTTTAGCTGAACTTGGTCTCTATAGGATGATGCTACCTACCTAAGTACAAATTTTGCTTTCTTTAATGCATGAATCTATTGTCAGCTTAGTTTAGCTCAGCTTGGAATCCTATCAAAATGCTACTTTTGCTTTTTCTAGAGCATCAAACTACTGTAAGCTTAGTATAGCCCAACTTAGTTTCCATATGATCGTAATGAAGAAGCTATCTACTATAAGCTTAGTTTTTCTCAGCTTAGATTTTATAGGATCATGTATGATGTTCCCTCTAGTGGAGGAAGGTCCATATGTGAATTTCCCGAATTTATATCTTCACATGACTTGATTGCCCTAAGGATAATGCAGTCATAATTAATATTTCAGTTTGACATCTGTACTTAAAAGGAATCTAAATCAAATGGTAAGCAAATTGCCCCTAGAAGAAAAAAAGAAACGAACTTCAAAAATGTTGGTCGAACTTCTCCTCTTTGTTTGATTCATCTAAACCCAAACCAAGCAACATAGTCTCACAGAGCTTCTTACATTAGTAAAGAGTTGCATTTGTGGTTATTTCTGCACCTAATCCATTTATCATATTGCCCAGCTTTCCAAAAACACAAAACAAACCAAGCCAATAGTAATGCCCAAAAGATTGTTTCCTCTCTCATCTCTCAAAAGATGTTTTCTCTCTTTTCTCCCATCTCAATCAAGATGAATTAAAATTCACAGAAAGTTATAAACAGGTACTTCTTTTAGAATTGGCTGGTTGAACCATTCAAGCTGATAGTAGTTGATGCGACATGACAATTATGAGACCAATTTTATTTTTATAAATTACATTTTGATAAAAGGCAAGTTGCATTTTAATAAGTCTTATATTTGGAGGTGATGTCGTCTGTTATAACCTTGGTGTAGTGGGAATCACACACATAAGCCACATATCCGGCTAGACTTCATCACCCAGTAAGATTTCTATATTGATTCAGTTAACTTAAATAATGTGCTCGATTTCCTTTGCATATCTGGCTCAATATTCTCTGATTGAACATGATTTAATGTTGGAATTCTCATATTCTCCAATTGATTAGTTAAGGAATACAAGCTTTCTTCAAAGAATCCAACACCTGTTGATTGGTACATATTGATCAATTTTGCTATGACCAAGAACCAATGTCAGACAATATAGGCTAGTATTGATCGGTATGTGATTTTCTTATTATCTTTTGGTGATACTAAACAATACAGAACAGTATATCGTCAGATATACCCATACCGTAGGAGTCTAACCTTTTGCTGAGACTGATACAAGCAGGGTTTAAATCTTTTCTTTCTACCTATTGAAAGTATACAGGGCCTTATCATATTGGATGAGGTGTTCCTCCTACTTAGTTTACCATCTGTTACAGTATGAGAAAAAAACTTATTCTGAGCTTTATAAGTAAATGTTAACCTTCGAGAAAAAAGTTGTATCATTGATTTGTTTATATGAATCTCACCTTCCCGTGTTTGAGTGGATGAAGTTTGGGATTCACCTCCGAATGGAATGAATGATTCAAGGTGCTTACCTCCTTTCAACTGGGGTTGAGAATTATTTTCGTTTCTCATGTCAAAATATTTTGGATGGAAAAGAAATCATGATTTGATACTACAATACTCAACCACCCCTCATTCATTGGTTAAGTGGTCCATGGATGTACTTGCAAACATGAGGTCCAACTGTTTATCACCTCATAATTAATGGGTGATTGAGATGTGAGGATTACATGAAGAAGCTCTTACTGTAAATCTCTGTGCAAGGATATTAATTCTCGTAACAAATTGGAGACAGTCTGAACTCAGAATCAATTTAAAAATAAAAATAATATGAGGTTACATGTCCTTGTCAGAGTGTTCTTTGTCTCTTTTTTAGGGAAATGGAAGGGAAGGCATAGTCTCCTTTGAGCAAGCCAAGATTGAGCTTCCAAGTAGTTGTCTATGTGAGCTGTGGCTTGTCACTTCAGGACGTATCTTTAGACCCTTCAACTCTCACCATTCATCAGAAGCAATTACTACTTTTTATTTGGGGTCTGAGATGATGCAGTTAATCACCAAGTAGATTAAGTGGTTTTATCTTTTCTTAAACAAAGCAGTAGAAGTTTAAGTATCTTTTCTTATCATGATCAGTGGTCCATCATCATCTCATGTCAGTCCCATATGACACCTCCTACATCTCCACATGTGAGGTTCATATGAGTGGAGACTTGCAGCCATAGATGAGGTTGATGTAATGATTGATATTGAGAAGTCGGATGGGCAGTTGGATCCACACATATTGTGAAGGATTTTAAATTGCACGATGTCGTTAGCTCAAGGCATGAGGGATGCATGAAACCGCAAAAGCAGCTTTATGTACGTGACAAATGGTGGCAACAGTATATAACAAAACACCAGCTATGTAGACAATGGAGATAATAACCAGTGATTCTAGTTCATGAACATAAATTTAACGGAAGCACAAATTCACTCATACACGACAAAAAATTCAGTTTGTAAGTACTGGACCTTCAGGTTTGGTTTGGATTATACTATATACTGTGAATATTATCTCTTCTGTCATATTTATTCTATGAATTGTTTCTATTTGCTATTTCATTTCACTTCTTACGAAATGACAATATTATTTTTTCATTTTTCTCAAGAAAATGGATCGGCCATGGTTACCAGGATAAAAATACAGATTTCTGCAGCAGACTTGACTGAATTCTTCATGCTGATACCACCTATTGATCACTGTCTAGAGGTCTGTCCTATGGTAGGATTACTGAGCAAAAAAATCATTCCTCTCTCAAAATTTTTCCTGTTATGCATGAAGCAAATAACATGCCTGGCACATCAGGACCAATTTTTTACCTTCTCATCTTAGGATAGCATCTGACTTGTACAATCAGACTACCAATCAACCAAGTCTAGAATCAACAAACCACGAGTCTAGGTAGTTGAAATCACATCAAGTTTGCTTGTTTGAAGGAATTTAATGGGATGCAAATGACTTTTTGTTGTGGTAACATGATTGGTGCATGAACTTCCCATATGTAACAATGTCAAAGCAAGTGTTCCATCACAACTTATAAGGCATTGCACTTTGGCCTGTAAGTTTCACTGTGAAAACAGGCATGTAAAAGGCCAAACAACTGAAACATAAAAAGTAAGGAGTTCGAAAAAGATGCAAGATGAGAAACTAATTTCCATCTTTGTCAACACGAGGAATCAATTCTCATGATGTGCTATCTTATGATGAAACAGGCAAAGTGCTATGGACGCGGAGGATCATAACATGACATTGTATCCACCATGCTCTCTGCTTTCATCATCTGTTATTTGTGTGTTGAGCTTAAGCAATTAAGATGAGAAGGGCAACATAGAGCACATGTACTTGCATGTTGATTGTGCCCTTGATGCAAATAGATTTAAGGATGATGCTACAAAGATGCGCTGGTGCACCTATATGATGTTAATATAACACTGCACCAATATTATCATGGGTGGCATCCACCACGTTGATACATCAGCACCAAAAAACCAACAATGCAATTTTGATGTCTTATGATTTGTATGCACGATAAGCATTTATCGATATGAAGACTTTTTTTTGCAGAATTCATCTCTCTGATCTTGATGTGATTTTGGTAGTAGTCTTGCAGGGCATCCTCTTTTTCTTAATAGACCTCTAGATCAGGTTTTGCATCGCCCTCCTATCTCATTTGTTTTGTAAGCCTAATCTAGTTTGAACCTTGATGACCATGGTTGTCTTGGTGACATTGATGGGCAGCTCATCTTGAAAAGATTCTGGGTATGAATCCTTGTTCAAGTGGTGTCCGAGTATTCTACTTGAGTAATTATTCGGGTAAAAGATCATCCACTAGATCTGTCTTTTATTTCTCTAAGGTATCTTTCTTTGTTCTTTTCTTCCTGCCTTTTGACTGAGTTTTCATGTGCTTGATGACTATTCATCACCTATATTGAGCTTTCCAGGTTGACTGCAAGGTCCTGTACAAAAAGGAAGGATTCTTTTTTTCTTTCATTATGTCATATATCAAAATAATTGGACGGGAGATGACAAAAAGGTATTTGTTCATCGTGATTGAACTTGTAGGTGGAGCTAGGTTTCAAGGGAGTTGATGCAGATTCTACGCAAGGTACCCTACATTGAAAAGCTATCAAGGATTGTCCTTTCAGAACCTTTCAGTCTTCTCCTACCATCCAAGCTGTCTGGCTAGTTGAATGAAAGATTGATACCAAAAGATTGATTTGGCCTAATTGAATTCAGTAAGTCAGAGGAGCAGGATTGGGGTGGTTTGTCAAGGATGCAGGCTCATCGTGTATGGTAGGTTCAGGGTCAATGCATGCCCATTTGCTATTATATTTTTTGACCAATTTAGAGCTACTCAATCTTTTAAACGTGTCTGTTTGCCTATGCTCCACCCATGTGCATTTCTGTTTGTCTTGTAATGAAACAGGCGGAGTGACATGGATCCACCATCAACTCTGTTTCCATAGTCTTGTGTCCTTGCTGAAACTATATCAAGAATGCTGGTACAATATTGTGCTGGTGCACGTATTTAATCATAATGTAGCACTGCACTAATATGATTATGGACAGCACCGATCAGCACCAATGGACCGGTAATGCAATTTCCGCAATCTTATGATCTGTATGCATGTCAGGCATTTTCATATGCAAACCCACTTGGTTTCTCTTGTAGCATTCAACAGGATGATGTGATTTTGGTGGTAGCCCATCCTTTTCTTTCTTGGTGCACCGCTAAATCAGCAGCCAGAGTGGAGATGAGCATCGACGCCAGGTTCCACTTCCATTCCTCTCTCTCTCTCTCTCTCAATCTCTCTCACACAACAGACACATACGCACTCACATTTGTTTGTTTGAGTCTCTTCTAGTTTAAAACCTTGATTGGAAATGTTGATAACAGCTCATCGTGAAGAGATTGGTGTCTTGCTGTTCGAGTCAAATAAAAGGTAAATGATCATCCACAATTTGTTCCTTTCTTTCCCTTTCTTTCTACTTTATGAGGCTATATGTGGTTGATGATACCTTGTTCTCACCTAATGTACGCAAAAGATTTAAATGCAGATGCTTAAGACTAGTACTCACCTGCATAACGACTAATCCTCTGTACTAGTCCTCACCTACATAGCGACTAGTCCTCTACAAAAGCAAATGATTTTTTTTTGTTTTTTCCACGATGCCATTCACCACATTAATTAGGGATATACCAAACGGTATTGTTTTATGGTGGTTTATCTTGCTAGTGAAGTTTAGGTTTTCACGTAGTCAATGCAAATTCTACACAAGGTTTGGTGTATAGATAATATTAGGAAATCTCATGTCTAATACTATATCTCAAGATCAAAGTCACCATTTATATTTTAAAACTTGTATAAGTGATCCATCGTAGTAGTACTACGATTTCACATCAAAATGATCACCTCTGTTAGAAATAAGGTTATGTCATTAAGTAAAATAATAGTCGAAATTCTTTTTGACCCCTTGTACTATGTCTCAAAATTAAAATCACTTCTTGTACTTTAAAACTCGTATAATTGACCCTCCTTACTATGATTTCGTATTAAAGTGGTCCTCTCTGTTACAAATAATGTTGCACCATATATTTCTAGAGACAAGCCCCAGAAGCCTACATAGATCCTTATTACCATAAGGTTATGTGAAAGAAATACTACAACGGGCGAGTTCACGCAATGCTTGATTATATGACTTTTTTTAATCTATCATAGGTTTTATTTTAATATTATAATCCACTAATGAGCCCTTTACTAAAGATTGTCACTTATATATATTGATGATTGACGAGTTCTCTATCAAGCCATCACATTTTAATAAAGGGATTGGTCGACCCAAAAAAGTGAGCAAACGGGCTGATACTGAGGGGCAACCATCCCAAATGAGAACAAAACCGAGGCATTCAAACAACTGCGGGCGACGTGGACAACAAAGACATAATGCTCGTCGATGCCAAAATAACATAACTAATCCTGTACGTATAGTGCATTGCCAATGGTCTAAAAATAGAATGAAGCAGCATAGGACGACATTGAAGCAAGCTGAAGTAATAGAAGCAACCCACGTGGAACCGGGCCCAAGTCAACCACCACTAGAGTCTCAATCTCAATCACAAGTACATTTTCAATAATATTATTAATTCTCATATATTTTGATAATTGAAACTAACTTTATAAAAATGATGTTAAATATAGGAATGACGCCCAACTAAGATACATATCAAGACTACAACAAGACAATGCAAATTCTCCCCAGATAAAAGGAAAAATTAAGCTCATTCCGAAGTAAGACTTGGGGAATGAAGTGATTAGGGCAATAATTAGTAGTCGCTCACTATTGATGTTTATATGCATTTTATTTTTTGTTCATGAGTTGGGTACATGAAATGAATTACTATTGATGTATATTCCACTTGACATGGTTGTTGGATTATTAGTAGTTGGGTACATAAGATGTGTTGGTTACAGGTGCCCTACGAGCAAATCACGTGAGTGATGACACGTCACGTGATCTTTTTGTTTATAATTATTATTATTATATTCTTACATTATATTATCTATTTTATATATATATATATATATATATATATATATATATATATATATATATATATATATTGTGATATCCTTGGTTATGTGCAATGAGAATCAGATTGTAATGATATCATAATAATGAGATCGATTCACCTTTAAACACAGATCTTAAATAATCTCGGTCATAGGTTACTCAAGAGGGACATCGAGATAACCGGACAGACCGATGTATTATATACCCATCCATATGATGAAGGTGGCTGGTCTCATAGCCACTTGTGTGGAGACACTAAGGATATAGTACAAGTGCTCATTGGAGAATGAGTTCACTAATTGATCCGCTTATGTAATGCTGTATAGTTAATGATACCTAATGTCAAACAACAATTCTATAATCCCAATTGTGTATTTGGTCCTTAGACTTGAGACACCAAAGATGCCTTGTTTAAGTACTCCTTTCTTTGACGTCGGACTTACAAGTTTGGAAAGTTTTGGTACAGCCGGTTATCGGGATTGGTAGCCAACCTTACGAAGGAAATTGAGTGTCAATAAAGGATCATCCACTCTCGGTATCACGAGAGGAATATCCTACATGTGCTTGCTCAGACAAATCCCTAGCTAGGGTCATTCGGATTGAGAGAGAAGAAGTTCTCTGAGAGAATCCGATTAGAGCGAGTCTCAGATGGGTTCCGTATGTGACCTGACAGTACCATGTCCAATATATGGTCTCTCGGATATTAGTTGGATGACGGATTATAGATACACAGTAACTTTGGACAGATAAGTCCGATGAATTTGATCCCCTTGTACCGTTTGGGGAATTATGACATAGTGGCATAGTACGTCCATAGTTGATGAGTCGAGTGAATTATTATGAGGATAATAATTCACTATATTAGATGTAGTTCTGATGAGAGTGACTTCACGGTCAGCTAGGTATCGAGCCTAGAGGGTCACACACATATGGTGGATACTTCAGCGAATAAAGGATTGGATGGAGATCTAATTAGCCCATATTCTCATTAGATGAGACCCTACACTGATGGGCTCCATGTTTGAGGCCCAATTAAATGCCTAAGGAGATTATTGGATAGAGATCTAATAATGCAAGATTAGTGGGTTATTGGATGAAGATCCAATACCCACTAAAGCAGGACTCCTAGGATTTTTGGTGGCTCTCTATAAATAGGAGGGGAGTCTCCTGACTGATAGGCTATAGCTTTGGCCACTCCCTCCTATTCTACTCCCTCTCTCTACACAAGAGTTGCGAGATCTGATTAGAGGAGTTTCGCTGTAAAGATCTATCGTATGGATACCACTAGAGAGGAGGACGCTTCACATTCATCATCCTCTCTATCTGGATCTGGAAAAATAGAGATATATGATCTCCCTAGGTAATCAATCTATCACACGACGTGATTTTTTTAATTTTTGCGGCTTTCTTGTGACCCAATCTTTTGTACGACGATTTGATTTACGTGGGAAACCTGTTTTGTTTTGATCTTCCGATGTGCATGTGATGCTCCCGCAGAGATTTCCCAACAGTGGTATCAGAGCCAAAGTTTTCTTGCAAAAGATTGGTTTTAAACTGCGTGTGATGAGATTGAATCATGTAAAACTATTTTACACGTTCTTGCTGCATTTTCATAGTGAAGGCAACGAGGAAAAAGGGTGGCCGGCCACGGCCAGGCCCCTACAGGGGCGATCGCAAGCGGCCAGGGCCACTAGTAAGGGCGGTCGCACCGCAGTAGCAGCCGCCCGCGGCCAAGCCGCATGGGCAGCCGCCCGCGGCCAAGCTGCAAGGGCAGTTGCAGGTGCAGCGCTCGCCCGCGGCCAGGCCGTAGTGGTGGCGCTCGCCCGTGGCCAGCCCGCAAGGGGCGACGGTTGCTCACGGCCAGCCCGCAAGGGGCGATGCCCACAGAGGTGCCGCCCGAGGGCAACAACACTTGCCGTAGGGGTAGCTGCCAATGGTGCACAACGTTGCCTCCTGCGCAACAACGGTAGCAGCGACGTAGTGAGAGTGCTTGGGTTAGGGTTTTTGAATTTTTTGGCAAAGGACGATATTGCCCCTTGGAATTTGAGAAATTCTAAGGTTTGTCTTATGCCCAGAATATCAAAAATGCCCTCAATAATTATAAAAATTCTAAAGATTATCCTTTTATTCAGAATTCTAAAAATACCCTTGATAATTCTAAAAATTTAAGCATATATTGATTTTTAAAAAAATAATTAATTAAATAGTTTAGTTAATTATTATATATCTAGTAATCCTATATGTGATGTGATGCATGATGTGGATGGATAAAGAGAAAATTTATCCAAATGAATTATGATCTTTGATATTCACAATTTGAGATTTATTTTGTATGACTCTTTTGTATTTATGACTTGTGTACTCCATTTTGTTGATGACTAAAGAGAAGTAACTTATATTTGTATTGATGACAATGGTAGAAGTAGCAATTCATGCTTATTTTATGTGTTGAACAAGGAGACAGCATAATGCTTTTATAACTTTTTATTAGTTATGCCTAACTTTTATCAACTATTTTTTAAAATTTGAAGCTTAATTGAATATTTGGGCTTGGAATGATACTATCAAGATCGAATTTATCTTAACTTGAATTCAAGAGTACCATTGAAAATATTTTATTTTTAATTCAAATTCATCATATTTTTAAGATAACATATACATAGGGGGGAGTCTTGTTAATACCCCCATTGACCTTTCGTTGTCTATAACTTCAACTTATTTTCAATATTAAGATCATTCATGTTATGATATCAAAATAATTTTTATTTTTATATAATTAGAATATTGATGCAAATGGGAAGAAGTAGCACCATAATACCATAATATCACTCTCTTCTTTTTAATGATGACAAAGGGGGAGAAGTAATAACTCATATTTTTTATTGACAAAGGGGAGAAGAATATTTTTTTGTTAACTAAGGGGGAGAATCATGATGTCTTACTTATGATTATGCAAATGGTTAACTTATAATTATATTTTAATTGATATTACACATTGATAATCGACAAGATCAAATTTTTTTAAACTTGAATTCAATATATATATTTAAAATATTATATGATTATTTGAATTCAAGGTCATCATAACCTTTCAAAATGACACATAAACAAGGAGAGTTTGGCTAAAACTTCATCATCAATTAGCTTTCATCATTGAAAAGGGAGAGATTGTTGAATCTCTTAGTTGATGATGAAATCAATTACGAGTTTATGGACTAATATGCTTTTGAGAGTAGTGATGTAGGAAAAATTTAGATCATGGACTTGAACCATCAAAGGGTAAATTATCAAAGTAGGAGATTCAGATATCGGGCAAAAAAAAAAAAATCATGTAAAAAATTGTACGTTGGGTCAAAGCATTGGTCGATGTGTCAAAAATTGGACTTCGTGTTATGAGTTTAGGCATTATATCGGAAGGATTTGGTATTGTGTCAAAAGATCAGATGTTATAGGAAAGTCAACATGTCAATAGATTGGACGATATGCCGAAGGAAAGTATGAAGTGCCGGAGGTTAGACGACGTGCCAGATGATTAGATAACATGCTGAAATGCTGAACAACATGCTGAAAGCTTCGTAATTGTGTCAGATATATGGTTGGATTTGTAAAGTCTTAATCGAGATCTTTTAGGTCAAATTGAGTTGGTATTAGGCTGAAACTATACTAACTTATTAAGAAACCCATTGGGCTTGAACTAAGGTCGAATTGGGCATGTTAGAAGGCTAAATTAGTGACTTGAAATAGGCCTGGGCAGTGGTACCACTAGGCCCAAGCGATAGTATCGCCTGAGTGTCGAAAACCACTATTTGTGCTTTTTCGACAGTGCCGAAGGTGGTACCACCCATGTCGATGGTAGTACCACCTAGGGTGACGATGGTACCACCTAGGCTGACGGTGGTACTTCTAGAGCCTAGATTCCTGGCCTAGTTATGATGGTAGTACCGCGTAGTGCCGTTGGTAGTAACACTAGTACCCCGAAATTTTAGGGATTTAAATTTTGGCTCCATTTTTAAAGCTTTTTGGTCTATAAATACCCTACTCATGCTTGCTTGATGAAGTAATGAATTCTTGAGCACATAAGTGCTATATGCTCTATTTGAATAGTGTTTGAGTCCATTCTTCCTTTTGGAGTTTAGAGGTGATTCTAAGTTGTAGGTGTGAGATCTCTTACCAAAAGGAGTGTAAAAGTTCTCTCCTAAGCCCATTAAAAGGAGAAGAGTTGTCACAATGGTAGTTGATTTTCACTTGTTGGAAAGAAGATTAGTAGTGAAAGCCGGTGGCTTTAAGATAAAATGAATAAGGAGTGGACGTAGGTCGAGATGACTGAACCACTATAAATTGATTTGGTCGTCCCAACCAACATCCACTCCCAATTCCTCTTCTCTCGAGGTCATCATCTTTCACTACTGATCTTCTTTCCAATGGGCGAAGATCAACTCCCCTTACAACCCTTTCTTCTTTTAGCAGGCTCAGGAGAGAACCTTTATAAACTCGTTCATACAAGATTTCACACCTCAGAATAATCGCTAAACTCAAGGAGAAAGAGACTAAAGAGTTTACAATACTTTATCCTTAAGGATTCTTTCTTATTTTTAACCTTTTGTTTTACCCCTTATTCATACTTCATCAAGCAAGAATGAGTGGGGTATTTATATACCCTCAACGGTTTCAAAATTAAAGCCAAAATTTTAAATCCTTGATTTTTTGGGTACTAGCGGGATCACTGCCGGCACCGGGCAGTACTACTGATGAACAAAGTTTGAAATACTAGGCACTGCTAGTACTACTGCCAAACTAGATGGTATCATCATTGCCTAGTGGTACCACCGTCGGCAGGTGGCAGTACCACCGCTGAAAAGCTCGAAAAAGCATAAACTATGCTTTTCGGCCCTTTGGATGGTACCACCGCTTGGACCTGACAGTACCACCACCCAGGTCATTTTCAGAATATCGAATCGGCCTTTTATTAGGCCTAATTCAGTCTTGGTTCAGGCCCAATGGGCCCCAAATTAAGTTGGCATTGTTTCAGCCCAATATCAACTTTATTCGACTCTGAATAACCATGATCAAGACTTGACCACTCAATCACGTATCCAATACAATCACAAAGCAAATAGCACGTTGTCCAGCATTTTGACATGTTATCTGATCATCCGATACTTCGTCCAAACCTCCGGCGCATCATCCTTTCCTTCGACATATCGCCCGATCTATCGGCATGTTGACTTCCTTCAACATTCGATCTTTTGGCATAATAACCAATCTTTCTGGCCCGATGTCTAAACTCATAGCACGAAGATCATCCTTCAGCACGTTGACCAATCTTCCGACACAATACTGGATCCTTCCGGCCATATGCCCAAACTCATGGCACGAAGTCCATTCTTCGACACGTCGACCAATTTTTCGACTCGACGTCCAATCTCTGACATGATACTCCATTGGCCCAATGTCTGATTCTCTTGCTTTGATAATTTACATGTGATGGTTCGTCCGTGATTGAAGTCTTTCCTGCATCACTTGTCTTGAAAGTATATTAATCCACAAATTCATCAAAATTTGAGATTCAACAATCTCTCCCTTTTTGGTGATGTTAACAAATTGATGATGGAGTTTAAACTAAACCCCCCTATCTATATTGTATAATGTTTAATTCAAAGAAACATGATAACCTTTTAATTCTTTTAATTCAAGTCAAAATAACTTTAATCAAAATAAAAGCAAATTTCCATAGTGATTATTTTAAGAATTATATGCATAATTTCATATCATATCAATATATCTGAAATAAATTGATGTCATCATAATACAACATACAACATGTAATGAGTGCTACGTCATCAAAAACTTATCATTATTTCTCCGCCTTTGTCATTAACAAAAATAGGAAAAAGAAATTAATAAGTCACTAATTTTCTCTCCTCCTTTGTTATTATCAAAAAGGAAAAGAATGATGTCATTCCACCATGATGCTACTTCTTTATTTATATCAATGTGCTAATGAAGAATATTAATATAAAAAAGTCATATGACATAAATCTCATATCATTCATGTATTTGAAATCAAGATAATGATCGAATGAGATGATTCTTCTCTTTAGTAAAAGGAAAGAAAAATTATAGGAGAATAGTAAAAGATCGTGATTCATTGAATAAATCTTTTCTTTAGTAAATAGCAAAAAAATTATATGAGAAAATAAATAGTAAAAGATCTTGATTATAAAAAATAAATCTCAAGTTAAATATCGAAAAGTCAAGATCATGATTTGTTTGAATAAATCTTCTTAAATAGCAAAAAAAATTATAAGAGAACAAATAATAAAAGATCTTGATTCATATAAAATAAATCTCAGTTAAATATTAAGAAGTCAAGATCATGATTTGTTTGAATAAATCTCCTTCTTAATAAATAACAAAAGGAAGTTATAGGAGAAGTAAAAGATCATGATTCTTTTAAAAAAAATATAATCAACTTCAAAATTATTATCATAACCATTTTTCTTACCTTCGAAAAATTGAAAACAATATGGATAGAAAATAACTAAACTTCTTTAGTTCCAAATTTTGAGATTAATTTCGTACTTGTTTGTCTTAGCCATGCATCATCAAAAAATAAGTTTTATTATGAAAATCATCAAGATCAATAGAATAAACATTACTGCTGCTTAAGGCAATCATAGATTTATTCTTATATGGTATGTTATGCTTATTTTCTAATTTATCAAATTCATTAAAGAGATACATGATTTTTTTTAACAATTTATATTTCTTACTAACCTTTTTCATCAAGCAAATCATGAAATGCATCATTAGAAAAAGATGTTTCAGGTAAATCACATATCACATCGTTAAAGGTCATCAATGCATAGTTTACCACTTGTCTTTATTAATCAGCTCTTCGTCCTCTAATACACTTAAGTCATCCAAAGTTGTCTTGAATGCTTTCTTCTTCTTTTGGGTCAGTAATTTCTTCTTCAATTATGGACTCTCATTTTTGAAGTGCCCTAGCTTCTTTCATTCATAACATATTATAGTATCATTTTTAGGTTTATTTTTATTCTTGTGAGTTTTATTCATTTTCACGAACCTTTTAAGTCTTTTTTGTAAGGAGTTCTATGTCATCTTCATCATTTGATATTTCACTCAAGAAATCTTCTTTGGTTCTCAATGTAATACCATTCTTGTATTTTGAAAGGTTTTCCTCTTATTCATCATGTGCTTTATAAATTATTTCATAGGTTATTAAAGACCCTATGAGTTCTTCAAGAGGAAAATTATTCAAGTCCTTTGTCTCATGTTTGACAATTACTTTTGGATACCAGCATTTTGTAAGAGATCTTAAAATTTTATTTACTAGTTCAAGGTTATTATAACATTTACCAAGAGCTTTCAAACCAATGACAACATCCATATAATGGGTGTACATGTCATCAATGGTTTTGCTTGGCTTCATTTTAAACAATTCATAACTATGTACTAAGAGATTAATTTTTGACTCTTCTACTCTACTTGTCCTTTCATTAGTGACTTCTAATATGTGCCAAATGTTATATGTAATGTCACATATAGAAACATGATTAAACTGGTTTTTATCCAAAGCATAAAATAAAACGTTCATAGAAAATATTTTCTTTTCAAAATCATTTCATTCATTCATTCGATTGGAAGATTTCTTTAAAACTATTTTCAATGATGTTCCATAAACCAAAATATAAGGAAATAAAAAATATTCTCATTTGTGTTTTCTAGTAAGTGTAGTTCGTCTCATTGAACATAGGAGTACGAGTGATAGAGTGACTCTCGTGAATGCTAGAAAAAAGCCATTAAAACTCACTTAGGTGTAAATCCAACTAAGAGAAGGATCGTAATGACACTAAGAGAAGAGGGGAGGGGAGGGGGGGGGTGGGGGGTGGGAGGGGATGGTGGGGGGATGAATTAATGCTTATTGAAAAAGATATGATTTGAAATCGTTCGAACAAAAATATGAATTGGAAATCTATTTAACTTGAAAGTGTGAATAGAAGTAGTGAGTAAAGTAAATAAGTAAGCAAATGATAAGGAAAAACAAGAAGGAAATGCAAACCAATGTATAGTGGTTTGGTTGTCCTGACCTACAACCACTCTCAAATCCTATCTCTCGAGGTCACCAACTTTTACTACTGATCTTCTTTCTAATAGGCAAAGATCAACTACCCTTATCATCATTTTTTCTTTTACCATGCTTAGGAGAGAACCTTCACAAACTCTTTCACACAAGACCTCACACTCCCTTAGAATAATCGCTAAACTCAAGGAGGATGAGACTCAAGAGTTTACAATACTTTATCCTCAATTATTCTTTCTCTTTTTCAACATTTTTTTACTCCTTATTCGTGCTCCATCGAGCAAGAATGGGTGAGATATTTATAGACCCCCAATGGCTTCAAAATTGGAGTCAAAATTTTAAATTCCTATTTTTTGGGGTATTGATGGTACCACCGTCGACACTATCGCCAAACTAGGTGGTACCACCACCGGAAAGCTCGAAAAAGCACAAATTATGCTTTTCAGCATCTGGGCGGTACCACCACCTAGACTTGGTGGTACCACTACCTAGGTCAGTTCCAGAACATTGAATTGGCCTTTCATCAGGCCCAATTTAACCTTGGTTTAGGCCCAATGGGCCTCGAATCAAGTTGACATGTTTTCAGTCCAATACCTACTTAATTCGACTGTAAATAATGACGAGCAAGACCTAACCACTCAATCACATATCCAACACAATCACGAAGCAATTAACACATTATCCAACATTCCAGCATGTCATCTGATTATCCGACACTTCGTTCGAACCTCCGGCGCATCATCCTTTCCTTCGGTATATCGCTCGATCCATCGGCATATTGACTTATCGTAATATATGATCTTTTAGTGTAATACCTGATTCTTTCGGCCCAATGCCCGAACTCATGGTACGAAATCCATCCTTCGGCACGTCGACCAATCCTTCGGTGTAATACTTGATCCTTCCAGCTCGATGCCTGAACTCATAGCACAAAGTCCATGCTTTAGTACGTCGACCAATCCTCCAACTCAACGTCTAATCTCTGACATGATACTTCGTGACCCAATGTTTAATTCTCCTGTTTCGACAATTTGCATATGATAGTTCATGTTCGTGATCGAAGTCTTTCCTGTGTCACTTGTCTTGAAAGTATATTAGTTCATAAATTTATTAATTAATTTCATCATCAAAATTTGAGATTTAATAAATACGATCCTAATAGGGATAGGAAGAAGGGCCAACCCCTTCTTAAATTGTTGCTACCTTATGGTGCACAAAAGCGAGGAAAAGCACATGCTACAAAAGGTGCGTCGTCGCTTCATCCACATTGTGGATCACCACTAGAGAGGAGAGTGCGAGATCTCCTTCTTCCATGGACTTGGATCTACAATTTTGTGGTTATACGATCTCTCCTAGGTGAGAACGTCTCACATATACTTATGCAATTTTCGATTTCACAAGTTTTTTTGCTCACAATCATCATATGAAGATCAAATAATGTTCTTTTAAGAAATCTATTTTGTTTTGATTCTTCTGTTGCGTATGTGATGCTCTCCAAGGTTTCCACACAGTTTGGACCAGTGAGACAATTGACATCAAGTATGCCACATAAGAGATTTGCATGAGTTTTTTTTTTAAAATAAAGATGTAGCAGATAATCAATAACATGTAAATTTTTAGAATTTAAAAAATAATTAAGATAATAAATTTTATCTTAATGTACTCCCACTAGTTTCTCACGAAATACACGACACCCTTCAGCATGTGAATTGGAAATCTTCGATGGATTTCTAGTGAGGATCAAGATCCAATTGACATCTTAGTACGACCTTGAGGGACTCGACCAATCATACTAACCCCTAAAGGTAGGCAACTCTTGTCAAATACAACTCTTTGTGATTCCTATCCTGTTCGACCTCCAAACTATCATGACCTTGAGGGACTCGACTAACCATGATATTCGGTTAAGTCAGCACTATCATTACAAGATGAGTCTAATTCGATGGTACCAACCATAATGTTCGGTTAAGTCAGCACCATCATTACAAGATGAGTTTGATTCGATGATATAACCTCGGGGGACTCGACCAAATATACTATATCCTTAGGTTACTAGTGACAACTCTATATCGTAGACAAAATCTCAAATCCCAATATAGGTAAGCCTTAGAGACTCGACCAACTTAGCCTACGTCAAAAAATGATTTCTGTCTATAATGATGGAAGGCCACTTGGGTCAATCTTATTGCCTCATGTATACTGACTTAATATTATTATTATTATAGGGGTTTTTTATTTGATTCGGTCTCATAGTTAAATATATCGTGTCACACCCACATATTTAACATATATTTACATCCCATGTAAATATATATATATACCTAGTAGGTGCAGAAATATATATCGTATATATAAACATCCACACCAGATGATCATGGACCAGTACCTAGTGTGATCAAGCCTAAGCCAAAAGGCTTGATTACATATAAAATCTATGTGTATCTCGATGCATCTCCATGCCTAGTGATCATCTGTCTCATTCTTATCTGTCTCGCTAGCACCTCCATGCTCCCACCATGCTATCTCGTGTAATTATAACCTAATTATAGACACACAAACCTAAAAGTATATATATCACATATATAAGAAACCTTGATCTCATCAAGGGGAGGTACAATACTGAGAGAGAAAGAATTATATGCAAATTTAATTTGAGAGAGGGAGGTTCGTAAGCCCTAATAATAATCATATACACACATACATCATCACATATGGTCTATGATCATTTGTCCACAATATACATCATATGTATACACATACATCAAACTAACTAGGTGATAAATGATTAATTAAACTCTTTAATTTATTAATTTTGGATTAACCCTTAATCCCTTGGGAAACCCTAATTGCTAAAGTCCATGGCGGCTAGGGAACCTTAGCCGCTAGGATTCCTTGGCCAACTAAGAAATCAGAGTTGCTAGTAGTCCTTAGTAGCAAGGACACCCTACTTGAGTAGGAGTCCTTAGCCGTGAGGACGTTGTTCTCAGCCATGGCTTTACTCGGCCTGAGAGCTCTCGGCCAGGCCACAAGCAACCCTTGGCCATGGGGCTCTCGGCCAAGGGGCTACAAGTAGCCCTCAACCTAAAGGGACTCTCCACTAAGGGGTTGTAAACATCCCTTAGCTTGAAAAGCACTATCGGTTAGATGGCTACAAGCAGCCCTCGGTGTTAGATGGCTACAAGCAACCGTCTCGGCCAGGTATGTGGCTGCAACTCTTATGGTCGTTCCCTTCTTTTTCGTCAACTATTTACGATAAAAACCATTGGATGTCTAAACGTTTTAGCTGCCAAAAACCTATGCTGTCCAAATATAAAATCGGTAGAAGGACATAACTAGTCTACAAAAAAATCAATCCAACATTACATACAATTAAAAACCAATCATCGCACGAGAAACCTGGCTTTAATACCATTGTTGGGAAACCTTAGAGAGCATTATATGCATAGTGAAAAAAAATTGATTTTCCAAACAAATAGAATATCATATCCTTGTGTGATGAATGAGAGTGTATAACTCAAAAATCATAAAAATTGCATAGAGAAGTGAGACGTCCTCATCTAGGAGAAATCATATATCCCCTTAAAATTGTAGATCCTAGTTTGTGGATGAAAGAGCTCTTGTAAAATCCTCTCTAGTGGTGATCCACACAGCAGACGCAGCAATGACACACCTCCTCACTCAGTGGGTTCTCTCCTCATGATTGTGCACGATGACGCAACAACAAACAAGAAGGGATATACCTGTCTTGCTATCCTCTCACGCTAGAGAGGGGGCTTATAGTTGAGGAGGATGGGGAGGAGGAGATAGGAGGCTGGCGACTATAGGGGTTCAACCTATGACCCTTTGAGCCCATCTCCTATTTATAAAGAGCCCCTTTATTAAAAATAATGAATCCTACTTTAATGGGTATTGGATCTCCATCCAATTACCCTTGGCTTAATGGACATTGGATTTCTATCCAATAGCCACTCTAAGCAATATTGGGTTTCATCCTATGGATCCATTAAAACATGAGCTTATTGGATATATCATATTCAATCTTCTATTCGTCGCATTGTCCACCATATGCGTGTGATCCTCTAGGCCTAACTTGGTCGTGAATTGTACCTGTCAGAACTCCTGACTTAGAACTCTTTCTAAGTCAGTGAATTATTATCCCCATAATAATTCACTCAACTCATCGACTATGAATATACTATACCAATATGCCATAGTCCCCATATGGTATATGGGGATCTAATCTATTGGGTTTGTCTGCTCTTAGTTATCATGTATTTATAGTCCATCATCCATCTAATATCTTATAAATCATAAATCAGGTATGAAACTATCAGGCCCGTATGGAATCCATTCAAGTCTCACTCTAATTGTTTCTCCTAGAGAACTCTTTCTCTCTCAATCGAGTCTCATGCTTATCAGATTTATCCCCGATTGACCCTAGCTATGGATTTACTTAAGTGAGAGCACACAAGATATCTCTTACGTGATATCGAGAGTGGATGATCCTCTATTGATACACAATTGCCTTCGTAAGGTTGGTTGTCATTCCTAATTGCCTTCCAGTGTAGATCATTCAGTAAACGTATTCTCCAATGAACACTTGCACTATATCCCTAGTGTCCCCACACAAGTAACTATGAGACCAGCTACGTTCATCATATGGATTGGTATAAAGTACATCGGCTTGTCTGGTTATCTCGATATCTTTCACGAGTAACCTATGACCAGAAATATTTAAAATTTATGTTTAAAGGTGAATTGATCTCATTATTATGATCTCATCATGATTTAATTTTTATTGCACAGATTCAAGGACATCACAATATATAATCATCATATAAGTGAGAAAATATCATTATTAATAATAACCAAAAGAGATTATTTAGCGTATCACACATGTCATCACTTATGTGATTGACTGATTGACTTGCAAGGCACTTGTGACTAGCAAAAATTATATTTCAAAAGTCCATTAAATATTTTATGATAAATTTATCATTCTAATATTTGTATTATTTATTCAAAAGTGAATGCATATTTTTATTTAATTAATAAGTAAATAAATAAAATAAATAGATAATTGTATATAATTTTATGAGAAATTTCATATGGCACAAATATATAATAAATAAAAATATAATCTTATTAATAAATTTATTTTTTAAAAAATAAATAAATGAAATTTCATTTGATAGAAAATATAAATCATATTGGTTTCTTACTATCATGAGGTCGCATTAGTATTTCAATATTTCCAATGCAGCATATAGACTAAATATGATTTGAAAAAAATTATCAAATACTAATTCACATTTAAAATGTGTATTTGTCTCTTAATAAACATTTCAAAATTGTTTCCAAATGCACCCTTTATTGTGGGACTATTTAAAGGTTGTAAAATTTATTTTAATATTTTGTATTGTTTGTCAAGTGTGTGCTAAAATATCTACTTGTATGATCCCGAGTATAATACTTCTTCTAACATATTTTCTCTTTTATAAATCATTATATGACCTTAACATGTTATGGGGAGGCTGACCTTTTCTGGTAAACACTCAAGGTGTCAGATGACTTAGGTAAATCGAAATTAGGGTGTGTTTGAGAATATATTTATATTTTTAATATGCAGTTAGAGAAAGTGGTTTGAACTAAACTACAATTGTGAAATACTTTGAATATTTAGTAAACAATAGATGAAACTATATTTTAAATATATATTAAAGTAGGCATTATTTGGTAAAATTATATTTCAAAAGTTTAGTGAATATTTTATGATAAATTTATTCTTTTAATATTTTTAATATTTATTTAAAAATAAATATATGTGGTTTATTTAATTTAATAAGTAAATAAAAAAAATAAATGAATGAATGTATGTAATTTTATAAAAAATTTCGTATGGCCCAAAAATATAATAATATAAATAAATATAAAACAATTTTTAGAAATAAATAAATAAAATTTTACCTTATAGAAAATAGGAATCATATTGGTTTCTCACTAGATTATTTTGATAATCTTATAATTTTAGATAATATATGAGGATAATTTAAGAACTTAATAAATTATATAAGCATCTTATAAATGTTGAAATGGTAATGCTACCCTAAGATACCATAGCATTTCTAATATAGCATCTAAGCTAGATGCGATTTAAAAAAAAAATACCAAACACTACCTCACATTTGAAATGTGTATTGAGCTCCGAAATGCATCTTAAGTTCACTACAGATGCAATCAAAACGGGACAAGCACACCTAAACACTTTGCATAAAACCTGGTAGAACTAGCAAGGTTACGTTGACATCAACTAGCACGTGTAATTGTTCAATAGAAATAGATAGAGATGTAAAAGAGTTGTTGGTATGAGCGAATATTCAAGATTAACATTTTATGATCAACCCTTTGTATGAGAGGCATTACAAGGAAAAGCGAGATGAGAAGAATGTGTAATACGTAAAAATTGAGATAGCTAAGTTCAAACTATGGTTCTACGTTAATAACTTAATTGGACAATACTTAATGCAAACATGGGTGCTTGACAAAGGAAGATATCATGCAAGGAGAGATTGGTTGCTTGACAACCAAATAAAGTTTATGCAAAGCACTGTTAGGACCCTAGTTGAGTCGGGCCCTAGTCGATTGAGTCGAGTTTTTAGATTTTATTGAATATCAAATTTTGATGATGAAATTAATTAATAGGTTATTGATCTAACATGGATTGTTAGAAATTGATTGATGTGAGATTAATTACGATAGAAAGATTATTACAATCATGATTGGCCAAGGTCGTTCATGCATCAAGTTGATGTGGTTGGGAACTCGCTAGGAGTGCGTCGGGAGCTTGTCGAGGGTATCGAGAGTTTGCCAAGATGGTGCAAGGGAGTTCGCCAGAAGAAGATCGAGACTCGCTGAAAAATTATCGGGGGTAGTCGAAAAGCTTGCTTGGAGTTAGGATGGTCTTGTAATGGATGTTTGGCAATTATGATTATATTTAATTAAGTCATAATTAGCATCATGCATGACTAACTATGACATGAGCAATGGAGTTACAACCAGATGATGGGCCAAGATCAAGCTTAGGCATCGGGCCGAGTTCAGACGATGCAATGGGATCTCGCCGAAGTTCGCTAAGAGATTCGAAGGGATCGGGAAGCTCGCTGGGAGATCGCCGGAATAAGACCGGAAGACTCATCGCAAGAATGTCAGAGGCTGCCGGATTGGCTGAAGTTAGGTTTTGATTATCTTGATTGGTCATTAAGTATTATAATCATTGAGTCATAGTTAGGGTTTGAGTCCAAATTGAGTTGGACTTGGAAGGAATTCAAATCAACTCAATAAGACAATCGGGTCTACTATTGGGGTTTGATTGAGCTCAGGTTGAGTTCAACTGGTTGACCAAATGGTTGGTCAACATCAGGTTCAAGCCGAAATTCAAAAAGTAGAAGGAACCACTTTTGTGAAAATTCCAACGGGTAAACTGTCGGTAAGCGACGGGTGTACCGCCATCGCCCAGGTTTTAGGGCGGCTGATGGTGGCTGACTCGCCCAGGCTGGGCGGTTGAACCTCCCCTACCCAGGAATCTGGGTACTTTGGGTGGTTGACCCGCCCAGGACCGGCGGGTAAACCGCCCGTACCTAGGTGTTCGGGCGGTTGAGCCACCCAAGTCGGCGGGTAAATCGCTTGTACCCGATTTTTCCGGGTATGTTTAATTTTTGGCTCCAATTTTTGAAGCCATTTGGGGTCTATAAATATCCCAAGTACTCTTGCATTCACAACAATCCTTTTTGGGCAATTAAATTATGTGAAAAAGAAATTATATATGATTTATAAGAAAAAGAAAAGAAAAGGGAGTGATCTTAGAGTTAGAAATTTTCTCAAGCCTCCCTTGTAAGCAAAGTGTAAGGGTTTGATCTTCACCCAAAGAAGATTGGTAGTGGACACCGGTGTGCCTCAAGAAGGAGGACTCGGGAGTAGACGTAGGCCTTCGACACCGAACCACTATAAAAATTGTGAGTGCTTCTTTGCTTTCAATTGCTTACAGATTCTTGTATTAATGCTTCCGATTTAACTCAACTCCTTGAAAGCAAAGTTTTCACGATAAGTTCTTTCCTTCAACGTTGCTTATCTTTCCGGTTTGCTCATTAACTTAGTAACTTTCTTTTAATCATTCACTCGTTTCACTAAGAACAAAAAGCTTCGGATTTCCTATCATAGTTTAATCGAAAAGTTTTCATCTAAACCTAAAATTTATATTTGCACTAATTCACCCTCCCATTCTTAGTGCTAATTGATCCTAGCAATTGATATAAGAGCAAGGTTCTTACTCTTTGAATTAACACCCACTTAAGTAAATGACTTATTTTGGCATGAACGAGTGACATTCCATTTCACGTCCACCCATGTTCAATGGTACAAATTATACATATTGAAAAACATGGATGTACATTTTTCTCATCTCATTGGACTTTGATTTATGAAATATAGTTGAGAATGGATTTGAAAAATCTTCCAAACCAATGAATAAGTTAAATGATTTGAAAAGGAAGAATTTTTCTTTAAATGTAAAGGCTATGAATGCCTTGTTTTGTGCACTTGATAAGAATGAGTTTAATCGTGTTTCCATTTGCGAATCGACTTTCGATATTTGGCACACACTAGAAATCACACACGAGGGGACTAGTAGAGTAAAAAAAATCAAATATAAATATTCTAGTTCATAATTACGAGTTGTTTCGAATAAAACCAAGTGAGTCTATTAGAGACATATACACCCGTTTCACGGATGTCGTCAATGGACTTAAAGCACTTGAAAAATATTTTTTGAATTTTGAACTTGTGAGTAAGATTTTACGATCTTTGCCTAAAATTGGGATCCTAACGTAACCGCTATTTAAGAGGCCAAAGATTTAAATAACCTGCCTCTTGAAGAACTAATGAGCTCTCTTATGATATATAAACTAATAAAGCTCATGATGAGCTTGATGGAACCCCTTCCAAAGAACAGGAAGGATGTATCACTTCGAACAACAAATGACTCCTCGAGTGAAACCTCGAGGAATGAGGACCATGATATTATACTTTTATCAAGAAAATTTAAAAAATTATAAAAAGGAACAAAAACTATAAAAATAAAAAGGAACCGAAAAAAGACAACATCATATGCTATGAATGAAAAAAACTGGGACATTTCAAAAATGAATGTCCCCAAATGAAGAAGAAGCCGACGCTAAAAAAGAAAGCACTCTCAGCCACTTGGGATGATTCGAGCTCTTCGAATGAGAAAGACAACCCCAAAGAAGAGGTGGCTAACTATGCCTTAATGGCAATCGAAGATGAGGTTAGTGAACCTTTAAATATTTCTTTTTCAGAATTATTAAGCATGTTTCATGATTTATTCAATGAGTTTAGAAAACTTAGCAAGTCTTTTAAATTGCTTAAAGTTGATCATGATTTGTTAGTTAAAAGACTTAATGAAATGCATGATTCATTAGCATCACATAAACCATGTTCTAAATGTGATATACTAGATAATATTAAAGAAGAAAATTACATGCTTAAAACAACACTAGAGAAATTTGAGATAGGGAACAAATCCCTAAATATGATCCTTGCTAATAAGGGTCATATTAATAATAGAAATGACATAGGCTTTGTTGGCAATATTCAACAAAAACCAACCATCTATGTAAAAGGACCTACATTAAATGTACCACAAAAAATCATGTGTAATTTTTGTGGTAAATTAGGACATAAGGCAAATAAATGTCTATTTTGAAAATATAGTTCACACCAACTTGTTTGAGTTCCAAAGAAAACTTTACACAATGAAAATTAATTAGAAAATAAAGACAAAGTTCTTTATGAAGGACCCAATGTAAAATGAGTGCCTAAATCAAATATATCATTCTTGTAAGTTTGTGTCAAAATTAAAGCTAGGAGCCCCGAATAATATTTTAGATGTCAAGATAATATAACTTGAGATGTAACATTCTTTCAAGCTCACTAGCCTAAATATTAACAAGATTAATTGTTAATAATAAAAATAGTTCATTATTATATAATTAATCTTGATGATGCATAGCTAGAAGATGCTAGAATTAAAAAGAAGAAGTTGTAGTTAACTTAAATAAAAGTCATATGTATGAAATAAAGATTTTGATGATGATTATTGCATCGATGTGTATTAACTTGTGTTGATGATTTATGTTGTTTTTGAACCTAAAAATCATATATAAAATCATCTTTCTTTAAGAGAAAAACTTCTTGATAACATGATAGAATCTTCCAACATGCAAAAATCATTGGATTTAAAATGAATCAAAGCTTTTGTTTGAAAATAGTTTTGCAATAATCAAAATGAAATTTTATTTTTGAATTTAAATGCCAATGCATTCTTGAAATAAATTTTAAAAGAAGGATAATTCTTCTTGAAATAATATTTATCCCATGAATTCTTCAACAAAGATAAAATGATACATTTATTGTTGAATCTCTTTAACTATAAAAATAAATAGAAAACTTTAGCTATTTTCTTTTGGAAAACAATCTATGATGACTTTATTGAAATTTTTCAAAAAGTGATTTTTGATAATAATTTTGGATAAGTGTTCAAATGATTTTATTTTAAAAAGAGATTAATAAATCGATTATGTTATTTTTTAGACTCTTTTGAACTATGAAAGTGATTTTGACGATTTGATGATTTGAACTTGAATAAATTATTATTGTGATTTTGGCAAGTTTAGAAAATGAAACTTGAAAATCTTCTTATGAACCATATTCTTGAAAACTTGAAGTTTCATATATATAAATCAATATATTTTATTTTTTTCTTACTTAAAATTAACTCATGATCTTGATATCTATAATATGATATCTTCATGAGATTATCTTTGTTCTCTTATGGTTATATTTTATCATCTAAGAAGAGATTTATGAAATTAAATAATATCTTTAAGTCTTTTGATATCAATATTTATCTTGACATGATTTATTTTAAAACTCATGAATGACATAATTTATCACCAAAATTAGTATTTCTTAAATTTATCATAAGTTGAAAATTGAAAGAGATTTGTATTATCATGAATATTTTCTTAATTTCTTGACTTGATTTATATGTTATGGGAATCACGTTATTGATCTCTATAATTTTTTCTTTTAAATAAAAATATGATTTATTATCTTAACAATATTAATTAAAATTATTATCAAATCATTCTTCTTTATTAAAACAATTTCTCTAGGATGAATTGAGATTATTCCCTAAGACTCATTTTATTATTCACAAAAATAAGGAAAACAAACTTATCAAAAATGAAATTATGTTTTTTGATATTAAAAAATTTGATTTTATCTTTAATTACATGACCTCCTTGTACTTTATGACGTAATTTGAATATGAATGCTAAGAAGAAATTATGCCATCATATTTTTTTCTTGATAATAACAAAAAAGGGAGAGATAAAATTATTAATCCGATTAGAAATATATTAGATATGATAACCTTGAATGAGAAACAATTTGCTTGGAAGAAAATTTAAAATGTTCTAAATGCATGTAAAATACTTGATTTATAATTTGAGCTTGATCTACTATCATGTCTTCTTATGAAATTCTTAATGCTTTTTATCAAAATTTACAATAGATGATTTTTTGCTATACTTGAAATTACATGAGATGATTTTAAATGTATGAGTAGCTCTTAAACTTTTGAATCTCCTTGAATATCTTGAAATTTTAAGCTTAATTTTGAAATTCACATCTATAAAATTTACATCTTTAAAATTGAGTATTTTTATGATATGATATTTTTTATTTCTCTACCTTAATTCTACCTTCTTGCTGACTCATATGGAGAAAGGAAATCACTAGCATTTTGAGAGACTAATAAGTCTATTAATTACATTTTGAATCTCTTGAAATTGATTTTGATGATTTTGAAATTGAATGAGTGATTTATCTATATCATGGTTTTGATTTCTTGGAATTATAACTTGAAATCTTTTATGAATCAAAATATTTTGTTATGTGTTCTTATATTATTTAAATGGAAATTTTATACAAATCATGAACTTGACAACTTAAGATTTCTTATGGATAAATCAAGAGATTTTATTTGTTTCTCCTATGACTTGTCCCTTGATATTCACAATTTATTTTCATAAATTGAATATCTCATCACCATGTTAATTTTTCATGATATATTTTATGTGATGATTTGTATATTTCTTGATTTATTTCTTGAAAAATGATGTACCGAGAAAAGTTTTGCACTATTCTAACCATCCCTTCTTTTTTATAATAACAAAGGGGGAGCAAAATTTATTAGCTTATAAAATTGCTGGCTTGCACTTCTTAAAAGAGAAGAATGAATTTACTAGCTTGCATATTCTAAAGTAATGAAAATTTGTTAAATTGCTAATCTTTCATATATCCAACAATGACAAAGAGGGAGAATGTATAATGATGTGAAATTATGTATGATGATCATGCATGTAATGATGATTTTGAAAATCTACATAAAGATAATGATTTGTTATTGTTTGGATTTATTGGCTATATTTACATGAGAAATTTGTTGAGCTCATATTCAAAATTTTATATATAGGTTGAGACCTAGAAATGTTAACTCATGAAAATATAAATTGCTAATATAGATTTCATGAAATGAAGCCTTTTTTTGATAATATTTTTGTTTAAAAATTTTCTCCATGATTTTATCATATTGTTTTCAAAAAAGGGAGAAAAAAGAATTGCATGAAGATATGCCACATTTGAAATTTACAAGAGATAATTTTTGATATCAAGAGATGACTTTTGCTACATTTGAAATACATAAGTAATCCTTAAATCTCTTGAACTTTTGAGCTCATCTTAGTATTGCTTTTAAAATTTATTAAGAGCTCTTCTCTATGATAAAATAATTCAACAACACCTCTCTTAATTCTGTCTTTATTAAAGGGGAAGAAAATTTTAGAATGCATATACTAAGGGAGAGTAATGTCATACTGTGCTTTGAAATTATTAGCTACATTTCACCTTTTTGTTGATGACAAAGGGGGAGAATATATATTGATGACATATGATGAATACATTGATGACACATGATCTTGTTGAAATATATGAATATCTTGGATAATGATATGAATTGAACATCTTAGATATAGATGCTTAATTCCTTTTTACTCATGAGTTGATGACTTGATGACTTGATGCAAATTTATGTTGAAATTTGCATCAAGAGTTGATTGCTTGAATTTAAGAGTGTGTGCTACTCTTAAATTTAAGTAGCATGGATTTAGGGAGAGTTATGATTAACTCCTATCATCAATTGATTGTAATCATCAAAAGGGGGAGATTGTTGAATCTCAAATTTTGATGATAAAATCAATTGATGGGTTATTGATCTAACATGGATAGTTAGAAATTGATTGATGCAGGATTAATTATGATAAAAAGATTATTACATTCACGATTGGCCAAGGTCAAGTCTATGCATCGAGTTGATGCGGTTAGGAACTCGCCAGGAGTACGTCGGGAGCTCACCGAGGGTATCGGGAGTTTACTAGGATGGCGCAAGGGAGTTCGCCAGAAGAAGACCGAGACTCGCTGGAAGATTATTGGGGATAGCCAAAAAACTTGTCGAGAGTTAAGATGGTCTTGTAATGGATGTTTGGCAATTATGATTGTATTTAATTAAGTCATAATTAGCATCGTGTAGGACTAACTATGACATGAGCAATGGAGTTACAACCAGATGATGGGCTAAGATCAAGCTTGGGCATCAGGCCTGGTTCATACGATGTAATGGGATCTTACCGATGTTCGCTAGGAGATTCACCGAAGGGATCGGGAAGCTCGCTGTAAAGACGCCAGAAGATCGTCAGAAGAAGACCGGAAGACTCACCGTAAGAATGCCGGAGGTTGCCGGATTGGCGGGAGTTGGATCTTGATTATCTTGATTGGTCATTAAGTGTTGTAATCATTGAGTCATAGTTAGGGTTTGAGTCTAAATTGAGTTAGATTTGTAAAGAATCTAAATCAACTCAATAAGGCAATCATGTCCACAGTTGGGGTTTGATTGAGCTTAGGTTGAGCTTAATTGGTTGACCAAAGGGTTGGTCAACATCAGGTTCAAGCCGAATTTCAAAAAGTGGAGAGAACCACTTTTGCGGAAATTTCAGCGGGTAAACCACCGGTGAGCGGGTTTTCGGGTAGCTGACGGCGGCTGACCCGCCCAGGCTGGGCGGTTGAACCCCTCGTACCCAGGAATTAGGTACTTTGAGTGGTTGACCCGCCTAGGGCCAGTGGGTAAACCGCCCGTACCCAGGTTTCGGGCGGTTGAGCCACCTAGGTCGACGGGTAAACTGCCCGTACCTGATTTTTTTGGGTATGTTTGATTTTTGGCTTCAATTTCTGAAGCCACTTGGGGTCTATAAATACCTCGAGTATTCTTACATTCACAATAACTCTTTTTCAGTAATTAAATTATGTAAAAAAGAAATTATGTTTGATTTGTAAGAAAAAGAAAAGGAAAGGGAGTGATCTTAGAGTTCGAAATTTTCTTAAGTCTCCCTTGTAAGCAAAGTGTAAGGGTTTGATCTTCACCCAGAAAAAATTGGTAGTGGATGCCGTGTGCCTCAAGGAGGACTCGGGAGTGGATGTAGGCCTTTGATGTCGAACCACTATAAATATTATGAGTGCTTATTTGCTTTCAATTGCTTACATATTCTTGTATTAATGCTTCCGATTTAACTCAACTCCTTGAAACCAAAGTTTTCACGATAAGTTCTTTCCTTCAAACGTTGCTTATCTTTCCGGTTTGCTCATTAACTTAGTAACTTTCTTTTAATCATTCACTCGTTTCACTAAGAACAAAAAGCTTCGGATTTCCTATCATAGTTTAATAAAAAAGTTTTCATCTAAACCTAGAATTTACATTTGCACTAATTCACGCCCCTAGTGCCAAATGATCCTAGCAGATTTGGCCTTGTTGGTCAGCCTAGACCTGACATTAGGTCGGTTAGGAGGAGATTTGACTGAACTAGAGTTTGGTTAAGAGTCGGAGTTAGATTCGGGTCGGATTCAACCAAGTCAAGCTTGTAATCAACCTAATTAGCTACCCACCTTGATGAGGGAAAGCAAGCTAGGGTTGAGAGGAGGCGACTAGGTTTTGATATAGGAGTGTTTCACTTGGAGTAGGAGTTTGATTAGAAGCTAGAGTCCTAGTTTACTTGGAGTAGGAGTTTGATTAGGAGTTGGAGTCTTAGTTTACTTGGAGTAGGAGTCATATTAGGAATTAGGGTTTTGAGACCCTATATAAAGCATGTAGCCAGCATTATTTTTTCAAGTAATCAATAAAGCATGTAGCCAGCATTATTTTTGCAAGATCGCTGCTCTGATACCAGATGATAGAACCCTAGATGGAACTCTATAGATTTTGATCCTTGAGGGAGATCAACCTTTGGAACGCCGTAGGGGTTCCTCCCTCCTAGATTCAGCACAAGGCTGAAATAAAATTGATAATTACTTAATAAAAAGAGATGGAGGCTACATGCTTATATAAGGCTCCAAACCATAGCCCTAGGGGTGCTTGCCTAACTAAAATTACCCTTTTGCCCCTTTTATAGCCTATCTGCCTTAGAGGGAATAGGTGGCGGCTATATTAGCTCTATAGCCGACCTAAGCAAGGGGAAACCCTAGCCTACCAACCCAATAAGGGGGGCGACGGTCACTAAGCCCTAAGGGCTAATCTAAACCCTAGCCATACTCCTTTATAAGATAGGAGTGACTTTATTACAATCTAGTAAGGTTTTATTGACTACTTCTAGGGAGATTAGGACTCAACCCTGCTGGAGTCATATCATGAAGGCTACAAGCATATATAGGGCTCAAAACCCTAATCCTTGGGGGTGCTTCCTAAGTGAATTCTCCTTTTTGCCCCTCCTATAGTCGCCCTGCCTTAATAGGGATGGGCGGCGGCCTAAGTGGCTCATAGCCGACTCTAGCAGATGGAAACCTAGGTCGACCAGCCCAGTGAAGGGGGTGGTGGCCACTGAGCCCTAAGGCCCCAGAATAAACCCTAGTCATACTTCTTTATAAGATAGAGGTGACTAGGTGAGGTTTTATTACAATTCCATAGAGTTTTATTGACTCCTACTAGGGTGAATAGGATCGAACGTTGCTACGGTCCTATCACACCCGCCCTCTTTGAATCAGTCTTGTCCTCAAGGCTGAGGGTCCATGAACTCTGGGAGCCAGGTCTTCATCTCCTCATAAGACTCCCATGTGGCATCTTCAGGTGGTAAGTTATTCCAATGCACTAATACTTTAGTTGAAGGACGTCGGTGGTGCATCATAATTCTCCGATCAAGGATGGCTTGTGGTTAGGCTTGAATTTTTCCATCATATGTGGTGTTCGACAGTTGAGTTTGGGCCAACTCATGTTCTCCTAGTTTGGGCATCAAGTAGGATACATGGAAGACGGGATGAATCTTGACGTCTTCTGATAGTTTTAATCTATATGCCACGCTCCAATATGCTCCGTGATCTGATATGGTCCATAGAATCGAAGAGATAGCTTCATCGAGCTCTTGTGTTGATGGACAACTGTTTGTATGGTTGTAGGTGAAGATAGACCCAATCCCCTACTGAAAACTCCCACTCGCTACGATGAGTGTTGGTTTGTTGCTTCATTTGGGCTTGAGTGGACGAGAGGTTAGAATTTTTAGGAACATTTGGAACATTTCGTTTATGAACAGAAGAACCATTTTCAATTTCAAGTAGTGTTCGATCGGTTATATATTAATCAATATTCGATTGATTGGTCCAAGGCTATCGACAAACAAGATTTGTCTAAGTCACTTCCCTTTTTGTCCAAGTCACTTCCCTTTTTCTTTGTGAGTATCGGGAATATCCCCATTCATAGCTCCGAGATCCACATCCGTGAATAACAATTGTAGGGGCTTGTCCATGTCAATTAAGCTTTGGTCGACCTGGTCTACTTTGGTCGTATCAACTACATACTTGGGTATTACAGGGGGCGGTCGGTCACCTCATAGGGGGTACTTTTTATGGATGAGTGATAAGTAGTATTGTACCACCATTCAGCCCAAGGAAGCCACTTTGTCCACTCTCTTGGTCGATCACTGGTGAAGCACCTAAGATAAGCAATACTGACAGTGGTATAAAGGTTGAGCAATATTTTTAACATGTAGTTTAACAATATTTTCAACAAAGAGTTAAGCAATACTAGCAGTGGTATAAAGGTTTCTCACAGCATAGAAATGGGCATATTTCGTTAAGTGATCTACCACCACAAAGATCATACTTTTATCTTAGGATGATGGCAGCCCCTCGATGAAGTCCATGGAGATGTCAATCCATGCTAAGTCTGGTATAGGTAGTGGTTGTAGCTTTCTCGGACTTGCCACTGTTTCACCCTGTTGCTGCTGGCATACATCATATTTAGCTACATAATTAGAAATAGATTTTTTCATGCCTCTCCAATAAAAGTTTTGCTTCACCCTCTTGTATGTTCTCAAAAGTTCAAAGTACCTTGCTGAAGATGAAGAGTGCATTTCATGCATAATAATTTTGATGCAAGGAGAAGTGGGAGTAAGTACTATTCGGCCCTTATAACGTAGATCTCTCGAACCCCAAGTGTAGTGGGCTATGGTGCCTGAATCCTTCTCCAATCTTTCTATGATGCTTTGGGTCTCTGGGTCATTCTTCCATTCCTCCCTAATGTCCTCGAGGAAGTCAGTGGAAGGAAGGGAGATGGCTGAAATTTTGGCTTGCTCTAGCAGTCGTGATAGTGCATCTGCAACAACAGTCTTTTTCCCCTTTCGATTAGTAATTTCATAATCGAAGCCAAGGAGTTTAATTACCTATCTTTGCTGCTCTATGGATGATATTTTTTGTTTTAAAAAATATTTGAGGCTCTGGTGATCAGTTTTGATTTAAAAGCATCACCGATCAGGTAGGGTCTCTACTTTGTGACGACGTGCACAATCGCGAGCATCTCCTTGTCATACACGGACATTTTGTGATGAGAGGGAGACAAGGCCTTGCTAGTATAGGCAAGTGGTCGGGCATCATGCATTAAAACGGCTCCAATTCCAACTCCGGATGCGTCGACCTCAATAATGAAAGGACGATTGAATCAGGCAGTGCTAGGACCAATGTCGTCATCATGGCTGCCTTGAGTTTGTCAAAGGCTATGGAAGGTTTGTTCGACCACTGGAAGGAGTCCTTTTTTAGTAGGGAAGTGAGTGGGGCACTGATTTTTCCATAATCCTTTACAAACTTCCGGTAGTAGCCCGTAAGTCCAAGGAAGCCGCGCAACAATTTGACGTTCGTAGGTCTCGACCATCCTTGCATTGCTTCGATCTTTGTTTGGTCTACTGCCACTCCATCTTATGATATAATGTGCCCAAGGTACTCAACTTTTCATTGTAAAAAACTGCAAGTTGATTGTTTAATATAAAGGGTATTCTCCCGAAGAACCGTTAGAAAAATTCGTAAGTGCTGAAAATGTATGTCTAGTGTAAGGCTATAAATGAGAATATCATCAAAGAATATCAGCACAAATTTATGTAAAAACCTCCAGAAAATATTGTTCATCAAGCTTTGGAAGGTGGATGAAGCATTAGTAAGTCCAAAGGCCATTACCAAAAATTCATAGTGATTGTTATGCGTACAAAATGCCATTTTTGGAATGTCTTCAGCACATACCCGAATTTGATGGTACCCGGAATAGAGATCCAACTTTGTGAAGACTCGGGCTCCTTTTAGTTCATTCAAGAGCTCATCCACTATTGGTATGGGATATTTATTTTTGACTGTGATGACGTTTAAAGCTCGGTAGTCAACGCACATCCGCCATGTTCCATCCTTTTTGCGCACTAGCAACACCGACGAGGATTAGGGGCTGCACCTTAGCCGAATTATTTTGGTGTTGAGCATCTCATTAACGATGTTCTCAATCTTCTCCTTCTGTAAGTGAGGGTAGTGGTACGACCTTAAATTTGCTGGAGGTTTGCTAGGAAGTATAGGGATGAAGTGGTCATGCTGCCAGGTAGGGGGAAGTCCATATGGTTCGGCAAAAACATCGACGAATTCTTTCATCAATTGAGCAAGCTTAGGATCTGAAATTTGCATGTTTTTCTCCTCTGATGGCTGCTGGATATGCATAAAAAAACCACCATATGTCCTGTGCAAAACTTTCTCCATCCGCTACGTCGAAACGGTGGAGATATGGCTCCACGCTTGCTTCGTAAGGTGACCTATCTGCCTTTGCAATAAAACTTCATAATCAGTTTAGAGAAATTCCAAGAGATGTCACATAATGTCATTAGCCATTCTATTTCGAGCATGACATCATAGTCATCAATGGGTAGGAGGAAGAAGTCGGCTACAATTTCCTAGTCTTGTAAAAGCAATTTCACTCGCGGGCACCATTGGTCGCACTTAAGGATCCGGCCACTGGCGACCTTTACGTTGAATTTGTTGCAACCTTCAATTTGAAGCGCCAAACAAGCAGCGACCTTGCTGTTGATAAAGTTATTTGTGCTGCCCGTATCTATGAGAATAGTGATGGGTTGTTGCTTGAGAAGTCCTCCCACTTTCATCTTCTGTAAGTTGGAGTAGCCGGCTAGTGCGTGCACTATAAAGTCGGTTGATTGGGGCTCTTCCTCTGTGACTTCTTCTTCGGGTTCAAGTCTTTCTTCAGATGGTTCAATGTCTTCGTCTTCTATTGGTTCTATCACAAGAAGCCGTCCTTTCTTGCAGTGGTGTTCGCGGCTCCATGGCTCGTCGCAGTGCCAACACAATCCCTTCGCATATCGCTCCCGAAGTTCATCTTTTGTCAATTTTTTTGTTGTAGGAGCTCAGATGATAGTAGAGGGGGTTGAAGGTTTCAACATTGCTGGTTGGGGAGCGATCCCAGGCCGTCGGGCTTTGTGGTGCAATCGTTCCTCTTGTATTCACCCGAAGGAAATGACCACCATAAGGGTGTATGGCTGTCGTGCCTTCACTTCTCCTTGTATCTCCGGCTTTAGGCCCTCAATAAGAGTTCCTAAAAGTTACTTTTTAGACCAATCATGGGTTTGGTTAGATAATTGCTCAAATCTTGTTTGGTACTCTTGTATAGTGGTGGTTTGTCGAATCTTTACCAAATGTCCGTCGATGTTCTCGTAATCAATAGGTCTGAAGCGGTTCAATAGTCATTCCTTAAATTGTCGCTAAGAAAGGCCTCCATGGGTATGCTCGAACCAATTAAACCATTGAATAACGTCTCCTTCAAGGTGGATGACCACAATCTCCACCATGGAAGCATCGGTGGTACGGTAGAACCGAAAGTAGCTCTCTGCGCATGCGATCCAATCGATCGGGTCTCCTTCTTCCATCTAGGGAAGTCTACCCTCATGCGTGGATTATATGGATCGGTGATGGTGCATCCTCGCTCTTTGAATTCTTCTCTCTGATATGAAGTTTGCCCTTGCTGTGATTTCCTTGGGCTTGGTGATTGGCCCATGTTGAGTTCGGTGAAGATAGTCCAAATTTTCTCCTCTATGCGGGTCTCAAAGGCTTCAAACTTAGCATTGATAGCCTTCTCTGTTGCCATGGTATAAGCCTCCAGATATGTGACGTTGAGAATTTTCTTTTGTTGTCGGGTTAAGGGCATGAGAGGTTTCAGAGAAAGGGTGGCCGAAAAGATGGGTGGATCGGTGAGGAAGTAGGCTATGGTTAGGGCTATTTTTGGGGCTGATTTGGATTGATTTTTGGCTGCAGTTTGATAGGATTTTTTTGGGTTGTGACGATAGGGATTGAAGATGAGAAAGAGAGAGTTCAAAACAATGAGAAAGACAACAGCGAAATATGACATAATTCAATGAAGAGATGTTGCGTATGTGCTATCCTGCTGAACAAAATTTGAGTCGAAGAAATAGCAAATTCTCGATGTAAATTCCAGAGAAAACCCAAGGAAATTATGTAGAATTTTAATGGCAAAACCTCGGTTCAGATGTGAGTAATAGAAGTAATTTAGATCGATGAAATTTTGGCAGCGTAACGGTGGGAAAATTGATGCAAAGAAAGAAGGGAGATTCTTTGTCATAAAAATCCGGCAACACACAGCGAAGAATTGCAGCAATATAGGATTAGTTTCAGAGAGATTTTTCATGATAAATCAATCTTAGATGGAGGCTAAGTTGATATATGAGAATGTGTAAAAAATTCATCCACAAATGATATGCAACAAATCAGTTCAATAAGCCTCTATACGGTTGAAAAAGTTTCTGCAGCGTTTCCCCTTCACAATGATGATCACATTTGCGACGGTAAAAATTTGCAGCAAGGGGGTAGCGGCAGATTGATGGATCTGCGGTTTGGGGATGGCGTTGGAGGTGATGTCTTGAAGCAATTATGGGAATTGCTTTGATGGGTGGAGGCGGCATGGATGGCAGTAGGGGCAGCAGGAACGCGACTCTGATACTAGATGATAGAACCCCAGGGGAGCTCTATGAGAATTTGATCTTTGAGGGGGATCAACCCTTGGAACACTATAGGGGTTCCTTCCTCCTAGGGTCGGCCATAAGGCTGAAATAAAAGGATTCTTACTTGATGATAAAGAGGTGGAGGCTACAAGCTTATATAGGGCTCAAAACCCTAACCCTAGGGAGATGCTTTCTAAGTAAATTCTCTCTTTTGCCCCTCCTATAGTCGCATTGCCTTAATAGGGATGGGTGGTGGCCTAAGTGGCTCATAGCTGACTATAGCAGATGGAAACCCTGGCCGACCAGCCCAATGAAGGGGGCGACGACCACTAAGCCCTAAGGCACCAGAATAAACCCTAGCTACATTTCTTTATAAGATAGAGGTGACTAGGTGAGGTTTTATTATAATTTCACATAGTTTTATTGACTCCTACTAGGGTGAATAGGACCTAACCCTGCTAGGGTCCTATCAAATTTACTCGAGAAGAATTCCTATAAAGATCAACAAAAGGGCTATGTTGGCACTACGACGAACCATGAAGTAAAGATCACCGTTGCAAAAGGCGAAAACTTTTGATGATTGAACCGATCGAGAATCCAGAACCCGAAAACATAGATCTCAAACCTGAGAAGGAAGATGCAGAGGAAGAACTACAGTCGACCATCAGCACCATGTATGCCCTAGTCGACTACGCCAACCCACAATCCATGAAGGTCAATGGATTCCTCGAACACTAGTCGATCACCATTCTTATTGACACCGGAAGCACCAATAATGTCATGGACAACAAGGTTGTTTCCCACTTAACTCTCCGGATTGAAGATTGCAGCAGGTTTGATGTAAAAGTCGCAAATGGCCAAATCCTCAACTACAACCGAAAAAGCCCTCGGGTGAAACTAGTTTTATAGGGCCAAGAAATCACTGTGGAATTCTTCCTCCTACCACTTGATGATTATCAAGCAGTGCTCGACGTTGAATGGTTGTCCACTCTAGGTGATGTTTCTTGAAAATTTTCAGCCATGGAAACAGGTGGTCCTTTGGGGAAATCATAGGGGCAAAGTATTGACTGTTTCTACGCAACGCATGGAGATGGTGCTGCACAAATCACATATTCGCTTCCTTATACAACTTTAAGGGCTGCCAACGTAGGAATCAATGATGAATGAAGATCCAAACCTCCCCTCATTGCTTGGATTTTTGGATGAGTTTGATGAACCGACAAAACTACCCCCTATCTGGCCGCATGACCACCACAAGTTAGTGGAGGATGACGATAAGATCAGCACTCGTCTCATGACATTATTGAAAAAAGATATCTTCCTTTGGTCGAATAAAGCTACAGTAGCCTTTGATGCCCTCATGGTTGCGACTCATCTACATCGGTGCTAGCTATACCCGACTCCGACAAAGTGTTCGTAATCAAATCTGATGCATCGGGAGCCAAAATTGGTGCTGTCCTCATACAAGATGGCCGACCCCTAGCCTACATCAGCAAAGCTCTCTCTCCACCTCACCCGAAACTTTCAATCCACAATGAGGAGATACTAATCATTGCTAAAATTGAGGCTTGGCATGATACAGGTCAATGACGCAAAGGAGAGACAAAGATAAGCCCGCAGAAATTATAGCTTCTACTCAATCTAGACTCAGATTAGGCTCACATCACCTTGGACCTTATTAGAGGGCAGAGGGAAGCTTAGCTAACACAAAGAACAACTACATGACCATCCATTCAAGAAAGTGTTGGGAAACCTCAGCGGGAGCATCACATGCGCAACAGAAGATTAAAACAAAATTAATTTTTCATGTATCAAAATCATTGTGCAAAGATTAGTGCATAAAAAAAGCCGTAAAACAAAAAATCGTATCGTGTGAGAGATTATTTACCTAGGGAGATTGTATATCCCTATTTGTCCATATCCGGATGGAGCGGATGAAGGAAATCAAACGTCCTCCTCTTTAGTGGTATCCATACGATAGATTGCTACAGCGATACTCCTCAATAGTAGTCCCAAGTCTCGCAACTCTTGCGTAGAGAGAGGAAGGAGAATAGGAGGGGGCGACCAAAGGTGCAGTCTATCATCTATATGTCTCCCCTCCTATTTTTAGAGAGCCACATATATAACCCTAATGGATCCTACCTTAGTGAGTATTGGATCTCCAACCAATTACCCACTAACCTTAGATTATTGGATCTCTATCCAATAATCTCTATTAGCCTTTAATTGGGCCTCATGTAAGGAGCCCATCAATGTAGGGTTTCATTTAATGAGAATATGGGCTAATTGGATAACTCATATCCAATCCTCTATTCGCTGAAGCATTCACCATATGTATGTGACCCTCTAGGCCTAATATCGAGCTGGTCGTGAGTCCTACCTTTCAGAACTCCTTCTGACTCAGTGAATTATTATCTCATAATAATTCACTCGACTCATCGTCTATGGACGTACTAGGCCATTGTGTCATAGTCCCTAGATGGTACAAGAGATCTTATCCATTGGACCTATTTGTCCTCAGTTACCATGTATATATAATCCCTTATCTATCTAATATCCCAAAGATCATATACCGGGTATGGTACCTATCAGGCTACATATGAAATTCTTGTAAGTCTCGTTTAATCAAATTCTCCCAAAGCGAGAGCATACAAGATATTTCTCTCATGATACTGAGAGTGAATGATTGACACTCAATAGCTTTCGTAAGGTTGGCTACCAATCTCGATAACCAGTTGTACCAGATCTAAAACTTTCTAAACCTGTAAGTCCAGCGTCAAAGAGAGTACTCAAAAAAGACATCTTTGGTACCTCAAGTCTAAGGACCAGATGCACAACTGGGACTACAGAATCACTGTCGGATGTTAGGTATCATTAACTATACATCATTCCGTAAGTGGATCAATTAGTGAACTCATTCTCCAATGAGCGCCTGTACTGTATTTTTAGTGTCTCCACACAAGTGGCTATGAGACTAGCCGCCTCCATCATATGGACAGATATATAGTATACTGATCTATCCGGTTGTCTCGATGTCCCTCTCGAGCAACCTATGATCGAAATTATTTAGGATATGTGTTTAAAGGTGAATATGTCTCATTATCATGATCTCATCACAATCTGATTCTCATTGCACAGGACCAAGGACATTACAATATATATATATATATATATATATATATATTCAAAAGATAATATAATGAGAGAATATGCCAATAATAATTATAAGCAAAAAGATCGTGCAACGTGTCACACGTGTCATCACTCACGTGATTGGCTTGCAGTGCACCTATAACCAACAATCTCTCACTTGACTTAAAGCCAATCACCTATATGTTTGATCCCATCAGACCCTTGTGACACTCATATATAATTTAAGCCAGCGACTTCTTTGGTGGCTCTGTAATATTATCTTCGGATGAAACTCTTTCCACTGTTATATATTTACTAATTATGATCACTCTAATCAGTTGAAACCTCCTTGGAATAATTCGGATGAGACCGGGTTCCCTTGTTAGAGCTATAGCCCTATTGGTGTCGCTATATATGGGAATTAGCGTTATGCTGCTCGGTATGACTCCCAAATCCATGATGAACTTCTTCATCAACACCCCTTCCTTTGCTGCTTCTACTATAGCAATGTATTCCGCCTTTGTGGTCGAGTCAGTAGTAGTATCTTACTTGGAACTCTTCTAGCTTACTGCTCCTCAATTCAGGGTTAAAATATATCCTGCGTTTGACTTGCTATTTCAATGTCGGACTTGAAACTCAAGTCCGTGTAGCCCTCAACCTAGAGGCTACCTTCTCCATAAACCAGTAAAAGATTCTTAGTTCTTCTAAAGTACTTAAGGATACACTTTACTGCCTTCTAGTGTTCTAAACCTAGATCCGCCTAATACCTGCTCGTGACACTCAGAGCTATTACGGTCAATTGGCACTAAGACGCGCGGGCGAGGATGGGAGGGGGGGGGGGGGGTGTGAATTAGTGCAAGTATAAATTTTCGTTTTAACGAATTTTTTTTTGATTTAAGCAAGATAGAAAATCGAAAGCTTTTCATTCAAGTAAAGTAAGTGAATGATACAAAATAAAATGTTAAGTTTCTTGGAAGTACTTGACTTGAAACCTTGCTTTCAAGGAGTAAACAAAATCGGAAGCGTCACTTGATATTTTGTTGAATGTAATTAAGAACCCGACAATTGTAAGTAGTAAATGAAACAAGAAAGGAACACTTACAATTTATAGTGGTTTGGCCTCAACCTTGGCCTATGTCCACATCCCGAGTCCTCCTTGAGGCACACTAGCATCCACTATTGATCTCCTTTGGTGAAGATCAAACCCTTACAACATTTCAAGGGAGACAAGATTACACACTTGGATCACTCCCTTACCCCTTTTCTTTTTCACACAAAATATTTTCTCATAATATAATTCCTAAAATTATTGTATGGAATGCAAAAAAACTTGAGGTATTTATAGGCCCCAAATGACTTCAGAATCTGGAGCCAAAAATTGAACTCACCCTAAAAATCCGGGTACGGGCAGTTCAACCGCCGGCCTGGGTGGGTCAACCACCGAAAGTGCCCAAATTCCTGGTATGGGTGGTTTAGCCACCCAGCCTCGGTGGTTCAGCCGCTAACAGCCGCCCGAAATCCTAGGTACGATCGGTTGAACCGTCACCCACTGATGGTTCAACCGTCGGGAATCCTGAAAAAGTGATTCCCTTCATTTTTCCAATTCCAATTTGAACCATCAGTTAACCAATCCCCTGGTCAACTAATTGAGCTCGACCTGAGCTCAATCACACCCCATAGTGGACTCGGTTGCCAAGTTGAGTTGATTTGAATTCCTTCTAAATCACACTCATTTAGGATTCAAACTTAACCTACAACTTAAAAATTATAATCAAGACATGACCACCAAGCTTATGACCTTACTCCCACAATCCGGCAACCTCCGGCATTCCAAGCGACGAGTCTCATGGTCTTCCTCTGGTGATCTCTCGGCATGTTCCTAGCGAGCTTGTCGATCCCTTTGGCCAATCTCCTAACGAACTCCCGGCAAGCTCCCACCACATCATCCAATCCTTGGCCCGATGCTTAAGCTTTATCCTGGGTCCATGTCTGATCTGTAACACCTTTTCTCCGTCGTGGTTAACCTACATGATGCTAACTATAACTTAATTAATTACAATCAATTATAGCCACAAGTCCACTTCAAAACCTTCCTAACTCCCGGTAAGCCTTTCGGCTACCCCCGACAATCTTCTGACGAGTCTCGATCTTCTTTCGATGAACTCCCTTGCGCCATCCTGGCAAGCTCCTGATACCCTCGGCGAGCTCCCGATGCACTCCAAGCGAGTTCCCAACCGTATCTTCCGAACCCCAGCCCGATGCTTGGACTTGACTCTGGCTAAACCTCTGATTGTCATATTATCTCTGTCATAGTTAATTTTGCATCAATCAACTCTAGCAACACATGTTAGATCAATAACCCATCAATTGATTTCATTATCAAAATATGAGATTCAACAATCTCCCCCTTTTTGATGATGACAATCAATTCATGACAATAGTTAATCCTAACTCCCTCTAAATCCATGCCACTTAAATTTAAGAATATCACATACTCTTAAATTTCAAGTATTTTTAAGCAATCAATATTTCAAGCAAATTTCAACAGAATATTTTTTTATAATATAATCTCTAAAATTGTTATATGGAATGTAAGAAAACTTGGGGTATCTATAGGCCCCAAATGACTTCAAAATTTGGAGCCAAAAATCAAACTCACTAGGAAAATCTGGGTACGGGCGGTTCACTTATTGGCCTGGGCGGGTCAACCGCCAAAAGTGCCCAAATTCTTGGGTATGGGCGGTTCAGCCACCTAGCCTAGGCAGTTCAACCGCCCAGCCTTGGCGGTTCAGTCGTTGACAACCACCCGGAATCCTGGGTACGGTCGGTTAAACCATCGCCCACTGGCGGTTTAACCATCGGGAATCCTGGAAAAGTGATTTCCTTCACTTTTCCAATCCCGATTTGAACCATCAGTTGACCAATCCCCTAGTCAACTAATTGAGCTTGCCTTGAGCTCAATCATACCCCATAATGGACTCGGTTGCCAATTTGAGTTGATTTGGGTTCCTTCCAAATCACACTCATTTAGGACTCAAACTTAACCTACGACTTAAAGATTACTATCAAGACATGACCACCAAGCTTATGACCTTACTCTCGTAATCCAGCAACCTCCGACATTCCAAGCGATGAGTCTCACGGTTTTCCTCCAGCGATCTCCTGGTGTGTTCCTAGCAAGCTTCATGTTCCCTTCGGCGAATCTCCTAGCAAACTCCCAGTGAGCTCCCACCGCATCGTCCAATCCTTAGCTCGATGCTTAAGCTTGATCTTGGGTCCATGTCTGATCTGTAACACCTTTTCTCCGTCGTGGTTAACCTGCATGATGCTCGCTACAACTTAATTAATTACAATCAATCATAGCCATAAGTCCACTTCAAGACCTTCCCAACCCCTGGCAAGCCTTTCGGCTACCCCCGACAATCTTCAAGCGAGTCTTGGTCTTCTTCTGGTGAACTCCCTTGCGCCATCCTGGCAAGCTCTTGATACCCTCGATGAGCTCTTGATGAACTCTAGGCGAGTTCCTAGCATAGCATAAATGATAGACCCTATTGCTGAGACAAAGGGTATCTTATCTATGTCTATCATTTCTTCATGAGTCTTTGGGGACATACTCCTAGAAAGTGATATTTCATGTCTCATCAGTATGAGACTTCTTGGAATTCTCTATGCTAAACCTTTTGACAATAGAGTCTATGTACCTATACTGGGACAAGCCAAGCATCCTCTTGGATCTATCTCTATAAATCTGGATCCTAAAATATAGGATGCTTCCCCTAAGTCCTTCATGGAGAAATTTCTGGATATCCAAACCTTTACTATGGAAAGCATTTCTACACCATTCCTAATGAATAGGATGCTATCCACATACAACACCAATAGCACTCCCACTTACCTTCCTATACACACAAGGCTCATCTTCGTTCTTAACAAAGTCATAAGATCTTATTACCTCATCAAATTTTATGTTTCAACTTCATGAGGCTTGCTTCAATCCATAGATGGACTTGAATAACCTACACACTTTATATGGACTCTCTCTGGATACAAATCCCTTTGGCTGTATCATATGCACCTCCTCCTCGAGGTTGTCATTGAGGAATACAGTTTTCACATCCATTTGCCAGATCTCATAGTCATAGTGTGCTGCATTAGCTAAAAGAATTATGATAGATTTAAGTATGGGTACGGGTCAAAAGTTTCATTATAGTTAACTCCTTGCCTTTGGCGATATCCTTTAGCCACTAGCCTTGCCTTATAGGTCTCCACCTTTCCATATACTCTGATCTTCTTTTGAAGATCCATTTGTAAATGATGGGTATGATACCCTCAGGTGCATCCACAAGGTTCCAAACATTATTGAAGTACATGTAATCTATCTCAGAATTCATAGCTTTTTCCTACTTCCCGGAGTCTATAGTCATAATAGCTTCATCGCAGGTCTGAGGATCAACATCCTTAGAGTTCTCTATATTGATATGTCCCACATATCTTTCAGGAGGGTGAGATACTTTGCTAGACCTGCGTAAAGTTGAAACTTGTGTGTTAAGTACCTAAACAGATTCGGACTCTAGACTAGTGCTTAAGCTAGGTTCTCCAACCTCGCTCAACTCTATCTCACTCCTACTGTTTCCACCAAGAATGTGTTCCTTCTCAAGACACACAACCCTCTTGGCAACAAAGACCTTATGGTCATCGAGATGATAGAAATAGTACTCACAAGTTTCCTTGGGGTATCCCACGAACTTGCACCATTCTATTCTTGATTCCAACTTATCGGGATTGTGTCTTTTAACATGGGTAGGACAGCCTCAAATCCTAAGTATCTTAAGATCAAACTTTTTTCCTTTCCATATCTCATATGGTGTAGACATTACCGACTTTGATGGAACTCTGTTCAGAAGATAATCTATGGTCTCTAGGGCATATCCCTAGAATGAAATGGGTAGGTTAGCAAAACTCATCATGGATCGCATCGTGTCCAACAATATGTGATTCCTCTTTTCTAATACACCATTGAGCTGAGGGAGGTGTCCATTGGGATAGAATCCCATGGTCCCTGAGGAAATGATTGAACTCTGTACTCAAGTACTCTTCTCGATCTGATCGAAGAGTCTTAATACTCTTTCCAATCTAGTTCTCTACTTCATTCTTATATTCCTTAAATTTCTCAAAGGCCTCAGACTTGTACTTTATTAAGTACATATATCCATACATAGAGAAATCATCAATGAAGGTAATGAAATATGAGTAACCGCCTATAGCCTGAGTCAACATGGAACCACATATATCATTATGTATGAGTTCTAATAACTCAGTGACTCTCTCTCCAGTTCTACTAAAATAGGAGTTGGTTAACTTTCTACGAGGGCAATGTTTGCAAGTTGTATACAACTCATAGTCGAATGGATCTAAGTATCCATCTTGGAGCAACTTTTGAATCCTTTACTAATGGATATGACCTATCCTACAATGTCATAAGTATGCATTATTCACATCATCTTGTTTTCTCTTGGACGTATTTACATTCATGATATGTGGAGAAATGTCTAACATGCATAAGTCATTAATCAAGGTCCCTCTGGTGATGATCGCATTATCCAAAATTATTGAACAACTATTATTCTCAAAAAACTAATTTATATCCACTAATTATCTAACAAGAAATGAAAATAATGTTTTTGCTAGTAGAGGGAACATAATAAATAGCATGCGTCTAATGCAATGGTAGCTCTACTAGGCAGATGTAGGGTGATCTCACCGACAACAACTACAACAACTCTTGCTCCATTGCTCATCTTGAGGATCATCTCGCCTCTTGCCAATCTTCTAGGCATTGCTAGAGTATGCAATGAATTGCAGATATGATAAGCACTCCCAGTGTCCAATACCCATGTGTTATCATAAAAATCTAACAAATGGAGACTGATCATGAATGTACCTAAAGCTTCTCCAAGCTTCTATTTTGCTTTTTCTATAATATAATTCTTACAGTTTCTCCTCTAGTGCCTGTCTTTACCGTAGTGGAAGCACTGACCTTTGTCTTTGGTTGGGTCTTTCTTGGTAACCTTTGCCTTACCCAATTTGTCCTTAAACTTGTCCTTCTTAATGGTCTTATCAACTTTCCTTTTCTTATTAGTCTCATTAATATAGAGAACTTGCTTCTTTTTCTTGATGGTGCTCTCAACTTCCCTCAACATATTGAGGAGCTCAGGTAGAGTCATCTCAAAATTGTTCATATTAAAGTTAATAATGAACTATGAAAATGAATCTGACAAGGACTGAAGTATAAGATCAACACATATGTTATCCTCTAGGACTATCTATATACTTCACATAGCTAGCGATCTTATCCTCGCTTGTCCTTTCCTCCGATGCTGGCACACTCGTGTTAAGGACATATATGATTTTTTTCACAGTGAGAATAATTCTCAAATCGTGTAGGCAATCTGTGTAGTTTGGACTAGTGAGACAGTTGGCATCAAGTATGACACATAGGGGATTTACAAGTGATAGACAAGATATAACGTAAATTTATAACATAGATATTTTGTAAAAAACTAATTAAGATATGGACTTTTTATCTTAATTTGCTCTCACTGATTTTCTAGCAAATTACGCGACACCCTCGGCACGTAAGACGAAAGTCCCCGATAGACTTATAGTGGGGATCGAGATCCAATTGGCGTCTTACTGCAACCTCGAGTGACTCGACCAATTATACTAAGCCCAAAAGGGAGGCAACTCTTGCCAATCACAACTTGTGATTCCCGTCATGTTCGGCCTTCAAATCATCATGGTCTCGACTGCTTGACTAACCATGAAGTTCAGTTAAGTCATTATCATTGTTACAAAATGAGTCTAATTTGATGATATGCCCTCGAGGGACTCGAACAAGCATACCATGTCCTCAGGTCACCGATGACATCTCTATGCCATAGGCAAGATCTTGATCATGGAGATAGGTGAGCCTCGAGGGACTCGACCAACTCAACCTATTTCGTGATTCAATTTCTTCCAATAATGATGGAAGGCCATGTGGGTCAATCTTATTACGTCACGCTCACCTACTTAATATTATCGTAGGAGATTTTGTTTTGTATTAGTCTCCTAATATATCATGTTACACTTATACATATTTAATATCTACATCTCTACATCGCATGTAAATATAATAATATATATATAGTAGGTGTATAATAGATATCGCATATGAAAGACACACCGAATGATCATGAGCCATCACCTAATATGATTAAGCTCGATCCAATGGGCCTAATCACTCACAATAGGATCTATGTGTGCATTGACGCATCTCTATGCTCTGTGATCGTTGATCTCGTCATCATCGGTTCCGTTGGATCTTCGCAGCATCATTATGCATCGTGATCTCCTACCATAGTATCGTGGGTCTTGTTGTCACCTCCATGCTCCCGTCGCGCCTCTCCGAATAATTATAAAATAATAATCACAAGCACGTAGGCCCGATAATAAATGAGAAAAACTAATGGCTCGAAAAGTCCCAATAATAATAATAATAATCACATATACACACATCACATCACATGACAAATGATAATCCATCCATATCATACATCACATGTACACATCACTATGTAGGATTACTAGATAAAAATAATAATTAATTAAATTATTTAATTAATTATTTTTTTAAAATAGAGATATGTTAAGAATTTCTAAAATTATTAATGTCATTTATGAAATTCTAGATAAAAGGACAGATCATGAAATTTCTTAAATTTCGAGGGACATATTTATCCTTTAGTTAAAAAGGAAGCCCTAACTCTCCTGCCCCCTTCTAATTGGTCGCTACCGTCGCCACTATGCAGCGGCGGTGTTGCATGCCATTGGCAATCGCCTCTGCCAGTGGGCCGTTGACACAATCCTCGGGCGGTAGCCCCTACAAGTGGGCGGCACCGCGTCGTGCGGCCATCTGGCCCGCAGGCAACCCACCCATGGGAACTATGCCCACAAGTGTCGCCCCTTCGGGCAGGCACCGATTTGCCCATCGGTGCTGTGCCCGCAAACGCCATCCCTACGGGTGAGCACCGATCTGTCCGCGGGTGCTATGACCGCATGCGTTGCCTATGCTGGCGGTTGCCCCTTTAAGCGGCCCTTGCCACAGCCTAGCCATGGCTTGGCCACCCTTGCAAGGGGCTTGGTCATGGGTGGCACCCTTGCAGGCGGCCTGGTCACCCATACAAGGGTCTTAACCATGGGCAGCCACCCCTGTAAGCAGCCAGCCTGCAGGTGGCCGCTCCTCGCCCATAGGCAGCGCTACCTTCGTTGCCATTCGCTGCAACAAACGTGTAGAATAGTTCTATGCGATTCAATCTCGTCATATGCAGTTTAAAACTAATCTTTTGCACAAACAACCTTGGCTCTAATACCACTATTGAGAAACCTCAGCGGGAGCATCACATGCATAGTTGAAGATTAAAATAAAACCAGTTTCCCATGTATATCAAAATCGTCATGCAAAAATTGGTGCATAGAAAAAGCCACAAAACCAAAAACTGCATTGTGTGAGAGATTGTTTACCTATGGATTTCGTATATCCATATTTTTCTAGATCCAAATGGAGATGATGAAGGAGGTCAAACATCCTCTTCTCAGTGGTATCCACACGATGGATTGCTGCAGTGATACTCCTCCAATCGCAGCCCCAAGTCTCGCAACACCTGAGCAGAGGGAGGGAGGAGAATAGAAGGGGGCGACCAAAGGTGCACCCTATCATCTATGTGCCTCCCTTTACATTTATAGAGAGCCACCCATATAACCCTAATTGATCTTGTCTTAGTGAGTATTGGATCTTCATCCAATTACCCACTAACCTTGGATTATTGGATCTGCTGGTTAAAAGTGTCATACAAGCCAATCACGTGAGTGATTCCATGCGTGATATGCTATGTGATCTTTTTGCTTATAATTAATATTGGTATATTCTCCCATTATATTATCTGTTGCATATATATTGTGATTTCCTTGGTTCTGTGCAATGAGAATTGGATCGTGATGAGATCACGATAATGAGATCGATTCACCTTTAAACACAGATTCTAAATAATCCCGGTTATAGGTTACTCGAGAGGGACATCGAGATAACCAGACAGATCGATGTACTATATACCCGTCCATATGATGGAGGCGGCTGGTCTCATAGCCACTTGTATGGAGACACTAAGGATATAGTACAAGTGCTCATTAGAGAATGAATTCACTAATTGATCCGCTTATGGAATGCTATATGGTTAATGATACCTAATATCAGACAACGATTCCATAGTCCCAGTTGTGTATTTGGTCCTTAGACTTGAGACACCAAGGATGCCTTGTATGAGTACTCATTTCTTTAACATCAGACTTATAGGTTTGGAAAGTTTCAGATATGGTACAACTGGTTATTGGGATTGGTAGCCAACCTTACGAAGACAATTGAGTATCAATAGAAGATCATCCACTCTCGGTATCATGAGAGAAATATCTCATATGTGCTTGCTCAGACAAATCCCTAGCCAGGGTCATTCGGATTGAGAGAGAAAGAGTTCTCTGGGAGAATCCGATTAGAACGAGATTATGCCAGATTCCGTATTGGACTTGACAGTACTATATCCAATATATGGGGATAATAATTCACTATATCAGAAGGAGTTCTAATGAGAGTGGCTCACGACCAGTTTGGTATCGGGCCTAGAGGGTCACACACATACGGTGAATGCTTCAGTGAATAGAGGATTAGATGGAGATCCATATAACCTCTATTCTCATTAGATGAGACCTTACACTGATGGCTCCTTGATTAAGGCCCAATTATAGGCCTAAGGAGATTATTGGATAGAGATCCAATAATACAAGGTTAGTGGGTAATTGGATGAAGATCCAATACCCACTAAGGAAGGAGCCCTAGGGATTTTTGGTGGCTCTCTATAAATAGGAGGGGAGACTCATGGTTGATAGGTTGCAGCTTTAGCCGCCACCTCCTATTCTCATCTCTCTCCCTCTGTGCAAGAGTTTCGAGATCAGATTAAATGAGTTTCGCTGTAGAGATCCATCGTGTGGATACCACTAGAGAGGAGGACGCTTGACCTCCTTCATCTTCTCCATCTGGATCTGTTATACAGGGATATACGATCTCCCTAGGTAAAATCAATCTCTCAGACATTGTGATTTTTTGATTTTTGTGATTTTTCTCGCGACCCCAATCTTTTGCACGATGATTTGATCTGCATGGGAAATCAATTTTTATTTTCATTTCTACTGTGCATGTGATGCTCCCGCTGAGGTTTCCCAACAATGGTATCAAAGCCAAGGCTTTCGTGCAAAATATTGGTTTTAAACTGTGTGTGATGAGATTGAATCGCGTAGAATCGTTCTACGCGTTCTTGTTGCATTTTTGTAGTAAAAGCAATAAGGAAAAGGGACGGCCAGCCATGGCCAGGCCCTCTGCAAGGGCGACCGACCATGGCCACATCCCTTGCAGGGGTGACCGGCCATGACCAGGCCACCTGCAAAGGGGCATGCGACTGCGACCAAGGCCCCTTGCAAGGGGGTGGCTGGTTTCGATTAGGGCCCACCGCAAGGGAGGCCGGCTGTAGCGCGATAACCACAAGGGAGGCCAACGACGCCTACCGTAGGGGCAGCCGCCCGTGTGTAGGGCAGCCGCTAGGGGCGAACAACGCCCGCCGGCTTACGGACCAGGTCGTCGCGTGAGACGGTGCCACCCGTTCGTTGGGGCGTCCGCCCAAGGGCAGTGGTGGCCGCCCGCGTGCAAGGGCATCCTTTTAAAAGGGATGATCCTGCCCTTATAAATTTTAGAAATTTTGAGGACTGTCCTCTCATCTAGAATTATGAAAATACCATCAAACAATTCTGAAAATTTTGAAGACTATCCTCTCATCTAGAATTATGCAAATGCCCTTGACAATTCTGAAAATTTTGAGCATGTCCTGATTTTCAGAAAAATAATTAATTTAATAGTTTAATTAATTATTATATATATCTAGTAATATTACATATGATGTGATGGACATGTGATGTCTGATGTGGATGGATGATCATGAGCCATATGTTGTGATGTGTGTAATTGTGATTATTATTATAATTATTATTGGGGTCTGCGAGCCTATATTTTTTTCGTTTATTATCGGGCCTGCGTGTTTATGATTATTTATAATTGCATGGAGAGACACAGCGGGAGCGTGGAGGTGACAGCGGGACCCACGATACCATGGCGAGAGATCACGCTGCATGGTGATGCGATAATCCGACGGAACCGATGATGACGAGATCAACAATCATAGGGCATGGAGATACATCGATGCATACATAGATCCTATTGTGAGTGATTAGGTCCATTGGCTCGGGCTTAATCATATTATGTGACAGCTCATGATCATCCGGTATGACTTACATATGTGATGTGTTATACACCTACTAGATATATGTATATATATATTTGCATGTGATGTAGATATATATTAAATATGTATGTGTGTGACACAACATATTAGTGGACCGATACGAAACAAAAACCCCTCCTACGATAATATTAAGTTGGTAAGCGTGAGGCAATGACCCACGTGGCCTTGCATCGTTATAGGAAGAAATTGAATCATGACATAGGTTAAGTTGGTCAAGTCCCTCGAGGCTCACCTATCTACATGATCGAGTTCTTGCCTATGATATAGAGATGTCACCGGTGACCTGAGGACATGGTATGCTTGGTCGAGTCCCTCAAGGGCATATTATCAAATCAGACTCATCTTGTAACGATGGTGATGACTTACCTGAATATCATGGTTGGTCAAGTCCCTCGAGACCATGATGATTCGGAAGCCGAACGTGATAGGAATCACAAGGAGTTGTGATTGGCAAGAGTTACCTATCTTTTGGGCTTAGTGTAATTGATCGAGTCCCTCGAGGTTGCACTAAGACGCCGATTGGATCTCGATCCCCACTAGGAGTCTACCGGAGACTTCCGTCTCACGTGTCGAGGGTGTCACGTGATTCGCTAAAAAAATAGTGAAAGTATATTAAGATAGAAGTCCATATCTTAATTAGTATTTTCTATAAAATCTGCATGTTATTTAATTTACGCTATATCTTGTTTGTCACTTGTAAAACCCCTACGTGGCATACTTGATGCCAACCGCCTCATTGGTCCAAAAGCTTCGTAATTTGAGAATTATTCTCACGGAAGATAAAATCGTATATGTCCTTAACATGATTGTGCCCACGCAGGAGGAAAGGACAAGCGAAGATGATATTGCTCGCTTTGTGAAGTATATAGACAGTCCTAGAGAATAACATGTGTGTTGATCTTATACTTCAGTCCCTATCGGATTCCTTTTTACAGTTTATATGAATAAGTTTGAGGTGACGCTACCTAAACTCCTTAATATATAGAGGAAAGTTGAGAGCACTATCAAGAAAGAGAAGCCCGTTCTCTATATTGGTGAGACAATAAGAAAAGGAAGACCAACAAGACCCTTAAGAAGGGCAAAGGTAAAGAAAGACCAGGTAAGGCAAAGGTTGCTACGAGAGACCTGACAAAGGACAAAGGACAATGCTTCCACTGCGGCCAAGATGGACATTGGAAGAGGAACTATAAGGACTACCTTACAGAGAAGGCGAGACAAAAGCTTGGAGAAGCTTCAGGTATATTCATGATGAGTCTCCACTTGTTAGATTTTCATAATAACACATGGGTATTGGACATCGAGAGTTTTTATCATATTTATAATTTGTTGCAAGTTCTAACAAGACCTAGGAGATTGGCTAGAGGCGAGATGAACCTCAAGATGGGCAATGGAGCAAGAGTTTCTACAGTTGATGTTGGAGAGGTCACCCTGCATCTGCCTGGTGGAGCTATTATTTCATTAGATGCATGCTCTTTTATTCCCTCTATTATCAAAAATATTATTTTTATCTCTTGTTTGACAATTAGTGGATATAAATTAGTCTTTGAGAATAATAGTTGTTCAATAATTATGGATGATGAGATCATCACTAGAGGGACTCTTATAAATGGCTTATATATGTTAGACACTTCTCCACATATCATGAATATAAATATGTCTAAGAGGAAAAGAGATGAGGTGAATAATGCATACCTTTGGCATTGTAGGCTAGGTCATATATGTGAGGGAATGATTCTAAAGTTGCTAAAAGATGTATACTTAGATCCATTTGACTATGAGTCATATGCAACTTACGAACCTTACCTTCGTGGGAAAATGACCAACTCTCCTTTTAGTGGAACTGGAGAGAGAGCCACCGAGTTATTGGAACTCATACATAGTGATGTATGTGGTCCCATGTCGACTCAGGCTATAGGTGGTTACTCATACTTCATTACATTCATTGATGATTTCTCTAGGTATGGATACGTGTACTTAATGTAGTATAAATCTGATGCCTTTGAAAAATTCAAGGAATATAAGAATGAGGTAGAAATCCAAATTGGAAAGAGTATTAAGACTCTTAAATCAGATCGAAGAGGAGAGTCCTTGAGTATGGAGTTCACCCATTTTCTCAAGGATAATGAGATTCTATCCCAGTGGACACCTCCTTATACACCTCAGCTCAATGGTATATCAGAAAGGAGGAACCGCACGCTGTTAGACATGGTGCGATCCATGATGAGTTTCATTGACCTACCCGTCTCATTCTGGTGGTACACCCTAGAGACCGCAGCTTACCTTCTGAACAGAGTTCCATCAAAGTCGGTAGTGTCTATGCCATATGAGATATGAAAAGGAAAGAAGCCCGATCTTAAGATTGTTAAGATTTGGGGCTGTCCTGCTCACATTAGAAGACACAACCCCGATAAGTTGGAATAAAGGATAGAATGGTGCACATTTGTGGGATACCTAAGGAAAACTTGTGGGTATTATTTCTATCACCCCAAGGACCAAAAGGTCTTTGTTACCAAGAGAGCCGTGTTCCTAGAGAGGGAACACATTATTGGTGAAAAAAGTGGGAGCAAGATAGAATTGAGCGAGGCTGGAGAACCTAGCTTAAGCACCATTCCGGAGCCCGAGTTTGTTCAGGTACCTAACACACAAGTTCCAACTTTGCGTAGGTTTAGTATATTATCTCATCCTCCTGAAAGATTTGTAGGATATATATCAGTGGAGATGACTCTCAGGATGTTGATCCTCAGACTAACGAGGAGGCTATTATGAGTATAGATTTCGGGAAGTGGCAAGAAGCTATGAATTCTAAGATAGATTCCATGTACTCTAACAAGGTTAGGAACCTTGTGGATGCACCTGAGGGTATTTTACCCATTGGCTGTAAATGGATCTTCAAGAAGAAGATCAGAGTGGATGGAAAGGTAGAGACCTATAAAGCAAGGCTAGTAGCTAAAGGATATTGTCAAAGATAAGGAGTTGACCATGATGAAACCTTTTCACCTATAGCCATGCTTAGGTCCATTAGAATTATTTGGCCATTGCAGCACACTATAACTTTGAGATCTGGCAGATGAATGTCAAAACGATATTCCTCAATGGCAACCTCGAGGAGGAGGTGTGTATGATATAACCAGAGGGATTTATATCTAAAGAGAGTCCAGATAAAGTGTGCAGGTTGCTTAGATCCATTTATGGATTAAAGCAAGCTTCCCGAAGTTGGAATATAAGATTTGATGAGGTGATATGATCTTATGACTTTATTAAGAACGAATATGAGCCTTTTGTGTACAGGAAGGTAAGTGGAGCAGTAAGCTGGAAGAGTTCCAAGCAAGATACTACTGCTGACTTGACTATAGAAGCGGAATACATGCTACAGCAGAAGCAGCAAAGGAAGGGGTGTGGATGAATAAGTTTATCAAAGATTTGGGAGTTGTACCAAGCAACGTGGAACCAATTCCCATATACTGTGATAATAACGGGGCGATCACTCAAGCAAAGGAACCCAGGTATTATCAGAAGTCTAACCATATTTTGAGGAGGTTCCATCTGATTAGAGAGATCATAGCCCGTAAAGATATAGTAATAGAAAGAGTTCCATCCGAAGATAATATTGTAGATCACTAACGAAGCTGTTGGCTCAGATTGTATTTGAGCGTCACAGGGGTCTGATGGGGATCAGACTCATAAGTGGGAGATTGCTGGTTACAAGTGCCCTGCAAGCCAATCACGTGAGTGATGGCACATGTGACATGCTGTGTGATCTTTTTGCTTATGATTAATATTGGCATATTCTCACATTATATTATCTGTTGCATATATATTGTGATATCCTTGGTTCAGTGCAATGGGAATCAGATCATGATGAGATCATGATAATGAGATCGATTCACCTTTAAACACAGATCCTAAGTAATCTCAGTCAAAGGTTACTCAAGAGGGACATCGAGATAATCGGACAGACCGGTGTACTATATACCCATCCATATGATGGAGGCGGCTGATCTCATAGCCACTTGTATGGAGACACTAAGATATAGTACAGGTGCTCATTGAAGAATGAGTTTACTGATTGATCCGTTTATGGAATGCTGTATAATTAATTATACCTAATGTCAAACAACGATTCCATAGTTTCAGTTGTTATCTGGTCCTTAGACTTGAGATACGAAGGATGCCTTGTATGAGTACTCCTTTCTTTTACGTCAGACTTACAGGTTTGAAAAGTTCTAGATCTAGTACAGTTGGTTATCGAGATTGGTAGTCAACCTTATTAAGGCAATTGAGTATCAATAGAGGATCATCCACTCTTTGTATCATGAGAGAAATATTCCGTATGTGCTTGCTTAGACAAATCCCTAGCCAGGGTCATTCGGATTGAGAGAGAAATAGTTCTCTGGGAGAATCCGATTAGAGCAAGGCTTTGACGGATTCCGTAAATGACATGACAGTACCATATCCAATATACGATCTCTGAGATATTAGTTGGATGAGAGATTATAGATACACGGTAACTATGGACAGACAGGTCCGATGGATTCGATCCCCCTTGTACCGTCTGGGGACTATGGCGTAGTGGCCTAGTGCGTCCATAGTCGATGAGTCGAGTGAATTATTATGGGGATAATAATTCACTATATCAGAAGGAGTTCTGATGGGAGTGACTCACGGCCAGCTCGGTATCGGGCCTAGAGGGTCACACACATATGGTGGATGCTTCAGCGAATAGAGGATTTGATGGAGATCCAAATAGCCCCTATTCTCATTAGATGAGACCCTATGCTGATGGGCTCCTTGATTAAGGCCCAATTATAGGCCTAAGGAGATTATTGGATAGAGATCCAATAATGCAATGTTAGTGGGTAATTAGATAGAGATCCAATATCTACTAAGGAAGGAGTCCTAGGGTTTTTTGGTGGCTCTCTATAATAGGATGGGAGACTCATGGTTGATAGGCTACAGCTTTAGCCACCACCTCCTATTCTCCTCTCTCCCGCTGCGCAAGAGTTGCGAGATCAGATTAGAGGACTTTCGCTATAGAGACCCATCGTGTGGATACCGCTAGAGAGGAGGACGCTTGACCTCCTTCATCTTCTCCTCCTTCATCTTCTCCATCCCAATCTTTTGCACGACGATTTGATCTGCGTGGGAAACCATTTTTTATTTTGATTTTCGCTGCACATGTGATGCTCCCGTTGAGGTTTCCTAATAGGATCTCTATCCAATAATCTCCATTAGCTCATAATTGGACCTCATACAAGGAGCTCATTAAAGTAGGGTCTCATCTAATGAGAATATGGGCTAATTAAATAACTCATATCCAATCTTCTATCACTGAAGCATCCACCATATGTGTATGAGCCTCTAGGCCCAATACTGAGCTGGCTATAAGTCCTACCTGTCAGAACTCCTTCTGACTTAGTGAATTATTATCCACTCGACTCATCGACTATGGACGTATTAGGCCACTACGCCATAATCCTAGATGGTACAAGAGATCTAATCTATTGGACATGTTTGTCCTTAGTTACCATGTATCTATAATCCCTCATCCATCTAATATCCCAGAGACTATATATCGGGCATGGTACTTGTCAAGCCACATATGGAATCCCTTTAAATTTTGCTCTGATCGGATTCTCCTGAAGAACTCCACTCTCAATCCGACCAACCTGATCAGATATTTACTTGAGCAAAAGTATACAAGATATTCCTTTCATGATACTGAGAGCTGAGGATCCTCTATTGACACTCAATAGCATTCGTAAGGTTGGCTACCAATCCCGATCATCGATTATACCAAATCTAGAACTTTCCAAACCTGTAAGTCCAGTGTCAAAGAGAGAAGTACTCAAACAAGACATCTTTGGTGTCTCAAGTCAAAGGACTAGATACACAACTGAGATTACAAAATCACTGTCTGGCATTAGGTATCATTAACTATACAATATTTTGTAAATGGATCAATCAGTGAACTCATTCTCTAATAAGCACATGTACTATATCCTTAGTGTCTCTACATAAGTGGTTATAAAACCAGCCGCCTCCATCATATGGATAGGTATACAGTGCACCGGTCTATTCGGTTGTCTCTATGTCCCTCTCGAGCAACTTATGATCGAGATTATTTAAAATTTATGTTTAAAGGTGAATCGATCTTATTATTGTGATCTTATCATAATCTGATTCATATAGCATAGAATAAAGGATACCATAATATATATATTCAATAGATAATATAATGTGAGAATATGTCAATAATAATCATAAGAAAAAAGATCGCACAACGTGTCACACGTGCCATCACTCACATGATTAGCTTGTAGGGCACTTGTAACCAGTAGAAAGTAGCAGCCGTCTGACAAACATCGGAGCAGACAAACATTTACTATTAAAGATTAAGTCTTCCTTCATCTTCAGCCTTACTAGCAGGAAACTTGAGCCTCAAGGAAGTGGTCTCCATATTACTTTGGACCTTACAAAATTGGGGTCACATTTGAACCATGACCTATAGATCGGATCTACACACCAACTCAAAATTACAACTGATCCTCCAGGTATCTCATCGCAAATGGTAGTTTAGAGAGGACGACTCAGCCCAGATCCATCCACTTGACATCTCGACTAATGAGGAGGCCTAGTTCCAACTAGAGATCGCATAGGATCACAAGATCGCGATGCATCACCATCCATATACTACTGCTGATAAAAAGATACAAGCTAATGCTGGACTGATACGGGAGTGCCTAAGTTAGTAAAATCAGCTTATATAGAAATTTCTGATCTTATGATTCCCTATAGTCCACAATGTTACCTCACAACTTTTAACCCAACTCACTCAAATATGACAGTTCATTCATGAGCATATTCCTTGGATAAAGTAAAAGCTCTTCCAAGATGCTTTCCTTCATGACCAAGGAATGCATAAATGTGTTAGTTGGCAGATGTGAAGTACTTAATGTCATAGTTCCCTATGCATGAAGGCATGTTTCATACACTATTACTTATTTTGATATTCTAGGGCTAGAAAGAACTTTTGGTACCTGATTTGTATTTGCAGAAGCTCCTTGGAGTCTCTCTAAACTCTGTATCTCTTGGATACTTCCTTAAATGGTGAGTCTTTGATTTAGTTCTATATCCTTGTTTAATTTCCTTGATGTAGTGAATTTTTTGTATCCTCTTGTGACTTTAAACTTGGTGGTGAACTTTTTATCCATTTTACGCAAGTTCGAATATGAGTTTGTTCCTTTTCTATAAATCGTCTTTTGGTTTCTCTCATTTATTTCTGAATTTCATTCCTCTTTCTTCCCTTCCCGATATCAGTTGGGTATCAGAGCTGAAGGCTAAAGATCATGACAAGGTAGAATAGGAAAGATATAGTTGGAGAAGATAGTGGCCATGAAGATGACGTTGAATCCTTAAAGTTGCAGCTACAAAGTTTGTTACATAGTCTACAAGAAAAATATGAAATTATTGAAGAACTTCGGAGTAAAAATAATCGGCATGAAAATGTCGGCTAAATGTTTGGTTTTGATGATGATACGCCATCTTACCCAAAGGGGTTTCAAAGATTTCAGCCAAGGTGTAGAGACCAAGATGAATGGCAAGACAAGTACAACCCAAGATTGGATATTCTAGAGTTTGAAGGTAGTATCAATGTTGATGATTTTATTGATTGGCTTAATACGGTGGAAAGAATATTCGATTTTGATGAACCACCAGAACAAAAGAAGGTAAAGTTTGTGGCACTAAAACTCAAAAGGAATGTATTCTTTTGGTGGGAAAATCGGAAGAAGCAAAGAGAACGTGATGGGAAAAGCAAGATCACGACATGAGAGAAAATAAAAATAGAGTTGAAAAGAAAATACTTACCTGACAAACTATAGGCAAGAAATCTTTCTAAAAGGCTTTGATATTAAACAAAGAGATCTTAGTGTAAAGAGACAGCTAAAGTTTGAAAGAGGTTCTCAATACGATGCAAAAGATTGTTATACGAGAAGAGAAAATTTCAAGTCTACTCTCCAAAGCAAAGTAGTGTTGAAGATACAAGACAAGGGTGAGGGATCATATGGTTTTGGGTATATTGCTTCAAATAGTCCAACTAGGAGGATCATTACATTTGTTGAAGAACACTAGTGATGGAGAAGGAAATGAGACCAGTGACGAACCAAAATATGATGATTATGAGGAAGAGGTTACTTATGTTGATCATTGTTTATTTTTTATAACCTATAGTAAATGCAAATATGAATTAGAAAGGGATGATCATGTTTTGACTCTAATAGAGGTGAATGAACAACAACACAAGGAGCCACTAGCAATGATAAAACCAATCATAGAGGAGTTCCAAGATGTTGTGCTAAAAGAGATCCCACATAACCTTCCACCTTTGGGAGACATCCGACATCACGTTGATCTAATTCCTAGGCTTAATCTTACAGATCCTTTGGCTTTAGTTACTCATTCTACAACTATGCAATTTAGTGGAGATATTGATTAGAGGGCTAAGCAGATAAAGAAGTTGCATGAGAAAGTTGGAGCAACCACTCAAAAGCAAAATGAGAGGTACATGCAAGCTGCCAATAAACATAGAAAACATATGGAGTTGAATACAACTGATTTGATATGGATTTATCAATGGAAGAAGAGGCTACCCCTAGACAAATCTGAAAAATTGAAACCAAAGACTAAAGATCTGATCAAGACACTTAAAAGAATTGGCAAGAATGATTATGTGGTGTCATCAACATTTGAAATGGATGATTTAAATTCTTATAATAGTGACGGAATAAATGAAGACTTGAGGATAAGTCTTTTTTAACCAGGGGAGATTAATACGGGAGTGCCTAAGTTGCTAAAATTAGCTTATATAGAAATTGCTGATCCTATGATTCCCTACAGTCCATAATGTTGCCTCATAGCTTTTAATCCAGCTCACTCAAATATGATAGTTCATGAGCATATTCCATGGATAAAGTAAAAGTTCTTTCAAGATGCTTTCCTTCATGATCAATGAATGCATAAAGGGGTTAGTTGGTAGATGTGAAACACTTAATGTCATAGTTCCATATGCATGAAGGGATGTTTCATGTACTAGTACTTATTTTGATATTCTAGGATTAGAAAGAACTTTCGGTACCTAATTTATATTTACAGAAGCTCCTTAGAGTCTCTCTAAACTATGTATCTCTTAGATGCGTCCTTGAGTGATGAGTCTTTGATTTAGTTCTGTATTCTTGTTTAATTTCCTTGAGGTGGTGAATTTTTTATATCCTCTTGTGACTTTAAACTTGGTGGTGAACTTTTTATCCATTTTATGCAAGTTTGAATATGAGTCTATTCCTTTTCTACAAATCGTTTTTCGATTTCTCTAATTTTTTTCTGAATTTCATTCCTCTTTCTCCCTTCCTAGTATCATAGATCGCAGGATCATGATGCGCATACTACAGGGGCCATGATGGATCCTCATGAAGAGTTGCAGATCAAGACCTAAAGTCATGGAGTCTCAGCCTTGAGGACAAGGCTGATTTGAAGATGACAGGTTTGTTAGGACCCTAGATGAATCAGGTCCTAATTAATTGAGTCAAGTCCTTAGATTGAGCCTTGTTGGCCAGTCTAGACCTGACAGTAGGTCGACTAGAAGGAGATTTGAGTCTATTGTAATAAATTAGCTCAAATCCTAATAGGGTTAGGATTCGGTTGAACTAGAGTCTGGCTAGGAGTCGGAGTTGGATTCGGGTCGGAGTCAACCAAGTCAAGCTTGTAATTAACCCAATTGGCCGCCCACCTTGATGAGGGAAAGTCGGCTAGGGCTGAGAGGAGGCGACTAGATTTTGAGATGAGAGTGTTTCACTTGGAGTAGGAGTTTGATTAGGTGTTGGAGTCTTAGTTTACTTGGAGTAGGAGTGTGATTAGGAGTTGGAGTCTAAGTTTACTTGGAGTAGGAGTTTTATTAGGAATTAGGGTTTTGAGACCCTATATAAAGCATGTAGCCAGCATTATTTTTTCAAGTAATCAATATATCTTTTTCAGCAATTGTGATCGACTATCAAGAAGGGAGGAACGAACCCCTATAAAGTTTCAAGGAGAGCTGATTTTTTATGGAGGTCAACCCAAGCTTAAAATCCTATGGTATTCTAACATGCACGTAGAGATGAAAATATTTATCAACTTAAAGAATTGAAACTCATGCAAGGAATTTTATATGCAAATTATAGATTATCGGATCTCATGTAAAAACTTGTATGTAGATGTGTAACAAATCAAACAATGATAAAAACACTTCAAAGTTGTATACAATATTACATTTTAATGTCAAATTGTCAACCACAACATCACAAGTGTGCCTCAAAGTTTAACAAATAATAATTTATTATATTATTTACTAATATTTCTTGGGCATCTCTCCAAATACCTGTCCCAACCACTTCACGATACATGTCCGGTCTTTAAATTTACCCAAAATCAGAACAACATTCACTCTATTATATAATGAAGCAAGCCGAAATCAGCTTCCATTGGAACTTCGTCTGTTGACTTAGTTCAGATGCTCAATAATTTCATAACAAATACAACACAATCATTCCTAAATGAAAAAACAAAAATCTTTGTTACATAAACACAAGTTGCAAAGAAAGACACAATATGTTAAATACTAATGCTGCATATTACGGACGACATTTCATTCCTTGATTTTTCCACTCAGGAAATGAGTAGTGTACCAATATTCTATCAAGCATCCGATCCAAGGTCATATTCTTTAATATATACACTCTATTGTTATCAACAACAAGAAAACGATGGTTAAGGAAATGTTAAAACATATATAATTGAAAAAGGTACCTGCGTCTTACCGTCTCATTGAATATCCGTATATACTTTCTGACAATTTTAAATAATTTGTAGTGTATGAAAATTCTTGTACTTGAACTTTAGCACCATTAAATGTTATTGTCTGACGATATATCGATTGATCTCTCTTCATTAGTTTTGTTGCACAACTTAAATATGGAAGTCCAAATCTAATGTCTGTGTTTTTGCAGTGTTGTACGATACACAATTTAGTTATTATACAAGCAGGTTTGAATATAAAAACTAAAAGCTACCTGGAAGCCTATATACATAATAATAGAGAGGAACGAAACCAACACCAGATTCTTAGGTCTTTCATGCAAGGATAACATAATATGAAACCTTTCCAATTCAGTGGTGTCCAGAAGCATGTAAATATAAGGTTCTTTGTCAACCCACACAAGAAGTTGACAAACTATTCATATACAAAAAGGATGATATTTTTCATATCATAGTTAACAAACAATAACAATCATTCTTCTGAATAAACGAATGTCATGACATACATAGATAGTAGTGTCAATATAAAAAATGAACATAAAATCTAAGTTATATGTAAGCAATGCAAGTCAAAAGTGAACTTATGATGAGTGCTTCAAATTAGAAATAATCATTATAGTTTCCTTCTCAAATCATTCTCATACATCTGAATTATAAGCATATATAAGGAGTATAAGCATAACTAACCATCCAATCAATGTTGTTATACCTTCATGATCGCTTATCTCTTCTTTTTCATGGATCTACAAATTATTCTTGTTCTCTTTTTTTTTAGATCATCAAAAATATAAAAAGGATGTTCAAATATATAAATAGGAAGGTTATCTTCCTCTTGAAAAGCTCAAAAAAAAAAAGGGAACCTTCCCGATAACTCCATCTGCAATTGGTTCCATCCCTCTCTCTGCGGTCTGCCCTTGTAATTAATCGTTTTTTTGGTCATTCTTCGTCAATCATTATCAGTCAACCACAAAGAACAAAACATTGCTAATAATAATAATAGTATATCTAATTCAATAATAGTAATGATAAGATGACGAATGTGCTTAAAACTGAAGCAAGAATTATGGGATTGAATATTTAGAATATGATTCTAACTAGCTGCTGGCGCATGCAACGCAGATGCTCGTGCTCTCCTTTACGGTGGCAAGTTGCTTTTCTCCACATTCCCATTCATGACTCGCTCGACTCCTGTGATGATTGGAGAAGATAACTAGTGCCTTTTGCTTATTGATTTTGACTTCTAATGGGGTGGCTCTTTGGCGGGTGCTGTCGCGCTTCGTCTCTTCGTGCCTTTCCATTACATTAGATTTCGGTTCCGAAGGCGGCGACGAATAGAAGGATGCGTTTTCCGGTTCACAGCTTGGCCCGATGGAAATTTACATTTTAGCCATCAACACTTTGTTTCGCTACCGAGGGAGATTCCGAGATGGATAGGAAACGTTACTTTTCAGTCCTTAGTTTATTTTTAGGTTGAAATTGCTGTTGATTTATGTACTATATTTCAAATAAGGTTATATCGTTAGATAAAATAATTTGAGAGATAGTTTTTTATTTAAAAATTAAAATTAAACAGTCCCAAAGTTATAATTCGTCCTTCTCTTTCTGTCTTTCTTCTCCAATCTCTATTACTCTTTTATCTCTTCAACTCTGTCAATGTTGGTTTCTGCTATTCTGATCTCGGCTTCCATTCGTCTTTCCATTGTGTTTTTCTACTCCTCTACTACGACGATCGTAGTTTCTAAGTTTTCCATCGTTGGTGCCATTGGGTTCCTTTTCTGTTGTCACTGGATTCTCTGCTGAAATGGTAAGAAATTTTCTCTAACTGATTGTTGAAAATAATAAAAAACTTTTTTTCTTCTTTTTTTCTTTTAGATGAGGATTTCTCGCTTCTTTCTCTACTGCTGTTTTGAATGTTAGTTGTTGTGACTTGGATGTAATTTTCTTTGATATTCTCTGATATTTATCTTTGTTCTCCCTAGTGTATTATGCTCTATTGTATTATGTAAACCATGATGGCAATTATTTCACTTAAGAATCTCATGTTGCTTGCCAATTGATCTTATTGGGTGTTTATTTTTATTTTTTTCTTTGCTTGAGATATATGATTTCTATAATTTATTAATAAATAAATTAAAGATCAAAATATATGTACTTTTTCTGGGTCACGTGTATTATGTTCTGTCTTTTCGGTTATTCTCTATTTACTGATTCTGAACAATGATGAGGTAAGAGCTTCTATCATATTAGATCATATTCTTTTTTAATTATTAGATCAATCAAATCAGTCAAAAATACTAACAACATCCATAAAACTCTCAAAAATATACTCCAAGAAGGAGATACATCGGCAGCCTTACCCACCAATAGAGAGATATTATTTAAATTAATTGTGTGTATATTTAAGTGCCATGTCAACAATCAGCCAACTTTAACTTCTGTTTCATACCATCATTTCTGGTTATCTCAGGTTCTCAACTTCACTATAATTCAGTAACTCATGCCTGAAAGAGAATAAGATGAGACACTCCAAACTAAAATTAATTGCTACCCCTTTGAGCATCACATGTTTTGAGGGCTTTGTGAAAATTTTTGGTTGATTTGACTACTCGATGATATATATCAGTTTTTCTTGTTAAAAGGAATCCAACTCATTACATAATGACAAAAAGACCCAGTACATACAATGAAAACTTTGTAGGCTCCTTTATTTTTAGACTTCATTATTGACACAATTAAGCATGAATTAATCACCTCAATTGTGGTTTGACAGTGGTTCCACTTGGTTTTGCAAGCCTTTCCAAAGTTTGTGTTATGAGCTGTTAGACTTTTGGTAACTTATTTTGGCACCGTCGTATACGTTCAGTAATGGAGAAGTTAGCATAACATAGAACAAAAGATTACTTATATGCTTTAACGGACTATTATGATCGATGAATTCCAGAATTATATTTGATATTTTTTGTACGATAAATTTTTTAAGGACATCTCATCTCAAATGAACTTTAGTTTTTAGCTGTTGACATACTATGTAAATTTTGAACTTTTCCCTATATGTTTGTGTGAAGGTTCAGGTTATATGTCTCATTTATTTCGTAGTACTTATGAATTGTGATAAACTACAGAATATTTCTTCTATTTAAATTTTAGGTTTAGATTTCATTATTGAAGACTTGCATTAAATTCAGAGAACCATTTTGCTAATAATACACCATTTAGCAGGTATCCTTTGGGCCGAGGATGAGCAAAGAATGTTCTTGATGGACTTTCAGAAACCGGGAAAAGGTGACTGGCGTGGAATAGCTCGAAACTTTGTTATGTCTAGGACTCCAACACAAGTTGCAAACCATGCACAAAAATATTTCATCTAACAAAGCAATGCCTCACGAAGAAAGAGATGCTCCAGCTTCGTTAGACGATAACTCGGATGAAAAGGATATAGTGGATAGTCATAACTCATCGAGTGGTTAGGATATCGATATTCCTGAATGTGTTTTCAAAGTTAATATTCCAAATATTGATACAGTAGAGTCTGAATATGAGGATGACATAAAGAGTTTATTCTTCCTAGAGATTTTGGGAGTTAGGGTCATTGCAAACTTGTATTCAGTGTGTTTAACTCCGATCATGATTTTGGAGAGAATCTTACGCTAAAGATTGGTGACTACTTTAGTAATGTTAAGAGGTTTCAGAGTTATCTACATGAATACAGTATACAAGAGGGTTTTGACTTCAAGTATTCGAAGAATGAAAGTACAAGAGTAGTTGTAGTTTGTATGATAGCTGGGTGTGGGTTGAGGGTTAGAGCCAGTCTCAATCCTATGCTCAATTGTTTTCAAGTGAAGACGATGATTGACACACACAGTTGTGGGCGCCATGGTATTAGTCACCAAATTACTAGTTCTTTCTTGGCCAAGATATATCTTGCCACATTGAAGGATGACATATGGTGGCCTAAAAATATATTTATGAATAATGTGAGGTGGAGGTTTAATTGGAGGTAATAGAGCAAAAATGCTGTCGTGCAAAGAGGAAGGCTCTAATGATCCTTCAAGGTGAGGATAGATTTCACTTTTCTAGGCTAAGATATTATGCATATATAATCCTAGTGACTAACCCAGGGTTAACATGTAAGGTTGGAACCGATCCAGATAATGGGAATAGGTTCAGTTACTTTTATTACTATTTGGCTGCATGCAAGCAAAGATTTATTGAAAGGTGTAGGCCTATAATAGTAGTTGATGATTGTCATTTGAAGACTTGTTACAAGGAGGTCTTATTAGCAGCTATTGGAATAGATGCCAATGATGGGATGTTCCCAATAACATGGTTAGTAGCTAGTATAGAAAAAATAAAAATAAATTAGAAGTGGTTTCTTGAAGAGCTATTATCCGACATCGAATCAGTTGAGGCGTACGGTGGGAATTTCATGAGTGATCAACAGAAGGTATTTTAAACTATTTCCTATATCATGCTTTAGGTCACATGAATTATAATTGTTTATTAGCCTTACTTGGAATATTATGTATATTGTTAATTTGGGAGCTCATTGAGGCATTTTCAAATGTTGTGTCATGTACGAACCATAGGATTTGTGTTTGCCACATGTACGAGAACTTCAAGAATCAATTTAAGGGTGGGGTCTTGAAGGACCTCGTGTGGCAAGCAGCCTCCTTGATGACTGAAAGGAAATTTGGTTACTATATAAACCAAATCAAGGAGGTTAATGAGCATGCGTATCATTGGTTAACAGTAAAGGACAATCGTTAGTGGTCAAGGAGCGGCATTGCATGGTATGTTGCCCTTCATATATTTTGTTTGTTGTTGTTATAAAAAAATATCTTACTACTAATTTTGACTTTTTTTTCCCCAAATTTAGGCACCCCAAATCTAACATGTTGGTTAGTAGCATCACAAAGATATTTAATTCCTGGATATGAAAAGCACAGGACCAACCAATTATCACTATATGCGAGATGAAGAATAATAGTGATAAAAAGAATTGAGACCCAAAGAGCCAAAATAGAGGGTTATTTCCATGGTATATGCACTAGAATCTTGAAGAAGATGGATGAAGATAAGAAGCGATGCAAAGATTAGATTACGGTTCGTATCGATGACGATGTATTTGAGGTGGATCATTTTACTGAAAAAAGACACATCATTAGGCTAAGAGAACAATTCTACAATTGCAACAGATGTGGGCTTATAGGTATTCCTTGTCAACATGTGATAGCTACCATATATTTCCAGAGGCAAGTCCCAAAAGACTATATAGATCATTATTACCATAAGGATATGTGAGAGAAATGCTATAATGGGTGCCTGGTTAGATGACTTTTTTTTTATCTACTATAGGTTTTATTTTAATATTATAATCCACTTATGGACCCTTTACTAAAGATTGTCACTTACAGATATTGATGATTGGCTTTCCGTTGATGGGTTCCCTATCGAGCCACCACATTTCAACAAAGGGATTGGTCGACCTAAAGAGATGAGAAAATGGGTTGATGGTAAAGGGCAACCATCATAAATGAGAATAAAATCGGGGCACCCAAACAAGTGTAAGTGATGTGGACAATAAGGACATAATGCTCGTCGATACCAAAATAATATAACTAATCCTATACGCAGAGCGCGTTGTCAATGGTCTACAAATAGGATGAAGCGGCATAGGACGACATTGAAGCAAGCTAAAGCAATAGAAGCAACCCATGTGGAAATGGGCCCAAGTCAACCATCACTAGAGTCTCAATCTCAATCATAGGTACATTTTCAATAATACTATTAATTCTCACATATTTTGATAATTGAAACTAACTTTATGAAAATAATCTTCAATATAGGAACAACGCTCAACTAAGATACATATCAAGACTACAACAAGACAATGCAAATTCGCCCTAGATAAAAAAAAGTAAGCTCATCTCGAAACAAGACCTGGAGAATGATGTGATTAGGGCAATAGTTAGTAGTAGTTGACTATTGATGTTTATATGCATTTCACTTTTTGTTCATGAGTTGTGTACATGAGATGAAGTACTATTGATGTACATTTCACTTAACATAGTTATTGGATTACTAGTAGTTGGGTACATAAGATGTTTCTGTGACATGTTTAATTAACAATGTTTCTGACCTTGTGGTAGTTCAATCAATTAGTTATTTCTTGTTATTTTTTTTGTAGGTTATGTGATTGGTTGTAAATGAGATATGTTCAAGTTAGGGGAGTTGCTGTCAAAATTTAGTCACATTTAAAGAGTAAACAATCGTAGCAATCTTGTACGTTAAGATGTTTAGGAGATCGATTTTTTAATTACCTAAAATAATTAAGTGTATAACAAATAAAAACCATCATCAATCAAGCTTAAAGTGTAAAACAAATTAAAAAATGTTGGAAGTTAAGACAAATTCTTTTCATGACTTTTTTATCACTTAATACCATTGTATTAACATTTAGGGAATAAATTTGATAAATAATGATAGTACGGGGGGTGTATTTGATTAACATATTATAGTACAGGGAGTGTCTTTGATTTTTTAAGTTCTCTTCACATAGTTTGGCTATATTAAAAATCAAATAGATCATCCTAAGTTTAAAAACAAACATCGTTACCCTTTTATTAATAGAAGAGTTTTATTTAACGTCTATAGAATAGTATGGGGGACACTTTGATGCGAAATCATTGTACGGGGGGTCACTTATGTGAGTTTTAAAGTACGGGGTTGACTTTGATTTTGAGGCATAGAACGGGGGGTCATTAAGAATTTCGGCCTTATTTTTATATGACTTCACATGTGGAGAATAAAGTTACATTCAGGTCCTCCAATGCTTTATTTATTTACAATCAATTATTGTTCAATTGAGATAAAGCACATAAAAAGTTGCTTTATAGTCCTCTATGGCTTTGGTTATTTTACCTCATTCCTCAGGCGATGGACATGTAGTGGGTACCTCTTTCCCTTATGATACTTCTTCACGGCCACGTGTAGACTCGTGACCGCGATCCCTCGAACTCCAAGCCTAGAGAAGAAGCCCAAGAAACGTCTCTTGGTTTCTCTGACTCAAAAGTGGTGGTCGAAGGAGCGATAGAGATAAAGATGGCACCATAAGATGACATCGTTTGATGGGAGGATAGACAATTGCTCCTTCCTCCTAGTTGCCTCACTTTGTGAATCGAGCGGTCTTGGTGTTCCTTTCTTGGTTAGATTAAGGAGCCGTGATTATATGAACCACCTCTTGTGGTTATTCTCTTATCTACACATCCAACAACTAGCGAGCTAATTATTTGCAAGAAAAAAGGATTTTGAGGCTATTTCTTCGCTTGAATACGAGCTTGATGATGATTATTTTATGAGTTAAGCTTTTTTTTATTCTATCCTCTTTTAACATAGACTTATCGATCAATTATGATAGGATTCCATAAGTAATGATTTTTATCTCCCTTAATTATTTATCGCTTATAAATATATAGAACCTCCTGTAGATAATAAAAATATAATATGTGAGACGAAAAAAATGTGGATACATGAATAAGAGGATACGTAGATACATGATATAACTGAGAGATTACAAATCTTCTTTCATCTTCATTTAGTCACATGAACTACTCAACGAAAATTACAAATATTCTCTTCTATTCCTTTGTATTTAAATTAATTACTGATAGTGATCCTATGAAGGATAGGAAAAGAGGAGAAGATGAATATAGTTTTCCTCGTAGAACTACATCACTATAGATTTTGGATTCGATGACAATGTGCTTATAGATCAGATAAAGATTTTGTGAGAAACATAAAAGAGGTATACATCATAAATTTAGATATATTGTTATTTGATTTCAAATTTTGACATAAAAATCTTCCACATAATAATAGCATATCATGATTTTTAAGCTTACAATTGGTATCAGTGCCATGGTTTTGAAATCAAATACTTCAGATCTATTTGTTAGTACCTTTCGCTCATGAAAATGTCTTAATAAATTTTTATGTATGTTGCATGAACGATTCATCAATAGTATCGATATCTTTTTCTATTCAATCCATCTTATTGCCTTCTTACAAGCGATGAAAGATTTCTCGTGCTTGATCAATGGACAATTGCTGACAGCTTGCTATTAGCAATAGTATTATTGAGGGCAACGACCTTTGGTGGTCACTCATTCAGTCATAAGTAGCGGCTATAGCAACACCACTACTTGTGACAATTCCTGTGGCTATGCAGCAGCGTTGTGAGTGACAACTACAGTAGCACTGGCACTACCTAACCGTTGCTTGCAACAGCTATAGCAGCACTGCTTCTGCCTACACCACTCTGGCAGTAGGATTGTGATGACATTTACTGGTCGCAACTGATGTCAACTAGATACCAAAGGCCTTATGCATGTGATGGCTGGCTAATACATGGTGGTGATAGTCATGCCTCGCATAGTGGTCACGGACGATGGTTGCACATGACAACGATCGCACCTTTCTTAGGTTGGGGTCATGCACGACGATGGTCGTGCCTTGCACAGTGGTAGTCACGCATTGTGATGATCGTGCTAGTTACAAATGTTCTACAAGCCAATCACGTGAGAGATGATATGTGTGCTGCAACAATCTTTTTGCATATATTGATATTGACATTTTTCTCACATTATATACTATCTACTTTATATATATATATATATATATATATATATATATATATATATATATATATATATATTATGATGTCCTTAGATTTGTGCAATGGGAATCAGATCGTGATGAGATCATGATAATGAGATCGATTCACCTTTAAATATAGACCTAAATAATCTTGGTCATATATTACTTGAGAGGGACATCAAGATAACCAGACATACTGATGTACTATATACCTATCCATATAATGGAGGCGACTGGTCTCATAGCTGCTTATATGGGATACTAAGGTACAGTGCAAGTGCTCATTGGAGAATAAGTTTACTAATTGATCTGATTACTGAATGTTGGATAGTTAATAATACTTAATCATCAGACAATGAGTCGGTAGTCCTAATTGTGTGTCTGGTTCTTAGACCTAAGACACCAAAGATATCTTGTTTGAGTACTTTATTCTTTAACGTTAGACTTATGGATCTAAAAGTTCTAAATCTGGTATAGCTAGTTATCAGGAATAACAGCTAATCTTATGAAGATAATTTAGTGTCAATGGAGGATCATCCACTCTTGATATCATGATAGGAATATCCCATATGTTCTTGTGCAAGAATATCCTAGCTATATGAGTTTTTCGGTAGAATCTAATTAGAGCGAGACTCAGATGGATTCCATATGAGGCCTAACAGTACCATGTCTGATATAGTCTCTGAAATATTAGATGGATGAGGTATTAAAGGTATACGATAGTTAAGGATAGACAAGTCTAATTAGATTCTCTATATTATTTGGGGACTAATAACATAGTGGTATAGTACATCTATAGTCGATAAGTCGAGTAAATTATTATAGGATAATAATTCACTGATTTAGAAGGAGTTTTGTTGGATATAACTTACGGCCAGCTTGATATTGGACCTAGATTTTCCGATGAGTGAAAGTGCAGATATGAGATATCTACAAAGCCTCTGTTTTATTAGATATCTAATAAGCCCTTGTATTATTGGATCCTGTGGACAGGATCCAATAAGAGCTACTAAGAGATTATTTAATAAAGATCTACTAATCTAAGAGGCTTGGATAGTTGGATATAGATCTGATACCCAATAGGACAGGATCCATCAGGGTTAAGTTGCATACATCTCTATATATAAGAAGGATCTCAGGGCTCATAGGCTAGAGCTCTTTATGGTCGCCCCTCCTATTCTCCTTAGCCCCCTCTCCTCTTCAATCGACAGCCCTTGTTGGGGGCATGTGGATAGCAAGAAGGGCTGACCCCTTTTTGAAAAGATCGTAGCCTTATGGTGTGCGTGAAAAGGAAGATCGTGCAATGATTTGAGGAGCGTCATCATTGCATCCATCGTGGATCATCGCTAAAGTGGAGCACACGTGTTCTTCTTCATCCTCTCCTATTAGATCTAAGATTTTATAGGGTTATTTGAGCTCCCCAGGTAATACACCTAACACATGTTATGTATAACTTTTCATTTTTTACAGTTTCTCACGCACTAATTCTAGCACGACGACTTGATATTTTCTTTGAAAAATCTAATTTCTAGTTTTATTTTTCCACTGCATATATGATACCTAAGATTTCCTAACAATGGTATCAAAGACAAGTAGTCATGCGATGATTAGTTTTACATTACATGTGTTGATGTGTCATGTAGAATAGTTTTATACATTCTTATCGTGATTTTGTCATAGTTCTCATATCTGAACAACATCCTTTCTCACTATTGAGAGGTGCTATAAAGAGGCCTTTTGACATCAAGATTGTTGATGTAAAACGGGAGATAGAGGGCACCAACTATTGCTGCCAAAAGGTATGGTCGAAGGCTATTTGTAGTCTTGGTTGAGAACCCTATAAGAGGCTCTTGGCCTGGCTATTGGGAAACCTACAATGGGTGCATCACATGCACAGCGGAAATCAAAACAAAAATTAATTTTCCATACAGATCAAATCGTCATGCAAAAGATTGGGGTCGCGAGAAAAACGTAAAAACCGATAGAACCACGATGTGAGAGAAATTGATTTTACCTAGGGAGATCATATATCCCTGTATTCCATATCCGAATGGAGAAGATGAAGGAGGTCAAGCGTCCTCCTCTCTAGTGGTATCCACACGATGGATCTTTGCAGTGAAACTCCTCCTATCTGATCTCACAACTCTTGCGTAGAGGGAGGGAAGAGAATAGGAGGTGGTGGCTAAAGTTGTAGCCCATCAACCCTGAGTCTCCCCTCCTATTTATAGAGAGCCATCAAGATCCTAGGGCTCCTTCCTTAGTGGGTATTGGATCTCCATCTAATAACCCAATAATCTTGCATTATTGGATCTCTATCCAATAATCTCCTTAGGCCTATAATTGGGCCTTAATCAAGGAGCCCATCAACATAGGGTCTCATCTAATGAGAATAGGGGCTAATTGGATCTTCATCCAATCCTCTATTCGCTAAAGCATCCACCATATGTGTGTGACTCTTTCGGCTCGATACCGAGCTGGTCGTGAGTCACTCCCATTAGAACTCCTTCTGATATAGTGAATTATTATCTCTATAATAATTCACTTGACTCATCGACTATGGACTTACTAGGCCACTACGCCATAGTCCCCAAACGGTACAGGGGGATCGAATCCATCAGACCTATCTGTCTACAGTTACTATGTATCTATAATCCCTTATCCAACTATTATCCCAGAGACTGTATATTGGATATAGTACTGTCAGGTCATATATGGAATTAATTTGTCTTACTCTAATCGGATTCTACCGGAGAACTCCTCTCTTAATTCAAATGACCATGGCCAAGGATTTGTCTAAGCAAGCATATATGAGATATTCCTCTCATGATACCGAGAGTGGATGATCCTCTATTGATACTCAATTGCCTTCATAAGGTTGGCTACCAATCCCTATAACCAGTTGTATCAGATCTGGAGCTTTCCAAACCTGTAAGTCTTGCATCAAAGAAAGGAGTACTCATACAAGGCATCCTTGGTGTCTCAAGTCCAAGGACCATATACACAACGGAGACTATAGAATCGCTGTCTGACATTAGGTATCATTAACCATACAACATTTCATAAGCGGATCAATCAGTGAACTCATTCTCCAATGAACACCTGTAGTATATCCTTAGTGTCCCCACACAAGTGGCTATGAGACCAACCGTCTCCATCATATGGATGGTTATATAGTATACTGGTCTGTCCGGTTATCTCAATGCCCCTCTCAAGTAACCTGTGACCGAGATTATTTAGGATCTATGTTTAAAGATGAATCGATCTTATTATCGTGATCTCATCACGATCCGATTCCCATTACACAGAACCAAGGACATCACAATATATATACTATATATAATATAATGTGAGAATATGCCAATATTAATCAAAAGCAAAATGATCATACAGCGTGTCGCACGTGCCATCACTCACGTGATTGGCATGCAGGGCACCTGTAACCAGCAATCTCCCACTTGACCAAAAGCCAATTACCTATATGTCTGATCTCCATCAGACCCCTATGACGCTCAAATACAATCTGAGCTAGTGGCTTCGTCAGTGGATCTGCAATGTTATCTTCGGATGGAACTCTTTCCATTGCTATATCTTTTTGGGTCATGATCGCTCTAATCAGATAGAACATCCTCAGAACAATTCTGATGAGACCTGGGTTCCCTTGCTAGAGTTATTGCCCTGTCGCTGTCACAATATATGGGAGTCAGCTACACGCTGCTTGGTATGACTCCCAAATCCTTAATGAACTTTTTCATCCAAATCCCTTTGTCTTGCTGCTTCTACTACAACAATGTATTCCACCTCTGTGGTCGAGTCAGCAGTAGTATCTTGCTTGGAACTCTTCCAACTTACTGCTCCTTTATTCATGGTGAAAACATACCTTGAATTTGACTTGCTATCATTAATATCGGACTGAAAACTTGAGTTCATGTAGCCCTCAACCTAGAGGCTACCTCCTCCATATAACAGTAAAAGATCGTTAGTCATTCTCAAATACTTAGGGATACACTTTACTGCCTTCTAGTGTTCTAAACCTGGATCTGTCTGATACCTGCTCGTAACACTCAAATCATGTGGTATATCAGGCTTACTACATAGCATCATGAACATGATAGACCCTATCGCTGAGGCATAAGATATCTTATTCATGTATGTTTTTTCTTCAGGAGTCTTTGGGGACATACTCCTAGAAAGTGATATTCCATGTCTCATCGGTATGAGACCTCTCTTGGAATTTTTCATGTTAAACCTTTTGACAATGGAGTCTATGTATCTAGATTGGGACAAGCCAAGCATCCTTTTTGGATCTATCTCTATAGATCCTAATCGCTAAAATATAAAATGCTTCCCCTAAGTCTTTCATGAAGAAGTTTCTAGATAGCCAAGCCTTTATTATGGAGAGCATTCCTATATCATTCCCAATGATTAAGATGTCATCCAAATATAGCACCAAGAAGGTGATCTACTTACCTTCCTCTATACACAAGTCATAAGATCTGATCACCTTATCAAATCTTGTGTTCCAACTTTGGGAAGCTTGCTTCAATCCATAAATGGATCTAAGCAACTTGCACACTTTATCTAGACTCTCTTTGGATACAAATCTCTCTAATTGTATTATATACACCTCTTCCTCGATGTTGCCATTGAGGAATACTGTTTTGACATCCATTTGCCAAATCTCATAGTCATAGTGTACTGCAACGACCAAAATAATTCTAATGGACTTAAGCATGGCTACAGGTGAAAAGTTTTGTCATAGTCAACTCCTTATCTTTGATAATATCCTTTAGCTACCAGCCTTGATTTATAGGTCTCTACCTTTCAATCCACTCTGATCTTCTTCTTGAAGATCCATTTGCAGTCAATGGGTACAATACCCTCAGGTGCATCCATAAGGTTCCAAATCTTATTAGAGTACATTGAATCCATCTCAGAATTCATGGCTTCTTGCCACTTCTTGGAGTCTATACTCATAATAGCCTCCTCGTAGGTCTAAGGATCAACATCCTAAGAGTCATCTCCACTGATATGTCCCACGTATCTTTCAGGAGGGTGAGATACTCTACTAGACCTACGTAAATTTGGAATTTGTGTGTTAGGTACCTAAACAGACTCGGGCTCTGGAATGTTGTTTGAGCTAGGTTCTCCAACCTCGCTCAATTCTATCTCACTCCCATTGTTTCTACCAAGAATATGTTCCTTCTCAAGGAACATAACTCTCTTGGCAACAAAGACCTTTCGGTCCTTAGGATGATAGAAATAATACCCATAAGTTTCCTTTGGGTATCCCATGAATGTACACCATTCTGTCCTTGATTCCAACTTATCGGGTTGTGTCTTCTAACGTGGACAGGACAACCCAAAATCTTAACAATTTTAAGATTGAGCTTCTTTCCTTTCCATATCTTATATGGTGTAGACACTACCGACTTTGATGGAACTATGTTCAGAAGGTAAGCTGCAGCCTCTAGAGCGTACCCCCAGAATGAGACGGGTAGGTCAGCGAAATTCATCATGGATTGTACCATGTCTAACAACGTACGATTCCTCCTTTCTGATATACCATTAAGCTGAGGTGTATAAGGAGGTGTCCACTGGGATAGAATCCTATTGTCCCTGAGGAAATGGGTGAACTCCGTACTCAAGTACTCTCCTATTCGATTTGATCAAAGAGTCTTAATACTCTTTCCAATTTGGTTCTCTACCTCATTCTTATATTCCCTGAATTTCTCGAAGGCTTCAGATTTGTATTTTATTAAGTACACGTGCCCATACCTAGAGAAATCATCAGTGAATGTAATGAAGTATGAGTAACCACCTATAGCTTGAGTCGTTATGGGACCACATACATCACTATGTATGAGTTCCAATAACTCGGTAGCTCTCTCTCCAGTTCCACTAAAAGGAGAGTTGGTCATCTTCTCACGAAGGCAAGGTTCACAAGTTGCATATGTCTCATAGTCAAATGGATCTAAGTATCTATCTTTCAACAACTTTTGAATCATTCCCTCATGTATATAACCTAACCTACAATGCCATAGGTATGCATTATTCATATTATCTCTTTTCCTCTTAGACATATTTATATTCATGATATGTGGAGAATTGTCTAACACATATGGCCTTTTATTAGGGTCCCTCTAGTGATAATCTTATCTATTATTATTGAACAACTATTATTCTTAAAAACTAATTTATATCCACTAATTATCAAACTAGAGATAGAAATAACTATTTTTGATGATAGAGAGAACAAAATAGCATGATCTAATGTAATAAAAGCTCCACCAAGTAGATGTAGGGTGACCTCTCCAATAGTAACTGCAGCAACTCTTGCTCCATTGCCCATCTTGAGGTCCATCTCGTCTCTAGCCAATCTCCTAGGTCTTGCCAGAACCTGCAACGAATTATAGATATGATAAACACTCTCGGTATCCAATACCCATGTGTTATCATGAAAATCTGACAAGTGGAGACTTATCATGATATACCTAAAGCTTCTCCAAGCTTCTGTCTCACCTTCTCTGCAAGGTAGTCCTTACAGTTTCTCTTCTAATGTCCATCTTGGCCATTGTGGAAGCATTGTCCTTTGTCCTTTGTCGGATATTTCTTAGCAACCTTTGCCTTACCTGGTCTTTCTTTGCCCTTACCCTTCTTAAGGATCTTGCTAGCCTTCTTTTTCTTTGTGGTCTCACCAATATAGAGAACTGACTTCTCCTTCTTGATGACACTCAGCTTCCCTCTGAGGAGCTCAGGGAGAGTCACCTCAAATTTGTTCATATTAAAGTTAATAATGAATTGTGAAAAGGAATCCGGTAGGGACTAAAGTATAAGATCAATACACAGGTTATCCTCTAGGACTATCTATATACTTCACAAAGCAAGTGTTCTCATTCTCGCTTATCCTTTCCTCCAGCGTAGGCATAATCATGTTAAAGACATATATAATTTTATCTTCCGCGAGAACAATTCTCAAAATGTGAAGCTTTTGGACCAATGAGGCAGTTGGCATCAAGTATGCCACATAGGGGTTTTACAAGCGATAAACAAGATATAGTGTAAATAACATGCAGATTTTATAAAAAATATTAATTAAGATATTAACTTCTATCTTAATATACTCCCACTATTTTCTTAGTGAATCATGCCACACCCTCGACACGTGAGACGAAAGTCTATGGTAGACTCCTAGTGAGGATCAAGATCCAATTGGCGTCTTAGTGCAACCTCAAGGGACTCGACCAAGTATATTAAGCCCAAAAGGTAGGCAACTATTGCCAATCATAACTCCTTGTGATTCCCATCACGTTCGGCCTCCGAATCATCATAGTCTCGAGGGACTCAACCAACCATGATATTCAGTTAAGTCATCACCATTGTTACAAGATGAGTCTAATTCAATGATATGTCCTCGATGGACTCGACCAAACATACCATGTCCTCAGGTCACCGGTGACATCTCTATGTCATAGGTAAGACCTCGATCATGTAGATAGGTGAGCCTCAAGGGACTTGACCAACTCAACCTATGTCGTGATTCAATTTCTTCCTATAACGATGGAAGGCCACGCAGGTTAATCTTATTACCCCAAGCTTACCGACCTAATATTATCTTAAGAAGGGTTTTTATTTTCTATCAATCTCCTAATATGTCGTGTCATACACATACATATTTAATATATATCTACATCGCATGCAAATATATATATATATATATATATATATATATATATATATATATATATATATATATATATATATATATATATATATATATATATATATATATATATATATATATATATATATATACATATATCTAGTAGGTGTATAACACATCACACATACAAGCCACACCGGATGATCATGAGCCATCACCTAATATGATTAAGCCCGATCCAATGGGCCTAATCACTCACAATAAAATCTATGTGTGCATTAGCAAATCTCCATGCCCTATGATTGTTGATCTCGTCATCATCGATTCCGTCGGATCGTTGCATCATCATACGTCGTGATCTCCCGCCACGACATCGTGGGTCCCACTGTAACCTCCACGCTCCCACTGCACCTCTTCATGCAATTACAAATAATCACAAGCATGTAGGCCCAACAATAAATGAGAAAACCGTAGGCTCGTAGGCCCTAATAATAATAATAATCACAATTACACACATCACAACACATGGCTCATGATCATCCATCCACAACATACATCACATGTACATCACATCATATGTAGGATTACTAGATATATAATAATTAATTAAACTATTTACTTAATTATTTTTCTGGAAATCAGGATATGCCTAGAATTTCTAGAATTGTGAAGGGCATTTTTATAATTCTAGATGGGAGGACAGTCCTCAAAATTTCTAGAATTGTTGAGGGCATTTTCAGAATTATTCACATGAGGACAGTCCTTGGAATTTTTAAAAATTAGAAGGGTAGGATCATCCTTTTGCTTAAAAGGATGCCCTAGCCCTCTCTTTACCCCCATCTGCGCCGCCGTCGTCGTCGCTGCCCTACATAGGTGGCGGCACTGCACGCCGTCGGCGTGGGCAGCCGCCCCTATGGCAGGCACTGCTGCCTTCGGGCGGCACCTCGCGGGCTGGCGGTCGCTCCTGTCAGCGGCCGCCCTTGCAAGCGGTAGCCCTGGTCGCGGGGCTGCCCCTTGTGGCCTTGCAGCGGGAAGCCGCCACCTGCGGCCTAGTCGCGGACGGCTACCCCTTGCGGGCGCGTCGTGGGCAGCAGGCCCTTGCAACCTGGCCGCTGCCCCTTGCGGGCTGGCCACAACCGTTCGTGCTTGTGGGGCTGCTGCCACTACGGGTGGCCGCCCCTTGCAGGGGGCCTAGTCGTGGCCGCCCGCCCCCTTGCAGGGGGCCTTGGCTGCAGCCGACCGCCACCTTGCAGGTGGCCGGCTGCCCCTTGCAAGGGCTTTCGTCGCTGCGAAAATGCAGTAAAAACGCGTAGAACAATTCTACATGATTCAATCTCATCACACGCAGTTTAAAACCAATCTTTCGAACGAAAACCTGGCTCTGATACCACTATTGGAAAACCTACAGAGGGTGCATCATATGCGCAGCAGAAATCAAAACAAAAACCAGTTTCCCACGCAGATCAAATCGTCATGCAAAAGATTGAGGTCATGAGAAAAATGCAAAAACCGATAGAACCGTGATGTGAGAGAGATTATTTTACTTAGGGAGATCGTATATCCCTGTATTCCAAATCCGGATGGAGCAGATGAAAGACGTTAAACGTCCTCCTCTCTAGCAGTATCCACATGATGGATCTCTCCAGCGAAACTCCTCCAATCTGATCTCGTAACTCTTGCATAGTGGGAGGGAGGAGAATAGGAGGTGGTGGCTAAAGTTGTAGCCCATCAATCCTGAGTCTCTCCTCCTATTTATAGAGAGCCATCAAAACCCTAGGGCTCCTTCCTTAGTGGGTATTGGATCTCCATCTAATAACCCACTAATCTTATATTATTGGATCTCTATCCAATAATCTCCTTAGGCCTATAATTAGGCCTTAATTAAGGAGCCCATCAACATAGGGTCTTATCTAATGAGAATAGGGGCTAATTGGATCTTCATCCAATCCTCTATTCATTGAAGCATCCACCATATGTGTGTGACTCTCTAGGCCCGATACCGAGTTGGTCATGAGTCACTCCCATCAGAACTCCTTCTAATATAGTGAATTATTATCTCTATAATAATTCACTCGACTCATCGACTATGGACGTACTATGCCACTACGCCATAGTCCCCAAACGGTCTAGGGGGATCGAATCCATCGAACCTGTCTGTCCACAGTTACCATGTATCTATAATCTCTAATCCAATTAATATCCCAGAGACTGTATATTGGATATAGTACTATCAGGTCATATACGGAATCAGTTTGTCTTGCTCTAATCGGATTCTACCGGAGAACTTCTCTCTCAATCTAAATGACCCTAGCCAGGGATTTGTCTAAGCAAGCACATATAGGATATTCCTCTCGTGATACCGAGAGTGGATGATCCTCTATTGACACTAATTACCTTCGTAAGGTTGGCTACCAATCTCGATAACCAACTGTACCAGATTTGGAGCTTTCCAAACCTATAAGTCTAGCATCAAAGAAAAGAGTACTCATATAAGGCATCCTTGGTGTCTCAAGTCCAAGGACCAGATACACAACTAAGACTATGGAATCGCTGTCTAACATTAGGTATCATTAACCATACATCATTTCATACGAGGATCAATCAGTGAACTAATTCTCCAATGAGCACCTGTACTATATCCTTAGTGTCTCCACACAAGTGGTTATGAGACCAACCGCCTCCATCATATGGATGGGTATATAGTATACTGGTCTTTCCGGTTATCTCGATGTCCCTCTCGAGTAACCTATGATCGAGATTATTTAGGATCTGTGTTTAAAGATGAATCAATCTCATTATCATGATCTTATCATGATCCGATTCTCATTACATAGAACCAAGGACATCACAATATGTATGCTACATATAATATAATATGAGAATATACCAATATTAATCATAAACAAAAAGATCATACAGCGTGTCACACGTGCCATCACTCACGTGATTAGCATGCAGGGCACCTGTAACCAGCACTGGCCACTTGCTGCAAGCCAAGAGTAGCCCATGCTGCTCTTGGTCAAGCAGTAGCCCACCCATGCAGTAAGGGTTTCCTAGTCATAGGTGGTGTCCCTATGGTCGAGGACTCCTGGCCACAAGGGGAAGTTGTTAAGATCATAAAAGTTCCATCGATAAATCTATCAGAAATGGGATTAGCAAAAAGAGCGAGTAAGTAAATTACTATGCATAACAAATCAAGACAAGAGAAATAATGCAAACTAATTTATAGTGGTTCAGTTATCCCAATCTATGTTCACTCCAAATTTCTCTTCCCTCGAGGCTATCGGCTTTTACTACCATCTTTTTTCTAATGGACGAAAATCAACTACCATTATTACAACTCTTCTTTTTTTAACAAGATAAAGGAGAACCTTCATACTCACTTTTTGACAAGAGACCTCACACCTCTTACAATTAAGAATCACTTCTAAACTCAAGGAGGAAGAGACTCAACCAATGCTCAAATAGAGCTTTAATCCTTACAAACTTCCACTTATTTTTTCAATCCAAGCCTTAGTGGGGGTATTTATAGACCAAATGGCTTCAAAATGGAGCTAATAAATTCAAATTATAAAAAATTTTAGGATTTGGATGATCCTGTAATCGTAACGTTTGATGTCGTAATGAACTTTCGGGTGGTACTACCATCATAAAATTTGTATTTTAAGAGGTACTACCGCTACCCCAGGTGGTACCACCACCTACATAAGTGATACCATCGCCAATAGTGGCTATCTGTTGTCTAGGCAGTATCATCACTTAGGCCTAGCACTACCACCGCCTAAGCCTACTTGAGACCATTGATTTGACCTTTTAATGAGTCCAACTAGGTCCTGGTTCAAGCCTAATAGGTTTCCTGATAAGTTGGTATTGTTTCAACCCAATACCAACATAATTTGACTTCAAAAAATCTTGATCAAGACCTAAACAATCCAACTATATATCTGACATAATCACAAAGCTTTCACACATTGTCCAACATTTTGTTATATTATTCGATTATTCGACACTTTGTCCAAACCTCTAATGCATCTTCCTTTCATTCGACATATTACATGATCTATCAACATATTGACTTTCGCACAACATCCAATCTTTTGATGTAATACCTGATCCTTTCGACACGAAGCTTGAGCACGAAGCCTAATCTTCGATACGTCGACTAATCCTTTGACTCGACGTCCAATTTTTGACATGATACTTATCCGGCCCAATGTCTGATTCTTCTACTTTGACAATTTGTCCTTCGATGGTTCGATTCCATAATCAAAGTATTTTCTACATTACTTATCTAAAAAAATATTCATCTATAAACTCATCAATTGATTTCATCATCAAAATATGAGATTTAACAATCTCCCCCTTTTTGATGATGACAACAAATTGATGACAAAGCTTTAACCAGACTCCCCCTATCTATATATCATTTAGAAATATAATAAACTAAAATTTAAAAATTAATAATCAATTAATGCTAGTCTTTGAATTCAAGTTAAAATAATTTTAATCATAAATCATAGTGACTTTCAATAGGAATCATTGCAAAATTCATATACATAATTTTAGTTAAATAATCATATTATATCCATAGTTAGAATGACAAAATAGTTACACATCTCAAATAAATATCATAAGTTAATGTCATCAAATACAATATGTATAAGTGTACAACATAGTTATTATGTCATTAAAAAATTACCATTACTTCTCCCCCCTTTGTCATCAACAAAAATAAAAAAATGTGCTATTACTTTTCTCTCCCCATTTGTCATCATAAAAAAGAAGAGAATGATGTCATGTTATCATGGTGCTACTTCTCTTCATTTACATTAATGTGTCAATTATAAAATTACTTTGATATCACATATTAAATTGAAAAATAATTCAAATCATGAGAGGTCAATTGATGATAGGTATATAAGTAATGAATACAAAGGATCCATATAAAATAAATCTCAAATCAAGAAATCAAGATAATGATCCATTAAGATGAATATCATCTTTAGTAAAAAAACAAAATATAGAAGAATAAATAATAAAAGATCTTAATTCATATAAAATAAATAGTAAGTTATAAATATCAAGAAGTCAAGTAAAAGATCATGATTAGTTCAGATCAATCACATTTTTTGGTCATTGACAAAAATAAAGAATTATAGGAGAAGAAATAACAAAAGTTCCTAATTCATACAAGATAAATCTCAAGTTGTAAATATCGAGAAGTCAAATGAAAAATTATGATTTATTTGGATAAATCTCTTTCTAAGTCATTAGCGAAAAGAAAGAACTATAGGAAAATGAATACAAAATAAATCTCAAATCTTGAATATCAAAAAATCAAGTGAAAGATCATAACTCATTTAAAAAATCTCCTCTTAGTAAAAGGAAGAATCATATGAGAAGAACTAGTAAGATATCATATATTTGAAAGATTCAACATGCCTATTCTCTTCTAATAAATTTGAATTATTCCTCGTAGAGTGGTTTAGTTAAAATATCTGCTAATTGATATTTTATGTCAATGAAATCCCATGATATATCATGATTGCTAATATCATTCATAATAAAAATGATGTCTAATATCAATGTATTTAGTCCTAGAGTATTGAATAAGTTTCTTTGTTAAACAAATTGCACTCATATTATTATATTTTGTAGGGATATTTTTTACGCAAAGTCCATAATCTTCCAAAATATTCTTCATCCAAATTTCCTTTGCACAACATGCTCCTACTACTACATATTCATCCTTGACTATAGTTAATGTGAAAGAGTTTTGCTTTTTGGAAGATCAAGAAACAAGTGTGTGACCTATGAATTGACATGTTTCAGAGGTATTTTTTCTATCTATTCTATATCATGCAAAGTCGGTATCAATGTAAGCAATTAAATAAAAAATTTCAGATTTTGGATACTATAATCCTAGATTGGGAGTTCCTTTTAAGTATCTAAAAATTCTTTTAACTGCTTTATAATGAGATTGTTTAGGATTAGACTGAAATCTTGTACAAAGTCCAACACTAAACATTATATTAGTTCTAGTTATAGTAAGATATAATAAGCTACATATCATATCTCTATAAGTCTTTTGATCAAAGCATTCTCATTCATTGTCCAAATCTAATTTGGTAAAGATGCTCATTAGTGTGTAGGCTTAGCACAATCCATATGAAACCATTTTAATGGATCTAAAGTATACTTAGTTTGACTAATAAAAATTTCATCATTTAGTTGCTTATTTTGTATTCCTAAGAAAAATGTCAATTCACTCATCAAACTCATTTCAAATTTTTGGCTCATACTATTGGCAAATGATTCATTTGTAGAACAAAAAATAATATCATCAACATAAATTTAAACAATAAGAAAATTATTTAAAAATAATAATTCTGAATAAAAAGGGAGCTAAATCTCTCATACTAGGCCCTAGGGTCTTGCTTCAACCCATAGAGACCCTTAGATAATCTATAAACGTAATTTAGAAAAATATTATTGTCAAATCTAGGTTGTTGCTCAACAAAAAATTCTTCAAAAATAAAACCATTAGGAATAGTACTTTTGACATCCATTTGAAATAATTTAAATTTTTTTGAAATATGGATAGGCAAGGAGTATCCTTATGGCTTCAAGTCTAACCATAGGAGCAAAGGTTTCTTTATAGTCTATACCTTCTTCTTGGTTGAAACCCTTGGCCATTAAACCTAGTCTTATTTCGAACTATGACACCTTGTTCGTCTTGTTTATTCCTAAAGACCGATTTAGTGCCAATCATGAGATGATCACTAGGTCTAGGAACAAATGTCTAAATTTTATTTCTTTCAAACTAATTTAATTCTTTAGGCATTGCCAAGACTCATGAGTCATCTTTGAGAGCATCATTAATGCATTTAGGTTTAAATTTGGGATAAAAATGTAGCATTTCCATAAATATTTTTTAATAAAGAACAAGTTTGAATACCTTTTGATGTATCTCTAATAATTAGCTCATTAGGATGTTCATCTATATACTTCTAATTATTGGGTAAGATTTCTTCAGAAATATATGTATCCAAGTTGCTTTGTAGAGGAGAAAACTTATTCATATTCAATTTATCAAATTCAAAATCATCATCAAAATACTTTTTCTTAACTTTATGAGATTAATTAAAAACAACAAGGATAGATTTCTCAATGACTAAAGTTCTCTTATTGAAAACTCTAAGCTTTAGAAATAGAGAAATATCCAATAAAAATGCCTTCATTGGATTTTGCATCAAATTTTCTTAAGGTATCATTTTCATTTAAAATAAAATATTTGCATCAAAAAACTTTAAAATATAAAATGTTGGACCTTTTATTATTTCACAATTCATAGGGAGTTTTAGATAATTGGAGTCTTATGGTAACCCTATTCATGACATAACATGTTGTGTTAATGGATTCGACCCAAAAATATTTAGGTAGGCTATATTCATTAAGCATGATTTTTGCCATCTATTGTAAACTCATATTCTTTCCCTAAATAAATCCATTTTGTCATGGATTTCCTATAATAGAGAAATTATTGTTATACCCATTCAAATCAGAATATTCTTAAAAATCATGATTTTTAATTTTACCACCATTATCAATTCGAATAGAAGAAATCATAAAATCTTTTTCATTTTAAACATATTTGTAAAACTTGGTAAAATATTTAAAATAATCCTTTTTATATCCCAAGAAACATGTCCAAGTATATTTACTATAATCATCAACAATCACGAAAGTATATTTACTACATGATAAACTTGTGATATCAATAGGTCCAAATAAATCTATATGAATTAATTGTAACGGTCTAGAGGTATTTACTTCGTTTTTAGGTTTGAAGCTACTCTTTTTGTGTTTTCCTAGTTGGTACACATCACAAATTTTTCTTTGACAAATTTAATTTTAGACATTCCTCTTACAAGTTCTTTAGTTCCAATTTGTGAGATTAATTTTATACTTGCATGTCCTAATCTCCTATGCCAAAGTCATGCTTTATCATTTAGAATAAAAAAATAAGTTCATGAAAATCATCAAGATCAATAGTGTAAACATTATCGCTTCTTAAAGCAATCAAAGATTTATTTTTATTTGGTATTCTATGATGCAGGCATTCGATTCAAATTTAACTGGATATCCCTTATCATAAAGTTGACTGATGCTTATTAAGTTATGTTTCAAACCATCCACTAAAAGAATATCTTCAATAAAAAAAATTAATTTGTTACTAATATTTCCAATGCCAATGATCTCCTTTATTATTGTCTCCGAATGTGATATATCCTCTGTCTCTACTAGTAAGCTTTGATAAGTGTGTTGGATCTCCAATTATGTACCTTGAGCATCCACTATCAAGATACTATTTTTTACTCTTAGCTCTTATTTGGAGACATACTTATAAGAAAGAGATGTTTGCTTTAGGTACCCATTTAACTTTGAGACCTTCATCGTTATATCTACCTTTTTTGACTTTTGGTATCAAATTATTTATTATTCGTTTAGGAACCCATACTAATTTATAAGAACTATATTTTCTAATTTATATGATTTACCTTTTTTGACTTTTGGTATCAAATCATGTATAAGCATAGTGACCAAATCTTCTACATGAATTGCATTTAACTTTAGAAGATTTATATATTGTGGGTGCTTCTATAAATTTTGTTGGCTTTTGAAATGTGCTACTACTTACGAAGCTAATTCCTTTTTTTCTTAATACATAACCGTGATTAGGAAGAATCATGTTTAGTGATTTGGTTCCAATTGTAAACTTTTCTAAGTTTTGTTGTAGGAATATATTTTCTTTTTTTAAGTGTATCTAACTCTTCACATTTAGTATAAGATATTAACATATAGTAAGATATTAAAATATAGTTGTCATACTTATTTTTCAGTTCATCAAATTCATTAGAGGGAGATACATGATCCTTTTTAAGTAATTTTTATTTCTTACTAATTTTTTTAAGTTCATCATACAAATTATAAAATACATCAAGTAATTCATCATAAGATAAATATATTTTTGGATAGTTAAATACCTTATCGTTGAAAGCATCAAAATGTAGTTTACCACTTCATCTTCATTGATTTGCCCTTCATCTTGCGCTTGATTCATCCTATGTTGTTTTCTTCTTCTTTTGGGTTGATAGCTTCTTTTTTAATTATGGACACTCAATTTTGAAGTGCCCTATTTTTTCATTCATGACATATGATTATATCTTTATCAGGTTCACTTTTGTTCTTATATTCTTGTCTTGTAGAATTAGTCATGTTTCTTTTTCATAAACTTTTTAAGTTTTCTTGTAAGGAGTGTTATGTCATCATCATCATCACTTGAGCATTCGGTCGACTTGTCTTATTTGGTTCTAATTGCAATATCCTTCCAATTTTTTAGAAAGTTTTCTCTTATTCATTATGTGCTTTGTAGTCATAGGTTATTAAAGATCCTATGAGTTCTTCAAGAGGAAGGTTATTCAAGTATTTTGCTTCTTGAATTGTAGTTACCTTTGGATCCCAACTTTTAGGAAGGGATCTTAAAATCTTATTTACCAATTCAAGATTAGTATAAGTTTTACCACGAGCTTTAAACCATTGATAACATATGCAAAATAGGTCTACATGTTACCAATGGTTTCGTATGACTTAATTTTAAATAATTCATAACTATATACTAAAAGATTAATTTTAGTTTCTTTAACTCTACTTGTGCCTTCATGAATAACTTTAAGTATATGTCAAATATTAAGTGTAATGTCACATGTAAAAACATGATTAAACTCATTTGTTTATAGTATAAAATAAAGTATTCATAGCTTTAGCATTTAAAGAATTTTTTTTAAATCATTTCTTAGAAGCTTTTTGAAAACTAAACTCGATGATATTCTATAGATCAAAATATATAGAAAGCAAGAAAATCCGTATTCGTGTTTTCCAATAGTTGTAGTCCATCCTATTGAACATAAAAGGACAAGTGATGGAGTGGCCCTCTTGGTTGCTTGAAAAATCTATTAAATCTCTCTTAGGTGTTATTCTAATTAAGAGAACCAGACTCTAATGTTAATTGCTAGGATCGTAATGACACTAAGAGATTAGCAAAAAGAGCAAGTAAGGGTCGCGAGTAAGTAAATTAATATACAACAACAAATCAATCTGGTATTTGGGGCCCATTAGGCCTGAACAGAGCTAAATTAGGTTTGATGAAAGGCTAATTCAGTATCCTGAAAATGATCTAGGTGGTGGTATTGCCAAGTCCAGGCAATGGTACCATCTAAAGTGCCAAAGAGCACATTTTGTGCTTTTCCAAGCTTTTCGGCCTATAGATGATCGTATCGCCACCTACCGACGACGGTACCGCCACCTGCCGACGGTGGTACCACCACCTGCTGATGATAGTAATACCACCTGCTAGGTGATGGTGGTACCGCCTAGTTCGACGGTACTACCGTCGATCAGAGCTCAGGAATGGTGGTGGTACCTTTTAGTTTGACGGTAGTACCACCAGAGATTAGATTCTCGGGTTCTGTTCGGTAGTAGTACTGCCCAATACTGGAGGTAGTACCTCTAGTACCCTAAATAATTGAAGATTTAAAACTTTGGCTCCAAATCTAAAGCTATTAGGGATCTATAAATACCCTACCCATTCTTGCTTGATGAAATATGAATAAGAGTCATACTTCATTACATTCATTCGGCCTCTAAATCATCATGGTCTCGAGGGACTCGACCAACCATAATGTTCAGTTAAGTTATCACCATTGTTACAAGATGAGTTTGATTTGATGATATGCCCTCAAGGGACTCGACCAAGCATATCATATCCTCAGGTCACCGGTGACATCTCTGTCATAGGCAAGATTTCGATTACGTAGATAGGTGAGCCTCGAGGGACTCGACCAACTCAACCTATGTCGTGATTCAATTTCTTCGTATAACGATAGAAGACTATGTGGGTCAATCTTATTATCTCACGCTCTTCAACTTAATATTATCGTATGAGGAGTTTTTATTTTATATCGATCTCCTAATATATCGTGTCACACACATACATAATTAATATATATCTACATTGCATGTAAATATATATATATAGCAGGTTTATAACACATATCACATATGCAAACCACACCGGATGATCATGAGCCATCACTTAATATGATTAGGCTCGAGCCAATGGGCCTAACTACTCACAATAAGATCTATGTGTGCATCAGTGCATCTTCATGCCCTGTGATTGTTGATTGTCATCATCGGTCCCGTCGGATCTTGACTGCATCACCATGCATTTTGATCTTTCGTCACGACATCGTGGGTCCTGCTATCACCTCCACACTCCCATCGCTTCTCTCCATGTAATTATAAAATAATCACAAGCATGCAGGCCCGACAATAAATGAGAAAAATTAAAAGGGCTTACAGGCCCAAATAATAATATTAATCATATGTACACACATCACATCATATTACTCATAATCATTCATCCACATCATACATCACGTGTACACATCACATGTTGGATTACTAGATATGTAATAATTAATTAAACTATTGATTAATTATTTTTTGAAATTTTTATGATACCTTATTATAAGGTTCCTAATATGGTAGCTTGGGACTCCTAATGCGGCTAAGAAACCCTAGCCGCTAGGAGTCCTCTTATGGCTAGGAATCCCTTGCCACGAAGAAACCATGGGAGGTTAGGAAGCCCTAGATCCCAAGGAACTCTTATGTAGCCCTTTCCTTGGCTTCAATCTGCCATAGGCAACCAGTACATCTTGACAGCCCAAACACCCCTTGCGGCTAAGAAACTGTAGTCGCAACGTTACCTCTAGTGGCCAGGAAACGCCAGCTGCCAGGGTTGCCCATGTAGCGAGGACTCTTGGCTGCATGGGGGGGGGGGGGCTACTGTGATGGCTGAGAACTTATTGCCTCAGCCTTGCAGCCTTTGGCCAGGCCAAGAGCAACATCCTTGTTCTCGGCCAAGGCTGCAAGCAGCCTTTAGCCATGCCGCAGGGCAACAACAATTGTTGTCATTTTCCCCTTCTTTGTGCCAACAATTTTGATATCAAAGAATCCTAAAACACCTCTCTACAACACCTGTTTACAATAAGAAAAGATATTATCTAAATTTGATTAACTATAAAAAATTATAGCAAGGTATGTAGAAAATAATTTTACGCATATCAACTCATCATACGTAGTTTAAAACCAATCTTTGCATTAACAACCTTGGTTCTGATACCACCTATGGGAAACCTCAATGGGGCATCATATGTGCAATGAAAGATTGAAACAAAACTGATTTCCTACGTAAATCAAAATTATCATACAAAGATTGGTGTGGAGAAAGCTACAACACCGAAAAACTACATATGTGAGAGATTATTTACCTAGGGAGATCGTATATCCCTATTTTTCTAAATCCAGATAAAGAAGATGAAGGAGCTCAAGTGCCCTCCTCTCTTATGGTATCCACACGATGGATTGTTGCAGTGATACTCCTCCAATCGTAACCCTGCGTCTCACAACTCTTACGCAGCTTCTCGCAATAAACTTGAAGAAGATCCTCTATTTTCTTCACTACCCTATCACACCAGAGGGGTTAATCAGCTGAGAAGAAGAGGGAGAGGAGGAGAATAGGAGGGGTGGTCAAAGGTGCAACTTATCACATAAGAGCCACTCTTGTCTCATATTTAAAAAGAGTCACAAAAAATCCTTGGGAATTCTATCATAGTGGGTATTAGATCTTCATCCACTTACCCACTAACCTTGGATTATTATATTTTTATCCAATAATCTCCTTTAGCCTCTAATTGGGCCTTATGTAGGGAGCCCATCAATGTTGGTTCTCATCTAATAAGAATTGAGACTAATAGGATCTATATCCAATCCTATATCCACTGAAGCATCCACCATATATGTGTGACCTTCTAGGTCGAATACTGAGCTAGCCATGAGTCCTCCCTATTAGAACTCCTTCTAACTCAATGAATTATTATCTCATAATAGTTCACTCGACTCATCGATTATAGACGTACTAAGTCACTATGTCATAGTCCCAAATAGGATCTTATCCATTAGACCTATCTATTCTCAGTTACAATCTATAGTCTGTCATTCATATAATATCTCATATATCATATACTAGGCATAGTACTATTAAGCCATATATCGAATCCGTCTAAGTCTTGCTCTAAACGGATTCTCCCGGAGAACTCTCTCAATCCCACCAACTTGATCAGGGATTTACCTGAGTGAGAGCATATGAGATATTTCGCTCATGATACCAAGAGTGGATGATTCTCTATTGACACTCAATAACCTTCGTAAGTTTGGCTACCAATCCCGATAACTGGTTGTACTAGATTTGAATCTTTCTATATATGTAAGTCCAGTGTCAAAGAAATGAGTACTTGTTAAATCTTAGATTTTGATGATAAAATTAATTGATGGGTTTAACTACAACAAGGTAATATAATTAGATGTTGGGCTGGTGTCAAGTTTGGGCCTTGGGCCAGGGTTCATATGATGTAGTGGGAACTCATCAGGAGATCGTCAAAAGCTCACTTAAGGTATCGGTCTTACCGGGATATCGTCGGAAGCTCACCGAAGGTATCGGGGGCTTACCGGGAGTTCGTTGGTAGCTCGCCGAGGGTGATCGGGGGCATATTGGGAGTTCGACGGGAGCAAGCCGAAGGTAATCGAGAGCATGCCAAGAATGTGCCAGGGGTTCACCAGAAGATGACCGAGATTCATAGGGAGGTTATCGGGGAATATCGTCGGGAGTTGGGAAGGTCACTTGACACATTGGTCAAATTTATTGAATTTGTATGTCTTAGTATGTCGTAGTTAGCATCGGTTTAATGTAGAGTCCAAATTGAGTTAGATTTGGAAGAAATCTAAATTAACTCAATATGAGGTAATTTGGTCCACTTTGGGTTAGATTTGAGCTCATGTTAAGCTCATTTCGTTGACTAGAAAAGGGGTTAACAGGAGGTACGAGTTAGGTACATAAAAGTATAAAAAAGTAGCTTTTGTGAGATTCCCAACATTAGTACCATAGTGGGTGATGGTAGTACTACCTAGGTCGGTGGTAGTACTACCATCGCTTAGTTTTCATGGTGCTTTCAGTAGTACCATCGCCCGTACGCAGAATTTGTGAAAAGGTTTAAATTTTGCCTTCATTTTTTAAGCCAATTGGGATCTATATATATCCCAAGTTTTCTTGCTTGGAGAAGCAAGGGTGATGAATGAAAAAGTGGGATAAAATTTTGTTAAACAGTTGTAAAATTTGAGAGCTTCCCTTGAGTGCTTCAAATTGTAAATCAAGTCTAAGGTAAGTGAGAAAAACTTGTAAAGGTTCCTCTCCTGAACCTATGAAATAGAGAGAGTAAGAAGTGTAAGAGTTTGGTCTTCACTAGTGGAAGAAGAAAGTTTAGTAGTCTCCGGTGGGCCTCGACGAAGGAGGACTCTGAAAAGTGGACGTAGGTCAAGTTTTGGCCGAACCACTATAAAATATGTGAGCATCTCTACTCTTGTCTCTTCTATTGTATTTAATTATTTTTAATTAGTTTGAAGAAAGGCACGAGCGTCATCTTTCGATTTTGTTTTAAATCGCTCACTTATTCGCTTTCAACAGAATCCAAGAACGCTTCCGATTTCTTCCTTACTTCAAGCAAGTTTTTCAAATCGAGTATTTTTACAATTGCACTAATTTATCCCCCCCGTTGGTATTAGAGCCACGTTTTTATTGGATTAACACACAAGTGAGTAAATGATTTATTATCACATTAACGAGTGTCATATCACAAGTCCTCCTATGTTCAATAGGATGGATTTTGGAAAATAAGGATGCGTATTTTTCTGATTTCTATGGATTTTGATTTATGGCACATTGCTGAGAATGGTTTTGAAAAGTCTTCTAAACCTATGAATGAATGGAATAATTTGAAAAAAAGATTTTTTTCTTTAAATATAAAAGCAATGAATGCTTTATTTTGTGCTCTTGATAAGAATGAGTTTAATCGGGTTTCTATTTGTAAAATGACTTTTGAGATTTGATATAAATTAGAAATGACACATAAATACATAATTAAATTAAATGAATCATTAAATAAAAAGACTTGCAAAAATGAATTTGAAGAACACATTCCAAAGAATAGGAAGGAAATTACATTGAGAACACAAGAACAAGACCTTCCAAAGAATATGAATGATATTAAACTAAGAACTGAAGAACACATTCCAAAAGATAGGAAGGAACTAGAACTGAGAACAATATATAACTCCTCGAATAAAACCTCGAGTGACGAGAACTTTGAATTTTTGACAAATGAATCAAAAAAATTAATAAATAAAAAATATAAAAATGAACTTAAATTGGATAAAACCTCTTGCTATGAACTTAAGAAGCTAAGATACTTTCAAGATGAAGAGCACAACTAAAAAGTGGAGAATTTCACACTTGTGGCTAACCACAATGAGGTAAGTAACTCACCTAATGTCTCATTTACTTTCAATAAATTATTAAATATTTTTCATGAGCTTTATGATAAATTTAGAAATATTAGCAAATCCTATAAAATACTAATGGAAGTGCATGTATCACTAGTTTATAAATTTGAAAACATGCATAAAGCATCAACATCATATATTTCTTGCTCTAAATGTGAGTCATTAGAGGTAGTTAAAAAGAAAAATGTCATGTTAAAATAAATTTTAGAAAAAATTAAAATAGAGAATAAATCCCTAAATATAATCCTTGCAAATAAGGGTCATGATCATAAGAAAGAATGTATAGGCTTTACGGGCAATCATCAATAAAAGTCAACTATCTTCGTTAAAGGCCCCACTTTAAACTCTTCATTTAAAATTAGATGTAAATTTTATGGTAGATTAGGACATATAGTTTATAAGTGTTAATATAGAAAATATAGTCCTCATAATGGGTTGCTAAAGAAACCATAAACAACCTCAAGCCATTAGAGAAAATTGGAAGAACTGTTCATAATGGACCTAAACTCAAATGGGTACCTAAACTAAAACCCCCCAACTTATAGAATTATCGCCTAACAAGGCTAGAAGCACTAAATGATATCTTAAAAATGGATGCTCAAGCCATATGACTTGAGATCTAACATTTCTTTGAAGCTCACTGGCCTTAGTAATAATAATAATAAATTATTGGAATTAAGTTTATTGACAAGAAATCTCATGATGGTTCATGATTATAAAATTAATATTGTTTATCTTTCGATTATAAATGAGTTATGCATAGCCAATGCATGTTAATATAAAAATAAATTAGAACAAAAAAAGGAAACCTTAGTTGTTTTTAGTGCAAAATTATCTAAGTTGAAATTTATGAAAAAAAAGAGATTTTGATGATAGGTTAAAAATTATTTGCGTGAATGATTGAAATATTGGATGGGTTATATATTAACCTAAAGAAGGTTGTATAATTGAATGATAGATTACTTTTGAATTTGAACATAGAATAAATAAAAATTTGAAAATGAGTTTGTAAACTCCTTGTACTATGTGTAAAGAGTTAGACTCATTTAAATGTTGAAATTGAGATAGGTTGAATTTTTGTTTTGAAGACCTTTTATTATTTTGATGTGTTATAGTAATGACCTTGATGATTTCTTCTAGCATGAAACTTGGTTTTCATGCTAAGTTGTTTTTAGTGCAAAATTATCTAAGTTGAAATTTATGAAAAAAATAGATTTTGATGATAGGTTAAAAATTATTGGTGTGAATGATTGAAATATTGGATGGGTTATATATTAACCTAAAGAAGGTTGTATAATTGAATGATAGATTACTTTTGAATTTGAACATAGAATAAATAAAAATTTGAAAATGAGTTTGTAAACTCGTTGTACTATTTGTAAATAGTTAGACTCATTTAAATGTTGAAATTGAGATAGGTTGAATTTTTGTTTTGAAGACGTTTTATTATTTTGATGTGTTATAGTAATGACCTTGATGATTTCTTCTAGCATGAAATTTGCTTTTCAGTCTTAAACGATAATTCATTGATTTGAAAAGTATTCTTGAAATAAATTATATGAAACAGCTAAAAAAGATGATAATTCTTCTCGAAAATATTTTTATCTTATCAGCCCTTCAACAAGATATAAAATGATATCATTATTGTTGAATCTCTTAAACTATAAAAATAATTTGATGATTTAAATTTAGAAAGATTATTGTATAAATCATGACCTCTGGTATTTACAAATTGATATTTTTCATATCATGATTTATGACTCTTTTGTATTCATGAATGATATATTCTATTAATTTTAAGGTCATTGTCTGATCATGATGTCCATTTCCCCACTGCTTTTGGTTAGTGGATTAATTGGTTTTATACATTTTTGAACTATGATTTGTATCTAAATGTTTTTTATGCAGGCCCATTTGCTGAGGCAACAATGATGATGACTCTGAGGCTGGTGCAAAGGACTATGTGCATGTTTATTTACAACAGAACGGTAGGAAGTCTAACCACTGTAAAAGGAGTTCAGCTATAAAATGATCTTGAAGCACTTGACGGAGTCTTGTTGCAATGGTATTGTTATCTAAGATCCAGAACTAAGCCAGGTATTCCACTGATACAAGTTAACAGTTATTAATACAGCTTCTGCCATGTGTGGTGCTTGTAAATGGTTGTTCTGTTTCTCTGATGGCAGGTTATTTAACTCAAGGTGGTCAGAGAATAAATGTTTCAAATTTCCTAGTTCAGGTACAGTATCTCTATGTTCTAACATATTGTACTTGCAACGATTGTATCAACTGAGTCATAGGGATTGGTTCATTTTATTTTTCCATTTAAATCTGTGTGTGTTTCCGTGTTTTCTGTTGTGTGATTAAGCAAATAGGAAGCTGCAAGACCCTTTCCGGTTTGTTTTTGTTTATCAGTAATAGCTTGTAATACAAGCCCTTGTATCAAAAAGAGAAGAGTCAATGAAGGTTGCTTTAAGTTGCAGAACTTCAACAAACGATCAAGGGTGTTTCTCCTGTTTTAGAACTTGGATGTAGGATGGTGTGCATGGGCAAGTAGGACGAGTGGCCTACTGTCTTGGTATTAAAGGATGTAAGTTATCAGAGATCACCATTAGTGTACAAGAACAGCAGGAGCAGCAATGGCAACCCTTAATGTCTTAACTATTTGGGATTGCTAAGAAATTATCGTGTGTTCCCATCCAATTGTTTTTCTACTGTGATCAATTGTTAATATGTCTAGGAATTTCCTGGAGCAATTATCTATTCTAGTGTATATGTCGATTTTGTGGTTCCTCCATACGATGCTAGCATACAGCAATTTGCATGGTTTGTGATGATTGCAATATTTTGTTCTCTCCTTGATATGTTGGATTGTTGACTGATTTTTGAGACAGACGTGTTGGAGTTTCTGAAATAGTTGGAAAAAATTTCAGCACACTGACTGCCCACACTCATCCTTTAGACCAACTTGTCTAACGCTGGGTTCTTCTTGTACATTAAATTTTGTCCCAAATGTTGCTTTAGATTATCGAGATTCAATGACTTTCTACTGCCAACTTGTGTTTTTGGTGGAGGCTGGCACTGTGAAGAAGGAACACGAGAAGATTCATGGTTCTTAATTCTTAGTTGACTAGTGTGTCATCCAAGCATGTTTCAGCTTGTTTATGACATGTTTGGAATTCTCAGACTGTCGAAGGCAGTCGATCAAGATTGCTTGTTTGACTGACCAATTATGTATGCTAAGAGAAAAGCTTTTTGCTTCATGTTAAGATTGTCACTTAAGTATCTGAGTCACCAATCTCTCTCCAGTAATTGCCTTTCCATTGTACATTTCGAATGCCATGAATGCAACTCACTAGCTTTGCTTGATATAAATTGTTTTGTTGCTTCTATTTTGAACAAAGAGCATCGGCGCTAGTCCTACTTTGTGTCATCAGTTGAATCAAATGGTATTTTTGGGAAGTCGACATCTGCGGACAGCAACCAAATGAGATGTATATTTCTGGGTACAATGTATCAGTAGATGCTCCTGAAGGGTAGGTGACTAGATCAAGTGGACACCACTCATCATCAGATTAAGTGTTGGAGGAGACTCAAAACTCCCTTGTCAATTGATATCTTTTTCTTCTTTATCATTCTTCTTATTTTGAAGTTACTAGATAAATTATTATGTATACATACACGAAAAGATGTCAATGTTCTTTGCTTTTCTGACCATGATATGTCATCCAGTTGTGGTGAATGATGATGATGTGTCATCCATGTGAATGTTTAAATATTATTGTCAACAACGTGTCGAGTCCATGATAACGACATTTCGGTGTCAATATATTAATTCGACTCCATTTATTTCTTCCTAAATGATATTCACTTACCATAAATAATTCAAAAGTAATGTGGTTTCTTGATCCTTTGATTTGATTGTCATAAATATTTTGTTGGATGAACATTATGTTGTAAAGTTGACTTTGGATTTGGTGTAGGATTTATTTTCTTTTCGTTACATTAAATTATGAATGGAAATTGATATATATATATATATATTCTTCTTTTTGCAAGTGATGTGTTTTTTTAGATGACAATTTAAAGCTTCTCTTTGCATACATACAACTAAATATGTCATTACTGCTACAAATATTTTCATAATTAGTTCATATCAGGATGGTGGTTCACAGATGATAATGTATTCGTTAATCTAGATCTCCCATCCTTGAATGCTATGATCCTATTGTCATGGATTTTGATCATGGAATTTCCACAAAACTAGGAATCAGGGAAGCTACTAAACTGTGACCTGATGAACACCATTGATCATTTATGAGATTATGTATTGGAGATGTGACTTCATTTTGACCTACATGCAAACATAAACAAAGTTCATAGAATGGAAGTGCTTCAGCAGCAGAGGGTTAGGGTTCTTGCATTGTCCAAAATAGGACGGGTAAATAGAGTTTACTCCAACAGTTAGAGAAATTACTGCTTTCGTTTTCTTTTCTCCTAAGTTGCAGTAGATATGAGCAAGAACACATAGGACCAAGTCAACCATGGATCCAAGTCTTTGTTGACTTCAAGAAAATATTCATATCCATGGGAGCCAGCCAAGCAGTTGACTTAAATTTCATTATCAGCATAAATTAGCAGCTATTCCAGTTGTTCAATAGCAACAGAAGCAATTTTTTCTGTTATGAATTTTTTTGAGAGATATATGATATTTGTTTCTTGTTCTTTCAGAATAATGGAATAGATATATGTTACCTTCTTTGTTAGTTGAATCCCACTTATTAGATATGGATGCCAGCAAATTGATATACTGCTCTTGATGTGCATAGCTGCATCATATGGTTTTTATACACTTAGGAGAGAACTAAATGAAATGAATTCATACATATTATAATGTTTGTTATGGAATGCAGAAATTTTAAGGCCTTGGTTGGGTGTTTAACATGCCAACTCAACCTCAATGAGTAATATGTTTATTCATCAAGTTGTTATAATCCAGAAAACAATTAAAACAAGTACTTTGAAAAGATGTTTGCCTCACTTCAGCATTGGCAAATCCAATGCAAACAAATGGCATGATTAGTGGAGACTAAAAAGAAACAAAGAAAAGGATGAGGATGTTCTCATAAGGTGGGCAACAAATGAGAGCTTCTACTATTGGTATGATACCTAGATCAAGGGAAGTTCTTCTTAATTAAATGGTTCATCTCATAAGATGAAGTTGCTAATGTGGGTTCTTTGAACTTGTTAAAAGAATCCAACTCAAGGGAGAAGAAACGGATATTGAAGAACATTTTTTTTTTAGGTTTCATGAGCAGTGGAAATGTAGTTTGGGGAGACCCAGTTGGAGCTGGAGCTTAGTAGACAAGTGATGTCATGAGACCCATTACTTGCAGCTTGGTAATCACCAGAGAATTCCTTGGTTGTATAAAGCTATGGATTGACAAAGCAAAAACTATCTGCAATTTTTCCTTTATTTTTTATTTTGTCACTGACAAATAGTATAATTAGATGATAGTGTTGTTGTTGTTGTTGTCGTCGTCTTAATTAGATGTGGCATATAACATATACATGCTAGTACCTTGTTTTAAGGTCTCATTGGAGGTAGTTTGAGAGGATCCTATCTCATAGACTTGATCAATTTAGTCAAAAAATTTCCATCAGTTTAGGTCTGGTATTGCAAGGAAAACAATGGATTTTGTAGGCTATTTATTATGGATAATGGAAAACAACTGATGTATCTAATTTAAGTTTTCATCATCAATTAGTTGTTATGATAAAAAAGATAGAGATTGTTAAATCTCATATTTTGATGATAAAATCAATTGATGGGTTTATTATCTAACCTGTGTGTTAGAGATAAATGATGCTGGATTAACAACAACAAGGCAATACAATTAGTTCGGACGATGTAGTGGAAACTCATCATGAGATCGTCGGAAGCTTGCCGAAGGTATCGAGAGCTTGCCGAGAGATCATCGGAAGCTCCCCGAATGTATCGGGGGCTTACCGGGAGTTTGTTGGGAGCTCGATGAGGGTGATCGGGGGCTTGTCGGGAGTTCGTCGAGAGCTCGTCGAAGGTGATCAGGAGTTTTTCGAGAATGCACCGGGGGTTCACTAGAAGATGACCGAGACTTGCTAGGAGTTAATTGGAGGTTACCGGGAAGATCGTTGGGAGTTGAGAAGGTTACTTGACACGTTGGTCAAATTGATTGTATCTGTATGCCTTAGTATGTCATAGTTAGCATCAATTTGGTGTAGAGTCCAAATTGAGTTAGATTTGGAAGGAATCCAAATTAATTCAATATGAGGCAATCAGGGCCTACTTTGGGTTGGATTTGATCACAAGTTGAGCTCATTTCGTAGACCTAGAAAGGGGTCAATATGAGGTACGAGTTGAGTATACAAAAGTATAAAAAAAGTAACTTTTGTGGGATTCTCGATAGTAGTACCACCTAGGTCGACGGTAGTACAGCTTAGGTAGTGGTAGTACTGTGGCCACCCTGTTTTCAAGGTCCTTTCGACAGTAGTACCATCGGCGCCGGTGGTAGTATCGCTTGTATGTAGAATTTATGAAAATATTTAAATTTTAGCTCTATTTTTTAAGTCAGTTGGGGTCTATAAATATCCCAAGTTTTGTTGCTTGGAGAAGCAAGGGTGGTGAATGAAAAAGTGGGATAAAATTCTTTTAAAGAGTTATAAAATTTGAGAGCTTCCCTTAAATGCTTCAAATTATAAATCGAGTCTAACGAAAGTGAGAAAAACTTGTAAAGGTTCCTCTCATGAACCTGTGAAAAGGAGAGAGTGGGAAGTGTAAGGGTTTGGTCTTCACCCATGGAAGAAGATTGTTTAGTGGACTCCAGTGGGCCTCACCGAAGGAGGACTCTGAAAAGTGGACGTAGGTCAAGTTTTGGCTGAACCACTTTAAAATATGTGAGCATATCTACTCTTGACTTTTCTATTACATTTAATTATTCTTAGTTAGTTTGAAGAAAGGCATGACCATCATCTTTCGACTTTGTCTTAAATCGCTCACTTATTCACTTCCAATAAAGTCAAAGAAACACTTCTGATTTCTTCCATCAAGCAAGTTTTTCAAATCGAGTATTTTATACTTGCACTAATTCACCCCACTCAAACACCCCTCCCCGCCAACACCCCCCACCCCCCCCCCCCCCCCCCCCCCCCCCCCCCCCCCCTCCCTTAGTGTTAACTTGATTCTAATAGTACTCAAATAAGACATCTTTGGTGTCTCAAGTATAAGAACTAGATACACAACTAAAACTATAGAATCGTTGTATGATATCAGGTATCATTAACCATATAGCTTTTCATAAGTAGATCAATCAGTGAACTCATTCTCCAATAAGCACTTGTACTGTATCCTTAGTGTCTCCACACAAGTGACTATGAGTCTAGCCGCCTCCATCATATAGATGAGAATACAGCACACTGATCTATCCGGTTGTCTAATGTCCCTCTCATGCAACCTATAACTAGGATTATCTATGATCAGTATTTAAAGGTGAATCGATCTTATTATCATGATCTCATCACAATCTGATTGTTATTACACAGAACCAAGGATATCATAATAATATAATATAAGAATATGTCAATAATAATAATAATGCAAAGAGACTGTACAGTGTGTCATACATGTCATCACTCACGTGATTGGCTTATAGGGTATTTGCAACCGACAACACATATATATATTTAATATATATGTACAACACATGCAAATATATATGCTGGTTACAAGTGCCCTGCAAGCCAATCACCTGAGTGATGACACGAGTGATACGCTGTGTGATCCTTTTGTTTATGATTAATATTGACATATTCTCACATTATATATATACTGTCATGTCCTTGGTTTTGTGCAGTGGGAATCAGATTACGATGAGATCACGATAATGAGATCGATTCACCTTTAAACACAGATCCTAAATAATCTCGGTCATAGGTTTCTCGAGATGGACATCGAGATAACTGGACAGACTGGTGTACTATATACCTGTCTATATGATGGAGGCGGCTGATCTCATAGCCACTTGTATGGAGACACTAAGGATATAGTATATGTGCTCATTGGAGAATGAGTTCATTGATTGATCTGCTTACAGAATGCTGTATAGTTAATGATACCTAATGTCAGATAGCGATTCCATAGTCTCAATTGTATATCTAGTCCATCGACTCAGGACACAAAGGATGTCTTGTATGAGTACTCCTTTCTTTGACGCTAGACTTACAGGTTTGGAAAGTTCCAAATCTGATATAGTTGGTTATCAGGATTGGTAGCTAACCTTACAAAGGCAATTGAGTGTCAATAGAGGATGATCTACTCTCGGTATCATGAGAGGAATATCTCATATGTGCTTGCTTAGATAAATTCCAGGCCAGGGTCATTCGGATTGAGAGAGAAAGAGTTTCCCGAAAGAATCCGATTAGAACGAGACTATGACGGATTTCGTATGTGACCTGACAGTAATATGTCCAAAATACGGTCTCTGGGATATTAGTTGGATGAGGGATTATAGATACACGGTAACTGTGGATAGATAGGTCTGATGGATTCGATCCCTCTTTACCGTTTGGGGACTTTGGCGTAGTGGCCTAGTACGTCCATAGTCGATGAGTCGAGTGAATTATTATAGGGATAATAATTCACTATATCAGAAGGAGTTCTTATGGGAGTGACTCACGGCTAACTTGGTATCGGGCCTAGAGGGATACACACATATGGTGGATGCTTCAACGAATAAAGGATTGGATGAAGATCCAATTAGCCCCTATATATGAGACACTATGTTGATGGGCTCCTTGATTGAGGCCCCATTAGAGGCCTAAGGATATTAGTGGATGGAGATTCAATAATGCAAGGTTAGTAGGTAATTGGATAGAGATCCAATACCCACTCAGGAAGGAGCCCTAGGGTTTTTTTTGGTGGCTCTCTATAAATAGGAGGGGAGACTCATATTTGATAGGTTGTAGCTTTAGCCACCACCTCCTATTCTCCTCTCTCCCTCTACACAGGAGTTGCTAGATCAAATTGGAGGAGTTTCGCTGTAGAGATACATCGTGTGGATACCGCTAGAGAGGATGACGCTTGACCTCCTTCATCTTCTCCATCTGGATCTGGAATACAGGAATACATGATCTCCCTAGGTAAAATCAATCTCTCACACATCGTGGTTTTTTTGTTTTTACAATTTTTCTAGCGACCCCAATTTTTTGCATGACAATTTGATCTACGTGGGGAACCAATTTTTTTGTTTTGATTTATGTTGTGCATGTGATGCTCCCACTAAGGTTTCCCAATAGTGGTATCAGAGCTAAGGTTTTCGTACGGAAGATTGGTTTTAAATTACGTGTGATGAGATTGAATCGTGTAGAATCATTCTATGCGTTCTTGTTACGTTGCAGCAAAGGCAACGAGGAAAAAGGGTGGTCGGCCACGGCCAGTCCCTTTGTAAGGGTGGCTGGCCATGGCCAGGCCCCCTGCAGGGGCAGCTAGCCATGCCCTTGCCAACCATAAGGGGGTGGACGACTGCGGCCAGGGCCAGCCCGCGTGGGAGGTCGACAACGCCCGCAAGGGGTAGCAGTCCGCAGGGGCAGTGCCCACCCACGGCTAGTCCGCAGAGGGGTGGCGACCATGGAGGTGCCACCTGCAGGAGCCGAGCCAGCCGCAGGGGCGATCGCCCCTTGGCAAGGCAGCTACCGACGGGCAAGGCAACCGTCGCAGAGGGGACAAAAGGGTTAGGGCATTCCTTTTGAGAAAAAGACTATTTTACCCCTCTAAATTTAGGAAATTATGAGGACTGTTCTCGTTTATAAAATTTCCAAAATACCCTCAATAATTCTAGAAATTTTAAGGATTTCTGATCCAAAATTATGAAAATACCTTGATAATTCTAGAAATATAATTATGAGCATGTCCTGATTTCTAAAAAAATAATTAATTAAATAGTTTAATTAATTATTATATACATATCTGGTAATCCTACAAATGATGTGATGTACATATGATGTATGATGTAGATGGATGATCATGATTCATGTGTTGTGATGTATATAATTATGATTATTATTATTATTGGGGCTTGCGAGCCTCCATTTTTCTTGTTTATTGTCAGGTCTGCGTGCTTGTGATTATTTGTAATTACATAGAGAGGCGTAGCAAGAACGTGGAGGTGACAGCGAGACCTACGATGATGTGGCGGGATATTACAATGCATGGTGATGCGACGATCCGACGGAACTGATCATGATGAGATCAACAATCACAGGGTATAGAAATGTGCTGATGCACACAGAGATCCTATTGTGAGTGATTAGACCCATTGGCTCAGGATTAATCATATTATGTGATGGCTCATGATCATCATGTGTGGCTTGCATATGTGATGTGTTATACACCTACTAGATATATGTATATATATATTTGCATGCGACGTAGATATATATTAAATATGTATGTTTGTGACACGACTTATTAGGAGACCGATACGAAACAAAAAACCCTCCTACAATAATATTAAGTTGGTAACGTGAGGCAATAAGATTGACCCACGTGGCCTTCCATCGTTATAGGAAAAAATTGAATCACGACATAGGTTGAGTTGGTCGAGTCCCTCGAGGCTCACCTATCTAAGTAATCGAGATCTTGCCTACGACAGAGATGTTACTGGTGACCTTAGGATATGGTATGCTTGGTCGAATCCCTCGAGGGCATATCATCAAATTAGACTCATCTTATAACGATGGTGATAACTTAACTAAACATTATGGTTGGTCGAGTACCTTGAGACTATGATGATTTAGAGGCCGAACATGACGGGAATTATAAGGAGTTATGATTGGTAAGAGTTGCCTACCTTTTGGGCTTAGTGTAATTGGTCGAATCCCTAGAGGTTACACTAAGATGTCGATTGGATCCCGATCCCCACTAGGAGTCTGTTGGATACTTTTATCTCACGTGTCGAGAGTGTCCCGTGATTTGCTGGGAAAATAGTGGAAGTACATTAAGATATAAGTCCATATATTAATTAGTATTTTTTGCAAAGTCTGCATGTTATTTATTTATGCTATATCTTGTTTGTCACTTGCAAAACCCCTATGTGGCATATTTGATGCCAACCACCTTATTGGTCCAAAGGCTCCATAATTTGATAATTGTTCTCATGAAAGAGAAAATCGTATATGTCCTTAATACGATTATGCCCACGCCGGAGGAAAGGACAAGAGAGAATGAGATCGCTCGCTTTGTGAAATATAAATATAGTCCTAAAGGATAACCTATATATTGATCTTACACTTCAGTCCCTACCAGATTCCTTTTCACATTTCATTATTAACTTTAATATGAACAAGTTTGAGGTGACTCTACCTGAGCTCCTCAATATATTGAGGAAAGCTGAGAGTACCATCAAGAAAGAAAAGTCAATTCTTTATATTGGTGATACCAATAGGAAAAGGAAGGCTAGTAAGACCCTTAAGAAGGGGAAGGGCAAAGGAAGATCGAGTAAGGCAAAGGTTGCCAAGAAAGACCCAGTAAAGGACAAAGGACAGTGCTTCCACTACGGCTAAGACAGGCATTGGAAGATGAACTGTAAGGACTACCTTGTAGAGAAGGTGAGACAAAAGCTTGGAGAAGCTTCAGGTATATTCATGATCAGTCTCCACTTGTTAGATTTTCATGAAACACATGAGTATTGGATACGGGGAGTGTTTATCATATCTGTAATTCGTCGCAGGTTCTGGCAAGACCTAAAAAATTGGCTAGAGGCGAGATGGATCTCAAGATGGCCAATGGAGCAAGAGTTGCTACAGTTGCTGTTAGAGAGGTCACCCTACATCTGCCTGGTGGAGCTATTATTGCATTAGATGCATGCTATTTTATTTTCTCTATTATCAAAAATATTATTTCTATTTCTTGTTTGACAATTAGTGGATATAAATTAATTTTTTAGAACAATAGTTGTTCAATAATTATGGATGATGAGATCATCACTAGAGGGACCCTTATAAATAGCTTAAATTTATTAGACACTTCTCCACATATCATGAGTATAAATATGTCTAAGAGGAAAAGAGATGAGGTGAATAATGTATACCTATGACATTGTAGGCTAGATTATATATATGAGGGAAGGATTCAAAAGTTGTTAAAAGGTGGATACTTAGATCCATTTGACTATGAGTCATATGTAATTTGTGAACCGTGTCTTTGTGGGAAGATGACCAACTCTCCTTTTAGTGGAATTGGAGAGAGAGCTACCGAGTTATTGAAACTCATACATAGTGATGTATATGGTCCCATATTGATTTAGGCTATAGGTGATTACTCATACTTCATTACATTCACTAATGATTTCTCTAGGTATAGACACGTGTACTTAATGAAGTACAAATCTGAGGCCTTTGAGAAATTCAGGGAATATAAGAATAAGGTAGAAAACTAAATTAGAAAGAGTATTAAGACTCTTCGATCAGATCGAGGAGGAGAGTACTTGAGTATGGAGTTCACCCATTTCCTCAGGGATAATGAGATTTTATCCTAGTGGACACCTCCTTATACACCTCAGCTCAATGGTGTATCGGAAAGGAGAAATCGTATGCTGTTAGACATGGTGTGGTCCATGATGAGTTTCGCTGACCTACCCATCTTATTTTGGGGTACGCCCTAGAGACCGTAGCTTACCTTCTGAACAGAGTTCCATCAAAGTCGGTAGTGTATACGCTATATGAGATATGAAAAAGGAAAGAAGTCTGATCTTAAGATTATTAAGATTGGGGGCTGTCCTGCCCACGTTAGAAGACACAACCCTGATAAGTTAGAATCAAGGATAGAATGGTGGACATTCATGGGATACCCAAAGGAAACTTGTGGGTATTATTTCTATCACCCTGAGGACCGAAAGGTCTTTGTTGCTAAGAGAGCCGTGTTTCTTGAGAGGGAACACATTCTTGGTGAAAAAAGTGGGAGCAAGATAGAATTGAGCGAGGTTGGAGAACCTAGCTTAAGCATCATTCCAGAGCCATGATCCTCAGACTTACAAAGAGGCTATTATGAGTATAGACTTCGGGAAGTGGCAAGAAGCCATGAATTCTGAGATGGATTTCATGTACTCTAACAAGGTTTGGAACCTTGTTGATGCACCTGAGTGTATTGTATCCATTGGCTACAAATGGATCTTTAAGAAGAAGATCAGAGTGGATAAAAAGGTAGAGACTTATAAAGCAAGGCTGGTAGCTAAAGGATATCGTCAAAGACAAGGAGTTGACTATGACGAAACCTTTTCACCTGTAGCTATGACTTCGTTAAGAACGAAGATAAGCCTTGTGTGTACATGAAGGTAAGTGGGAGCGCTATCACCTTCTTGGTGCCATATGTGGAGGACATCCTAATCATTGGGAATGATGTAGGAATGCTCTTCACAGTAAAGGCTTGGCTATCCAGAAACTTCTCCATGAAAGACTTAGGGGAAGTATCTTATATTTTGGGGATCCGGATCTATATAAATAGATCCAAGAGGATGCTTGGCTTGTGACAGTCCAAGTACATAGACTCTATTGTTAAAAGGTTTGGCATGAAGAATTCCAAGAGAGGACTCATACCGATGAGACATGGAATATCACTTTCTATGAGTATGTCCCCAAAGACTCTTGAAGAAAGGGTAGGCATGGATAGAATACCTTATGCCTCAGCGATAGGGTCTATCATGTATGTAATGCTATGTACCAAGTCTAATATAGCACATGCTCTGAGTGTCACGAGCAAGTATAAGGCATATCCAGGTTTAGAACACTGAAAGGTAATAAAGTGTATCCTTAAGTACTTGAGAAGGACTAAGGATATTTTACTAGTATATGGATGAGGTAGGCTCCAGGTTGAGGGCTACATGGACTCGAGTTTTCAGTCCGACATTGATGATAGTAAATTAAATTCAGGATATATTTTCACCCTAAATGGAGGAGCAGTAAGCTGGAAGAGTTCCAAGCAATATACTACTCCTGACTCGACTATAGAGGTGGAATATATTGTTGTAGCAAAAGCATCAAAGGAAGGGGTGTGGATAAAGAAGTTCATTAAGGATTTGAGAGTCATACCAAGCAACATAGAGCTGACTCCCATATATTGTGACAGCGACAGGGCGATAACTCTAACAAAGGAACCCAGGTCTCATCAGAATTGTTCTAAGAAGGTTCCATCTAATTAGAGCGATCATGACCTGAAAAGATATAGCAATGGAAAGAGTTCCAACCATTGATGAAGCTGTTGGCTCAGATTCTATTTGAGCGTCAAAGGGGTCTGATGAGGATCAGACATATAGGTGATTGACTTTTGGTCAAGTGGGAGATTGTTGGTTACAAGTGCCTTGTAAGCCAATCACGTGAGTGATGACACGTGTGACACACTATGTGATCTTTTTGCTTATGATTAATATTGACATATTCTCATATTATATATATATATATATATATATATATATATATTATGATGTCATTGGTTCTATACAATGAGAATCAGATCGTGATGAGATCACGATAATGAGATTGATTTACCTTTAAACACAGATCCTAAATAATCCTAGTCATAGGTTACTCGAGAGGGACATCGAGATATATATACATGTCCATATGATGGAGGCGGCTGGTCTCATAGCCACTTATGTAGGGACATTGAGGATATAGTATAGTTGCTCATTTAAGAATAAGTTCACTGATTGATCCGCTTATGGAATATTGTATAGTTAATGATACCTAATGTCATATACTAATTCTGTAGTCCTAGTTGTGTATGTGGTCCATAGAATTAAGACACCAAGAATGCCTTGTATGAGTACTCCTTTCTCTGATGCTAGACTTACAGGTTTGGAAAGTTCTAGATCTAGTACAGTTGATTATCGGGCTTGGTAGCTAACCTTACGAAGGCAATTGAGTATCAATAGAGGATCATCCACTCTCAATATCATGAGAGGAATATCTCATATGTACTTGCTTAGACAAATTCATGGCTAGGGTCATTCGGATTGAGAGAGAAAGAGTTCTACGGGAGAATCTGATTAAAGCGAGACTATAATGGATTATATATGTGACCTGACAGTACCATGTCTAATATACGGTCTTTAGGATATTAGTTGAATGAGGGATTATAGATACACGGTAATTGTGGACAGATATGTCCGATGGATTTGATCCCTCTGTACCATTTGGGGACTATGGCGTAGTGGCCTAGTACGTCCATAGTCGATAAGTTGAGTGAATTATTATGGGAATAATAATTCACTATATCAGAAGGAGTTCTGAAGGGAGTGACTTACGACCAACTCGATATCGGGCCTAGAGGGTCACACACATATGGTGGATGCTTTAGCGAATAGAGGATTTGATGGAGATCCAATTAGCCCCTATTCTCATTAGATGAGACCCTATGCTGATGGGCTCCTTGATTAAAACCCAATTAGAGGCCTAAGGAGATTATTGGATAGAGATCTAATAATATAAGGTTAGTGGGTAATTGGATGGAGATCCAATACCCACTAAGGAAGGAGCCCTAGGTTTTTTTGGTGGCTCTCTATAAATAGGAGGGGAGACTAATGGTTGATAAGCTGCAACGTTAGACACCACCTCCTTTTCTCCTCTCTCTCTCTCTCTCTCTCTCTCTCTCTCTGTGCAAGAATTGCGAGATCAGATTGGAGAAGTTTCGCTATAGAGATCCATCATGTGGATCCCGCTAGAGAGGATGACGCTTGAGCTCCTTCATCTTCTCCATTCGGTTCTGGAATACAGGGATATAGGATCTACCTATGTAAAATCATTCTCTCATACATCATGATTTCCTAGTTTTTGTGATTTTTCTTGCGATCCCAATCTTTTGCATGACGATTTGATCTGCGTGGGAAACTTTTTTTTTTTTTTTGATTTTTGCTACGCATGTGATGCTCCCACTGAGGTTTCCCAACAATATATACAAATCTAGTAGGTGTATAAGTACTCATATATCATATATACATAATCACATTGGAAATCATGGACCACAGCCTAATGCGAAAGGGCCCGAGTTAGTGGGTCCAATCACTCACATGACGGCCTATGTGTATATTGGTGCATCTCCATGCCTTGTGATCATTTATCTCATTATCATTGGGTTTACTGGCATCTCGATGTATCTCCATACATCATAATCGAACGTCTCGACCTCGTGGGTCCTATTGGCATCTCCACGCTCTCATTGCGCCTCCTCGTGTAATTATAATATAATCACAAACATGCATGTCCGATAATAAATGAGAAAAATTGAAGGTTCATAGACCCCAATAATAATATAATCACGCATATGCACACATCGCATCATATGGTCTATGATCTTCTATCCACATCATACATCACATGTACACATATCATCATGTAGAACTACTAGATAATAATAGTATATAAACCTTCTAATTAACCATAGTTTTTAAATTTGGGACATATAGGAAATTTTTTTATTTATGAAGGCCATTTTCAGAATTTGGATAGAATGATAGACCTCGAGATTTCTCAAATTTCGAAGGGCAAAATCATCCTTTTCTCTAGAAAAACCATAATTTCCCTTCTGTCGCCTACTAACGGGCGACCACCCTTGTAGGCAGCTTGCCCACAAGCGGCCAACGTGCCGAGTAGCAAAAGTTGCTGCCCCTTTTACATCAACAAATTTGACATCAAAACCTAATCTAAAGCACCTTTTAATTAGCAAGATAAGATGCTTTTCGGATATAAAATCTATGTCAAAAAATGTGGCAAGAACATGTAAAATAATTGAATATGATTAACCACAACACAAGTAGTTTATATACCAATCATCGCATGATGAACATGGCTCTGATACCACTATTGGGAAACCTTATCAGAAGCATCATGTACGTAATAGAAAAATAAAACAAAAAGATCTCTAACATTGGTCAAATTGTTGTGTGATGATTGGTGCGTAAAAAATCATAAAATATATTAGATGTTTTTACCTAGAGAGATCATATGTCCCTAAAAAACCAAATCCAAAAGAGAAGATAAAGGATGTCAGATGTCCTCTTCTTTAGCTATATCTACACGATGATGCAGCGACGATGCTTCTCAAATCACTATGAGATCTTCGTCTCCATATGTTACGCACAAGAATTATTGCCCAAGAAAGAGAGGAGTCTGAGGAGAATAGGAGGCGCAACCACCAGAAGCTCTAGCCTATGAACCATTTTGCCCCTTCCTATTTATAGATGTCATTGTCAACTTAACCCTAATGGATCCTACCATATTGGGTACTGAATCTTTATCTAATTACCCAAGCCTCTTAGATTAGATTAGTGGATCTCTATGCAATAATCTCTTATTAGCTCTTATTAGATCTAATCCATAGGATTCAATAATACAAGGACATATTTGTTATCCAATAAAATCGGGGCTCTATGGATATCTCATATTCGAACATTTATTCATCACAACATCCACCATATGTATATGACCTTTTAGGCCCAATACTGAGTTGACCATGAGTTGCAAATGTCAAAACTTCTTCTAACTTAGTGAATTATTATTTCATAATAATTTACTCAATATATTGATTATGGATGTATTATGCGACTATGTCATAATCGCTATATGGTACAGGGGATCTAATCTATTGGATCTGTTTGTCCAAAGTTATCTTGTATTCATAGTCTCTCATCCATCTAATATCTCAAAGATCATATATTGGGCATGGTACTGTTATGTCTCATATAAAATTTATTCGAGTCTCGTTCTATTCAGATTATCCCGGAGGACTCATATTCTCTCTCAATCCGAACGGCCCTAGCTAGAGATATGCCTAAGTGAGAATACATAAAATATTCATCTCTCATGATACCAAGAATAAATATTCTCTATTGATACTTAATTATCTAACAAGTCAATCCAAACAATAAGAGCCAGATAGATTTTGTGGTGATACTGCATATGTAGTTAATTCTTTGGAGAGGATGGGAGCAGGCTTATATTACAGATGATAAGTATGGGCAAGTGGCTGTGTCTCAATTGAGAGATAACTTTGCTGTTTCTACGTGGTTTTGATTTTTAAAATATATGAAATTATGTGAATATATTTTATTTTAAAATTTGTCATCATTCAATACATTGTTTTTTTTGTCAATGCCATAGGGATAATTGCATCCACAGGTTTGAGAATTGGTGCTCAGAGCAAACACAGAGTTCAGAGAGGATAAATTCAAGAAAGAAAACAATGCTTGGTTCACTAATGCGGAATATGTAAAGAATATATCATCGTATACTGAAATAAAGAGCTGTATCTTTCCCTATAAATCCAAAAATGATTCTTCTGTGGAAAATTTGAATTCTGTGAAAAATTTGAAGTCTGCCAAGAAAGTGCTACATCCTCAAGGGTCATTTATGCAGAATTGGAATAAAATATTTGTTTTATCTCGTGTGATGGCAGTATCTTAATCTTCTCTTCTTTTACATAACAATAGCTAAATGATAAAGTGACCAGTATTGAAACTGATCATCACAGCATGTGTCTTGTGTGTTGAAAATGATAAAGTGACCAGTATTGAAATGGATCATCACAGCAGCATGTTTGTCTGTTGAAGTAAAATAAATAAAGAAATATCTAATTGATTTATTGATCTATCATCAATTTATATAGTTGAAGATAAAAAAAATTTCCTCAACTAACTTATGAGATTTTTTCGTTCATTTAAAAAAATTATATCTAAATCATATATTCTATTATGCCCCCATAAGATCGAGCTCCTTTACAAACGTCGATCTTGAATTAAACACACCGATCTTAAACTGATGACAATGAATCTAAAGACAGGAAGTCAGTGTGTTATCAACTACAATGAAGATATAATGGCAGTTGACTTTGATGATGATGTTAGCCTAGTTGAGAAGGAAGTCGTTGTGTTGTCAACTACGGTGAAGATTTAATAGCAATTGACTTCAGCGACGATGTTAGCCTGGCTGAGAAAGAGCAGATGATTAATCGGACTATCATGTTCCCGTAAGATCAAGCTCCTGTGAAGAACGCATATCTTGAACTGCTGCCAATGAATCTAAAGGAAAAAGATCACTATGTTGTCAACCACGATGAAAATCTGACGGCAGTTGACTTTGGCGACTATGTAAGCCTAGCTAATAAGGAGGATGCAAGCATGGCAAAAAGATGAGATGATCAACGACTATGGCTTTGCAGAAAAGGAGTCGATAGGGAAGTAGCAGTTGCGGCTGCTGCATGCGACTGGACGCGGTGGGGATTTGCTACTGTTTGACAACGAGAATAAAGCTTGCTCTAGGCAGCGGCTGCTATGGCTACCTGAGCTACAGGGGCAGATGAGAGCGGCGACAGTAACGGGATGTGGAGATCAGATCTAGAGATGAAATCAAGCTGCCAAGCAGGTGTAAAAGTCGTTGTCTAATGCGATAGTGGTAGTGCACGAGGAAGACGGCCTCATGCAGAAGGATGCCTCGGCAGAGGAGTGAGGAAGTCGACGATGATGGGTCCGACGGGGAAGAGGAAGTTGACGGAGAAAAAGGGTCATCGCGGACAATTAATTCATTGATCCATTATCAATTTATATAGTTGAAGATAGAAGGATTTTCCTCAACTAACCTATGAGATTTTCTCATTTAATTAAAAAAATCATATCTAAATCATATATTCTATCATTGTGATCATTCACAAATATTTTTTTACTTGCTACATATAATATTTCAATTTAGAACTGGCGTCTCGTGTATTTGGAGTCTTAAGTTGAAGAATTTTCAGCAATAGCCATTAGATATTTGAAATCATACTTTCTTATTGACATTCTTGCTGTTATTCCTCTTCCACAGGTAGTAGATTTATTTTTATAATGCATCTACATGTACAATGTGCCAATTTTTATCATCTATCTGTTGTGTAACTGAGAATTTATCATGCCAACTAATTTACAAAAGCCACTGCATTTGTCTATATTTCCTTAAAAAATGCATGTATTGCTGATAGAAAATATTGATAAGCTAGCTTTCTGCATGGCATGGTGGTACATTATTTTCTTGTATTATTGGTCTTTAAATCTTTGACAATTTTTTTCCTATTATACATAGCCATTTTATTTACATGAAGTTTTTATGCTGCACAGGAAAACGACATTCTATCTCAATAGTAACCTTTTATGTTGGATATGTGTGCATGAAGAAGTTCTATGATGTATCTCACTGAGTTGTGGATATCAATGGCCCACTAAAATCTATGTCCGATTCTTTTTGTGACTTAAAGTGAAGAGGGGCTTTATAAGTTCTACAGGATCATTGTATGTCCCTTAAATTAAAACTAAAATTTTATAATATAATTGTAGAGCCTAGATAGTTAGAAATATATATAAAGAATTAGTATTGTTGTGATGGATGTATGGGATTACTAACAAAAATAGAATAAAAATTGTTTGTATGCTTTTAGAGTTAACTTTAAATTTTCTTGAAAATGAGATGAAGGAAAACCATTTCAGATGTTATAAAGAAATGCATGGAAGACTCGTGGTTGCCCCGGCTAAACATAGTTAATCAATTAAGACTATCAGTGTGAAGTAGAATGAGATGGGATAAAATTTTATTATAGAAAATGCTGATTTGACTAGTTATAGTGCTGTAAATAAAATTTAATGACAGGATGAGATACACGTTGCTTTTTGTTGGTTAGCATTTATAATCCTTAGTAAATTGGGCTTGTGATTTAACTGGTCAAGGAATCTTTTAACTAATAAATAGCTCATGCATGATATTTCTGATCTATTAATAATTCTATCACCCATGTGCATCTTATAAATATTTGTGTATTTTAGAGAAATTCCTGATTTTGTCTGGATTCTCTCTTCGTTTTTCAGCTTTATCCTGTGGCTGGCTCCAAATTCCATTTTAGTCAGGTCTCTCTGCAGTCCGCATTTTGCTATCATTGGAGCCTTGATCATTTATTCCAAGCATATTGTTGGGTTTAGATGAACTCTTTTATCATCTTGGAGATCTATGTTTCGTTTAAAGTTTATATGGCTTCTTAACTATACTTATGTTACCGTTGGCTTTATTTTCACTTTACATTTTTTTTTTAATTCAAAATTACTCATCTTTGTTTACATCAGCATGTCATGTACTGTTCACATGTGGAAGGGATGTCTTTTATTATTGATACCACGGAATGGAGTTTGATTGTTCTCTAACAGTTTTTGCTCATTCAGATTGTTATATTGGTCATAACGCAAGTATTACGAGAGTCGGCTTCACTGGATGCAAAGACGCTGATGATGTAAATTGTCATATCACGGTATGTGCCCAGTCTTGTCAGGATAATACCATTGTAGTTGGAAGTGACAATATCTGCTGAAACTGCATGGGCTATGGCTGCTTTTAACCTCTTTCTGTATATGCTTTGCAAGTCATGTAAGCTCCGGTTTCCCAGTAGTTTCCTTTCCTTGGCAGATTCTGGATGTTTCTATTTACTTCAAATATATTCTGCAAATGCACCTTCCACAGTTTTAGTAGAATTAGTAATTTGACAATTTTCCTAATTTGATAATTTTCTTATTACCTTTGGTAATGATTTGCTGGATACCGATTTTACTATATTTTCAGCAATTAAACTTTGAATGTTTAGTAGAAGCAAGTGATTTTGCAGGATTTCATCCTAGGGTGATTATCTACTTGTTGCATTAATCATATTAAAATAGTTTTCTTTTGTTTTTAATTTTCCCATATTGATTGATTTGTTGATCCTTATTCTATTTTATAATGAAATTTTTATGATTGCCCGGTTTTCATATCATGATTATAGTAATTCAATTTGTGTCATATAATCAAGGTCTTAATTAAGATAGATTACAGTGTGTGTAGACGGAGCAGCCTCTTATATTTTACAATACTCTCAAGTAACAAGTTTAATTATACTCCATGATAAATTAGAACAATTAATTTATACTGTATCCCACTATGGTTTTATCCCAGAGGCTATCTTGCTAAGTTGAGAAAAATTTAGGTGATCCTTATATTAGATGCATCACGTTAAGTTTAGTTCCATGTCGGCTAACATCGAAGTTGAGATACTTGTGGTTGCCTTGATAGAAAAATAAGAGCACTGTACTACTTTGTAGTCACACACCCAATCCAGATTTGTCATTAGACCTTCAATCGGTGCAATAACGTCTATTTTGGAAAAGGTGATTGCCTTTCTTGATTAGAATTGTACTTTCATCATCTCAATAAATTATTTTATATGTGAGAGTGATCTTAAAGGGTATATGAAGCAATAGCTCCAATGTTGATTAGAGTTCATCTTGAGCTTAAGGGTCCATGAATACCATAAGCCGACATTGGTAAACATGTTAAAGAAGCCTTTGGTTCAAATCTCTCTCGCTTCTATCATCATCTGGGAATCTTCTTTAGACAATGCCTTATAAATAGGTAGCAACCCGCTCATTCTGTTGGTGGGAAATAGACAGTCTAATGAAATCAGGGACCCCACAACTCATTTATTGCTTAAAATTTTGTGGACCATATTTCAAGTACTCCAATTAGTGGAACATCAGAAGTGGATGATCGATATTTGATACAGTATGTAATGAACTAACTAAAAATAACTTGGGCCTTGATGCACAAGTTAATATGATAAGCAAATTGGACAATAAAAAACTCGATTGGTTTACTTCTAATAAGCATATTTTTTGGGATGTTATTATTAATGGAAATAAAATAGGAATAAATTTTGTATGCGAATAAATATTAGCAGACCGTCACACACAGCAGAATCAAATAAAAATCACACATTAAACTTGAAGGGTAAAAACCACGGGATAAGTCAGAGAAAATTCACTATCAAAATAATGAATATACAGATCTCAAGGCTTCTTGCCCAAGCCCAAAGCAATAGCCACAAGAGAATTACAGGGATACAAGGACTATAATCCTAAGCACAATATCCAAAACCTTCCCAAGAAATCACAGTAATAATCCACTGCAAACTGATCTAGCTTGAGATTTGAATGATTGAGAATAGTCTTTTCCTGCCCTTGTCTTCTTCCATTTCCTGGATCTCTTATTTTCTAGCCTCTATTGTTAATCTACAGTCTTCTTTCTCTTACCCACATTTTCAGCCGCCGCTATTATCTTAATCTCAACCCTAGCCACCTAATTTAGGTTTTAGGTTAATATAAGTTAGGTTCTGGGCTATGGGCATCACTAAAGCTCATTATGGGTTGAATCTGGGTCATCTGCCCAACAACCTCCCCCTTCAGCCTATAAAGGAGGTTGTCTCATTACTCCTCAACGTGAAGCCATGCCGACCAACTATCGACACATCTCCTGTCTCTCTTTCGGTAAAGCTTTTGTCAACATGTCTGCCCCATTATCATTTGTGTGAATTTTCTGAAGCTGTAACTGCTTCTCTTCAAGCACATTTCTGATCTAGTGATATCTAACATCTATATGCTTTGACTTGGAATGAAATGTTGGGTTCTTGCATAAATGGATGACACTCTGGTTGTCACAATACACTACATAGTTTTCCCGTTTCAGCCTCAATTCTTGTAAGAATCATTTCATCCATAACATTTCTTTACAAACCTTTGTAGCAGCAATATATTCTGCCTCTGTGGTGGAGAGAGCAATACACCTTTATAATCTGGACTATCATGACACAGCTCCCCCTGTAAAAGTAAGTACAAAACCTGATGTGGACTTTCTTGTGTCAATATCTCTTGCCATATCTGCATCTGTGTAACCTGTCAATACAGATGGTCCACCTTCAAAGCTTAAACAAACTTTAGAACTTCATCTGAGATATCTAAAAATCCACTTCACTGCTACCCAATGATCTTTACTTGGATTTACAAGAAATCTACTAGTAACACCCACTGCATATGCGATGTTCGGCCTCGTACATACCATTGCGTACATTAAACTTCCAACTACTGAAGCATAAGGAACCTTTTGCATTTTCTCCTTCTCCTCATCACTTAACGGACTCTGATCTTAACACAACTTGAAGTGACCTGCAAGAGGAGAACCAACTGGCTTTGCATTACTCATACTGAACCTATTCAATACCTTTTCAATGTATTTCTCTTGTGACAACCAAATCTTTCTCTTTCTTCTGTCACGAGAAATATGTATGCCCAATATTTGCTGTGCTGGCCCCATGTCCTTCATTGCAAAAGACTCACTCAGGTCCTTCTTCAACCTGTCAATCATAGACATATCTTTTCCGAGGATAAGCATGTCATCAACATAAAGTAAGAGAATAATAAAATTCTTACTAAACCGTTTGATGTACATACAATGATATGAAGCTGTTCTTTTATATTCATTTTTAATCATAAATGAATCAAACTTTTTATACCACTGTCTTGGAGCTTGCTTCAACCCATACAAGCTCTTCTTCAACTTGTAGACAAGATTTTCTTTACCTTTGACTTTGAAGCCTTCTGGTTGCTCCATATAAATTTTCTCCTCCAAATCACCATGAAAGAAAGCTATTTTTACATATAAATGTTCAATCTCCAAGTCTAAGTTAGCATCAATACCAAGAGCAACACAGATAGAAGATATTTTAACAACAGGAGAAATTTTTTTTTCAAAGTCAATACCTTTATTTTGACCAAAGCCTTTCACCACCAATCTAGCTTTATACTTTAATTTAGAACAATATTCTTGAGTCTTCAACCTGAAAACCCTCTTGTTCTTCAAGGCCTTACTTCCCTCTGGTAGTTGCACTAAATCATATGTGTGGTTCTTCTGCAGAGAATCCATCTCTTCCTGCATAGTAATAAACCACTTCTTTTTCTGCTCACTTTCAACTGCTTCCTGGTAACTCTCTGGTTCACTTGCATCAGTAAGCATTACATACTCATCTATAGAGTATCTTCTGGAAGGTTAACGTGGTCTAGAAAATCTTCTTAACTGAGGTTCTATGGGAACTTGCTCTCTTTCTTCTTCATGCTCAACATGTCCTGCAAGTAGATCAACATTTGGCTCTGCACCATCTTCCTGCACATTTCCCCCATCACCCTAATATACTGAAGGAACAACTGGGCCACAGTCTACAAATCCCTCTACAGAAGTCTTAGATTGTGTCTCATTCAAATCCTTAATGGTTTGATTCTCAAAGAAGACAACATCTCTGCTTTTGAACGCCTTCTACACTTTTCTGGATCCCAAAGCCTATAACCAAACTGATTATGTGAGTAACTAAGAAAAATACACTCTTTTGTCTTACCATCTAACTTGGACCTCTCATTGTTTGGAACATGTGCAAATGCACGACAACCAAACACTCTTAAATGCCTATAGGAGACATCTTTCCCTGACCATACATGCGCTGCAACATCACCATCTAGAGCCGTACATGGTGATAAGTTGATTACATCAACTGCAGTCCTCAAAGTCTCATCCTAAAACCTTTTGGGTAGCTTAGCCTGTGAAAGCATACATATGATCTTTTCCACGATAGTGCGATTCTTCCTCTCTGCAATTGCATTATACTGAGGCGTACCAGGGACTGTCAACTCATGCTGAATGTCATGTGACCTATAATAATCATTAAACAATCCTGTGTACTCATCACCATTATCTGATTTTATACATTTCAATTGCTTTTCTGTCTCCCTTTCAACTCTGGCATGAAACTCTTTGAAGACATTAATAACCTGATCTTTAGTCTTCAAAGCATAGGCCCAAACTTTCCTAGAAAAGTCATCTATAAAAGTAACAAAATAAACTGCACCACTAATACTAGGAACATTAACAGATCCACTAGGAGTTTTTATCCTCAAAGGACCATACACATCTGTATAGAAACGGTCCAAGACATGCATTTTTCTAGATAAGGCAGGACTAACAAAGAAAACTCTATGTTGTTTACCAGCCAAACAATCAATACAAGGGTTCAAATGTGTACCTCTGAGGTATGGCAATACCTCTCTCTTAGAAAGTTCTTGCAGCCCTTTCTCGCTCATGTGTCCTAGTCGTCTATGCCACAACTCTATGTTGAAGGCTTTCTCTGTAGCATTCAACTGCTCACCACAAGCTTTAGCCTACAATCTGTACAATGTATGACATTTCTTCCTATTAGCTACGATAAGAGAACCCTTACTGAGCTTCCACTGCCCTTTATGAAATCTGACATCAAAGTCTTCATCGTCCAACCTTCCAACTGAAATTAAATTCAGTCTTAAGTCAATCACATGCCTCGCATCCTTAAGCACCAACTTGCAACCAAGGTTGATCTTTATATGGATATCTCCCATGCCAATGATGTTTGCTGTACCATAGTTGCCCATCTTGACAACACCAAAATTTTCAGACTTGTAAGTAGCAAAGAACTCCCTCCGTGGTGTAGCATGATAAGAAGCACATGTGTCAATTATCCACTCGAGATCCTAGCACACACAAGAAAAAATATCATTGGAAGTAGACAAAATCAAATAATCATTACCTTGTACTATAGTTGTGATATTCTCTTTTGACTCTGTATGCTCCACTTCTTTTCTCCTTTTCTTATTCTTCTTAGGTTGCTTGCACTGATTCTTGTAATGTCCTTTCTCACCATAATTGTAGTAAACAATATCTTTTCTTGATCTTGACTTGCTTCTACCTATGCGTGAACTACTTCTATCCTTTAACTTTAACTTTCCTCTATTCTTTAAGACAAGTGCCTGTGAATCAATCTGAGAAGTTGTTGAATTCTTTCTCTTTAACTCCTCATTCAACAAACTGCTTGTTACTTGACTCATGGTGACAATACCATCTGGTGCCGAATTACTGAGGGAAACCACTAGTGTCTCCTAACTTTCTAGCAAAGAACTTAGAAGTAATAATGCCTGCTACTCATCATCAAGAGATATTTTCATAGAGGATAACTGGTTAGTAATACTCTGCATTTCATTCAAATGCTCAGGAATAGAAGTATCATCTTTATATTTTAAGTTCACAAGTTTTCTGATCAAAAAAGCTTTATTGCCAGCCGTTTTTCTTTCATAAAGACCTTCTAACTTTTTCCAAAGAGAATAAACAGAATATTTAGTAGAAACATGGTGAAAGACACTATCATCTAGCCATTGACGAATAAATTCAACTGTTTTTCGATCTAACCTCTTCCACTTACCATCTGTTATAGTTATGAGCTTTGTACTATCCCCTTGCAAAGGTCCATACAAATCTTTGCAATACAATAGATCTTCCATTCTTAGTTTTTATATCATCTAATTGTTTCCGTTTAAACTAATTATGCGAGAAACATTACTGGTCTCCATGTTCAGATACAAAAGATTAAATGACACAAAAAATCCTGCTCTGATACCAGTTGATGGGAATAAAATAGGAATAAACTTTGTATACGAACAAATACCAGCAGACCGTCACACACAGCAGAATCAAACAGAAATCACAATCAGATGAACACCAAGATTTACGTGGAAAACCCCTTCAACTCGAAGGGTAAAAATCACAGGACAAGCCAGAGAAAATTCACTATCAAAATAATGAATATACAGATCTCAAGGCTTCTTGCTCAAGCCCAAAGTAATAGTCACAAGAGAATCATAGGGATAAAAGGACTATAATCCTAAGCACAATATCCAAAACCTTCCCAAGAGATCACAGTAAGAATCCACTACAAACTGATCTAACCTAAGATTTGAATGATTGAGAATAGTCTTTTCATGTCCTTGTCTTCTTCTCTTTTCTGGATCTCTTGTTTTCTGGCCTCTACTATCAATATGCAATCTTCTTTCTCTCACCCACGTTTTCAGCCACCGCTACTCTCTTAATCTTAACCCTAGCCACCTAATCTAAGTTTTAGGTTAATATAAGTAAGGTTCTGAACTGTGGACTTCACTAAAACCTATTATGGGTTGAATCTGACCATCTGCCCAATAATTATACCTCAATTATTCTTGTATACAAAATTGATGATGACTTAACAGGTTTAGTACTAAATAACTTGGTGTATGCATTTTGGTCATGTGGTCTCATTCTGGCCAGTTATTATGGGATAATTGGGCTGCGTCATGACATATTTGTTTGTAACTAAATATATAAGCATAATTAGTGGACTACGGAGGAAAAAAGAATTAAAAATTAAGTAAAACTTTAGTGACTTGAAATAGGATTTGTAGCCAAACGTATGTTTTTTACTCTACATATGATTTGTGCATCTTTTTGTACAACCACATCAATATCTTTCAACAACTCCAGAGTGGAGGTTTCCTGTGAGGTTCGGATCAAATGCTATCTATCCAGATTCTTGGTGCATGCTTAGAGTTGGTGCAGAAACAAGGATATTATAAAATCATATCTTTTAAAAAGATGACCAAATATAATGTACTAAACCATCTTGATGTGATTTTTATTTTTATTTTTTATTACTTTTTTTTCTCCTGTATTTGTGGCCTCTTTAAAGAGACCAAACATTATAATGGGATCATTAGTCTTATGAATGAATAATAGTTTTGTTTCCCATAAGTTGTATGAGTGGTGTGAGGCCATATTTTCCACCTCAATGTGAGTCCAAGGACCTGGAGAGAGTCCAAGATTATTCCTTACATTCATTTCCTCTTCCATCCTCAACCATCATGTAACGAAGAGTTATAAACTAATCGCTCAACATCAGAATTCAATCACAAGGGTATCAAAACGCTCCTTAATAATTCAGGTATTGATTGAACTCCAGCTTTGTTCATTATTACTTCAATTAATATTTTTACAAATCAAATTTCTCTCACCTCCTCTCTCTCTCTGTTTTAACCTTTTTTTTTTAAATCTAATACCCACCCAACCGTCTATTTTCATATTAAGCAAACCTTCTAGGATTGTCCTACATCATATTTGGCATCCGAGTAGGTTCTTTACCATGTCTACTATAGGTAGTCAACCTTATAAGGGTTTATTGATTAATGGTTAAAGAGGCAAACTTTTGTGTAGTCTTAGCAAAAGGTTTCGAGTCTTTTGAACATCTTGCATCAAAGTTTGCCTAGATATTATCTAATACATGGTTTCCTTTTGATGAGAGATAATATTATTTTAAAAAATATTAGATATTAATATTTTAAAATGCCCGAGGCACTAGGTACTCGCTTAGGTAATTGCTTAATCAAACTGAGATGCTTTATAATATTAAAATATTAAAAAAATATTTTAATAATAACTATAGTTAAAAAGTACCATAGTGTTAGGATCCTAATAAAGTCAGGTCCTAGTCGATTGGGTTGAATCCTTAGATTGGCCTTGTTGGCTGACATAGACCTGACATTAGGTCCGCTAGGAGAATATTTGAGTCCATTGTAATAAACTAACTCAAATCCTATTAGGGTTAGAATTCGACTGAACTGGAGCTTGGTTAGGAGTCAGAGTTGGATTTTGGTCGGAGTTAACTAAGTCAAGCTTGTAATCAATCCAATTGGTCGCCCACCTTGATGAGGGGAAATCGGCTAGGGCTAAGAGAAGGTGGCTAGGTTTTGAGATGAGAGTGTTTCACTTGGAGTAGGAGTTTGATTAAGAGTTGGAGTCTCAGTTTACTTTAGAGTAGGAGTTTGATTAGGAGATGAAGTCTTAGTTTACTTGGAGTAGGAGTCCTATTAGGAATTTAGATTTTGAGACCCTATATAAAGCATGTAGCTACCACTATTTTATCAAGCAATCAATACATCTATTTAGGCCATTGTGACTGATTATCAAGGAGGGAGGAACCCCTATAGAGTTCCAAGGATGGATGATCCCCTATAGAGGTCAACCCAAGCATAGAAGCCTATAGGGTTCTAATACTTGGTATTAGAGCAATGTTCTTAGCGCCTCACTGCCCTTCCATAGCCACCACTACCTTCATCCAACCATCCACCATCTCCCAAGAAATTACCACAATTACTATGATCATCATCTACTCCACCGCCATCACCACTACCGCAGAAACATCATCTACAGTCTCCACCAAAATTGTATCAGGTTCTACCATATACTATTGGAACCCTTTTGTCGCAAAACTACTATTCTCGATGAAGAATTCTGCAGGAACATCTTTTGGCACTTCTTGCCGCAGCCAAACCAAATCGGTTGTTACCCCCAACAGCAATCCTAAACCTTCCATCCTAGCCTCAAACCACTGCCATCAAAACCCTTTGTAGCCTTAACAACACCCTCAAACTGCAGCACCAACAACAACATAAACTGCAAGCTACAACCCTAAACCGCAACCTTGACCCATCTCTCCTTTGACCACCAATCCCTACCAAACCAGTTGTTGTCATCAACAGCAACCCTAACTCATCTTTCTATCCTTAAACCACTACCACCAAACCCCCCTTATAACCTCCATAGTAGCCCTGAATAGCAGCATCAATAGCACCCCTTCTTGATGAAAAATTCTACTGCAATACCCTTGGGACTATTTGTTGCATCCATATTTAATCCCCATTGAAAACTGTTGTTGTCACCAACAGCAACCCTAAGCCATCCATTGACCTTAAACCACTACCACCAAACCCTCCTTATAGCCTCCATAGTAACCTCAAACCGCAGCATCAATTATACCTTCGTCAACAGCCTATTAATGCAAAATTCTGTAGCACTACCTTTTGGTGTCTTTTGCCACAACCATACTTGATCCTTATCGAGATTCTTGCTGCCACCCACATCAACCCTAAGGCACCCCTTTAGCCTTATGATGTAGCTATCATAGCTCTCTTTTAATCTCTACAATCGGCCCAAATAATAGAATAAACTGTAGCCCAAACAGTATCCTACCATATCCTTCCACCACTGATCCTTATCTTCTGCAGTTACCAATCTCTCCACCGACCTATTCCCTTAACCCATCAATAGAAGAAGGATCGTAATATCTCAGATTTGGAGACATACGCCATGGCATCAGAGGATTTGATCGATGCCAAGTTGGAGGCATTCGAGACGTGCATGGAAAACAAACTACGTGCTCTTTTCGTAGAATTTAGATTAGGACGATCATCGAGCCCGACGAGATCGCAGAAAGGTGAGAATCCAGATCATAAAGAGAACCCTCCAGATAAAGACGAACATGAGATGGATCCATCATCTACACGCATGAGGATGGACTTCCCTCGATGGGAAAATAGAGACCCGACGGGATGGCTTTTACGCGTGGAGCGCTACATCTATTATCACCGGACCCCGGAGACTTCCATAGTGGACATCACTACCATCCACCTTGAAAGAGACATCATACAATGGTATAATTGGTTTGAACACACTCAAGAAGTTCTGTTGTCGAGGCAATTTGTTAGAACCCTTGCGAATTCTAAGCTTGGGGTATCTCTATAGGGGATTGGCCTTGTTGGAACTCTATAAGGGTTCCTCGCTCCTTGGTTTTCTACACAATGGCTAAAAAGATATTGATCTATTAATGATGAAAAGTGGCTAAATACATGACTATTTATAAGGCTTCTAAACCCTAACTCCTAATATGATTCCTACTCAAGACTCAACTCCTAACAACTCCAACTCCAACTCCAACTCTAAGAAGCAACTCCTAGTCAGCCCCAACTAGGGGTGGTCGGCGGCTAAGGACTCCTAATCCTCTTCTACTTTAACCCTAACCCTAGCCGATCGCTTTAACTATAGTAGGGGTTGGCTAGCTAAGGTTTACATGTGTACCAACTACTAACTCAATCCCTAAACCTAGTTAGCCCCTTTAATTATAGTAGGGGCGACTAGCTTGGGTTTTACATATGTGCTTCCCCCATTAAATTTAAAATTAGGACTTAATTATCTAGAGCCCTAACAGACTCGCCCTCTTCAAATCAGCCTTGTCCTCAAGGCTAACACTCCATCTCCCTTCTGACCAGTGACTTTCTCAAGGACATTAGGAAGGAATGGAGAGATGATCCAGAGACCAGCAATATCATAAAAAAATTGGAGGAACCAAGCTCTGTGACTCATTACGAAATCTGAGAATTTGATCTTAAAGTCTTCATCTCCTTTAAAATATTCTCTATTTCATCTTTCTAGAGATGATGATAGTGATATGGCTGAGTGTTCACTGGTGGTTTGCCTATAAGAATCAGAATATAATGATCATGCCGGCGGGTAAGTGGAGTAGGTTTGGATCTTCAATTTTTGTTGGCTCCCCCATAGATTGCTGCTAGATTTGCATCAGGAAGCCGATGTTCACTTTGTGTAAAACTTTTTCCATTCATTGCATGCAAATCATCGTTATGTCACTCCTGCATTTCCCACGTAGAATCACCTGTTTCCCCTTACTATAAAATTTCATAATTAATTTTAAGAAATTCCATGAAACATCACCTAATTGTCACGGACTTAGCTAGTTTTACCTAAGTCATGCGGCACTCTTGCGAGTCCGTCTACAAAGGTTAGCCTCTCCGAAACCTCCTAGGGTCCCTTAGGACCTACAAAAGAGAAAATGGGTTAGAGGAAGCACTTTCCATGGGATCCACAAGCAACAACTTTAGCAAACACTTTATATAGCCAATGCAAATTACAACTATGGACTTTACAAGTTATGAATGGTTGCACATAAAGGATAATGGTCCATTACAGACCGAAGTCCTCACAAGTGTCTACGTGACACAACTCCCATTTACAAGCCAAACCAGCCACAAAAGCTAACCAAACTAAGACTGTCAAGCCTACTACTTGCTGTACAAAGAATGTACAAAAATTGAAGGACACAAGCAATCATGAGCATTACGTCGAACACCTTATTTATATTTTGTCCGTGACATTTCCCCCACTTATTCCTTCGACGTCCTCGTCAAAGCTGCTGTAGATGCTACATCTCCTTGCCTTTTGCTGAATCTTCAATCTTTTGTTTTGGCTGCAAGATGCCCCTTGGCTCCCAGCTGCTCTCTACCGCTATTGTTGAGTAGTCAAACTCTGATCCGCCATGCTGTTTTAACTCACCAATGATTGACTTTTGTGTGGGGTTGGCTCAGCTGTACTGATCCTTGTTGATTTCTATAGATCCTTCTAATGAAGAAAAGACCTTCCTTGATATGTGCTAGTATTGCAATAGTCTCATGTTGCTTAAATTGGATGGATGCTTGTTGGAGCTTTAACAAGCATCGCTTCGCAAACTTTGAAGTTTTTGAGGTCCTTCCTCCACAAGATTTGCTTATTGATCCTTTTTCAACTTTAGTTATCACTTCCAAGTAGGTTTACATCACTCCCGCTGTCGATTTGTATTATATTGGGAAATGAAGTGGACAATCTACTCTCAGTAGTACTAATCACTAACAGTGAAGATTTGACAACTATTGTCTTCCATAAGCTTTCCTTGAAGGGTCACTGAACTTGTGCAGAGCTCCTCTGCTAGATAAATAAGAGAATCGGGGTACTAAGTTTCACCCATTCTATTTTGAATTGAGAAGGCAAAGGTTACTTGATTTCACCCGCCTCCTCGAGGTTGTACTTCATGCATCGAGCTAGTTACTAGCATTTTGTCTACTCTTTGCTCATACTTCTGAAGCACTTGAAGTGTTTGCACTCCTTGTGTTGAGTTAGCTACTATAATTCACCTTCCTACTGCCATCAAACTTTCGAAATGCAAGAAGTTTTGCCCACAAAGAGCAAAAAAAAGTTTCGTGTGAAGATGTCCCGTTAGGGACGCGATCATGCGAAGATATGATCAGGAGCTACTGGGAGCTCCACTTCGATGAACAATACAATGAAAAGAAGGGCTATAGGTTTAAGGAATGAATGCCATGATATCGCAGTGGTGGGTCTTCCATGTGTGCGTATTTAATCTTGCATCGGATGAAAGCCTTGGTTATCAGTATATGGGAGCTGTGTACCACCGAGGGAGAATTTTGAGTGTAAGTACCAGAGAGTCCAATGGAGAGGACTTAATCATACAGAGGTATAATCGGAGCGACTGGAGAGTTGGACTACTTCAGTGCTTATATTAGCTTAAGGGAGTCCAGCAAGTCAGAGGACAAGGCTAAATAAGCGAACATTGCTACCAAGGAAGCTAAGGAGAACAAAATTACGTGAGTCCTGCAACAAGATGATGGAGGTCATGCATGAGAGTTACAGTCTATCTTTCCATCGACCAAGGAGAACTGCTAGAAGAACATAGAGGTGTTGAAGCAAGTGGTCAAAAGGGGTGAGGAAGCGATGACGAGTCCAGAGGGGCTTAGCTACCCAAAAGCAAAGCGTTAGTTAGAAAGGAGGTGGACTCAGAGGAGTGCCACAGTGTCGTAGAGGTGGACGTACCAAGCGCGAAGAAAGGGATGCAGATGTAAAGCAATGGATATTAGGGCCATAGGCTAGTAGTGTCATAGTACCGTAGAGGTGGGACTTCCGTAGAGTCATCAATCCTTTGTTCTCATGGAGGGAGAGCGTTGGTCATAAAAGGGGCCGAGGAGGTGGAGAATGCAGAGGCAAACTCTAAGTACCAAGACAGGATAAAAGGACAGAGGCCAAGGAACTTCAAAAGACTGGTGTTGACGGACTTCTCATCAAGATAGTCGAAAGTGAGGGACTTCGGGTTGATGCAGGAGTGCTCAACCAAGGAACGAAGTAGGTAGTACACGATTTTGTACCTTTTCTACTCAAAGGAGTAGGCGGCAAAGGTGATGGAGAAGATGGTATAATCCTAGAGGGCATTCTCCGTGACATTCTTCCTCACTTATTCCTTCGATGTCCTCATTGAAGCCGTTGCAGACGCTGCATTTCCTCGCCTTTTGCTGAATCTTCAATCTTCTGCATTTGTTGTAACATGCCCCTTGGCTGTCAGCTGCTCTTTATCGCTGTTGTTAAGTAGTCGAACTCCGATCCGCCACGCACTTCAACTCGCCAATGATTGACTCTGTTATGGGGTTGGTTAAGTTATGTTGACTTGTTGATTCCTGCGGATCCTTCTGATGAAGGAAAAAGACTTTCCTTGTTATGCACCAGTATTACAATGATCTCATGTTGCTTAAACTGGGTGGAAGCTTGTTGGAGCTTTAACGAGCAATGTCTCGTAGACTTTTGAAGTTTTTGAGGTCCTTCCTTCATAAAATTTTCTCATCAATTCCTTTTCAACTTAGTTGTCACTTCCAAGTAGGTTCACATCACTCTCGCTGTCAATTGGCATTCTATTGGGAAATAAAGCGGACAACTCTCAGTAGTACTGATCACCAACGATGAGAATTTGTTAACTATTGTCTTCCATAAGTTTTCCTTGATGGGTCACTAAACTTGTGCAGAGCTCCCTTGCTGGATAAATAAGAGAATCGGGTACTAAGTTTTGCCCATTCTCTTTGAGTTGAGAAGACAAATGTTACTTGATTTTGCCCATCTCCTCAAGGTATGAGAACTGGGGTACTTGGTTTCGCCCACTATCTTGAGTTGAGAAGGCAAATGTTACTTGATTTTGTCTGTCTCCTCGAGGTTGTACTTCATGCATCGAGCTGGTTACTAGCATTTTACTTGCTCTTTACTCACACTTTTGAAGCACTTGAAATGTTTGCACTTCTTGCGTTGAGTTAGCTATCGTAATTCACATTCCCACTGCCATCAAACTTCCGTAATGCAAGAAGTTTTGCCCGAAAAGAGCAAAAAATGTTTACCTCAACTTGGAGTCCCCCAACTTAGAGTAAGTCTTTGATGATTCTGGTCACCTCTGGGATTGTACCGTCTTCTCTATCACCTTTGTCGCCTACTCCTTTGAGTATTAAGGTACAGTTTCACATACTGCCTAGTTCCTTGGTCGAGCACTGCTACATCAACCCGAAGTCCCTCACTTTCGGCTATCTTAATGAAAAGCTCATCAATAATGATCTTATGAAATTCTTTGGCCTCTACCCTTCTGCCCTATCTTAGTACTTGGAGTTTGCCTCTGCATTCTCCACCTCCTCGGCCCCTTTAACGACCAACGCTCTCCCTCCGTGAGAGCAAGGGATTGATGACTCCATGGAAGTCCCACATCTGCGGTACCATGACACTGCTAGCCCATAGCTCTACTATCCATTGCCTTGCATCTGCATCCCTTTTTTCGTGCTCGGTAGGTCCGCTTCTATGGCACTGTGGCATTCCTTCGAGGCCTCATCCTTTCTAACTAACACTTTGTTTTTGGTAGCTAAGCCCCTCTGGACTCGTCGTTACTTTTTCGCCTCTTTCGACCACCTGCTTCAACACCTTTGTGTTCTCCTAGCAGTTCTCCTTGGTCAATGGAAAGACAGACTCTAACTCTCATGCATGGCCTCCGCCATCTTGTTGCAGGGCTCGCACCGATTCTGTTCTCCTTAGCTTCCTTTGTAGCAATGTTAGCTTACTCGGTCTTGTCCTCTGACTTGCCGGGCTCCCTTAAGCGAATATAAGCACTGAAGCAGTCCAACTCTCTAGTCGCTCCAATCATACCTCTGTATAATCAAATCCCCTCAATGTGACTCTCTAGTACCTGCACTCAGAATTCATCTTCGGTGGTACATAGCCCCCATATGCTGATAACCAAGGCTTTCATCCGATACAAGATTCGATGCGCACACTTGGAAGACCCACTGTTGCGGTACCATGACATTCACTCCTTGAATCCATAGCCCTTCTTTCCATTGTATTGTTTATCGAAGTGGAGCTCCCAGTAGCTCATGATCATACCTCTGCATGATCGCGTCCCTAAGTGGACATCTCTGTATGTGTTGTATTGCCGTGAACTATTCCACCATGATCCGTTGCACCATTTCACCTCCTAGTGACATCTCCATTACATTCACTCCTTTGGTAATTCACCTTCGCCTATCCATTCTCGGGTCACCCCTAGACGAAGTATCTCTCTAGGGTAGTCCGTCGCCTAGTAGTTCTCGAAGTCCCTTGATTTCGCTAGGATTGGTGCACCAATGTCTGGATCCTAGGCCTCTATCCCCCTACCAACACAATCTCCACTGCATACTAATTTCTTAATGACAACTCGAATGGTAGCACTTTGGCATATTTTTCAAGAGTACCCGCCTCTACGTCCTCTTGCCCCGTGCTAAGGTCTTCTAATTCCAACTTCACCTCTATAAGTTGAATCACCTTAGTTCCTCTGTCAAATGCCTTGAAGCTCTCTTCGTCTTTGACACCATGCAAAATGAGTCCGTCCCATAAGAATGAAGAATCTATGGAACGACATAATCCCACTCTTGCCTTTGCAAGAGTTCATGTCCTTGACCTCTGTCCAAGGAAAGCTCTATGTTTCCATCTTCTACATTGACTCCCTTTATACGGCTTGGATACTTCACCAAGTTCCACCCAAGTTGCTCTGCCTCTCGATTTGCATTGAGTTGATGGTGACCCTCATGCCCACCATTCCATGGGTCAGCCCTCTGTTGAATTCAATTTCTACATCGACTCTAAGTGTGCCTTCGTATGATGTTGCCATGGTCGCTCCCGCACATGATCTCGTAATGCATCCACCAATGCATTACTTCGTTCGAGATCATGCAATGACTCCTCACTGCTTGCTCGATCCATTGAGCTTTGTGGAGATACTGTCTTGAGGTACTCTTCCTCAACATGTGCGATCTGCTGAACATGATTCTCCCTCTAGAGAACCAAAACCTATCCCTCCTGAATATCTGTCCTGTTGGAGCAACTTTTCTTTTTGCATTCTTCCCACTGGAAGTTTCGGAGACCACCATCCCCTTTGGACTACTCCGACTTGCTGAACAACTTGTGCCTTATTTTGCCCCTGCAAATGCACTTGCTAGGTTGTGACTCTTTGCCAATACAGTCTCCACTACACCCTTCAAGGTCTAGTAACGTGCTGAACTTGTTGCACACTTCAGCCTCTTACGGACATATCATTTCCATGCTGAAGAGAAAGTTCTGATGCTCTATGGCATTGAGTTCCGATTGCCTTGGGTTGGCCACGAACACTCCATCATCCACATACAAGCCCTTGCATGAGTACTGAATTCTTCGAGTTAGAAATTCCCCTCACCTCTGTGAGCTTTGCATAACTCTTTCGGTCGTTGAGCAACATATCCCACTTTGCACGATCTCATCTTTTACCAAGCGCCTCGCTTGCCTTGGGCACCATCAAGTTTGGTTGCCAACATCAAGCCATAGCTTGAACTCAGCCATCCCAACCTTTATGCGTTACATATTCTTCTTAGCTTGCTTGTCCTCGTGGTGCCTCTCGCGCAAAGGGTTGACCATTCATCTGAATGCTAAACCTGGATACCCGCTCCTCTGAGCAACTCCTTTCCCTACATCTCAATATATGTTTCTCCCAAATGGTTGTGTGTGTTGGCTGCCCTCCATACAGCCTAGCTAGGTCTCCCATGTTTGTATGGCAAGTGTTTCTACGTGTGCTTGTCCCGCTCTGATACCAAAATGTCACAAACATAGCTGGTTTTGCCTAAGTCGTGCGGCACCCTTGCGAGTCTGTCCCAAAGGTTAGCCTTCCCGAAACCTCCTAGGGTCCCTTAGGACCTACAAAAGAGAAAATAAGTTATATGAAGCACTTCCCATGGGATCCACAAGCAAGAGCTTTAGCAAACACTTTATATAGCCGATACAAATTACGACTATAGACTTTACAAGTTTTCAACTGTTGCACATAAAGGATAATGGTCCATTATAGACCGAAGTCCTCACAAGTGTCTACATGACACAACTCCCATTTACAAGTCGAAATCGACTACAAAAGCTAATCAAACTAGGGCTACCAAGCCTACTGCAAGCCCACTACTGGTTGTACAAAGAATGTACAAAAATCGAAGGACACGGATAATTATGAAAATTACGTCGAACACCTTATTTATATTTTGTCTGTGACATAATGTCGTCAACCATTCGATGCCAAGTACAGCCTCATAATTGTTAAGCGGGAGGAGGAAGAAATATACAATTATCTCCTGGTCCTGCAGCAACAGTTTAACCAGCGGGCACCTGCGGTCACACTTTAAAATTCGTCCATCGGCGACTTTAACATCAAAACTGCTACAATCCTCAATATGTAAGGCTAATTGAACAAAAACCTTGATGTTCATGAAGTTATTAGTGCTCTTAGTGTCAATGAGAATGGTGATTGGTTGTTGTTTAAGAAGTCATCCCCTTTTATCGTCTGCGGGTTCATGTAGTTGGCAAGAGCATGCATCGTAAAATTGATCGGCTGTTGTTCTTCCTCTATGACCTCCTCCTCCATGTCTTTAATGGGCTCAATTAGTAGGAGGCATCCCTTTTTGCAGCGATGGCCACAGCTCCATGGTTCATCGCAACGCCAACAAAGGTCATTTGCCGATCTGTCGTAAAGTTCTTCTCTCGTCAAGTTCTTTGGCAATGAAGGATAGTTGGGAGCAAAGGGTACTGGAGTTTATATGTTGCTAGTCTAAGAGTGGTTCTTATCCTCCGAGCATCTTGGTTGAGCTGTTCCTCTTGGATTCGGGCGAAAGAGATTGCGGCCATAATGGTGCGGGGCTGCCGTGTTTTAACCACTCCTTTAATTTTTGGCTTCATTCCTTCGATGAGTGTCCCTAATAATTATTTATCAGATCAATCATGAGCGAGGTAAGATAATTTCTCAAACTTGGTCTAGTATTCTTGGATTGTGGAGGTTTGTCAGATCTTTATAATTTGTCCGACGATATTTTCGTACTCCGTCGATCCAAAGTAGTTCAGCAACACATTTTTGAATTGTATTCATGTCGGGGCCCTATAGGTGTATTCAAGCCAATTATACCACTTAATTTCATCTCCTTCAAGGTAAATGACAGCGATGTTGATAGGACTCCAACAGACTTGAGTCATAATCTCCCTAGAAGTAGTCAATAAAACCCTACTAGATTATAATAAAGCCACTCCTATCTTATAAAGGAGTATAGCTAAGGTTTAGATTAGCCCTTAGGGTTTAGTGGCCGTCGCCCCCTTATTGGGTTGGTTGGCCAGAGTTACCCCCTGCTTAGGTCGGCTATAAAGCCAACCTAGTCACCCCCATTCCTATTAAGGCAGGTTGGCTATATGAGGGGTAAAGGGATTATTTTACTTAGATAAGCACCTCCTTAGGCTAGGGTTGTCACCCCCTCTCTTGAATCAAGCAATTATCAATTTTATTTCAGCCTTGTGCCGAATCTAGGAGGGAGGAACCCCTACAGCGTTCCAAGGGTTGATCCCCCTCAATGGTCAAAATCTATAGAGCTTCTTTTTAGGTTCTATCATCTGGTATAAGAGCATTGATATTACTACCGCTGTAGCCATCTCAGCTGCCTCCACCTTCCCAAGCAATTTCCATAATTGCTACGACACGCGTCTCCACCTTCCACCCAAACAGCAGATCAAATCAGTCTATCGCTGCCCCCTGCGTTTGATACGGAATTTTAGTATATTTTTATTATCCACACCTCTTCAATACTGCAAGATTCCTTACTGTACATGTTGAAGATTTTTTCCAAATTTTATCCGCTGTAAATTTTGTTCGTCGCAAATGTTATCATCGTTGCAAAGGCGAAACATTGTAAAAATTTTCAGCCGATTGTTGCTTCTTGAAACTAAACTTTTAATCATCCTTTTTGGCTAAAACTTTTATAGAATTTCATAAATTGTCTTAGCTTTCATCTAAGACTAATCTCATGAAAAAACTCCTTCTAGATCTGGACTTATAGCACTGTGATTCTACTGAAATTTTATAAGGCAGAATCTGCCTTCCATTTATTGGCCTCTTGAAACCTAACTCTTGTTCATCCTTTTTGGCTGAAATTTTTACACAATTCTAAAGATCAAATTGGATTTGATTTCATAAAAAAACTCCTTCTGGAACTGGTTTTTTTGTGCAATCTTTGACCATCCGCAGTTCTGGAATTTTATGATGAAGGAATCTGCCTTTCGTCTTTTGCCCTATTTCCTTCCTGTTATGCTTCCAAAATTTCATCAAACTTTTTATTGGTAGTAACAACATCTGAACCAAGGGTTTCTGTATAATTTCCTTGAACATTCCTCTAGAATTTACATCTAGAAGTCATCGTTTCTCTGACATAAAACTGGTTCAGCAGGACGGCATATCGCAATACTTATTTTCACCGAATTCTATCAGATTTGAGTGCTATTTTTTGTGGGATTTTAGACTCACTTTTCCTCATCTCCAAACCCTACCATCCTCACCAAAAATCTTTCCAAATATCACCCTAAATTGAATCCAAACATCCCCTAAATCAGCCACTAAATCAGTCTACTTCCTTATCGATCCACTTACCTTTTAGACAACTTTCCTTACCGAGACACCTACCTTTGCTGTAATCTATCCTAAATCTAAAATCTATTTTCCTAACCTTCATCTACTACTATCATAGCTCTAAAACCACACCAATTCAAAGCCTAAACTGCACAAAACCGCAGCCCCAAATCTGCCCTAAACTGCAGCCTACTTTTATCCAAACCGATTCACCTTCCAACTGGCCACCCCCTTCTCCAAAATTCCCATGCCACTAACCCGACAACAGAAAAAAGATCTCAATATTACAGATCTAGAGATGTATACTATGGCATTAGAGGAGGCTATCGATGCAAAGCTTGAAGCCTTTGGAAACCGCATGGAAGAGAAGATGCGATCCCTTTTCGTCGAATTCAGCATTGGCCGACTGTCAAACCAGAGGAAATTACAACATAGAGAAACTTCAGATCAACGAGATGATCCTCAAGAACATGGCCACATCACCTTTGATCTCAATAATCCACGCATGAAGGTTGACTTCCCTAGATGGGAAGAAGGAGACCTGATCGGGTGGATCTCGCACGCGGAGCGCTATTTTCAGTTCTACCGAACCGCCGACGCCACACGGGTGGAGTTGCTGCCATCCACCTCGAGGGAGATGTTATTCAGTAGTTTAATTGGTTTAAGCACACCCATGGAGGACTCTCTTGGCAGCAATTCAAGGAAGGACTACTAGACAGCTTCGGACCAACCGATTTCAACAACATCGACGGACAATTGGCGAAGATTCATCAAACCTCTACAATACAAGAATACCAAACAAGGTTTGAGCATTTATCTAACTAAACTGAGAATTACTCTAAGAAATAACTTTTAGGTACTTTTATCGAGGCCTAAAGCCAAAAAATCCGAGGAGAAGTAAAGGCGCAGCAACCGTATACTCTTATGGCGGCGATTTCCTTCGCACGTATCCAGGAAGAACAATTGAACCATGAGGTACGAAGGACAAGGATCACTCCCCGACTAGCCATGTCGAGGCCTACTACCCCCTCTACTGCCATCCAAGCCCCTGCACCAAAAAAGTTGACAAGAGATGAACTTTGCGAACGATCGGCTAAGGAGTTGTATTGGCATTACGACGAACCGTGGAGCCATGAACATCACTGCAAAAAGGGTCGGCTCCTCATGATTGAACCAACGGAGGATGAGGATAATGAAACATCTGAAGAAGGCCTTGAACCTAAAGAAGAAGCCATGGAGGAAGAGTCCCAACCGGCCAACTATGCAGTGCACGCATTGGCCGGCTATTCCAACACGCAGATGATGAAAGTCGGAGGACTTCTAAAATAACAACTCATCACCATTCTCATTGACATGGGCAGCACCAATAACTTCCTCAATAGTAAGGTTGCTGCACGTTTGGTGCTTCAAATTGAAGGTTGGAACAAGTTTGACGTAAAGGTCATCGACGGTCGAATCTTTAATTGCGACCAACGGTGCCCGCGGGTGAAACTACTCCTCTAAGATCAAGAAGTGGTAGCTAATTTCTTCCTCTTACCCATCGATGATTATGAAGCTATACTTGGGATTGAATGGCTCATAACACTAGTTGATATCTCCTGGAATTTTTTTAAATTAATCATGAAATTTTATTGCAAAGGGAGACAGGTCCCGTTATGAGGCAAGCGCAGGAGCCAAATTTCCACCGTTTCATCAAAACAAATGGAGAAAGTTTTTCACAAAGCACATGGTGGATTCTTGATGCATATTTAGCAGCCATCTATGGGGGAGAACATACAAAAATCAAATCCTAAGCTTGCCCTTTGCTTGAATAAATTCGTGGATGTTTTCTTGGAGCTGCGCGAGCTGCCCCCTAACCGCCGCATGACCACTGCATTCCTATTTTGCCAGGTAAATTTATGATCATACCACTATCCTCACTTGCAAAAGGATGAGATCGAGAATATTGTTAAAGAGATGCTTGACACCGGGGTGATTCGACCGAGTTGCAGCCCTTACTCCTCACCGGTGTTGCTAGTGCACAAGAAAGATGGTACATGACAAATGTGCGTTGACTAACAGGCTCTAAACGCCATCACCGTTAAGGATAAATATATTATCCCATTCATAGATGAACTCTTGGATAAATTAAAAAGAGCCTGAGTCCTCACTAAATTGGATCTCCGATCCCGATACCATCAGAAGATATTCTGAAAACTGCATTATGAACGCATAACGACCACTACGAGTTTCTGGTAATGCCTTTCAGACTTACGAATGCTCCTTCTAATTTCCAAAGCCTGATGAATGACATCTTCCACAGTTTTCTACGCAAGTTCATATTGGTATTCTTTGATGATATTCTTATTTATAGCCCTACGCTTGATATACATTTTCAGCACTTACGAACTGTTCTAACGATTCTTCAGGAGAATACTCCTTATGTTAAACCATCAAAGTGCAGCTTCTTACATCGTAAATTGGAGTATCTTGGGCACATTATATTAGAGGATGGAGTAGCGGTGGACCCGACAAAGATTGAGGCAATGCAAGGATGGCCGAGACCGACAAACGTATAATCATTATGCGGTTTCCTTTGACTCATGGGCTACTACCAAAATTTTATGAAAGATTATGACAAGATCAGTGTCCCGCTCACGTCCTTACTGAAGAAAGACTCCTTCTTATGGTCGAATAAAGCCTCCGCATCTGTAGCCTTCGAACGACTCAAGGCAACCATGACGATGACGTCGGTCTTAGCACTGCCAAATTTTGATCGCACTTTGGTCATTGAGGCCGATGCGTCAGGAATTAGAATTTGGGCTACTCTTATGCAAGATGGTTGATTCCTAATTTACACCAAGGCTTCCCCCACACTTTATACGAGGTTTTTATAGGAGATACTAATTACTATCAAATTTAAAATATAGTTGGATACAGGTCCATGGTATGAAAGGGGAGTTAAACTAGAAGAATTGTAATCCATGCTCATGCTAGATTGGGCTCTAATCATCCTGAACCATACCAGAGGGCAGTCACCATTCCAGAAGAAAGATTGGCTATCACTAAAGAATAACCATGTGACAGCCCATGCAAGGAAGAAACTTCCCCCTAACAAATGCTGGAGCAGAAGAAAGTTTCCTGAGAAAGATCAAGTCCCCCTTCATCTCCAGCTCCACCAGCATGAAATTCAAGCCTCAAGAAAGTGGTCTCCCTATTTCTTTGGGCCTTGCAAAATTGGGGATCATATAGGGGCCCCAACCTGGAGATCAGATCCATGCACCAGATTAAAATTACAGTTGATCCTCCAAGTATCCCACCTCAAATGAAAATTTAAAGACGATGACTCAGCTCAAGTTCTTCCAACTGACACCCAAGCTGATGAGGAGCTGAAGATTCGGTTCCCTGAGTTCATGGAACTTCAACCTTGAGGATAAGGCTAATTTTAAGAGGGCGAGTTTGATAGGACTCCAGTAGGGTTGAGTCCTAATCTCCCTAGAAGTAGTCAATAAAACCCTACTAGATTGTAATAAAGCCACTCCTATCTTATAAAGGAATATGATTAGTGTTTAGATTAGCCCTTAGGGCTTAGTGATTGTCGCCCCCTTACTGGGTTGGTTGGCCAGGGTTACCCTCTGCTTAGGTCGGCTATAGAGCCAACCTAGTCGCCCCCTTTTCCTATTAAGGTAGGTTGGCTATAGGAGGGGTAAAGGGATAATTTTACTTAGGCAAACACCCCCTTAGGCTAGGGTTTTGATCCCTATATAATGATGTAGCCGCCCCCTCTCTTGAATCAAGCAATTATCAATTTTATTTCAGCCTTGTGCTGAATCTAGGAGGGAGGAACCCCTACAGTGTTCCAAGGGTTGATCCCCTTCAAGGGTCAAAATCTATACAGCTCCTTCTGGGGTTCTATCAGATGTCCGCCATGGAATCCTTCGATGTTCAATAATAGCGGAAGTAACATTCGGTGCATAAAATCCATCCTGTCGGATCTCCAGCTTCCGATCAAGGGAAGTCCACTCTCATATGTGGTTGTATCATGTCTGAGGGCTATCCCTCCTTCTCCGAAGGCCTCTCTGAATCTCCTTGCTGGAATTTTGGTGGGCTCGAGGATCTTTTAATTCTGAATTCGGTGAATAAAGCACGTAATTTATCCTCGATGCATGATTCAAACCATGATTCAAACGCCTCTAACTTGGCATCGTTTGAATCTTGAGATGCCATTGTGTTTGCCTCCATATCTGAGATGTCTCTGTCTTTTTTTTTTATGGGTCAAGGGCATAGGGTGGTGGAAGGTTAAGGTTGCGATAGGTCACTGTTTTAGGCTACAGTTTTGAGTGTTGTTAGGGTTTTGGAAATAGGTTATGATGATAGCGTTGTAAGGCTAGAAGGGTGTCCTAAAGATGACGTAATTGGTGGCAGCAAGATTGGTAGGATTTTGGGGGGTTTGGGAGAAGAAGAATGGTAAATGTACAATAGCAAAATTTTTCATCGAAAAAATTTCAGTAGTATAGATGGAATTTTTTCTAGCAGTTCAAACAAGGATTCGAGTAAAACTTAATAGGAATCCACTAGTTAGGGAAAGGTAATGTCGACAAAAATTTCATTGAAGAATAAGGTTGTGCAAGATCAAAGATTATGCAAAGATGCTACGGTAGAATTTTATATAAAAAAGGTAGTAGTTTGGATGTAAAAGATCAACAGTTTCTATCAATAATTTTTCAATGAAACTAAAAGTAAATCCACTATTAAAGAGTGCCAAAGCCGTCATAAAAAACTTGTGGAAGATTGGATAGAAAAATCATAGCAGCAAGATCAAAATATGTAGTGGTATGTGGTTGAATTCTATAGCGCAACTTTCATCGTAAGGATGGAAACTTTTCGACAAAGAGTTTATGCAGAAAGATAGGAACAATTTTTTTAATTTTTGGGATAAAGGATAACTAAATTGCAGCAGCAGTAAGGTAGAAAACTAGAACCTATTGCAATTTATGGTGAGATCAAAAGATGATCTGCGGTAGTGGAGATGACGGTGGTATTTGGCGATGATCTAAGCAAATGTGGAAATTGCTTGGGCGACTGGGGAATGATGATGGGTGGCTGTGGATGGGCAGCGAGATGCCACGAATGCTACTCTGATATTAAGTGTTAGAATCCTTATAGATTCTAAGCTTGGGGTGATCTCTATAAAGGATCGACCGCCTTGGAATTCAATAGGGGTTCCTCCCTCCTTGGTTTTCTGCACAATGGCTGAAAATATATTAATCTATTGATGATAAAAAGTGGCTGAATATATGCCTATTTATAGGGCTTCTAAACTCTAACTCCTAATAGGATTCCTACTCAAGACTCCTACTCCTAACAACTCCAACTCCAACTCTAAGACGCAACTCGAGCTGACCCCAACTAGGGTGGCCGGAGGCTAAGGACTCCTAATCCTCCTCCAATTTAACCCTAACCCTAGCCAACCCCTTTAACTATAGTAGGGGCGGCTAGCTAGGGTTTACATGTGCCCCAACTCCAAACTCAATCCTCTAAACCTAGCTGGCCCCTTTAACTATAGTAGGGGGCAGCTAGCTAGGGTTTTACATGTGTGCTTCCCCCATTAAATTTAAAATTAGGACTTAATTTATCTAGAGTCCTAACATAATTCAAAAGCAGTCTATTGATCAACTTTGGACCTTTCGAGTATGAGAACATCGATGGACAACTTGTGAAGATCTGACAAACCTCTATGATCAAAGAATATCATACCAGGTTCGAAAGATTATTTAATCAAGCCCATGATTAATCTAAAAAATAATTGCGAGGGACCTTTATCGAAGGATTAAAGTCAGAGATATGAGGAGAAGTTAAGGCGTGGCTGCCCTATACATTGATGATAGCAATATCCTTCGTACGACTTCAAGAGGAGCGGCTTAATCAAGATGTTCGGAGGATGAGACCCACAACACGACCAGCAGCATATAAACCTCCAACCCTATCCACTTCCAGCCAACCCCCTCACCCAAAGAAATTTATGAGAGAAGAGCTTCGTGGTAGATCCATGAAGGGTTTGTGTTGGCATTGTGATGAGCTGTGGAGCCGCGGCCACCGATACAACAAGGGACAATTTCTCCTAATTGAATCCACTGTATGGTTCATGCTCTTGCCAGCTACGCGAACCCGCAAACGATGAAGATTGGAGGTTTCCTTAAGCAGTAGCCCGTCACCATCCTCTTTGACACTGGGAGCACTAACAAATTTATGGACAACAAGGTTGCTACCTATTTGATGCTCCAAATTGAAGATTGCAGTAGGTTCGACGTAAAAGTCACAGATGGCCGAATCGTTAACTGAAGCCAAAGGTGCCCGCGGGTGAAACTAGTTTTGCAAGGCTAAGAGATCAATGCTGATTTATTCTTCCTACCACTTGAAAATTATGAAGTAGTGCTCAACCTCAAATGACTATCCTCATTAGGTGATGTTTTTTTGGAATATTTCCAAGCTAACCATGAAAATTTTCAACCAAGGGAAAAAGGTAATCCTGTAAGGAAAACGTGGGGAAGAAGCAACAACAGTTTCTATGCAACGCATGGAGAAGTTACAACTTCAAAGACTATAGATGAAGGAACCAGTGGTTGAATGAATATCCAAACCTTCTCCCACTACTTGCTAAATTTTTGAAGGTCTTTGCCGAATCGAAAGGTCTACCCCCTACCTGACTACACTACCATCGCAAGTTCGTGAAGGACGACGATAAGATCATCACTCCCCTCATGATGTTGCTGAAAAAAGATGTCTTCCTTTAGAGGAATAAAACTATAGTAACCTTCGATGCCCTCATAGTCACGATTCTATCTACACTGGTGTTAGCGTTACCTGATTTTGTCAAGGTGTTTGTAATTGAAGCAGACGCATCGAGAGCTGGAATTTGCATTGTCCTCATGCAAGATGGCTGACCCCTAGCCTACATCAGCAAAATCCTCTCTCCACCTCACCCTAAGCTTTCAATCTATAATGAGGAGATGCTAACCCTTGGCTTGGTATGATACCAGTCAATCGCACAAAGGACAGATGGAAATAAACCCAGAAAAATTGTAGCTTCTACCCACTCCAGACTTAGATTGGGCTAACACTTCCATGGATCTTATTAGAGGGCTGCCACCATCTCAAAGTAAAGTTTTGCAAACAATAAAGAATAACCACACGACAGCCCATACAAGAATGAAATAGCTACTTGACAAATACATGAGGTTAGCAAGAGAGACAACATCAAAATCGTAGCCCTACCAGCAGAACACCATGAAGACTTGAGCTTTAAGGAAATGGTCTCCTTATTTCTTTGGACCCTACAAAATTGGAGATCACATTGGAATCGTGACCTATGGATTGAATCTGCACACCAATTCAAAATTATAATTGATCCTCCAGGTATCTCACCGTAAATGGAAGTTTAGAGAGGATGACTTAGTCCAGATCCATCCACCTGACATCCCGACTGATGAGGAGACCCAATTCTAGTTGGAGATCGCATGGGATAGTAGGATCGCGAGACATCACTGTCCAGACACTACTATTGATAAAAAGATATAAGACAATGCTGGATTGCAGGATCATGATGCGCCTACTACAAGGGCCATGAGGGAGTCTCATGAAGAGTTGCAGATCAGGACCTAGAGTCATGGAGTCTCAGCTTTGAGGACAAGGATGATTTGAAGAGGGTGGGTGTGTTAGGACCCTAACGGAGTCCTACTCGATTGGGTTGAATCCTTAGATTGGGCCTTGTTGGTCGGTCGAGATATGACACTAGGTCGACTAGGAGGAGATTTGAGTCCATTGTAATAAATCAGCCTAAAACCTAGTAGGGTTAGGATTTATCTCAACTGGAGTTTGGTTAGGAGTCAGAGTTGGATTCGGGTCAGAGTCAACCAAGTCAAGCTTGTAATCAACCCAATTGGTTGCCCACCTTGATGAGAGGAAGTCAGCTAGGGCTGAGAGGAGGTAGCTAGGTTTTGAGATGAGTGTTTCACTTGGAGTAAGAGTTTGATTAGGAGTTGGAGTCTTAGTTTACTTAGAGTAGGAGTTTAATTAGGAGTTGGAGTTTTAGTTTACTTGGAGTAGGAGTCATATTAGGAATTAGGATTTTAAGACCTCATATAAAGTATATAGTCGCCACTATTTTATCAAACAATCAATACATCTATTTCGACCATTGTGATCAACTACCAAGAAGGAGGGAACCCCTATATAGTTAATGGAGGGTCGATCCCCTACAAAGGTCAACCCAAGCTTAGAATCATATGGGGTTCTAACACATAGAGAGGATTAACTAATGCTAAACAATGTTAAATAATTTCAAATAGGAATTTACCAGGGCTAAACAACTTTAAAGAATGACTAAGAACCATTCTATAAAGAGATTAATGCTAAACAATTTTAAAGAAGCAAGAATAGGAGTAATCGATTTATGGAGGAAAGTGTTGGTTACAAGTGCCCTGTAAGCCAATCACATGAGTGATGATGCATGTGACACACTGCACAGTTATTTTACTTATTATTATTATTGATATTTATCTCACTTTATATTGCTTATTGTATATATTGTGATGTCTTTGGATCTATGCAATGAGAATTGATTCATGATGAGATTATGATAATAAGACCAATTCGCCTTTAAACACAGACCCTAAATAATCTTGGTAGTAGGCTACTCGAGAAGAATATCGAGATAATCATATAGATTGGTGTGCTATATACCCATCTATATAATGGAGATAGCTAGTCACATAGTTGCTTGTATGGGGACACTAGGAGTATAATGCAGGTGCTCATTGGAGAATGAGTTCACTGATTGATCCACTTATGGAATACTAATGGTTAATGATACCTGACGTTAGATAGTGGTTCCTGTTAGAATCAATTGGCACTAAGAGGGGGGGGGGGGGGGGAGGGGGGTGAAGTGTAAATTCTCGTTTTAAACAAAAAAAATTTGCTTTAAGCAAGATAGGAGGATCCAAAGATTTTCATTCAAGTAAAGCAAGTGAGTGATTAAAAGAAGATTGCTAAGTTACTTGCTTACAAATTACTTAAGGAATAACAAAGAAATCCCAAAGATAAGCAACATCGTAAGTAAAGTGCTTGACGTAAACACCTTACTTTCAAAGAGTAAATTAAATCATAAGCGTCAATACAAAATTAGTAAGCAAGGAAATCAAAAGAAGAACACATAAGTTTTATAGTGGGTTCGGCACCAACGGGCCAACGTTTACTCGCGAGTTCTCCTCCTTGAGGCACACTGGCGTCCACTACTAATCTTCTTTGGGTGAAAACCAAACCTTTATACTTTGCTTACAAAGGAGACTTCAAGAATTTTCTAACTCTAAGCTCTCTCCCTTCCCCTTTTCTTTTTCTTACAATTCACATATAATTTTTTTCATAGAACGTAATCCCTAAAATTATTTTATGGAATGTAAAAAAACTTGAGATATTTATAGACCCCAAATGGCTTTAGAAATTGGAGCCAAAAATTCAAACATACCCATAAAATCTGGGTATGAGCAGTTCAATCGCAGGCTTGGGTGGGTCAATCACCGAAGGCACCCAGAATCCTAGGTATGGGCGGTTCAGCCGCCCAGCCTGAGCGGTTTACCCATCGTCATCCGTCCAAAAACTAGATACAAGCAGTTTACATCAACCTGGGCTATTCAGCCACTGGCAGATGCCTTGTTTCCAGGGTACGAGCGGTCCAACTATCGCTCACCGATGGTTTACCCGTCGAAATCTCCAGAAAAGTGGTTCCCTCCACTTTTCGAATTCTGACATGAACCTAATATTGACCAATTCTTTGTAACTAATTGAGCTCAACCTGAGCTTAACCAAACTCTATAGTGGACCCGGTTGCCTTATTGAGTTGATTTTGATTTCATCTAAATCTAAATCAATTAGACTCGATCCCTAACTACGACTCAATGATTACAACTCTTAATGACTAATAAGCTAAACCAAGACCTAACTCCCATCAATCCGGCATTCTTGTAGTGAGTCTTCCGGTCTTCTTCCGGCGATCTCCCAACATGTTCCCACCGAGCTTCCCGATCCCTTCAGCGAATCTCCTAGCGAACTCCCGGTGAGGTCCCACTGCATCGTCCGAACCCGACCCGATGCCCAAGCTTGATCTTGGCCCATCATCTGGTTGTAACTTTATTGCTCCTATCGTAGTGCGACCTGTAAGTCTTCCTCTAACACACATGTTAGATTTAAACACTCATTAATTGATTTCATAATCAAAATTTGAGATTCAACAATCTTTTTTTTTTTATGATGACAATCAATTGATGACGGGGGTTAATCCTAACTCCCTCTAAATTCATATCATAATAAAGAAGACTTAAATTCAAGAGAATCACACACTCTTGAATTCAAGTGAATCAAGACAATCAATATTCCAAGCAAATCATATTTCAAGGATACTCATATATCAACAAAAATTTATTTTAAAATTATTAAGTCATTAACTCATCAAGGATTTTCATGAATTTCAAACATTTAAAAATTTTAACTCATCAAAGATTTTCATGAACTTTAAAACATTTAAAAATTTCTCCTTAAGTTATTACATAAGTCATCAACATTCATTTCTCCCCCTTTGTCATAAAGAAAAAAAGGTGAAATATGGGGCTAAGCATTTAAGGCATATGAGTTTTTGCTCCCCCTTTTTTAAATATGATTTGAGTCATAAAGAATTTTCTTCCTCTTGAGAATAAGAAGGAAAGAAAAATAAGGGAGGAGTTCTAAAATATCATTAAACATAGCTCTCAATTTTGTAAAGGTAAATTTCGAAGATAAACTCAAAACTCCAAGACATTCAAGGAGATTCAAAAGTTTAAGAGCTACTCATGTATTTAAAATCATCTCATGTAATTTCTAGCAAATAAGTCCATAAACTAGCAAAACATAATATAAATTTTCTCTCTTTTTATGAATAATAAAATAATCATCTCATGGGAACAATAAGATAATTTCAAAAATATTATCACAAAGAAAAATAACTCATTTTCATGAAATCATGCAATTCATATATTTTTATGATTTAGCATTCTAATTTCTCTTCTAAGAAAATCAAATTATTCTTCATTGAAGGGTTTCGTAAAAATATCCACTAATCGATGCTTAGTGTCAATAAATTTCAAAGAGATATCTTGACAATTTACATGATCCCTTATAAAATGATGTCTAATATGAATATGTTTGGTTCTTGAATATTGAATAAGATTTTTGGTTAAACATATAGCACTTGTAATATCACATTATAAGAATATTTTTTAATTTTTTATTCCATAATCTTCTAGTGTGTTTTTCATCCAAATTACTTGGGCACAACATGTACTAGCTATAATGTATTATGCTTCCATAGTAGATAAAGCTACTGAATTTTGTTTCTTAGAAGTCCAAGAAACAAGTGCATACCTTAAAAATTGACATGCCCCAGTAGTGCTTTTTCTATCTATTCTACATCCACTAAATCGATATTAGAATATGCAATCAAGTCAAAGTTCTTTGATTTTAGATACCATAATCCTAGTTTTGAGGTTCCTTTGAAGTATCTAAAAATTCATTTAACTACTTTCAAATGGGAAAGTTTCAGGTTAGATTGATACATTGCACATAATCCAACACTAAACATGATATTCGGTTTAGAAGCAGTTAAGTATAATAAACTTCCTATCATTCCTCTATAAGTTTTTTGATCAAAGTTTTCTCAATTATTATCTACGTCCAACTTTGTAGATGTGCTCATGGAAGTTTTTAATGCTTTAGCATTTTTCATCCCAAACTGTTTTATTAAGTTCAATGTGTATTTAGTTTGACCAATAAAAATACCATCATCAAGTTATTTTATTTGTAATCCTAAGAAGAATGTTAACTCACCCATTAGGCTCATTTTAAATTCTTGGCTCATTTCTTTAGCAAAAGACTCACATAAAGATTCATTTGTAGATCCAAAAATAATATCATCAATATAAATTTGAATAACAAGAAGATCATTTTCAAAATGCTTGAAAAATAATATGGTATCAACCTTGCCGTTTGAAAATTTATTTAAAATGAGAAAAAAACTAAGTCTTTCATAACAAGCCCGAGGGGCTTGTTTTAATCCATAAAGAGCTTTTATAAGTTTGAAAATATGATTATGAAGAAGATTATTTTTAAAATCGGGGGATTGTTCAACATACACTTCTTCAGAAATAAAACCATTTAGAAAAATACTTTTAATATTTATTTAAAATAATTTAAAATTTTAAAAGAAGCAAAGGCAAGGAGCATCCTTATGGCTTTAAGTTTAACCATGGGAGCAAAGATTTCATCATAATCGATTTATTTTTCTTGGTTAAAACTTTTGTCTACTAATCTAGCCTTGTTTCTAACCATGATACCATTTTCATCTTGCTTGTTTCTAAAGATCATTTAGTACCAATCACTACATGGTCATTAGGTCTAGGAACAAGCTCCCATACCTTATTTTTCTCAAATTGATTAAGCTCTTCATGCATTGTATTATCCCAAGAATCATCTCTTAGGGCCTTATCAATGCACTTTGGCTCGATTTAAGAAAGAAACATAGCATTCGCACAAAAATTTCTAGAAGAAGATCGAGTTTGAACTCCTTTTGATATTTCTCATATTATAAGCTCCTTAGGATGATCATTCACATACTTCCAATCTTAGGGTAAGGATTTGGAAGAAGATTCATCCAAGTTACTTTTAATAGTATTATCATTTAAATTCAAGTTACCAAGATCAATGTCATCATCAAAATTAATCTTTTAAATTCAGAAAACTCATTAAAAATAACATTAATGGATTCTTCTATTGCTAATGTTCTTTTATTAAAAACATGATAAGCTTTTGAAATATAAGAATAACCTAGAAAAATGCCTTCATCGAATTTTACATCAAATTTACCTAAAGCATCCTTTTCATTTAAAATAAAACATTTTCAACCAAATATTTTAAAATAAAAAATATTAGGTTTTTTACCATTCCACAATTCATGAGGAGTTTTAGTGAGTAATGGTCTTACAGGAACCTTATTTAAAACATAGCATGTCATATTAACGGCTTCGGCCCAAAAATATTTGGGTAGACTATGTTCATTCAACATTGTTCTAGCCATTTCTTGTAAACTCTTATTTTTTCTTTCTACTACCCCATTTTGTTGTAGATTCCATGGAGTAGAGAAATTATGGATATACTCATTCGAATCATAAAAATTTTAAAAATTATTATTTTAAGGATCTCCACCATGATCACTTCATATTGAAGAAATCATACATCCTTTTTTATTTTGAATAATTTTATAAAATTTTATAAAATATTAAAATGTATCACTTTTATATGCCATGAAATAGGTCCAAGTATATCTACTAAAATCATCCACTATAACAAATGCATATTTACTACCACCTAAACTTGTAATGTCAATTGGTCCAAATAAATCCATATGGATCAACTGAAGTGGCCTAGAAGTGCTTATTTGATTTTTCAACTTAAAGCTACTCTTTATTTGTTTTCCTAATTGACAAGTGTCACATACTTTGCCTTTGTTAAACTTCAGATTAGATAAGCATCTTACTAGGTCCTTGGTAGAAATTTGGTTTAGAAGTTTCATGCTAGCATGACCTAGCCTTTTATGCCAAATCCAAGCATCATCATTCAAAGCCGAAAAATAAGTTTCATCACAAAATTTTTCAATATCTATGGTGTATAAATTATTGTTTCTTAAGGTAATTAAGGATTTATTTTATGTGGCAATTCAATTATGCAAGCATTAGGTTAAAATTTAACCATATATCCTTTATCATATAATTGGCTAATACTAAGCAAATTATGTTTCAAGCCATCAACTAACAATACATCTTCGTTTAAGAGGTTTTATGTGTTACCTATTGTTCCTTTTCCAATGATTTTACCCTTGTTGTTGTCTCCGAAGGTAATAACTCATTCACTTAAGCTAGTGAACTTCGAAAAATAAGATGGATCTTCAGTTATGTGCCTTGAGCATCCACTATTAAGATACCATTTGGTGCTCCTGGCTTTAGTTTACAGACAAATCTATAAGAAATATATTTTTGGTTTAGGTACCCATTTTACATTAGGTCCTTCATAAATAACTTTATCTTTCTTTTCTAATTGTTTGTTGTTATATAGAGTTCCCTTAGGAACCCATACAAGTTGATGTGGACTACATTTTCTAAATAGGTATTTATTTGCCTTATGTCTTAATTTACCATAAAAATTACACTTATTTTTGGTTGCACATTTAAGGTTGGTCTTTTAACAAACATGGTTAGCTTTTGTTGAAGGTTACCAATAAAGCCTATGCATTCCTTCTATTAATATGACCCTTATTGGCAAGGATCATATTTAGGGATTTGTTCCCGATTTCAAAATTTTCTAGTGTTGTTTTAAATATGATGTTTTCTTCTTTAACACTATCTAGTATCTCACAATGAAAATATATTTTATGTGATACTAGTGAATCATGCATTTTGTGAAGTCTAATAACTAACAATTCATGATCATTCTTAAGCAACTTAAAAGATTTACTAAGTTTTCTAAACTCATCAAACAAATCATAAAACATACTTAATAATTCTGAAAAAAAAATACTTAAAGACTCACTAACCTCATCTTCAATCGTAATCAGAGCATAATTAGCAATCTTTTCTTCGGATTGATCTTCATCATCCGAAGAACTTGAATCATCCCAAGTGGCCAAAAGTACTTTCTTCTTGAGCATCGCCTTCTTCTTCAATTGAGGATATTTATTTTTGAAATGTCCCAATTTTTTACATTCCTAGCATATGACATTGTCCTTCTTCGGTTCCTTTTTATTTTTATAGTTTTTATTTTTTTATAATTTTTAAATTTTCTTGATAATAATGTAATATCATGGTTGTCATCACTCGAGGTTTCACTCGAGGAGTCATTTGTTGTCTGAAGTGCTACATCCTTCCTGTTCTTTAGAAGGGATTCATTAAGCTCATCATGAGCTTTACAATTTAGTTCATATGTCATAAGAGAGCTAATCAGTTCTTCAAGAGGTAAGTTATTTAAGTCTTTAGCCTCTTGAATAGCGGTTACTTTAGGATCCCAATTTTTAGGTAAAGATCTCAAAATTTTACTAACTAATTCAAAATTCAAAAAATATTTTTCAAGTGCTTTAAGGCCATTGACGACATCCGTGAAACGGGTGTACATGTCTACAATGGACTCACTTGGTTTCATTCGAAATGACTCATAATTATAAACTAAAATATTTATCTTTAATTCTTTTACTCTACTAGTCCCCTCATGTGTGATTTCTAGTGTGTGCCAAATATTGAAAGCCGATTCACAAACGGAAAAATAATTAAACTCATTTTTATTAAGTGCACAAAATAAGACATTCATAGCCTTTACATTTAGAGAAAAATTCTTCCTTTCCAAATCATTTAACTCATTCATTGGTTTGGAAGATTTTTTAAATCCATTCTCAACTATATTTCATAAATCAAAGTCCAAAGAGATGAGGAAAATATGCATCTGTGTTTTCTAATATGTGTAATCCGTCCCATTGAACATAGGCCCTTTGTCGATTCATCATGAAGGTCTTCTCTTGTTAATTTCTGTGGCTGAGGGGGTCGGCTGACAGTAGGAGGAGGTGAAAGCTTTGGTGCCGATGGTCGGGGAGCAACTCTAGTCTTTCGAGCTTCATAGTTCAATCGCTACTCTTGATGTCGCGCAAAGGAGATGGCTGCCTTAAGTGTGTACAGCTGTCATGCTTTAACATCTTCCTGAATCTTTGGCTTCAAGCATTCAATAAAAGTCCTCAATATCTATTTTCAGACCAATCATAAGTTTGATTAGATATGATAACCTTTTAAACCTGGTTTGGTACTCTTGGATGGTAGAGGTTTGACGGATCATCGCTAGTTCTTCGCTAAGGTTCTTTTTACAATCTAAATTTGCACTGCATTGTGATCTTATTGGGCTTGGTGATCAGTCCAATCTAAACTCCTTAAAGAGAGCACATAATTTAACATCCATACGTGTCTCAAGAGTCTCCAATTTGGCTTCGAATAAGCTCACTGATGTCATGATGTAAGGATCTCCAACCTGTCAAATGAAACCAATTAAAGAGTGTAGCTGCAATCTTTGGGTTGAAGGCAGCAATGGCAGCGATGTCGGAGCTGCGGTGGTGAAGTCTCCAAGTGGAGGATGGCAGCCAAGGGTAGCAGCAATGGTGGAGGAAGAAAATGGCAGCAGTAACGTCGGTTGTGGTCCTTCGGTGATGCTGTAATGTTGACGCTGCAATGTCGTCGAGGCTCTGATTTTTTTTGTAGGTGATATTTGTCGGAAGATGGCAGCCAAGAGATCTGAGTCGAAAGGCAGCAGCGACGATGGAGGAAGAAGATGGCAGCAACAACATTGGCTGCAGCTACGGTGCGACTTTGTGGCTGTAGGTGGCGTCGGTTACAGCAAGGGTGCGGCTGCAATAGGAGGAAGATAGGGCAGTGATATACACAGCTATTGCGGAGGAGGGCAGTAGCGGTATAGAGCGAGAGATGGCTACTATTGTATTCAATTTGTTGCTAGCCGCGATCAAGATAGTTGGCAGCGAACGATTGTTGCGGGCTGCAATCTAAACAGATTGCAGCGAAAGATCGCTGTTGGTAGCTTTTTGCCGTAAGGATCACTGTTGGCTGCGATCAAGGAGGATGGCAGCAAGTGGTCGCTATTGGCAGTGTTGGGCAGTGAAAGATGCATGCTACGGTTGAAGGGATAAGGGAGATTGGGTGGCTGAAAAGTTGGTGGACCGAAGGCTGCAGTTTATGGCTGTTTTGGGTGCGATTTGGGGCTGTGATTTTGTGGAGTTTAGGATATGAATTGGTGTGGTTTTATGGCTATGATAGTAGTAGATGAAGGTTAGAGAAATAGATTTTAGATCTGGGATAGATGGCAGCAAAGGTAGGTGTCTTGGTAAGAAAAATTAGCTAAAAAGATAAGTGGATCGATAAGGAAGTAGGTTACGGTTAGGGCTGATTGGGATGGATGTTTGGGTTTGATTTAGGGTAAGATTTGGAAGAGTTTTTCATTAGGATGGTAGGGTTTTAAGATGAGAAAAAGAGAGTTTGAAATCTCACAAAAAAATAGCACTCAAAACTGATATAATTCGACGAAAAAAGGTGTTGCGATATGCTGTCCTACTGAACCAATTTTGCGTTAGAGAAACGATGACTTCTCGACATAAATTCTAAAGGAAAGTTCAAGGAAATTATGCAAAAATCCTTGGTTTAGATGTTGGTAACACTAGTAAAAAGTTGGGCAAAATTTTGGTAGCTAACAGTAGGGAAATAGGGCAAAAGATGAAAGGTAGATCCTTCATCGTAAAAATTCCAGAATTGTGTGATGGTGAAATATTGCACAAGAAAATCGGTTCCAGAAGGATTTTTTTCTATAAATCAATCTCAAATGAAAGCTAAGTTGATCTTTGGAATTGTATAAAAATTTTGACCAAAAAGGATGAACAAAAGTTCAGTTTCAAGAGGCCAATAAACACAAGATAGATTCTGCATTGTAAAATTTTAGTACTGTGCAACAAAGAATCGCAGCGTTATAAGTCCATATCCAGAAGGAGTTAGTCATATGAAAGCTAAGACGATTTATGAAATTATATAAAAGTTTTAGCCAAAAAGGATGATAAAAAGTTCAGTTTCAAGAAGCAACAATCGGCTGAAAATTTCTATAGCGTTTCACCTTTCCAATAATGATAACGTTTGCGACGAATGAAATTTGCAGCGGATAAAATTTGGAAAAAATCTTCAACATGTAAAGTAAGGAATCTTGTAGTATTGAAGAGGCTTGGATGATAAAAATATACCATATTTCTAGATCAAACTAGGGGGGAGCGACAGATTGATTTGATCTACGGCTGGGGTGGAAGGTGGAGGCGTGTGTCGCAGCAATTGTGGGAATCGCTTAGGAAGGTGGAGGTGGCTGAGATGGCTACAGGGCTAGCAAGATTGCTGCTCTGATATCAGATGATAGAATCCCAGAAGAAGCTCTATAGATTTTGATCCTTGAGGGGGATCAACCCTTGGAACGTTGTAGGGGTTCCTCCCTCCTAGACTCGGCACAAGACTGAATTAAAATTATAGATTGCTTGATTCAAGAGAGGGGACAGCTACATCATTATATAGGGATCAAAACCCTAGCCTAAGAGGGTGTTTGCCTAAATAAAATTATATATTTGCCCCTCCTATAGCCAATCTGCCTTAATAGAAACAGGGGGCGACTAGGTTGGCTCTATAGCCGACCTAAGCAGGGGGAAACCCTGGCCAACCAACCCAATAAGGGGGCGACGGCCACTAAGCCCTAAGGGCTAATCTAAACCATAGCCATACTCTTTTATAAGATAAGAGTGGCTTTATAACAATCTAGCAAAGTTTTATTGACTACTTCTAGAGAGATTAGGACTCAACATTGATGGAGTCCTATCAAGATCGTCCACTCTCGGTATCATGAGAGGAATATATCGTATTTTCTCGCTTAGGCAAATCTCTAGCTAGGGTCAGGAAGAGTTCTTTGAGAGAATCATATTAGAACAAGATTTGGATGGATTCTGCATAAGGATTGATAGTACCATGCCCGATATATGATCTCCGAGGTATTAGATAGATAAGAGACTATAGATACATAGTAACTGAGTATATATAGGTCTAATGGATTCGATCCTTTTGTATCGTTTGAGGATTATGACATAGTGGCCTAGTATGTCCATAGTCAATAAGTTGAGTGAATTGTTATGGAATAACAATTCACTAAGTCAGAAAGAGTTCTGACAGATACAATTCATGACAAGCCCAGTATTAGGCCTAGAGGGTCGGTCACACACATATGGTAGGTGTTGCGATGAGTAGAGGTTTGAATTTGAGATATCAATGAAGCCTCTGTTTTATTGAATATCCAATAAGCTCATGAATTATTGGATCCAATGGATGATATCAACTAAAGATAATAAGAGATTATAGGATAGAGATCCACTAATCTAAAAGGCTATGGTAGTTAGATAAAGATCCAATATCCAATAGGGTAGGATCTATTAGAGTTGAGATGTCACGCACCTCTATAAATAGGAAGGGGCCATAGGGCTCATAGGAAAGAGCACTCTATGGCCGCCCTTCCTATTATCCTTTGCCACCTCTCCTCTTTTGTAGATAGCCCTTGTCTAAGGCATGTGTGTTGAATTGTGAGTGTTTCTTTGCTTTCAAATTGCTTATATATTCTTGTATTGATGCTTTAGATTCAACTCACTCTTTGAAAGTAAAGTTTTCACGTTGCTTATCTTTCAAGTATACTTATTAACTTAGCAACTTTCATTCAATCACTCACTTATTTTACTAAAGACTAATAGCTTCGGATTTCATATTTTAGTTTAATCGAAAAGATTTCATCTAAAACCAAATATTTACATTAGCACTAATTCAACCTCCCCCCTATCTCTTAGTGTCAATTGATCATAACAATGTGGATAGCAAGAAGTGTCGACCCCTTCTTAAAGAAAAGTGATGCATTATTGTCATGAACTTAGCTAAATTTGCGTAAGTCGTGTGGGACTCTTGTGGCAAAATTATGGACTTAGCTGGAATTGCCTATGTTATGAAGCACTCTTGCACTAATATCTTAGACTTAGTTGGGATTGCCTAAGTCATGAAACGCCCATGCATTATTCATTCTAAACGGGTTAGCCTAGATGCAATCCTGCACAGGTTTCGAAGTACTTATAAAAGAGAAAGCTGATTAGTTTAAAAGCAAGCGACGAACAAGTCCTGACATCTCGTGAAGAGAGAATCTTTACAAGCAATATAATAAATACCATAAGTGCAAGAGAGAAAAGAGAGAAAGAAGCGAACAAGGACTTTAGAAGGTTGAACGAACAGTCGCAAGTCCACAAATAACAGTTCACCGGGTGTCAGGCGCTAAGACAAGCTCAACTTGTAAAGAATGTTTAGCGCTTGATAATATACCAAAGCCCCATCCAGTCATATGTCAACTGGGGGGTTCAAGGGGTCTGAGATGGCTAACATTTTGCACCACACTGCGGTCTACAAAAATTAGGTCTTGGCTCGTAAAAATGGAGTTGTTTTGGATAGTTTTGACCCGATGTAATGAGCGATTGCACTATAGCATTACAAACTATTTTTGCCTACATTTCTCAGGCAAAACTACAAAAAACTAAGGCAAAACAAGCTACCAAATATTTATACAAGCTTGCAAAAGCGATGAACGGTTCGTTGAGCGAAGATGTTGTGGATACATAATAACCATTCATGACATTCTCCCTCACTTAAACTGTCGACACCCTCATTAATGCCGTTAGGATTGAAATCAGCATTAAGAGGGGGAAACAATGTTGATTTAAAATTTTATTTAAAAAAGATCGTAACAGAAAAGCATTTAAACTTGAAAACGATCGTAGGACAATAATGAGCAAGTAAAGAAATTTACAGAGTGATTAAATAGCAAAGAAAGAAGGCACACCAATTTTATAATGATTTGGTCCACTATTGATTCCTCTTCCGTCGAGGCACTAGCTTCTACTATTGATCTTCCTTCAATGGGCGAAGATCAACTATCCTCTTACAGCTCTATTCTCCTTTTTAAATATTTCGGAGATAACCTTTACAATTCTTTCAGCCCTTCCTTAAACAGAATTAACACTTAAAGAAGAGGAAGGGAACTCTCAAAGAATTACAATAATGTTCTCATTGCTATCCCAAGCAAGAATACCTAGGGTATCTGTAGACCCTAATTGGCATAACAAATTGGAGCCAAGAATTCAAACACCTTGAGATTTTGGGGTACGGGTTGTCACGAACGATCGTTGCTCAATCGCAACATCTTCGCTCAGCAAGCTATTCATTATTTTTTCTTGTTTATACAGATGTTTGGCAGCTTGTTTTGCCTTGATTTTATGTGTTTTGGCATAAGAAATGGGAAAGAAAATAGTATAGAATGCTGCAAAACGATTGCTTGCTGCGCGGAGCCAAAACTGCCCAAAATAGCTCTGTTTTGGGGTATTTTCATTTGCTGCGGTGATCACTCTGAGTGGCACAAAATGTCAGCCATCTCAGCACCTTGGAACCACCCCCCGGGTGGCACCGGTTGGATGGGGCTTCGGGTATATGTCGGGCGTAGGCTTTCATCAACAATTGAACTTGTCTTGCCTCCGATACTTTGGGAACCATCGTTTGTGGACTTGCGACCGTTCTTACAACCCTCTAAAGTCCTGTTTCGCTCTCTTTCTCTCTTTTCTCTGTTGCACTCAATGTGTTCAACGAATTGCTTGTACAGCTTCCCTCTTTGCGAGACGTCGGGACTTGTCTGTCGCTCATTTCTAAGCTGATCAACTTCTTCTTTGTAGGTCATACGGGACCCGCACGAGCTTGCAAGTGGGCTGATCCTTTATGAATAAATAATGCTTTGGGTGTTCCATGACTTAGGCAATCCCAGCTAAGTTTGGAACAGCGGGCAATGTTGCTTCATGACTTCGGTAATTTCAGCTAAGTCTTCAAGAGTGCCGCTAGGGTGCTGCACAGCTTAGGCAAATTCAGCTAAGTCCTTGATAGTGTTGTATCAGAGCAGGCAAGCAATTCAAATGAACAGTGAAAAAGATTCGCAATCTCACCATGGTAAAACATCGTGGTGAATCGAGCAAGATGGGGCAAGCTGGATCATTGCTCCAAGCAACCACAAGTGGGCTGCAAGTGCAAACTCGCTCGCAAACTGTTGGAGTCGCTCATGAGGAGCGTGATAGTGAACAAGATGAGTGTGAAGTTGGGTATTCTCCGCGAGTAGAGGAGGCACCATCTGGAGTGCCAATCGGGAAAAAGAGCCACAAGGAGAGACTTACAACGATGAAAACCCACCTCGATGTTCTTGAAGCGAGCTTGGAGGAACTCTACCAAGGTCAACAAATGCTCCCTAGGGTAGAGAGCTCGCAAGAAGAAGCTGAATCTCGAATTAAGAAAGTTGAATCCCTGGTCGATCGACTGACAGAGGACACCAAAGACTCCGTACGACATCTACACGAAATTGTGATGGAACTCACGGCTAAGGTGATGGTGTTAACAAGGACTCTTGATGCGGGAGGGTGCATTGCACCACCACAAAGCTTCAGGGCACTAGAGCCGTATTGCTACGAGGGTGCTAGGGATGCCAAAGAGATTGAAAATTTCTTGTTCAACATGGAACAATATTTTCGTGCGATGAGGCTCGATTCTGAAGAAACCAAAGTTGTTATAGCAACAATGTATCTGAATGGAGATGTAAAACTTTGGTGGTGAACCCATTGGGAGGAGATCCAGCAAGGTCGATATCAAGTGGATACATGGGAAGACTTGAAGCGAGAGTTGAGAACTCAGTTCTTACCCGAGAATACAGAGTTTATTGCAAGAAGGAAACTGAGACAACTCCGCCAAGATGCTAGATATATAGGACATGTCCGAGAAGGATAAGCTATTCAGCTTCCTCGATGGCTTAAAGCCATGGGCACAACAAGAACTACATCGGAGCAATGTCACTGATGTAGTCGGGGCAATTGTAGCTGTAGAAAGGCTAACTGACTTTGTTTCTTCAGAGGATTTGAGAAAGAAGAAATAATCTTCGAAAAATCACTCAACAAAATACACTCGAGTGAAGGAGTCTAGGGGCGAACAAAAGAAGAAGAATTTTCATAAGGGGCCGAGCTCAAAAGATAAAGTCCCAAAGTCTGGTGGATACTTCTTATGCGAAGGACCGCACATGGTGAAGGAGTGCCCGCAAAAGTAGGCACTTAATACTATAACTGCATCAATACATCCCCACAAGTCGGACAAGGGCAGTTCTAAATCCAGTAGTCACGGTGAGGCGTCGCAAGGACCCAAGATGGGAGCAATGCTTTTGTTGAATGCATTGTGGGGTCAAGTGGGGAAGAACACAAAGGCAAAGCCACCGAAGGCAGGAAGCAGCGAGTTGATGTATGTGGATATCAAGCTTAATGGTCGAACAACCCATGTAATGGTGGACACGGGCGCTACCCACAATTTGATTGTCAATCATGAAGCTAAGCGACTTGGTCTAATCTTAGAGAAGAGCCTAAGTTGTATGAAGGCTGTGAACTCGAAGGCCAAGCGAATCTCCGAACAAGCAAAGGGGGTCCCTATCAAGATCGGGACATGGAGCGAGAGCACAAACTTGATGGCGATGCCATTGGACGACTTCCAAGTGATTCTCGGAATAGAGTTCATGCACATGGCGAAGTTGGTACTAATGTCGTTCCTGAACTTCCTATGTCTAATGGGAGGCAACGATCCCTGCGTGGTTCCAGTTTCTCAAGGAGGAACCAAGGACCCACAACAAATCTGGCTTTACAATTGAAGAAAGGGGTACGAAAAGGTAAATTAACCTTTGTAGCCGTTATGAAGCTAGAGACACTTAACAAAGAGGCCATCCAAGAACCTGTCACAGTGGCGAACATCCTGAAGGAGTTCTCAGATGTGATGCCAATGGAGTTGCCAAGAACTCTACCACCACGCAGAGGTGTGGATCATTGGATTAAGCTGGAGCCAGGAGTTAAGCCTCCAGCGAAACCATCATACCGCATGACCCCTCTATAGTTAATAGAACTCAGAAAGCAATTAAACGAACTGCTAAGTAGTGATCTCATCTACAACTCAAAAGCATATTTCTGAGCTCCAGTCCTCTTCCAGAAGAAACAAGATGGGAGCCTCCGATTATACATTGATTATTGAGCCCTTAACAAGGTGACGGTGAAGAACAAGTACCTCATCCTGCTCATCGCTGGACTTGTTTGATCAATTGAGCAAGGTAAAGTACTTCTCCAAACTCGACCTTTGGTTGGGGTATTGGTAGGTGCACATTGCAGAAGGTGATGAGGCAAAGACTACCTATGTGACTAGATATTGAGCATTTGAGTTCTTGATGATATCTTTCTGTTTAACCAACGCTCCAACCACATGCTACATTCTAATGAACCAATGGAGTATTTGGATAAGTTTGTAATCGTTTACTTAGACGACATAGTCGTTTATAGCCAAATACTTGAGGAGCATGTTGAGTACCTTTAGAGAATCTTCAAAGTTTTCAAGGAGAACGTTTTATTCATGAAGAGGGAAAAGTATAATTAGAATAATGGGACATGATGATGATTTATAAATGAAAATAATGGCTATGAAATTAAGTGGATAGATTACTTTCTTAAAATTCCACCCGTTTACTTAATTGCATGTGTTTTTATGCTCGTATTAGATTAGATAGCTTAGGTAATTATTTATCTATTTATTATCAAAGTTTAAAAATAGATGTTGATATTACTGATAAAATTAAAGATGTTAAAAAATTGGTCAATAACTTATATAAGCATTATAGTGTTAACTATAATAAAAAATATGTTACCTTTTAAATTTTTTAATATACTATTCAAGTAAACAGTAGAGGTAAAAGGAAGAACAAGTATTATTATAAAGTCAAGAAAGAGTAAGGAGATCCTCAAGCTCGAAGTTCGAGTTTAATATGTATTTAGTAACTTTTTTGAACTTGGTGATAGCCTTCGAGTATAAATTTTCTATTCTAAATCGATGGATGCAATACACAATAATATTTTCAATCTGGGTAAAATTTACGAGACAAATACTAATGACTTTAGTGTTGATAATAGTTGTTAAGCAAGCGTGGAAAATCAAATCATAGATATATTCAGATCGAACATAACCCCCAATGCTCATACCTACCTTCCATTGGACAAGGGCAAAATGAAAATAAGAGATTATGTACGATGAAAAAATATTCCCTTTGACCTATCAACCGAAGTGACTGTTGGAATCGAAACATCCAACACCATCAACGATGACAATTAATTTTTTATAATAATACTCAATTTTTGGTTATATCTTTACACATTTACACTCTCATGTACTGTATCAATTTTTAAAAAAAACTAAAAATAAAATTTTATTTTTTCATATTAAAAATTATTTTCAAAAATATATTAAAAAAATATCAATTCAACCGAAACCGGAACCATCGGTTGCTATTCCAAAACTTGTCCCTACTAGTTCGGTTTCAGTTCAAGGCTCTACCGGATCCAATGATTCCAGCATGGCGACTGGGCCTACATAAGCTTGACTGACATCGAGTAGCAGGCTCAATATACTCGATAACTGTTGACAAGGTAATAAGAATGGACTTGCGCAGATGAAGATAGGTTTTCTGTAACATCATAGATCTGAAAAGGTTTTGGGAGACTGGAAAGGTCTACTATAATTTATAGGATTCATGAAATATGATACACAGATGATCAAAGAGAACAAATCCTATTCACATAACTAATCATCTTCTCAGCAGAACATAAGGCCGAGCATGAAAATTTCAAGGCCACATTATATGTAAACATGAGTAGCTCAGTAACTTTGATTGTATGGATATAAATCAGAAACTTGAGGCAATTCATTGTACTCATTCAGATTGCTTGTCTCGTCTCAGTTGCAGTCCGAGACTTAGGCATCTAAGATGACCCATGCAACATCATACAACGGATGTGCCACAATAATTGAACTGCTCATGAATGAACAAATCAAACCAATTCATAACATCTCAGGTTTGTCCTCTCCACAGGACCAACATCAAATAGTGAAAATATTCCATGCAGATTGCTACCTGCTACTGTGCTGTTCAACATTATCTTGCCAGCAACAGGAAGGAGACAATAAGTTACTCCAGAGATGAACTTGAACATATCACCCTTCATAGTAGAAGCAGTTTTCCAATGAGTAAATTTAAGTTCAAAGAGTAAATAGTCAAGCTACTTTTAGTAACAAGGAACACAATTTAGCTTCAATCCCCCTTAAAATATCAGCTCCAACTGCAAAAAAGCATCTGCACTGCAGCATTTACTCACCTGAACAAGAAAAAGAAAAAGCAGGAAGTGTTATAAAAGCAATTCAAAGTCTACAATAATCTTAACTAGGCAATCAAACTCTTGGCATGTTTATCAACACAGGCATCCATATGCAGAAAAGTATTACTTTTGGAGTTTTTCCAGCATAAGCAATCTAAATTAATGATTTCTTAATTATCAATCTTTCTTCTTGTAAATATCTTTATTTCATGCAAGAACCATGCATCACAGATAAGAAATATAGTATGCTTCTGAAAAACATATATTTTGAGTCAGAATTATATGCTAGTTTATTATGGAAGAGCATATGTTAGTTCAACAAGAACAAAGGAATGACTCTTTGATGTGTAAATCTCCAGTGATGACTAGTAAAAATTGTTTAACTTAAACAACTTGATCTCTTCTTATCATTTATTTGGATGTAACAATCTTCTCTTCAAATTGATAATTAATGATAACTTAATACAACCAATGCATCCTAGATTTTTTTACTACTGTTCTGACAGCTTTTGCTCTTAATCAGGCACTAGCATTCATAACCAAGGTAACGTGTAACTGGTTAATGAACATTCAGAGCTGTGATATGGCTGTGGATTCAAATATCCTGGTTCATGATAAACGAGGGTGGTCAGTTTACATATTGACAAAATAACTCACAATCGGGAAAGATGGTTCACTATTTTAGATCATTGAATCACTGAGATTGATTAGTACTTGGGCAAGATAATTGGTCTTGCCAAGTCAATGATTATGCATTTCAACAGGTAAAACAAGAAATGCACAAAACATAATTGCTTTTACTTAGTGCAATTAACGATTTTGTTCTTTATTAATGGACTCAGAATAGGAATATCCAAAATAGAATCTAATCATTTTTAGTTATAGTTATTTTATATAACAGTAACACTTATGGTGATAGAATCGAACTTTAAAAATTCAAACACAGATGTACAGAATGCAAACATCAAACTCAATGTGGGGGCCTAGGCAATGTTCTTGTTTCCAAGACTGGCAATGTGTCCCACTAACAATTTTGTGCTTTATTAATGGACTCTATAATAGGAATATCCAAAATAGATTCTAATAATTTTTTAGTTATAATTATTTTATAAAACAGTAAAACTTATGGCACTAATTCTGAATTTTAAAAAATTCAAACACAGATGATTTACAGAATGCAAATATCAAACTCAATGTGGGGTCTAGGCCATGTTCTTGTTTCCAAGACTGGTAATGTGTCCCACTATGTTCAAACCTAGTCATCCTACTCGTCCAAGGGGCATATATGTAAGAACTGGGTAAGAAAGAACTTGAGTGAATGAAACCAAAGTAGCTGAAAGTATCTTGATAACACATTTGGCATGAAAGGCTGATTTTACTTTTCTGGCATAATTTCTAACCTCTCCACTTAAGTGGAATGTGTCACAAAAGGGAAGCATACATCTGATGCAAGGGATGTAACATAAAATCAATCTAAAATGTAAATTTAATACATGCACATAAACTTCAAATAAATTGTAGGATGTAACAGCTTGCTAGTTTAAGCTGCCAGATGGCCTTTCTTTTTTATCTCAGAAAAAGGAAACAAAATTCACATGTAAGTTAATATAAGCATATCCAATATTTATTATTCAATGCCACTTTAACTCAATCAAGGGCATCAAGAAACTATCAATAGGGGATAATGCAATAAACATTTAAACCAAATGAATATTTGCATATCTATAGAATGCAACAAGAGTTGGCACATTACAGGAATATCACATTAGAATCTGTTTGGAAATTCAAAAGAAACATGATATGCGTTAAGCAAATGAAACATTTCATGGATGATATCTAATACCCAAGTCAAAACATAACAATTTTGCGTGACAATTTCAGGAGAGACAATTAAAAAATGAATAAAAAGATTGATGAAAAGAAATCTTAGAGAAAGAAAATGCTGGAGCAAAACATTAAATAATAACAAGAGCACAATAAGAAAATAAAATTAAACAAGTGCATTTTCTCAAAAAGACATTCTCTATAACAGGTGACAGTAAAAGCTCACCTCCTCAAATGTTGCTGGGGTACATGAAAACCCTCACCCTTCCACCCTGCAGATGCAAAGACGAGGGAGAACCTAAGCAAAAAGGCGATTTTTGGAGTACGAATTAACGCAGGGACTTGAGCCTCACCATGGATTTAGGCGGGAGATTGGAATTAAACTTGGCGCGGATGATACCACTGTTGCCGTGGGGGCGTGCGACCTTACCCCAGATGCACCGGTACCGCGTCCCCTTGGTCTTCGTCTTCGCCTTGTAGATGTAGGCCATCCTCTTGCCGCAGTACCAAGCGACCTCCTCCTTGGTGTTCACCCCCTCGATCTGGACCAGCGATGTGTTCTCGTGCTGATTCGACTTCGACCTGATCCATACATCCTCATCAATTCTCACAGAAGAAAAAGAACACAAGTCCAACTAACATCGAGGAACAAATTCGACTCCTGAGAAGAACTCGACTTGCCTCTTGTATCCGAGGATCGTGCTGCGGACGTACAGCCTGCAATCGAGATCAAACGACAGAGCAACCAAAAAGAAATCAACTTGATGAAATCGAAATGGAGTGAAGAAAGAGGTTTGGTTTCGAAGAGCAAAACGGATTGCACCTGACGCTCTCGCCTTGCCGCCCCTTCACCATCTCCGCCGTTGAGGGTGCTCGCGAGCGATGCGCGAACTAGGAGCAGCCAACCCAACTGCTGGAATCCCTAGTAACTGCTTCGGAGATGGGGGTGTTAAATACGACAGCCGCCAGCAAAGATCAACGGATCGGACGGTCACGGTTGCGTCTCGGACTGATGAGGGCTTCTCTGTTGGGCCCCATTTATGCGTGTTGAGGAGGAAGTTATAAAATTTCATATTTACCCCTTAACTTTTTGTACACTCTTCCAAATATAGCACGGTTATGAATAATTAGCTTATATGAGTTAAAATATAAAAATCTGAAACATCTCTCATCAATTTGCATTAGATTGGTATTTTTTCAAGGATATCAATATCAATTAAAAATTTTAATTTTTAATTTTTAATTATATATTTTTTATTCTGAAAAATTGTGAATCTATAAATATATAATTCCATTCATATAATGTAAGACTAAGATTAATATCTCTGAAAACAAAGATGAAAAGGGAAATAAAGCAACAGAAGAAAAACATAAACTGCCATTGATCACCACCAACTATCAGTTAGGTGGGACTTTTATATTTATTATGGAAAGATAAAACTTTCCTCTTTTGCGATTATCTCAATCAAGTTAATTTCACATGTTTTTTAATCCCATAAGAGGATCTTGCATCTCGTCTATGAAAAGTATAGCTTATTATGAGTTTTTTTTCCCTCAATTATCATTTCTTGATGCATAACCTAATTCTTCTTCTTTTGATTGATTCAACATCGGTAAAAGGTTAGATCATCTCTTTGATAAGTTTTATAATAATCATAACGATTGATATGACATATCGTGACCCTCCATTCCATGGGACCCTTAGAACACCATGATAGAACTAACTTGACATCTTGAGTCGACTTATTCCTGTGTACCTGGGATAAGACACCCACCTGTCTTCCTCATCGATAGCCCCCTGAAAAGTATAGGGTGACGTAGCGTCGAGAAGCGAGGTGTAGTGTCGAATTGCCCAGGGGGCATCGGTACCCAATGTATGGGCTGATTTAATGAGGCATTAGCGAGCATTAAACACATACGTATGGTGATGTCAGTGATCATTAAATAGCAATATACATTGATACAAAGGTATAGGTATAAAAGCCATGCCTAGAACAATACTGGGGTAGGACCTCTGGGATTAGTATACGACATCTCTCCCAATTTCAATTCTTACTAACTTAACCATCGGAGGGGTCAAGTCAAAAAAACTTCCCCCACACAGCTCTGACCTTTGTGTAGGTTTTCAGCAATCAGGAGGAAGGATAACTTTGGGCCACATCCCAGGAAGTCATTCAAGTAGCCTCTCATAATTCCACAAGCATGCTTGAGTGCAATGTTAACTAGCAATCCCCCTAACCCTAATCGATTGTATATGGCCCTTTGAACAATGAGGGATGGACCTCCTCGACCCCTTTCCCCCAACCTCGGGATAGCGGAGGTTCATCATAGTTGTTGTGGATTATTTCACCAAATGGATCAAGGCTGAACCTTTAGCATCTATAATGAAAAAGCAAGTCGAAAAATTCAAGTGGAAGAACATCATCACTTGATTCAGCATCACAAAGGTCATCATCACTGATAATAGAACCTAGTTCAATAATGTAAAGCTCAAGGAACTCTATCAGACCTATGGGGTCTAACTAAGGTTCTGCTCGATAGCGCATCCCCAAACCAATGGCCTAGTTAAAGTCACCAACTAAGTAATACTCGACGGTCTCAAGAGAAGGGTCGGTGAGGCACACAGTGCATGGGTTGATGAGCTTCTGAGCATCCTATGGGTGTTCGAAACTATGTCGAAAACTGCCACTAGCGAATCCCCCTACAATCTAGCATTTAAGACTGAGGTAGTGTTACCTCCTAAGGTGGTCTTCCCAACCCTCCTGATTGAGAGCTACGAAGAAAGCATATCGGGGGAAGGGCTCTGATCTAACCTCGACCTCACCGAAGAATAAAGAACTAAGGCACACTTGCGAGCACTGGCATATAAGAATGCTATGACAAGACTCTATAATTGGAAGGTGCGCCCTCGGCTAATCAAGATCGAAGACCTGGTATTACGGAAAGCTGAGGTTAGCGACCCGACTCACTTTCGTGGAGAGTTGGCCTCAAATTGGGAGGGACCTTATCGGGTTGTTAGCATGGTTCGCGATGGAACCTACTAGCTGCTACTCAAGAAGGAGTTAAACTCTCCAAAACGTGGCACATATCCAACTTAAAGAAGTTCTACATCTAAACCAAGACTTCGAGAGCTTGACCTCGTTGAGTTTATTGACAAGCTCCAACGAGGCCTTTGTGAAACATAAGTAGGTATTCAATTGTTAGGACCCTAGCTGGGTCGGGTCCTAGGTTCACTGGGTCATGAAATCAATAAAACCCTGAGGCATGCAATAAGCCCTAAATCAACCACCACCTACCTTGTTTGAAGAGGTCAACTAGGTTTAGAGATGAGTCCTCATGGAGTGGGGGTCTCCTAATCGCCGCCCCCACCTACTAGGGAGGTCGGCTAGGGTTAGAGAGGGAGAGTTTCATTCAGTTATGACTCTCTCTAGGGCCAATTAGGGGTTAAATTAGGAGTTGGAATCTTGGTTTAGTTGTAGTAGGAGTCCTATTAGGATTAGGGTTTTGAGACCCTATATAAACACTTGTAGCCACCATCTTTTCTCTCATGAATAGATCAATCTTTTCCAGCCATTATGGCTGACTACTAAGGAGGGAGGAACCCCTATAGAGTTCTAAGGAGGGTCGATCCCCTACAGAGGTCAACCCAAGCTTAGAATCCTATGGGGTTCTTGTAACATCCCTCATTTCTGAATTTAAAAAAATAGAAAACTTATTTGTAAGGTGAGAAATCTGTTTTGAGTGTTTATAAGACCTAGTTATAAAATTTGAGGATCTATTTGTAAAACCAAAGGACCTAATCGTATATATTAATAATATAAGAATTAAAGTGCAAAATGAACAAATAACAAATGGAGAAGAAGAAGAAGAGAAGGAAGATGAGAAGAATAGATTTGGAGGTTTAGGGATTTTGATCAAATCCACACATTTGGGATTAAAATCTTGAAAGACAAGTATTCTATCTTTTTTCTACTAAAATTTACCTTTGTTTTTGCCTTGATTATGATAAAAATTCAGAACAAATCCAGCCTTACAATCCGAAATCTTTTTTGTTGGTTGCAAAAGTTTGAATCTGAAATATTTTTTAGACTATGACCTATTGGCCTTGTTCAAGTTGTAACTTTTAGTATAGACCTATGATTTAGATAAACCCTAGTTTATTCAAAAATAGATTTATAGATCTTTCTTTTGAAACCAAGTTTGAAAATTTTGGAGTTTATTTGCTAGCCCAAACCTTTATTTCAACTGAACATATGAAATCTATAAAATAGTGTTTGTAGCTTCTGACCTTTCATCACTAAATTGCCTATATCTCCCACTTGGAGTCTCTGATTTATGTAAAACTTAATTCATTAGAAATTAGACTTATAGTTCTTTCGTTTAATAGTAAGTTTGAAAGATTTGGAGTCAAATGACTATCGAAATTTTTATTTTGATAGACCTTATGGATTCTACAAAATAGGGATTGTAATTCCTGACCTTTGGTTGCCAAATCATCTATAACTCTTTGTAGAGGCCTTCAATTCATAAGAAACTTATTTTATCTAAAATTATATTGATTAAGCTTTCTAAAGATATCATTTTTGGGTAATTTAGAGCATATTTGATTATTTAAATAACTTTACAATATGCCTTCTGAATTATGCTAGAACAAGGGTTGTATCAATTTTGCCTCTTCTTGCTTCATCCATTTCCAAATTGAATTCTTAGATACTCTTATTTTTTATTTCCCTACATATCTCAATATATTATGTATTACTCAATGTTACATATTATTTTGTATAGGCACATGCATGATTTATTGTTCTACATGTGCTTCTGATATATGCCAAATTTATTGCTCACATGTCCTTTTGTACTATAGTATTTGTAGGATATTATGGACCTTTGCTAGAAATGGTAAAGGGTGTTATGCTCAGAGCCTACGATGCTCTACTTCTGTCTGATAGTCATCCAGAAATGGATGGATCATATTTTGTCTGATTCCATATCACCATCTATGTTTTTAATATGATATCATATCATACTCTATCTGTGATTCGGCTAAAGTCCTTTCTTCAATTGAGCTTTGAACTCTTAACTTTTATTTCTTATTTATCCAAATATATTATGTAAAAGTTTATGTTTGGATTGTATTGTTTCATATTTCGCACATGTATATTTCGTTGTTCCGCATGTGCTTTTGATATATGCCAATTTATTGCTCATGTGTCCTTTTGTACTAAGGTATTTATGGGATATTTTTGGATCTTTGCTAGAAATGATAAAGGATATTATGCTTAGAGCCCCCGATGCTCTATCGGTCCCCTTTGACTTCACCCAAGCGAGGGTGGATAAAGCTCCCTGACGTGAGAGACTTTTGTCTGTTGGTTATTCAGAAATGAATGTACCATATTCTGTCTGATCCAACTCACCCTCTATTTTTTGAGATGATATCCAAAATATTGCTTTTGAGTTATATATGCACTTTCGATAAGAATGAAATGAATGTGTCTTCAATATGATATTTGAGCTTCTATTATTTATTTATTTATTTATTTGATAAGCTTTGAGATTATTTATTCACCATTGATGTGCTTCGAAATACGTTTACATCTTTAATATACTCCGAAATATTTCTTATGCTATTGTGATGTTTCAAAATATTTTATTTGCTATTGATATATTCTGAAATATTTTACATGCTATTGGTATGTTTCAAAATGTTTCATTTGCTATTGATATGTTCTGAAATATTTCACACTCCATTGATATGTTCTAAAATATTTCATTTGCTATTGATATGTTCTGAAATATCCTATGTGCTTTGATATGCTCTGAAATACCTCTTACATCATTGATGTGCTCCAATTACTCTGTATTCCGTTTGTTATGGACTAAATATGTGATAGGACTTCAGTAGGGTTGAGTCCTAATCTCCCTATAAGTAGTAAATAAAACCCTACTAGATTGTAATAAAGCCACTCCTATCTTATAAAGGAGTATGGTTAGGGTTTAGATCAGCCCTTAGGGCTTAGTGGCCGTTGACCCCCTTACTAGGTTGGTAGGCTAGGGTTTCCCCTTGCTTAGGTCGGCTATAGAGCCAACCTAGCCGCCACTTGTTCCCTCTAAGGTAGGTAGGCTATAAAAGGGGTAAAAGAGTAATTTTAGTTAGGTAATCACCCCTTAGGGCTAGGGTTTGGAGCCCTATATAAGCATGTGTTGGTTACAGGTGTCATGCAAGCCAATCATGTGAATGATAACACGTGTGACACACTATGTGATCTTTTTTCTTATTAGTAATATTGGCATATTCTCACATTATATTATATGTAGCATATATATTGTGATGTCCTTGGTTCTGTGCAATGGGAATCAGATCGTAATGAGATCACGATAATGAGATTGATTCACCTTTAAATATAGATCCTAAATAATTCCGGTCATAGTTTACTCGAGAGGGACATCGAGATAACCGGATAGACCAATGTACTATATACCCGTCATATGATGGAGGCGGCTGGTCTTATAGCCACTTGTGTGGAGACACTAAGGATATAGTACATGTGCTCATTAGAGAATGAGTTCACTGATTGATCCGCTTATGGAATGTTGTATGGTTAATGATACATAATGTTAGACAATGATTCCATAGTCCCAGTTGTATATCTGGTCCTTAGACTTGAGACACCAAGGATGCTTTATATGAGTACTCCCTTCTTTAACGTCAGACTTACAGGTTTTGAAAGTTCTAGATCTGGTATAGTTGGTTATCGAGATTGGTAGCCAACCTTATGAAGGCAATTGAGTGTCAATAGAGGATCATCCACACTCGGTATCACAAGAGGAATATCCCATATGTGCTTGCTCAGACAAATCCCTAGCTAGGGTCATTCGGATTGAGAGAGAAAGAGTTCTCCGGGAGAATCCGATTAGAGCAAGACTATGAAGGATTCTGTATGTGACCTGACAGTATCATGTCCAATATACGGTCTCTGGGATATTAGTTGGATGAAGGATTATAGATACACGGTAACTAAGGACAGATAGGTCCGATGGATTCGATCCCCCTACACCGTCTGGGGACTATGGCATAGTGGCCTAGTACATCCATAGTCGATGAGTCGAGTGAATTATTATGGTGATAATAATTCACTATATCAAAAAGAGTTCTGATGGGAGAGACTCACGGCCAGCTCGGTATCGGGCCTCGAGGGTCACACACATATGGTGGATGCTTCAGCAAATAGAGGATTTGATGGAGATCCAATTAGCCCATTTTTGCTAGTTACAGGTGCCCTACAAGCCAATCACATGAGTTATGCCACGTGTGATACACTACGTAATCTTTTTACTTATGATTAATATTGATATATTCTCACGTTATATTATATATAGCATATATATTGTGATGTCCTTGGTTCTGTGCAATGGGAATCAGATCGTGATGAGATCACAATAATAAGATCGATTCATCTTTAAACACATATCCTAAAAAATTTCGATCATAGGTTACTCAAGAGGGACATTGAGATAACCGGACAAATCAGTGTACTATATACCCATCTATATGATGGAGGTGACTGGTCTCATAGCCACTTGTGTGGAGACACTAAGGATATAGTACAGGTGCTCATTAGAGAATGAGTTCACTGATTGATCCGCTTATGCAATGCTGTATAGTTAATTATACATAATGTTAGACAGCGATTTCATTGTCCCAGTTGTGTATCTAGTCCTCAGACTTGAGACACCAAGGATGCCTTGTATGAGTACTCCTTTCTTTGACGCTAGACTTACATGTTTGGAAAGTTCAAAATCTGGTACAATTGGTTATCGGGATTGGTAGCCAACCTTACGAAGGCAATTGAGTATCAATAGAGGATTATCCACTCTCGGTATCACGAGAGGAATATCCCATATGTGCTTGCTCAGACAAATCCCTAGCCAGGGGCATTCGGATTGAGAGAGGAGTTCTCCGGTAGAATTTGAATAGAGCAAGACAAACTGATTCTGTATGTGACCTGACAGTGTCCAATATACGATCTTTGGGATATTATTTGAATAAGGGATTATAGATACATGGTAACTGTGGACAGATAGGTCTGATGGATTTGATCTCCCCTGTACCGTCTGGGGACTATGGCGTAGTGGCCTAGTATGTTCGTAGTCGATAAGTCGAGTGAATTATTATAGAGATAATAATTCACTATATCAGAAAGAGTTCTGATGGGAGTGACTCACGGCCAACTCGGTATTGGGCCTAGAGGGTCTCACACATATGGTGGATGCTTCAGCGAATAGAGGATTGTATGAAGATCCAATTAGCCCCTATTCTCATTAGATGAGACCCTATGTTGATGGGCTCCTTGATTAAGGTCCAATTATAGGCCTAAGGAGATTATTAGATAGAGATCCAATAATGCAAGGTTAGTAGGTTATTGGATGGAGATCCAATACCCACTAAGGAAGGAGCCCTATGGTTTTTTTGGCTCTCTATAAATAGGAGGGGAGACTCATGGTTGATAGGCTGCAACTTTAGCTACCACCTCCTATTCTCCTCCCTCCCTCTGAGCAAGAGTTGCAAGATCAGATTGGAGGAGTTTCGCTATAGAGATCCATCGTATGGATACCACTAGAGAGGAGGACGCTTGATCTCCTTCACCTTCTCCATCCGGATATGGAATAGAGAGATATACAATCTCCCTAGGTAAAATCAATCTCTCACACATTGTGGTTTTTCGATTTTACATTTTTCTCGCGACCCCAATCTTTTGCACGACGATTTGATTTATATGGAAAATTGATTTTTTTTTTTATTTCCACTGTGCATGTGATGCACCCGCTGTAGGTTTCCCAACAATAGTATCAGAGCCAAGGTTTTCATGCAAAAAATTAGTTTTAAACTACGTGTGATGAGATTGAATCGCGTAGAACTATTCTACGCACTTGTTGCAGCGAAGGAAGCAGGGGCAGCCGGGCATGGCCATGGCTAGCTCCCTTGCAGGGGCGGCCGGCCACCTACAAGGGGCGACCGGCTGCATCCAAGGCCCCCCTGAAAAGGGTCGACCGGCTTCGGCCATGCCCCCTACAAGGGGCGGTCACCCGCAGGGGCAGCAGCCCCGTGGGCACGACCGGCTGCGACCAACCCGGAATGGGCTGCCACCAGCGGCCAGGCCGCAAGGGCCTCTTGCTCCCCATGGTGCGACCGCAAGGGGCAGCCGCCCACGGCCAGGCCACAGGTGGTGGCTGCCCGTTGCAAGGCTGCATGGGGCAGCCCCGCGGCTAGGGCCGCCGCCTGCAAGGGCGGTCGCTGGCAGGAGCGGTCGCCAGCAGGGGCAGCGCTGCCAGCCTGCGCAAAGCAGCAGCGACGACGGTGACGCAAATGGGGGCAAGGAGAGGACTAAGGCATCCATTTAAGAAAAAGGATGATCTTGCCCCTCTAATTTTCAAAAATTTCGAGGACTGTCCTCATATACAAAATTCCAAAAATGCCCTCAACAATTTTGAAAATTTTGAGGACTGTCCTCTCATCCAAAATTATGAAAATACCCTTGATAATTCTAAAAATTTCGTGCATGTTCTGATTTCTAAAAAAATAATTAATTAAATAATTTAATTAATTTTTAATGTATATCTAGTAATCCTACATATGGTGTGATGTATGATGTGAATGGATGATCATGAGCCATGTGTTGTAATGTGTGTAATTGTGATTATTATTATTATTGGGGCTTGCGTGCTTCTGTTTTTCTCTTTTTTTGTCGGGCCTGCGTGTTTGTGATTATTTGTAATTATATGGAGAGGTGCATCGGGAGCATCGAGATGACAGTAGGACCCACGATACTGTGGCGGGAGATTACGACGCATGGTGATGCGACGATCCGACGGAACCGATGATGACGAGATGAACAATCACAGGGCATGGAGATGCGCCGATGCACACATAGATCCTATTGTGAGTGATTAGGCCCATTGGCTCAGGCTTAATCATATTAGGTGACGGCTCTTGATCATCCGGTGTGGCTTGCATGTGTGATGTGTTATACACCTACTTGATATATGTATATATATATATTTGCATGCGATATAGATATATATTAAATATGTATGTGTGTCACATGACATATTAGGACACCGATAGAAAATAAAAACCCCTCCTAAGATAATATTAAGTCGGTAAACGTGAGGTAATAAGATTGACCCACGTGTATCGTTATAGGAAGAAATTGAATCACGACATAGGTTGAGTTGGTCGAGTCCCTCGAGGCTCACCTATCTACGTGATCGAGTTCTTGCCTACGACATAGAGATGTCACCGGTGACCTGAGGATATGGTATGCTTGGTCGAGTCCCTCGAGGGCTTATCATTGAATCAGACTCATCTTGTAATGATGGTGATGACTTAACTGAACATTATAGTTGGTTGAGTCCCTCGAGACCATGATAATTCAAAGGCCGAACTTGACAGGAATCACAAGGAGTTGTGATTGGCAAGAGTTGCCTACCTTTTAGGCTTAGTGCAATTGGTCGAGTCCCTCGAGGTTGCACTAATACACCAATTGGATCCTAATCCCCACTAGGAGTCTATCGGAGACTTCCGTCTCACGTGTCGAGGGTGTTGCGTGATTCGCTAAGAAAATAGTGGGAGCACTTTAAGATAGAAGTCCGTATCTTAATTACTATTTTCTATAAAATCTGCATGTTATTTATTTTTGCTATATCTTGTTTTGTCAGAAACATGTCACTCACAAACCCCCTACGTGGGATACTTGATGTCAACCGCCTCACTGATCCAAACTATATAGATTGGCTCCGTAATTTGAGAATTATTCTCACGACGGAGAAGATCGCATACGTCCTTGATACAATCATGCCCACACCGGAAGAAGGGGCAAGCGAGGATAAGATCGTTCGCTATGTGAAGTATATAGATGATTTTATGTTAGGAAAATGTTACATGTTGGCCTCCATGACTCCTGAGTTACAAAGGCAACATGAGAGCATAGATGCAGATTCTATCCTTATTCATCTTTGCTAGCTGTTTGAGAAACAGAGAACTCAAAGATCTGAGATATAAAAGAAACTCTTCCAAGCTAGGATGATAGAAGGGACATTGGTTGAGAACCATGTCCTAAAGATGATAGAGTGGATCGAGAAACTCACAGGTCTAGGAATAGTTCTAGAGGATAATCTGTGCGTTGATCTTATACTTCAGTCCCTACCAGATTCCTTTTCTCACTTCATCATGAATTTTAACATGAGCAAGTTTGAGGTGACTCTCCCTTAACTCCTCAATATGTTGAGGGAAGCTGAGAGTTCCATCAAGAAGGAGAAGCCAGTTCTCTATATTGGTGAGACCAAAAAGAAAAGGAAGGCCAACAAGATCCTTAAGAAGGGCAAGGGCAAAGAAAGACCAGGTAAGACAAAGGTTGCCAAGAAATACCCGACAAAGGACAAAGGATAATGCTTTCACAATGGCCAAGACGGACATTGAAAGAGGAACTGTAAGGACTACCTTGAAGAGAAGGCAAGACAAAAGCTTAGAGAAGTTTCAAGTATATTCATGATCAGTCTCCACTTGTCAGATTTTTATGATAACACATGGGTATTGGATACTGGGAGTATTTATCATATCTGCAATTCGTTGCAGGTTCTGGCAAGACCTAGGAGATTGGCTAGAGGCGAGATGGACCTCAAGATGTGCAATGGAGCAAGAGTTGCTGCAGTTGCTGTTGGAGAGGTCACACTACATCTGCCTGGTGGAGTTATTATTGCATTAGATGCATGCTATTTTGTTCCCTCTATTATCAAAAATATTATTTATATCTCTTGTTTGATAATTAGTGGATATAAATTAGTTTTTGAGAACAATAGTTATTCAATGATTATGGATGATAAGATCATCACTAGAGGGACCCTAATAAATAGCTTATATGTGTTAGACACTTCTCCACATATCATGAATATAAATATGTCTAAGAGGAAAAGAGATGAGGTGAATAATGCATACGTATGACATTGTAGGCTAGGTCATATACATGAGGGAATGATTCAAAAGTTGCTGAAAGATGGATACTTAGATCCATTTGACTATGAGACATATGCAACTTGCGACCCTTGCCTTCGTGGGAAGATGACCAACTCTCCTTTTAGTGGAACTAGAGAGAGAGCCACCGAGTTATTGGAACTCATACATAGTGATGTATGTGGTCCCATGTCGACTCAAGCTATAGATGGTTACTCATACTTCATTACATTCACTGATGATTTCTCTTGGTATGGACACGTATAATTAATGAAGTACAAATCCGAGACCTTCGAGAAATTCAGGGAATATAAGAATGAGGTAGAGAACCAAATTGGAAAGAGTATTAAGACTCTTCGATCAGATCGAGTAGGAGAGTACTTGAGTACGAAGTTCACCCATGTTCTCAAGGACAATGGGATTCTATCCCAGTGGACACCTCCTTATACACCTCAGCACAATGGTGTATCAGAAAGGAGGAATCACATGCTGTTAGACATGGTGTGATCCATGATGAGTTTCGCTGACCTACCCATCTCATTCTGGAGGTACGCCCTAGAGACTACAGCTTACCTTCTGAACAGAGTTTCATCAAAGTTGGTAGTGTCTACACCATATGAGATATAGAAAGGAAAGAAGCCCGATCTTAAAATTGTTAAGATTTAGGGCTGTCATGCCTACGTTAGAAGACACAACCCCGATAAGTTGGAATTAAGGACAGAATGGTGCTCATTCGTGGTATACCCAAAGGAAACTTATGGGTATTATTTTTATCATCGCAAGGATTGAAAGATCTTTGTTGCCAAGAGAGCTGTGTTCCTTGAGAAGGAACATATTCTTAGTGGAAACAATGGGAGTGAGATAGAATTGAGCGAGGTTTGAGAACCTAGCTCAAGCACCATTCTAGAGCCCAAGTCTATTCAGGTACCTAACACATAAATTCTAAATTTACGTAGGTCTAGTAGAGTATCTCACCCTCCTGAAAGATATGTGGGATATATCAGTGGACATGACTCTCAAAATGTTGATCCTCAGACCTACGAGGAGGCAATTATGAGTATAGACTCCGAGAAGTGGCAAGAAGTCATGAATTCTGAGATGGATTCCATGTAATCTAACAAGGTTTGGAACCTTGTAGATGCACCTGAGGGTGTTGTACCCATTGGGTGCAAATGGATCTTCAAGAAGAAGATCGGAGTGGATGGAAAGGTAGAGACCTATAAAGCAAGGCTGGTAGCTAAAGGATATCGTTAAAGATAATAAGTTGACTATGACGAAACCTTTTCACTTGTAGCCATACTTAAGTCCATTAGAATTATTTTGGCTATTGCAGCACACTATGACTATGAGATTTGGCAGATGGATGTCAAAACAGCATTCCTCAATGGTAACCTCGAGGAAGAGGTGTATATGATACAACCAGAGGGATTCGTATCCAAAGAGAGTCCAGATAAAGTGTGTAGGTTGCTTAGATCCATTTATGGATTGAAGCATACTTCCCGAAGTTGGAACACAAGATTTAATGAGGTGATCAGATCTTATGACTTCGTTAAGAACGAATATGAGCCTTGTGTGTACAGGAAGGTAAGTGGAAGTGCTATCACCTTCTTGGTGCTATATGTGGATGACATCTTAATCATTGGGAATGATATAGGAGTGCTCTCCATAGTAAAGACTTGGCTATCTAGAAACTTCTCCATGAAAGACTTAGGGGAAGCATCCTATATTTTGGAGATCCGGATCTATATAGATAGATCCAAAATGATGCTTGGCTTATCCCAGTCTAGGTATATAGACTCCATTGTCAAAAGGTTTGGTATGAAAAATTTCGAGGTCTCATACCAATAAGACATGAAATATTACTTTCTAGGAGTATGTCCCCAAAGACTCCTGAAGAAAGGGCAAACATGGATAAGATACCTTATGCCTCAGCAATATGATCTATCATGTATGCGTTGCTATGTACTAGGCCTGATATAGCATATGCTTTGAGTGTCACGAGCAGGTATCAGGTAGATCCAAGTTTAGAACACTGAAAGGCTGAAAAGTGTATCCTTAAGTACTTGAGAAGGATTAAGGATCTTTTACTAGTATATGGAGGAGATAGCCTCCAGGATTGAGGGCTACACAGACTCAAGTTTTCAGTCTGACATTGATGATAGCAAGTCAAATTCAGGGTATGTTCTCACCCTGAATGGAGGAGCAGTAAGCTGGAAGAGTTTCAAGCAAGATACTACTGCCGACTCGACCATAGACGCGGAATACATTGCTGCAGCAGAAGCAGCACAAAAAGGGGTGTGGATGAAGAAGTCCATCAACGATTTTGGAGTCATACCAAGCAGCGTGGAGATGACTCCCATATATTGTGACAGCGATACGGTGATAACTCTAGCAAGGGAACCCAGGTCTCATCAGAATTGTTCCGAAGAGGTTCCATATGATTAGAGCGATCATAACCCGTAAAGATATAGAAATGGAAAGAGTTTCATCCGAAGATAACATTGTAAATCCACTGACGAAGCCGCTAGCTTAGATTGTATTTGAGCGTCATAGGGTCTGATGGGGATCAGACACATAGGTGATTGGTTTTAGGTCAAGTGAGAGATTGCTAGTTACAGGTGCCTAGCAAGCTAATCACGCGAGTAATGGCACGTGTGACACACTGCGTAATCTTTTTGCTTATGATTAATATTGGCATATTCTCACATTATATTATATATAGCATATATATTGTGATGTCATTGGTTCTGTGCAATGGGAATCAGATCGTGATGAGATCACGATAATGAGATCGATTCATCTTTAAACACAGATCCTAAAAATTTTTGATCAAGGTTACTCAAGAGCGACATTGAGATAACCGAACATATTGGTGTATTATATACATGTTCATATGATAAAGGCGACTGGTCTCATAGCCACTTGTGTGGAGACACTAAGGATATAGTACAGGTGCTCATAAGAGAATGAGTTCACTGATTGATCCGCTTATGGAATGTTGTATGGTTAATGATACCTAATGTTAGACAGCGATTTCATAGTTCCAGTTGTGTATCTGGTCCTTAGACTTGAGACACCAATGATACCTTATATGAGTACTCCTTTCTTAGACGCCAGACTTATAGGTTTGAAAAGTTTCAGATCTGGTACAGTTGGTTATCGGGATTGGAAGCCAACCTTACGAAGGCAATTGAGTGTCAATAGAGGATCATCCACCCTCGGTATCACGAGAGGAATATCCTATATGTGCTTGCTCGGATAAATCCCTGGCCAGGGTCATTTGGATTGAGAGAGGAGTTCTCCGGTAGAATCCGAACATAGCAAGATAAACTAATTCCGTATATGACCTGACAGTACCATATCCAATATATGATCTTTGAGATATTATTTGGATGAGGGATTATAGATACATGGTAACTGTGTACAGACAAGTCCAATGGATTTGATCCCACTTGTACCGTCTGGGGCTATGGCGTAGTGGCCTAGTACGTTAATAGTTGATGAGTCGAGTGAATTATTATGGAGATAATAATTCACTATATCAGAAGGAGTTCTGATGGGAGTGACTCACGGCCAGCTCGGTATCGGGCCTAGAGGGTCACACATATATGGTGGATGCTTCAGTGAATAGAGGATTGTATAAAGATCCAATTAGCCCCTATTCTCATTAGATGAGACCCTATATTGATGGGCTTCTTGATTAAGGCCCAATTAGAGGTGTAAGAAGATTATTGGATAGAGATCCAATAATGTAAGGTTAGTGGGTTATTGGATGGAGATCCAATACCCACTAAGGAAGGAGCCTTAGGGTTTTGGTGGCTCTCTATAAATAGGAGGGGAGACTCATGGTTGATAGGCTGTAACTTTAGCCACCACCTCCTATTCTCCTCCCTCCCACTGAGCAAGAGTTGCAAGATCAGATTGGAGGAGTTTCGCTGCAGAGATCCATCATATGGATACCGCTAGAGAGGAGGACGCTTGACTTCCTTCATCTTCTCCATCCGGATTTGGAATACAAGGATATACAATCTCCCTAGGTAAAATCAATCTCTCACACATCGTGATTTTTCGATTTTTGCATTTTTCTCGCAGCCCCAATCTTTTGCACGATGATTTGATCTACGTGGGAAACCAGTTTTTGTTTTGATTTTCGTTGCGCATGTGATGCACCCGCTGTAGGTTTCCCAACACTATTGTCATTAGATGAGACCCTATGCTGGTAGGCTCCTTGATTAAGGCCCAATTAGAGACCTAATGAGATTATTGGATAGAGATCCAATAATGCAACGTTAGTGGGTAATTGGATGGAGATCCAATACCCACTAAGGCATGAGCCCTAGGGTTTTTGGTGTCTCTCTATAAATAGGAGGGGAGACTCATGGTTGATAGGCTGCAGCTTTGGCCTCCCCTTCCTATTCTCCTACCTCTCTCTACGCAAGAGTTGAGAGATTAGATTGGAAGAGTTTCGCTACAGAGATACATCATGTGGATACCGCTAGAGAGGAGGACTTTTGACCTCCTTCGTCTTTTCCATCCGGATCTGGAATACAGGGATATACGATCTCCCTAGGTAAAATCAATCTCTCAGGTATCGTGATTTTTTTTGTTTTTGTGATTTTCTCGCGACCTCAATCTTTTGCATGATGATTTGATCTATATGGAAAATTGATTTTTGTTTTGATTTATGCTGTACATGTGATGCACCCACTGAGGTTTCCAAATAGCATGTAGCCTCGACCTCTTTTTATCAAGCAATCTACAATTTTAATTCAGCCTTGTATCGAGTCTAGGAGGGAGGAACCTGTACAGCGTTCCAAGGGTTGATCCCTCTCAAGGATCAAAATCTATAAAGCTCCTTCTGAGGTTCTATCATATGGTATTAGAGCAACAATCGTGCTGCCCCTGTAGCCATCTCAGCCACCTCCACCTTCCCAAGCAATTCTGACAATTACTGCGAAATGCGCCTCCACCTTCCACCCCAACTGTAGATCAAATCAATCTGTCGTTGCCCCCTGTGTTTGATTTGGAAATTTGATATATTTTTATCATCCACACCTATTCAATACTGCAAGATTCATTACTTTACATGTTGAAGATTTTTTCCAAATTTTATCCGCTGCAAATTTCGTTCGTTGTAAATGTTATCATTGTTGCAAAGGCGAAACACTGTAAAAATTTTTAGCTGATTGTTGCTTCTTGAAACTGAACTTTTAATCATCCTTTTTGGCTGAAACTTTTAGACAATTTCATAGATCATCTTAGCTTTCATCTAAGACCGATCTTGTGAAAAAAATCCTTCTGGATCTGGACTTATAGTACTGCAATTCTTTGTTGAATAGTACTTAAATTTTACAACGTAGAATCTGCCTTCCGTTTATTGGCCTCTTGAAACCAAACTTTTGTTCATCCTCTTTGGCCAAAATTTTTATACAATTCCAAAGATCAACTTAGCTTTCATTTGAGATTGATTTTTGAGAAAAATTCCTTCTAGAACCGGTTTTCTTGTGCAATCTTTCACCATCACGCAGTTCTAGAATTTTTATGATCGAGGATCGACCTTTTATCTTTTGCCCTATTTCCCTATTGTTACGCTACCAAAATTTCACCAAACTTCTTACTGGCATTACCAACATATGAACCAAGGATTTTTGCTTAATTTTCTTGAACTTTCCTCTGGAAATTACATCGAGAAGTCATCGTTTCTCTGACATAAAATCTATTCGGTAGGACTGCACATCGCATCACTTTTTTTTTTGTTGAATTCTATCGGATTTGAGTACTATTTTTTGTGGGACTTTAGACTCTCTTTTCCTCATCTATAAACCCTAATATCCTCACCAAAAACTCATCTAAATCTTACCCTAAACCAAACCCAAACAGCCACTCAAAAATCAGCCCTAACCGCAGCCTACTTCCTTATCGATCCACTTACCTTTTCAGCCAACTTTCCTTATCGATACACCTATCTTTGCTGCCATCTATCCCAGATCTCAAATCTATTTCTCTAACCTTCATCTAAGACTATCACGACCCTAAAACTACACCAATTTGTAGCCTAAACTCCACAAAACTGCAGCCCTAAATCGCACCCAAAACTGCCACAAACCGCACCAAAAAACCGTAGCATTCGGTCCACCAACTTTTCAGCCGCCTAATCTCCCTTATCCCTTCAACCGTAGTATGTATCTTTCATTGCCCAACGTTGCCAACAGCGACCTCTTTCTGCCATCCTCCTTGATCGCAGCTAGCAGTGATCCTTGCGGCAAAAAGCTACCAGCAGCGATCTTTCGTTGCAATCTGTTTACGTCGTAGCCCGCAACAATCGTTCGCTGCCAACTATCTTGATCGCGGCCAGCAAAAAATTGAACACAATAGTAGCCGTCTCTCACTCAATACCACTGTTGCCATCCTCCATAATAGCTGTGTACATCGCTGCCCCATCTTCCTCCTATTGCAATTGTACCTTTACTGCAACCGACGCCACCTGCAGCCACGAAGTCGCATCGCAGCCAACATTGTTGCTGCCCTCTTCTTCCTCTATCGTTGCTACTACCATCCGACTTAGATCTCTTGGCTGCCATCTTCCAACAAATATCAGCCACCAAAAAAATCGAAGCCTCGATGACATTGCAGCGTCAACATTGCAGCATCACCGAAGGACCACAACCGACGTTACTATTGCCATTTTCTTCCTCCACCGTTGCTGCTACCCTTGGCTACCATCCTCCACTTGGAGACTTCACCACCGCAGCTCTGACATTGCTGCCTTCAAACCAAAGATTGCAACTACACTCTTTAATTGGTTTGATTTGACAGGTTGGAGATCCTTACGTCATGACATCGGTGGGCTTATTCGAAGCCAAATTGGAGGCTCTTGAGACACGTATGGATGTTAAATTATGTACTCTCTTTGAGGAGTTTAAATTGGGCCGATCACCAAGCCCAATAAGATCACAATGCGGTGCAAATTTAGATTGTAAAAAGAACCTTAGCGAAGAACTAGCGATGATCCGTCAAACCTCCACCATCCAAGAGTACCAAACTTGGTTTGAAAGATTATCTAATCAAACTTATGATTGGTCTGAAAAATAGACATTGAGGACTTTTATTAAGGGCTTAAAGCCGAAGATTCAGGAAGAAGTTAAAGCATGACAACAGTACACACTTAAGGTAGCCATCTCCTTTGCGCGACATCAAGAGGAGCGATTGAACTATGAAGCTCGGAAGACTAGAGTTGCTCCCCGACCATCGGCACCAAAGCTTTCACCTCCTCCTACTGTCAGCCGATCACCTCAGCCATAGAAATTAACAAGAGAAGACCTTCATGTTGAATAGGAAAAGGGCTTATATGGTTGTGTGATAAACTGTGGAGCCTAGAACACAAATATAAAAAGGAGATACCGTTGATGATTGCGCCCTCTGAAGAACCCAAACTTAAAGATGCGACTCTCGAGCCCAAGGAGAAGGATACACCACAACCGGCAACCCGTACGGTCCCTACCTTAGCCGGCTACACCAACCTGCAAAAATTAAAGATCGAAGGGTTTCTCAAGCAGTAGTCTGTCATCATCCTCGTCGACACTAGCAGCACACACAACTTCATGAGCAGTAAGGTTGCTGCCCACTTAATGCTCTAAAAAGAAGATTACAATGGGTTCAAAGTCAAGGTAGCTAACAACCAAATTCTGAAGTGCAACCAGAAGTGCCCGCGGGTTAAACTGAGCCTATAGGAGCAAGACGTAGTTGCTAATTTTTTCCTCCTCCCTCTTGATGGTTTTGATATAGTGCTTGGCATTGATTGGTTGTCCACGATTGCAGATATTTTTTAGAATTTTTTGAAGCTAACCATGAAATTTTTCAGAAGAGGAAAGCATGTGATTCTACGAGGGAGCCCAGCGACTACAACCACAACATAACACTTGGAGGGGGTTACCAAAAGAAGAATCTAGTGGTTTCCCAATTCAAATTCAAGAGTTTCATGAGATTGAAGATAAAAAAACTCCTCCCACAGCTTGCTGAATTTTTGGGTGTCTCCACCCAACCGAGCCGACTACCTCCTCTGAAGCTGGCCAACCCCCATATACTGAACAGGCTAAAACTTCTACCATTTGTTGCTCGACCAGATTGCTTCATAGAACCTCAGAAGGTTGAAGACAAAAGAATCGTCCAAGAGATGACAGAGACACAGATTATTCAGCCATGCTTATTTTCCACTATGACATGTCCCTACATCGTTTTCCTTGAAGATAAGCTACTTCTAAAGTGTTACATCCTGTTGAACTCACCATGGTTGATGATGCAGCACTTCCAGATCTCAGGTGACTTCCACGACTTTTCCCAGGATCAGACCATGATGCTTAAAGACTTCCTTGATGATGACCTCTGATCTATGGCCCAAGACCACGAGAAAATTGAGCCCCTCTAGTAGCAAAATCAGAAATGGGGAAGGATCATTCATAGAACTCAACAAAGCATAAACATCACCCCTCTCATTATAAAGAAAGATGCACCACCTTGGTCGAGTAGAACTATAGCCCTCACGACCACGTTGTTGTCCACACCAAATTGTGTCCAGATGTTCATTGTTGGAGCAGACACATCCAGAGTGGGGGTCAGCACCATCCTTATCCAAGATAGTCGACAATACGAAAAAGTGAAAATAGGTCCCGAAAAATCACCACTCATACCCACCTCAGACTTAGATCGGGCTCACACCACTAGAGATTTTATCAGAGGACAATCCTCACTCTAAAAGAAGGCACGACTACTATTACAGAGCAACCACGTGGTAGCCCATGCAAGGAAGAAACTTCCCCCTGACAAACGCCAGAGTAGAAGAAAGTTTCTTGAGAAAGATCAAGTCCTCCTTCATCTCCAGCTCCACTAGCACGAAATTCAAGCCTCAAGAAAGTGGTCTCCCTATTTCTTTGGGCCTTGCAAAATTATGGATCATATTAGGGCCCTAACCTGGAGATTAGATCTGTGCACCAAATCAAAATTACAGTTGATCCTCCAAGTATCCCACCTCAAATGGAAATTTAAAGATGACGACTTAGCTCAAGTTCTTCCAACTGACACCCAAGCTGAAGACCCGGTTCCCGGAGTTCATGAAACTTCAGCCTTGAGGACAAGGCTGATTTTAAGAGGGCAGGTTTGATAGGACTCCAGCAGGGTTGAGTCCTAATCTCCCTATAAGTAGTCAATAAAACCATACTAGATTATAATAAAGTCACTCCTATCTTATAAAGGAGTATGGTTAGGGTTTAGATTAGCTCTTACGGTTTAGTGGCTGCCGCCCTCCTTACTGGGTTGGTAGGCTAGGGTTTTCCCCTGCTTAGGTCGGCTATAGAGCTAACCTAGCCGCCACCTATTCCCTCTAAGGCAAATAGGCTATAGAAGGGGTAAAAGAGTAATTTTAGTTAGGCAAGCACCCCCTAGGGCTAGGGTTTGGAGCCTTATATAAGCATGTAGCCTCCACCTCTTTTTATCAAGCAATCTACAAATTTAATTCTGCCTTGTGCCGAGCCTAGGAGGGAAGAACCCCTATAGCGTTCCAAGAGTTGATCCCCCTCAATGATCAAAATCTATAGAGCTCCTTCTAGGGTTCTATCAATATGTTTTGAATGAATGACATTTGAAATTATTTATCTAATCAGTTAATATCCATGAATTCTTGTATCTCTGCTTTGTATTTTGATACTAGGCTTATTTGAAGTCGTTTGCTCTTGTCTTGGATATCTTAAACACTTGCTAAGTTTTGTAGCTCACTCATTTATCATCAAACTTTTTCAGGTTAGCTTGATACTCATTGAATGTTAAGATTGAGCTGAGGTAATAGAGAGCAATTCAGATTTTGGGCAAGTTTTTGTTAGTTGATATTGTTGTAGTTTTTGTATAAGTATATTTGTATGCAATGAAATGTTATCGATGAATTTGATTGATGTATCATATAAAAGCTTTAAATGATCTCTCACGTTTGGAGTTATTTTGGAATGTTAAGTTTAGTCTACGATGAAGTGAATTTGTGGTAAATGGTTGGTTTTACGATTTTATAGATTCTCTCACTGGTGAATTATGTGTGGTTAATATTTGATACGTTGGTTTTTGGTTTCATATATGTTTGAGTGATGTGATGTATGATTATAAATTGCTCAGGTTTTATAAATATGAATTTTGAACTTTGAATATTACTCGATGTCCTCAAATGTTACTTTGGATCCTGGATTAAATTGTATTGAATTATAATGTTATCGATTGTAAGACAGGATCATCCCTCTCGAACGTGATAATTCGGGGGGCGTGACAGCTCTAACACTTGGTATCAAAACCATGCTCTTAGCACCTCGCTGCTCTTTCACATTCGCCACTGACATCCAGCCGCCCATCATCTGCCCAAGCAATTCCCATAATTACTGATCTCATTGATGACTCACCGTCATCACCCCCTACTGCAGATCCTCCATCTGCTGCGCCACCACCAAAATTACTTCAGGTTCTGGTATATTACTGCTACAATTTATTTACCAAAAAATCCAAAAAAATAGTTACACCTACCATTGTTACAATCCTTGCCATCTATCTATCTTGCTAAAAAAATTACTAATCAAAAAAACTACTGCAATGATCTTTTGATATTGACATAATTTTTCAGTTGAATACTATCTTCTTATTGATATCTTACTATCGTATTCTTCTCTATATTTTGCATCAGCTTCATTTTCATTGTCATCTATCCCTTGCTATAATACATTGCATCTTCCTTATATTACTGCAAAAAAATTACTCACTGTAAAACCTTTCACCACAAAGTTATCATCTTTAAGACGAAAGTTGTGGTGCAAAATTTCACCCGCATAATTGTTATCGAATCTCTGATCTTTCTGCTAACAACTTGCTGCTATATTCATCTTTGCATTTTACATAGGCATGGCTTTCCTTACTAGTGAATTCTCCCCGAATTCTTCTTTTAATCTTTAATGAACCATTGAAAACATTTTGTCGAACTACTATTCTTCGACGTAAAATTTTGCTGCTGCATCTGCCATACCCGTTCGTATTGTCATCTTGCTACCATATTTGCTATCATCTATATTGCTAATATCCTTATTGATTTCATACTACCATATTCCTCAAAATACTACTGCAATATTGCTGAAACTTTCATCGTAAAATAGCTCTTTTTTGATGAAAAATTATGTTGCCATACGTTTCAGTGTTTCTTACAGCATACACATATGATCTCTGTTGAATTTGTTGTTGTCACCCACATCAATCCAAAGGCACCCCTCTAGCCTAAAGACAGCCATCGTAACCCACTTTTAATCTCTACAGTCGGCCCAAATAGTAGCGTAAATTGCAGCCCAAATAGCAGCGTACCGCAACCTTGTTCGTGGGCACTTTTTGCCGCAACCACACCAAATAAGTTGTTGCCCCCAACAACTACCCTAAATGTTCCTTCCTAGCCTCAAACAACTGCCACCGAACCCTTTCTAGCCCCCACAACACCCTCAAACTGTAGCACCAATAGCAACCTAAACTACAAACTATCAATCCAAAACTGCAACCTTGATCCATCACCCTTTTGGCCACCAATCCCTACCAAATAGGTTGTTGCCATCAGTAGCAATTCTAAGCCACCCTTCTAACCCTAACTTTTGTCACCAAACCCCCCTATATGACCCCTATAGTAGCTCCAAACCATAACTCCAACAGCAAAAAAAAATAGTAACCTATCAGCTTCAAACCGCAGCCATCTACCTATGATCTATCGTCTCTTTCGGCCACCTAGCCATCCAACCAATCCCTACCCTTAACCAAACAGCAAAAGGAGGACCTTGACATTATAGATCTAGAGTCTTATGCCATAGCATCGGTAGATTTGATTGGTGCCAAGTTGGAGGGCTTCAAGACGTGTATGAAGGATAAATTACGCGCTCTCTTCGTGGAGTTTAGATTGGGCCGATAACTGAGCCCAAGAAGATCATAATGTGGCGAGAGTTCCAATCGCAAGTAGAGCCCACCAAAGAAAGAGGAACAAATGACAGACTCGTCGTATCCATGCATAAGGGTGGATTTCCCTTGATGGGAAGACAAAGACCCGACCGGGTGGATTTCGCATTTAGAGCGATACTTCCACTATCACAAGACCCCTGAGGCTTCTATGGTTAATGTTGCTGCCATCCACCTAAAAAGAGAATCTATTCAATGGTATGATTGGTACAAGCACACCCACGGAGTCCTAACATGGAGGCAATTCAAGAGCGGTCTTCTATGCTGCTTCGGACTGTCTGAGTACGACAACATCAACGGTCAACTTGCAAAAATCCGTCAGACCTCCACTGTTCGGAAGTACCAGACTAGGTTTGAAAGACTCTTTAACCAAGCAAGGGACTAGTTAGAAAAACAACTACTGGGGGACTTTCATCAAGGAGCTAAAGTTGAAGATTCGAGGAGAAGTCAAAGCGCGACAGCCCTATATGCTGTTGGCTACTATCTCTTTCGCGCGTCTACAGGAAAAACAGTTGAACCATGAACACTGAAGGACCAAAGTAATCACATGACTAGCAGCACAAAGACCCTTGGCCCCATCTACCACCAACCGGCCACCTCAGCCGAAGAAGTTATCAAGAGAAGAAGTTCGTGACAGATCTGCGAAGGGCTTACGTTGGCATTGCGATAAGTTGTGGAGCCATGACCATCGTTGCAAAAAGGGGAGACTTCTCATGATCGAACCTATTAAAGAATCTAAACATGAAGAGGAGGACCTCGAGCATAAGGAGAACACGAAGGAGGGCTCACAGTCGACCGATTACATGACTCATGCTCTAGCCGGCTATGCGAACCCGCAAACAATGAAAGTTGAAGGATTCCTTAAGAAATGACCTGTCACCATTCTCATCGAGTCTAGGAGCACCAACAACTTTATGAACAATAAGGTTGCTGCCTGATTGATGCTCTAAAATGAAGATTGTAGTAGGTTTGACGTCAAGGTAGCTGATGGCCGAATCCTGAAGTGCAACCAAAAATGCTCACGGGTGAAATTGTTTCTACAGGGCCAAAAGATCATTGCTGATTTTTTCCTCTTCCCACTTGGCGATTATGAAGCAGTGCTCGATATTGAATGATTATCCATGATAGGTGATGTTCCCTAGAACTTTTCAAAGTTAACCATAAAATTTTTCAGCAAAGGGAAACAAGCGATCCTACGTGGGAAACAAGGGAGCGAAGTGACTACGGTTGCAACACAGTGCTTGGAGAAGGTACCACAAAAAGAGTCCAACGGCTTCTCAATTCAAATTCAAGAACTTTAGGACATGAAGCCAAAGGAGATTGAAGACATGAACCCTCTCCCACAGCTTGTTGAAATTTCAGGCGCCTCCACCAAACCGAGCCGACTACCTCCTATCAGGAGGCCTGACCCCCCTATGCTGAACTTACCACCAGTTGATGCTCAACCAAATTGTCACCCACATGATAGAACCCCAGAAAGAGCCCTTTAGATTTTGATCGCTGAGGAGGATCAACCCTTAGAACGTTGTAAGGGTTCCTCCCTCCTAGGCTCAGCACAAGGCTGAATAAAAGATGATATTTGCTTGATTAAAAGAGAGGAGGCGACTACATCATTATATAGTGTTCTAAACCCTAGCCCAAAGGATGCTTGCCTAAGTAGAATTACTCCTTTGCCCCTTCTATAGTCGACCTGCTTAGTAGGAATAAGGGGCGGCTAGGTTGGCTCTATAGTCGATCTAAGTAGGGGGAAACCCTGGCCGACTAGCCACTAAGCCCTAAGGCCCCAATCTAAACCCTAGCCATACTTCTTTATAGGATAGAAGTGGCTAGGTGGGGTTTTATTATAATCTCATAGGGTTTAACTGATTACTTCTATGGTGAAGGACTCAACCCTACTAGAGTCCTATCAAGCCCGTCTTCTTAAAATTAGCCTTGTCCTAAAGGCTGAGAGTCCATAAACTCTAGAGGTCGGGTCTTCATCTCCTCGTAAGACTCCCACGTTGCATCTTCGGATGGTAAGTTATTGCACTTCATGAGTACTTCAGTTGAAGGGCGTCGACGATGCATCACAATCCTTCAATCAAGTACAGCTTCAGGTTGGGCTTCAATCTCGCTATCATTTGTAGTGTTTGGCAGTTGAGTCTGGACCAACTCTCGTTCTCCCAATTTCGGCTTTAGTAAGGATACGTGGAAGACGGGATGGATCTTAGTGTCATCTGGAAGCTTTAATTTGTATACCACGGCCCCAATACGCTCCAAAATCTGATATGGTCCATAGAATCATGGAGATAACTTCATCGATGCTCTGGTGTTGATTGACAGCTGCTTATATAGTTGTAGGCGAAGGTAGACCCAACCTCCTACTAAAAATTCTCGCTCGCTTCGGTGAGTGTCTGCTTGTTGCTTCATGCGGTTTTGAGCGATAGTTAGGTTGTCCTTCAGTAGCTACAGAAGCTTGTCCCTATCAATTAAATTTTGATCGACCTGATCTACTTTGGCCGCACCAATTACATATTTCGATATTACAGGGGGCGATCGGCCATACAATGCCTCATAAGGGGTACATTTAGTTGATGAATGATAAGTTGTGTTGTCCCACCATTCGACCCAAGGAAGACACCTTGTCCACACTTTGGGCCGGTCACTAGTGAAGCACCATAGGTAAGTCTCAAGGCATCTATTTACCACATATATTTGACCGTCCGTCTATGTATGATAGGCTATGCTCATCTTCAGTTGAGTGCCTTGTAGTTGAAAGAGCTCGGTCCAAAATTTACTTATAAACACCCTGTCACAGTCACTCATAATCGACCTTGGCATCCCATGCAGTTTTACAATATTTTTCACAAAAAACTGAGCAGTAATAGCAGCGGTATAGGGATGTCTCACAACACATAAATGAGCGTATTTGGTTAAATGATCTATCACCACAAAAATCATGCTTTAACCTTGAGATGGTGGCAGTCCTTCGATAAAATCCATGGAGATGTCCATCTATGCTGAGTCCGGTATAGGTAGTGGTTGTAGTTTTCTTAGATTTGTCACTATTTTGCCCTTCTGCTACTGGCATACATTGATCATTTGGATACATAATCATAACTTGATTTTTTCATGCCCTTCCAAAAGAAGTTTTGCTTCACCCTCTTGTATGTTCTCAGAAATCCAGAGTACCTTGCTGAAGGTAAAGAGTGCATCTCATGCAAAATAATTTGAATGTAAGGGGAAGAAGGAACAATCACAATTCAGCTTTTGTAGCGTAGGTCCTTCGAATCCCAAGTGTAGTGGCCCATGGAACTGGCTCGTGGAACCCGGATCCTTCTCCAATTTTTCTATGATATCATGGGTCTCTGGGTCATTCTTTCATTCCTCCCTAATGTCCTTGAGGAAGTCGGTGGAGGAAAGGGAGATGGTTGAAATTTTGACTTATCTTGGTAGCCGTGATAGAGCATCTACAACAACATTCTCTTTTTCCTTTCAATAAGTAATTTCATAATCAAACCCAAGAAATTTAGTTACCCATCGTTGCTACTCCAGGGAAGATATTTTCTGCTCCAAATAATATTTAAGACTTCGGTGGTCGGTCTTAATCTAGAAGCATCGATAGATTAGGTAGGGTCTCCACTTCGTGATGGTGTGTATGATGACAAGTATTTCTTTATCATACACAGACATTTTAAGATGTGAGGGAGACAAAGCTTTGCTAGTGTAAGCAAGAGGTCAGCCATCTTGCATTAAAACAACCGCAATTCCAACCCCGTAAGCGTCATCCTCAATCACGAAGGTGCGGCTGAAATTGGGTAGCGCTAGAATCGGCGTCATCATCATGGCTGCCTTGAGTCGTTCAAAGGCTACGGAGGCTTTATCCAACCACAAGAAGGAGTCTTTCTTCAGTAGGGACGTGAGTGAGGCACTGATCTTGCCATAATCTTTCACGAATTTTGATAGTAGCCCGTAAGTGCAAGGAAGTTGCATAGCGATTTTATGTTCGTAGGTCTCGATCATCCTTGCATTGCCTCGATCTTTGTGGGGTCTACTGCCACTGCATCCTCTGATATAATGTGACCTATATACTCTACTTTACGCTGTAAAAAGTTATACTTTGACTATTTAACATAAAGAGTGTTCTCCCGAAGAATCGTTAGAATGGTTCGTAAGTGCTGAAAATGAATATCAAGTGTAGGGCTATAAATGAGAATATCATCAAAAAATACCAACATGAACTTACATAGAAAACTCTCAAAGATGTCATTCATCAGGCTTTGAAATGTGGAAGGAGCTTCATAAGTCCAAAAGGCATTACCAGAAACTCCTAGTGACCGTTATGAGTCAGAATGCAGTTTTCGAAATATCTTCAACGCATACCCAAATCTGATGATAACCGGAACAGAGATCCAATTTAGTGAAGACTCAGGCTCCTTTTAATTCATCCAAGAGCTCATCTATGACTAGTATAGGATATTTATCTTTGACGGTGATGGCGTTTAAGGCCCGGTAATCAATGCACATCCGCCATGTACCATCCTTCTTATGTACTAGCAACACCGACGAGGAGTAAGGGCTGTAGCTTGGTCGAATTACTCCGGTGTCGAGCATCTCCTTAATGATGTTCTCAATCTTGTCCTTCTGCAAGTGAGGATAGTGGTACGATCTCAAATTTGCTGGAGGTTTGCCCGGTAGAATAGGAATACGGTAGTCATGCGACCGGTTAGGGTGAAGCCCACACGACTTCATGAAAACATCCGCGAATTCATCTAGCAAGAGGGCAAGCATAGGATCTGAATTTTGCATGTCCTCCTCCTTGGATGGCTGCTAGATATGAATAAAAAATCCACCATTTATTTTGTGTAGCACCTTCTCCATTCGCTGCATTGAAATGGTGGAAATACGGCTCTCGTGCTTGTCTCGCAATGTGACCTATCTCCCTTTGCAATAAAACTTCATGATTAGTTTAAAAAAATTCAAGGAGATATCACCTTGTGTTGTGAGCCATTCAATCCCAAGCACGGCTACCTAATCATCAATGGGTAGGAGGAGCAAATCGGCTACAACTTCTTGGTCTTGTAGGAGCAATTTTACCCACGGGCACCGTTGGTCGCAATTGAGGATTCGACCGTCGGCGACCTTTACGTCGAACTTGTTGCAACCTTCAATTTGGAGCACTATAGTGTCACAGACAACAATGCAAACAAGTTGTTCGATGAAATGCTCATGTTTGTCTGTGTCCTTTGGTTTGTGTACATACCTTGTACAACAAGTAGTGGGCTTGCAGTAGGCTAGCAGCCCTAATTTGGTTTGCTTTGTGGCCGATTTTGACTTGTAAATATGAGTGTGTCTTGTAAGCACTTGTGAGGACTTCGGTCTGTAATGGACCATCATCCTTTGTGTGCAACCTTTATGAGTTGTAATGTCCATAGGTGTAATTTGTATTGGCTTTATAAAGTGTTTTCTTGAGCAGATGCTTGTGGATCCCATTGGAATTGCTTCTTCTGGTCCGTTTTCTCTTTTGTAAGTCTAAGGGACCTTAGGAGAGAGATCTCGGGGAAGGTCGACCTTTGTGGACGAACACGCTAGGGTGCCGCACGACTTAGGCAAATTCAGCTATGCCCGTGACATTGTGGTATCAGAGCAGGACAAGCATACGCAGAAACACTCACCATACAAACGTGGGGGACCTAGCTGGGTTGTGTGGAGGACAGCCAGCATATGCAACCGTTTGGGAGAAATGGACATTGAGAAAAAGGGAAAGGAGTCGCTTAGAGGAGCGGGCGTCCACGTTTGGCATTTAGAGGAGGGGCCAACCCTTTGCACGAGAGGCACCATGAGGACAAGCAAGCGAAGAAGAATGCATAGCGTACAAAGATTGGGATGGTTGAGTTCGAGCTATGGCTCGACGTTAGCAACCAAACTTGACGGTGCTCAAGGCAAAGCGGAGCACTTGGTGAAAGATGAGACCATGTAAAGTGGGATGTGTCGCTCAATGATCGTAAGAGTTATGCAAAACCCACAGAGGTGAGGGGAATTGCTAACTCGAAGGCTTCGGTACTTATACAAGGGCTTGTACACGGATGACAGAGTGTTTGTACCCATCCCAAGACACGATCGGAACTCGATGCCATGGAGCATCAGAACTTTCTCTTTGATATGGAAAAGATACGTCCGTAGGTGACTGAAATGTGCAATAAGTTCAGCACATTGCTAGACCTTGAAGGGTGCAGTGGGGACTGTATTGGCGAAGGGTCGTAATCTAGCAAGTGCATTTGCGGGGGCAAACCAAGGCACAAGTTATTCATCAAGACGGAGTAATCCAAAGGGGATGGTGGTCTCTGAAACTTCTAGTGGGAAGAATGTCAAGAGGAAAGTTGCTCCAACAGAAAGATATCCAGGAGGGATTAGGTCCTAGTTCTCCAGAGGGAGAATCATGTGCAACAGATCATAAATATTGAGGAAGATTTTCTCAAGGTAATATCTCCATAAAGCTCAACAGATTGAGCGAGTGACGAAAAGTCATCGCATGATCTCGAATGAGGTAATGCATTGGTGGATGGATTTTGAGATCAAGTGGGGGAGCAATCCAAGGCAACATCTTTTGAAGGCACACTTAGGGTCGATAGGGAAATCAAACTCAACGGAGGACTCACCCGTGGAATGGTAGACGCGAGGGCCACTATCAATTCAATGCAAATCGAGGAGCGGAGCGACTTGGGTGGAACTTGATGAAGTATTCAAGCCACATGAAGGGAGTCGACATAGAAGATGGAACATGGAGCGGAGGCACAGAGCTTTCCTTGGACAAAGGTTAAGGGCATGAACTCTTGTAGAGGCAAGAGTGAGATCATATCGTTCCATAGGTTCTTTATTCTGATGGGGCGGACTTATCTTGCATGGTGCCAAAGATAAAGGGAGATTCGAGGCACATGCAAGTTATCTCAGAGATACATTTGATGGAGTAACTAAGGTGATTCAACTTGCGGAGGCAAAGTTGGGATCAGGAGACCTTAGCACGGGGCAAGAGGACGCAGAGGCAGGTACTCTTGAAGAATATGTCACAGTGTTGCTATTCGAGTTGTCAGGAATAAGAGGTGCATAACAGAGATTATGCTGGTAGGGGAGAGAGGCCCAGGATCCAAACAATGGTGCACCAATTCTACGGAAGTCAGGGGGACTTCATGAGTTACTAGGCGACGGACTGTCCTAAAGCTATGATTCGTCCAGGTGTGACCCAAGAGTGGGTGGACAAAGGTGAATTTCCAAGGGGGCGAACCAAAAATCGGAGATGACGAAGGCTCTACGATGTGTTGGCAGAGGCCACACATAGAGAAGTCATAGTCCGAGTTCATCACACGAGAATCTGTATGCAATAGAGATGTCACCAGGAGGCGACATGGTGCAGCGGATCGTGGTGGAATAGTTTGTGGCAATGCAATACGTGCGGTAAGTGTCCCGTGATGGATAAGATCATGCAGAGGTATGATCAAGGGTAAACTGGGAGCTCCACTTTGGTGTACGACACAATAAGAAAAAGGACTATGGATTCAAGGAGTGAATACCATGGTACCGCAGAGGCGGGTCTTCGTGTGTACATCGGAGTTTACATTGGATAAAAGCCTTAGTCATCAGAATATGGGAGCTGTATACCACCAAGGAAGAAGTCCAAGTGCAAGTACTAGTGAGTCCCATGGAGGGGGACGTGATCATGTGAATGATCAGAAGCTGCTGGGAGCTCCACTTCGGTGAACAATGCAACGGCAAGTAGGGCTATGGATTCAAGGGGTAAACTTAGAGTGAATGCCATGGTACCGCATAGGCGAGTCTCCCGTGTGTGCGCATCGAAGCTTGCATCAGATGAAAGCTTTGGTCATCAGTATATGGGAGCTGTGTACCACCATAGGAGAAGTCAGATTACAAGTACCAGTGAGTCCTATGGAGGGGATTTGATTATACAAAGGTATGATCGGAGCGGCTGGAGAGTTGGACTGCTTCAGTGCTCACATTCGCTTAAGGGAGCCTGGCAAGTCAGAGGACAAGGCCGAGTAAGCGAACGTTGCTACCAAGGAAGCTAAGGAGAACAAAATCAACGCGAGCCCTGTAATAAGATGGTAGAGGCCATGTATGAGGGTTGTAGTCTATCCTTTAATCGACCAAGGAGAACTACTAGGAGGAGGACATAGTAGTGTTGAAGCAGGTGGTTGAAAGGGGCGAGGAAGCGACGACGAGTCCATTGGGGCTCAGCTACCCAAAAATAAAGCGTTGGTTAGAAAGGATGAGGACTCAGAGGAGCACCACAGTGCTGCAGAGGCGGATCTACCGATCGAAAAAGAAGAGATGCAGATGCAAGGCAATGGATAGTAGGGCCATGGGCTTGGCAGCACCATGGTACGCAGAGGCGAGACTTTCGTGGAGTCATCGATCCCTTGCTCTTATGGAGGGAGAGCATTAGTTGTAAAAAGGGTTGAGGAGGTGGAGAATACAAAGGCAAACTCCAAGTACCAAGACAGGGCGGAAGGGTAGGGGCCAAGGAACTTCATAATACCGGTGTTGATGGGCTTCTCATCAAGATAGCTGAAAGTGAGGGACTTTGGGTTGATGCAGAAGTGCTCGACCAAGGAATAAAATAGGCAGTATGCGATACTGTACCTTTTCTACTCAGAGGAGTAGGCAACAAAGGTGATGGAGAAGACTGTACAATCTCAGAAGCGACCAAAACTATCAAAAATTTTACCCCAACTTGGAGTCCCCCAACTTAAAGTAAGTCTTTGATAGTTCTGGTCGCTTCTGAGATTGTACCATCTTCTCCATCACCATTGCCGCCTACTCCTCTTAGTAGAAAGAATAGTTCCTGGCAATACAACACATGTGGTGTCCCGTGAGGGACAGGATTATGTGGTGGTATGATCAGGGATAAACTGAGAGCTCCATGTATGACACAACAAGGAGTGAATGTCGTGGTACCGCAGAGGCAGGTCTTCGTGTGTGCATCGGAGCTTGCATTGGATAAAAGCATTAGTCATTAGCATATGGAGGCTATATACCACCGAGGAAGAAGTCCAAGTGCAAGTGCCAATGAGTCTCATGGAGGGGGACGTGATCATGTGAATGATCAGAAGCTGCTGCTCCACTTCGGTGAATAATGCAACGGTAAGAAGGACTGTGGATTCAAGGGGTAAACTTGGAGTGAATGTCATGGTACCGCATAGGCGGGTCTTCTGTGTGTACGGATCAAAGCTTGCATCAGATGAAAGCCTTGGTCATCAGCATATGGGGGCTGTGTACCACTAAGGGAGAAGTCAGATTGCAAGTACCAATGAGTCCCATGGAGGGGATTTGATTATACAAAGGTATGATTGGAGCGGCTAGAGAGTTGGACTGCTTCAGTGCTTACATTCGCTTAAGGGAACCCGGCAGGTCAAAGGACAAGGCCGAGTAAGCGAATGTTGCTACCAAGGAAGCTAAGGAGAACAGAATCGGCACGAACCTTGCAACAAGATGGCAGAGGCCATGCATGAGAGTTGTAGTCTATCTTTCCATCAACCAAGGAGAACTACTAGGAGGACATAATAGTGTTAAAGCAGGTGGTCGAAAGGGGCGAGGAAGCGACGACGAGTCCAATGGGGCTCAGCTACCTAAAAATAAAGCGCTAGTTAGAAAGGAGGTGGACTCGGAGGAGCACCACAGAGTCGTAGAGGCGGATCTACTGATCGCGAAGGAAGGGATGTAGATGCAAGGCAACGGATAGTAGGGCCATGGGCTTGGCAGCACCATCGTACGTAGAGGCGGGACTTTCGTGGAGTCATCGATCCCTTGCTCTCATGGAGGGAGAGCATTGGTCGTAAAAGGGGTCGAGGAGGTGGAGAATGCAAAGGCAAACTCCAAGTACCAAGATAGGGTGGAAGGGCAGGGGCCAAGGAAATTCATAAGACCGGTGTCGATGGGCTTCTCATCAAGACAGCTGAAAGCGAGGGACTTCGGGTTGATGCAGGAGTACTCAACCAAGGAATGAAATAGGTAGTATGCAATACTATACCTTTTCTACTTATAGGAGTAGGCGACAAAGGTGATGGAGAAGATGGTACAATCTCAGAAGCGACCAAAAATATCAAAGACTTACTCCAAGTTGGGGGACTCCAAGTTGGGGTAAACTTTTTGCTCTTTTCGAGCGAAACTTCTTGCATTCCAGAAGTTCAATGACAGTGGGAAGGTGAATCACAATAGCTAACTCAACGCAAGGAGTGCAAACACTTCTAGTTCTTCAGAAGTGTGAGCAAAGAGCGGGCAAATGTTAGTAACCAGCTCAATGCATGAAGTACAAACTCGAGGAGGCAGGCGAAATTGAGTAACCTTTGCCTTCTCAACTCAAGAGAATGGGCGAAACTGAGTAACCCAATTCTCTTAACTCAAGGAGGTGAGTGAAGCCAAGTAACCTTGCCTTCTCAACTACTAAGAGAATGGGTAAAGTCGAGTATCCCAGTTCTCTTACTTATCCAGCAGAGGAGCTCTACATAAGTTCAGTGACCCTTCAAAGAAAGCTTATGGAAGACAATAGTTGTCAAATCCTCACCATTGGTGATCAGTACTTCTGAGACTAGATTGTCCGCTTCATTTCTCAATTAAATGCCAATTGAAAGCGGGAGTGATGCGAACCTACTTGGAAGTGACAACTAAACGTGGAAGAAGGATTAATGGGCAAACATTATGGACGAAGGACCTCAAAAACCTTAAAGTCTATGAGGCGATGCTCGTCAAAGTTCTAACAAGCATCCATCCAATTTAAGCAACATGAATATACTGTGATACTGGCGCATAATAAGGCAGGTCTTTTCCTTCATCAGAAGGATCTACAAGAACCAACAAGGATCAGCACAACTCATCCAACCCCACACCAGATTCAGTCATTGGTGAGTTGAAGCAGCATGGCGGATCAGAGTTCGACTACTCAACAATAACAGCGGAGAGCGGCTGGGAGCCAAAGGGGCGTGTTGTAGCCAAAGCAGAAGATTGAAGATTCAGTAAAATGCGAGGAGATGCAACATCTACAGTGGCTTTGATGAGGACGTCAAAGGAATAAGTGGGGGAGAATGTCACAAACAACAATATAAACAAGGTGTTCGATGAAATGCTCATGTTTGTCCGTGTCCTTTGGTTTGTGTACATACCTTGTACAGTCAGTAGTGGGCTTGTAGTAGGCTTAGCAGCCCTAAGTTGGTTTACTTTGTGGCCGATTTTGGCTTGTGTGTCTTGTAAGCACTTGTGGGGACTTCGGTCTGTAACGGACTATCATCCTTTGTGTGCAACCTTTATGAGTTGTAATGTCCATGGGTGTAATTTATATTAGCTTTATAAAGTATTTTCTTGAGCAGTTGCTTGTGGATCCTATTGGAATTACTTCTTCTGATCCGTTTTCTCTTTTGTAAGTCTAAGAGACCTTAGGAGATCTCGGGGAAGGCTAACCTTTACGGACGGACACGCTAGGGTGTCGCACGGCTTAGGCAAATTCAGCTAAGCCCGTGACATTGTGGTATTAGAGTGGGACAAGCATACGCAGAAACACTCACCATAGAAACATGGGGGACTTAGCTGGGCCGTGTGGAGGACAGCCAGCATGCGTAACCATTTGGGGGAAATGGACATTGAGATATAGGGAAAGGAGTCGCTTAGAGGAGCAGGCATCCAGGTTTGGCATTCAGAGGAGGGGTCAACCCTGTACACGAGAGGCACCACGAGGACAAGCAAGCGAAGAAGAATGCGTAGCGTACAAAGATTGGGATGGCTGAGTTCAAGCTATGGCTCGACGTTAGCAACCAAACTTGACGGTGCTCAAGGCAAAGCGGAGCGCTTGGTGAAAGATGAGACCATGTAAAGTGGGATGTGTCGCTCAATGACGATAAGAGTTATGCAAAACTCACAGAGGTGAGGGGAATTGCTAACTCGAAGGCTTCGGTACTCATACAAGGGCTTGTATACGGACGACAGAGTGTTCATGCCCATCCCAAGGCGCGATCGGAACTCGACGTCATGGAGCATCAGAACTTTCTTTTCGAGATAGAAAGGATACGTACGTAGGCGACTGAAATGTGCAATAAGTTCAGCACGTTGCTAGACCTTGAAGGGTGCAGTGGGGACTGTATTGATGAAGGGTCGCAATCTAGCAAGTGCATTTGGAGGGGCAGACCAAGGCACAAGTTATTTAGCAAGACGAAGTAATCCAAAGGGGATGGTGGTCTCCGAAACTTCTAGTGGGAAGAATGTCAAGAGGAAAGTTGCTCCAACAGAACATATATCCAGGAGAGATAGGTCCTAGTTCTCTAGACGGAAAATCATGTGCAACAGATCATAGATATTGAGGAAGAGTTTCTCAAGGTAATATCTCCACAAAGCTTAATGGACCGAGCGAGTGACTAATAGTCATCGCATGATCTCGAATGAGGTAATGCATTGGTGGATGGATTTCGAGATCAAATTGGGGAGCAATCCAAGGCAACATCTTATTATTTGTGCTGCCCATATCGATGAGAACAGTGATCGGTTGCTGTTGAAGAAGTCATCCAACTTTCATCGTCTGTGGGTTGGAGTAGCCGGCCAGCGCATGCACTACATAATTGGCCGGTTGGGGCTCTTCCTCCATGGCTTCATCTTCGAGCTTAAGGCTTTCTTCAGATGGTTTGCTATCCTCATCCTCTACTGGTTCAATCACGAGGAGCCGGCCCTTTTTGCAGCGATGTTCTCGGCTCCACGGTTCATCACAGTGCTAACACAACCCCTTGGCCGATCGTTCACGAAGCTCATCTCTTATTAATTTTTTTGGTGTGGGGGCTCAAACGGCATATAGAGGGGGTTGAGGGCTTCAGCATGGCTGATCGGCGAGCGACCCTTGTCCTTTGTGCTTCGTGGTTTAATCGTTCTTCTTGGATTCTCGCGAAGGAGATCACTGCCATAAGAGTGTATGGTTATCGCGTCTTTACTTCTTCTCGAATGTCTAGCTTTAGGCCATCAATAAAAGTCCCTAAAAGTTATTTCTCAGACCAATCCATAGTTTGGTTAGATAAACGTTCAAACCTTATTTGATATTTGTGTATTATCGAGGTTTGTCGAATCTTCGCCAATTGTCCGTCGATGTTATCGAAATCGGTTGAAGCGATTTAATAGTCATTCCTTAAATCGCTGCCAAGAGAGACCTCCATGGGTGTGCTCATACCAATTAAACCACTGAATATCATCTCCCTCGAGGTGGATGGTAGCAATCTCCACCCTTGTAGCATCGACAGTTTGGGAGAACCGAAAATAGCGTTCCGCGCGCGTGATCCATCCGATCGAGTCACCTTCTTCCCATCTAGGGAAGTCAACCTTCATGCGTGAAGTGTTTGGATTAGAGATGATGTGGCCATGCTCTTGAGGATCATCTCGTCGATCTGAAGTTTCTCCTTGCTGGGATTTCTTCGGGCTAAGTGGTCGCCCATACTGAATTCGGTGAAAAGGGATCGCATCTTCTCCTCCATACGGCTTCCAAAGGCTTCGAACTTGGCGTTGATGGCCTCCTCTGATGCCATGGTGTATGCCTCTAGATCTATAATATTGAGATCTTTCTTTTATTGTCGGGTTAGTGGCATGAGAATTTTTGGAAAGGGGATGGCCGGTTGGATGGGTGGATCGGTTTAGATGGGAGTAGGCTATGGTACAGGGTTGATTTGGGTGGCTATTTGGGATCACTTTAGTGTGCGATTTGAAAGGGTTTTTTGGTGAGGATGGTAGGGTTTGTAGATGAGAGAAAGCGTCTAAAAACTCATAAAATATAGCACTCAAATCCGATGGAATTCGACAAAGAAAGGTGTTGTGATGTGATGTCCTGTCGAATAAATTTTACGTCAGAGAAATGATGAATTCTCGACGTAAATTCTAGAGAAAAACTCAAGGAAAATATATAGAAATCCTTAGTTTAGATGTGGACAATATCAGTAAAAAGTTTGACAAAATTTCGACAGGGACTAATGATGACGAGATCAACAATCACAGGGCATGGAGATGCGTCGATGCACATAGATCATATTATGAGTGATTAGGCCCATTGGCTTGGGCTTAATCATATTAGGTGATGGCTCATGATCATTCGGTATGGCTTGCATATGTGATGTGCTATACACCTAATATATATATATATATATATATATATATATATATATATATATATATATATATATATATATATATATATATATATATATATATATATATATATATATATGCATGAGATGTAGATATATATTAAATATATATGTGTGTGACATGATATATTATGAGACCAATAAAAAACAAAAACCCCTCCTACGATAATATTAAGTCGGTAAGCATGAGGCAATAAGATAGACCCATGTGGCCTTCCATCGTTATAGGAAGAAATTGAATCACAACATAGGTTGAGTTGGTCGAGTCCCTCGAGGCTCACCTATCTACGTGGTCAAGTTCTTACCTATGACATAGAGATGTCACCGGTGACTTAAGGACATGGTGTGCTTGCTCGAGCCCCTCAAGGGCATATCATCAAATTAGACTCATCTTGTAACGATGGTGATGACTTAACTGAACATCATGGTTAGTCGCGTCCCTCGAGACTATGATGATTCGGAGGTCGAATATAACAGGAATCATAAGGAGTTGTGATTGGCAAGAGTTGCCTACCTTTTGGGCTTAATGTAATTGGTCGAGTCCCTTGAGGTTGCACTAAGATGCCGATTGGATCCCGATCTCCTTAGGAGTCTACCGAAGACGTCCATCTCACATGTTGAGGGTGTCACATGATTCGCTAGGAAAATAGTGGGAGTACATTAAGATAGAGTCAATATCTTAATTAGTATTTTCTATAAAATCTGCATGTTATTTATTTGTGCTATATCTTGTTTGTCAGAAACATGTCGCTCACAAACCCCCTTTGCGTGGCATATTTAATGCCAACCACTTCACTGGTCCGAACTACACAGATTGACTCTGCAATTTGAGAATTATTCTCACCACAAAGAAAATCGCGTACGTCCTTAATACAATTATGCGCACACCGGAAGAAGGGGCAAGCGAGGATGAGATCACTCGCTATGTGAAGTATATAGATGATTTTACATTGGCAAAATGTTACATGTTGGCTTTCATGACTCTTAAGTTATAGAGGCAACAGGAGAGCATGAATGCATATTATAGCCTTCTTCATCTCTGGTGGCTGTTTGAGAAATAGGGAAGAACTCAAACATATGAGATATCTAATAGACTCTTTCAAGCCAAGATGACAGAAGGGACATTGGTTGAGGACCATGTCCTAAATATGATAGAGTAGACCGAGACACTCACGGATCTGGAATAGTCCAAGAGAATAACCTGTGTGTTGATCTTATACTTCAGTCCCTACCAGATACTTTTTCTCACTTCATCATGAATTTTGACATGAGCAAGTCTGATGTGACTCTGCTTGAGCTCCTCAATATGTTGAGTAACCTGAGAGTATCATCAAGAAAGAGAATCCAGTTCTCTATATTGGTGAGACCAATAAGAAAAGGAAGGCTATTAAGACCCTTAAGAAGGGCAAGGGCAAAGAAAGACCGGGTAAGGGAAATGTTGCCAAGAAATACCCGACAAAGGACAGTGCTTCCACTACGATCAAGACGGGCACTGGAAGAGGAACTATCAGGACTACCTTGCAGATAAGGCAAAACAGAAGCTTCGAGAAGTTTCAGATATATTCATGATCAGTCTCCACTTATCAAATTTTCATGATAACATATGGGTATTGGATACCAGGCGTGCTTATCATATCTGCAATTCGTTGCAGGTTTTGATAAGACCTAGACGATTGGCAAGAGGCAAGATGGACCTCAAGATAGGCAATGGAGCAAGAGTTATTGTAGTTGCTATTAGGGAGGTCACCCTACATCTGCCTAGTGGAGCTATTATTGCATTGGATGCATGCTATTTTGTTTCCTCTATTATCAAAAATATTATTTTCATCTCTTGTTTGACAATTAGTGGATATAAATTAGTTTTTGAGAATAATAGTTGTTCAACAATTATGGATGATGAGATCATCACTAGAAGGACACTGATAAATGACTTATATATATTAGACACTTCTCCATATATCATGAATATAAATACGTCTAAGAGGAAAAGAGATAAGGTGAACAATTTATACCTATGACATTATAAGCTATGTCATAAACATGAGGGAAGGATTCAAAAGTTGCTGAAAGATGGATACTTAGATCCATTTGACTATGAGTCATATGCAACTTGCGAACCTTGCCTTCGTGGGAAGATGACAAACTCTCCTTTTAGTGGAACTTAAGAGAGAGCCATTGAGTTATTGGAACTCGTACATAGTGATGTATGTAGTCCCATGTCGACTCAGGCTATAGGTGGTTACTCATACTTTATTATATTTACTGATGATTTCTCTAGGTATGGACACATGTACTTGATGAAGTATAAGTCCGAGGACTTTGAGAAATTTAGGGAATATAAGAATGGAGTAGAGAAATAGATTGGAAAGAGTATTAAGACTCTTCGATCAGATTGAGGAGGAGAGTACTTTAGTATAAAGTTCACCCATTTGTTACGACTCTAGCTAGGGGAGTCCTAATTTAGTTTCATGGAAGAGGGCAATCATGTAAAATCTAAGGGGTATTCATGTAAATCCTATCTAGTCGATCCCTATTAAGGAAAGTAAGGAGGCCGACTAGGTTAGGATTAGTTGAGGAAGATATTTGAGGGGAGAGTAAGATGCATGTTACCTTAATTAACCACCCCTTATCCTACTTAAAGAGGGGTTGGTTGAGGGTAGGAGTCTTCTTAGGAATTAGGGATTGAAGGCCTATAAATAGCCTTATAATCATCCACTTTTTATCATGAATAGATTAATCTTTCTTTAGCCAATGGCTTGAGTACCAAGGAGGGAGGAACCCCTATAGAGTTCCAAGGAGGCCGATCCTCTATAGAGATCACCCCAAGCTTAGAATCTGCAAGAGTTCTATCACCATTTCCTCAAGGACAAATAGATTCTATCCTAGTAGACACCTCCTTATACACCTCAGCTTAATGGTGTATCAGAAAGGAGGAATCGTATACTGTTAGACATGGTGCGGTCCATGATGAGTTTCGCTGACCTACCCCTCTTATTCTGGGGATATGCCATAGAGATCGTAGCTTACCTTTTGAACATAGTTCCATCAAAATCGATAGTGTCTACACCATATAAGATATGAAAAAGAAAGAAGCTCGATCTTAAGATGGTTAGGATTTGAGGTTGTCCTGCTCACTTTAAAAGACACAATCCCGATAAATTGAAATCAAGGATAGAATGGTGCAAGTTTGTGGGATATCCCAAGGAAACTTGTGGGTACTATTTTTATCATCCCGAGGATCGAAAGGTTTTTGTTGCCAAGAGAGTAATGTTTCTTGAGAAGGAACACATTCTTTGGTGGAAACAATGGGAGTGAGATAGAGTTGAGCGAGGTTGGAGAACCTAGCTTAAGCACCATTCCAGAGTCTGAGTCTATTCAGGTACCTAGTACACAAGTTTCAACTTTGTGTAGATCTAGTAGAGTATCTCACCCTCTTGAAAGATATGTGGGACATATCAGTGGAGAAGACTCTTAGGATGTTGATCCTCAAACCTACGAGGAGGCTATTATGAGTATAGACTCCGGGAAGTGGCAAGCAGCCATGAATTGTAAGATGGATTTCATGTAATCTAACAAGGTTTGGAACCTTGTGGATGCACCTAAGGGTATTGTACCCATTGGCTGCAAGTGGATCTTCAAGAAGAAAATCGGAGTGGATGGAAAGGTGGAGACCTATAAGGCAAGGCTGGTAGCTAAAGGATATCATCAAAGGCAAGGGGTTGACTATGATGAAACATTTTCCCCTGTAGCCATGCTTAAATCCATTAGAATTCTTTTGGTCATTGCAGCACACTATGACTATGAGATCTGACAGATGGATGTGAAAATGACATTCCTAAATAGCAACCTCGAGGAGGAGGTGTATATGATACAGCCAGAGGGATTCGTATCTAGAGAGAGTCTAAATAAAGTGTGCAGGTTGCTTAGATCCATTTATGGATTGAAGCAAGCTTCCCAAAGTTAGAATATAAGATTTGATGAATCAATCAGATCTTATGACTTTATTAAGAACGAAGATGAGCCTTGTGTGTACAAAAAGATAAGTGGGAGCGATATCACCTTCTTGGTGCTATGTGTGGATGACATCCTAATAATTGGAAATGATATAAGAATGCTCTCCATAGTAAAGGTTTGGCTATCCAGAAACTTCTTCATGAAGGACTTAGGGTAAGCATCATATATTTTGGGGATCCAAATCTATAGAGATAGATCCAAGAGGATGCTTGGCTTATCCCAGTCTAGGTACATAGACTCCATTGTCAAAGGATTTGGCATGGAGTATTTTAAGAGAGGTCTCATACTAATAAAATATGAAATATCGCTTTCTAGGAGTATGTCCCCAAAGACTCCTGAAGAAAGGTCAGACATGGATATGATACCCTATGCCTCAATGATAGGGTATATCATGTATGTTATACTATGTACCACGCTTAATATAGTGCATGCTATGAGTGTCATAAGCAAGTATCAGGCGGATCCAGGTTTAGAACACTAGAAGGTAGTAAAGTGTATCCTTAAGTACTTGAGAAGGACTAAGGTTCTTTTACTAGTATATGGAGGAGGTAGCCTCCAGGTTTAGTGCTACATGGACTCGAGGTTTTAACCCAATATTGATGATAGCATGTCAAACTCAGGATATGTTTTCACCCTTAATAGAGGAGCAGTATGATAAAAGAATTCCAAGCAAGATACTACTGCTGACTAGACCACAATGGCATAATATATTGATGCAGTAGAAGCAGCAAAAGAAGGGGTGTAGATAAAGAATTTCATCAGAGATTTGAGAGTCGTACTAAGCATCATGGAGCCAATTCCCATATACTACGATAACAACTAGGCGATCGCTCAAGCGAAGGAACCCAGGTCTCATCAGAAGTCTATGCACGTTCTGAGGAGGTTCCATATGATTAGAGAGATCATAGCCTGTAAAGATATAACAATGGAAAGAGTTCCATCCAAAGATAACATTACAGATCCACTAACGAAGCCACTGGCTCATATTGTATTTGAGCGTCATAGGAGTCTGATGGGGATCAGACACATAGGTGATTGGTTTTAGGTCAAGTGGGAGATTGTTGGTTATAGGCGCCCTACAAGCCAATCACGTGAGTGATGGCACATGTGACACGCTACATGATCTTTTTGCTTATGATTAATATTGGCATATTCTCATATTATATTATCTGTTGTATATATATTGTGATGTCCTTGGTTCTGTGCAATGAAAATCGGATCGTGATGAGATCACAATAATGAGATCGATTCACCTTACTCGAGAGGGACATCGAGATAACCGGACAGACCGGTGTACTATATACCCATCCATATGATGGAGGCGGCTTGTCTCATAGCCACTTGTGTGAAAATACTAAAGCTATAGTACAAGTGCTCATTAGATAATGAGTTCACTAATTGATCCACTTATAGAATATTGTATAGTTAATGATATCTAATATCTGACAGTGATTCCATAGTCCTAATTATGTATCTAGTCCTTAGACTTGAGACACCAATGATGCCTTGTTTGAGTACTCCTTTCTTTGACGCCAAACTTACTAGTTTGGAAAGTTCTAAATCTGGTACAACTAGTTATCGGGTTGAAGGAGTTTTACTGCAGAGATCCATCGTGTGGATACTGAGAGAGACGAGGATGCTTGACCTTCTGCATCCTCTCCATCTGGATCTGAAAAAATAAGGATATACAATCTCCCTAGGTAAAACAATCTCTCATAATAAAGACAAAAGAATAACTGACATACTCATCATGCCTACACACAAAGATGGACTTCCCTCGATGGGAAGACGAAGACCCGACCGAGTGGATTTCACGTGCGGAGCGATACTTCCACTATCATAGGACCCCGGAGGCTTCTATGGTCGACATTACTGTCATCCATCTAAGAAGAGAAGCTACTCAATTGTATAATTGGTACAAGCACACCCATGGTGTCCCAACATGGAGGCAATTCAAGAGCGGACTGCTACTCCGCTTCGGACCGTCTGAGTACTAAAATATTGATGGCCAACTCGTAAAACTCCACCAGACCTCTACAGTTCAGGAGTACCAGACCAGGTCTGAAAGACTTTCTAACCAAACAAGATACTAGTCTAAAAAATAATTTTTATGGACTTTCATCGAGGGGTTGAAGTAAAAAATTTGAGAAGTTAAAGTGCGACGACCCTACACGATGACGGCAACTATCTCTTTTGCATGACTACAAGAAGAAAAGCTAAACCAAGATGCTCGGAGGACCAAAATCATCACACGGTCAGCAACACAAATAGCCTCGGCCCCATCTACCACTAGTCGACCACCTCAGCCGAAGAAGTTAACGAGAGAAGAACTCACGATAGATCCGCGAAGGGCTTATGCTGGCATTATGACAAAACTTAGAGTCGTGACCATTACTGCAAAAAGGGGAGGCTTCCCATGATAGAACCTATTGAAGAATCTGAAGAAGAGGACCTTGAATCTGAGGAGAACATGAAGGAGGACCCATGGGCGGCTAATTGCACGACTCACGCTCTAGCCGACTGTACGAACCCACAAATGATGAAAGTTGAAGAATCCCTTAAGCAGCAGTCCGTCACCATCCTTGTTAGCATCAATTGGCACTAAGAGCGGGGGGGAGGGGTTGGGGTTGAATTAGTGCAAGTATAAAATCACGTTTTAAAGAAAACTTTTCATTTAGAGTAAAATTAAAAATCGAAAGCGTTTCATGAGCAATAAGCTTATTGAACGAAGCTAAGTTATGATAATGATAAAGGAAAGCTTCGTATAAGAACATGCATAATAAAAACCTTTGCTTTCGTGCAAGATTAATCGTGCACGTTTAAAAAACCTTTGCTTTCAGAAAGTGAAGGAACAACGGAAGCTTCTCTTGAAAAAATCGATTAAGAGCCAATTTTAAAAGGATGAGAGACTGAAATTTCATATCTAACTATCAACTATTTAAGAGCAATCAAAAGTAAAATTAAAGCAATTAAAGCACACTTATAGTTATAGTGGTTCGACCTCAACCTAGCCTACGTCCACTCCAGAGTCCTATTCCCCGAGGCCCACCAGCGTCCACTACTAACCTTCTTTGGGTGAAGATCAAACTCTTACAACTTTCTCTCTCCTTTTACCAGGCTTAGGAGATATACCTTACAACCTTACAAGGGAGAACTATAATTTTTACAAGACTTTCCTCTCTCCCTTACCCATTTTCTTTTTCTTACAATTTTCACACACAATTTATTACAGAATTTTTACCCAAAAATTATTGTTTGAAATGCAAGAAATCTTGGGGTTTTTATAGACCCCAATTGGCTTCAGAAATGGAGCCACAATTCAAATGTTTTCATAAATTCAGCGTACGGGTGGTACTACCATCATTAGTCACTCGAAAATAAGGCTATAGCGGTACTACCACCACCTGGGCGGTACCACCACCTACCTAGGTAGTACCATCATCGCCCACTAGCGGTACTACCTTGGGAATCCTGCAAAGCCACTTTTTTCATACTTCTGCAAACCCAACTCGTACCTCATGTTGACCCCTTCCTAGGTAAATGAAATAAGCTCAACTTGAGCTTAAATCCAACCCAAAGTGGATCTGATTTACCTCACTTGAGTTAATTTGGATTTCTTCCAAATTTAACTCAAGTTGGACTCAAACCCAAACCAATGCTAACTACGACTTAATCAATTACAATCATTTGACTATCAAGTCCAGCAAGAGCCTCCTGACTCTCGATAATAGTGATATCAGAGCCAAGATTTTCGTGTGAAAGATTGATTTTAAACTGTGATGAGATTGAATCGCGTAGAATCATTTTACGTATTTTTGATACGTTTTTACAGCAAACACAAAGAGGAAAGGGGACAGTCGGCCATGTCCAGGCCATCTATAGGGGTGGCTGGCCAAGGCCAAGCCGCTTGCAGGGGTGGCGGGCTACTGCCAAGATCCCCTGCAAGGGGGCTGTCAGCTATAGCCAGGGCAGCCTACAAGAGCGGCTGGCCATGGCAAGCCCGCAACCAGGCCGCGACTAGCTTGCAGCAAAGGCTACCACATGCAAGGGCGGTCACTCGCAGGAGCGCCCGTAGGGACGACGCCCATGGAGGTGCCACCTATGACCGCGGCACCGGCCGCAAAGGCAATAGTGCCCGTCCCTTGGCAAGACGGCTGCCGGCGGGCAAGGGCAATCGTCGCCTATACAGGGGCGGCGACGATGGCGCAATGAGGGTGAGGGAAGAGGGCTAGGGCATCCTTTTGAGAAAAGGAGGATCCTAGCCCTCTGAATTCTAAAAATTTTGAGGATTGTCCTCGTGTACAGAATTCCTAAAATACCCTCAATAATTATAAAAATTCCTAAGACTATCCTCGTATCCAGAATTATAAAAACACCCCTGATAATTTTGAAAATTTCGAGCATGTCCTGATTTTTTTTAAAATAATTAATTAAATAGATTAATTAATTATTATATATATCTAGTAATCCTACATATGATATGATGTACATGTGATGTATGATGTGGATGGATAATCATGAGCCATGTGTTGTGATGTGTGTAATTATGATGATGATGATTATTATTATTATTATTATTGGGGCCTGCGAGTCTTTGTTTTTCTCATTTATTATCGGGCCTGCATGCTTGTGATTATTTGTAATTACATGAAGAGGTGTGGCGGGTGCATAGAGGTGACAACGAGACCCACGATGCTGTGGCGGGAGATCATGATGCATGGTGATGCGACGATCCAACGGAATCGATGATGACGAGATCAACAATCACAGGGCATGGAGATGCGTCGATGCACACATAGATCCTATTGTGAGTGATTAGGCCCATTGGCTCGGGCTTAATCATATTAGGTGACGGCTCAAGATCATTCGGTGTGGCTTGCATATGTGATTTGTTATACACCTACTAGATATGTATATATATATATATATATATATATATATATATATATATATATATATATATATATATATATATATATATATATATATATATATATATATATATATATATTTTGCATGTGATGTAGATATATATTAAATATGTATTTGTGTGACACGACATATTAGGATACCGATACAAAATAAAAACCCCTCCTACGATAATATTAAGTTAGTAAACATAAGGCAATAAGATTGACTCACGTGGCCTTCCATTGTTATAGGAAGAAATTGACTCACAACATAGGTTGAGTTGGTGGAGTCACTCGAGGCTCACCTATCTATGTGATCGAGTTCTTGCCTATGACATAGAGATGTCACCGGTGACCTGAGGACATAGTATGCTTGGTCAAGTCCCTCGAGAGAATATCATCAAATCAGACTTATCTTATAACGATAGTGATGACTTAACTGAATATCATGGTTGGTCGAGTCCCTTGAGACCATGATGATTCGGAGGCTGAACATGACGAGAATCACAAGGAGCTGTGATTGGCAAGAGTTGCCTACCTTTTGGGCTTAGTGTAATTGGTCGAGTCCCTCGAGGTTGCACTAAGATGCCGATTGGATCTCGATCCCCACTAGGAGTCTGTCGGAGACTTCCGTCTCACGTGTCGAGGGTGTCACGTGATTCGCTAGGAAAATAGTGGGAGTATATTAAGATAGAAGTCCATATCTTAATTATTATTTTCTACAAAGTCTGCATGTTATTTATTTACGCTATACCTTGTTTGTCGCTTGCAAAACCCCTACGTGGCATACTTGATGCCAACCGCCTCATTGGTCCAAAGGCTCCGTAATTTGAGAATTGTTCTCATTAAAGAGAAAATCATATATGTCCTTAATATAATTGTACCCACACCGAAAAAAGGGACAAGCGAGAATGAGATCGATCGCTATGTGAAGTATATAGATGATTCTACATTGGCAAAATGTTATATGCTGGCCTCCATGACTCCTGAGTTACAAAGGCAATATAAGAGCATAGATGCAAATTCTATCATTCTTCATCTCCATCAGCTATTTGAGAAACAGGGAAGAACTCAAAGATATTAGATATCTAAGAGACTCTTCCAAGCTAGGATGACAGAAGCGACATCAGTTGAGAATCATGTCCTAAAGATGATAGGGTGGATCGAGAAACTCACAGGTCTAGGAATAGTCCTAGAGGATAACTTATGTGTTGATCTTATACTTCAGTCCCTACCAGATTCCTTTTCTTACTTCATCATCAATTTTAACATGAGCAAGTTTGATGTGACTCTCCCTGAGCTCCTCAATATATTGAGGGAAGTTGAGAGTGCCATCAAGAACGAGAAGCCAATTCTCTATATTGGTGAGACCAAAAAGAAAAGGAAGGCTAGTAAGACCCTTAAGAAGGGCAAGGGCAAAGAAAGATCGGGTAAGGCAAATGTTGCCAAGAAATACCTGGCAAAGGACACTGCTTCCACTATGGCCAAGACGGACATTAGAAGATGAACTGTAAGGACTAACTTGTAGATAAGGCAAAACAGAAGCTTGGAGAAGCTTCAGGTATATTTATGATCAGTCTCTACTTATCAGATTTTCATGATAACACATGGATATTGGATACCGGGAGTGCTTATCATATCTATAATTCGTTGCAGTTTCTGGTAAGACCTAGGAGATTGGCCAAAGGCAAGATGGACCTCAAGATGGGTAATTAAGCAAGAGTTGCTATAGTTGTTGTTAGGCAGGTTACCCTACATCTACCTAGTGGAGCTATTATTGTATTAGATGCATGCTATTTTGTTTCCTTTATTATCAAAAATATTATTTTCATCTCTTGTTCAATAATTATAGATTATGAGATCATCACTAGAGGGACCCTGATAATTGACTTATATGTGTTAGACACTTCTCCATATATCATGAATATAAACACGTCTAAGAGGAAAAGAGAAGTGAACAATGCATACCTATGACATTGTAGGCTAGGTCATATACATGAGGGAATGATTTAAAAGTTGATGAAAGATGGATACTTAGATCCATTTGACTATGAGTCATATGCAACTTGCAAACCTTGCCTTCGTGAGAAGATGATCAACTCTCCTTTTAGTGGAACTGGAGAGAGAGCCACTGAGTTATTGGAACTTGTATATAGGGATGTATGTGGTCCCATGTCAACTTAGGCTATAGGCAATTACTCATACTATTGAATCTCGGATTTTGATAATGAAATCAATTAATGGGTTATTGATCTAATAGGATTGTTAGAATTGATTGATGTAAGATTAATTACGATAGAAAGATTATTACAATCAGGATTGGCCAAGATTAAGTCCATGCATCAAGTCGATGTGGTTGGGAACTCGTTAGGAGTACGTCGGGAGATCGTCAAGGGTATTGGGAGTTCGCTAGGATGGCACAAGAGAGTTCGCCAGAAGAAGACCAAGACTTACCGAAAGATTATCGGGGGTAGCCGAAAAGCTTGTCGAGAGTTGGGATGGTCTTGTAATGGATATTTGGCAATTATGATTGTAATTAGCATCATGCAGGTCTAACTATGACAGGAGCAATGAAGTTACAACCAGATGATGGGCTAGGATCAAGCTTGAGTATCATGCCGGGGTTCGAACGATGTAGGAGATTCGTCGAAGGGATCGGGAAGCTCGCTGGGAGCACGCCGAGAGATCTCCGAAAGAAGGCCAGATGACTTGCCGCAAGAATGCCGGAGGCTGCCAGATTGGTAGGAGTTAGGTCTTGTTTACCTTGTTGGTCATTAAGTGTTGTAATCATTAAGTCGTAGTTAGGAATTAAGTCCTAATTAAGTTTGATTTGGATTTGGAGGCTGCAGGATTGGCAATGTTAGGTCTTGTTTAGCTTGTTGGTCATTAAGTATTGTAATCATTGAGTCGTAGTTAGGAATTGAGTCCTAATTGAGTTGGATTTGGATGGAATCCAACAACTCAATAAGGCAATTGGGTCCACTATTGGGGTTTGATTGAGCTCAAGTTAAGCTCAATTGGTTGACCAAAGGGTTGGTCAACATTAGGTTCAATCCAGAATTTGAAAAGTGGAGGGAACCACTTTTGCAGAAATTCTGACGGGTAAACCGTCGATGAGCGGCGGGTGTACCACCATCGCCCAGGTTTTCAGGCGGCTGACCTACCCATACTAGGTGAGTAAACCACTCGTACCTAGGTGTTCAAGCGGTTCAGCCACCAAGGCCGATGGGTGAACCACCCATACCCGGATTTTCCGAATACAATTGGATTTTGGCTCACAGGTCTAGGAATAGTCCTAGAGGATAACTTGTGCGTTGATCTTATACTTAAGTCCCTGCCAGATTTTTTTTCTCACTTTATCATGAATATTAACATGAGCAAATTTGATGTGACTCTCCCTGAGCTCCTCAATATATTGAGGGAAGCTGAGAGTGTCATCAAGAAGGAGAAGTCAGTTCTGTATATTGGTGAGACCAAAAAGAAAAGGAAGGCCAGTAAGACCCTTAAGAAGGGCAAGGGCAAAGAAAGATCAGGTAAGGCAAAGGTTACTAAGAAATATCCGGTAAAGGACAAAGGACAGTGCTTCCGCTATGACCAAGACGGGCATTGGAAGAGGAACTATAAGGACTACCTTGTAGATAAGGCAAAACAGAAGCTTGGAGAAGCTTCATGTATATTTATGATCAGTTTCAATTTATCAGATTTTCATGATAACACATGGGTATTAGATACCGGGAGTGCTTATCATATCTGCAATTCGTTACAGTTTCTGGTAAGACCTAGGAGATTGGCCAAAGGCAAGATAGACCTCAAGATGGGTAATGGAACAAGAGTTGCTACAGTTGTTGTTGGGGAGGTTACCCTACATCTACCTAGTGGAGCTATTATTGTATTAGATGCATGCTATTTTGTTCCCTCTATTATCAAAAATATTATTTTTATCTCTTGTTCAATAATTATGGATGATGAGATCATCACTAGATGATAAATGACTTATATGTGTTAGACACTTCTCCATATATCATGAATATAAATACGTCTAAGAGGAAAAGAAAGGTGAACAATGCATACCTATGACATTATAGGCTAGGTCATAAACATGACGGAATGATTCAAAAATTACTGAAAGATAGATACTTAGATCCATTTGACTATGATACATATATAACTTGCAAACCTTGCCTTCATGAGAAGATGACCAACTCTCCTTTTAGTGGAGCTTGAGAGAGCCACTGAGTTATTGGAACTCGTACATAGTGATGTACGTGGTCCCATGTCGACTTAGGCTATAGCGGTTACTCATACAATTGAATCTCAGATTTTGATGATAAAATCAATTGATGAGTTATTGATCAAACAGGATTGTTAGAATTGATTGATGTAGGATTAATTACGATAGAAAGATTATTACAATCAGGATTGGCCAAGGTCAAGTCCATGCATCAAGTCGATGTGGTTGGGAACTCGTCAGGAGTGCGTTGGGACCTTGCCAAGGGTATCGAGAGTTCACCAGGATAGCACAAGAGAGTTCGCCAGAAGAAGACTGAGACTTGCTGGAAGATGGTCGTGGGTAGCCTAAAAGCTTGTCGGGAATTGGGATGGTCTTGTAATAGATGTTTGGCAATTATGATTATAATTAGCATAATGCAGGTCTAACTATGACAGGAGCAATGAAGTTACAACCAGATGATGGGCCAGGATCAAGCTTGAGCATCGAGTCGAAGTTCAGACGATATAGTGGGATCTCACCGGAGTTCGCTAGGAGATTCACCGAAGGAATCGGGAAGCTCGCTGGGAGCACGTTAGGAGATTACCAGAAGAAGATCAGATGACTTGACGCAAGAATGTCGAAGGCTGTCAGATTAGCGGGAGTTAGGTCTTGTTTAGCTTGTTGGTCATTAAGTGTTATAATCATTGAGTCGTAGTTAGGAATTGAGTCATAATTGAGTTAGATTTGGATAAAATCCTAATCAACTCAATAAGACAACCGGGTCCACTATTGGGGTTTGATTGAGCTCAGGTTGAGCTCAATTGGTTGACCAAAGGGTTGGTCAACATCAGGTTCAAGCTAAAATTCAAAAAGTGGAGGGAACCACTTTTGCAAAAATTCTTGCGGGTAAACCGCTGGTGAGCGATGGGTGTACCACCACCACCCAGGTTTTCGGGCGGTTGACGACGGCTGACCCGCCCGTACCCAAGTGTTCGGGCAGCTGAGCCGCCCAGGCCGGCGAGTAAACCACTCGTACCCAGATTTTTCATATACGATTGAATTTTGGCTCCGGTTTTGAAGCCAATTTGGGGCCTATAAATACCCCAAGTTTTCTTACATTCAAGACAATAATAATTTTGGGGATTATATTTTGAGAAAATATTGTATGAGAATTATAAGAAAAAAAAGGAGTAACGGAGAGAGCTTAGAGTTGTAAATCTTATCTCCCTTATAAGCTCAAGTATAAGGGTTTGGCCTTCACCAAAGAAGATCGTTAGTGGACGCCGATGTGCCTCAAGAAGGAGGACTCAGGAGTGGACGTAGGCCGTTGGTGCCGAACCACTATAAAAATTATGAGTGGTTCTTCGCTTTCATTAATTACATATTTCTTATATTAAAGCTTCCTATTTAACTCATCTTTTAAGAAAGCAAAGTTTTCACGAAAAGTTCTCTACTTTAAACTTTAAACATTGCTTATCTTTCCGGTTTAATTATCTACTTAGTAACTTTTCATTGTTCACTTAATCATTTAACTAAGAACAAAAAGCTTCGGTTTTCTTATCTTGTTTTAATCAAAAAGATTTTATTTAGAAAGAATATTTATACTTGCACTAATTCAACCCCCCCCCTCTCCCCCCCCCCCCCTCTCCTCTCCTCTCTTAATGTCAATTGATCCTAACAATTGGTATTAGAGCCTCAGTTTTTCTCATTTGGTTTAACACCCAAGAGAAATGACTCTTATTCTCTTATTGGCTTTCAAAAGGGCTTTTCTATCGTTCATCCCATATTCAATAGGACGGACTATACTTATTGGAAAACTTGGATGAGAGTTTTATTGCTTTCTTTAGACCTAGATTTATGGACTATTATTGAAAATGGATTTGAAAAGTCTTCTCTTCCAATGAATAATTGGAATGATTTAGAGAATAAGACTTTCTCTTTAAATGCAAAGGCTATGAATGTCTTGCTTTGTGCTCTAGATAAGAATGAGTTTAATCATGTTTTCACTTGTGATTCAGCTTTTGATATTTGACATACTTTAAAAATCATACATGAAAGCATAATTAATATAAATGAATCAATTAATAAAATATCTTACAAAAATAAACTTGAAGAACACCTTCCAAAGAACAGGAAGGACTTTGAACTTAGAACATATGACTCCTCAAGTGAAATCTCGAGTGATGAGAACCTTGAACTTTTGACAAATGAACCCAAAAAATTAATATACTACCTTAAAAATAATCTAAAGATGGACAAAACCTCTTGCTATGAACGTAAGAAGCCAAGGTGCTCTAAAGATCAAATGCTCAACCAAAATGTAGAGATTCTTGCTTTAATGGCGATCGAAGATAAGGTTAGTGAGCCTTTAAATATTTTATTTTTAGAATTATCAAGCATATTTCATGATTTATTCAATGAGTTTAGAAAACTTAGCAAGTCTTTTAAACTACTTAAAGTTGATCATGATTTGTTAGTTAAAAGTCTTGACGAAATGCATGACTCCTTAGCATCACATAAACCATGTTCTAAATGTGATATGCTAGATAATGTTAATGAAGAGAATTGCATGCTTAAAACAACACTAGAGAAATTCGAGATAGGGAATAAATCCCTAAATATGATCCTTGCCAATAAGGGTCATATTAATAATAGAAATGGCATAGGCTTTGTTGGTAATGATTAACTAAACATCTTTACAAATGGACCTACATTAAATTTATCATCTAGAAACAAATATAATTTTTATGGTAGATTCGGACATAAAGCCTATAAATGTCCATTTAAAAATTATAGTCCACATAAATTAATTTGGGTTCCTAAAGAACCATAAACAACCTTAAGCCATTAGAGAAAATGGGAAGAACATGTCATGAAGGACCCAATGTTAAATTGGTACCTAAATCAAAACCTCCTATAATATAAAGTTCTTTCCTAACAAGGCTATGAGCAATAAAAATATTTTGAAAGTAGATGCTCAAGTCATATTACTTGAGATCTAACACTCCTTCAAGCTTACTAGCCTAAGTAGTAATAAGAAAATTATTAGAATTAAAATTATTGACATTAAATCTTTTAATGATTCATCATTATATAATTAATCTTGATTTCTCTCAATGATGCATAATCTTTGTATAGCTAGAGCATGCTAGAATTAGAAATGAGAAAGTTTAGTTAACTTAAATAAAAGTCATATGTATGAAAGAAAGATTTTGATTTGATGTGTATTAACTTGTGTTGATGATGTATGTTATTTTTTAACCTAAAAATCATATATTAAATCATCTTTCTTTAAAAGAAAAATTTCTTGATAATATGATAGAATCTTCCAACATGCAAAAATCATTGGGTTTAAAATGAATCAAAGCTTTTGTTTGAAAATATTTTAGCAATGATCATAATGAAATTTCATTTTTGACATTAAATGTCATTGCATTCTTGAAATAAATTTCAAAAGAAGGATAATTCTTCTTGAAAGAATATTTATCCAATGAATCCTTCAACAAAGAAAAAATAATACATTTATTGTTAAATCTCTTTAACTACAAAAATAAATAGAAAACTTTAGCCTATTTTCTTTTGGAAAATAATCTATGATGACTTTATTGAAATTTTTTGAAAAGTGATTTTTTATGATGATTTTGGATATATTTTCAAATGATTTTATTTTAAAGAATGGATATGTTTAAATCTATCCAATATTATTGATATTTTGATAACTTAAATCATGACCATGAAATCTTAAAAATTAAAATTGAGATCTTTATATAAACCAAGATTGTTTACTAAGATTGCTTCCCTTTATTAAAGAAAAGCTTTCATCCTTATCATGATCTTGACAACTTGAGAATTATTATGCATGAATCAAGATATTATATGATTTGTTTCTTGATATTCATAATTTGTTCTCATAAATTGAACATCTCATCACTTTGTTAATTGTTCTTGATATATTTCATGTGATGATTGGTATATTTCTTGATATATTTATTGAAAAATGATGTAATGGAAAAAATTTTGCAATATTCTAACCATCCCTTCTTGTTGATAATGACGAAGGGGGAGCAAAACTTGTTAGCTTATAAAATTGCAAGCTAGAACAATGCAAAGGAAGTAAATATTTACTAGCTTGCACTTCTTAAAGGAGAAGAATGTTCTAAAGTAATTGCTAAACTTTCATATATCAAAAAATTGCTAATTGCACTTCTCCTTTTGTTGATGACAAAGAGGGAGAAGATATAATGATGTCAAATCATGTATGATGATCATGCATGTAATAATGATTATGAAAATCTACATAAAGATAATGATCTATTATTGTTCGGATTTACTTGCTACATTTACTTGAAATTTATATGAGAAAAATTTGTTGAACTTATATTCGAAATTATATATATACAAGATTGAGGTTAAGACCTAGAAATGCTAAATCATGAAAATATATAAATTACCAATATAGATTTCATGAAATGACGCCTTTTTGTGATAACATTTCTTGAAAACTTTCTCCATGATTTTATCTTATTGTTTTAAAAAAAAAAGCGAAAAAAAAATTGCATGAAGATGTGCCACATTTGAAAATTACAAGAGATGACTTTTGCTATATTTGAAATATATAAGTAGTCTTTAAATCTCTTATACTTTTGAGCTCATCTTATTATTGCTTTTAAAATTTATTAAGAGCTCTTCTCTATGATGAAATGATTCAACAACAACTCCCATATTACTCTCCTTATTAAAGGGGAAGAAAAATTTTATAATGCATATACTAAGGGAGAGTAATGCCATCATGTGCTTTGAAATTATTAGCTATATTTCACCTTTTGATTGATGACAAAGGGGGAGAAATATATATTGATGACACATGATATAAATTGATAAATACATTGATGACACATGATCTTGTTGAAATACATGGATATATTGGATAAGGATATGAATTGAACATCTTGGATATATATGCTTAATTCCTTTTTACTCATGATTTGATGACTTGATGTAAATTTATGTTGAAATTTGCATAGAATGTTGATTGCTTAAATTTAAGAGTGTGTGATTCTCTTAAACTTAAGTGGCATGGATTTAGGGGGAGTTAAGATTAACTCCTATCATCAATTAATTATCATCATCAAAAAGGGAGAGATTGTTGAATCTCATATTTAGATGATGAAATCAATTTTAATGCAGGATTAATTATGATAAAAAGATTATTACAATCAAGATTGGCCAAGGTAAAGTCAATGTATCAGGTCGATGCGGTTGGGAACTCGCTAGGAGTGCATTAGGAGTTCACCGAGGGTATCGGGAGTTTGCAACGATGGCGCAAGGGAGTTCACCAGAAGAAGATCGAGACTTACCGAAAGATTATCGAGGGTAGCCAAAAAGCTTGTCGGGAGTTGGGATGGTCTTGTAATGGATGTTTGACAATTATGATTGTAATTAGCATCATGCAAGTCTAACTATGACAGGAGCAATGAAGTTACAATCAGATGATGGGCCAGGATCAAGCTTAAGCATCGAGCCGAGGTTCGGACGATGTAGTGGGATATCGCTGGAGTTCGCTAGGAGATTCGCCGAAGGGATTGGGAAGCTTGTTGGGAGCACGTCGGGAGATCGCCGAAAGAAGACCGGATGACTTACCGTAAGAATGTCGGAGGTTGCCAGATTGGCAGGAGTTAGGTCTTATTTAGCTTGTTGGTCATTAAGTGTTGTAATCATTGAGTCGTAGTTAGGAATTGAGTTGGATTTAGATTTGGAGACTGCAAGATTGGCAAGACTTAGGTCTTGTTTAGTTTGTTGGTCATTAAGTGTTGTAATCATTAAGTCATAGTTAGGAATTGAGTCCTAATTGAGTTGGATTTAGATAAAATCTAAATCAACTCAATAAGTCAATTGGGTCCACTATTGGGGTTTGATTGAGCTCAAGTTGAGCTCAATTGGTTGACAAAAGGGTTGGTCAACATCAGGTTCAAGCCAGAATCTGAAAAGTGGAGGGAACCACTTTTGCTAAAATTCTGACGGATAAACCATCGGTGAGCGGTGGGTGTACCGCCATCGCCCAGGTTTTCGAGCAGTTGACCTACCTATGTTGGGCTAGTAAACCGCCCATACCCAGGTGTTCGAGTAACTGAGCCACCCAGGCCGACGGGTGAACCCCCCTGTACCCAGATTTTTTGGATACGATTGGATTTTTGCTCTAGTTTTGAACCCAATTTGGAGCCTATAAATACCCCAAGTTTTCTTACATTCAAGATAATAATTTTGGGGATTATATTCTGAGAAAATATTGTGTGAGAATTGTAAGAAAAAGAAAAAGGAAATGGGTAAAAGAGAGAGCTTATAGTTGTAAATCTTGTCTCCCTTGTAAGCTCAAGTGTAAGGGTTTGGTTTTCACCCAAAGAAGATCGGTAGTGGACACTGGTGTGTCTCAAGAAGGAGGACTCGGGAGTAGACATAGGCCATTGGTGCCGAACCACTATAAAAATTATGAGTGGTTCTTTGCTTTCATTGATTACATATTTCTTGTATTAAAGCTTTCAATTTAACTCATCTTTTAAGAAAGCAAAGTTTTCACGATAAGTTCTCTACTTTAAACATTGCTTATCTTTCCGATTTAATTATCTACTTAACAACTTTCCTTTGTCCACTCGATCATTTCACTAAGAACGAAAAGTTTCAGTTTCCTTATCTTGTTTTAATCGAAAAGATTTCATTTAGAAAGAATATTTACACTTGCACTAATTCACCCCTCCCACCCTCTTAGTGTCAATTGATCCTAAAACATACTTCATTACATTTACTAATGATTTCTCTAGGTATGGACACGTGTACTTGATGAAGTATAAGTCTGAGGCCTTTGAGAAATTCAAGGAATATAAGAATGAAGTCGAGAACCAGATTAGAAAGAGCATTAGCATTAAGACTCTTCGATCAGATCGAGGAGGAGAGTACTTGAGTATGGAGTTCACCTATTTTCTCAAGGACAATGAGAATCTATCCTAGTGGACACCTCCTTGTACACCTCAGCTCAATGATGTATCAGAAAGGAGGAATCACACACTGTTAGATATGGTGTAATCCATGATGAGTTTCACTGACCTACCTATCTCATTATGGGGATATGCCTTAGAGAGTGTAATTTACCTTCTGAACAGAGTTCCATCAAAGTCGATAATGTCTACACGATATAGGATATGGAAAGGAAAGAAGCCCGATCTTAAGATGGTTAAGATTTGGGGTTGTCCTGCCCACATTAGAAGACACAACCCCGATAAGTTGGAATCAAGGACAGAACGGTGCATATTCATGGGATACCCCAAGGAAACTTATGGGTATTAATTCTATCATCTCGAGGATCGAAAGGTCTTTATTTCCAAGAGAGTTATATTCCTTGAGAAGGAACACATTCTTGGTAGAAATAGTGGGAGTGAGATAGAGTTGAGCGAGGTTGGAGAACCTAGCTCAAGCACCATTCCAGAGCCCGAGTTTGTTCAGGTACCTAACACACAAGTTCCAACTTTGCGTAGGTCTAACAGAGTATCTCACTCTCTTGAAAGATATGTGGGACTATTAGTGGAGAAGACTCTCAGGATGTTGATCCTCAGACCTACGAGGAGGCTATTATGAGTATAGACTCCGGGAAGTGGCAAGGAGCCATGAATTCTGAGATGGATTCTATGTACTCTAACAAGGTTTGGAACCTTGTAGATGCACCTGAGGGTATCATACTCATCGGCTACAAGTGGATCTTCAAAAAGAAGGTCGGAGTAGATAGAAAGGTGGAGACATATAAGGCAAGGCTAGTAGCTAAAGGATATCGTCAAAGACAAGGAGTTGACTATGACGAAACCTTTTCACTTATAATCATGCTTAAGTCCATTAGAATTCTTTTGGCTATTGCAGCATACTATGACTATGAGATCTGGCAGATGGATGTTAAAATGGTATTCCTCAATGGAAACCTCGAGGAAGAGGTGTATATGATACAGCCAGAGGGATTCGTATCCAGAGAAAGTCCAAATAAAGTGTGCAGATTGCTCAAGTTCATTTATGGACTAAAGCAAGCTTCCCGAAGTTGGAATATAAGATTTGATGAGATGATCAGATCTTATGACTTTGTTAAGAATGAAGATGAGCCTTGTGTGTATAGGAAGGTAAGTGGGAGTCCTATCACCTTCTTGGTATTGTATGTGGATGACATCCTAATTATTGGGAATGATGTAGGAATGCTCTCCACAGTAAAGACTTGGCTATCTAGAAACTTCAAAATGAAAGACTTAGGGGAAGCATCATATATTTTGGAGATTCGGATCTATAGAGATAAATCTAAGAGGATGCTTGGCTTGTCCTAGTCTAGGTACATAAACTACATTGTCAAAAGGTTTGGCATGAAGAATTCTAAGAGATGACTCATACCGATGAGATATGAAATATCACTTTCTAGGAGAATGTCCCCAAAGACTCCTGAAGAAAGGGTAGACATGGATATGCTACCCTATGCCTCAACAATATGATTTATCATATATGCTATACTATGTACTAGGCATGATATAGCACATGCTCTGAGTGCCACGAGCAGGTATCAGGCGGATCCGAGTTTAGAACACTAGAAAGCAGTAAAGTGCATCCTTAAGTGCTTGAGAAGGACTAAGAATCTTTTACTAGCATATAGAGGAGGTAGCCTCCAGGTTGAGGGCTACATGAACTCAAGTTTTCAGTCCGATATTGATGATAACAAGTCAAACTCATGATATATTTTAACCCAGAATGTAGGAGCAGTAAGCTAGAAGAGTTTCAAGTAAGATACTACTACTGATTCGACCACAGAGGCGAAATACATTACTACAGCAGAAGCAGCAAAAGAAGGGGCATGGATGACGAAGTTCATCATGATTTGAGAGTCATACCAAGCAGTGTGGAGCTAATTCTCATATATTACGACAGCGATAGGGCGATAGCTCTAGCAAGGGAACCCGGGTCTCATTAGAACTATTCTGAGGAGGTTCCAACATATTAGAGCAATTATGACCCATAAAGATATAGCAATGGAAAGAGTTTCTTCTGAAGATAACATTGCAGATCCACTAATGAAGTCGCTGACTCAGATTGTATTTGAGCGTCACAAGGGTCTGATATATATCAGACACATAGGTGATTGGCTTTAGGTCAAGTGGGAGATTGTTGGTTACAAGTGCCCTGCAAGCCAATCACGTGAGTGATGGCACGTGTGACACGCTGTACGATCTTTTTGCTTATGATTAATATTGGTATATTTTTATATTATATTATCTGTAGCATATATATTGTGATGTCTTTGGTTCTGTGCAATGGGAATCGGATCGTGATGAGATCATGATGATGAGATCGATTCACCTTTAAACACAGATCCTAAATAATCCCGGTCATAGGTTACTCGAGAGGGACATCGAGATAACCGGACAGATCGGTATACTATATGCTCATCCAAATGATGGAGGCAACTGATCTCATAGCCACTTGTGTGGAGACACTAAGGATATAGTACAGGTGCTCATTGAAGAATGAGTTCACTGATTGATCCGCTTATGGAATACTGTATGGTTAATGATACCTAATGTTAAACAGTGATTCCATAGTCCCAGTTGTGTATTTGGTTTTTTGACTTGAGATACCAAGGATGTCTTATATACGTACTCCTTTCTTTGACGTCAGACTTATAGTTTGGAAAGTTACAGATCTGGTACAACTGGTTATTGAGATTGGTAGCCAACCTTACGAAGACAATTGAGTGTCAATAGAGGATCATCGACTCTTGGTAACACGAGAGGAATATCCCATATGTACTTGCTCAGACAAATCCCTGACAAGGGTCATTCGGATTGAGAGAGAAAGAGTTCTCCAGTAGAATCTTATTAAAGCAAGACAAACTGATTCTATATGTGACCTGACAGTACTATGTCCAATATACGATCTCTAGAATATTAGTTGGATGAGGGGTTATAGATACACGGTAATTATGGACAGATAGGTCTAATGGATTTGATCCCCTTGTATCGTCTGGGGACTATGGCGTAGTGGCCTAGTACGTCCATAGTCGATGAGTCGAGTGAATTATAATGGAGATAATAATTCACTATATCATAAGGAGTTTTGATGTGAGCGACTCACAGCCAACTCGGTATTGGGTCTAGAGGGTCACACACATATGGTTGATGCTTTAACGAATAAATGATTAGATAGAGATCTAATTAGCTCATATTCTCATTAGATGAGACCCTATGCTGATGGGGCTCCTTGCTTAAGACCCAATTAGATGCCTAATGAGATTATTAGATAGAGATCCAATAATATAATGTTAGTAGGTTATTGGATGGGGATCCAATACCCATTAAGGCAGGACCCCTAGGATTTTGGTGTCTCTCTATAAATAGGAGGGGAGACTCATGGTTAATAGACTACAGCTTTAGCCTCCCCCTCCTATTCTCCTCCCTCCCTCTGCGCAAGAGTTGTGAGATCAAATTAGAGGAGTTTCACTGCAGAGATCTATTGTGTGAATATCGCTAGAGAGGAGGATGCTTGACCTCCTTCATCCTCTCCATTCGGATCTGAAAATACAGGGATATACGATCTTCCTAGGTAATCAATCTATCACATGACATGGTTTTATCAATTTTTACGGCTTTCTCGTGACCTAATCTTTTGCATGATGATTTGATCTGCATGGGAAATCGATTTTGTTTTGGTTTTCACTGCGCAAGTGATGCTCCCATTGAGATTTCCTAACAAGAAGGACTAATAATCTTTTACTAGTATATGGAGGAGGTAGCTTCCAGGTTGAGGGCTACACGGACTTAAGTTTTTAGTCCAACATTGATAATAGCAAGTCGAACTCATGGTATTTTTTATCCTAAATGGAGGAGCGGTAAGCTGGAAGACTTCTAAGCAAGATACTACTGCTGACTCGACACAAAGGCTGAATATATTACTACAGCAGAAGTAGCAAAAGAAGGGGTATGGATGAAGAAGTTCATCATGATATAGGAGTCGTACCAAGCAGCGTGGAGCTGATTCCCATATATTGCGACAGCAACAGGATGATATCTCTAGCAAGGGAACTCATGTCTCATTAGAATTATTTTGAAGAGGTTCCATCTGATTAGAGCGATCATGACCCAAAAATATATAGCAATGGAAAGAGCTCCATCCGAAGCTACCTTGCAGATCCATTGTCGAAGCCGTTGGCTCATATTGTATTTAAGAATCATAGGGTCTGATGGGGATCAGACATATAGATGATTGGCTTATGGTCAAGTGGGAGATTATTGGTTACAGGTGCCCTGCAAGCCAATCACATGAGTGATGGCACGTGTGACACGCTGTGTGATCTTTTTGCTTATGATTAATATTGGTGTATTCTCACATTATATTATCCATTGTATATATATATTGTGATGTCTTTATTTCCGTGCAATGGGAATCGAATCATGATGAGATCATGATAATGAGATCGATTCACCTTTAAACACAGATCCTAAATAATCTCGGTCATAGGTTACTCGAGAGAGCCATCAAGATAATCGGACATATCGGTATACTATATATACCCGTCTATATGATGGAGGCGGCTGTTTCATAGCCACTTGTGTGGAGACACAAAAGATATAGTACAGGTGCTCATTGGAGAATGAGTTCACTGATTGATCTGCTTATGGAAGGTTGTATGGTTGATGATACCTAATGTCAGACAGTAATTCTATAGTCCCAGTTGTGTATCTGGTTCTTTGACTTGAGACACCAAGGATGTTTTGTATGAGTACTCCTTTCTTTGATGCAAGACTTATAGGTTTGGAAAGTTCCAGATCTGGTACAACTAGTTATCGAGATTGGTAGCCAACCTTATAAAGATAATTGAGTATCAATAGAGGATCATCGACTCTCGGTATAACGAGAGGAATATCTCATATGTGCTTGCTCTGACAAATCCCTGACCAGGGTCATTCAGATTGAGAGAGAAAGAGTTCTCCTGTAGAATCTGATTAGAGCAATACAAATTGATTTCGTATGTGACCTAATAGTACAATGTCCAATATACGGTCTCTGGAATATTAGTTGGATGAGAGATTGTAGATACACGATAACTGTGGACAAACATATCCGATGGATTTGATCCCCTTGTACCATTTGGGGACAATGACATAGTGGCCTATTACATCTATAGTCGATGAGTCGAGTGAATTATTATCTCCTATGGAGATAATAATTCACTATATCAGAAGGAGTTCTAAAAGGAGCGACTCACGACCAGCTCGGTATCAGGCCTAGAGAGTCACACACATATGGTGGATGCTCAGCGAATAGAGGATTGGATGGAGATCCAATTAGCCTCTATTCTCATTAAATGAGACCCTATACTGATGGGCTCCTTGCTTAAGTCCCAATTAGAGGCTTAAGGAGATTATTGGATAGAGATCTAATAATGCAAGGTTAGTGGGTAATTGGATGAAGATCCAATACCCACTAAGGCAGGAGCCCTAGGATTTTTGGTGGCTCTCTATAAATAGGAGGGGAGACTTATGGTTGATAGGCTGCAGCCTTGGCCTCCCCCTCCTATTCTCCTCCCTCCCTCTACAAGAGTTGCAATATCAGATTATAGGAGATTCACTATAGAGATCCATTATGTGGATATCACTATAGAGAAAGATGCTTGACTTCCTTCATCCTCTCCATCCGAATCTGGAATACAGCGGTATACGATCTCCCTAGGTAAAATAATCTCTCACATGATGTAGTTTTTTTTCAATTTTGTGGCTTTCTCGTGACCCTAATCTTTTGCACGATGATTTGATCTGTGTGAGAAATCGATTTTTTTTTCTTCGCGCATGTAATGCTCCCACTGAGGTTTCCCAATAGCCACTACAACAAGATCATCACCTCTCTCACTATGAAGAAAGATGCCCCCCCTTGACCGAGTGGAACTATAGCCCTTGCAACCACGATACCATCTACATCAATACTAGATCGTGGCAAGATGTTCATGATTGAAGCAGACACATCAAGAGTTGGGATCGACACCACCCTCATGCAAGATGGTCAACCCCTAATCTACATGATAGAGCCCTTAGGGTCTCATCAATTGCTCTGATACCAGATGATAGGGCCCTTAGGGTTCTATCGTGGAGGAATAGGGTGGAAAAGGGGGATAAACGATCTCTTCAAGGGGATCGGGCCTCCTTGACCACTTCGAGGGGATCTGCCTCTTTGATCTCTATAGGGGATCGACCCTCCTAGGGTTTTGGCCTATTGGCTAAAACTAATACTTCTCACTCATTCCTTGATTGTGGAAAAGAGTTTATAACCTTATTTATAAGGCTTTACCAAGAGTCTCACTAATCTTTGACTCTTGATAGACTCCTAACTGAAAAAATAACGGACTCCATCCTAACTGAAGATAAAAACCACTTAATCTACTCATAACTGACTCGATAACATTCACTCAACCCATAACTGACTCTGGCTAATGTGACTCAACCTGAATAAATGGACCCGACTTAGCTAGGGTCCTAACAGACCCGCCCACTTCAAATCAGCCTTGCCCTCAAGGCTGAGCAATATCAGATTTCGTGAGCACTTCAATATTTACCACACATCATGACTCTTTGATTAATTAAGTATGATCTCCACTTGGTGTAAGCAATGGTTTGATCTTCTTGTGCAGTTGTCATTGTAGTCTTCTAGAGAACCCTTTTCATCCGATGGCTAGTGGTAGTATCATGTCTTCTTTTGGAGATCACCACTTCGAAGTCTTCCTGGGCATCAAAAAGAAATTGATAAGTAGTTGTTTTACCTTTGAGCACCTTTTATCACAAATTAGGGTTTGCCCATTAGCAGTCTTATCTTCAGATTTGGCACAACCTTCGTGATCAGACTCCACATTATCAATTTTTTATTCCTCCTTAGTTGGTTCAATTGTCAGAAGTTTGTCACAGTCTTCATATTCGAGCTTCACATTGTCAGTTTTTATTTCATCCTTAATTGTCTCAACTGTCAGAAGCTGCTCTTGTTTGTGATTGTCTATGTTGACCACCTTGGAGTCCTGTCTATTGAAGCTACTGTTTCAGCGAGTGTCAATAATAATTTTTCTTTCATGTACACTAGCAAATGATACGGCTACTATCATGGTGCGAGGATGGCGAGCTTTAACTTCACGCTAAATCTCGGGATTAAGTCCCTCAATAAATTTTCCCACCAATTGTATCTCGGACCAATCTCGGGTTTGGTTCGACAAGTGCTTAAATCAGCTCTGGTACTCCTGTACTGTAGAAGTCTGATGGATTTTAGCGAGCCGTCCATTAATGTTCTTGTACTCTGATAGTCCGAAGTGAATCAGGAGCTCTCTCTTGTACCGTCCCCATAAAGGGACTCCGTGATAGGTCTCGTACAAATCATACCATTGGATTGCATCTCCTTCAAGTTGAATGGAGGCGATCTCCACCTTGGATTCTTCCGAAGTCCCATGAAAATGAAAAAAAAATTCAGCACGTGTGATCTAACCGATTGGGTCTTCATTTTCCCATCTAGGAAACTCATTGCCTTGCCCTTGATCATATTTTCTAGATCTGTTCCCCTTGAGATTGAAACTTTCAGTATGTTGAGATTTGTCGGGACTCTCTGATCGACTTCTTCTAATTTCACGGAGGAGCTCTTGAAATCTATCTTCCATGCGAGCCTCGCAGGCTTTAAACCTTGCATCAAGTGCATCCAACATCTGTAGTCATCGCGTAGGATTATAGATCAGTAATATTCAGTCATTCTTCTTTTTTTTCTTTTTCTTTCTATTGAGTCAAGGGCATGAGTTTGGGTCGTAGATGTAGTTGTGGCAAAGGGAAGAAGATAAGGGCTAGCCGGTGGTGAGGAGGAGACAGCAGCGGGTGACCGTGGTGAGGCTAGCGACGGCCGACAGGAGGAGGCAGCAGGCGTCCGACAAGGGCTATGGCAGTGGATGGTAGGGGTGGTTGGGCGGCGCTGGAGGGAGCAACAACAGCGACGCTGGATCTGTAGAAAGGTAGGGTCAGCAAGGCAAAAAGGGGCTGTGAAGGCTGTGGCTGGCATAGGAGGAAGGAAGGGGGCAGCGATAGTCTGGTGAGGGTTGCGACAGCGGGAGAGCAGCGGGGTCCGACCGGTGGTTGCGGCTGAGAGCAAGGGAGGCAGCGGCTGAGGCGGCGTTGTTTGGCGGCAAGAGCAAGGGAGATGGGGCAGCAGCAGAGGTGCCGGCGGCAGATGAGGGAGGAGAGGAAGACCGCGCATAGGGTGTGCGCTGCTGCAGCAGGAAAGGACGAGGGCAATGGCTGAGGCGGCGCCGACCGACGATAGGAGCAGAGGAGGAAGAAGGGGGTGCGACGTTAGGAGAAGACGGCGGGGCCCTTCTTCTTCTTCCCTCTCTCTTTTCTTTCTCCCTTTCTTTCTCTTTCTCTCTCTCTTTTTTTTTGGGTGTGGCTTCTTTTTCTTCTCTCTCTCTCTCTCTCTCTCTCTCTCTTTTTGACGATGATGGCAGCGGTGATGACGATGGCGGCGGCGACAACGATGGTGGCACGACGATGATGATGAGAGGAGCGACTGCAGAATCACAACAGGAACGTCGAGGATCGCAGCTCTGATACCAAATGATTGAGCCCTTATGGTCCCATCAATTGCTCTGATACCAGATGATAGGGCCCTTAGGGTTCTATCGTGGAGGAATAGGGTGGAAAAGAGGGATAAACGATCTATTCGAGGGGATTGGGCCTCCTTGATCACTTCGAGGGGATCTGCCTCCTTGATCTCTATAGGGGATCGACCCTCCTAGGGTTTTGGCCTATTGGCTAAAACTAATACTTCTCATTCATTCCTTGATTGTGGAAAAGAGTTTACAACCTTATTTATAAGGCTCTACCAAGAGTCTCACTAATCTTTGACTCTTGATAGACTCCTAACTGAAAATAATAACAGACTCCATCCTAACTAAAGATAAAAACCACTCAATCTACTCATAACCAACTCGATAAGATTCACCCGACCCATAACTGACTCTGGCTAACATGACTCAACCTGAATAAATGGACCCGACTTAGCTAGGGTCCTAACACTACATCAGAGCTTGCTCTCCACCTCACCCAAGGCTTTCAATCTACAATGAGAAGATACTAATCATTGCTAAAATTAAGACTTGGCATGATACAAGTCAACAACGCAAATGAGAGACAAAGATAAGCCCGAGGAAATTACAACTTCTCCTCACTTCAAACTCAGATCGAGCTCATATCACCATGGGCCTTATCAAAAGGCAGCCAACATCTCGGAGGGAAGCTTGGCTAACATTAAAGAACAACTACATGGCCGCCCATGTAAGAAATAAGCAGCAGCTTGACAAACATCAAAGCAGGAGGACGTTTGCTATTAAAGATCGAGTCTTCCTTCATCTTTAGCCCTACCAGCAGGAATCTATAAAAACTCGAGCCTCAAGGAAGTGGTCTCCCTATTACTTTGCACCCTGCAAAATTGGAGAACACGTTAGAGTTGTGCCCTACGGATCAAATCTATGTGCCGACTCAAAAGTACACTTGATCCTTTATGTGTCCAACCTCAAGTGGAAGTTTAGAGGGGACGACTCCGCCCATTTACATCCACCCAACACCCAAGTTGATGAAGAGGCCCAATTGTAGTTGGATATCACATGAGATCACAGAATCGTGATGCTTCATCATCCAGACACTACTGTTGATGTTGGACCGCAGGAGCATGATGCGCCTACTATAGGGGCCACGAAGGAGCCTCATAAGGAGTTGTAGATCAGGACCCGAAGTCATAGAGTCTCAGCCTTGAGGACAAGGCTGATTTGAAGAGGGCAGTCTGTTAGGACCTCAGATGAGTTAGGTCCTAGTCAATTGAGTCGAGTTATCAGATTGGGCCTTGTTGACCAGTCTAGACCTGACATTAGGTCGGCCAGGAGGAGATTTGAGTCAACTGTAATAAATCAACCCAAATTCTAGTAGGGTTAGGATTTTACTGAACTAGAGTCGGAGTTGGATTCGTGTCGGAGTCAACCAAGTTAAGCTTGCAATCAACCCAATGGGCTGCCCACCATGATGAGGGGAAGTCAGCTAGGGTTAGAGAGAGGAGGAGTTTCACTTAAATGGGACTCTTCCTAGGGTTTGTTAAGAGTTAGATTAGGAGTTGGAGTCTTGGTTTAGTAGAAATCTTGGTTTAGTTGAAGTATGAGTCTTGGTTTAGTTGAAATAGAAGTCCTATTAGGAATTAGGGTTTGAAGACCATATATAAAGCATGTAGGTCCCACCTCTTTTTTAGCTATTGTGGCTGACTACTGAGGGAGGAACCCCTGTAGAGTTCCAAGGAGGGTCGATCCCCTATAGAGATCAACCCCAAGCTTAGAATTTGTAAGGGTTCTAACAATGAATAGACCCGCTATGACAGAAGAACAAAACTACTATGATGGTAGATGAACAAATCTACTACGATGGTAGACAAGCGGACTCGCTGTGGCGGATGAATAAAACCACTATGACAGTGGACAAATAGACGCATTGTGGCAGACCAATAGAACTGCTATAACGGTAAACGAACAAAACCGCTATGACGATAGATGAACATATCCACTATAGAGGACGAACAGACTCGCTACGATGGAAAAATAAAAACCACCACAAGTAGGGCTCATGAAACCCGACTTGCAACTCCTCATGTAAATGCACCTGAACAAGGCACGCAACCAGCAAAACTTGGCCTCAGCAAAATCGAACAGCGAAACGGCGTGCGTCGAATCCCCTATCGGATCCCTGAGGCATGCCTTCTAGGGGGGACGAATGATATGGAAAGGAATGACACTACCAACTCACCCTATTAGAAATTGCCACCGAGGCAATGACATGGGTGAAAGAGCGCACATCCTCCTTCTGCAGTTGTAGGCAGAGCATGATCCGCCGACCCCTATGTAAGGACCCTAGCTAAGTCGGGTCCATCCATTCATGATTAAATCGAGTTGAGTCATGTTAGTCTGTCCAGTTGAAGTCAGTTATGAGTCGGGTGAGCCCAATCGAGTCAGTTATGAGTTGGTTAGAGTTAGTTTTATCTTTGGATAGGATGGAGTCTGTTATTATTTTCAGTTAGAAGTTTATCAAGTTAGTTCATAGTCAAAGATTAGTGAGATTCTTAGCAGAGCCCTATAAATAAGGCTATAAACTCTTTCATGAAATCAACCAATGAGAAGTATTAGTTTTAGCCAAAAGGCAAAACCCTAGGAGGCAGATCCCCTCAAAGTGATCTAGAAGGCCCGATCCTCTCGAAGAGATTATTTATCCCCCTTTTTCGCCCTCTTCCTCCACAATAGAACCCTAGGGTCCTACCAATTGGTATCAGAGCATCGATAGAAACCTTTGGGGTTCTATCAACTGGTATTAGAGCAGCGATCCTTGGCATTCCTGTTGTGATTCCGCGGTCGCTCATCTCGTCATCGGCGCCATCATCGTCAACGTCATCGTCGTCGCCATCGTCATTATATCTACCATCTTGCTATAAAAAGAGAGAGAGGAGAGTGAGAGAAGAAAAAGAAGCCGTAGCCACCCCTCCTTTCTCCTCATCTTCAAAAAAAAGAAAAAAAGAAAAAGAGAGAGAAAGAGAAAGAGAAAGAAAGGGAGAAAGAAAAGAGAGAGAGGAAAGAAGAAGAAGGGCCCCGCACCTTCCCCCATCTTCCTCCCCACCTGCTGCCAGCCCTCTTCCTCTCCTCCTCTCTTACCGCAACAGTCGCACATTGCCGCTGCCCTCTCCTAACGCCGCACCCCTTCTTCCTCCCCTGCTCCTGCCGCCGACCACCATCTCCCTTTCTCCTCCAACGCCGCCTCAGTCACTACCTCTCCTGCAACCGCAGCTTCTACCCGCTGTCGCAGCCCACCCACGCGACCTTGCTGCTCTGGTCGCATGTCGCCAACTGTGCGATCGCCACCGATCGGTCCAGCCACAGCCGCGCGACCACCTCTCAGCAATCGCAGAAAGCGGTGCCCTCTGCTCCTCCTCTATTTTTCATTGTCGCAGCCAACCACCGGCCATACCCACCTACTCCGATCACCAGTCATCGCTGCCACCCGTCGTTGACCCCTGCCTCCTTCTCTTCCCTTGTCGATGTTGTCTTCCCCATCTTCCCCATGCAAGCCACCGCCACCTCTACTGCCAGCCCTCATTGCTATCTCTCCTCCCTGCCACTGTCACCACCGGCCGGATCCCACTGCTCTCCCACTACCGCAGCCCTCGTCGGACTCCGCTGCCCAGCCGTGCCATTGTCTTCCTTGTCGTAGCAGCCACCCGCCCCTGCCATCCTTAACTGTTAGCTGTTGTCTTCTTCCTCCCGTGCCCATCGCCGATGCTGTCATCCTCCTCCTTCTATCGCCGCTACCTACCATCGGCTGTTGTCTTCTTTTCTCCCGCTGTCGCAGCCCTCGTCGGACTATCGCTGCCCTCTTCCTTCCTCCTCTGCCAGCCGCAGTCTTCATAGCCCCTTTTGCCTTACTGACCCTACCTGCCTGCAGATCTAGCGCTGCTGTTGATGCTCCCTCAGCGTTGCCCAGCCACCCCTGCCATCCTTGTTGCCGCATCTTCCTCCCCCACTACTCCCTTGCTTCCTGCTGCCCCTAGTTGTTGTCGCTGCCTTCCTCCTCAATCGCAGCCTCACCTGCCATGTAGTCGAATCGCTGTCCCCTATCGCAGCCCTCACCGCTGCCAACCGTCTCTATCCCCCACTTGCCGATGTCGACAATCTTGTTGTGGTCAAGTCCTACTATATCTATGACATATGCCTTTGACTCGACAACAGAAAAAAAGAACTGAACATCATGGATCTACAATCCTACATGATGACTACCGATGATGCACTAGATGCAAGATTTAAAGCCTTCGAAACTAGAAGAAGTCGATCAGAGAGTCCCAACAAAACTCAACATGGTGAAAGTTCCAAAGAAAATCGATCTGAAAAGTATGACCATAGGAAGGACACAAGATACACATACATGAGGATGAAGTTTCCTAGATGGGAAGATGGAGACCTAATCGGTTGGATTTCACATGCTAAAATTTTTTTTCGTTTTCACAGGACTCCAGAGGAATCCAAGGTGGAGATCACCTCCATTCAACTTGAAGGAGATGCAATCCAATGGTATGATTTGTACGAGACCTATCACGGAGTCCCTTCGTGGGGACAGTTCAAGAGAGAGCTCCTGATTCGCTTCGGACCATCGGAGTACAAGAATATTTATGGACAGCTCGCTAAAATCCATCAGACTTCTATAATACAGGAGTATCAGAGCATATTTAAGCACCTGTCGAACCAAACCCAAGATTGGTCCGAGATACAATTGGTGAGAATATTGAGGGACTTAATCTCGAGATTCAATGTGATGTTAAAGCTCGTCATCCCCGCACCATGATAGCAGCTATATCATTTGCTAGTGTACATGAAAGAAAAATCATTATGGACACTCGCCGAATCAGAAGCTTCAATAGATAGGACTTCAAGGTGGTCAACATAGACAATCGCAAACAAGAGCAGCTTCTAACGATTGAGACAATTAAGGAGGAAATAAAAACTGACAATGTGGAGCTCGAATATGAAGGTCGTGATAAACTTTTGATGATTGAACCAACTAAGGAGGAATAAAAAATTGACAATATAGAGTCTGATCTCGAAGGCTATGCTAAATTCGAAGAAAAGATTGCTAATGAGTGAATCCTAATTTGTGATAACAAGTGCTCAAACGTAACACAACTACTTATCGATTTCTTTCTGATGGCCTACGAAGACTTCAAAGTGGTGATCCAAAAGAAGACATGATACTACCACTAGCTGTCGGATGAAAAGGGTTCTCCAGAAGACTACAATGACAACTGCACGAGAAGACCAATCATTGCTTACACCAAGTGGAGATCCTACTAAATTGATTAAAGAGTCGTGATGCGTGGTAAATATTGAAGTGCTCCCGAAATCTGATATTGCTCAGCCTTGAGGGTAAGGCTGATTTGAATTGGGCGGGTCTGTTAGGACCCTAGCTAAGTCGGGTTCATCCATTCATGATTAAATCGAGTTGAGTCATGTTAGTCTGTCCATTTGAAGTCAGTTATGAGTCGGGTGAGCCCAATCGAGTCAGTTATGAGTTGGTTAAAGTTGGTTTTATTTTCGGATAGGATGGAGTCAATTATTATTTTCAGTTAGAAGTTTATCAAGTTAGTTAAGAGTCGAATATTAGCAGGATTCTTGGCAGAGCCCTATAAATAAGGTTGTAAACTCTTTCATGAAATCAATCAATGAGAAGTATTAGTTTTAGCCAAAAGACAAAACCCTAGGAGGCATATCCCCTCGAAGTGATCTAAGAGGTTCGATCCCCTTGAAGAGATCGTTTATCTCCCCTTCCACCCTCTTCCTCCACGATAGAACCCTAGGGTCCTACCAATTGGTATCAGAGCATCGATAGAAACCTTTGGGGTTCTATCACCCTACCCATCTCGACCTTTGGAAAGGCTGTATGGACCACTAGAGATGAGCGAATCCCAAGCCTACTCATTTTCTCTCCCTTAGATTGTCCACTACAAGAAATCTAACACCCTCACCAATTGTAGTCTCGAAAAAGCCCACATGCTCGGCGACAAAGGACATTAATCCCGCATGACCTAGTTTTTCTTTCCCCTTATTTGACAAACAAGTAACACTTAGGCGATCATATTAGTTAGGCCTACTTCTAGTTCTGATCGCCCCCACATGACCCCGTGAACCTTTTGGATAGACTTGTGAGTTCGAGACAAAATTAGACCGTGTTGACTCTTCGATTAATAACATCAAAATATGAATATTATATATATATATATATATAAAGCATAAGTCGATCTTTGTTCGAAACACCACAACCTCCTTTTATCATAACGAGCAATTCATGATATTTTTCTTGTAGAACAAGTCATCTCCTTCGTCCTGAGAAAACTTCTTCAAGCAAAAGTGCGATCAAGTGGCTTTCTTTCTCATATTAAGGAGCATCATCTTCAATTATAGGTGGAAAAAAGAAACGGGCATCCCAATATGCACTTTTCCTGATTCCTCGTAAGTCTCTGAACCCTCCATCAGCAACGAATGGTCCACATTGCATCGATCGGTGTCATAACTTTGACACAAATGATGAGCGTGCATTCACGACCATTGGAATGTTCAATCATAGTAATAATACAAAAGGAGATTTTTTTCGTCGATGTGTATCGACATCATCAATCATTATACTTACATAGCTTTGAGACCACCCTCTTGTAGAAAGGCTCGAATCCGTTTGGTGAGGCCAATAAGCGCAACATCGACCGCGTCATGGAACCCGAGCTCACTTCGGTTCGCGTCCGGGTGGGCGTAGGTCATCCTCGGAATCAGCCCTATCACCGTCTCCCTCATCCTCTCCGCCTCGGCTCTCGGGATCCGGTCCAATTCTTCCTCGACCCGGTCCCATTGGTCCCGTTCGAGCATGACCGACCAGTCCTCAGGTCGGCCAGGTAAATACCACTCGTACTGTGTGTAGGCCGCGTGCTCTGAGAAGAACACTGGGATGCACCCCGCGAGGACCGCGTCGAAGGTGGACCGCCGGGTGAACGACTCGCCGGGCGGCTGCAGGCAGAACTCGGCCCCGCGCATCACGTCGAGGACTCGATCGGGGTCGCCACACTCGTGCCGAGATGCTTCGCAATCCACCGGGATGCACCGGTTCGATTTCCAGCACTGGTTCATGATGCTGGACCGAACCGAGCCCTTGTCCTCGTCGGATCGCAGGCCGCCGACGAACGCCAACAGGTGCGTCCGCCTTAACCGAAGGAGCTCTGCCTGCCACTCCGCCACCTCCGCCGCGGTGCGCGGGTGGAAGTAGGAGGGGTACGGGATGCCGAACTGGTTGTGTCCCTCCCATGGGTGGCGCTCCACCGTGAGGACCGTCACGTTGGCGACCTCCGGTAGGAGGAGGAGGCGGTTGGCGCCGAGGTCCGGGTAGGCCGGGGAGCGCATGAAGTTCCAGGAGGCGGTGCCGAGGGTGAGGAAGTGGTCGCGGCCGCCGTGGCGGCGGAAAGAGGGGAGGTAGGAGAGGTGTGCGGCGAGGTCGACCGCGAGGGCGTCGCCACAGGTGTGGTTCTTCTTCCGGAAGTTGGCGGCGGCATGGAGGCCGGCGTAGAACGGGACGTAGAACAGGAGCGCCGCCTCGGGGTCAGTGGTGCGGCAGGGGTGCCGCTCGGCGCGATAGTGGAACAGCATCTCGGCGGCCAGCGGGTGGGTGGCGTACCACGACGTGCCCACCACGTCGTCTGCGCGGAGAGGGAGGCGGAGGAGGGGCCGGCCAAGTCCGCGATGGCCGACATGGGGGCACACGCCACCGGACGCGGGGCGGGCGAGGCAGCGCTGCACCAGGGCGGCGTTGAACCGGGGATGGATACTGTGTATGTAAAATGGCGCAATGTCGGGGTTGCACGTGTTCAGCAAGCGGCTGAGCCGGCGGTGGCCGCCAGCAACGGAGTGCTCGGAGGAAGAGGAGGATTCAGGTGGGAAGGTGAAGAACAAGAGGCGAAGCCACAGGACGTAGCAGAGGACGACAAAGACAACGAAGCGGAAGCGACGGAGGAGAGAAGAAGGCTTAACCTCTCTATAAGAGAAAGAGGAAGAGGAAAGCAAGAAGGATTTCTCCTTGTCTTTGGCTATGGAAGACATTAAGAGGCACAAAAGAATGCTCCTTTTTTCGTTCAATTGGAGAACGGTAGAGAGAGGAAATGAGGAGCAATGGCGGCGACGAGCACTGTGTGCTTAGACTTTGCAACGGGGGACAGCACAGGGCCAACTTTGGTTTCTTTCTTATAGTGGAGTAGAGGGTGGGCAAAAGCAAGAGGGAATAAGATGCAGTATGGTATTGACCCATACGTTAATAAACTAGTATATTTCTTAGTACTACAGTTCTATAGTGACACTGCTCATTTAGGTGAGAGAAGCTTTTCTGGATCTTGTCTCTCGAAAGCAAGTGAGGCTTTGTTCTCGAGACAAGAGTAGGTGGTTAAGCTGTGGGGATTAATTGGATAGCCTCGAGTAAGTAGCGCATTAACTTTATTTAGTGTTCTTTGACTTCGTTCCTCTTAGTGTTCACCAGATAAAACCTAACCTATCTCTGGACACTTATGGAAGAAATTTATAGAGGTGGACAAGTTATTGCATTTGATCTAAAGTTCAATTATGATTTCTCTCTTTGTCTTTTTCATCACTGTGGGAAAAGTTGTGTCCAGATTTTGAATATTTATAATTTGATACTATATGAATCAAGGTTTAAACGGTGGTATTGTTTCGGTGTGTGTTGGGTATGGTACATCGGTATCTATCAAGTTCTAAAAAATATTTTTAAAAATAAAAAAATAAGAAAAATGGTTTAGCACATTACCTATATCACATCATATCGAGTGTATTGAACGATTCATATATTGTGTTGGGCATAATAATCTATAATTGTCGTAATGTTCCGAATCTTATTGAATGATATCATAAAGTTTACTTGTGTCACAATGAGTCTGTTATAAGAATTTTTCCGGTATCACATGGTTATATATATATATATATATATATATATATATAAACGGAGATGTAAGCTCATTCCAAGATCTTTCTGTCAATAATTAAAATCTTTACTCGATGAACTAACTAAAGAAGTATTATCTAAAAAAAAGTTACCACAGAAAGTGAAAAATTATTGTCATGTTGGACGGCAGTTGTTTAAATCTTGATAAAATTTCATCATCTAAGAATGTTCTCTAACACATTGTTATGGTCAATAGCTGTAGGCTGTCAAATGGAACCACTTGAACGAAAATGATCTTCACATATTGTTTTTTCATTAAATTTTTTCTTTGGGATAATTTTTATCAGAATGACGGTGGTTTACAGATATCTTTAAAATGTGATTGAAACAAAGCCAAAGATTAATCACGTGAAAGGATTCAACACACTCCTCTTTCCTTGTGATAGAACGAATGTTAAATCAAGTGGAAAGATGCATTACACCATTTGTCATTACTTCCTTGCACATTCCAAGCTCCTGTTTCGATGAAAAAAAACCCACCATATGTGGGTTCTTTTGGGACCCATGTCCTCCTTTTAAGCATGTTATCCTGGATAAGGTTTCGCTCCCATGTACTGCTCAGTGGCTGTTCATTACATTCCTCTCTCCCAAAGTAATGTGGCCTCTTTTCGGTATTATGACCTTATTGTATTCATCACATCCAACATAAAATGGTCAACCACCCAACACTTGTTCAGTGGCTGTTCTCAACTATTCTTAATTCTAGTTGCAGCTTGTTACTTTCACCTGCGTACTTTAAACACAGGGATTTTGGGTCGTGGTCGATATCACAGTATGATTTGTTTCACTCGTATACGTAAGATTATTCATGTCGTTCGAGGGATTGAGATCTCTAGCTAGAGTCGAATTTATCTTGAGGATCTGCATCTCGATCAGACTCTTTCAGAAGTAGCTCGGGTCGGAGGCCACTGATAGGATCCTACATAAAGGTCTCATCGGGATGAGAGTTCTCGACGTAACCCCTCCAACATTTAAGTTAGTGTCCCGACTCCCTATGAGAGGTATTAGTATTTGTGCCAGAGAGAGAGAGAGAGTGTAACCCCCCCTGACGTTGCCGGGAGGGGGTTTTATACGCACCGGGGGTAGCTCGACCGTACGCTCAGCTTTACTGCCTCCATTACCCTGGGTGCGGCCACTTCGTACGGCGGGTCAGTTAGCGCAGAGACATAGCATGCCATGTGGCATTGATGGCGCGTGCAGCGGCAGTCGGGATGACGCGCCATGCGACATTGATGGCGTGTGTAGCGGTAGTCGGGCTGGTGCACCGTTCGGATGCCTCCACCTTGGATGCTGACATGGTCGCCGACCTAACGCGGACGTGCCTCTACCTTGGATGTCGACGTGGCTATCGACCTGGCGTGGGCCTGGGTGAGCTGGGTCGGCCCATTATTTGCCCTCATTCTCTCTCTCTCCTCAAAAGGGGTCTTTCCGAGGTGCTCTGTGGGCCGAAGGGAAGATCCCGAGCATTGGTCATTACGGGTCCCTGCTTCTCCGTGGACTTGAGTCATTGTGTGACTTGTTTTTGAGGAGTCATCAGAGGTTAGTTCGTTGCTATCGCAGAGCATGGCCGGGGCTAGTGACTCACGCGAGAACTAATGGACTGGCCGAGACACACAGCTCGGGCAAAGACTGAAGGACTAGCCGAGATACACAACTCGGGCAAAAACTGGTAGACTGGCCGAGGTACACAACTCGGGCAAAACTGAAGGTTTGGCTGAGATTTGCAGCTCAGGCAAAGACTGATAAACTGGCTGAGGTATGCAACTCGGGCAAAATTGAGGGACTGGTCGAGATACACAACTCGGGCAAAATTGAGGAACTGGCCGAGATACACAACTCAGGCAAAACTGAGGGACTAACCGAGATACCCAACTCGGGCAAAACTGAAGGACTGGCTGAGATACGAAACTCGGGCAAAACTGAGGGACTGGCCGAGAAACACAACTCGAGCAAAACTGAGGGACTGGCCACGATACACAACTCGGGCAAACCTGAGGGACTAGCCGAGATACACAACTTGGGTAAAACTGAAGGACTAGCCGAGATACGCAACTCGGGAAAAACTAAAGGACTGGTCGAGGTATACAACTTGAGCAAAACTGAGGGACTGGCTAAGATACCCAACTCGAAAAAAATTGAAGGACTGGCCGAGATACGCAACTCGGGCAAAACTGAGGGACTAGCATAGATACACAACTCGGGCAAAACTGAGGGGCTGGCCGAGATACGCAACTCGAGCAAAACTAAGGGACTGGCCGAGATATGCAATTCGGGCAAAACTGAAGGACTGGCTGAGATACGTAACTCGGGCAAAACTGAGGTACTGGCTGAGATACACAACTCGGGCAAAACTGAGGGACTAGCCGAGATACACTCGGGCAAAACTGAGAGACTGGTCGAGATACGCAACTCGAGCAAAATTGAAGGACTGGTCGAGATACACAACTCGGGTGAATGATTGATGGACTGGCTGAGATACACAACTTAGGTACAGACTGATGGACTGGCCAAGATATGTAACTCGGGCGAAGGACTGTTGGATTGGCTGAGATACGCAACTTGGGCAAAGGACTAATGGACTAGTTGAGATATACAACTCGGATAAAGACTGATGGACTGGCCGAGATACGCAACTTGGGTGAAGGACTGATGGACTGGCCGAGATACGTAACTTGGGCGAAGGACCGATGGACTGGCCGAGATACGCAACTCGGGCGAAGGATTGAATGGACTGGCCGAGATACACAGCTCGGGGAAAGACTGATGGACTGGCTGAGATATGTAACTTGGGCGAAGGATTGATGGACTAGCCGAGATACACAACTCGGGCAAAGACTGATAGACTGGCCAAGATATGCAACTCGGGCGAAGGACTGATGGACTAGCCGAGATACATATCTCAGGCAAAGACTGATGGACTGGCCGAGATACGCAACTCGGGCGAAGGACTATTGGATCAGAGTCTAAACGCAACCCATTTGTGGCGTGTCCCATTCACGTGTGTGGTGGGGAGCACGGGCATGTTATGGGTGAGAGAAGTGGTGCATAAAGCATAGGGCTAACGTGGCATCTTAGTTGTTTCACTCTGCGCCGCCTTGAATGTCGTTCGCGTATTTCTTAGGCGAAGTCATGTTGCCTCCTCAGGGAGTCGAAACGACACCCTCCTTATAAGCTCTCACGCGATGGTGATGAGAGATCACTTCTATTTTCCTAGTCATTCATTTAAGTCCTTGGACCTCGCATCTCGGTCGTTCAGCCTGCTTCCCCTCTAGTCATCCTTAGTCCCATAGGTCGGGATGGCCTCTTCTCCCTCTTTCTTTGTCTCTAGTTTTTCTACTGACCGTTCTTCCCCGGTCTCTCTGCCTCGGGCGGAAGAACACCGCCCTAGCGGTTCCTTGGGGAATGAGTCTAGTCTGCCTAGTTCTTTCTCGGGTGTCATTACCCGAGTGGATGTTGAGGCCCTTTAGGCCTTGGAGACAATGAAGTCGTTTCACGACTTTGACTCTATTGTAACATTTGAGTCTTTGGCTTTGATCTGGAAGCGTTACAGCATCCCGGATGAGTACATCCTGCATGCTCCAAGGTCGGGGCAGCATCCTTACCACCCGTGTCCTGGGGCGTTCAACATCTCTATTGATGCTTTAGAGGCGAGGCTGAGGTTTCCTCTTCACCCAATCATTGGAGAGTGTCTCGGCTGGTGGCGGATATCCCCCAGTCAGATGGCGCCAAATTCTTGGCTTTATTATCATGTTCCTTGGAGAATGTAGAGGATTGGGGATAGTCCCGACTTGGGACCTATTTCTTTCTTGTTTCTGCCTATGTAAAGGTCAAGGCGGTTACTATTTGACCACTCGGGCAGGCTTTAGGGTCAGGGGCGCTCCTTCCAACAACAAAGGTTGGAAGGCTAGGTTTTTGTTCGTGAGTAGGCATCGGGACTGGGGTTTTGGTATTGAGTGGTCGGTCCACCCTATGAGTAACGTCCCACCCCACCTTACTGACGAGGGGTTCGTCCTGGTCGGTGGCTGAAGGGGATCCTATCCACCTCTCGGGTGATTAGGAACTTAACCGAGGAGTGGCTGGTCGAGGCGAGCCTCAGCCCAGCTTCTCAGGGAACATGTTAAAACATTATTCCTATACTTTGTGACCTGATCGTCACGACTCATGGCTGGTTTTGCAGATATGGTTAACATGAGTATGATGCGCGGCTTGCCAAAGGTCGGGGGAGGGCATCCACGATTTGCCTCCTCGGTGCCAGTCAATAATTCTGTGCTGGAACAGCCAACCGAGTCGACTTCACCCTCCTGACGTGCAAGAAATTCCTCTAGAAGAGGCTGCAAGGGAGACGTCCGTAGAGGGGGCCAAGAGGACGCCCGAGGTCCCCAGCAAGCGTCCAGTCGAGGAATTGACCGACCGAAGGAAGAAGACCAAGGTTTCGAGCCAACATAGGTCCCATCGTGGGGGAGACGACCAAGACAGGTTCGAGTCTCGGGTGGCCAAGGGGAAGGGGCCAGCCGAGCCAACTGAAGGGATGCCAACTGCTCGGGCGAGGCCATGGTCGATGAAGGAGCTGTGCGCCATCTAGCTCGTGATGGACGGGCAAGACTACCATGCCATCTGGGCGAGCAAGCGGCTAGAGCGCGCTTCCGATGTACCCCTTGAGGTTGACCTGACCCAATTGGCCCACGGAGGGTAAGTCTAGCTAGACGGTGAGGCTTCGACAACCTACGTCCATGCGATGCAGATCCGTCGCCTGGCAGGAGATATGTATACCTTGCCGTCTGAGGTTCTGATGGCTCGGGCGGCGAAGGCCCTGGTGCTGGTAGGTTCCATCTCGGCTTGTCCTTTCTCCCTACTATTTTTTAAGGTGCTTGACTTAGTCTTTTGTCCTTGGCAGAATTAGCACTATTACATGGCTTTGATGGATCGGGTACATGCTGTCGGTTGAGTCATAACTTCTCTAGACCATAAGTCAGAAATCCTTCGGGAAGAGGTCTAGAGGCTGAAGGATGGCTGCAACCATGACACGGTTATCTCGGCCGACAGTGGGCCACAGAAGCCGAGGCCCTAGCGGCCAACCTCAAGACCGAGTTGGAGGAAGCGACTCGGGAACGAGAGTCACTCGAGAAGGAGTAGTGCGAGGTTCAGGGGACCCTAATTGAACTGCGGGATCAGTTGGCGAAGACCGAAAATCAACTTGACAATTCACAGAGCTAGCTAGTCGATGCTCGGGAGTGGCTCGCCGACTCTGAGGGGTAACTACGCAAGGTTAGGACTCAGGTCTAGGAGATGGAGGACGAGCTCCTCAAATTGACTCGAGCCATGGATGCCCTATGGGTAGATCTGCTGAAGCAGGCAGTTGAAGAATACAAGAAATCGTATGGATTTGAGATGGGGCTCTACCACATAGGATAGGTATCTCTGGAATATGGCTACCGACTGGCATTGGCTCGGCTTCGGGCTTGGCATCCCAGCGTTGAGATAGAGGAGGACACATTTACACTCCTTATTAGGAAACCTACAGTGGGTGCATCACATGCGTAGCAAAAATCAAAACAAAAAACCGGTTTCCTACGTAGATCAAATCGTCGTGCAAAAGATTGGGGTCACGAGAAAAATACAAAAATTGATAAAATCGTGATGTGTGAGAGATTGATTTTACCTAGGGAGATCGTATATCCCTGTATTCCAGATCCGGATGGAGAAGATGAAGGAGGTCAAGCGTCCTCCTCTCTAGCGGTATCCACACGATGGATCTCTGCAGCCAAACTCCTCTCTAATCTTGCAACTCTTGCTCAGAGGGAGGGAGGAGAATAGGAGGTGGTGGCTAAACCTGCAGCCTATCAACCCTGAGTCTCCCCTCCTATTTATAGAGAGCCACCAAAACCCTAGGGCTCCTTCCTTAGTGGGTATTGGATCTCCATCCAATAACCCACTAACCTTGCATTGTTGGATCTCTATCCAATAATCTCCTTAGGCCTATAATTGTGCCTTAATCAAAGAGCTCATCAACATAGGGTCTCATCTAATAAGAATATAGGCTAATTGGATCTTCATCCAATCCTCTATTCCCTGAAGCATCCACCATATGTGTGTGACCCTCTAGGCCCGATACTGAGCTGGCCGTGAGTCACTCCCATCAAAACTCCTTCTGATATAGTGAATTATTATCTCCATAATAATTCTCTCGACTCATCGACTATGGACGTACTAGGCCACTACGCCATAGTCCCCAGACGATATAGGGGGATCGAATCCATCGGACCTATCTGTCCACAGTTACCATGTATATATAATCCCCCATCCAAATAATATCCCAGAGATCGTATATTGGATATAGTATTGTCAGGTTACATACAGAATCAGTTTATCTTGCTCTAATGGGATTCTACCGGAGAACTCTTTCTCTCTCAATCCGAATGACCCTGGCTAGGGATTTGTCTAAGCAAGCATATATGAGATATTCCTCTCGTGATACCGAGAGTGGATGATCCTCTATTGACACTCAATTGCTTTCGTAAGGTTGGCTACCAATCTTGATAACCAACTGTACCAAATTTGGAGCTTTCCAAATCTGTAAGTCTGGCATCAAAGAATGGAGTACTCATAGAAGGCATCATTGGTGTCTCAAGTCTAAGGACCAGATACACAACTGGGACTATGAAATCGCTGTCTGACATTAGGTATCATTAACCATAAAATATTCCATTGGCGGATCAATCAGTGAACTCATTCTCCAATTGGCACATGTACTATATCTTTAGTGTCTCCACACAAGTGGCTATGAGACCAGCTGCCTCCATCATATGGACGGGTATATAGTACACTGATCTATCCGGTTATCTCAATGTCCCTCTTGAGTAACCTATAATTAGGATTATTTAAGATCTCATTATCGTGATCTTATCACGATCTGATTCCCATTGCACAGAACTAAGGACATCACAATATATATGTAACAAATAATATAATATGAGAATATGCCAATATTAATTATAAGCAAAAAGATCACACAATATGTCACATGTGCCATCACTCACGTGATTGGCTTGCAGGGCACCTATAACTAGCAATGTCCCACTTGGCCAAAAGCCAATCACCTATGTGTTTGATCGCCATCAGACCCCTGTGACGCTCAAATATAATCTGAGCCAACAGCTTTGTTAGTGGATCTACAATGTTATCTTCGGATGGAACTATTTTCATTGCTATATCTTTTCGGGTCATGATCGCTCTAATAAGATTGAACCTCCTTAGAACAATTCTGATGAGACTTGGGTTCCCTTGCTAGAGTTATCGCTCTATCGCTATCATAATATATGGGAGTCAGCTCTATGCTGCTTGGTATGACTCCCAAATCCTTGATGAACTTCTTCATCCATACCCCTTTGTCTTGCTGCTTCTACTACAGCAATGTATTCTGCCTCTATGGTCGAGTCCGCAGAAGTATCTTGCTTGGAACTCTTTCAGCTTACTGCTCCTCCATTCATGGTGAAAACATACCCTTAATTTGACTTGCTATCATCAATGTCAGATTGAAAACTTGAGTCTGTGTAGCCCTCAACCTGGAGGCTACCTCCTCTATATACTAGTAAAAGATCCTTAGTCCTTCTCAAGTACTTAAGGATACACTTTACTGCCTTCCAGTATTCTAAACCTGGATCTGCTTGATAACTGCTCGTGACGCTCAAAGCATGTAATATATCAGGTCTAGTACATAACATCGCATACATGATAGATCCTATCACTAAGGCATAATGTATCTTATCCATGTCGGTCCTTTCTTCAGGAGTCTTTGGGGACATACTCCTAGAAAGTGATATTCCATGTCTCATCGGTATGAGACCTCTCTTGGAATTTTTCATGCCAAACCTTTTGACAATGGAGTTTATGTACCTAGACTGGGACAAGCCAAGCATCCTTTTGGATCTATCTCTATAGATCTGGATCCCCAAAATATAGGATGCTTCCCCTAAGTCTTTCATGGAGAAGTTTCTAGATAGCCAAGTCTTTACTGTGGAGAGCATTCCTATACCATTCCCAATGATTAAGATGTCATCCACATATAGCACCAAGAAGGTGATAGTGCATCCACTTACTTTTCTATACACACAAGGCTCATCTTCGTTCTTAACGAAGTCATGAGATCTGATCACCTCATCAAATCTTATGTTCTAACTTTGGTAAGCTTGCTTCAATCCATAAATGGATCAAAGCAACTTACACACTTTATCTGGACTCTTTTTGGATACGAATCCCTCTGGTTGTATAATATACACCTCTTCCTAAAGGTTGCCATTGAGGAATGTTGTTTTAATATCCATCTACCAGATCTCATAGTCATAGTGTGTTGCAATAGTCAAAATAATTCTAATAGACTTAAGCATGGCTAGAGGTGAAAAGGTTTCGTCATAGTCAACTCCTTATCTTTGACGATATCCTTTAGCTACTAGCCTTACTTTATAGGTCTCTACCTTTCCATCCACTCCGATCTCTTCTTGAAGATCCATTTACAGCCGATGGATACAATACCCTCAGGTGCATCCACAAGATTCCAAACTTTGTTATAGTACATGGAATCCATCTCAGAATTCATGGCTTCTTGCCACTTCTCGAAGTCTATACTCATAATAGCCTCCTCGTAGGTCTGAGGATCAACATCCTGAGAGTCATCTCCACTGATATGTCCCACATATTTTTCAAGAGGGTGAGATACTCTACTAGACCTACGTAAATTTGGAATTTGTGTGTTAGGTACCTGAACAGACTTGGGCTCTGGAATGGTGTTTGAGCTAGGTTCTCCAACCTCGCTCAATTCTATCTCACTCCCACTATTTCTACCAAGAATATGTTCCTTCTCAAGGAACACAACTCTCTTGGCAACAAAGATCTTTCGGTCCTCGAGATGATAGAAATAATACCCACAAGTTTCCTTCGGGTATCCCACGAATGTGCACCATTCTGTCCTTGATTCTAACTTATCGGGGTTGTGTCTTCTAATGTGGGCAGGAAAGCCCCAAATCTTAACAATTTTAAGATCAGGCTTCTTTCCATTCCATATCTCATATGGTGTAGACACTACCGACTTTGATGAAACTCTATTCAGAAGGTAAGCGGTAGTCTCCAGGGCGTACCCCTAGAATGAGACGGGTAGGTTAGTGAAACTCATCATGGATCGCACCATGTCTAACAACGTATGATTCCTCCTTTCTGATACACCATTGAGCTGAGGGGTATAAGGAGGTGTCCATTGGGATATAATCCTATTGTCCCTGAGGAAATGGGTGAACTTCGTAATCAAGTACTCTCCTTCTCGATCTGATCGAAGAGTCTTAATACTCTTTCTAATTTGGTTCTCTACCTCATTCTTATATTCCCTGAATTTCTCGAAGGCCTCAGATTTGTACTTCATTAAGTACACGTGTCTATACCTAGAGAAATCATCAGTGAATGTAATGAAGTATGAATAACCAACTATAGCTTGAGTCGACATGGGATCACATGCATCACTATGTATGAGTTCCAATAACTCGGTGGCTCTCTCTCCAGTTCTACTAAAAGGAGAGTTGGTCATCTTCCCACGAAGGCAAGGTTCGCAAGTTGCATATGTCTCATAGTCAAATGGATCTAAGTATCCATCTTTCAACAACTTTTGAGTCCTTCCCTCATGTATATGACCTAGCCACAATGCCATAGGTATGCATTATTCACCTCATCTCTTTTCCTCTTAAATATATTTATATTCATGATATGTGGAGAAGTATCTAACACATATAAGCCATTTATTAAGGTCCCTCTAGTGATGATCTTATCATCCATTATTATTGAACAACTATTGTTCTAAAAAATTAATTTATATCCATTAATTATCAAACAAGAGATAGAAATAATGTTTTTGATGATGAAACAAAATAGCATGCATCTAATGCAATAATAGCTCCACCAGGCAGATGTAGGGTGACCTCTCCAATAGCAACTGCAGCAACTCTTGCTCCATTTCCCATCTTGAGGTCCATCTCACCTCTAGCCAATCTCCTAGGTCTTGCCAGAACCTGCAATAAATTGCAGATATGATAAATACTCCCGGTATCCAATACCCATGTGTTACCATGAAAATCTAATAGGTGGAGACTGATCATGAAAATACCTGAAGCTTCTCCAAGCTTCTGTCTCGCCTTCTCTGTATGGTAGTCCTTACAATTCTTCTTCCAATGTCCGTCTTGGCCACAATGGAAGCATTGTCCTTTATCCTTTGCTAGGTATTTCTTGGCAACATTTGTCTTACCTGGTCTTTCTTTTCCCTTGCCCTTCTTAAGGGTCTTGCTGGCCTTCCTTTTCTTTTTTGTCTCACCAATATAGAGAACTGGCTTCTCTTTTTTGATGGCACTCTCAGCTTCCCTCATCATATTGAGGAGCTCAGGGAGAGTTACCTCAAACTTGCTCATGTTAAAATTCATGAAGTGAGAAAAAGAATCTGGTAGGGACTGAAGTATAAGATCAACGCACAGGTAATCCTCTAGGACTATTCCCAGACCTGTGAGTTTCTCGATCCACTCTATCATCTTTAGGACATGATTCTCAATCGATGTCCCTTCTGTCATCCTAGCTTGGAAGAGTTTCTTAGATATCTTATATCTTTGAGTTCTTCCCTGTTTCTCAAACAGTTGGCGGAGATGAAGAAGAATAGAATCTGCATCCATGCTCTCATGTTGCCTTTGTAACTCAGGAGTCATGGAGGCCAACATATAACATTTTGCTAACGTGGAATCATCTATGTGCTTCACATAGCGAGCGATCTCATCCTCGCTTGCCCCTTCTTCCGGCGTGGACATGATTGTATCAAGGACATATGCGATTTTATCCATCGTGAGAATAATTCTCAAATTACGGAGCCAATCTGTATAGTTTGGACCAGTGAGGCGATTGGCATCAAGTATGGCACGTAGGGGGTTTGTTAGCGACATGTTTCTGACAAAACAAGATATAGCAAAAATAAATAACATGCAAATTTCACAGAAAATACTAATTAAGATATGGACTTCTATCTTAATGTACTCCCACTATTTTCTTAGCGAATCACGCGACACGTGAGACGGAAGTCTCCGGCAAACTCCTAATGGGGATCAGGATCCAATTGACATCTTAGTGCAACCTCGAGGGACTCGACCAATTGCACTAAGCCCAAAAGGTAGGCAACTCTTGCCAATCACAACTCCTTATGATTCCCGTCACGTTCGACCTCCGAATCATCATGGTCTCGAGGGACTCGACCAACCATGACGTTCAGTTAAGTCGTCACCATCGTTACAAGATGAGTTTGATTCGATGATATACCCTCGATAGACTCGACCAAGCATACCATGTCCTCAGGTCATCGGTGACATCTCTATGTCATAGGTAAGAACTCGATCACGTAGATAGGTGAGCCTCGAGAGACTCGACCAACTCGACCTATGTCGTGATTCAATTTCTTCCTATAACGGTGGAAGGCCACGTGGGTCAATCTTATTGCCTCACGCTTACCGACTTAATTTTATCGTAGGAGGGGTTTTTGTTCCTTATTGATCTCCTAATATGTCGTGTCATACACATACATATTTAATTTATATCTACATCGCATGTAAATAAATATATACATATATCTAGTAGGTGTATAACACATCACATATGCAAGCCACACCGGATGATCATGAGCCGTCACCTAATATGATTAAGCATGAGCTAATGGTTCTAATCACTCGCAATCGAATCTATGTGTGTATTAGCTCATTTCCATGCCCTGTGATTGTTGATCTCATCATCATCGGTTCCGTCGGATTGTCGCATCACCATGCGTTGTGATCTCCCGCCACGGCATCGTGGGTCCCGCTGTAACCTCCACGCTCCCACTGTGCCTCTCAATGTAATTACAAATAATCACAGACATGCAAGCCCAACTATAATCATAAAAAATGAAGGCTTGCAAGCCCCAATAATAATAATAATCATAATTACACACATCACAACACATGGCTCATGATCATCCATCCACATCATACATCATATCATATATGGGATTACTAGATATATATAATAATTAATTAAACTATTTAATTAATTATTTTTCTAGAAATTAGGATATGCTCAGAATTTCTAGAATTGTCAAGGGCATTTTCATAATTCTGGATGAGAGGATAGTCCTCGAAATTTTTAGAATTATTGAGGGTATTTTCAGAATTCTGTATAGATGATAGAGCTGAAATTTCCCAAATGCTGAGGGGCATAACCATCTTTTTCAAAAAAGTTACCCTAGCCCTCCTTCACCTTCATTGCGCCACCAACGCCGCTGCTGCCCTTGCGTAGGCGACGGCTGCCCTCGCCCGCCGGTAGCCACTCTGCTAAGGGGCGGCCACCCCTGCGGCCGACACCTCCACGGGCATCGCCATTGCAGGCGCTGTCGCTGCTGGCGGTCGCCCTTGCGGGCGGTGCCTCTGCCTGTAGGCTGCCTTCCTACGGGCGCCAAACCCGCAGTCGGTCGCCCCTTGCAGGCTGGTCGCGGGCGACCGTTTGTAAACCGTTGGCAGCAGCCCCTATGGCGTGGTCGCTGGCGGCTGCCACCCCTTGCGGGCACCGCGCTGCAACCGGCCACCCTCGGGCGGCTGCCCTTGCGGTCTGGCCGTGGGCGGGCGCGCCCCTTTGCGGGCTGGCCCTGGCCGCAGCCGGTCGCCCCTTTGCAGGGGGCCTTGCCAAAGTCGGTCGCCCCTCGGCAGGGGGGCCTTGGCTGCAGCCGACCGCCCCCTTGCAGGTGGTCGGCCGCCCCTACAAGGGGGCTAGCCGTGGCCATGCCCGGCTGCCCCTTACAAGGGCTTTCTTCGCTGCGAAAATGCAACAAGAATGCGTAGAACGATTCTACGTGATTCAATCTCATCACACGCAGTTTAAAACCAATCTTTCGCATGAAAACCTTGGTTTTGATACCACTGTTGGAAAACCTACTGCGGGTGCAACACATGCGCAGCGAAAATCAAAACAAAAAATCGTTTCCCACGCAGATCAAATCATCGTGCAAAAGATTGGGATCACGAGAAAAACATAAAAATCGATAAAACCATGATGTGTGAAAGATTGATTTTACCTAGGGAGATCGTATATCCCTGTATTCCAGATCCGGATGGAGAAGATGCAGGAGGTCAAGCGTCCTCCTCTCGAGCGGTATCCACACGATGGATCTCTGCAGCAAAACTCCTCCTCTCTAATCTTGCAACTCTTGCTCAGAGGGAGGGAGGAGAATAGGAGGTGATGGCTAAAGCTGCAGCCTATCAACCCCGAGTCTCCCCTCCTATTTATAGAGAGCCACCAAAACCCTAGGGCTCCTTCCTTAATGGGTATTGGATCTCCATCCAATAACCCACTAACCTTGTATTATTGGATCTCTATCCAATAATCTCCTTAGGCCTATAATTGGGCCTTAATCAAGGAGCCCATCAACATAGGGTCTCATCTAATGAGAATAGAGACTAATTGGATCTTCATCCAATCCTCTATTCGCCGAAGCATCCACCATATGTGTGTGGCCCTCTAGGCCCGATACCGAGCTGATCGTGAGTCACTCCCATCAGAACTCCTTCTGATATATTGAATTATTATCTCCATAATAATTCACTCGACTCATCGACTATGGACGTACTAGGCCACTACCACATAGTCCCCAGATGATACAGGGGGATCAAATCCATCGGACCTGTCTATCCACAGTTACCATATATATATAATCCCTCATCCAAATAATATCCCAGAGATTGTATATTGGACATGGTACTGTCATATCGCAAACGAAATCAATTTATCTTGCTCTAATCGGATTTTACCGGAGAACTCCTCTCTCAATCCGAATAACCCTGGCCAGGGATTTGTCTAAGCAAGCACATATGAGATATTTCTCTCGTGATACCGAGAGTGGATGATCCTCTATTGACACTCAATTACCTTCGTAAGGTTGGCTACCAATCCCGATAACCAGCTATACTAGATTTGGAGCTTTCCAAACCTGTAAGTCTGGCGTCAAAGAAAGGAGTACTCATATAAGACATCCTTGGTGTCTCATGTCTAAGGACCAGATACACAACTGGGACTATGGAATCGCTGTCTGACATTAGGTATCATTAACCATACAACATTCCATAAGCGGATCAATCAGTGAACTCATTCTCCAATGAGTACCTGTACTATATCCTTAGTGTCTCCACACAAGTGGCTATGAGACCAACCGCCTCCATCATTTGGACGGGTATATAGTACACCGATCTATCTGGTTATCTCAATGTCCCTCTTGAGTAACCTATGACCGGGATTATTTAGGATCTGTGTTTAAAGGTGAATCGATCTCATTATCATGATCTCATCACGATCTGATTCACATTGCACAGAACTAAGGACATCACAATATATATGTAACAAATAATATAATATGAGAATATGCCAATATTAATCATAAGCAAAAAGATCACACAGCATGTCACACGTGCCGTCACTCACGTGATTGGCTTGCAGGGCACCTGTAACCAGCACTCCTTCCCAAGGACACTTATGTGTCGATGGCAGAGGAACAGCCCTTCGATGATTCCCTGCCATCAGCCAATGGGTAGAATAGTTGTAATCGTTGTCTTTTTATTGTCAAGAGCTCCTTTTGTAGGGTCGGGTCTTCATATATCATTTTAGTTCCGAGTCAACACTTTTAACTGATTCCTGATTAATGGAAATAGCCTTTTGTTCAATCTTCGTCTCGTTACATGTTGAATTTTCGCAGATTGGATATGTGCCACGTTCTCGACAATTGCTTTCCTTCGATCGTGACCAAGGTGTAAGTCCCTTTTCGGGCTGCGCTTTCTATTCGGTAGGGTCCTCCCTAATTCAGAGCCAGTTTGCCTCGAGACCGAGTAGGGTCGCTAACCTTGGCCTTCCTTAGCACTAGATCAACGACCTTGATCTATCGAGGATGTACTCTGCGATTGTAAAGGTTTGCTATGACTTTCTTGTATCCAAGGATTCTCGGATGCGTCGTAGCTCTTCATTCTTTAACGAGGTCAAGGTTCTCTCTTGGCCAATCGGATGAGGAGGGCTCATTGTAAGTTTCCACCAGAAAAGTCGGGTAGACCACCTCGGTTGGCAGGACTGCTTCGGTCCCAAATGTTAAGTTGAATGGGGATTCCCCCGTCGAAGTCTTCGGGGTGGTCTGTGATGCCCATAGGATACTCGGGAGCTTGTCCACCCATGTTCCATGCGCCCGTCGGACCCTTCTCTTTAGTCCTTCAAGGATAGCTCGGTTTGTGACTTCGGCAAGCCCATTGGCCTGTGGGTGTGTGACCAAGCTGAACCTTAGTTGGATCTTGTAATCCTGGCAAAATGCTTTGAACTTGGGATTGTTGAACTGGGTTCAGTTTCGGTGATGATTGCCCTCGGGATGCCGAACCTTGTAATGATGTTCTTCCAGACGAAGCTCTCGACCTGTCTTTCGGTGATGGATGCGAGCGGCTCGGCCTTGACCCATTTGGAGAAGTAATCAACCATGATTATTAGAAATCTTCATTATCCCGAAGCTGGGGGGAAAGAGCCGAGTAAGTCCATTCCCCATTGAGCGAATGGCCAAGCGCAGTCCAAGGACGATAGCAGCACCGTAGGTCGATGTTGGACTCTGGCGTGCTCCTGACATTGATCACATGTCTGAACATAAGATTGGGCGTCTCGACGGATAGTTGGCCAGTAATACCCTTGTTGGAGTATCTTATGGGCAAAGGTCCGGGCGCCGATGTGCTCTTCGTAAATCCCCTCGTGCACCTCGGCCAGTGTGACTTGTGCTTCGGTCGGGCACATGTATCGAAGTAGAGGCTGGCTAAACCCCCATCGGTATAGTCGACCGTTGAGCAGGCAATACCATGGGCCCATTCTTCTCACCCGTTGAGCCGCACCGTCGGCTTTAAATTGGATCATCTCCTGGACCCAGTACTGATTCGCTTCCGCCACGGCTATCTCAGTGGGGTCTGTGGAGGGTTTTTGGATCTTGGCCACCCAGGTCGGGTGTCCCCCTGACCCATGTGCAGAGGCTAGCCTTGTGAGTGTGTCGGCCTGTGTCTTGTCTGATCGGGGTATCTTCGTGATGATGAAGTGATCAAATTGGTCGGTGTGGAGTCATACCATCATTAAGTATTTCGCCATAGACTCATCCCGGGCTTCGAATTTTCCGTTGACTTGGCCAACAATGAGCTAAGAGTCGGTGAAGACTTCAATGTCTTCCACATGCAACTCGACTGCCAGCTTCAGGCCGGATAGCAGTGCCTCATACCCGGCTTCGTTGTTGGTGGCCTTGAACTTAAGTCGAAGGGCGTGTTCGAATACTTGATTGGTAGGGCCTCGGAGGATGAGCCCGACCCCTCCACATTCTGCGTTGGTCGTATAAGGTCCACTTGGAGTCCTATTGTGGGTGTTCCTATCCCGTCAGTTGTGATATGAAATCGGCGAGGACTTGGGCCTTTATCGTCGTCTTTGGTGTGTATTCCAAATCGAACTCTCCGAGCTCGACAGACCATTTGAGCATCCAACCCGCAACATCAAACTTGGAGAGTGTTTAGCGCAGGGGTTGGTCAGTAATCACCTTGATGGGATGAGCTTGGAAGTAATGTCTCAACTTCCTTGTTACGAGAATCAACGTAAAGATGAGTTTCTTAATGGGTGGGTATCGCTCCTCGGGGCCGGCTAGGACATGGCTGCAGTAGTATACTGGCTTCTGTTCGTCTTCAGCAAGCCTCACAAGGATCGTGCTGACTACGGCCTCCAAGGCTGCCAAATAGATCCCAAGGAGCTCTCCTGGGGTTGTCGACATGAGTCGGGGTAGCCGGGCGAGGAGTGCCTTTAGTTGTTGAAAGGCCTCTTCACATTGGGGGGTCAATTTGAAATCTTTTGCTTGCTTTAGGGCCCGAAAGAATGGGAAGCATTTGTCGTCGGCTCGGGAAATGAACCGACTCAGTGCCGTCAATCTATCGGTGAGTCGTTGAACGTCTTTTATCGTCCGAGGGGTCCGCATTTGCAAAATGGCATCCACCTTGTTGGGGTTTGCATCGATCCCTCTTTGATGAATGATGAACTCGAGAAACTTCCTGGACCCGACGCCGAACACACACTTTGTTGGGTTAAGCCACATCCGATATTGCCTCAACGTTCGGAATGTCTCGGCCAAGTCCGAGAGGTGTGCGGTGGCCTTGTGACTTTTGACTATCATATCATCGATGTAGGCTTCTATATTCCTCCTGATCTGGGTTACGAATACCCGATTGACCATACTCTGGTATGTCGCTCCGGCATTCTTCAATCCGAACGGCATGGTATTATAGCAATATGTACCATGGTATGTGATGAGGGCCGTACTTTTCCAATCGCCTGGAGCTATTTGGATTTGGTTGTAGCCCGAGAAGGCATCCATGAAAGAGTGGAGCTCATATCCCGAAGTCGTGTCAACCAGTTGATCTATTCTCAGGAGAGGGTAATAATCCTTCGGGCAGGCCCGATTGAGACTAGTGTAATCAATGCACATTCGCCAACTTCCATTAGACTTCTTGACAAGTACAACATTGGATAGCCCAGTCGGATACTTGACTTCCGAGATAAGCCCTGCCTCTAATAGGCTACTGACCTCGTCCTCGATGGCTCTTTGTCTGTCGGGGGCGAACTTCCTCGGTCGTTGTTTTACTAGTCGGGCGCCAGGCTCTATGTTGAGGCGATGTTGGGCTACTTCAGGGCTGATGCTGGGCATGTCTTTCGGGGACCAAGCAAAGACGTTCGCATTCTTGCCGAGGAATTCCACTAGCTAGACCCGCTGCTCTTCCAGGAGCGCCGAGCTGACTTTGATGGTCCTGGCAGGATTCTTGGGGTCGAGGGGTGTCTCGTCCACTCATTCTATCGACTCAGGCTTTGGCGCCATCGTGTCAATTCCTCGGGGGTCGACGACGGGGACCGTGGTTTTGAGTTTTATGGGCAGTGCTGTCACCGTCAGGTAGCATTGTCTCGACTCCCGAGGGTCGCTTTGTACTTCAACCCCAGCTCTGGTCAGGAACTTCATGACTCGGTGATAAGTTGAGACGACCGCCTGCAGTTTGTTTAGAGTTAGTCAGCCGATGATGGCATTATACACCGAGGGGAGACCGACCACGATGAAAGACACCATTAACATTTTCGATCTCGGCTCTTCTCCAATGGTGACTAGGAGGGTCGTCGTCCCAATAGGAGGGATGGAGTCTCTCGTGAATCCTGTCAGTGTTGATGTCAAAGGGAAAAAATCTCTGTCAATTAGCTCGAGTTTTTGAAAAGCATTAAAGTATAAAATGTCAGCTGAACTTCCCGTGTTGACCATAATTCTTTTGACTCGAGTGTTGGCGACCTGGGCCGAGATTACCAAAGCGTCGTCGTGGTCAGGGCACACCTCACTCCCCGACCCGAAGGTGATCTTAGGGTCGTGGTCGCTCCTTGGTCTTTTTTCCACCGTGGATCATGCGTAAGCTTTTTTGGCCGAGCAACTGTCGCCCCCGGACGTCGGTCCACCGACAATGACGTCTATATGTTTTTCAATCAGTCGTTTTGGGCAGGGTGAAGATTCTCTTTCTTGGCCATGACTTTCGTTAGGAAGTGTTTGTCGATCTCGGACAAACCGATGAAGGTGCCCTTGCTGGATTAAGTCTTCGATCTGGTTCTTGAGGTCATTGCACTCCTCTGTATCGTGTCCATAATCACGATGAAAGCGACAATACCTTCTCTTGTCATGTCCTCCGATTTTTATCCTGATCGGGTTGGGGTCTTGAGGAGTCCTTTGTCTCAGATTTGGAGGAAAACCTCCATCCTGGTCGAGTTGAGCAGGATCGGGAGAGGCCTGGGCGTGGGTAGCTCTAGCCTATCCCTTCTTCTGGGGGCTCCTGAGGGTTGTCCTCGGGGTTGGTCATTCCGTGGCCTCTTATGATCTTCTCGCTTTTCGGCCACCAGCATCTCGGCAGCCACATATTGAATTACGCATTGCAGCATTTCTAGAATCGTTGACGATGGCCGTTCGATCAGAGACCAGAAGAACCGGGAAGGTCGGAGCCCCATTAGGAACTCCTGGATCGCTAGTGAGGGATGTGCATTGGGCATTCCTTGGACCTTGGCCACAAATCTACTAACAAATTGAGCGAGGGGTTCATTGCTTCCCTGTGCGAGGTCGAGGAGTGATGCAGCCGTCGGTCTTAGATGGGAGCTCGCCATAAAATTGAGCTCAAATTCTTTGGCAAGGTAGTCGAAGGATGAGATGGAAGATGGCTTAAGTCGGCTGTACCACATTCGAGCTAGGCCCCTGAGAGTCGTCGGAAAGGCCCAACACATCAAAGAGTCGGAGGTGTCGTAGAGAGCCATCTGGGCTCGAAATGTCACAATGTGCTCCGATGGGTCAGTACTTCCATCGTAGTGTTCCAGGATCGGGAGCCAAAAATTGGCTGGGATTGGTTTGTCCTATATCTCGGGGACAAACGGAGACCCACCCTTGGAGCTCTCGCCAATTTCCTCCTTTGACTTGACGAACTCCCTTTGAACCTCATCCAGCCTTTGGTTGACTTGGCGAAGCTGTTCCCCCACCGAGTCGGTCGAGTCCGAAGAAATGGCATCCAGCTTGGTGGGGACATGTATGACGTTCCAAGAACAACTCGCTGGTTGCATTACCGAGGTGTTCAGGTTTTCGACCATGACTTCAGTCGAGAGGCGGCGTGGTCCCCCGTTGTCAGGCTGCTCCCCTCGGGTCAGTGACGATTGGGGTATTCCCTGTTGTGGCGTCTGCCGAGGGGCATCCGGACGTTGGTGCGCTAGTGCCTGTGCCAATTGGGGGATATAAGGGATGATGATTTGCACCATCCCAGCTAACGTTTGGACGTGTTGAGTGAGGCTGAGGAATGCCTCGACCGAAACAGCTGGGGGCCCAAGGTTCGATGCCGGAGGAGTGAATCCCGGGTCATTAAACAACCTCTGGTAGCGATTCGGTGTGGGCGCCATCACATTCGCCTCCTCTGCCGGGAAGCGGGGGGCTTGTCCTCCAGTTTGCAAGGTCGGTGGGAGAACATAGGTGAATCCGCCAGGATGTTTCGAGTTTGGGTTGCTTGGTGGGCGTTCTTGCGACATCGGGCCCTCTTTCTAGTGCAAAAAATGTTAGGAAACTTTGGGGTCATGGCTGAGGTGTCAGCACGACTTGGTTTCACTCGTCTATGCAAGCTCGTTCACGTCGTTCGAGGGATTGAGATCTCCATCTCGAGTTGAATTTGTCTTGGGGATCTGTGTCTCGATCAGACTCTTTCGGAAGCAACTTGGGTCGAAGGCCACCGATAGGGTCCTGCACAAAGGCCTCGTCGGGATGGGAGTTCCTGATGTGACCCCTCCAACATTTAAGTCAGTGTCCCGACTCCCTATGAGAGGTGTTAGTATTTGTGCCAAAGAGAGAGAGAGAGACTGTAATCCCCTCAGCGCTGTCGGGAGGGGGCTTTATACTCACTGGGGGTAGCTCGATCATACGCTCGGCTTTACCGCCTCCGTTACCCTGGGTGCGACCACTTCGTATGGTGGGTCAGTCAGCGCAGAGGCATGACGCGAGGGTATGATGTGTCACGCGACAGTCAGGCTGGCGCGTCGTCCGGATGCCTCCATCTCGGATGCCGATATGGCCACCGAGCTAGTGTGGATGTGTCTCTACCTTGGATGTCAACGTGGCTGTCAACTTGGCATGATCCTGGATAAATTGGATCGATCCATTATTTATCCTATCATAAGGTGAGTAGATAAAACAGTAAACTTTCCTTGCAGTCACAACTTGCACTGTCAACGTGGATAGTTTTGTGACTATCCAGTGGATAGTTTTGTTAATCAGATTTTTTTTTCAAACAAAAGATACGAAAAACACCTCTGCATCAAAGGATACAAAATTACAAAGAGGAGTCGGCATCACACTCTGCCACAAAAAAGGTGGATCTAGAATCCCTAGCACTACTAACATTGCAGTTGACCTCTTTGTTAGCGTCACAGATAATACGAGTAAGAATAATATTGTAGAACAGCTTGATGCGTTAAAAAATAACCCCTATACACTTTCATTTGTCTCCATCACAGGGCTCGCAATTGTTAAGCACATCAAGTACACTGGATGCTTTATTTTCCACCTGCATTTGGAGTTCCTTATTAAGAATCGAACTCCACCATAAGGCATTAGATATCATGATTAAGAATCCAAGTCCATCATCTGATTCAGAGTGTACCCATCACAATCGAGTCCATACCATTTCCCAGTGTAAGAAGGCAAATGTCAGTTTTCATGGATTCCTTTAAGCTACTGGTCATTGGCTGTTCCTACAATTATCCTATGCTGTTTTCGGCTTCAGATAGGTATATAGTATCGGCTTTCTCTATCCAATACTGTTCATCATCTACTCTATCTTAATACCAGTTCAGGTTCACATATGGCAGCCACAGTTTCTAACGTAAGGTGGGTGGACATGACAGCATAAACATTAGAAATGTTATCAGAAAGTTTTCTTTGCATGATGCTTCTAAACCTCTATTTTTTACAGTCTAATCCATCATAATGCCAAACTAAAATACTGTCATTATATTTTCTTTAGAGAGGATTGTAATTGTTTGATTGCAGGCTAAAGAAATCAGCAGCAGCAACACCATGCATGTTATATCTGCATTAACGAGATAGATCACACTTCCATCATCACCTACCCCCACTTATTGAATCCAGTGGAAGTTGACTGAAGTAGGAACTTTTCGGGCCATGTTGTGTGCTTGCAGATAGAACTGGGGATAAATAAAACAATACGATCTCTCTCAGTAAAGGAATCATTTCTTTTCCTTTTGTTTTTCTATTAATAAGTCAAAAATAATAAAATAAATGAAAATTCAAAAATAGCGATCATAAGACTTATTTGGTCCAATACCTCAATAGAGAAAAAATTCAATATCTTTTGGGAAAGAATAACAAAATATAACGAAGAATATTCTATCTTAAATTAACTCCATTTCAAACCGAAGACCTTTGTAATATATTCTGCCATGATTCCACGAGAGATATATATTTTTAATCATCTAGAAAGCTCTTGAACAACTCAAAGTATTTACGAACTTATTTGCTAAAATTTGAGGTACATGAGACACCTATAAAGCAACTAACCATTAATTTTTTAAAAAATATTTTCTAATATAACGTTTTTATTCTTTTAAGTAATTTATCATTGAGCAATCTATTTTAAATTAAGAAGATAACTAAAGCTGCCCACCCCAACACAGGTTTCATATATGACAATGTTGTGACACGCAGAACACTGACCACGTCCACTCATACCCGTCCTCCACCTCCTTTCTCTTCTTCTCTTCCATATCTTTTCAGACAAGCGGTGGGCAACAGTGAACAACGACGACATTTACCCTTAGCTCTCTCTCTCTCTCTCTGTGTCTCTCTCTTCCTTCGCCAATCATTGATCTTATCAAAACAAGTGGAAGGAGACAATGACTAGGCGACACGAAGTTGCACTACTGCATTCAGTGTGCAGCAGATGCAACTCGCAAAACATGTACTAGAAAGCAGCACTCGGAACCTACCTACTGCTGAAGCAATGGCTGATCGCGATCTCCATTTCAGAAGCCTTGCAATCTCTCTCTCACACACTCTCTCTCTCTTTCCCCCCTTATTGGCTTTATTATAACTTGTAGGCCTCCAGCTGATCGAAGCCAACACCTTTCCCGAGAACTAACTATTTGGGATTGCTTTTTCTCCTCTTTCTCATGGGTTACAAGCTAACTGGAGGGACTTCATATGAGCTAAATGTTCAGAAACCAAGTGCAGATTCCCGGAGCTTGATTACAACTACTGAAGTACAAGTTTGCAGAGGTCACAAAAGGCAAGACATCTGCAATAATTGCATAACCAAGTGCTATCTATTTTACATTCCTTGGTAGGATGTCCTTGTTCATGATGTTTACTTCTCAACAGAGTGCTTTCCATATTTGAAGATGATGAAAATGCCACTGGTTTGCCACTTTCTATTTGTTACGTTTTTCTTTCAATAGTCCCAAGAACTAATTAATGGGATTGAGTCTCTTGATCAATGTTTATTGAAATCATAGGTGTGGTGGAATCATAACTTCTAATGACTCATCTCAGAAGATCATTCAAAGACTTGAGCATGATTGGGGGATCATCACTTTTAATCTGGATTAGGGCATATTCTTAAGCGATCTCTTCGAATAAACTGCTCTCAACCTTACGATGCATTTGACCTTGCCTTCAGTTGTATATGATATAAGGTGATTACATGTAACCATCCACATATAATTTTGCATCATTTTTTATGTCACCATCTATCAATATATATAATTCTGACCAGTTATCTCTTCAACCATTCGTCATTTATTTTTCATAAGAAATATTTAGAAGGATTCGCGTCACAGTGGTGAACGCTACTACCATAATGACCATGTGCCGATGATGTTAAGAAAGGAGTTTCTTTGAGATCATGTCATGAAGTATTATGAGAGTCATTTAATATCAAGTATGTCACCATAAAATATATAAGAAAAATTAAGAAAGCAAGTAATTGGCTACTCATCTGAAATAGAAGCTGTAGAATGTGTTGTTATACAACAAATATAACAGGGATAAGATTCCTTTGTTTTTATTATTTTGAACAGTAAGACAAAGAATCCAGCCATGACAGAACAGTTTGGATCCGAAACTTCTTCTTTTTTACTTTAATAAACTCAAACTCTGAATAATTATGATTATTATTTTTATGCTAATAATTTATGTAATATAGTCTTTGTCCAGAAAAGACCTTCCCTTTCAACTGACAAAATAAGAGTTAATCACTCACTGTATACTACGTGCCCAGAAAAAACCTCCTCCTCATCAAGCAAAATAAGATAATTGATTTGCACATTGATTAATCTTCTACTCAAAGAGAATATGCCTGAAGACCAATGACAGATTCTTTTTTAGCAACAAATAAAAAATTATGATCATTGACTTGAAGGGAAGACAACCCAAGTCTGTCCTAAATTGTTGGCCATCTCTCTGTCTCTCTCTCTTTATATCTCTCTCTTTCACTCACTCTCATAATTGATAAACTGTCTGTTCATTAACATATTTTAGAGCTAGAAGATATTATAATTCTGATGCATTCGACACACCTAAACATTCAGTTGTTTCTTGGACTTGGTTTCTTTTTGGGGGGATTGGTTCACTTCTTTCCCCACTATAATAAAACAATTCCGTATGCTGTTTGTCCAGATAGCATTCGGTATATATATATATATATATAGCGAGAGAGAGAGAGAGAGAAAGAGCAGTCGTTATCCAACCTGATGCGTCACAAAACTCAGATGCCATTTATGCTAATGTATATTTTACATATTGTTCTAAAATGAGATTCGTAGAGCTATCGTGAATAGGCCAAATTGAGACAAGTTGTTTACTCATACATCCGATTGTGATCGAAATCTAAGAATGACTATTATTCCCGTACAACGCGGATGATCATATTATTTACAATTAAAAATATGATAATATCATTTCATAGTCATGCTTACCACGTTACATGTCTAGCTTAGCTGTCTATTATCATAGGTGAGACAAGTGGCAAGTTTGGAATCAAAAGAGGGGGAACTCTCAAGGAATTACAATATTATTTTCATTCTTTATTGTTGCATCCTCAAGTAAAAATGGATTGGGTTTTTATAGGCCTCAAATGACTTCAAGAATGAAGTCAAAATTCTCGAAGAGTCTGTCTTCTCGGAGATTATTTGTGAAGACCGTCTTCTCGAAGATTGTCTTCTCGGAGATCGTGTCTTCTCGAAGACTATATCTTCTTGAAGATCGTGTCTTAAAAAACTATCTCTTCTCGGAGATTATGTCTTCGCGGATTATGTCTTTCCTGACCTTGGGTCAACAAAATGAGCTAAACTTAAGCTCAAATATAACCTAAAGTGGACTCGGTTGTCTCACAATAAGTTAATTTAGATTTCTCCATATCTAATTCAATTAGGACTCAATTATGATGCTAACTATGATATATTACACATTTACAATCGTTCTTGTCTGGCATGTCAATTGATTTTTTAAACTCCTAGTGAACTTCCCGGCATCCTCCGGTAAACTCCCAACGAGTCTCTTGATCATCTTCCGGTAAACTCTCGGTGTGCTCCCGATCACCTTCGACGAACTCTTGGCCAACTCCCGATGAGCTCTCACTACATTGTCCAAACCCTCGCTCGATGCTCGAACATGACTCCGGCACATTGTATTATCTTTCTACCGTCGTAGTTAATCCTGTATTATTCATCTCTAACACATGTTAGATTATAAAACCCATCAATTGATAAGAACCCATCACTTTTGAATTCAAGTATAGCATTTTGACAATATTAAATTTTTCATAATTTAACCATTTATGATATCATACATGATAAATTTTTTTAAACATTTATCTTGATATCACATGATAAGTAATTTCAACCAAAAATATATACATATCATCAATCATAATACTACCCCCATATTCTTGGTATCATATAAAAATTTCAAACATTTTAAGGATCTCAAAATATTTCTTATGTCATTAATTATATCATTTCTCTCCCATTGTCATCAACAAAAATGAGAAATGCTCAACTTATATTTGAACATTCTTAAACATTTATCAGAATATTTAGTACATAAAGAAAGAAATCTAGTCAATTTCTCCCTTTTAGTAAAATAAGAAAAAAAAATAATTTTGTATCAAATTGCTTTCTCTCCCTTTGTAAATAAAATAAAAGAAGAAGAAGAAGAAGAAGAAGAGGAGGAGGAGGGGGGGGGGGGGGGGGGGGGGGGGGGGGGGGGGGGGGTGTGGCCAAGATCCAAAATAAGGTATCTCAAAGAGAAATCAAATATTAAGAGAGAGGATACATATTCATGAACCCAATAATCAAAATATTGAAGAGAGCTAAAAAAGTTAAGAAATCCCTCATGCAAATTTCAAGAAAAGGCTCAAGAAATCCAAAAAGTAACAAATAATGCATTTAGATAGTTTAACATTCCTAAATTTCTTTTAATAAAGTCAAATTATTCTTATTTAATAGCTTAGTGAAAATAAAAATATATTATGATTATTCACATGATCTCTAATAAAGTGATGTCAAATATCAATATATTTGGTTCTTGAGTATGAGATTTTTAGTTAAACATATTGCACTAGTATTGTAACACCCCGGAGTCCCACATTGGAAAAAGTGGGAACATATGAATGCCTTATAAGGGTTGATGAGTGTACTATTGGTAACTATTGTTTTGAGCATTTTCGCTAGTGGTTGGGCCAAATTGAAGCTATCAGGATAATTAACTCATCAACCTGGGTCATGACAAGTATTATCACATTTAATAAGAACATTTTTTGAGTGAATTCCATAATCCTCTAGGGTGTTTTTCATCACCAAGAAACAAGAGCATGACTATTTTATAACCTCTAAAATCGACATCCGCATATGAGTAAATTAAAGTTTTTGGACTTAGGATACCATAATATTAAATTAGAAGTTCTTTTTATATATCTAAATATTCGTTTGACTAACTTAAAATGGAAATATTTAGGATTGGATTGAAACCTTGCACATAATCCAACACTAAATATTATATTCGGTTTAGTAGTAGTTAAATATAACAAACTACCTATCATTCCTCTATATGATTTTTGATTAAAATTTTCACCTTTATTATCCAAGTCTAACTTCATAGACTCATGGGTGTATTTATAGCTTTAGCATTATCCATACCGAAATATTTTAATAAATCTAAGGCATACTTAGTTTGACTTATAAAGATACTATCATTTAATTATTTTATTTATAACCCTAAGAAGAAAGTTAGTTCGCCTATTAGGCTCATTTAAAACTCTTGGCTCATATTCTTAGTAAAAGATTTACATAAGAATTCATTAGTAGAATAAAAAATATTATCATCTACGTAAATTTGAACAACAAAAATATCATTTTCAAAATGCTTAATAAATAATATGGTCTTAACCTTACCTTTCAAAAAATTATTTAAAATAAGAAAAGAGCTAAGTATTTCATACCAAGCTCTAGGGGCTTGTTTCAAACCATAAAGAGCCTTGGATAATTTGAAAACATGATTAAGAAAAGATCAGTTTCAAAACTGGTGGGTTGTTCAACATATACTTCTTCAGAAATGAAACCATTAAGAAAATCACTTTTGACATCTATTTAAAATAATTTAAAACTTTTAAAGAATAAAAGGTGAGGAGCATCCTTATGGCTTCATGTCTAACTACAGGAGCGAAGGTTTCTTCATAATCGATCCCTTATTCTTGGTTGAAACCCTTAACCACTAATCTAACCTTGTTTCTAACTATGATAATATTTTCAACTTGATTATTTCTAAAGACCCATTTAGTATAAATCACTAAATGGTCACTAGGTCTAGCAAGAAGCTCTCACACCTCATTTATCTCTAATTGGTTCAATTCTTCATGCATTGCAATAACCCAAGAATAATCTCTTAGGGCTTCATCAATGCATTTTGGTTCAATTTGAGATAGAAATGCGGAGTTAGCACAAAATTTTTTAAAAGAAGAACGAGTTTGAATACCGTTTGATGTTCTTCAAGTTTATCATGAGCTTTGCAGCTCATTTCATAAGTCATCAAAGACCCAATTAGTTCTTCAAGTGGCAAGTTATTGAAGTCTTTGACCTCTTATATAGCAGTTACTTTTGGGTCCTAGCTTTTAGGTAAAGATCTCAAGATTTTATTAACAAGTTATAAATTAGAATAAACTTTACCAAGTGATTTTAAACTATTGATGACATCCATAAAACGGGTATACATGTCAACAATAGTCTCACTTGGTTTCATTTTAAACAATTCATAGTTATGTACAAGAAGATTTATTTTTGATTACTTTACCCTACATGTACCTTCATGTATGACTTTTAAAGTGTGCCAAATATCATAAGTCGAATTATAAGTAGAAACTCATTTTTATCTAAAGTGCAAAACAAGGCATTCATAGCCTTGGCATTTGATGAAAACATCCTTTTTTCATGATCATTCCAATCATTTATCGGATTGGGTGATTTCTGAAAACATTTTTGATAATATTTCATAGTTCAAAATCCAATGAAATAAAAAAGATGTGGATTCTAGTTTCCATTATATGTAATTCGTCCCATTGAACATGATAGTGCAAGTTACAGGTGCCCTGTAAGTCAATCACGTGAGTGATGGCACGTGTGACACACTGCGTAATCTTTTTGCTTATATTTAATATTGGCATATTCTCATATTATATTACTGTTACATATATATTGTGATGTCCTAGGTTCTATGCAATGAGAATCAGATCATGATGAGATCATGATAATAAGATCGATTCACCTTTAAACATAGATCCTAAATAATCTCGGTCATAGGTTACTCAAGAGGGACATTGAGATAACCGGATAGATTGGTGTACTATATACCCGTCCATATGATGGAGGCGGCTGGTCTCATAGCCACTTGTGTGGAGACACTAAAGATATAGTACAGGTGCTCATTAGAGAATGAGTTCACTGATTGATCCGCTTTTGGAATGATATATGGTTAATGATACATAATGTCAGACAGTGATTCCATAGTCCCAATTGTGTATTTAGTCCTTAGACTTGAGACACCAATGATGCCTTATATGAGTACTTCTTTCTTTGATGCTAGACTTACAAGTTTGAAAAGTTCCAGATCTGGTACAACTGGTTATCGGGATTGGTAGCCAACCTTACGAAGGCAATTGAGTGTCAATAGAGGATCATCCACTCTCGGTATCACGAGACGAATATCTCATATGTGCTTGCTCAAACAAATCCTTGGCCAGGGTCATTCGAATTGAGAGAGGAGTTCTCCGGTAGAATCCGATTAGAGCAAGACAAACTGATTTCGTATGTGACCTGACAGTACCATATCCAATATACGATCTTTGGGATATTATTTGGATGAGGGATTATAGATACATGGTAACTGTGGACAGACAGGTCCGATGAATTTGATCCCCCCTGTACCGTTTGGGGACTATGGCGTAGTGGCCTAGTACGTCCATAGTCGATGAGTCGAGTGAATTATTATGGGGATAATAATTCACTATATCAGAAGGAGTTATGATGTGAGTGACTCACGACCAGCTCGGTATCGGGCCTAGAGGGTCACACATATATAGTAGATGCTTCAACGAATAGAGGATTGGATGAAGATCCAATTAGCCCCTATTCTCATTAGATGAGACCCTATGTTGATGGACTCCTTGATTAAGGCCCAATTATAGGCCTAAGAAGATTATTGGATAGAGATCCAATAATGCAAGGTTAGTGAGTTATTGGATGAAGATCCAATACCCACTAAGGAAGGAGCCCTAGGGTTTTGGTGGCTCTCTATAAATAGGAGGGGAGACTCATGGTTGATAGGCTGCAGCTTTAGCCACCACATCCTATTCTCCTCCTTCCCTCTGAGCAAGAGTTGCGAGATCAGATTGGAGGAGTTTCACTGCAGTAATCCATAGTGTGGATACCGCTAGAGAGGAGGACGTTTGACCTCCTTCATCTTCTCCATCCGGATCTGGAATACAGGGATATACGATCTCCCTAGGTAAAATTAATCTCTCTCACATCGCGGTTTTATCAATTTTTACGTTTTTCTCACGACCCCAATCTTTTGCACGATGATTTGATCTACATGCGAAATCAATTTTTGTTTTGATTTCTGCTGTGCATGTGATGCACCCGCTGAGGTTTCCCAATAGTGGTATCAGAGCAAAGGTTTTTCGTATGAAAGATTGGTTTAAACTGCGTGTGATGAGATTGAATCACGTAGAATCATTCTACGTATTCTTGCTGTATTTTCGCAGCAAAGGTAGTGAGGAGGAGGGGCGGCTAGCCACGGCCAACACCCCATGTAGGGCCGGCCACCCACGGGGTCGGCCGTAGGGGCGGCTGCCGGCGGGCAAGGGCAGCCATCGCCTGCGCAGGGGCAGCGGCGGTGGCGACGCTGGAGAAAAGGATGATCCTGCCCCTATGAATTCAGAAAATTTTGAGGACTGTCCTCGTGTATAGAATTTCGTAAATGCCCTCAACAAATCTAAAAATTTCAAGGACTGTCCTCTCATCTAAAATTATGAAAATACCCTTGATAATTCTGAAAATTTTGAAGACTGCCCTTTTATCCAAAATTATGAAAATACCCTTGACAATTCTGAAAATTCTGAGAATGTCCTGATTTCCAAAAAAATAATTAATTAAATAGTTTAATTAATTATTATATATATCTAGTAATCCTACATATGATGTGATGTATATGTGATGTATGATGTGAATGGATGATCATGAGCCATGTGTTGTGATGTGTGTAATTGTGATGATTATTATTATTGGGGCTTACGAGCTTACGTTTTTCTCGTTTATTGTTGGGCCTACGTGCTTGTGATTATTTGTAATTACATGGAGTGGCATAGCAGGAGCATGGAGGTGACAGCGGGACCCACGATGCCGTGGCGGGAGATCATCACGCATGGTGATGTGATGATCCGACGGAACCGATGACGACGAGATCAACAATCACGGGGCATGGAGATGCACCAATGCACACATAAATCCTATTGTGAGTGATTAGGCCCATTGGCTCGGGCTTAATCATATTAGGTGACGGCTCATGATCATCTGGTGTGGCTTGCATATGTGATGTGTTATACACCTACTATATATATGTATATATATATTTGCATGTGATGTAGATATATATTAAATATGTATGTGTGTGACATAACATATTAAGAGACCGATACGATACAAAAACCCCTCCTACGATAATATTAAATTGGTAAGCGTGAGACAATAAGATTGACCCACGTGGCCTTCCGTCGTTATAGGAAGAAATTGAATTACGACATAGGTTAAGTTGGTCGAGTCCCTCGAGGCTCACCTATCTACGTGATCGAGTTCTTGCCTACGACATAGAGATGTCACCGGTGACCTGAGGATATGGTATGCTTGGTCGAGTCCCTCGAGGGTATATCATCAAATCAGACTCATATTGTAACGATGGTGATGACTTAACTAAATATCATGGTTGTTCGAGTCCCTCGAGACCATGATGATTCGGAGGTCGAACGTGACGGGAATTATAAGGAGTTGTGATTGGCAAGAGTTGCCTACCTTTTGGGCTTAGTGTAATTGGTCGAGTCCTTTTAGGTTGCACTAAGATGCCAATTAGATCCCTATCCCCACTAGGAGTCTGCCGGAGACTTCTGTCTCACGTGTCGAGGGTGTCACATGATTCGCTAAGAAAATAGTGGGAGTACATTAAGATAGAAGTCCATATCTTAATTAGTATTTTCTGTAAAATCTGCATGTTATTTATTTTTGCTATATCTTGTTTTATCAGAAACATGTCGCTTACAAACCCCCTACGTGGCATACTTGATGCCAACGGCCTCACTGGTCTAAACTATACAGATTGGCTCCGTAATTTGAGAATTGTTCTCACGACGGAGAAAATCGCATATGTCCTTGATACAATTCTGCCCACGCCGGAAGAAGGGGCAAGCGAGGATTAGATCGCTCGCTATGTGAAGTATATAGATGATTCTACGTTGGCAAAATGTTACATGTTGGCCTCCATGACCCCTGAGTTACAAAGGCAACATAAGAGCATGGATGCAGATTCTATCCTTCTTCATCTCCGCCAGCTATTTGAGAAACAGGAAAGAACTTAAAGATATAAGATAACTAAGAAACTCTTCCAAGCCAGGATGACAGAAGGGACATTGGTTGAGAACCATGTCCTAAAGATGATAGAGTGGATCGAGAAACTCATAGGTCTAGTAATAGTCCTAGAGGATAACCTGTGCATTGATCTTATACTTCAGTCCCTACCAGATTCCTTTTCTCACTTCATCATGAATTTTAACATGAGCAAGTTTGAGGTGACTCTCCCTGAGCTCCTCAATATGTTGAGGGAAGCTGAGAGTGCCATCAAGAAGGAGAAGCCAGTCCTCTATATTGGTGAGACCAAAAAGAAAAGGAAGGCCAGCAAGACCTTTAAGAAGGGCAAGGGCAAAGAAAGACCAGGTAAGGCAAAGGTTGCCAAGAAATACCCGGGAAAGGATAAAGGATAATGCTTCCATTATGGCCAAGACGGACATTGGAATATGAACTGCAATAACTACCTTGCAGAGAAGGTGAGACAGAAGCTTAGAGAAGCTTCAGGTATATTCATGATCAATCTCCACTTGTCAGATTTTCATGATAACACATGAGTATTGGATATCGGGAGTGTTTATCATATTTGTAATTCATTGCAGGTTCTGGCAAGACCTAGGAGATTGGCTAGAGGCGAGATGGAGCTCAAGATGGGCAATGGAGCAAGAGTTGTTGTTGGAGAGGTCACCCTACATCTGCTTGGTGGAGCTATTATTGTATTAGATGCATGCTATTTTATTCCCTCTATTATCAAAAATATTATTTCTATCTCTTGTTTGGCAATTAGTGGATATATATTAGTTTTTGAGAACAATAGTTGTTCAATAATTATGGATGATGAGATCATCACTAGAGGGACCCTTATAAATGACTTATATGTGTTAATACTTCTCCACATATCATGAATATAAATATGTCTAAGAGGAAAAGAGATGAGGTAAATAATGTATACCTATGACATTGTAGGCTAGGTCATATACATGAGGGAAGGATTCAAAAGTTGCTGAAAGATAGATACTTAGATCCATTTGACTATGAGACATATGCAACTTGCGAACCTTGCCTTCGTGGGAAGATGACCAACTCTCCTTTTAGTAGAACTCGAGAGAGAGCTACCGAGTTATTGGAACTCATACATAGTGATGTATGTGGTCCCATATCGACTCAAGCTATAGGTGGTTACTCATACTTCATTACATTCACCGATGATTTCTCTAGGTATGGACACATGTACTTAATGAAGTATAAATCTAAGGCCTTCGAGAAATTCAGGGAATATAAGAATGAGGTAGAGAACCAAATTAGAAAGAGTATTAAGACTCTTTGATCAGATCGAGGAGGAGAGTACTTGAGTATGGAGTTCACCTATTTCCTCAGGGACAATGAGATTCTATCCCATTGGACACCTCCTTATACACCTCAGCTCAATGGTGTATCAGAAAGGAGGAATCGCACGTTGTTAGACATGGTGCGGTCCATGATGAGTTTCCCTAACCTACCCTTTTCATTCTGGGGGTACGCCCTAGAGACTCTAGCTTACCTTCTGAACAGAGTTCCATCAAAGTCGGTAGTGTCTACACCATATGAGATATGGAAAGAATAGAAGCCCGATCTTAAGATTTGGAGCTGTCCTGCCTATGTTAGAAGACACAACCCCGATAAGTTGAATCAAGGACAGAATGATGCACATTCATGGGATACCCAAAGGAAACTTGTGGGTATTATTTCTATCATCCCGAGGACTAAAAGGTCTTTATTGCCAAGAGAGCTATGTTCCTTGAGAAAGAACACATTCTTGGTGGAAACAGTGGGAGTGAGATAGAATTGAGCGAGGTTGGAGAACCTATTTCAAGCACCATTCTAGAGCCTGAGTCTGTTCAGGTACCTAACACACAAGTTCCAGCTTTACGTAGGTCTAATAGAGTATCTCACCCTCCTAAAAGATATGTGAGACATATCAATAGAGATGACTCTCAGGATGTTGATCCTTAGACCTACAAGAAGGCTATTATGAGTATAGACTCCGGGAAGTGGCAAGAAGCCATGAATTCTAAGTTGGATTCCATGTACTCTAACAAGGTTTGAAACCTTGTGGATGCACCTGAGGGTATTGTACCCATCGACTGCAAATGGATCTTCAAGAAGAAGATCAGAGTGGATGGAAAGGTAGAGACCTATAAAGTAAGGCTGATAGCTAAAGGATATTGTCAAAGACAAGAAGTTGACTATGATGAAACCTTTTCCCCTATAGCCATGCTTAAGTCCATTAGAATTATTTTGGCCATTGCAGCACAATAGGACTATGAGATCTGACAGATGGATGTCAAAATGACATTCCTCAACGGCAACCTCGAGGAAGAGGTGTATATGATACAGCTAGAGGGATTCGTATCCAAAGAGAGTCCAGATAAAGTGTGCAGGTTGCTTAGATCCATTTATGGATTGAAGCAAGCTTCCCAAAGTTGTTACATAAGATTTGATGAGGTGATCAGATCTTATGACTTCGTTAAGAACGAAGATGAGCCTTGTGTATACAGGAAGGTAAGTGGAAGCGCTATCACCTTCTTGGTGCTATATGTGGATGACATCCAAATCATTGGGAATTATGTAGGAATGCTCACCACAATAAAGGCTTGGCTATCTAGAAACTTCTCCATGAAAGACTTAGGGGAAGCATCCTATATTTTGGGAATCTAGATCTATAGAGATAGATCCAAAAGGATGCTTGGCTTGTCCCAGTCTAGGTACATAGACTCCATTGTCAAAAGGTTTGGTATGAAAAATTTCAAGAGATGTCTCATAATGATGAGACATGGAATATCACTTTCTAGGAGTATGTCCCTAAAGACTCCTGAAGAAAAGGCAGACATGGATAAGATACCTTATGCCTTAGCGATAGGTCTATCATGTATGCGATGCTATGTACTAGGCCTGATATAACACATGCTCTGAGTGTCACGAGCAAGTATCAAGCAGATCCAGGTTTAAAACACTGGAAGGTAGTAAAGTGTATCCTTAAGTACTTTAGAAGGACTAAGGATCTTTTACTGGTATATGGAGGAGGTAGCCTCCAGGTTGAGGGCTACACAGACTCAAGTTTTAAGTCTGACATTGGTGATAGCAAATCAAATTCAAGATATATTTTTATCATGATGGCGGAGCAGTAAGTAGAAAGAGTTCCAAGCAAGATACTACTGTTGACTCGACCACAGAGGCAGAATATATTGCTGCAGCAGAAGCAGCAAAGGAAGGGGTATGGATGAAGAAGTTCATCAAAGATTTGGGAGTCGTACCAAGCAACATAGAACCAATTCACATATACTGCGACAACAATGGGGCGATAGCTCAAGCGAAGGAACCCAGGTCTCATCAAAAGTCTAAGCATATTCTGAGGAGGTTCCATATGATAAAAGAGATCATAGCCCGTAAAGATATAGCAAAGGAAAGAGTTTCATCCGAAGATAACATTGTAGATCCACTGATGAAGCCATTGGCTCAGATTGTATTTGAGCATCATAGGGGTCTGATGGGGATCCGACACATAGGTGATCGGATTTAGGTCAAGTAGGAGATTGCTAGTTATAGGTGCTCCATAAGCCAATCACGTTTGTGATGACACGTGTGACACACTGCGTAATCTTTTTGCTTATAATTAATATTGGTATATTCTCATATATATTATTTATTATATATATGTGATGTCCTTGGTTCTGTGCAATGGGAATCGGATCATGATGAGATCATGATAATGAGATTGATTCACCTGTAAATACAGATCCTAAATAATCCCGGTTATAGGTTACTTAAGAGGAACATTGAGACAACTGGATAGATCGGTGTATTATATACCCATCCAAATGATGGAGGCAGTTGGTCTCATAGCCACTTGTGTGAAGACACTAAGGATATAGTACAGGTGCTCATTAGAGAATGAGTTTACTGATTGATCCGCTTATAGAATACTGTATGGTTAATGATACCTAATGTCAGACAGTGATTCCATAGTCCCAGTTGTGTATCTGGTCCTTAGACTTGAGACACCAAGGATGCCTTGTATGAGTACTCCTTTCTTTGACGCTAGACTTACAGGTTTGGAAAGTTTCAGATCTGGTACAACTGGTTATCGGGCTTGGTAGCCAACCATACGAAGGTAATTTAGTGTCAATAGAGGATCATCCACTCTTGGTATCACGAGAGAAATATCTCATATGTGCTTGCTCAAACAAATCCCTAGCCAGGGTCATTCGGATTGAGAGAGGAGCTCTCCGGTAGAATCCGATTATAGCAAGACAAACTGATTCCGTATATGACCTGACAGTACCATGTCCAATATACGGTCCTTGGGCTATTATTTGGATGAGGGATTATAGATACATGGTAATTGTGGATAAACAGGTCCGATGGATTTGATCCCCCCGGTACCGTCTGGGGACTATGGTGTAGTGGCCTAGTACGTCCACAGTCGATGAGTCGAGTGAATTATTATGGGGATAATAATTCACTATATCAGAAGGACTTCTGATGGGAGTGACTCACGGCCAGCTCGGTATCGGGCCTAGAGGGTCACACACATATGGTGGATGCTTCAGCGAATAGAGGATTGGATGAAGATCCAATTAGCCCCTATTCTCATTAGATGAGACCCTATGTTGATGAGCTCCTTGATTAAGGCCCAATTATAGGCCTAAGGAGATTATTGGATAGAGATCCAATAATGCAAGTTTAGTGGGTTATTGGATGGAGATCCAATACCCACTAAGGAAGGAGCCCTAGGATTTTGGTGGCTCTCTATAAATAGGAGGGGAGACTCATGGTTGATAGGCTGCAGCTTTAGCCACTACCTCCTATTCTCCTCCTTCCCTCTGAGTAAGAGTTGCGAGATTAGATTGGAGGAGTTTCGTTGCAGAGATCCATCGTGTGGATACCGCTAGAGAGGAGGACGTTTGACCTCCTTCATCTTCTCCACCCGGATTTGGAATACAGGAATATACGATCTCCCTAGGTAAAATCAATCTCTCTCACATCGCGGTTTTCTCAGTTTTTATATTTTTCTCGCGACCCCAATCTTTTGCACAATGATTTGATCTGCATGGGAAACTAGTTTTTGTTTTAATTTACACTGCGCATGTAATGCACCCGCTGAGGTTTCCCAACAGATAGGACGTGTGATAGAGTGTCCCTCGTTAATGCTAAACGAAGGTATTTACTCGCTTGAGTGTTAATCTAATTGAGTATAACATGCTCTAATACCATTTGTTAGGTAAAAAGGGGGGTGGGGGGGAGGGGGGTGGAGAGGGAATTAGTGCAAGTGCAAGCTATACTTGGTTTAAAAAATGTGTTTTAAGTAAAAATCAAAACTAAAAGTATTTTTGAATAAGATCAAGTTAGAGAGTGATTAAACATAAGAACAAATGAATAATCTTGATTTAGCAATGAAATGCTAAAATAAAAAGTAAGTAAAGAAAGTTTATAGTGGCTTAGTCAAAAGCTTGACATATGTCCACTTTCCGAGTCCTCCTTCATCGAGGCTGTCGGTGTCCACTAATGATCTTCTTTCACGGGTGAAGATCAAAATCTCTCACACTTTTCTCCATTTTATAGGTTTAGGAGATAACCTTTATACTTCTCTTAGTACTCTCTTAAACAAAAATAATACTTAACGAAAAGAGGGGGAGCTTGCAAGGAATTATAATAGCATTTTCACAAGTTTTTCGCTCTTGATTCTTATATCCTCAAGCAAAAATGGGTGGGAAATTTATAGGCCCCAAATGGCTTCAAGTAGAGCCAAAATTCACGAAAATTGTGTCTTCTCAGAGACTATGCCTTCTCGGAGATTGTGTATTCTCGGAGATTGTATCTTCTCAGATACTGTGTCTTCTCAGAGACTATGTCTTTGAAGATTGTGTGTTTCTTGACCTTGGGTCAAAAAATTGAGCTCAACTTGAGCTCAAATCTAACTCGAAGTGACCCAGTTGCCTCATATTGAGTTAATTTGGATTTCTCGAAATATAACTCAATTATGATGCTAACTGCGACACACTACACAATTACCATCGTTCTTGTCTAACATGTTAGTTGATCTTACGAACTCCGAATGAACTTCTCGACATCCTCTGGTGAACTTCCGGTAAGTCTCTTTATCATCTTCTGGCAAACTCCCGATGTGCTCCCAATGAGCTCCCGATCACCTTCGACGAACTCCCAGCGAGCTCCCACTACATCGTCCGAACCCCAGCTTGATGCCCGAACTTGACTCCGACCCAATATTAGATTTTTATTATCTTTTCACCATTGTAGTTAATCCTGCATCACTCATCTCTAACACATAGGTTGGAACATTAAACCCATCAATTGATTTCATCATCAAAATCTGAGATTCAACATATTATTGGTTGAAACCTTTGGCCACTGATCTAGCCTTATTTCGAACCACGATACCAAATTCATCTTGTTTATTTCTAAAGACCCATTTACTATCAATTATAAATTGGTCACTAGGTTTAGGAACAAATGTCCATACCTTATTTCTCTCAAATTGATTCAAATCCTCATGCATTGCGACAACCCAAGAATCATCTTTTAGGGCATCATCAATGCATTTTGGTTCAATTTGAGATAAAAAGGTGGCATTAGCATAAAATTTTTTAAAAGATAAATGAGTTTGAATACTTTTTGATGTATCTCCAATTATTAGCTCCTTAGGATGAGCATCTACATACTTACATTCCTTGGCTAAGGATTTCTTGGAAATAGATACATCCGAGTTGCTTTGGAGATGAGAATTTTCATTCAAATCTAAAATACCAAAATCAAAATCAACTTTCTTTAATTCGGGAACCTCATTAAAAATGATATGGATGGATTCCTTAATGACTGTGTTCTTTTACTAAAAACACGACAGACTTTTGAATATGCGAAATAACTAAGAAATATGCCTTCATCGGATTTTACATCAAACTTTCCTACGTCATCCTTTTCATTTAAAATAAAGTATTTATAACAAAAAACTTTGAAATATGAAATGTTGGGTCTTTTATTATTCCATAATTCATAAGGAGTTTTAGAATGTAATAGTCTTACGAGAACTCTATTCATTATATAGCATGTTGTGGTAACGACTTCAGCCAAAAATACTTAGGTAGATTATGTTCATTTAATATAGTTCTTGTCATTTCTTGTAAGCTTCTATTTTTTCTTTCAACTATTCCATTTTGTTGTGGATTTCCTAGAGTAGAGAAATTATGGTTGTACCCATTTGACTCATAAAAATTTTAAAAATCATGATTTTGAAACTCATCGCCATGATCACTATGTATAGATGAAATCATAAAATCCTTTTCATTTTGAATAAGTTTAAAAAATTTTAAAAAATATTTAAAGTAGTCACTTTTGTGTGCCTAGAAGTATGCCTAAGTGTATCTACTATAATCATCTACAATTACAAAGGCATATTTGCTACCTCCTAGACTTGTTGTATCAATTGGTCCAAATAAATCTATATGGATCAATTGGTCCAAATAAATCTATATGGATCAAATGAAGTGGTATATATGCTTATTTGATTCTTTAATTTCAAACTACTTTTTACTTGTTTTCCTAGTCGGCATACATTATATATTTTATCTTTGACAAACTTGATGCTAGCCATTCCTCTTACTAGATTTTTAGTTGAGATTTGGTTTAATAGTTTCATACTAGCATGTCCTAGTCTCCTATGCCAAATCTATGCATCACCATTCAAGGTCAAAAAAACACATTTCATCACATAACTTATTAATGTCAATAGTATATACATTATTAGTTCTTAAGGCAATCATAGATATATTTTTATGTAGTATTTCAATTATACAAGCATTAGATTCAAATTTGATGATTATATCTTTTATCACACAATTGACCAATGCTTAGTAAATTATATTTTAAACCATTAACTAATAACATATCTTCAATCAAGAGGTTTGATTTGTTACCTATGGTTCATTCCCCAATGATTTTTCCCTTGTTGTTATATCCGAAGGTGATAAATCCTTCGTCTAGTCTAGTGAGCTTAGAGAAATGAGTTGAATCTCCGGTCATGTGCCATGAGCATCCATTATCAAGATACAATTTTGTACTCCTAACCTTTGTTTAGAGACACACCTACAAGAAAGGAGGTTCTGGTTTAGGTATCCATTTGACTTTGGTCCCTTATGAAAAGCTCTTCCTAATTTTACTAACGGTGTTGAGTTGTTTATGATTCTTTATGAATCCAAATCAACTTATGCGGACTATACCTTTTAAAGGAGCATTTATAAGCAAAATATCCAAGTCTACTACATAAATTACATTTGTTTTCATGTGAAGAATTTAATGTGGATCCTTTAACAAAGATGGTTGGCTTTTGATGAGTATTACCCTAAAGCCAATACCTTCCTTTCTATGAACATGACCCTTATTAGCAAGGATCATGTTTAAAGATTTGACTCACATGACTAGATTTTTAGTTGAGATATGGTTTAATTATTTCATGCTAGTATGTCCTAGTCTCATATGCCAAATCTATGCATTATCATTCAAGACCGAAAAACACATTTCATCACAAAACTTATCAATGTCAATATATACACATTATTACTTCTTAAGGCAATCATAGATCTATTTTTATGTGGTATTTCACTTATACAAGCATTAGATTCAAATTTGATAATGTATCCTTTATCGCATAATTGGCTAATGCTTAGTAGATTATGTTTCAAACTATTAACTAATAATACATCTTCAATCAAGAGGTTTGATTTGTTACCTATGGTTCATTTTTTAATGAATTTTCTTTTGTGTTGTCTCCAAAGGTGATAAATCCTTCATTTAGGCTAGTGAGCTAAGAGAAATGAGTTGGATCTTCGGTCATGTATGTGCCTTGAGCATCCACTATCATGGTACCATTTTATGCTTCTAGCCTTTGCTTAGAGACATATATACAAGAAAGAGGGTTATGGTTTATGTACCCATTTGACTTTAGGTTCATCATGAAAAGCTCTACCTAATTTTACTAATGGCATTGAGTTATTTATGGTTCCTTTAGGAACCTAAATTAATTTATGTGGACTATGCCTTTTAAATGAATATTTATAGGCATAATGTCCAAATTTACTGTAAAAATTACATTTATTTTTGGATAAAACATGTAATATCGGTCCTTTAACGAAGATGTGGTTGGCTTTTGTTGAATTTTATTCATAAAGCCAATTCCTTCCTTTCTATGAACATAACTTTTATTAGCAAGGATCATGTTTAAGGATTTGTTATCTATTTTAAATTTTTATAATATTTCTTGTAGTAAAATATTTTCTTTCTTTAGTGTATCTAACTCTTGACACTTATGTGGACTATACATTTTAAATGAGCATCTATAAGCAAAATTTCCAAGTCTACTACATAAATTACATTTGTTTTCATGTGAAGAATATAATGTGGATCCTTTAACAAAGATGGTTAGCTTTTGATGAGTATTACCATAAAGCCAATACCTTCCTTTCTATGAACCTGACCCTTATTAGCAAGGATCATGTTTAAAGATTTGACTCACATGACTATATTTTTAGTTGAGATATGGTTTAATTATTTCATGCAAGCATGTCCTAGTCTCCTATGCCAAATCCATGCATTATCATTCAGGTCGAAAAATACATTTGATCACAAAACTTATCAATGTCAATATATACACATTATTATTTCTTAAGACAATCATAGATCTATTTTTATGTGGCATTTCACTTATACAAGCATTAGATTCAAATTTGATAATATATCCTTTATTGCACAATTGGCTAATGCTTAGTAGATTATGTTTCAAACTATTAACTAATAACATATCTTCAATCAAGAGGTTTGATTTGTTACCTATGGTTCATTTTCCAATGAATTTTCTTTTGTGTTGTCTCCAAAGGTGATAAATCCTCTATTTAGCCTAGTGAGCTAAGAGAAATGAGTTGGATCTTCGGTCATGTGTCTTGAGCATCCACTATCAAGGTACCATTTTGTGTCTCTAGCCTTTGTTTGGAGACATACCTACAAAAAAGAGGATTTTGGTTTAGGTACCCATTTGACTTTAGGTTCATCATAAAAAGCTCTACCTAATTTTACTAATGACATCGAGTTATTTATGGTTCCTTTAGGAACCTAAATTAATTTGTGTGGACTACGCCTTTTAAATGAATATTTATAGGCATAATGCCCAAATTTACCATAAAAATTATATTTATTTTCGGATGAAACATGTAATATCAGTCCTTTAACGAAGATGGTTGGCTTTTGTTGAGTGTTATTCACAAAGCCAATTCCTTTCTTTCTATGAACATGACTTTTATTAGCAAGGATCAAGTTTAATGATTTATTATCTATTTCAAATTTTTATAATGTTTCTTGTAGTAAAATATTTTCTTTCTTTAGTGTATCTAACTCTTGACACTTATGTGTACTATACCTTTTAAATCAGCATCTATAAGCAAAATGCCCAAGTCTACTACATAAATTACATTTATTTTCATGTGAAGAATGTAATGTGGATCCTTTAACAAAGATGATTTACTTTTGTTGAGTATTACCCTAAAGCCAATACCTTCCTTTCTATGAACATGACCCTTATTAGCAAGGATCATGTTTAAAGATTTGACTCATATGACTAGGTTTTTAGTTGAGAATTTGTTTAATTATTTCATGCTAGTATGTCCTAGTCTCCTATGCCAAATCCATATGTCATCATTCAAGACCGAAAAACATATTTCATCACAAAACTTATCAATGTCAATATATACACATTATTACTTCTTAAGGCAATCATAGATATATTTTTATGTGGCATTTCACTTATACCAGCATTAGATTCAAATTTGATAATGTATCCTTTATTGCACAATTGGCTAATGCTTAGTAGATTATATTTAAAACTATTAACTAATAACACATTTTCAATCAAGAGATTTGATTTGTTACCTATGGTTCATTTTCCAATGAATTTTCTTTTGTGTTGTCTCCAAAGGTGATAAATCCTTCATTTAGGCTAGTGAGCTAAGAGAAATGAGTTGGATCTTCGGTCATGTACCTTGAGCATCCACTATCAAGGTAACATTTTGTGCTTCTAGCCTTTGTTTGGAGATATACCTACAAGAAAGAGGGTTTTGGTTTAGGTATCCATTTGACTTTGGGTTCCTCATAAAAAGCTCTATCTAATTTTACTAATGGCATCAAGTTATTTATGGTTCCTTTAAGAATCCAAATTAATTTGTGTAGACTACGCCTTTTAAATGAATATTTATAAGCATAATGCCCAAATTTACCATAAAAATTATATTTATTTCTGGATAAAACATGTAATATCAGTTCTTTAATGAAGATGGTTGGCTTTTGTTGAGTGTTATTCACAAAGCCAATTCCTTCCTTTCTATGAACATGACCCTTATTAGCAAGGATCATGTTTAAGGATTTGTTATCTATTTCAAATTTTTATAATGTTTCTTGTAGTAAAACATTTTCTTTCTTAAGTGTATCTAACTCTTGACACTTAGTGTAATAAGCTAATATATATTCATCATACTTATTTTTTAATTTTCTAAATTCACTAACAAGAGAAGCATATTCTTTTTTTTAACAATTTATACTTTTTACTAACTAATTTAAAATCATCAAATAAGTCATTAAATATATTAAATAATTCATCATAAGATAAGGAAGACTCATTTGAGTTACTATCCTTGTTGTAAAATGCCATTAATGCATAATTTGTAACTTCTTCCTTATTGGTTGGAGCCTCGTCTTTGGATGAACTTGAGTCATCCCAAGTAGCTTTGAGCGTCTTCTTCACTTGAGGACATTTATTTTTGAAATGTCCTACCTTCTTGTATTCATAGTATATTATTGAGTCCTTTTTTCACTTTTGTTTTTAGCGTCTTGTTTTGTTTTGGTTGTTTTTAAGAATTTCTTAAATTTTCTTATCAATAGTGCCAAGTCTTCATTATCGTCATCCTTATTTGAGTTTTCTCCTAAGTGGTCTTCCTTTGTTCTAAGTGTCATATCGTTCATGTTCTTTTTGAAGGTTATTCTCAAGTTCATCATGTGTTGTACATGTCATTTCATAGGTTATCAAAGACTCAATAAGTTCTTTAAGTGAAAAATTATTTAGGTCATTTGCTTCTGGTATTGTCGTTACTTTAGGATCCTAACTTTTTAGAAAAGAACTTAATATTTTATTAACAAGTTTAAAATTAGAAAAACTTTTATCAAGCGCTTTTAGACCATTTACGACATCCGTAAAACGAGTGTACATGTCTCCAATGGGCTCACTTGGTTTCAGACTAAACAACTCTTAGCTATGCACCAAAAGATTAATTTTGACTCTTTGACTCAACTATTGACTTCGTGTGTGACTTCGAGTGTGTGCCAAATCTCATGCATAATTTTGCATATAGAAACTCGATTAAATTTATTTTTATCAAGAGCACAATATAAAGCGTTCATCACTTTAGCATTCAAAGAGAAAGTCTTCTTTTTCGAATCATTCCATTCGTTCATTGGTTTGAAAGACTTTTCAAAATAAATTTCAACAATATGTCATAAATCAAAATTCATAAAAAGTAGAACAATTCTCATTCGAGTTTTCCAATACATATAGTCCCATTAAATATGGGACGACGAGTGATAGAAAGTCCATTTTGATTGGCGACAAAAGCCATCTCCATTGGGTTTTAAGCAAATTAGAGAGAAACATGGCTCTAATACCAATTGTTGCGATCAAAGCGACACTAGGGGGAGGGAGGGGGGGGGGGGGGGGGGGGGGGGGAAGGGAGGGAGCGAGCGGGGGGTGAATTAGTGCTTATGGAAAATTTACGTAAATTTACTTGAATCTAAAAAGCATTTAAACTTTAAAGTATTTGTAGGATGATGATGATTAAGTAAAGCAATATACAAAGACAAGTAAATGATAGGACCCTAACAGGGTTGGCTCCTACTCACCCTAGTAGAGTCAATAAAACTCTAGTAAATTATAATAAAAACCCCATATAGTCACCTCTATCTTATAATGAAGTGTGGCTAGAGTTTTAGTTTGGAGCCTTAGGGCTTAGTGGCCGTCGCCCCTTACTGGGCTGGTCGGCCAGGGTTTCCATCTGCTAGAATCAGCTATGTAGCCAATTAGGCCGTCGTCTATCCCTATTAAGGTAGGTCGGGTATAGGAGGAGCAAGGGGATAATTTCACTTAGGCAACACCCCCCTAGGGTTAGGGTTTTGAGCCCTATATAAGCTCGTAGCATCCTTCTCTTTTAATCAAGCAAGTCTACTTTTATTTCAGCCATTGTGCCGAGTTATAGGAGAGAGGAACCCCTATAGTGTTCCAAGGGTCGATCCCCCTCAAAGATCAAATTATATAGGACTCCTTCTAGGGGTTCTATCATCTGGTATCAGAGCCACGTTCCTGCTGCCCCTGCTGCCATCTTTGCTGCCTCTACCCTTCCAAGCAATTCCCATAATTGCTGCAACACGCGCCTCTATCATCCACCACGAGCCGTAGATCAAATCAATCTGCTACTGCCCCTTGTGTTTGAACTAGAAATATGGTATAATCTCATTATCCATGCCTATTTACTATTGCAATCCCTTTGTCTTACACGTTGAAGAAGCTTTTCCATAATTTCTTCACTGTAAAATTCCACCGTCGCAAACGTGATCATCGTTGCGAAGGGGAAATGCTGCAGAAATTTTCAGCCGCACTGTTGCTTCTTGAAACCGATTTATTACTCCTATATTTTGGCCAAAACTTTTATATGATTTCATAGATCATCTTAGCTCTTATCTAAGATCGATCTGTGGAAAAAATCCTCTCTGAAACTGATTTTATTATGCTGCAATTCCTCATCACGTATTGCTGAAATTTTACGACAAAGAATCTGCCTTCCATCTTTTCATCTATTTTCCTACCATTACGCTGTCGAAATTTTGTTGAACCTAATTGCTGATATTGGCCACATCTGAATCGAGGATTTGTTGATAAATTTTTGCATATTTTCCTTGGGTTTTCCTCTGAAATTTATGTCGAGAATTCATTATTTCTCTGACATAAATTCTGTTCGACAGGACAGCACATACGTAACACTTTCTTCATTGAATTCCATCAAATTTGAGTGCTGTCTCTTTTTATTTTTTTGGATTATCTTCTTGTCATCCTCAAACCCTACCATCACCCCCCAAGAACGCTACCAAACTACACCATAAACTGATTCAATTTAGCCTCTAAATCCAGCCTTCATTTCCACCGATCCACCTACCCTACCGACCACCTTCCTCCAAAAAATTTCTCGTGCCCCTAACTCGATAACAGAAGAAAGACCTCAACATCACAGATTTAGAGGCTTATACCATGGCATTTGAAGAGCCTATTAATGCTAAATTTGAAGCCTTTGAGAACCACATAGATGAGAATATTCGGTCCCTCTTCACCGAATTCAGCATGGGCCGACCATCGAGCCTAAAGAAATTGTAGTAAGGAGAAACCTTAGATCGGAAAGATGATTCCCAAGAGCGACATTGCACCATCACTGATCCATGTAATCCACGCATGAAGGTAGACTTCCCTAGATGGGAAAAAGGAGCGCTATTTTCGGTTCTACCGAACCACCGATGCTACCATGGTGGAGATTACTGTCATCCACCTCGAAGGAGATGCTATTCAGTTGTTCAATTGGTTTGAGCACACCCACATAGGTCTCTCTAGGCGACAATTCAAGGAAGGATTATTGAATCACTTTAGACCAATAGATTACGATAATATTGATGGACAATTGGCGAAGATTTGACAAACCTCTACAATACAAGAATACCAAACAAGGTTTGAACATTTATCTAACCAAAATGTGGATTAGTCTGTAAAATAACTTTTAGGGACTTTTATCGAGGGCCAGAGATTTGAGGAGAAGTAAAGGCACGACAACCATACACTCTTATGGTGGCAATTTTCATCACGAGAATCCAAGAGGAATGACTAAACCACGAAGCACGAAGGACAAGGGTCGCTCCCCGACCAGCCATGTCGAAGCCTTCAGCCCCCTCTATTACTATCTGAGCCCCTGCACCAAAAAAATTGATAAGAGACGAGCTTCGGGAGCGATCTGCCACGGGTTTGTGTGATAGGACTCCAGCAGGGTTGAGTCCTAATCACCCTAGAAGTAATCAATAAAATCCTATGGGATTATAATAAAACCCCACCTAGCCACTTTTATACTATAAAGAAGTGTGGCTAGGGTTTAGATTGGGACCTTAGGGCTTAGTGGCCGTCGCCCCCTTTACTGGGCTAGTCGACCAAGGTTTTCCCTTGCTTAGGTCGGCTATAGAGCCAACCTAGCCACCCCTTGCTCCTACTAAGGCAGGTCGGCTATAAAAGGGGTAAAAGGATAATTTGACTTAGGCAAGCACCCCATGGGCTAGGGTTTAGAACCTTATATAATGATGTAGCCACCCCTCTCTTTTATCAAGCAAGATCAATCTTTTATTCAGCCTTGTGTTGAGTTCTAGGAGGGAGGAACCCCTATAGCGTTCCAAGGGTTGATTCCCCTTAGAGATAAAAAACTATAGAACTCCTTCTGGGGTTCTATCATCTGGTATCAGAGCAGCGATCTTGCTGCCATCTCTACCGCCTCCATCAAGCCAAGCAATTCTATAATTGCTACGACACGCGCCTCCACCTTCCACCAAGCCACAAGATCAAATTAATATGCTGTTGCCCCCTATGTTTGAACTGGAGATCTGTGCTGGAATTTTACAACAAAGGATCTGCCTTCCGTCTTTTACCCTATTTTCCTACCGTTGCTCTATCGAAATTTTATTAAACTTCTTGCTGATATTGACCACATATGAACCGAGGATTTCTGCATATTTTTCTTGAATTTTCCTTTGAGATTTACATCGAGAATTCATCATTTCTCTAATGTAAAATCTGTTCCTATAGCATCTTTCTTTGTCAAATTCCATCAGATTTGAGTATTGTCTTTTGCGGGTTTTTGGACACTTTTCTCTCATATGCAAACCCTATCATCCTCACCAAGAAACCCTCCAAACTACACCCTAAACTGATCCCAAACAGCCACCCAAATCAGCCCTAAACCGCAGCCTACTCCTATCTACCCGATCCACCCATCCAACCGGCCACCTCTTCTCCAAAAATTCTCATGCCACTAACCTAACAATAGAAAAATGATCTCAATATTACAGATCTAGAGGCCTACACCATGGCATCAGAGGAGGCCATCGATGCCAATTTTAAAGCCTTTGAAAGCCGCATAGAGGAGAAGATGTATCCCTTTTCGTCGAATTCAACATGGGCCGACCACCTAGCCCGAAGAAATTGCAACAAGGAGAAACTTTAGATCGATGAGACAATCCTCAAGAGCATGGCCACATCATCCCTGATCCAAACACTTCACGCATGAAGGTTGACTTCCCTAGATGGGAAGAAGGAGATTCGATTGGATGAATCACGTGCACATAGCGCTATTTTTGGTTCTATCGAACCGCTGATGCTATAAGGGTGGAGATTGCTGCCATCCACCTTGAGAGAGATACAATTCAGTGGTTTAATTGGTATGAGCACACCCGTGGATATCTCTCTTGGCAGCGATTCAAGGAAGGACTACTAAATCACTTCGGACCAACCGATTCGACAATATCGATGGACAATTAGCGAAGATTTGACAAACCTCTACAATACACGAATACTAAATAAGGTTTGAACATTTATCTAACCAAACTATGGATTAGTCTGAAAAGCAACTTTTAGGGACTTCTATCGAGGGCCTAAAGATGGAGATTCGAGGAGAAGTAAAGGCACGGGAACTGTACACTCTTATGGCGTTGATTTCCTTTGCAAGAATCCAGGAAGAACGATTGAACCATGAAGTAGAAGGACAAGGGTTGCTCCTCGACCAGCCATGTCGAAGCCTTCAGCCCCCTCTATTCCATCCGAGCCCTCGCACTAAAAGAATTAACAAGAGACGAGCTTCGTGAACGATTGGCCAAGGGGTTGTGTTGGCATTGTGATGAACCATGGAGCCGAGAACATCACTGCAAAAAGGATTGGCTCCTCTTGATTGAACCAGTAGAGGATGAGGATAGTGAACCATCTGAAGAAAGTCTCGAACCCAAAGTTGAAGCCATAGAAGGAGAGCCCCAATCGGCCAACTATGTAGTGCACGCACTGGCCGGCTACTCCAACCCATAGACAATGAAAGTTGGAGGACTTCTTAAACAGGAACCCATCACCATTCTCATTGGTACAAGTAGCACAAATAACTTCCTCAACAGCAAGGTTGCTGCACGTATGGCGCTTCAAATTGAAGGTTGCAACAAGTTCAACGTAAAGGTCACCGACGGCCGAATCCTCAATTGCGACCAATGATGCCCGCGGGTAAAATTACTCCTACAAGACCAAGAAGTGGTAGCCGATTTCTTTCTCCTACCCATCGATGACTACGAAGCTGTGCTTGGGATTGAATGGCTCACGACATTAGGTGACATCTCCTGGAATTTCTCTAACCTAATCATGAAGTTTTATTGTAAAGGGAGACATGTCACATTGTAAGGCAAGCGCGAGAGCCATATTTCCACTGTTTGATGCAACAAATGGTGGATTTTTTATGCATATCCAGCAGCCATCAAAGGAGGAAAAAGTGTAAAATTCATATCCAAAGCTTGCCCTCTTGCTGGATGAATTCGCGGATGTTTTCACGGAGCTGCGTGGGCTTCCCCCTAACCGACAGCATGACCACTATATTCCTATTTTGTCAGGCCAACCTCCAGCAAATTTGAGACCATACCACGATCCTCACTTATAGAAGGATGAGATTGAGAACATCGTCAAGAAGATGCTCGGCACCGGAGTAATTCGACCAAGTTGCAGCCCTTACACCTCGCCGGTGTTGCTAGTACACAAGAAGGATGGTACGTGACGGATGTGCATTGATTACCGGGCTTTGAACACCATCCCCGTCAAGGACAAATACCCTATATCAGTAGTAGATGAGCTCTTGGATGAACTAAAAGGTGCCCAAATCTTCACTAAATTGGATCTCCATTCCGGGTACCATCAGATTCGGGTATACACTGAAGATGTTCCGAAAATTACATTCCGCACACATAATGGCCACTACGAGTTTTTAGTAATGCCCTTTGGACTTACGAATGCTCCTTCTACTTTTCAAAGCTTGATGAAAAATATTTTTCAGAGGTTTCTACGTAAGTTCATATTGGTATTTTTTGATAATATCCTCATTTACAGTCCTACACTTAATATGCATTTTCAGCACTTACGAATTATTCTAACGATTCTTCGGGAGAATACCCCTTATGTTAAACAATCCAAGTGTAGCTTTTACAGCGTAAAGTGGAGTATCTAGGGTACATTATATCAGAGGATGGAGTGATGGTAGACTCAACGAAGATCGAAGCAATGCAAGGATGGCCGAGACCTACGAACATAAAATCGCTATGCGGCTTCCTTGGACTCATGGGATACTACCGAAAATTCATAAAAGATTATAGCAAGATCAGTGCCCTCTTACATCCCTACTGAAGAAAGACTACTTCTTATAGTCGGATAAAGCCTCTGCTACCTTTGAACGACTCAAGGCACGCATGACGACGACGTTGGTCCTAGTGCTGCCCGATTTCAACCGCACCTTCGTGATTGAGGCCAACACATCCGGAGTTGGGATTGGGGCTATTCTAATGCAAGATGCTGACCTCTTGCTTATACCAGCAATGCTTTGTCTCCCTCTCATCTTAAAATATCCATGTATGATAAAGAAATACTTGCCATCGTACATACCGTCACGAAGTGGAGACCCTACTTGATCGGCTAATGCTTCCAGATTAAGACCGACCACCAAAGCCTCAAGTAATTTTTGGAGCAAAAAATATCTTTCCTGGAGTAGCAATGATGGGTAACTAAACTTCTTGGCTTTGATTATGAAATTATTTATCGAAAGGGGAAAGGGAATGTTGTTGCAGATGCTCTATCACAGCTACCGGGACAAGCCAAAATTTCAGCCATCTCCGTTCCCTCCACCGGCTTCCTCAAATATATTAGGGAAGAATGGAAGAGTGTTCTAGAGACTGGAGACATCATAGAAAAGTTGGAGAAGAATCCAAGTTCCATGGGCTACCACACTTGGGATTCGAAGGACTTACGCTACAAAGGCCGAATTGTGATTGTTCATTCTTCCCCTTGCATCAAAATTATTTTGCATGAGATGCATTCTTCACCTTCAGCAGGGCACTCTGGTTTTGTAAGAACATACAAGAGGGTGAAGCAAAACTTCTTTTGGAAAGACATGAAAAGATCAATTTATGATTATGTATCTAAATGTGATGTATGCCAATAGTAAAAAGGTGAAACATTGGCAAATCCGAGAAAACTACAACTACTACCTATATCGGGCTCAGCATGGATCAACATCTCCATGGATTTTATTGAAGGGTTGCCACTATCTCAAGGTAAAAGCATAATCTTTATGGTGGTAGATCGTTTAACCAAATAAGCTTATTTCTGTGCTGTGAGACATCCTTACACCGCTGCCAGTATTACTCAACTTTTTGTAGAAAATATTGTAAAACTACATGGGATGCCAAGGTCGATTGTAAGCGACTGTGACAGGATGTTTACAAGTAAATTTTGGACCGAGCTCTTCTAACTACAAGGCACCCAATTGAAGATGAGCATATCCTATTATCGACAAACGGACGACCAAACAGAAGTGGTGAACAGATGCCTTGAGACTTATGCTGCTTCACTAGTGATCGTCTCAAAGAGTGGACAAGGTGGCTTCCTTGGGCCCAATGGTGGTACAACACAACTTTTCATTCATCAACTAACCCCCTATGAGGCATTGTATGGCCGACCGTCCCCTATAATACCTAAGTATGTAAGTGGTACGGCCAAAGTAGATTAGGTCGATCAAAACTTAATTGATAGGGACAAGCTTCTGCAGTTGCTGAAAGATAACCTAATTGTCACCCAAGCTCACATGAAGCAACAAGTAGACACTCATCAGAGTGAGCAAGAATTTTTGATAGGAGACTGGATCTACCTTTGCCTACAACCATACAAGCAGCTAGCTATCAATTAACACCAGAGCGTCGATGAAACTATCTCCATGATTCTATAGACCATATCAGATTTTGGAGCGTATTGGGGCCATGGCGTACAGATTAAAACTCTCATATGACGCTAAGATCCATCTTATCTTTCATGTATCCTTACTAAAGCCAAAATTAGGAGAACGTGAGTTGGCTCAAACTTAACTGCTGAGCACTACAAATGATGACGAGATTTAAGCTCAACCTGAAGTTATGCTTGATCGGAGGATTGTGATGTACCGTCGAGGCCCCTCAACTGAAGTACTCGTAAAGTGGAATAATCTACCATCCGAAGACGCAACGTGAGAGCCTTACGAGGAGCTGAAGATCCGATTCCCAAAATTTATGGACCCTCAGCCTTAAGGACAAGGCTAATTCTAAGAGGGCCAACTTGATAGGACTCCAGCAGGGTTGAGTCCTAATCACCCTAGAAGTAATCAATAAAACCCTATGAGATTGTAATAAAACCCCACCTAGCCACTTTTATCCTATAAAGAAGTGTGGCTAGGGTTTAGATTGGGGCCTTAGGGCTTAGTGGTCGTCGCCCCCTTTACTGGGCTAGTCGGCCAGGGTTTTCCCTTGCTTAGGTCAGCTATAGAGCCAACCTAGCCACCCCTTGTTCCTACTAAGGTAGGTCGGCTATAGAAGGGGCAAAAGATAATTTTACTTAGACAAGCACCCCATGGGCTAGGGTTTAGAATCCTATATAATGATGTAGTCGCCCCTCTCTTTTATCAAGCAAGATCAATCTTTTATTCAGCCTTATGATAAATTCTAGGAGGGAGGAACCCCTATAGCGTTCCAAGGGTTGATCCCCCTTAGAGATCATAACCTATATAGCTCCTTCTGGGGTTCTATCATTATGTTAGCATCGAGATGAACCATGGAGCCGAGAACATTGCTATAAAAAAGGATGGCTCCTCGTGATTGAACCGGTAGAGGATGAGAACATCGAACCATCTGAAGAAAGCGTCGAACCCAAAGATGAAGCCATGGAGGAAGAGCCCCAATCCACTGACTATGTAGTGCATGTGTTGGCCGGTTACTCCAACCCACATATGATAAAAGTTGGAGGACTCCTTAAGTGGCAACCCATCACCGTTCTCATAGATATAGGCAACACAAATAACTTCCTCAACAACAAGGTTGCTGCACGTATGGTGCTTCAAATCAAAGGTTGCAACAAGTTCGATGTAAAGGTCACCAACGGTCAAGTCCTCAATTGCGACCAATGGTGCCCACAGGTAAAATTGCTCCTACAAGATCAAGAAGTGGTAGCCGACTTCTTCCTCCTACTCATCAATGATTATGAAGTCGTGCTTAGGATTGCATGACTCACAACATTAGGTGACATCTTTTGAAATTTCTCTAAGTTAATCATGAAGTTTTATTGTAAGGGGAAACATGTCACCTTGCGGGGCAAGCGCGGGAGCCATATCTCCACCATTTCGATGCAGCGGATGGAGAAGGTGCTACATAAGACACATGATGGATTTTTTTATGCATATCCAATAGCCATCAAAGGAGGAGAATGTGCAAATTTCAGATCCTAAGCTTGCCTTATTACTAGATGAATTTGCAGATGTTTTCACAGAGCCACATGGGCTTCCCCCTAAACGGTCGCATGACCATCGCATCCCTATACTGCCGGGCAAACCTCCAGCAAACTTAAGACTGTACCACTATCCTCACTTATAGAAGGACAAGATTGAGAACATCATTATGGAGATGCTTGACACTGAAGTAATTCGACCAAGCTGCAGCCTTTACTCCTCGCCGGTGTTGCTAGAGCACAAGAAGGATGGTACATGGAGGATGTGCATGGATTACTAGGCTTTGAACGCCATTACCATCAAAGACAAATATCCTATACCAGTAGTAGATGAGCACTTGGATGAACTGAAAGGAACCTGAGTCTTTACTAAATTGGATCTCTATTCTGAGTACCACCAAATTCGGGTATGCACTGAAGATGTTCCAAAAATAGCATTCCGTACACATAACAACCACTACGAATTTTTGGTAATGCCTTTTGGATTTACGAATGCTTCTACTACTTTTCGAAGTTTGATGAACGACATCTTCCAGAGGTTTCTACGTAAGTTTGTGTTGGTATTTTTTGATGACATCCTTATTTACAGCCCTACGCTTGATATACATTTTTAGCACTTACGAATTGTTCTAATGATTCTTCGGGAGAATATCCTTTATGTTAAACAATGAAAGTGCAACTTCTTACAATGTAAAGTGGAGTACCTAGGGCACATTATATCAGAGGATAGAGTGGCGGTAGACTCAACAAAGATCAAACTAATGCTAGGATGGCCGAGACCTAAGAACATAAAATCATTGCGCGACTTCCTTGGACTCAAGGGCTACTAGCGAAAGTTTGTGGAAGATTATGGCAAGATCAGTGCCCCACTCACGTCCCTGCTGAAGAAAGACTCCTTGTGGTTGGATAAAGCTTCCACGGCCTTTGAACGACTCAAGGCGGCCATGACGATGATGCCGATCCTAGCGTTGTCCGATTTCAGTCGCCCCTTTATAATTGAGGCCGATGCATCCGAAATTGGAATTAGGGCTGTCTTAATGCAAGATGGTTGACCCCTTGCCTACACTAGCAAGGAATTTTCTCCCTCCCATCTTAAAATGTCCGTGTACGACAAAGAAATGCTTGCTATCGTATATGCCATCACAAAGTGGAGACCCTACCTAATCGACCGACGCTTCCAGATTAAGACTGACCACCAGAGTCTCAAATACTTCTTGGAGTAGAAAATATCTTCCCCAGACAACAACAATGGGTAACTAAACTCTTTGGTTTTGATTATGAAATTGTTTATCGAAAGCGGAAAGAGAATGTTGTATAGATGCTCTATCTCGATTGTTGGGACAAGTCAAAATTTCAGCCATCTCCCTTCCTCAAGAACATTAGGGAGGAATGGAAGAACTACCTAGAGATCGAGGCATCATAGGAAAGTTAAAGAAGAATCTAGGTTCTATGGGCCACTACACTTAGGATTCAAGGGACATATGCTACAAGGGCCGAATTGTGATTGTTCCTTCTTCCCCTTACATCAAAATAATTTTGCATGAGATGCACTCTTCACCTTCAGCAGAGCACTCTAGATTTCTGAGAATATACAAAAAGGTGAAGCAAAACTCTTTTTGGAGAGGCATGAAAAGATCTATTTGTGATTATGTATCTAAACGTGATATATTTCAATAGTAAAAGGGTGAAATAGTGGTAAGTCCAGGAAAGCTGCAGCCATTACCTATATCGGACTCAGCATTGACTGACATCTCTATGGGCTTCATTGAAGGGTTGCCACTATCATAAGGTAAAAGTATGATCTTCGTGGTGGTAGATCGTTTAATAAAATATTCTCACTTCTCTATTGTGAGACACGCTTATACCGTTGTCAGTATTGCTCAACTCTTTGTGGAAAATATTGTTAAACTACATGGGATGCCAAGTTTGATTGTTAGCAACCGTGACAGGGTGTTTACAAGCAGATTTTGGATCGAACTCTTCCAATTACAAGGCACATAACTAAAGATAAGCACAACCTATCATCCATAGACGGACGACTAAACAGAGGTGGTGAACAGATGCCTCGAGACTTATCTACGGTGCTTCACCAGTGATCGACTAAAAGAGTGGACAAAGTGACTTCCTTAGGCCGAATGGTGGTATAACACAACCTATCATTCATTAACCAAATGTACCTAAATATATAATTGGTGCGGCCAATGTATATTAGGTCAACCAAAACTTAATTGACAGGGACAAGCTTCTTCAGCTGTTGAAGGACAACTTAGTTGCCGCTCAAGCCCACATGAAGCAACAAGCTGACACTCATCAAAGTGAGCGGGAATTTTCAGTAGGAGATTGGGTCTACCTTCTCCTACAACCATACAAGTAGTTGTCAATCAACACTAGAGCATCGATGAAGTTATCTCCTCGATTCTATGGACCATATTAGATCTTGGAGTGTATTGGGGCGTGACATACAAATTAAAGCTACTAAAAGATACTAAGATTCATCCCGTCTTCCATGTATCCTTGCTGAAGCCTATACTAGGAGAGCATGAGTCAGCCCGAACCCAGTTGCCGAACATTACAAATGATGGCAAGATTGAAGCTCAACCACAAGCCATACTTGATCGAAGGATCGTGATGCGCCACCGAAGCCCCTTAACTGAAGGACTAGTGAAATGGAATATCTTACTATCCGAAGATGCCATATGAGAGTCTTATGAGGAGCTGAAGACTCGGTTCCCATAGTTCATGGACCCTCAGCCTTGAGGACAAGGATGATTTAAAGAGAGCGGGCTTGATAGGACTCTAGCAGGGTTGGGTCATACTCACCCAAGTAGAGTCAATAAAACTATGAAATTATAATAAAAACCCCACCTAGTCACCTCAATCTTATAAAGAAGTATGGCTAGGGTTTTAATTTAGAGCTTTAGGGCTTAGTGGCCACCGCCCCTTACTGGGCTAGTCGGCCAGGATTTCCATCTGCTAGAATTGGCTATGTAGCCAATTAGGCCGTCGCTTATCCCTATTAAGGCAGGTCGGCTATAGGAGAGGCAAGGGGATAATTTCACTTAAGCAGCACCCCCCTCAGGGTTAGGGTTTTGAGCCCTATATAAGCTTTTAGCCTCATCTTTTAATCAAGCAAGTCTACTTTTATTTCAGCCATTGTGCCGAGTTCTAGGAGGAAGGAACCCCTATAGTGTTAAGGGTTGATCCCCCTCAAAGATCAAATTTTATAGGGCTCCTTCTAGGGGTTCTAGTAGTAAATAATAGAGAGAAGAAGAGAAGGCACACCAATATATAGTGGTTCGGTCTCGTGACCTATATCCACTCCCAATTCCTCCTTCGTTGAGGTCACTAACTTCAATTATTGATCTTTCTTCAATGGATAAAAATCAACTACCCTCTTACAGCTCTATTATCCTTTTATAGGTTTAAGATATAACCTTAACAATTCTCTCAGCTCTCCCTTAAACAAAAGTTACACAAGAAGAAATGAGGGGAAGCTCTCAAAGAATTACAACAACATTTTCATAAGTTTTTTGCTCTTAATTCTTGTACAATCAAGCAAGAATTGGTGGGGAATTTATAGGCCCCAAATGACTTTAAAAGTGGAGCCAAAATTCAAATTTTTGGGGATTTTGAAGTTTTGCCAACCTCATGCCCTTGGAGATTGTGTTCTGGTGGTAGTATCGCTAGCTTGGACGATACCATTGCCTGACACAATCTATGAGACTATGTCTGGGTGGTACCACTGCCTGACATAGTTTCGAAGACTGTGTCTTCGAAGACTATGTCTTACTTGACCTTGGGTCACCGAAATGAGCATTCTAATAAGCCTAAATCAGCCCTAATTAAGACCTAATGACCTCTTAATTAAGTTGGTTATGTTACATTCAAAGTTAACTTAATTAGAACTCTAAACTACTTTAATCTAGACAAATTATTATGAAGTGTTAATCATATTGTCCGGCATGCCATTTATTCATCCGAACCCTGAGCGCCTCATGCTCTCCTTTGACATATTGCTCGATCCATCGGCATGTTGACTCCCACAACATCCGATCTTAATGTTATGTCCAATTTCTGGCTCGATGCCTGTTCTTTGACTCCGGCATAATGTTTGATTTTTTACTTCAATCATTTTGCCTTTTCATGATCGAAGATAGCCCTGCATCAATTTCTTGAACACAGACTAATCATAAATTTATCAATTAATTTCATCATCAAAATTTGAGATTCAATAAGGAGTTCTCAAGGAGAATCCAATTAGAGCAAGGCTTAGACAAATTTCATATGTGGTATGATAATACCATACCCGATATATAGTATTTGGGATATTAGATGGATGAGGGACTATAGATACACGATAACTGAGTACTGATAGGTCTAATAGATAAGATCCTTGTACCATTTGAGAACTATGACGTTGTGGCCTAGTACGGTCATAATCGACAAGTCGAGTAAATTATTATGAGATAATAATTTACTGAGTCAGAATGAGTTCTCACAAGGAGGACTCACAGCTAACTTGGTATTGGGCCTAGAGGGTGAATGTTTCAGCGAGTATATGATTGAATATGAGTTATCCAATTAGCCCTTGTTCTCATTGGATGAGAACTAACATTAATAGATTACTGCATGAGGCTCAATTAGAGGCTAATTGAGATTATTAGATAGAGATCTAATAATCTAATATTAGTGGGTAATTGGATGGAGATCGAATATCCACTAAAGCACGATCCACTAGGGTGTCTTGGTGGCTCTCTATAAATAGGAGGTAGGGGTGGCACATTAGTGATAGGCTGCACCTTTTGTTGCCTCCTCCTATTCTATTCCCTCCCTCATCTTCTCAACTGACCAGCCCTTCCCTGCTACGAGATGGTAGTGAAGAAGATAGATGATCTTCTTCCACGAGTGCTACGAGAAGGTGAGCAAGAGTTATGAGTTTTGGGCTGTGATTGGAGGATCATCACTGTAACGATCCTTGTATAGATACCGCTAGAGAGGAGGATAATTGACCTCCTTCATCCTCTCTATCTAGATCTAGATTTTTAAAGAAATATGATCTCCCTAGGTAACTAATCTCTCATCTATCATGGTTTTTATTTTTGTCAGTTTTTCGTGCACCAATCTTTGCTCGATGATTTGATATACATGCGAAACCGTTTTTATTTTGTTTCTTCTACTACACATGTGATGCTTTGATGGTTTCCCAATAGTGATATCAAATCAAGTTTGCTAATGCAAAAGATTGGCTTTTAAACTGTGTGATGAGATTGAATCATGTAGAACTTTTATACACATTCGTTACAGCAATTGGCAGCAATGGCAACGCTGCTTGCGGGCAAGGGGCGACCACCTGTGGGCAGGCTGCCTATAGGGGTGGCTGCCCATAGCCAAGCCCCTTGCAAGGGCGGCTAAAATGCTGGTTACAGGTGCCCTGCAAGCCAATCATGTGAGTGATGGCACGTGTGACACGCTACGCGATCTTTTTCCTTCTGATTATTATTGGCATATTCTCACATTATATTATCTGTTACACACACACACACACACACACACACACACACATATATATATATATATATATATATATATATATATATATATATTATAATATCATTGATTCTATGCAATGAGAATCAGATCATGATGAGATCATGATAATGAGATCAATTCCCTTTAAAACATAAATCCCAAATAATCCTGGTCATAGGTTACTCAAGAGGGACATCAAGATAATCGGATAGACCGATGTACTATATACCCATCTATATAATAGAGGCGGCTGGTCTCATAACCACTTATGTGGAGACACTAAGGATATAATATAAGTGCTAATTAGAGAATGAGTTTACTGATTGATCCGCTTATAAAATGTTGTATGGTTAATGATACCTAATATCAGACAGCGATTCCAGAGTCCTAATTATGTATCTGGTCCTTAGACTTGAGATCTGGTACAGTCGATTATCAGGATTGGTAGCCAACCTTCGAGTGACAATAAAGGATCATCCACTCTCGGTATCATGAGAGGAATATCTCATGTGTGTTTGCTAAGAAAAATTCATGTCCAAGGTCATTCGGATTGAGAGAGGAGTTCTCTGGGAGAATCCGATAGAGCGAGACTCGGATGGATTCCATATGTGGCCTGACTGTACCTTATCCAATATAGGTCTATGGGATATTAGTTGGATGAGGGACTATAGATACACGATAGAAGTGGACAGACAAGTCTGATGGATTTGATCCTCTTGTACCGTCTAGGGACTATGACGTAGTAGCATAGTACGTCTATAGTCGATGAGTCGAGTGAATTATTATGAGAGGATAATAATTCACTATATCAGAAGAAGTTCTGATGGGAGTTACTCATGACCAGCTTGGTCTCGGGCCTATAGGGTCATACACATATGGTGGATGCTTCAACGAATAGAGGATTGGATAGAGATCCAATTAGCCCCTATTCTCATTAGATGAGACCCTATGCTAATGAGTTTCTTGCATAAAGCCCAATTAGAGGCTAAAGAAGATTATTGGATAGAGATCTAATAATCTAAGGTTAGTGGGTAATTGAATGGAGATCCAATATCCACTAAGGCATGACCCCTAGGGTTTTTGGTGGCTCTCTATAAATAGGAGGGGAGGCACATAGATGATAGGTTGTATCTTTGGCTCCCTATTCTATTCTCGTCCCTCTCAATATGCTAGAGTTGCGAGACTTGAGGCTGCAATTGGAGGAGTATCGTTACAACAATTCATCGTGTGGATACTGCTAGAGAGGAAGACGTTTGACCTCCTTCATCCTCTCCATCTGGATCTGAAAAAATAGGGATATATGATCTCCCTAGGTAAACAATCTCTCACACAATGCAGTTTTCAGTTTTGTGACTTTTTCTCATGATCCAATCTTTTGCACGATGATTTTGATCTACGCTGAAAACCTACTTTGTTTTGATCTGCCACTGCGCATGCGATCTAACATTCAACAACAACCATTCAATCATATTTCAAGTCACTTATTCAACAAGCATCCTTCTGGAAAAGTAATTCGTAAATGGATGTATAATTCAACCAGAAATCTAGAAGTAGCATAAAAATAGTTATTAACGATTAGTTTGGTGCATACCTTTTGGAGTAGTTGGCAGATGCATTAATTGTGCCCTTATCAATTATCAACTCTTCTTGCTAATTCAGCATCTCACTGCTCACAGCATAATCAACAGGATTGGATGATGCTAACCAATGTGGCTAAGCCTGAGAGGGCATGTTATCTGCAACTGAAACCAATCTCTGATTTGCACCATGTCGTGTCACACACTTACATATTTAATATATATCTACATTACACGTATATATATATATATATATATATATATATATATATATATATATATATATATATTTCTAGTAGGTATATAACATATATCACATATGGAAGCTACATCGGATGATCATGAGGACATAGTATGACTTGGTCGAGCTGTCGAGAGTATATCATTGAATCAGACTTATCTTGTAACAATAGTGATGACTTAACTGAACTTCATGGTTGGTCGAGCAGTCGAGACCATGATAATTCGGAGATCAAACATGATGGGAGTCACAAGGAGTTGTGACTGACAAGAGTTGTCTACCTTTAGGGTTTAGTGTAATTGGTCGAGTCACTCGAGGTTGCACTAAGACACCGATTGGATCCCGATCTCCACTAGGAGTCTACTGAAGACTTCCGTCTCACGTGTTGAGGGTGTCACACGATTCGCTAGGAAAATAGTGGGGGTACATTAAGATAGAAGTCCATTCTTAATTATTTTTTTCTGTAAAATCTGCATGTTATTCATTTGTGCTATATCTTGTTTGTCAGAAACATGTTGTTCGCAAACCTCCTTTGTGGCATACTTGATGCCAACCGCCTCACTGGTCCTAACTACATGGATTAGCTACGCACTTTGAAAATTATTCTCACGAAGGAGAAAATCGCGTACGTCCTTGATATAATTATGCCAACGGTAGAAGAAGGGGCAAGCGAGGATGAGATCGCTCACTATATAAATTATATAGATGATTCCACATTGACAAAATGTTATATGTTGGCCTCTATGACTCCTGAGTTATAAAGGCAATATAAGAGCATGGATGCAGATTCTATCCTTCTTCATCTCCGCTAGCTATTTGAGAAATATAGAAGATCTCAAAGATAGGAGATATCCAAGAGACTCTTCCAAGCCAGGATGACAGAAGGGACATCGATTGAGAACCATGTCCTAAAGATAATATAGTGGATCAAGAAACTCAAAGGTCTAAGAATAGTTCTAGAGGATAACCTGTGCGTTGATCTTATACTTCAGTCCCTACCAGATTCCTTTTCTCACTTCATCATGAATTTTAATATGAGCAAGTTTGAGGTGACTCTCCCTGAGCTCCTCAATATGTTGAGAGAAGCTGAGAATACTATTAGGAAAGAGAAGCAAGTTCTCGATATTAGTGAGACTAAGAAGAAAAGGAAGGCCAATAAGACCCTTAAGAAGGGCAAGGGCAAAGAAAGACCAGGTAAGACAAAGATTGCCAAGAAAGACCCTGCCAAGGATAAAGGACAATGCTTCCACTACGACTAAGACAAGCAATGGAATAAGAATTGTAAAGACAACATTGCAGATAAGGCGAAACAAAAGCTTATAGAAGCTTCAGGTATATTTATGATCAGTCTCTACTTGTTAGATTTTCATGAAAACATATAGGTATTGGATACTGGGAGTGCTTATCATATCTGTAATTCATTACAGGTTCTGGCAAGACCTAGGAGATTGGCCAGAGGCGAGATGGACTTCAAGATGGGCAATAGAGCAAGAGTTGCTGCAGTTGTCATTAGGGAGGTCACCCTACATCTGCCTGGTGGTGCTATAATTGCATTGGATGCATGCTATTTTGTTCACTCTATTATCAAAAATATTATTTCTATCTCTTGTTTGATAATTAGAAGTTATAAATTAGTTTATGAGAATAATAGTTATTTAATAATTATGGATGATGAGATCATCATTAGAGGGACCCTGATAAATGGCTTATATATGTTAGACACTTCTCCACACATCATGAATATAAATATGTCAAAGAGGAATAGAGATGAGGTAAACAATGCATACATATGACATTTTAGGCTAGGCCATATACATGAGGGAATGATTCAAAAGTTGCTGAAAGATGGATACTTAGATCCATTTGACTATAAGTTGTATGCTACTTACGAGCATTTCCTTCATAGGAAAATGACTAACTCTCCTTTTAGTAGAACTGAAGAGAGAACCACTGAGTTATTAGAACTCATACATAGTGATGTATGTGGTCTCATGTCGACTCAGGCTATAGGTTGTTACTCATACTTCATTATATTTACTGATGATTTCTCTAGGTATGGACACGTGTACTTGATGAAGTACAAGTCTGAGGCCTTTGAGAAATTTAGCGAATATAAGAATGAAGTATAAAACTAGATTATAAAGAGTATTAAGACTCTTCAATTAGATCGAGGAGGAGAATTCTTGAGTATGGAGTTCACCTTGTTCCTTAGGGACAATGGGATTATATCCCAACGGACACATACTTATACACCTCAGCTTAATGGTGTATTAGAAAGGAGGAGTCGTATGTTGTTAGACAGTGCAGTCTATGATGAGTTTCACTGACCTACCCATCTCATTCTGGGGATACGCCCTAGAGACCCAGCTTATCTTCTGAACAGAGTTCCATCAAATTTGATAGTGTCTACACCATATGAGATATGGAAAGGAAAGAAGCTCAATCTTAAGGAGGTTAAGATTTAGGGTGGTCCTGCCCACGTTAGAAGATAACCCCGACAGGTTGGAATCAATGATGGAATGGTGCATACTCGTGGGATACCCTAAGGAGACTTTGGGGTATTATTTCTTTTATCCCGAGGATCGGAAGGTCTTTGTTGCCAAGAGAGCTGTGTTCCTTGAGAAGAAACACATTCTTGGTGGAAATAGTGGGAGTGAGATAGAGTTGAGCGAGGTTGGAGAACCTAGCTCAAGCACTATTACAGAGCCCAAGTCTATTCAGGTACCTAGCACATAAGTTTCAACTTTACATAGGTCTAGCAGAGTATCTTACCCTCCTGAAAGATTTGTAGGACATATCAGTGGAGAGGACTCTCAGGATGTTGATCCTCTATCCTATGAGGAGGCTATTATGAGTATGGACTCCGGGAAGTGGAAAGAAGCCATGAATTCTCAGATAGGTTCTATGTACTCTAACAAGGTTTTGAACCTTGTGGATGCACCTGAGGGTATCATACCCATCGGCTGTAAATGGATCCTCAAGAAAAATATCAGAGTAGATGAAAAGGTGGAGACCTATAAGGCATGGTTGGTAGTTAAAAGATATCGTCAAAGGCAAAGAGTTGACTATGATGAAATATTTTCACCCACAGCCATGATTAAATCCATCAGAATTCTTTTAGTCATTGTCGCATACTATGATTATGAGATCTGGCAGATGGATGTGAAAATGATATTCCTCAATGGCAATCTCGAGGAGGATGTGTATATATAGCCAGAGGGATTCATATCCATAGAGAGTCTAGATACTGTGTGCAGGCTGCTTAGGTCCATTTATAGATTGAAGCAAGCTTCCCGAAGTTGGAACATAAGATATGATGAAGCGATCAGATATTATGATTTCGTTAAGAATAAAGTTGAATCTTATATGTATAGGAAGGTAAATGGGAGCATTATCACATTCTTGGTGCTATATATGGATGAAATCCTAATCATTGGGAATGATATATGAATGCTTTCTTTAGTAAAGGCTTGACTATCCAAAAATTTCTCCATGAAGGACTTAGGGGAAGCATCCTATATTTTGGGGATCTAGATCTATAGAGATAGATCCAAGAGGATACTTGGCTTATCCTACTCTAGGTACATAGTCTCATGCCGATAAGACATAGAATATCACTTTCTAGGAGTGTGTTCCCAAAGACTCCTGAAGAAAGGACAGACATTGATAGGATTCCCTATGCCTCAGTGATAGGGTCTATCATGTTTGCTATGCTATGTACCAAGCCTAATATAGCGCATGCTCTGAGTGTCACAAGCAGGTATCAGGCAGATCTAGGTTTAGAATACTGGAAGGCAATAAATTATATCCTTAAGTGCTTTAGAAGGTCTAAGAATCTTTTAATGGTATATAGAGGAGGTAGCCTCCAGGTTGATGGCTACACTGACTCGAGTTTTCAGTAAGACATTGGTGATAGCAAGTCAAACTTAGGATATATTTTTACCCTAAATGGATAAGCAATAAACTAGAAGAGTTCCAAGCAATATACTATTGCCAACTCGACCACAGAGGCGGAATACATTGCTGCAACAGAAGCAACAAAGGAAGAGGTGTGGATGAAGAAGTTCATTTGGGATTTGGGAGTCGTACCGAGCAGCATGGAGTCGACTCCCATATACTACAATAATAACGGGGTGATCGCTCAAACAAGATAACTCAGGTCTCATCAGAATTGTTCTGAGCAGGTTCCACTTAATTTGAGAGATCATTGCCCTAAAAGATATAGCAATGGAAAGAGTTCCTTCCAGTAATATCCCTCATTTCTGAAATATTTATAATGATCTACTTTAAATTATTTATCAGGACCCATTTATAAATTTGAGGATTTGTTTATTAATTCTTTTGATTAAATAATTTTATATTAAAGAATTGATTGCTAGCGACCTAAATGTGAATCTTAAAAATATAAAATAAATTATGAAAGATTCATATTAAGTTAATAAAAAAATAAAGAAAACATAATGAGGACATGTGTCACCACTTTGTTTAAAAGTAGTGCCACTTGTGCATGGGCATAGATGACATATAAGCACATTGCATGCATGTCTGCCACCTATCAACCCATATGTTAGCTTAAGCAATTAACAATTAGAAAAAAAAAGGGTTTTGGCTGCAACGTGAACTTGAGGAGAAGAAGAAGAAAAAAGAAGAAGAAGAAGAAGAAGAAGAAGAAGAAGAAGAAAGAAGAAGAAGAAGAAGAGAAGGAAAGAAGTGGGAATTTTGATCTAATCCACACCTTTGGGATCAAAATTTGTAAAGGCAAGTGTTCTAACCCCATCCTATATAATATCTTCTATCCTTTTTATACTGAAATTTATTCTTGTTCTTACTTTAATTATGAAAAAAATTTGGGATAAAACTGAAATATCTTTTGTTAGATGCCTAAGTATGAATCTATAATGTTGTCAAGATTATGACCTGTCTGCCTTATTCTTGCTGTAACTTTTAGTACAGACCTCTGCTATTGACAAAACTTAGCTTTTTAAATATTAGATTCACATATATTTCTTTTTAAACTGAGTTCGAAGAACTTGGAGTTCATTTGCTAGCCCAAACATTTATTTCAATTGAGCATATGAAATCTATAAAATAGAATCTATACCTCCTAACCTTTCATCACTATATTGCTTAGATCGTTCTATTGGAGTCTCTGATTTATACAACACTAGATTCATTAGAAAATAGACTCATAGATCTTTTATTTGATATTAGGACTAAAAGATTTGGAGTCCAAATGACTATTGAAATTTCTATTTTTTTAGACCTTATGGATTCTGTAAAATAGGGACTATGATTTTGGACCTTTGGCTGCCAAATCATCTATAACTTTTTGTAGAGGCTTCAAATTTATATGAAACTTATTTCATTTAAAAGTAGATTAATTTAGCTTTCTAAAGATATCCTTTTTGAGTAATTTAAAGTATATTTTATTATTTAAAATAACTTTGAAATGTACCTTATGAATTCTGCCAGAATAGTGATTTATCAGTTATGCCCATTCTTGCTTCATCCATTTCAAAATTGAATTCTCTGATGCTCTTGCCTTTAATTTCCTTACATATCTGAATATGTTATATATTAATTAAGGTTACACTATAATATTTTATTTAGGCACATGTATAATTTATTGTTCCACATGTGCTTCCGATATAAGTCAAATTCATTGCTCATGTCCTTTTGTACTCTAGTGTTTGTAGGATATTCTAGACCTTTGTCAGAAATGATAAAGGGTGTGTTATACTTGGAGCCTGTGATGCTCTACTATGTTTGGTGGTCAGATGGACCACATTATATTTGTGATCCCACTTCACCATCTATATTTTTGATATGTTATCAGATCATATTCGATCTATAATCCAGTTAAAGTCCATCCTTTAATTGAGCCTTAAAGTATTATTTAAATTCTTATGCACTCTTGTTCTTTATTCTTTGACTATTTGAATACAAATTATGAATATTTATGTTGATCTCGTATTACTTCATATTAACACATGTATATTTCATTATTCTGCATATGCTTTCAATATATGCCACTTTTATTGCTCATGTCCTTTTGTACTCTGGTGTTTGTGGGATATTTTCTAGACCTTTGCCAGAAATGGTAAAGGGTATTGTGTTCAGAGCCAGCTATGCTCTTGCCGGCCCCATTGACTTCACTCAGACGTGGGTGGATGGAGCTCGCAGACGTGGGAGACTTATGTTTGGTGGTCATTCAGCAATGGATGATCCACATTTTGTTTATGGTCTCACTTCACCATCTATGTATTTGATATGATATCCAGAGTATTGCTTATGAGTTTATTTTTGTGCTTTAAATAAGAATGAATGAATATTATGTCTGATATAATATTGAGCTTTTGTTCCTTAATTGTTCATTTGATAAGCTTTAAGGTTATTCCTACACCATTGATATGCTTCAAATATGTCCTATGTACCTTTGATATGCTTCGAATCATTTCACATTCTGTTGATATATTTTGAAACTCTTTATGCATCTTTGATATGCTCCGAAATGTTTCATTTGCTATTGATATGTTCTGAAACATTTCATATATGTTTGACATGCTCCTAACTGTTTTGAATGTCATTGTTATATTTCTGAAATATTTTATGCTATTGATATATTCTGAAATATTTCATACGCCATTGACATGTTCTGAAATATCCTAAGCATCTGTGATATGCTCTGGAATGTTACATATGCCTTTGATATATTTTGAAACACTTTATACATCCTTGATACGCTCTGAAATGTTTCGTATTCCCAGTTATATGCTCTAACACTTTTTCTCTACTGTTATGATCAAAGTATGTTTCGAATGAAATGATTTACGATTATGTATCTACAAGATATTCTCTGTGGATTCTTACACCCTTGCATTGTCATTCGATATCAAGTTTGATTCGAAAGCTATCATTCTTTGTCTTGGATATGTTAGTCACTTTTTGAGCTCTATATGCTCACCCTGTTGCTATACAAATTTTACAGGTTAACTTGTCGCTTATAGAAAAAGTTAGAATTGAGCTGAGATAGTGGAAAGCTATATAGATTTTGGACAAGTCTTGTTGGGAGATGTTGTATAAGAATATTTTGTATGTAATAAAATATTATAGATAAATATAAACTGATGTATCTTGTAAAAAAGTCAGAATACTTTTTAGTGTGGAATCTTTGAATGTTAAGTTTTACAATCATATGAAGTGGTGGAAAAGAGTTGGTTTTACATTTATATAGATTTTTGAGACTAATGGTTTTATAAGTGTGGTTAATATTTTTAGTTAAGTTAATCTTCGAGTTTATGGATTATCGAGTGATGTGGTGTAAGATTTATAAATTGCACAGGTTTTCTGAATGGATGTGAAATGATCTTTGAAAATGTTTAATCAGTATCCTCAAATTTAGTTTGGATCCTGGGCTCAGTTTGTGGACAAATTATATTGTATTTCTGATTAAGACAGGGTCACCCCTCTCAAATGCAATATAATTCGAGGGATGTGACATTTTCAAAGATAACATTGCAGATCCACTAACAAAGCCATCGGCTTAGATTATCTTGGAGCATCACAGGGGTCTAATACAGATCAAACACATAGGTGATTCGATTTAGGTCAAGTGGGAGATTGCTAGTTACAGGTGCCTTGCAAGCCAATCATATGAGTGATGGCACGTGTGATATGCTGCATGATTTTTCTGCTTATGATTATTATTGGTATATTCTCACATTATATTATCTATTGTATATACATTGTGATGTCCTTGGTTCTTTGCAATATGAATTAGATCGTGATGAGATCATGATAATAAGATCGACTTGCCATTAACCATAAATCCCAAATGATCCTGGTCATGGGTTACTTGAAAAGGAAATCGAGATAACTGAACAGATCAGCGTACTGTATACCCATCCATATGATGGAGGCAGTTGATCTCATAGCCACATGTGTGGAGACACGAAGGATACAGTACAAATGCTCATTACAGAATGAGTTCACTGATTGGTCCGCTTATGAAATATTATATAGTTAATAATACCTAATATCAAACAGCGATTCCGTAGTCCCAGTTGTGCATATGGTCCTTAGACTTGAGACACCAAGGATGCCTTGTTTGAGTACACATTTTCTTTGGCGCCAGACATATATGTTTCAAAAGTTCTAGATATGGTACAACCGATTATCAGGATTGGTAGCCGATCTTACGAATGCAATTGAGTGTCAATAATAGATCATCTACTCTCAGTATCACGAGAGGAATATCCTATTTATGCTTACTCAGATAAATCCCTAGCCGAGAGAGTTCTTTAGGAGAATCTGATTAGAGCGAGATTCGAAAGAATTCCGTATGTGGCCTGATAGTACCATGTCCAATATATGGTCTCTGAGATATTAGTTGGATGAGAGAATATAGATACAAGGTAATTATGGACAAACTTGTTCGATGGATTCGATCCCCCTATATCGTTTGGGGACTATGGCACAGTGGCCTAATACGTCCATAGTCGATGAGTCGAGTAAATTATTATGGGGATAATAATTCGCTATATCAGAATTAGTTCTGATGGGAGCGACTCACGACTAGCTCGGTATCGAGCCTATAGGATCACACATATGATGGATGCTTTAGCGAATAGAGGATTGGATAGAGATCCAATTAGTCCTATTCTCATCAAATGAGACTCTACACTGATGGGATCCTTGCATAAGACCCAATTAGAGGCCAAAGGTGATTATTGGATAGAGATCCAATAATCCAAGATTAGTGGGTAATTGGATGAATTTCCAATACACACTAAGGTAGGAACCCTATGGTTTTTTATGACACTTTATAAATAGGAGGGGAGGCACATAGATGATACACTGCATCTTTGGCCGTCCCCTCGTATTCTCCTCCCTCCCTCTATGCAGGAGTTGCGAGACTTAGGGTTATGATTGGAGGAGTATCGTTGCAGCAATCCATCATGTGGATATCGCTAGAGAGGAAGACGTTTGACCTCCTTCATCCTCTCTATTTGGATCTAGAAAATAAGGATATACGATCTCCCTATATAAACAATCTCTTACATGATGCGGTTTTTGATTTTGTAACTTTTTCTCACGATCCAATATTTTACACGATGATTTTGATCTACGTGGGAAACCTGTTTTGTTTTGATCTACCGCTATGTATGTGATGCTCATGCTTGGTTTCCCAACACAGAACGCCTGCAAGGGTGGCTGGCTATGGCCAAGCCCCCTGTAGGGGTGATGGCCAAGCTGCCTGCAAGGGTAGTCGGTTGTGGCCAGGGCCCCTATAGGGGCGATCGAATGCGAGCAAGTCGACGCCTGCCCACAGGGGCGACACCTATGGGCACTAAGAGGGGGGTGGGGGGTGAATTAGCGCTTTTAAAAAATTATGTCGATTTGAAAAAAATTATTTGATGATACTGTATCAGAAATATGTTTTGACTTGGAAAGTGAGTAAAGTGTTGCGACCAACTAAATCTGTAAGCAATAAGAATGAAAAGCAGAAAGAAAAAGTGCACTCTATATTTATAGTGGTTCGATCATTGCGACCTACATCCACTCCCAATTCCTCATCTGTTGAGGCTATCGACTTTCATTAAAGATCTTCCTTCAATGGGCAAAGATCAACTACCCTTACAACTCTTTTCTCCTTTTCACATATATAGGAGATAACCTTTACAAATTTCACACCTCCCTTAGAATGAAATCTAAACTTCAAGATGAGGGGAACTCTCAACATATAGAGCCTTATAACACTTTCAATCATAATTTTTGCTGACTTTTTTTGCTTCCTCAAGTAAAAATGAGTGGGGTATTTATAGGCACCATGACTTTTAAAAATGGAGCCAAAATTTAAATTTTTGAGTTTCTAGGGTACGAGCGGTACCACCGCCTACACTGCCTATCAGAGCCTTGAGACCGGGCTCTGGCGATACTACCGCTAGCTTGGGCAGTACCACCACCTATAGCATTAAATGCTGGCGATAACATCACCTAGTCTGGGTGGTACTACTGCTTGGCACAGCGTAGAAGACTGTGTCTTCTAGCGGTGCCACCACTTGACCCAACTTTGGGTCACTAAATGAGCCTCTCAATGAGCCCAAATTAGTCCCAATTATGGCCTAATGGGCCCTTAATTAAGTTTGTATAGTTATATTGAATCTCAAATTTTGATGATGAAATCAATTAATGAGTTTTATGATCTAACTTGGGTGTTAAAGAAAGTGATGCAGGATTAACTATGACAGTAAAAAGGCATTACAATCATATGTTGGGCCGGAGTCAAGTTCGAGCATTGGGTCGAGGTTCGAACGACGCAATGGGAGCTCGTCGAGAGTTCGCTGGAGGTCGACCAAGGTTCAGACGATGTTGTTGGGAGCTCGCCAAGAGCTCACCAAAGGTTTATGGGAAGTTCATCAGGAGTTCACCGATAAGTAGGCGGGAGCTCGTTGGGAGTTCATTGGAAGAATGCTGGGAGTTCGTCAAAGGAAATCGGGAGCTCGCCAGAGGTTCATCGGAAGAATGTCGAGAGTTCACCAGGAGTTCGCCAAGAGATCAATTGATAATTAGACAATGAAGATTGTGTGTTAAGTGTCATAGTTAGCATCATAATGAGAGTTAGTTTTACTAACTCGATTAAGAGGTCATTAGGCCTTAATTAGGGCTGATTTGGACTTATTATAAAAGTTATTTCAGTAATCTAGCGTTAGAAAAGACACGATCTCCATGATGACACAGACTTCGAAGGTGTATTAGGCGGTTAAACTGTCCAGACTGGGCGATTGAACTGCCCAAACACAGTCTCCTAGATTGTGTTTGGCAATTGAACCCCCAGAACATAGACTTTGAGACCAGCACCTCTGAAACTCTTATAATTTGAATTTTGGCTCCAATATTGAAGTCATTTGGGCCCTATAAATACCCCCCCCCCCCCCCTGCTTGAGGAATACAAGTATTAAGAGCAAAAACCATGTGAAAAATGCTGTTGTAATTCTTTTAGAGCTTCTGCTCACTTCGTCTTGTGTAGTTTTTTGTTTAAGAGAGAGCTTAGAGACTTGTAAATGTTATCTCCTAAATATGTAAAAGGAGAATAGAGTTGTAAGGGTAGTTGATCTTCACCTATTGAAGGAAGATCAATAGTGGAAGCCGGTGACCTCAACGGAGGAGGAATCAAGAGTAGACGTAGGTCATAAGATTGAACCACTATAAAATCAGTTTGCTTCCTTTTCTTTGCTCTTTATCTTCATTGCTTTCTTATTTAATTGTCTACTACTTTTGCTTGCACTCTTACGAATATCTCTATGCTTAAACGTATTTTTGATATGATTTTTATTGAGAGAATATTTAAATCGACGTAAATTTTTCATAAGCACTAATTAACCCACCCCCCTCTTAGTGCCGCTTTGATCCTAACAATTGGTATCAGAGCCACGCTTCTCTCTATTTTGCTTAAAATCCTAGAGAGATGGCTTTTGTTGGCAATCAAGATGGACTTTCTATCACTCATCCTCCCATGTTCAATGGGACGGATTACATGTATTGGAAAATTTGAATGAGAATTTTCCTACTTTCTATGGATTTTGAATTATGCCATATTGTTAAGACTTTTTCTTTGAATGCTAAAACGATGAACATTTTATTTTGTGCTCTTGATAAAAATAAATTTAATCAGTTTTCTATATACGAAACTGCACACAAGATTTGGCACATACTCAAAGTCACACACGAAGACACTAGTCGAGTCAAAAAGTTAAAAATTAATCTTTTGGTGCATAGCTATGAGTTATTTCATATGAAACCAAGTGAGACCATAGGAGACATGTACACCCGTTTTACGGATGTCGTCAATGGTTTAAAAGCGCTTGGTAAATTTTTTTTAATTTTGAACTTGTTAATAAAATATTAATATCACTTCCAGAAAGTTGAGATCCCAAAGTAACGATAATACAAGAAGCAAATGATCTAAATAATTTTTCGCTTGGAGAACTAATCGTGTCTTTGATGACTTAGGAAATGACATATATAGAACATGATGAACTCGAGAACAACCTTCCAAAGAATAGGAAGGACATAATACTTAGAACCAAGGAAGACCACTTGAGAGAAAACTCAAGTGACGATGATGATGATGAGGACTTCACACTTCTTACAAGAAAATTTAAGAAATTCATAAAAATGACTAAAACAAAACAAGATGCTAAGAATAAAAAGGAACTCAAAAAGGACTCAATAATATGTTATGAATATAAGAAACCGAGACACTTCAAAAATGAATGTCCCCGAGTGAAGAAGAAGTAACCAAAGAAGAAGAAGACACTCAAAGCTACTTGGGATGACTCAAGTTCATCCGAAAACGAGGAGCCAACCAACAATGAAGAAGTTACAAATTATGCTTTATTGACATTTGGCAACGAGATAAGTAATGCTAAATCTTGGATTTTGATGATGAAACCAATTGATGGGTTTTATGATCTAACTTGTGTGTTAAAGAAAGTGATGCACAATTAACTGTGATGGTAAAAGGGCATTATAATCAAATGTTGGGCTAGAGTTAAGTTCGAGCATCGGGTTGAGGTTCGGATGATGCAATGGGAGCTCACCGAGAGTTCGTTGGAGGTCGACCGAGGTTTAGACAATGTTGTCAGGAGCTCACCAGAGGTTTGCTGGGATGTTCATCGGGAGTTCATCGACAAGTGGTCGGGAGCTCGCCGGGAGTTCACCGGAAGAATACTGAGAGTTCATTAAAGGAAATCGAGAGCTCACCGGAGGTTCAGCAGAAGGATGCCAGGAGTTTACTAGGAGTTTGCCAAGAGATCAATTGACGATTGGACAATGAAGATTGTATGTTAAGTGTCGTAGTTAGCATCATAATAAGAGTTAGTTTTACTAACTTAATTAAGAGGTCATTAGGCTTTAATTGGGGCTGATTTAGACTTATTATAAAAGTCATTTCAGTAACCCAATGTTAGAAAAGACATGACCTCCGAAGATACGATCTCCAAGATGACACAGTCTTCAAAGGTTTGTCAGGTGGTTGAACCGCCCAGAACATAGTCTTCGAGATCAACACCTTGGGAACTCTTAAATTTGAATTTTGGCTCCAATATTGAAGCTATTTGTGGCCTATAAATAACACCCCCCCCCCCGCCCCATCCTTCCTTGTAAGAGAGTAGTTGATCTTCACCCATTGAAGGAAGATTAATAGTGGAAGCCGGTGACCTCAACGGAGGAGGAATCGAGAATGGACATAGGTCACGGGACTGAACCATTATAAAATTGGTTTGCTTCCTCTTCTTTGCTCTTTATCTTTATTGCTTTCTTATTTAACTGTCTACTACCTTTGCTTGAACTCTTATAAACATCTCTATGCTTAAACGTATTTTTGATACAATTTTTATTGAGTGAATATTTAAATCGATGTAAATTTTTCGTAAGCACTAATTCACCACCCCCACCCCCAAACCCCCCTCCCTCCTCCTCCTCCTCCTCGTCCTCCTCTTAGTGCCACTTTGATCCTAACAAGTAACCTAAACAAGTCTTCTTTATCTTATGATGAATTATTTAATATATTTAATGACTTGTTTGATGATTTCAAATTAGTTAGTAAAAAGTAATAAATTGTTAAAGAAAGATCATGCTTCACTTGCTAGTGAATTTGAAAATTTTAAAAAGGAGTACGATGAACATAGGATAGCTCCTTGCACTGTGTGAAGAATTAAATATACTTAAGTAAGAAAATATTTCATTACAAGAAATATTAGAAAATTTTAAAATAGGTAATAAATCCTTAAATATGAACCTTACTAACGAGGGTCATGTTCATAGAAAGGAAAGAATTGGCTTTGTGTGTAACACTCAACAAAAGCCAACCATCTTCGTTAAAGGACCTACATTATATGTTTCACCTAGAAATAAATGTAATTTTTATGGAAGAAGTCAACACTATGCTTATAAATGTTCATTTGAAAGGTATAGTCCACACAAATTAATTTGGGTTCCTAAAGGAACTATAAAAACTCGATGCCATTAGTAAAATTAGGTAGAATTTTTCATGAGGAACCCACAAGCAAATTGATACCTAAACCAAAACCCCCTTTCTTGTAGATATGTCTCCAAACAAAGGCTAGAAGAATAAAATGATATCTTGATAATAGATGCTCAAGGCACTGATAGAACCCCTAAAGGAACTGTATATATTTTGATCTTTGAGGGGGACCAACCGTTGGAATGCTATAGGGGTTCCTCCCTCCTAGAACTCAGCACAAGGTTGAATAAATGATGATATTTGCTTGATAAAAAGAGGTGGAGGCTACAAGCTTATATATAACTCAAAAGCCTAGCCCTAAGGGGTGCTTCCTAAGTAAATTCTCCCTTATGCCCCTCCTATAGCTATCATGCTTAAATAAAGGGGGCGACGGCCTAAGTGGCTGCACAAGCCACGCCCCTTTACTAGAAACCCTAACTGACCAGCCCAGTAAAGGGGGTGGCGGCTAGGAAGCCCTAAGGACCCAAAATAAACCTTAGCCACACTTCTTTATAGGATAGAAGTGACTAGGTGGGGTTTTATTACAATCTCATAGGGTTCTTATTAATTACTTCTAGGGTGATTATGGCTCATCCCTGCTGGAGTCCTATCAAGCCCGCCCTTTTTGACTCAGCCTTGTCCTCAAGGTTGAGGATCCATGAACTCAGGTAACTGGGTCTTCAACTCCTCATATGATTCCCATGCTATCATCAACTGAACTTTGGCCTTCTCATCAGCTTGAGTGTCAGTTGGAAGGATTTGGGTTGAGTCATCTTTTTTAAATTTTCATTTGAGATTGGATACCCAGAGGATCAATTGTAATCTTGATTGGTGCGTGGATCTGATCTCTAGGTTAGGGCCCCAATGTGATCCCCAATTTTGTAAGGCTCAAAGAAATAGAAATACCACTTCCGTAAGGCTCGAGTTTCCTACTGATCGGGTTGGAGGTGTAGGAAAACTTGATCTTCAATTTTTCACTCATTTTGTAGTTTGTTGGGAGGCCATTTCTTCTTTACATGTAATGCTATGTGGTTAGTCTTTAGTAATAGCCAATCTTTCTTTTGGAATGGTGACTGTCCTCTGGTATGGTTTAAGATGATGAGAGCCCAATCTGGCGTAAGCATGGATTGCAATTCTTCTAGGCTTACTCCTCTTTCATGCCATGGACCTGTATCCAATCAAATTTTAAATTTGGTAGCAATGAGTATCTCTTTCAAAAACCTCGTGTGGAGTGTAGGGAAGCCTTAGTGTGAATTAGGAGTTGACCATCTTACATAAGGGTGATGCAGATCCCAATTCTGGATGTGTCTGCTCCAATCATAAACATCTGGCCACGACTTGGGTGGGGACATCATCGTGGTCGTGAGGGCTATAGTTCCACTCGGCCAATGTAGTGCATCTTTCTTCACAATGAGAGGGATGACGTTTTGAGATATACGAATGATCATTCTCTTATTCTGATTTCACCACTAGGGGGGCTCAATTTTCTCGCGGTCTTGGGCCGTAGATCAAAAGTCATCATCAATGAGGTCTTTAAGCATCATGGTCCGATCCTGGGAAAAGTCATGAAAGTCACCTGAGATCTGGAAGTGCTGCATTAGCAACCGTGGTGAGTTCGGCAAGATGTAACACTTTAGAAGTAACTTATCCCTAGGGAAGCGGGTATAGGGATGTGTCATAGCCGAAAATAAGCATGGTCAAACAATCGGTGTCTCTTCATCTCTTGGTGACTCTCTTATCTTTAATCTTCTATGGATTTGTGGAGCAGGCTAAGGTAGGGACCGTATGGGTGGCCGATTGTGGTGTATCCTTCTCCTTAGGCTCGAGAGTCATATCTTCAAGTTTGGGTTCTTCAGTGGGCATGATCATTAGAGGTCTATCTTTTTTGCAATGGTGTTCTAGGCTCCACAGTTTATTACAACGCCCATATAGGCCCTTTACCGATCCGTCATGAGAATCTTCTCTGATTACTTTCTTTGGTTGAGAGGGTTGGCTGACAGTAGGAGGAGGTGAAAGCTTTGGTGCCGCTGGTCGGGGAGCGACCCTAGTCCTCCGGGCTTCATAGTTCAATCGCTCCTCTTGATGTCGCGAGAAGGAGATGGCTGCCTTAGGCGTGTATGGTTGTCACGCTTTAACTTCTTCCTAAATCTCCAGCTTCAAGCCCTCAATAAAAGTCCTCAATATCTATTTTTCACACCAATCGTAAGTTTGATTAGATAACCTTTCAAACCTGGTATGGTACTCTTGGATGGTGAAGGTTTGACGGATCATTGCTAGTTCTTCATCAAGGTTCTTGTAATTAATTATATGAATTTGGTTGGGATGTGGCTCTCATGCTCTGAGCATCTTGATTGAGGTGCCCTTCTTAAAGTTATGCAAAGGAGATCGATGTCGTCGAGGTGTAGGGCTGCTGTGTCTTATCCTCACTTCTTATCTCCGATGAGTTCTTTTTACAATCTAAATTTGAATCACGTTTTAATCTTATTGGGCTCAGTGATCGACCCAATCTAAACTCCTCAAAGAGAGCGTGTAATTTAGCTCCAACACTTGATTAGATCATAAACTCACCAATTGGTTTCATCATCAAAATTTGAGATTCAATAATCTCCCCCTTTTTAATGATAATAACCAATTGATGACGGAGTTAACCTTAACTCTCCCTCTCTATATGCCATAATTTAAGAACTTGAATTCAAAAGAAGCAGTTACTTTTGAATTCAAGATAGCACTTTGACCATTTTATTTAATTATTAAAATTTTAACAATTTAACCATTCATTATCATGATACCATACATGATAAAATTTTTAATAACAAACATTCATCTTGTTGGTATCATATGATAAAAATTTCAAACAAAATATTTAAACTAAACATTTAGCATATGTCATCAATCATGTCATTCCTCCCCCTTTGTCATAAAAAAAAGAGAAATGTCTAACATATATATGAACATTTATCATAATATTTAGCATATGTCATCAATCATGCCATATCTCCCACTCTGTAAAATAAGAAGAAGAAAAAGAAAGGAATTTGTTCATCACAAAGAGAATCAAATCACAAGTATCACATCAAATTCTTTTCTCCTCCTTTGTAAAAATATAGAAGTAGAAGAAGAATGGATGAGTCAAGTATACTCGAGAGTCCAAAAATCAAGGATCAAAGATCAAGTATCCTCAAAAGTCCAAGAATCAAATATCAAGAGGAGGGATTAATTTATAAGCATTATATCAATGATCAAGTAGAGAAAAATTTCATGAATCCAAGAATCAAGATTTTTTTTCATAAGAGGGAAGATTCGAAAGAGAGCTCTTGAATCCAAGAATCTAAGAATCAAATAATAAGAGGGATGATTCGAAAGAGAATCAAGCATCACAAAAAGTTCATGAAGCACATTTTTCTTTTGTAAATTTCATGAGGAAAGAATGATGTGAAATCATTTCGAAAGAGAGCTCAATTTTGAAAAACTGAGAAATCCAAAAAATATGAGAGCAATTTACATATTTGGAAGATTTTTCATATCTAATTTTCTTCAAATTGTTCCACATTCAATGTCTTTGTTGCAAGATAGCAATTTTATTTCCCCCTTTGTTATAGTAAAAAAGAACATGATGGTACAATTTTCTTTTACATCAATGTTGTAATCACAATCATAAATACAAAGGGATTATATAATAAAAAACATGTCATTGAGGATATAGTATGAAAGATCAAATCGTAAGTACCAAAAGATATTGTTTATTTTAATAAATCTCTCTTTTTTATTTGAATGACATAAATAAATCTTAGGAGGTCAAATAGTAAGTGATCTTCAAAAGAACTCTTACATCATGAGTTCCAAGAGACGAAGAGAAAAATCATGATTTATATCTCCTCTTAAGTAAATGATGAAAATAAATCTTAGAAGATCAATTTGTAAGCAAAATCTTGATTCATATAAGAGAGATCTCAAGAAAAAAAAATTATTCATTTCGATAATTCTTTTTAATAAAACACAAGGATCATAGTGAACAATCTTGATTTATAAAGATCTTAAGTTATAATTATCAAGATATTAAGATCATTGTTCATAAAAAAATCTCAAGTTATAACTCTAAAAAATCAAAAGATAAATCACGATTCATTTGGATAATTTTCGTTAATAAAATGAAAGAATCATAGTGGACGATCTTGATTTATATAAAAATCTTAAGTTATAATTATCAAGATCATAAATCTCCTTTTTAAAAAATTTGAAAAATAAAGAAATCATAAAAGTTTAAAAAATTGATTCCCATAAGAGATACCTCAAGTGATTTGATTGGAAAAAAAATCTTGTTCAGATTCAAATCATCAAAATCACTTTTATAGTTCAAGAGATTCAAAAAATAATGGTATACGTAGATTTATCACTTTATCTCTTATTGAAAACTTGATAGGATCGAGATATTTTCAAGAAAAATACATTACACTTTCGTATCTCAATTTATGTAATTTATTTCATACTAGAATATCTTTATCTTTTATGACAAATTCATTCATTATCATTTAAAATCGAAAACCAAGTATCATTTCAAAGGAAATCATCAAGATCATTAATATAACATATTAAAATAATAAAACATTCTCAAACAAAAGCTTCAATTTATTTGTCTAAAGCACAAAACAAAGTATTCATAGTTTTGGCTATTAAGAAAATATCTTTCTTTCATAGTCATCCCAATCATTTATAGGATTGGAAGACATCTGACAGATAATTTTCACTAAATTCCATAACTCAAAATCTACATAAATTAAAAAGATTCTCATCCTAGTTTTCAAATTGGTGTAGTTCATCCCATTGAACATAGGAGGATGTGTGATAAAACAATCCTTGTTAATGTTAGGAAAAGCCATTTAACTAACTTGGATATTAATTGTGTGAACGTGGCAATGATACCAACCATTCGGATTGAGTTGGCACTAAGAGGGGGGTGAATTAGTGCAATTGATAAAAACATGGTTCAAAAAATTTCGCTTATAGTAAAACCGAAATCAAAAGCGCTTTTGTTGGAACTCATTAAGAGCAAATAAGTTAGAGAGTGATTTTAAAGACGAAACCGAAAGGAGAAGCTCGAGCTTATATTAGAACTAGTTAATAGCAACTAAGTTCAAGAGCAAAATTAAAATAAGACAAGATAGAGATGCTCACAGTGCTTTTATATTGCTACGGTCAAATTGACCTACGTCCGCTCCCGAGTCCTCCTTCATCGAGGCCCATTGGTGTCCATTAGCAATCTTCTTTCAAGGGTGAAGATCAACTACCCCTTACACATCTTTCTCGTTTCTATAGGCTCGGGAGAACAATCTTTACACTCTCCTTTTCTCAGGATCATGAGATCAACCTTTACATTCTCTTTTTCTCAAGCTCAGGAGATCAACCTTTATACACTTTATTTCTTTAGCTCAGGAGATCAACATTTACACTCTCCTTTTCTCAGGCTCAGGAGATCAACCTTTACATCTCAATTTCAGCCCTTCTCTTAACCACAATTCACTCTTACACAATAGGGAGGGAACTCCATAAATTCACCATAATTTTTTCCTTTCTTTCATTCTCTTTTTATGCCTTTAATATTGCACTTTCTTGCCTTCCCAAGCAAGCAAACTTGTGGTATTTATAGACCCCAATTTGGCTTCAAAATTTGGAGTCAAAATTTAAAGCTTTCCATAAAATCCGAGTACGAGCGGTACTACCACCGAAAGTGCCCCAGATTTGTGGTTGATGGTGGTACTACCATTGCCTGGGCAGTATCACTGCCGCCTAGGTAGTACTACCACCACCCAGATCTCGAAAATAGTATTGGAAAGTATTGTTTCATACTTAAGCTATAAAACAAAATCAGCTCTATCATGAGCTCAAATCAAACCCAAATTGGACTTGATTGGCACCTAATTGAGTTAGTAAAACGAACTCTAATCAAGATGCTAACTATGACACTTTAAAGACAAACACAATTACAGTAATCTTCATTGTTCGACACGTCAATCGATCTTTCAGTGAACTCCCGACATCCTTCCAGCGAGCTCCCTATCTCCTTCGGTGAACTCCCAGCAACCTCCGCGCGAGCACCCTATCTCCTTCGGCGAACACCCGGTAACCTCCGACGAACTCCCGGTGAGCTCCCGACAACCTATTGGCGAACTCCCGGTGAACTCCCGATGAGCTCCTGCCACATCATTCGAAGCCTCGATGTACCCTCGATTCTTTCGGCTCGATGCTCGACCTTGACTCTATCACAACAACATATTATTTTTCCTTTTCATAGTCATATTTAATCTTGCATCACTTAGCTCCAACACATTGACCAGATCATAAACTTACCAATTGGTTTCATCATCAAAGATTCAACATCAAGGAGATCGGATGTTATGGTGATCAACTTATCGATTGGGCCAGACGTCGTAAGAGAGGATGATACGTGGATGAACCAGTGGACATGCTAGACGACTTAGTATTCTTGTTTGTAATCAATTGTGTCTCGATTGAAGTAGTTATGATTGTAGTTGAGTTGGTTTTGATGATGACAACCAATTGATGATGGAGTTTTAACTAAACTCCACCTATCTATATGCCATATCGAAATAAAGCAAACTTGAATTCAAAAAGATTTATAACCTTTGAATTTAAGTCAAAACAATGACTTTCACAACATAGCATGCATCATAAGATCATGATTATTGCATGCATAATTTCATATTATCATAATTTCAAAACATCAAAGTACATCGTACCATGCATGATTCAAATTTTAAATCATCATCCTAACTTCTCTCCCTTTGTCATCAACAAAAGGGAGAAAATTGCAAATAGCAAGTTTTTGGAACATGCAAGCCAACAATTATTTGAGATATGCAAGTTAGCAATTTTTGCTTCTCTTGAGATGTGCAAGCTTGCAATTCTTGCTTCTCTTTTGAGATGTGCAAGCTAGCAATTTTGCTTCCCTTGAGATGTGCAAGTTTGCAAGTTCTTCTTAAAATGTGCAAGCTAGCAAACTTTTTATTCTCCCCCTTTGTCATTGTTAAAAAGAAGGGAAGAATATAATTATGCAAAATCTTTTCCCTTTATATCAATATTCCAATCATTAGATGAAAGATATCAAAGATAAGTTTGATTTAATGATGGGGTACACATTTACCTCGTTCCTCTCAAATTGATTTAATTCTTCATGCATTGCAATAACTCAAGAGTCATCTCTTAGGGCTTCATCAATATATTTTGGTTCAACATTAGCACAAAAAATTTTAAAAGAAAAATGGCTTTAAACACCTCTTGATGTATCTCCTATTATAAGCTCCTTAGGATGAGCATTTACATACTTCCATTCCTTTGGTAATGATTTGGAAGTAGATTCATCCAAGTTACTTTTAGGAGAGTTACCATGTAAATTCAAAGTGTCAAAATCAAATTTATCATCAAAATCAGTTTTCATAAGTTCAACAATCTCATTGAAAATAACATGAATAGATTCATCAATTACTAAGTTTTTTTATTGAATACACGATAAGCTTTTGAAATAGAATAATAACTAAGAAAAATACTTTCATCGAATTTTGCATCAAATTTTCCTAAGACATCCTTTTCATTCAAAATAAAACATTTGCAACCAAATACTTTAAGAAATATTAGTTTTTTTTACCATTCCACAATTCATGAGTTTTAGTGAGTAATGGTCTTACAAGAATCCTATTTAAAGCATAGCATGTCGTGTTAATGACTTCGGCCCAAAAATATTTGGGTAGGCTATATTCATTTAACATGGTTTTAGCCATTTCTTGTAAGCTCATATTTTTACTTTCTATTACTCCATTTTGTGTGGATTTCTAGGAGTAGAGTAGTTATGGATTTACTCATTTGAATCACAAAAATTTTAAAATTCAGCATCATGATCACTACGTATTGATGAAATCATAAAATCTTTTTTATTTTGAATAATTTTATAAAATTTTGAAAACATTTAAAGGAATCACTTTTGTCTGCCAATAAATAAGTCCAAGTATATCTACTACAATCATCTACTAAGACAAATGTATATTTGCTACCTCCTAAACTTGTAGTATCAATTGGTCCAAATAAATACATATGGATCAATTGTAGTGGCCTAGAGGTGCTTATTTGATTTTTTGACTTAAAGCTACTTTTTATTTATTTTCTTAATTAGCAAGTATCGCATATTTTATCTTTAACGAACTTTACAGCTCAGTTCATAAGTCATAAGAGAACCAATAAGTTCTTCAAGTGGAAGATTATTTAAATCTTTAGCCTATTGGATTGCAGTTACATTAGGATCTCAACTTTTTGGAAGAGATCTTAATATTTTACTAACAAGTCCAAAATTAGAATAACTTTTATCACGAGCTTTAAGACCATTGACGACATCCATGAACCGGGTGTACATGTCTCCAATAGTCTCACTTTATTTCATTCAAAATAATTTATAACTATGAACAAAAAATATTAATTGTGGACTCTTTAACACGACTAGTGCCTTCGTGAATAATTTCAAGAGTGTGCCTAATTTCGTAAGTAGTTTCACAAACAAAAACCTAACTAAATTCATTCTTATCAAGTGTATAAAATAAAGCATTCATTACTTTTGCATTTAAAGAAAAAAAATTTCTTTCAAAATTATTCTATTCGTTCATTGGTTTGGAAGATTTTTCAAAACCATTTTCTACAATATGCCATAAATCAAAATTCATAAAAAATCAAGAATATACGAATCATTGTTTTCTAATATATATAATAAGTCTCATTAAACATGAGAAGACATGAATAGAATGTTCCTCATTCATGCTAAACAAAGCCATTTACTCAAGTGGGTGTTAGTCCAATGAGTAAGAACTTGCTCTGATACCAATTGTTAGGACCAATTGGCACTAAGAGGAGCCGGGGGGGTGAATTAGTGCATGTGCTAAAATCTTGGTTTAAAGAAAACTTTTCGTTCAAATAAAATCGAGATCGGAAGCGTTTCTTAGAATTTTAAATATGTGAGCGATTTAAACTAAAGATCAAGAAACTCTGATTTAGCTAAATAATGATGAAAATAAACATGAGAGACACACTCACAATTTATAGTGGTTCGACCACAATCTTAGCCTATGTCTACTTCCTGAGTCCTCTTCGTCAAGGCCCACAGGTGTCCACTACCGATCTTGTTTGGGTGAAGACCAAACCCTTACAAGCTTTTAACTTACAAGGGAGATTTTTTACAAGGATTGCAACACTTAGCTCACTCTCTTCCTCTTTTTCTTTTTCTTGCACACTTTTTTTCACAGATTTTTGCTCAATAACTTGTGTGAATGCATGTGCTAAATGCAAGAAGACTTGGGGTATTTATAGACCCCAATTGGCTTCAGAAGAATAGAGCCAAAATTCAAACGTATCCAGAAAATTTAGGTACGAATGGTACAACCGCTGGCGCCAGCGGTACTACCATCGAAAGTGGCCTAATCAAATGGGTGGCAGCGGTACAACCATCGCCCATCGATGGTACAACCATTGAGAATCCCGAAAAAGTATTTCCCTTCACTTTTCTAATCCTGACTTGTACCTTCCATTGACCAATTCTTAAGTCAACTAATTGAGCTCAACCTGAGATCAATCCAAACCCATAGTGGACCCGATTTGCCTCGCTTAAATTAATTTGGATTCCTTCTAAAATTAACTCAAACAGACTCAAACTTAATTATAACTCACTTGATTACAACCATACATGACCATCAAGTTTAACAATTGACTTAACTCCCGGCAATCCGGCAACCTTCGATATTCTTCCAGCGAGTCTTATGGTCTTCTTATGTCGATCTCCCGGCGTGTTCCCAGTAAGCTTCCCGATCCCTTCGGTGAACTCTTAGCGAACTCCCGACGACTTAGCCCGATGCTCAAACTTAATTCGAGCCCATCATATTGTTGCAATTACTTTCCTCTATCGTAGTTAAACCTATATTCCTTCCTCTAACATACACATGTTATATTAAATACTCATCAATTGATTTCATCATCAAAATCTGAGATTCAACAAGGAGATCAATCATTACACTGTCCTTTTCTGAAATCAACCTTTACAACTCAATTTTAGCCCTTCCCTTAACTACAATTCACTCTTATATAAAAGGGAGGGAACTCTCATAAATTCACTATAGATATATCCTCTTTTTCTTTCCTTTTTCTTGTACTTTCTTGCCTTCCCAAGCAAGGAAACTTAGGGTACTTATAGACCTCAATTTGGCTTCATAATTTGGAGCCAAAATTCAAACATTTCCTGGAAATCTGGGTACAAGCAGTACTACTACTGGCACTGACGATTCTACAACTGAAAGTGCCCCCGATTTATGAGTGGTGGTGGTACTACCATTGCCCATTGGCGATACCACCGCCTAGATCTTGGAAATAGTACTAGAAAGTACTATTTCATACATGAGCTATATCATTTGTTGACTTCCTTCCAGGTCAATGAAATGAGCTCTATCATGAGCTCAAATCAAACCCAAAGTGGACCCGATTGGCCCTTAATTAAGTTAGTAAAACTAACTCAATCAAGATGCTAATTATGACACTTTTGAAGATAAACATAATAATACTAATCTTCATTGTCTGGCACGTCAATCAATCTTTCAGCGAACTCTTGACATCCTTTCGACAAACTCCTGATGAGCTCCAGATCTCCTTTCGACGACTCCCGACAACCTTCGACGAACTCCCAATGAGCTGCCAACAACCTATTGACGAACTCATGGGAAACCTCCGGTGAACTTCCGGCGAGCTCCCGCCACATCGTCTGAAGCCTCAGCGTAACCCCGATTCTTTCGACCCGATGCCCGATCTTGACTCTGACCGAACGACATATTATTTTGCCTTTTCACAGTCATAGTTAATCCTACATCACTTAGCTCCAACACATTGATTAGATCATAAACTCACCAATTGGTTTCATCATCAAAATTCGAGATTCAACAATCTCCCCCTTTTTAATGATAACAACCAATTGATGACATAGTTAACCTTAACTCTCCCTATCTATATGCGATAATTGAATAACTTGAATTCAAAAGAAACCGTTACCTTTGAATTCAAGATAGCACTTTGACCATTTTAATTAATTATTAAACTTTTAATAATTTAACCATCATCATCATGATACCATACATTATAAAATTTTTAATAACAAACATTCATCTTCTTGGTATCATATGATAAAAATTTCAAACAAAATATTCAAACCAAACATTTAGCATATGTCATCACTCATATCATTTCTCCCCCTTTGTCATAAAAAAAAGGAGAAATGTCTAACATATATATGAACATTTATCATAACATTTAACATATGCCATCAATCATGCCATATCTCCCCCTTTGTAAAATAAGAAGTAGAAAAAGAAAGGAATTTGTTTATCACAAAGAGAATCAAATCACAAGTATCACATCAAATTCCTTTCTCCTCCTTTGTAACAATATAGAAATAGAAGAAGGGATGAGTCAAGTATACCCGAGAGTCCAAGAATCAAGGGTCAAAGATCAAGTATCCCTAAAAGTCCAAGAATCAAATATCAAGAGGAGGGATTGATTTATAAGCATTACATCAGCGATCAAGTAGACAAAAATTTCATGAATCTAAGAATCAAAATATTTTTTCTTAAGAGGGAAGATTTGAAAGAGAGCTCATAAATCCAAGACTCCAAGAATCAAATATTAAGAGGGAGGATTCGAAAAAGAATCAAGCATCACAAAAAGTTCATGAAGCATATTTTTCTTTTGTAAATTTCATGAGGAAAGAATGATATGAAATCATTTCGAAAGAGAGCTCAATTTTCAAAAACTGAGAAATCCAAAAAATATGAGAGCAACTTAAGTATTTGGAAGATTTTTCATATCTTATTTTCTTCAAATTGTTCCACATTCAATGTCTTTGTTGCAAGATAGCAATTTGATTTCTCCCTTTGTTATAGTAAAAAAGAACATGATGGTACAATTTTCTTTTACATCAATGTTCTAATCACAATCATAAATACAAAGGGATTATATAATAAAAAACATGTCATTTAGGATATAGTATGAAAGATCAAGTCGTAAGTACCAAAAAACATTAATTATTTTAATAAATCTCTATTTTTTATTTGAATGACAAAAATAAATCTTAGGAGGTCAAATAGTAAGTCATGAGTTCCAAGAGACGAAGAGAAAAATCATGATTTATATCTCCTCTTAATTAAATGATTAAAATAAATCTTAGGAGATGAATTTGTAAGTAAAATCTTAATTCATATAAGAGATATCTCAAGAAAAAAAATGATTCATTTCGATAATTCTTTTTAACAAAACACAAGGATCATAGTGAATGATCTTAATTTATAAAAATCTAAAGTTATAATTATCAAGATATTAAGATCATGGTTAATAAAAAAATCTCAATTTATAACTCCAAAAAATCAAAAGATAAATCATGATTCATTTGGATAATTTTTGTTAATAAAATGAAAGAATCATAGTGAACGATCTTGATTTATATAAAAATCTTAAGTTATAATTATCAAGATCAAAAATCTCCTTTCTAGAAAATTTGAAAAAGGAAGAAATCATAAAAGTTTAAAAAATTGATTCTCATAAAAGATACCTCAAGTCAAGAAATCAAAGGAAACTTCATGATTCGATTGGAAAAAAAATATTGTTCAAATTCAAATCATCAAAATCATTTTTATAGTTCAAGAGATTCAAAAAATAATGTTATACATAGATTTATCACTTTATCTCTTATTGAAAACTTGATAGGATAGAGATATTTTTAAGAAAAATGCATTACACTTTCGTATCTCAATTTATGTAATTTATTTCATACAAGAATACCTTTATATTTTATGACAAATACATGCATCATCGTTTAAACCGAAAACCAAGTATCATTTCAAAGGAAATCATCAAGATCATTAATATAACATATTAAAATACAAGCCTATATTCAAAAGTCTAGTGATATATCATGGTATATATGGATAAATATTTTCTTTAGTTAATACTAAGAAGAATCGTAGGGGAGTGATTAATAAAAAAATTAGACTCATATAAAATTAGATTTGTTTGGATAAATATTTTTGAGAGTCAAGAAAGTTGTTTAATACATTTCAAATCGTAGACACTAATATATCATCTCTTTAAAAAACATCATATGAAAACGAATACAAGATCATCATCGAAATTGCTTTTTAGGAAATTTCAATGAAGGCAACGTAGATAGTTTCCCATTAAGAATAGCTAAGGTTTTTTTATTCTAATTCATTTTTGTGCTAGCATGCTCTAGTTATACATCATTGAAAAATAATCAAGATTAATTGTACGATAAACCATCTTTAATAAAGAGATTTATTTTAATTGAAACAAAGATTATTAAGTTTCAATCATCTTGATAAAAATAATCTTTCCTTATTTTTGTTGCTTTGGCTAGTGAGCTTGAAAAGTTTGTTAGATCTCAAGTCATATGCTTTGAGCATCCACTATCAAGATACAATTTTGTGCTCCTAGCCTTTGTTTAGAGACAAACCTACAAGAAAGTGAGTTTTGGTTTATGTACCCATTTGACTTTGGGTCCTTCATGAAAGGCTCTTCCTAATTTTACTAATGGCATTTGGTTGTTTCTGGTTCCTTTAGAAATCCAAACCAACTTGTTGTGGCCTATACCTTTTAAATGAGCATCTATAGGTAAAATTTCAAATCTATCATAAAAATTACATTTATATTCGAGTGAAGAATGTAATGTGGGCCCCTTAACAAAGATAGTTGGCTTTTGTTGAGTATTACCCATAAAGCCAATACCTTCATTTCTATGAGCATGACCCTTATTTGTAAGGATCATGTTTAGATATTTATTTCTCATTTCTAAGGTTTGTTGTAATACGATATTTTTCTTTTTAACTGCATCTATTGTCTCACATTTAGAGCAAGAAATGCAGGATGTTTATCCTTTTTGCAAGGCTTCATGTTTACTTAGAAGTAATGCATGATCCTTTTTGAGTAATTTATTTTCTACTAATTTTTCTATATTCATCAAATAATTCATGAAAAGCATTTAGCAACTCATCAAATATAAAAGAGGTTTCAGGTGAGTTACTTACCTCATGATGGATGGCCATGAGTGCATGGTTTGCTAGTTCTTCTTGGTTGTCCTCTTGATCTTCGGAGTGCCCCGGCTTCTCGTTCATAGCAAGAGGTTTTATTTTTTTTATTTTATTTTTTCTTAATATCTTGTTTTGTTTTGTTATTTTTCATAAAATTTTTAGGTTCTTTTATCATAAGTTTAATGTTATAGTCCTTATCACTCGAGGTTTCACTCGAGGAGTCTTCTTTTGTTCTCAGTTCAATGTCCTTCATATTCTTTGAAGGTATTATTCTTTTGTTCTTAGTGTCAAATCCTTCATGTTCTTTGGAAGGTTGTTCACATGTTCATCATTATAAGTTTTTTCATGATATATACTAAGAGATTTATTTTTTATTCATTTACTTTACTTGTGCTTTCGTGTGTGACGTCTAATGTATGACATATATCAAAAGCAGAATCACAAGTGGAAATCCGATTAAATTTGTTCTTATCTAAAGCACAAAATAAAGTATTCATAGTTTTGGCATTTAAAGAAAACATCTTTCTTTTATAATCATTCCAATCATTTATAGGATTGGAAGACTTCTGAAAGACATTCTTAACTAAATTTCATAACTCAAAATCTACATAAATTAAAAAGATTCTCATCCTAGTTTTCAAGTTGGAGTACTTTGTCCCATTGAACATAGGAGGATGTGTGATAGAATAACCTTTGTTAATGTTAGAAAAAGCCATTTAACTCGCTTGGGTATTAATTGTGTGAACATGGCTCTGATACCAACTGTTTGGATTGAGTTGGCACTAAGAGTGGGGTGAATTAGTGCAAGTGATAAAAACATGGTTCGAAAGATTTCGCTTGTAGTAAAACTGAAATCGAAAGCGCTTTTGTTAAAACTCGTTAAGAGCAAATAAGTTAGAGAGCAATTTTAAAGATGAAACCGAAAGGAGAAGCTCGAGCTTATATTAGAACTAGTTAATAACAACTAAGTTCAAGAGCAAAATTAAAATAAGACAAGATAGAGATGCTCACATTATTTTTATAGTGGTTCGGTCAAATTGAACTACGTCCACTCTCGACTCCTCCTTCATCGAGGCCCATCGGTGTCCACTAATGATCTTCTTTCAAGGGTGAAGATCAACTACCTCTTACACATCTTTCTCCTTTCCATAGTCTCGGGAGAACAACCATTACACTCTCCTTTTCTCAGGATTAGGAGATCAACCTTTTCATTCTCCTTTTCTCAGGCTCAGGAGATCAACCTTTAGAACTCAATTTCAGCCCTTCCCTTAACCACAATTCACTATTACACAATAGGGAGGGAACTCCATAAATTCATCATAATTTTTCCTTTCTTTCATTCTCTTTTCTTACCTTTTTCTTGCACTTTCTTGCCTTCCCAAGCAAGAAAACTTGGGATATTTATAGACCCTAATTTGACTTCAAAATTTGGAGCCAAAATTTAAACATTTGCATAAAATCTAGGTACAGGCGGTACTACCGCCAAAAGTGCCCCAGATTTGTGGGCGACGGTGGTACTACCATTACCTGGGCGGTATCACTACTGCCTGGGAAGTACTACCACCACCCAGATCTTGGAAATAGTATTGGAAAGTATTGTTTCATACTTAAGCTATAAAATAAATCATACGTAAGCTGTAAAATGAAATCAGCTCTATCATGAGCTCAAATTTTGAGCTCAAATCAAACCCAAATGGACTCGGTTGGCCCCTAATTGAGTTAGTAAAATGAACTCTAATCAAGATGCTAACTATGACACTTTAAAGACAAATACAATTACACTAATCTTCATTGTCCGACACATCAATCGATCTTTCAGTGAATTCCCGACATCCTTCTAGTGAGCTCCCTATCTCCTTCAACGAACTCCCAGCAACCTCCGGTGAGCTCCCTATCTCCTTCAGCGAACACCCGACAACCTCCAGCGAACTCCCGGTGAGCTCCTGATAACCTTTTGGCGAACTCGCGATAAACCTCCGATGAACTTCTGACGAGCTCTCGCCATATCATCCGAAGCCTCGACATAACCTCGATTCTTCCGGCCCGATACTCGATCTTGACTCTGGCCCAGTGATAGATTGTTTTGCCTTTTCATAGTCATATTTAATCCTACGTCACTTAGCTCTAACACATTGACTAAATCATAAACTCACCAATTGGTTTCATCATCAAAATCTGAGATTCAACATCAAGGAGATCGGATGTTATGGTGGTCAACTTGCCGATTGGGCCATACGCCGTAAGAAAGGATGATGTGTGGATAAATCAGTGACATGCTGTACAGCTTAGTATTCTTATTTGTAATCAATTATGTCTAGATTGAAGTAGTTGTGATTGTAGTTCAGTTGGTTTTGGGTGTAACCATACCAACTCAATTAAGGACCCATTGAGCCTTAATTAAGCCTTAATTAAGATTGATTTGAACCCATTAGGAGGTTGATTTCATTGATATGGAAGGATGTATAGTCAGGTCAAGAGATGGTATAGCTTAAGTATGAAAAGTACTAGAAAGTACTTTTTTGAGAATCTTTGGGGGTGGTTTCACTAGCTGCCAATAGTAGTATCGCTAGTTGACGGTAGTACTGCCTATTCTGGGTGGTTGTACCACCCATACCTAGAAACCTAGGCTCTGTTCGATGGTGGTACCTCTAGTGCCAACAGTGGTACCGCCCGTGCCCCGAAATCTTAGGGTGTTTGATTTTTTGGCTCCAATTTGTGAAGCCAATTATGGTATATAGATACCCCAAGTATTATTGATTGGAATAACAAGAAAGTAGAAGAAAAACTTGTAAAAATACTATTATAATTCTTTGAGAGTTCCCTTCCTCTTCTCTAAGTGTGAATTTTGTATAAGGGAGGGTTGAAAGTGTTGAGAAACCTTAGCGGGTACATCACATGCGAAGCGAAAATCAAAACAAAAACTGATTTCTCACATTGATCAAATCGTCATGCAAAATATTGGGGTCACGAGAAAAATGCAAAAATCGATAAAACTACGATGTGTGAGAGATTGATTTTACCTTGGGAGATCGTATATCCCTGTATTCCAGATCCGGATGGAGAAGATAAAGGAGGTTAAGCATCCTCCTCTCTAGCGATATCCACACGATGGATCTCTGCAGTGAAACTCCTCCAATCTAGTCTTGCAACTCTTGCACAGAGGGAGGGAGGAGAATAAGAGGTGGTGGCTAAAGCTGCAACCTATCAACCATGAGTCTCCCCTCCTATTTATAGAGAGCCACCAAAAACCCTAGGGCTCTTGCCTTAGTGGGTATTGGATCTCTATCCAATTACCCACTAACCTTGTGTTATTGGATCTTTATCCAATAATCTCCTTATGCATCTAATTAGGCCTTAATCAAGGAGCCCATCAGCATAGAGTCTCATCTAATGAGAATAGGGGCTAATTGGATCTCCATCCAATCCTCTATTCGCTGAAGCATCCACCATATGTGTGTGACCCTCTAGGCCCGATACCGAGCTGGTCGTGAGTCACTCCCATCAGAACTCCTTCTGATATAGTGAATTATAATACCCATAATAATTCACTCGACTCATCGACTATGGACGTACTAGGCCACTACGCTATAGTCCCCAGACGATACATAGGGGATTAAATCCATCGGATCAGTTTATCCACAGTTACCATGTATCTATAATCCCTTATCCAACTAATATCCTAGAGACCGTATATTGGACATGGTACTGTCAAGTCACATACAGAATCCATCATAGTCTCGCTCTAATCGGATTCTCTCGGAGAACTCTTTCTCTCTCGAGTTTTCAGTCCAACATTGATGATAGCAAGTCAAATTCAAGGTATATTTTTACCCTGAATGGAGGAGTAGTAAGCTGGAAGAGTTCCAAGCAAGATACTACTGCTGACTGGACCACAGAGGCAGAATATATTGCTACATCAGAAGCAGCAAAGAAAGGGGTGTGGATGAAGAGTTCATCAAGGATTTGGGAGTCATACCAAGCAGCGTGGAGCTAACTCCCATATATTGTGATAGTGACAGGGCGATAACTCTAACAAAGGAACTCAGGTCTCAACAAAATTATTCTGAGGAGGTTCCATCTGATTAGAGCGATCATGACATAAAAAGATATAGCAATGGAAAGAGTTTCATTCGAAGATAACATTGCAGATCCACTGACAAAGCCACTGGCTCAAATTATATTTGAGCGTCACAGGGGTCCAATGGGGATCAGACCTTTGGACTAAAATATTCAAAGGCAAGTGTTCTATCTTTCTTCTACTAAAATATATCTTTGTTTTTGCCTTGATTTATGAAGAAAATTCTGAAACTAATCCGAAATCCTTTGTTGGCTGCCAAAATATGAATCTGTAATATTATCAAGATTATGATGTATCTATCTTGTTCTTGCTGTAACATTTAGTACAGACCTCAGATTTAGACAAAACTTAGTCTTTTCAAAAATAGATTCAAATATCTTTCTTTTGAACCTGAGCTTGAAGAATTTGGAGTTTATTTGCTAGCCCAAACTTTTACTTCAATTGAGTATACGAAATATGTAAAACAGAAATCTGTATCTCAAGACCTTTCATCACTATATTGCTTATATCTTCGTGTTGGAGTTCCTGATTTATATGAAGCTTAATTTGTTAGAAAATAAGCTTTCAGATCTTTCTGTTGAACCTAAGATTGAATGATTTGAAGTCGAAATGACAGTCAAAACCTTATTTTGATGGGCCATATGAATTTTGTAAAACAAAGACTATGATTACGGACCTTTGGTAGCAAAATCATCAATAACTCTTTGTAGAGATCTTCAATTTGTATGAAACATATTTCGTATGAAACAAGATTAGTTTATCTTTTCAACAAAACCTTTTTTGAGTAATTTGGAGTATGTTTGATCATCTAAATAACTTTGTATTTTGCCTTTAGAATTCAGTCGAATAGGGATTGTATCAATTCTGCCTATACTTGCTTCTTCCATTTCAAAACTGAAATCTCTAATGCTCTTGTCCTTAACTTCATTACAAATCAGAATATGTTATGTATTAATCGATGTTATATTCTATTATTCTATTTAGGCACATGTATGATTTATTGTTCCGCATGTGCTTCCGATATATGCCAAATTTATTATTCATGTCCTTTTGTACTCCGGTGTTTGTGGGACAATGTGAACCTTTGCTAGAAATGGTAAAGGAGTTATGCTTAGAGCCCGGGTGCTCTGCCGGGCCCCTATGACTTCACTCAGACGTGGGTGGATGGAGCTCTTAGATGTAGGTGACTTATGTTTGGTGGTCATTCAGCGATGGATGTTCCACATTATGTTTATGCTCTCACTTCGCCCTCTATGTTGTTGATATGATATCCAAAGTATTACTTTTGAGCTATTTGTGTGCTTTGGATAAGAATGAAATGAATGTTATGTCTGAATGATATTGGAGCTCCCGTTCGTTACTTGTTTATTTGATACGCTTTAGAGAATATTCATACACCATTGATATACTTTCAAAAATATCCTATACCTCCTTGATATGCTCCGAAATATTTTGTATTCTCATTGATAGGCTCCAAATTATTTCGTTTGCCATTGATATGCTGCTTGATATACTTTTGCCTATGATATTCATCTAACTTCAAATGTGACATACGAGTTTAAGTTTGATATTTGTTCCTTTGACATGTTCCAAAGTATTTCATGTATTATTGATATGCCCCTAACAACTTTAAATGTCATTGATATATACTAAAATACTTTTGATTGCCATATATGCTCCAAATACCTTCCCAAATTGTTATGGATTCATGTATGCTTCGAACGAGATGAACCTTGTGGTTGTAAATCTGATTTGATGCTATATGTGAAGACTTTATGTATTCCCTACCTTGCACTCTTATATCAGGTTCAACTTGAAAACATCTTTTCTTGCTTTGAACCTGTTTGATACTTGCTGGGCTTCTTAGTTCACTCTGTTGCTATCTAATCTTCTTCAGGTTAGCTCGACATTTATAAAAATACATGATACGGGCTAATGCAATGGGAAAGCAAGAAGTTTCTTGGGCTAAATATTGATTTGACAATATGTTATCATTGTATGTGTACACCTTGGGTCTAAAGTAAAGTTGTAAACATATTTTGAAGAGGGATAACTATGTAATGTTTTTAAACCTACCCTCTTGTTTGGGATCTTGAATGTTAAACTTGCTGTATAATATATGAAGTGGTGGTGTATGGTTGTTTTTCCAAAGTCATATGGATTTTATCGCATTGGTGGACTTTATGAATGTGGATTATATTTAGCTGTATTGGTTTTGGATCGGTTTATGATTCCTTAAGAGAATATGAAGAGATAATAATCTGTACAGGTTTCTATGAAAGTGGTTGAATGATTCTGCATGTTATTCTTAGTATTCCTCAAATGATTGTCTGTATCCTAGATGGATTATATTGTTGATAATATTATCGATTTATGACATGGTTACACCTCTCAATTTATGATATAATTCAGGGGGGCGTGACATAGATGGTATTAGAGCATGGTTTGAGGATTACTAAGTCATTAAGACATACTGTAGATATATCATATCTGAACTATACGTTGAGGTTTTGTAATTTTATAGAGTGATTGACAAATAATTTTTTTTTTTTTTGATGATTTTACGAAACAAGAATGACGAGGTCATCATGTGATTGATCAATTAAGTGGAATTATGAAAAGCCTTGAGGCTATGACACGTGATACATTAGCAAGTCCAACAATGAGGAAATAATAAAGTTGGAACATCAACTTAGGCTGGATTGGGAATAGAATAGTTCAAAAAGCTTAGTCCTCCAAGTTTTAACGGTGAACCTGATCCAATGGTGGCTGAACAATGGATGATGCGAATAGAGAAAAATATTTGATGTCTTAAATTGTCCTGAAGATCAAAAGGTTCCTTTTGTCGCTTTCATGTTTGAAGGGGAAGCTGAACATTGGTGGAAAACAACGAAGAGAATCAGTAAAATCAGGCATGAGCTCATTACTTGGGAATTATTCACAGGAAAGTTTAATGATAAATATTTTCTAGATTGTATCAGGGAGCAGAAGGAATTGGACTTCTTAAATCTTATACAAGGAAACTTGACTATAGCAAAATATGAAGCTAAATTCACTTAGCTCTCCAGATTTGCCACTCACATGACCGATGATGAAATTAGAAAGGTAAAAAGATTTAAGAGAGGTCTAAGACCGGCGATAAGGAGTCGGATATCAGCCTTAAAACTTTCTTCATATGCTGATGTGGTAGAAAGAGCCTTAATTATTGAAAGAGACTTGGAGGAGATATAGGAAATTGTGGGTAAGAACTACAAGGACAAGTTTACAAGCAAAAGTAAGAGAGTGAATGAATATAAAATAGTAATAAGATGATCAAGATGTCAGGATTAGAGAAGGGAAAGCCACCTCAGAGAACTTAGTCATGTGCAAAATATGGATATAATCATGAAACGAGTAGGTGTTTTCGGGTGACGGGAGCTTATTTTGCTTGTGGAAAACTAGATCATAAAGTAAAGGATTGTCCACTGAATAAGAAGAAAGAGTCATTGCCACCCAGAATGACAGCCCATGCTAGAGTTTATGCCATCACTAAACAGGATTCCCGGACTTCTAAATCAGTGGTCGAAGGTATTATTCATGTTTCTAATAAGAATGCAAAGGTTTTATTTGATCCCGGGTCTAATCTATCTTTTGTTTTATAAACTTTTACTTGTCACTTGGGCATTCAACCTAAACTATTGGATTATGAGTTGTATGTAACTATTGCAGTTGGGGATACTTTGACATCAAACTTGCTTTATCCGTCTTGTTTGATTTTTGTCGGAGAACATGAACTCCTTGCTGATTTAATTCTCCTAGAGATTCAGGGCTTTGATATTATACTTGGCATAGATTGGCTATCTTCCTATCATGCTAGTATTGATTGTTATACAAAAATAATCACTTTTTGCATACCAGATCCAGCATCTTCTATTTTAAGGGTATTAGGCATGACTCACTTCCTTGCCTAATATCGATGTTTCAAGCTCGTTGATTTATGCAGAATGGTTGTTCTTGCTATATTATATGTGTAAAGGAGAACTTAAATCAAGCAGCTCATCTAAATGAAATTTTGGTAGTCAAAGAGTTCCCTGATGTTTTTCCAAATGACTTGCTTGGATTACCTCCAGATAGAGAGAGTGAATTTGCTATTGATATTGTCCCTGGAACAACACCAATATCCAAGCCTCCCTATAGAATGGCACCACTCGAGCTATAAGAATTGAGAAAGCAACTACAAGAACTATTAGATAAAGGTGGGGTGCTCCAGTACTGGTAGTTAAGAAGAAAGATGGGACATGGAGGCTTTGTATTGATTATAGACAATTGAACCAAGTGATAATAAAAAATAAGTATCCTCTACCTAGAATTGATGATTTGTTTGATCAATTGCAGGGTGCACAAGTATTCTCCAAGATTGACTTGAGGTCAGTTTATTATCAATTAAATATCAAGAAAGAAGATATCCCTAAAACTGCTTTCAGAACTCGGTATGGTCACTATGAATTCGTAGTAATGCCTTTTGGTTTGACTAATACCCCTACAGCTTTCATGGAATTAATGAATAGGATATTTCATCCACTCTTGGATAACTATGTTATCGTATTCATTGATGATATATTAGTGTATTCAAGGAATAACCTGGAGCATGAGGAGCACTTAAGAAATGTATTGTCAATACTAAGAGAAAAGAAGTTGTATGCAAGGTTCAATAAATGTGAGTTTTGGTTAAAAGAAGTTACCTTCTTAGGCCATGTAATTTCAGGTAAAGGCATCTCTGTTAATCCAAAGAAAGTTGAAGCGGTAGTTAAGTGGGAAGCACCAACAAATGTAACCGAAGTTAGAAGTTTCTTGGTCATGACAGGTTATTATAAGAGATTCGTGGAGGGATTTTCCCGAATTGCTAACCCCCTCACCAAGTTAACTCCAAAAAATGTGAGATTTGAATGGGTTAATGAATGTGAGCAAAGTTTTCAGGAGCTAAAAAGAAGATTGACTAGTGCTCCTATTCTCACAATTCCCAGTGGTAATGAAGGATTTGTAGTTTACACTGATGCTTCAAGGAAGGGCCTTGGATGTGTTTTGATGCAAGAAGGGAAAGTATTTACTTATGCTTCTAAACAACTGAAGAGTTATGAACTAAATTATCCAACCGATGATTTGGAGTTAGCAGCAATTATTTTTGCACTGAAGATTTTGAGGCATTATTTATATGGGCGGACGTCTGAAATATTTACCGATCATAAGAGTCTAAAGTATATCTTCACTCAAAAGGAGTTAAATATGAGGCAACGAAGATGGATAGAACTTTTAAAGGATTATTATTGTACCATTCAATATCATCCGGGTAAAGCCAATGTTGTAGCTGATGCACTTAGTAGAAAATCTGTAAATTTTATGGCTAGTTTGGTTGTGAAACAATGAGAATTATTGGAAGAAAATGGTGATGAGAAATCTATTAGGAATGAGCAAAACTCAATGATATTGATGGCCTCTATCCAGGTTCAATCTAATTTTATTCAACAAATTAAAGAGAGACAACTACGAGATGCATGTTTAATCCACTTGAAGAAAAAAGTAGAAAAATGATCAAAGCCTGGTTTTCGTATTTCTGAGGATGGCCTGTTGAGAATGGGGAATAGAGTATGTGTTCCAGATGACCCAGATATCAAGGATCAAATCCTGAAGGAAGGTCATAGTTCCAAATTCACCTTGCACCCGGGTAGCACAAAAATGTTTAAAGATCTTAAAAGTCATTATTGGTGGGAAAGCATGAAAAAGGAGATTGTAATATATGTAATCAAAATGTTTAACTTGCCAGCAAATCAAAGTTGAACACCAAAGACCTGGAGGTTTGTTACAACCTTTAGATATTCCTGAATGGAAATGGGAAAGTATCACCATAGATTTTGTTTCCAGTCTAACCAGAACCTCTAGAAAGGATGATGCTATATGGGTGATTATTGATAGATTTACCAAATCGGCACATTTCCTAGTAATCAATATGACATATTCTATGGATAGACTTGTTGAATTATATATCGATGAAATATTAAGGCTTCATGGTGTTCCAAAGTACATCATCTCTGATAGGGACTCCAGATTCTTTTCTAGATTATGGACAAGATTACAGGAATCTATGGGCACTAAAGTCAAGTTTAGCACTGCTTATCACCTTTAAACCAATGGGCAATCAGAAAGAATAATTAAAACACTTTAGGATTTGCTTAGAGCATATATCATGGATTGAAAAGGTGAGTGGGATAAAGATATTTCTCTTGTTGAGTTCACCTATAATAATAGTTACCAGTCTAGTTTAGATGACCCCTTATAAAGCTTTGTATGGGCAAAAGTGCAGAACGCCTATTTGTTGGGAGGAAGTTGGCGATAGAAAATTATTATCACCCGATAAAGTGCAGGAGACTATCGAAAAGATTCAAGTTATAAGAGAAAGACTGAAGACTGCTCAGAGTCGTCAAAAAAGCTATGCTGATAATAGAAGACGAGAAATTGAGTTTCAAGTGGGGGATTTTGTATTCTTGAAGGTCTCTCCTTCCAAGGGTATGATAAGATTTAGGAAGAAAGGAAAGTTAAGCCCTAGATTTATTGGACCGTTTGAGGTCCTTAAAAGGATTGGTTCTGTTGCTTACAGGATTGCCTTGCCACCATCCTTGGGTCGTATCCATGACATATTTCATATTTCAATGCTCAGAAAGTATATACATGACCCTTCTCACATCATTCAGTATGAGCCGATTGTAATCAATCACAACTTATCTTATGTGGAAGAACTTATACATATTATTGATAAGAAAGAAAAAATACTAAGGAATCAGGTCATTTCTCTAGTAAAAGTGATATGAATGCATCATTCTATGGATGAAACAACTTAGGAACTAGAGGAAGAAATGAAGAAAATCTTTCCTCATCTGTTCGCCGATGAAGGTATGATAAATTTAGAGGACTAAATTTTTATTTTAAGGGGGGGAGAATGTAATATCCCTCATTTCTGAAATATTTATAATGATATATTTTAAATTATTTATTATGATGTAAAATTTAAGAATTTATTTATTAATTCTCATGATTAAATAATTTTATATTCAAAGTTAATTGCTAAGGACTTAAGTGTGAATCTAAAAAAAATAAAATAAATTATAAAAGACTCATATTAAGTTAAAAAAAAGAAAAAGAAACATGGTGAGGACATGTGTCACTATCTTGTTTAAAGTAGTGCCACTTGTGCATGTGCATGGGTGACACATAAGTACATTGCATGCATGTTTGTCACCTATTAACACATATGTTAGCTTAGACAATTAACAATTAGAGAAAAAAGGAGTGTTTTGGCTGCAACGTGAACTTGAGAAGAAGAAGGAGAAAAAGAAGAAGAATAAGAGGAAGAAGAGAAGAAAAGAAGAAGAAATTTGGGGATGTTGAGATTGTGATCTAATCCACACCTTTGGGACTAAAATATTCAAAGGCAAGTGTTCTATCTTTCTTCTATTGAAATGTATCTTTGTTTTTGCCTTGATTTAGGAAGAAAATTCTGAAACTAATCTGAAATCTTTTGTTAGCTGCCTAAGTATGAATCTGTAATATTATCAAGATTATGATGTATCTGTCTTGTTCTTGCTGTAACATTTAATATAGACATCAGATTTAGACAAAACTTAGTTTCGTCAAAAATAGATTCAAATATCTTTCTTTTGAACCTGAGCTTGAAGAATTTGGAGTTTATTTGCTAGCCCAAACGTTTACTTCAATTGAGTATACGAAATCTGTAAAACAGAAATCTGTATCTCAAGACCTTTTATCACTATATTGCTTATATCTTTGTGTTGGAGTTCCTGATTTATGTGAAACTTAATTTGCTAGAAAATAAGCTTTCAAACCTTTCTGTTGAAACTAAGATTGAAGATTTGGAGTCGAAATGACTGTCAAAACCTCATTTTGATGGGCCATATGAATTCTGCAAAACAAAAACTATGATTCCGGACCTTTGGTTGCAAAATCATCAATAACACTTTATATAGACCTTCAATATGTATGAAACTTATTTTGTATGAAACTAGATTGGTTTATCTTTTCAACAACACCTTTCTTAAGTAATTTGGAGTATGTTTGATCATCTAAATAACTTTATATTTTACCTTCAAAATTCAGCCGGAATAGGGATTGTATCAATTCTGCCTATACTTGCTTCTTCCATTTCAAAACTGAAATCTCTAATGCTCTTGTCCTTGACTTCATTACATATCATAATATGTTATATATTAATCGATGTTATATTCTATTATTCTATTTAGGTGCATGTATGATTTATTGTTTCGCATGTGCTTCCGATATATGTCAAATTTATTGCTCATGTCCTTTTGTACACCGATGTTTGTGGGACAATGTGAACCTTTGCCAGAAATGGTAAAGGAAGCTATGCTTAGAGACCGCGTGCTTTGTCGGCCCCCTATGACTTCACTCAGACGTGGGGGGATAGAGCTCCTAGACGTTGGAGACTTATGTTTTGTGGTCATTCAGCGATGGATGTTCCACATTATGTTTATGCTCCCACTTCGCCCTTTATGTTGTTGATATGATATCCAAAGTATTACTTTTGAGTTATTTGTGTGCTTTGGATAAGAATGAAATGAATGTTATGTCTGAATGATATTTGAGCTCCCGTTCGTTACTTGTTCATTTGATATGCTTTTGAGAATAATCATACATCATTGATATACTTACAAAAATATCCTATACCTCCTTGATATGCTCCGAAATATTTTATATTCTAATTGATAGGCTCCAAATTATTTCGTTTGTCATTGATATGCTGCTTGACATTCTTATGCCTATGATATTCATCCAACTTCAAATGTGATATACGAGTTTAAGTTTGATATTTGTTCCTTTGACATGTTCCAAAGTATTTCATGTATTATTTGTATGCGCCTAACAACTTTAAATGTCATTGATATATACCAAAATGCTTTTGATTGCCATATATGCTCCAAATACCTTCCCAAATTGTTATGGATTCATTTATGCTTCGAACAAGATGAACCTTGTGGTTGTGAATCTGATTTGATGCTATATGTGAAGACTTATGTATTCCCTACCTTGCACTCTTATATCAGGTTCACCTTGAAAACATCTTTTCTTGCTTTGAACCTGTTTGATACTTGCTGGGCTTCTTAGCTGACTCTGTTGCTATCTAATCTTCTTCAGGTTAGCTCGACATTTATAAAAATACTTGATACGGGCTAATGCAATGGGAAAGCAAGAAGTTTCTTGGGCTAAATGTTGATTTAACAATATGTTATCATTGTATGTGTACACCATGGGTCTAAAGTAAAGTTATAGACATATTTTGAAGAGGGATAACTATGTAATGTTTTTAAAACTACCCTCTTGTTTGAGATCTTGAATGTTAAACTTGCTGTATAATATATGAAGTGGTGGTGTATGGTTGCTTTTCCAAAGTCATATGGATTTTATCGCATTAGTGGACTTTATGAATGTGGATTATATTTAGCCGTATTGGTTTTGGATCAGTTTATGATTCCTTAAGAGAATATGAATAGATAATAATCTGCACAGGTTTATATGAAAGTGGTTGAATGACTCTGCATGTTATTCTTAGTATCCTCAAATGATTGTCTGGATCATAGATGGATTATGTTGTTGATAATATTATCGATTTATGACATAGTCACGCCTCTTGATTTATGATATAATTCGGGGGGGCATGACATCTGTATCATCTGGGGACTATGGCGTAGTGGCCTAGTACGTCCATAGTCGATGAGTCGAGTAAATTATAATGGGGATAATAATTCACTATATCAGAAGGAGTTCTGATGGGAGTGACTCACGGCCAGCTCGGTATCGGGCCTAGAGGGTCATACACATATGGTGGATAATTCAGCGAATAGAGGATTGGATGAAGATCCAATTAGTCCCTATTCTTATTAGATGAGACCCTATGTTGATGGGCTCCTTGATTAAGGCCCAATTAGAGGCCTAAGGAGATTATTGGATAGAGATCTAATAATGCAAGGTTAGTGGGTTATTGGATGAAGATCTAATACCTACTAAGGAAGGAGCCCTAGGGTTTTGGTGGCTCTCTATAAATAGAAGGGGAGACTTATGGTTGATAGGCTGTAACTTTGGTCTCCCCCCCCTATTCTCCTCCCTCCCTCCCTTTGTGCAAGAGTTGCGAGATCAGACTAGAGGAGTTTCACTGCAGAGATCCATCATGTGGATACCGCTAGAGAGGTGGACGCTTGACCACCTTCATCTTCTCCATCCGGATCTGGAATATAGGGATATACGATCTCCCAAGGTAAAATCAATCTCTCACACATCTTGATTTTTCTTTATTTTTTGTATTTTTCTCGCAACCCCAATATTTTGCATGATAATTTGATCTACGTGGGAAATCGATTTTTGTTTTGATTTCCGCTGCGCATGTGATCCTCCCGCTGAGGTTTCCCAACAACGACATCGTGGGTCCCGCTGTCACCTCCACGCTCTCGTTGCACCTCTCTATGTAATTACAAATAATCACAGCTACGCAGGCCCAATAATAAATGAGAAAAACGTAAGCTCGTAGGCCCCAAGAATAATAATAATCATAATTACACACATCACAACACTTGGCTCATGATCATCCATCCACATCATACATCACATGTACATCACATGTACATCACATCATATGTAGGATTACTAGATATATAATAATAATTAATTAAACTATTTAATTAATTAATTTTCTATAAATCAGGATATGCTAGAAATTTTTAGAATTGTCAAGGGTATTTTTATAATTCTGAATGAAAGGACAGTCCTCGAAATTTTCAGAATTGTTGAGGGCATTTTTAAAATTCTGAACATACCTCAAAATTTTTAAAATTTAAAGGGACAGAATCATCCTTTTCTTAAAAAGATGCCCTAACCCCTCTTGCCCCATTTGTGTCACCGTCACCTCCGTTGCTGCCCCTGTGCAGGCAACGACTGCCCTTGCCCGCTGGCAGCCACCCTACCAAGGTGTCACGGACAACAATGTAAACAAGGCGTTCGATGAAATGCTCATATTTGTCCGTGTCCTTCGGCTTGTGTACATACCTTGTACAACAAGTAGCAGGCTTGCAGTAGGCTTAGCAGCCCTAGTTTGGTTTGCTTTGTAGTCGATTTTGACTTGTAAATACGAGTGTCATGTAAGCACTTGTGGGGACTTCGGTCTGTAATGGACCATTATCCTTTGTGTGCAACCTTTCTGAGTTGTAATATCCATGAGTGTAATTTGTATTAGCTTTATAAAGTGTTTGCTTGAGCAGTTGATTGTGGATCCCGTTGGAATTACTTCTTCTGGCATGTTTTCTCTTTTGTAAGTCTAAGGGATCTTAGGAGATCTCAAGGAAGACTGACCTTTACGGACAGACACGAATGGGTGCCGCACGACTTAGGCAAAATCAGCTAAGCCCTTGCGGCCAGCCCCTTGTCGGCACCTTGCAGTCGGCCCCTTTTGCAAGCACCGCGCTGCAAGCGAGTGTGCCCGCGGGCAGCTGTCGCCCCTACGAGCTGCTGCCCCAGTGAGATGCGTCGGCCTCCCATGCGGGCTGGCCCTGGTGCGGCCTAGCCGTGGGTGGTCGGCCTTGCATGGGGGTTGGCTGTGGCTGGCTGCCCCTCCTCCTCGCTGCTTTCGCTTCGAAAATGCAGCAAGAACGTGTAGAACGATTCTATACAATTCAATCTCATCACATGTAATTTAAAACCAATCTTTCGCACGAAAACCTTGGCTCTGATACCATTGTTGAGAAACCTCAGCGGGTGCATCACATGTGCAGTGGAAATAAAAACCAAAACTGGTTTCCCACGCAGATCAAATCATCGTGCAAAATATTGGGGTCGCGAGAAAAATATAAAAATCGATAAAACCGTGATGTGTGAGAGATTGTTTTACCTAAGGAGATTGTATATCCATGTATTCTAGATTCAGCTTGTGTACATACCTTGTACAACAAGTAGCGGGCTTGCAGTAGGCTTAGCAGCCCTAGTTTGGTTTGCTTTGTAGTCGATTTTGACTTGTAAATACGAGTGTCATGTAAGCACTTGTGGGGACTTCGGTCTGTAATGGACCATTATCCTTTGTGTGCAACCTTTCTGAGTTGTAATATCCATGGGTGTAATTTGTATTAGCTTTATAAAGTGTTTGCTTGAGCAGTTGATTGTGGATCCCGTTGGAATTGCTTCTTCTGGCATGTTTTCTCTTTTGTAAGTCTAAGGGATCTTAGGAGATCTCAAGGAAGGCTGACCTTTACGGACAGACACGAATAGGTGCCGCATGACTTAGGCAAAATCAGCTAAGCCCTTGCGGCCAGCCCCTTGCCGGCACCCTGCAGTCGGCCCCTTTTGCAAGCACTGCGCTGCAAGCGGGTGTGCCCGCGGGCAGCTGTCGCCCCTACGAGCTGCTGCCCCAGTGAGATGCGTCGGCCTCCCATGCGGGCTGGCCCTGGTGCGGCCTAGCCGTGGGTGGTCGGCCTTGCATGGGGGTTGGCTGTGGCTGGCCGCCCCTCCTCCTCGTTGCTTTCGCTGCGAAAATGCAGCAAGAACGTGTAGAACGATTCTATACAATTCAATCTCATCACACGCAATTTAAAACCAATCTTTCGCACGAAAACCTTGGCTCTGATACCATTGTTGAGAAACCTCAACGGGTCCATCACATGTGCAGTGGAAATAAAAACCAAAACTGGTTTCCCACGCAGATCAAATCATCGTGCAAAATATTGGGGTCGCGAGAAAAATATAAAAATCGATAAAACCGTGATGTGTGAGAGATTATTTTACCTATGGAGATCGTATATCCCTGTATTCTAGATCCAGATAGAGAAGATAAAGGAGGTCAAGCGTCCTCCTCTCTAGTAGTATCCACACGATGGATCTCTGCAGCAAAACTCCTCCAATCTAATCTCGCAACTCTTGCACAGAGGGAGGGAGGAGAATAGGAGGTGGTGGCTAAAGCTACAATCTATCAACCATGAGTCTCCCCTCCTATTTATAGAGAGCCATCAAAAATCCTAGGGCTCCTGCCTTAGTGGGTATTGGATCTCCATCCAATTACCCACTAACATTGCATTATTGGATATATATCCAATAATTTTCTTAGGCCTCTAATTGGGCCTTAATCAAGGAGCTCATCAGTATAGAGTCTTATCTAATGAGAATAGGGGCTAATTGGATCTCCATCCAATCCTCTATTCGCTAAAGCATCCACCATATGTGTGTGACCCTCTAGGCCCGATATCGAGCTGGTCGTGAGTCACTCCCATCATAACTACTTCTGATATAGTGAATTATTATCCCCATAATAATTCCTCGACTCATCGACTATGGATGTATTAGGCCACTACGTCATAGTCCTCAGACGGTACAGGGGAGATCAAATCCATCAGACCTGTCTATCCACAGTTATCGTGTATCTATAATCCCTCATCCAACTAATATCCCAGAGATCGTATTTTGGATATGGTAATATCAGGCCACAAACAAAATCCATCATAGTCTCGCTCTAATCGGATTCTCTTGGAGAACTCTTTCTCTCTCAATCAGAATGACCCTGGCTAGGGATTTATCTAAGCAAGCACATATGAGATATTCCTCTTGTGATACCGAGAGTGGATGATCCTCTATTGACACTCAATTGCCTTCGTAAGGTTGGCTACCAATCCTGATAACCAGTTGTACCATATCTGAAACTTTTCAAACCTGTAAGTTTGGCGTCAAAGAAAGGAGTACTCATTGAAGGCATCCTTGGTGTCTCAAGTCTAAGGACCAGATACACAATTGGGACTATGGAATCATTGTCTGACATTAGGTATCATTAACCATACAATATTCCATAAGCGGATCAATCAGTAAACTCATTCTCCAATGAGCACCTGTACTATATCCTTAGTGTCTCCACACAAGTGGCTATGAGACCAGCCGCCTCCATCATATGGACGGGTATATAGTACACCGATCTGTCCGGTTATCTCAATGTCCCTTTCGAGTAACCTATGATCGGGATTATTTAGGATCTGTGTTTAAAGGTGAATCGATCTCATTATCATGATTTCATCACGATCCGATTCTCATTGCACAGAACCAAGGACATCACAATATATATAACCAATAATATAATGTGAGAATATATCAATATTAATCATAAGTAAAAAGATTACGTAATGTGTCACACGTGTCCTCACTCACGTGATTGGCTTGCAGGGCACCTGTAACTTGCAGAAAGAAATGTAAAGGTTGTCTCCTAAACCTGTGAAAAGGATAATAGAGCTGTAAGAGGGTTGTTGATCTTCACTCGTTCAAAAAAGATCAATAGTAGAAGTCGGTGAACTCAACGAAGGAGGAATTAGGAGTGGAGTAGGTTAAGACAATTGAACCACTATAAAATTGGTGTGCCTTCTTTCTTTGCTATTTAATCACTTTACAAGTTACTTTACTTGCTCATTACTTTACTTGCTTAAGATATAAAAAGTACTAAAATATACTTTTTAGGATTCTTGGGCGGTAGTACCACCGGCTACTAGTGGTATTACTGCCTATTCCAGGTGGTGGTACTACCCAAGCCCAGAATCCTGGGCTCTATTCAATGATGGTATTGCCCGGTGCCTGTGGTGGTATCGCCAGTACCCCAAAATCTCAGAGATTTGAATTTTGGCTCCAAGATTGAAAACCATTTGGGGTTTATAAATACCTTAAGTATTCTTGCTTGGAATAACCAGAAAATAGTTCTAAGGAAGAGTGTGAGGGAATACTTGTGAGAAAATCTTGTTAGAGAGTTGAATTCCCTTTTCCATAAGCTTAGAGGTAGTTCTAAGGAAGAGTGTGAGGGAATACTTATAAAGGGTTGTAAAGGTTCTCTTCTCCACTTGTAAAAAGGAGAAAAGAGTTGAAAGGGGTGGTTGATCTTCGCCCATTGAAAAATATCGGTAGTGGAAGCCGGTGGCCCTGAGTGAAGAGGAATTGAGAGTGGACTTATTCAACCCCCCCCCCCCCCCCCCCCCCCCCCCCCCCCCTTCGGTCCTAACACAACTTTTACCAAGTGCTTCTAAACTAATAACAACATCTATAAAATAAGTGTACATGTCACCATTGTTTTCGCTTGGCTACATTCGAAACAGTTCATAATTATGCACCAAAAGATTAATCTTAGACTCTTTAACTCTACTTCGAGGGTGTGCCAAATATCGTGTGTAGTTTCGTATATAGAAACACGATTTAATTTATTTTTGTCTAAAGCACAAAATAAAGCATTCATACCTTTCACATCTAAAGAAAATGATTTTTTCTCTAGATCATTTCATTCATTCATTGGTCTAGAAGATTTTTGAAACCACATTCGACAATATTCCATAAATCAAAGTCCATAGAAATAAAAAAAATCCTCAATCATGTTTTCCAATATATGTAGTTTGTCCCATTGAACATAGGAGGACGAGTGATACAATGACTCTCTCGATTATTGGAAAAAGTCATTTAGTCTCTCTTGGGTGTTAAACCAATTGAGAAAATCTTGGCTTTGATACCAACTGTTAGGATCATATCGACAATAAGAGGGGAGGTGAATTAGTGCTTTTGAAAAATTACATCGATTCAAAAAATTATTCGATGAAACCGTATCGGAAATGTGTTTTAACTTGGAAAGTGAATAAAGTATTGTGAGCAACTAAATTAGTAAGTAACAAGAATGAAAAACACAAAGGAAAAGAACACATCGGATTTATAGTAGTTTGGTCGTCATGATCTACGTCCACTCTTGATTGCTCCTCCGTCGAGGCCACCAGCTTTCACTAATGATCTTCTTTTAATAAACAAAGATCAACTACCCTTACAACTCTTTCCTTTTTTATATAGATTTAGGAGAGAACCTTTGCAAGTCTCACACCTCCCTTAGAATGAAACATAAATTTTAAGACGAGGGGAACTCTTAACACTTAGAGCTTTACAATACTTTCAATCATAATTTTTGTTCAATTTTATTACTTCCTCAAGTAAGAATGATTGAAGTATTTATAGGCCCTAAATGACTTTTAAAAAAGAAGCCAAAATTTAAATTTTTGGATTTTCAGGGTACGGGCGATACCATCACATGTATTGGGCGATACTACTACTTGTCAGAGCCTGGGAGATTGGGCTTTGGTGGTACTATCACCAGCTTGGGTAGCATCACTGCCTGTAACATTAAATGCTGGTGGTATCACCGCCTGCAGCATTAAATGTTGGTGGTACCATCGCTTAGTTTGGATGGTACTACCGCCTAGCATAGCCTAGAAGACTATGTTTTCTGGCGGTATCATCGCTAGGTTTGGTGGTGCCACCTCCTAACCCAACTTTGGGTCACTGAATGGGCCTCCCAATGGGCCCAAATTGAGTTAGCATGATTACACCCAAAACTTACTCAATTTAGACCTAACCTTCGATAATCAAGACATAAATGACTAAAGATAAGAGTTTTATGTTGCCCAACATGTCATTGGTTCATCTGAACTTTTTCAACGTGTCGTCATTAGTGTATCACCCGATCCATCGGCATGTGACTCCTATAATATTCGATCTTGATGCAATGTCCAATTTTTCCCGCCTGATGATCGTTCTTTGACTCTGGCCCAACATCTGATTCTTCTGCTTCAATTGTTTTATCTTTTAATGATCGAAGTTAATCCTGCATCACTTTTTTCAAATATTGATTAGATTATAACTTCATTGATTTTATTATCAAAATCTGAGATTCAACATGCTAAGTATTAATAATAAATAAGATGCATTTTATCTTATAACATAAACAAACAAATATACAATCCTAAATATCACAAACATAAAGAAGGAAAAAATTTAAAGTGATAAGAAGTCAATCATAGTTTTTTTAAATGTGGTTACAAATTTTTTTGTTCACTTACACAAAAAACTATAGATATGTTCAAAATAATGTAACTAACTACTCAACGCACTTGTTTCAATTATCTATTACATACAAACTCAAATTATATGAAGCTTGGAACTTTAGTTGATATAGACATGATTTGCAATTAGAAGTGGGCGCGAAATTAGATTAACATATTTTATGTAGGGAATGTGACAAATAATATGTTAATAATCAATAATAAATAAAAAACATCACATATTATAACATAAACAACCAAGTATTCAATTATAAACATTACATTTATAGCTCAAGAAGAAATATTATAGTGTTTTTATTGCCATACAAACACAATATAACTAGCACATGTTTATATTTTTCCATTGCATACAAATCCAAAATATATAAAAAAAATTGTAATTTGATTTATATAAATATAACTGGAATGTGGAGTCAGCACAAATTTAGCATTAGGCATTATTATATGTAGGCGAATATGATAAAGTTAATTATCAGTAATAAATAAAAAATTATATACTTTAACATAAATAATCAAATATTCAATCATAAACGTTATATCATGTGTAGCAGGAGACAATTTAAAGTGATAGGAAGTGAATTATAGTGTTTTTGAATGTCATTATAAAATTTTTGTTCACTTATAGAAAATATTATAACTGTTCAAAAATATTGCAAATGACTACTCATACACTTGTTAGAATTTTACATTAAATATAAATTCAATATATACTAAAGTTGGAATTTCAATTTGTAATGAGGAAGCGCATAAACTTAGATTTAGACATTTCAAGTGATTGGAAGTTATTTTTGACAGTGATTATTCAGTTATCTGAACAAAAATAATATAGAAACAAAAAAAAGTATTATACCCAAATAATAGGTACAGAATGTGTTTTCCAACGGAAAAAGGGATGTTTTACAACGTTTCATAACAAAGTTATATTATTTTTTGAGATATATTACTTTATCTAATGTAAAAGTGAAATCCAATTCTTAACCTGATTATATCATAAATATGAACATATGATGAATTAAAATATAACATTACACAAGAACACAGGGAGCATGAAAATAAAAATTATTTGTATGAATTTCATGTACACAAATGAATCTCTTCTTCAAATTTCATAAAACTCTTATTCAAAAGTTACACAGAACTAGAGAAAAGTTCAAAATTTCATACCAAAGAAGAGTAGGAATGGCCTAGAAGAAAGGGAATGAGTAGAAATGGGTCGCTCGATTGAATCTGGGAGGAGAGAAAAAGTATATTATTTTTTGTGTTAAACCTAAAATATGGTTTAGAGCAATCAATAGAAATAATGACAATGGGTTCAAATCAATAACCTTTGGATCAATCCATACCAAAAGAGCGGCAGATGATGCTTTTAAGAGGTATTTCGGGAATTAAGGAAAAGAGAGACTCCTCCAGAAAAAAAAAGAACCCCTAAAATGAGAGGCTTTGGGAGAAAATTTAGATGTTCGAGCCACAGAGCATCAAAAACAGAATTTATTTGGACTGACCAAATCTATTCAGAGGACAAGTGTGAAACATAAACCACATAACGAGGTTAATGGGAATAGCTGAAACAATATAATTTGTTCCTGGACACATGATCTCCCAGACTTGTAATTGCTCAAGACCTCAATGTATCGAAAGCCCAGAAACCAAAACTTGATGCCTAAGATTTATTAAAAACCAACAATCACTTTAAAAGAGAATCAAGAACTTTGAAGATGAGCAAAACATCCTCAAATCTAAAATGCATGTTACCCCTTGCACTTCAGTTGTTCATTTTTAATCGCAGGCGTCTCTTAATGGAACATGTACTAAAGAAGAAAAGGGGATGGGGGCCCCCTACCGTAAGTTGGAATTAGAGTATAGGTCTCCACCGTTTATCTTTAAAGAAGAGCCTAACAAAACCAAACCAACCGTCCAAAACGTTAAGCATACTGTCATCCCTTGATAAACTTTTTCATCGACAATTAATACTAAAATCATCTGATTGCAGCTGTGATTTAATCTCTTGGATCCGAAGGTAAGTGGAACATACAATCAGTTTGGCGAAGAGAAATTAATTGTGATCAGACTCAACAATAAATAAATGTAGGACTTCTGCTACAAGTTGCCTAAATTCGATGTTAATGTTTTTTTTAATAATAATTAACATCACAGAAAGATAAAACAATACATCAGTGAAAAATAAGGTAATAAAAATATAAAACGAAGATGCGATACGGACCTTAGAGGCTGCATGCAGTTCCTGGATTCTATAATCCTATTTATCTCAAGAAACAATTATTATATAAAGTAGTCCTCAAGTCAATAAAAGCAGGGATTATTGAGATCAGTCCTGGATTATTTATCTCCATTTTGAACCCTAGCCCACCGTCCCCCCCGCCGTCTGCATCGACTTGGGCGATCTGGGCACTCGCAGAGTGTGACGCTACCTCCATTGAGGGAGGTGACTCAGTATTTTCTGGGGAACCAATTGGGCTGTTTACTGACTCTGCGACCGGAGGGGTGCCATCCGATTCATGCGAGCGTGACGCTGCCTCCATTGAGGGAGGTGACTCAGTATTTTCTGGGGAACCAATTGGGCTGTTTACTGACTCTGCGACCGGAGGGGTGCCATCCGATTCATCAACTTGCTCTGCAATCGGAGGGGTGCCATCTGATTTATCAACTGGTGGAGGTGCTTCCAAGGTTAGTGGCTTATCTGGGATGCCATCTGATTGATCAACTGGTAGAGGTGCTTCCAACATAAGCGGCATATCTGTTTGAGAGTTTGACGTGTTGGGCGTGACAGTAGAGTCGCTCTGGATTGGAGCACTTGGAGGAGTCTGTGCTGCTGCGGAGGGACCCTGCAAAGCGGTGGCAGAAGTAGTGGTAGTAGCAGCCGGCTTTTTACTAATCGTAATGGGAGGAGCCGAAAGAGATGCCATCCCAGGAGGAAGTATTTCTATGGGAGGCTTCTTTCCAGCTTTTGTTAGGCTTGTAAACTTTGGTTCCTCGAGTGAGGCCAAAAACGCTGCAGCAGCATCAGTTTTGACAACGGGTGTGTGATCAAGTTCCTTCTGTAGCATCTTGTTCCAGGCCTGGACCAAGTTCCTCATTGTCGGGCGACCATGGGCCTGGGTGAACAAAATTTAAGATATGTTATCGTGCAACACTGACAAAGCATATTAAGAAATAAAATACAGAAGGAAACATCTAAACAAGTTCGAATCACGTTCCCTTAAAAATGAAACACTCACATTCCTTTTTCTGGAAAGTTGTGTTCATCTACATGCAGGTCTCGTTCAGTTAATACTTGGATGTAGGTCAAATCTTAGTTAGCTAACATAAGCAAGCTAATGTAAGAAGATTTTCAGTTTATCAGGTTAGACACATAATGTCAGTCACACACTCATCTAACCTACTGAAGTCCAAAAGAAACACACTATGAATAATAATCTGCTCCATTTTCTTTCTCATCCATATAAAACGAGAAAAAGGTCAGCACTTTAAGACATGCAATTTTCAATTGTTCATTACATGTTGACATGACTAAAGAGTTACACATGTAATTAAAAAAGCACAAGACACACTTACATGAGCATGGAGTACAGCCTCTGCAAGCATCCCAGTGTCCAGCCACGCTTTCTCCATTAGTGCATTATCTCCCAAAACTGCTGCAGAAAATGCAGCTTCTTGGCCATGACCGGCCACAATCAGATTATTTATCAACCCCTGAAAGGTTCAGAAGAGGAACATTTAGTGTTTCAGTAAATCGATGGAAAAAACCACTAATGGAGTCGCACAAGTAAATTGGACAAAGATACTTTACCATTAATTTCTTTTACCTAAATTGCCCGGTGATTTTCACCTTAGATTCACTTAACTGTTGATCATATGGCCTTTTGCATAATTAAGTTGTCAAGTGTTCGCCTTATAGTCACTAAAATGTTGCACAAATCTCAAGAAAGGCAACAACAACATAGAATGCATTGCTAAATAATTAGACGTAAAAGTAAATCAGTAAAATTCTCAAGCAAATTTTAAATAGAAAACCATAGTTGATAATTAGTTGCAGTCGATCACATGGATCCGTTTCTATCATAAGCTTTTAACTTATCTGTCATTCTCATCATTTTTCATGATTGCAAACAATTCTTCCTTAATTTGTCTTGGTAAATGCACCTATCCAACTCAATGTCCTCATTCTACAATATGCTAATTTTGAGAAACATAATTTCCTAACTTGTGAGGGTTTTGATTCATAAATGTATTTTGTTACAGTGGTCTTATTAAAGTTTCCTTTTATACCGTTGAATCTCCGATTTTGATAATGAAATCAATTGATGGATTATTGATCTAACAAGGTTGTTAGAGATGATTGATATAGGATTAACTACGACAGAGAGAAAATTGCATTCAAAGGTTTGGCCAAAGTCAAGTCCAGACATCGGGCCGGAGTGAGGATGATGCGGTTGGGAACTCGCCTGGAGTGCGTCGGGAGCTCACCGAGAGTATCGGGAGTTTGCCAGGATAGCGTAAGGGAGTTCGCTGAAAGAAGACCGAGACTCGCTGGAAGATTGTTGGGGGTAGCCGAAAAGCTTGCCGGAAGTTGGGAAGGTCTTGAAGTGGATTTGTTGGCCATGTTGAATATAATTAATTAAGTTGTAGTTAGCATCGTTAAGATTGAGTCATGTTTGAGTTAGATTTGGAAGGGATCCAAATTAACTCAAATAAGGCTAACCGGATCCACTATGGAGAGTGGATTGAGCTAAGGTTGAGCTCAATTGGTTGACCTAAAATTGGTCAATAGGAGGTACAAGTCGGGATTGAAAAAATGAAAGGAATCAATTTTTCAGAAATTCTGACGATTGTACCGCAATTGAGCGGTGGTTGTACTGCTGCCGCCCAGGTTTCCAAGCAGCAGGCAGCCGTTGTTTTCGAGCGGCTGCCAACAGTTGGACCGCCCAGGCCGACGGTTGAACTGCCCATACCCTGTTTTCATGGTAGCTTTTGGCGGTTGTACCGTCGGCGCCGATGGCTGTACCACCGCCCGTATTCGATTTTTCTGGGTGCGTTTGAATTTTAGCTTCAAATCCTAAAGCCAATTGGAGCCCTATAAATACCCTGAGTTTTTTTGCATTTCGGACAATAGTTTTTGGGTTAGAAATTTTGCGAAAAATTGTTGTAAGATTTGTAAGAAAAAGAAAAGGGGTAAGAGAGAGAGAGGAAAGTCTTGTAATACTTGTAGATCTCCTTCGTAAGGTTGTAAGATTTATCCCCTAAACCTGGTAGGAGAGAGGAAGTTGTAAGGGTTTTATCTTCATCTAAAGAATATTGATAGTGGACGCCGATAGACCTTGGAGAAGAGGACTCGGGGAGTGGACGTAGGCCAGGTTGATGCCGAACCACTATAATTGTGAGTGTTCTTTAATTGCTTTACTTATTACATTTGATTATTCTTAATTACTCTCTATTTAGATACGAGCCTCAATCTTTCTACTTCTTTCAAATCGGCTTTAAATCGGTTTTGTCGAAATATAAAGAAAAGCTTCCGTTGTTCCTTCTTCACTTTCGAAAACAAAGCTTTTTTAAACGAGCGCTATTTCTTTTGCACTAATTCACCCCCCTCTTAGTACCAATTAATCCTAACATATACAACAACTAAATATAGGAATATGATTTTCTTATGACTTCAATCAGATCTTTCATGTCCAATAATCTATCAAGCCAAAAAAAGATAATTCCTCAAAAGTTGGTTAATGACAGATCTAGGAGGAAGCCAGAGAAAATGACTGATTAACTGATTATATCAGTTATACGGAGAAAATCATATACAACCAAGTTTACCTAACACGACAGAAAAAAATAGTTTTTGTTACCTTCTCAGAAATAAATGCACTTATCAGAGACTTCTCAAAGGGTAATATCAAATCAATCAATGCAAAATGTACCCTTTCTTTGTGAGACCATGGTTCATTGCAATACCTTCACCAAGAGGATCTTTGGTATGGTGCTTTCTTATCATGTACAGGGGATTGGTTTGTGTTGTACATTGAAAACAGGGTAATCCTCATAGCTTGTTATACAATGAACCATATCCATTTAATTTACAGGTCCATAAGAGATATACAACTCCCCGATCACCAATAAGCTATGATTTGCACCCCAATCGGCAAACATCTATAAATTTTAAACACAAGACTTATTTAAAACATCATTATATCAAAAATATTAAGCAAGTCATTTGTCACAAATCAAAAAGGGTGTGCAGTTATATAGGATAGATCTTAAGAAGTATCAGATACTTCAAATAGTAATATATGATATTGCATCAAATTTCTTGTTCGCCAAAATAATCTTCATCAAAAACTAAGAACCTTATATTTTATCTCTTATGTCCTTATGCTTCAAGTAAAATAGTTTCATAAAAAATTCTAATATCTTAATTTAAGATTCACCTTTTTACTTATTACATTCCTATTCAAGAATAAAAGTAGGAATATAATTTGACCAAGATATTTTCTTGTGAAAATCAATCATTGTTAACAATATACGTATCAAGATGTATAGACACAGAGAACACTTGTACTGCTAGAGGAGTATAAAATTCAATATAGAATCAACCATTTTAATTTTTTTCCTTATTTGATTTGCAACCAACATATATAAAAAGAAGAGGTTTAAGCCCTACTTTGAAAAGTTGTAACATTCATAAAAAAAGATAGGATACCATATGATTAACATTTAAAAAATCGTGAAGCTAATTATTAGGAACAATGATTCAAATTTTAGGATTTGCAATTTGATAGAACCCCAGAAGGAGCTCTATAGATTTTGACCCATGAGGGGGATCAACCCTTGGAACGCTGTAGGGGTTCCTCCCTCCTAGATTCGGCACAAGGCTGAAATAAAATTGATAATTGCTTGATTAAAAGAGGGGGACAGCTATATCTTAAATAGGGATCAAAACCCTAGCCTAGGAGACGCTTGCCTAAGTGGAATTACCCTTTTGCCCCTCCTATAGCCATCCTGCCTTAATAGGAACAAGGGGCGACTAGGTTGGCTCTATAGCCGACCTAAGCAGGGGGAAACCCTGGCCGACTTGCCTAGTAAGGGCGGCGACGGCTACTATGCCCTAAGGGATAATCCAAACCCTAACCATACTCCTTTATAAGTAAGAAAGGCTTTATTACAATCTAGCAGAGTTTTTATTGACTTCTACTGAAATGATTAGGACTCAACCCTGCTGGAGTCCTATCAAGTCCGCCCTCTCAGAATTAGCCTTGTCCTCAAGGCTGAGGATCCATAAACTCTGGGAACCGGGTCTTTAGCTCCTCATGTGACTCCCATGTTGCATCTTCAGATGGTAAGTTATTTCACTTCACAAGTACTTCAATTGAGGGGCGTCGTCGTTGCATCACAATTCTTCGATCAAGTATAGCTTCAGGTTGGGCTTCGATTTCACCTTCAATTGTAGTGCCGGCAGCTGAGTCTGAACCAGTTCATGTTCACCCAATTTCGGCTCAAGTAGGGATACGTGGAATACGGGATGAATTTTGGCATCATCTGGAAGTTTAAGTCGGTATGCCACGGCCCTAACACGTTCCAAAATCTGATATGGTCCATAAAATCGTGAAGATAGTTTCATCGATGCTCTAGTGTTGATGGATAACTGCTTGTATGGTTGTAGGCGAAGGTAGACCCAATCCCCTACTGAAAATTCTCGCTCACTTGGTGATTGTCTGCTTGTTGCTTCATGCGGGCTTGAGCGGTAGCTAGGTTGTCCTTCAGCAGCTGTAGCAGTTTCTCCTTGTTAATTAGGTCTTGGTCGACCTGATCCACTTTGGCCGAGCCAAGTATATATCTAGGAATTACAGGGGGTGATCTGTCATGGACTTAGCTGAATTTGCCTAAGTCGTGCGGCACCCTAGCGGCACTCTCGAAGACTTAGCTGAAATTGCCTAAGTCATGAAGCAACCTTGCCCACTGTTCCGGACTTAGCTGGGATTGCCTAAGTCATGAAACGCCCAAAGCGTTATCTGTCCACAAAGGGTCATCCCTCTTACAACCTCTTACGGTCCCGTAGGACCTGTAAAGAAGAAGTTGATTAGCTTAGAAACGAGCGACGGACAAGTTCCGACGTCTCGCAAGGCGAAAAGCTATACAAGCAATTCGTCGAACACCTTGAGTGCAGCAGAGAAAAGAGAGAGAGCGAAACAGGACTTTAGAGGGTTGTAAGAACGGTCGCAAGTCCACAAACGACGGTTCCCAAGGTATCGGACGCAAGACAAGTTCAATTGTTGATGAACGCCTACGCCCGACATATACCCGGAACCCCATCCAGCCCGGTGCCACCCGGGGGGTTCGAAGGTGCCGAAATGGCTAACATTTTGCACCGCTCAGAATGGTTGCCGCAACACACGAAAAAGACCCAAAAACAGGGCTGTTTTGGCTCCGCGCAACGAGCGATCGTTCTGCAGCCTTCTACCCTACTTTCGCTCACATTTCTTAGGTAAAACCACATAAAGTCAAGGCAAAACAAGCTGCCAAACATATGTACAAACAAGAAAAAGCGACGAACGATTCGCGGGGCGAAGATGTTGCGGTTAAGCGACGAACGTTCGTGACATTCTCCGCCACTTAAACTGTCGACGCCCTCGTCGACGCTTGTTGGTAGGCTTTGATGCAAGCTTCTTCATGTCGTAGAGCGTCTTCTGGCTCCCAACTGGCTTCTGTTCGAGGAAGCTTTTGCCACTTCCCCAAGTACTCGATTTGCTGTGCTCTATTGGATAGTTTTATCTTACGATCCGCTAGAATAGTTTCAACTCGCTTCTCGTAAGAGGCTCTGGTAGGGGGTAATCGAGTTGGAACATTTCGAGAATCATCTTGCGGATCTGAGTGGTAGGCTTTCAAGTTGCTCGCATGGAAGACGTTATGAATTCTGAACCATGCTGGCAGTTGCAACTTGTATGAAACATTGCCTACCCTACTGATGATTGGGAAAGACCCTTCATACTTGCGTACCAATCCCTTGTGCACTTTATGCCTAAAGAACTGGAGTGATGCTGGTTCAAGCTTCACTAACACTATGTCACCAACTTTAAACTCTTGTGGTTGCCTTCCCAAGTCTGTCCATTTCATCTTTTTGGCCGCCTTCTCCATGTAAGCCCGCGCGGTATCTGCATTGCGATGCCATTCCTTTGCGAAATGATATACTGATGGGCTACTCCTTGTATAACCAATAACCAGGGTGTGAGGAGTTGATGGATGTTGTCCCGTAATAATCTCAAAGGGACTCTTGTTGGATGCAGAGCTCCACTGCAAGTTGTAGGAGAATTGGGCTATATCCAACAGCTTCACCCAATTTCGTTGGTTGGCACTCACGTAGTGCCGGAGATATTGCTCCAAGAGCGAGTTAATTCTTTCTGTTTGGCTATCCGTTTGGGGGTGGAGGCTTGTTGAGAAGTATAATTTAGATCCCAACAACTTGAACAACTCGATCCAGAATCGTCCCAAGAACCGAGAATCTCGATCACTAATGATGTTGTGTGGGACTCCCCAATACTTCACCACATTCTTCATCATCAACTTAGCCGCCTCCTTCGCTGAGCAATGAAAGGGTGCAACAATGAATGTTGCATACTTCGAAAACCGATCAACTTCCACGAGTATCGATCCAAGTTCCCCTACTGCAGGCAAGCTTGATATGAAGTCCAAGGAAATGCTCTCCCATGGCCTCTCTAGTACAGACAGCGGCTCCAAAAGTCCCACTGGCTTCTGCTGCTCTACCTTGTCCTGTTGACAAGTAAGGCATGTTCGAACATATTCCTCCACATCTGTCCCCTTCTTCGGCCAATAGAAAGCCCTCTCCACGAGAGCCATTGTTCGGTGGATACCCGGATGTCCAGCCCAAAGAGAATTGTGACACTCTTTCAGGAGTTCATGCCTCAAGTTATCCGCTCGCGGAACATAAACTCTGTTCCCCTTGGTGTAGAGGAGTCCCTCCTGGACCCAAAATCATCGTGTCTTGCCCTCTTTGATGAGTTGCATCAGAGTTACTGCCTGAGGATCTCAGTACAATCCATCCCTGATCCTGGAAAGGAAGTTGAAATGCAATTGACTTGCTTGGCCTCCGCCCTCCAACTGTATAGCATTTACTAGCTCCACTTTCCGGCTCAATGCATCAGCCACAACATTTGCTTTTCCGGGCTTATACTCCAATACCATGTCGAACTCAGCCAAGAAGTCCTGCCATCGTGCTTGCTTTGGGGAGAGTTTCTTTTGAGTTTTGAAGTAACTCAATGCGACATTGTTTGTCCTTAACACAAATGGTGCTCCCAGAAGGTAGTGTCGCCACACTCGTAGACAGTGGATCACCGCTGTCATCTCCTTCTCATGCACAGGATATCGCCACTCCGCCAACGGAGCTGCGCGCTTCGAATATCCCGCTATGAAGCGCCGATAATAGTTGACGAACCCAAGGAAGGATATCAACTCTGGCAACTTCTTTAGTGTTCGCCAGTCCGCCATAACTTGCACCTTAAACTTGTCCATTCGAATTGAACTATTGCCGATTCGATGCCCCAAGAATAAAATCTTCGTTTGGGTGAAGTAGCACTTTTCCCTCTTCACGAACAAGGTGTTCTCCCTGAGAACTTTGAAAATTGTTCGGAGGTGCTTAACATGCTCCTCGAGTGTTTGGCTATAAACGACGATATCGTCTAAGTAGACGACCACAAACTTGTCCAGATACTCCTTGAACAGTTAGTTCATTAGAATGCAGAATGTGGCCGGAGCATTGGTTAAGCCGAAAGGCATCACCAAGAACTCGAATGCTCCATACCTGGTCACATAGGTAGTCTTCGTCTCATCACCTTCTGCAATGCGCACCTGCCAATACCCTAACCGAAGGTTGAGTTTGGAGAAGTACTTTTGCGTTGCCCAATTGATCGAACAAGTCCGCGATGAGCGGAATAGGGTACTTGTTCTTCACCGTCATCTTGTTGAGGGCTCGATAATCAATACATAATCGGAGGCTCCCATCTTGTTTCTTCTGGAAGAGGACTGGAGCTCCAAAAGGTGCTTTTGAACTGCGTATGAGACCACCGCTTAGCAGTTCATCTAACTGCTTCCTCAGTTCTGCCAACTCTGGAGGGGTGCGGTATGATAGTCTCGCTGGAGGCTTAACTCCCGGCTCCAGCTTAATCCGATGATCCACGCCTCTGCGTGGTGATAGAGTTCTCGACAACTCCGTTGGCATCACATCTGAGAACTCCTTCAGGAAGTTCGCCACAACAGTAGGTTCTTGAATGGCCACCCCGTCAAGTGTCTCTAGCTTCATAGCAGCTACAACGGTTAATTCACCTTTTCGTACCCCTTTCTTCAATTGGAAAGCCGATATTTATTGTAGGTCTTTGGTTCCTCCTCAAGAAACTGGAACCACGCAGGGATCGTCGCCTCCCATTAGACATAGGAAGTTCAGGAACGACATTGGCACCAACTTCGTCGCGTGCATAAACTCCATTCCGAGAATTACTTGGAAGTCATCCAATGGCACCGCTATCAAGTTTGTGCTCCCGCTCCATGTCCCAATCTTGATGGGGACCCCCTTTGCTCGTCCGGAGATCCGCTTGGCCTCCGAGTTCACCGCCTTCATACGACTTGGGCTCTTCTCCAAGATTAATCCAAGTCGCTTAGCTTCGTGATCGACAATAAAATTGTGGGTTGCGCCCATGTCCACCATTGCACGGGTTGTACGACCATGCAGCTTGATATCCACATACATCAACTCGCTGCTTCCTGCCTTCGGTGACTTTGCCTTTGTGTTCTCCCCCACTTGACCTAGCAACACATTCAACAAACGCATTGCTCCCATCCTGGGTCCTTGCGACGCCTCAATGTCGCTACTGGATTCAGAACTGCTCGAACTAAGGGCGATAGCTTTGCCCTTGTCTGACTTATGGGGCTGAATTGATGCAGTTAAAGCATTGAGTGCCTGTTTTTGCGGGCACTCCCTCACCATGTGCGGTCCTCCACACAAGAAGCATCCACCAGACTTTGGGACTCTACCTTTTGAGCTCGGTCCCTTGTGGAAATTCTTCTTCTTTTGTTCGCCCCCAGACTCCTTCGCTCGAGAGTATTTAGTTAGGCGATTTCCCGAAGATTATTTATTTTTTCTCAAATCCTCTGAAGAAACAAAGTCAGCCTTTCCGCGGCTGCAATTGCCCCGGCTACGTCGAAAAAGTTGAATAACTTGTCTTTTTCAGACATGTCCTGTATATCCAGCATCAGTGCTGAAAATTGTTTCACATAATCTCGGATTGTTGTACTTTGACGGAGTTGTCTTAGTTTCCTTCTTGCGACAAACTCTGTGTTCTCGAGCAAGAACTGAGTTCTCAACTCTCGCTTCAAGTCTCCCCATGTATCCACACGACATCGACCTTGCTAGATCTCTTCCCAACGGGTTCGCCACTAAAGTTTTGCATCCCCATTCAGATACATTGTTGTTATAGCAACTTTGGTCTTTTCCGAATCGAGCCTTGTAGCACGAAAATACTATTCCACGTTGAACAAGAAATTTTCAAGCTCTTTGGCATCCCTAGCACCCCCGTAGCAATGCGGCACCGGTGCCCTGAAGTTTTATGGTCGCGCAGCGCGGGTATTGTTCCCTCCCGCATCAAGAGTCCTTGTTAACACCATGACCTTAGCCGTGAGTTCCGCCACAACTTCGTGTAGATGTTGTACGGAATCTTTGGTGTCCTCTGTCAGTTGATCAATCAGGGATTCAAATTTCTCGATCTGAGATTCAGCTTCTTTTAGCTAGCTCTCTACCCCAAGGAGCCTTCGTTGGCCTTGGTAGAGTTCCTCCAAGCTCGCTTCAAGAACATCAAGGCGGGTTTCCGCCATTGTAAGCCTCTCCTTGTGTCTCTTTTTCCCAGTTGGCACACTAGATGGCGCCTCCTCCACTCGTTGAGAATACCCAACTTCACGCTCGTCTTGTTCACTGCCGGGCTCCTCATGAGCGGCTCCAATAGTTTGCGAGCGAGTTAGCACTTGCAGCCCACCTGCGGCTGCTTGGAGCAAGGGTCCAGCTTGCCCCATCTTGCTCGATTCACCACGATGTTTGGCCATGGCGAGATTGCGAATCTTCTTCGTTGTTCGTTTGAATTGCTTGCCTGCTCTGATACCACACTGTCACGGACTTAGCTGAATTTGCCTAAGCCGTGCGGCACCCTAGTGGCACTCTCGAAGACTTAGCTGAAATTGCCTAAGTCGTGAAGCAACCTTGCCCATTATTTCGGACTTAGCTGGGATTGCCTAAGTCATTAAACGCCCAAAGCGTTATCTGTCTGCAAAGGGTCAGCCCTCTTACAACCTCTTACGGTCCCGTAGGACCTGCAAAGAAGTCGATTAGCTTAGAAACGAGCGACGGACAAGTCCCAACGTCTCGCAAAGTGGAAAGCTATACAAGCAATTCGTCGAACACCTTGAGTGCAGTAGAGAAAATAGAGAAAAAGAGCGAAACAGGACTTTAGAGGGTTGTAAGAACGGTCGCAAGTCCATAAACGACGGTTCCCAAGGTATCGGACGCAAGACAAGTTCAATTGTTGATGAACGCCTACGCCCGACATATTCCCGGAACCCCATCCAGCCTGGTACCACCCGAGGGGTTCCAAGGTGCTGAAATGGCTGACATTTCGTACCGCTCAGAATGGTTGCCGCAGCATACGAAAAAGACCCAAAAACAGGGCTGTTTTGGGTTCTTTTGGCTTCGCGTAGCGAGAGATCGTTCTGCAACCTTCTATACTACTTTCGCTCACATTTCTTAGGTAAAAACATAAACTCAAGGCAAAACAAGCTGCCAAACATATGTACAAACAAGAAAAAGCGACGAACGATTCACGGGGCGAAGATGTTGCGGTTGAGCAACGACCGTTCGTGACAGGTCAGCCATACAGTGCCTCATAAGGGGTACATTTAGTTGAAGAATGAAAAGTTATGTTGTACCACCATCCGGCCTAGGGAAGCCATCTTGTCCACTCTTTGGGCCGGTCGCTAGTGAAGCATCGTAATTAAGTCTCAAGGCATTTGTTCACCACTTCTGTTTGGCTATCTGTTTGTGGATGATAGGCTGTGCTCATCTTCAATTGGGTGCCCTGTAGATGGAAGATCTCGGTCCAAAATTTACTTGTAAACACCCTGTCACGGTCGTTCACTATCGACCTTGGCATCCCATGCAATTTCACAATATTTTTCACAAAAATCTGAGCAATAATGGCAGTAGTATAGGGATGTCTCACAGCACAAAAATGAGCATATTTAGTTAGGCGATCTACCACCACAAAGATCGTGCTTTTACCTTGAGATAGTGGTAGTCCTTCGACGAAATCCATGGAGATGTTCGTCCAAGTCGAATCTGGTATAGATAGCGGCTATAGTTTACCGGGACTTGTCACCGTTTCACCTTTTTGCCGCTGACATACATCACATTTGGATACATAATCATAAATTGATTTTTTTTATGCCCTTCCAGATGAAGTTTTGCTTTTATAAGTCCTCAGAAATCCAAAGTGCCCCGCCGAAGGTGAAGAGTGCATTTCATGCAAAATAACTTGGATGTGAGGAGAAGGAACAACAACAATTCGGTCTTTATAGCGTAAGTCCTTCAAGTCCCACGTATAGTGCCCTACGGAATCCGGATCCTTCTCCAATTTTTCTATGATGCTTTAGACTTCCGGATCATTCTTCCACTCCTCCTTAATGTGTTCGAGGAAGTCGGTGGTGGGAAGGGAGATGGCTGAAATTTCAGCTTGCCCCGAGAGCTGAGATAGAGCATCTGCAACAATATTCTCTTTTCCTTTTCGATAAGTAATTTCATAATCAAAGCCAAGAAGTTTAGTTACCCAATGTTGCTGCTCCGGGGAAGATACTTTCTGCTCCAAGAAATACTTAAGACTTCGATGGTCAGTCTTAATCTGAAAGCGCCGGCCGATCAGGTAGGGTCTCCACTTTGTGACGGCGTGTACAATGACAAACATTTCTTTATCATATACCGACATTTTCAAGTGTGAGGGAGACAAAGCCTTGCTGGTGTAAGCGAGAGGTCGGCTATCTTGCATTGAGCAGCTCCAATCCCAACTCCGGACGCGTCAGCCTCGATCACAAAGGTGCGACTGAAATCAGGTAGCACTAGGACCGGCGTCGTCGTCATGGCGGCCTTGAGTCGTTCAAAGGCTGTAGAAGCTTGTTCTGACCATAATGAGTCTTTCTTCAGTAGGGATGTGAGCGAGGCACTGATCTTGCCGTAATATTTCACAAATTTTCGGTAGTAGCCTGTGAGTCCAAGGAAGCCGCGCAGCGATTTTATGTTTGTAGGTTTCGGCCATCCTTGCATTGCCTCGATCTTCGTCGGGTCTACCGCTACTCCGTCCTCTGATATAATGTGCCCAAGATACTCCACTTTACGCTGTAAGAAACTGCACTTTGACTGTTTAACATAAAAAGTATTCTCCTGAAGAATCGTTAGAACAATTCGTAAGTGCTGAAAATGTATATCAAGCGTAGGGCTATAAATGAGGATATCATCAAATAACACCAATACGAACTTGCGTAGAAACTCCGGAAGATGTCATTTATCAGGCTTTGGAAAGTAGGAGCATTCGTAAGTCCGAAAGGCATTACCAGAAACTCGTAGTGGCCATTATGCATGTGGAATGCAGTTTTCGGAATATCTTTAGTGCATACCCGAATCTGGTGATAACTGGAACGGAGATCCAATTTAGTGAAGACTCGGGCTCCTTTTAATTCATCCAAGAGCTCATCTACGACGGGTATAGGATATTTGTCCTTGACGGTGATAGCATTCAAGACCCGATAATCAATGCACATCCGCCATGTACCGTCCTTCTTGCGCACTAATAACACCGGTGAAGAATAAGGGCTGTAACTCGATCGGATCACCCCGGTGTCAAGTATCTCTTTGACGATGTTCTCGATCTCATCCTTCTGCAAGTGAGGGTAGCGATACGGACGCAAATTTGCTGGAGGTTTGCCCGACAGAATAAGAATACGATGGTCATGCGGCCGGTTAAGGGGCAGCCCGCGCAGCTCCGTGAAAACGTCCACGAATTCGTCCAGCAAGAGGGCAAGCTTAGGATCTGAAATTTGTATATTCTCCCCCTTAGATGGCTGTTGGATATGCATCAAAAATCCCCCATGCGCTTTGTGCAAAACTTTTTCCATCTGTTGCGTCGAAACGGTGGAGATATGGCTCTCGCGCTTGCCTCGCAATGTGAGCCATTCGATCCCAAGCACGGCTTTATAATCATCAATGGGTAGGAGGAAGAAATCGGCTACCACTTCTTGGTCTTGGAGGAATAGCTTCACCCGCAGGCATCGTTGGTCGCAATTGAGGATTCGGCTGTAGGCAACCTTTACGTCGAACTTGTTGCAACCTTTGATTTGAAGTGCTAAACGTGCAGCAACCTTACTGTTAAGGAAGTTATTTGTGCTACCCGTGTCGATGAGAACAGTGATGGGTTGCTGCTTTAGAAGTCCTCCAACTTTCATCGTCTGCGGGTTGGAATAGCCGGCCAACGCATGCACTGCGTAGTCGATTGGTTGGGGCTCTTCCTCCGTGGCTTCCTCTTCGGGTTCAAGGCCTTCTTCAGATGGTTCGCTGCCCTCATCTTCCACTGGTTCAATCATAAGGAGCCGGCCCTTTTTGCAACGATGTTCGCGGCTCCACGGTTCGTCGCAATGCCAACACAATCCTTTGGCCGATCGTTCGTGAAGCTCATCTCTTGTCAATTCTTTTGGTGCGGGGGCTCGGCGGCAGTAGAGGGGGCAGTAGGCCTCGGCATGGCTGGTCGGGGAGTGACCCTTGTCCTTCGTGCCTCATGGTTTAATCGTTCTTCCTGGATACGCGCAAAGGAAATTGTCGCCATAAGAGTGTACGGTTGCCGTGCTTTTACTTTCACTCGGATTTCCGGCTTTAGGCCCTCAATGAAAGTACCTAAAAATTGTTTCTCAGACTAATCTTCAGTTTGGTTAGATAAACACCCAAACCTTGTTTGGTAATCTTGTATTGTAGAGATTTGACGAATCTTTGCCAATTGTCCGTCGATGTTATCGAAATCGATCGGACCGAAGCGGTTTAGAAGCCCTTCCTTGAACCGCTACTAAGAGAGTCCTCCATGGGTGTGTTCAAACCAATTGAACCACTGAATAGCATCTCCCTCGAGGTGTATGGCAGCGATCTCCACCCGTGTGGCATCGGCGGTTCGATGGAACCGAAAATAGCGCTCCGCGACGAGATCCATCCGATCGGGTCTCCTTCCCATCCTGGGAAGTCAACCTTCATGCATGAATTGTTGGGATCAGAGGTTATGTGTCCATGCTCTTGAGGATCGTCTCGCCGATCTGAAGTCTCTCCATGGTGTGACTTCCTCGGGCTTAATGGTCGGCCTATGCTGAATTCGGCGAATAAGGATCACATCTTCTCCTCCATGCGGCTTTCAAAGGCTTCAAACTTGGCGTTGATGGCCTCCTCTGATGCCATGGTGTATGCCTCTAGATCTGTAATATTAAGATCTTTCTTTTATTGTCGGGCTAGTGGCATGAGAGTTTTGGGAAAGGGGGTGGCCGGTTGGAAGATGAATTGGTTTGGATAGGAATAGGCTGATTTGGGTGGCTGATTTGGGGGGCTGTTTGGATTCGGTTTAGGGTAATATTTGGAAGGGTTTTTGGTGAGGATGGTAGGGTTTGGAGATGAGGAAAAGAGAGTCTGAAATCCCACAAAAAACAGCACTCAAATCTGATAGGGTTCGATGAAAAGAAGTGCTGCGATGTGCTGTCCTGCTGAACCGGTTTTTACGTCGGAGAAACGATGACTTCTCAACGTAAATTCCAGAGGAAAGTTTAAGGAAATTATGCAGAAACCCTTGGTTTAGATGTTGTCAATACCAGTAGAGACTTTGATGAAATTTTGGCAGCATATCAGTAGGGAAATAGGGCAAAAGATGCAAGGCAGATTCCTTCATCGTAAAATTCCACAACTGCGTGATGGTGAAAGATCGTACAAGAAAACCGGTTCAAGAAGGAGTTTTTTCGTGAAATCAAATCCAGATGAAAGCCAACTTGATCTTGAGAATTGTGTAAATATTTCGGCCAGAAGGGATGAACAAAAGTTCGGTTTCAAGTAGCAACAATCGGCTGAAAATTTCTGCAGCGTTTCGCCTCCACAACGATGATATTGTTTGTGACGGTAAAAATTTACAGCAAGGTGACTTTAGAAAACTTCTCCCACGTATAATATGAAGGATCTTGCAGTATTGAAGAGGCGTGGGTTATAAAAATATACCAGAATTCCAGATCAAACGCAGGGGGCACGGCAGACTGATTTGATCTGCTGCTAGGGTGGAAGGTGGAGGCACGTGTAGCAATTGTGGGAATTGCTTGGGAAGGTGGAGGCGGCTGAGATGGCTACAGGGCAGCAGGTACGTGGCTCTGATACCAGATGATAGAACCCTAGAAGGAACTCTATAAATTTTCACCCTTGAGGGGGATCAACCCTTAGAACGCTATAGGGGTTCCTCCCTCCTAGATTCGGCACAAGGCTGAAATAAAATTGATAATTGCTTGATTAAAAGAGGGGGGCGGCTACATCTTAAATAGGGGTCAAAACCCTAGCATAAGGGGGCGCTTGCCTAAGTGGAATTACTCTTTTGCCTCTCCTATAGCCATCCTGCCTTAATAGGAACATGATGCGGCTAGGTTGGCTCTATAGCCGACCTAAGCAGGGGGAAACCCTGGCCGACTTGCCCAGGTGCAGCTAGGTTGGCTCTATAGCCGACTTAATAAAGGGGAAACCCTGGTCGACTTGCCCAGTAAGGGGGGGCGGCGGCTACTAAGCCCTAAGGGATAATCCAAACCCTAGTTATACTCCTTTATAAGATAGGAGAGGCTTTATTACAATCTAGCAGAGTTTTTATTGACTTCTACTGAAATGATTAGAACTCAACCCTGCTGGAGTCCTATCACAATTCCTAGAGTTTGAGAGAGGTAAAAATTCTGAAGTGTGTACTTTAAGGTAATATTATAAAGGGGCACTTAAGTGCTCACCTAAGTTCCTAGGAGAGGCGAAGCGAGGCATGAGCTTCCCTTCGTCACTTTGGGTGATTGGTTGGGCATGATCTAAGCACCCGCTTTAGCCCAAGCGTTGGGCGGCTCAAGCACACATCTGAGTAAAGCCTTGTGGATACCACCCAGGGGTTCGACGGCTCACACGCACACCTAAGTTAAAACTTGGGGGTTGGCTTTAGGTTTGAATTAGATGATTTGGCTGACCCAATTTATCAAATCAAAATTTCTCTCCCCCCCCAATGCAAACAAGTTTCTATGATTGGGAAGAAACCCTAGCCTCCAATCAAAACTTCTCCTTGACAACCATGGTCTTCCGTGATCTCTGCTCGACTAAAACTTTTTTATTGGAATAGAGGCTCTGGTGTCAATTGAAACTTTTTCTGTGATTTAAACCTCTCCTATGATCTTTACTACTATTCATATGGTTGCAATCGATCTTGCTTCCTCCACCAACTACTTATAAGAAAATAGGTTCCACCATCCATTGAAGCAGCTTTCGCCACCCACTAAATAGTGCTCCCGATCGGAGATGCTATCCTTCGCCTATTTCTTTTGCACAGATATATGTTGTCCTCCACCACTTCTCTATCTTGTCATTCTCTTTCTTCAATGATGTATCTAGGTAACACTCCTGCTCCCTGGATAAGAGGGTTCCTTCTTATTTGATTCTCCCTTTAATGTTTTATGTTGTTTTGAATCTTTTCATCTATAACATGCTGGTTAGGATCATGTGATAAACAACATAATACCCCACTAAAATGGCCATATTAAAACACCATGTTGGTATTTTTATCTAAAACAACACCCCCTTAATGTTAGATCAACATGTTTTTGAGATAAATCACCAGGTATTTTGATCTAAAACAACACCTGTTAGATCAACATGTTGTTTGAACTAAAATACCTTAATTGGTATTTTGATCTAAACCAACACCTTAATTAGTTACTACAAAATTGATAATTCATTGTTAGTTATTTGAATTTTTCTTCAAGATGATTGTATTTCCTAAAATTTTTGCCTTCGGTTTCAATCCTTTCTATATTCCAGGATTAATGGCAACTGTTGAGAGTGACTCAGAAGAATAATCAACAAGAAACCTAAGAAAGAAGCCAAGAATGATATACAATCATCTAAAGAATCCTAAAAATCCTAATGTCTTATTTTTAGTGAGAAAACTACTAAAGGTGGTATTTTTCACATAAAACAACATCAAGTTGGGAAAAGAAGTTGAATCAACATGCAAAAGGTCCACCTAATGTAAAACAAGAATTACAAATGAATGATCTAAAGAAAAAAAGATTGAATCTTTTCATTATTTACCAAAGCATGATGATACTCAAAATTTTGAAGATGATGTTGAATGGGAAGACTAAATGAGGAGCATTATTTACCAAAGCATGATGATTAAATTTTTTTGTTATTTATTCATGAACAACTAAGTATCACTTTAATAGAGGATAAGATGAGAGAGAATTATTTAAGATGGTATGATCATGTACTTAAGAGACCAAGAAATGCAGTAGTTAAAAGATATGAACTGATTAATGTTAGTGATATGAGGAGTGGTAGAGGAAGGCCTAAAAAGATTTTAATAGAAACTATAAATAAAGATTTAAATACTCTAAACTTATCTAAATATAGGACTTTTTATATATCTCAATGGTGACAAAAAATTTATGCACTCAATCCTAAATAGTTGAGACTTACAGCCTTGTTGTAGTTGTTGTATATCGAATGAGATTATGATATAGAAAATATCATTACTAGTGAGAGAAGAGTATCTGATAGACGAAAAAAGAAAGTTGTTATTGCTACAAAGTATATAATTACACAAAATAAAGGTCCAATGAGCTTATACATATTTCAAGAATCAAACAAAGCTATACAAGACCAAAAAGGATCAAAATTAAGATAAATTAATGCAAATTATATCAAAAACAAAGAAGCAATGACAACAAAATTTAAGACATTACTCGATTCTTTTATCATACAACTATTTCCTTTAATGTTGCAAGTTTAGACATTGTTAAAGCCTCCAAGTTATTATAAGTTGAGAGCCCTATTGTTAAACGAGGAGTTAGGTTATACAAATTATTATTTGAAAGGTCACAACGACGCATAGGCAAAGCGTGGTTATTATGTCATAAGCATGGATCGAAAGGAGATAAAGGAGTATAGTAAATTTTGATCAATTATTCATTATGAACTATGTTATTTTGTCAAGTTTATAGCAAAAGTCAGAATATGAAATATTGTTCAATTTATAGCAACTATGTCTTCGTTGACATCACTTTTGCTTTGAATGTTTTAAATTTTTAATTGTCAGTTATATACTTAGACACTTGTCATTTTTATTTTTCTCTTTTTTAGGTATGCTACTCCACATTTATATTAGACTTCATATGCAGCATATTGTATTAATCTCATGTAATGTTAGAGGATATTAAAAAGATTCTAAATATTATTGGTTTAGAGAGGGTGATTTTTATTGTTGGTTGTATATACAATCACATTAGAGCATTGAACATGATTGAAGAATTTACAACCAAGGAATTGATGAAATATAGTGTCACTCACTTTGTCGCTACATTTCTCAAAATCATAATCTTGTAAACATGTTTACATCAAAAAAGTGGGTGGCATGCAAATGGTCATGATGCTAATGGCAAGAGAACAAGTGATATCATTCTTTTGGAATAATATGGTTCATATACTAAAAGTAATAGGTCTTTTGTTAGCATATGATCTTGTTCCCTGCTCTTTTATCTTGACTCCGGATACAATAATTAGAGAGGAGTTGGCGAAAGCGCATCTGTCCTAAATAAAAAGACATGAGCTAGCTTATGTGATGATGAAAACAAATTCGAATTATGGTCTTATAAAGAGGTTGGCGGGGGAATAGGGGAAGGCTTTCTCGCATCAAGTCATTTCAACATAGCAGGCGGGACCTAATAGTAAGAACCCTTACCTCGCTTGGATAGATAAAGAAGAATGTCGTCCATATACTATAGAATTGAATATTCATTAAGATTGTGTGATAGAAGGGGCTTGGGCAAAGGCAAAGGCGTAGTCAATTTCGCTTCACTTATTGAATTGAATATTCAGCCAGACCCACACTACCACTGGAAACACTATACAAAGACTTTTCCCGTTAGCGCACTTAGTTTTGTACTGAACTTCTCCATATCTAGCCCGGAAAGTAAGCGTTAGCACTTAGAGGCCCGAACCCATCCTCTTGAAGCACCCTGCAACAATACCACAAACTACAGCGGGACAATAACCTCTTTCCACTTCAATGAAACTACAGGAGTTCTTGGGGTTACAGATAGTGAGGCTATGGATAAAGTCAAAGAAAAAAATATAAAAACCTTAGTAAGAATGAAAATTAAAAGGATGTTTTTGTAATTACAAATAAGAAATGGGAATATCAGCTTCATCATCCATTATAGCAAGATACTATTTAACCTCAAAATTCTTTTATAAAAACTCATCTATGAGTTTGACAAAAACATTGTCAGTGTCAAGGATTGTCATACTGGTCCATACCGACATACCAAGCGCAGCTTGATATGGTACGGTACTCGATACCGAGCAATACGAACAGGGCATACCGCTCGATATAATATAAAAATAAAGTTCAAAAATATAAAAAGAGGCGATGTCACCTCGTTCCTTGTCCCCATGCTGTCACGGGCTTAGCTGATTTTGCCTAGGCCGTGCGGCACCCATGCGTGTCAGTCCGTAAAGGTCAGCCTTCCCCGAAATCTCTTAGAGTCACTTATGACTTACAAGAGAGAAAACGGGCCAAAAGAAGCAATTCCAACGGGATCCACAAGCAACTGCTCAAGCAAACACTTTATAAAGCCAATACAAATTACACCCATAGACATTACAAACTCAGAAAGGTTGCACACAAAGGATAATGGTCTATTACAGACCTAAGTCCCCCACAAGTGCCTACATGACCCATACTTACATTTACAAGCCGAAACTAGCTATAAAAGATAACCAAACTAGGGCTGTCAAGTCTACTACGATCTTACTACTTGATATGCAAAGAATGTACAAAAACCAAAGGACACGGACAAACATGAGCATTTCATCAAACACCTTGTTTACATTTTGTTCGTGACATTCTCCCCCACTTATTCCTTCGACGTCCTCGTCGAAGCCGCTGTAGATGCTGCATCTCCTCGCCTTTTGCTGAATCTTCAATCTTCTGCTCTGGCTGCAACACGCCTCCTGGCTCCTAGCTATTCTCCGCTGCTGTTGTTAAGTTGTCAAACTCTGATCCGCCATACTGCTTCAACTCGCCAATGACTAACTCTGTTGTGGGATTGGCTGAGTTGTGCTGATCCTTATTGACTCTCGTGGATCCTTCTGATGAAGGAAAAGACCTACCTTGTTATGCGTCAGTACCTTAGTAGTCTCATGTTACTTAAACTGGATAGATGCTTGTTGGAACTTTAACGAGCATCGCCTCCAGACTTTGAATTTTTTTGAGGTCCTTCCTCCACAATATTTGCCCATTAATCCTTCTTCCACTTTTAGTTGTCACTTTTAAGTAGGTTCGCATCACTCCCACTTTCAATTAGCATTCAATTGGGAAATAAAGCGGACAATCTATTCTCAATAATACTGCTCACCAATGGTGAGGATTTGGCAACTATTGTCTTTCATAAGCTTTCTTCGAAGGGTTACTGAACTTATGCAGAGCTTCTTTGCTGGATAAGTAAGAGAACTGAGACTCGACTTCACTCATTCTCTTAGGAGTTGAAAATGCAAGGTTACTTGGTTTCGCTCGCCTCCTCGAATTAAGAGAATTAGGGTACTCAGTTTCGCCCATTCTCTTGAGTTGAGAAGGTAAAGGTTACTCGATTTCGCCTGCCTCCTCGAGTTTGTACTTCATGCATTGAGCTGGTTACTAATATTCCCTTGCTCTTTGCTCACACTTCTAAAGCACTTGAAGTGTTTGCACTCCTTGCATTGAGTTAGCTACTGTGATTCACCTTCCCATTGCCATTTAACTTCTGGAATACAATAAGTTTTGCTCGAAAAGAGCAAAAAGTTTACCCCAACTTGGAGTCCCTCAACTTGGAGTAAGTCTTTGATAGATCTGGTCGCCTCTGGGATTGTACCATTTTGTCCATCACCTTTGCCGCCTACTCTGAGTAGAAAAGACACAATACCTCGTACTGTCTACTTCGTTCCTTGGTCGAGCATTCCTGCATCAACCCAAAGTCCCTCGCTTTCGGCTATCTTGATGAGAAGCCCATCGACACCGGCCTTATGAAGTTCCTTCGCCTTTGCCCTTCTACTCTGTCTTGGCACTTGGAGTTTGCCTCTGCATTCTCCATCTCCTCAATCCCTTTTTACGACCAATGCTCTCCCTCTATGAGAGCAAGGGATCGATGACTCCACGGAAGTCCTGCCTCTGTGGTACCATGGTGCTGTCAAGCCCATGGCCCTACTATCCGTCGCCTTGTATCTATGTCCCTTCCTTCGCGATTTGTAGATCTGCCTCTGTGGCTCTGTGGCTATGTGGAATACAATAAGTTTTGCTCGAAAAGAGCAAAAAGTTTACCCCAACTTGGAGTCCCCCAACTTGGAGTAAGTCTTTAATAGATCTAGTCGCCTCTGGGATTGTACCGTTTTGTCTATCACCTTTGCCGCCTACTCCTCTGAGTAGAAAAGGTACGATACCTCGTACTGTCTACTTCGTTCCTTGGTCGAGCATTCCTGCATCAACCCGAAGTCCCTCGCTTTTGGCTATCTTGATGAGAAGCCCATCGACACCGACCTTATGAAGTTCCTTCGCCTTTGCCCTTCTGCTCTGTCTTGGTACTTGGAGTTTGCCTCTGCATTCTCCATCTCCTCAGTCCTTTTTTACGACCAATGCTCTCCCTCCGTGAGAGCAAGGGATCGATGACTCCACGGAAGTCCTGCCTCTGTGGTACCATGGTGCTGTCAAGCCCATGGCCCTACTATCCGTCGCCTTGCATCCACGTCCCTTCCTTCGCGATCGGTAGATCCGCCTCTGCGGCTCTGTAACGTTCCTTCGAGTCCACCTCCTTTCTAACCGACGCTATTGCTTTTTGGGTAGCTGAGCCCCTATGGACTCATCGTCGCTTTCTCGCCCCTTTCGACCACCTAGCAGTTCTCCTTGGTCGATAGAAAGACAGACTGCAACTCTCATGCATGGCCTCCACCATCTTGTTGCAGGGCTTGCGCCGATTCTGTTATCCTTAGCTTCCTTGGTAGCAACGTTCACTTACTCGGCCTTGTCCTCTGACTTGACGGGCTCTCTTAAGCGAATGTTAACTCTCCGGTCGCTTCGATCATACCTTTGTATGATCAGGTCCCCTCCATGGGACACACTGGTACCTACAATCTGACTTCTCCCTCGGTGGTACACAGCCCCCATATGCTGATGACCAAGGCTTTCATCTGATGCAAGCTTCGATGCGCACACATGAAAGACCCGCCTCTGCGGTACCATGGTATTCACTCAATGAATCCACAACCCTTCTTGTCGTTGCATTGTTCACCGAAGTGAAGCTCCCAACAGCTCCTGATCATTCACATGATCACGTCCCCCTCCATGGGACTCACTAGTACTTGCACTTGGACTTTTTCCTCGGTAGTATACAACCCCCATATCATGATGACTAAGCATTTCATCTAATGCATGCTCCGATGCACACACGAAGACCCGCTTCTGCGGTACTACGACATTCACTCCTTGAATCCATAGCCCTTCTTCTTATTGTGTCGTACACCAAAGTGGAGCTCCCAATAGCTCCTGATCATACCTTCGCATGATCGTGTCCCTCACGGGACATGTCCACATGTGTTGCATTGCCACGAACTATTCCATCACGATCCGTTGCACCATGTCGCCTCCTGGTGACATCCTCATTGCATACAGATTCTCATATGATGAACTCGAACTACGACTTCTCTATGTGTGGTCTCTGCCAACACATCGTAGGGCCTCCGCCATCTCCGATTTTTTATTCGCTCCCTTGGCAATTTACCTTCGTACACCCACTCTTGGGTCACACCTGGACGAAGCATAGCTCTAGGACAGTCCGTCGCCTAGTAGCTCCTGAAGTCCCTTGACTTCGCTAGAATTGGTGCACCATTGTTTGGATCCTGGGCGGCCTCTACCAGCATAATCTCCGCTATGCACCACTTGTTCCTGACAACTCGAATGACAACACTGTGGCATATTCTTTAAGAGTACCCACCTCTGCATCCTCTTGCCCCATGCTAAGGTCTCATAATCCCAACTTCACCTCCGCAATTTGAATCACCTTAGTTACTCCGTCAAATGCATCTCTGAGGTAAGGTGCATGTGCCTCGAAGCTCCCTTCGTCTTTGGCACCATGCAAGATAAGTCTGCCCCATCAGAATGAAGGACCCATACAATGACATGATCCCACTCTTGCCCCTACAAGAGTTTATGCCCTTGATCTCTGTCCAAGGAAAGCTCCGTGCCTTCGCTCCATGTTTCATCTTCTATGTCGACTCCCTTCATGCGGCTTGAATACTTCACCAAGTTCCACCCAAGTCGTTCCACTCCTCGATTTGTATTAAGTCGATGATGGCCCTCGCGCCCACCATTCCACAGGTCAACCCTCAGTGGAGTTTGATTTCCACATCGATTCTAAGTGTGCGTTCATATGATGTTGCCTTGGATTGCTCCCTCATTTGATCTCGAAACGTATCCACCAATACATTACCTCACTCGAGATCATGCGATGACTCCTCGTCACTCGCTCGGTCCGTTGAGCTCTGTGGAGATATTGCCTTGAGGAACTCTTCCTCAATATGTGCCGTCCATTGCACATGATTCTCCCTCTCGAGAACTAAGACTTATCCCTCCTGGATATCTGTCCGATTGGAGCAACTTTTCTCTTTGCATTCTTCCCACTAGAAGTTTCAGAGACCACCATCCCCTTTAGACTACTCCGTCTTGCTGAACAACTTGTGCCTTGTTCTGCCCCCGCAAATGCACTTGCTAGATTGCGACTCTTCACCAATACGATCCCCACTGCACCCTTAAAGGTCTAATAACGTGTTGAACTTGTTGCACACTTCAGTCGCCTACGGACGTATCCTTTCCATGCCGAAGAGAAAGTTCTGATGCTCCAAGGCGCCGAGTTTTGATCACGCCTTGGGATGGCCACGAACACTCTATCGTCCGTATACAAGACCTTGGCATGAGTACCGAATCCTTCGAGTTAGCAATTCCCCTCACCTCTGTGAGCTTTGCACAACTCTTTCGGTCATTGCGCAACACCTCCCACTTTGCACGGTCTCATCTTTCACCAAGCGCCCCGCTTGCCTTGAGCACCGTCAAGTTTGGTTGCCAATGTCGAGCCGTAGCTCGAACTCAGCCATCCGAATCATTGTGCGCTACGCATTCTTCTTCGCTTGCTTGTCCTCGTGGTGCCTCTCGCGCAAAGGGTTGGTCATTCCTTTGAATGCCCAAACCTGGATGCCCGCTCCTCTGAGCAACTCCTTTCCCTACATTTCGATGTCCGTTTCCCCCAAACGGTTGCGCGTGCTGGCTATCCTCCACACAGCCCAGCTAGGTCCCCCACGTTTGTATGGCGAGTGTTTCTACGTGTGTTTGTCCCGCTCTGATACCACAATATCACGGGCTTAGCTGATTTTGCCTAAGCCGTGCGGCACCCATGCGTGTCCGTCCGCAAAGGTCAGCCTTCCCCGAGATCTCCTAAAGTCACTTAGGACTTACAAGAGAGAAAACAAGCCAGAAGAAGCAATTCCAACGAGATCCACAAGCAACTGCTCAAGCAAACACTTCATAAAGCTGTTGTGAGTCCTCCACCGTGTCTGGTTGATTCGCACAACGGGGTTCGGACAGCTAGCACGAGAGACACTCCACGCTGGCAATCCGAGGTCGACGGGTATGGATGCTCCGGTTGTAACTTTGATGCGGGTCTTTCTACCCTCGCTAGGCTATTCCTGCAAGACAACAACTCCCGGGTGATGGGTTCCCGGGGAGGTCCCTCCGACGATCAAGTTAGGGTTGATCGAAAGGGTGAAGTCCGGCGTCCTGCTTGAGCACCGGAGCTTCTTCTCCTTTTGGATGTAAGTGGAGAGGGAGAGTAAGCGTACTTTCCAGGAGACCTTGGGGTCTCACTTTTTATACCTGTATGTCGCCGACCGATCAAGTCTCGGCTTCATCATTCCTTTGGCGTTCTCTGCCAGCTCGTTTAATGTTGTCGACAACGCCAGCGGCTATACGTGCTACCGATTGCGTGTTGTTTCTGCCCTGTTGTCTTGTAGTTCCCTCAGGTTTTTATGAGACCTGATGGTGACTGCACGATATCTGATGCTGCCAGACCTCAGGTTTGTCTGCCTGTTTATGACATGTCGCTCGTGTGCGTCAGAGGGCGGGGTCCGAAAAATTGGTCATCCGACCCCGTCCTTCCACATCGGTTGGCCTTGGGCCATGTTGTCCGGTCTGGGAGGAGGACCACTATTATCCCTATCAAAAGCCAATACAAATTACACCCATGGACATTACAAACTCAGAAAGGTTGCACACAAAGGATAATGGTCTATTACAGACCGAAGTCCCCCACAAGTGCCTATATGACACATACTCACATTTACAAGCCGAAACCAGCCATAAAAGATAACCAAACTAAGGCTGCCAAGTCTACTGCGAGCCCACTATTTGCTATACAAAAAATGTACAAAAACCAAAGGACACGGACAAACATGAGCATTTCATCGAACACCTTGTTTACATTTTGTCCGTGACAATGTAGGGAGATGTTTCTTCTCTCCGTGTTGTCACGGACTTAGTTGAATTTGCCTAAGTCGTCCGGCACCCTTGTAGCAAACCTTAAAGACTTAGCTAGAATTGCCTTAAGTCGTGAAACAACCTTGTCCAATGTTTCAAACTTAGCTGGGATTGCCTAAGTCATGAAATGCCTAAGCGTTATTTGTCCGCAAAGAGTCAGCCAACTTACAATCTCGTGTTGGTCCCGAAGGGCTTGCAAAAGAGTAGTCGATTAGCTTGAAAATGAGCGGCGAACAAGTCCCGACGTCTCGCAAAGAGGGAAGCTTTACAAGCAATTCGTCGAACACCTTAAGTGCAACAGAGAAAAGAGAGAAATGAGTGAAATAGGACTTTAGACGACTATATGAAAGTCCACAAACGACGATTCACAAGGTGTCGGACGCAAGACAAGTTCCACTTGTGATGAATGATGAATGCTCACGCCCGACATATAAACAAAGCCCCATCCAGCCTGTGCCACCCAGGTGGTCTAGGGTGCTGAGATGGCTGACATTTTGCGCCGTTCTGAGCGGTCACCACAACACGCAAAAATGACCCAAAGACGGAGTTGTTTTGGGCAGTTTTGGCCAAGGTTTGACTTATCGATCCGTATTGACGTACCGAGATACGTATGGTACCCGATACCATGAGGTACACAATGTGTACCGCTTGGCACATAATATAATATAATATATTAAACAGAAAAAAATAAAAAATTGGCAACGTCGCCTCGGATCCTTCTCCCCGCGCGGGGAGAAGGAATCGCCTTTTCCGTCTCCCCCGCGCAGGGAGAAAGAATCGCCTGCCAGCGATTCTTCGCCCATGGGCGATGAATCCCGTAAGCGTTCCGTCTCCCCGCGTGAGGAGAAGGAATCGCCCGACGACGATTCTTCGCCCGCGGGCGACAAATCCTACGAGCGGCCCGCGATCGACGGACGGCGCGGGGGACTTCACGTGAAGGTATGTTTCTCCTCTTCTCCTTCTTATTCTCCCTCTTCTTCTCCTTATTTCTCCCTCAATTGACCGCCGACGATCGAAATCGACTGCCAACGGTCGATTTCGACGGTCCCGGCCGATAGCGGGTAGTCTGCATATCGATCAGCTGGCGGACCGGTATGTACCGCCTGGTGCGGGCCTTACCGTTCGGCAAGGAGAACTTTAGTATTGTCTCCGACCAGTGAGTGGTCGTTTTGCAACGTTATAGACTATTTTCGGTCACCTTTATCAAGCAAAATCACATAAAATCAAGGCAAAATAGGCTGCCAATCATTTGTACAAGCAAGCAAAAGGGACGAACAATTCGTTGAGCGAAGATGTCGCGGTTGAGCGATGACCGTTCGTGACAACGTGGGGAGAAGAAATCCCCCGCGGGCGATCGATCGCACGGGCGCCGTGGGCGACGGATCGCGCGAGCGACGGATCGACTGACTCCAAGTTTTTCTCCCTCTTCTTCTTCTCACTCTTCTTTCTCCCTCCCTCGGTTGCTACCGCCCGAAATCGGCCACCGACGGTTGATATCAGGCAGTAACGGGGCGGATACAACCCCAATTGGCGATACCGCCCGGTAGCGGGCGGTCCGTATACCGATCAACTGGCGGACCGATATGTACCGCCCAGTATGGGCGATACCGATCAGTATTGCAAACCTTGGTTAGTGTATTATATTTAATGGATTGTTGGTACTTAGCATTAAAGTTCAATATAAGATAATAAATAAATTACCTTTATATAAAATTGTCGAGGGCCATTTTGAAATTCCAATGAAGTAATTATTAGCAATTATATGGACAAATAAACTTAAAAGTTAGAAATACATAATCAGTGTTTAGATAAGTGACTATAGTTAAATATTAGATCGAGGAATTATTAGCATGACAACTTCCCATCTCTTTAAAATGCTCTAGAGGTAACAGCCAAGAAAGTAAGAAATAGAGAAAAGATAAAAGCTTGGGGTGATCTCTATAGGATATCGGCCTTCTTGAAACTCTATAGGGATTCCTCCCTCCTTGGTTTCTGCTACATGAGTTAAAATAAAATTGATCTATTCATGATGAAAGAGGGAAGAATACAAGGCTATTTATAGGGCTTCTAAACCCCAACTCCTAATAGGATTCCTATTTAAGACTCCTACTCTTAACAACTCCTACTCCAACTCTAAGAAGCAACTCCTACTTCCAACAACTCCAACTCCAATTCTAAGAAGCAACCTCCAAACTAATCATAATCCTATTCTAATTTAAGCCCTCCTCAACCAACCCCTCTTTAACTAGGATAAGGGGTGGTTAATTAGGGTGACATATATCTTATTCTTCCTTCAAAATATCTTCCTCCAAACTAATCCTAACCTAGTCGGTCTCCTCACCTCTTTAATAGGGGTTGGCTAGATAGGATTTACATGAATGCCCTTAGGATTTACATGTTTGCCCTCTTCAATGAAACTAAATTAGGACTCCCCTAGCTAGAGTCCTAACAGACCCGCCCTCTTCAAATCAGTCTTGTCCTCAAGGTTGAGCACCATGTCTCTAGGTCGTGATATGCAATTCCTCACGAGGGTCCCTCGTTGGCCCTATAGTAGGCACATCCTGCTTCTGGGATCCAGCATCAGCAGTAGTGACTAGACGTGATGTGTCATGATCCCGTGATCCTATGCAATCATCGGTTGAACCTGGGCCTCCTTATCGCCTTGGGTGTTGGGTGGATAAATCGGGGCTGAGTTATCCTCTCTAAACTTTCATTTACGATGAGATACTTGGAGGATCAATTGTATTTTTAAATTGATGTACTGATCTGATCCAAAAGTCATGGCTCCATTGTGATCCCCAATTTTGCAATGGCCAAAGTAGTAGGGGGACCACTTTCTTAAGGCTCGAATTTTCTGCTGGTAGGGCTGGAGATGAAGGGAAACTCGATATTCAACAGCAAACTTTCTTCTGCTCCGATATTTGTCGGGGGGCTGGTTCTTTCTTGCATAGGCTGTCACTTGGTTGTTCTTTAATAGTAACCGAGCCTTCTTTTAGAATAATTGCTCCTCTTCAATAAGGTCTCTGATGGTGTGAGCCCATTCTGAGTTCGAGGAGGGTAGGAGCTGTAATTTTACCGAGCCTATTTTCATTTCTCATTTGTGCTGTTGACCTGTATCATGCCAGACTTCAAATTCAGTAGCAATTAGTATCCATTTATAGATCAAAAGCATCGTGTGAAATGTAGGGAGAGCCTCGGTGTATATTAGGAATCGGCTACCTTGCATGAGGGTGGTGCCGATCCCAATTCCTAATATGTCTGCTCCAATTGCGAACACGTTGCCATGATCGAGTAATACAAGCACTGATGTAGATGGCATCGTGACTATGAGGATCCTGTAGATGGTGGACGTGTGGATGACTTCCTCCTGTTCCTTTAGAATTTTGATCTCCATCCAATAAAGTTTGGTGTCACAGATTCCATGCCGGTATTGTCGCTGGAAGGACACAATCTTCTTACGGTCGTGGGCCGTGGATCGATGGTCATCATCAGGGAGTGTTTTAAGCATTATGGTCCACTCCTTGGAGAAGTCATAGAAGTAGCTCGAGATCTGGGAGTACTTTAGAAGCCATAACTGGTTTGGCTGGATATGGTACTTCAGAAAGAGTTTATGCCTGCAGACAAAGAGGTAAAGCTTTTGGAGATAAAGTATCCTTGCAAGGGAAGGTCGTGGCTGAATGATCTGTGTCTCCTGCGTCTCCTGGACGATCCTTTTAGATTCGGCCCTCTGAGGATGTGGACAGCAAAATAGCCGAATATGTGCTAGTGGTTCCTCTTGCAAGATTAGCATATGAAGATTGTATAGCTTGGTAGGAGGTAGTCGGCTCGATTCGGTGGAGGCGCTTGAAATTTCAGCAAGCTTCTGCAAGCGTTGTGTCGACATCATCATTACTTCGCTCCCATGTTTCTCGCATAAGGTCACTTGTTCTCCCTTGTCATTCATAAGATTGTTGGTGAGGACGGTGACGTGTTGCTGCTTAAAGGATTCTTCAACTTTTGCTACTTGCAGGTCTGCATGGCCGGCTAAAGCATGAGTCGTGCAATCGGCCGGTTGCAGGTCCTCCTTCGTGTTCTCCTCCTCACGTTCCTGGACCTCTTCCTCATATTCTTTAATAGATTTTATCATGGAAAGCTCCCCTTTTTTGCAACGATGGTTGCGGCTCCAAAGTTCGTTGCAATGCCAATAAAGGCCCTTCGTTGATCTATCGCGTAGCTCTTCTCTCGTCAATTTTTTTGGCAGCGAAGAATGGCTGGGAGCAGAGGGAGGTTTATATGCTGCTGGTCTAAGAGTAGTTCTCATCCTCCAAGCATCTTGGTTCAGCTGTTCCTCTTGGATTCAGGTGAAAGAGATTACGGCCTTCACGGTGGGGGGCTGCCGCGCTTTAACCTCTCCTTTAATTTCCGGCTTGAGTCCTTCGATGAACGTCCCTAATAATTGTTTGTTAGACCAATCACGAGCAAAGTAAGATAATTCCTCAATCTGGTCTGGTATTCTTCGATCGTGGAGGTTTGTCGGATCTTGGCAAGTTGTCCATTGATATTCTCGTACTTGGTCGGTCCAAAGCGGTTCAGCAATGTATACTTGAATTGTATCCACATCGGAGCCCCATAGTTGTATTCAAGCCAATTGTACCATCGTATAGCATCTCCTTCAAGGTGGATGATAGCGATGTCCACCTTGGAATCCTCCGGTGTTTGGTGATGACGGAAGTAACGTTCAATACGCAAAATCCATCCCATCGGGTCTCCTTCTTCCCATCGAGGAAAGTCCACCCTCATGCATGGCTTCCTCATATCAGTAGCTTGTTCTTTCTTTTTGAGAGGCTTCTATGAACTTTCACCTTGCTGGAATTTTATTGGGCTAGGAGATCGGCTTAATCCGAATTCGGCGAATAAGGCACGTAATCTACTCTCTATGTGTGATTCAAACGCCTCCAACTTGGCATCGATTGAACCTTGAGATGCCATTGCGTGTGCCTCCAGATTTGAGATGCCAATGTCCCTCTCCTGCTATTGGGTCAGTGGTATGGAACGGTTGGGTGGTTTAGGGGCTGAAAGGGATGGTGGATCATGGGTAGATGGCTATGGTTTAGGACTGGCAGGTTGTTTTTTTGGATGCTATTGGGGCTGTGATTTAGGGCTGCTGTAGAGGCTATAAGGAGGGTTTGGTGATAGAGGTTTAGGGTTAGAGGGATGGCTTAGGGTTGCTATTGATGGTAGCAATCGGTTTTGAAGGATTGGTGGTTGCGGAGGGTAAGGATCAGTGGAAGGTTCGATGGCTGCGGAAGACCACTGTTTAGGCTGCGATTTTGAGTTGGCTATGGATTCTGGAAATAGGTTATGATGGCTGCATCTTAAGGCTAGAGGGGTGCCCTAAAGATAACGTGGGTGGCAGCAACAATTTCGGTCAGGATCAGATATGGGTGCAGCAAAAAACACCGAAAGGTAATGCTGCAGAATTCCGCGTCGATAGACTGCAATAGGTTGCTGTTTTGGGCTACGGTTTTGGGTGCTGTTTGGGTTATGAAAATAGGTTACGATGGTTGCGTCTTGAGGCTAAAGGGATGCCCTAAAGACGTCTTGGGTGGTGGCAGCAAGATAGTTGGGTTTCGGTTGATGAAGGAGAAAAAGAAAGACAAAGGTGCAGCAGCAGATTTTTCGTCGAACACATTCCAACAGTGAAGACGTAATTTTTTTCAAAAATTCTCAATGAAAATTCGAGTGGAACTCAGGGGGAATCTACTAGTAAGGGAGAGATAATGTCGTCAAAAATTTAGTGGAAAGAAACGACAGCAAAAGTTTCGGCAAAATCAAAGATTGCAAGGTGTTGCTGCAGAATTTTTTCAGCGAAAGATTTCAATAGTAGAGTCAAAAATTTTTGCAGTAGTTCGTAACAAGGAATCGAGTAAAACTCAATAGGAATCCACTGGCAAGGGAAAGGTAATGCTGTCAAAAAATTCGTGGAAGAAATCAGCAGCAAAGGTTTTGGCAAGATCAAGGAATACGAGAAGGAACTGCGGCAGAATTTTTTCGTCGAAAGATTTCCGCAGTATAGACGAGATTTTTTTCCCAGAAGTTCAAAACAAGGATTCGAGTAAAACTCATGGTGAATCTGCTGGTAAGGGAAAGGTAATGCCGAAAAAAAATTCGTGTAAGAAAACGGCAGCAAAAGGTTTAGCAAAATCAAGGAATACGAGAAGGTACTGCGGCAGAATTTTTTCGTCGAATGATTTCAGCGGTATAGACGAGATTTTTTTCCAGCAGTTCAAAACAAGGATTTCAGTAAAACTCAAGGAGAATCTGCTGGTAAGGAAAAGGTAATGATGACAAAAAAATTCGTGGAAGAAAAAGGCAGCAAAATGTTCGGCAAAATCGAAGATCACAGGAAGGTACTGCAGCAGATTTTTACGTCTAAAGTGCAGCAGTTTATACGTAAAAGATCAGTGGTTTATATTGAGAATTTTTTGATGAAACCAAAGGGAATCCAAAGATAGGAAGTGCTAAAGCCGTCGTAAAAATTTTGTAGAGATTGGATCAGTAAAAACACAGCAGCAAATCAAATAGTCAAGGGTGTGCGGCTGAAATTCTGCAGCATAACTTTCGTCGTAGAGATGGGAACTTTGCGACGAAAAGTTTATGTAGCAAATAGGAACGATTTTTTTTGGATTTTTTGAGTAGGGATAACTAAATTGCAGCAACAGTAAGGTAGGAAACCGGAACCTATTACAATTCACGGGGAGATCAAAGAATGATCTACGATAGTGGAGATGACGACGGAATTTGGTGACGATCTTCAAGCAATTGTGGGAATTGCGTTGGACGGCTATGAGAGGCTGATGGACGGCTGTGGAAGGGCAGCGATACACCAAGAACACTGCTGTGATATCAAGTGTTAGAACCCTTGCGGATTCTAAGCTTGGGGTGATCTCTATAGGGGATCGGCCTCCTTGGAACTCTATAGGGGATCGGCCTCCTTGGAACTCTATAGGGATTCCTCCCTCCTTAGTTTTCTGCTACATGAGCTGAAATAAAATTGATCTATTCATGATGAAAGAGGGGAGAATACAAGACTATTTATAGGGCTTTTAAACCCCTACTCCTAACAACTCCTAACAACTCCTACTCCAACTCTAAGAAGCAACTCCTACTTCCAACAACTCCAACTCCAACTCTAAGAAGCAACCTCCAAACTAATCATAATCATATTCTAATTTAACCCCTCCTCAACCAACCCCTGTTTAATTAGGATAAGGGGTGGTTAATTAAGGTGACATGTATCTTATTCTTCCCTCAAAATATCTTCCTCCAAACTAATCCTAACCTAGCTGGCTTCCTCACCTCTTTAATAAGGGTCGGCTAGATAGGATTTACATGAATGCTCATAGGATTTACATGTTTGCCCTCTTCAATGAAACTAAATTAGGACTCCCCTAGCTAGAGTCCTAACAACTTGTTAGAGGGCAGGAGCATCTAATTGAATGCAATAGCCTAGTAACCAGCAAAACAACTACCACAAGTTTGATATGATCCTGATGAAATTAAAAAATAATATATCTGTATAAGTAAAGCCAACATTTTAATGGAATCATAAACCACAAAGTATATAGTATTTGAAGTGTGATTATGTTTATTGCTTATGATATGCCTATGCGATCAACAAAAAGATATTACTTTTATTGTGATTGAAGAAAAGATTGTTTACGTACTGAAAGTCTGGTCAGCTCTCCATGATTTGCAAGCCGTAGTGCAAGCCCTTTCAAAACTTGACCTTGCAAAGCACCCTTCACAGATCCAGCAGAAGCCAGCCTCTTCAGAGCTTCACGAGCAATATCAGCTTGTCCTGTGGCATCTGCAGCATCAATAAGGTCCAGAAACTCCTTCGCAAACTTTGCTATACCCTGGACAGCATCCACAAGATTTTCCTGCTTAACAGCAGTTAGACTGAGAATCTCAGTGATATCTGCAGCAGTGGTTTCTTGACCAACATCCCTGCTATTGCTCATCGTCAACAAGCACTGCAAGGCTCTCTTTAAGTCATTACTCTGCATGGCCAAGTCAAACTCTAACCTGAAAGGAAATCAGGGTAAATTTGATCTCAATTTCTCTCTTGAATCTAAACCAGTATCAAGTTTCACAATCAAGATTAGACTATTTTATGCTCAAACACAAAACAAACAGTAGGACATATCTAAAAATAGCATGTCATTAATGATGATAATAAGTATTTTAAATAGCCTTCTATACGAACCTCTTGGATATTCCAGGCAGATGAAGAGCTTCAGTTGCATATCCCATCCCAAGCATGAACTGAGCCAAATCATCATGATGCTCACGACTTAGCCTAGTTGCCCTGCAGCGGTGAGGAAATGCTTACAAGTCTTCTTTCAAAGAAATTCATGTAAAATATGAATACATATCACAATGGTTTACCATTTCACTGCACTGACTGCATCTCCATATGCAGCAAGACACCGGCAACGAATACCTGGATGGCTGAGAGACAAGGCATGTGCACACATATACCTGATAACAAATTAGCACAGCCATCAGGAAAAACTTACTAAACATAAACTGGACGACACAAAAATTATGATCTTAATGGTTTCTTTGCATGGTAGATGAAATTTGATTACCAATAGATGTACATAAGCGAGCTAACATAAGGATGACCTGGGTTTGAAACAAGGTTTGCCATACTGGTCCATACTGGCATATCGAGATTATCTCGGTACGATACGGGACCTGGTACCGAGTGGTACACACAGTGCATATTGCTCAGTATATTATTATATTATATTATATTATATTATTATATATTATATAAGGAATTTTACTAATCTTAATCAATTATGAAGTGGATTAATAAAAATCAGTGCTTCCCCTTCCACTGTGCATATTTAATAAAATAAGAACAAGAGTATACCTATTTCTAACAAACATTTCCTAATGTAATTACTATAACATATTCTCGTGAGAAATTTTTTCTTCCATAGTCTACCACCAAGCATGCTATTGAATATATAATACCTGTAATAATTACTATGGATTATCTGACGTATATTAATTAGTGAACAAAACAAAAAACAAAAAACATGAGTGAAAACCTAGAGCCCTGCCGATATGAGAGCTATCTCATTGCTTTCAGAATTTCCAGAACAATTTACTGTTGAATATTGGTAAAGAAATGTTGCAATTAAAATTACTGCATTAACAAATGAATATCAGGCAATCCTCAAAATTGAAGGGAGCCATTTGATCATTAACCAATTTTCATACAACTATTTGATGAAAATCAAAGACATTAATTTCGCAGGTCCAGTCCATGAACCTGTAGGACTACCACATTTTGGGTGATCTAGTCTGGTCTAAAGAAAAACAGTTTTATAATAAAACTTCTATTAATGCTGAGGCTCGATGCGCTCTAAGGCAGGTGAAACATGAGCCTTCTCTAAATCTCCCCATGTCACCTAACCACCACCACCTACTGCTGTTCCTCCATTCTCCATCCACTGCTTCCCCCCATATCTGATATTCAAAACTGAAAACCTTGTTAAAAATATCATCTAAAAAGAGTGTTCTTATCCTATAACAAAGAGCACTAAAACTACTAGGACACATAATATAGATTTGCAAGTAATATAATGATTAATGATTTTGCTTCACAATTTTGTTGTTATAACATAATCTTTGAGGCAGTTATCTAAGAAGCATAGTTTCATGTCACTAGCCAAAAAATTGTAAATTGTCAACTCTACAACCCATGTATTTTAAGAAAGCAATATATGATCATCACAGAATTTGCTGAGCAAACAATAATGGTCTTAGTTGTAGCTTCAGCCAAGGTTTGTCAAATCGTACCATACCAACGTACCGAGCTCAGCTCGGTACGATATACTATGCTGGTACTGAGCATTACGCTTGGGCATACCGCTCGGTACATATCCATATATATATATATATATATATATATATATATATATATATAATAGTAAAAAAAGGCGACATCACCTCGTTCCTTCTCCCCACGCGAGGAGACGTTTCTTCTCCCCGCACAGGGAGAAGAAATCGTCCGCGGGCGACGGATCGCACGAGCAAAGGGATCGAGAGAGCAACATCAACTCTAGGTTCTCCCTTTCATTTCCTTCGACCGTTACCGGCCGATTTTGGTGGTAACGGGGTAGAAACAGCCCCATCGATGGTACCATCTGGTAGTGGGCAGTCCGCAGTCTGCGTTCCGGTCAACAGGTGGACTGGTATGTACCACCCGGTACGGGCGATATCCATCGGTATTGCAGATCTTGGTTTAAGCCAAGGTTTGCAATTTCAATTTGTACCGCCCGTATCGGGCAGTACATACTGGTCCGCCAGGTTATCGGTACGTGGACAGGGCGGTACATACTGGTCCGCTAGGTTAAGGATACACGGACCGCCCGGTAGCGGGCGGTACTGCCAAAAATCGATCGTCGGCGATTGATTGAGGAAGAAAAAGGGAAGAAGAAGAAGAAAAGGAGGAAATGAAGAAAAAAGAAGAGGAGAAGAAGAAAGAAGTACCTCTTTTCCCCACGTCGTCACCACCCTCGCCCGCGAGCGCTTTTTCTCCGACGCGAGGAGACGAAACGTCTCCCTGCACGGGGAGAAAGATCGAGGCGATGTCACCTCTTTTCTTTTTCTTTTTTTAATATATTAATATTTTTAATATTATATATATTATAAAATATTATAAAATATTATAAAATATTTTCATGCACCGAACGGTATGCACTGTGCATACCACTTGGTACCGGTACAGACCGGTATATCAAACTTCGGTTCAGCATCTCTTTGTTGTACACATCCACTATTTGTCAATATAAGTTTTTTTATGAAAAAGAATAATATATGAAAGCAAAATCATATTAAATTACACAACGTATGTTAGTCAAAACCTCATCAATTTAATAATGTTATGCACTGAAATGAAAAGAAGTTATTAAACAAAAAAATAAGAAAAATAATGATACACATGGCCTATCTGATTGAAGTCGGTGAACATAGAAAAAAAACAAAAATTGATTTATTACTATGCCTCATCTACATGGAGGAGAATTTAGCTCTCATTTGTAAATCATATAAAGTGGCAAATAATGTGTGATAATATCATATGCAGTTAATTTATTATGACGTGCATAGTGCCTTTTAGCGGCAAATCAGATTATAAATATTTTCAATTTTAGGAGCAGTCGTGTCATGGGTCCACCATCAGACCCTAATCTTTAGGGCCAAAAAATGGCAAAAGATGTTCAATCAAATTATAATTCTGATATTCTGATATTCTGATATTCAATCAAATTAAAGCACATTTAGTTTGAATGAAACTAAAACATTTTTAGACAAAATTATAAGTAAAATTATTAATCAGGTCTACCTTAAAAAGTTTGCTAACCTTGACAATTTTGAAGTTTCAAGTTGCCAAGTAAACCTATTTTGAATAATCAAGTTTTAGAGCCATTAAAGCTATGTTAGATGTTATATTAGGTTAGAAATCTTTGTTTTGGGATTATTTGATGCTCTAAAATACTTGCCTAGCAGGAGCAATAATATTCAACCAATTATGTGATGCGCACTGAGTTTTCTTACAGCACTTTCATGTTTATATATTTTCAGGAATTGATCATAACTTTGGAAGTGTTAAATGTCCAAATAGTTTTGTGGCAATACAGTAAGAGTTCCAAAAAGAAGCTTCTATATTTTTTCTTCATATTGTGAAACTGAATGGCATTAAGTTATTTTCTAAAATTTGGATGAATGATCGAAAGACTCGAAACTTGTTTATCCAGCCTATGGCATTTTTTCCCCCAAAAAGAAGTATTACGTCATGGATATTAGAGTGTGCACAAGACACTATTGAAGGCTCAAGAAAATTAATGATTAAATAAACAATAATCACAAGATTTAAACCAGATTTTGAAATTTTCAAACTACAACAGCATTTAGACCTATTTGAGAGATTATGGTCTTCCTACATGTCGTTCTCGTAAAAGGAGCTTTGGATCAAAGGGCTCTCCAGGCGCAATAACTAAAGTTGTATACTTGACCAGCAACATTTGGTGATTATTAACTAATCTCTGAAAGTGACATTTGTAAACATATGAATAGAAGCATGATAAAGTTCATGGCACATTGTAATTCTCATCAGCATTATGATCCTCATGATTTCAGCTGACCAACCATAAATACAACAAGAAATTGCGAGTTCAATAAAAATATTGAACTTATGTATTGTCTAGGCAAACTAACAATGCAAGTTTCTGGTTAGATCCAATATGTGAAATAAAATATGTCAAAAGAGTTAAGGTTTCAATCAACAAGAATGTGATCTCACCTGTCAATAAGCCAAAGAACCCCATCTCTAACTCCAACCACAACAAGAGGCCCTATGGGGCGTTTCTGTTCTGGAGGAAACCGAGTAGCCGCTACAGATACACCTCCTCCAGCGACAGCAACTTCATTCACTTTTTTCTCTTCCATCTCTTTTGGCAACACTGTATCTTCTCCATCTACTTTGTGCTGCTTGGGTAATGTTATGAATGGTGGTATAGAAGGAGCATGCTGAAAGGAGGCTAATCGAACTACCTATGAATGGACACATTTATGTATTAGAATAAATTGGGACTTGAAACTTGATTTTCATCATTGCAAGTACAAATTGGCATTTCCGCTAAACCATGACATTAAAACAAGCTGATAAAATAACTAGGGATGACAAAAGTCCATTCCATAATTTTGTTAGAATCGTATTTCAATATAGTCATAAATGACTAGAAATTTTAGGTTATAAGCATTAAAAAATTGGATTTATCTCTTCAGATCCGTCGAGGAATAAAGTGTCACTAAGCTGTGATTTGCCCTATATTATACCTAATGATTTTTAATTGGGTCTAAAAGTAAGAAAATGAGACTAATTAGCTCCGATCAGAGTAAAATCATATTAAATAAAAGAAAAAACACTTAATCAATCAATAAATTTATAATCAAATAAATAAGAACAAGATATAAAGAACCCCAAATTATACCTAATGACCCCTAATTGGATTTACAAGAAAATAACATCGATTATCACTAATTAGACTTTAATCACATTAAATATAGAAAAAACAACTAATCAACCAATAAATTCACAAGACTGAGTGAGAGTAAGTGAAAGAGACAAAGGAAGGAGGTTTTAACAAGCTACAACATATCCAAATGGTCGATTTGATCCTTGTGTCATGGACTTAGCTAGTTTTGCCTAGTCGCACATGTAAAACTCTCAGGTGTTTATCTAGGTTATCCAACCCGTAACCTTGTAAGTCCCCTAAGGGCCTACCTAAGAGAAAATGGATTAGAAAACATGCGAATGTGTGGGCAAACTATCGTCATTGTTCTGCAAGCATTAAATCACGTTATCAAAGTAGAAATTTCAACAAACACTTGATAGACAATATAAAATACAAAGATGAACTTCACTGTCTTTGAAAGGTCAATAAAGGGTTCAAGGTAGTTCACCGCATACAAACGTCTTAACGAACAAGTACCCATGCAACACTGCTTCATAACTATATGACAGAGCAACTCAAGACACTATTCAGAGCCCCATCCAAACATATGCCACCTAAGAGTTTCAAGGGTCTAAGATGGTTGACATTATATGATTGCTCCCTGCTCATAGAAATCCCCGTAAGTTATCAGTTAGAGGCTCCATTTTGGGTAATGTTGCCTCTACACAACAACTATACATAAGTTACACTTACAAGCTAGAAAGGATCATAAACCCCAACCAAAATGGTGCTACTAAACCCTTACATGCTACCTAAGGCATTAACAAGATCAAAAACACTAACATTACATTGAACACCTTTACTACGAATAGTCAATGACATTCTCCACCACTTATTCCTTCGACATCCTCATCGAAGCCTTTATGCACACTATATCTCCTTATCTTGCTACATCTTCATTCCTGCTTTAGTTGTAAGTCACTTCCCAACTCTCAATTAATCTCTCACCATTGTTGTTGAGTAGTTGAAATTTGATTCACTAGTAACTTTGACTCTATTATGGGGTCGGTCGAGTGGTGCTGACCTTTTGGTGGTACCAACGAATTATTCGAATAAAGGAAAAGACATTTCAAGTTGCTTATCAATCCCTCGAACGTCTTGCATCGATTGAATTAGATGGATGCTTACTAGAAATTTAATGAGCATTTCATTGTAATTTAAAGTTTTGATGCATTTTCTTTGTAAAATTTGCCGATCGATTTCTATTATGCTTAGCCATCGCCTCCAATTAGGTTTGCATCATCTCTCCATCTAATTATCACTCTATTGGAAAATAAAATGAACAAGTTACCTTTGGTAGAATCGATCACCATTACTTAACTTTGTTGACATCCTTGAGGGTTGTACTTCATATATCAAACTGGTCACTAGTCTTCGTTGCTCTTTGGATATACTTCGGAGGCACTAAAAGTGAATGATAGATACGGTCATTGAACTAAGTATTGCCTAGAAAGAGCAAAATTTTGCCTAAGCAAGTCTTTAATAGATATGGTCATCCCATTTGGAATTATAACACCTCCATTATTTTCACTACCTACTCTGAGCAAAATAGGGTCTACCACCTCATACTGCTTATTATATTCTCCTTTATGTCCTTGATAGCAATGTTCATTTGCTCAACTTTGTCCCTTGACTTAACAGAGCCCTTCAAGTGAATAAGAGCTCTAGAGTAATCCGCCCTCTTGCAGCTCTAACTATAATTTTATATGGTTAAATCCCTCGTGAGACCCATTGGTACTTGTACTTAGAAGATCCACCTCTATGGTATGACCCCCATCAGTTGATGCCCAAGGCTTTTATCTAATGCAAATTCAATGCAAAGAATACCAACCTCAATAGTACCATGGTATTCACTCCTTGAATCCATTATCATTCTTGTCATCATGTTACATATAAATAGGAGTTCCTAGCAGCTCCAATCATTCCTCGAAATGATTAAGTCCCTTAAAGGACTTCCTAGTGTGCAACATTGCTTCGAACTATTCCATCATAATCTATTGCATCACATCGCCTTCGATGATGTCTTTATAGCCCTCTGAGCTTAGAGTGATGAACTTGGACTACAATCTCTCCTTATATAGCCTCTACCAACACATCACGGGCCCTCCGCCCACTTTCGCTTACATGCGCTTCCTTGTTAATCGACCTTCATCCACCTACACTCTGCCCACTCATGGATGAAGAGGAGCTTTAGGTTGGCCTATCGTCCAAAACCTCCCGAAGTCCACTAACTTATACTAAATATTGGTGTCATTGTGTATTTTAGGCCTTTACCCCCAACACAATCTCTGTTGTGCACTTGCTTCTTCTTTGATAACTCAAATAGCACCACTTCAACATATTCTTCAAGAGTGCCAACCACTATGCTATCTTGCCTCATGTCAAGATTTTTCAACTCCAACTTCGCCACTACAAGTTGAGTTAGTCTCATACTCCCTCTATCAAATACTGCACTGAGATAGGGTGCATATGCCTTTAACTCCCTTCAAGTTTGGCATCATGCGATATGAGTCTGCCTCCAATAGAATAAGGTTCCCAAGGAACAACATATTCAAGTCTTCTATAACAGTTTATGTCCTCGACCTCTATCTAAGGAAAGCACTACGAAGTTGGCACTTCTACTCTATGTACTGCCTTCTAAGTCAATTCCCTTAGTAAGGCTTGGGTACTTTCCCACCCAAGTTTCTTCACTCCTTAATTTGCATTGAAATAATGGTGGTCTTTGCATCCACCATTCCATGAGCCAATCCTTCATTGAGCTTGATGTTCTCATCAGTCGCTCTCCAACAATACCTCATGTGAGATCTTGCGATGACTCCTCATCACTTGCTCGATTCAACCCCTTTCAAGCTTTATGGAGTTTTCATCTTGAAGTATTTCCCTTAACATGTGCAATCTCATAAGCAGACATTTTAGCAAAAATTTTATAGGCAATGCAAAATAACTTTATAAGCTCTAAATAGTCCTGCAACAAAGGGTCTAAGGCAATCTGTCATACCCAAAAGTCCCCAAGTACAACTGCCAAATAACACTTTTGCGGAGCCAAATGACAATCCAATCCAAGACATTACCGCAAAGGTCCATTCGGCTTTGTGTCACCTGAGTAGCTTTAAGGTGCTGAGATGGTCGACATTCTTAGCCTCTCCTCGCACATGAAAAACACCTAGAATAGCTAGTTGACTCTGCATAATGATTGCATATCTTGCAATTACAAACCTTAAATGATCACAAATCCCAACCAAAATGGGTCTAATAGTCTACTGCAAAGCCCTTATATGATGGTTAGGGCATGCACAAAATAAAAAAGTATGAACAACATTATATTAAACATTTTTTAACTACGAACTAACAATAATATTCACCCCACTTATTCCTTCGACATCCTTGTCAAAGCCTTGGCGGATGTTGTATCTCCTCACCTTTGCTACATCTTTAATCCTTACTTTAGCTATAAGGCACCTCTTTACTTCCATTTCTCTACGTTATACTATTGCTAAGTACTCCAACTTTGATTTGTCAATGCTACTTTAACTTGCTAGTAACTCTAACTTTAGTGTGGGCTAAATAGAGTTGTGCTAAACTTCACTAATACCTATAGATCCTTTGGATGTATAAGAAAAGACCTTCCTTGTTGCAAGGTGCCTTACATAGCGATAGGGCCCCGTATCGGGCGGTATGGATAGGTCTATCAGCTGACCAGTAGGTGGACCGCCCGCTACCGGGCAGTACCGTCGAAATCGACCGTCGGCGATCGATTGAGGGAGAAAGAAGATGCAGGAAAGAAGAGGGAGAAACCTGTTCCCCGCGCGCTGCTCTTCCGCGATTCCCCCGCGCGATCCATCCCCCACGAGCGAAGAATCACCTGCATGATCCATCGCCTACAGACGATTCTTCATCGACGGGTGATTCTTTGTCGGCGGGCGATTCTTCACCGACGGGCGATTCTTTTCCCCGCGCGAGGAAAAGAACGAGGGGACGCCGCCTCACCGTCATCACCTTTTGTTTTTTTAATTTATATTATATTAATATTTATATTATATTATATTATATATATTATATTATATTATAATATATCGAGCAGTGCGGATTGTGCGTACCGCTCAGTACCAGGTATCGTACCATACCGAGATGAACTCGATAAGCCGATACGAACCGGTAAGGCAAACCTTGCCTCGTTGTGCACAAATCCCTCAAATGTTGTGTCGACTAAACTGGATGAATACCTGTTGGAGCTTTAACAAGCATCGCATAGTTGAATTTGATATTTTAAGCCCTTTCCTCCATAAAATTTGCCTATCGATTTTTCTTTTGCTTAGTTATCGTCTCCAAGTAGGTTTACATCACCTCCACTTTGGATTATCATCTTTTAGGAAATAAAGTAGGCAAGCTACCTTTAATATAATCGATCATCGTCGGTGAGGATTTAACAACTATATTAAGTCTCTTCAAAAAATATACAGAGCCCCTTTACCGAATAACAAGGAGAATCAGGTACTTAGTTTCATTTATTCTCTCAAAAGTTGAGGGATAAGATTACTTGACTTTGCTCACTTCCTCGAGAATTATACTTCATGCATTAAGTTGGTTACTAACCTTCTCTTGCTCTTTGGTTAAACGTCTAAAACACCAAAAGTGTTACACTCTGTTGTATCATGGACAAAACTGTACACAGTGTATTCGGTGTAATTCTTATGCATGTTCGTGTCTTTTGTTTTTATTTATGCTGCACAATATGTAGAGAGATTACAATAGGCTTGACAAGCCCATTTTAGTTATATTTCAAGCTTGTAAATATACATCGTGTGCATTTATTGACAAAGATAGGCCATCCAAAAAACTATTTTGAAGGTTTTCTAGCTCCGTAGAGTGATATAGAGTGTCAACCAGTACAACACCCAAACTCAAAAGCTACTAGAGTGGCACATGGTTAGATGGGCTTTATGGGTAGTGTCTAGGATTGTTTCGCTGTCTTATTTCACAGTAATATCATGTGGGCACTTGTGGGGACTTTTGACCATGGCGAATCACGTTGAACCCTTTTTCATACAAATATTCAAAGCTTGAAAAGTCTTATATTTCTAATTTAAATTGCCTATTAGTTATTTGCTGAAATGACTGCTTGTGAGATCTCAAGTTAAACGCTTCTTTTAGCTCATCTTCTCTTTTGCAGATCCTTAAAAGACCATAAGAGGTTTCGGAGAGGCTAACCCTTTGGGGATGAACACGCAAGGGTGTCGTATGACTTAGTAGAACCGACTAAGTCTGTGGTAGATGGTATTAGAGCGAGATAAGCATACTTAAAAACACCTAGCATGCAAACATAGGAGACTAGTCGGGTTGTATTAAAGGCAGCTAGCACACATGACCGTTTAAGGGAAATGGCCATTGAGATGTAGGAAAAATAGTCACTTAGGGGAGAGAGCATATGATATTAGCATTCAGAGGAATGACCAACCATTTTTGTGAGAGGCACCATGAGAATAAGCAGTTTGAAAAGAATGCATAGTGCATAAAGGTTAGGATGGCTAAGTTCGATCTACTGCTCGATGTTGGCAACCAAACTTGACTGTGCTCAAGGCAAGTTGGGCACTTGGGAAATGATGAAACAATGCAAGGAGAGATGCGTTGCTCGGCGATCGAAAGAGTTGTGCAAAACTCACAAGGGTGAGGGGAATTGGTAACTTGAAAAATATGGTACTCATGCAAGGGCTTGTATGCGGACGATGGACTGTGTATGGCCGTCCAAAAGCGAACAAAACTCGATGCTATGGAGTATTAAAACTTTCTCTTTAGCATGAAAAAGAATAATTCTATAGGAGGCTGAAGTGTACAACAAGTTCCTCATATTACTGGGGCTTGAATCAGGTGCTCTATTGGCAAAGAGTCGTAATATAACAAGTGCATTCACAGGAGCGAAACAGTGTTCAGTTTGTTAGTAAGGCAAAATAGTCAAAGGTAAGGTTTTCCTTACAAAGCGGTAAGACCCATACCGCCTAGTACATACCGGTACGCGGACCAGCCACTACCGGGCGGGTACCGCTAAGATCGGTCGTCTGCGATCGATTTCCGTCGTCGATGGTCGATTTCCGCCGTCTGCGATCGATTTAAGGAGAAATCGACCGTCGGCGGTCGATTGAGGAAGAAAAAGGAAAGAAGAAGAAGAGGAAAAGAAGAAGAAGAAGAGGAGGAGAAGTACCTCGCGCCGCCCTAGTGGTCACTCCGCCCGGGGGTCGCCCGCGAGCCGTCGCTGCTCGCGCTGCCCTAGCGCCGTCGCCGCCCGTGCTGCCCTAGCTCCGTCGCCACCAGCGGGTTTTTTTCTCCCTAAGCGGGGAGACAAAACGTCTCCCCAAGCGGGAGAGAGTTCGAGGCGACGTCGCCCCCCTTTTTATTTTTTAATATATTTTAATATTATATATAATATTATATTATAAAAAATATTATAATATATTTAATATACCGAGTGATACGTACTATGCATATCGCCTGGTACCGATAAAATGTCAACACACCGATATAGACCGGTATGTCAATCCTTGGTCCGAGGGGATAGTGGTCTTCGAAACTTCCAAAGGGAATGATGCGAAGAGAAAAGTTATTTCAATAGGACAAATATTCAAGAGGGATAAGTCTCGATTCTCCAAAGTGTCACGGACAACAATGTAAACAAGGTGTTTGATGAAATGCTCGTGTTTGTCCGTGTCCTTCGGTTTGTGTACATACCTTGTACAACAAGTAGCGGGCTTGCAGTAGGCTTAGCAGCCCGAGTTTGGTTTGCTTTATGGCCAATTTTGGCTTGTAAATACAAGTATGTCTTGTAAGCACTTATGGGGGACTTCGGTCTGTAATGGACCATTATCCTTTGTGTGCAACCTCTCTGAGTTTGTAATATCCATGGGTGTAATTTGCATATGGCTTTATGAAGTGTTTGCTTGTTTGTGGATCCCGTGGGAATTGCTTCTTCTGGCCCGTTTTCTCTTTTGTAAGTCTAAGGGACTCTGTGAGATCTCGGGGAAGACTGACTTTTGCGGATGGATACGCATGGGTGCCGCACAGCTTAGGCAAAATCAGCTAAGCCCATGACAAAAGGGAGAATAATATACAATGGACCATACATGTTGAGAAGGGGTACCTGAAGACAATAGATCCATAAAGCTCAATGGACAAAACGAGCGACGAGTTGCTGCATGATCTTGCACGAGGTAATGCATTGGTGAATGGATTATGAAAACAAGGGAGTGACCCAAGACAACACCAAATGAAGGCACACTTAGAGTTGATGTGGAGATCGAACTCAAGCGGAGGGCTCACCCGTGGAATGGTGAGCGCGAGGGCCACCATCAACCTATTGCAAATTAAGTAGTAAAGAAAACTTAGGTAAAACTTGGTAAAGTACCTAAGCCACGTAAAGGGAGTCAATATAGAAGATGAAACATTAAACAAAGGCACGAAGCTTTCCTTGGATAGTGGTCAAGGACATGAACTCTTGTAGAGGTCAGAGCGAGATCATGTCGAATAATGGGTACCTCTTTCTGATGGAGCAAACTCATCTTGTATGGTGCCAAAGTCGAAGGGAGTTTCGAGGCACATGTAGCTTATCTCGACGAAACATTTGATGTAGGAACTAAGGCGACTCAACTTGCAGAGGTGAAGTTAGGGTTAAAAGGCCTTAACACCAGTCAAGAGGATGTGGAGGCGAGTACTCTGGAAAAACAGTGATTTAAAAAGCGCTAGGCGCCAAAAGGCGCCAAGGTCCCAAAACGCCTAAAGCGCTAGGCGCTCGCCCGAGTGAAATCATCTATTGCTCATTGTAACATATAGAAGGCTTTTGCATCTCTTTGCATATTTTCATTCATCTGATTCTTTTGATCCTTAGTAATCTTAGGATCCTACAGATCATACTCAACAAAACCATTTTCTACCAACTTCCACAATCCTTGTGAAATAAGCAGAGTTTTCATTTTAATAGCCCAAAACTAATAATTATCACCTTTGAGGATGGGAAGAAGTTGATTAGGAACACTTACTGTAAGGCCTGCCATCTTCTCTTTTTTTCTTTTTCTTTTTTCTGGATCTACTAGTCTTCCCTTCTTTTTGACCGATGTATTTCTTTTGATTTTCTTTGAACCAGGCTCTGATACCATTGTTGGCTTTTCTGCAGAACTTCAGGGAGAAGGAGAAGAGAATAGTAGAGGACACTACTCCTATTTATATTGATTAAAAGACAGAATACAGATATTTTAAAACACTAAAAAATCTATCACATCTAAATAAATCTTATTCTCATCTAAACTAATCTCATCATCATCTTAACTACTTGGATTATTTCCAATACACCCCCTTAATTCAAGTAGTTATAATTTAAAATTATTTTCAAAGAAATATTTTCTTCTCCAAAATTTTTGTGAAGATGTCGGCAAGTTGATCTTCGTTGTTGCAGCGACTGTCTTATGTTTTTTCTTTGTCCATAGATCTTTGAGAACTTCTGACCTAAAATATTTTATCGTTTCTCTTGACATTTTTCTCTTCAGTAGCCATCTTTGATGATATGATGGAGACTCTGCATTTGTAGGATTGAATCCCTTTGTATGCGGAAGCTTCAGTTTTTTTTCTTTCGCTTGGCTTTCTTCATATCATCAGAAACTTCTTTCAACCCTATATGTGTACTTTCATTGTTGTCCTTGGAGTTTAGAGTTTCACCCCTTTTCTGTATATGTGTGTCATCAATATTATGACCTGCATCATCTGAGATAGTTTGCATAGATCCACAGAATTTTAGATGATCATAACTATTTTTCCATAATGTTGATTCATCGGTAGGAGTAGCAAAGTCCGAAAATAATAAGACAAACATTTTATTTTTTGTTATCCATGTAGTTGCAATCAATTTGCCGATTTTCTTATAATAAATCAATTATTTTTCATCATAAAAAATAACATAATATCCTTTTCTCATTAGTTGTCCTAAAGATTTTGTTTTAAATCAGGAATAAATAACACATCATCAATAATTTTTTTACCAGACTTTGTGTTCACAACAACTATTCCTTTTCCTTTTACTTGAACCTTTTTACCATTTCCCATCTGCACAGTAGACCTAACCGAATAATCAAGCTTCTCAAACAGAGTTTTATCCCCTGTCAATGTCTTTTGCATCTCTTTGCATATTTTCATTCATCTGATCCTTTTGATCCTTAGTAATCTTAGGATCCTGCAGATCATACTCAACAAAACAATTTTCTACCAACTTCCACAATCCTTGTGAAATAAGCAGAGTTTTCATTTTAATAACCCAAAACTGATAATTATCACCTTTGAGGATATGAAGAAGTTGATTAGGAACACTTACTGTAAGGCCTGTTATCTTCTCTTTTTTCTTTTTCTTTTTTTTAGATCTACTAGTCTTCCCTTTCTTTTGACTGATCTACTGTGCAGATGAGAAATGACAAAAAGGTTCAAGTAAAAGGAAAAGGAACAGTTGCTATAAACACAAAGTCTGGTAAAAAATTTATTGATGATGTGTTATTTATTCCTGATTTAAAACAAAATCTCATTAGTATAGGATAACTAATGAGAAAAGGATATTATGTTATTTTTTATGAAGAAAAATACCTGATTTATGATAAGAAAATCGGTAAATTGATAGCAACTGCAAGGATGACAAAATACAAGATGTTTGTCTTATTATTTTCGAATTTTACAACTCCTACTGATGAATCAACATTATGAAAAAATAGTTATGATCATCTAAAATTTTGTGGATCTATGCAAACTATCTCAGATGGTGCAGGTCATGATCATTTGGAAACTACAGTTGATAAAACATATCCACAGGAAAATGATGAGATCTTAAACTCCAAGGGCAACAATGAAGGTACACATACAGAGATGATAAAAATTTCTGATGATGTGAAGAAAGCCAAGAGAAAGAAAGAAAAATGAAGCTTCCGCATACAAAGAGATTCAATCCTACAAATACAGAGTCTCCATCATATCATCAAAGATGGCTACCGAAGAGAAAAATGTCAAGAGAAACGATAAAATATTTCAGGTCAGAAGTTCTCAAAGATCTATGGATAGAGAAAAAGCATAAGACAACCGCTGCAACATCGAAGATCAGCTCGTTGACGTCTTCACAAAAATTTTGGTGAATAAAATATTTCTTTGAAAATAATTTTAAATTATAACGACTTGAATTAAGGGGGTGTGTTGGAAATAATCCAAGTAGTTAAGATAAAGTTAAGTAGTTAGGATTAAATAAAGATTTAAATCTAAATTTAGTTAGATGAGGATGTGATTAGTTTAGATGAGGATAAGATTTATTTAGATGTGATAGATTTTTCAGTGTTTTAAAATATCTGTATTATGTCTTTTAATCAATATAAATAGGTGCTCTTGGTTCATTCCAGAGCACTGCAGACTACTGATCGAAAGTACTCTAGTGTCCTCTACTATTCTCTTCTCCTTCTCCCTGATGTTCTGCAGAAAAGCCAACAGTGGTATCAGAAGCTACAATTGCTAGAGCAGGAGAGCAGTAGTATGCTGCTCTCTACAATTGTTGTAGTAGGAGAGCAGTAGTATGCTGTAGCAGTAGAGTAGGTGTGCAGCTACTGCTGCTCTCTACTACTATACTGTAGCAGCGGGAGTAGCAGAGCTGCTGCAATAGCATGAGTAGGTGTGCAGCTACTGCTGCTCTCTACAATTGCTGCAGTAGGAGAGCAGTAGTATGTTGTAGCAGTAGAGTAAGTGTGCAGCTACTGCTGTACTACAGCAACGAGAGTAGGAGAGCTGCTGCAGTAGCATGAGTAGGTGTGCAGCTATTGCTGCTCTCTACAATTGCTGCAACAAGAGAGCAGCAGTATCCTGTAGCAGCAGAGTAGGTGTGCAGCTACTGCTGCTCTATACTGCTGTACTGTAGCAGCGGGAGTAGGAGAGCTGCTGCAGTAGCATGATTAGGTGTGCAACTACTGCTTGTCTCTACAATTGCTACAGCAGGAGAGCAGCAGAGTAGGTGTACAGCTACTGCTGCTCTCTATTGTTGTACTGCAACACCGAGAGTAGGAGAGCTGCTGCAGTAGCATGAGTTGGCGTCGCTTGGTTTAACCCGGGCGCTTCGGGCTCGGGCGAGCACCTAGGCGGCGCCTCTTTGAAGCGCGCTGCCTGGAGATCAAGCGAGGCGCTCGGGCCTCGCCTCGCCTCGCCCGAGCGCTTAGGCGAGCGCCTATTTAAATCACTGTTGAAAAATATATCATAGTATTGTCATTTGGGTTGTCGCGAAGAAAGCGGTGCGCAGCGAAGATTGTGCATGGGGCAGGGGCCCAGGATCCATACAATGGTGCACTAATTTCAGCAAAGTTGATGGACTTCGAGAGTTGCTAGATGATGAACTATCCTAGAGCTACACTTCATCCATGTGTGATCTGAGAATAGATGGACAAAGGTAGATTATCGAAGAAGCGGACACAATCAGAAGTGGTAGAGGTCATACAATATGCTTGTAGAGGCCACACATAGAGGGATCACAATCCGAATTTATCCCACAATGAACATAATGCAATGAAGAGATCATCAGGAGGCGATATAGTGCAACGGATTATGGTGGAATAGTTTGAGACAATGCGACACACACGAGAGAAGACTCGTAAGGGACTTGATCATACAGAGATATGATAGAGAGCTACTGGGAGCTCCACTTCGGTGAACAACACGACAGCAAGAAGGGCAATGGATTATAGTACTCGAGTCTCACATATATTATGTTACAAATAGCATACCAGTAGAAGCATAAATAATATGTATATATTACTTTCGCTTGGTGATGTGTATGTTTCATAAAAATGATAAATGATATACTCATATTTTTGACTTTTCAAATTGAATTACATGCTTTTCAAAAATATTATTCTCAGTGTTATACGAAATGTTGGTCGAGCATGCATAAAAACCAATATTTACTTAAACATATGTTACCGCAAAAAAGGTATAGTCCTTCGACGTGACAAGCTTAAGTGTGCTAGTGGAGTTGAGTATGAGGTTAAATTATGGTAATAAGCATGCATATAGTTACTAAAATTGGCGATTGAATTATAATCAACCTTAAGTGAATCTCAAGATTTGAATGAGTTTAAACATGATTAAATTAAGGAAGTTTAAGTTTTAAACATCATGTATGTGGAGGATAATAAACTATTTAAGCATGGATGAAGTAATAAAAAGTTAAATAAAAATACAAATTAAAGAGGAATGTTAAAATAAAAATGTTGAGATATATAAGTGAGATTGAGGAATGAGTTTAGACTAAAAATGTAATCTTTGTCAAACCAAATTAGGCTCAGTTAAAGTTATTAAAACCTTATAATTATATTAATAAATAAATAAAAAGATAAACTTGAAATAAGGTCCAATGGGATTGAACCCTAGACTTTAAGATAACCTCTTAAGCATCTCCATCTTATTTTGGCCTCATCCACTTTACTAACTTAATAACCCGAGACCTCAAGGTGTGACCTGAGAGCTTATATTCATTTAAGGGAGCCCAACAAGTCAGATGACAAAGTCGAGTAAGCAATCGCTGCTACCAAAGACGTAAAGGAGAATAAAACAATGTGAGACCTACAACATTATGGTAGAGGGCATACATGATAGTTACAGTCTATCCATTGACCAAAGGGAATTGCTTGGAGAACAAAAAGGTATTAAAGTAGGTGGTTAAAAAGAGTTAGAATGCAACAATGAGCCCAAAAGGACTTAACTATCTAAAACCAATCATCGGTTATAATGGAGGTGGACTCGGAGTGTTATAGTGCCATAGAGAGATCTACCAATCGTGAAGAAAGGGACATAGATAGTAGGGCCAAGGGCATGGTTCGCCATATCGGTCCATACCAGCATACCGAGCTCAGTTCGGTATGGTACAGTATGCTGGTACCGAGCGATACGTACAGACATACCACTCGGTATATATATAATATAATATAATATAATATAATATAATATAATATAATATAATATAAGTTAAAAAATAAAAAAAAGAGGCGACGTCGCCTCGTTCCTTCTTCCCATGTGAGCAGGTGTTTCTCCTCCTTGCGTGGGGAGAAGAAATCACCCGCGGGCGAATAGCAGCATCAGACTCCATGTTTTTCTTCTCCCTCTTCTTAGTCTCTCTCTTCTTCATTCTCCTTGCCTCGGCTAATATCGCTCGAAATCGGCCGCCAACGGTCAAAATCAATCGTTACCGCCCGACAGTGTCCGGCGACCATCGAAATTAATCGTTACCGATCGATTTCGAGTAGTAACGAGGTGTAAACAACCCCAATCGACAGTACCACCCGGTAGCGAGCGGTATCAATCAGTATTGCATATCTTGGTATAGAGTATAACCCTTGAGGAGACGAGCGAAGTCTAGTAATTTTTTCCTTCTCAAATCTTAAGACAATGGGCGAAACTAAGTACCCCCAATTCTCTTATTTATCTAATAGATGAGCTTTGCTCATGTTCAAAGACCCTTCGAAGAAACTAAGTGGAAGAGAACATTTGTCAAATCCTTACCAATTTTGATTGATTTATCGAGAGTAGACTGTCCACTTTATTTCTCAACAAAATGTCAATCGAAAGCGAAAGTGATACGAACCTACTTGGAGGCGACAACTAAGTATAAGACGAATCGATGGGCAAATTTTACGAAGGAAAAATTTTAAAAACTTCAAATTCTACAAGGTAATGCTCGTTAAAGCTCCAACAGGGATCCATCTAGAGTTTGTAAGGTATTTTCCTTTATCTAAAGAATCTGTAAGAACCTACAAAGATCAGCATAACTCGACCGACCCCACACCAGAGTTAAAGTAATTGGCGAGTTGAAGCAGCATGGTAAATCGAAGTTCGACTACTCAATAATAACGATAGAGAGCAAACGAGAGCCAAGAGGCACATTCAGAAGATTAAAGATTCAACAAAGGCAAGGAGATATAGCATTTGCAAAGACTTCGACGAGGACGTCAAAGAAATAAGTAGGGGAGAATGTCATAGATAAAATTATAAACAGGGTGTTCGAAGTAATGCCTGTGTATGTCCGTATTTTTAGTTTTGTTTATGTTTGCACAGCATGTAAAGGGCTTGCAGTAAGCTTGACAACCCTATTTTGGTGGGCTTTTATGGTCGTTTAGGCTTATAAATGTAAGTTGTGTGTAGTCATCGCGTAGAGGCAAATTTGCCCAAAAATAAGCCATCCAAATAGCAATTTTAGGGATTTTCTTGCTTCGCAAAGTAGTATAGAGTGTCAGCCAGGACATCACCTAGGAGCTCCTTGAGTGGCAAATGACAAGATGGGCCTTTGGGATGGGCTGGTTAGCTACTTTATTCTATAGCAGTGTCATATGGGCACTTGTGGGGACTTTTGGTCATGGTTGACCAACTTGAACCCTTTGTCATGTGATCGTTCAGAGCTTATGAAGTTTATGTTTGTAATTTACATTGTCTATCAAGTGTACTGAAATGATTGTTTGTGGGATCCTAAGTTAGATGCTTCATTTAATCCATCTGCTCTTTTGTAAATCCTTAAGAGACGATAAGAGGTTTCGAGAAGGTTGATCCTTTGTGGATGGGCACACAAGGGTGCCACACGACTTAGGCAAAACCAGCTAAGTCTGTGATAGTGTGTTGAGTTAGCTACTGTGATTAAAGCAAGATTCTATTAGTTTTGGTCATCCCTCTAGGATTGTACTATCTTCTCTATCATTTTCATTATCTACTCCTTTAAGCAGAAAGGGTACAACATCGTATGTTGCCTTGTTCGTTTCTTTGTCGAGCACTCATGCACCAACTTGAAGTCCTATACTTTTGACTATCTTAATAAGAAGCCCTTCGACACTGGTCTTATAAAATTTCTTAACCATTGCTCTTCTGCTTTATTTGTTTTACCTAGTTAAATGAATGTTGTTTCTGATCATATGGTGGTTGAAAAGCTGATTCAAGTAAAAGATTTGCATTGGTCATATTGTTTGAAACCAAATAATGCAATTTCGATCTGTACCGCCCGGTACGGGTGGTACATAACAAGTCCGTCAGGTTACTGATACGCGGACCGGTCGCTACCGGGCGGTACCACCAAAATCTACCGTCGGCGATCGATTTCGACCGTTAGTGGTCGATTGAGGGAGAAATCGACCGTCGGCGATCGATTGAGGGAGAAAAAGGGAAGAAGAAGAGGAAAAGAAGAAAGAAGAAGAAGCGGGGAAGAAGAAATAAGTACCTCGCCCCGTCCTCGCCAGCATGCCATCAGCTCCCGCGGGTCGCCCACGCATCGTCGCTGCCCGCGAGCCGTCGCCGGCCTTGCCCACCGACGATTTTTCTATCTCCATGCGCGGGGAGAAAGATCGAGGTGACATCGCCCCTTTTTTATCTTTATTAATATATTAATATTTAATATTATATTTAATATTATATAATATATTTTAATATACCGGGCGGTATGTACTGTGCATACCGCCCGGTACCGGTACCAAGAAAATGTCAGTATACTAGTACGGATCGGTAAGTAAAACCTTGTTTGAAACAACTCGTTGATTATATGATTTTTTAATTGAACTGATGTCATATCAGGATAACTGTTCTAGGACACCAATAGGTGTAAAATTTCGAACCAATCCAAATGAAATTCTAAATACTATATTGGACTGCATGGTTTTTTACCGGTAAACCATGCATCAGTAAAAGACCATACCACCTGTGCCACTCAATAAACCATTCATTTCTATTTTATTATATTTTTAATTGATACTGGCAATACAGGTCTGTAAATTGATCAGTATCTTGGTATCTTATTGGTCCACTAGATTGTCAAAACTGATGTAAAAATGGTATTTGGAACCATAATCTAAATATTTACCACTCCGTGAGATGCTTTAAGTTTGGTGGCTCTTATACTTGAGATTTCTTATAGTAGATTGGTCTTTGAAGTTCTGCAACAACTGGATCTAATCATAATTTGGGTATATCAAATATTATCACTAGTCCTTCAAGGAATGACAAATTTGTACTAATGCTAGAGGCAGAATATTCCTTAGTTATAACTATATTACTTATATAACCATTGTAATCGGATCTTATCTAAGCTATTATTCTGGGTTAATTGTTAGCAATCTGGATTTAATTGTTTGGTCATTTTTCACCAATATAATTACTTTTCTTTCACCAGCAGATATGGAAGACAAAAGTAAATACTAGGAGTCTAGGAAGTCAAACAAATAAGAAATAGCAAATCTAGAATCAACTTTCTTTACAGAAGAAGCAGAAATTTGAGCTATAAAAGACACCGGTCATCATTGCTTAAGATTGTTTTTTCTTTCGAATGCCAAGCAGCAGTAAAACACAAGAATAAGATGGACATGCAATTTTATCCCAATGCTTCTCTAGTCCTCTTTCATATCCATCATAATTCATATGAACAAAAAAGTTGGTCTGATTTTTTTCCCGAAGGAATGTGCATTGATCACAACCAATTATTTGCCCATTTGCATGAACACATCTAGAAATGGCAGTAGATACATTTGACTCAATCGATGTCTCAGATGTTTAAAAAATTTTATTTTCTTAGTGAATGGAAAAAGAAAAAGAAGAATTTTGATTCGGTTACAATAAGAGTGTCACCCTTATTATTTCTATATTAATATTTAGAGTTGGCAATAAGTTGGGGTGATATGGGGTAACAAGGTTAGATAGGGCTAAAACTAACCCACACCAACCTGCAAGGGCTTTAAATTTCTTGATGCTGCCAGGGTTTATAGCTAGTAGTTTAAATGGTATCAATATCATTCCTAGCGATTAATGTGTGCTTTGGAGGGACAACCATAAGAGGCCAAGCACGGAAGCATATGCATGTCCCAAACACAATTGGTCAAGATTTTTTGACCAAAACTTGATCCTTCAGCTCAACAGATCCTTTAACCTGATATATAAACATATGCTTGTCCACAATAGACAAGATTGACTTGATAAGTTGAGATTGCACCTTTAATCATACAACAAGTTATTACTTGCAATCAGCAATAGAGAGATCTAATACATAATCATGTACTTTGCACATGAAGAAACCTTCTGGACCACAACGACATGTGAGAAGCCCTTGTTGGATCACTATAGCAAACATGAACTTGGGTTATGATCAACTATAATAGAGTTAACTTGTGTCTTTCTATGAAATGTAAGTAAATTCTTCCAAAATTCATTGTGTTTCTAAGTGGCTTATTGTACGTAGATCATGTAATAAATAATTGTGCCTAGAATCAATGAGTTATCAGCCATTAACACAAATGCTGTACATTCCTAGATAAACTAACAATGATGACAACCAAAAACTATACATTGGCCAGTACCAGGTATTTCAGCAACCAATTTCTAAAACACATATGATTTAGTAGCATGCTGCTATTAGGCAACCAATTGTTAAAATTTAAATCAGCTTAGAGAAGGTTGGGTGCTAGTTATTGCTACCACTGAGGAATTTAAACTTAATAAATGGTAAAACTTAATCGGATCACCTGAAGCATTGGCGGCCTTAATGAGATTCGATCACTAGTGGCAACTTGTGGGTTATCAACTGCAATAAGTGCCAACTCTCCATGCTCAGCAAATGCCCTACTTTGAGCTTCTTGGGCTTTCATTTCCTCCTTCTTTCTCTTCGTTTCCAGATCAATTGGTGCAACTCCAGCATCTACAAAAACACATCTATAAAGCATAAAGCAATTAGACTTATGAAAATAGGCATTTGGTCATCCGGTAAAAAGAATCAGTTTATCTTATTGATGCTTGAAAAACTATTTGTGCGGAGACTACTACTAAGAAAATCATAAAACAAAAGGGATACCACTATAAACTTTGACATGTTAGATGCCCAAGGAGTACATTTGATGGGAACGGAATTGAAAAGAATTCCAAGATCCTGAACCACCTAGGAATGTTCCAGTTCTTTTTAGACAATGTATTTACAAGTTGAATTGGTCCTGCATTTTGAATTCCTCCGACACACCTTGTCTTGGAAACTCTAAAATAAAAGTTGCTGATGGATCACTTTCTTCTATAGCAGGAAAAGGCACAATTGTAATTTCTGATTTTATTGTATTAAATTCTATGCTTCATGTTCGTAACTTGTCTTGCAACTTATTGTTTATTAGAAACTCACAAAGGATTTCTATTGTATTGCCAAACCCTTTCCTTCTTTTTAGAACCTATATTCGGGGAAGACAATTGGCAGTGCTAAAGATAGTGAAGGACTTTATTATCATGAAAAGGTTGCCACTTGGAATGGATAAGATAAGTTGACAATAAATAGTAACACTCCTACCAATAGTGAAATAATGTTGTGGCACTATAGACTAGGCCACTCAAGCTTTCCTTATTAGCAAAAATTTTTACCTTCAAATAATAATAATTGTTTATTTCAATGTGAAATTTGTCAATTTTCTATGCACCATCGCATTGTTTTTCCTTCTCAACTTTACAAAGAATCCAAACCATTTAGTCTTATATATAGCAAGGTTTGAAATTTTGAGTTGTACCACCCGGTACGGGCGGTATATACCGGTCCGTCAATTTACCGATAGGCGGACCGCCCGCAACCGGATGGTACCACCAAAAATCGACCGTTAGCGGTCGATTTCGGCCGTCGGCGGCCGATTGAGGGAGAATCGACCATCGGCGGTCGATTGAGGGAGATCGGCGGTCGATTGAGGGAGATTGGAGATTGGAGAAAAAGGGAAGAAAAAGAAGAGGAGAAGAAACAGAACCTCTACTGTCGCCGCCTACAGGTTGCCCGCGCGTCGTCGCACGTGCCCCGTCGCTGCACATGGGTCGCGCGCGCGCTGTCACCACCCACGGGTCGCCCGTGCACTGTCGCCGCCCGCACCCACGAGCGATTTTTCTCCCGCACGAGGAGACGGAACGTCTCCCCACGCAAGGAGAAAGATCAACGCGACGTCGCCCCTTTTCCTGATTTTTTAAAGATATTTAATGTTTTTAATATAATATAATATTATATTATATTTTATTTTATTTTATTTTTTTTTAATATACCGGGTGGTACACACTGTGCGTACCGCCCAGTATGGTACCATACCATACCGACAAAATGTCGACACACCGATACCAACCGATAAGTCGATCCTTGATATATAGTGACATTTAGGGTTCTAACTCCTAAGTAATAATTTGTCTAGAACCAAGTGATTTATAACATTTATTGATGACTATACAAGAGTATATTGGATTTACCTCTTAAAAGAAAATTTTGATGCTGAAAAAACTTTTATATGATGATCCAAAATCAATTCCAAACAAAGTACAAATTTGAGAACTAACAACGGTAGATAATACTTTAATACCAATCTTGGTTCCTACTTGTTAGAGTATAGAATAATCCACCAAACTTCATGTGTTGATAGCTCCCAATAAAATGGTATTGCAGAACGATGAAATAGACACCTACTTGAAGTAGTATGCTCTCTTTTATTTACCACTTATGTTCCTAAATATCTTTAGAGATATGTCATTTTTACTACTTACAATTTGATTAATCAATTAGCTATCAGGATATTTAATTTTCAAACACCCCTTGATCATTTGTCCTCCCTTTACCCACATGTGAAATTGTTTAACTCCCTTCCACCAATGGTATTTAGGTGTATTGCTTTTATCCATATTTATAACCATCATTGAAGCAAATTTAAACCTCGTGCATTAAAGTGTGTGTTCGTTAGCTACTCCCCATCTCAAAAGGGTTACAAATGTTATGATCATATATAAAAGAAATATATCACGAAGGATGTCACATTCTTTAAGTGAATTTTAACCAAGAAGATTATTTTTAGGAACTGTCTCTACCAATCTTGATTTCCTTATCAGATTCATCTCCTACTTTCACTGTACCAAACCTACCTGCCAACAACTAACTAGTCCTATTGATACTCCCATATCCAAATCTCCAGCACCACAACATAAATCTCAAACGCCACAACATGCTATTGGACAATCTAGTTCAAGGGGAGATATCACTGTGATTGCACCTAAGCTTCGTGTGTATTCAAGATAGTGAAATTTAGAAAAGGTCGATGTTTACCCTTTTGAGTACTGCTAAGATTTTGAATCGATAGCAGATCCAGACATAGACATAAGTGACTCTATTCTTTCCTCAAATCTTGATGTTCCCATTGCTATTTGAAAAGAAATTAGATCTTATACGATGCATCCTATATTTAAATATATGTCCTATCATAGATTGTCTCCAACCTTTAAAGCTTTTACACTTCACTTATCTGGTTTAGAAATTTTAGAAAATATATATGATACTCTATTAATTCCAAAATGGAGAGAGACAGTTATGGAGGAGATGAGAACTCTTTAAAAGATTGATACTTGAAGTATAGTGCATCTGCGAAAGGAGAAGAATCCAGTGGGATGCAAATGGATGTTTACTGCTAAATATAAGGCAGATGATTCTATTGAAAGATACAAAGCCAAATTGGTTGCAAAAGGATTTACTCAATCATATGGTATTGACCAAGGTTTGCAATTTCGACATTTACCGCCCGATACGGGCGGTAGATACCGGTCCGCTAGGTTGCCGGTACGCGGACCGCCCGCTACCGGGCGGTTCCGCCAAAAATCGACCGTCGACGATCGATTGAAGGGAGAAATCGACCGCCGACGGTCAATTGAGGGAGAAATCGACCGTCGGCGGTCGATTGAGCGAGAAAAAGGGAAGAAGAAGAAGAAGAGGAAAAAGAAGAAAAAAAAAAAGAAAAGAGGAGAAAAAGAATACCTATCGCCCGCACGCGGTCCTCGCCCGTGCGGCGTCGTCGCCTGCGGGTCGCCAGCCCCCGCGCACCGTCACCGCTCGCGGGCGCTTTTTCTCCCATGCGGGGAGAAAGATCGAGGCGACGTCATCTTAATATTTTAATATATTAATATTATAATATATAATATTATATTATAAAAAATTATATTATATTTTAATATATCGGGTGGTACGCACTATGCATACCGCCCGGTACCAGTACCATACCGGTACCGAGATGAACTCGGTACACCGGTACGGACCGGTAAGTCAAACCTTAGTATTGACTACTAAGAAACATTTGCTCTGATTGCAAAACTAAATACTATTCGAGTATCGTTATATCTTAGCTAATTTTGAATGATCTTTACATTAATTAGATGTGAAAAATATCTTTCTCGATGAAGAACTAGGGGAAGAAGTATACATGGATCTGCCACCAGACTTTGAGAATTTGTATGGTGTGCAAATTGAGAAGATCTCTTTATAGTCTTAAGCAATCACCATGTGCATGGTTTGAGAGGTTCACAAGGTCAGTTCATAGCCATGGTTACACTCAGAGCCACTCGGACAGTACAATGTTCTATAAACACTCAGATAAGAGAGATATTACTCTTCTTATAGTTGATGTAGACGATATTATTATAACAAGTAATGATGTCTCAAAATTAAAGAAATTGAAGCATATCCTAGCTAAAGAGTTTAAAATTAAAGATCTTGCTTGTTAACATATTTTTTGGGCATAGAAATAGCAAGATCAAAGATTGGTAGGTCAGTTGATTTACCTATCTCATACTCACCGAGACTTGACATTGCAGTGATTGTGGTGACTCAAGACTAGCAAAGGATTATTATTCAAAAAGGTCAATCATATGAGAATTGAGACCTCCATTGATGTTGATTGGGCAGGATCAATAAGTGACACAAAATCAACTTCAGGATATTGTACATTTGTTGGAGGTAATTTGGTGACTTGAAGGAGCAAGAAGCAGACAGTTGTTGGTAGAAGCAATGCTGAAGCAGAGTTCAATTGTAACACAAAGTATTTGATTTGTGAACTCTTATGGTTAAAAATGCTTCTAAAAGAATTATGAATACCCACTGAAATTTTTATCATATTGTACTATTACAATGAAGCTGCTATCAACATTGCTCATAATCCAGTGCACGATGATAGAACAAAGCATGTTGAAGTAGATCGACATTGCAAAAAGGAGAAAAGAAGGAATTGTCTACATACCTTATATTCTAACAAAGAAACAATCAACTGATATTCTTACTAAAGGGCTTCAAAGATCTTATGAGGATCTAACTAGCAAGCTGGGAATGATTGACATCTTCGAGGCAGCTTGAGAAGTAATATAGAAAATCCCATGATTAAGCGATTTCGAATCCCATAATTAAGAAATCTTATAATCCCATAATTAAGGGAATTCATCTCCTATTTGGGTCACTCGATCAGTATAAAATCAATCCATATTATAAGAAATGAATTAGAATAAAATATTATAGAAAATCAATTTCCTTAGTTGTACAAATTATAATCAACTTACTATATATGTCTTCCTTTGTATATAAAAAAATTAATAAATAAAAAAATTATATTCTCTTGTGTTCATCCTCTGTTCAATTTATGAAGAAATATGAACAATGCATTATGAAGACAAATATTTGTTTTATAAGGAATAGTTAGATTCAATGTGGGCCAAGGCAATGGGTATGTAGTCCGCCATTTCATTTGTGATTGCAACGAAAAAATAAATTATAATGCGGTCATTAGAATGAATATAACAAACAAGTAAAATAAATCATGGAAAGTGTTTTTGTAGTTTTGTCATGATAAAGATGACCAAATTACTATAGAGTATCCTCAAACCTTGTATTAGTGAGAGCATCCTTTTTTTTTTAATTTTGTGCTCATGCATGATGCACATAATTATAAGCAGTCATTAATAGTAAATCATGGTAATGAAAACATCTACAAACTTGAACCAAAATAACAAATTCAAGTAAGATTTATACATAAAAGGAGAAAAATTCGCAATACTATTTATTACAATAATAAACTTATACATCTTTAGATTTGACTAAAAAAACAATAAAAGAGAGAAAAGGTAATTATTTTGTCTTTATTACTCGTCACTGCCCAAATAACTGGTTCATGAGATTAATAATGAAACAAATAAGCAGTTTCACTAACTTCTTTTGCAATTAGACAGCTTTCCAATCAAATTATCTTCAACTCCCAGTCCATGACAAAAAGGTGCAAATGTTATCTTTTATTAATAACCAAGATTGAACTTAACTAACATTGTACAAATTATCAGCAATTGGAGGAAGATACTCCTATTTCGTGATATTTGAAGAGTATGAAACAAGAACCTTTTGAGTGGAGTAAACTATCTTGAATATGCACTAAGCTAGTCACTATAAGACATAAGTAATTTAACGGGCTTACGGTTTTGTTCCACCAGATGTTTTCTGGGCACTACGTCAATGTAAACATTGTTTTGTTGTCTCCCCCATCCCTCACTAAAGGAAGGATCTCAGAGGTAAAAAGAAGTAGACACCAATGAAGATGGCTTGTCTAAAAACCAGGTGCATGTTTCAAAAGATTCACATTTTTGGTTTTTTTTTTTTCATTCTGTCATTACAACAGTACATACTGTGTCAACCAACATGCAAAGCATGGGGGTTGGGTGCAGAAATTAAGTCCTTGACATACCTCATGTGCATATGCATCAGAACATATTCAATGAATAACTATCTTGAGAAGTGATTGATATATCTGCATATCTTACTCAATTGTAGTTGGTGTAGCAACAAAAAGCTGCCTGTGATGCCAGACAGCACTAGTAGCAAAGGGAATTGCCACATCTCCCAGATATCTAAACTGAGGGCGCAAGGAAGATATAACAATGTATTGATGATAAGCAAAGGCACAATATTCAACAGTTTGATCCCATGCAGTCCACTCTGGCTGGGAGAGAAGGCCACTCACAGGCTGGTAGGTCTCCCAACTGCATGTTTAAATGATAAAGAAGTCATCTCTGATAAAAAAAAAGGATACACTGATACAGAAGAATACAGATAAAATAAAAGGTATGAGATACTGAAAAAAAATGTGTGTGCAGTAGAACTCATTCCACCTGTATAGCTGGAAGTTCTGAGGTGCAGCACCCACAGCAGGTTTGTTGGAAGAATAAGGATCATCAGCTGCAGCAAAAGACGACATAACTCCACTGTTGCCAAAGCCTGATAAAGGCGTTGACTGAGTTGAATAAGCAGTTGCAGACATGGGGCTGATCCTCCGTGATGTTCGATATGCAACACCAAGCAATGCACCACCATGCAAGCCAATTACCTTCAAAGCGAGATTGTTAAGATAGAAAACAGTTAAATCTACCAATTTGAACAAAATGCTTTCGGAATATATCAATCAGAAAACACTGCACTATGATAGACCATAGGCAGCAAAAAACATATATGTGGAACCATAAGCAGAGAGACATTCAGTAACCATAAATCCCACGAAGACTTGGGTAACTATATACGAGAACTATTTATTAACATGTGTTGCATGAACAGAAACTTAGCCACTTTAATAGTTCAATAAGATAAGAAGAGTATTAGGTGATGGAAAACATACTGGATCACTACGACCATCAAGAGACCTTGCCATGACATGTGAAGTCCCATCATCCAGAAGAATACGCACTTGTACAGTTGCTGCAGAAGCTGCACTAGCAGCTGCAGCGGCAGCTGCAGCTTCTTTTGCTTTTTTGGATGAACCCCCTTTAATAATTGGTATTCGAGGAGGCAATGAAGTTTCTGCTAAAGCATATCTGTCACCACATGTATCCCAAGCAAAAAGTCTTCCAGTCCCTGAATCAACAACCGACCAATCACTGGCCTTGTACACATAAAACGAAGGAATATCGGGCCATACGATTGCTACATACCTAAATAAATAAAAATTGAGAAAACATTAGCACAATAACACTTGCAGAAGAATGTACTAATTTAATTTAGTTTTATATACATGCCAAATATGAATAAGAACCAATGTTTGCTATACCACCCAAGTTAGTACAGTACGGATGGTACAAACTAATTTGATTGGCGACCGAGACTCGGATCGCCCGACTCCCTATCGACACGCCCCAGCGTACCATGTATTAATATACTAGTACAAATTGATCAATACCAACCTAATAAATCTCTAAGACGACTCCGATGCCTGAAATGATGAATCCTGATAAGAACAATAAAATATATTCTTTAATTAGGTAGCAAACAATATATTTCAATTTATCATTTGATTTTTTTGGTGATTATAGTAAAGATCATAATAGTTAGATGGTGGGCCTTGTTGTATGGCTACTCCTTTGGATCTAGGTGACCAGGGTTTAAATCACAAGAATAGCTTTTTTTCCTTAAAAAGGTAATGCAGTGTACATTGACTCTACCTATACTTTGCATTGATGGGAGATTATCCACTGAACCACCTAATTAAGATCATAACAAGCATAGTACTTTATCTCAAGGTTTGACTTACCGGTCCATACCGGTGTACCGACGTATTATCGGTACCGGCACAGTGCATACCGCCCGGTATTAAAATATAATATAATATTTTTTATAATATAATATTATATAATATAATATTAAAATATTAAAAAAAAAGAAAAGGGGGCGACGTCGTCTCGATCTTTCTCCCCGCGTGGGGAGACGCTCCGTCTCCTCAGGCAGGAGAAAAAGCGGCCACGGCTGCGGGCGACAGCAGGCGGGCGAGGTATTCCTTCTTCCCCTCTTTTTTTTTTTTCTTTTCCTCTTCTTCTTCCCTTTTTCTTCCTCATCCGACCGTCGACGGTCGATTTCTCTCTCAATCGACCGCCGACGGTCGATTTTTGACGAAACCACCCGGTAGCGGGCGATCCGCGTACTGGTAACCTGGCGGACCGATATGTACCGCTCGAGACGCGGTCGATTTTTTACGAAACCACCCGGTAGCGGGCGGTCTGCGTCCCGGGCGGTACAGGTTGAAATTACAAACCTTGCACAGGCGATACAGGTCAAAATTACAAACCTTGCTTAATCTCATGCTTTGCCTTATTAGTATGTACTAATATACCGACTAGCTATTAGTACGATACGTACTAAACTGTACCGATGGATTACCTAGGGAGATCGTATATCCCTATTTTTTACCTAGGGAGATCGTATATCCCTATTTTTTCAAATCCGGATGGAGAGGATGAAGGAGGTCAAGTGTCCTCTCTCAAGTGATATCCACACGATAGATTGCTACAGTGATACTCCTCCAATCGCAACCCCAAGTCTCGCACCTCTTGCGCAGCTTCTCGTAATGAACTTGGAAGAAGATCCTCTATCTTCTTCGCTGCCCTCTCACGCTAGAGAGGGATTGATCTGCTGAGAAGGAGGGGGAAAGGAGGAGAATAGGAGGGGGCGGCCAAAGGTGCAGTCTATTACATAAGAGTCGGGTGCCTCCTATTTATAAAGAACCACCAAAAACCCTAGGAAATCCTGCCTTAGTGGGTATTCAATCTCCATCCACTTATCCACTAACTTTAAATTATTGGATCTTTATCCAATAATCTCCTTTGGCTTCTAATTGAGCCTCATGTAGTGAGTTCATCAATATTGGGTCTCATCTAATGAGAATAGAGGCTAATTGGATCTCTATCCAATCCTCTATCCACTGAAACATCCACCATATGTGTGTGACCCTCTAGACCCAATATCGAGCTGACTGTGAGTCCTCTATATCAGAACTCCTTCTGACTCAGTGAATTATAATCTCATAATAATTCACTCGACTCATCGACAATGGACGTACTAGGCCACTGCGCCATAGTCCCCAAACGATATAAGGGATCTTATCCATTTGACCTATCTGTTCTCAATTACATGTCCGAGAGACCGTATATCGGGCATGCTATTATCCGGCAACATACGAAATTCGTCTAAGTCTCGCTCTAATCGGATTCTCCCAAAGAACTCCTCTCTCAATCCGACCAACCTGATCAGGGATTTACCAGAGCGAGAACATACGAGATATTCCTCTTATAATACCGAGAGTGGATGATCCTCTATTGACACTCAATAGCCTTCATAAGGTTGGCTACCAATCCCGATAATTGGCTATACCAGATCTGAAACTTTCCAGATCTGTAAGTCCCGTGTCAAAAAAAGACTACTCAAACAAGGCATCCTTGGTTTCTCGAGTCTAAGAACCATATACACAACTGGGACTTTGAAATCGTTATCTAACGTCAGGTATCACTAACCATACAACATTCCGTAAACGGATCAATTAGTGAACTCATTCTCTAATGAGCACCTATACCGTATCCTTAGTGTCTCTGTACAAGTGGCTATAAGATCAGCCGCCTCCATTATATGAACGGGTATACAATATACCGATCTGTCCGGTGTTTCGATATCCCTCTTGAGCAACCTATGATTAGGATTATTTAGGATTTGTGTTTACAGGCGAATCAGTCTCATTATCGTGATCTCATCATAATCTGATTCTCATTACACAGAACCAAGGACATCATAATATATATATTCAATAGATAATATAATATAAGAATATGCCACTAATAATAATAATGATACAAAGAAACTATACAGCGTGTTCCACGTGCTATCACTCACGTGATCGGCTTACAGGGGACCTGTAACCATCAATCTCCAACTTAAGCTAAAGCTAATCACCTATGTGTCTGATCCCCATCAGATCCCTGTGACGCTCAAAGACAATCTGAGCCAACAGCTTTGTCAGTGGATCCGCAATGTTATCTTCGGGTGAAATTATTTCCATTGCTATATTTTTCTGGGCTATGATCTCTCTAATCAGGTGGAACCTCCTCAAAACGTGCTTAAACTTCTGATGAGACCTGGGTTTCTTTGCCTGAGCGATCGCCCCGTTATTGTCGTAGTATATGGGAATCGACTCCACACTGGTCGGTACGACTCCTAAATCCCGGATCAACTTTTTCGTCCATACTCCTTCCTTTGTTGCCTTTGCTACAGCAATGTATTTCGCCTCTGTAGTCGAGTCAACAATAGTATCTTGCTTGGAACTCTTCCAGCTTACTTCTCCTCCATTCAGGGTGAAAACATACCCTGAGTTCGACTTACTATCGTCAATGTCAAACTGAAAACTCGAGTTCGTATAGCCCTCAACCTGAAGGCTACATCCTCCATATAGTAATAAAAGATCCTTAATCCTTCTCAAGTACTTAAGGATACACTTTACTACCTTCCAGTGATCCGACTGATATAGGGACATACTCCTAGAAAGTGATATTCCATGTCTCATCTGTATGAGACCTCTCTTGGATTCTCCATGCCAAACCTTTTGACAATGGAGTCTATGTACCTAGACTAGGACAAGCTAAGCATCCTCTTGGATCTATCTCTATAGATCCGAATCCCCAAAATATATGATGCTTCCCTTAAGTCCTTTATGGAAAAAAATTTGGATAGCTAAGCCTTTACAGTGGAAAGCATTCCTACATTATTCCCAATGTTTAGAATGTCATACAACACCAAGAAGGTGATAACGCTTCCACTTACCTTCCAGTATACACAAGGCTCATATTCATTCTTAACGAAGTCATAAGATATGATCGCCTCATCAAATCTTATGTTCCAACTTCGGGAAGCTTGCTTCAATCCATAAATGGACCTGAATAACCTGCACACTTTATCTAGACTCTCTCTGGATACGAATCCCTTTGGCTGTATCATATACACCTCTTCGAGGTTATCATTTAGGAATGCGGTTTTCACATCCATCTGCTAGATCTCATAATCATAGTGTGTTGCAATAGCCAAAAGAATTCTAATGGATTTAAACATGGCTACAGGTGAAACGATTTCGTCATAGTCAACTACTTGTCATTGACGATATCCTTTAGCCACCAGCCTTGCCTTATAGGTCTCCACCTTTCCATCTGCTCCGATCATCTTCTTAAATATCCATTTGCAGCTGATGGGTACAATAACCTCAGGTGCATCTACAAGATTACAAACCTTGTTGGAGTACATCGAATCCATCTCATAATTTATAGCTTTTTGCCACTTCCCGGAGTTTATACTCATAATAACCTCCTCGTAGGTCTGAGGATCAACATCTTGAGAGTCCTCTCCACTGATATGTCCTACGTATCTTTAAGGAGGGTAAGATACTCTGCTAGACCTATACAAAGTTGAAACTTGTGGGCTAGGTACCTAAACAGCTCGGACTCTGGAATGATGCTTGAGCTAGGTTCTCCAACCTCGCTCAAGTATATTCACTCCCACTATTTCCACCAAGAATGTATTCCTTATCAAGGAACATACCTCTCTTGCCTACAAAGTCCTTCTGGTCCTCGAGATGATAGAAATAATACTCCAAAGTCTTCTTACGGTATCTCACGAAGGTGACTTTTCTGTTCTTGATTCCAACTTGTCGGGGTTGTGTCTTCTAACGTGGGCAGGACAGCCCCAAATCCTAACCACCTTAAGATCAAACTTCTCTCCTTTCAATATCCCATATGGTGTAGACACTATCGACTTTGATGAAACTTTATTAAGAAGGTAAGCTGCTCTAGGGTATCTCCCTAGAATGAGACGGGTAGGTCAACAAAACTCATCATGGATAGCACCATGTCTAACAGCGTGTGATCCTCCTTTCTGATACACCATTGAGCTGAGGTGTATAAGGAGGTGTCCACTAGGATAGAATCTCATAGTCCTTGAGGAAATGAGTAAACTTTGTACTCAAATACTCTCCTCCTCGATCTAATCGAAGAGTCTTAATACTCTTTCCAATCTAGTTCTCTACTTTATTCTTATATTCCCTGAATTTCTCAAAGGCCTCAGACTTATACTTCTTCAAGTACATGTGTCCATACTTGGAGAAATCGTTAGTGAATGTAATAAAGTATGAATAACCACCTATAGCCTGAGTCGACATTGGACCACACATCACTATATATGAGTTCTAGTAGCTAAATGGCTCGTTCTCTAGTTCCACTAAAAGGAGAGTTGGTCATCTTTCTACAAAGGCAAGGTTCGTAAGTTGCATACAACTCATAGTCGAACGGATCTAAATATCCATCTTTCAACAACCTTTAAATCCTTCCCTTATATCCTAGTCTACAATGTCATAGATATGCATTGTTCACCTCATCTCGTTTCCTCTTGGACGTACTTATATTTATGATATATGGAGAAGTATCTAACATATATAAGTCATTTATCAGGGTACCTTTAGTAATGATCTCATCATCCAAAATTATTGAACAACTATTATTCTAAAAAACTAATTTATATCCACTAATTGGTAAACAAGAAATAAAAATAATATTTCTAATAATAGCGGGAATAAAATAGCATGCATCCAATGCAATGATAGCTCCACTAGGTAGATGTAGGGTGATCTCCCCAACGACAACTGCAGCAACTCTTGCTATATTGCCCATCTTGAGATCCATCTCACTTCTGGCTAGTCTCCTAAGCCTTGTCAGAACCTGCAACGTATTGCAGATATGATAAGCACTCTCAGTATCCAATACACATGTGTTATCATGAAAATCTAACAAGTGGAGATCGATCATGAATATACCTGAAACTTCTCCAAGCTTCTGTTTTGCCTTGTCTGTAAGGTAATCCTTACAGTTCTTCTTCCGGTGCCCATATTTGCCATAGTGGAAGCATTATCCTTTGTCCTTTGCCGGGTCTTTCTTTGTAACCTTTGCCTTACCCGGTCTTTATTTGCCCTTGCCCTTCTTAAGGGTCTTATCTCACCAATATAGAGAACTGGCTTCTCTTTCTTGATGGCACTCTTAGCTTCCCTCAACATATTGAGGAGCTCAGGTAGAGTCACCTCAAACTTCTTCATGTTAAAATTCATGATAAAGTAAGAAAATGAATCTAGCAAGGACTGAAGTATAAGATCAACGCATAGATTATCTATCCTCTAGGACTATTCCTAGACATAAGAGTTTCTCGATCCACACTATCATCTTCAAGACATGGTTCTGAATCGATGTCCTTTCTATCATTCTTGGGTGACTGTTCCCTATGGGCGAGCGACGCTATCTCGCGTGGCCACCTGGCCCACAAGCGGCCTACCCATCGGCGCTGTGCCCGCAGGCGCCGCCCTTACGGGCGGGCGCCGATCTGCATGCAAACGTTGCCTTCGTGGGCGCCCTTGGCCGTAGGCGACGACTCATGCAAGCGGCCTGGCCGCATACAGCGCCCTTGCAAGAGCCCTGGCCACGAGCAGCCGCCCTTACATACGACCTGCTCACAGGTGGCTGCCACCCTCCTCGCTGCCTTCGTTGCGAATCGCAACAAGAATGCGTAGAATAGTTCTACGCAATTCAATCTCATTACATGCAGTTTAAAAGTCAATCTTTACACGAACGATCTTGGCTCTGATACCACTGCTGGTAAACCTCAGCAAGAGCATCACATGCACACCGAAATATCAAAACAAAACTTGTTTCCCATGTAGATCAAAATCGTCGTGCAAAGATTGCTGAGCAAAAAGTCACAAAATCGAAAAACTATATCATGTGAGAGATTGTTTACCTAGGGATATATATCCCTGTTTTTTTAGATCCGGATGGAGAGGATGAAAGAGGCCAAATGTCCTCCTTTCCAGTGGTATCCACACGATGGATCGCTGCAACGATACTCCTATCGTAGTCCATCAAAACTTCTTCTTACTCAGTGAATTAGTATCTCATAATAATGCACTATCGACTATGGACGGACTAGGCCACTACGCCAGAATCCTCAAGCGGTACAGGGTATCTTATCCATTGGACCTGTCTGTCCTCGGTTACCATATATATATATAATCTCTCATCCATCTCATATCCCAGAGACCGTATACCTGGCATGATACTATTAGGCCATATACGAAATCCGTCTAAGTCTCGCTCTAATCGGATTCTTCCGCAGAACTTCTTTCTCAATCCGACCAACCTGATCAAGGATTTACTTGAGCGAGAGCATACGAGATATTCCTTTCATGATATCGAGAGTGGATGATCCTCTATTGATACTCAATAGCTTTCTTAAGGTTGGCTACAATCCCGATAACCGACTGTTTGGAACTTTCTAGATCTGTAGGTCCAGCGTCAAAGAAAGGAGTACTCAAACAAGGCATCATTGGTGTCTCAAGTCTAAGGACCAGATACACAACTGAGACTATAAAATCGCTGCCAGACGTCAAGTATCATTAACCATACAACATTCCATAAACGAATCAATCAGTGAACTCATTCTCCAATGAGCACCTGTATTGCATCCTTAGTGTCTTCACACAAGTGGCTATGGGACCAGCCGCCTCCATCATATGGACGGATATACAGTACACTAATATATCCGATAGTCTCGATGTCCCTCTCGAGCAACCTATGACCGGGATTATTTAGGATCAGTGTTTAAGGTCAAATCGGTCTCATTATTATGATCTCATCACGATCTGATTTTCATTGCATAGAACTGAGGACATCATAATTATATATTCAACGAATAATATAATATGAGAATATGCTAATAATAATAATGATGCAAAGAGATTGTGTAGCGTGTCACACGTGTCATCACTCGCGTGATTGACTTGTATGGCACTTGTAACTAGTAGTTGGCAACTCAGGTGTGCACTTGAGTCAATGATACCTAGATTAGTCTCGATCAATCAAATTTAATTAGTTGGTTCAGCTCAACCAACTAATTCAACTACTTATCTCCCCAGACCTGACCCTTTATACCAGCGGGAGAGAAACCTTACACCATCACAGTTGTTTGTTCTTGTGTCCTTTGCTCCTCTATCATAAGTCGTTGGTTGCTCTCTTTCTCTACGTTACATGGTTGATCATGGCCACATAAACCTCGCTTGAGCCCAAGATCACAACCTTCCTTTGTTATACATTGCTGCCTTCTTCGCCAAGGTGTCATATTTTACTGCCTTCCTCCTTGGCTCTGCCATATACTTTAATATCTTCCTCCGCCAACCGGTGTCTATAATTTCTCTATCTCCTATTTCTCCTAGTATAGGTACCCATAACAATACAACTTTATCTCTGCTCCTATTTCCTGCAAACAATCTCAGCTTGAGCATTGTTAGGACAAACAACACCTTGTTAGGACTTTCCATCACCCTATTAGATGAAAATAAACTTGATTGAGCACCGTACTAGGACAAAAAACACCCTATAGCTGTAGCATAGTGCGTGATCAGTAGATCTTTACATATTTTAGAACAATGACTAGTGTAGAGAGTAACTCAGAAGAATCATCAGCAAAAAAACTCACGAAGGATCCAGGTTAGAAATACAACTATCTAAAGGAGCCTAAATATTCTATTGTCATGACCAAGGTTTTCCGTACCGCCCTATACCGCCTGGTACGGGCGGTACGTACCGATCCGATAGTTTACCGATACGCGGATCGCCCTGTACTGGGCGGTACGAACTACAGACCCTGTAACGGTCAAAATCGACCGTTATAGACCCTGTAAAAGGTCAAAATCGACCGTTATAGACCCGTAATAGTCAAAATCGACTGGATCGAAAAACTCTTTCTAACTCTGTTTAAACTCATTCTTCTCCCATTTCACTTCACATACTCACTCTTTCTCAAACTCTCACTTTCTCAAAACGGTTCCTCAAAGCTCAAAAAAGATATGTAATATTTTTTTGCCTAATTTACATTGATTTTGTTGAATCTATACCAATTTCTATCTTACAAACCCTAACCCAACTTTTTTTCTAATTTTTCTGGTATTAAAAAAATAATATTTTTTCATCATTAAAATATTATTTATTTTGTACCGCTCAGTATGCCCAAGCATACCGAGCTGTACCGACATACCGTACCATACCGGCCAAATCTCGGTATGCTGGTACGGACCGGTACGGCGAACCTTGGTCATGACTTTTACTTTCTACGAGAAAACCACTGTGGTGACATTTCTCATGAAAAATAACATCAAGTCGGGAACTTTAAGAATGCATCAATATGGAAAAATTCTCTTTGATGTAAAACAAGAGTTACAAAGCTATATGAATGATAGAAAGATACATAAGACCAAATCTTATAGTATTCTACTAGAGAATGATGATATTTAGAATTTTGCAGATGATGTTGAAGAGGAAGATGATCTAGAAAATATCAATGATAGTGGAGAAAGAGTTTTGGATAAAAGAGGAAAAGAAGTTGTTATTACTAAGTAGTCTAAAATTTCACAAAAGCGATAAATGGTCTTGTATATATTTCAAGAACCAAAGAAAGCTATACAAGGACAAAAAGGAGTAAAATTAGGACAAATAAGTATAAATGATGGTTGTAATAAAGAAATACGGACAAGAACGCTTGCTTCTCCTATCAAGTTAGAATTCCCTTTAATGCTTCTTGTTTAGATAGTTTTAAACAGATAATTAAACTTATTAGAAGATATGATCCTAAATTAAAACATCTTATCATGAACTGATAGTTGCATTAATAAAACAAGAGTTGAACTATATAAATGATTTATTGAAGAGTCATGCAAGATAAAGTACGATTGCTCTATTATATCACATGTTAGAACTGATAGGAGTCAAAGGAGTATAATCAATTTTATGGTCATATATTCTTTAGGAACTATGTTTGTGAAGTCAATAGATGCACCACCTTCCTTTATGATATGCAGACAAAAAATATTTTTAGTGCTTGACAAGTGTATATAAGAAATTCAAGAATAATATATTGTGTAAGTTATAATAGACACAGTTGCTTCCATTATCTGTTATAGCATACACTATTTTCTTTTGAATGTTGTAAACTTATAATTACCCTTAAATCTCTAATTTGAATAAAAGCAACCATCTTATGAATTTTATTCTCCGTAAATTACTCCAAGAATAAAGGCTGCACTTGTATTCGACTCCATGTGGGGAACATTATGTTATCTAATATTATAGGATATTATAAAGATTATAGACATCAAGAAGACCTTAGAGAGGATTATTTTTGTTGTTAGATTTATGTACAATCATATTAGGGCTTTAAGCAAGGTTTTCCTTACCGAGCGGTAAGACCCGTACCGCCTAGTACATACCGATCCGGCAGCTGACCGATATGCGGACCGACCGCTACCGGGCGGTACCGCTAAGATCGACCGTCGACGTTCGATTTCCGCCGTCGACGATCGATTTCCGCCATCTACGATAGATTGAGGAAGAAAAAGGAAAGAAGAAGAAGAAGCGGAAAAGAAGAAGAAGAAGAGGAGATGTACCTCGCGCCGCCCTAGCGGCGACTCCGCCCGAGGGTCACCCGCGAGCCGTCGCCGCCCGCGGGTGATTTTTCTCCCCACGCGGGAGAGAGTTCGAGGCGACATCGTAATATATTTTAATATTATATAATATTATATTATATTATAAAAATATTATAATATATTTAATATACCAGGCGATACGCATTGTGCATACCGCCCGGTACCGGTACGAACCGGTATGTCAATCCTTGGCTTTGAGCATATCTAGAAAATTTATAAGCAACAAAGAACTGGTAAAGTATGGTGTCACTCAATTTTTCACTTTATTTTTGATATTATAAAGTGTGTACAGTCAAAAGCAATAAGTGACAAGTAAACGAGTAAAAGATATAAAAGGCAATAGAACAAGTTATATTATCTTATGGAATAATATGGTCTATGCACTAGAACTAATAGGCCCTTTTGTCCAAGTTTTTCTTCTCACAAATTATGAGAAAAGACTAATAATGAATTATATTTATGAGCCTATAGATAAAACTAAGAAAATAATTCAAATATATTTTGATAAAAATAAAGAAAAGTATAAGAATATCTTTGCCATCCTAGATAAAAGATGATAATACAACTTCATCAACCACTACATACAACATGACACTATTTAAACTCAAAAATCCTTTATAAAAACCCTTCAATGAGTTTGATGCAGAAATTGTATTTAGGTTATATCAGTGCATTGCAAGATTGTTTCCTAGCATTGAAGTTCAAGATAAGATTATAAATGAATTATCTTTATATAATAATAATAAGAGTCTCTTTAAAATTTTTATAACAATTCGATCAAGGGCTACTAATTCCCTAAGTATTTATTACTACATACCAAGGTTTGTCATACCAGTCCATGCCAGTGTACCAAGCTTAGCTCGGTCTGGAACGGAACGCCGGTGCTGAGTAGTGTGCACAGGCATACCGCCTGGTATATATATAATATAATATAAAGTTCAAAAAATAAAAAAATAGGCAATGTCGCCTCGTTCCTTCTCTCTATGCAGGGTGGCGTTTCTTCTCCCCGTGCGGGCGAAGAAATCGCCAGGGAGCGACGGATCGTGGGGGCGAAGAAATCGCCCGCGGGCGACGGATCACGGGGGCGAAGAGGAGCGCTAGACTCTAGGTTTTTCTTTTCCCTCTTCTTCTTTCTCCCTCCCTCGGCTGATACCGCCTAAAATCAACCGCCAACGGTCGAAATCGATTATTTTCGCCCGACAGCGGCCAACCCAGGTCAAAATCGACCGAAAATCGATCAGTATCGCCCGACAACGGCCCACGACAGTCGAAATTGACCGTTACTGGTTGATTTCGAGCGGTAACAGGGCGGAAACATCTCCAATCAACAGTAACGCCCGGTACGGGTGGTATCGATCGGTACTGCATACCTTGCTACAAACAATTAATATCATCATGTACATTTTAAAATATCTTTTTGTTAATAGTTAAGTTTAAATTTACAGCTAAGTGGTGGGTCCTATTTAAAAATTTCACATCGAACTTGTAGCAATTAGCTATTAGAATTCGAAGTTTAATTTGATATGAGTGAAATTAGAGTGCATTTGAGAATGTAAGTATATAAGAATATTTTAATTTCAACTAATATATTTTTTTACATATTGATGCAACTAAGTAGATCTTTAATGCACATAAAATATAATCAAGCATTATAGGCCTATTACAATTTGCAAAACTGCATGGATCCATTTTCATTAGAAGATATTGATGATTTAAGCGAATAAACGATGGGAGAAATGGGTGCTAACTTACAAAATGTTAAAGGAGAGCTTATTTTTTATGGTGATAATTTGATATGGGGAAATATAGCAAGTGTTGGAGAAATGAGAATGACAACTCGCGAGAACAATGAATAAATACAAAAACCCAAGTTCATAACGAACAACCATCGAAGAGGAGGAATTTATTCTAATAAAGATAAATAAGAGCTTGAGTGCTACAAATTAGGTGAAGAGGAAGATGATGGCAAGATTGAGGATGTTGAAGATGATAAAGTGGATTTTGATGATCATTAATGTTATCTTATTTTGTTTTTGTTATTAGATTTGGACAATGTAATTTGGTAGCTTAAATGAATGCAATTTGATTTGTCAATTTTAATTTAGTGTTTATATTTCTTAATAATAATATATTAAAATTTTAATATTTGTTGGTGTTTCCCTTTACTCGGGTGAGAACTTAGCACCTTGCTTCGCTCGGGGATTTTAACACCTTGGCACCTTTTAGCCACCTAGTGCCTTTAACTACACTGGTTGGAAGTGTAAACAAAGATTTTACAAGTTGGACATGCAAGCTCCACAATAATTCAATAATTGTTGGTGCCTAAATTTACTCGGGTGAGCACCTAGCACCTTGTTTTGCTCAAGCATTTTAGCACCTTGGCGCCTTTTAGCCACCTAGTGCTATTAACTACATTGGTTGGAAGTGTAAACGAAGATTTTAGAAGTTGGACATGCAAGCTCCACAATAATTTAATGTATATGCATTTGCAAATATATTCCTTTAGGTTCCTACTAATCAATTTAAGGACAAGTTATAACACTATCTAACCTAACTTACACGGGTCAATTTTTTGAGAGTTCAGACCTTGATTCAGTTAGGAAAGAAAAATTGGTTTCACCAAGCCTGATTGGTTTGGATTTTGTCTTAAATTAAAGAGAAGACAAAGATGGTTCGTTACCAATAATCCAACCAAAACGACCAATAGGTCCCTAAATCCTTAAGCAAGTTCCGAACACATGAGTCACCTTAAGCAGGCTAGATTTTGCCAGGCTTGGTTGGTTATAGATTTCGTTCATGATTTCCAACTCTATTCGGTTACATGTATAACTTCTCTCATACAATTGAATCAAGGAACATGACATTAATAATTTAATAACTATTAATTTTTAATATATCTTGTCAATTTTTCTTTGCTTTTATCTAACTTCTTGGCATCACTATGATGAGATCAAAATATAACAGATAAATCAAACAATGATAAATCAACGCTAATTATCTGTTTGAAACTGTATCACTGTAACAACTATAACACCTTGCAAATTCTAAGAATTTAATAGAGCATAGCAACAGTATCAAGCTACAATGTCCATACTATTTGGGATTGACTATATGTATCTTTACCCACCATTCTAAAGCAAAATCTCCAATTAGGTCAGGAACATTCCAGTATCTTTTCATTATTACTAGTAAAGTTATTATTAGCCTCACTCTACCTATCCTCACACCACCGAATATAAAACAATTCACCTAGTCTAACCATAGAATCTACAGTTATCCTTTAATCTTATCAGTATCATCCTAGATTATCTCATTTTATCAACACTAGACTTAATTGTTCAGAGATAAAAATATCTTTTTATCCTTCCTAATGTGGATTTAAATTCACATCAACATTCTTATCTCAATTGCAAAAACTTATTCCTAATCATGCAACACTTATAATCATATAGCATAGTAGGCCTAATAATTATCTTATAAAATTTTACATTAAAATTAAGAGACACCCAATGATCACACAAAAAGCAACATCACCTTCTCCACTTTAACCATCCATGCTTTAATTCATAAACAATATTTTTGTCAATATCTCCATTTTGTTGAATGATCGTTCTAAGAAATATAACACTTTTACTTACATGAACGTTTTGTCCATTCACATGTACTGCATGTCTGCATCCTTGGTTCCTCTTTTAATATTACATAATTACATTTCATGTATTCAATCTTAGTCTACAATATAAAATCGTTAGTTTCTAAAGTTTGCTCAATATATCTAGTTATGTTGTATGTCATTTAATAAAATTGACTTCAAGTTGCACAATACATTTTATACAATAAATCTTATGATCATAAAAAACTTCAAAGAACTTAGCAAAGACTAAAATAGTACAAATAACACATCAATTTAAGAAAAGAAACTCACTTTCCAGAACAGCTTATGGAGAGAATAGAATATGAATCATGTGGAGCAGGTGTGCTGATATGCTTCTTTGTCTGCTTAACAAGCAATTGTTCAGTTTCCATTCTGGATTTTCCTGATTCAGAAATGGTGCCAGTACTTCCAAGAGATGGATTAGTAGTATTACTCAGTTGAAAGTTTAGTAACTTGAGCTCTCTTTCAACTGTGTACACAGCAGAATGTTGTCTGCCACCAGGTGGTGTCGGTAGAGCAGCCACAGCAGGAAGAGCCCGTGCATCGAGTTCACTTAAAATAACACCAATATTGGTTCCTGTAGCCACAAGATGTGGTTGCAATGGATGTGCAACCATGCAGTACACCTGCAATATATACCGTTGTTTTCAGACATACTCCTTCAGGAAGACCAAATAAAGGTTCTGTTTTCTATGTGAACAAAAGCAAACTATTTGTAATATGACTGACCAGCAGTAACAAAAAAAAAGAACATACCATGTAAGTACAAGGATTGAAGATATGCAGTATTTTTCATAGAAACTAGAAAAATATAAAAAAGTAAACCTCCAAGTCAGCTTGAATGGTCTTTAACAAGTGAGTGATCAAGAAAGTCACCTATGATTTGAAACATGGTTAACCTTATAAAAATACCAATCATGTTGTCATCAAAAATACCAGAATTAATACAAAGGCCTTTGATCCATGCTTGCAAGTGATGGTCCAACTGGACTGTGCTTTAGTGAATGTCAAAAGTTCAAAAAAAAACACTACTTTAAGTGCAATCATGCACTAAAAAAGAGAAAAATGCACCCAAATGCTTAAAAAAAGCAGCAATTTAGCCTTAGATTCTATAATGTTAACAATAGTTTGCAACTTGAATTGCAAGATTAAAATACGTAACCTCCAATTTTATCATATGTACCTCCAGCAAAAACAGGTTCATCAATGCAAAAGAGCATCAATGAAACCCTTCAAAACAAGGGATTTCAGTTAGCCTAATTGAACCTTTCTCATAAACTATGAAGGCAGAATGTGATTAACTGTAATAATATCTTGGGGGTCACAAGAACTGATAACCAGAGTTGCAATTGTCCAATCAATATAAATGACTAAGAAAAGAACTTCCCATGTCACAGAATGATATCCAATCATTCAGACACTAGAAATTTAGTGACATACCCTGAGTTTCTTATTAGATGCAAGAACTTGTGGAGGAATAAGTGATGACAATTCACACAACGGTCTCGTCAAAGCTGAATAAGTTGGACGCTCGATAGCCCTGTTATTATAAAGCCAAAAGAAACCATAATGACCATATCATATCCCAACTTAAGAAAACATGCCTCAGCAACTAGGTAACGATCCTAAAGGATCGAACTTACACAAAGTAAGAGGAAACGCATACCAGATATGAGAATCTTTAACACAAGTAAGAATATCAAGGTTTGGAGCTCGGGGATGGCACCAAGATGCCACACTATGACAAGCAAGTTTTGGAACTGGCTTTATACGCCTAAGTTCCTGCAATTGAATATAGACTATTGTGGCAAAAGAGACTGACAGAAACTTATGATGGTATAGGTCAGAATACAATGTACCCTGAATGAGATACTGTCCCATATAACTAAAGTTTTATCAGCACCAATAGTGATGAGTTGAGGCGCACTTCCCATCACCCTTGAAAGCTCAACAGCCACCACCCCTCCATCATGTGCCTTGCAAAGGTTATTGTCAAAGTATATTCAGTCTAACCAGACACTATTCATTTCATCTTAATCCAGGAATAAAATGAGGACTTATCCTTTAGATGTAAAGAAACAAAGGGATAATAATGAGAAATGAACTGGAAGAAGGCAACAGATATTCTATCATAACTACTAGCAAAGAAAGGGGAAAAAACGAAAGAAGATTGAGCTACCTTTAAACTAAGCTTGGGCACAAGTTCACTTGAATCATGGATATGGTCTGCACTCCATATTATAAGCAGACCATCACTTGCCCCAGAAACTAGGAATACCTGAAAAAGCAGGCTAACATTATATGGTAGTGTACATAACTACATATAAAAAACCACAGCAACATGGACATACATGAAAAATCAAATAAAACTTGACTTATTTTTAAATGCAGATAATCTAATAACCCCTCTCACATATTTTTTCAGAATCAACCGCAAAACAAGAAATGTCACATCTTGTTCTTTTCCTCCCAACTGACCTTGCCAAATGATGAAGAAACCAAGAATTACTGGATAACATATTGAGCAAATATCAACCTTGCCTTGCATGGCTTGAGCCATACTTCCAACTTGAGGTGATGTGGTTTTCTAAATAATACCACTCAGATTCTAGGCTTCCATCAATCGCAACCTTTAAGACAAGTTGCCAACTCTGAGCATGTTCTGAGCAATGTAGGATACCAGGTTTTGTGCCTGCCTTGCTGATATCTAAGTATCAGCATAGAAACCTTTCAAGAAGCAAAACCATCAAACTTCAGTTGATTTTGCATCATTATCTCTACTTATTGTTCCCTGTCCGAGGTCAAGAAAAATAGTTCTTACTTCTTAGTTCTTACATAGACCAACCATGAATATTACTCATAACAGGCTAGGATGATGTGTTGTCCTTAGAAAAGAAGCATGGAATGACATCATTTCTCTGAGGTCTAAACATGTCCAAAGTTCATTAAAGATCTTTTCTATACTTCAATAACCCAACATGCCAAGGTGTATGCAATTTCCAATCAGCTAAACAATAGATATTTAAAAATTACTGGAAGAAGATATTTTCTTAACTATTTTGGATCACTATACAATGTTGCCGGCTCCATACATATGCAAACTAAGAAAGCTGTGGTGTATTCAGTGTTTTGATTTGTTTTTGGCATCGTTTTTGTCAGTTATCTTAGTTATCAAGATATAAAATTATTATTTCAGATAAAAATACATATACAACATAAAAATTTACCTAATAAACTATCAACTAAAAGTTTAAAACTATCAAGAAAATTGCAACTATAAGACCATTGGTGCTAAACTGCTAACAAACTTAATTAAATCCACATTTTATTTGAATTAGTAGCTGAGCAATTGAAAATCCAGCCGTCCACTCTAGTATATTACAATTAAAATGGACATGTTCTGCTTTGCGAACTACTATTACAGTGAAGTAACTCGAGATATCTCTGCACCAAATCTAAAAGGGCTCAAAGGAACTTAGGAATCAGCGAACAAAGCATCTCAAAGTTGTTATCATCTCTCAGTCACTGTGGAGAACCAAAGTCGCGTTGATCAGAGAACAATATATTTGTAGATATCATTGATAGGAATTCTTAAGACAATAACATGCAATATAATCCTAATATGGATAAAGTGAAGCTATTCTAGCCTTAGATACAATACCCAAAATTAAACAAGATATTACCTCGCCACTAGATGAAATAAATGTCATCAAGCAAGTGATTGATCCTTTATGGCCACCAGTATACCTACGGACAAGCTGCAAAGCGGACTTTAGCTAACATTTTCAATAACAATGAAAGCAAATATTTAGGCACAGCACAGTGTAGATGTCAAAACCTTCCATGTTATCATTGACAGAACTCTTATTACACCATCTGATCCACCAAAAGCAACAAGTGGGCCATCACCAGTAGCAGATCTGGACAGAAATTCCATACTGCATAGAAATACAAGTCCAGATATTTATATTTAGATACTGTCCAACCAAGAAAGAATCAACGATGAATGTTGAAGACCAATGGAGAACCAGGTTGATAGAAAAGTCAAAGGCCAAAATGAAGGAGCAACAACAGTGATAATGAAAAGCTATTGACAGCTATTATTGACAATAGGCATAGGCATCCTTCCGTAGCTTGTAACAAAGTCTTATTTGGACTTCCTCAGCATTATACAGCTGTATCACTTCAGAGCATCAATGTTGTACTTCAAAATCATTTCAAACCATCAAATTACCACATCTTATCCTCAATGTTGCAGAAAGTTCACTGCCAGGGGGCAGAAGCCTCAGCCAAAGGTTACCTTGACAACACAGGAAAGAGCAAGTAGGATATTACCGTGTGCCATGCCCACAGGCAATGCAACCATTGCATTCTACCCTGCCACCAGTCAATTTGTCATAGCATGAGTATGTGATACCAAATTTGCTTCCAATATAGTGAGAAATCCTTATTCTAAAAACCTTGGTTCTAAAATTATCCCTGCTCAAAGAGAAAAAAGAAAAGTGATGAACAAAAGCAAAGTAGGTGAGGAAAAACAAAAGACTAAAGTGGTGCATATGACAAGTGATCTTCCAAATTCAGATCAGGGTTGAACAAGGTCAGATTTATAAGATATGAACTCTGTCTGATCTACATTTTCTGTATCTCTACAATAACTCTCATCATACTTTCTCTGGGATACCCTAGAACTGAAATAGTTATCCAAACAGAAGAGCAAGACCAATTAATGTATTATCCTAAGCTATAACCAACCTGTAGACCTTGAAATTTTAGGAAACAAAGTCTTGAAGGACTCAAAACTCAAGTTCACTCGAAAAGTAATTAGGCTGAGAGAAGAAAAGGAAATCCAGCTATTTTTATTCCTTCAAGCAACCTATAATGGCATAGTTTAGGACAGGATATAGAAAAGTTACATGCAGCTGATCTAAGGGACTTGTGATTTCTTAGATAAAAATTCTTCACCAAACATGGTTCAGTCTTCCCAGTCTTTTTCTTTTACATCTTTCTCCTGTTTTGTTTGTAGCAGCAACAACACAACAGTTCTCCTGACATTTTCTACTATATCAATTCAAATAGCCTCCTTTCCTTAAAATTGAATAGTTGCACATACCACTCCCTTATATTCACCTTGTGAACAGATTTGTACTTCTTCTCAGCTGGCTGCTGCAGACAGATTTTGTAGTCCTCTGAAATAAATGTTGGGAGCCGACCTAAGCCATTCTTTGAGATCCCTGTGTGCTGAAAACAGGTCTCATCAGTAACATCATAAACTGCTAGAAGCAATTCAAAAAACCATTGGATTTTGCATTGATGGGGTCCCCTCAGGGACAAACTAGTCCAAGTGCCCTTGAAAGGGGCACTGACATTTCTCATGCATGTAATGATGTCATCAATGAGACCATCTCAGCGTTTGAGGATCATACATCCTAATCAACTTCCACCATCCAACTCATTAGGCAATTTCAGACATTTTGGCAATATTTATGGGGCCCAATCTAAACATAAAAAATAAGTTGTAATGTTCTAACTATTTGGGATAGACAAAATGAATTTTTTTCCACCATTGAGCCCTATGTAAAACAACATCTTACTAAATTGAGATCATTCAATTCTTTTTTTTAGTAGTTTGAATAAAGTCTTCTTATGAGTTTTTCTATCTCTAGCACCACTAATCATAATTAGCTTAGCTCATGTAATTACAGCATTCGCAAGAGACAAGATCACTCATCACAATCAGTAAATTCATTAAATATTATCAATGAACAACAATTTAAAAAGAATAAAAGGACTTCTCCATCTAACTTGGTCATGAGGTCCACAATAATAAAGTAAGGTTGGTCTTCATGAGGCCAGTATCATGGATCTTACATTTTTTATTCACAAATAGAGATTGGTAGAGTGAGGACTAAAAACAAGTAATTTAACCATGCCACCCAAAATGACAATCATGGCACAAAATTATCCACTAGATTGGTTTAAGAAAGAAAAGACAAAGCAAAGAGAAGGTAGCAGATGAATTCAAATGGATGAGAGTATTTGGCTGAGAAATAGGACTTTCTCATGCTCTCAGTCATCCTACCAGGATGGATTTTATGGACAATAATATGATGTCGATAATAAATCTCAGTTTACCAAATTTGACTTGTGGCTCAGAATGGCAGCATAAATAATGGCAGTTTTACTAAATATTCATCGTGGTCACATAGCTAAGAATTAGTTCCACATCAGCAACTGCAATCTACTTGATCTATTTTTCCAATAGAAAACTAGAAGCAAAACTAAGCTTAGTGACCAGGATACCATGATTATTGCATGTTCATCAGAATTGTCTAACTTCATGCATTTTAGAAGTTTTTATGGATGTGTTTCATTACATACTTAATAATTTGATCTTAAAACATATTTTTGATTAATTATTTAGGAAAAGAAAGTATTGGTACTGGAAAATAAAAGTATTGGTACTGGACCAAGATCTTAACAAGCCATAGCAAAAGATTATCAAAACTAAGGTTTGACTTACCGGTCTGTACCGGTGTACCAACATATTGTCGGTATTGGTACGGTACCTGTACCGGGCAGTACGCACATACCATCCGGTATACTAAAATATAATATAATATTTTTTATAATTTAATACTATATAATATAATATTAAAATATTTTAAAAAAAGAAAAGGGGCGACGTCGCCTCGATCTTTCTCCCCGCACTGTCAGGGACAAAAATGTAAACAAGGTGTTTGATGAAATGCTCATGTTTGTCTGTGTCCCTCAGTTTGTGTGCAAACCTTGTACAGCAAGTAACGGGCTTAAAGTAAGCTTGACAACCCTAGTTTGATTTGCTTTGTGACCGATTTTGGCTTGTAAATACGAGTGTCTTATAAGCACTTGTGGGGACTTCGGTCTGTAATGGACCATTCATTATCCTTTGTGTGCAACCTTTCTGAGTTTGTAATGTCTATGGGTGTAATTTGTATTGGCTTTATAAAGTGTTTGCTTGAGCAGTTGCTTGTGGATCCCGTTGGAATTGTTTATGCTGGCCCGTTTTCTATTTTGTAAGTCCCAAGGGACCCTAGGAGATCTCGGGGAAGGCTGACCTTTGCTGACGGACACGCACGGGTGCCGCACGGCTTAGGCAAAATCAACTAAGCCCGTGATATTGTGGTATCAGAGCGGAACAAGCACATGCAGAAACACTAGCAATATAAATATGGGGGACCTAGCTGGGCTGTGTGGAGGACAGCCAACACGTGCAACCTTTTGGGGGAAACGGACACTGAGATGTAGGGAAAGGAGTCGTTCAGAAGAGCGAGCATCCAAGAGCTTTCCTTAGACAGAGGTCAAGGGCATGAACTCTTGTAGAGGCAAAAGTGAGATCATGTCGTTCCATGGGCTCTTCATTCTGATGGGGCAGACTTATCTTGCATGGTGCCAAAGACGAAGGGAGCTTCGAGGCACATGCACCTTACCTCAGAGATACATTTGACGAAGTAACTAAAGGTGATTCAACTTACAGAGGTGAAATTGGGATCAGGAGACCTTAGCACGGGGCAAGAGGACGCAGAGGCGGGTACTCTTGAAGAATATGCCACAGTGTTGCCATTTGAGTTGTTAGGAACAAGTGGTGCATAGCGGAGATTGTGCTGGTAGGGGATAGAGGCCCAGGATCTAGACAATAACACACCAATTCTAGCAAAGTCAGAGGACTTCAGGAGCTACTAGGCGACGGATTGTCCTAGAGCTATGCTTCGTCTGGGTATGACCCAAGAGTGGGTGGACGAAGGTGCATTGCCAAGGGAGCGAACTAAAAATCGGAGATGGCGGAGGCCCTACGATGTGTTGGCAGAGACCACACATGGAGAAGTCATAGTCCGAGTTCATCACACGAGAATCTGTATACAATAGAGATGTCACCAGGAGGCGACATGGTTTAGCGGATCGTGGTGGAATAGTTCGTGGCAATGCAACACATGCGGACATGTCCCGTGAGGGACATGATCATGCGGAGGTATGATCAGGAACTATTGGGAGCTCCATTTTGGTGTATGACACAACACGAAGAAGGGCCATGGATTCAAGGAGTGAATGTCGTGGTACCGTAGAGGCGGGTCTTCGTGTGTGCATCGGAGCTTGCATTGGATGAAAGCCTTAGTCATCAACATATGGGGGCTGTATACCACCGAGGAAGAAGTCCAAGTGCAAGTACCAGTGAGTCCCATGGAGGGGGATGTGATCATGTAAATGATCAGGAGTTGCTGGGAGCTCCACTTCAGTGAACAATGCAACGGCAAGAAGGGCTGTGGATTCAAAGAGTGAATGTCATGGTACCGCAGAGGCGGGTCTTCCGTGTGTGTGCATCGAAGCTTGCATCAGATAAAAGCCTTGGTCATCAGCATATGGGGGCTGTGTACCACCGAGGAAGAAATCAAATTGCAAGTACCAATAAGTCCCATGGAGGGGACTTGATCATACAAAGGTATTATCAGAACAACTGGACAGTTGGACTGCTTCAGTGCTCACATTTGTTTAAGGGAGCCCGGCAAATCAGAGGACAAGACCGAGTAAGCGAACGTTGCTACCAAGGAAGCTAAGGAGAACAAAATCAACACGAGCCCTGCAACAAGATAGCGGAGGCCATGCATGAGAGTTACAGTTTATCTTTCTATCGACCAAGGAGAACTACTTGGAGAACACAGAGGTGTTGAAGTAGGGGGTCGAAAGGGGCGAGGAAGCGACAACGAGTCCAGAGGGGCTTAGCTACCCAAAAACAAAGCATCGGTTAGAAAGGAGATGGACTCAGAGGAGTGTCATAGTACCGCAGAGGCGGATCTACTGATGGCAAAAATGGGACGCAGATGCGAGGCAACGGATAGTAAAGCCATGGGCTTGGTAGCGCCATGGTACCGCAAAGGTGGGACTTCCATGGAGTCATCGATCCCTTGCTCTTATGGAGGGAGAGCATTGATCGTAAAAGGGGGTGGAGAATACAGAGGCAAACTCCAAGTACCAAGACAGGGCGGAAGGGCAGAGGCCAAGAAATTTCATAAGACCGGTGTCAACGGGCTTCTCATTAAGATAGTCGAAAATTAGGGACTTCGAGTTGATGCAGGAGTGCTCGACCAAGGAACGAAGTAGGCAGTACACAGTGCTGTACCTTTTATACTCAGAGGAGTAGGCGGCAAAGATGATGGAGAAGACGATATAATCCCAGAGGCGACCAGAACTATCAAAGACTTACTCCAAATTGGGGGACTCCAAGTTGGGGTAAACTTTTTGCTCTTTTCAAGCAAAACTTCTTGTATTCCAGAAGTTCAATGGCAGTGGGAAGGCGAATCACAGTAGCTAACTCAACGCAAGAGTGCAAACATTTCAAGTGCTTCAGAAATGTGAGCAAAGAGCGGGCGAATGTTAGTAACCAGCTCAATGCATGAAGTACAAACTCAAGGAGGCAGGCGAAATCGAGTAACCTTTGCCTTCTCAACTCAAGAGAATGGGCGAAATGAGTACCCTAATTCTCTTAACTCGAGGAGGTGAGCGAAGCCAAGTAACATTGTATTCTCAACTACTAAGAGAATGGGTGAAGTCGAGTATCCCAATTCTCTTACTTATCCAAGAGAGAAGCTCTGCATAAGTTCAGTGACCCTTCGAAGAAAGCTTATAGAAGACAATAGCTTTCAAATCCTCACCATTGGTGATCAGTACTACTGAGAGTAGATTATCTGCTTCATTTCCCAATTGAATCAATCGAAAGCTAGAGTTATGCGAACCTACTTAGAAGTGACAACTACAAGTGAAAGAAGAATTAATGGGCAAATATTATGGAGGAAGGACCTTAAAAACTTAAAAGTTTGCGAGGCGATGCTCGTTAAAGTTTCAACAAGCATCCATCCAGTTCAAGCAACATGAGTATACTGCGATACTAGCGCATAATAAGGCAGGTCTTTTCCTTCATCAGAAGGATCCGTGAGAGTCAACAAGGATCAACACAACTCAACCAACCCCACACTAGAGTCAGTCATTGGTGAGTTGAAGCAGCATGGCGGATCAGAGTTAGACTACTCAACAACAGCGGCGGAGAGCGGCTGGGAGCCAAAGGGGCGTGTTGCAGCCAAAGTAGAAGATTAAAGATTCAGCAAAATACGAGGAGATACAGCGTCTACAGTGGCTTCGACGAGGACGTCGAAGGAATAAGTGGGGGAGAATATCACGGACAAAAATGTAAATAAGGTGTTCGATGAAATGCTCATGTTTGTCCGTGTCCTTCAGTTTGTGTACCTACCTTGTACAGCAAGTAGCGCACTTACAAGTAAGCTTGGCAGCCCTAATTTGGTTTGTTTTGTGGCCGATTTTGGCTTATAAATACAAGTGCGTCTTGTAAGCACTTGTGGAGACTTCGGTCTGTAATGGACCATTATCCTTTGTGTGCAACCTTTTTGAGTTTATGTCCTTTGTGTGTAACCATTATCCGTCATCCATGCCTCCACCTTCCCACGCAATTACCACGGCTATAATGTCCATGGGTGTAATTTGTATTGGCTTTATAAAGTGTTTGCTTGAGTAGTTGCTTGTAGATCCCGTTGGAATTACTTCTTCTAGCCCATTTTCTCTTTTGTAAGTCCCAAGGGACTTTAGGAGATCTCGGGGAAGGCTGACCTTTGCGGACGGACACGCACGGGTGCCGCACGACTTAGGTAAAATCAGCTAAGCCCATGGCAGTGCGGGGAGACGTTCCATCTCCTCGCTCGGGAGAAAAAGCGCCAGCGGGCGCGGGCGACCCGCGGGCGGTGACGACGCGCGGGCGAGGACGGCGCGGTATTCTTTCTTCTCCTCTTCTTTTTTCTTCTTTTCCTCTTTTTCTTCTTCCCTTTTTCTTCCTCAATCGACCATCGACGGTCAATTTCTCCCTCAATCGACCGTCGACAGTCAATTTCTCCCTCAATCGGTCGTTGATGGCCGAAATCGACCGTCGATGATCGATTTTTGGTGGTACCCGCCCAGTAGCGGGCGGTCCATGTACCGGTAACCTGGCGGACCGATATGTACCGTTCGTACCGGGCGGTAACAACAGTAACTACATCCAAAATAATAAAAGAATCAGCAATATTTTATCAGCAACAGTTTTCTCTACCAATTACAATAGAGGCAACAACAATCATAGGCATTGGTCAAACACTGAACATAAAAGAAACACAATGAGTTGACTCAAAAAATAAAACAGAACTTCTTAGCTACTGAGAAATATATGATTAAAAACCTAATTCGATGATATCATTCCATCCAACTTTTCCCAGTCCAATTTAGAACCAGTAAGTAGACTGGCACTTATCAATATACAAACCCAGATATAATTTCAACCAAATACTAACTTGTTGCACTACTACGGTACCACCACTACAAAAACAGAGAGAGGGAGAGGGAGAAAGAGGGGAGAGGAAGGAGGGAGAGAAAGAAAGAAAGAGAGAGAGAGAGAGAGAGAGAGGAGAGGAAAAGTTACCCTTTCATCTTATTTTTCTTCCTTTTTATTTTTTATAGACAAGTTTTCTCTTTTAGTTCTTCGTTTCATTTTTATATTTTATTTCTACTTTTGTTATTAAAGGTTCATTTTGCTGCTTTGTTTCTGCAAAATGTTTATGTGAGGTCTAAGACCATATAAGGCATACAACATGCTTTTGACCAATATTACCATTAATTTATGACATTACGATCAAATAAGGCCCCCCACCAATCACCAAGATCTAAATATGTGGAACAAAATTAACAATATGTTCCATGTAAATCATTAGACTTAAGCATGTCAATAAAGGCAAAATCAAGTCAAAGAAATTAATAGGTTTATGAAAACTTGTTTGAAAAATCATGATTACATCTAAGAAGCATGTATTGCCTTTATTTAGAAAACCTATAACCAAGTATATTTACTTGTCCTACAGTCCACATTATCATTTGGAACCAAAATGAATACCCAAAGTAGAGAAAGCAAAAGAAGGTATTAATTTATACAGAGGGATAAGAAAAGAGACTTGCATATTTTGTACATAATACTTAAATGACTGTTTTACAGTCCACAGAAAAACCAGAGAAGAAAAAGTTTGGAATGATATGTCATACCATAGAAGAGACCTGTTATCGAGCTCTTGCTTAGGAACATCACGCCCTCGCATAGTAACCAAATCCAAAAATATGGCTTTGTTCTCACAGCAAATGATGATAAAATGTCTTCCTCTAGTGGATGGTATAGGTGAACTAAAAGCTGAGGGTTGCTGACTGGCAGCAGATGGTGCTTCAGCAGCTGCAGAGCGATTCTGCCAGTGTTGCCAGAACCGCACATCATCATCATAGAAACCAACTTGTTTCACACTGAAGCATTCATAAATTAATCTTTCAGTAAAGCCTGTGAAAGACCAAGAAATTCAAACAAAAAAAAACCAATAAAATTCATTACCTCCCTCCACGTATAGCCTCTGTAGGTTTTCCTCTGAACTCTGTCAGCATAATGAAGATAAAGCTTATAAAGAACTACTATGCATGTCTCAGTTCATATATAGTTGGAAATATTTATAATCACAAATTTAAATAAAAAGTAATTTGCAAGTGATCACATTAAACGATGATCAGTTCCATTTCTGGACAAAACAGGAAAGCAAACATTTTTTTGCTAACAATGCCATCAGCATAGGTCGCTTGAACAAAAGAAGTGCGACAGTTGCTCTACAACCAATTTCTGCCACCATCTTTATCATTATTAATTATCATTATCCATTCTGCTTGTGTAAAAGCTAATCCACCTTACTATTCTTCAAGTACTCTTCTACCAAAACAAGGTCCAGATAATATCTGTCATATTTCACCAACTTCAATGGTAGCCTTTTCAACTATTGCCTGTCAATTGGTACATTTAACAAACAACTTAAGAAAGAATTTAGGGTGCCCTGTGCTTAATATGAGCTGATGATACTAAAGGACAAATTGTTAACCCGCTATCAGTAACCATAATGAATAAAACAAGTTCATTAGTTGCCTTGTATATTTAAATCACCATCTCATATCACCAAAAAAGAGGTGACCAAACTTGTTTAGTTTGTGTTAGAATTTAAAATTCTTGAACAAGTTTATCAATATTATAGAAGACGACTCCCAAACAGACCAACCTAGTGCAATATCCCACATACCAATAGGCATTGGCAGACTTGGCATATCTGGGACACAGCATATAATAGTCGTAGAAGTTGCAACAGCTGAACTCAACTTGAGGAGGGGAACCTCCAATTTTACCGGAATAACTGAGTTATCACAAGTAAATTAAGAACTCTTATAAACAACAAGACTCTACAAAAAGACAAATCCCGTATTCTCATGGTATACCAATTGGTAATCTTCAAGCATCAACAGAAAACCAAACTGAGACAAGAAATGTACGAAATCAACTCGCATACCAGTTTCTCCTTCGGCGAGCTTCTCCAGCTTCGTCCCAACCAAGCGCCGCTCATCGACGCCACCGGCCTTCAGCTCATATATCACCTATCAAGAACCAGAATGTCATGAAAACCAATGTAACCCTAAAGAAGAAACAGACTGGAACATGAAAGAGAAGAAAAAAGAAGGCAAAAATGAGATTCTTGGACCTGGCGGTGCTCCCAATTCCAGACGGAGACGTGGTCGGAGTTGTCAGCGGTGACAAGCCAGGGATAGGTGGGGTGAAGCTGGATCTTGACGATCTTGCCGTTCGTCTGGCGAAACGCCCGCAGCCGAAGCATCTTTCACCGTCTCTTCCTTGCACCGACCTAACCTCGATCAAGAACAAAGGAAACGAACGCCAGATCTGATATTTTGATATCACAGTCTCGGACCTTGGATCGAAGAAGAAGGGCACGGTGGGAGATCCACGTCGATCGCGATCGATCTTCCGGACCTTGGCCTTGACGTAGAATTAGAGCGAAGCGGAGGGAGGACGTGGCTTCCTCGATTTCAAAGGGGTATAAGGTTACGTTGTTTGTGGGTCGCATAAGCAAGCCACGCACATTCTCGAGTTGGCCCATCAGACTTCTGGTCTTGTTGTACATGGGTCACTTTGTTTAGGCAATGGCAGTGTCATGATAACACTAGCTCTAATTGGGGCAACAACGTTGGCTGTGCCAGTTATGTATTGATTACGTGGATTGGCCGCCCGCCCTCGTCGTCATCTCTGTAACAAACAGTCTAAACTTGCGGGAGACAATCAATAAAAGAAATTAAGAAACATGATTATCTATCGGCATCAATGAGATATATTTGATATCATATTATTATTGAATGATTGAAATTAATTTTAGTGAGAGTGAACTGATATCATATTTTGCAATGTTTGAAATTTGAGATCGAACCTATGCCCCAATTAGGCTTGATCGGATTTGATTGACCTATGAAGAAAAAATAGGAACAGGTAGAAATATTATTTATTCTTGACGCATGAGAAAATTATTTAATTAAATAATTTTATGATAAGAAGATAGATCATATTTAATTAATGACTTGAGCCTTTATATGGAATGACAATGATAAAAAATTTCATTTCATATGATGAATAAGCGGGAAAGTCTTGTGTACATAAGTTATTTTACATAAGTAATTTTCTACTATGATAGGAAAATATAACTAAGGTTATAACTATATTGTATGCCAAACAGATTATATATATTATCATGAAATATCTACACGCAGATTGGACTATAAAATCCTTCTATATGTATGTTGGATTCACATCAAGTTTTAAAATGAAAGTTTCATATATTAAGCTTTGGCCAGTCCGCTCACCCACTTACGAGGAATTTAGAATTTAACTAATTAATTTTTCCTACTATGACATAATATAACTAAAGTGTATGTCAATCATATTACCTATATTATCACCAATTATCTACATCGAGATATGACTTAGAAAATAATATCAAAAATGATTTTATTTATTTCTTAATATAAATAGGAATGAAATATTTTTTTTGATAACAGAGAGGTAACGATTTGCCTATTTATTTATAAGAGTGAGCTTACATTTGCACTTGATCTCATATATTCAAATTCTTATTTTAAAAACTTCTATTGAAGTATATTACCTACAAGATGTTTTTATTGAGATTACGTACAAAATCTTTATCAATTCCTGATGATGCAGTATGCGCTATCTATCAGCAAATTGTCATGGACTACTTGCGGCCTTTGACATGTGAACATTGTTCGTATTTATTCCTACTTTATGCAATATCTAAAGACTCGTGAATCATTGAAGACTTATAAGCGATAATTACATATTGTCATCATACGCAGATAAAATTATTTAAAGTTGGAAACTTCCATTCCATATCGTATAAGGATTTTCTGACACGCTGATTACATGCAAATGCATTACAATCTTGAGAGGGGATTTGTAAAAATTTACCGTGTTAAAATATCAAAGAAAATTATCTTCGTTGAACTCTCACTAATAAACGTCGTCATTGGTCATTTCGTTACTTGTAAATGGCCGGAGAAGAAACACTTAGAGTAGTGTTCTCGTACTGCCCAACCAAGCTCTGCAATGGTTAGAGAGCCACGTCCGTTGTCGAAAAGCTTGGCTCATTTCGGGCATATGCGCCCCATGACATCAGTGACATCCCAGCTTGAAATGCATCGCCAGCATCTCTATATCATCTCGACAATAAAACAAAGGTCATGAAGAAAATCCACCCCAAACAGACTGATTAGAATCCTTGCATATTTTAAGTTTGGGATTGTAAGTTTGGGATCGATCTCTATAGGGGATCGATCTCCTAAAACCCTGTAGGGATTCCCTCCATGATATTCGACATAATAGTTGAAGAAAGATTGATCTTATTCATGATACAATAATGATGGCTACGGAATTTATATAGGAACTAAAAACCATATTCTTAATATGACTCATACTTTACTAAATCTCTCCTACTTCAACTAACGCAACCAAGACTCAAACTCCTAATCTAACTCCTAACCAACCTTAGAGAGAGTCCTAAGTAAATGAAACTCTCCATTTCTTACCTTAGCTGCCTCCTCTCAGTCCTAGCCGACTTCTCTTTATCAATGTGGGTGGCCAATTGGGTTGATTACAAGATTGACTTAGTTGACCTGACTCGAATCTAACTCCAACTCCTAACCGAACTCCAGTTCAGCGACTCCTAACCCTATTAGGATTTCGGCTAATTTATTACAATGGATTTAAATCTCCTTCTAGTCGACCTAATGTCAGGCCTAAGTTGGCCAACATGATCTTATCTAAGGACTCGACTCAATTGATTAGGACCCGACTCAACTAGGGTCCTAACAGACTCGGCCTCTTTATATCAACCTTGTCCTGAAGGCTGAGCTCTATGTCTCTGGGTCCTGATCTACAACTCCTCATGAGGCTCCCTCATGGCCCCTGTAGTAGGGGCATCCTGCTCTTGCGATCCAGCATCAGCAGTAGTGATTGGACGATGATGTGTCATGATCTTGTGATCCCACGTAATCATCAGCTGAACTTGGGCCTTCTCATCAGCTTGGGTGTCGGTTGGATAGATCTAGGCTAAGTCGTCCTTTTTAAATTTTCATTTGAGGTGGGATACCTGGAGGATCAAGTGTATTTTTTATTTAGTGCGCATATCTGACCTCCAAGTTATGACCCCAATGTGATCCCCAATTTTGCAAGGTCCAAAGTGAGACCACTTCCTTGAGACTCGAATTTCCTGCTGGTGGGGCTAGAGATGAAGGGAAACTTGATCTTCAACAGTAAATTTTCTTTTACTATGGCGTTTGTCGGGGGGATGTTTCTTTCTTGCATGGACTGCCACGTGGTTGTTCTTTAATAGTAGTCGGACCTTCTTTTGAAATAAGTGTTGCCCTCTAATAAAGTCCCCGGTGGTATGAGCCCGATCTGAGTCTGAGGTGGGTAGGAGCTGTGATGTTCCCGGGCCCATTTTCATTTCTCCTTCATACTGCTATCCTATATCATGCCAAACTTCAGTAGCAATTAGTATCCCCTTATAGATGAAAAGCCTACACTCTGAAGTGTAGAGTGAGCCTCGGTGTGGATTAGGGGTTGGCCAGCTTGCAAGAGGGTGGTGCCGATCTCAACTCCTATTATGTCTGCTCCAATTTTGAACACCTCACCACAATCTGGTAATGCTAGGACCGATATATGGCATCGTGGTTGTGAGGGCCCTATAGATGGTGGACGTGTGGATGTCTTCCTGCAGTGATTTCAGAATTTTGATCTCCATCTAGTCACAGATTTCATGCTGTTATTATCACTTGAGGGACCTAATCTTCTTGCGGTCATCGGTAGTGGAACAGAGGTAGTGGAAGTAGCTCGAGATCTGGGAGCGCTGCATCAGAAGCCATAGTTGGTTCAGTTGGATGTGGCACTTCAGGAGGAGATTATCACTATAAACAAAGTGGCAAAACTTTTGGAGATAAAGTGTCGTTGCAGGGGAAGATAGTGGCCGACTAATCCGTGTCTCCCGCGTCTCTTAGACGATCCTTTTAGCTTTGGCCTTCCGAAGATATGGACAACAAGATAGCCGAATATGTGCTGGTGGTTCCTCCTATAAGATCAACATACGAAGGTCGTGCAATCTGGTAGGAAGAAGTCTGCTCGATTCAGCGGAGGTGCCTGAAATTTCAGCAAGCTTCTCCAAGCGTTGTGTTGAGACCATCTTTTCTTCGCTCTCTCATTTCTCGTGTAAGATCACTTATTTTCCTTTACCATTCGTAAGGTCGTTGGGGCTCCTAGTATCAATGAGGATGGTGACAGGCTAATGCTTGATGAGGCCATCAACGTTCATTATCTACGAGTTCGTGTAGCCAAATGAAGCATGAAAGGTGCGGGTGGCCGATTGTGGTTTTTCCTGTGTATCCTTCTCCTTGGACTCAAAAGCCACATCTTCGAGTTTGGGGTTCTTTAGTGGGTTTAATCAGCAGATGTCTCTCCTTTTTATAATGGTGGTCTTCGCTCCATAATTTATCATAATGCCAACATAGGTCCTTTTTCGATCTGTCATGAAGCTCTTCTCTTGTTAATTTTTTCGATTGAGGGGGACGGTTGGAAGTGGATGGTGCTAGAGGTTTATATGTTGCTGGTTGTGATGTGGTTCTTATGCTCCGAGCATCTTGATTGAGTCGCTCTTCTTAGATTCGGGCGAAGGAAATTACAGCCATCAAGGTGTAGGGCTATCGCGCTTTTACTTCTCTTATTTCAGGCTTTAGTCCTTTGATGAATGTCCATAATAATTACTTTTCAGACCAATCATGAGCTTGGTTATATAATCTTTCAAACCTGGTCTAATATCCTTGGATTAAGGAGGTTTGTCGAATCTTCATGAGTTGACCGTTGATGTTCTTGTATTCGGACGGTCCAAAGTGGATCAATAGCCCACTCTTGAATTGCCTTCATATTGGGACTCCATGGGTGTGCTCAAGCCAATTGTACAATTGTATTACATCTCCCTCGAGGTGGATGGCAGCGATGCCTTGATAGAACCCTAAAATGAGCTCTATAGAATTTGATCTTTGAGGGGGATCAACCCTTGGAACACTATGGGGGTTCCTCCCTCTTAGAACTTGGCACAAGGCTGAATAAAAGATGATTCTTACTTGATAGAAATAGGAGGTAGGGTAGCTACATGATTATATAGGGTTCTAAATCCTAACCCATGGGGGTGCTTGCCTAAGTAAAATAACCCCTTTGCCCCTCCTATGGCTGACGTGCTTTAGTAGGGATAGGTAGCGGCCAAGTTGGCTATATAGCCGACTCTAACAGATGGTAACCCGGGTCGACCAGCCCAGTAAGGGGGGCGGTGGCCACTAAGCCCTAAGGTCTCAATCTAAACCCTAGCCGCACTTTTTTCTAGGATAGAAGTGACCAGGTGGGGTTTTATTACAATCTCACAGGGTTCTTATTATTTACTTATAAGATGATTATGACTCAACCCTGCTGGAGTTCTATCAAGCCCGCCCTCTTTGAATCAGCCTTGTCCTCAAGGATGAGGGTTCATAAACTCTGAGAACCGAGTCTTCAGCTCCTCATAAGACTCCTACGTTGCATCTTCGGATGGTAAATTCTTCTACTTCACGAGTACTTCAATTAAGGAGCATCGACGGTGCATCACAATCCTCTGATCAAGTATAGCTTATGGTTAAGCTTAAACCTCACCATCATTTATAGTGCTTGGTAGTTGAGTCTGAGTCGACTTACGTTCTCCCAATTTCGACTTCGGTAAAGATACGTGGAAGACATGATATATCTTAGCATCATTTGGGAGCTTTAATCTATATGCCACGGCCTCAATCCACTCCAAGATCTGATATGATCCATAGAATCATGGAGAAAGCTTCATCGATGCTCTGGTGTTGATTGATAGCTGCTTGTATGGTTGTAAGTGAAGGTAGACCCAGTCTCCTATCGAAAATTCTCACTCGCTTCGGTGGGTGTCTGCTTGTTGCTTCATGCGGGCTTGGGTGGTAGTTAAGTTATCTTTCAACAACTATAGAAGCCTGTCCCTATCAACTAAGTTTTGGTCGACCTGATCCACTTTGGCCGCACCAATTACATATTTAGGTATTATAGAGGGCGATCAGCCATACAATGCTTCATAGGGGGTACATTTAGTTGATAAATAATAGGTCGTATTGTACCACCATTCGGCCCAAGGAAGCCACCTTGACCACTCTTTGGGCCGATCACTGGTGAAGCACCATAGGTAAGTGTCGAGGTATCTGTTCACCACTTCTGTTTGGCCGTCCGTCTGTAGATGAAAGGTTGTGCTCATCTTCAGTTGGGTGCCTTGTAATTGGAAGAGCTCGATCCAAAATTTGCTTATAAACACCCTGTCATGATCATTCACAATCAACCTTGGCATCCCATGCAGTTTAACAATATTTTCCATAAAGAGTTAAGCAATACTGGTAGTGGTATAAGAATGTCTCATAGCACGAAAATGAGCATATTTGGTTAGACGATCTAACACCACAAAGATCGTGCTTTTACCTTGAGATGGTGGCAGCTCTTCGATGAAGTCCATGGAGATGCCAGTCCATGCTGAGTCTGATATAGGTCGTGGTTGTAGTTTCCCAAACTTGCCACCGTTTTACCTTTCTGCTGTTGGCATACATCACATTTCGATACATAATCACAAATCAATTTTTTCATGCCTCTCCATAAGAAGTTTTGCTTCACCCTCTTATATGTTCTCAGAAATTCGGAGTGCTCTGCTGAAGGTGAAGAGTGCATCTCATGCAAAATAATTTTGATGCAAGGGGAAGAAGGAACAACTATAATTTGGTCTTTGTAATGCAAGTCCTTTGAATCCCAGGTGTAGTGGCCCATGGAACTCGGATTCTTCTCCAACTTTTCTATAATGCTTCAGGTCTCTAGGTCACTCTTCCATTCCTCTCTAATGTCTTTGAGGAAGTCAGTGGAGGGAAGGGAGATGGTTGAAATTTCAGCTTTGCCCGGTAGTCGAGATAGAGCATCTACAACAACATTATCTTTCTCCTTTCGATAAATAATTTCATAATCAAAGCCAAAAAGTTTAGTTACCCATCGTTGTTATTCTGGGGAAGATATTTTTTGCTCTAAAAAATACTTGAGACTTCGGTGGTCGGTTTTAATCTGAAAGCGTCGACCGATCAAGTAGGGTCTCCACTTTGTGATGACGTGTACGATAGTAAGCATTTCTTTATCATACACAGACATTTTGAGATAGGAGGGAGACAAAGCCTTGCTTGTGTAGGTAAGAGGTTGACCATCTTGTATTAGAATAGCCCTAATTCCAACTTTGGACGTGTCAGCCTCAATCACAAAGTGGTGGCTGAAATTGGGGAGCGCTAGGACTGACGTCATCGTTATGGCTGCCTTGAGTCATCCAAAGTCTATGGAAGCTTTATCTGACCATAAAAAAGAGTCTTTCTTCAGTAGGGGTGTGAGTGGGGCACTGATCTTGACATAATCTTTCACAAATTTCTGGTAGTAGCCCGTGAGTCCAAGGAAGCCGCGCAACGATTTTATGTTTATAGGTCTCGGCCATCCTTGTATTGCTTCGATCTTTATCGGGACTACTGCCACTCCATCCTCTGATATAATGTGCCATAGATACTCAACTTTACACTGTAAAAAGCTACACTTTGATTGTTTAATGTAAAGGGTATTCTCCCCAAGAATCATTAGAATAATTCATAAGTGCTGAAAATGCATATCAAGTGTAGGGTTGTAAATGAGGATATCATCAAAAAAATACCAGCACAAACTTGCACAGAAATCTCCAGCACAAACATGATTATATAGGGTTCTAAACCCTAGCCCCATGGGGGGTCCTTGCCTAAGTAAAATTACTCCTTTGCCTCCTATAGCCGACCTGCTTTAGTAGGGATAGGCGACGGCCAAGTTGGCTATATAGCCGACTCTAACAGATGGAAACCCTAGCCGACCAGCCCAGTAAAGGGGGTGGCAACCACTAAGCCCTAAGAAACCCCAATCTAAACCCTAGCCACACTTTTTTATTGGCTAAAAGTGACTAGGTGGGGTTTTATTACAATCTCATAGGGTTCTTATTGATTACTTCTATGATGATTAGGACTCAACCCTGCTAGAGTCATATCATGTCTACCATAGTAGCCTCCGGTGTCCGGTGATAACGTAAGTAGAGTTCTACATGCGAAAGCCATCCCGTCGGGTCTCCCTCTTCCCATCGAGGGAAGTCCACCCTCATGCATGGCTATGTCAAATCAGTGGCTTGTTCTTCCTTCACAGGAGACCTCTCTTTGTGATATGAACTTTTACTTTGCTGTGATTTTGTTGGGCTCAATGATCGTCTCAATCTGAATTCTATGAAGAGAGCACATAGTCTGTCCTCTATGCACGTCTCGAAGGCCTCCAACTTGGCATCGATCAAATCTTCTGATGCCATGGCGTAAGATCCTAGATCTGTGATGCCAAGATCATTCTCTTGCTGTTGGGTCAATGGTATGAACCGGTTGGGTGGATTGGTGGCCGAAAGAGGTGGTGGATCAAGGGTAGATGACTGGGGTTTGGGGCTAATAGGTTGCTATTTTTGGTTGTTGTCGGGGCTGTGGTTTGGAGTTGCTATAGGGGTCGTATAGGGGGTATGATGGCTGAGGGTTAAAGTTAGAGGGATGGTTTAAGATTATTGTTGATGACAACAATGAATTTGATAGGGATCGGGTGTAGATGCAGCAAGTAGTACCGAAGGTAGTGCAGCAAATTTTTTCGTCAGAGAGGGTGCTGTTTGGGGCTGTTGTAGAGGTTGTAAAGGGGGTTTGGTGACAGAGGTTTAGGGTTAGAGGGGTAGCTTAGGGTTGCTATTGATGACAACAATCGATTTGGTATGGATTGATGGCCAAAAGGGTGATCGATCAATGTTGCAATTTAGGGTTGATAGCTTGCAGTTTAGGTTGCTGTTGGTGTTGGGGTTTGAAGGTGTGGTGGAGGTTGGAAAGGATTTCGATGGCAATGTATTAGAACCCTTACAGATTCTAAGCATGAGGTGATCTCTATAGGGGATTGGCTTGCTTGGAACTCTATAGGGTTTCCTCCCTCCTTGGTTTTCTGCTACATGAGCTGAAATATAATTGATCTATTGATGATAAAAAGTGGATGATTACAAGGCTATTTATAGGCCTTCAATCCTTAATTCGTAAGAGGACTCCTACTTCAAGACTCCTACCTTCAACCAACTCCTAATGCAACTCTAAGTCCAACCATCAACTGGCCCATCTAGGGGTGGCCAGTTACTTTATTGTTTTCTAATCCTATTCTAATTTAACCCCTCTTCAACTAACCCCTCTTTAATTAGGATAAGGGGTGGTTAATTAAGGTAACATGCATCTTACTCTCCCCTTAAATATCATTTTCAATTAATCCTAACCTAGCGGGCCTCCTTACTTTCCTTAATAGGGGTCGGCTAGATTGGATTTACATGAATGCCCCTTAGATTTTACATGATTATCCTCTTCCATGAAACTAAATTAGGACTCCTCTAGCTAGAGTCTTGACAGACTTATCCTCTTAAAATGAGCATTGTCCTCAAGGCTAAGGATCCATAAACTTTGGGTCTTGATATGTAATTCTCCTTGAAGCTTCGTTGTAGTATCTACGGTAGGCGCATTGTGGTTCGACGGTCCAACATTATCTTGTATCTCTTCATCAAGGGTAGTAGTATTTCGACGGTGGTGCATCATGATCCTACGGTCCCATGTGATCATCAGTTGAACTTAAACTTCCTTATCAGTTGGGATGTCAGGTGGATGGATCTGGGCTAAGTCATCCTTTCTAAACTTCCATTTGCGATGAGATACTTGAAGGATGATTTGTAATTTTGAATTTGTGTGCAAGTCCGATCTATAATTTATGGCTCCAATGTGATCTCCAATTTTGTAGGGTCCAAAGAAACTAGGAGACCACTTCCATGAGGCTCGAGTCTTTATAAATTCTTACTGGAATGGATGAATATAGAGAAAGACTCAATATTTAATAATAAACTTCCTTCTACTCCAACATTTATCGGGCGATTGTTTCTTTCTTATGCGGGCTGACATGTGTATTGATAGCCAGGCCTTCCTTTGTGATGGTAGTTGCCTTATAGTAAAGTCCATAGTAAGGAGAGCTCGATCTAAGTTTGGAATGAGCAGAAGTTGTAATTTTTCAAGACTTACTTTCATCTAATCTTCGTGCTATTGTCCTGTATCATACCAAGCAACAAATTCAGCAAAGGTTAGTATTCTCTCGTCATTGATTGGTAGCCCCAAGTGATTTGGAGTGAGGGCTTTGCTGATATAGGCTAGGAGTCGGTCATCTTGCATGTGGATAACATAATTTCTAGCTCCCGATGCATTAATAATAAACACTTTGTCGAAGTCGGGGAAAGGTAACACCGACAAAAAGTAGGAGCTGTAATGATAGGACGCCAGCAGGTTGAGTCCTAATCTCCCTAGAAGTAGTCAATAAAATCATACTAGATTATAATAAAGTCATTCCTATCTTATAAAAGAGTATGACTAGGGTTTAGATTAGCCCTTAGGACTTAGTGACCGTCACCCCCCCTTATTGGGTTGGTTGGCCAGGGTTTCCCTTGCTTAGGTCTGCTATAGAGCCAACCTAGCCGCCCCTTATTCCTATTAAGGCAGGTTATCTATAAGAGGGGCAAAGAGATAATTTTACTTAGGCAAGCAGCCCTTTAGGCTAGGGTTTTGATCCCTATATAATGATGTAGCTGCCCCCTTTCTTGAATCAAGCAATCTATAATTTTAATTCAGCCTTGTGTTGAATCTAGGAGGGAGGAACCCCTACAACGCTCCAAGGGTTGATCCCCCTCAAGGATCAAAATATATAGAGCTCTTATGGGTTCTATCATTGCCTAAGTAAAATTACTCCTTTGCCCCTCTTATAGCCAACTTGCCTTAATAGGAACATGGGGCGGTTAGGTTGGCATAGCCTACCTAAGCATGGGAAACCCTAGCCAACCAACCAAATAAAGGGGGCGACTGCCACTAAGCCCTAAGGGCTAATCTAAACCCTAGCCATACTCATTTATAAGATAGGAATGACTTTATTACAATCTAGCAGGATTTTATTGACTACTTCTAGGGAGATTAGGACTCAACCCTGCTGGAGTCCTATCAGGCAAGCACCCCCTTAGGCTAGGGTTTTGATCCCTATATAATGATGTAGCTGCCCCCTCTCTTGAATCAAGCAATCTACAATTTTAATTCAGCCTTGTGTCGAGTCTAGGAGGGAGAAACATCTACAACGTTCTAAGGGTTGATCCCCCTCAAGGATCAAAATCTATAGAGCTTCTTCGGGGGTTCTATCATCTAGTATTAGAGCAGATGATACCAGATGATATTAGAGTAGCTATCTTGTTGTCTCTATAGCCGTCATCCATGCCTCCACCTTCCCACGCAATTGCCACAATTGCCACGCAATTAACACTCTATAGCCGTCACCTCCATCGTCGCCCACCAAGCCGCAGATCCATCAATCTGCTGCCTTCCTCTGTGTCAACATCAAAGATCTGGTAAAAACTCCAAAGCCCACACCTCTTGCTACTGCTATTCCTCTATCTTATATGTGGGAGATTTTTTTCCAAAATTTCCTTGCTGCAAAATTTTACCGTCGCAAACGTTATCATCATTGCGAAGGCGAAACGTTGCAGAAATTTTCAATCGATTGTTGCTTCTTGGAACTAAACTTTTAATCATCCTTTTTGGCTAAAACTTTTATACAATTTCATAGATCATCTTAGCTTTCATATAAGATCAATCTCATAAAAAAAACTCCTTCTGGATCTAGACTTATTGTGCTGCGATTCTTCATGGCGCAGTGCTGAAATTTTACAATGGAAAATATGCCTTCCGTCTATTGGCCTCTTGAAACTGAACTTTTGTTCATCTTTTTTGGCTAAAATTTTTATACAATTCCAAAGATCAACTTGGTTTTCATGTGGGATTGATTTCTCAAAAAAATTCCTTCTGGAATCAGTTTTCTTATGCCTTCTTTCATCATCATATTGTGTTGGAATTTTTACAATGAAGAATCTATCTTCCGCATATTGGCATCTTGAAACCAAACTTTTGTTTATCCTTTTTGGCCAAAATTTTTATACAAATTTATAGATCATCTTAGCTTTCATCTAAGACTAATCTCTAGAAAAAACTCCTTCTGGATCCGGACTTATAACACTACAATCCTTTATCATGTAGTGCTGAAATTTTACGATGAGAATTTTATGATCTTGTTTGCAACAATTTTTCTACCATTACGCTGCTGAAATTTTCTTGATCCACATTACTACTACAATCACCATCTGAACTGAGACTCTGATATTAAAATTCTACATAAATTTCTTGGATTTTTGCTGGAATTAACATTGAGAAACTACTACTTCTTCGACGGGAATTCAGTTCGGCAGTACAACGTATATCACAGCGATCTTTCGTCGAAAGTTTATCGGATCTTGCTGCCATCTTTTCCAGATTTGAGACTCTCCCTCTCATCTTCAGTTCCTACTATTACTCCCCAAAAAACCCTAACAAAACCATAGCCGAACAGCCATCCCAATTAGCCCTAATCGTAGCCTACTTCCTTATCGATCCACTTACCTTTTCAACCAACTTTCCTTACCGATACACCTACCTTTGCTGCCATCCATCCCAGATCTAAAATCTATTTCCCTAACCTTCATCTGTTGCTATCACAGCCCGAAAACCACACCAATTCGTAGCCTAAACTCTATAAAACTGTAGCCCCAAATCACACCCAAAACAGCCACAAACCGCACCTAAAAACCGCAGCCTTTGGTCCACCAACCTTTCAGTCACCCAATCTCCCTTATCCCTTCAACCGTAGCACACATCTTTTACTGCCCAATGCTGCTAATAGCGACCTCTTGTTGCCATCCTCCTCGATCGTAGCCAATAGTGATCCTTGCGGCAAAAAACTACCAACAACGATCTTTCACTGTAATCTGTTTACATCGCAGCCAGCAGCGATCCTTGCAACAAAAAGCTACCAGTAGCGATCTTTCACTGCAATATGTTTACATCGCAGCCTGCAACAATTGTTCGCTACCAACTATCTTGATCGCGGCTAGCAACAAATTGAACACAATGGCCGTCTCTCGCTCCATACCGCTGTTGCCCTCCTCCGCAACAGCTGTGTACATCACTGCTCTGTCTTCCTCCTATTACAGTCGCACCCTTGTTGCAACCGACGCCACCTGCAGCCACAAAGTCGCACCATAGCCGCAGCTGATATTGCTGCTGCCCTCTTCTTCCTCCGCCATCGCTGCTGCCTTCTGACTTAGATCTCTTGGCTGCCATCTTCTGACAAATATCAGTCACCTAAAAAATCGCAGCGTCGACGACATTGCAGCATCAACATTGTAGCATCACCGAAGGATCGCAGCCGACGTTACCGCTGCCATTTTCTTCCTCCACCGTTGTTGCTACTCTTGGCTGCCATCCTCCACTTGGAGACTTCACCAACGCAGCCCCGACATCGCTGCCATTACTACCTTCAACCTGAAGATTGTAGCTACACTCTTTAATCGATTTGATTTGACAGGTTGGAGAGCCTTACGTTATGACATCGGTGGGCTTATTCGAAGCCAAATTGGAGGCTCTTGAGATGCATATAGATGTTAAATTATGCGCTCTCTTTGAGGAGTTTAGATTGGGCTGATCAACGAGCCCAATAAGATCACAACGTGGTGTAAATTTGGATTGTAAAAAGAACCTTAGCGAAGAACTAGTGATAATCTGTCAAACCTCCACCATCCAAGCGTACCAAACCAGGTTTGAAAGGTTATCTAATCAAACTTATGATTGGTCTAAAAAATAGATATTAAGGACTTTTATTGAGGGCTTGAAACCGGAGATTAAGGAAGAAGTTAAAGCGTGACAGTCGTACACACTTAAGGCAGCCATCTCCTTTGCATGACATTAAGAGAAGCGATTAAACTATGAAGCTCGAAAGACTAGAGTTGCTCCCCGACCAGCGACACCAAAGCTTTCACCTCCTCCTACTGTCAGCCGACCCCCTCAGCCACAGAAATTAATAAGAGAAGACCTTCATGACGGATTGACAAATAGCCTATGTGGGTGTTGTGATAAACTATGGAGCCTAGAACACAAATGTAAAAAAGAGACATCACTGATAATTGCGTCCATTGAAGAACCCAAACTTAAAGATACGACTCTCGAGTCCGAGGAGAAGGATATGAAGAAAAAACCATAATCAACCTCCCACACCTTTCATGCTCCACCATAGATATTGGACATTGATGGCTTCATCAAGCATCAGCCCATCACCATTCTTGCTGACACCAGGAGCTCCAATGACCTTATGAATGACAAAAAAAAATAGGCGATCTTATGTGGGAAAGGAGAGAACGAAGAAAAGATTATCTCGACATAGTGCTTGGAGAAGCTCGTTGAAATCTTAGGCACCTCCGTTGAACCGAGCCGACTCCTTCCTACCATATTGCACGACCCCCGTATGTTGGTCTTACAAGGGGAACCACCAGCACATATTCGGCCATAATGTTGTCAACATTTTCAGAGGACCAAAGCTAAAAAGATCGTCCAGGAGATGCGAGAGACACAGATCATTCGACCACAACCTTCCCTTGTAATGACACTTTATCTCCAAAAACTTTGCCTCTTTATCTGCAGGGATAAGCTCTTCTTGAAGTGCCATATTCAGCTGAACCAGCTATAGTTTCTAATGCAGTGCTCCAACATCTTGGGCTACTTCCATGACTTCACCGAGGAGCGGACCATGATGCTAAAAGTCTTCCATGATGATGACCTCGGATCCAAGGCCCATGATGGCAAGAAGGAATAGGAGAAAGGCATCCACCTAACCCCTATAGCCATGATGCCATCTATATCAATGCTAGCATTACCTAAACGTGGTAATGTGTTCATACTTAGAGCAGACACATCCAGAGTTGGGATCAGCGTCACCCTTATGCAAGATGGTCCATGGCACGAAAGAGGAGTAAGCCCAAAAGAATTACAATTCATGCTCACGCCAGCACATGTAAAGAAGAAATGGCATCCCAACAAACTTCAGAATGGACAAAAAATTGAAGATCGAGTTTTCTTACACCTCCAGCCTGATCAGTAGAAAACTCGAGCCTTAAGGAAGTTGTCTCCCTATTTCTTTGGGCCTTATAAAATTGGAGATCACATCGGGGCCCTAACCTGGAGATCAGATCCGCGCACCAGATCAAGATTACGGTTGATCCTCTGGGTATCTCACCTCAAATGAAAATTTAAAGATGACGACTCAGCTTAAGTTCTTCCAACTGACACCCAAGCTGATGAGGAGCTGAAGACCCAGTTCCCTGAGTTCATAGAACTTCAGCCTTAAGGACAAGGCTGATTTTAAGAGGACAGGTTTGATAGGACTCTAGCAGGGTTGAGTCCTAATCTCCCTAGAAGTAGTGAATAAAACCCTGCTAGATTGTAATAAAGTCATTCCTATCTTATAAAGGAGTATGGCTAGGGTTTAGATTAGTCCTTAGGGCGTATTGGTTACCGCCCCCCTTACTGGGTTGGTTGGCCAGGGTTTCCCTTGCTTAAGTCGGCTATAGGGCCAACCTAGCCACCCCTTGTTCCTATTAAGGTAGGTTATCTATAAGAGGGGCACAGGGATAATTTTACTTTGGTAAGCACCCCCTTAGGCTAGGCTTTTGATCCCGATATAATGATGTAGCCACCCCCTCTCTTGAATCAAGCAATTATCAATTTTATTTCAGCCTTGTGCCGAATCTAGGAGGGAGGAACCCGTACAGCGTTCCAAGGGTTGATCCTCCTCAATGATCAAAATCTATAGAGCTCTTTCTAGGGTTCTATCATGCAACTTGGCTATATGACCCCTGTTTCAAGCATCTCATCTTCAGTCCTCACTGTTTCAGCTTTCTGGAGGTGAGGATAATGATACGGCCAAGAGTTTGCTGCTGGCTTGCTTGGGAGAATCAGAATGTGATGGTCATTCTGGTGGTTAGAAAGTAGGCTATGCGGTTAAACAAAAATATCTGAAAATTTAGCAAACAATTGAAGTATATTTGGGTCTTCAAATTTTGTTGGCTCCCCATAATGCTGCTAAAGTTGCATCAGGGAACCATTGTTTTCTTTGTTCAAAACTTTCTTCGTTAGCTACGTGCAAGTCGTCGTTACGTTGCTCTCATGTAGGATCTCCTGTTTCTTATGACTAAAAAAATTCATAATAAATTTAGAATAATTTCAGGGAATATCACCTAGCATAGCCAACTATTTGATGTTGAGCACGACCTCATAATTATCAAGAGGAAGGTGGAAGAAATTAGCAACTATCACTTGGTCCTGTCGTAATAATTTCACTCGCGGACATCTTTTATCACACTTCAAAATTTGGTCGTCGGTGACCTCAACATCTAACCTGCTACAAATTTTATTTTGGAGCATTAATTGGGCAGCAACCTTGCTATTCATAAAGTTGTTGGTGCTCGTGGTGTCAATAAGAACGATGATCGGTTGTTGCTTCAGAAGTCCTCCCACTTTCATCGTTTGCGGGTTCACATAGCTGACAAGAGTATGCATCATAAAATCAACTGGCTGCTGTTCTTCATCCGCAACCTCTTCCTCATGCTTCTGGACCTCCTTCTCAATGTCTTCAAGTGGTTCAATCAGTAGGAGGTGGCCCTTTCTACAGCGATAATCGTAGCTCCAAAGTTCATTGCAATTCTAACAAAGACCCTTTGTCGTTCGATTATGTAGTTCTTCTCTTGTCTTTTTTTTGGCAGCAAAAAGATGGTTGGAAGCATAAGGAGGTTCATATGCCATGGGTCTATGAGTAGTTCTCATCCTCCGAGCATCTTGGTTGAGCCATTCCTCTTATACTCGGGCAAAAGAAATTGTAGCCGATATGGTTTGGGGTTGTCGCGCCTTAACCTCTCCTTTAATCTCTGACTTGAATCCCTTGATGAATGTCGCTAATAATTGTCAGTCAGTCCAATCACGAGCAAGGTAAGATAATTCCTCAAACCTAGTACGATATTCTTGGATCGTGGAGGTTTGGTGGATCTTGGCAAGTTGTTCGTTGATATTCTTGTTCTTAGTCGGCCCAAAGCAGTTCAGTAGTGCGTACTTGAATTATTTCCATGTCAGAGCCCCATGGTTGTATTCAAGCCAATTGTACTATCATATAGCATCTCCTTCAAGGTGAATGACAGTAGTGTCCACCATAGAATCCTCCGGTGTTTGGTGATGATGGAAGTAACGTTCGGCACGCGAAATCCATCTCGTTGGGTCTCCTTCCCATCGAAGGAAGTCCACTCTCATGCATGGCTGCCACATATCAGTGGCTCATAGTTCCTTTTTGAGAGGCCTCTCTGAACTTGCACTATGCTAGAATTTTGTTGGGCTCGGAGATCGGCCCAATCCGAATTCGACGAATAAGGCGTACAATCTATCCTCCACGCGTAATTCAAATGCCACCAACTTGGCATAAGTTGAACCTTGAGATGCCATTGCGTGTGCCTCCAGATCTGAGATGTCAATATCCTTCTCCTATTTTTGGGTCAGTGATATGAAATGGTTGGGTGGATTGATGGCAGAAAGAGGTGGTGGATTAAGGGTAGATGACTACGATTTGGGGCTGAAAGGTTACTGGTTTTGGTTGCTATTAGGGCTGTTGTAGGGGTCGTATAGGGGGTATAACGGCTGAGGTTTAAGGTTAAAGAAATGGGTTAGGGTTGCTATTGATGATAGCAATGGATTTAGTCGAAATTGGGTGTGGATGCAGCAAGTAGTACTGAAGGTAGTGCAGTAAAATTTTTCGGCAAAGATGGTGCTGTTGATGCTGCTGTTTGGGGCTATTGTAGAGGCTGTAAGGGAAAGGAAGGGGGGGGGGGGGGGGGGGGGGGGGGGGGCGTGGGTTTCGATGGTAGAGGTATAAGGTTAGAATGGTGGCCTAGGGTTGCTGTTGATGGCAGCAACTAGTTTGGTTGGGATTGGTGGCAAAAGGGTGATGGATCAAGGTTGCGATTTATGGTTGATAGCTTGCTATTTAGATTTCTATTGGTGCTACGATTTGAGGGTGTTGTGGAGTCTACAAAAGATTTTTATGGTAGTGGTTTGAGGTTGGGAAGGAACGTTTAGGGTTGTTGTTGGGGTAGCAACTGGTTTGGCAAGGTTTGCTGGCTGTGGAAGATAAGGATCAGTGGAAGGTTTGGTGACTGTGGAAGATCGTTATTTGGGCTGCAGTTTGGGTTGGCTATTGAAATAAAAAAAGGCTACGATAGCTACATCTTAAGATGATAGGGGTGCCCTAAAGACAACATGGGTGGCAGCAACAATTTCAGCAAGAATCAGATATGGGCGTAGCAAAAAACACTGAAAGGAAGTGCTGTATAATTCTGTGTCGATAGGCTGCGATAGTTTCTATCTTGGGTTGCAGTTTTGGGTGCTATTAGGGTAAAAAAAATAGGTTATGAGGGTTTCATCTTAAGGCTAAAGGGATGCCCTAAAGACATCTTGGGTGGTGGAAGCAAGTCAGTTAGGTTTCGGTGGGTTAAGGATAAGAAGAAAGACAAAGGTGCAGTAGCAGATTTTTCGTGGAAAATATTCTCAATGAAAATTCAAGTGAAACTCAAAGGGAATCTACTGGTAAGGAAGAGATAATATCATCAAAAATTTTATGGAAGGAAATGATAGCAAAAGGTTTGGCAAAATCAAAGATCACGGGAAGGTAGTGCAGCAGATTTTTATGTCTAAACTGCTATAGTTTGGATGTAAAAGATGAGCATGTTATCGTGATGATTTTTCAACAAAACCAAAGGGAGATATGAGGATAGGAAGTTATAAAGCTATGGTAGAAATTTGATCAGTAAAAACATAGCAGCAAATCAAACAGTGAGGGGTGTGCGGCTGGAATTCTACGGTGTAATTTTCGTCGTAAAGATGAAAACTTTGCGACGAAAAGTTTGTGCAGCAAATACAAATGATTTTTTTTATATTTTTGGAATAAAGATAACTAAATTATAGCAGCAATAAGGTAGGAAACCAGAACTTATTGCAATTCATGGGGAGATCAAGGGATGATCTGCGGTAGTGGAGATAACGACGAAATTTGGTAACGATCTTCAAGCAATTGTAGGAATTGCTTTGGATAGCTATAGAGGGCTGATGAATGGCTATAGAAGGGCAGCGAGACACCAAGAATACTGCCATGATACCAAGTATTAGAACCCTTACAGATTCTAAGCTTGGGGTGATCTCTATAGGGGATCAGCCTCATTGGAACTCTATAGGGTTTTCTCCCTCCTTGGTTTTCTACTACATGAGCTGAAATATAATTGATCTATTGATGATAAAAAGTAGATGATTACAAGGCTATTTATAAGCCTTCAATCCCTAATTCATAAGAGGACTTCTACTTCAAGACTCATACCCTCAACCAACTCCTAAGCAACTCCTAATGCAACTCTAAGTCTAACCACCAACCGGCCCATCTAGGGGTAGCTGGTTGCTTTATTGTTTCCTAATACTAATTTAACCCCTCCTCAACCAACCCCTCTTTAACTAGGATAAGGGGTGGTTAATTAAGGTAATATATATCTTACTCTCCCCTTAAATATCTTTCTCAGTTAATCATAACATAGTCGGCCTCCTTACTTTCCTTAATAGGGGTCGGCTATATAAGATTTACATGAATACCCCTTAGATTTTACATGATTGCCCTCTTCCATGAAACTAAATTAGGAGTCCTCTAGCTAGAGTCCTAACACAATGGTTTGAGGTTGGGAAGGAAGGTTTAGGGTGGCTATTGGGGGTAGCAATCGGTTTGGCAAAGTTCGGGTGTTGGTGCAGCAAGCTATGCTGATGTAGGATTTTTCGTCAAGGAACAACAGTTTTACGACGAAAGAATTCCAATAGTATGCCAAGGGTTTTGGGATGGTTTTGTCAGCAAGAAATAAATGATAATTAAGGCTAGAGTAATGCAAAGTATTGAAGAGAATATGACAATAAAATATGGCAGCGAGTTTTTGGTAAAAACACAAGAGCAAAGTAGTAGGCGACTGTTTTGGCTATAGTTTTATGCTGTTGTTTGGACCGGATGTAAAAATTAAAAAAAGGCTATGACAATCATGTTTTAAGGCTAGATAGGTATCTTAAAGATGATGTGGTTGGTGGCAGCAAATTTGATAGGATTTGGTGGTTTACCATAAGATGAACGACAAAATGTATAGCGGCAAAATTTTTCATCAAAAATTTCAACAGTATAGACGTAAAATTTCCAGCAGTTTATAACAAGGATTCAAGTAAAACTCAATGGGAATCTACTAGTAAGGAAAAGGTAATGCCATCAAAAATTTCATGGGAGAATATGACAGCAAAATAATGGCAGCAAGATCAAAGATAGGGCAATAGTATACGGTTGAAATCTATCATGTAAACTTTCATCAAGGTGGGCGGCCAATTGGGTTGATTACAAGATTGACTTGGTTGGCCTGACCCGAATCCAACTCTGACTTCTAACCCGACTCCAGTTTTGCTGAATCCTAACCCTACTAGGATTTAGACTAATTTATTACAATGGACTCAAATCTCCTCCTAGTCGACCTAATGTCAGGTCTAAGTTGACTAACAGAACCTAATCTAAGGATTCGACTATGACTCGACTCAGCTAGGGTCCTAACAATACCCTCATCCTCTCTTTGTTCCACTCCTAAACTACGAGGCAACAATAGCTAGTTTTTGATAAAAGATCATTATCATGATAAGTTTAAAATAATTAACTGATCATGGTAAGATAAAAATAAAAAAATTCTCTCTCTCATAATTTTTATTAAACCTGAATAAATACTGATCACTTCAATAAGATATATAATTTCTTCGCATCTTATTTTATCATATAATCAGAGCAAATTTTTTTTTCGATGATGGCAATCTAAAATTTCTATCGAGAACATGAAAGTCAAAGTTCCTGAAGACCCTGTCTTGGGATCTCGATAGTCACACAGCCTTAAGCCGGTTCGATGAGTTCTCTATTGGTTCTTGCCATCATATACAGGCTGATCTATTATCATCATTGCAATAACAACAACCACGAAATGCTCTCTATCGGTAAACTAGGACCCCCTCACTGGCGAAGTCCTCCCTTCTATGTTCTTCCTCAGCGACGAACCTGTGGCGGTCATGTGTGGAGTGATGTCTGCGGGGCCATTCTCCCCGTCTCTAAAGTCGGCCACCAGATGCAGCCATCTAAGTAGTGTAACAGATCTATTAATTCTTGCCTCCAGCATAGATAGTAATTCCTCTTTTTCACTGCTTTGTCATTGCCGATTTGCTTGATGGGCCTTTAGTTGGTTTCCATCACTTTTCTCTTTTGATTTGTCTTTGTCGATTTGCTTGATGGACTTCTGTTGGTTCCCATTGCTTCTTCAGCTACACTAAGGACGTTCTAACCCCAACGGGCTTGGCCATACACTTCCATTTCATCCTGTCTTCCGATAGCCAACTTGCCCTCTCTAACTCCTAGGATGACAATCTCCATCTCTAGGATCTCTCCATTGGTGTCACCACTCCCTCACCTTTGTTCACCTCGGACTTCCCCTGTTTCGTTGGTCTGCTCGATGATTTTACTTAGCGGCCTATTTGCTGGTTATAAGTGCCCTGCAAGCCAATCACGTGAGTGATGGCACGTATGACACGCTGTGTGATCTTTTTGCTTATAATTAATATTGACATATTCTCACATTATATTATATAAAGCATATATACTATGATGTCCTTGGTTCTGTGCAATGAGAATCGGATCGTGATGAGATCACGATAATGAGATTGATTCACCTTTAAACACAGATCCTAAATAATCCCGATCATAGGTCACTCGAGAGGGACATCGAGATAACCAGAGAGACCGGTGTACTATATACCCATCCATATGATGGAGGCGGCTGGTCTCATAGCTACTTGTGTGGAGACACTAAGGATATAGTATAGGTGCTCATTGGAGAATGAGTAACTGATTGATCCGCTTATTGAATGCTGTATGATAATGATACCTAATGTCAGACAACGATTACATAGTCCCAGTTGTGTATCTAGTCCTTAGACTTGAGACACCAAGGATCCTTGTATGAGTACTCCTTTCTTTGACGCTAGACTTACAGATTTGGAACGTTCCAGATCTGGTACAATTAGTTATCAAGATTAGTAGCCAAACTTACGAAGGCAATTGAGTATCAATAGAGGATCATCCACTCTTAGTATCATGAGAGGAATATCCCATATATGCTTGCTCAGATAAATCCCTGGCCAGGGTCATTCAGATTGAGAGGAGAATCCGCTTAGAGCGAGACTATGACGGATTCCATATATGACCTGATAGTACCATGTCCAATATACGGTCTCTGGGATATTAATTGGATGAGGGATTATAGATACACGATAATTATGGACAGATAGGTCCGATAGATTCGATCCCCCTGTACCGTCTAGGGACTATGGTGTAGTGGCCTAGTACGTCCATAGTCGATGAGTCAAGTGAATTATTATGAGGATAATAATTCACTATATCAGAAGGAGTTCTGATAAGAGTGACTCACGGTGAGCTCAGTATTGGGCCTAGAGGGTCACACACATATGGTGGATGCTTCAGCGAATAGGGGATTGGATGGAGATCCAATTAGCCCATATTCTCATTAGATGAGATCCTATGCTGATGGGCTCCTTGATTAAGACTCAATTAGAGGCTTAAGGAGATTATTGAATAGAGATCCAATAATGTAATATTAGTGGGTAATTGGATGGAGATCCAATACCCACTAAGGAAGGAACCCTAGGTTTTTTTGGTGGCTCTCTATAAATAGGAGGGGAGACTCATGGTTGATAGGCTGCAGCTTTAGCCACCACCTTGTATTCTCCTCCCTCCCTCTGCGCAAGAGTTACGAGATCAGATTGGAGGAGTTTTGCTGTAGAGATTCTTCGTGTGGATACTGCTAAAGAGGAGGACGCTTGACCTCCTCTATCTTCTCTATCCGGATCTAGAATGCAGGGATATACGACCTCCCTAGGTAAAATCAATCTCTCACATATCATGGTTTTTTGGTTTTTGAGGTTTTTCTCGCAATATCAATCTTTTGCACAATGATTTGATCTACGTGGGAAACTAGTTTTTATTTTTTATCTTTGCTGCACATGTGATGCACCCGTTGAAGTTTCCTAACAATGGTATCAGAGCCAAGGTTTTCATGCGAAAGATTGGTTTTAAACTCTGTGTGATGAGTTTGAATCTTGTAGAATTATTCTACGTGTTCTTGTTGTGTTTTTACAGTGAAAACAGTGAGGAAAGGGGTGGTTGGCCACGGCCAGGCCACTTGTAGGGGCAGCCGGCCATGGCCAAAGCCCCTTGCAAGGGTGGCTAACCATGGCCAAGGTCCCCAACAAAGGGGCTACAGGCTGCACCCTAGGCAACCTGAAAGAGCGACCGGCCACCCCTGCAAGGGGCTAGCTTGCGACAGGGGCTGCCGAAGGTGGGCAGCAGCCGCCCACAGGGGCGACGCCTGCGGGCACGGTGCCCGTAGGCAAGCCGCCTACGGGCAGAAGATGTCGCCTGCAATGGCGGCCGCTCGCAGGAACACTCGTCGGGGCGGCGCCCATGGTGGTGCCGTCCGCGGGAGGGGAGCCGGCCATAGGGACAGTCGCCCGCGGGAGGGGAGCCGCCCGCGTAGGGGCGGTGGTGCAGTGAAGGCAAAGAAGGATAGGGCATCATTTAAAAAAAGTTGATTATGCCCCTCAGAATTTGAGAAATTCTAATTCTGTCATACTATAGAGAATTCTCAAAATGCCCTCAACAATTCTAGAAATTTTGAGGACTGTCCTCTGATCCAGAATTATGAAAATGCCCTTGATATTTTTAAAAATTCTGAGCATGTCATGATTTTTAAAAAATAGTTAATTAAATAGTTTAATTAATTATTATATATATCTAGTAATCCTACATATAATGTGATGTACATGTGATGTATGATGTGGATGGATGATCATGAGTCATGTGTTGTGATGTGTGTAATTATGATGATTATTATTATTGGGGCCTGCGAGCCTTCGTTTTTCTAGTTTATTGTCGGGCATGCATGCTTGTGATTATTTATAATTACATGGAGAGGCACGGCGGGAGCGTGAAGGTGACAACGGGACCCACGATGCCGTGGCAGGAGATCACGCTGCATGGTGATGCGACGATCCGACGGAACCAATCATGACGAGATCAATAATCATAGGGCATAGAGATGCGTTGATTCACACATAGATCCTATTGTGAGCGATTAGGCCCATTGGCTCGAGCTTAATCATATTAGGTGACAGCTCATGATCATCCGGTGTGGCTTGTATATGTGATGTGTTATACACCTACTAGATATATGTATATATATTTGCATGCGATGTAGATATATATTAAATATGTATGTATGTGACACAACATATTATGAGACCAATACGAAACAAAAATCCCTCCAACAATAATATTAAGTTAGTAAGTGTGAGGTAATACGATTAACCCACGTGGCCTTCCATCGTTATAGGAAGAAATTGAATCACGACATAGATTGAGTTAGTCGAGTCCATCGAGGCTCACCAATCTACGTGATCGAGTTCTTGCCTACGACAGAGAGATGTTACCGGTGACCTGAGGACATGGTATGCTTGGTCAAGTCCCTCGAGGGCATATCATCAAATCAGACTCATCTTGTAATGATGGTGATGACTTTAATAAATATCATGGTTGGTCGAGTCCCTCAAGACCATGATGATTCGAAGGTCGAACCTGATGGAAATCACAAGGAGTTGTGATTGACAAGAGTTGCCTACCTTTTGGGCTTAGTATAATTGGTCGAGTCCCTCGAGTTTGCACTAAGACACCAATTGGATCCCGATCCCCACTAGGAGTCTACTGAAGACTTTCGTCTCACGTGTCGAGGGTGTCACGTGATTCGCTAGGAAAATAGTGGGAGTACATTAAGATAAAAGTCTCTATCTTAATTAGTATTTTCTGTAAAATCTGTATGTTATTTATTTTTCCTATATCTTGTTTTGTCAAAATCATGTCGCTTACAAACCCCCTATGTGGCATACTTGATACCAACCGCCTCACTGGTCTAAATTATACAGATTGGCTCCGCAATTGGAGAATTATTCTCATGGCGGAGAAAATCGCATACGTCCTTGATACAATTGTGCCCAAGCCGGAAGAAGGGGCAAACGAGGATGAGATTGCTCGTTATGTTAAGTACATAGATGATTCCACGTTGGCAAAATGTTATATATTGGCCTCCATGACTCTTGAGTTACAGAGGCAACATGAGAGCATGGATGTAGATTCTATCATTCTTCATCTCTACCAGCTGTTTGAGGAACAAGGAAGAACTCAAAAATATAAGATATCTAAGAGACTCTTCCAAGCCAGGATGACAGAAGGGACATCGGTTATGAACCATGTCCTAAAGATGATAGAGTGGATCGAGAAACACACAGGTCTAAGAATAGTCCTAGAGGATAACCTGTGCATTGATCTTATACTTCAGTCCATACCAGACTCCTTTTCTTACTTCATCATGGATTTTAACATGAGCAAGTTTGAGGTGACTCTCCTTGAGCTCCTCAATATGTTGAGGGAAGCTGAGAGTACCATCAAGAAGGAGAAGCCAGTTCTCTATATTGGTGAGACTAAAAGGAAAAGGAAAGCTAGAAAGACCCTTAAGAAGGGCAAGGGCAAAGAAAGATCAGGTAAGATAAAGGTTGCCAAGAGAGACCTGACAAAGGACAATGCTTTCATTACAGCCAAGACGGACATTGGAAGCGGAATTGTAAGGACTACTTTGTAGAGAAGGCGAGACAAAAGCTTGGAGAAGCTTCAAGTATATTCATGATCAATCTCCACTTATTAGATTTTTATGATAACACATGGGTATTGGATACCGGGAGGGTTTATCATATCTGTAATTCGTTGCAGGTTCTAGCAAGACCTAGGAGATTGGTTAGAGGTGAGATGGACCTCAAGATAGGCAATGGAGTACGAGTTGCTGTAGTTGCTATTGGAAATGTCACCCTACATCTGCTTGGTGGAGCTATTATTGCATTAGATGCATGTTATTTTGTTCCTTCTATTATCAAAAATATTATTTTTATCTCTTGTTTGATAATTAATAGATATAAATTAATTTTTAAGAATAATAGTTATTTAATAATTATGGATGATGAGATCATCATTAGAGGGACCCTTATAAATGACTTATATATGTTAGACACTTCTCAACACATCATGAATATAAATATGTCTAAGAGGAAAAGATATGAGATGAATAATGCATACCTATGGCATTGTAGGTTAGGTCATATATATGAGGGAAGGATCCAAAAGTTGCTGAAAGATGGATACTTAGATCCATTTGACTATGAGTCATATGCAACTTGCGAACCTTGCTTTCGTGGGAAGATGACCAACTCTCCTTTTAGTTGAACTGGAGAGAGAGCCACTGAGTTATTGGAACTCATACATAGTGATGTAAATGGTCCAATGTCGACTCAGGCTATAGGTAGTTACTCATACTTCATTATATTCACTGATGATTTCTCTAGATATGGACACGTGTACTTGATGAAGTACTAGTCTGAGGCCTTTAAGAAATTCAGGGAATATAAGAATGAGGTGGAGAACCAAATTTGAAAGAGTATTAAGAATCTTCGATTAGATCGAGGATGAGAGTACTTGAGTACGGAGTTCACCCATTTCCTCAGGGACAATGAGATTCTATCCCAGTGGAACCTCCTTATACACCTCAGCTCAATGGTGTATTAGAAAGGAAGAATCACATGCTATTAGACATAGTGCGATCAATGATGAGTTTCGCTGACCTACCCGTCTCATTCTGGGGGTACGCCCTAGAGACTATAGCTTATCTTCTGAACAGAGTTCTATCAAAGTCGGTAGTGTCTATGCCATATGAAATATGGAAAGGAAAGAAGCCCGATCTTAAGATTGTTAAGATTTGGGGCTATCCTACCCACGTTAGAAGACACAACCCCGATAAGTTGGAATTAAGGACAGAATGGTGCACATTCGTCGGATACCTAAAGGAAACTTGTGGGTATTATTTCTATCACCCCGAGGATGAAAGGTCTTTGTTGCCAAGAGAGCTATGTTCCCTGAGAAGGAACACATTCTTAGTGGAAACAATGGGAGCAAAATATAATTGAGTGAGGTTGGAGTACCTAGCTTAAGCACTATTCTAGAGCCTGAGTCTGTTCAGGTATCTAGCATACAAGTTTCAACTTTGCGTAGGTCTAGTAGAGTATCTCACCCTCCTAAAAGATATGTGGGACATATCAAAGGAGATGACTCTCAGGATGTTGATCCTCAGACCTACGAGGAGACTATTATGAGTATATACTCCGTGAAGTGGTAATAAGCCATGAACTCTGAGATGGATTATATATACTATAACAAGGTTTGGAACCTTGTGGATGCACCTGAGGGTATTGTACCCATCGGCTGTAAATGGATCTTCAAGAAGAAGATCGAAATGGATGGAAAGGTAGAGACCTATAAAGCAAGGCTGGTAGGTAAAGGATATCGTCAAAGACAAGGAGTTGACTATGATGAAACCTTTTCACTTGTAGCCATGCTTAAGTCCATTAGAATTATTTTGGCCATTGCAGCACACTATAACTATGAGATCTGGCAAACGGATGTCAAAACGGTATTCCTCAATGTCAACCTCGAGGAAGAGGTGTATATGATACAACTAGAGGGATTCATATCCAAAGAGAGTTTAGATAAAGTATGCAGGTTGCTTAGATCCATTTATGGATTAAAGCAAGCTTCCCGAAGTTGGAATATAAGATTTGATAAAGTGATTAGATCTTATGACTTCGTTAAGAACGAAGATGAGCCTTGTGTGTATAGGAAGGTAAGTGGGAGCGCTATCACCTTCTTGGTGCTATATATGGATGACATCCTAATAATTGGGAATGATGTAGGAATGCTCTTCACAGTAAAAGCTTGGCTATCCAGAAACTTCTCCATGAAAGACTTAGGGGAAGCATCATATATTTTGGGAATCCGGATCTATATAGATAGATCCAATAGGATGCTTGGCTTGTCTCAGTCCAGGTACATAGACTCCATTGTCAAAAGGTTTGGCATGGAGAATTCCAAGAGAGTTCTCATACCGATGAGACATAAAATATCACTTTCTAGGAGTATGTCCCCAAAGACTCTTGAGGAAAGGGCATACATGGATAATATACATTATGCCTCAGCGATAAGGTCCATCATGTATGTGATGCTATGTACCAGGCCTGATATAGTACATGCTTTGAGTGTTACGAGCAGATATTAGGCATATCCAGGTTTAGAACATTGGAAGACAGTAAAGTGTATCCTTAAGTACTTGAGAACGATTAAGGATCTTTTACTAGTATATGAAGGAGGTAGCCTCCAGGTTGAGGGCTACACGAACTCGAGTTTTTAGTCTGACATTGATGATAGCAAGTCAAATTCAGGATATGTTTTCACCCTAAATAGAGGAGCAGTAAGCTGGAAGAGTTCTAAGCAAGATACTAATGCTGACTCGACCATAGAGGCAGAATACATTGCTGTAGTAGAAGTGGCAAAGGAAGGGGTGTGGATGAAAAAGTTCATCATGGATTTGGGAGTCATACCAAGCAGTGTGGGGCTGACTCCCATATATTGTGATAGCAACAGGGCGATGACTCTAACAAGGGTACCCATGTCTCATTAGAACTGTTCTGAGACAGTTCCATCTGATTAGAGCTATCATGACCCGAAAAGATATAGCAATGGAAAGAGTTCCATCCGAAGATAACATTGCAGATCCACTAACGAAGTCGCTGGCTCAGATTGTATTTGAGCGTCACAGTGGTCTGATGGGGATCAGACACATAGGTGATTGACTTTTGGTCAAGTGGGAGATTGCTGGTTACAAGTGCCCTGCAAGCCAATTACATGAGTGATGGCACATGTGACACGCAGTGTGATCTTTTTGATTATAAATAATATTGGTATATTCTCACATTATATTATCTGTAGCATTTATATTGTAATGTCCTTGGTTCTATGCAATGGGAATCGAATCGTGATGAGATCACGATAATGAGATCGATTCACCTTTAAACACAGATCCTAAATAATCCAAGTCATAGGTTACTCGAGATCGACATCGAGATAACCAGACAGACCGATGTACTATATACCCGTCTATATGATGGAGGTGGCTGGTCTCAAAGCCACTTGTGTGGAGACACTAAGGATATAATACATGTGCTCAAAATAGAATAAGTTTACTGATTGATCCGCTTATGGAATGCTGTATGGTTAATGATACCTAATGCCAGATAGCGATTTCATAGTCTCAGTTGTGTATCTGGTCCTTAGACTTGATACACCAATGATGCCTTGTATGAGTACTCCTTTCTTTGACGCCAGACTTCCTTTCTTTACGAAGGCAATTGAGTGTCAATAGAGGATCATCCACTCTCGGTATCATGAGAGGAATATCTCATATATTTTTGCTCAGACAAATCCCTAGTCAGGGTCATTTGGATTGATAGAGAAAGAGTTCCCTGGGAGAATCCGATTAGAGCGAGACTATGACGGATTCCGTATGTGACCTGACAGTACCATGTCCAATATACGGTCTCTGGGATATTAATTGGATGAGGGATTATAGATACATAGTAACTATGGACGGACAGGTCCGATGGATTCGATGCCCCTGTACCGTCTGGGGATTATGGCGTAGTGGCCTAGTACGTCCATAGTCGATGAGTCGATTGGATTTATGGGGGTTAATAATTCACTATATCAGAAGGAGTTCTGATGGGAGTGACTCACGGCCAGCTCGGTATCGGGCCTAGAGGGTCACACACATATAGTGGATGTTTCAACGAATAGAAGATTAGATGGTGATCCAATTAGCCCTTATTCTCATTAGATGAGATCCTATGCAATGGGCTCCTTAATTAAGTCCCAATTAGAGGCTTAAGGAGATTATTAGATAGAGATCTAATAATACAAGGTTAGTGGGTAATTGGATGAAGATCCAATACCCACTAAGAAAGGAACCCTAAGTTTTTTTGGTGGCTCTCCATAAATAGGAGGGGAGACTTATGGTTGATAGGCTGCAGCTTTAGTCACCACCTCCTATTCTCTTCCCTCCCTCTGTACAAGAGTTGTGAGATCAGATCGGAGGAGTTTCGCTGTAGAGATCCATCGTGTGGATACTGCTAAAGAGGAGGACGCTTGACCTCCTTCATCTTCTCCACCCGGATCTCGAATACAAGGATATACGATCTCCTAGGTAAAATCAATCTCTCACATATCATGGTTTTTTAGTTTTTCTCGCGATATCAATCTTTTGCATGATGATTTGATTTACGTGGGAAGCCAGTTTTATTTTTGATTTTCACTATGCATGTGATGCACCCGTTGAGGTTTCCCAACACTATTCTCTTTGCTGTCACCAAATCACAACCAACTCATTTCCTTGTCGTCAAGGGAAGACCTTGCATTGTGGCCCTTTGATGTCCTATCACTACTACTGTAATCTTCATCTACCAAATCCATTTTCTGCCTATCGATCTCGCTTCCACATGGAGGTCACTCAATGTTGCTCCTTTATCGTCCATCGATGATTTCTAGGCCCCAACAAATATTGCACCAGTAAGCTTCTCGGTTGTTGATCTCTCCCTCTTCCCTCATTTCCCGTACACCAACAGATTTCACTATCAATGGATGCCATCACACTCGCACCATCTGACTACCTACGACAACAGCAATCTATGGCAAACTTCAAGCCATCACACTCTCCCATCGTTGATCACTGCCTCTCCATCGACTATCACTCTCTTTCCAAGCGCCATCGTCGCTGCAAGCCACCCTCCTCATCCACCCCTCCTCAGTCCTCAAGGACAGCCCCCAACCCTAATGCCTCGAAGCTTCAAGAGCCCATCTCCGCTGTCACTGGTAACTGCCTCCTCTAGGCTGCACCTTTAACCCATCGAAATCTACCCAGATCTACGAACTTGAGGTCAATCTCTTCACTGCTTAGATCCTCTGCTACAAGATCTGCATGACGAAGAGCGCAACTTATTAGGATTATAATGACACCAAGGTGTGAATTAGTGATTTTGCAATAAGGTTCTAATTTAAAAAATTCAATTGAAAAATATGTATCAAAAATACGTTTAACTAAAAAGTGTGAGTAAGAGTAGTAAGAAAATATGTAAGTAATAATAAGGCAAATCAATCTCTTCACTGCTTAGATCCTCTGCTACAAGATCTGCATGACGAAGAGCGCAACTTATTAGGATTATAATGACACCAAGGGGTGAATTAGTGATTTCGCAATAAGGTTCTGATTTAAAATATTCAATTGAAAAATATGTATCAAAAATATGTTTAACTAAAAAGTGTGAGTAAGAGTAGTAAGTAAATATGTAAGCAATAATAAGGCAAATCAAGAGAAGAAATGTAAATCGATTTATAATAGTTCGGTCATCTCGACCTATGTTCACTACTGATCTTCTTTCCAATGGGTGAAGATCAACTACCCTTGTTACAACCCTTCTCCTTTTACCAAGATCAGGAGAAAACTTTTACACCATCTCTTTTACAAAAGACCTCATACCTCATAATAACCTCTAAATTCAAGTAGGAAGAGATGAAAACACTATTTCAAAAGCTTACAACACTTCAATTTTCAAGTTTTCATTCTTGTTCACTCTTAAAAGTAAAGTACTGATGAATCTTGGTTTATGGGCATAAGAAAATACTAGTTCAAGTATTGAGTGAGGTTTAGGGTCAAATTTAACAAACAAGGCGATCGAAGGATTCCTGACTTTAGTGAGACTACTAGACAAGCAATGGCTATAACTCGAAACTACCTAAGTCTTACCCGACCTCAACTAAACTTGTTGCACCAAGTAAACCAGGCAGGCCCAGATCCCGTAAAGCAAGGTTCGATCCTAGTAATTGAAGTTGAAAAGTAAGTATCAAGCAAGCATAAGTGGAGTATCTATAGACCCCAAAAGGCTTTAAAAATAGAGTTAAAAATTAAATCCTTGAGTTTTTGGGGTACTGACGGTACCATCGTCGGTGCCTGGCAATACTACCTATCACAGACTTAGCTAGTTTTGCCTACGTCGTGCGGCATCCTTGTGTGTCCGTCCGCAAAGGTCAGCCTCCCCGAAACCTCTTAGGGTCCCTTAGGACCTATAAAAGAGAAAACGAGTTAGAGGAAGCATTTCCCACGGGATCCACAAGCAACCACTTTAGAAAATACTTTATATAGCCAATATAAATTACATCCATGGACTTTACAAGCTCTTAACGGTTGTACACAAAGGATAATGATCCATTACAAACTGAAGTCCCCACAGGTATCCACATGACGCAACTCTCATTTACAAGCTGAAACCAGCCATGAAAGCTAACCAAACGAGGGCTGCCAAGCCTATTGCAAGCCCGCTACTTGCTATACAAAATATGTACAAAAATCGAAAGACACGGACAAACATGAGCATTATGTCGAACACCTTATTTATATTTTTGTCTGTGACATTTGTTGAATCTCGAATTTTGATGATGAAATCAATTGATGAGTGTTTGATCTAAAAAGGTTGTTAGAGTTGATTGATGTAGGATTAACTACAATAGAGAGATTATTACAATCAGAGGTTTGGCCAGAGTCAAGTCCAAGCATCAAGCTGGGGTTCAGACGATGTGGTTGGGAACTCGCCTGGAGTGCATTGGGAGCTCGCTGAGGGTATCGGGAGCTTGCCAGGATGGCACAAGGGAGTTCGTCGGAAGAAGACCGAGACTCACCAGAAGATTGTCGGGGTAACCGAAAGGCTTGTCGGGAGTTGGGAAGGTCTTGAAATGGATTTGTGGTCATGTTGATTGTAATTAATCAAGTTACAGTTAACATCATGCACGTCTAACTACAACAGAGCAATTGAGTTATAGCTTGATGATGGCCCAAGATCAAGCTTGGGCATCGGGCCGAGGTCCAGACGATGCAGTGGGACCTCGCCGGGAGTTTGCTAGGAGATTCACCGAAGGAATCTGGAAGCTCATAGGGAACACGCCGGGAGATCACCAGAAGAAAACCAAAAGACTCACAACAAGAATGCCGGAGGCTTCCGGATTGGCGGGAGTTAGGTCTTGGTTTAGCTTGTTGGTCATTAAGAGTTATAATCATTTAATCATAGTTAAGGATTGAGTCCTAATTGAGTTGGATTTCGAAGAACTCCAAATGAACTCAATGAGGCAACCAGGTCCATTATGGGGTTTGATTGAGCTCAGGTTGCGCTCAATTAGTTGACCAAAGAATTGGTCAACATTAGGTTCAAGACAAAATTCAAAAAGTGGAGGGAACCACTTTTCTAGAGATTCCAACGGGTAAACTGCCGGTGAGTAATAGTTGGACCGCCCGTACCCTGAAAATAGGGCGACTGTCAATGGCTGAATCGCCCAAGACGGGTGGGTAAATCGCCCGTACTAGGTTTTTGGGCAGGTGAACCACCTAGGACTAATGGGTGAACCACCTGTACCAGGATTTTGGGCATTTATCAGTGGCTGAATCGCCCGGTGTCGGTGGGTGAACCAGCCGTACTCGGATTTTTCGGGTATGTTGGAATTTTGAGTCCAAAATTTAGAACCCATTTGGGGCTATAAATACCCCAAGTTTTCTTGCATTCTATACAATAATTTTGGGGATTATATTCTGTGAAAAATTTATGTTTGAATTATAAGAAAAAGAAAAGGGGGAAGGGAGAGAGCTTAGAGTTAAAAAATTCTTGAAGTCTTTCTTGTAAGCTCAAGTATAAAGGTTTGGTCTTCACTCAAAAGAAGATCGGTAGTGGATGTCGGTGAGCCTCAAGGAGGAGGACTGGGAGTGGACGTAGGCTGGTTAGAGCCGAACCACTATAATTATGAGTGTTTTATTCTTGTTGCATTTACTATTTGCAATTATCGAGTTCTTAATCGCCCTGAACTTAATATCAATTAGACGCTTCTGATTTTTACTTACTCTTTGAAAGCAAAGTTTCAAGTCAAGCATTTCCCTTCGACGTTGCTTATCTTTCGGGTTTGCTTATTCTGTCTTAAGTAACTTTTAAGCAATTAACTTAGTAATCTTCTTTTAATCACTCACTTGCTTTACTTGAACGAAAAGCTTTGGATTCTTCTATCTTGCTTCAAGCCAAAAGCTTTTTGTTGAAATAAGAATTTTAACTTGCATTAATTGACCCCCCACCCCTCCTCTTAGTGCTAGTTGATCCTAACAACATTCTCCCCCACTTATTCCTTCAATGTCCTCATCGAAGCCACTACAGACGCTACATCTTCTCGTTTTTTCCTGAATCTTTAATCTTCTGCTCTGGCTGCAACATGCCTCTTGGCTCCGAGCTGCTCTCCATCGATGTTGTTGAGTAGTCGAACTATGATCCACTATACTATTTCAACTCATAAATGATTGAATCTGGTGTGGGTTCGACTGAGTTGTGCTGATCCTTGTTGATTCTTGTGGATCCTTTTGATAAAGGAAAAGACCTTCCTTAGTTTGCGTCAATATCTCAAACATCTCATGCCACTTAAACTGGGTGGATACTTGTCGGAGCGTTAACGAGCATCACCTCGCATACTTTGAAGTTTTTGAGGTCCTTGCTTCATAAAATTTGCCCATCAATTCTTCTTCAACATAGTTGTCACTTTCAAGCAGGTTCGCATCACTTCCACTTTCGATTAGCTTTCTATTGGAAAAAGAAGTGGATGATATACTCTCAGTAGCACTGACCACCAAATGTGAGGATTTGATGACTCATCTTCCATTAGATTTCTTTGAAGGGTCTTTGAACTTGTGCAAAGCTCCTCTGCAAGATAAATAAGAGAACTGAAGTACTCAATTTTGCCCATTCTCTTAGGAGTTGAGAAGATAAAAGTACTTAACTTCACTCACCTCCTTGAGGTTGTACTTCATGCGTTGAGCTGGTTACTAGTCTTTGCCTACTCTTTGCTCATATTTTTTAAGCACTCGAAGTGTTTGTACTAATTACGTTGAGTTAGCTACTATGATTCACCTTCTCTCTGCCATCGAACTTCCAGAATGCAAGAAGTTTTGCCAGAAAAGAGAGCAAACTTTCACCCCAACTTGGAGTGAGTCTTTGATAGTTTTGGTCACCTTTGGGATTATACCATCTTCTCCATCATCTTTGCCACTTACTCCTCTGAGTAGAAAAGGTACAGTACCACATATTGCCTACTTCGTTCCTTGGTCGAGCACTCCTGCATTTACCTGAAGTCCCCCCACTTTCGGCTATCTTGATGAGAAGCTCATTGACAATGGTCTTATAAAGTTCCTTGGCCTCTACCCTTCTGCCTTTCCTGGTACTTGGAGTTTGCTTCTGCATTCTCCACCTCCTCGCCCCTTTCACGACCAACGCTCTCCCTCCATGAGAGTAAGAGATCGATGACTCCACGGAAGTCCCACCTCTACAGTACCATGGCGTTGCCAAGCCCATGGACCTACTATCCATTACCTTGCATTTGCATCCCTTTCTTCGCGATCGGTAGATCTACCTCTATGACACTATGGCACTCCTCCGAGTCCACGTCCTTTCTGACCAAGGCTTTGCTTTTGAATAGTTGAGCCCCTCTGGACTCATCGTCGCTTCCTCGCCCCTATCGATCACCTGCTTCAAGACTTCTGTGTTCTCTGAGTAGTTTTCATTGGTCAATGGAAAGACAGACTTCAACTCCCATGCATGGCCTCTGCCATCTTGTTGCAGGGCTTGCACCGATTCTATTCTCCTTAGCTTCCTTGGTAGCAACATTCACTTACTCGGCCTTGTCCTCTGACTTGTCGGGCTCCCTTAAGCGAATGTGAGCACTGAAGTAGTCTAACTCTCCAACCGCTCTGACCATACCTTTGTATGATCAAGTCTTCCCCATGTGACTTGATACATGGTACACAACTCCCATATGCTGATGACCAAAGCTTTCATCCAATACAAGATTCAATGCAAACACACGGAAGACACACCGCTGTGGTACCATAGCATTCACTCCTTGAATCTATAGCCCTTCTTGTCATTGTATTGTTCACCAAAGTGGAGCTCCTAGTAGCTCCTGAATATACCTCCGCATGATCATATTCCTCGTGGGACGTCTCCCGCATGTGTTGTATTGCCTCGAACTGTTCCACCATGATCCACTATACCATGTCGCCTCCTAGTGACATCTCCATTGCATTCACATTCTTATGTGATGAACTCGGACTATGATCTCTCTATGTGTGGCCTCTGCCAGCACATCGTAGGGCCTCCGTCACCTCCGATTGCATTCGATCCTTTGGCAATTCACCTTTGCTCACCCATTCTCAAGTCACTCCCGGACGAAGTATCACTCTAGGACAGTATGTCACCTAGTAGCTCTCAAAGTCCTCAGACTTCGCTAAAATTGGTGCACCATTATCTGGATCCTGGGCCTCTGTCCCCCACCAGCACAATCTCCACTACGTACCACTTTCTTCTTGACAATTCGAATGGCAGTACTGTGGCATATTATTCAAGAGTACCCACCTCTACGTCCTCTTGCCCTATGCTAAGGCCTTCTAATCCCAACATCGCCTTGGCAAGTTGAGGTGCCTTAGCCCCTTTGTCAAATCCTTCTCTGAGATAAGGTGCATGTGCCTCGAAGCTCCCTTCATCTTTGACACCATGCAAAGTGAGTCTGCCCCATCAGAATGAAGAACCCATGGAACGACATAATCCAACTCTTGCCTTTACAAGAGTTCATGTCCTTGACCTCTGTCCAAGGAAAGCCCCATGCTTTCGCTCCATGTTTCCATCTTCTACGTCGACTTCCTTCATGCGGTTTGGATACTTCACCAAGTTCCACCTAAGTTGCTCCGCCTCTCAATTTGTATTGAGTTGATGGTGGTCCTCATGCCCACCATTCCACAGGTCAGTCCTTCGTTGAGTCCGATTTTGATATCGACTCTAAGTGTGCCTTCGTATGATGTTGCCATTGTCGCTCCCCCACTTAATCTCGCAATGCATTAGTTCATTCGAGATCATGCAATGAATCCTTGCTGCTCACTCGATTCGTTGAGCTTTCTAAAGATATTGTCTTGAGGTACTCTTCCTCAACATGTGCGGTCCGCTGCACATGATTCTTCCTATGGAGAACCAGGACCTATCCCTCCTTGATATCTATCCTATTGGAGTAACTTTCCTCTTTGCATTCTTCCCTCTAGAAGTTTCGGAGACCACCATCCCCTTGGACTTCTCTGTCTTGCTAAATAGTCTGTGTATTTTTCTGCCTCCGCAAATGCGCTTGCTAGATTGTGACTCTTTGTCAATATAGCCCCTGCTGCACCCTTCAAGGTCTAGCAACATGCTGAACTTGTTACACACTTCAGTCTACTACGGACATATCCTTTCCATACCGAAAAAAAAAATTTCAATGCTCCATGGCACCAAGTTCCGGTCACCTTGGGATGGCCACAAACACTCCATTGTCCACATACAAGCCCTTGCTTGAGTACCAAATTATTCGAGTCAGCAATTCCCCTCCCCTTTGTGAGCTTTGCACAACTCTTTCAGTCATTGAGCAATACATCTCACTTTGCACGGTCTCATCTTTTACCAAGTGCCCCACTTGCCATAAGCACTGTCAAGTTTGGTTACTAACGTCAAGTCGTAGCTTGAACTCAGCCATCCCAACCTTTATGCGCTATGCATTCTTTATAGCTTGATTGTTCTCGTGGTGCCTCTCACGCAAAGGGTTAGCCATTCTCTAAATGCCAATCTTGGATGCTTGCTCCTCTAAGTGACTCCTTTCCCTACATCTCCATGTTCATTTCTCCTAAAAGATCGCATGTACTGGCTAAGCCCAACTACATACCCCACATTTGCATGATAAGTGTTTCTACATGTGCTTGTCCTGCTCTGATACTAAAATGTCATGGACTTAGCTTGTTTTGCCTAAGTCGTGCGGCACCTTTGCGTGTCCGTCCACAAAGGTTAGCCTTCCCGAAACCTCCTAGGGTCCCTTAGGACCTACAAAAGAGAAAACGGGTTAGAGGAAGCATTTTTCATAGGATCCACAAGCAACCACTTTAGAAAACACTTTATATAGCCAACATAAATTACACCCATGGACTTTACAAGCTCTGAACGGTTGCACACAAAGGATAATGGTCAATTACAGATCGAAGTCTCCACTAGTATTCACATGACACGACTCTCATTTACAAGTCAAAATCGGCCATGAAAGCTAATCAAATGAGGGCTGCCAAGCCTACTTCAAGCCTGCTACTTGCTGTACAAAGTATGTACAAAAACCGAAAGACACAAACAATCATGAGCACTATGTCGAACACTTTGTTTATATTTTTGTCCGTGACAACAATACTACCGTTGACCAAAGCCTGAGATTCTGGGCTCTAACGGTTCCACCTTTGGCTTAGGCGGTATCACTACCAGCCACGATCGATACTACCATCGGAAGCCTCAAAATAGCACAAAATAGTACTTTTTGGCTCTTTAGGCAATACCACAATCTGGGTCTAGTGGTACCACCGCCCAAGCCTACTCAAGGTCACTGAATTGGCCTTCCAACATGCCAAATTCGGCCTTGGTTTAAGCCCAATGAGCTCCTAATCAAGTTGGCATGGTTTTGGCCCAATACCAACTCAATGACTCGAAACAATCATGATCCAGACTTAACCACTCTAATTAAAATTACGACACCTTTAGCATGTTATCTAATATTCTGACATGTCATTTATTCATCTATTACTTCATCTGAACTTTCGATGCATCATCCTTTCCTTCGACGTATCGCCTGATCTGTTGGCATGTTGACTTCCCACAACATCCGATCTCTTGGTGTAATACTTGATCCTTCTACCGATACTTGAACTCATGGCACAAAATCCATCCTTCAGCACATCAACTAATCCTCCTGTTCGACATCCAATCTCTGACATGATACTTTCCCGACCCAACATTTGATTTTTTTGTTTCGATAATTTTCCTGCAATACTTATCTTAAAAGCATATTAGTCCATAAATTCATTAATTGATTCATTATCAAAATCTAAGATTCAACAAAATTTTGCTCAATACCCTCCGTGCTGCATAACCAAATCAGACAGCACAACCTAAGAAGTAACACCTTCTTGATCAGCGATCCCCTGCTGATCTATCGCAGACTCACATCTTGATCCATCAGATCGATATGAATGTCTTCATCATCTACATCTGATGCTTCGGTTATTGTTCCTATAAAGAATAATAGTTCTTCTCAGTATGCAAGTCTTATTTTCATCAATGCTGCAACTCTAATACCCTTCAAATTATCTAAGGGCGACAACTAGGCATCTTGGCGAGCATAATTCTATAATCTCATATTTGGATATGACCTATTAGGCTATGTCGATGACTCTCTCAATTGTCCATCAGAGAAGATCCAAATCGTAGGAGAACCTAGTCCAGTACCAAATCTTTCTCACAAATTATGGTTACGTCAAGATCATCTTATCCTCTAAGCAATTCAAGCCTTAGTTGTTGGATCCATCACACCATTAATATCTTCATATAGTACTGCAGCAGAAGCATAGTCTAAGTTATAAACCACCATAACCAATCGCTCTTGCACTTGCATGCTTAGTCTCCTATTCAATATAATGAAAACTACACAAGAGAGAAGTACTATTGTTAACTATATGCAATATATAAAAGTTCTTATCAATGACTTAGCTTTAATAGGTCACTTCCTCAGTGCTGAAGAAGTTATTATCCATACTCTCAATGACCTAGAAGACTAATACATGATAATAATTCAAGCACTAGACTCATTAATGTCATTCGAAGAAGTTAGATTATGAAACATATTTGAAACATGATGAAAGTATGACATGATCAACCATCATAGCTCAAGTCAGTCAAAAATCCAAAAGGAAGAGAAACTAAAATAAAAAAACTTCAATAGAGGATTGACTAAGATGCCTCTTGGACACATATGTAACATACATGCATACCCTCCTCTAGGACACTATCAACTTTTCAATCATAACAACAACTTCAGCAACAATCAAGGAGGCAACTTCTATAACCATCAATAGCCTTGGCATCCTAACCATAACAACTTACAACGAGTCATCTGCCAGTTTTGTTATAAAGTTAGACACTTAGCAAAAGTCTATCGGTCTCAACCCAGGCTTTCTACTACACCCAATTGACCTCAAACAAATATCAAGACTACTCTGTTTGCTCATCCAAGCAATTAGATTATGGACTCTGGTGCTTCTCATCATATTACTTATGATCTATAGAACTTATCTATCCATAACGAATATGGAGGCAATGAAGACATCATCATTGGTGATAGTAATAGACTCTCTATTACTCATACCGGCTCCACAACTCTTAATTCACACACCACCATATTTACACTCGATGATATTCTGTGTGCACCTTACATTAAAAGGAATCTCATTTCTGTTTTATAATTTTACAAATACAAATAACACCTCTATTGAATTCTTTCCTAACTCCTTTCTTGTAAAGGATTTTAGCACGGGAGCATCCCTGGTCCAAGGCTAAAATAAATGTAACATTTATGAGTGACCATCAATGTCCCAAGTCATCCAGCTAACTACTCTTTTTTTAATTGCTACTCCAATTGATGTGTGGCATCATTTTCTTGGTTATCCCTCATCCTTTGTTTAACAACAACTACTTTCTCATTACTTTCTTCCCACTTCCTACTCAAGTAGTATCATAGCTCTTTGTGATGCTTATCTAAGCAATAAAAGTCATATACTCCATTTAAGAATATCTTCTATATTATGCTCTAACCCATTTGAATTTATTTATATTGATATATGGGGCCTTGCCCCAACCACATCTTTTGACAATTTTAAATTTTATGTCATTTTCATAGATTATTTTACTAAGTATATATTGCTCTATCCTCTCAATCACAAATCTAAAGCCTCCATAAGCTTTATCCATTTAAAAAAGTTAGTTGAGAACTCCTTTTAGATTACAATTAAAATAGCTTACATTAATAGAGGAGGTGAATATCAAGCCCTAAAAACTCATTTCTCATCATGTGGTATATAACACCTCAAGTGACCACCACACACTCCTCAACTAATTGGCTCTACCGAATGAAAACATTGATATATAGTTGAAACTGGTCATACCAATTTACTCCTTCTGGTTAGTAGCCTTTTAAACTGTAATCTACCTCATGAACCGTATGATCACTCTAATCCTACAACATTAGCCATAATTCAAAAACTATTTCATAAAATCTCTGATAGAACCCTAGAAGGAGCTCTATAGATTTTGACCATTGAGGGGGATCCACCCTTGGAACGCTGTAGGGGTTCCTCCCTCCTAGACTCGGCACATGACTAAATAAATGTTCATAATTGTTTGATAAAAGAGAAGGGGCGGCTACATCATTATATAGGGTTCTAAACCCTAGCCCATGGGGTGCTTGCCTAAGTAAAATTATCCCTTTGCCCCTTATATAGCTGACTTGCCTAAGTCGGAACAGGTGGCGACTAGGTTGGTACTATAACCGACCTAAGCAGGGGGAAACCCTGGCCGACTAGCCCAGTAAAGGGGGTGGCAGCCACTAAACCCTAAGGCCCCAATCTAAACCCTAACCATACTTCTTTATAGGATAGAAGTGGCTAGGTGGGGTTTTATTATAATCTCACAGTGTTTTTTTTATTACTTCTAGGGAGATTAGGACTCAAACCAGCTGAAGTCCTATCAAGCCCGCCCTCTTAGAATCTGCCTTGTCCTCAAGGCTGAGGGTCCATAAACTCTGGGAACCGGGTCTTCAGCTCCTAATGTGACTCCCATGTTGCATCTTTAGATGGTAAGTTATTCCACTTCACAAGTACTTCAATTGAAGGGTGTCGTTAGCGCATCATAATTCTTCGATCAAGTATAGCTTCAGGTTGGGCTTGGATTTCACCATCAGTTGTAGTGTTCAATAACCGAGTCTGCTCCAACTCTCATTCTCCCAATTTTGGCTTAAACAAGGATACGTGAAAGATGAGATGAATCTTAGCATCATCTGGAAGCTTTAATTTGCATGACACGACCCTAATACGCTCCAAAATCTGATATGGTCCATAGAATCATGGAGATAGCTTCATCGATGCTCTGGTGTTGATTGATAGTTGCTTGTATGTGCTGGTTACAGGTGCCTTACAGGCCAATCACGTGAGTGATGACACGTGTGACACGTTGCGTAATCTTTTTACTTATGATTAATATTGGTATATTCTCACATTATATTATTTGTTACATATATATTATGATGTCCTTGGTCTGTACAATAGGAATTGAATTGTGATGAGATCACGATAATGAGATCGATTCACCTTTAAACACAGATCCTAAATAATCCCGGTCATAGGTTACTCGAGAGGGACATTGAGATAACCGGACATATCGGTATACTATATACCCATCTATATGATGGAGGTTGCTGGTCTCATAGCCACTTGTGTGGAGACACTAAGGATATAGTACATGTGCTCATTGGAGAATGAGTTCACTGATTGATCCACTTATGGAATGTTATATGGTTAATGATACCTAATGTCATACAGCGATTCCATAGTCCTAGTTGTGTATCTGGGCCTTAGACTTGAGACACCAATAATGTCTTGTATGAGTACTCCTTTCTTTGACGCTAGAATTACAGGTTTGGAAAGTTTCAGATCTGGTACAACTGGTTATCGGGATTGGTAGCCAACCATATGAAGGCAATTGATTGTCAATAGAGGATCATCCACTCTCGGTATCACGAGAGGAATATCTCATATATGCTTGTTCAGATAAATCCCTGGCCAGGGTCATTCGGATTGAGAGAGAAGGAGTTCTCCGGTAGAATCCGATTAGAGCAAGACATTGATTCCGTATATGACCTGACAGTACCATGTCCAATATACGGTCTCTGGGATATTAGTTGGGTGAGGGATTATAGATACATGGTAACTGTGGACAGATAGGTCCGATGGATTTGATCCCCCCTTTACCGTTTGGGACTATGGCGTAGTGGCCTAGTACGTCCATAGTCGATGAGTCGAGTGAATTATTATGAGGATAATAATTCACTATATCAGAAGGAGTTCTGATGGGAGTGACTCACGACCAGCTCGGTATCGGGCCTAGAGGGTCACACATATATGGTGGATGCTTCAGCGAATAGAGGATTAGATGGAGATCCAATTAGCCCCTATTCTCATTAAATGAGACTCTATGCTGATGGACTCCTTGATTAAGGTCCAATTATAGGTCTAAGGAGATTATTTGATAGAGATCCAATAATGCAAGGTTAGTAGGTAATTGGATGGAGATCCAATACCCACTAAGGAAGAAGCCCTAGGGATTTTTTGGTGGCTCTGTATAAATAGGAGGGGAGACTCATGGTTGATGGACTGCAGCTTTAGCCACCACCTCCTATTCTCCTCCCTCCCTCTGAGCAAGAGTTGCAAGATCAGATTGGAGTTTCGCTACAGAGATTCAAATACCACTAGAGAGGAGGACGCTTGACCTCCTTCATCTTCTCTATCCGGATCTGGAATACAGGGATATACGATCTCCTTAGGTAAAATCAATCTCTCACATATCGTGATTTTATCAGTTTTTACGTTTTTCTCATGACCCCAATATTTTGCACGATGATTTGATCTGCGTGGGAAATCAGTATTTTGTTTTGATTTCCGCTATGCATGTGATGCTCCCGCTAAGGTTTCCCAATAGTGGTATCAGAGCCAAGGTTTTTGTGCGAAAGATTGGTTTTAAATTGTATGTGATGAGACTGAATCGCGTAGAATCGTTCTACGCATTTTTGCTACGTTTTCGCAGTGAATGCAGGGAGGAGGAGGGGCGTCCAGCCACGACCAGCCCCCATTCAGGGTCGGCTGCAAGGGCAACTGGCTGCGGCCAAGGGCCGATGCCGGCCACAGCCAAAGCCCCTTGCAGGGGTAGCCGCCAGCATGTGCTGCCACCCGTGGGCATGGCTGGCCCCTACAGGGGCGGCGCCTCCAGGCGTAGGCAACGCCCGCGGCCAGGCCGCAAGGGGCAGCCGCCCACGACCAGGCCGCAGGGGGCGGCTGCCCGCTGCGAGGCCGCAAGGGGCAGCCCTGTGGCAAGGGCTATCGCTTGCAAGGGCGACCGCTCCTGAATGGGCAGCACCCGCGCAAGGCAGCACCACCCGCCTGTGAGGTGCCGCCCGAAGACAGTAGGGTAGCGACGGCGGTATAGTGAGGGTAAGGGAAGAGGGCTAGGGCATCCTTTTATGAAAAGGATGATCATACCCCTCTGAATTAGAGAAATTCTAAGGATTATCCTCATGTATAAAATTTCTAAAATACCCTCAATAATTTTAAAAACTCCAAGGACTGTCCTCGGATCCAGAATTATGAAAATGCCCTTGATAATTTTGGAAATTCCGAGCATATCCTGGTTTCCAAAAAAATAATTAATGAAATAATTTAATTAATTATTATATATATATAGTAATCCTATATATGATATAATATACATGTGATGTATAATGTAGATGAATGATTATGAGTCATGTGTTGTGATGTGTGTAATTATGATTATGATTATTATTAGGGCCTACGAGCCTGCGTTTTTCTTATTTATTGTCGGGCCTATTTGCCTGTGATTATTTGTAATTACATAGAGAGGCACAGCAGGAGCGTGGAGGTGACAGCGAGACCCACGATGCGGTGGTGGGAGATTACGATGCATGGTGATGCGACGATCCGACGGAACCGATGATGACGAGATCAACAATCACAGGGCATGGAGATGCGCCGATGCACACATAGATCCTATTGTGAGTGATTATGCCCATTGGCTCGGGCTTAATCATATTAGGTGACGGCTCATGATCATCCGGTATGGCTTGCATATGTGATGTGTTATACACCTACTAGATATATGTATGTATATATATATATATATATTTGCATGCATTGTAGATATATATTAAATATGTATGTGTGTGACACAATATATTAGGAGATCGATAGGAAATAAAAACCCCCTCCTAAGATAATATTAAATCGGTAAGCATGTGACAATAAAATTGACCCACGTGGCCTTCCATCGTTATAGGAATAAATTGAATCACGACATAGGTTGAGTTGGTCGAGTCCCTCGAGGCTCACCTATCTACGTGATCGAGATCTTGCCTACGGCATAGAGATGTCAGCAGTGTCTTGAGGACATGGTATGCTTGGTCGAGTCCCTCGAGGGCATATCATCGACTCAGACTCATCTTGTAATGATGGTGATGACTTAACTGAACGTCATGGTTGGTCGAGTCCCTCGAGACTATGATGATTCAACGGCCGAACATGATAAGAATCATAAGTTGTGATTGACAAGAGTTACCTACCTTTTGGTCTTAGTGTAATTGGTCGAGTCCCTCGAGGTTGCACTAAGACACTAATTGGATCCCGATCCCCACTAGAAGTCTGCCAGAGACTTCCATCTCACGTGTCGAGGGTGTCGCGTGCTTCGCTAAGAAAATAGTGGGAGTATATTAAGATAGAAGTCTCTATCTTAATTAGTATTTTCTACAAAGTCTACATGTTATTTATTTATGCTATATCTTGTTTATCGCTTGCAAAAACCCTTATGTGACATACTTGATACCAACCGCCTCATTAGTCCAAATGCTCCATAATTTGAGAATTGTTTTCACAAAAGAAAAAATTGTATATGTCCTTAACACGATTGTGCTCACGCTGGGCGAAAGGAAAAGCGAGGATGAGATTGCTCGCTTTGTGAAGTATAAAGATAGTCCTAAAGGATAACCTGTATGTTGATCTTATATTTCAGTCCCTACGAGATTCCATTTCACTGTTTATTATTAACTTTAATATGAATAAGTTTGAGGCGACTCTACCTGAGCTCCTCAATATGTTGAGGGGAGCTGAGAGTACCATCAAGAAAGAGAAGTCAGTTCTCTATATTGGTGAGACTAATAGGAAAATGAAGGCTAGTAAAGACCCTTAAGAAGGGCAAGGGCAAGGAAAGACCAGGTAAGGCAAAGGTTGCCAAGAGAGACCTAGCAAAGGATAAAGGACAGTGCTTCCACTGCGGCCAAGATGGGCATTGGAAGAGGAACTATAAGGACTACCTTGTAGATAAGGCGAAACAGAAGCTTAGAGAACGTTTAGGTATATTCATGATCAGTCTTAACTTGTCAGATTTTTATGATAATACATGGGTATTGGATATCGGGAGTGCTTATCACATCTGTAATTCGTTGCAAGTTCTAGCAAGACCTAGGAGACTGGTTAGAGGCAAGATGAACCTCAAGATGGGTAATGGAGCAAGAGTTGCTGCAGTTGCCATTGGGGAGGTCACCCTACATCTACCTGGTAGAGCTATCGTTGCGTTGGATGCATGCTATTTTGTTCTCTCTATTATCAAAAATATTATATCCATCTCTTGTTTGACAATAAGTGGATATAAATTAGTTTTTGAGAACAATAGTTGTTCAATAATTATGGATGATGAGATTATCACTAGAGTGACCCTTATAAATGGCTTATATATGTTAGACACTTCTTCACACATCATAAATATAAATATGTCTAAGAGGAAAAAAGATGAGGTGAATAATGCAAACCTATGGCATTATAGGCTAGGTCATATACATGAGGGAAGGATTCAAAAGTTGCTGAAAGATGGATACTTAGATCCATTTGACTATGAGTCATATGCAACTTATGAACCTTACCTTCATGGGAAGATGACCAACTCTCCTTTTAGTGGAATTGAAAAGAGAGCCACTGAGTTATTGGAACTCATACATAGTAATGTATGTAGTCTCATGTCGACTCAGGCTATATATGGTTACTTATACTTCATTACATTCACTGATGATTTCTCTAGGTATGGACACGTGTACTTAATGAAGTACAAATATGAGGCTTTTGAGAAATTTAGGAAATATAAGAATGAGGTAGAGAACCAAATTGGAAAGAGTATTAAGACTCTTCGATCAGATCAAGGAGGAGAGTACTTGAGTATGGAGTTCATTCATTTCCTCAGGAACAATGAGATTCTATCCTAGTGGACACCTCCTTATACACCTCAGCTCAATGGTGTATCAGAAAGGAGGAATCGCGTGCTGTTAGACATGGTACGGTCCATAATGAGTTTTGTTAACCTACCCGTCTCATTCTAGGGGTACGCCCTAGAGACTGCAGCTTACTTTCTGAACAGAGTTCCATCAAAGTCGATAGTGTCTACACTATATGAGATATGGAAAGAAAAGAAGCCCAATCTTAATATTGTTAAGATTTGGGGTTGCCCTGCCCACGTTAGAAGACACAACCCCGATAATTTAGAATAAAGGATAGAATGGTACACATTCGTGGGATACCCAAATGAAACTTATGGGTATTATTTCTATCATCCGGAGGATCGAAAGGTCTTTGTTGCCAAGAGAGCTGTGTTCCTTGAGAAGGAACATATTCTTGGTGGAAACAGTGGGAGTGAGATAAAATTGAGCGAGGTTGGAGAACCTAGCTCAAGCACCATTCTAGAGTCCGGGGCTGTTTAGGTACCTAACACACAAATTCCAATTTTACGTAGGTCTAGTAGAGTATCTCACCCTCCTGAAAGATATGTGAGACATATTAGTGGAGATAACTCTCACGATGCTAATCCTCAAACCTACAAGGAGCTATTAAGAGTATAGACTCCAGGAAGTGGCAAGAAGCCATGAATTCTAAGATGGATTCCATGTACTATAACAAGGTTTGGAACCTTGTGGATGCACCTGAGGGTATTGTACCCATCGGCTGCAAATGGATCTTCAAGAAGAAGCTCGGAGTGGATGGAAAGGTAGAGACTTATAAAGCAAGGCTGGTAGCTAAAAGATATCGTCAAAGACAAGGAGTTGACTATGACAAAACCTTTTCACCTGTAGCCATGCTTAAAGGATATAGTCCATTAGAATTATTTTGGCTATTGCAACACACTATGACTATGAGATCTGGCAGATGGATGTCAAAATGGTATTCCTCAATGGCAACCTCGAGGAGGAGGTGTATATGATACAGCCAGCGGGATTCGTATCTAAACAGAGTCCAGATTAAATGTGCAGGTTGCTTAGATCCACTTATGGATTGAAACAAGCTTCCCGAAGTTGGAACATAAGTTTTGATGAGGCAATCAGATCTTATGACTTCGTTAAGAACGAAGATGAGCCTTGTGTGTATAGGAAGGTAAGTGGAAGCGCTATCACCTTCTTGGTGCTATATGTGGATAACATCCTAATCATTGGGAATGATGTAGGAATGCTCTCCACAGTAAATGTTTCGCTATCCAGAAACTTCTCCATAAAAGACTTAGGGGAAGCATCCTATATTTCGGGGATCCAGATCTATAGAGATTGATCCAAAAGGATGCTTGGCTTGTCCCAGTCTAGGTACATAGACTCCATTGTCAAAAGGTTTGGCATGGAGAATTCCAAGAGAGGTCCCATACCGATGAGACATGGAATATTACTATCTAGGAGTATGTCCCCAAAGACTCCTGAAGAAAGGGTAGACATGGATAAAATACCTTATACCTCAGCGATAGGATCTATCATGTGTGCGATGCTATGTACCAGGCCTGATATAGCACATGCTCTGAGTGTCACGAATAGGTATCAGGCAGATCCAGGTTTAGAACATTGGAAGGCAGTAAAATGTATCCTTAAGTACTTGAGAAGCACTAAGGATCTTTTACTGATATATGGAGAAGATAGCCTCCAGGTTGAGGGCTATACAGACTCGAGTTTCCATCCGAAGATAACATTGCAGAACCACTAACGAAGCCACTGGCTCAGATTGTATTTTGAGCATCACAGGGGTCTGATAGGGATCAGACACATAGGTGATTGGCTTTTGGTCAAGTGGGAGATTGCAGGTTACAGGTGCCCTGCAAGCCAATCACGTGAGTGATGACACGTGTGATACACTACGTAATCTTTTTGCTTATGATTAATATTGGTGTATTCTCACATTATATTATTTGTTACATATATATTATGATGTCCTTGGTTGTGTGCAATAGGAATCGGATCGTGATGAGATCACGATAATGAGATCGATTCACCTTTAAACACAGATCCTAAATAATCCCGATCATAGGTTACTCGAGAGGGACATTGAGATAACCGGACAAATCTCTGTACTATATACCCGTCCATATGATAGAGGCGGCTGACTCATAGCTACTTGTGTGGAGACACTAAGGATATAGTACAGGTGCTCATTGGAGAATGAGTTCACTGATTGATCCGCTTATGGAATGTTGTATAGTTAATCTGGTCCTTAGACTTGAGACACCAATGATGTCTTGTATGAGTACTCCTTTCTTTGACGCCAGACTTACAGGTTTGGAAAGTTTCAGATCTGGTACAACTGGTTATCGGGATCGGTAGCCAACCTTATAAAGACAATTGAGTGTCAATAGATGATCATCCACTCTCGGTATCATAAGAAGAATATCTCATATATACTTGCTCGGATAAATCTCTGGCCAGGGTCATTTGGATTGAGAGAGGAGTTCTCCGGTAGAATCCGATTAGAGCATGATAAACTGATTTTGTTTGTGACCTGACAGTACCATGTCCAATATACGGTCTTTGGGATATTAGTTGAATGAGGGATTATAGATACATGATAACTGTAGATAGATAGGTTTGATGGATTTGATCCCCCCTGTACTATCTGGGGACTATGGCATAGTGGCATAGTATGTTCATAGTCGATGAGTCGAGTGAATTATTATGGGGATAATAATTCACTATATCAGAAGGAGTTCTGATGGGAGTGACTCACGACCAGCTCAGTATTGGGCCTAGAGGGTCTCCATCCAATTAGCCCCTATTCTCATTAGATGAGACTCTATGCTGATGGGCTCCTTGATTAAGGTCCAATTAGAGGCCTAAGGAGATTATTTGATAGAGATCTAATAATGCAAGATTAGTAGGTAATTGGATGGAGATCCAATACCCACTAAGGAATGAGCCCTAGGATTTTTGGTGACTTTCTATAAATAGGAGGGGAGACTCATGGTTGATGGGCTACAGCTTTAGCCACCACCTCCTATTCTCCTCCCTCCCCTTGAGCAAGAGTTGCAAGATCAGATTAGATGAGTTTCATTGCAGAGATCCATCGTGTAGATACCTCTAGAGAGGAGGATGTTTGACCTCCTTCATCTTCTCCATTCGAATCTAGAATATAGGGATATACGATCTCCCTAGGTAAAATCAATCTCTCACACATCACGGTTTTATCAGTTTTTATATTTTTCTCACAACCCGAATCTTTTGCACGACGATTTGATTTACATGGGAAATCGATATGTTGTTTTGATTTCCACTACGCATGTGATGCACCCGCTGAGGTTTCCTAACAGTATAGTTGTAGGTGAAGGTAGACCCAATCTCCTACTAAAAATTCTCTCTTGCTCCGGTGAGTATCTGCTTGTTGTTTCATGCAGGCCTGAGCGGTAGTTAGGTTGTCCTTCAGCAGCTGTAGAAGCTTGTCCCTGTCAATTAAATTTTGGTTGTCCCGCTCTACTTTGGCCATACCAATTATATATTTTAGTATTACAAGGGGCGATCGGCAATACAATGCCTCATAAGGGGTACATTTGGTTGATGAATGATAAGTTGTATTGTACCACCATTCGGCCCAAGGAAGCCACCTTATCCACTCTTTGGGCTGGGCACTGGTGAAGCACCGTAAGTAAGTCTCGAGGCATCTGTTCACCACTTCTGTTTAGCTGTCCGTGTGTGGATAATAGGTTGTGCTCATCTTCAGTTAGGTGCCTTGTAGTTGGAAGAGCTCGGTCCAAAATTTACTTGTAAACACCCTGTCATAGTTGCTCACAATCGACCTTAGCATCCCATACAGTTTTATTATATTTTTCACAAAAAAATTGAGCAATGGTGGCAACGGTATAAGGATGTCTCACAGCACAAAAATGAGCATATTTAGTTAGACGATCTACCACTACAAAAAACATACTTTTACCTTGAGATGATGGCAGCCCTTCGATAAAATCCATGGAGATGTCAGTCCATGCTGAGTCTGGTATAGGTAGTGGTTGTAGTTTGCCAGGATTTGCCACCGTTTCACCTTTCTACTGCTGACATACATCACATTTGGATACATAGTCATAAATTGATTTTTTCATACAATTCCAAAAGAAGTTTTGTTTCACCCTCTTGTAAGTTCTCAGAAATCCAGAGTGCTCTGCCAATGGTGAAGAGTGCATCTCATGCAAAATAACTTGAATGTAAGGGGAAGAAGGAACGACAATAATTCGATCTTTGTAATGTAAGTGATTCGAATCTCACATGTAGTGACCTATGGAACCTAGATCCTTCTCTAATTTTTCTATGATGTCTCGGGTCTCTGAGTCATTCTTCCACTCCTCCCTACTATTTTTGAAGAAGTTAGTGGAAGGAAGGGAGATGGCTGAAATTTTGGCTTGTCCCAGTAGCCGTGATAAAGCATCTGCAACAACATTCTCTTTCCCCTTTTGATAAGTAATTTCATAATCAAAGTCAAGAAGTTTAGTACCCATCGTTGCTACTCCGGAGAAGATATTTTCTGCTCCAAAAAATATTTAAGGCTTCGGTGGTCAGTCATAATCTGGAAGCATCGGTCGATCAGGTAGGGTCTCCACTTCGTGACGGCATGTACGATGACAAGAATTTGTTTATCATACACAGACATTTTAAGATGCGAGAGAGATAAAGCTTTACTAGTGTAAGCAAGGGGTCAGCCATCTTGCATTAGAACAGCTCTAATTCTAACTCCTAAAGCGTCAGCCTCAATGACGTAGGTGCGGCTGAAATCAGGCAGCTTAGCTATAGGACCGACGTAGTCGTCATGGCTGCCTTGAGTCGTTCGAAGGCTGCAGAGGCTTTATCCAACCATAAGAAGGAGTCTTTATTCAGTAGAGAGGTGAGTGGGGCACTGATCTTACCATAATCTTTCATGAATTTTTGGTAGTAGCCCGTGAGCCCAAGGAAGTCGCGCAACGATTTTATGTTCGTAGGTCTCGGCCATCCTTGCATTGCCTCGATCTTCGTCGGCTCTACCGCTACTCCATCCTCTGATATAATGTGTCCTAGATACTCTATTTTTACACTGTAAAAAGCTATACTTTGACTATTTAACATAAAGGGTGTTCCCCCGAAGAATCGTTAGAATAATTCATAAGTGCTGAAAATGCATATCAAGCATAGGGCTATAAATGAGAATACCATAAAAAATACCAACACGAACTTACATAGAAAACTCCAGAAGATGTCATTCATCAGGATTTGAAAAGTAGAAGGAGCATTCGTAAGCCCGAAAGGCATTACTAGAAACTCATAGTGGCCGTTATGTGTGCGGAATGGAGATCCAATTTTGTGAAGACTCAGGCTTCTTTTAATTCAATTTTGTGAAGATCCAATTTTGTGGAGACTCGGGCTTCTTTTAATTCATCCAAGAGCTCATCTACAACTGGTATAGGATATTTATGTTTGACGTTGATGAAGTTCAAAGCTCGATAATCAACACACATCCGCCATGTACCATCCTTCTTGCGCACTAGCAACACCGACGAAGAGTAAGGGCTTGAGCTTGTCAAATTACTCCAGTGTCGAGTATCTCTTTGACGATGTTCTCAATCTCATCCTTCTACAAGTGAGGGTAGTGATATGGTCTCAAATTTGATGGAGGTTTGCCCGGTAAAATGGGTATGCGATGGTCATGCGGTCGGTTATTGGGCAGCCCTCGCGGCTCTGTGAAAACATCCGCGAATTTGTCCAGCAAGAGGGCAAGCTTAGGATCTGAATTTTGCATGTTCTCCTCCTTGGATGGCTGCTGGATATGTATAAAAAATCCTCCATATGCTTTGTGCAAAACTTTCTCCATCCGTTGCGTCGAAACTATGGAAATATTTCTCCCGCGCTTGCCTCGCAATGTGACCTGTCTCCCTTTGCAATAAAACTTCATAATTAGTTTAGAAAAATTTCAAGAGATATCACCTAGCGTTATGAGCCATTCAATCCCAAACATGGCTTCATAATCATCGATGGGTAGGAGGAAGAAATCGGCTACTACTTCTTGGCGTTGGAGAAGCAGTTTCACCCGCGGGCATCGTTGGTCGCAATTGAGGATTCGACCGTCGGTGGCCTTTACATCGAACTTGTTGCAACCCTCGATTTGAAGTGCCATATGTGCAGCAACCTTACTATTGAGGAAGTTATTTATGTTGCCCATATAAATGAGAATGGTGATGAGTTGCTATTTTAGAAGTCCTCCAACTTTCATCGTTTGTGGGTTGGAGTAGCCGGCCAATGCGTGCACTGTGTAGTTAGCCAATTGAGGCTCTTCCTATATGGCTTTCTCTTCAAGTTCGAGACCTTCTTCAGATGTTTCGCTGTCCTCATCCTCCACTAGTTCAATCACGAGGAGCTAACCCTTTTTGTAGCGATGTTCTTGGCTCCATGGTTCATCACAGTGCCAACACAACCCCTTGGCCAAATGTTCAAGAAGCTCGTCTCTTGTTAATTTCTTTGGTGCAGAGGCTCGGATGGTAGTAGAGGGGGTTGTAGGCCTTGGCATGGCTAGTTAGGGAGCAACCCTTGTCCTTCGTACCTCATGGTTCAATCATTTTTCTTTGATATGCGCGAAGGAAATCACCGCCATAAGAGTGTACGGTTGCCGCACCTTTACTTCTCCTCGAATCTCCGGCTTTCGGCCCTCAATAAAAGTCCCTAAAAGTTGTTTCTCAAACCAATCCATAGTTTGGTTAGATAAATATTCAAACTTTGTTTGGTATTCTTGTATTATAGAGGTTTGATGAATCTTTGTCAATTGTCCGTCGATGTTGTCGAAATCGATTGGTCCGAAGCAGTTTAGTAGTCCTTCCTTGAATCACTGCCAAGAGAGTCCTCCATGGGTATGCTTAAACCAATTGAACCACTGAATAGCATCTCCCTCGAGGTAGATGGCAGCAATCTCCACCTGTGTAGTGTTGGCGGTTCGGTAGAACCGAAAATAACGCTCCGCGTGCGAGATCCATCTGATCAGGTCTCCTTCTTCCCATCTTGGGAAGTCCACCTTCATGTATGGATTATTCTGATCAAGGATGATGTGGCCATGCTCTTGAGGACCATCTTGCCGATTTGAAGTATCTCCATGTTGTGACTTCCTTAGACTTGATGGTCGGCCTATGCTGGTGAAAAGGGATCACATCTTCTCCTTCATGCGGCTTTCAAAGTCTTCGAACTTGGCGTTGATGGCCTCCTCTGATGCCATAGTTATGCCTCTAGATCTATAATATTGAGATCTTTTTTTTATTGTCAGGTTAGTGGCATGAGAATTTTTGAAGAGGGGATGGCCGGTTGGATGAGTAGATCAGTTTAGATGGGAGTAGGCTATGGTTTAGGGCTGATTTGGGTGGCTATTTGGGATAAGTTTAGGGTACGGTTTAGAAGGTTTTTGATGAGGATGGTAGGGTTTGTAGATGAGAGAAAGAGAGTCTGAAATCCCACAAAAGACAGCTCTCAAATCCGATATAATTCTATGAAGAAAGGTGCTATGATGTGTTGTCTTACCGAATAGATTTGACGTCGGAGAAACAATGAATTCTTGATGTAAATTCCAGAGAAAAATTCAAGAAAATATAAAGAAACCCTTGGTTCAGATATGGTCAATACCAGTAAAAAGTTTGACAAAATTTTGGCAGCATAACGGTAGGGAAATAGGGCAAAAGATGGAAGGTAGATCCTTCATCGTAAAATTCCAACACTGCATGATGATGAAAGAAGACACAATAAAGCTGATTCCAGAAGGAATATTTTTTAGAAATCAATCTTAGATGAAAGCTAAGTTGATTTATGGAATTGTATAAAAATTTTGGCCAAAAAGAAGAAATAAACTGGTTTCAAGAGGTAAATAAGCGACTAAAAATTTCTGTAGTGTTTCACCTTCGCAACAACGATAACGTTTGCGACGAACGAAATTTACAGTGGATAAAATTTTAGAAAATTCTTTAACATGTAAGGTAAAGGATCTTGCAGTATTGAAGAGGTGTGGGTGATAAAAATGTACCAGATTTCTTGATGTTGACGCAGACGACGACAACAGATTGATAGATTTACGGCTTGGTGGGCGATAGTGGAAGCAACGTCAAAAGCAATTGTGGGAACTGCTTGGGAAGGTGGAGGTGGCAGAGATGGCTATAGGGCAGCTGGAATACGGCTCTGATACCAGATGATAGAACCCCAGAAGGAGCTCTATAGATTTTGACCCTTGAGAGGGATCAATCCTTAGAACGCTGTAGGGGTTCCTCCCTCCTAGACTCGGCACAAGGTTGAATAAAAGTTGATAATTGCTTGATCAAAGAGAGGGGGCGGCTATATCATTATATCAGGTTCTAAACCCTAGCCTATTGGGTGATTGTCTAAGTAAAATTACCCCTTTGCCCATTCTATAGTCGACTTGCCTAAGTAGGAACAGGTGGCGGCTAGATTGGCTCTATAGCCGACCTAAGCAGGGGGAAACCTTGACTGACCAGCCCAATAAAGGGGGCAGCAGTCATTAAACCCTAAGGCTCAATCTAAACCCTAACCATACTTCTTATAGGATAGAAGTGGCTAGGTGGGGTTTTATTACAATCTTACAGGGTTTTATTGACTACTTCTAGGGAGATTAGGACTCAACCCTACTGGAGTCCTATCAATCTCAAACTTTCAAAGACTCAAAGTATTTAGTTATTTATGTTATCTATGGCTACACCCTATGCTTCTCATAAGATAACACCAAGATCCAAGCCTTGCATCTTCATTGAGTACTTCTCTTGAACATAATGTTTTCTGATGCTACAATCCTCAAACTCAAAAAATCTTTATATCACGCCATGTCATCTTTGTCGAGTCTACTTTTCCCTTTCAAACCCATGGGTTTTCAGCAATGTGAGCCACTCCAACAATGGTACATCATCGGATTCATCTGAATACACCTCAGACCCCCTTAAACAAACCTCTCACCACGTCATCTAGTACTTCCCCTCTAGACATATACTCTCTTATTACTCTAATTTAGTATGTTGGGAAACCTTGGGGAGCATCACATGCATGGTGAAACATTAAAAACAAAACCAAAAATTGGTTTTGTGTGATGATAGGAATGAAAAACTTCAGAAACCAAAAATTGTGTGGAGAAGTGAGATGATCTCAAATAGGGGAACTTGTATATTCCCAAGGGCACATATCTAAGTCCATGGATGAAGGGGCTCTCGTGCACTCCTCTCTAGCAATGATACACACGATGGATGAAGCAATGACACATCCTCTTGCAGCATGTTCTTTCCTCGCTTTTACGCATGACAAGGTAGCAACAATTCAAGAAGGGGTTGACCCTTCTTATCGTCCTCATACCCCAAATAGGGGCTGATGGCAAGGGAAGAAAGAGAGGGAGGACAATATGAGGTGAGAGGCTAAAGGAGTTTAGCCTATGACACTTTGGTCTCTCTTCTATCTATAGAGAGCCCTTTCAACTTAACTCTAATATATCCTACCTTATTGGGTATTGAATATCCATCCAATTACCCTAGTATAATAGATGTTGGATCTCCATCTAATTATCTAAGCTTAACGAAAATTTGATCTATATCCAAATATGCACTCTAAGCTCTTATTGAGTTTTACCCAATGGATCCAATAATATATGGGCTTAATGAATATCATATATCCAATCATCTATTCATCGTGTCATCCACTATATGTGTATGACCCTTTAGGCTCAATACCGGGCTGACCGTGAGTTGCACCTATCAGAACTCCTTCTGACTCAATGAATTATCATCTCATAATAATTCATTCAACTCATTGACTATGGACATACTAGGCCACTACGTCATAGTTCCCAAACGATATAAGGGATCTAATTCATTAGACTTGTTTATCTTTAATTACTATGTATCTATTGTTAGGATCAATTGGCACTACGAGGGTGGGGGTGAATTAATGCAAGTGCAAAAATATCGATTTAAAGAAACTTTAGTTTGAAGCAAAATCAGAAATTAAAAGCGTTTCGTTCGAGTAAGTGAGCAATATAACTTTTTAATGATGCTAAGTTATGATCTTGCTAAAGGAAAGCTCGATAAGAACATGTATAATCAAAAAATAAAGTTAAGAGATGTGCACAATTTATAGTGGTTTGGCCACAACTTGGCCTATATCCACTTCCCAAGTCCCCTTCGTCGAGGCCTGCTGGAGTCCATTATTGATCTTTTTCAGGTGAAGACCAAACCTTTACAAGTATTTCACTTATAACTCACAAAGGAGACCTTTACAAGAATTACAATACTTATGCTTACTCCCTTGCCCCCTTTCTTTTTCTTATATATTTTTAGCACAGTTTTATTGCCCAATTTTATGTGCTCAATGCAAGAAGACTTGGGGTATTTATAGGCCCTAGTTGGCTTCAGAAATTGAAGCCAATAATTCAAACATATCCAAAAAATCCGGGTATGAGTGGTACAACAGCCGACGCTGACGGTATTATCGTCAAAAGTTACATTAAAAATAGGGTGGTGATGGTACAATCATCAACCTGGGTGGTACATCTGTCGCCCACCAATGGTACTACCGCTGGGAATCCCAGGAAAGTGTTTCCTCCACTTTTCTTTTCCCGACTTACATCTTCAGTTGACCCTTGTTCAGGTCAACCAAATGAGCTCAACCTGAGCTAAATCCAAAGCCAAACGTGGACCCGGTTTGCCTCACTTGAGTTAATTTGGATTCCTTCCAAACTTAACTCAATTAGGACCAAACTTAACTATAACTCACTGATTACAACTATACAAGACCATCAAGTTCAACAATTGAGCTAACCCTCGAAATATGGTAACCTCCGATATTCTTCCGGCGATCTCCCGGCATGTTTCCAGTGAGCTTCCTAATTCCTTTGGTGAACTCCTAGTGAACTCTCGACGAGCTCCCACCACATCATCCAAATTTGGGCCCGATGCCCGAACTTGATTCTGGCCCAACATGCGGTTATAATTCCTTTTCTCGATCATAGTTAATCCTGCATTACTTTATCTAACACATATGTTAGATCAACAAACCATCAATTGATTTCATCATCAAAATCTGAGATTCAACATCTATAGTCTCTCATCCATTTGATATCCTAAAGATCGTATATTGGGCATGGTACTGTCAGACCCATATGAAATCTATTTAAGTCTCACTTTAATCGAATTATCCCAGAGAACTCCTCTCTCAATCCGAATGACCCCGGCTAGGGATTTACTTGAGTGAGAACACATAAGATATTCCTCTCGTGATACCGAGAGTCGATGATTCTCTATTTATGTTGGAAAATCAAGTGGGAGCATCACATACGCATAGCGGAAGATCAAAACAAAACTGGTTTCCCAAGCAAATCAAAATCATCGTGCAAAGATTGGTGCGAGAAAAATCATAAAATTAAAAAACTACATCATGTGTGAGACTGTTTACCTAGGGAGATCGTATATCCATATTTTTCTAGATCCGGATAAAAAAGATGACAGAGGTCAAGTGTCCTCTCTAGCGGTATCCACATGATGGATTGCTACAGTGATACTCCTTCAATCGTAGGTCCAAGTCTCATAACTCTTGCGTAGCTTTTTGCAATGAACTAAGAAGAAGATCTCTATCTTCTTTTAAGATCTCCTATCGTTTGGGGACTATAGCATAGTGGCATAGTACGTTCATAGTCGATGAATCGAGTTAATTATTATGAGATAATAATTCACTAAGTCAAAAAGAGTTCTAACCGGAAGGACTCACATCCAGCTCGGTATTGGGTCTAGAGGGTCACGCACATATGGTGGATGCTTCAATGCATAGAGGATTGGATAGAGATACAATTAGCGCCTATTATCATTAGAAGAGACCCGACATTGATGGGCTCCTTGCATGAGACCCAATTCGAGGCCAAAGGAGATTTTTAGATAGAGATCCAATAATCAAAGGTTAGTGAGTAAGTTGATAGAGATCCAATACCCACTAAGATAGGATTCCCTAGGTTTTTGGTGGCTTTCTATAAATAGAAGGTAGGGGTGGCTCTTATGTGATAGGCTGCACCTTTGGTCACCCCTCCTATTCTCCTCCTCTCCCTCAACTTCTCAGCAAAGAAGATAGAGGATCTTCTTCTAAGTTCATTGTGAGAAGTTGAACAAGAGTTACGAGACTTAGGTTACGATTGGAGGAGTATCGCTATAGCGATTCATTGTGTGGATACCGTTAGAGAGGAGGACATTTGACCTCCTTCATCCTGTCCATTCGGATCTAGAAAAGCAGGGATATATAATTTTCTTAAGTAAATAATCTCTCACATGATGTAATTTTTTGGTTTTGCAGTTTTCTTGTGCACCAATCTTTGCATTATAATTTTTATCTACGTAGGAAACTGGTTTTATCTTGATCTTCTACTGCGCATGTGATGCTCCTATTGAGGTTTCACAGCATATATATTATGATATTCTTGGTTCTGTGCAATAAGAATCAGATCGTGATAAGATCACGATAATGAGACTGATTCACCTTTAAATATAGATCTTAAATAATCTCATTCATAAGTTACTTGAGATGGACATCAAGATAACCAGATAGATCGGTGTACTATATACCCATCCATATGATAGAGGCAACTGGTCTTATAACCACTTGTGTGGGGACACCAAGGATACAGTACAAGTGCTCATTGGAGAATGAGTTTACTGATTGATCCGCTTACGAAATGCTATATGGTTAATGATACATAATGTCAGATAGCAATTCCGTAGTCCCAGTTGTGTTTCGATCTTTAGACTTGTGACACTAAGGATGCCTTGTTTAAGTACTCTTTTCTTTGATGCCATATTTATAGGTTTGAAAAGTTCTAAATTTGGTATAGCTAGTTATCGGGATTGGTAGGCAACCTTATTAAGGAAATTGAATGTCAATAGGGGATCATCCACTCTCGGTATCACGAGAGGAATATCTCATATGGTCTTGCTTGGACAAATCCCTGGCTAAGGTCATTTGGATTGAGAGAGAAGTTCTCTGGGAGAATCCGATTAGAGCGAGACTCGGATGGATTCCATATGTGGTCTGACAACACCATGCCAGATATACGGTCTCTGAGATATTAGATGGATTAGGGACTATATATATATGGTAACTGAGGACAGACAAGTCCAATGGATAAGATCCCTTGTACCATTTGGACTATGGCGTAGTAGCCTTATATATCCATAGTCGATGAGTCAAGTAAATTGTTATGAGATAACAATTCAATGAGTAGAGGATTGAATATGAGTTATCCAATTAGCCTATGTTCTTATTGAACGAGACCCAACATTGATGGATCACTGTATGAGGCCCAATTAGAGGCTAATTGAGATTATTGGATAAAGATCCAATAATCCAAGATTAGTGGGTAATTAGATAAAGATCCAGATCCAATACCCACTAAGATAAGATCCACTAGGGTTTCTTGGTGACCCTCTATAAATAGGAGGTCGGGGCGGCACATTAGTGATAGGCTATACCTTTGGCCGCCCCCTCCTATTCTCCTCCTTCCATCATCTTCCACGCAAGCATAGTGAGATTTTGGCTGTGACTGGAGGAGAATCACTACAATGATCAATTATATGGATACCGGTAGAGAGAAGGACATTTAACCTTTTTAACCTCTCCATTTGGATCTAGATTTTCAGGGATGTATGATCTCCCTAGGGAATCAATCTCTCACGTATCACAATTTTTTATTTTTGAGGGTTTTTTGCGTACCAATATTTGCACGGTGACTTGATACACATAGGAAATCTATTTTTTTTTTCTTCCACTGCATATGATGCTATGATGGTTTCCCAACAACAGATGTCATACAAGTCAATCACATGAGTGATTGCTCATGTGACACGTTACACATTTTTTTTGTTATTATTATGATATTTTTCACTTTATATTGTATGATTGATATATTGTGATGTCCTGAATCTGTGCAATGAGAATTAGATCATGATAATGAGACAAATTCACCTTTAAATATAAACTCTAAGTAATTCTGATCATAGGTTACTTGAGATAGACTTCAAGATAATCAGACAAACCAGTGTGCTATATGCCCGTCCATATGATGGAGGCAGTTAGTCTTATAGCTCTTATTTGGGGACACTAGGGATATAGTGCAGGTGCTCATTGGAGAATAAGTTCACCGATTGATCTGCTTACGGAATGCTAGATGGTAAATGATAGCTCATTGTAAGACAATGATTCCATAGTTCCAATTATGTACTTGTCCTTAGACTTCAGATACCAAGGATATCTTATATGAGTACTCCATTATTTGATATTAGAATTATGGGTTTGGAAGTTTCAGATCTGGTATAGTTGGTTATTGGGAAAGTCAATAGAAGATCATTCACTCTCGGTATCACGAGAGGACCATATATGATATCTAATAAGTCCCTGTATTATTGGATTTATTGGGTGAAACCCAATAAGAGTTTAGAGTGGATATTTGGATAGAGATTCAAATTCCATTAAGCTAGGATAATTGGATGGAGATCCAATGTCCAATATGCTAGGATAATTGGATTGAGATCTAATACCCAATAAAGAATAATCCATTAGGGTTAAGTTGATAGGGCTCTCTATAAATAGGAGATGGGCCAAAGGGTCATAGGCTAGACTACTTTGGCCAACCACCTCCTATTCTTCTCCCTCTCTTTCCTCCCCTATCATCACCCCTATTTGGGGCGTGTGGACAATAAGATGGCCCGCCCCTTCTTGAATTTGCTACTGCTTTGAGGTGCACAAAAGCAAAGAAAGAACGTGCTGCAAGAAGAGTTACGTAGCCACTTTATCCATCGTGTGGATCACCGCGACAGAGGAGTTCGCGAGAGCTCCTTGTTCCACAAACTTGGTTATGTAATTTTAGGGATATATGATCTCCCTAGGTGAGAGCGTCTCATGCATGCTTATGTAATTTTCAGTTTTATGAGTTTTTCGCTCCCAATCATCGAATGAAGATCCAATATAATTCTTTTGGGAAATCTATTTTGTTTTTATTTTTTCGTTGTTCATGATGCTCTCCAAGTTTTCCCAACACCTCCAACGCTCGAGACATAACATGATGACAGAGTGGAATAAGAGGTATAACCCCACCTTGAGAGCATTTGTTAGGACTCTAGTTGAGTCATGTCCTAGTCGATAGAGTCGAATCCTTAGATTATGCCTTGTTGGCCAACCTAGACCTGATATTAGGTTAGTTAGGAGAAGATTTAAGTTTATTATAATAAATCAGCCCAAATCCTAGTAGGGTTAGGATTCAGCTGATCTGGAGTCGGGGTTAGGAGTCGGTTATGGATACGGGATAAAGTCAATTATGTTATGAATGTAATAAACCCTAATCTAGCCGCCACCCCCTAGTAAAGAAGTGATTGGCTAGAGTTAGGGAGGAGTCCTTATGGGATTGGAGTCTCATAGCCCCTCCTCCACTTAAGAGAGATCGAGTAGGGGTTGCTTATATAAAGAAGGGATTAGAGTTGTTGGAAGTAGAAGTTGATTCTTAGAGTTGGAGTTGGAGTTGTTGGAAGTACGAGTTGATTCTTAGAGTTGGAGCTGGAGTTGTTAGAAGTAAGAGTTGCTTCTTAGAGTTGGAGTTGGAGTTGTTAGGAATAGGAGTCTTGAGTAGGAATGCTATTCAGAGTTAGAGTTTAGAAGCCCTATAAATAGCCTTGTAATAAGTCTCTTTTCATCATCAATAGATTAATTATTTTTCAACCATTGTGTAGAAAACCAAGGAGGGAGGAACCCCTATAGAGTTCCAAGGACGTCGATCCCCTATAGAGATCACCCAAAGCTTAGAATCTGCAAGGGTTCTAACACTTGGTATCAGAGCAGCATTCTTGGCATCTTGCTACCCTTCCCTAGCCATCCATCATCCCTCCACAACCGCCCAAGAAATTCCCATAATTTCTTAAAGATCATCGTCGAATTCCACCGTCATCTCCATTACCACAAATCATCCTTTGATCTCCCTATCAATTGCAACAGGTTCTGGTTTCCTACCTTACTGTTGCTGCAATTTAGTTATCCTTATTCCAAAAATACAAAAAAAATTGTTCTTATCTTGCTGCATAAAATTTTCATCACAAAGTATCAAACTCTACGACGAAAGTTGCACTGCAGAATTTCAGTTGCATAGCACTACCTATTTGATTTTGCTGCTGAAATTTTTCTGTCCAATACTCCATGACTTTTTTATGACGGCTTTGGCAGTCTTTAACAGCAGATTACCTTTTGGTTTCATCGAAAAATTCTCAATATAAACTACTATCTTTTACGTCCAAATTGCTGCACTTTAGACGTAAAAATCTGCCGCAATAACTTCCCATGATCTTTGATCTTGTCAAATTTTTTGCTACCATTTTCATCCACAAAATTTTTGATGGCATTACCTCTCCCTTAGCAGCAAATTCTCATTTAGCTTTACTCAAATCCTTGTCACAAATTGCAAGAAGTTTTATGTCTTTACTGTTGAAATTTTAGACGTAAAATTCTACCGCAACACCTTCTCATTTTCCTCGATCTTGCCAAATTCTTTGCTGCTGTATTCTTCCATGAATTTTTCATCAATATTACCTTTCCCTTACCATTGGATTCCCCTTGAGTTTTACTCGAATCCTTGTCATGAACTACTGAAAAAATTATATCTTTCCTACTAAAATGTTTCAATGAAAAATTCTATTGTTGTACCTTTTATTGTTCTTCTTCTCACAACCCACCAAAACCCTACCAATCTGAAAGGACTCCAGCAGGGTTGAGTCCTAATCATCTTAGTACTAGTCAATAAAAACCCTATTAGATTGTAATAAAGATACTCCTATCTTATAAAGGAGTATGACTAGGGTCTAGATTAACCCTTAGGGCTTAGTAGCCACCACACCCATTACTGGGTTGGTTGGCTAGAGTTTCCCCCTACTTAGGTCGACTATAGAGCCACTTAGCCACCTACTATTCCTATTAAGGCAGGTTGGCTATAGGAGGGGTAAATGGGTAATTCTACTTAGGCAAGCAACACCTTAGGCTAGGGTTTTGATCCCTATTTAAAGATGTAGCCGCCCCCCTCTTAAATCAAGCAATTATCAATTTTATTTCAGCCTTGTGTCGAGTCTAGGAGGGAGGAACCCCTATAGCGTTCCAAGGGTTGATCCCCCTCAAGGATCAAAATCTATAGAGCTCCTTCTGGGGTTCTATCATATGGTCTTAGAGCAGCGATCTTGCTGCCCCTGTAGCCGTCATCCATGCCTCCATCTTCTTAAGTAATTCCCACAATTGTTGTGACATGCGCCTCCACCTTTCACCCCAGCCGTAGATCAAATCAGTCCGTCGCTACCCCTGCGTTTGATCTAGAAATCTGGTATTTTTTTTTATCATCCACACCTCTTCAATACCACAAGATTTCTTACTTTACATGTTAAAGATTTTTCCCAAATTTTATCCGCTGCAAATTTCGTTTGTCGCAAACGTTATCATTGTTACGAAGGTGCAAAAATTTTCAGCCATGTTTTTGCCTCTTGAAACTGGCTTATTCCTTCTCCTTTCTGGCTGAAATTTTTATACAATTCTTAAGATCAAGTTGGTTTTCATGAGATTTGATTTCTTAAGAAAACTCCTTCTGGAACTAGTTTTCTTGTATAATCTTTGACCATCACGCAGTTCTGGAATTTTACGACGAAGGAATCTGCCTTTCGTCTTTTACCCTATTTCCCTACTATTATGCTGCCAACATTTCGTCAAACTTTTTACTGGTATTAACAACATCTGAACCAAGGGTTTTTGTATAATTTTCTTGAACTTTCCTTTGGAATTTATGTCGAGAAGTCATCGTTTCTCCGATGTAAAACTGGTTCAGTAGGACAACACATCGCAAAACTTTGTTTCATCAAATTCTATCAGATTTGAGTGCTATTTTTTGTGAGATTTTGGACTCTCTTTTCCTCATCTCAAAACTCTACCATCCTCACTAAAAACCCTTCAAAACCCTACCCTAAATTGAAACCAAATAACCCCCCTAATCTGCCCTAAACCGTAGCCTACTTCTATCCAAACCGATTCACCTTCCAACCGGCCACCCCCTTCTCCAAAATTCCCATGCCACTAACCCAACAATAGAAAAAAGATCTCAATATTACAGATCTAGAGGCGTATACTATGGCATCAGAGGAGGAGGCTATCGATGCAAAGCTTAAAGCCTTTAAAAATCGCATGGAAGAGAATATGCGATCCCTTCTTTGCCGAATTCAGCATTGGCCGACCGTCGAGCCCGAGAAAATCTGATAGGACTCCAGCAGGGTTGAGTCCTAATCTCCCTAGAGGTAGTCAATACAACCCTGCTAGATTGTAGTAAAGTCATTCCTATCTTATAAAGGAGTATGACTAGGGTTTAGATTAGCCCTTAGGGCTTAGTAGCCGTCGCCCCCCTTACTGGGTTGGTTGGCCAGGGTTTCCCTTGCTTAGGTCGGCTATAGAGCCAACCTAGCCGCCCCATATTCCTATTAAGGCAGGTTGGCTATAAGAGGGGCAAAGAGATAATTTTACTTAGGCAAGCACCCCCTTAGACTAGGGTTTTGATCCCTATATAATGATGTAGCTACCTCCTCTCTTGAATAAAGCAATCTATAATTTTAATGCAGCCTTGTGCGAGTTTAGGAGGGAGGAACCCCTACAGCGTTCCAAGGGTTGATCCCCCTCAATGATTAAAATCTATAGAGCTCCTTCTCGGGTTCTATCATTTGGTATCAGAGCAGCGATCTTGATGCCCTTGTAGCCATCATCCACGCCTCCACCTTCCCAAGCAATTCCCATATTGCTTTTGACGTCGCCTCCATCGCCACCCACCGAGCCGCAGATCCATCAATCTACTGCCTTCCTCTGCGTCAACATCAAAGATCTAGTAAAAACTCTAAAGCTCACGCCTCTTGTTACTGCTATTCCTCTATCTTATATGTGGGGGAAGTTTTTCCAAAATTTCCTTGCTGTAAAATTTTATCGTCGTAAACGTTATCATCGTTGTGAAGGTGAAATGCTGTAGAAATTTTCAACTAATTGTTGCTTCTTGGAACTGATTCTGATTCTCCCGGGCAAACCAGTAGCTAACACTCAGTCATGTCATTATCCTCACCTCTAGAAAGCTGAAATAGAGAGGATTGAAGAATAGATGCTTGAAACAGGGGTATTCAGCCAAGTTGCAGCCCCTACTCTTCGTCGGTTCTAGCTTTACCCAACTCCGACAAAGTGTTTATTATTAATGCATTGGGAACTAGAAATTGTGTTATCCACATTCAAGATGGCCGACCCCTAGCCTACCTCATAAATGCCCTGACTCCAAATCACCTGAAGCTATCAATCAACGACGAGGGAATACTAACCTTTGCTGAATTTGAGGCTTGGTATGATACAGGCCAACAACAAAAAGAGGAGATAAAATTAAATCTTGAAAAATTGCTACTTCTACTCTCTCCAAACTCAGATCGGGCTCACCTTACCATGGACTCTACTAGAAGGCAACCACCATCATAGAGGAAAGTTTGGCTACCATTAAAGAAAAACCACACGCCAGCCCGTGTAAGAAAGAAACAGCCATCCGACAGTAGGAATTTATGAAGACTCGAGCCTCACGTAAGTGGTCTCCAAGCTTCTTTGGACCTCATAAAATTGGACATCACAATAGAGCCATAACTTATGGATCGGATCGGCACACTAATTCAAAATTACAATTGATCCTCCTGGAATCTCATCGTAAATAGAAGTTCAGAGAGGATAACTCAAGCTAGATATATCCACCCAACACCCAAGTTGATGAGAAGGCCTAGGTTCAGTTGATGATTGCATGAGATCGCAGGATCATGACATATCACCGTCCAATCACTACTATTAACGCTGGACCACAAGAGCAGGATGAGCCTACTATAGGGGCCATTAAGGAGCCTTATAAAGAGTTATAGATCAGGTCCCAGAGACGTGGAGCTCAGCCTTGAGGACAAGGCTGATTTGAAGAGGGTAGGTCTGTTAGGACCCTAGTTGAGTCAGGTCCTAGTCGATGGAGTCGAGTCCTTAGATTAGGCCTTGTTGGCCAACATAGACCTGACATTAAGTCAGCTATGAGAAGATTTGAGTTCATTGTAATAAATCAGCACAAATCCAAGTAGGGTTGGGATTCAGCTAATCTGGAGTCAGGTTAGGAGTCGGAGATGGATACGGGTTAAGGTCAATTACATCATGAATGTAATAAACCCTAATCTAGCCACCACCCCCTAGTAAAAAATTGGTTGGCTAGGGTTAGGGAGGAGTCCTTATGGGATGAGAGTCTCCTAGCCCCTCCTCTTAAGAGAGGCCGGCTAGGGGTTGCTTCTTAGAGAAGAGATTGGAGTTGTTGGAAGTAAGAGTTGCTTCTTAGAGTTAGAGTTGGAGTTGTTGGATGTAGGAGTTGCTTCTTAGAGTTGGAGTTGGAGTTGTTTCTTAGAGTTGGAGTTGGAGTTGTTAGGAGTTGGAGTCTTGAGTAGGCATCCTATTAGGAGTTAGGGTTTAGAAGCCCTATAAATAGCCTTGTAATAAGCCTCTTTTCATCATCAATAGATTAATTATTTTTTAGCTATTATGCAAAAAACCAATGAGGGAGGGACCCTTATAGAGTTCCAAGGAGGCCGATCCCCTATAGAGATCACTCCAAGCTTAGAATCTGCAAGGGTTCTAATAGCATCACAAGATAGGTAGAAGCCCCTGGGGACCAACTCGAAGGAGTGCTGCTTAGGTTGGGGGATGGACAATTCATACTCATTCGAGATACGGTAGTGGGACCGTTGTCAATCTAGTTGAAGCACAATCACAACTGAGTCACAATCGTGAGCATCCTTTATAAACTTTAAGTCCTATAGGACTTTTAGATCCACTAGAGATTCATCCCCAAAGGAGTACAAATTAATCTGCACCACCCTCGAGCTACTCGAGGTCAAAGCATGGACCTCAGAAAACTGATAACACGATGAACCGAAGCTAGAGGGAGAAAGTGAAGACATCCTAACCTGGTTTGGGAATGCTAGAGGATTACTGAAGATGGGGAAAGGATGAGCAGCCCTTTGAAAGCAACGATGAAAGATCGAGAGAAGACTCAAGGAATCAAGAAGGTGGAAGCTAAGGGAAAAGGCTAAGGCATAGAATGAGCCATTCCTGATGGAGCAAAAGGAGTTTGAAGGAGTCATCACCCCCTTGCCTTATGTAGCTAGACAACTCTCCCTAGCCTGGAGGCTTTTGGATGGCATAAGATCCCTGCCATGATGTTGCCTCGAGGGAACCCCAACGACAACGAGAATTAAGCTAAGCCATAATGGAGTGAAGCCTCAAGACCCGCAAGGAAGGCTTAGGCCTCAACGCTATTGGGAAACCTTATCAAGAGCATCATATGCATAATAAAAAAAATAAAACAAAAAGGTCTCCCACATTTATCAAGTCATCATGGGATGATTGGTGCACAAAAATTGTAAAATCGAAAAACTACGAATCATGTGAGATGCATTACCTAGGGAGATCATATATCACTAAAAGTTTTAGATCCAATAAGAGAGGATGAAGGAGGTCAGATGTCCTACTCTCTAGTGGTATTCACATGGTGGATTGATGCAGCAATGCTTCTCCAATCGTGATGCAAAACTCATAGTTTTTGCCCACCTTCTTTGCAGCTTTTGAGCACCACATTGTAGCGAACATGGAAGAAGAACTCATTTCTTCTTTATTGTCTTCATATAGTAAGAAGAGGGGTGATGAACTGAGAAGATAAGGGAGGGAGGAGTATAGGAGGGGGTGGCCAAAGATGCAACCTATCATCTTTCTTGGCCACCCCTACCTCCTATTTATAGAGAGCCTCTTAAACCCTAACAGATTCTGCCTTAGTGGGTATTAGATTTCTATGCAATTAGCCTCACTTCTTGGATTATTAGATCTCTATCAAACAATCTCAATTTGCCTCCAATTGGGCCTCATGCAAGGAATCCATTAATGCTAGGTCTCATCAAATGAAACATGGGCTTATGGATAACTCATCCAATCATCTACTCGTTACAACATCCACCATATGTGTGTGACCCTCTAGGCCTAATACTGAGCTAGCCATGAGTTGCACCTGTCAGAACTCATTTTGACTCAATGAATTTTTATCCCATAATAATTCACTCAACTCATCGATTATGGGTGTACTAGCTACTATACCATAGTCCATAAATGGTACAAGTGAATTTAATCTATTGGATCTCTCTGTCCTCAATTACTGTATATCTATACTCCTTCATCTGTCTAATATCCCAAAGATTGTATATTATGTATGGTATTATCAGGCCTAATATAAAATCCATCTGAGTCTCACTCTAATTGGATTCTCCCGAATAACTCCTCTCTCAATCTAAAAGACCTTAGCAAGGGATTTACCTGAGCAAGAGCACACGAGATATTCCTCTCGTGATATTGAGAGTGGACGATCCTCTATTGACACTCAATTACCTTCGTAAGGTTGGCTACCAATCCTAATAACTGACTATACTAGATCTGAAACTTCTAGACCTGTAAGTCCGACGTCAAAGAAGTGGAGATAGGTAGGGATGACCGAACCACTATAAATTAGTTTGTATTTCCTTTCTTGCTTTGCCTTATTATTGCTTACTGATTTACTTCACTTACTATCCCCACTTGCACTTTTGGTTAAATATAACGTATTTCCAACTCATATTTTTGTTTGAACTTTTTGGAATTGGAACATTTTTGCGATATCACTAATTTCCCTCCCCCCATCCCCTCCAACCCCCAAACCCCCCCCCCCCCCCCCCCCCCCTCCCCTCTTAGTGCCATTACGATCCTAATCGTACCACCTCAAGGAATGATGGTATTGCCTAGGCTAATGGTGGTCTCGCCAGAACTAGGAATCCTAGCTTTGTTTCGGTGGTAGTATTATGCGACATCGATAGTAGTACTGCCATTACCCTAAAATATCAGGGATATGAATTTTGACTCTATTTTTTAAACCTGTTGGGGTCTATAAATACCTCATTCATGCTTGCTTGATGCAAGAATAAGAATTCTTGAGAATTAAAGTATTGTAAACTCTCTTGAGAGGTGATTGAGTCTTTTCCTCCTTGAGTTTAGAAGTGTTTCTAAGCTGTTGAAGGGTTAAAGTCTCTTATAAAAGAGATGTGTAAAGTTCTCTCTGAAGCCTATTAAAAGAGAAGATTTAATGTAAAGGAGAAGAAGATTTAGTAAAAAGAGAAGGGTTATAACTAGGGTAGTTGATATTCACCCGTTGGAAAGAAGATCGATAGTGAAAGCTAGTGGCCTCTGCTGGTTACAGGTGCCCTACAAGCCAATCACATGAGTGATGGCACGTGTGACACACTGTGTGATCTTTTTGCTTATGACTAATATTGGCATATTCTCATATTATCTGTTACATATATATTGTGATGTTCTTGGTTCTGTGCAATGGGAATCAGATCATGATGAGATCACGATAATGAGATCGATTCACCTTTAAACACAGATCATAAATAATCCCGATCATAGGTTACTCAAGAGGGACATTGAGATAACCAGATAGATCGGTATACTATATACCCGTCCATATGATGGAGGCGGCTGTTCCCAGAGCCACTTGTGTGGAGACACAAAGGATATAGTAGAGGTGCTCATTGGAGAATGAGTTCACTGATTGATCCGCTTATGGAATGTTGTATGGTTAATGATATATAATGTCAAACAGTGATTCCATAGTCTCAGTTGTGTATCTGATCCTTAGACTTGAGACACCAAGGATGTCTTGTATGAGTACTTCTTTCTTTGACGCCAGACTTACAGGTTTACAAAGTTTCAGATCTGGTACAATTGGTTATCGAGATTGGTAGCCAACCTTACGAAGGCAATTGAGTGTTAATAGAGGATCATCCACTCTCGGTATCACGAGACGAATATCTCATATGTACTTGCTAAGATAAATCCCTAGCTAGGGTCATTCGGATTGAGAAAGAAAGAGTTCTCTAGGAGAATCCGATTAGAGCAAGACTATGACGGATTTCGTACGTGACCTGATAGTACCATGTCCAATATACGATCTCTGAGATATTAGTTGGATGAGGGATTATAGATACACGGTAACTGTGGACAGACAAGTCTGATGGATTTGATCCCCCCTGTACCGTCTGGGAATTATGGCGTAGTGGCCTAGTACGTCCATAGTCGATGAGTCAAGTGAATTATTATGGGGATAATAATTCACTATATCAGAAGGAGTTATGATAAGAGTGACTCACGGCCAGCTCAGTATTGGGCCTAGAGAGTCACATATATGGTGGATGCTTCAGCGAATAGAGGATTGGATGAAGATCCAATTAGCCCATATTTTCATTAGATGAGACTCTATGCTGATGGGCTCCTTGATTAAGGCCCAATTAGAGGCCTAAGGAGATTATTGAATAGAGATCTAATAATGCAAGGTTAGTGAGTAATTGGATGGAGATCTAATACCCACTAAGGCAGGAGCCCTAAGGTTTTTTTTTGTGGCTTGGTTGATAGGCTGCAGCTTTAGCCAACACCTCATATTCTCCTCCCTCCCTTTGTGCAAGAGTTGCAAGATCAGATTGGAGGAGTTTCACTACAGAGATCCATCATGTGGATACCGCTAGAGAGGAGGACGTTTTACCTCCTTCACCTTCTCCATCCGAATCTGAAATACAGGGATATACGATCTCCCTAGGTAAAATCAATCTCTCACACATTGTGGTTTTATCGGTTTTTACGTTTTTTCTCGCAACCCCAATCTTTTGCACGACGATTTGATCTACGTGGGAAATCGGTATTTTGTTTTGATTTCTGCTACGTTTGTGATGCACCCGCTGAGGTTTTCCAACAGCCTCGAGGGAAAAGGAATCAAGAGTAGACTTAGGCCGGGACAATCGAACGACTATAAATCGATTAGCATCTTTCTCTTGCTTTGTTTTACTATTACTTACTGATTTACTTCATTCACTATCCTTACTTGCATTTTTGGTTAAATGCATTTCTGTTATGGATTTATCAATCGAACTCTGAGAAATTGAATCCCTTTTGTGATAACACTAATTCATCCCCCCACCTCCCCCCTTAGTGCCATTACGATCCTAACAATTATTATTAGAGTCTGACTCTCTCAGTTGGATTAACACCTAAAAGAGATTTAATGATTTTTTCAAGTAATCAAGAGGTTCATCTTATCACTCATCCTCCTATATTTAATGGTGCAAACTATACTTATTGAAAAACATGAATGCAGATTTTCTTACCTTCTTTAGATTTTGACCGAATTTGGTTATCGAATTTCTCTAAACATATGAATTAATAGAATGATTTTGAGAAGAAAATATTTTTCTTAAATGCTAAAGCTATGAATGTTTTTTTTTTCTTTAGACAAAAATAAGTTTAATCGTGTTTCAACTCGTGACATTGCATATGATATTTGGCATATACTTGAAGTTACTCATTATGGCACAAGTAGAGTAGAATAATCTAAAATTAATATTTTGTATAAAGTTATAAATTATTTAAATAAAATCAAGCAAAACCATTGATAAAATACAGATGTTGTTGAATCTTGAATTTTGATGATGAAATCAATTGATGGGTTTTATGATGATATAGGATTAACTACGATGGTAAAAATATAATATAATCTAATATTGGGCCAGAGTCAAGTTTGAGCATTGGGCCGAGGAATGGACAATGCAGTGGGAGCTCGTTGGGAGTTTGCTAGGAGTTCACTGAAGGTTATCAGGAACCTGCTGGGAGCACATCGGGAATTCACCGAAAAATGATCGAGAGACTCGCTCGTAGTTCACTAAGAGTTCGGAAGATCAATTGATATGCCAGACAAGAACGATTGTAATTGTATAGTGTGTCCTAATTGAGTTAGATTTAGAGAAATCTAAATTAACTCAATGTGAGGCAACCGGATCCACTATGGGTTAGACTTGAGCTCACGTTTGAGCTCATTTTGTTGACCCGAAAAGGGTCAATATAAGGTACACCTTGGGTATAGAATAATATAGGAAAGTACTATTCCAAACTTTCCAACGTTAGTATCACTAGTGGGTGGCGGTAGAACCAATGGCGGGCGACAATAGTACCACCCAAATAATGGTGGTACTGCCTAGGCAGTGGTAGTACCACAACCACCCATGTTTTTGAAGGATTATCGACGGTGGTACCATCGGTGCCAACGATAGTACCGCCCATATCCGGGTTTGTTGATAAAGCTTAAATTTTGGCTTCATTTTTTGAAGTCAACTAGGGTCTATGAATACCCCAAGTATTCTTGCAATGGATAAGAAGAGAGTGATAATAAAGTGCAAGAAAAGTTGTTGCAATCTTACTTAAAATTATGTAAAACTCGAGAGTTTCCCTTGAGTGCTACAAAGTGCAAAGTGATCTAAGAGAAGAGAGAAAAATTATAAACGTTTCTCTCTTGAGACTGTGAAAAGGAGAAAAGTGTAAGGGGTTTTGATCTTCACCAGTGGAAGAAGATTGTTAGTAGACACTGGCGGGCCTCAATGAAGGAGGACTCGGAAAGTATATGTAGGTCAAGCTTTTGGTCGAACTACTATAAATTTGTGAGCTTTCTTTTACTTGCTTTTTCTTTTAGCATTCTGTAGCTAAATCAAGATTCTTCATTCAGTCTTAAGTTTAATTGCTTACTTACTTTCGATGAATTCTAAGAAACGCTTCTGATTTCTTCTTTACTTCAAGCAAATTTTTTGACACGAGTCCTTTTTTGCACTTGCCATCAACGAAGAGGTAAGAAACTCAAATGAAGCTTCCTTTGCATTTGATGAATTGTTAAATGCCTACCATGAACTATTTGATGAATTTAAGAAGCTTAGCAAAACTTATAAATTACTTAAGAAGGAACATGCATTACTTAGTAAAATTGAAAACATGCATGAAGCATCAAGATCATGCATTTCTTGTCGTAAATGTGAGTCATTAGAGGCAATTAAAAAGAAAAATATTATACTATAATAAACTTTAGAAAAGATTAAAATAGGTAATAAATATCTAAACATGATCCTTGCCAATAAGAGTTATGTTCATAGGAAAGAAGGTATATGCATTATAGGTAACACTCAATAAAAGCAAACTATCTTCCTTAGAGGACTTACATTACATTTTTCACCTGAAAAGAAATGTAATTTTTGTGGTACATATGAATACTTTGCCTATAGATCTCCATTTAGAAAATATAGTCCACATAAGTTAATTTAGGTTCCTAAAAAATCATAAATAACCAAATATGTTTAGTTAAATTAGGTAGAGATTTTCATGAATGACCCAAAGTCAAATGAGTACCTAAACCAAAACCTCATTTATTATATATTTGTCTCGAAACCAAGAGGAGCACAAAATAGTATTTTGATAAAGGATACTCAAGTCACATGACTTGAGATCTAACACTCCTTTTCAAGCTCACTGAACTAAATAACAATATGAATAATTATTATTAAAATTAAAATTATTGATAACAAATCTCTTGATAATTCATAGTTATACAATTAATCTTGGTTGCTTTTGGATGATAAAAGGATTTTGTATAGAAAACTAGAGCATGTTAGTACAAAAATTAAAACTTAAAATCTTAGCTATATTTTAGTGAGAAACTATCTATGTTGCATCCATTGAAATTTTCCGAAAAATAATTTTGATGATGATCTTTGATGTGTTTTTATAAGAGTTTTTCTAGATAATATATTGGTTTCTATAATTTGAGAGATATTTTATATAAAATAACATTCTTAACTCTTAAAAATATTTAAACAAACAAACCATTTTTATATAAGTTTTTTTTATGATTCTTCATGGTTTGACCAAAGGAAATATCTATCTAAATAAATCATGATCTTTTGAAAATTATTGGCATATATATTGAATATATGATTAAGTATGATGATTGAAATGATAAATGGGTTATACGTTAACTTTAGATAAGATTGATCGCTTGAATGAAAATTATTGGCATGTATGTCTAATGATTGATTTAAATGTTATATTATATGAATTGAATGATTCCATGTTAATGTGAAATAGGTTGCATATTGTATGATTGAATGTTAGATCATTCTTAAATTGAGGATTGAAATATAATAAAAAAATTCATGCTTCAGTTTCGAGTGTTTTTGAAAATTAATTTTTTTAAATGAGAATGAAAATTACATGATACCTTATTGGACTAAATGTAAAGAAGAAAAAAATCATTAGAATTAAAATAAATCAAAGTTTTTATTTGATAACATTTTATTATTGATCTTGATGATTTATATTGGAATAAATCTTAATTTTTATTTTAAATGACCATGCATGGTTTTGGAAGGCATTCTTGAAATAAATCACATGAATTGAAACAAGTAAAAAGAAGAAAGTTTTTCTTCAAAATTTCTCAATCAAGTTTTCGTAAGAGATAAAGTGATATCATTATTGTTAAATCTCTTGAACTATAAAAATAATTTTGATGATTGAAATTTGAATAATATTTTTTTTCCTAACCAAATTATAAACTTTCCCATGATCTTTTGACATGAGGTATCTTTTATGCGAATCAACTTTTTTACTTCTATAATTTTCTTTTAACAAAAGAGAAGATTTATGATCTTATAACTTGAGATTTTCATTATAAACCATGATCTTGATAACTTAAAATTTTCTATAAATGAATCAAGATTTTTTATCTTTTCTCTTATGCAACTTACCATAGAAAAGGTGATCTTGAGATCTTGAAAATCATAATTTGAGATCTTTACATAAATAAAGATCGTTCATTAAGATTCTTTCATTTTATTAAAAAAATTATCTATATGAATCAAGATTCTTCTTATTTGATCTTATAAGATTTCTATCTTGCTAGCGTGCAACAAAAAAGAGAATTGGATATGATAAATTTCCAATATTGAATGAGGAATAATTAAATTTGATACGATAAACAAATAAGAGAATTAGATATGATAAAATTACTATTTTACAATAAAATCATTAAAAGAGGAATAATTTGCTTAGAGTAAAATTAGAAATTTTAAATTCTAAATACATAATTTGTAAATTGAGCTTGATTTGTGATCATATTATTTCAGATTTCTTGACATTTGCAAATTGAGTTTCTTATTCAAATCTACATGAGATGATTTTAAATATTCTAAATGCATTATTTGCTATTATGTTATATTTTAGATTTCTTGAGTTTTTTTCTCTTGATATTTTTGTATGAGATTATTTTAAATGCAATAAGAAGCTCTTATATTTTTCTCTGATTTCTCAGCTTTTTGAGCTCTCTTTCAAAATGACTCTTTCCTCTTGACATTTATAAAAGAGAAAATATGATTTTAATTTTTTTTATTTAAAGATTCATGAGCTCTCCTTTGAATCCTCTCTCTTAAGAAACAATATTTGGATTCATGGATCTTTTAAATCTTAGATAAAATACTTTCACATGTATCCCTCTCCCCTCTTAATATTTGATTTTTTTTATACTTGATTTTTGACCACTCCCTTCTACTTCTATGTTATTTACAAAGGGGAAGAAATCAATTTGATAAGAAATTGTTTACACTTTATTCTTCTTTTTAGTTTACTAAGGGGGAGTAATGGACAAACTTCCTCTCTTTATGTGCTAAATGTTAAATATTTAAAAAATATTTAAATATAATTGAGCATCTATCATTTTTGTTGATGACAAAGGGGGAGAAATGATATGATTGATGCCAAATGATATGTTGGATCTTTAAAATAAATATAATATTTGAAATTTTTATGTGATACCAAGAAGATGAATGCTTTAAATTTTTTATCATGTATAGTATTATATGTGGTTAAATTATGAAAATTTTAATATTATTAGAATGCTTGAATTTAAAAGTGATAGGTTCTTTTGGATTCAAGTTTGTTCTATTTATCCTATGGCATATATATAGGGGGAGTCAAGGTTAACTCTCATCATTAATTGGTTGTCATTATCAAAAAGGGAAAGATTATTGAATCTCAAATTTTAATAATGAAATCAATTGATAGGTTTTATGATCTAACTTGTATGTTAGAAGAAAGTGATGTAGGATTAAGTATGACAATGAAAAGGTAATACAATCTGATGTTAGGCTGGAGTCAAATTCGATGTAGTGGGAGCTCACTGAGAGTTCACTAGGAGTTCGCTGAAGGTGATCGGGAACCCATTGGGAGTACATGAGAGTTTGCCAGAACATGATTAAGAGACTCACCGGGAATTTCACCAGGAGTTTGAAAGATTAATTGACATGCCCGATAAGAACGATTGTAATTGTATAATGTGTTGTAGTTAGCATCGTAATTGAGTCTTAATTGAGTTAGATTTGGAGAAATCCAAATTAATTCAATGTGAGGCAATCGGGTCCACTTTGGGTTTGACTTGAGCTCATGGTTGAGCTCATTTCATTGTCCCGGAAATGGGTCAATAGAATGTACACCTTAGGTATAGAATAAATAGTATAGGAAAGTATTGTTCCTGAGATGCCTAGCGATATTATTGCTGATGGGCAGTGGTAGTACCACCCAAGTGGTGGTGGTACCGCTCAAGCGATAGTTATACTATCGTCGCCCAAGTTTTCGAGCGACTATCGGTGGTGGTACCGTTGGTGCCGATGATAGTACCACCTCTACCCGAATTTTTGGGTAAAACTTATATTTCGGCTTTATTTTTTAAAGTCAATTGAAAAATATAAATACCTCAAGTATTCTTGCATTGGATAAGAAGAAAGTAATAAGAAAGTGTAAGAAAAGTGATTATAATCTTGGTCAAAATTATATAAAACTTAAAAGCTTACCTTGAGTTCTACAAAATACAAAGTGAGTCTAAGGGAGAGAGAAAAATTGTAAAGGTTCCTCTCCTAAACTTATGAAAAGGAGAAAAGTGTATGGGGTTTTGATCTTCACCCGTGGAAGAAGATCGTTAGTAGACACTGGTGGGCCTTAACGAAGGAGGACTCGGAAAGTGGTTGTATGTCAAGCTTTTGGCCAAACCACTATATTGTGAGCCTTCTTTGCTTGCTTTTTATTTTAGCATTCCGTAGCTAAATCGAGATTCTTCATTCGGTCTTAAGTTTAATTGCTTACTTACTATTTTATGAATGTTGTCAATGGTTTAAAAGCTCTTGGTAAAAGTTATACTAATCATGAATTGATAAATAAGATTTTAAGATTCCTTCCTAAAAGCTGAGATCTAAAGTAACTACAATTCAAGAAGCAAAAGACTTGAACAACTTTACTCTTAAAGAACTTAAAAGATCTTTAATGATCTATAAAATGACTTACAAAGCACATGATAAACAAGAGAAAAACCTTCCAAAAAAAATAAGAAGGATATTGCCCTTAGAACCGAAGAAGACTACTTAACCGAAAGCTTAAGTGATGATGATAATGACATAACACTCCTTACGAGAAGATTTAAAAAGTTTATGAGAAGGAACAAGACTAATTTTATATGACGAGAATGTAAGAATAAAAGTGAATCTAAAAAGGATTCAATCATATATTATGAATGCAAGAAACCATGGCACTTCAAAAATAAGTGTCTACAATTTAAAAAGAAGTTGTCAATCCAAAAGAAGAAGAAAATATTTGAGGCAATGTTGGTTGAATCAAGTGCATTAGAAGATGAAAGCAAATAAATGAAGACCAAGTGGCAAACTATGCCTTAATGGCCTTCAACTATTAGGTATATCTCTATACAAGATCTAGGAGCAAAAGATAGTATCTTTATAATGGATGCTCAAGGCATATGACCATAGATTCAAACTACTTCTCAAAGCTCACTAGCTAAGACAGAGGATATGTCACATTTTGAGACAACAATAAAGGAAAACTTATCAACATTAAAAATATTATTAATATATCAAATCTTTTGATTAAAGATGTTCTGTTAGTAAATCGTTTAAAACGTAACTTATTATGCATTAGTCAACTATGTCATAAAGGATATAATATTAAAGTTAAATCTAATATTTGATGATTTTTATGATGAAACTTGTTATTCAAATTTATACAATGATGTATGGCTTTGGCATAGAAGATTAGGACATGCAAGTATAAAATTAATATCATAAATTAAAACTAAAGAACTTATAAGAGAAATGCCTAAAATTAAATTTGTCAAAGATAAAATTTATAATTATTGGGAAACCATCAGAGATCATCACATGCATAGTGAAAAAATAAAACAAAACTAGTTTTCCAAGTTTATCACATCGTCATGCGAAGATTGGTGCATGAAAAACTGTAAAAACTAAAAACTACGACTAGTGTGAGATTGATTATCTAGGGAGATCGTATACCCTTGAAACTTTCAGATCTAATTAGATAAGATGAAAGAGGTCAGATGTCCTCATCTTTAGTAGTATCCAAATAATGGATTATTGCAGTGATACTCCTCTAATCATATCTAAAACCCTACATCTCTTATGCACCTCCTCGTAATGAACATGGAAGAAGATCTAATATCTTCTTCGCTACCCTATCATAGCAGGGAGAGGGTGGTCGACTAAGAATATGAGGGAGAGAGGAGAACATGAGGGGACGGCCAAAGATGCAGCCTATCTGTTAGGAAACCTCAGCGGGAGCATCACATACGTAGTGGAAATCAAAACAAAAAATCAGTTTCCTACGCATATCAAATCATCGTGCAAAAGATTGGGGTCGCGAGAAAAACATAAAAACTGAAAAATCATGATGTGTGAGAGATTGTTTTTACCTAGGGAGATCGTATATCCCTATATTTCCAAATCTAGATGGAGAGGATGAAGGAGATAGTATATCCCTATATTTTCTGATCTAATTCACTCGACTCATCGACTATGGATGTATTAGGCCACTACGCTATAGTCCCCAGACGGTACAGTGGGGATTAAATCCATTGGACCTGTCTGTCCACAGTTACCGTGTATCTATAATCCCTCATCTAACTAATATCCTAGAGATCGTATATTGGACATGGTATTGTCAGGTCACATACAGAATCAATTTATCTTGCTCTAATCGAATTCTATCAGAGAACTCTCTCAATCTGAATGACCCTCGCCAAGGATTTGTCTGAGCAAGCACATATGGGATATTCCTCTCGTGATACCGAGAGTGGATGATCCTCTATTGACACTCAATTATCTTTGTAAGGTTGGATACCAATCCCGATAACCAGTTGTACCAGATCTGAAACTTTCCAAACCTGTAAGTCTAGCATCAAAGAAATGAGTACTCATACAAGGCATCCTTGGTGTCTCAAGTTTAAGGACTAAATACACAATTGTGACTATGGAATCGTTGTCTGACATTAGGTATCATCAACCATATAGCATTTCATAAGCGGGTCAATCAGTGAACTCATTCTCCAATGAGCACTTGTACTATATCCTTAGTATCTCCACGCAAGTGGCTATGAGACCAGCCGCCTCCATCATATGGATGGGGTATATAGTACATCGGTCTATCTGGTTATCTCGATGTCCCCTCTTGAGTAACCTATGACCAGGATTATTTAGTATCTATGTTTAAAGGTGAATCGATCTCATTATTGTGATCTCATCATAATCTGATTCTCATTGCACAGACCCAAGGACATCATAATATATATGCTACATATAATATAATATGAGAATATGTCAATATAAATTATAAGTAAAAAGATCGCACAGTGTGTCACACATGCCATCACTCACGTGATTGGCTTGCAAGGCACCTGTAACCAGCAAGCTCTCACTTGACCTAAAGCTAATCACCTATGTGTTTACTCCCCATCAGACCCCTATGATGCTCAAATATAATTTGAGCCAACGGCTTCGTTAGTGGATCTGCAATGTTATCTTCGGATGAAACTCTTTCTATTGATATATCTTTTCGGGTCATGATTGCTCTAATCAGATGAAGCCTCCTTAGAACAATTCTAATGAGACCTGGGTTCCCTTGCTAGAGCTATCACCTTGTCGTTGTCGCTATATATAGGAATCAACTCAACGTTGCTTGGTATGACTCCTAAATCTCTGATGAACTTCATCATCCATACCCCTTATTTTGCTGCTTCTGCTACAGCAATGTATTCTGCCTCTATGGTCGAGTCAACAGTAGTATCTTGCTTGAAACTCTTTCAACTTACTGCTCTTCCATTCAAGGTAAAAACATACCCTAAGTTTAACTTGTTATCATCAATGTTGGACTGGAAAGTTGAGTTCGTGTAGCCCTCAGCCTAGAGGCTACCTCCTCCATATACCAGTAAAAGATCTTTAGTCCTTCTCAAGTACTTAAGGATATACTTTACTGCCTTCCAATGTTCTAAACCTGGATCTGTCTGATACATGCTCGTGACACTTAGAGCATGTACTATATCAGGCCTAGTACATAGCATAGCATACATGATAAACTCTATCACTAAGGCATAAGGTATCTTATCTGTGTTTGTCCTTTCTTCAAGAGTCTTTGGGGATATACTCCTAGAAAGTGATATTCCATGTCTCATCGATATGAGTCCTCTCTTAAAATTCTCCATGCCAAACTTTTTGACAATGGAGTCTATTTACCTAGACTAGGATAAGCCAATTATCCTCTTAGATTTATCTCTATAGATCCGAGATCCATAAAATATAGGATGCTTTCCCTAAGTCTTTCATGGTGAAGTTTTTAGATAGCCAAGTCTTTACTGTGGAGAGCATTCCTACATCATTCCCAATTATTAGGATATCATCCACATACAATACTAAGAAGGTGATAGTACTCCCACTTGTCTTCTTGTACACACAAAGCTCATCTTCATTCTTAACAAAGTCATAAGATCTAATCATCTCATCAAATCTTATGTTCCAACTTCGAAAAACTTGCTTTAGTCCATAAATGCACTTGAGAAACCTACACACTTTATCTGGACTCTCTCTAGATACGAATCTCTCTAGCTGTATCATATACATCTCCTTGAAGTTGCCATTGAGGAATGTTATTTTGACATCCATTTGCAAGATCTTATAGTTATAGTGTGTTGTAATGGCTAAAAGAATTCTAATGGACTTGAGCATGGCTACAGGTGAATTGGTTTCGTCATAGTCAACTCCTTGTCTTTGATGATATCCTTTAGATACTAGCATTGCCTTATACGTTTTCACCTTTCCATCTACTCCAATCTTCTTTATGAAGATTCACTTGCAGCCGATGGGTACAATACCCTCAGGTGCATCCACAAGGTTCTAAACATTATTAGAGTACATGGAATCCATCTCAGAATTCATGATTTTTTACCACTTCCTGGAGTCTATACTCATAATAGCCTCCCCGTAGGTCTGAGGATTAACATCCTGAGAGTCCTCTCCACTGATATGTCCCACATATCTTTCAGAAAGGTGAGATACTCTGCTAGATCTATGCAAAGTTGAAATTTATGTGTTAGGTACCTGAATGGACTAGGGCTCTGGAATGGTGCTTGAGCTAGGTTCTTCAACCTCGATCAATTCTTTCTCACTCCCACTGTTTCCACCAAGAATGTGTTCATTCTCAAGGAACATAGCTCTCTTAGCAACAAAGACTTTTTGGCCCTCGGGATGATAGAAATAATACCCCAAAGTCTCCTTAGGGTATCCCATGAACGTGCACCATTCCGTCTTTAATTCTAACTTGTCGGAGTTGTGTCTTCTAACGTGGGTAGGATAGCCCCAACTCTTAACCACCTTAAGATCGAGCTTCTTTCATTTCCATATCTCATATGGTGTAGATACTATCGACTTTGATGGAACTATATTTAGGAGGTAAGTTACGGTCTCTAGGGCGTATCCCCAGAACGAGATGAGAATGTCAGCGAAACTCATCATGGACCACACCATGTCTTATAGCGTGTGATTTCTCCTTTCTGATACACCATTGAGCTGAGATGTATAAGGAGGTATCCACTAGGATAGAATCTCATTGTCTTTGAGGAAATGGGTAAACTCCATACTCAAGTACTCTCCTCCTCGATCTGATCGAAGAGTCTTAATACTCTTTCCAATATAGTTCTTTACTTCATTCTTATATTTCCTAAATTTATCAAAGGCCTCAGATTTGTACTTCATCAAGTACACATGTCTATACCTAGAGAAATCATTAGTGAATGTAATGAAGTATGAGTAACCACCTATAGCCTGAGTTGACATGGGACCACATACATCACTATGTATAAATTCCAATAACTCAGTGGCTCTCTCTCCAGTTTCACTAAAAGGAGAGTTGGTCATCTTCTCACGAAGGCAAGGTTCGCAAGTTGCATATGACTCATAATCAAATGAATCTAAGTATCTATCTTTCAGTAACTTTGGAATCCTTCCCTCATGTATATAACCTAGCCTACAATGTCATATGTACGCATTGTTCACCTCATCTATTTTCCTCTCAAACATTTATATTCATGATGTGTGGAGAAGTGTCTAACACGTGTAAGTCATTTATCAATGTCCCTCTAGTGATGATCTCATCATCCATAATTATTGAACAACTATTGTTCTCAAAAACTAATTTATATCAACTAATTGGAAAACAAGAGATGGATATAATATTTTTTTGATAATAGTGGGTGTTGGAAAACCTATGCGCAGCAAAAATCAAAACAAAAATTGGTTTCACACGCAGATCAAATCGTCGTGCAAAAGATTGGGGTTGCGAGAAAAACCACAAAAATAAAAAAACCGTGATACGTGAGAGATTGATTTTATCTAGGGAGATCGTATATCCCTGTATTCCAGATCCGAATGGAGAAGATGAAGGAGGTCAAGCGTCCTCCTCTCTAGCGATATCCACACGATGAATCTCTGCAGCGAAACTCCTCTAATCTGATATTGCAACTATTACTCAAAGGGAGGGAGGATAATAGGAGGTGGTGGCTAAAGCTGCAGCCTATCAACCATGAGTCCCCCGCCTATTTATAAAGAGCCACCAAAATCCTAGGGCTCCTTCTTTAGTGGGTATTGGATCTCCATCCAATAACCCACTAACCTTACATTATTGGATCTCTATCCAATAATCTCCTTAGTCCTCTAACTGGGCCTTAATCAATGAGCCAATCAGCTTAGGGTCTCATCTAATGAGAATAGGGGCTAAATGGATCTTCATCAAATCCTCTATTCACTGAAGCATCCACCATATGTGTGTGACCCTCTAGGCCAGATACCGAGCTAGCCGTGAGTCACTCCCATCAAAACTCCTTCTGATATAGTGAATTATTATCCCCATAATAATTCACTCGACTCATCGATGGGGGATCAAATCCATCGAATCTATCTATCCACAGTTACCGTGTATCTATAATCCCTCATCCAACTAATATCCCAGAGATCGTATATTGGACATGGTACTGTCAGGTTACATACGAAATCAGTTTATCTTGCTCTAATCGAATTCTACCGGAGAACTCCTCTCTCAATCCGAATTACCCTAGCCAAGGATTTGTCTGAGCAAGCACATATGATATATTCCTCTCGTGATACTGAGAGTGGATGATCCTCTATTGACACTCAATTATCTTTGTAAAGTTGGATACCAATCCCGATCACCAGTTGTACCAGATCTGAAACTTTTCAAACCTGTAAGTCTAGCGTCAAAGAAAGGAGTACTTATACAAGGAATCCTTGGTGTCTCAAGTCTAAGGACCAGATACATAACTGGGACTATGGAATCACTGTCTGACATTAGGTATCATTAACCATATAACATTTCATAAGCGGATCAATCAGTGAACTCATTCTCCAATGAGCACCTATACTATATCCTTAGTGTCTCCACATAAGTGGCTATGAGACCAGCCGCCTCTATCATATGGACGGGTATATAATAACCAGTCTATCCGATTATCTCGATATCCCTCTCGAGTAACCTATGACCGGGATTATTTAGGATCTGTGTTTAAAGGTGAATCGATCTCATTATCGTGATCTCATCACGATCCAATTCCCATTACACAAAACCAATAATATCATAATATATATGTAACAAATAATATAATGTGAAAATATACCAATATTAATCATAAGTAAAAAGATTACACAGCGTGTTACACGTGCCATCACTCACGTGATTGGCTTGCAAGGCACCTGTAACCAGCAGAGGGAACAAAATAACATGCATCCAATGCAATAATAGCTCATCCAGACAGATGTTGGGTGACCTCCTCAATGATAACTGTAGCAACTCTTGCTCCATTGCCCATCTTGAGGTCCATCTCGTCTCTAGCTAATCTCCTAAGTCTTGCCAGAAATTGTAACAAATTACAAATATGATAAGCACTTCCAATATCCAATACCCATGTGTTAGCATGAAAATCTAACAAGTGGAGACTGATCATGAATATACCTGAAGCTTCTCCAAGCTTTTGTTTCACCTTATCTACAAGGTAGTCCTTATAGTTCCTCTTCTAATACCCATCTTGGCCATAGTGGAAGCACTGTCCTTTATCCTTTGCTAGGTATTTCTTGGCTACCTTTACCTTACCCGGTCTTTCTTTACCCTTGCCCTTCTTAAGGGCTTTACTAGCCTTCCTTTACCTATTGGTTTCACCAATATAGAGAACTAACTTTTCTTTCTTGATGGTACTCTCAACTTCCCTCAACATAGTGAGGAGCTCAGGTAGAGCCACCTGAAACTTGTTCATATTAAAGTCAATAATGAATCGTGAAAAAAAATCTGGTAGGGACTGAAGTATAAGATCAATATATAGGTTATCTTTTAGGATTATCTTTATACTTCACAAAGCGAGTGATCTCATCCCCGCTTGTCCTTTCCTCTAACGTGGGAACAATCATGTTAAGGACATATACGATTTTCTATTTCATGAGAATAATTCTTAAATTGTGAAGCCTTTGGACCAATGAAGCGGTTGGCATCAAGTATGCCACAGAGGGGTTTTACAAGCGACAAACAAGATATAGTGTAAATAAATAACATGTAGACTTTGTAGAAAATACTAATTAAGATATGTATTTCTATCTTAATGTACTCCCACTATTTTCCTAGCGAATCACACGACACCCTCATCACGTGAGACCGAAGTCTCCGGCAGACACCTAGTGGGGATCGGGATCCAATCAGTATCTTAGTGCAACCTCGAGGGACTCGACCAATTACACTAAGCCCAAAAGGTAGGCAATTCTTGCCAATCATAACTCCTTGTGATTCTCATCATGTTCGGCCTCTGAATCATCATGGTCTCGACTGCTCGACCAACCATGAAGTTTAGTTAAGTCATCACTATCGTTACAAGATGAGTTTGATTCGATGGATATGCTCTCAACTGCTCAACCAAGTTATACCATGTTCTCAGGTCACCGGTGACATCTATATATCGTAGGCAAAAACTCAATCACATAGATAGGTGAGCCTCGAATGACTCGACCAACTCAACCTATGTCGTGATTCAATTTCTTCCTATAACGATGGAAGGCCACGTGGGTCAATCTTATTATCTTACGCTTGCCGACTTAATATTAACATAGGAGGGGTCTTTTTGTTTTGTATCAGTCTCCTAATATGTCATATCACACACATACATATTTAATATATATCTATATCGCATGCAAATATATATATATATATATATATTTAGTAGGTGCACATCACATATGCAAGCCACACCGGATGATCATGAGCCATCACCTAATATGATTAAGCTCGAGCCAATGGGCCTAATCACTCACAATAGGCTCTATGTGTGTATCAGTGTATCTCCATGCCCTATGATTGTTGATCTGGTCATCATTAGTTCTGTCGGATCCTCATCGCATCATCATGCATCATGATCTCTCGCCACGACATCATGGGTCTCGCTGTCAACTCCACGCTCCCACCACGCCTCTCCATGTAATTACAGATAATCATAAGCACGCAGGCCCGATAATAAACGAGAAAAATAGAGGCTCGCAGGCCCCAATAATAATAATAATCATAATTATACACATCACAACATATAGCTCATGATCATCCATCCACATCATATATCACATGTACATCACATCATATGAAAGATTACTGGATGTATAATAATTAATTAAATTATTTAATTAATTATTTTTTTAGAAATCACAACATGTTCAAAATTTTCAGAATTATCAAGGGTATTTTTATAATTCTGGATGAGAGAGGACAGTCCTCAAAATTTTCATAATTATTGATGGTATTTTGGGAATTCTGTACATGAGGACAGTCCTCAGAATTTCTCAAATTCAGAGGGGTAGATCATCCTTTTCACAAAAGGATTGCCCTAACCCTTCTACGCTGCCATTGTCGCCCTTGTGCAGGCGACGGGTGCCCTTGCCCACCGGTAGTCGCTCCTACGGCTGGCACCGTTGCCCTTGCTAGCGGCAGCCCTGGCCATTGGGGTCGCCCCTATAGGTGGCCTAGCCGTGGCCGACAGCCCCTCCTCGCTACATTCGCTGCAAAAATGTAGCAAGTATGCGTAGAACGATTCCACACGATTCAATCTCATCATACGCAATTTAAAACCAATTTTTTGCATGAAAACCTTGGCTCTGATACCATTGTTGAGAAACCTCAGCGGGAGTATCAAATGTGTAGTAAAATAAAAACAAAAAAGGTTTCCCACGCAGATCAAATCATCATGCAAAATATTGGGATCGCGAGAAAAACGTAAAAATTGAAAAATCACGATACGTAATAGATTGATTTTACCTAGGGAGATCGTATATCTCTGTATTTCCAAATCTGGATAGAAAGGATGAAGGAGGTCAAGTGTCCTCCGCTCTAGTGGTATCCACATGATGGACCTCGTAACTCTTGTGCTGAGGGAGGGAGGAGAATAGGAGGCGGTGGCTAAAGCTGTAACCTATCAATCATGAGTCTCCCTCATATTTATAGAGAGCCACTAAAACCCTAGGGCTCCTGCCTTAGTGGGTATTGGATCTTCATCTAATTATCCACTAACCTTGCATTATTGGATCTCTATCTAATAATCTCCTTAGGCCTCTAATTGGGCCTCAACAAAGGAGCCAATCTGCATAGAGTCTCATCTAATGAGAATATAAGCTAATTAGATCTTCATCTAATCCTCTATTCGCTGAAGCATCCACCATATGTGTGTAACCCTCTAGGCCTGATACCGAGCTGGCTGTGAGTCACTCCTATCAAAACTTCTTCTGATATAGTAAATTATTATCTCCATAATAATTCACTCGATTCATCGACTATAGACGTACTAGGCCACTACACCATAGTTCCCAGTCGGTACAGGGGGGATTGAATCCATCGGACCAGTCTGTCCATAGTTATCGTGTATCTATAATCCCTCATCTGATTAATATCTCAGACATCGTATATTGGATATAGTACTGTCAGGTCACATACGAAATCAGTTTGTCTTGCTCTAATCAGATTCTACCGGAGAACTCTTTCTCTCTCAATCCGAATGACTCTGGCCAAAGATTTGTCTGAGCAAATACATATGGGATATTCCTCTCATGATACCGAGAGTGGATGATCCTCTATTGACACTCAATTGCCTTCATAAGGTTGGCTACCAATCTCGATAACTAGTTGTACCAGATCTAGAACTTTCCAAACCTGTAAGTCTAGCGTCAAAGAAAGGAGTACACATACAAGACATCCTTGGTGTCTAAAGTCAAAGGACCAGATACACAACTAGAACTATGGAATCGCTGTCTGACATTAGGTATCATCAACCATACAACATTATATAAGCGGATCAATCAGTGAATTCACTCTCCAATTAGCACCTATACTATATCCTTAGTGTCTCCATACAAGTGGCTATGACACCAGCTACCTCGATCATATGAACGGGTATATAGGACACTGGTCTATTCGGTTATCTCGATGTCCCTCTCGAGTAACCTATGACTAGGATTATTTAGGATCTGTGTTTAAAGGTGAATCGATCTCATTATCGTGATCTCATCATGATTCGATTCTCATTGCATAGAACCAAGGACATCACAATATATATGCTACAGATAATATAATGTGAGAATATGTCAATATTAATCATAAGCAAAAAGATCATACAGCGTGTCACACGTGCCATCACTCACATGATTGGCTTGTAGGGCACCTATAAACTAGCACTATCAACTGTGTTGGCCACCACTGCCTCCTATTTATATAGAGCCACCAAAACCTAATGGATCCTACCTTAGTGGGTATTGGATCTCTATCTAATTATCCTTATTCCTTAGATTATTGGATCTTTATCCAATAATCCCAATTAGCCTCTAATTGGGTCACATGCAAGGGATCCATCAATTTTGGGTCTTATCAAATGAAAACAAGGGTTAATTGGATAACACATATCTAATCCTCTACTCGCTGTAATCATCCACCATATGTGTATGACCCTCTAGGCTCAATACTGAGTTAGCCATGAGTTTCACCTGTTAGAACTCCTTCTGACTAAGTGAATTATTATCCTATAATAATTTACTCAACTTATCGACTATGGATGTACTAGAACACTATGTCATAGTAATCAAATGGTATAAGTGATCTAATCTATTAGACTTATCTATCCTCAATTACCATGTATCTATAGTCCCTCATCTATTTAATATCGCAGAGATCGTATATTAGGCATGGTACTGTCAGGCCACTTATAGAATCTATTCAAGTCTTGCTCTAATCGGATTCTCCCAAATAACTCATTCTCTCTCAATTCCAATGACCCTGACCAGGGATTTGTTCAAGCAAAAACACACGGGGTATTCCTCTTGTGATACCAAGAGTGGATGATCCTTTATTGACGCTCAATTGCCTTCGCAAGGTTGACTACCAATCTCGATAGTCAATTATACCAGATCTAAAACTCTCCTGACCTGCAAGTCTGGGGTTAATAAAAGGAGTACTCAAGTAAGTCATCAATGGTATCTCAAATCTAAAGACTAAATACACAATTGGGACTACGGAATCGTTGTCTATCGTTAGGTATCATTAACCATATAACATTCCGTAAGCGTATCAATCATTGAACTCATTCTCTAACGAGCACATGTTTTGTACCCTTAGTGTCCACACATGAGCGGCTATAAGCCAACCGCCTCTATCACATAGACAGGACTATAGTACACTTGTCTATCTAGTTAGCTCGATGTCCCTCTTGAGTAACCTATGATCTGAATTATTTATGATTTATGTTTAAAGGCGAGTCAGTCATCACGTCTGATTCCCAACGTACTCAACCAATGATATCACAAGATATATGCAACTAATAATATAATATGAGAAAATAATAATAATGATAATAATAATAATATAAAAAGACTATATAATGTATCAGACATGCTACCACTCACGTGATTTGCTTACAGGGCATCTATAACCAATAGTAACAAATGCCAACTAGGAAAACACATAAAGAGTAGCTTTAGACCTAAATCCAAAGTAAGTACCTCTAGACTATTATAATTAATTCATACAGATTTATTTGTACCTATTGATATCATAAGTCTAGGAGGTAGTAAATATTATTTTGTAATTGTTGATGATTATAGTGGATATACTTTGACATACTTTGTAGCACATAAAAGTGATTGTTTTAAATATTTTACCAAGTTTTGCAAACTAGTTCAAAATGAAAAAAGTTTTATGGTTTCTTCTATTCATAGTGATCATGATGGTGAATTTAAAAATCATGATTTTTAAGAATTTTACTATTTGAATGGGTTTGACCATAATTTCTCTATTCTAAGAAATCCATAATAAAATATAATAGTTGAAAGAAAGAATAAGAGTTTGCAAGAGATGACAAGAACCATATTTAATGAACATAGCTTACTCGAATACTTTTGGGCCAAAGCCATTGACATGGTATGTTGTGTCATGAATTAACCAATACCCATCCCATGAATTTGACTTATCAGTAGTAGATCTGAGCTAAGGCAGGGGAATGAAACGTAGATCGAACTACCAAATACAGACTAGAGCTACTGAAACAAGCAAGGCTTTCACTACTACCTAAATGGATGGAACTGCTAACTATAGGAATCAATATAATAAAATAGATACTTTAGGTTGAAACCATTGATAAGTTAATTAATTCACATATTATAGGAATCCAATTGCTACTGGCAGGACTACTACAGTGCCTAAATACTTGAAATTTAAATGAAGAAGTCTTAGAAGATCTTAACTATTTCAAACTCTCTATGAATTGTGAAATAATAAAGACCCAATATCTCACATATTAAATTTTTTATTATAAATATTTTATTTAAAATGAAAAGGATACCTTAGTAAAATTTTATGTAAAATCTAATGAAAATATTTTTCTTGGTTATTCCTCTATTTCTAAAGCTTATTAGGTTTTCAATAAGAGATCTTTAGTCATTAATTCTATCCATGTTATTTTTAATGAATCTTTCGAAGTTAAAAAAAAAATTGATGATGATTTTGAATTTGATAAATTAATTTTTGAATGAGAATTCTCCTCTCTAAAGCAACTTGGATAAATCTACTTCCAAAAGAAACCTTACCAAAGGAATGAAAGTATGTAGATGCATATCCTAAGGAGCTAATTATTGGAGCTACATGAAAAGATCTTTAGGGATCTGATTTGAGTGAGATCTTCGGGATCTGATCAAGATCTTTAGGGATATGATCTGAGCGAGATCTTAGGGATCTGATATATTAACATACCCCCAAAAAATCAAGCTCTTGTCAAGATGTTGATCCTAGACTGGTGCAAAGAAAAGATTTTGTGAGCAAGAGGCTTCATGAGTGAGTCAGCAAGTTGATCAGCCGTATGTACATGAGAAACTAGGAGCTGCTGATGGACAACGTGATCTCGCACAAAATGAAAGTCGATAGCAACATGCTTCATGCGAGATTGAAAGACTGTATTGGCACAGAGATAGGAAGCACTAACATTATCACAATAAATGATGGACGTAAGAGCGGAGGTTATGTGAAGCTCTTTGAGAAGATTCGTGATCCAATTGAGTTTGGTAGCAACTGTGGTAATGGCATAATATTCAGCTTCAGTTGTACACCGAGCAACTGTCTTTTGCTTTTTGAAACTCTAACTTATGAGATTAGCACCAAGGAAAATAAGATAACCTAGCGTTGAAATTCGATCATCAACATTTCATGCCCAATCAGTATCAGCAAAAGCAAGAAGATGAATGAGAGAGTTTTTACGAAGGATGATTCCATAATTGATAGTCCTCTTAAGATATAGCAGAATACGCTTAGCTGCAGTCCAATGCAAGGTAGACGGTTGATGTATGAACTGTGATAACTTATTGATTGCGAATGAGACATCTGGACGAGTAAAAGCTAGATACTGTAAGGAGCTAACTACTTGTCGGTAGTGAGTAGGATCTGTAGCAGGACTACCACCACATAACTTTAGTGAGTCACTGGTAGATAAGGGAGTAGTGATTGTTTTAGCGTCCTCATATTTGTTTTGGATAACAAATCTTGGATATAGTTTCTCTGGGAGAGAAAAATTTTAGAAAATGTAAATGTAGCTTCTACACCAAGAAAGTAACTCAAGTTGCCAAGATCTTTGAGAGAGAATTGATCTGCCAACTACTTGATAAACATTTGAACCATCATAGGATTATCACCTATGACAATAATGTCAACATAGACTAAAAGGTATATTGTGCATCTATGTTGTTGGCGTAGAAATAACGAAGCATCAGACTTAGAGTTGATGAAACCAATGGAGGACAAGAATAGATTATGTTCAGTATACTAGGCTGTGGAGCCTAACAGAGGCCATAAATGGCTTTGTAAAGTTTATAGAAATGCTATGGATATTGAGAATGTATAAAGCTAGGAGGTTGCCCCATAAAGATGTCTTCAGTGAGAGTCTCCTGTAAAAAGGCATTATTAACATCTAATTGGCGTAAGCACCATCCTTTGGAGACCACCAGATTCAGGATAAGTCAGATTATGGTAGGCTTAACCACAGGACTAAATATCTCAATGAAATCAACACCAGGTCTTTCATGAAATCTCTTAGCCAACGGACGTGATTTATACCGAGCAATTGAACTATCGGGATTCCGCTTAATTCGAAACACCCACTTACACTCAATGATGTTTTGTGTGGAATGGGGAGAAGTAAGTGTCTAGGTTGAATTTTGAATAAGAGCATCATATTCCTCACACATAGCTTTACGCAATGTGGAGATTATTGGGCTTGACTGAATGAGGTTAGTTCAATAGACTCAAGCAAAGGTTTGGTGCTAACATGTAAGTCAAGAACATATTGTGGTTTAAAAATATCACTCTTGGAATGGGTGTCCATGGGATGCCTGGGGGCAGTAATAGAATTAGGCGGTAAAGGCGGTGGGTCATCACGGGTTGAGTCAGGTTGAGAGATAGTATAAGTTCCTTATGGAGGTGAAGGCAAACACTGTGGTATTATGGGTAATGGTTCAGGAATAGAAGGAACTTGTGAATAAGAGGGAGGGAGAAGTTGTAGAATAGGATTGACAGGAGATTGTGAATCTGAAGGAGATAGATCAGAGGGTTCGGTTGATGGGGATGAAGCTGTATTATAGGAATCCATGGTTACAACAAGAGGCTTGCGATTATGAAAGGGAAAGATGGACTCCAGAAAGGTGACATGTCAAGAAACAAAAACTTTATTAGTATGAGAATCATAGCAATGAAAGGTATTATGTTCAAGGGAGTACCCAATGAAAACACATGGTCGAGATCTAGGTTGCAACTTATATGAGGCACAGAGACGTAACCACAGATAACATAAATAACCAAATAGTTTAAGTGTTTACAGATTAGGACATTTATGAAATAGCTTTTAAAATGGTGATTGATACTGTAAGATAGGAGTTGGCATACATTAATAAGGTAGACTGCAGTTTGAAAAGCTATTGACCAAAAAGTAGGTGGCATAGAGGCTTAATGGAGGAGTATTAAACTAGTTTCAACAATGTTTCTATGTTTGCGTTTGGCAAAACTAACCAATTGAGGAGTATATGGAGATGACTTGAGATGTTGAATGTCGCAAGTGGACAAATAGGGTGTGAGAGCTTGATATTCACCCATGCCATCAGAGTAGACAGTTTTGATTATAGTTTGAAAGTAGTCATCAACTAATTTTCAAAAGTTAGTGAAGACTACAAAGACTTCAGACTTATGACAGAGAGGATATAACTATGTGTACTTGGTAAAATAGTCTACAAATATCACATAAAATCAGAACTTGTCGAAAGAAACAGTTGAGGTAGGGCCCTAAACATCGATATAAATAACTTTAAATGGTTTAGAACATGACATAGAAGATTATCCAAAAGGTAGTTGATGACTCTTATTGTTAAGACAGGTATCACAGTAAGTAATAACACTATGTGATTTAAGAGTAGAAGGAGAATAGTGAGAAAATAATTTTTGTTAGATAGAATATGAGGGATGACCAAGACGTCGATGCTACACGTCGACCAAAACAGCAATTGAAGAGTTAGCAGTAGGCTAAGAGAGATACAAGGCTGATGACCATTTGTAAATATTGTCTTTATTCAGTCCTTGGACCAAGGATGCCCCCATGCTTAGGTCCTTAACAAGAAGATAATCAGAAAAAAAATTCTATGGAAGTATGATTTTATTTATAGAATTGAGAGATGAAAATAAAGTTATGCTTAATGTGGGGGTACACACAGAACATCATCAAGTTTAAAAGTAGTGGTGCATATTTTAAGCATAGTAGAACCAGTATGAGTGATAGGAATGCATTTACCATCACCTATGATGACATCTTTAAGTCTTTCATAGTTATTATGGATTGACAGATTCTGGAGATCAGAAGTGATATAATGAAAGGCATTGAAGTCCATTATCTAATTTGATTGGATATCAGTCAGAGTTGTCATAACATTTGCTTGAGGCCACCTTGATAGAGCAGGCAGTCGAGGTCGAGACCCACATACTTTTGTAGTGTAACCGACTTTGTCACACAACTGACAGATGACTTGTTGAAGCACATGAGCAGGACGACGGGGCTGAAAGGGACCACCTTGATGTTTGTTGAAGTATGGAGGAGGAGGGAAGGATTGACTAGTGCTCACAGGATCAGGAAGAAATGTGGCCACGCCTTTGTGAGCATTCTTGCTATATTTATTGCTTTTCTTGTTAGATTTATGGTGGAACTGAGCTATGATGGGAGTTCCTATTAATCTATCATCATGCTTCAAGTATGCCTCATAGTCGGTCAACTTGTCATAAAGTTCTTCGAATGAAGTGTCATTGTCAATTCCTTAAACTCGTCACTCAGTCCATTAAGCGTGTGAATGAGAACTTCCTCATCACTGAGAAAATGACCTATCACGGCCAGGTCATCGATAATAATTTTTATATGTTGTAGATAGTCAGCAACAGTACTTCTCTCTTGTTTTAGTTTCATGATACTAGAGAGGAGCCCGAGCATGCGAGTGCACGAGCGATTTGCTAAGGTAGTCTGTAGGTTATTCCAAGCTTCTGTAATAGTAACATAGGAGGAGATGAGTGGGGCCACGAATCCAGCAACATAAGCTTGAATGGCTTGAAGAATAAGATGGTCTTAGCGTAACCAAAGTGTGAGCCGAATTTTCTATAGGAAGCATCAAAATAACCTAATAAACCATAGCTAAATAAAAGATTAGAAAACTGCGCATGCCAAGGTATGTAGTTGTTACCTTTGGATAATTTGGAGGGAATGAGAGAGGCATCATTGATAGAGATAAGGCCCTCATGGGAAGAGGCACTAGCGTTCTCTATTGGGAAGATGGCTAGAGAATTAGAGGTCGACAAGGAAGACATTGAGGAGAAAGATGTTGCATCATGCTGTTAAGAAGATTAGTGGGATGAGATGCTCGACTAAGGTAGAGGAAAGGGAACTGGAAAGTGGCACCGTTTTAGGATTTCCCAAAAGGAGGATGGAAGAGAGGATGAGAGGGGGCGGCTTATGATCGATAGTCCTGGGGTTATAGGCCCATCATGCTTTCGCTGCGTGACAAGCAACAATAGAGGCCGTGGTTACTGTGGCGAGGAAGAAGAACCCTTGGCAGAGGAGGAGACAGCAAGATCAGTGGTCGGAGGAAGATGAGACCGAGCAATCTCTCGGCTGAGAGGGAGTGCCAAGGGTTGCGGTTGACCTTGCAGGCGTTGTGGTTGGCATCGTGATGGTCACGATCGCCAGTGGAGTCAGTCAAGTGGGGTAGCAGCAGAGGAGGGCGGCTGCTCCACCAGATCTTTGGATTTTGCCGATGAAGGCTGGTTAATGGCAGCAGGGCGATGGCAGCCGCAAAAGGAGAGTGGCTTCTCATAGGCAAAGGGAGCGCGGTCAGTCGCGGTAGAGGAGGAGTGATTTCTCGCAGGTGTAGGGGCTGCAATCAGTGGCGGCAGAGGAGGAGAAACTTCTCAAAGGTGTGGGGGTTGTGGTCAGTTGCGGCAAAGGAGGAGTGGCTTCTCGCAGGTGTGGGGGCTGTAGTCAGTCGCGACAGAGGAGGAGCGGCTTCTTGTAGGTGTAGGAGCTATGGTCAGTCGCGATAGAGGAGGAAGAAGATAAGGCTTGCTCTAAGGCAAGTGCTTTGATACTAGAAGAAATAATAAGGATCGATAGATCAGAAGGCACACATGGCTATATATTTCCACTACTATTTATACATGGTTGGGAAGTAAGGAATCTAATCTGTAAACGTCTGAGCAAGATCTTTAGGGATCTGATCTGAGTGAGATCTTTGGCATCTGATCAAGATATTTTAGGGATTCTTTCTGAGAGAGATTTTAGGGATCTGATATGTTAACAAGAGGGACCTACGATCTAGGTTTAGAGAGATAACCCAGTGCTCCAACTCCAAAAGCTATATGTCGATCAGTCAATCTATTCATTCCATTCCGTCTTTCTTAGCAGGCCTTCCAGCGTAAGATGCAGCGATATATCAGGACTCTTTTTCCCTGTATGATTCAGTGAGCTAAGTTGTATTAGCCAAAGGAAAAGAGTAGAGATGTATTTTATGCACAAAAGTAATGATGCAACTATGGAACCTTGTATTCTTAGCAACATATGATTCTAACCCCCCCCCCCCCCCCCCCCCCCCCCAGGTCTCTTCTGTTAAGAGTGAATGAGAGACAAAAAAAAAGCACACTTGCTATATTGTTTCAGCACCTACTTATATAAACATAAAGGGAGAATTTCCCTCAACTAATAAACGAGATCTTCTCGTTCAGTTAGGGAAACTGTTACAGCTAACATACCCCCGCAAGATTGAGCTCCTATCAAGGATGTCGATCTTGGATTAATGTAAGAAAAATATTTTGCTGGCCAGAGACTTCGTTAGAGAGTCGGCAAGTTGAGCAGCCGTGTGGATATGGGAAACACAGAGCTGCTGGTGGATGACTTGATCTCGTATGAAATAGAAGTCAATAGCAACATGCTTCTTGTGGTAGTAGAAAATCGGATTGGCACAAAGGTAAGTAGCACTGATGTTATCATAATAAATAATAGGCGTAGAATCAGAGTGAATTTGAAGCTCTCTAAGCAAGTTGGTGATCCAATTAAGTTCGACAGCAGTAGTGGCAATAGTACGATATTTAGCTTTAGTAGTAGACTTGGCAACTGTCTTTTATTTCTTAGAACTTCAACTAATCGGATTAGCACCAAGAAAAATAAAATACCCTGATGTAGAGGTCCTATCATCAATATTTTTGGCCCAATCACCATCAGCAAAAGCATGAAATTGAGAGAGAGTGTGTTTGCGAAGAAAAATACCATGATTGATGATCCCCTTAAGATAACGTAAAATACGTTTGACAACAGTCCAGTGCAAAGTAGACAGTTGATGCATAAATTATGAAAATTTATTAACTACAAAGGAGACATCTGGATAAGTAAGAAAGAGATATTGTAAGGAGCCAACCACCTACAGATACTGAGTAGGGTCTGTAGCAAGATTGTCATCACATAACTTCAGTGATTCACTAGTAGATAGAGGAGTGCAAACCTCATTTGCATCCTGTATGTTTGTCTTCAAAAGCAAATCATGAATGTACTTTCTATGTGAAAGAAAGAGACCAGAAGATATAAACGTAGCTTTGACACCGAGAAAATAATTCAGGGTACCAAGATCTTTAAGAGAGAATATGTCGGCCAATTGCTTAATAAACACTTGAACATCTAAGAGTTATTATCTGTGATAATAATATCATCAACATAAACTAGAAAATAGATGGTGCGCCCATGTTGTTAGCGTAGAAATAGCGAGACATTAGATTTAGAGTTAATGAAACCAACTGAAGACAAGTATAGACTAAGTTCAGTATACCAGGATCATGGAGCCTGACGAAGTCCATAAATGACCTTTGGAGTTTACAAACATGCTATGGATATTAAGGGTGTATAAAGCTTGGAGGTTGCTCCATGCAGACATCTTCAGTGAGAGTCCCCTGTAACAAGGCATTATTAATATCTAATTAGCATAGACACCAGCCTTTAGATATTGCAAAACTTAGGATAAATCAAATTGTAGTAGGTTTAACAATAGGACTAAATGTCTCGATGCAATCAACACTAGTTGTTGATGAAATCCTTTGGCCACAAGTCGTACTTTATAGTGAGTAATCGAACCATCGAGGTTCCTTAATTCGAAAGACCACTTGCACCCGATAATGTTTTGTGTAGCATTATGAAGGAGAGCATCATACTCCTCACACATGGCTTTACGCCAATATGGAGATTTTTGGGCCTGAGTAAAGGATGTTGGTTCAACAAAGTCGAGGGAAGGTTTAGTGCTAGCATGTAAGTCAAGAATATGACATGGTTTAAAGACACCACTCCTAGAATGAGTTTGCATTAGATGTCGGGAGGCTGTAATAGTATTGGGGGGTAAAGGCTGAGGGTTATCATTGGTTTAGTCAAGCTGAAGGATGGTATAAGTACCCTGGTGAGGTGAGGACAAAGATTATGGTTCTAAAGGTAATTGTATAGGAAGAGGAGGAACCAGAGGAGAGGAGGGAGAAGGAAGCTGTGGAACAGAAGTAACAAGAGAGTGTGGATCCGACGGAGACGCATGGGAGGATGAAGATGTGTCATAGGAATCCAATGGAATGACAGATTATCCATGATCTCAAAAGGGAAAGATAGGCTCCACAAAAGTGACATGTTTGGAAATAAAGACTTTAGTAGTGTGAGGATCATAACATCGAAAGGTATTATGTTTAAAAGAGTATCCGATGAAAATACAAGGACGAGATCAAGGCTGCAGTTTATGCGAATTGTAAGAACGTAACTATGGATAACATAGATAGTCAAATACCTTTAATGTTTATAGGTTGGGGCGTTCTTGAAGTAACTTTTCAAAGGGTGATTGATATTGTAGGATAGGCATCCGATTAATGAGAAAGACAACAGTTTGAAATGATGGGAATAAAATAGGAATAAACTTTGTATACGAACAAATACTAGTAGACCGTCACACACAGCGGAATCAAACAAAAATCACAATCAGATGAACACCAAGATTTACGTGGAAAACCCCTTCAACTCGAACGGTAAAAACCACGGGACAAGCCAGAGAAAATCCACTATCAAAATAATGAATATACAGATCTCAAGAATTTTTCCCAAGCCCAAAGCAATAGCCACAAGAGAATCACAGGGATACAAGGACTATAATCCTAAGCACAATATCCAAAACCTTCCCAAGAGATCACAGTAAGAATCCACTGTAAACTGATCTAACCTGAAATTTGAATGATTGAGAATAGTCTTTTCCTGCCCTTGTCTTCTTCCCTTTCCTGGATCTCTTATTTTCTGACCTTTACTGTCAATCTATAGTCTTTTTTCTCTCACCCACGTTTTCAGTCGTCGCTGCTCTCTTAATCTCAACCCTAGCCATCTAATCTAGGTTTTAGATTAATATAAGTGGGGTTTTGGGCTGTGGGCTTCATTAAAGCCCATTATGGGCTGAATCTGGGCCATCTGCCCAACAACCTCCCCCTTCAGCCCATAAGGGAGGTTGTCTCATGACTCCTCAATGTAAAGTCATGCCGACCAACTGTCGGCACATCTCCTGTCTCTCTTTCGGTAAAGCCTTTGTCAACATGTCTGCCCCATTATCATCTGTGTGAATTTTCTGAAGATGTAATTGCTACTCTTCAAGCACATTTCTGATCCAGTGATATCTGACATCTATATGCTTTGACTTGGAATGAAATGTTGGGTTCTTGCATAAATGGATGGCACTCTGGATGTCACAATACACCATATAATTTTCTTATTTCAGCCTCAATTCTTATAAGAATCCTTTCATCCATAACATTTCTTTGCAAACCTCTGTAGCAGCAATATATTCTGCCTCTATGTTGGAGAGACTAATACACATTTACAATCTGGACTGCCATGACATAACTCCCCCTGCAAAAGTAAGTGCAAAACCTGATGTGGACTGACTTCCTTGTGTCAATATCTCTTGCCATATCTGCATCTGTGTAACCTGTCAATATAGGTGGTCCACCTCCAAAGCTTAAACAAACTTTAGAACTTCCTTTGAGATATATAAAAATCCACTTCACGTCTGTCCAATACTTTTTACTTGGATTTGCAAGAAATCTACTAGTAACATCCACTGCATATGCGATATCCGGCCTCATACATACCATTGCGTACATTAAACTTCCAACTGCTGAAGCATAAGGAACATTTTGTATTTTCTCCTTCTTCTCATCACTTGACGGACTCTGATCTGAGCACAACTTGAAGTGACCTGCAAGAGGAGAACCAACTGGCTTTGCATTACTCATACTGAACCTATCCAATATCTTCTCAATGTATTTCTCCTGTGACAACCAAATCTTTCTCTTTCTTCTGTCACGAGAAATCTACATGCCCAGTATTTACTTTGCTTGCCCCATGTCCTTCATTGCAAAAGACTCACTCAAGTCCTTCTTCAACTTGTCAATCATAGACATATCTTTTCCGAGGATAAGCATGTCATCAACATAAAGTAAGAGAATAATAAAATTCTCACCAAACCGTTTGATGTACACACAATGATCTGAAACTATTCTTTTATATTTATTTTTAATCATAAATGAATCAAACTTTTTATACTACTGTCTTGGAGCTTGCTTCCGCCCATACAAGCTCTTCTTCAACTTGCAGACAAGATTTTTTTTACCTTTGACTTTGAAGCCTTATGGTTACTTCATATAAATTTCCTCCTCCAAATCACCATGAAAGAAAACTGTTTTCACATCTAACTATTCAATCTCCAAGTCTAGGTTAGCAGCAATACCAAGAGCAACACGGATAGAAGATATTTTAACAACAAGAGAAAAAATTTCTTTAAAGTCAATACCTTTCTTTTGACCAAAGCCTTTCACAACCAATCTAGCTTTATACTTTGGTTGAGAAAAATATTCTTGAGTTTTCAACCTGAAAACCCACTTGTTCTTCAAGGCCTTACTTCCCTCTGATAGTTGCACCAAATCATATGTGTGGTTCTTCTGTAGAGAATTCATCTCTTCCTGCATAGCAATAAATCACTTCTTTTTCTGCTCACTTTCAACTTCCTGGTAACTCTCTGGTTCACCTGCATCAGTAAGCATCACATACTCATCTGTAAAGTATCTTCTGGAAGGTTGACGTGGTCTAGAAGATCTTCTTAACTGAGGTTCTGTGGGAACTTGCTCTCTTTCTTCTTCATTCTCAACATGTCCTGCAGGTAGATCAACATTTGACTCTGCACCATCTTCCTACACATCTCCCCCATCACCCTCATATACTGGAGGAATAACTGGGTCACAGTCTACAAATCCCTTTGCAGAAGTCTTAGCTGGTGCCTCCTTCAATTCCTCAATGGTTTGATCCTCAAAGAAGATAACATCTCTGCTTCTGAACACCTTCTGCTTTTCTGGATCCCAAAGCCTATAACCAAACTGATCATGTGAGTAACCAAGAAAAATACACTCTTTTGTCTTACCATCCAGCTTGGACCTCTCATTGTTTGGAACATGTGCAAATGCACGACAACCAAACACTCTTAAATGCCTATAGGAGACATCTTTCTCTGACCATACATGCTCTGCAACATCACCATCTAAAGCTGTATATGGTGATAAGTTGATTACATCAACTGCAGTCCTCAAAGCCTCATCCCAAAATCTTTTGGGTAGCTTGGCCTGTGAAAGCATACATCTGATCTTTTCCATTATGGTGCGGTTCATCCTCTCTGCAATTACATTATGCTGAGGCGTACTAGGGACTGTCAACTCATGGTGGATGTCATGTAACCTGCAATAATCATTAAACAATCTTGTGTACTCAACACCATTATCTGATCTTATACATTTCAATTGCCTTTCTGTCTCCCTTTCAACTCTAGCATGAAACTCTTTGAAGACATTAATAACCTGATCTTTAGTCTTCAAAGCATAGGCCCAAACTTTCGTGGAAAAGTCATCTATAAAAGTAACAAAATAAAGTGCACCACTGATACTAGGAAAATTAACAGATCCACCAGGAGTTTTTGTCCTCAAAGGACCACACACATCTGTATAGACACGGTCCAAGACATGTATTTTTCTAGATAAGGCAGGACTAACAAAGGAAACTCTATGTTGTTTACCAGCTAAACAATCAATACAAGGGTTCAAACGTATACCTTTGAGGTATGGCAATACCTCTCTCTTAGAAAGTTCTTGCAGCCCTTTCTCGCTCATGTGTCCCAATCGCCTATGCCACAACTCTATGCTAAAGTCTTTCTCTATAGCATTCAACTGCTCACCACAAGCTTTAGCCTGCAATCTGTACAATGTATGACATTTCTTCCCATTAGCTACAATAAGAGAACCCTTACTGAGCTTCCACTGCCCTTTATGAAATCTGACATCAAAGTCTTCATCATCCAGCCTTTCAACTGAAATTAAATTAAGTCTTAAGTCAACCACATACCTCACATCCTTAAGTACCAACTTGCAGCCAAGGTTAGTCTTTATATGGATATCTCCCATGCCAATGATGTTTGCTGTGCCATAGTTGCCCATCTTGACAACACCAAAATTTTCAGACCTGTAAGTAGCAAAGAACTCTCTTCATGGTGTAGCATGATAAGAAGCACCTGTGTCAATTATTCACTCGAGATCCTGGCACACACAAGAAAAAATATCATCAGAAGTAGACAAAATCAAATAATCACTACCTTGTACTGTAGCTGTGATATTCTCTTTTGACTCTGTATGCTCTACTTCTTTCCCCCTTTTCTTATTCTTCTTAGGTTGCTTGCACTGATTCTTGTAATGTCATTTCTCACCACAATTATAGCAAACAACATCTTTCCTTGATCTTGACTTGCTTCTACCTATGCATGAACCACTTCTATCTTTTGACTTTGACCTTCCTTTGTTCTCTGAGACAAGTGCTTGTGAATCAATCTGAGAAGTTGCTGAATTCTTTCTCCTTAACTCATCTTTCAACAAACTGCTTGTTACTTGACTTATGGTGACAATACCATCTTGTGCCAAATTATTGAGGGAAACCACCAGTGTCTCCGAACTTTCTAGCAAAGAACTAAGAAGTAATAATGCCTGCAACTCATCATCAAGAGACATTTTTATAGAGGATAACTAGTTAGTAATACTCTGCATTTCATTCAAATGCTCAGGAATAGAAGTACCCTCTTCATATTTCAAATTCACAAGTTTTCTGATTAGAAAAGCTTTATTGTCAGCCGTTTTTCTTTCATAAAGACCTTCTAACTTTTTCCAAAGAGAGTAAGCAGAACATTCATTAGAAACATGGTGAAAGACACTATCATCTAGCCATTATCGAATAAAGCCAACTATTTTTTAATCTAATCTCTTCCACTCATCATCTGTCATAGTTGTGGGCTTTACACTATCCCCTTGCAAAGGTCCATACAAATCTTTGCAATACAAGAGATCTTCCATTCTTGGTTTCCATATCATCTAATTATTTCCGTTTAAACTAATCATGCGAGAAATATTACCGGCCTCCATGTTCATATACAAAAGATTAAATACCACCAAAACCCTGCTCTGATATCAGTTGATGGGAATAAAACAGGAATAAACTTTGTATACAAACAAATACTAGCAGACCGTCACACACAGCGGAATCAAACAGATCACAATCAGATGAACACCAAGATTTACGTAGAAAATCCCTTCAACTCGAACGGTAAAAATCACGGGACAAGCCAGAGAAAATCCATTATCAAAATAGTGAATATACAGATCTCAAGAATTCTTGCCCAAGCCCAAAACAATAGCCATAAGAGAATCACATGGATACAAGGACTTTAATCCCAAGCACAATATCCAAAACCTTCCCAAGAGATCACAGTATGAATCCACTACAAACTGATCTAACCTGATATTTGAATGATTGAGAATAGTCTTTTCCTGCCCTTGTCTTCTTCCCTTTCCTGGATCTCTTATTTTCTGACCTCTATGGTCAATTTGCAGTCTTCTTTCTCTCACCCACGTTTTCAGCCACCGTTGCTCTCTTAATCTCAACCCTAGCCATCTAATCTACTAGGCGACGGTGAGTCCGGTGTGCGAGGAGCCCTTGGCAGAAGTTGCATGCAGCAGAGTGAATGGGCGCCAAGTAGATTAGCGTTGTGGACGCATCAACACTCAATGGCAGGCGTAGGTCCGACAGACGCAGTGACCAGAAGAGGCCATGAGCGCAGAGGCCGCAGTCGTCGGGCAGGGCAACGCAGTTGTGTGCAGGACTCAAGTGCGCAGCAGGGCCGCTCCGGTGATGGTGGCTGGGATCGATGAGGGAGTGTTCTGCTGCGGAAGTGGATCGCCTAGAGCAACATTGAGAGGAAGCATCATCACCTCCTCCTGCCCATAAATCTATTGGAATAGGAAGTGATAGAAAGAAAAGCCCACGGCGACATGGAGAGTGAAGATCTCCAGCGTTAGAGAAGGAATCGAGCCACGGCAATCTGCCGAGATGAGCGATGGGGATCGCAGAGAGGAGCAATGGCGCTCTAGGATCTTTTGCGCTGATGCTATCGTTTGACAGTGAGAAGAGAATTTTCTCTTTATCTATGGCTCTGATACCATATTAAGAGTGAATAAGAGAAAAAAAGCACACTTGCTATATAGTTTCAACACCTATTTATACAGAGATAGAGGGAGGATTTCCCTCAACTGATGAACGAGATATTCTCGTTCAATTAAAAAAATTGTTACAACTAACATCCCCCCCCCACCCCCACTTATTTACCAACCTACGTCTCTCTGCTTCCATTGCTCTTATTTTGAGAACAAATCAATCTTCTTTTTGACCGGATGCCTTCGATCTGGTTCTAATGTGTTCATCCCTGTACTAATTGATATCCGCTACAGTTACGTAAACGAAGTCTAAATCTTTTATTACCACGGGCCTTCCAGGATCCCTTTTTTAGCTTGGTCTTCTTTCTTCTTTGAAAGGTGAAGGTACCCAGAGAAAGGATAAGATCGAAAGAGTATGTATTAAACCCACTTATTCTAATAAGTGGTTGAAAGAGTAAGTGTCTATAGGCACATTCATTCCCTCCCATTCTTCTAGCTCTGATCATAAACGCTCTTCTTCCAATAGCTTTTTGCCTTGCCGCTGTGAGAGCTTATTGAGTACTCCTATCCGCTCTTAGGTTCATAACCGGTCCTATTGAATCAGTCGCACAAACACCCTATTCTTTCATTTCTACTTAAGCTCTTTTAGTTCTACTTAAGCTTCTCGGGATTCCCTTGGACTTTATTTCATCAAGCCTTGACAACTACTATACAAGCTTTTCTGATGCAAAATAAGGGCTGGTGCTATAATACTAATGACTAATAGGCATTCTCGGCTTAAGAGCTCTTGTTTGTTAGTAGGTATTCTCGGCTTAATAGAGCTCTTGTTTATCCCTTTTAGGTTGTTGGGCCTTATCCACCTCTTGGATTTCTTTGAGTTCATTTCTATTCTGATATTTGATGTAGAGTCTTAAGTCTCAGTTTTCTTTCTCCGGATCTATCTACACTATTTCAGCTCGTGCAAAGCGTTAACTATCTTAATGTGATAATAAAGTGGTTTTGAAAGCCCTCTCTCTTTTTTGCCGATTGCCAATTTCTTTCTTTTCTATAGATAATATAGATTCTGCACTGGACCGAAAGTAGAACCCAAAGTTAGTTCCAACAGCTTAAAACACCCACCGTAGACTGGTTGTGCCACTGTATATGCATCAGTCGACTCAAAAACCTGTTATCAGACTTCAACTTAAAGGTAAGAAAAGGAACAAAAATACGTTAAGAGTCCAACCCATAGTAAGTATACTTCAACAAAAGGGCAAATCTTCCATGAATAGGCTACTCCCACCAGATGAGCATGTAAGGAATATGAGGCAATTATTAGGCTTGCGAGTAATTGAAAAAGGATAAAAAGCTAGTCTCTCGCACTGGCGCACTTTAGTTTGAAAAAGGCGTTCATGTGTTATGGTGTTTGTATCGATATCTTTCTTCCCTATTTCGGTATGGATCGTTCGTTCACTCGTTTACGGTATGACTGCTCTGCTTGTTTGAAACTCTTACTTATGATTAAGAGCATAAGAGTCTAATACCACTTGCGCTAGCATCCTTTCGAGTTCACTCACGTCGAGGAGTCGTACCTGCATTCCCTTTCGGGCATATATCCATTGCCAGTCGAGTGCTGGTTAACATTCTCGGAAATAGGAGTGTTGACGTGCTATGAGTTCAGCATGCTCCGTCTCTCCTTTATATGGAAACAAACCACTTTTTTCACTGAATCGAGTGCTTCCGAGGTCGATTGTAACACTCAACTATTGGTGTTTTGAATCAAACCAAAGTATTTGCTTGCATAGCAGTGTACTTGATGAGTAGACAGATCCGGAGAAGATGTACTTACAGGCTGTTTTCGAAGCCTCGCCAATCGCTAGAGTTGCAGAGAGAGTGAATCCGCTCATGATGCGTGGAAATGGAAAGTAGGGGGAATAGTCTTAAATAGAAAGCAAGGGAATAGTCTTATTCAAAATAGTCTGTGATAGATCACGTCTAACTGTAAATCACTCAAGAAGAAGTGTTGAACTGCAGCCTCATTCTTACACTGTTTATAAGGTCACAGACATGACCCGCTTGTTGTTACTGGGTCAGGCTCATCAAATGCAAACATGGCTCGCGGTGGACGTGGTATAGGCCGCAACATAGGAGTTATGCACAGCCTAAAATCCCTACTGCGGGAAGATTTGTGCTTTCCAAAGAAAGACTTGGGGGTTCCCTAGTAGACGAGTAGAATCCTTGTCTTGCTCGGCAGGCATGGGCTGTAGAGCCCTCGTGACTAAGCAACAACCCCTAGTTTCATCGATGATGAAATAGAACGAGTTCCCCCTGAGCTATCTGAGGTCAATAAGTTCGACTTCCTCTTTCAAGAAGTAAAGGGACTTTCGGTTCAGTCAATCCGGGAGTTCCGTTATTGTTTTAGGCAGAACAAGAAGTAAACAGTACTTTTCTTTTGACCCGCTTGAAGGTATGCTTTTGATATTGCTCATAGGAGAAGGGGTTTAGTCCTGGAAAAAAGACCTTGTTTATGAGTGATGTGATGTCAGATGCTGCCAACCCCCTGTTTTGACTATAGAAACCTAGCCTTCCATTTGTGATCTTGCCTTGGTGTTGACCCGAGGAGCGATACCCTGTGAATGACTCCGGTGATATTGAATTCCTCTTTCGCTTTGTTTGCCTTCAACTGAAAAAAGAAAAGCAGTCAATCAAAAAAAGAAAGATATTCTAATTGCATATAAAAAAAGAAAGATATTCTAATTGCATATATAAGGCTCTTTCTTTTAAGTTAAGACTTCCTATTGATTGAATAAGAGAAGACATTGAATAAAGAGAAGATAAATCATAAGGAGATTTTCAATGAGTTACCTACTGCTCGTTATGCCTTTTCTTTTCTCGAACTCTATCAAGAGGCAAACCCTTCCCCAGTCAAGTCACTTTTTTTTTCTGTTTATGCATGCTATGATGCTTGTACTAGGTCTATGTATGCTATGATGCTTGTGCTAGGTCATACAGAGCCTTTTGTACACATGAAGTACCTTTTATTATCGATGGATGAATCACTATCCCAACCAAGAAGACGCTTGGCCTCGTGGTTTTACGACATCAGCTCAAGGCATATAGCCAATCCTACTTGAACAAGTCTTTTCAACCCATGTATATGGGAGAGAGTTTTCGACGATTACCTACAATTACGATATAAGATCTGAAAACTAAGAATCAAGTGAAAAGCATAATTAGATTGATTATCTGGGAGGGTACTAAGCCCTTGTGAGAGGAAAACCCTCGGTGCTTGATAGGACTCTACCTTACTACTTAACCGTTGGAATCTCTCTTTACTTTACTTAAGAAATAATATAAACGCAACTTCCACTTGAGGAAGAAAAAGCTCCTTTAGAATCTGAGTGTACAAGACAAAGCTCTAAATGGAATTGATATAGGTGCTAGGCAAGAACAAGGTATCCCATTAATTCCAGTTGATTGATGTACTTGCCTTGCTTCTACTTGAATCGAAATTCAGGAAATTCCGTTGGTGTTAAAAATGACAAAGAACTGAACTGAAAATAGCATAAGAGAAAGAGTGGTTAGATCTGATGCATCTTAAATATATAAATAATAGACATAGAATATAGTGAAATAATAGACATAGAATATAGTGGCAGCGAGCTTTCTTTTGCTGACCGAATCCACTCAGAATAAAAGAATAATACCGAAATCGTCTCTGTTGTTTAATTACCGAATCGGCTTTCTATGACCCTTCGGCGAGTTCAGTCACGCAGTTCAGTTTCACCCAATGGATAAGCAGTGATTCCTCTCTGCTCTTAGCCTCTTACCCACCTCACCTGACTCAAAGCGTAGTGGATTTTTCCTGCTAATAAAGAAACTTGTATTGTACTTCTCTCAAGGGGAAAAAAGGGGGTCGGTCTTACTCTTAACTAACTACCTAAGCCTAAAGTAAACGTAATGCAGCTTGAAGATTCAATTAAGTATACCGGAAAAGGGTATAAATGCAGAAGTAAAGTCCACAAGTAACTACGTTATTACCGAGTCCTGTTTGCAACAAAGTCAATCTTCCCAAAATGCATTCTTACCAAAGCTTTTTTTGATTCTCGTATCGATAGTAGGTCTTACTTCTCTCGTCTTAGTTTATTGGCTCTTTTCGAAGGAAAGTCAATAATAAGACCTTCTGGGGCCATTAGAGCGTACTTTAATAAAGGGAAGGCTTTCTTTGAAAGAAAGACATAGATCCGTTTATTATAGATGAGAATAGCTCAACTCTAGGCAATGTAATTGTTGATAACATAGATCCGTTTATTTAATAAGAGGAAGCGACAATGCAATAATTTTATTGGACTGATTTCCTTGCTTGTCCTGGAATCGGGATTCGATTGGTCTTCTGTGTAATGGAGCTCTTTTAGCCCTTGCTTGGCACGAAGGCAATGAGGTTGGGAATGACTGTAACAGATCCCATGAAAACAAATTAGGATATTGAAAGAAATGAAGCTAAAAGAAACAGAAAGAAATGATCATTATTATAAACCAACCTTAACAATCAGCTAGGTAGGCTAGGAAGGAATATGACTAGTGTCATTACCTTGCTTAACCAAGTGTTCCAGTCCACTCCAGACCATGTCCCAATAAAAGAAGCCCCCTACCATGTCCCGAGTGTTCGCCAGATAGAGATATGTCTAATTCATTGGCTATACTAGTGTCGAAGCTATAGTCTGTTGGGCTAATTAATCCACCAATGGCTAATAGCTAGTTAATCCACCAAGGCTAATAACTAGTTCAAGTTGTGGCTATGCTACTGTTATGGTAGCTCTATATTTCTTCGGGCAGCTAAGTACTTTCGACCCCTATAAGTAAGCGTTGCTTATTTCCCATAATATAAAGGAGTGAAGCTCATAATATTCCCTTGACAGAGCGACGCGATCGGAAGCTTTACTGTTGACAAGAATTCACACAGTATAATCGCGTGATGTAAAATCGTCTTTCTGTGCTTTGCTTTATGTGAACAAGAAAAAAGAATATATGAATGGGATTACTTAAGCAACTCGATCCCAACTCCCATTGCTTCTGGCCGAAGCCTACCATTTCACCTCCAAAAGCAGGATTTGGTGCTCCTATCTTCTCTTCCCAATGGGAGGAATAACCTTGCCCTTATAGGAGCATCTGTAGCGGCGTCAATAACGAGCTTTGGAAAGAGAGGCAGAAGGCATCCCGATAGAGAAGGTGAAACCCTCCATGAACCATATCCCTTACCTGATGTGATTTTCTAGAAGAACTTTGAAGCAACTCGGGCCTCCTTAATTATATAAGATGGGAGATAGATGCTAAATTCCATTCTTGGTTGCTAGCTCCATTTGATCGATCGCTTCTATTCGGAATAAATTAGTTTTGAATTGGGTGCTCCATAGTGAAGGGCCTATCGGCTAAAGCAGTTGATCCACTCAATAGGTTGGGAAACAGATAGAAATTAAGATACTGAGTATTCTGCGCTTCTCATACCGGTGAAGAGGTAGGTTTATCAATGATCCGAAGAGAGTCGGTAGGACTTGGTTCATTCTTGTTTCTTCCCTTTGTTGTTGCTAGTGTTGGTGACATGGAGCTCGACGGGTAGCTTTTTGCTAGTAGCTTACTTAAGCTTAGCATCATTTCAATCCAATCTTGTGAGGAAAACAGACCCCAATCCAATCTATAGTTCTTATAAGGAGCGCTGCTGAAACAACATATTAAACAAGCTCGCTTAAACTGCTTGAATTCAACCTCGGACCGGTATTCATCATAGCTAGGGACGAAAGCAATCATTAAGTGTTGTCGCGCGAGGCTATGTGAGCTACATCTGAAGCGAATGAAGCCTCCTACGTAGGTAACATTCCTTCCGTTCATTGCCTCTACTAGGGTAAGCCTCTAGGCGACCGATCACTACACGTAAGCACTCCTTTTTTCAGTTTGTTCGTTTGTTTTCTCTCTTGGATTTTTTGTTCTTTCGGGTCCTATTACAAGTGTACTTACTACGGTCGCTTCTAGCTGATCTACAGCGAACCTATTTCCAGCATTTCACATAAGCCGTGGTAGGTATGTATTGACTGAGAGAAACCACTTCTGATATAAGATAATATTTTTCTCAACCGCATCCTTAACTATACGAGGAACTATCACTATTCAGTTGAGTGAAATTCTCTTCGTCAACAACTTTTTAGCCTATAAATAGAGCTTATATACATATAAACAAATCAATGAAATCAACTCACTTTTACTTTAACATGGTATCAGAGCAAGGTTGAGAGATTACCCCCTCAATCAATAGCGATCTCTCATCGGTGGCTTCTTTCTCCCCTTTACAACCTGGCTTCTCCATCGGACAGCGATCTCTCTCGCTCCCCCACTAGCACCATCGAGCCATGCCAATGGAACCATTGAGGGTGACTCCTCTTCCTCCCCTATCGCCTGCCATAGTGCTGCCCTCAGCAGTAGCAGCTCTCGACTGCGCACAACAACAACGATGCTACTGCCCCACAAACCACCCTTCTAATCCCTACCCCCTCCCCTGCTCATCCTTCCACCCCGCGAAGGTGACATCTTCTTCTTTCGCCGGCGAAGCTATCTCTGCTTCGCTCGAGACGTCGCTGTAACCTCCTCTGTTGAGAGCTCAGCAATGTTGCCAGCGTACGTACCGCTCTACCTTCTCTACCCCGGACACCCTAACTCGACTCGGCTAGAAGTTGTCCTCTATTGCTTCTACCATTCCAATTGCCCCATTGCTTCCCTTTCCTCCACAAGCAGCCATTGCAATCTCCTAGCCGCCAACATAGCGCCTCCGCTACACATAGTAGGCAACCTCGCCTCCTTCCTCTCCATCGGTGGTCGCTCCTTCACCATAGTCGACCATTGCTCTCACGAAGCTACAACCCCCCTTCCATCTCAGGCGCCTAGCGGTAAGCGCCCACCCCACCAACACTGGCGACGGCTTCTACCACTCCTCCTTTTCACTACTGTAAGCACCACCCCACTAGCCCCTCTTCTTTTCTGCATCGCTGCTGATCCCACAGAGTCCTCTAGGCTGGCATTCTCCTGGGACCTGATGCTATTGAGATCCAGCCTCCTGCACGGCGTCGAAGTCTTCCACTTTGATAGTAGCCATCGGCTGCCACTCCTGCATTTGATCTCCACATCTCGCTGCTATCGGCGCCCTCATTTGCTTGCTGTAGCCCAGGCAACAACAGCAGTCGTTGTCCTCCTTTTCCTCTGCCAACACCTGATCTGCACTAAGCAACTCGCGGGTTCCCCTCAATGATGAAGTGCTCCTTGCCATTCGATCTCTGCTCAGAACTGCAGAGGTCTACTGCTGCTTCTGTGGCTGTGATTTTGCCTACTCTAGGAGGTCGTCGAGATTAGTCAGCATCATTGCCTCCACAAATATAACTGCATCCATTTATTATGTCGAGGGCCCCCTTTCCTTGCTAAGCGTGGAAGACATTTCTTATCTCCACTGTAACCCCTTTTGCCATACTGTAGCCCTCATCTTCCAGATCCAGTCAACACAGTGATTTTTACTTCTCCTCTCAATGTCTTCATCATCTACCTCTCATGTTCCTATCACTATTCCCATAGGGAGGAATAGTACTTCTCATAATACAGGGCTTGTCTTCATCAATGTTGTAGCTCTCATCCCCTTCAAATTATCCAAAGGAGGCAACTACGCATCCTAGCATGCGCAATTTTCTAATCTCCTCTTTATGATCTATTATGTTATATCAATGAATCTTTCAGTTGTCCACCAGTAATGATCAACATCCCGGGGGCAACAAGTCCAGTACCAAATCTGAAGCACAAACTGTGGTATACCAGGATCATCTCATTCTTTAGGCAATTCAAGCCTCTATTGCTAGGTCTGTCGCCCCACTCATATCTTCTTGTGCTACTGCTGCAGAGGCATGATGCAAGTTGCAAACTAAATTGGCAAATCGCTCGCATACTCACATGCTCGACCTCCTCTCCAGTCTAATAAACACAAAACAAGAGGGAAGTAATATCGCTGATTATTTACAGAATATCAAAGTTATCATTGATGACCTTACTTTGATAGGTCATTCTCTTAGTGATGAGGAAGTCCTCATCCACACTCTTAATGGCATATGAGGCGAGTTCAAGGAATTGGGAGCCAAAATTTGAGCATGCAACTCACCAATGTCATTCAAAGAACTTTATGACAAGTTAATTGACTACGAGACATATTTGAAGCGTGAATAGAATGTGCCAGGACCAACCTTCACCGCTCAGGTCAATCAGAAATTTAAACGAAAAGACAATCAGTATAACAAGAAAGCAAACAATGGTTTAGATATGCTATCTCCTGCCTCTATGAACAACAATGCATCCTTGCTTCCTCCACATCTCAACCCCAATATCAACAACTATCCCGGGGGCATCTTTCAATCATGGCATCCTACCTACACAACCTAACAATGAGTAGTCTATCAACTATGTGATAAAGTCGGACACTCAGCAAAAGTTTGTCAGTCTCAACCCCGACCTTCAGCTCCATCCAATTGGCCTCAGGAGAATCTCATGATTACGTCGTATACAAGTCAACCTAATTAGATCATGGACTCTAGGGTTTCTCCTTATATCACCTCTAACTTACAGAACTTGTCTATCCATAATAATTATGATAGGAATGAAGACATTATCATTGGTGATAGTAAAGGACTCCTCATTACTCATACTAGTTCTACAACGCTTAATTCGTATACTACTACTTTTACACTCGATGATGTTCTGTGTGCACCATATATTATATGAAACCTCATTTCCATTTCTTAATTCTACAATCAAAATAATATTTTCATTGAATTCTCTCATGACTTCTTTCTTGTTAAGGATTTGAGTACGGGGGCATCCTTGATTCACAGCTAGATAAAGATAAGATTTACGAGGGGCTATTTGCTCCACAAATAACAAAGTATATTGTTAACTCATCCACTACAGCTCCAATTGACGTATGACATCATCGTCTGGACCATCCCTTATCCTCTATTATGTAGAAATTATTCTCTCATTATTTTCTTCGTAGTTTTAATTCTTGTAGTAGCATTATCACTATGATGCTTGTCTTAGTTCTAAAAGTCATTGTCTACCTTTTTAAAACTCCTCCATCTCCTATTCTCAACCTTTTGAAATTATTTATATAGATGTTTGGGGTCTTGCTCCACTAAATTCTTTTGATAATTTTTGATTTTATGTTATTTACATAAATTATTTCACGAAGGATGGTTTTATCCTCTTCATCATAAATCTGAGGTTTCAATAGTCTTTACCAATTTCTAAAAGTTGGTAGAGAATTTCTTTGAGACTATAATTAAAACAGTCTATTCTGATGGTGGAGGTGAATTTCAAGGTCTCACTTCATGCTTGTTAGCCTGTGGTATTCAACATCTAAAGTTGACTCCATATACTCCTCATCTAGTTGGCTCCACGAAACACAAACACCGACACATAGTTGAGACTAGGTTGACACTTCTACATCAAGCCTCCATGCCTCCAAATTTTTAGTCAATAGTCTTTCAAACTGCAGTCTACCTCATTAATTGTATGCTTACTCTCATTCTACAATATCAATCACCATTTAAAAAACTATTTCATAAATATTTAAATCTTGAGAAGCTTAAAGTATTTGGTTGCTTGTGTTATCCATGGCTATGTCCCTAAGCCTTGCATAAGTTAACACCTAGATCTCAACCTTGTGTTTTTATCGGATACTCTCTTGACCATAATGTCTTCCGATGCTATGATCCTCATTTGCACAAAGTCTTTATTTCATGTCATGTTATCTTTGTTGAGTCTATCTTTCCTTTTCACAACACCAAGTCTTCTGCTATATATCCAACTCCACAAAATATGCATCAATGGATTACACATTTGAATCCATCAAACGAGCCTCCATCTACACCATCTAGTCATTCCTCTCCAGATCCATAATCTTTTGTTACTCCAGTTCCGCAGGTCCTCACTCCCTCCTCCACCTTGCCACAAGTTTCTCCTGTTGCTGAACTATTACCCTTAGATGTACCACCACCTTCACCTAGTCTCATTACAGCTCCTCAATTTGACTCAATCCATGTTTGTGACTCTTCTAATAATATTATAGTCTCTAGGCATCCCATGACAACTCGTTCCAAAAGTGATATTTTCAAACCACGTTGTGTTCTTGATCTATATGCTAGCACCGAATCTTCCCCTGAGGTTGTTAAACTAAAGTCATTTACTCAAGCCCAAAAATCTTAATTTTAGCATAAAGCCATATGTAAGGAGTATGATGTTCTCCTTCGTAACTCTACATGGACCCTTATTCCTTATCATCACATACAAAATACCATCAGGTGTAAATTGGTCTTTTGAATTAAGCAGAACCTCGACAACTCAATTGCCCTATATAAAGTATGTCTAGTGGCCAAAAGGTTTCATCAACGACCTGGTGTTGGCTTCACAGAGACATTTAGTTCCATTGTTAAACCCATCACAATTCGACTTATCCTAAGTTTAGCTATCTCAAAAGGCTAGTGCTTAAGATAATTGGATGTCAATAATAACTTTTTACAAGGGACTCGTATGAAATATGTGTTTATGCAACAACCTCCTATATTCGTCCATCCTCAATATCCAAGACATGTTTGTAAGTTGCATAAGGCTATTTATGGTCTTCGTCAAGCTCCAAAAGCTTGGTATACTGAACTTGGCTTGTTTTTTGCTTCTATTGGCTTTGTTAATTCTAGGTCTGATACCTCACTATTTCTACGACAACAACCTTGAGACACAATATATCTCTTGGTATATGTGGATGATATTATTGTCACAGGTAATAATTCTTCGGAGGTTCAGACATTCATCACACAATCAGTAAATCGATTCTCTCTCGAAGATTTGAGAGTCTTAAGTTACTTTTTGGGAGTAGAGGCCACATATACGTCTTCAGGTCTATTTCTCTCCTAAGAAAATATATTCAATATCTATTGTCAAAGACGAATATGTAGGATACAAAAGAGGTTACCACTCCCCTCTCTACTAATGCATCCCTCAAATTATGTGATGAACTATAGGCTCTACTCAATAGTGTCAAGTATTTAAGTCTCACTTGATTATTTACAATCACTAAACTATCATAATTTATGCATCAACCATCAACTACACATTGGTCTACAATTAAACAAATTCTGCGATATCTTAAGAGGACTCTTAATTATGGTATTTTTTTCGGCAAACACTCTCCATTTCATCTGCATGCATTTATTTATATTGATTGGGTCAGGAACTCTTATGATACAACATCCACATCAAAATATCTTATTTTTCTTGTAACTAATCCAATTAGTTGGAGTTCTAAGAAACAGAAGTCAATTGCATAATCTACAACTAAAGTTGAATATTGTGCCATCGCCACTACTGCTACTGAACTCAATTGGATCATGAATCTGCTCAAAGAACTTAACCTCACTTCTACTCTTACTCCCATAATATATTGTGATAATATTAGAGCCACTTACCTCTGTGCATTCTATTCCCGTATGAAACACATTGCCATTGACTTCCACTTCGTACGAGACCAAGTTGTTCGACGTCAACTATGTGTCTCCCATATCCATACGACTGATCAACTAGCAGACTCTCTTACGAAACCTCTTACTAGCAAACTCTTTTTACTACATCGGTCAAAGATTGATATCTTTGATGAGAGCTCAATCTTGCGGGGGCATGATAGAAGATAAGATTTTTCTCAACCATATCTATCCTCAACTGTACGAGGAACTCTCGCTGTTCAGTTGAGGAAAATCCTCTTCCTCAACAACTTCCCCGGCCTATAAATAGTGCTGATGTACATATGAAAAAATCAATGAAATCAACTCAATTTTACTTTAACAACTTCTAAGCCTTTCTAAACCCACCTACAACGCACGCTTGCGAACCATTCAATTACCGAAAGGAATAAAAGAAAGAAAGAACCTTACCTACCCTTCAAAGAGATTAGTTGGAGCTCATTATTAAAGCAATTCTAAAGGCAAATCACATATTAAACCACATGTTAAAACAATTCTAAAGGCAAATCACATGAAAGGGGCATAGTAAGGGCCAATACAAACCCATTTTCCTTTCCTTTGGTGATGCAGCAGATGCACAATAGCTATAAACATAGTATAGGTCGCCAACCTAGTCCTCACTAAAAAAATCAAATGAATGATATGATAAAGTCAATAAGCCATAGAAGAACGAAGCACAAAAGAAAGGGAGATAACTATGATGTTGGAGATTGCAGAGGGAGAGAGAGAGTTACTGGGAGTTTGAGTTTTAAATCGGAAAGGTGTTTTCTAATTGTTTTCTAATTGAATGCATGGGTTGGTGTTCTGTCTAATTCAAAAGGAGTACAAGCTTTACTCAATTGCTTTGTCTGATGTCCTAACCAAGGAAGGCAGACCTCAGAAGCAATACGATAAGGTTCTTAATACTTTCTCATTCCTCTCCGGGTACGAGGGAATTGCGATACACAGCTACCCCCTTCTTCAATGAGAGTAGAGTTACTAATTAAGGATCAATTTAATTATGCTTGGTGTAGCAACTGAGCCTAGCCCTTTTACTTTACTTTTTACAATGTAGAATCTAATTCTTCCGAAAGCTTATCTTTAGCTCTTTATACTTGGGCTATAATTATAAGTTTCGCTATTCTGACTTAGGCTATAAATTATTGGTTGGGTCAATCCGGAGGGCGGAATCCTTATACTAAAAGAGGAGTTTATCGGATGAGTTTACCCTCTACATTCCTTTCTCTCTTTCGGATAAGTAAGCTAGTAGTAGATCTTCATCATAATCGGGTTATACCTATTGTTAGTATCATCAACCTATATAAGCGTTAGTATCATCATCCTATATAAGCTAGTTGGCACTACCTAGACTTTCTCCAGGGTCGAGTACCGGGAGCAGAGAGTTCATTTGAAGCCTAGGAATAATTTTATTTTTTAAGCATTCGAGCAAATAAAATGATCATTAAAAATCAAATCAAATAAGCAGTTGCTCTACCAAAAGAAAAAATAGCTTCATATAGCCTCCGATATGGCCTAATTAGGTAGGCTATTCAATCAGAGATGGGTCTTTTGAGAGATCACTTCGTTCTATCACTCTCTATCCTTTGGTCTCCAGACAGAGAATATAGTCTCATCTTCCAAGGGCTATCGGGTTGACATAGAGAAGGAGCTCATTTTGTCTTGTGAGAATGCAATACTTAGAACTCTTTTTGAATATTCAGAATCCAGCTATTCCAATCAAGGTAGAAAGAAGAACGGCCAAGTAATCATGAAGAGAGATGGAACCAAGGACATGAATCAGCAGAGCCTCCGAGGTAAAGCCTATAATTACATTTATTCTCATCATGGACAGTTGGAACTAGGATATTATAGGAACAGAATGAGGCTCAGCGAATGTGGATTTTACTTTTGATTTCTCTTTTCTTGCTTTTATAATGGAGAGGGCATCTGAAGGCTGGCATCAAATCCGAATCATAGTTAGTAGTTTGAATAACCCAAGTGAAAGAAGGAATTGATATCCATATTTTCGTAAACTAACTAGAAATCGAGTGTGTGAAAAATCCCTTTTTCATAAACCAACCAAATACATTTGACTGTGCGTGCTATCAAGAAGCGATCGTCTCTCTCTTTCTGTCACTCATATATGGTTGAATCAATACTTCCTTTCTTCCCTTCCTAGCCTACTCCTTATCTTCCTAATTCCGCTACCAATCTATTATGACCATTTTATTTCACCTTCCCTGTTCCTAGTAATTCTCCTTCTTATAAAGTAAAGATTGGAATTTCATAATAAATATGGGCTTATCAACATCGTGGTAGGTCATAGTACAAAAGGAAAAGATATATATTGGATTACTATATCTTGCATCTCAAAAAAATGAAGAGTCGGAGTGATTCTCTCCAGATAATCGGTAAAGCCTACAAGAGTGAGTGAGAAGAAGTAAAATCGAATTGTGGTTGTTGACCTATAAAAAGCATGAAAAAAAGATGAAAAAGAACGTTGACGTATGCCAATATTAAAAGGGGTAAATAAGTGATTCTCAGTTGACGAACATATAATGATTACTGTGAAACACAAACTGATTTCACAGGCAGGCTGAGGGACCATTCAGCTGGGTTCTCTTTTTAAGGTATATAGGGATATTTTTAGTTCAAGTGGGTGTGGGGATCGGATCTTTGCATCTTGCAAGCACGTTTGGAGCTGTCACTTAGGCCATATGCTAATAAGGAGCCTATTTTTGTTTTAAAGCTTAGTAAACCCTTACTACTTTCTTTTAAAGCTCAGTAAACCTTTACTACGATATATCTTGCTCTTGTCTCTTAAGCTATTGGAAGTGTCCTATCGATAGGCAAAAGTTGGGTATCATTCCCATTTTTATAAGAAGGGGGCTAAGAGTCATTTCCGTCTTTCGAAGATTAAAGTAGAAAGAGATAATAGGATCATTAAAAAGTAGAAAGAGATGTACAAGCATCCAATCAATTCTTTTGTCTGTGGGAAAAAACGCATAAAGCAAAAAGCGGTTTTCACCAGATGTTGAGTAAGAGGTATGCGAATCGTGAGAAACCTGGATCTCCAAGAGTGAACTACCTAAGGGAACAAACAAATGCACTTTAAACGACTTGCAAGACTGGCAAGGAAATTGTTATAGATCACAGGATCCTTATTTCCTTTTGGATCACTTAGAACGAATGCAAGACTAGAGAACTCCCTCAAAGAATAAAGATAATAAGGAAGAGTGATCGGGCACCAATGAGTCACTTCACTTGACGATGTGAAACTTCTTCCTTCTTGCTTTAGAATGTAAAACCCCTCACAGGTAGCATAAGTACAAATTGGATCTTCCATCAATGAGTTCAGTTACTGTCGTGAGTAGAAGGGGCTTTTTTGCTTTAGCCTTTCTATAAGTCTATAATAAAAAAGCAGTCCAGTCCAATCGGCCCGAATATAAGAGAAAGTGAAAGGAAAGATAAAGTTTTAAGTGTAACGGAAGAGAAAGTGAAAGCTGCTGAATGTAGCTTCTGGTCTTGGGCTATCGCTTATGAAAGTAGCCAGATTTTTTTTATGGCTTTAGACTGTGGGACCTACTGCCGAAGGAAGTCATTCTTTTTCTTTTGTTTGAGTGATTTCAGTTCCTTACGTTCTTTAGTCACAATCGATGGAATATCCTCTTGGTCCAAATTCCTTTCCTCGTGTAAGCACCAATAATGCTCTTGCTTAAAAGTCGATAATGTGGTCGAAGAGTATTTTCTTCCCTTAAGGCATTCACTTTAGTCGGAATAAGGCCTCAAAGTTCATTTTTGACCTATTGATTGACTACTATATCTAGGGAAGCTCAGTTGATAGTTAGTTCGTGACGCTGTAGTTTCTTCCCTGCGTATGCGCCCAGATGGAATAACTTTTCTTTAAGGAGTTGGAGCAACAGTACATTGCCTTTTACTTTACTTCACTAGTCTAATCTTTCTTCTCTTTTGGGGGCTGACATCAACGCATTTCATATTTGTTGGTAGTCAAGTCAGGAGTCATTTAGAGAGCCATTTTGCTGAGCCCATCAGTGAATCATTTTCTTGAGCCTAATTGGATAGTCCATGCGAATAGTCCCCGCAAGCAAGGGTTTTTTACTACAATAAAAAAGGGATGGGCATTCAAAAAGCAGAGAAAGAGTTATGGAAGTACTGAATTATACTGGGAGGATCAAGTTACAAACACAATCCAAAAGTAGTAGGGCTAACTGTTGAAAATAATCCAAGTAGTTAGGATGATGATGAGATCAGTTTAGATAATGATAAGATTTATTTAGATGTGATAGATTTTTTATTATTTTAAAATATATATATTCTATCTTTTAATGATTATAAATAGGTGCTCTTGGTTCATTCCAGAGTACTACAGACTGTTGATTGAAAGTACTCCTGGTGTCTCCGGTCAAAAAGAAGGGAAGACTAGTAGATCCAGAAAAAAGAAAAAGAAAAAAGAGAAGATGGCAGGTCTTACAGTAAGTGTTCCTAATCAACTTCTTCCTATTCTCAAAGGTGATAATTATAGTTTTGGGCTATTAAAATGAAAATTCTCCTTGTTTCACAAGGATTGTGGAAGTTGGTAGAAAATAGTTTTGTTGAGTATGATTTGCAGGATCCTAAGACTACTAAGGATCAAAAACATCAGATGAATGAAAATATGCAAAGAGATGCAAAAGCCCTCTACATGTTACAACAAGCAATAGATGATTCTCTATTTCCCAGAATCATGATGGCATCAACATCAACAGAAGCTTGGGAGATATTAAAAAATGTGTTTGGAGGCACAGAGAAGGTAAAAATTTCAAAGCTTCAAATTCTTCATCGTGAATTTGAAACACTTATGATGAAAGATTCGGAATCTGTTGTTGATTTTTTCTCAAAAGTTTCTTCTATTGTGAATCAAATGAGATCTTATGGTGGAAATCTAAAAGATCAAACTGTAGTAGAAAAAATTTTACGAAGTTTATGTTCAAAATTTGATATGATCTCTACTGTTATAGAAGAAGCTAAAGATACAAGTACATTATCTATTGATGAATTAATGGGATCTCTTTTAGTCCATGAACAAAAAGTGAACAGATCTTCAGATGAAACTTTGGAACATGTTCTTCAAATGAAGATAGACCAGAAGAAGGATCAAAAAGAGAATTCAGAAATCAAATCTCAAGGGAGAGATCAAAAGGACAGAGGACGAGGCCGACCAAATGAAGGTAACAAAGAAACTCGAAAATATTTTTGTTGTAAAAAAATAGGACATATTGAAAAGGATTGTTGGTACAAAAATAAAAATCCAAATGTTCCTCTATGTTCTTATTGTGGAAAATATGGACATTTTGAAAAAGATTGTTGGAACAAAAATCAAACAAACTATCATGAGGAAAAAAATGATGACAAAAGAGATGAAGAAAATATTTGTTTGATAGCATCTGATGAAAAATATTCTAGATTTGTTTGGTTTTTGGATAGTGGATGTAGTGATCATATGACAGGAGATAAAAGTCTCTTTCAGAAACTTGATGATTCGGTCAGATCTATTGTGCAGATAGAAAATGGTAAAAAGGCTCAAGTAAAAGGAAAAGGAACAGTTGCTATGAACACAAAGTCTGGTAAAAAAATTATTGATGATGTGTTATTTATTCCTAATTTAAAACAAAATCTCATTAGTATAGGACAACTAATGAGAAAAGGATATTATGTTATTTTTGATGAAGAAAAATGTCTGATTTATGATAAGAAAATTGGTAAATTGATAGCAACTGCAAGGATGACAAAAAATAAAATGTTTGTCTTATTATTTTCGGACTTTGCTATTCCTACCGAAGAATCAACATTATGGAAAAATAGTTATTTAAAATTCTGTGGATCTATGTAAACTGTCTCAGATGATGCAGGTCGTAATGTTGATGACACACATATACAGAAAAGGGGTGAAGCTCTAAACTCAAAGGACAACAATGAAAGTACAGATACAAAGTTGGTAGAAGTTTCTGATGATGTGAAGAAAGCCAAGAGAAAGAAAAGAAAAATGAAGCTTCCGCATACAAAGGGATTCAATCCTACAAATACAGAGTCTCCATCATATCATCAAAGATGACTACCAAAGAAAAAAATGTCAAGAGAAACAATAAAATATTTCAGGTCAGAAGTTCTCAAAAATGTGTGGATCGAGAAAAAATATAAGACAACCGCAGCAGCAACGAAGATCAGCTCATCGATATTTTCACAAAAATTTTGGAGAGAAAAAAAGATTACGTAAAAATAATTTTAAATTATAACTACTTGAATTAAGGGGGTGTGTTGAAAATAATCCAAGTAGTTAGGATGATGATGAGATCAGTTTAGATAATGATAAGATTTATTTAGATGTGATAGATTTTTTATTATTTTAAAATATATGTATTCTGTCTTTTAATGATTATAAATAGGTGCTCTTGGTTCATTCCAGAGTACTGCAGACTGTTAATTGAAAGTACTCCTGGTGTCTTCTACTATTCTCTTCTCCTTCTCCCTGAAGTTCTGCAGAAAAGCCAACACTAACATGGTGCAAAACGAAAGACAAGAGGAAGCGAGACTGGATAGAATCGTGTCAGGTACCGGCTATAGGTATTATCTACCCAATAAGAGATGCAAAACTAGTAGAGTTAGCCGAGACTGTCTTCCTATATGTATATGATGACGGTCGACTATCTTACTCTATTCCTTCTCTCTAAGGATCTTTATTCTCATATTTAAGGAAATCGAAGCTTATTCAAAAAAATACCACGATAGTGCTGTAGCAAGGGCAAGTTCTATAAGAAGTGACAATGATAGAGAGAGGACTTTGATAGAGTTGTTCTGCCTGGGTTTGAAGCAAGAATTGAAGGACTTGTAGGACCAGCTGTAGCATTCAACTCTTCTATCAATGATTCTATAATAGCTGAACTAGGAGTCAATGGTTATGTATAAAACCTGTCTGAACTCTAAGTTTAAGCCACTTTCATGCATGAGGAACTCTAAGACCATGAGCCTAAAGGAGATGACTAAGTAAGGATCTAACACTACAAGCATTTAAACCATGACATTTCATTGGCTTTCCTTACCTTAACTGAATGTATAGATTATATTAGTCATTTCTTGGAGGTAGTTACTGATGGATTTAGTCTGTCACTTCCAGTTTGGGATACGAAGCTACAAAGCTCATCTTTTCGGAAGAACTAAAGTCTTTGCATAAAACTATGTTTCATGCAGTTAGATATCAGATTAAATGGTTGGGAGTCCACTCATCCCCCACAAGATAAAAATCAAATACTTGGGGCATTAGCGGCCAAAGAGCACAAGAAGTGAAAGATGGGTCGAAAGCCTTGGTCAAGAAATGAATTGGGCGACGAAGCCAACAACCAAGGGGCTAAGTAAGGCTAGCTGCAATAAAACTCCAAGCTAAAAGAGAAAAAGTAGATTCTTTAGCTCAGTTGGTTTATTTGGACCTCCCACTACCCTTGTAGTCGAGTCAGAGCTTGCTTTTGTTGATTCATACTTTTATATGGGGTATTAAGTCAAGTTCTTGCTTTGTGAGAAAGGAAGGATATCGTAGTTCCAAATAAATAAATGGGACCCGTTGATTTGTATGCTTTAACGCGGACTCGTATGCCTATTCTGATTTGAGATGTGGTGGGATCACCCATTTCTTCGCCCTTTCGGCCCTGCTTTGATATATATTTCTTTGGTTGGCATTAGCCCATACATCTCCCTACCTAAATAGATAGACCACCGGAAGAACAAAACCCCACCCCCACCCTACTTGTTGAGAAAGAAAAGATCTTGTTGAGAAAGAAAAGATCTCCGCTTGGACACTAGAAAGATTTGTATCTATGATTCTAAACTAAGTCAAAAGTAGAGTTTAGCTACACATTTCAAACTTGATCGATAAAAAAGAAGGCTATAGTTAAACTTGATCGATAAAAAAGAAGGCTATAGTTTCACTTTACTTTAACACCAGAGAATCACAATTGAATCTCCCTTTGTTTCGGTATACTATGGGGAATGTTTTCTCTTAAGTAGCAATTCAGGTTGTTAAGTTGTGACATACTCATTTACAATCTTATTGCGTATAAGGAATCATTGATACCCAGGAGTTGTGAACCTATACCCCCATCATAGGTAAGGTGCTAGTAGTTGTGCCCAACCCATCTTTTGAGATATACCGGCCTACTGAACGAAGCAATAAAAGATGTCGATAATTAGATTATCTTTCTGCTCCTCAGCCTTCTCCATGCTGCTTGGTACGACTTCCAAATCTTTGATGAATTTCTTCATCCACACCCCTTCATTTGTCACTTCTGCTGCAGCAATGTATTCCATCCGTATAGTCAAGTCAGCAGTAGTATCTTGCTTGGAACTCTTCCTGCTTATTTTTTCTTCATTTATGGTGAAAACATACACTGAGTTCGACTTGTTATCATCAATATTAGACTGAAAACTCGAGTCTGTATAACCCTCAACCTGGAGGCTACTTCCTCCACATACCAGTAAAAGATCCTTAGTCCTTCTTAAGTATTTAAGGATATACTTAAGAAGGACTTAAGTACTTAAGAAGGACTTAAGTACTTAAGAAGGACTAAGGATCTTTTACTGCCTTAGTCCTTCTTAAGTATATCCTTAAGTACTGCCTTAAAGAAAAGGATATACTTAAGAAGGACTAACGCAGTAAAAGATTGTGACACTCTTAGTCCGCCTGATACCTGATTGTGACACTCAGAGCATGCACTATATCAGGCCTGGTCATAGCATAGCATACATGATAGACCCTAGTTGAGGCATATGATATCCTATCTATATTTGCCTTTTCTTCAGAAGTCATTAGGGACATACTCTAAGAAAGTGATATTTCATGTCTCATCGGTATGAAACCTCTCTTGAAATTCTCCATATCAAACCTTTTAGCAATGGAGTCTATGTACCTGGACTGGGACAAGTCAAGTATCATCTTGGATCTATCTCTATAGATCCGGATTCTCAAAATATAAGATGCTTTCATAAGTCTTTTATGGAGAAGTTTCTGGATAGCTAAGTCTTTACTGTGGAGAGCATTCCTACATCATTCTCAATGATTAGGATGTCATCCACATATAGCACCAAGAAAGTGATAACGCTCCCACTTACCTTCCTGTACACACAAGGCTCATCTTCGTTCTTAATGAAGTCGTAAGATCTTATCGCCTCATCAAATCTTATGTTCCAACTTCATAAAGCTTGTTTCAATTCATAAATTGATCTAAGCAACCTGCACACTTTATCTGGACTGTCTCTGGATATGAATCCCTCTGGTTGTATTATATACACCTCCTTGAGATTGCCATTGTGAAATGTCATTTTCACATCCATTTGTCAGATCTCATAGTCATAGTGTGCTGCAATGGCCAAAAGAATTCTAATAGATTTAAGCATGGCTACGGGTGAAAAGGTTTCGTCATAGTCAACTCCTTACCTTTGATGATATCCTTTAGCCACCAGCCTTGCCTTATAGGTCTCCACCTTTTCATCTACTCCGATCTTCTTCTTGAAGATCCACTTGCACCCGATGGGTACAATACCCTCAGGTGCATTCACACGTTTCCAAACCTTGTTAGAGTACATGGAATCCATTTCAGAATTCATAGCTTCTTGCCACTTTCCGGAGTCTATACTCATAATGGCCTTCTCATAGGTCTGAGGATCAACATCCTGAGAATCCTCTCCACTGATATATCCCACATATCTTTTAAGAGGGTGAGATACTCTGCTAGACCTGCGTAAAGTTAGAACTTGTGTGCTAGGTACCTGAACATACTCGGACTCTGGAATGGTGCTTGAGCTAGGTTCTCCAACCTCGCTCAACTCTATCTCACTCCCACTATTTCTACCAAGAATATGTTCCTTCTCAAGGAATGTAACTCTCTTGGCAATGAATACCTTTCGGTTCTCAGGATGATAGAAATCATACCCACAAGTTTCCTTGGGGTATCCCATGAACTTGCACCATTCTATCTTTGATTCCAACTTATCGGGATTGTGTCTTTTAACTAGGCAGGACAACCCCAAATCTTAACCATCTTATGATCGGGCTTCTTTTCCTTTTCATATCTCATATAGTATAGACACTACCGTCTTTGATGGAACTATGTTAAGAAGGTAAGTTGCGGTCTCTAGGGCGTATCCCCAGAATGAGACGGGTAGATCAGTGAAACTCATCATGGACCACACCATGTTTAACAACGTACGATTCCTCCTTTCTGATACACCATTGAGCTGAGATGTATAAGGAGGTATCCACTATGATATAATCTTATTGTCCCTGAGGAAATGGGTGAACCCCGTACTCAAGTACTCTCCTCCTCGATCTGATCGAAGAGTCTTAATACTCTTTCCAATCTGGTTCTATACTTTATTCTTATATTCCCTGAATTTCTCAAAGGCCTCGGACTTGTACTTCATAAAGTACACATATCCATACTTAGAGAAATCATCAGTGAATGTAATGAAGTATGAGTAACCACCTATAGCCTGAGTCGACATGGGACCACATACATCACTATGTATGAGTTCCAATAACTTAGTGGCTCTCTCTCCAGTTTCACTAAAAGGAGAGTTAGTCATCTTCCCACGAAGGCAAGGTTCGCAAGTTGCATACAACTCATAGTTAAATGGATCTAAGTATCTATCTTTCAGCAACTTTTGAATCCTTTGCTCATGTATATGACCTAGCCTACAATGTCATAGGTATGCATTATTCACCTCATCTCTTTTCCTCTTAGACATATTTATATTCATGATGTGTGGAGAAGTGTCTAACACATATAAGCAATTTATCATGGTCCCTCTAGTGATGATCTTATCATCCATAATAATTAAACAACTATTATTCTTAAAAACTAATTTATATCAACTAATTGTCAAACAAGAGATGAAAATAATATTTTTGATAATAGAGGAAACAAAAGAGCATGCATTAAATGCAATGATAGCTCCACTAAGTAGTTGTAGGGTGACCTCCCCAACGGTAACTACAGCAACTCTTACTCCATTACCCATCTTGAGGTCCATCTCGCCATTGCAACGAATGCAGATATAATAAGCACTCCCGGTAACCAATACCCATGTATTATCATGAAAATCTGACAAGTGGAGACTGATCATAAATATACTTGAAGTTCTCCAAGCTTCTGTTTCGCCTTCTCTTTAAGGTAGTCCTTACAGTTCATCTTCCAATGCCATCTTGGCCGTAGTGGAAGCACTATCATTTGTCCTTTGCTGGGTCATTCTTGGCAACCTTTGTCTTACCCAGTCTTTCTTTGCCTTTGTCCTTCTTAAGGGTCTTACTAGCCTTCGTTTTCTTATTAGTCTCACCATTATAGAGAACTAGCTTCTCTTTTTTGATGGCACTCTCAGCTTCCCTCAACATATTGAGGAGCTCAGGGAGAGTCACCTCAAACTTACTCATGTTAAAATTCATGATGAAGTGAGAAAAGAAATTTGGTAGGGACTGAAGAATAAAATTAACGCACAGGTTATCCTCTAGGACTATTCCTAGACATGTGGGTTTCCCGATCCACTCTATCATCTTTAGGACATGGTTCTCAACCGATGTCCCTTCTGTCATCCTGGCTTGGAAGAGTCTCTTGGATATCTCAAATCTCTGAGTTCTTCCTTGTTTCTCAAATAGCTGGCGGAGATAAAGAAGGATAGAATCTGCATCAATGCTCTCATGTTGCCTCTGTAACTCAGGAATCATGGAGGCCAACATATAACATTTTGCCAATGTAGAATCATCTATATACTTCATATAGTGAGCAATCTCATCCTCGCTTGCCCCTTCTTCCGGTGTGGGCATAATTGTATCAAGGACATACATGATTTTCTCCGTCATGAGAATAATTCTTAAATTGTGGAGCCAATCCGTGTAGTTTGGACCAGTAAGGCAATTAACATCAAGTATGTCACGCAAGGGGTTTGCGAGCGACATGTTTCTGACAAACAAGATATAGCACAAATAAATAACATGCAGATTTTACAGAAAATACTAATTAAGATATAGACTTCTATCTTAGTGTACTCCCACTATTTTCCTAGCGAATCACATGACACCCTCGACACGTGAGATGGAAGTCTCCGACTGACTCCTAGTGGGGATCGGGATCCGATTGGTTTCTTAATGCAACCTCGAGGGACTCGACTAATTACACTAAGCCCAAAAGGTAGGCAATCTTACCAATCACAACTTCTTGTGATTCCTATCATGTTCGGCCTCTGAATCATCATGGTCTCGACTACTCGACCAACCATGAAGTTCAGTTAAGTCATTATTATCGTTACAAGATAAGTCTGATTCGATGGATATGCTCTCGACTGCTCGACCAAGTCAAACCATGTCCTCAGGTCACTAGTGACATATATTTATCGTAGGCAAGAACTTGATCACGTAGATAGGTGCGCCTCGAGAGACTCGACCAACTCAACCTATGTCGTGATTCAATTTCTTCCTATAACGATGGAAGGCCATGTTGGTCAATCTGATTGCTTCACGATTACTGACTTAATATTATCGTAAGAGGGGTTTTATTTTATACCGGTCTCCTAATATGTCGTGTCACACACATAGATATTTAATATATGTCTACATTATATATATATATATATATATATAGTAGGTGTATAACACATCACATATGCAAGCCACACCAGATGATCGTGAGCCATCACCTAATATGATTAAGCCAGAGCCAATGGGCCTAATCACTCATAATAGAATCTATGTGTGTATCGACGCATCTTCAAGCCCTGATCATTGATCTCATCATCATCGATTCCGTTGGATCCTCGTCGCATCACCATGCGTCATGATCTCTCGTCACAGCATCGTGGGTCCCACTGTCACCTCCATGCTCCTGCCGTACCTCTCCATGTAATTACAAATAATCAAAGGTACATATGCCCGACAATAAATGAGAAAAATGGAGGCTCGTAGTCCCCAATAATAATAATAATTATTATCATTACTCACATCATAATACATGGCTCATGATCATCCATCCACATCATATATAGAATTACTAGATATATAATAATTAATTAAACTATTTAATTAATTATTTTTCTGAAAATCAAGACATGCTCAAAATTTTTAGAATTGCCAAGGGCATTTTCTGAATTCTGGACAAGAGGACAGTCCTTGGAATTTTTAAAATTATTGAAGGTATTTAGGGAATTCTAGATAATAGGATAGCCTTAGAATTTCATAAATTCAAAGGGGTAGAATAGTCTTTTATTAGAAAACTGAAACCCTAGCCCTTGCTTCCCCTTTCCTTTGGTCGTTGTCGCCCTAGGCGATAGTGCTGCGTGTCATTGGTCACCGCCCCTGCGGTAGGCACCGCTGCCCTCGGGCGGCACCTCACAGGCGGGCGGGCGTTGTGCCCGCATGCGACACCTTTATGAGCGCTGCCCCTTGCGGGCTGGCGGCCTTGGCTGCATGCGGTCGCCCCTGCAGGGGTCGTGGCAGCAGCCGACTGCCCCTGCAGAGGGCCTGGCTGTGGTTGGTCGCCCTTGCAGAGGGCCTGGCCATGGTCGGCCACCCCCTTTCCTCGTTGCTTTACTGCGAAAACACAACAAGAACGCATAAAACAGTTCTATGCGATTCAATCTCATCACACATAGTTTAAAACCATTTTTTTACATAAACAACCTTGGCTCTAATACCACTATTGGAAAACCTCAGCGGGAGCATCACATGCACAGTGGAAATCAAAACAAAACTGGTTTCCCACGCAGATCAAATCGTCGTGCAAAAGATTGGGTCACGAGAAAGTCACAAAAAATAAAAAAAACTACATCGTGTGATAGATTGATTACCTAGGGAGATCGTATATCCCTGTATTCCAGATCTGGATGGAGAGGATGAAGGAAGTCAAGTGTCTTCCTCTCTAACGGTATCCACATGATGGATCTCTATAGCAAAACTCCTCCAATCTGATCTAGCAACTCTTACGCAGAGGGAGGGAGAAGAATAGGAGGGGGTGACCAAAGTTACAGCCTATCAACTATGAGTCTCCCCTCCTATTTATAAAGAGCCACCAAAAACTCTAAGGATCCTATCTTAGTGGGTATTGGATCTCCATCCAATAATCTACTAACCTTGTATTATTGGATCTCTATCCAATAATCTACTTAGGCCTCTAATTGGACCTCAAGCAAAGAGCCCATCAACATAGGATCTCATCTAATGAGAATATGGGCTAATTGGATCTCCATCCAATCCTCTATTTGCTGAAGCATTGATAGGACTCTAACAAAGTTGAGTCATAATATCCCTAGAAGTAGTCAGTAAAACCCTACTAGATTGTAATAAAGTCACTCCTATCTTATAAAGGAGTATGACTAGGGTTTAGATTAGCCCTTAGGGCTTAGTGGTCGTCGCCCCCTTACTGGATTGGTTGGCTAGAGTTTTCCCCTGCTTAGGTCAGCTATAGAGCCAACCTAGTCACCCCCTGTTCCTATTAAGACAGGTTGGCTATAAGAGGGGCAAATGGGTAATTTTACTTAGGCAAGCACCCCCTTAGGCTAGGGTTTTGATCCCTATATAATGATGTAACTGCCCCCTCTCTTGAATCAAGCAATTATCAATTTTATTTTAGCCTTGTGCAGAATCTAGGAGGGAGGAACCCCTACAGCGTTCCAAGGGTTGATCCCCCTCAAGGATCAAAATCTATAGGACTCCTTCTGGGGCCTTATCAAGCATATGTCATATGTTTGTGACCCTCTAGGCCCGATACCGAGTAGGTCGTGAGTCACTCTCATCGGAACTCCTTCTGATATAGTGAATTATCATCTCCATAATAATTCACTTGATGAGGTGGATCTGCCAAGGTAGATCCATTTTCACCTTCACCTCAATAACAGTTGTCGCTCTTGGCTAGAGGAATTTAACTTCTTTCGGTGAAAGGGAGAGGTTTCTACTACATTGCTCTGATGACCGATTCTGGCAGCACATGATTGTTGCACTCGATCTTCCAGATCTAGGAACAGGAACCTACAGCTCCAAGAGCAGAATCTGTCAATGTTTGCTGCCCTGCTACCAGGAGTACTGCTCATTTGTTTGCAAAAGTTGAGCAACGCTGACGAGCCAAACCCCAAGAAGATCACCTATCTGCTTCAATCGCACACTATCATTTTCTGTCCCTCAACGGTCTTCAGAACTGTTTCCTTAATGGGATCACTTACTTCCCAGATCTCTTGCTACCTATCACTATACACTCGCATCCAATAGCGATAACCGACGACAACAACTTTGCATTGGTTTGGAATTTTCTTTCTCTCTAATACTAAATCCCTCAAGCAGTACTTTCTTCCTACGTCCACCTCTTAACCTGTGCCTTCTCTTGATTTCTCCTCGACTGTCACCCTTACGATTCTCAAATGTCTTCCTCATCTACCTTTAATATTCCAACTCTCTTTCCTGCTGGCAATCCCTCAATGGTTCTAGGACTTATTTCTATCAATGCTGCCTCATTAATTCCCTTTAAGTTATCCAAAGGTGGCAACTATGCATCCTGGCATGCTCAATTCTCTAATCTTTTATTTGGTTATGATTTATTGGGTTATATTGATGGTTCTCTTAGTTGTCCACCAGCAATGATCCATGTTCCAAGAGAACCCAATTCGATCCCAAATTCAGTCTACAAGTTATGGTTACGTCAAGATCGACTAATTCTTCAAGCAATCGAAGCCTCTGTCGCTGGATCCATCGCTCTGCTTGTGTCCTCCTATGCTACTAATGCGAAAGTTTGAACTAAGTAGGGAAGTACTATTATCGACTACTTACAACATATCAAAATGATTATCAATGACCTGTCTTTGATATATCATTTCCTAACTAATGAAGAAGTTCTCGTCCACATGCTTAATGGACTGAGTTCATAGTTCAAAAAACTGGCTGCAGCACTTCGAGCACGTGACTCTCTAATTTCCTTTGAAGAACTTTAAGACAAACTGATAGACTATGAAGCTTATCTGAAGTGTGACGATAGATTGCTAGGACCTCCCATCACAACTCAGTTCAACCAAAAATCTAAAAGGCAAAACTGCAAATACAACATTAATGCTTCAAAAGGCTTGGCCAACTATCCTCCCACTTCTATGGGTACCACCTCGTCATTTCCTCCTCCACATCCTCCATACTTCAACCATCTTCAGAGTGTTTCCTTCCAGCCACGTTGTCCTCCTTCTGTCAGCAACCGATCGTCTGCCAGTTGTATGATAAAATTGGTCACTCTGCAAAAGTTTACCGATCTCGACCTTGCCTCCCAGTTCCGTTAACCTGGCCTCAGTCCAATTGGATTATGGACTCTAGTGCTTCCCACCATATCACTTCCGATCTCCAGAACTTATCGATCCATAATAGCTATGGCGAAAATGAAGACATCATCACCGGTGATAATAAAAGAATTCCTATTACTCATACTGATTCTACGATGCTTAATTCACATACCACTTCTTTCACACTCGATGATGTTTTGTGTGCACCTCACATTAAAAAAAATCTTATTTCTATCTCTCAATTCTGCCAATAAAATCATACTTCGATTGAATTCTTCCCTGATTATTTTCTTGTCAAGGACTTAAGCATGGGGGCATCCTTGGTTCACGGCCTGAATAAAGACAACATTTACAAATGGTCGTCAGCCTTGTATCTTACTCGACCCACTACTGTTCCAGTCGACATATGGCATCGACGTCTTGGTCATCCCTCGACCTCTATTCAACAAAAATTACTTTCTCGCTATTCTATTCCTATTTTTAAATCTAGTAATGTTATTACTCATTGTGATGCATGTCTTAGCAATAAGAGTCATCTTCTACCTTTTGGTACATCCTCTATTTCCTGCTCTAAATTGTTTGAGGTTGTTTATACTAATTTTTGGGGTCTTGCATCAGTTGTCTCCTTTAACAATTTTAGATTTTATGTTATCTTTGTAGACTATTTTACAAAGTACACATAGTTATATCCTCTCTGTCAAAAGTCTAATGTCACTATTGTCTTCTCTAACTTTAAGAACTTAGTCGAGAACTACTTTCATACTACTATTAAAACTGTCTATTCTGATGGTGGGGGTAAATATCAAGCCGTTACATCTTATCTATCCGCTTGTAATATCTTAAGTCCCCTCTATATACTCCTCAATGAGTTGGCTTTGCCGAACGTAAACATTGACATATTATTAAAACTGATCTAACAATGCTCCATCAGACTTCCATGTCATCTACCTTTTGGTCTGTAGTTTTTTAAACTGTTGTCTACCTCATTAATCGCATGTCTACTCCTATCATATAATATCAATCAACATTTGAAAAGCTATTTCAAAAATGCCCCAACCTACAAACATTAAAGGTATTTGGGTATCTATGTTATCCATAGTTACATCCTTACAATTCTCATAAAATGCAGTCTTGATCTTGCCCTTGTATTTTCATCGAATACTCTCTTCAATATAATACCTTCCGATGTTATAACTCTCACACTGCTAAAGTCTTTGTTTCCAGACATGTCACTTTTGTGGAGTCTGTCTTTCTCCTTCGAGATCATTGGCAATCTGTCATCCCATTGGATTCCTATGGACACATCTTCATCCTCCCATGTGTCTCTATCGGATCTCCACTCTCTTGTTACTTTTGTTCCACATTTTCCTTCTCCCTCCTCTCCTCTGGTTCCTCCTCTTCCTGTGCAATTACCTCTAGAACCACAGCCTTCGTCCTCACATCGCCAGGGTGCTTATGTCATCCTTCCGCATAACTCAACCAATGACAACCCTTAGCCCTTACCCCCAATACTATTACGCCTCCCGGCATCTAATGCAAACTCATTCCAGGAGTGGTGTCTTTAAACTATGTTAAGTTCTTGACTTACATGCTAGCACCACACCTTCCCTCGACTCTGCTGAACCAACATCCTTTACTCAGGCCCAAAAATCTCCACATTAGCATAAAGCCATGTCTGAGGAGTATGATGCTCTCCTTCATTATGCTACATGGACCCTTACCCCTTCTCACTCCATATAAAATATTATCGGGTGCAAGTGGGTCTTTCGAATTAAGCAGAACCCCAATAGTTCGATTGCTCGATATAAAGCACAACTTATGGCCAAAGAATTTCATCAACGACCTGGTGTTGACTACACTGAGACATTTAGTCCTATTGTCAAACCTACTATAATCCAACTTATCCTACGTCTAGCAATATCCAAACGCTGGTGCTTATGTTAATTAGATGTTAACAATACCTTTTTACAAGGGACTCTCACTGAAGATGTCTTCATGGAGCAACCTTTAGGCTTTATACATTCTCAATATCCACGACATGTCTATAAACTCCAAAAGGCCATTTATGGACTTCGTCAGGCTCCACGAGCCTGGTATACTGAACTTGGTCTATACTTGTCTTTAGTCGGCTTCACAACTCTAAATCTGATGTCTCTCTATTTTTCTACCAACAACATGGGCGCACCATCTATCTTCTAGTCTATGTGGACGATATTATTGTCACATGTGATAACTCTATGGAGGTTCAGGGGTTTATTAAGCAATTGGCCAATAGATTCTCCCTTAAATATCTTGGTAACCTGAATTATTTTCTCGGTGTCGAGGCTACGTTTACATCTTTTGGCCTCTTTCTTTCACAAAGAAAGTATATTTATGATTTACTTTTGAAGATGAACATGCAAGATGCAAAAGAGGTTATGACTCCTCTATCTACTAGTGAGTCACTGAAGTTATGTGATAGTAGTCATGCTATAGACCCTACTCAGTATCAGTAGGTGGATGACTCCTTACAATATCTCGCTCTTACTCATCCCGATGTCTCCTTTATAGTTAATAAATTATCTTAGATTATGCATCGATCGTCTACTTTGCATTGAACTGCTGTCAAACACATTTTGTGTTATCATAAGGGGACTATCGATCATGGTATTTTTCTTCACAAACACTCTCCTTCTCAGCTTCATGCTTTTGCTGATGTTGATTGGGCCGAAAATATTGATGATAAAACCTCTATATCATAGTATATTATTTTTCTTGGTGCTAATCCGATTAGCTAGAATTCTAAAAAATAAAAAATAGTTACCAGGTTTACTACTGATGCTAAATATCGTGCTATTGCCACTACTACTTTCGAACTTAATTGGATCATCAACTTGCTTAAAGAGCTTCAAATTCACTGTAATTCTATGCTTGTTATTTATTTTGATAACATCAGTGCTGATAACATATAGGACTTAGATATGATAGTAGATAGAATTTAGATATGATAGTAGATAGGATTTAGATATGATTTCTCCAACTAAACAAAGAAATCTAGTATATCAATTGAGGAAAATCCTCATCTTCACATGTATAAATAGATGATGAATCAAGGAACTTAATTGGGCTTTTCATTCTCACTTAATATTTCAACATGGTATCAGAGCCCCTCTCTCTCTAAGAGAGATTACCTCTTCTTCTTTGTTGTCCAATGACATCATATTTTCGTTGGCGAGCTCTCTCTCTCCCTCTTCTCTCAGTGAAGAGAAGAAGTCTTTACCACTTATGAGGTCTGCGGTACAACTACCGCTTTGCCCTTACTTTTTCTTCGCTATCCAATGACAGCTACTCACCTAACACTATCGCTGCCACCGTCATGGCGGTCGTTGCCCTCAACCGCTCATGACCCTTCAACATCTTCTTCCGCAATGCAACATAAACATAGCAACCTTTGCTTCTTCTGCTATAGTCGCTAGACCTCCTCTTCCCGCTACCGAGGTCCCCTCGCTGCCAGTGCCCTCTCCCCTTGTCCGCGACGACTCCAACACTATCAGTTCTCCACATTACTGTCCAATGATAGCTTCTCACCGACGCATCGAAGATCCACCAATCTCTTGCTTCCTCGTCTTGGTCACTAGGGTCGGCGCGTACGCAGAGCCGATCTAATCGACGACCATCCACTCTACTGCACGCGATCTCTGCCGACTCTTCCTCGCCAGAACTCGCTGTCACCGTATTGGACAAGAACTAATATCAAATAGACACTGATCTCCTTGGCATCGTCTGGTCCTCCTCTCGTAACTTCATCTCCAATTCCTTGACAGGAGCTCGATCTTGCGGGGGCATGATAACAAATAGAATTTAGATATGATAGTAGATATAATTTAGATTTATATACAATTTCTCCAACTAAACGTGAAAATCTAGCATATTAGTTGAGAGAAATCCTCATCTTCACCTGTATAAATAGATGATGAATCAAGGACTTAATTGAGCTTTTCATTCTCACATCCTATTTCAACAGGTGCTACTTACCTTTGTGCCAATCCGATTTTCCACTCCTACATGAAGCATGTTGCTATTGACCTCTATTTTATGCGAGATCAAGTCATCCACCAACAGTTCCATGTTTCCCATGTCCACATGGCTGATCAACTCGTTGACTCTCTAACGAAGTCTCTGTCCATAAAATATTTTCCTTACATTGATCTAAGATCGACGTCCTTGACAAGAGCTCAATCTTACGAGAGCATGTTAGATGTAACATATTTCTCTAACTAAATGAGAAGATCTCATTCATTAGTTGAGGAAGATCCTCTTTCTATCTATGTATAAATAGGTGTTGAAATAATATACAAAGTGTGTTTTTTTGTTTCTTCACATTAATTCTTAACACTCTCCCCTTTACTCCAACTAACGAGAGTTCAAGTTGGCTTCCCTTTTGTTTGCTTCAAAACTCATCTATCTCACCTGGGGGGTCTATACAAGACTCTATTCCCTTATGCGCCCTAGTTAGCTAGTACTACACTGCTGTTGGTGTTCTTTCTAAGCTATAGACCCGTTTCTGATACGGGGTGGGTGCCTAGCCTATGCCTCTTTCTCTATGGGACTAATATGGAAAGCACTAATATAATTCCTATTTGTACTTTAACGGGTAAGGCAGAGTTGATAGAATGAATATTTACCTTAGCAGATAAGACTGACTTATTACTTTAGCCACGGATAAGGCAAGGCATAGGGTGAAGCAGGAAGGTAGAAATCAATTCTTAATAACTAATTATAGCTTTATAGAAGAAGCTACAGGTGTGCAAACAGGAGCTTGAGAAAGCAGAAGCAGCTCCCCCTCGCATGAGGTTCTTCTAGTATAGTGATAAAGTCTGCTGTTAGAACAGAGACAGTTTCAACATAATATCAGCGAGTTGGAGAGTGTGGTATGTGTTAGCTGAACAATTTTGATTTTGTAACTGAACAAAAAGATTTTATTTGAAAATCCTTTCTCCTGTATAAATAAGCATTATAACAATGAATAAAGTATTTTTTTTTGCTCCTCATCTCTATTTCAAACATGATATCAGAGCCATAATACAGAGATTTTTTAACCTCCTCCCCCGCTGCCTAGTAGTCGTAGACACGGCCTCTGCATCAGCGAGCGGTGCTACCTTCCTCTTCTCTACGATGTCCGCTGCCACGTCCCCTACCGCTGCGGTCATCGTCCTCTATTTTCAGCAACACTGGCGACCACCGTCCCTTGTTTTCAGCAACCTTAGCACTTACTCTCATCCTGGTCTCCGGCTCCGCCATCGATCCGGCAACCTTGGCACCTACAATCTCCAGCCCTCTTCTTCAGGTCGCTGTCGATCGCTTCCATCGAAACAGACGCACTGCCAGCGACGCGCTTCTATAGCCCATCTCCCTACCAACGAGCTCAAGAGCTCCAGCGACGCCGGTTTGTTGACCTTCATAGAGATGCCCGATGTGATCAATAGTCGCCAAGCCGTCACCCAAGAGTTGTTGCTGTGGTCTTCACCGAAGAGGAGAAGCAACCGAGTGTTGCTGTGACGGCTACAGCAGTGAGCGAACGGAGCACCGATGGTAGGCAACGCTGAGGCCGATAGTGTCGCCGACGCCCCCCATATTCTGCGGCTGACTTCTTCTGCAGTCGCTCCTCCACCTCTTCGACAGTACTGTCCCCTCAGCTGAGGGTTACGCTCCCAGATCTGCTGGAAGGGGCGATCTCCTGCTTCCTCCCTCGACACAGATTTGCTTCCTCCCTCGACACAGATCTGCAATCGATCTCCTGCTTCCTCACTCGACACAGATCTGTTTCCTCCCTCAACACAGATCTGCTGGAAGGGGCGATCTCCTGCTTCCTCCCTCGACACAGATCTGCGATCGATCTCTTGCCTCCTCCTTTGACACAGATCTACTTCCTCCCTCGACACAGATCTGCGATCGCTCTGTCGCCTGGTTAGATCGCACGACTCCACCGTGTCCGACCGTGCGTAGCAGCCGCTAGAGCCCGATGAACTGCTACTTCTCCTTCTTCAGTGGTGCTTAGAGGAACCGTAATCCTTCAGTCTCCCTGCGTCCAAAAGACAGTGGACCTACCGCTTTATCCTCCACATCTGACTGCATGTCAAAAACAGATATCCAATGTTCTTAAGATCATAGCAGTTGAACTGACATATTAAAATCTCGACAATGGCAAGATGACAATCGACTCCAAGAATAAAGAACACAAATCTCCTCACATTATTGCAATTGTCGACTTTGGCATCTAGACCCATCTCATAGAAGTTGACACTACAAGCTGAAACAACAAGTCTCCACCAGTTGCAAGCAACGTTCTGGTTTGTGGCAGTTGCTTCTCATCAACCTCTGCCACCACTGTTGTTTCCAGACTCCAGCCGGTGAAATCGGTCTTCTTCTCCTCCGACTCAGCTCGTTAAAGCTGACGTCCTCTCCCTCTCTTAGATTTCCATTGCTACTATGCCACAGATCTGATTCAAGGATTGGTTCTGGCAACACCGACGTGCTGCACAGCCTTTCAGATCCAGGAACAGGACTCTACAGTCTCAGGTGACAGCCACCCTGGTATTCTCCCAAGCTTGCAATACCATAATCATCCATCTGCATCTAAAGGAGGTAACCCTGTGGTTTGAAGTCTTCATTTTTTGTTCATACCTCATCACTTAGCTTCCTTTATCGTCTATTTCTTGAACGCAAGTTATGTCATTTTTTCTACGTTCTTCTCTCGAGTTCTTGACTACCACTTTTGATGAGTCTTAAATGGCTTCCTCGTCTACCTCTGATGTTCCTACTCTGTTTCCTGCTAGCACTTCCCTTTCCTCTTCGTACTCCGGACCTATTTCTATCAATGCTGCCTCTCTAATCCCCTTTAAACTATCCAAAGGTGGTAACTATATATCTTGGCGAACTCAGTTTTAGAAACTTATATTTGGTTATGATTTATTGGGTTATATTGATAGTTCTCTTAGTTGTCCACCAGCACTAATCCATGATCCAGGAGAACCTAACCCAGTGCCAAACTCTGCATATAAGCTATGGTTACACCAAGATCACCTTATTCTCCAAGCGATTCAAACCTCTATTGATGGCTCTGTCGCCCCGCTTGTGTCCTGCTGTGCTACTACTGCAGAAGCTTGGACCAAGTTACAAACTACATTCACGAATCTCTCGAGGACTCGTATGCTTAGCCTACTCTCCAGCCTTATGCACTTAAAGCATGAGGGAAGTAATATTACCGACTACCTACAACATATCAAAATGATTATGGATGACCTAGCTTTGATAGGTCATTCTCTAACTGATGAAGAGGTTCTTGTCCACACACTTAATGGACTGGGTGCAAAATTCAAGGAACTGGTAGCAGCGCTTCGAGCTCGCGACTCACCAATCTCCTTTGAAGAACTTCATGACAAGTTAACAGACTTTGAAGCTTACCTGAAGCGTCACGATATGCCTGTAGGATCTCAGCCAGGACCTCATATCACTGCTCAATTTAACCACAAATTCAAATGGCCAAACCGTAAATACACCAAGTATGCTTCAAAAGGTGTGGCCAACTTACCTCCTATGGGCACAATACCACCTGTTCCCCCTCCACAGTCTCCAACCTTCAACCATCGTCAGAATGCTTCCTTCTGGCCACGTCGTCCTCCTCCTACATTTCATCAGCTTATCGTTTGTCAGTTGTGTAATAAACTCGGTCACAATACCGCCTGATGTCACTACTGTCTTCTCCAACTTTAAGAACTTAGTCGAGAATTACTTTAAGACTTCCATTAAAACTATCTATTCTGATGGTGGGGGTGAATATCAAGCCCTTGGGTCCCAGTTGTCCGCTTGCGGTATTCAATATCTCAAATCCCCTTCATACACTCATCAACTGGTTGATTCTGCTCAACGTAAACATCAACATGTTGTCGAAACGGGACTGACGCTGCTTCATCAGGCTTCCATGCCTTCCATTTTTTGGTCCGTAGCATTTCAAACTGCTGTTTACTTTATTAATCGGATGCTTACTCCAATTCTACAATATCAATCACTATTTGAAAAGTTGTTTCACAAACGCCATAATCTGCAGACATTAAAAGTATTTGGTTGTCTATGCTATCCATGGTTACGTACCTACAATTCTCACAAACTGTAACCTCGTTCTCGCCCTTGCATTTTTATTGGTTACTCTCTAGAACATAATACATACTGCTGTTATGACACTCACACTGCTAAAATCTTTGTTTCTAAGCATGTCACTTTTGTAGAGTCTGTCTTTCCCTTTCGGGATCACAAGCACTCTGTCATCCCATTGGATTCTTACGACACATTTTAATCCTCTCATGCATCTCTGTTGGATCCATACTCACTTATTACTTCTGTTCCGTAGTCTTCTCTCTCCTCACCTCCGGCTCCACCTCTTCTTATACAATTGCCTCTAGAACCATATCCTTTATCTTCACCTCGCCAGTAAACCTCTGTAGTTCTTCAACCTGACTCAACTAGCAATAATCCTCTTCCTTTACCCGCCAACCCTATTACAACCTCTCGGCATCCTATGCAAACTCGCTTTAAGAGCGGTGTCTTTAAACTGCGTCAGGTTCTTAACTTATATACTAGCACTTAGCCATCCTTCAACTCTGTTGAATCAACTTCTTTTTCTCAGGCCAAAAAATCTCCATATTGGCGTACAGCCATGTGTGAGGAGTATGATGCTCTCCTCTGTAATGCTACATGGACCCTTACTCCTTCTAACTCCACACAAAATATTATCGGGTGTAAATGGGTCTTTCGAATTAAGCGACATCCTGATAGCTCGATTGCTCGTTATAAAGCATGATTGTGGCCAAAAGATTTCATCAATGACCTGGTGTTGACTACACTGAAACATTCAGTCTTGTCGTAAAGCCCACTATAATCCGGATTATCCTAAGTCTGACAATCTCCAAAGGTTGGTGCTTACGCCAATTAGATATTAACAATGCATTTTTACAAGAGACTCTCACTGATGATGTCTTCATGGAGCAACCTCCAGGATTTATACATCTGCAATATCCACGGCATGTCTGTAAACTTCACAAAGCCATTTATAGATTCCGTCAAGCTCCATAAGCTTGGTATACTAAGCTTGGTCACTACTTATCCTCAGTTGGCTTCATCAACTCCAAGTCTGATGTCTCCTTATTTTTACGTCATCAACATGGGGGCACCATCTATCTTCTGGTCTATTGTTGAAAAAAGTTTTTAAAAGTCATCCAATCCAATAAATGATTGGAATGGTTATGAAAAATAAATAATTTCTTTAAATGTCAAAGCTATGAATGCTTTGTTCTGTGATTTAAATAAAAATAATTTTGATCAGGTTTCTTTATGTGATTCGGCTTTTGAGATTTTGCATACATTAGAAATGACACATAAAAGCACACTTAATCTAAATGAATCATTAAATGGAAATGTTTTCAAAAATAAATTTGAAAAATACCTTCCAAAGAACAAGAATAATAGTGAACTAAAAACAGAAGACCTTTCAAAGAACAAAAAGGAAATAAAACTGAGAACATATGACTTCTCGAGTGAAATTTTGAGTGATGAGAACTTTGAACTATTGACAAAATAACCAGATAAATTAATGAACATGAACAATAAAAATGATCTTAAGATAGATAAAATCTCTTGCTATGAACGCAAGAAGCTAAAGCACTCCAAAGAAGAATATCAAAGTAAGGAAGAATTAGCCAACTACGCTCAAATGGACATCCAAGACAAGGTAAGCGAGTCTTTAAATATTTCTTTTACCAAATTATTAAATATATTTCATGAATTATTTGATGAATTTAGAAAAAATTAATAAATCTTATAAGTTACTTAAAAATAAACATGATTCGTTAGTTAGTAGATTTGATCAAATGCATGATATATTATCATCACATAATCTTTGCTCTAAATGTAAAATGTTAGATAATGTTAAAGAGGAAAATATTATGGTTAAACAAATATTAGAAAATTTTAAAATAAGGAATACATTCTTTAATATGATCCTTGCTAGTAAGGGTCATGTTAATAGAAGAAAGGGTATAGATTTTGTTAGTAACAATCAACAAAAGTCAATTATTTTTGTTAAAGAATCTACCTTAAATCTACCAACAAAAGTTAAATATAATTTTATAGAAAATTAGGACATAAAGCCAACAAATATTTATTTAGAAATTATAATCCTCACAAATTAGTTTGGGTTCCCAATGAAACTATAAACAACCAAAGATCATTAGAAAAGAAAGACAAAGTTCTTCATAAATAATGCAATGTAAAATGGATACCTAAACCTAGACTCCCCATACTATAAATTGTGTCCTAACAAGACTAGGAGCACTAAATAATGTTTTGAAGGTAGATGCTCAAGACATATAACTTAAGATCTAACACTCTTTCAAGCTCACTAGCCTAAGTAATAACAAAAAATTATTGAAATAAAATCATTGGTAATGAATCTTTGGATAACTCATTGTTATAATTAATCTGGATTGCTCTAACTTTAGCATGCTAGTACAAAAATAAATTAGAGACTTTATCTAAATTTATATTTATGAAAGAAAGATTTTGATTATGATTGAATGACAAGTTCAAAATAATTGGCTTGAATATTTATTGATTTAAATGCAAATGTTATTGTTGAATGACTTAAATATTATGGCGTTTTTTGGCTAAGCTAAATATCATTCTTGAATGATTGATTTAAATGTTACATGATTTAAATGCTATGATAGTTGTATGGGTTGTATGATTAAGTGAGTATTGTTGAATGATAGAATTTGAGTATAGAATAATATAGAAAAGGGAGAGAAAATTCACACTTTATTTTTAAAAAAATTAAAAATATTTTTGAAATGAAAATGAAATGAGCATGGTAACTTATTTCACTAACTGTAAAGAATTAGACTCACTTATGAAAGAAAAATTATTGGAATTAAAATAAATCAAAGCTCTTGTTTTGAAATGCTTTATTGTCATGATTTTGATTATTTCTTTTGGAAATAATTCTTGGATTTTCAGTTTTGAAATGATTGAAAATATTTTACTTGGTTGAAAATGTTTATTATGATCTTTATGTTTTCTTTTAAATAAAACCCAATTTTTGATGATAATGCATAAAGACATTCTTAAAACAAATCATTTGGAACAACTACAAAGGAGGATAATTATTCTTGAAAAATATTTTTATCCTATCAATCTTTCAACAAGAGATAAAGTTGCCTAAGTCGTGAAGCAACCTTGCCCACTGTTCTGGACTTAGCTAGGATTGCCTAAGTCATGAAACGCCCAAAGCGTTATCTGTCCGCACAGGGTCAGCCCTCTTACAACCTCTTAAGGTCCCGTAGGACCTGCAAAGAAGAAGTTGATTAGTTTAGAAGCAAGCGACGGACACGTCCCGTCGTCTCGCAAAGCGGAAAGCTATACAAGCAATTTGTCTAACACCTTGAGTGCAGCTGTGAAAAGAGAGAGAGCGAAATAGGACTTTGGAGGGTTGTAGGAACGGTCGCAAGTCCGCAAACGACGGTTCCCAATGTATCAGACGCAAGACAAGTTTATTATTGAATATCTCTTAAACTACAAAATTGATTTGATGATTTAAACTTAATTTTTTTTTATCCGTATCATAATATTGAAATCTTGAAAATTGCAACTTAATATCTTCATATAAATCAAGATCGTTTACCATGATTCTTACATTTTAGAAAATTATCAAAATGAACCATGATCTTGTTCTTTTATTTGTTCTTCTATGTTTCCTTTACAACTTACTAAAAAAAAAGTTTTCATCTTAATCATGATCTTGACTTCTCAATATTTATAACTTGATATTTCTATGAATCAAGATTCTTCTTATTTGATCTCTTAAGATTCAATTTTATTATCTAAGAGGAGATTTATTAAATTAAATCATATCCTTTGCTATTCATGAATGTCTTTTAATATTAATATCTTTCTTGACATGATTTATTTTATAACACATGAATGATACACATTATCATTAAAATTAATATTCCTTAAACTTGTGATAAGTTGAAAAGTAGAAGAGATTTGTCTTATCATGAATATTCCTTGATTTCTTGACTTGACATATTCTTTATCATGTTTAAATCTCCATAATTTTCACTTTTTAATAAAAAGAAGATTTATGACCTTAACAATTATAATTGAGATTTTTATTAAGATCATTTTTTTATTTTATTAAAAAATATTATCTAAATGATTGGGGTCTTAAGTTTTATCTTGGATGAATCAAGAGTATTTAATCCCCTAAGATTCATTTTCAAAGAAAAAAGAGGAGGTATTTATTAAAAGAAATTATATCTTTGGTAATAACAGTTTGATCTATTGTCCTTAATGACATGATTCCTTTGGTTATATTTAGAACATGGATGCAAAAGAAAAATTAAATCATTATATTTCTTTTTGATAATAAAAAAAGGAGAGGAATCAAAATTATTAATTTGGTTAGAAGAAAATTTGGATATAAAAAATCTTCTAACATTGGATGAGGAGCCTATTTGCTAAAAAGAAAATTAGAAATTTTAAATACATGAGATTTGCATGATTGGATTTCTATTTTGCTTGGAATTTTGAATACATAAGATTTCCTGATTACTTATGTTGAAATTCACAAACAAAAAAGAGGGACAAATTTATTAAATCATGTCTTTTGAATTTGAATTTTCATAATATGATACCCTTATACTTTTGGATGTAATTAGAACATTAATGTAAAAAGAAAAATTATACTATCATATTTCTTTTCTTGACAATAACAAAAAAGAGGAAATAAAATTATCAATATAATTAAAACAAATTGGATATGATAACATTGAATGAGAAATAATTTGCTAAGAAGAAAATTTAGAATTTTAAATTTTTAAATACATGTAAAATATATAATTCATAATATTATCATATTTTATTTTAAATTTCTTGACCTATACAAATTGAGCTTCTTATCAAAATTTACATAAGTTATCTTCATAATGCATGATTTGTTATATTTTAGATTTCTTGATTTTCTATTGTGTTTGAAATTCTACATAAGATGAATGTATAAGTGAATCTTAGATTTCTCAGATTTTGAGCTCATCTTTAAAATAATTATTTCAAAGTTTACATCTATAAGATTGAGGTTAAGCGCTAGAAATGCTAAACCATGAGAATATTTGAATTGCTTGATTTGCTACTCTTATTTAAAATGAAATGAATTAAATTGAATGAGTAGTTCTTAACTTTTGAATTTCAGAATTTATAAAATTAAGTTCTATTTTTATGATATGATATTTTTTGCTTCCCCTCTTGTTTCTTCTTTATTATTCAAAGAAAAGGAAGAAAAATTTTCATAAGAAAATTATGGTTTTATCCTATTTTATTAAGGGGGAGTAATTTATTTTGTAACAATATGAAAATTTTGATACGTGATGAGTTTATGTATCATGAAATTATTTGCTTATTATTTCACCTCTTTTTTGATGATGATAAAGGGGGATAAATTACGAATTGATGACAAAAAATGATACATACATGTCAAAAAGAAAAAAAATTTCATGAAAAAATTATTGACACATGTGCCATAAAATCATTTGCTCTAACATTTCACCTTTTTATTGATGACAAAGGGAGAGATGACATATTGATGATACATGAAGAAAAATAAAAAAAATAGATATTTCTCCTATTTTTATTGATAAACAAAGGGGGAGAAATAATTGATAACTTAAGGAAGAAAATTTTTCATAAGAAAATTATTACTCATATCCTATTTTACTAAGGGGGAGCAATGACATATGTGCCTTGAAATAATTAGTTCTATATTTCACCTTTTCGTTGATGAAAAAGGGGGAGAAATTGATATTGATGATACATGTAAGAAAAATTTTAACATGGGCATTTCTCTTTGTTGATAAACAAAGGGGAGAAATGCATAATGACTTAAGGGGAGATTTTCAAATGTATGATTAATACATAATTTTAAAATTCATGTTATATACTTTGAAAATCCTTGATGAGTTGATAAATTAAAGCAAAAATTTTGTTGAAATTGATATTGTATCATATCTGAAATTGATGTATGAGTGTCTCGTTTTCATCCTTGAAATATTGATAAAAATTACTTTAAAAATCATTTCATGATACTTGAATACAAGAATGGTTGGTTCTTTTGAATTTTTCTTATTTGGATTATGGCATGAATTTAGGAGGAGTTAAGGTTAACTCATGTCATCAATTGGCTATCATTGTTGAATCTCATATTTTGATGATGAAATTAATTTATGGTTATTGATCTAACATATGTGTTAGAGATGATTGATGCATGATTAAATGATAGAGAGAGAATTACAATCAGATGTGGGCGAGGGTTAAGTTCGTGCATTGGGCTGGGGGTTCAGATGATGTAGTGAGAACTCACCGAGAGACTCACCAGAATGTATCAGAAGCTTATCGGGAGTTCGTCGGGAGCTCGCCGAAGGGATAAGAGGCTTGCCGGGAGTTCGCCAGAAGCTTGCCGATGGTATCAGAAGCTTGCTAGGAGTTCGCCGGGTGCTTGCCAGGATGGCGTTGGAAGTTCGTCGGAAGAATACCAAGAGACTCATCGGAAGATCATCGGGGGTTGTCGAAAAGTTTATCAAGAGTCAAGAAGGTCTTATTGGACTTGATGATTGTTGGGAAACCTCAACGGGTGCATCACATGCGCAGCGAAAATCAAAACAAAAATTAGTTTCCCACGTAGATCAAATCGTCGTGTAAAAGATTGGGGTCGCGAGAAAAATCACAAAAATAAAAAAAATCACGATGTGTGAGAGATTGATTTTACCTAGGGAGATCGTATATCTCTGTATTCCAGATCCGGATGGAGAAGATGAAGGAGGTCAAGCGTCCTCCTCTCTAGCGGTATCCACACGATGGATCTCTGCAGTGAAACTACTTCAATCTGATCTTACAACTCTTGCTTAGAGGGAGGGAGGAGAATAGAAGGTGGTGGCTAAAGCTGTAGTTTATCAACCATGACTCTCCCCTCCTATTTATAGAGAGCCACCGAAAATCCTAGGGCTCCTGCCTTAGTGGGTGTTGGATCTCCAACCAAAAACCCACTAACTTTGTATTATTGGATCTCTATCCAATAATCTCCTTAGGCCTATAATTGGGCCGTAATTAAGGAGCTCATCAAAATAGGGTCTCATCTAATGACAATAAGGGCTAATTGGATCTTCATTCAATCCTCTATTCACTGAAGCATCCACAATATGTGTGTGACCCTCTAGGCCCGATACCGAGCTGGCCGTGAGTCACTCCCATCAGAACTCCTTCTGATATAGTGAATTATTATCCTTATAATAATTCACTTGACTCATCGACTATGGACGTACTAGGCCACTACGCCATAGTCCCCAGACGGTACAAGGTAAATTAAATCCATCGGACCTATCTATCTATAGTTGCCATGTATCTATAATCCCTCATCCAAATAATATCCCAGAGACCGTATATTGGACATGGTACTGTCAAGTCACATACGGAATCAGTTTGTCTTGCTCTATTCAGATTCTACCGGAGAACTCCTCTCTCAATCCGAATGACCCTAGCTAGGGATTTGTCTGAGCAAGCACATATGAGATATTTCTCTCATGATACCGAGAGTGGATGATCCTCTATTGACACTCAATTGCTTTCATAAAGTTGGCTACCAATCCCGATAACTAGCTGTACTAGATCTGAAACTTTCCAAACCTATAAGTCTAACGTTAAATAAAGGAGTACTCATACAAGGCATCCTTGCTATCTCAAGTCTAAGGACTAGATACACAACTGGGACTATGGAATCGCTGTCTGACATTAGGTATCATTAACTATACAATATTTCATAAGCGGAACAATTAGTAAACTCATTCTCTAATGAGCACTTGTACTATATCCTTAGTGTCTCTACATAAGTGGCTATGAGACCAGTCGCTTCCATCATATGGACGGGTATATAGTACACCGATCTATCCGGTTATCTCAATGACCCTCTTGAGTAACTTATAACCGGGATTATTTAGGATCTGTGTTTAAAGGTGAATCGATCTCATTATCGTGATCTCATCACGATCCGATTCTCATTGCATAGAACCAAGGACATCACAATATATATGTAACAAATAATATAATGTGAGAATATACCAATATTAATCATAAGCAAAAAGATCATATAGCATATCACACGTGCCATCACTCACGTGATTGGCTTGCAGGGCACCTGTAACCAGCAATGGTTATATGATTGTAATTGATTAAGTTGTAGTTAGCATTGGTTTGGGTTTAAGTTCTACTTGAGTTAGATTGGAAGGAATCTAAATTAACTCAAGTGAGGCAAATCGGGTCCACTATGGGGATGGATAGAGCTCAGGTTGAGCTCAATTAGTTGACCTAGAAAGGGGTCAACATGAGGTACGAGTCAGGTACATAAAAGTATGGAAAATGAGCTTTTACGGGATTCTCGATAATAGTACCGCTAGTGGATGACAATGGTACCGCCTAGGTGCCGGTAGTATTGCCCGTACATAGAATTTGCATAAACATTTAAATTTTGGCTCCATTTCTGAAGCCAATTGGGTATAAATATCCCAATATTTCTTACATTTAGATAAGGTATTGGGCTAGAAATTCTGTGAGAAAATTATGCTAAACTTGTAAGAAAAAAAAAATGGGCAAGGGAGTGAGGGAAAGAATTGTAACTCTTATAAGTCTCTATTGTAAGGTTCATCTCCTAAGCCTAGTTAAATGAGAGAGGAAACTATAAGGATTTAATCTTCACCCAAAGAAGGTTGATAGTGGATGTCAGTGGACTTCGAAGAAGATGACTCGGGAGTGGATGTAAGCCAGGTTGAGGTCGAACCACTATAATTGTTAATGTCTTTGATTTCTTTGATTATTACTCTCTATTACTCTCAATTTGCTTATATATAAAACTGAGCTTCAATCCCTCTATTTCTTTCAAATCGGCTCTTAATCGATTTTATCGAAATATCAAAAGAAGCTTTCGTTGTTCACTCTTTACTTTACGAAAGCAAGATTCTTAAATCAATCACTATTTCGTTTGCACTAATTCAGCCCCCTCTTAGTGCCAATTGATCTTAATACTCCCTCCACTTAGTACTTGCACGAACTAGAAAAGCTACTTGAAGAATCGCTACCTGCTTTCCTCTGATTTATCACTTGCAGCTGACTTATTACTTTAGGCTTTAGATTTTGTAACGAAAGTAGATTATTTGAAATATTAAGCCGTCAACTGGAAATACTCTAGACTTTACACTTTAATAACGGCTTGTGCGATTCTATTAGTGAGCTACGCCTCTTATTCTTATACTTCCATACGATACTTAATTCAATTCACAGATTTTCTTTTCTTTTTGGTTGCACCTTAGCTGACAACACTTCTTGTCCCGACGGTGAAATTGATTGTTCCGCCCTGTCTATGAGATCTTGCTCTCCTAACTAGCCCCGAAACTCTTAAAGAAATAACAAACAACACTCTTAGCTTACAGCTTGCTTCCCCTTATTTATGAAATTGCTACCTTCCTACTGCAGATTATCTTACCGCATGAAACAAGCAAGGAGAACTAGGGTACGTTAGTTACCCGCTGCCTGCTACCATACCTAGTAGCTAATGCTCTCTTTTAGAACCAAGCAAAGGAAGAAATAAACTTAGTCTTTCAAAAGGATAGTTGCCGGTGTTCCATCCATACAAGCGCCTGTTTTTGTAATCTCTTTCCTTCTCTATAGGAGTTCTATTTAAGCCATTGCTAGTCCTTTCTATGAAGTTAGCTTTTTAGTTTCAGTTTCATTGCCCTGTTTCAATCCATAACTTTGAAGTGTTCAAGCAGAGCATTAGTATCTCATATTCTATTGATGGGGAATAGCACTCTCAACAAGGTAATTTCGACAGTAAAGACTGGCGCCAGGGTTTGCTAAGGGAAAAATCTGTAAAAAAATAAATCTGGAGGAAATAACTATTGATTTTTCTGTTGAACTTCAGAGAGAGTAGAAGAACTAGGAGTACTTTCAATCTGCAGTATCTTGGAATGAACCAAGAATACCTATTTATTATATTGATTAAAGGATGAAATACAAATATTTTAAAATACCAAAAAAATCCATTGTATCTCAACAGATTCATCCTCATCTAACTAATTTAGATCTATCAGTTATTTTATTCTAACTAATCAATTGTAACTAATTGAATTAATCTTAACACACCGCCTTAATTCAATTAGTTATAACTTTAAGTTATTTTCGAAAAAAATAAAATTTTTCTTTTGCTAAAGCTTTTGTGCAAATATCAGCAAGTTATTCCTCGATGTTACAATAGTCTATTTGAATCTCTTCTTTATCAACCAATTCACAAATAAAATGATATCGGACTTCAATATGTTTGGTACGCCCATGGAAGATAGGATTCTTTGTCATTGCAATAGTAGACTTGTTATCACAATAGATTTTAGTTGGTCCATCTTGATTTTCTTGAAGATCTGCTAGAATTCTTCGAAGCCAAACTGTTTGACATGATGTACTTGTGGCCGTAACATACTCTGTTTCAGTGCTTGAGAGAGCAACACATTCTTGTCTTTCCATTGTCCATGAAATCACACCTGAGCCAAGGCTGAAAACAAATCCTGAAGTACTTTTTTTATCATCTGCACAACCAGCTCAATCACTATTAGTATACTAATATAACTTAAAATCTTTTACCTGTTCATAACGAATGCCATAATTGAGAGTCCCTCTAATATATCTAAGAACTCTTTTAGCTGCTCCAAAGTGATGCTTGCTAGGACTGTGCATGAATCTGGATAACAAGTTAACTATAAACATAATATCTGACCTTGAATGTGTGAGATACATCAACCCTCTAATTAAACTTCTATATTGTTACTCATTTGTTTTTTTCACTCCATCGTCTAATATAAATTTATCATCTGTATTCATTAGAGTACTCATTGGCTTACAAGTTGACATATGAAATATTTTTAACAAATCTTTAGCATATTTTTCTTGGCACAAAAAAATCTCATCTGCATCTTGAATAATTTTCATTCCCAAGAAATAGTGTATAAGCCCCAGGTCAATCATTTCAAATTATAATGTCATATTTTTCTTAAATTCGATAAGCATATCTGATGAGTTTCCAGTATAAATCATATCATCCACATATAAACAAACCATAAGAATCTTCATACCTTGAATTCTTATATATAAAGTTGGCTCACTTAAACTTTTCTGAAAATTATGTTGAAGAAAATATTTGTCAATCCGACTATACCATGCATGCTCTTGGTGCTTGTTTTAAGCCATATAATGCTTTGTCTAATTTGTACACTTTATCTTCTGATCCTTTAATTTCAAATCCTTCGGGTTGCTTAACATAAACTTCTTCTTGCAACTTTCCATTCAGGAATGCAGATTTAACATCAAATTGATAAACCTGCCATTTTTTTGGGCCGCCAATGCTAATATAATTCTAATTGTCTCAATTCTAGCAATTGGAGAAATTTTTTTTGAAAAATCAATACCTGAAATTTGAGTATATCCTTTGGCAACCAAGCGGGCTTTATGTTTTTGCAACGAGCCATCAGCATTAAATTTTGACTTGTACACCCATTTAAGTCCAATTGATTTTTTTCCTAGAGGCAAATCTACCAATTCCCAAGTCTTATTTTTCTCTATAGCTTGTAACTCATCATTCATTGCTTGTACCCATTCTTTTTTCTAAGCTGCAACTTCAAAACAAGTAGGTTCAAAAGCAAGACATACAAAATCACCAGATTGATATATTTTTGAAATACTACAAAAATTTCATGGAGGTGATTCAATATCACTAGATTCATTTGAGTTATTCAAAATACGAGAAGAGTCAGATGAGGTATTAATATGCAATGGATCATCTGCTTTATCTACTTCTTCTTCTACATATATTGTTGTTTCAACTGCTTCAGAGTTTCAAGCTTCTTTTTCATTAAAAATAACATCACGACTTATAATTAATTTTTTAGTTGTAGGATCAAAAAGTCTAAAACCTTTTGTCTCATTACTATACCCAACAAATATGCATTTAATACTTTTCTCATCAAGTTTACTTCTTTTTTCAATAGGAATATGGAAGTAAGCAGTACAACCAAATACCTTTAAATAGGAAAATGATTTAGTAAATACACCGATGTATTCACAGCTTCTGCCCAAAACTCATTTGGTACTATTTTTTCTTTAAGCATACATCTAGTAGTCTCAACTACCACTCAGTTTTTCCGCTCTACCACTCCATTTTGTTGAGGGGTATAGCTTGTAGTGAGATTCCTATGAATGCTTGTATTCTATCAATACGTAGAGTCTTAATAAAACAACCACTTTATTTTTCCATAAATGCTTTGAAATTTTTAAAAACTTAAAAAATCTCACTCTTTTCTTTGAGAAAATATACCCACAACATTCTTATACAATCATCTGTAAATAGAACAAAATATCTACTTTCACCTTTTGAGATAGTTTTCATAGACCCATAAATATCTGTATGCATAAGTTCCAATCAATTTTTTGCCCTCCAAGAATGACCTGTTTGAAAGGTTTTTCTATGTTGTTTTCCAAAAATACAGGATTCACAAACTGTATCTTTATTTTTAATTTCAGGCAAGCCAACTATCATATTTTTTTTATTTAATAGTTCTAGTCCATCATAATTCAGATGACCATATCTTTTATGTCATAGTGTTGATTCATCAGTAGTAGTAGCAACGAATGCATATAAGGAGAAATCCGAAAGTACTAAGGGAAACATTTTATTTTTTGTCTTCCTAACTGTTGCTACCAATTTTTTTTTCATGAATCAAACATTTTTCATCATAAAAAATAATATAATATTCTTTTCTCATCAGTTGTCCTACACTAATAAGATTATGTTTTAAACTAGGAATAAACATCACATCATTAATAATTTTTTTACTAGATTTGGTGTTCACAACAATTGTTCCTTTTCCTTCCACATGAATTGTATTGCTATTCCCCATCAGCACTGTAGATATGATTGAGTCATCGAGTATCTGAAATAAGCTTTTATCCCCTGTCATATGATTACTACATCCACTATCTAAAAACCATACAGAACTAGAATATTCTTCATCAGATGCTATAAAGAGAATATTTTCTTCATTCATTTCTTCACTATTATTTTCCTCATGATAATTTATCTGATTTTTGTTCCAGCAATCCTTTTCAAGATGTCCATATTTTTTACAGTAAGAGCAAAGAGGAATATTTAAAATTTTATTTTTATATCAGTAATTTTTTTAATATATCCTTTTTTTTACAACAAAATCATTGTCGGGTTTCTTTATTACCTTCATTTGATCGATCTCTTCCTCTGGTTTTTGAATTTTTTTATATTCCTTTTTTGATCTATCTTCATTTAGAGAGCATGTTCTGAAATCTCATCTGAAGATCTGTTCACTTTTTGTTAATGAACTAAAAGAGAACCCATTAATTCATCAATAGATAATATACTTGTATCTTTAGCTTCTTCTATAGTAGTAGAGATCATATCAAATTTTGGAGATAAACTTCGTAAAACTTTTTCTACTATAATATGATCTTTTATGTTTTCACTGTACGATCTTATTTGATTCACACTAAAAGAAACTTTTGAAAAAAAATCAGTGATCGATTCTGAATCTTTCATTATAAGAGTTTCGAACTCACGACGAAGAATTTGAAGCTTTAAAATTTTTACCTTTTCTGTGCCTCCAAACACACATTTTAATATCTTCAAGGCTTCTATTGATGTTGATGCCATCATGATTCGGGGAAATAGAGAATCGTCTATTGCTTGTTGTAGCATATAGAGAGCTTTTGCATCTTTTTGCATATTCTCATTCATATGATCCTTTTGATTTTTAGTAATCTTAGGATCCTGTAGATCATACTCAACAAAATCATTCTCTACCAAATTCTATAATCCTTGTGAAATAAGAAGAATTTTCATCTTAATAGCCCAAAACTGATAATTATCATCTTTTAGAATAGGAAGAATTTGATTAGGAACACTCACTCCAATACTTGTCAACTTCTTGTTTGTTTTTTCTGGATCTACTGCTTTCTCTTCCTTTTACCGACGTACTCCTGATGATCTTCTTTGAATTTCATTCTGATACCACTATTGACTTTTCTGTAAAATTTCAGAGAAAAGTAAAAGAACTAGTAAAGAGAACTAGGAATACTTTCAATTCGCAGTACCTTGGAATGAACCAAGAATACATATTTATATTGATTAAAGGATAAAATATAAATATTTTAAAATATAAAATTTTTTTAGAAAAATAAGTGAGAAAAACAACCAAAGAGATAGCTAATTGTGCTACGGTATAAGTAGAAGGAGGTGATTGTTAAGTAGTAGATAGAAGCCGAGAATCAGAATCAGAATCAGAATCAGAATCAGGATCATAAACAACAGAAGTAGCCGGATAAGTAAGTGTTACCCCTGTTTTTGTCCTTAAATTAAAGGACTTCTTTACCAACCCTCTCTCAACAGCTAACCTCGAATTCTGTGTTTCCAGTTTTGAGTATGCTGCTCCTCTATCTAATCCTTACTTGAAAAAGCTCCACTCCCGGCTTTCGTTATGTATTTCACACTTTTGAGTCTTCCTTTCCTGCCTTCAATGCCCATGCTCCCCCCACCTTCACTTTGCTACTCCTTTATCTCATTCTTTTATTTCTCTCAACTCTCGGTAAGTTATTGATTCTACCTTTTATTCTTTCACTACTGTCTTTAATACTGGTGTAGTTAGTTATCTTATTCTTCTATTACTTAGTTCAATTCCATTTTCCCCTTAAAGTCTTTCGCTCTTTGCTTTAACTCTTAGATGATGAGCCACAAGACTAGTTTGTTGAAAGACATAGGCATAATCCAATTGAGTAGTATGAGAATGCCTACCTCATTGATTAGTATGAGTTGCCTATCTCGAGGTAACTCATACTAACACAGAGTTTCACTTATTAGTATAGGAATAACTAGCTTATAAGAGGAAGGAGAACTGAACTCATGAGTCCAATACTAAAACAGGAGAGGAATAACACAGAAGTTAGCACGCCACTCCCAACTCGAGGTCTCCCCCTTCCAACTTTAATGCTTACTTTCCTATCCCTAAGTCTGCTACTCGTCAGCTTCACTCTTTATTTATCTCCTTGCTTCCCTGACTCGTAGCTATCAATTTCATAATTATAGAATCCAATAAATGCCAATGATTTAGCTTCACCTGAAATAAGCACAGAGTTTATAGAGTCAAATGATTGAGCCGGCACACAAATTTTAGAAGAATTTATATCCCTTCACCCGAAATAAGCACAGATATAGAATCATTCATATCCCAGAACTTGAAATACAGTTTAGAACCATTTATATCCCGCCGCTGCTATAGGAACAGTTATAGAGTCAAATGATTGAGCCGCCATAGGAACAGTTTTAGAATAATTTATATCACCATCTTTCTAGCATATTCCAGAATCAAGTAACTCCCAACTCTAACTCGCTAACGTACCCTGTATAAGCCTAACGTGCAACGCTCCCTCCCATTAGCACACAAGGACGAACTCCCTTGCTTGTTCTCCTGACAGCTGTTACAACTGGGTTCAGAGATTCTATAGCAAGGTAAACAAACTCATTTTCATAGTGGAGCACAGTTTTGAAAGACATTAGTTTCAGAGTAGAGTAGAGCACAGTAGTTACGTCATTAGTTTCAGATTTGAATCTAGCTATCCTAATAGGGAGTATTGCATAGTAGTTACACAATATAGAGAGTGATAAAGGCAGTTTGCATAGTAGTTAGTTACGCACTAAGGAGAGTAAATAAGTAATTTCACTCTACTTCGAGCAGTAGTGATAGTTGGGCGAGTGAACAAGTAAGGTATAATGTTGAAGTTTTGGGGAACACGCAAGCGCTGAGTCAAGTCAGGAGTAAGCAGAGCCAGCAGTTAGCAGTGATAGAGTTGAGTTCACCCTTTGTCCATGAAATTCCATTCTTCTAGAGGTTGTTTACTTACTTCTTTCTATATATGTGTATTAGTATAAGTTGAATTCTTTTCTTTGTAAGTAGAGGGGTAGAGTTCAAGAGTAGCATAGTTTGAAGTGAGATTACGACGAATAGAAATAAGTTAGTTTTGAGAACAAGTTGCCAGAACAAGTCCTTGTGCGTCACGTCGGACAATAAGTGTTAAAGTAGAAAATAGTAATAAAAAAGTCTGATTAAGTTTCTTGATTCATCATTCATTTATAGAAACGAGGAGAAGAATTTTCCTCAACTAATCTATGAGATTTCCTCGTTCAATTAGAAAAATCATATCTAAATCATATCTTGATCATATCTTAAATCATATCTTCTATCATGTCCTCGCAAGATTGAACTCCTGTCAAGGACGTCGATCTTGAACCGATATCAATGAATCTGAAGGAAGGATGTCGTATGGTGTCAACCGCGATGAAGGTCCGACGACAGTTGACATCGGTGGCGATGTAAGTCTAGCTGAGAAGTAGGGTGTAAGCATGGCAAGAAGAGGAGGTCTGACATAGGACAAGCGCAACATAATAGATGGAGAAAAAGCTGTCGTTTGACAGCGAGAGCAACAGTTGCTCTATTTTGGTGGCTGCGAGCGGGAGGAGAGGGCATAGGAGTCGGCGCCGGTGTCAAAGAGCGGGAGTGGCGCCTCTCTTGCGGAAGAACATGTTGGCGACACCGAAGGGTCACGAGCGGTTTAGGGAAGTGGCCGCCATGGCTATGGCAATGCCAGAGAGATCGATCGCCTAAGGAAGAGACGAAAAAGCCGACTGCCATGGAAGAAGGCGTTAGTGAGGAGGAAGTCGACGACAATTAAGTTCCTTGATTTATCATTCATTTATACAGGTGAGAATGATGATTTCCCTCAACTGATTTATAAGATTGATTATCTGGTTCGATTGAAGAAATTATATCTTAAATCTTATCTTATCAATAAGAATAAATGGTTGCGGTTTCAAGTCCAAAACCGTACATGAGACCTCAGCTTCATAAGACTCCTTTATGGGCACAAATAAATGTAAGGACTGGTTCGATATTATCGCTCCATTTTTTTGGGGTCACTAAAATAAAGATATATCAGAGAGTCCAAAATTAAACTAATGAAATTCCGTTTGTTAGAATAAGAAAAATCGTTTTGGAATTGATCTCATCCTTTATGATAAAAATGTATTTTTTCTTTGTTCGGTAATAACTTAGCCCTTCAATAAAATACTTGTTATATCACTAAATCTAAAGAATTAAGAATTAGTCCATTAATCGGAACTAGTCTGAGAGTAACAAAGTCAGCAGTGTTGTTTACTAATTTATAGAATGTATCTAACTTATATTATTTATTCAACAAGTAGAATGTTTCTAACTTATATTATTTATTCAACAAGTAGAATGTATCTAACTTATATTATTCAACAAGTAATTTTTGGATCCCTGAGAGTAATTCTTTCCTATAGACAGCTCCATGGGTCTATATTAGGGTAGCTATTTCTTCCATTTTTTATAGAACAAGGCAAGGGAACAAGCACTCGAACGGCTAGACTCATTGACATTTAACTTTGATGCTTAGACTACAACGACTTTCACATACTAAGGCACCCGCTCGTGTCGACTCGAAGAGAACTCCGTAAGCGCAATGTCTCTTGTAGCCATTGCTTGTTTAGTAGTTGTTTGTTTCTCGCAACAAAGAATCAAAGAATCCAAAACTCCGTAAGCGACGAGTTCACCTTTTGAATTGAATCATCGTAACCTTACTGCGTTCTGTAGGCACCTGCTTGTTCTTGCACTTCATCCTACGCCCAACAACATTAATTCTGTCTCCCTAATATAAATCTTATTGGGCTTCACCCTCTGCCTTACCCGTGCTAATTCTATATCTGTATGTACTTTCTCTTTGTGTGCTTGGCTTCACTTAGTTGTTGCCTTCTTCAGCGCTACGTGGTCTAAGTCGCATATGATAGAATAATATATGTAACCTAACAGCTTCCTCAGAGATGACTTAAAAAATAAAAAGAGTAAGCTCCACCACCCATAATCTAAAGTTTGATTTCGTTCCCGCTATCCTCACTCCCTTAACATAGACCTCTTAGACTGTACCTTGAGAGTAGTTGTTTCTTATTTAAGACTGTACCTATGAGTAGTTGATTATTAGCTGTTGATGTAGAGTAGTTAATTATTAGCTCTTGAGATGATTAGTAGTTGATTATTAGTTGTTGATTGAGAGTAGTTGATTATTAGTTATTTCGCCAGGTATGAGAGCTAGAGGATAGTATCAGCCCTTGCTTTTTGAATCTAGCGTTCCTAATCTTGCTCCGTGCATATAATTCCAAGTAACCTGACTGGCTGTTGAAACCTCACTAATTGCCTGACCTCACAGTTTGTTTGCTTGCTCAACTCTAATAAAGTGACTTATCTAAATGAATGGGAACGATACTTTTAACTTGGGACACTCTTTCTACGAGCAAGTAGAAGCACTAGGCAGAGTGATTAAGAGCTACCTATCTTTATTGTCACTTATGATAATAAAAGAAATAAATGTATTGTATATGAATAAATACTAGTAGATCGTCATATATAACATAATTAAATAGAAATTATAATTAAATGAACATCAAGATTTATGTGAAAAATCACTCTAACTCGAAAGGTAAAAATCACGGGATAAGTCAGAGAAAACCCACTATCAAAATAATGAAAATATAAATCTCAAGGCTTCTTACATAAACCCAAGCAACAGTCACAAGAGAATCACAGAGATACAAAGAATATATTATTATGCATAATATCTAAAACTTTTCCAAATGATCGCAGTAAGAATCTATTGCAAACTGATCTAACCTGAGATATGGATGATTAAGAATAATCTTTCTCCGTCCTTGTCTTTTTCATTTCTTGGATCTCTTGTTTTCTGCCCTCTACTGTTAATCTGCAGCCTTCTTTTTCTCTCCACATTTTCAGCCATCGCTGTCCTCTTTTCCACAACCCTTAGCCACCAAATATAGGGTTTAGGTTAAGATGAATGATGATTAAGATTATGAGCTTTACAAAAGCCCATTATGGGTTGAATCTGGGTCATCTGCCCAACAACCTCCCCCTTCAATTGTAACATCCCTCGTTTGAGAAGAAATATAGTTTATGTTATTGCTAAGACTTAGTTATAAAAATTTGAGGGCCTATTTGTAAAATCCAAAGGACCTACTCGTAAATATTAATAATAGAAGGACTAAAGTACAAAAGTACAAAATACACTACACTCTCCACCTCTCTACAATCTCCACCGCCTCTTCTCCACCGCCTCTTCATTCCTTAAGAAGAGCTGAGTCGGTGAAGAGAAGGAAACAAAAAAAAAAAAAAAGAAGGAAGAGGAGAAAACCAACATCGATTTGGGGCTTAGGGTTTTGTTTGCTCAAAATCCAAAATAGGCAAGTGTTCTATCCTCTTTCTTTTCCTTATTATGATATTTTATCATTGTTGTTTTGCCTTGCATTTCAAAATAATCCGAAATCTGTTTTGTGGGTTTCCAAAGCTTCCAAAACTTGAATCTGAAAATTGATTTCAGTTCTGACCTTTCTGCCTTGTTCTAGCTCTAGATTTATGTACTGATTTCTGATTGTGGTGAAACTAGTTTTATACGAATCTAGACTGAATGATATTTCTTTGGACCCTATCCTTGACATATTTGGAGTTTGATAGCTTAATTAAACATTTGTTCCAAGTGGTACTACGAAATCTGTAAAACAGAGTTTGCAGTTTTCTCCCAGTTCTGACCTTTCTGCCTTGTTTTGGCTCTAGATTTCTGTACTTATTTCTGATTGTGGTGAAACTAGTTTTATAGGAATCTAGACTGAATGATCTTTCTTTGTACCCTATCCTTGACATATTTGGAGTTCGATAGCTCAATTAAACATTTGTTCCAAGTGGTACTACGAAATCTGTAAAACAGAGTTTGCAGTTTTCTCCTAGTTCTGACCTTTTTGCCTTGTTTTGGCTCTAGATTTCTGTACTGATTTCTGATTGTGGTAAAACTAGTTTTACAGGAATCTAGACTGAATGATCTTTCTTTGGACCCTATCCTTGACATATTTGGAGTTCGATAGCTCAATTAAACATTTGTTCCAAGTGGTACTACGAAATCTGTAAAATAGAGTTTGCAGTTTTCTCCTAGTTCTGCCCTTTCTGCCTTGTTTTGGCTCTAGATTTCTGTACTGATTTTTGATTGTGGTGAAACTAGTTTTATAGGAATTTAGACTGAATGATCTTTCTTTGGACACTATCCTTGACATATTTGGAGTTCGATAGCTTGATTAAACATTTGTTTCAAGTAGTACTATGTAAGCTGTAAAATAGAGTTTTTACCCTCCTGAATCCTGATTGATTGATTAGATCATATATGCAAGACGCCTCCTGAATCCTACCAAAGTAAAGCTTTTGCCAATTTTGTCTATTCTCACTTCTTTCATGTGAAAGTTCAATTCATGCTAGAGTTCCCTCTTGAATTGAGTTTTATATGATTGCTCTCACTTATTGCATGCTCTTATGCGTTAGTTTGTGTCGCACTATATGGTTCTGTATAGGCGCATGCATGTTTCGTTGTTTCGCATGTGCTTCCGATGCATACCAATTTCATTATTCACACATCCTTTTGTACTCCGGTGTTTGTGGGATAATATGAACCTTTGCCAGAAATGGTAAAGGGAGTTACTGTTTTGAGCCCGCGATGCTCTGTCGGCCCCTTCTGACTTCACCCAGACGTGGGTGGATGGAGCTCCTAGACATAGGAGACTTCTATTTTGGTGGTCATTCAGAAATGGATGAATCATATTTTATCTGTATCCCACTTCACCCTCTGTATTTTTGATATGATATCCAAGGTATTGCTTGTGAGTTAATTTATGTGCTTTGGATAAAACCAAGGATGGAATGTCCGTTATGTTTGTTCTGATTTATGAATCTACTGTTCCTTGTTTGTTTTTTGATACACTCTAAAGCTTACACCTTTGACATGTTGATACTGAATGTTCGTCATGTTTGTTCTGATTTATGAATCTACTGTTCCTTGTTTGTTTTCTGATACACTCTAAAACTTACACCTTTGACATGTTGATACTGAATGTCCGTCATGTTTGTTCTGATTTATGAATCTACTGTTCCTTGTTTGTTTTCTGATACACTCTAAAACTTACACCTTTGACATGTTGATACTTGCTGAGCTTTGTAGCTCATTCCGTTGATGCTAATTTTTCAGATTAGCCTATCATACCGAAGCGGTTGAAACTAGGCGGAGGCAGTGGAAAGCTAGAAGGTTTTGGGCAAATCGTATAGTAGTTGATATGTTTTGATTGGATAAGAAATTCCTAATGTTTTCTGAAATGTTGTTGGTAGATGTTGAAGTGTGGATTTAAATACCTCTCATGTTTAGCATTTTGGAACGTCAAGTTAAACTTGTATAACAATATGGACATTGTAGTAGTTGTTCCTTTTGTGATCAGATAGATTTCCACTCGTGTGGATTATGTTGTGGTTAGTGTTCAGTTGAGTTAGTTATGACTCACCAAGTGATGCGATGTATGATTATAAACTGCTCAAGTTTTTTTTAGTATCCTCAAATGTTTGATTGGATCCTGGATAAATTATGCTGTGTCTAAATTATCAATTTATGACATGGTCACACATCTCGAAGGGGGGGCGTGACCGAGATGGTATCAGAGCCTATAATTTGAGGATCATTACGATAGTTGTATTGTGTTGATAAGCTAAATGTGTAAGATATTTTGAGGTTTGGTAACTTTATAGAATGATTGACAAAAAAAAAATTTCGCTCTTGATGTTTTTAGGAAGCAAGTATGACGAGGTCATCGGATTCTCCCGGTACATCGACTTCTACTCAGTTGAGTGGGATTATGAGGGCCCTTGAGATTTGAGAGAGGTCTAAGACTGACAATAAGGAGTTGGATTCCAGCTTTAAAACTTTCAACATATGCTGATATGGTAGAAAGGGCTTTGATAATCGAGAGAGACTTAGGGGAGATTCAGGAAATCAGGGGTAAGAGTGGTAAAGATAGGTTTATCAGCAAAAGTAAGAGCAGAAATGAACTCGAGAGCAGTAACAAGAGGAATTGAAGAAGCAACTCCAAGAACTATTGGATAATGGTTTTATTCGACCCAGTGTTTCACCGTGGGGTGCTCCGGTTCTGTTAGTTAAGAAGAAGGATGGAACATTTCGGCTTTGTATCGATTATAGACAATTGAATCAAGTGACTATAAAAAACAAGTATCCTCTACCTAGAATTGATGATTTGTTTGATCAATTACAGGATGCACAAGTATTTTCTAAGATTGATTTGAGGTCGGGTTACTATCAATTGAATATCAAGAAGGACGATATCCCTAAAACAGCTTTTAGAACTCGATATGGTCACTATGAATTCGTAGTAATGCCTTTTGGCTTGACTAATGCCCCTGCAGTTTTCATGGAATTGATGAATAGAATATTTCAGCCACTCTTGGATACATACATAATTGTATTCATTGATGACATATTAGTGTATTCAAAGAATAATCCAGAGCATGAAGAACACTTGAGGAATGTATTGTCCATACTAAGAGAAAAGAAGTTGTATGCAAAGTTCAGCAAATGTGAGTTTTGGTTAAATGAAGTTGCTTTCTTAGGCCACGTGATTTCAGGCCAAGGCATCTCTGTCGATCCAAAGAAAGTTGAAGCCATAGTAAAGTGGGAAGTACCAACAAATGTAATAGAAGTTAGAAGTTTCTTGGGTATGGCAGGTTATTACAGGAGATTTATGGAGGGATTTTCTCAAATTGCTAATCCCCTCACCAAGCTAACTCGAAAGAATATAAAATTTAAATGGGATGATGATTGTGAACAATGTTTTCAGGAGTTAAAAAGAAGATTGACTAGTGCCCCTATTCTCACAATTCCCTACGGCGATGAGGGATTTGTAGTTTACACCGATGCTTCAAGGAAGGGCCTTGGATGTGTTCTAATACAAGAAGGGAAAGTGATTGCTTATGCTTCTAGACAACTGAAAAGTTATGAATTAAATTATCCAACACATGATTTAGAGTTAGCAGCAATTATTTTTGCACTGAAGATCTGGAGACATTACTTATATGGGCGAACATTTGAAATCTTTACTGATCACAAGAGTTTAAAATATATCTTTACTCAAAAAGAGTTAAATATGAGGCAGCGAAGATGGATAGAACTATTAAAGGATTATGATTGCACCATCAGATATCATCCAGGTAAAGCCAATGTTATAGCTGATGCACTTAGTCGAAAATCTGTAAACTTTATGGCGAGTTTGGTTGTGAAGCAGTGGGGGTTATTGAAAGAAAATTGTGATGCGAATACTATCAGAAATAAGAAAGACTCGATGATATTGATGGCCTCTATACATGTTCAATCTGATCTCATTCAAGAAATTAAAGAAATACAACTACAAGATCCACGTTTAATCTCTTTGAGGAAGGAAGTAGAAAAAGGATCAAAACTGGGATTTCGAGTTTCAGAGGACGGCCTATTGAGACTTGGGAATAGAGTATGTGTCCCCGATGATCCAAATCTTAAGGATCAAATTTTGAAGGAAGGTCATAATTCCAAGTTTACCCTACATCCTGGTAGCACTAAAATGTATAAAGACCTTAAAAGTCACTACTGGTGGGAAGGCATGAAGAAAGAAATTGCGAGATATGTTTCAAAGTGTTTAACTTGCCAACAAATCAAGGTTGAACACCAGAGACCTGGAGGGTTATTACAACATTTAAATATTCCAGAATGAAAATGGGAATGTATCACCATGGATTTTGTTTCAGGTTTACCTAGAATCTCCAGGAAGCATGATGCTATATGGGTGATCGTTGATAGGTTAACCAAATCTGCACATTTCCTACCAATCAATATGACATATTCTCTAGACAGGCTGGTTGATTTATATATTGGTGAAATAGTAAGACTTCATGAAATTCCAAAGGAGATCATTTCTGATAGAGACCCCAGGTTTCTTTCTAAATTATGGAGAAGATTACAGAAATCTATGGGCACAAAAGTCAAGTTTAGCACTGCTTATCACCCTCAAACTGATGGCCAATCAGAAAGAACAATTCAAACACTAGAGGATTTACTTAGAGCCTACATTATTGAATGGAAAGGTGAGTGGGATAAAGATATTTCTCTTGTTGAGTTCACCTATAATAATAGTTATCATTCGAGTATTCAGATGGCTCCTTATGAAGCTTTGTATGGGCGAAAGTGCAAAATGCCTATTTGTTGGGAGGAAGTTGGCGATAGAAAGTTGTTAGTACCCGATAAGGTACATGAGACTACTGAAAAGATTTGGATTATAAGAGAAAGGCTAAAGACTGATCAGAGTCGTCAAAAGAGTTATGCTGATAACAGACGACGAGAAATTGAGTTTCAAGTAGAAGATTTTATTTTCTTGAAGGTTTCTCCTTCCAAGGGCGTGATAAGATTTGGAAAGAAGGGAAAGTTAAGCCCCAGGTATATTGGACCGTTTGAGATTCTTGAGAGGATTGGTTCTGTCGCTTACAGGATCGCCTTACCACCATCTTTATGTCATGTTCATGATATATTTCATATTTCAATGCTCAGAAAGTATATTCATGACCCTTCTCATATCATTCAGTATGAGCCGCTGATAATCGATGAAGACTTATCTTATGTGGAAGAGCCCCTACAAATTATTGATAAGAAAGAAAGAATCTTAAGGAATCGGATCATTCCCTTAGTGAAAGTGAATTGGAGGCATCATTCTATGAATGAAACTACTTGGGAGCTAGAGGAGGAAATGAAGAAAACATTTCCTCATCTTTTCGCCGATAGAGGTATGATAAATTTAGAGGACTAAATTTTTATTTAAGGGGGGAAGAGTGTAACATCCCTCGTTTGAGAAGAAATATAGTTTATGTTATTACTAAGACTTAGTTATAAAAATTTGAGGACCTGTTTGTAAAATCCAAAGGACCTACTCATAAATATTAATAATAGAAGGACTAAAGTGTAAAAGTACAAAATACACTACACTGCAACTCTCCACCTCTCTACAATCTCCACCGCCTCTTCTCCACCGCCTCTTCATTCCTTAAGAAGAGCTGAGTCGGTGAAGAGAAGGAAACAAAAAAAAAAAAAAAAAAAAAGAGAAGGAAGAGGAGAAAACCAACATCGATTTGGGGCTTAGGGTTTTGTTTGCTCAAAATCCGAAATAGGCAAGTGTTCTATCCTCTTTCTTTTCCTTATTCTGACATTTTATCATTGTTGTTTTGCCTTGCATTCCAAAATAATCCGAAATTTATTTTGTGGGTTTCCAAAGCTTCCAAAACTTGAATCTGAAAATTGATTTCAATTCTGACCTTTCTGCCTTGTTCTGGCTCTAGATTTCTGTACTGATTTCTGATTGTGATGAAACTAGTTTTATATGAATCTAGACTGAATTATCTTTCTTTGGACCCTATCCTTGATATATTTGGAGTTCGATAGCTTAATTAAACATTTGTTCCAAATGGTACTACAAAATCTGTAAAACAGAGTTTGCAGTTTTCTCCCAGTTCTGACCTTTCTGCATTTTTTTGGCTCTAGATTTCTGTACTGATTTCTGATTGTGGTAAAACTAGTTTTATAGGAATCTAGACTAAATGATCTTTCTTTGGACCCTATCCTTGACATATTTGGAGTTCGATAGCTCAATTAAACATTTGTTCCAAGTGGTACTACGAAATCTATAAAACAGAGTTTGCAGTTTTCTCTCAGTTCTGACCTTTCTGCCTTGTTTTGGCTCTAGATTTCTGTACTGATTTCTGATTGTGGTGAAACTAGTTTTACAGGAATCTAGACTGAATGATCTTTCTTTGGACCCTATCCTTGACATATTTGGAGTTCGATAGCTCAACTAAACATTTGTTCCAAGTGGTACTACAAAATCTGTAAAATAGAGTTTGCAGTTTTCTCCCAGTTCTGACCATTCTGTCTTGTTTTGGCTCTAGATTTCTGTACTGATTTCTGATTGTGGTGAAACTAGTTTTATAGGAATCTAGACTGAATGATCTTTCTTTGGAAACTATCCTTAACATATTTGGAGTTCGATAGCTTGATTAAACATTTGTTTCAAGTAGTACTATGTAAGCTGTAAAACATAGTTTTTACCCTCCTGAATCCTGATTGATTGATTAGATCATATATGCAAGACGCCTCCTGAATCCTACCAAAGTAAAGCTTTTGCCAATTTTATCTATTCTCACTTCTTTCATGTGAAAGTTCAATTCATGCTAGAGTTCCCTCTTGAATTGAGTTTTATATGATTGCTCTCACTTATTGCATGCTCTTATGCGTTAGTTTGTGTCGCACTGTATGGTTCTGTATAGGCGCATGCATGTTTCGTTGTTTCGCATGTGCTTCCGATGCATACCAATTTCATTGTTCACACATCCTTTTGTACTTCGGTGTTTGTGGGATAATATGAACCTCTGCCAGAAATGGTAAAGGGAGTTACTGTTTTGAGCCCGCGATGCTCTGCCGGCCCCTTCTTACTTCACCCAGACGTGGGTGGATGGAGCTCCTAGACGTAGGAGACTTCTGTTATGGTGGTCATTCAGAAATGGATGAATCATATTCTGTCTGTATCCCACTTCACCCTCTGTATTTTTGATATGATATCCAAGGTATTGCTTGTGAGTTAATTTATGTGCTTTGGATAAAACTAAGGATGGAATGTCCGTTATGTTTGTTCTGATTTATGAATCTACTGTTCCTTGTTTATTTTCTGATACACTCTAAAACTTACACCTTTGACATGTTGATACTGAATGTCCGTCATGTTTGTTCTGATTTATGAATCTACTGTTCCTTGTTTGTTTTCTGATACACTCTAAAACTTACACCTTTGACATGTTGATACTGAATGTCCGTCATGTTTGTTCTGATTTATGAATCTACTGTTCCTTGTTTATTTTCTGATACACTCTAAAACTTACACCTTTGACATGTTGATACTTGCTGAGCTTTGTAGCTCATTCGGTTGATGCTAATTTTTCAGATTAGCCTATCATACCGAAGCGGTTGAAACTAGGCGGAGGCAGTGGAAAGCTAGAAGGTTTTGGGCAAATCGTATAGTAGTTGATATGTTTTGATTGGATAAGAAATTCCTAATGTTTTCTGAAATGTTGTTGGTAGATGTTGAAGTGTGGATTTAAATACCTCTCATGTTTAGCATTTTGGAACGTCAAGTTAAACTTGTATAACAATATGAACATTGTAGTAGTTGTTCCTTTTGTGATCAGATAGATTTTCACTCGTGTGGATTATGTTGTGGTTAGTGTTCAGTTGAGTTAGTTGTGACTCACCAAGTGATGCGATGTATGATTATAAACTGCCCAAGTTTTTTTTAGTATCCTCAAATGTTTGATTGGATCCTGGATAAATTATGCTGTGTCTAAATTATCAATTTATGACATGGTCACACCTCTCGAAGGGGGGGCGTGACATCAACCGATAAGGGAGGCTATCTCATGACTCCTCAATGTGAAGCCATGTCGACCAGCAGTCGACACATCTCCTGTCTCTCTTTCAATAAAGTCATTGTCAATGTGTATGCCTCATTATCATTTGTGTGAATTTTCTGAAGTTGTAACTGCTTCTCTTCAAGCATACTTCTGATCCAGTGATATCCGACATCTATATGCTTTGACTTGGAATGAAATGTTGGATTCTTGCACAAATGGATAGCACTTTGGCTGTCACAATACACCACATAGTTTTTCTATTTTAGCCCCAATTTTTGTAAGAATCCTTTCGTTTATAATATTTCTTTGTAAATCTCTATAGCAATAATATATTTTCCCTATGTGGTGGAGAGAGCAATATACCTTTGCAATATGGACTGCCATGACACAGCTCCCTTGCAAAAGTAAGTACAAAACCTAATGTGGACTTCCTTGTGTCAATATCTCTTGTCATATCTGTATCTGTGTAACTTGTCAATACAGGTGGTCCACCTCTAAAGCTTAAACAAACTTTAGAACTTTCTTTGAGATATCTAAAAATCCACTTCACTGCTGCCCAGTGCTCTTTGCCTAGATTTGCAAGAACTAGCAATATCCACTACATATGTGATGTCCGACCTTGTATATACTACTGGTTATAGGTGCCCTGCAAGCCAATCACGTGAGTGATGGCACATGTGACATGCTGTATGATCTTTTTACTTATGATTAATATTGGTATATTCTCATATTATATTATTTATTACATATATATTATGATGTCCTTGGTTCTGTGTAATGGAAATCGGATCGTGATGAGATCACGATAATGAGATCGATTCACCTTTAAACACAGATCCTAAATAATCATGGTCATAGGTTACTTGAGAGGAACAATGAGATAACCGGATAAAACCGATGTACTATATACCCGTCCATATAATGGAGGCGGCTGGTCTCATAGCCACTTGTATGGAGACACTAAGGATATAGTATAGGTGCTCATTGGAGAATGAGTTCACTGATTGATCCGCTTATGGAATGATGTGTCGTTAATGATACTTAATGTCGGACAGCGATTCTATAGTCCTAGTTATGTATCTGGTCCTTAGATTTGAGACACTAAGGATGCCTTGTATGAGTACTCCTTTCTTTGACGCCGGACTTATAGGTTTGGAAAGTTTCAGATTTGGTACAGTTGATTATCGGGATTGGTAGCCAACCTTACGAAGGTAATTGAGTGTTAATAGAGGATCATCCACTCTCGGTATCACAAGAGGAATATCTCATATATTCTTGCACAGATAAATCCTTGGCCAGGGTCATTCAGATTGAGAGAGAAGGAGTTCTCTGAAAGAATCCGAATAGAGCAAGACAAACTGATTCCGTATGTGACTTGACAGTACCATGTCCAATATACGGTCCCTGGGATATTAGTTGGATGAGGGATTATAGATACATGGTAACTGTGGACAGACATGTCCGATGGATTCGATCTCCCTTTATCATCTAGGGACTATGACATAGTGGCCTAGTACGTCTATAGTCGATGAGTCGAGTGAATTATTATGGAGAGAATAATTCACTATATCAGAAGGAGTTCTGATGGGAGTAACTCATGGCCAGCTCGGTATCGGGCCTAGAGGGTCACACACAAATGGTGGATGCTTCAACAAATAGAGGATTTGATGGAGATCCAATTAGCCCCTATTCTCATTAGATGAGACCCTATGCTGATGGGCTCCTTGATTAAGGCCCAATTAGAGGCCTAAGGAGATTATTGGATAGAGATCCAATAATGCAAGGTTAGTGGGTAATTTGATGAAGATCTAATACCCATTAAGGTAGGAGCCCTAGGGTTTTTTGGTGGCTCTCTATAAATAGGAGGGGGGACTCTTGGTTGGTAGGCTACAACTTTAGCCACCACCTCCTTTTCTCCTCCCTCCCTCTGAGTAATAGTTGCAAGATCAGATTGGAGGAGTTTCGCTATAGATATACATCGTGTTGATACTACTAGAGAGGAGGACGCTTGACCTCCTTCACCTTCTCCATCCGGATCTGGAATACAGGGATATATGATATCCCTAGGTAAACGTATCACATTTTTATCAATTTTTACGATTTTTCTCGCGACCCCAATCTTTTGCACGACGATTTGATCTGTGTGGGAAATTGATTTTTGTTTTGATTTCTATTGGGCATGTGATGCACCCGTTGTAGGTTTCCCAACAGTGGTATCAGAGCCAAGGTTTTTGTGCAAAAGATTGATTTTAAACTGTGTGTGATGAGATTGAATCGCGTAGAAGCGTTCTACGATTTCTTGCTACATTTTCGCAGCGAATGAAGCCCTACAAGGGGCAGCTGGGCATGGCCACGGCCAGCCCCCTTGTAGGGGTGACTGGCCGATTATGGCCAGGCCCCGTTGCAAAGGGGTGGCCACCCGTAGGGGCAGTAACCCCCCGGGCACGACCGGCTACGGCCAATCCGCAAGGGGCTGCCGCCAGCGGCTAGGCCGCAAGGGCCTGCTGCCCGCAGCGCGATCGCAAGGGGCAACCGCCCGCTGCAAGGCCATAAGGGGCAGCCCCGAGGCCAGGGCTACTGCTTGCAAGTGCGGGCGATGGCAGGAGCGGCCGCCAGCAGGGGCAACGCCCGCGCGAGGCAGCGTCGCCAGTCCGCGAGGTGCTGCCCAAAGGCAGAAGCGCCTACCGCAAGGGCGGCTGCCCACATCGATGGCATGCAGCGCCGCCACCTGCACAAGGCAGCGAATGCGGCGATGCAGATGGGGGCAAGGTGAGCGCTAGGGCATCCTTTTAAGAAAAAGGATGATCCTACCCCTCTGATTTTTGAAAATTTCGAGGACTGTCCTCATGTGCAGAATTATAAAAATACCCTCAATAATTCTAGAAATTCTTAGGACTGTCCTCTTATCCAGAATTATGAAAATGTCCTTGATAATTCTTGAAATTCTGAGCATGTTCTGATTTCTAAAAAAAATTAATTAAATAGTTTAATTAATTATTATATATATCTAGTAATACTACATATGATGTGAGGTATGATGTGGATAGATGATCATGAGCCATGTGTTGTAATTATAATAATTATTATTATTGGGGCCTGTGTGCCTTTGTTTTTCTAGTTTTTTTGTCAGGCCTGTGTGCCTGTGATTATTTGTAATTACATGGAGAGGCGCATCGGGAGCGTGGAGATGACAGCAGGACCCACGATACCGTGGTGGGAGATTACGATGCATGGTGATGCGACGATCCGATGGAATCGATGATGACGAGATCGACAATCACAGGGCATGGAGATGCGCTGATGCACACATAGATCATATTGTGAGTGATTAGGCTCATTGGCTCGGGCTTAGTCATATTAGGCGACGGCTCATGATCATCCGGTGTGGCTTACATGTGTGATGTGTTGTACACCTACTAGATATATGTATATATATATTTGCATATGATGTAGATATATGTTAAATATGTATATGTGTGACACGACATATTAGGAGACCGATAGAAAATAAAAACCCCTCCTAAGATAATATTAAGTCGGTAAGCGTTCGGTAATAAGATTGACCCACGTGGCCTTCCATCGTTATAGGAAGAAATTGAATCACGACATAGGTTGAGTTGGTCGAGTTCCTCGAGGCTCACCTATCTACGTGATCGAGTTCTTGCCTACGACATAGAGATGTCATCGGTGACCTGAGGACATGGTATGCTTGGTTGAGTCCCTCGAGGGTATATCCTTGAATCAGACTCATCTTGTAATGATGGTGATGACTTAACTGAACGTTATGGTTGGTCGAGTCCCTCGAGACCATGATGATTCAGAGGCCGAACGTGACGGAAATCACAAGGAGTTATGATTGGCAAGAGTTGCCTACCTTTTGGGCTTAGTGCAATTGGTCGAGTCCCTCGAGGTTGCACTAAGACGCTAATTGGATCTCGATCCCCACTAGGAGTCTGTCGGAGACTTTCGTCTCATGTGTCGAGGGTGTCGCATGATTCGCTAAGAAAATAGTGGGAGCACATTAAGATAGAAGTCCATATCTTAATTAGTATTTTCGGTAAAATGTACATGTTATTTATTTTTGTTATATCTTGTTTTATCAGAAACATGTCCCTCACAAACCCCTTACGTGGCATACTTGATACCAACCGCCTCACTGGTCCAAACTATACAGATTGGCTCCATAATTTGAGAATTGTTCTCACGACGAAGAAAATCGCATACATCCTTGATACAATCATGCCCACACCGGAAGAAAGGGCAAGTGAGGATGAGATCGCTCGCTATATGAAGTACATAGATGATTCCTTGTTAGCAAAATGTTACATGTTGGCCTCCATGACTCCTGAGTTACAAAGGCAACATGAGAGCATGGATGCAGATTCTATCCTTCTTCATCTCCGCTAGCTGTTTGAGAAATAGGGAAGAACTCAAAGATATGAGATATTTAAGAAACTCTTCTAAGCTAGGATGACAGAAGGGACATCGGTTCAGAACTATGTCCTAAAGATAATAGAGTGGATCGAGAAATCCACAGGTCTAGGAATAGTCCTAGAGGATAATCTGTGCGTTGATCTTATACTTCAGTCCCTACCAGATTCTTTTTCTCACTTCATCATGAATTTTAACATAAGCAAGTTTGAGGTGACTCTCCCTGAGCTCCTCAATATGTTGAGGGAAGCAGAGAGTGCCATCAAGAAGGAGAAGCAAGTTCTCTATATTGGTGAGACAAAAAAAAATAGAAGGCCAACAAGATCCTTAAGAAGGGCAAGGGCAAAGAAAGACCAGGTAAGACAAAGGTTGCCAAGAAATACCCGATAAAAGACAAAGGATAATGCTTCCACTGTGGCCAAGACGGACATTGGAAGAGGAACAGTAAGCTGGAAGAGTATGTTCTCACCCTGAATGGAGGAGCAGTAAGCTGGAAGAGTTTCAAGCAAGATACTACTGCTGACTCGACCATAAAGGCGGAATACATTGATGCAACAGAAGCAGTAGAGAAAGGGGTGTGGATGAAGAAGTTCATTAAGGATTTGGGAGTCATACCAAGTAGCGTGGAGCTGACTCCCATATATTATGATAGTGATAGGATGGTAACTCTAGCAAGGGAACCCAGGTCTCATCATAATTGTTATGAAGAGGTTCCATCTGATAAGAGAGATCATAACCCGTAAAGATATAGCAATGGAAAGAGTTCCATCCGAAGATAACATTGCAGATCCACTAACGAAGTCGCTGGCTCATATTGTGTTTGAGCGTCACAAGCGTCTGATGGGGATCAGACACATAGGTGATTGACTTTTGGTTAAGTGGGAGATTGCTGGTTACAGGTGCCCTGCAAGCCAATCACGTGAGTGATGACACGTGTGACACGCTGTATGAACTTTTTGCTTATGATTAATATTGGTATATTCTCACCTTATATTATTTGTTAGCCATTGGCTCTAGGCAATGAGAATCAGATCATGATGAGATCACGATAATGAGATAGATTCACCTTTAAACATAGATCCTAAATAATCCTGATCATAGGTTACTCGAGAGGGACATCGAGATAACCAGATAGATAGGGTACTTACTATATACCCGTCCATATAAGGGAGGCGACTGGTCTCATAGCCACTTGTGTGGAGACACTAAGGATATAGTACAGGTGCTCATTGGAGAATGAGTTCACTGATTGATCTGCTTATGAAATGCTGTATAATTAATGATACATAATGTCGGACGGCGATTCCATAGTCCCAATTGTGTATCTGGTCCTTAGACTTGAGACACCAAGGATGCCTTGTATGAGTACTCATTTCTTTGACGTCAGACTTACAGGTTTGGAAAGTTTTAGATCTGGTACAGTTGGTTATCGGGATTGGTAGCCAACCTTACGAAGGCTTTTGAGTATCAATAGAGGATCATCCACTCTCGGTATCACGAGAGGAATATCCCATATGTGCTTGCTCAGACAAATCCTTGGCCAGGGTCATTCAGATTGAGAGAGAAGGAGTTCTCTGGTAGAATCCGAATAGAGCAAGACAAACTGATTCCATATGTGACCTGACAATACCATATCCAATATACGGTCTCTGAGATATTAGTTGGATGAGAGATTATAGATACATGGTAACTGTGGATAGACATGTTCGATGGATTCGATCACCCTGTACCTTCTGGGGACTATGGCGTAGTGGCCTAGTACGTCCATAGTCGATGAGTCGAATGAATTATTATGGAGAGAATAATTCACTATATCATAAGGAGTTCTGATGGGAGTAACTCACGGCCAGCTCGGTATCGGGCCTAGAGAGTCACACGCATATGGTAGATGCTTCAGCGAATAGAGGATTGGATGAAGATCCAATTAGCCCCTATTCTCATTAGTGGACCCTATTACCTCATTGAGTTGATTTAGATTTCTTTCAAATCCAACTCTATTAGGACTCAAACACTAACTGCGACTCAACAATTACAACCATAATGACCATTAAGCTTAAACAAGACCTAACTCCCGCCAATCCGACAGCCTCCGACATTCTTACGGCGAGTCTTATGGTCTTCCTCCAGCGATCTTTCAGCGTGTTCCTAGTGAGTTTCCCGATCCCTTCAACGAACTCCCGACGAGGTTCCTATTGCATTGTCCACACTCCAGCTCGATGCCGAAGCTTGATCTTGGCCCATCATTTGGTTGTAACTCAATTCCTCCATCGTAGTTAGACCTGCAATACTTCCTCTAACATATATATTAGATTAAACACTCATCAATTGATTTCATCATCAAAAATTGAGATTCAACAATCTCCCCATTTTTTATGATAACAATCAATCGATGAGGGAAGTTAAACTTTACTCCCACTAAATCCATGCTATAATAAGAAAAACTTAAATTCAAGAGAACCATATACTCTTGAATTCAAGTATCTATTAGGACCCTAGCTAAGTTGGGTCCATTTATTCAGGTTGAGTCATGTTAGCCAGAGTCAGTTATGGGTCGGGTGAATCTCATCAAGTCGGTTATGAGTAGATTGAGTAGTTTTTATCTTCAATTGGGATTGAGTCAGTTATTATTTTTAGTTAGGAGTTTATCAAGAGTCAAAGATTAGTGAGACTCTTGGTAGAGCCCTATAAATAAGGTTGTAAACTCTTTTATGGAGATTAATCAATGAGAAATATTAGTTTTAGCGAAAAGGTAAAACCCTCGGAGGCAGATACCCTCGAAGTGATCTAGGAGGCCGGATCCCCTCGAAGAGATCATTTATCCCCCTTATCCACCCTCTTCCTCCATGATAGAACCTTAGTGTTCTACCATTTGGTATCTGAGCAGCGATCCTCGACGTTCCTACTGTGATTCCACGGTCACTCCTTTTGTCATCATCATCATCATCGCTACCATCATCGTCAACGTCATCGTCGTCACCATCATCGTCTTATTGGCCACCTTGCTGCAATAAAAAGAGAGAGAGAGAAGAGAGAAAAGAAGCATTAGCACCCCTCCTTTCTCCTCATCTTTCAAAAAATAAGAGAAAAAAAAAGGGAGAAGGAAAAGAGAGAGAGGGAAGAAGAAGAAGGGGCCACAGTCGCACCTTCCCCCTTCTTCCTCCCCTACTACTGTTGCTGGCCACCATCTCCTCTCCTCCTTAACCACAACCACAATCGCTTCCAGCCGGCCATACCCCTCCTCGGCCATTGCTCCAGCAGCGCCCTCACCTTCCTCCCTGCCACTTTCGTCCTCTGCCACAACAGCCACCCCAAACGTCGAGGTGCCTGCTGCCTCCTCAAGTCGACCATCACTGTCCTCACCATGGCCACCCGCTATTGCCTCCTCCTCGCCACCGGTCAGCCCGCTGCCTTGCTCTCCCTTCCTTCTCTCGCTACCCGCACCATTCGCGCACATCGCTCCCAATCGCGTGCTCCTCTGTCGCACCCCACAGTGCTGCTTTCCTCCCCGGTAGCCCTTGTCGGATCCCGCTGTCGCAGCCCTTGTCGCACCCTGCTGCCTTTTCTTCCCTCTGCCATAGTCGCCTCTGTCACAGCAGCCGCCCGCCCCTGCCATCCTTAATCATCAGCCGCTGTCTTCTTCCTCCCGCGCTCATCGCCAATGCTGCCGCCGACCTCCTCCTATGCCTCCTCCCCATGGCCTATCACCGCTGCCAACTGTCGGTCATAGCCACTGCCCTCTCCTCCAATCTCCTCTGCTTCCTGTGACTTTTCCACCCACTGCTGCCACTGCCGTAATCTTCCTTTCCTCCTTTCCTGCCACAGTAGCCGCATGTCGTCGCTGCCCTCTCCCTCGGCCGCCTCTTCCTCTGCTGGCCACCTATGTTCCTCTCTTCCCTCTACTGTTGTCCAGCCTCTTCCAACCGCTACTATCTTCCCTCGTAGCCACAATCGCCCCCTTGTGCAGCGCCTGCACCTTGCTTCCTCTGCCATTGCAGCCGTCGCAACCTCCTCCTCGACCGTTGCCCTCGTTTCCTCCTCTAAAAAACTGTAGCCGCAGCCGCATCCCTCGCTGGCCACGGCCACTGCCTCCTCCCGTCGGCTATCGTTGTCCTCGCCATGGCCACCCGTTGCTGCCTCCTCCTCACCACTGGCAAGCCCTCATCTTCTTCCCTCTGCCACAATCACATCTATCACAGCCACCTTCATCTTATTGCTGCCACTTAGCTAAAAAAAAAAGAAAAGAGAACTGAACATCACTGATCTACAATCCTACGCAATGACTACAGATGATGCACTTGATACAAGGTTTAAAGCCTGCGAGGCTCACATGAAAGATAAATTTCAAGAGCTCCTCCGCGAAATTAGAAGAAGCTGATTAGAAAGCCCCAACAAAACTCAACATGGTGACAGTTTCAAAGGGAGTCGAAATGAAAAGTATGACCACTAACAGGACACATGATACACATGCATGAGGATAGAGTTTCCTAGATGGGAAGATGAAGACCTAATCGGTTGGATCTCACATGCTGAAAAGTTTTTTTATTTTCACAAGACTCCGGAGGAATCAATGGTGGAGATAGCTTCCACACAACTCAAAGGTAATGCGATCCAGTGATATGATTTATACAAGACCTATCACAGAGTCCCTTCATGGGGATAGTTCAAGAGAGAGCTATTGAGTCGCTTTGGATCGTCAGAGTACAAGAACATTAATGGACAGCTCGCCAAACTTGAGATTGGTTTGAGATACAATTGGTGAGAACATTAATGTACTATACTTCTACAGTACAGGAGTACCGGAGCAGATTTGAGCACTTATTGAACCAAACCCGAGATTGGTCTGAGATATAATTAGTTAGAAAATTTATTGAGGGACTTAATCCCGAGATTCAGTGTGAAATTAAAGCTCTCCATTCCCGCACCATGATAACAGTCGTATCATTTGTCAGTGTACATAGAGGAAAAATCATTATGGACACTCGTCGAAACAGAAGCTTCAATAGATAGGACTTCAAGGTAGTCAACATAGACAAACGCAAACAAGAGTAGCTTTTGACAGTTGAGATAATTAAGGAGGAAATAAAAATTGACAATGTGGAGCTCGAATATAAAGGCCATAACAAACTTTTGACGATTGAACCAGCTAAGGAGGAATCAAAAATTGATAATGTGGAGTCTGATCACGAAGGCTGTGCCAAATCTGAAGATAAGATTGCTAATAGGCAAACCCTAATTTATGATAAAAGGTGCTCAAAGTAAAACAACTAATTGTCGATTTCTTTTTGATGCCTCAGGAAGACTTCAAAGTGGCGATCCTAAAAAAAAGACATGGTATCACCACTAGCCATCAGATGAAAAAGGTTTTCCAGAAGACTACAATGGCAACTGCACGAGAAGACTAAACTATTGCTTACACCAAGTGGAGATCCTACTTAATTGATCAAAGAGTCGTGAGAGCAAGGCTGATTTGAAGATGGCGGGTCTGTTAGGACCCTAGCTAAGTCGGGTCCATTTATTCAGGTTGAGTCATGTTAGCAAGAGTCAATTATGGGTCGGGTGAATCTCATCAAGTTGGTTATGAGTAGATTGAGTAGTTTTTATCTTCAGTTGGGATTGAGTCAGTTATTATTTTCAGTTAGGAGTTTATCAAGAGTCAAATATTAGTGAAACTCTTGGTAGAGCCCTATAAATAAGGTTGTAAACTCCTTTATAGAGATTAATCAATGAGAAGTATTAAGTTTAGCCAAAAGGCAAAAAACCATAGGAGCAGATCCCCTCGAAGTGATCTAGGAGGCCCGATCCCCTCGAAGAGATCGTTTATCCCCCTTAACCACCCTCTTCCTCCATGATAGATCCCTAGGGTTCTATCAGTATCACAAAGCAATCAATATTTCAAGAAAATAATGTTTCAAGGATTACAATGAGATACTCATACCTCAATAAAAACTTGCTTTTAAACTATCAAGTCATCAACTCATCAAGGATTTTTATGAATTTCAAAAAGAATTATGATCCATATCCAAGATATCCAAGTATATGATCAATATCATGTGCCATCAATGTATATCATTAATATCATATGTCATTGATTTATATTAATCTCATGTGTCATCAATGTATATTTCTCCCCCTTTGTCATCAACAAAAAGGTGAAATATAGGGCTAAGGATTTTAAGGCACATGAGTTTTTGCTCCCCCTTTGTAAAATATAACATGAGTCATAAATAATTTTCTTCCACTTGTGAAAAAAAAGGAAAGAAAATAAAGGAGTTGTTAAATATCATTAAGTATAGCTCTCAATTTTGTAGAGGCTAATTTCGAAGATAAGCTCAAAGATCCAATATATTCAAGAAGATTCAAGAATTTAGGAGCTACTCATGCATTTAAAATTATCTCATATAATTTTAATCAAGCGTAAAAAATAAATCCATAAAGTAGCAAAACATCATGCAAATTTTCCCCCTTTTCTTGTGAACAAGAACATGGAGAGAGTTTTCAAGATATTATCACAAAGAAAAATAACTTAATCTCATGAAATCAAGTAATTCATATATTTTTATGATTTAGCATTTCATGTTATCTTCTAAGAAAATTAAATTATTCTTCATTTAAGGGTTTTGTAAAAATATATGCTAATTGATGCTCAGTATTAACAAATTCTAATATCAATAAGTTTGTAACATAAAGCATTTAGAAGATACTTCTAGGTAATAAGAGTTTATAAGTAAGTTCATGCCACAAGAATGTGTAGATCAAAATGGAGTACATCATGAGTGTGTGATCAGTACAAAATATCAAGTTCCACTGAATACAATTACTTAGATGGTGGTAATCCAAAATGATTAGATAAAGCGTAGAGCTATCTTTGGATCTGCTCCATCTTAGTCATTAATTCATCTTGGTGTAGCTCAATTTATGATGCAGCTAGGACCTTCTTTTCCTTCGAGACTATTATGAACCGGTCATCTTGGTGTAGCTCATCTCCTCCTACCGGTCCTCTTGAGGCACCGCCCATGATGCAGCTAGGACCTTCTTTTCCTTCGAGACTTTATGAAGGTCATAGCTACATCATGGGCGGTGCCTCAAGAGGACCGGTAGGAGGAGATGAGCTTCTCCTAAGGATAGGTGTCTCAGGTTCAAGTTCAAGTGGGGGAGAATCAGTCATTCTAGGCAATCTAATCCATATATCATATCTTTTAATACACCTAAATCTCTTTAAAAGATTCCTATTGATTACATTATACCTATACGTTTTAATGATTTCTTCATCTAGTGGAATGACTATGTCATGAGCATGTAATAGTCTAGTGATTAATCCACCATAAGGTAGCATCAAGTCCTTGGTTGTAAGATCAATCATGTTTTGCCTTATAAGATACCCAAAATAACTATCTTGTTCCTTCATTATCCACTACATGGTACCTAGTTCCATTTGATTCAGTTCATTATGGTGAAATTATTTTGGAAGTAAGATACTTATTACTATATGATGAAGCACTTTTGTATTAAATGATAGAATATATTCACAACTTTTTAGTACAATAGCTAGATTAGAATTTCTGAAAACAGTTCCTAAAGCTTCATAGTAAGTTACACTTATAGAGTCCATATCTCATTATCCTCTAAAATAACAACCATTTCTTTTTTTGGGAATATCTATTAGGTTATAAATTAGATTATCGATAATATCTATGTTGTGTCCCAAAAGATATATAGAAGCTATTTCATTTTCATCTACATGCATGTTGTTATAGAATAATCTTACTAGTCTTAGGTAGATGGGCTCATTCACTTGAAGAATGGGTAGGGCTTCTAGATTTTTAAATCATTAAATTAGTTCTATATTTCCTAGGTCATCTAGATCAACATATTTTTCCTTATAGATACTTCTAAATTCAAAGATTGGAAATTTCATAGCATGTCCATAGGAATAAAAAATATCGGTGTCATAGTTTCTTCTAATCTCCTCTTTCCCTTGTCTATTGAGGATCTTCTAGGGGCCATTCTACGTAGATTTCCAAGAAGAATGGTGAATAATCTTAATAACTTGAGAGAGATTTTAGAGAGTTACCTTTAGTTAGATCTTCTAGAGATAGGCAAAATTCCTTGGTTTTGAAGAGTAGGGAGTCTTCCTTGATGTTTTAGAGGAGAAAGGAGTGAAAGGGGTTTTAGAGAGGGGTGAGGGTGCTTAGGGTCGGTTTCACTGTCGGCCCTAAGTGACTTTTTATAACTTGGGTCTCGATCAATTGAATCGCACACTAAGCGATTCAGCCGCACAGGGTCTGGCAGTTCAGTCGCTAAACCAGTGGTTCAACCACTGGTACATGTTTTCCCTCATTCTTTCCTGTTTTATTTTTTTTTTAACTAAACATTGTATATGTGCAATAGATAGCTCAGATTAATCAATGCATTTAACTTGACCTTGATCATTAAAGTTCCTCTAAAATTTTAGTGATTTTTCATAAGTTTTACTAACGCATCATCAATCAGGTTATCGTAGTAAGATAATTAAATGAGAAACATATCTTCACATGAAGTCATTAGAACAAGATATTTTTCAAACAAAATCCAATGATTTTTCTATGTTGAATGATTCTATCATATTATCAAGAAAATTTTCTTTTAAAGAAAGATGATTTCATATATGATTTTTAGGTTCAAAATCAACACAAAACGTCAACATAAGTCAATACAATCATATAAATCAGTATAATAGTTATCATCAAAATCTTCCTTTTATACATATGACTATTATTCAAGATAATTAAACTTTCTTTGATATAATTATAGTATGCAAGGGTTATGTATCATCAAGATTAAACATAATGAAAATTTATTTTTATTTTAATAATTAATCTTGTTGGTATTTAGGCTAGTGAGCTTGAAAGAGTGTTAGATCTCAAGTTATATATCTTGACATCTAAAGCATTATTCGGGCCTCCTAGCTTTAATTTTGAAACAAACCTACAAAAAATATATATTTGATTTAGGTATCTATTTTACATTGGGTCCTACATAAAGAACTTTATCTTTCTTTTCCAATCATTTTTTGTTATATGAAGTTTCCTTAGGAACCCCAATTAGTTGGTGTGGATTATATTTTTTAAATAGGCATTTGTTTACATTATATCCTATTTTTTCATAAAAATTATATTTAATTTTTGGCAGCACATTTAAGGTAGGTCCTTTTACAAAGATGGTTGACTTTTGTTGAATATTACCAACAAAGCTTATGTCATTTCTTCTATTAATATGACCCTTATTGGCAAAGATCATATTCAGGGATTTATTCTCAATTTTAAAATTTTCTAATATTATCTTAAGCATGATATTTTATTCTTTAACACTGTTTAGCATCTCACATTTAGAACATGTGTTATGTGATACTAATGAATCATGCATTTCATCAAGTCTACTAACTAACAAATCATGATCATTCTTAAGCAACTTAAAAGATTTGCTAAGTTTTCTAAACTCATCAAATAAATCATGAAACATATTTAATAACTTCGAAAAAGAAATATTTAATGAATCACTAACCTCATTTTTTATCACCATTAGAGCATAGTTAGCAACTTCTTCTTTGGAGTGGCCTTCTTCATCCGAAGAGCTTGAATCATCCAAAGTGGTCGAAAATGCTTTCTTCTTGAGCGTCGGCTTCTTCTTCAATTGAGGACATCCATTTTTGAAATATCCCAGTTTTTTGCATTCAGAGCGTCGGCTTCTTTTTTTGTTTTTATAGTTTTTATTCTTTTTCTTGATAACAATGTAATATCATGGTCCTTATCACTCGAGGTTTCACTTGAGGAGCTATTTGTTGTTCGAAGTGCTACATCCTTCCTATTCTTTGGAAGGGGTTCATCAAGCTCATTATGAGCTTTATAGTTCAGTTTAAATATCATGAGTGAGCCAATCAGTTCTTCAAGAGGCAAGTTATTTAAATCTTTAGCCTCCTGAATAATGGTTACTTTATGATCCTAATTTTTAGGTAAAGATCTTCAAATTTTACTAACAAGTTCAAAATTTGAAAATATTTTTCAAGTGCTTTAAGGCCATTGATGACATCCGTGAAACGGGTGTACATATCTCCAATGGACTCACTTGGTTTCATTCGAAACAACTCATAATTATAAACTAAAATATTAATCTTAGATTCTTTTACTCTACTAGTCCTCTCGTGTATGATTTCTAGTGTGTGTTAAATATCAAATGCCGATTCACAAATGGAAACTCGATTAAACTCATTCTTGTCAAGAGCATAAAACAAGGCTTTCATAGCCTTTGCTTTTAAAGAAATTTCCTTTCTAAACCATTCAGCTCATTCATTGGCTTGAATGATTTTTCAAATCTATTCTCAAACAATATTTCATAAATCAAGGTCCAAATAGATAAGAAAAATATGCATCCTTGTCTTCCAATATGTATAATCTGTCCCACTAAACATGGAAGGACGTGAGTGGAATGTCCCTCATTCATGCCAAAATAAACCAATTATTCAAGTGGGTGTTAATCCAATGAGTAATGCTATGATACCAATTATTTGGATGTTAGGATCAATTGACACTAAGAGGGGGGGGCGGGGGGTGTGAATTAGTGGAAGTGTAAATTCTCGTTTTAACAAAAAAAACTTTTTACTTTAAGCAAGATAAAAAATCTGAAGCTTTTCATAACAAGTGAATGATTCAAAGAAAATGCTAAGCTTCTTGCTTAAAAATAACTTAAGAAGGAATATGCAAATCTTAATAAAAAGATAAACAACATCGAAGGGAAGTGCTTGACTTGAAACTTTATTTTCAAAGAGTAAGTAAAAAATTAGAAGTGTCTATTGGTATTTAGTTCAAAACGATTAAGAACTCGACAATTACAAGTATTAAATGCAACAAGTAAAAACACTCACATTTATAGTGGTTCAGCACCAACCGGCCTACGTCTACTCTCAAGTCCTCCTCCTTGAGGCACACAGGCGTCCACTACCTATCTTCTTTGGGTAAAGATCAAACCCTGATAGGACTCCAACAGGATTGAGTCATAATCACCCTAGAAGTAATTAATAAGAACCCTATGAGATTGTAATAAAATCACACATAGTCACTTCTCCCCTACAAAGAAGTAAGGCTAGGGTTTGTTTTGGGGCCTTAGGGCTTCATAGCCACCACCCCCCTTCACTGGGTTGGTCGACTAGGGTTTCTAATAGAGGCATGCGGCTTGTGTAGCCACGTAGGCCGCTGCCCCCTTTATTTAGGCAGGGTAGCTATAGGAGGGGTAAAAATAAGAATTCACTTAGGAAGCACCCCTCTAGGGCTAGGGTTTTGAGCCATATTTAAGCCTGTAGCCTCCACCTCTTTTCATCAAGCAAGATCAATTCTATTTCAGCCTTGTTGGCCGACCCTAGGAGGGAGGAAACCCTATAGCGTTCCAAGGGTTGATCCCCCTCAAAGATCAAAATCTATAGAGCTCCTTCTGGAGTTCTATCAAACCCTGACAACTTGCTTATAATGGAGGCTTCAAGAATTTTTTAACTATAACCTCTCTTGCTTCCCCTTTTCTTTTACTTACAATTCACACACAATTTTTTTCATAGAATATAATATCCAAAATTATTGTTTGGAATGCAAGAAAACTTGGGGTATTTGTAGGCCCCAAATGGCTTCAGAATTTGGAGTCAAAAATCAAACGTATTCGAAAAATTCAGGTACGAGTGGTTCACCCACCGGCACCGATGGTACAATCACCAGAAAACCTAGTACAGGTGATTTACCACTGGTCCTGGGCGGTTCAGCCACCGTCAGCCACCCGAAAACCTGGGTTGTTGTGGTATACCCATCGCTCACTGGCGGTTCAGCCGCCAGAATTTTTGAAAAAGTGGTTCCCTCCACTTTTCGAATTTGGGCTTGAACCTTATGTTGACCAATTCTCTGGTCAATTAATTGAGCTCAACCTGAGCTCAATCAAACACCATAGTGGACCCGGTTGCCTCATTAAGTTGATTTGGATTTCTTCCAAACCCAACTCAATTAGGACTCAAAACCTAACTACGACTCAACGATTACAATCATAATAACCATCAAGCTTAAACAAGGTCTAACTCCCGCCAATCTGGTAGCCTTCGACATTCTTGTGATGAGTCTTACGGTCTTCTTCCAGCAATCTCCCATCGTGTTCTTAGTGTGCTTCTTGATCCCTTTGGTGAACTCCTAGTGAACTCTCAGCGAGGTCCCACTGTATCGTCCAAATTGTAGCCCCATGCCCAAGCTTGATCTTGGCCCATTATCTAGCTGTAACTCAATTCCTCCATCGTAGTTAGACATGCAATACTTCCTCTAACACATGTTAGATTAAACACTTATCAATTGATTTCATCATCAAAATTTGAGTTTCAACAAGTGGATCTGCAATGTTATCTTTGGATGAAACTCTTTCCATTGCTACATCTCTATAGGCCATGATATCTCTAATCAATTGAAACCTCCTTAGAATATTTTTGATGAGACCTAGGTTCTCATGCTAGAGCTATCGCCCCGTTTGCATCATAATATATGAGAATTAGATCCTCACTACTCGGTACGACTCTCAAATCTGCGATAAACTTCTTCATCCATACTCTCTCATCTATGGTCAATTCAGCATTAGTATCTTGCTTGAAACTCTTCCAACTCACTCATGGTGAAGACATACCCTGAGTTTGACTAGCTTCATCGATATCAGGCTGAAAATTCGAGTTCATGTAGCCCTTAACCTAGAGGCTACCTCCTTCGTATACTAATAAAAGATCCTTAGTCCTTTTCGAGTACTTAAGGATGCACTTTACTACCTTATAGTATTCCAAACCTAGATTTGCCTAATACTTACTTATGATACTCAAAGCATGTGGTATATTAGGCCTGATACATAACATAACATACATGATAGAACCTATAGCAGAGGCATAGGGCATCCTATCCATATCTGTCCTTTTTTCAGGAGTCTTTGGAGACATACTCCTAGAAAGTGATTCCATGTCTCATTGGTATGAGACATTTTTTAGAATTTTTCATGCTAAACCTTTTGACAATGGAGTCTATATACCTAGATTGGGATAAGCCAAGTATCCTTTTGGATCTATCTCTATAAATTCGAATCCACAAGATGCTAGATGCTTCCCTTAAGTCCTTCATGGAGAAGATTTTAGATAGCCAAGCCTTAATTATAAAGAGCATTCCTACATCATTCTCAATAATCATGATGTCATCTACATATAGCACCAAGAAGGTGATAGTGCTTCCACTTACCTTCCTATACACACAAGGCTCATCTTTATTCTTAACAAAGTTATAAGATATAATCATCTCATCTATGTTCCAACTTTGGGAAGCTTGTTTCAGTCCATAGATGGTCCTGAGCAACCTTCACATCTTGTCTAAACTCTCCTTGGATATGTATTCTCAGTTTGTATTTATTGTGAAACTAAGAGAGCATCACATGCATAGTAGAAAAATATAACAAAATTGGTTTCCCACGTTTATCACATCGTTGTCCAACGATTAGTGCATGAAAAATCATAAAATAAAAAACTATGATATGTGAGAGATTTATTATTTAGGGAAATCATATATATTAGAAACTATTAAATCTTATGAAAGAGAATTAAGGAGGTCAAATGTCCTCCTCTCTAATGATATTTACACGATGGATCGTTGCAGCGATGCTCCTCTAATCACAACCAAAAGCCCGTAGCTCTTGCACACTTTCTTGTAGCGAACGTGGAAGAAGATCTCATATCTGCTTCGCTACCCTCTCACAAAAGGGAGAGGGTGGTCGGCTGATAAGAGGTGGGAGAGAGTAAAATAGGAGGGGGCGGCCAAATGTGCTGCTGCCTATCACGTTGTTGGCTGTCCCTACCTCCTATTTATAGAGAGCCACCAAAAATCCTAATGGATCCTGCCTTAGTGGGTATTAGATCTACATCAAATTGCCCTCACTTCTTGGATTATTGAATCTTTATCCAACAATCTCAATTGGCCTCTAATTAGGCCTTGTGCAAGGAGCCCATTAATGCTTGGTCTCATATAATGACAATAAGGGATCATTGGATAACTCATATCCAATCCCCTACTTGTTGCCATCCACCATCTGTGTGTTACCCTCTAGGCCCAATACCGAGCGAGACATGAGTTCCACCTGTTAGAACTTCTTCTGACTCAATGAATTGTTATCTCATAAAATTCACTCAACTTATCAACTATAGACGTACTATGCCACTGTGTCATAATCCCCAAACGGTAGATAATTTTAATATCTCTTATTTTTGAAATATTTATAATAAAATATTTTAAATTATTTATGAGGACTCATTTATAAAATTTAAGGATTTATTTATTAATTCTCTTGATTAAATAATTTTATATTAAAAGTTGATTGCTAGGGACCAAAGTGTGAATCTTAAAAAAAATATAAAATAAATTATAAAAGATTCAGATTAAGTTAAAAAATAAAAATATAGTGAGGACATGTGTCACTAACTTGTTTAAAGTAGTGCCACTTGTGTATGTACATGGGTGACACATAAGCACATTACATGTATGTTTGCCACCTATCAACACATATGTTAGCTTAAACAATTAACAATCAGAGGGAAAAAAAGGGTGTTTTGGCTGTAACGTGAACTTGAGGAGAAGAAAAAGAAGAAAGAATAAGAAGAAGATGATGATGATGATGAAGAAGAAGAAGAAAAAGGAAAGAAGAAGAAATTTTGGGATTTTAAGATTGTGATCTAATCCACATCTTTGGGACTAAAATATTTAAAGACAAGTGTTCTATCTTTCTCCTACTGAAATTTATCTTTGTTTTTGCCTTGATTTATGAAGAAAATTCTAAACTAATCCGAAATCTTTGGTTGGCTGCCTAAGTATGAATCTGTAATATTATTAAGATTATGACCTATCTATCTTGTTCTTATTGTAACATTTAGTACAGACCTCTAATTTGGACAACCTTAGTTTCTTCAAAAATAGATTCAAATATCTTTCTTTTGAATCTGAGTTTGAAAAATTTAGAGTTCATTTGCTAGCCCAAACATTTACTTCAATTGAGTATACGAAATCTGTAAAACGGAATCTGTAGCTCATAACATTTTACCACTATATTGCTTATATCTTCCTATTGTAGTTCTTGATTTATGTAAAACTTGATTTGTTAAAAAATAAACTCTTAGACCTTTCTGTTGAACTAAGATTGAATGATTTGGTGTTGAAATGACTATTAAAACCCCCATTTTGATGGACTATATGAATTCTACAAAGCAGGGACTATGATTTCAAACCTTTAGTTGCAAAACCATCAATAACTCTTTGTAGAGACCTTCAATTTGTATGAAACTTACTTTATATGAAACTAAATTGATTTAGCTTTTCAACAACACCTTTCTTGAGTAATTTGGAGTATTTTTTTATCATCTAAATAACTTTGTATTTTGCTATATTGGTTTTGTATCGGTTTTGTGATTCATTAAGAGAATGTGAAGAGATTATAATCTACACAGGTTTTTATGAAAGTGATTGAATGACTGCATATTATTCTTAGTATCCTCAAATGATTATTTGGATCCTGGATAGATTATGTTGTTGATAATATTATTAATCTTTTTAGATTAAAGTCACACCTCTCGAATGTGATGAAATTTGGGGGGCGTGACAATAATCTAATCCATTAGACCTGTCTATCCTCAGTTACCATGTATCTATAGTCTCTCATCTATCTAATATCCTAGAGATTGTATATTGGACATGGTACTATTAGGCCACATACGGAATTTGTCCGAGTCTCGCTCTAATCGGATTCTCCCGGATAATTAATTCTCTCTTAATCTGAATGACCCCGACTAGGGATTTGTTTGAGTAAGAACATATGAGATATTCCTTTCATGATATTAAGAGTGGATGATCCTCTATTAACACTTAATTATCTTCGTAAGGTTGGCTACCAATCCTGATAACTGGTTGTACTATATCTAAAATTCTCCAAATCTATAAGTCTATGATAAAGAAAAGAGTACTCAGACAAGACATCCTTAGTATCTCAAGTCTAAGGACTAGACACACAATTGAAATTACAGAATCATAGTTTGACGTTAAGTATCATTAACCTTCCAGCATTTTGTAAGCGGATCAATCAGTGAACTCATTCTCCAATAAGCACCGGTATTGTATCCTTAGTGTCTACATACTAGTGGCTATAAGACCAGCCGCCTCCATTATATGGGCATGTATATAGTACACTGGTCTATCTGATTATCTTGATGTCCCCTCGAATAACCTATGATCGGGATTATTTAGTGTTGGTATTTAAAGGCAAATTGATCTCATTATCGTGATCTCATCACAGTCTGATTCATATTGCACAGATCTAAGGACATCACAATATATATGTAGTAAATAATATATATAATATGAGAAAATACTAATAATAATCATAATATAAAAAGATTATAGAACGTGTCAAACGTGCCATCACTCACATGATTAGCTTACAGGGCTCCTGTTACTAGTAATATCCCACTTAACATAAAACCAATCACTTATGTTTCTAATCCCGATTAGACCCTTGTGACACTCAAAGATAGTTTGAGCCAATGACTTTGTCAATGTATCTACAATGTTAGCTTTGGATCAAACTCTTTCCGTTGCTAAATCTTTATGGGCTATGATTTCTTTGATCAGGTAGAACCTCTTCAGAATGTGATTGGACTTCTGATGAGACCTGAATTTCTTTGCTTGAGCGATAGCTCCATTGTTGTCGCACTATATGGGAATCAACTCCTCGTTGCTTGGTACGACTCTCAAATCTGTGATGAAATTCTTCATCCATAACCCTTAATTTGCTGCATCTACTATAACAATATACTCTACCTCTATGATCGAGTCAGTAGTAGTATCTTGCTTGGAACTCTTCCAACTTATGACCCCTCCATTCATGGTCAGTAGTAGTATCTTGTCAACTTGCTATCATCGATATCAGACTGGAAATCGAGTCTATAAGCCCTCAACCTAGAGGCTACCTCCTCTGTATACTAGTAAAGATTTTTAATCCTTTTCAAGTACTTAAGGATGCACTTTACTACCTTCTAATATTTCAAACTTGGATCTGCTTAATACATGTTTGTGACACTCAGAGAATATGCTATATTAGGCTAGGTACATAGCATAATATACATAATAGATCGCACCATTGAGGCATAGGGTATCTTATCCATGTCTATTCTTTTCTAAGGAGTCTTTGGGAACATACTCCTAGAAAGTGATATTTCATGTCTCATCGATATGTGATTTCTTTTGAAATTTTTTATGTCAAACCTTTTGACAATGAAGTCTATTTACCTAGACTAGGACAAGCCAAGCATTCTCTTGGATCTATCTCTATAGATCTAAATATCTAAAATGCAGGATGCTTCACCTATGTCCTTCATGGAAAAGTTTTTAGATAACTAAGCCTTAACTATGGAGAGCATTCTTATATCATTCCCGATGATCACGACGTCATCCACATATAGAACCAAGAAGGTGATAGCGCTCCCCACTTACCTTCCTATACACATAAGGCTCATCTTCGTTCTTAATAAAGTCAAAAGATCTGATTGGCTCATGAAATCTTGTGTTCTAACTTCAGGAAGCTTGCTTCAGTCCATATATGGACCTGAGCAACCTGCACACCTTATCTGTGATAGGAAACCAAGCGGGTGCATCACATGTACAATAGAAAATCAAAAATAAAATTGGTTTCTCATGTAGATCAAATTGTCGTACAAAGATTGGTGCACAAAAAATCGTAAAACTGAAAAACTGTAACATATGAGATATTATTTATCTAGGGAGATCGTATATCCCTGAATTTCTAGATTCGGATAGAGAGGATGAAGGAGGTCAATCATCCTCCTCTCTAGCGATATCCACATGATGGATCACTACAGCGATACTCCTCCAATCACAGCCGCCTCCATCATATGGATGAGTATACAGTACACTGATCTATCCGGTTATCTTGATTTTCCTCTCGAGTAACCTATGATCGGGATTATTTATGATCTATGTTTAAAGGTGAATCAGTCTCATTATTGTGATCTTATCAAGATTCGATTACCATTGCACAAAACTAAGGACACCAATATATATATATTCAATATATAATATATATGAGAATATACCAATAATAATAATGTAAAAAGACTATGCAGCATGTCACACGTGCTATCACTCACGTGATTGGCTTGTAAGGCACTTGTAACCAGCAATCTAGACTCTTCTTGGATATGAATCTCTCTAGTTGTATCATATACACCTCCCCCTCGAGGTTGCCATTGAAGAGCATGGTTTTCATATCCATCTGCCAGATTTATAGTTATAGTGTGATGCAATAGCCAAAAGAATTATGATGGATTTCAGCATGGCTAAAGGTAAGAAGGTTTCATCATTGTCAACTCATTACCTTTGATGATACCCCTTGGCCACCAGCCTTACCTTAGAGGTCTTTACCTTTTAATCTACTTTGATCTTCTTCTTGAAGATCCACTTATAGCCGATGGGTACGACGATACCATCAAATGCATCCACAAGGCTTCAAACCTTGTTGGAGTATATGAAATTCATCTCAAAATTCATGGTTTCTTGCCACTTCCTGGAGTCTATACTCATAATAGCCTCCTCGTAGGTCTAAGGATCAATATCCTGAGTGTCATCTCCATTGATATATCCTAGATATCTTTCAAAAGGGTGAGATACTCTACCAGACCTGTGTAAAGTGAAACTTGTGTGCTAGGTATCTGAACAAACTCGAACTCTATAATGGTTCTTGAGTTAGGTGAGTTAGGTTCTCTGACCTCACTCAACTCTATCGCACTCCCATTATTTCCACCGTGAATATATTCCTTCTCAAGAAACACGGTCCTCCTGGCAACAAATGTTGAATCCTAGATTTTGAAGGTGGAAGAAATTAATGACTTAGTGATCTAATCAATGTTTAAGAAAAGTCATGCAGGACTAATTTTGATCATGAAAAGGTAAAATAATTGAAGTAGAAGAATCAGATGTTGTGCCGGAGTTAGAGATCGAGCGTCGGACCAAAAGAATCGGATATTGCACCAAGATTAGATGTTGCAGGTGTCAACAAGTTGTTGACACCAAGATTAAATGAGTCAACATTTGAAGGGAAGGAGCACCAGGTGGTTTTTGTACCCCAATCTATGATACCTTCTCTCTGGCTAATAATTTCTTTAGCTCTCTGGGAGTGACTCAATTCTTAGTGTTTATATAAATACGGAATTCTTGCTTTCGGGTTCAATTCTGCGCATCGATTATTCGAATCTTTGGACCTTTCCGGGGTGGACGCCTATCCTCTATCTCTGATCTGGTCTACTTCACTTCTTTTCCTACTTCTTATGTTTCTTTTCTTACCTTGGAGTTGCTGATCTACCTGTTGCTTCCGTAGTTGTTCCTAAGCTGCTTGCTGTTGCTGATGGTAATCTCCCCGTTGCGCTATCGCTTATTGAATTGAACTGAACGTGCCCCCGACTCTAAACTGGAATCTATCAGCCAGGCACCTACCCATGGAAAGTCAAAAGAAGAGAATTGAGATGCGCACACAACACCAAATATTCGAATTAGTAACCAACCCTCTGAAAAAGAACCGAAACTCATGTACTAAGGCGAAGGTGGGGCCCGTGTTATCGTTGTATCTACAGGCGCCCTTGTGCTTGCTCTTGCACTATTATGAGTTTTCACTCCTGCTTGCTTGAGGCAGGCTCCCGCTTCATTTCATTGACATAATATTTCCCTTGTTGCTTGTTCAAACATTATCTTATATGAGTCAACATTATAGATGGATCAGGCGATATGTTGAAGATTCAGATGACACGCCAGAAGTTCGGACAAAGTTCAGATGAACCAATAACATACCAAGCAACATAGAACTCGTCTTTAGTTGTTTATGTCTTGATTATTGAAGGTTAGGTCTAAATTGAGTTAGTTTTATGTGTAACCATGCTAACTCAATTAAGGGCTCATTAGGCCTTAATTTAGACTAAATTTGGTCCATTCAATGACCCATAGTTGGGTTAGACGATGGCACCACCAGACCCAGCAATGGCACCAACAGACCAGGCGGTGGAACTACCTATAAGTAAAGTACACGGTCTCCCATGTTGCCAGGTGATAGTATCATCCAGATTGGGCGATGGTACCACCAGCAGTTAATGCTACAAGTGGTGGTACGGCCTAGGCTAGTGATAGTTCCGCCAGAGCCTGGTCTCCCAAGCTCTGCTTGGGTAGTACTGCCCAGTGCAGGTGGTGGCACCCTTAGTACCCTAAAGACCCAAAAATTTTAATTTTGGCTTCATTTTTTGAAGTCATTTGGGGCCTAAAAATAATGTGCTTGATGTAATGATCATACTTGTCCGTATCTTTTAGTTTTTGTACATATTTTGTATAGTAAGTAGCGGGCTTGCAGTAGGCTTACAGCCCTAGTTTAGTTAGCTTTCGTGGTCGATTTTGACTTGTAAATGAGAGTTATGTCATGTGGATACTTGTGGGGATCTCAGTCTATAATGGATCTTGATCCTTTATGTACAACCGTTTAGAGCTTATAAAGTCCATAGTTATAATTTGTACTGTCTATATAAAGTATTTTCTAATGTGGTTGTTTGTAGATCCCGTGGGAAGTGCTTCCTCTAATCCATTTTCTCTTTTGTAGGTCGTAAGGGACCCTTGGAGACTTCAGGGAGGCTGACCTTCACGGACGGACACATAATGGTGCCGCACGACTTATGCAAAACTAGCTAAGCCCGTGACATTTTGGTATCAGAGCAAGACAAGCACATGCAGAAATACTTGCCATGCAAACGTGGGGGACCTAGCTGGGCTACATGGAGGGTAGCCGCAGGCGTGATCATTTGGGAGAAATGAATATGAAGATGTAGGGAAAGGAGTTGCTCAGAGAAGTGAGCATCCATGATTGGCATTCAGAGTAATGGCCAACTCTTTGCGCGAGAGGCACCACAAGGACAAGCAAGCTAGAAAGAGTGCGTATTGCACAAAGGTTGGGATGGCTGAGTTCAAGCTATAGATCGACATTGGCAACCAAACTTGACAGTGTTCAAGACAAGCGGAGCGCTTGGTAAAAGATAAGACCTTGCAAAGTGGGATATGTTGCACAACGATCGAAAGAGTTATGCAAAGCTCACAAAGGTGAGAGGAATTACTAACTCGAAGAATTCGGTACTTATGCAAGGGCTTGTATACGGACGATGGTGTATTCACGACCATCCCAAGGCAACGGGGGCTGTATTAGCGAAGAGTCACAATCTAGCAAGTGTATTTGCGGGGGTAAAATAATGCACAGATTGTTTAGTAAGATAAAGTAGTCCAAGGGGATGGTGGTCTTTTAAACTTTCAGAAGGAAGAATGCAAAGAGAAAAGTTGCTCCAATAGGACAGATATCTAGGAGGGAAAGGTCCTAGTTCTCCAAAGGAAGAATCATGTGCAACGGACCACATATATTGAGGAAGAGTACCTCAAGACATTATCTCTACAAAGTTCAATGGACCGAACAAGCAGTAAGGAGTCATTACATGATCTCGAATGAAATAATGCATTAGTGGATGTATTGTGAGATCAAGTGGGAGAGCGACAATGGTAACATCATACAAAGGCACGCTTAGAGTCGATGTGAAAATCGAACTCAATGGAGGGCTGACCCGTGGAATGGTGGGTGCGAGGGCCACCATTAACTCAATGCAAATCGAGAGGCAAAGCAACTTGGTTGGATCTTGGTGAAGTATCCAAGCCGCATGAAAGGAGTCAGCGTAGAAGAGGGAACATAGAGTGGAGGCACGAAGCTTTCCTTGGACAGAAGTCAAGGATATGAACTCTTGTAGAGACAAGAGTAAGATCATGTCCTTCCATGGGTTCTTTATTCTAATAGGCAGACACATCTTGCATGGTGCCAAAGATAAAAGGAGCTTTGAGGCACATGCAGCTTATCTCAGAGAGACATTTGACAAAGGAACTAAGTTAATTCAATTTACAGAGGTGAAGTTGGGATCAAAAGGCCTTAGCATGGGGTAAGAGGATACTGAGGTGAATACTCTTGAAGAATATGCTATAGTGCTGTCATTCGTGTTGTCATGCAGAAAGTGGTGCGTAGTAGAGATTGTGCTGGTGGGGGATAGAGGCCGAGGATCCAAACAATAGTATACCAATTTTAGCAAAGTCTGGGGACTTCAAGAGCTACTAAGCGACAGACTGTCCTAGAGCAATGCTTTGTCCGGGTGTAACCCGAGAATGGATGGGCGAAGGTAAATTGCCAAAGAAGTGAACACAATCGAAGGTGGCAGAGGCCCTATGATGTGCTTGTAGAGGCCACACATGAAGAAATTGTATTCCGAGCTCATCACACAAGAATCTGAAAGCAATGGAGATATCAACAAGAGGTGACATGGTGCAGCGGATCGTGGTGGAATAGCTCAAGGCAATACAACACACATGGGAGACGTCCAATGAGGGACATGATTATATAGAGGTATGATCAGGAGCTACTGGGAGCTCCACTTCGGTGAACAACACAATGACAAGAAGGACTATGGATTCAAGGAGTGAATGTCATGGTATCGTAGAGGTGAGTCTTCCTTGTATGCACATCGAATCTTGCATCGGATGAAAGTGTTGGTCATCAGCATATGGGGGCTATGTACCACCAAGGGAGAATTCAGATTATAAGTACCAGTGAGTCCCATGGGGGGGCTTGATCATATAGAGGTATCGAAGAGGCTGGAGAGTTAGACGCTTCAGTGCTCACATTCGCTTAAGGGAGCCCGGCAAGTCAGAGAACAAGACCGAGTAAGAGAACGTTGCTACCAAGGAAGCTAAGGAGAATAAAATCAACATGAGCTCTACAACAAGATGGCGGAGGCTATACATAAGAGTTGTAGTCTGTCTTTCCATCAACCAAGAGAAACTGCTTAGAGAACACAGAGGTGTTGAAGCAGGTGGTCGAAAGGGACGAGAAAGCGATGATGAGTCTAGAGGGGCTCAACTACCTAAAAAGTAAAGCATCGGTCAGAAAGGAGGTGGACTCGGAGGAGTGCTACAATGCTGTAGAGGCGGATCTACCAATTATAGAAAAGAGATGCAGATGCAAGGCAACAAATAGTAGGGCCATGGGCTTAGCAGTGCCATGGTACCATAGAGGTGGGACTTCCGTAGAGTCATCGATCCCTTGCTCTCATGGAGGGAGAGTGTTGGTCATGAAATGGGCTGAGGAGGTGGGGAATGCAGAGGTAAACTCCAAGTACCATGACAAGGTAGAAGGGCAAAGGCCAAGGCACTTCATAAGACCGATGTCAACGGGCTTCTCATCAAGATAGCCAAAAGTAAGGGACTTCGGGTTAATTCAAGAGTGCTCAACCAAGGAACGAAGTAGGCAGTACATGGTACTGTACCTTTTCTACTCGGAGAAGAAGGTGGCAAAGATGATGGAGAAGATGGTACAATCTCAAAGGCGGCCAAAACTATCGAAGACTTGCTCCAAGTTGGGGTAAAATTTTACTCTTTTCAGGCAAAACTTCTTACATTCTTAGAGTTCGATGGCAGAGAGATGGCAAATCATAGTAGCTAACTCAACGCATGGAGTATAAACACTTCAAGTGCTTCTGAAGTGTGAGCAAAGAGTGAGCAAAAACTAGTAACCAGCTTGATGCATGAAGTAACCTCAAGGAGGTGGACGAAGTCAATTTTGCTTTCTCAACTCCTAAGAGAATGGGCGAAACCGAGTATTCTAGTTCTCTTATTTATCTTGCAAATGAGCTCTGCACAAGTTCAAAGACCCTTTAAAGAAATCTAATGGAAGATGAGTTGTCAAATCCTTACCAATGATGATCAATACTACGGAGAGTAGATTGTTCACTTCAATTCCCAATAGAAGACCAATCAAAAGCTGTGAGCCTACTTGGAAGTGACAACTAAGTTGAAGAAGAATTAATGAGCAAATTTTGTGAAGGAAGGACCTCAGAAACTTCAAAGTCTGCAAGGCGATGCTCGTTAAAGCTTCAACAAGCATCCACCCAGTTTAAGCAGCATAAAACATTTGAGATACTGGCGCAAAATAAGGAAGGTCTTTTCCTTTACTAGAAAGATCCACAAGAATCAACAAGGATCAACACAACTCAGCCGACCCCACACACCAGATTCAAGTCATTAGCGAGTTGAAGCAGCATGGTGGATCAGAGTTCGACTACTCAACAACAACGACAGAGAGCAGTTGGGAGCCAAGAGGTGTATTACAGCCAAAGCGAAAGAATGAATATTCAATAAAAGGCCAGGAGATGCAGCGTCTATAGCGACTTCGACGAGGACATCAAAGGAATATATGGGGGAGAATGTCACAGACAAAAATATAAATAATGTGTTTGGTGTAATACTCAAGCTTGTCTATATTTTTTAGTTTTTGTACATGCTTTGTACAGTGCAGTAGGCTTAGCAGCTCTAGTTTGGTTAGCTTTCGTGGTCGGTTTCAGCTTGTAAATGAGAGTTGTCATGTGGACACTTATGGAGACCTCGGTCTATAATGGACATTGATCATTTATGTGTAATCATTCAGAGCTTGTAAAGTCCATGGTTATAATTTGTATTGGATATATAAAATATTTTCTAAAGTGGTTGCTTGTGGATCCCATGGGTAGTGCTTCCTCTAATCTGTTTTCTCATTTGTAGGTCCTAAAAGACCCTAAGAGGTTTCGGGGAGGCTGACCTTATGGACGGACATGCAAGGGTGCCGCACAACTTAGGCAAAACCAGCTAAGTCCGTAACACAGTGCAGGCGGTGGCACCGTCAATACCCTGAAGACCCAATAATTTAAATTTTGGCTCTATTTTTTAAAGTCATTTGGGGCCTATAAATATTCTACTCGTTCTTGCTTGAGAATGCAAGAAAAGTGAACAAAAATTATCATTAAAAGTATTGTAAAGCTCTAAGTGTTGAGACTTCCCATCATTATAAAGTTTAGGTTTCATTCTAAGGGAGGTGTAAAACTTGTGAAGGTACTCTCCTAAATCTGTGAAAAAGAGAAAAGAGTTTTAAGGGTAGTTGATCTTCATCCATTGAAAGAAGATCATTAATAAAAGCTGGTGGCCTCAACAGAGGAGGAATCAGGAGTAGACGTAGGTCCTGATGACCGAACCACTATAAATTCAATATGCGTTTTCTTTTATGCTCTTCATTACTATTGCTTTATGATTTAATTGTTAAGCACATTTTTTATATTGGTTTTCATCAAATGAATTTTCAAATTGTAACTTTTTGAAAGCAACTAATTCACCACCGCCGGCCCCTAAACCACCCACCCCCACCCCCCTTCCTTAGTACTAATACGATCTTAATAGTTGGTATCATAGCCAAGTTGCTCTCAGTTGGTTTAACACCCAAGAGAGATTAAATGACTTTTGCCAATAATCAAGAGGGTCATTTTATCGCTCGTCCTTCTATATTCAATGGGATGGTCTACACGTATTGGAAAACACAAATGATGATTTTTCTAATTTCTATAGACTTTAATTTATGAAATATTGTCGAATGTGATTTTACAAATCCTCTAAACTAATGAATGAATGGAATGATATAGAGAAAAAAATATTTTCTTAAATACGAAAGCTATGAGTGTTTTATTTTATGCTTTAGATAAAAATAAATTTATTCGTGTTTTTATATATTAAGAAAATATACATGATATTTGACACACACTCGAAGTCACACATGAAGGCACAAGTAGAGTTAAATAGTCTAACATTAATCTTCTAGTGTATAATTATGAATTGTTTCAAATGAAGCTAAGCGAAACCATTAGTGACATTTACACTGATTTTACAGATGCTATCAATGGTCTGAAAGTACTTAGTAAATTTACTAACCTTAAACTTGTTAATAAAATTTTATGATTTCTTCCTAAAAATTGGGATCCAAAAGTAACTACTATAAACATGATATTTGGCACACACTCGAAGTCACACATAAAGGCACAAATAGAGTTAAAGAGTCTAACATTAATCTTCTAGTGCATAATTATGAATTATTTCAAATGAGGCCGATCGAAACCATTAGTGACATTTACACCCATTTTACGAATGCTATCAATGGTCTGAAAGTACTTAGTAAATTTACTAACCTTAAACTAATTAATAAAATTTTACGATCTCAACCTAAAAATTGGGATCTAAAAGTAACTACTATTCAAGAAGCAAGAGACTTGAACTGTTTTCCTCTTGAAGAACTCATAGGGTTATTAATGACTTATGAAATAAATTGCGAGGCACATAATGAACATGAGAATAACCTTCTAAAAAATATGAAGGATATGACACTTAGAACCAAAGAAGACCACTCAAGCGAAAGCTCAAGTGATGATGATGACTTGGCAATACTAACTAGAAAATTTAAAAAAATAATAAAAAGAAACAAAACAAATCTTGTAAAATATGATACAAAGAACAAAAATGAATTAAAAAAGGATACAATCATCTTCTATGAATGCAATAAGTCGGCACACTTCAAAAGTAAATGTCCTCAACTTGAAGAAAAGCTACCAAAGACGAAGGAAGTACTCAAGGTGACTTGGGATGAATCAAGAGCATCAGAGGATTAAGGGCAAAACAACAAAGATGAAGTGGCAAACTACGCACTAATAGCCTTTAATGGTGAGGTATATGACTCACCCGAAGCATCTTTTTCTTTTGACGAATTACTAAATTAGTTGGTAAGAAATATAAATTACTAAAATAGAATCATTATTCTCTCTCTAGTAAATTTAAAAAATTAGAGAAGTATGATAATGCATGTTAACCTTTTGTACTCAATGTGAAGAGTAATATGAAACAAATCTTGTAAAATATGATACAAAGAACAAAACTGAATTAAAAAAGGATACAATCATCTTATTAGAATGCAACAAGCCAGTGCACTTTAAAAGTAAATGTCCTCAACTTGAAGAAAAAGCTGCCAAAGACGAAGGAAGCACTCAAGATGACTTGGGACGAATCGGGAGCATCAGAGGATGAAGGGCAAAACAACAAAGACGAAGTGGCAAACTATGCACTGATAGCCTTTAATGATGAGGTATAGACTCACCTGAAGTATCTTTTTCTTTTGACGAATTACTAAATTAGTTGGTAAGAAATATAAATTACTAAAATAGAATCATTGTTCTCTCTCTAGTAAATTTAAAAAATTAGAAAAGTATGATAATGCATGTTAACCTCTTGTACTCAATGTGAAGAGTTAGACTTAGTCAAAAAGAAAAATATAGTTCTATAATAAATATTAGAAAATTTTAAAATTAGAAATAAATTATTAAACATGATCCTTGCTAACAAATGTCATGTGCAAAGAAAATAAGGAATCAATTTTATGAGTAGTAACACTCTACAAAAGCCGACTATATTTGTTAAAGAACCCACATTACTTGTTACCCCTGAAAATAAATATAATTTTTATGGTAGATATGGACATTATACTTATAAATGTTCATTTAAAAAATATAGCTCATACAAATTAGTTTGGGTTCTTAAAGGAACCATAAATAAATTAATGGCATAAGTCAAAATAGGTATATTTTATCATGAGGGACTCAAAGCTAAATGGGTACCTAAAGCATACCTCCTTTTCTTATAGATATGTCTACAAACAAAAGCTAGGAGCAAGAGATGATATATTGATGGTACTGAATCTTTTATTTTGATGATGAAATCAATTGATGAAGTTATGATCTAATCATGTTCAAGAAAGGTAATGCAGAACTATCTAATCATGTAACAGATCTCAAATAAATAAGTACTCAAACAAGACATCCTTAGTATCTCAAGTCTAAAGATCAAGTACACAACTGGGACTATGGAATCACCGTCTGATGTTAGATATTATTAATCATACAATATTCCATAAGTTGATCAATTGGTGAACTCATTCTCCAATGAGCACCTGTACTGTATCCTTATTGTACCCACATAAGTGGCTATGAGACCAACCACATCTATCATATTGATGGGTATACAGCACATCGGTCTTTCCGGTTATCTGAATGTCTCTCTTGAGTAACATATGATCGAGATTATTTAGGATCTTTAAGTAACATATCATCACAATTTGATTCTCATTGCATAGAACCAAGGACATCACTATATATATATATATATATACCACTATATATATATATATATATATCACTATATATATATATATATCACTATATATATATATATATATCACTATATATATATATATATATATATATATATATATATATATATATATATATATATATATATATAATAGATAATATAATATAAGAATATATGAATAATAATCATAAGCAAAAAGATCACGCAGCATGTCACACGTGCCATCACTCACGCGATTAGCTTGTATGGCACTATAACTAGTAATTTTCCACTTGTCCTAAAGCCAATCACTTATATGTCTAATCCCTATCAGACTCTTGTGATGCTCAAAGATAATCTGAACCAGTGTCTTTGTCAGTGGATGTGCAATGTTATCTTTGGATGAAACTCTTTCCATTGCTACATCTTTACGGGTCATGATCTCTCTAATCAGTTGGAACCTCAGAATACTTCTGATGAGACCTGGGTTATCTTGTTAGAGCTATTGCCCTGTTGTATCAATATATATGGGAATCAACTCCATGCTACTCGTACGACTCTCAAATCTCTGATGAACTTCTTTATCCACACCCCTTCCTTTGCTGCTTCTACTGCAACAATATACTTCACCTTGTGGTTTAGTCAATAGCAGTATCTTACTTAGAACTCTTCCAGCTTATTGCTCCTCCATTCAGGGTAAAGACATACCCTGAGTTCAACTTGCTATCATCCATATCATATCAAAAATATAGAGAATGAAGTGGGATCACAGACCGAATATGATTCATCCATTCTTAAATGATCTTCAAATAGAAGTAGAGCATTGCAGGCTCTAAGCATAACACCTTTTAGCATTTATGGTAAAAGTTTCATATTATCCCATAAATGCCAGAGTACAAAATGATATTCTGAGTAATAAAGTGGTATATAACAAAAGCACATGTGGAATAACAAACGTACATATGCCAATATAAATCAATATGATATGAATATAAATTTTTACATAATGCATTCAGATAGGCAAAGAATTAAGGACAGAAATATATAAAAATTTAAAGCAATCACATAGAGTTCAATTAAAAAAATATTTTAGTTAAAATCAATTTCCAAAATGATAGAACAATAATATGTAAAATAGACAAAAGCTTGATTCTGGCATAATTTGAGATGCACATTGTATGATTTATTTGGATAGCCAATTATGCTCCAAATTATATAAGAAATATCTCATTTGGAAGATATATCAATCTATTTTTATATTTTATAGAATCCATAGAGTTAAATAGTACAAATATTTTGGTAGTCATTTTATACTTCAAATCTATCAAATCAAATATGAAAGAAAGATCTATAAGTCTAGTTTATTATGAAATAAGTTTTCATAAATTAAAGTTTTAACAGAGAGTTATAAATAATTTAGTATTAAGAGGCTAGAGATTGCAAAGTCTATTTTATATATTCTTCAAGGTCAATTAAAATAAGAGTTTAGATAAGCATATGAACTCTAAAATTTTAAATTTTGGTATCAAAAGAAAGATCTACAAGTCTACTTTTGGATAAAATAGATTTTGCCTAAATAAGAGTTCAATGCATAAAGTTATTATAATAATAAGGTAGAAAGGTTAGAATTCTTAAATTTGATAGATTCATAAATTTATAATTGCATGTGAGAGATACCATGTTCTAAGTGACAAATCTTTCAAAATTATATCAAACCGAGATGAAATTGAGGAATCAAGACTTTTGTAAGGTAAGGTTAGAACACTTGCCTTATAAACATTTGATTCGCAGTGTGAGCAATTGATCCAAAACTTTAATCCAAATCAAAACTTCTTCTTAAACTTCAATTCCTCTTTCCTTCTCATTCTCAATATTGGTTATGCAACAAGTTTCCATCATTTGGTAAACTTTCCTTTAGTTTCTCCTCTAGTTACTTAGGTTTAGCCAACACATAGATTGAAAGGTGGTAAGCATGCATAAAAGAAGCTTAGGTGTCACTCATGCAACAAGCTCGCTAGTGACATGTGTCTTCCTCCTTTTATTCCTTTTCCTTTTTAACTTAATGAGAATCTTTTATAATTCATATCATATTTCTAAGATTCATATTTAAGTCACTAGCAATAAGCTTTTAATATAAAATTATTTAATCAAGAGAATTATTAAATAAATTCTCATATTTATAAATAGGTCCTCATAAATAATTTAAAAATATCATAACAAATATTTCAAAAATGAGAGATATTACATATACAATCTCTCTTAGGTAAAATATCTCATATGTGATATATAGATTTTCTATTTTACGATTTCTTGTGCACAAGCCTTTGCACAACGATCAGATATTATTCTTTGGAATTCTAAATTTTGATTTTGTTTTTCATTATGTATTTATGTGATACTCTATTAAGATTTTTCAAAAACTATCATTTCTCACACATCAAGTAAAAATGAAAGTGATAAAGATGGAATAGATATCTTTAAATCATTAATATCCTCCCTTAATTTAAATTTTTTTTCAGAACTCCAAGTTGCATATGTCTATTTTACATGACATGTTTATCAAGTTGCATATTATCAAACTAAATTCGAACATTCAAACAACTTATGTTTTTTTTTTCCTAACAAATCCGATATGATTTTATCGTTAGAGGGGTTTGCCAAACGCACCTGAAATAGTCTTTTAGAAAGATAAATTGAAATCGGATATTTTATAATCCTCAAATGAACTTATTCCCCAACCAGTGGTGACTCCAACATCATATCCCCTCAAGAAAACTTTCCAGTCTCTTTTGTATATGATAATAAAAAAAGGGTGAAGTATCACTAATTTCATTTAGTTGGAATGTGGAACAAAATTGATCGTAACACTTACCATGACTGTGAGACTGAAAATTTAGGTAAATGTTAGAGTGGAAGCACCTGATTTTTCATTACTCATTGATGTAGATGTATAAAGTGTCTAAATATACTGTAGGATAATTATATGCTTTAAAGAACTATTTAGGAATTTATTCATTGCTATTTTATGCATCAAATTTAAAGAACAAAATTTGATGCATCATTATATTTTCACTTATATTTGAATGATTATCTTTCTTATTTGATGCATCATAAAATGGACTCTTGCATGATTAAAGTAATTATTTACTTGATCACATTTCTTATTTGTTGCATAATTGCTTTGGCAAAGACCATTTGTTGGCGTCTCCTCCTGCAGTCATCTACACCACCAGTTACTTGATCCTCTTCCACGACAGTATTGCTAAGATCTAATACAAACAAAGCATCCAATAGAGCAATGTCAGAAGCAAATTCCGTTTCTCTATATACCAGTGCTAACTTGTGCAGGATCTTGTTACCAGTTGTACTCTTTATGGTGCATAGTTTGGAGATTAATAGAGCAATGTCAGAAGCAAATGTTCAACTCCCTATAACATTTTGATACATATAAGGAGATTAATAGGACTCTAGCATAATTTGATCATACTCAATCAAATAACAACTAATAAAAAATATGAGAGATTATAATAAATCTCACCTAGTCGTCTCTATCTTATAAAGAAGATTAATTAGTATTTTAATCTGGGGCCTTAGGGTTTCCTAGTCGTCGCCCCTTTTCTGGGCAGGTCGGCTAGGGTTTTAGCAAGGGGCAGCTAGCTAGTTGCAGCCTCCTAAGCCATCGCCCCTTAGAAGGCAAGTCAGCTAGGGTGGAGGGCAAGGATGACATTTGACTTGGGAGCAGCCTCCATAGGATTAGGGTTTTAGAGCCCTATATAAGCATGTAGCATCCACCACTTTTGAATAAGCAAAGATCAATCTTCATTCAGTCTTGTGGCCGACTACATAGGAGGGAGGAACCCTTATAGTCTTCTAAAGGCTGATCCTCCTCAAAAATCAATCTGCATAGAATTCCTCTAGGATTCTATCATCTGATATCAGAGTAGCGATCTTACTTCTTTTGATGTCTTTCTTGCTACACCATCAACCAAGCAATTCCTATAATTGTTTTTGACATTGTCGTCTCCACCATCATATCCTTGACGCATATCAAATCAATCTGCTGCCACTGCCACTAATTGCATTAGAGATCTGGTATTTTTTTAACACCAATACCTTTTGCTGCTATAATTTCTTATCCAAAAAATACCAAAAAGAAGTTTTCATCTATCCCTTGTTGCGAATTCTTTTCATCGTAAAGTTATCATCTTTGCAAACAAAGGAACACTACAAAAAATTTCAGCCGCATATTGTTGCCTCTAAGCCGATCTTATTGCCATTTTTTTAGATGAAAATTTTTACACACTTCATAGATCATCTCGACTTTCATCTACGTTTGATCGATCGTTGAATTCATCTCTGAAAACATCCTTACATTGCTTCAATTTTTCATCGCAAACCACTAAATTTTTCGACGAGAATTCTGCTATCATAACTTGCAACGTTTTCTTGCTGTCTTGCTGCCAAAATTTTTTTTATCTCTTCTATCATCTTTGTTGCTATTTAAGTCGAGATCTTGCTATCAATTTTCTCCATAAATTCTTAGTTTTCTAGTAGAAATTTCATCGAGAAATTGTTGTTTCTTCGATGACAATTTTGCTCCCCAATATAGCACCTATTTGCAGCAAACCTCTACTGATTCCTATCAAACCTTTGATGTCATCAACTACATATCTAAAACCCTCTTCCTAACCTCCATCAACTACTGTTACAGCCCCAAAACTCCACCAAACTGCAGCCTAAACTGTACCTAAAATAGCAACCAAATAAGCCTAAACCACAGCCTACACATCCACCAATCCACCAACCCTCTCGGCCGTAAATTCCTCAATCGATATATGCCCCTAACTTAATATTATATATTTGGAGACCTATACTATGGCATCCGAAGAGGCAATCAATGCTAAATTCAAAGCCTTTGAGACACGAATGGAGGATAAAATATGAACTCTCTTTGCTAAACTTAGTTTAGGCCTACCACCGAGCCCGAGGAAATCACAACAAGGAGAAAGCTCTGACTAAAAAGATGAATTCTAGGAGAGGGGAGGTTCTATGATCGATCCCTACTATCCACGCATGAGGGTGGACTTCCCTAGATGGAAAGAAGGAGACCCGATCAGTTGGATCTCGTTCACGGAGGGATAATTTTGATATCACAAAACCCCGAACGCATCCATGATGGAAATTAATGCTATACATCTCAAAGGGAATGTCATACAATAGTTTGATTGATTTGAACACATTCATGGAGTCCTTTTATAGAGATAATTCAAAGACGGATTACTGATTCGCTTCAGACGAACTGATTACGAGAACGTTTTTGGAAACTAGCCAAGATCCGTCAAATCTCCATCGTCCAGGAGTACCATGCTGGTTACAAGTGCCCTACAAGCCAATCATGTGAGTGATGGCACGTGTGACACGTTATGTGATCTTTTTTGCTTATGATTATTATTGGTATATTCTCACATTATATGTATGTATATATATATGGTGATGTCCTTGGTTCTTTACAATGGGAATCAGATCATGATTAGATCATGATAATGAGATCGGTTCACCTTTAAACACAGATCTGAATAATCTCGGTCATAGATTACTCGAGAGGGACATCAAGATAACCAAACAAACTGATATACTATAGACATATCCATATGATGGAGGCAGTTGGTCTCATAGCCACTTGTGTAGAGACACTAAGAATATCGTACAAGTACTCATTGGAGAATGAGTTCACTAATTGATCCGCTTATGGAATGTTCTATGGTTAATTATACTTAATGTCAGAAGCAATTCCATAGTCCAAGTTGTGTATCTGGTCCTTAGACTTGAGACATCAAGGATGTCTTATTTGAGTACTCTTTTCTTTGATATTGGACTTACAGGTTTAGAAAGTTCCAAATCTTGTACAGTCGGTTATTGGGATTGGTAGCTAATTTTACGAAGGCAATTGAATCTCAATAAAGGATCATCTACTCTTGGTATCACAAGAGAAATATCTCATATGTGCTTGCTCAAACAAATTCCTGACTAGGGTCATTCGGATTGAGAGAGAAGTTCTCCAGGAGAATCCGATTAGAGCGAGTCTCAAACGGATTCTGTATGTGATATGACAGTTCCATGTCCAATATATAGTCTCTGGGATATTAGTTGGATGAGGGATTATAGTCCACGGTAATTATGGGCAGACAGGTCTAATGGATTTGATCTCCCTGTACCGTATTGAGACTATGGCGTAGTGGCTTAGTATGTCCATAGTCGAAGAGTCGAGTGAATTACTATGGATATAATAATTCACTATATTAGAAGGAGTTCTGAAGGAAATGACTCACGGCCAGCTCGGTATCGAGCCTAGTCGGTCACATACATATGGTGAATGCTTCAGCGAATAGAGAATTGGATAGAGATCCAATTAGCCCCTATTCTTATTAGATGAGACCCTACACTGATGGGCTCCTTCCATGAGACCAATTAGAGGCCAAAAGAGATTATTCGATAAAGATCCAATAATATAATGTTAGTATGTAATTGGATGGACATCCAATACCCACTAAGGTAGGACCCCTATGATTTTTGGTGGCTCTCTATAAATAGGAGGGAGGTTCATGGTTGATAGACTGTAGTTTTGGTCACCCCTTTTATTCTCTTCCCTCCCACTATGCAAGAGTTGCAAGACCTGATTGGAGGAGTTTTGCTGCATAGATCCATCGTGTGGATGTCGCTAGAGAGGAAGACGTTATACTTCCTTCATCCTCTCTATCCGAATTTGGAATACAAGGATATACGATTACCCTAGGTAAAATCAATCTCTCATGTATCATGATTTTTCAGTTTTTACGGCTTTCTTATGACCAAATCTTTTACACAATGATTTGATCTACGTGGGAAACCTGTTTTGTTTTGATTTTCGCTACGCATGTGATGCTCCCACTAAGGCTTTCCAATATACCAGACTAGGTTTGAAAGGTTATTTAATCAAACTCATGATTGGTCTAAAAAATAGCTATTAGGGACTTTCATTGAGAGCTTGAAGCAGGAGATTCGGGGAGAAGTTAAAGCATGACAACCATACATACTAATGACAGCCATCTCCTTTGCACAACTTCAAGAGGAGTGATTGAACCACGAAACCCAAAGAACTAGGGTCACTCCCCAACCATCAACATTGAAGCTCTCAGCCCCCCTACTGTCAGCCAAGCCCCTGCACCAAAAAGGTTGACAAGAGAAGAGCTTCGGGAACAATCTATAAAGGGGTTATGTTGGCATTGCGATGAACCATGGAACCATGAGCATCACTGCAAAAAAGGGAGACTTCTTGTGATTGAACCCATAGAAGAAGAGGTCCTTGAACATCTAGAAGAGAGCCTTAATCATGAAAAAGAAGATACAGAAGAGGAGCTACAACCAACCGATTACATGGGGCACGCTCTTATCGGCTACGTAAATCTGCAAACGATGAAAGTTGGGGGCCTACTTAAACAACAACCGATCACCATCCTCATCGACATGGGTAGCATCAATAACTTCTCAAATAGCAAAGTTTCTTCTTGGATGACGCTCCATCTTGAGGATTGTAGCAAGTTCTACATTAAGGTCCATCTTGAGACAGGGGTCATTTGACCAAGTTGCAGCCCCTATTCTTCATCGGTGCTACCTGTACAAAAGAAGGACAGAACATAGTGGATGTGCATCGACTATTGAGCTTTAAATGACATCATCATCAAAGATAAGTATCCAATACCAGTGGTAGATGAACTTCTTGATGAGTTAAAGGGAGCTCGATTCTTCACGAAGTTGGACCTCCGATCCGTTTATTACCAAATTCGGGTATGTGAAGATAATATTCCAAAAACTGTATTCTGAGTGCACAACAACCACTATGAGTTCTTAGTAATACATTTTGAACTCACTAATGCTCCTTCAACTTTCCAAAGTCTCATGAACGATATTTTTTAAAGCTTTCTTTACAAATTTGTGCGGGTATTTTTTGATGATATTCTCATTTAAAGCCCTTCCCTTGAGACCCACTTTTAGTACTTACAGTTTGTTTTAATGATCCTTCTAGAGAATACTCTTTTTGTTAAGCAATCAAAGTGCAGCTCCCTCCAGCAAAAAGTAGAGTACCTTAGGCACATAATATCATCAGAAGGAGTGACAGTAGACCCATCAAAAATTGAAGCAATGCAAGGCTAGCCGAAACCAATGCATGTGAAATCACTGTGCAGTTTCCTTGGACTAACGGGCTACTACCGAAAGTTTGTGAAAGATTATGGGAAGATTAGTGCACCCCTCACCTCCCTACTGAAAAAAGACACTTTTCAATGATCGGACAAACCCTCTGCTGCCTTTGACAAACTCAAGGCAGCCATGATGCCAACACCCGTGCTAGTGCGACCCGATTTCAGTCGAACCTTCAGCATTAAGGCCTCTGCATCTGGAGTTGAAATTGGAGCCGTTCTCATGCAAGATGGCCAATCACTCACATACACCAATAAGGCGTTGTCTCCCTCCCATCAAAAAATATCAATATATAATAAGGAGATGCTTACAATTGTGCACACAGTAACAAAATGGAGACCATACCTGATCGACCGGTGCTTTCAAATAAAAATCAACCATAGAAGCCTCAAATATTTCTTGGAGCAGAAGATATCATCCCCTAAACAACAAAAATGGGTAACGAAGCTCGTTGGATTTGATTATGAAATTACTTATAAAAAGGGCAAAGAGAATGTGGTTGCATATGCACTTTCACGGCTACCCGAACAAGCAGAACTTTCGGTCATCTCTCTTTCAACCAACAACTTCTCTGAAGACATTAGGGAGGAAAGGAGAAAGGATCCGAAAACCAGCAACATCATAAAAAAATTGGAGGATGAGCGAAGCTCAGTAGCTCACTACAGTTGGGATTCAAAGGATCTATGCTACAAAGGTCGCATTATGCTTATACCTGACTCCCCCTGCATTAAAATTATCCTACAAGAAATGCACTCCACACCATCAGTAGGGTACTCTAGATTTTTAAGAACCTACTAGAGAGTTAAACAAAATTCTTATTGGAGAGGGAAAAAAATTATTTATGAGTTTGTAGCATAGTGCGATGTATACCAATAACAAAAGGGTGAAATAGTGACAAATCCTAGGAAGCTACAACCACTACCCATACCAAACTCGGTATGGACTGACATATCTATGGATTTCATCGAAGGGCTACCACCATCCCAAGGTAAAAGCACAATTCTAGTAGTGGTTGATCGACTTATAAAATATGCTCATTTTTGTACTATTTGAAATCCCTACATTACTGCTAGTATTGCTCAGATCTTTATAGAAAATATTGTTAAACTGCATGGGATGCCAAGGTCCATTGTAAGTGATCGTGATAGGATCTTTACCAGCAAATTTTGGACCGAGTTAGTTCAGTTGTAGGGAACCAAACTCAAGATGAGTACAACATACCACCCACAAACTAATGGCCAAACTGAGATGATGAATAGGTGCCTAGAGATATGCCTTCGGTGTTTCACCAGTGACTAGCCAAAGGAATGGACAAAGTGGCTCCCTTGGGCTAGTGGTGGTATAATACTACATATCATTCCTTACTAAATGTTCAATGTATGATCGACCGGCTCCTGTAATTCCTAAATATGTAATTGGTTCAGCCAAAATATATCAAGACGACAAAGATTTAATTGATAGGGATAAACTCCTACAGCTACTAAAAGATAACCTCTCAACCGCTCAAGCCAGAATAAAATAGCAAGCTGACACACACCGAGGCGAAAGGGAGTTCTCAGTAGAAGATTGGGTTTGTCTTCGTATCTAGTCGTACAAGCAATTATCCATCAACACATGAGCCTCCATGAAACTATCTCCGCGCGTATGGGCCCTACCAAATCACAGAACGCATTGGAACTATGACGTACATATTAAACTTACCGGCTGATGCAAAAATTCATTTTGTCTTCCACGTGTCCTACCTAAAGCCAAATCTGGGGGAAAACGAGTCAGCCCAGATTCAGTTGCCCAACACTATTGATGATGGAGATATTCAAGCCAAATCCCAAGCTATACTTGACCGCAAGATCGTGATGCGTCGTCGACGTCCCTATACTAAAGTACTGGTGCACTGGAATAATGTGCCAATTGAGGATGCCACGTGGGAGTCATATGAAGATCTGAAGATCAGGTTTCCTGAGTTTATGGAACCCCAATCTTGAGGACAAGGCTGATTTGAAGAGGACACGGGCTTAATAGGACCCTAACAGGGTTGGGTCTTACTCAATCAAATAACAACTAATAAAAACCCTTAGAGATTATAATAAACCCCACATAGCTGCCTCTATCTTATAAAGAAGGTTGGCTGGGATTTTAATCTAAGGCCTTAAGGATTTCCCCTTTTCTGGGCAGGTCGACTAGAGTTTTAGTAGGGGGCATCTAGCTAGTTGCAGCCCCCTAAGCCGCCACCCCTTAGAAGACAAGTCGGCTAGGGTGGAGTGCAAGGATGACATTTGACTTGGGAGCAGCCTCCCTAAGGTTAGGGTTTTAGAGGCCTATATAAGCATGTAGCATCCACCACTTTTGAATAAGTAAAGATCAATCTTCATTCAGCCTTGTGGCTGACTACATAGGAGGGAAGAACCCCTATAGTATTCCAAGGGTTGATCCCCTCAAAAATCAATCTGCATAAAATTTCTCTAGGGTTCTATCATAGATTAACCTAAGGTAGCTTAAACAAGAACATCCATATTCACATGGGCTCAGATTAGTCACTATATATCCATATTGTTAATTTTCATATGGACACCAAGTGGAGCATGAGAAAGAAAAGGTGATGAAGACTTTTTGTTTGAAGCCAATATTGAGAAGGCAGGACATTGATCTATTTTTATTCCATTAATTACATGACACTCAGCAATTCAACACCGACTTTGTCCAATATTTAAAAAAGAAATAACCTTAAAAGCATGAGTACAGAAGCTTTTCTATTGGCATCATTGTAATCCACCAATAAACCATAACACATGGGATCATGAGCTCTCCCCCTGATCCAGCAAACTAGTTCATGGATGCCTTGGGCTCTTGGAAGGGTTACATTTCTTCATTTTTAGAAAGCAGATCTCAGTTCTTCCTCATTTATCAGAATCTCCATGAGCAGCTCATTCCAGGTATCAATAGGCCCAGGCAAGCACCAATGAAGACAGTCATTCTGTAGTTTCTTCCTGATATCGGGGTGGAATCTTCTGTAGGGTCCTGGATGACCATCAGGTCTCAGCAGTGAAAGATGATACGTATCAAGGAGTTTCAGACGCAACCCGTTGTTTGATCCTTCCTGGAAAGTACCTAGCTCCACAGTTCTCATTGTTGCATCCACTGGATCAGCAGTATATTCCCCTTCTTTGAAAGGTTCTGATCTGTTGCAAATCCCCCCAGTGTTCCACTTCCCATGCTCAAAGTGGCTTGGTGTCCAGGTTTTCAAAACCACAAGTGGCTTGTGTTCTGAGGTGCTCATGAATTGCAAGACTAATCGAAGTGCTTTATGGTAAGAGTAGTCCATTCCAAGTTCCCTCAGCTTCTTACCCATGCAGTCGTGGCAGCCAATGACTGTATCGTTCTCCCAAAATACGGTTTCTTTGAGGAACCATTGCCCACCAGACAACATTACATAGTCGTATTTGTGATATTGGCTTGTCCAAGCATAATCTAGCACATCAAGATAAAGCTGAATATTGTTATTGGACCTTGCTTCAGTAGATTTGATTAGGAAAGGAGCCCAAATTAGTCCAAGTGTGATGTTGTGCGAAGGAAGGTACCATGTTTTGGATTGAAATTTTTCGTCATGATAGACCAAAATAGCTTCTTCGACCTGATGATCAGAAATTAGATTCATAAGAGATAGGTTTCATGAAGTTGAATAAGATTATGCACAAAGGCATTATTATGAAGAAAAAAAAAGATCCAAAGTGAAATTTTGATATTTTACACACAAATAATTAAGCTATCATATTTCAGTAAAATCGGCATTTATTGCTTTATGAGATGGAGTCTAGTTTAAAGTACATGCATAAAGAAGCATATTGAATGATGTTTATGCCTTTTCTTTCATTACAAATTGAAAGCAGTGATATTTGCAATTACTTGTTATAAATTAAGTACTAGGCTATTTTATGATAAGATTGTTAGACACAATGTTGAAAACAGTAATGTTTGGCACTGAGCAAGAAAAGCACCTTTGAGAGAAGACACAGCAATGACTCCATCTGGTTGCGGAAGATTGAATCACCAATAAATGCTAAAGATTTGCTTCTCATTTTATTCAAGAACTTGTTTGTATCCATTGGAGGTAATTCACAATCATATGGTTTCCATCTCCAGTGAAGGTAGCCAGTATCAGGCCGACCATTTGTTATGCAATTTTGAGGATTAGATATGAAACTGCAGCTTGAATTAGTGTATGGTGGATCAGAACTATCCGGGATCCATTTCCCAGAAAAAAGATCACATGCTTCTGCATCACCATTTTTAATATAAGATTAGTTCAGATGTGCTATCAAAATACAAAACTACAGAAAGAGAAAAGATAAGCGGGGATCCAATTCCCAGAAAAAAGATCACATGCTCCTGCATCACCATTCATTTAATATAAAATTAGTTCAGAAAAGATACCAAAGCACAAAACTATGGAAGACAAAAGAAGGGAACAGACCAATCAAGATCAAATAGTGGATAAAGTTATTAGCGGCTGAATTGCATTCAACTATAAATGAATCACATTGATCTTCTCTTGGTATGAAATTATCATGGAACTTCTGCGTACGTCATAGATCACCAAGTTATTTCTAAACTGAAGATACTGAAACATTGTCGTACTGATTATATTATCTCAAAGAAAAATGCATTTTGTCATGGAAAGACTCGTAAGCTCAACAAGAACACGATGAAGTCATATAGTTTTCTTATAGATTTGACATTCTAGCATCATTTTCTCTCTTGAAGAGTATGACAGTTCAAACCAAACAGATATAGCATAATAGAGCAAACTTGGTCAACTAAAAATAAAAACCACTTATTCTATGAAAACTTGAGTACACAAAAGGATAGGAAAGTGCTAAACATGGCACATGGAGTTCAGCTACAAAATCTTTCTCAACTGTAACTACTGTCTAGTTGGATCTTCTTCAAGTTAGAAATAACTGCCTTCCCACAATAATAAATATTGAAGCAACTGTAATATAAATAATAGGGGCAGTTCAATTAGTTAGAAAATTTACGTACTTTCTCTAAGTGGTTAAAACTAATTGAATTCAAACCATGCATAAGGTAGCAATATTTCCTTTTATCAGAGAACATAGTTAAATTTAAATTTATCACTTTCTTTTGCAACCTAGCAAGATGCTCAAGAAGATACTAATTTTTCCTCAAAAAAAGGATATGCTTAAATTTATGAATTCAAGATACAAAAAAGTGCCGCATTAAATACTAAAAAGGGCAACAATTTACTTAATCATTGAGTACCGACAACCATATTAAGAAACCCGAGATCTGAAGAGGGTAGCAAGCAAAAAGTTTACCAAAATCTTGGAGTACAATCAGAAATACGGAAATAAATACGTATTCTGGGAATTAGAAGGTTTGCAAAAAGCATAACCAGAAATAAAGATATAGAAAATAAGCAATTACGAAGCGGAAATAATCAGGGCATAAGAGTTGCACAATTAGGTTCCGATGCTTTCATCAATTGCTTGGCAGATGTAGAACACCTAGCCTGGTCCTACTAATGGTTTCTCAGAACAGATTTATTAGGAAAGGTTCCGTTTTGTACCACAATCTAATCACTTCAAATAACTTTATTTGCAATCGAACATAACACATCAGTACGAAGAAAAGGCATAGCTAAGAAACCACCATATCTTTCTTCAAGTTCCCAAAATTTCATGCCAAACTCTCACCTTTCTTAGAAGGGGAGCTGTCAGAGGAGCTATAGGGGAAAAAGAGCTCATAGCAGAAAGCTATCAGGAGGGACGACCCCAAGAGAACGACGAGGAAGTTGTACAGCCTCTTATTGGCGGGAGCCCATGGTTCTTCTTCTGACTCCGGCTCCTTCGCCTTGGCCATGGCTCTCTGTTCTGACAACAGAGGAAGAGAGAGAGAGAGAGAGAGAGAGAGAAAGAGAGAGCGAGAGAGAGACTTGTGGAAGGGGGTCGGTGGCCTGGTGCATAAAATGGAAGAGGTAGGGAGACAAGCCAAAAAATAATAATAATAAACAAGATGGAGTTGGATGCTGCTCTGTTACATCAAAACTCTTTTGCTGACCCCGTCAATGTTAATGACTGTGAAATGGAATCTTAATGCCTTGTGCTTTCTGGCTTGCTTTTGTTTTGACACATCAATTTTGATGACAATGAGATGTAATCTCTTTCTTTCACTAATCTTTGCAATCTGACTAGTTTGTCATCATGTTTGCCATTATTTTATGTTGCTTGTTATCTTTTTTTCTTCTTGTTGTTGTATTATTTATTCTTTGAGTTGGACAATGTAAAGTGTTTTCTCCTATGCAAAGCTAAAGATGAGCAAGTTGATCCCATTTCCCCTCGAAACGCACTTATATCATCATCTCACTGTTTCTGGTGATTGACACTTCCAATCTAATCTGCATTCCGTTGGTGTCTTAAACAATAGGAATTTATGGGTGTATTGTTCATCAAGTGAATGATCTATTGATTGTATTTATTTATGAGACTCATCTGATAGGAACAGTTTCCACATGTTACATGCTGTTGTGGAAATGAATATTTTTGTGCCCTCTTCCAGTTTCTGCAAGTTCCAAAGCTGGGCGACAGTTCATAAACGATATGCCCTATTTGAGTGTGATTCCGCAACAAATCTAATAGTTTCTAAAATCATCTGGTCCGCAAAAAAAAAGAAAAAACAAAAAAAAAAAACATCAAATGTGAGTGCTGACCGTTAGAAACTATAAAGAGTATAAAACCTCAAACTCTGACCTCTTAATTCTAACATGTCATTCATTTTTTATTTAGTTTCGTTTTGATTCAATTAAATATTCTTATAGTTAACTAGTTTTATTTAATAAGTTTTGTCATTTTAACCAATATTTTTTTCATTAAAGCTGATTTTATATATAATTGTACCGTTCAAGAGTTAAAGGATGCCTCATTAATTTCATATGGATCGTTCTCCAAAATCCTCTTTGGATTAATATAATCTATTAGTGATTTATTTAGATTTAATATTTTTATTTAATTATCCTAACACTTATGGTTAGAATTGATCGTTTCTCTGTAAAACATGAGAAAACTTAAAGTAACGATAATTATTGGAGCATAATACTTCCAAAAAGGTAGGAAAATTATTGAATGGGACAAATGAATTAATTTACTTCCAACGGTGGAGTGGAGGACCGCTTCACCCAAGCCTTCACGAGGATAAACTTCGGATCCATTGAATGCTTTGCATGATACATGTGATGACGACTTGGATAAGTAACAAAAACACGTGCATTATGTATCAGATCTGTCGTCTTTTTCCCTGAAGGTGAGACAGGAAGACACCAATAGCATCCAAAATTATTGTACATTATATATATTTATTAGTGAGTTTATATTTAAAATCGTTCCTCGAAGATAAAAGGATTGTGAGTGTTGGTATTTCATCACCTGATCCAAAAATAATAAACACATAAAAATCATTAATCATTAATGATAGTATGTCTAACTAACTCTCTTCATTTTTTGAATGATAACATACCTCAGTCTTTTCATCTTTTGAATGATATATCAAGTTATGTCTTTATGATTGATAGTATTCTATATTAATAGCTGACAAGAACCTCCATCGTTAACTCTTTCATCGCACAATGTACATTCTCGTTAAATGCTTCTACTATAATGGCTAATGTATGTCCAACACTGCTCAACTCAGAAGTGACGTGCATAGCATAATCCATGCCACTCAGAATCGTACGAAACGACACAACCCAACATAGCACGGATCAGAATAGTCACCCCAAAATGGATTGACCACTAGCTTGAAATATCAGCATAAGCTAATAACACATAGAGGACGATCCTCGAAGCAAGGTATAAAAACTACCCACAAGTAGACGCTGAAGGAGACTGAAGTAGGCGAGAGTCTCTCTACTCTCTCATTTATATAGCTCTTACCATTGTCTTTCTCACCATTAATCTTACATTGTCTTAAGCATTGGAGGGATCAAACCGAGAAGCCTCCCATCATAGACTTGTTATGCAAGACCACCAGCAGCCAGGAGACAACCCCGTCGTTAGGAGACAACACTGCTACCTGAAGACAACCTAACAGCCAAGAAGAGGACATCCTAACCGAGGATATCCTAGTTCTTCCACCCGGCCTCACCGCTCCAAGGTTAGATCAACCTCAACATACTGCCTTCCTCACAGACCTCTTATGCCAGTTTGCCATGTCAGCACTCTCACATCAGCAAGGAAGAAACACCAGAATGAGTCTGTATCTTCGGTAGTGAATCAACGATGTCAACTAGTGCCGACTCACCAATTGATGGTATTCATGCACTATCATTTTGGCACTAGAAAGAGGATCGAACATCATAGGCACATCCTTTCATTACTCCTCCCAACAAACATCCTACCGGAGAGGTTCCCCCATACTAGTAAGTCAATATGGTGGCACCAACCCTCGAATGTTGTTGGCATATATTTGATGACCCAGGCCACCCTTCCTAGACACTTGTTTGGTTCATCTAATGCTCTCTTAGGCCTCACCCGCCAACAACCCCCTGGGGTCCCCGCGACAAACCCAGTGAGCTCTCTTATGGCATCACTAGAGCATCAACAATGGCCCACATATTGGGAAACCATGAGAGCATCATATGCGTAGTAAAAAATTAAAATAAAAGGTTTTCTACATTTATCATATCATCATCTGATGATTAGTCCATGAAAAATCACAAAACCAAAAAATTATGAATCGTGTGACATATGTTACCTAGGGAGATTGTATATCCTTGAAATCGTAAAATAAAACTCGTAGTTTTTTTATCTTGTCCATATGATGGAGGTGGCTAGTCTCATAGCCACTTGTGTGGAGACACTAATGATATAGTACAGGTACTCATTGGAGAATAAGTTCACTGATTGATCCACTTATGGAATGCTGTATGATTTTGATACCTAATGTCAGACAGCGATTCCATAGTTCCAATTGTATATCTGTGCTAGTTACAAGTGCCCTGCAAGCTAATAACGCGAGTGATGGCACGTGTAACACACTACATAATCTTTTTACTTATGATTAATATTGACATATTCTCACATTATATTATATGTAGCATATACATTGTGATATCCTTGGTTCTGTGCAATATGAATCAGATCGTGATGAGATCACGATAATGAGATTGATTCACCTTTAAACACAGATCCTAAATAATCTCGATCATAGGTTACGCGAGAGGGACATCGAGATAACCAGACAGATCGATATACTACATACCCGTCTATATAATGGAGGCGGCTGGTCTCATAGCCACTTGTATGGAGACACTAAGGATATAGTACAGGTGCTCATTCGAGAATAAGTTCATTGATTGATCCGCTTATAGAATGCTATATGATTTATGATATCTAATGTCAGACAGCGATTCCATAGTCCTAGTTGTGTATCTGGTCCTTGGACATGAGACACCAATGATACATTGTATGAGTACTCCTTTCTTTGACGCCAGACTTACAAGTTTGGAAAGCTCCAGATCTGGTACAATTAGTTATCAGGATTGGTAGCCAACCTTACAAAGGTAATTGACTGTCAATAGTGGATCATCCACTCTCAGTATCATGAGAGAAATATCTCATATGTGCTTGCTTAGACAAATCCCTAGCTAGGGTCATTCGAATTGAGACAGAATAAGTTCTCCGGTAGAATCCGATTAGAGCAAGACAAACTGATTCCGTATATGATCTAACAATACAATATCCAATATACAGTCTCTGGGATATTAGTTGGATGAGGGATTATAGATACATGGTAACTGTGGACAGACAGGTCCGATGGATTCGATCCCCCTGTACCGTCTCGGGACTATGGCGTAGTGGCCTAGTACGTCTATAGTCGATAAGTCGAGTGAATTATTATGGAGATAATAATTCACTATATCAGAAGGAGTTCTGATGGTCACGGCCAGCTCGGTATCGGGCTTAAAGGGTCACACACATATGAAGGATGCTTCAGCGAATAGAGGATTGTATGGAGATCCAATTAGCCCATATTCTCATTAGATGAGACCCTATGCTAATGGGCTCCATGATTAAGGCCCAATTAGAGGCCTAAGGAGATTATTAGATAGAGATCCAATAATGCAAGGTTAGTGGGTAATTGGATAGAGATCCAATACCACTAAGGCAGGAGCCCTAGGGTTTTTTGGTGGCTCTCTATAAATAGGAGGGGAGACTCTTGTTTGATAGGCTATAACATTAGTCACCACCTCCTATTCTCCTCCCTCTATCTAGGCAAGAGTTGCAAGATCAGATTGACGGAGTTTCACTACAGAGATCCATCGTGTGGATACCGCTAGAGAGGACGCTTGACCTCCTTCATCTTCTCCATCTGGATTTGGAATACAGGAATATACGATCTCCCTAGGTAAAATCAATCTCTCACGTATCGTGATTTTATCGGTTTTTATGATTTTTCTCGTGACCCCAATCTTTTACACGATAATTTGATCTGCGTGGGAAACCAATTTTTGTATTTATTTTTGCTGCGCATGTGATGCACCCGCTGAGGTTTCCCAACAATCTGGTCCTTAGACTTGAGATACCAATGATGCCTTGAATGAGTACTCCTTTCTTTTACGCCAGACTTACATATTTGAAAAGTTTTAAATCTGGTACAGTTGGTTATCGGGATTGGTAGCCAACCTTACAAAGGTAATTGATTATCAATAGAGGATCATCCACTCTTGACATCACGAGAGGAATATCCCATATATGTTTGCTCAGATAAATCTCTGGCTAGGGTCATTCAAATTGAGAGAGAAAGAGTTCTCTGGGAGAATCTGATTAGAGCGAGACTATGACGTATTCCGTATGCGACCTGACAGTACCATGTCTAATATACGGTCTCTAGGATATTAATTGGATGAGGGATTTTAGATACATGGTAACTATGGACAGACAGGTCCAATGGATTTGATCCCCCCTGTACCGTTTGGGGACTATGGCGTAGTGGCCTAGTACGTCCATAGTCGATGAATCGAATGAATTATTATAGGGATAATAATTCACTATATCAGAAGGAGTTCTGATGGTCATGGCCAGCTCGGTATCGGGCCTAAAGGGTCACACACATATGGAGGATGCTTCAGCGAATAGAGGATTGTATGGAGATCCAATTAGCCCATATTCTCATTAGATGAGACCCTATGCTGATGGGCTCCATGATTAAGGCCCAATTAGAGGCCTAAGGAGATTATTAGATAGAGATCCAATAATACAAGGTTAGTGGGTAATTGGATAGAGATCCAATACCACTAAGGCAGGAGCCCTAGGGTTTTTTGGTGGCTCTCTATAAATAGGAGGGGAGACTCTTGTTTGATAGGCTACAACATTAGTCACCACCTCCTATTCTCCTCCCTCTATCTAAGCAAGAGTTGCAAGATCAGATTGGAGGAGTTTCACTACAGAGATCCATCGTGTGGATACCGCTAGAGAGGACGCTTGACCTCCTTCATCTTCTCCATCTGGATTTGGAATACAGGAATATACGATCTCCCTAGGTAAAATCAATCTCTCACGTATCGTGATTTTATCGATTTTTATGATTTTTCTCGTGACCCCAATCTTTTGCACGATAATTTGATCTGCGTGGGAAACCAATTTTTGTATTTATTTTTGCTGCGCATGTGATGCACCCGCTGAGGTTTCCCAACAATCTAGTCCTTAGACTTGAGATACCAAGGATGCCTTGAATGAGTACTCCTTTCTTTTACGCCAGACTTACATATTTGAAAAGTTCTAGATCTGGTACAGTTGGTTATCGGGATTGGTAGCCAACCTTACAAAGGTAATTGATTATCAATAGAGGATCATCCACTCTCGACATCACGAGAGGAATATCCCATATGTGTTTGCTCAGACAAATCTCTGGCTAGGGTCATTCAAATTGAGAGAGAAAGAGTTCTCTGGGAGAATCCGATTAGAGCGAGACTATGACGTATTCCGTATGCGACCTGACAGTACCATGTCTAATATACGGTCTCTAGGATATTAATTGGATGAGGGATTTTAGATACATGGTAACTATGGACTTACAGGTCCAATGGATTTGATCCCCCCTGTACCGTTTGGGGACTATGGCGTAGTAGCCTAGTACGTCCATAGTCGATGAATCGAGTGAATTATTATAGGGATAATAATTCACTATATCAGAAGGAGTTCAGATGAGAGTGACTCACGACCAGCTCGGTATTAGGCCTAGAGGGTTACACACATATGGTGGATGCTTCAGCGAATAGAGGATTGGATGAAGATCCAATTAGCCCATATTCTCATTAGATGAGACCCTATATTGATGGGCTCCTTGATTAAGGCCCAATTAGAGGCCTAAGGAGATTATTGGATAGAGATCCAATAATGCAAGGTTAGTGGGTTATTGGATGGAGATCCAATACCAACTAAGGAGCCCTAGGGTTTTGGTGGTTCTCTATAAATAGGAGGGGAGACTCATGGTTGATAGGCTGCAGCTTTAGCCACCACCTCCTATTCACCTCCCTCCCTCTATGCAAGAGTTGCAAGATCAGATTAGAGGAATTTCGATACAAAGATCCATCATGTGTATACCGTTAGAGAGGAGGACGCTTGACCTCTTTCATCTTCTCTATCCAGATCTGGAATACAAGGATATACGATCTCCCTAGGTAAAATCAATCTCTCACACATCGCGGTTTAATCAGTTTTTGTATTTTTCTTGCAACCCCAATCTTTTGCACGACAATTTGATCTACATGGGAAACCAATTTTTTGTTTTGATTTCTACTGCGCATATGATGCATCTGCTGAGGTTTCCCAACAATGGTATCAAAACCAAGGTTTTCGTGCGAAAGATTAGTTTTAAACTGCATGTGATTAGATTGAATCGTGTAGAATCGTTCTACGCGTTGTTGCTGTATTTTTGTAGCGAAGGCAGCGAGGAGGAGGGGCAGCCAACCACGGCCAGCCCCCTTGCGGCCAAAGCCCCCTTGCAAGGGCAGCTGCTAGCATGAATGGTCGCCCGTGGGAATGGATGGCGCTTGTAGGGGCGATGCCTACGGGCGTAGGCAACGCCAACAGCCAGGCCGCAAGGGGCGACTGCCCGCTGCGAGGCCGCAAGGGGTAGCCCCGCGGCCAGGGCTGCCGCTTGCAAGGGCGGCTACCCACGCCAATGGTGTGCAGCGCCGCAACCTGCATAGGTCAGCGGTGGCAGCGGTGCAGTGAGGGTAAGAAAAGAGGGCTAGGGCATCCTTTTGAGAAAAGGATGATCATACCCCTCTAAATTAGGGAAATTCTGAGGATTGTCCTTGTGTACAGAATTCTAAAATACCCTGAATAATTCTAAAAATTCCAATGACTGTCTTAGATCCAGAATTATGAAAACACCCTTGACAATTCGGAAAATTTTAAGCACGTCCTGATTTTTTAAAAAATAATTAATTAAATAGTTTAATTAATTATTATATATATCTAGTAATCCTATATATGATGTGATGTACATGTGATGTATGATGTGGATGGATGATAATGAGCCATGTGTTGTGATGTGTGTAATTGTGATTATTATTATTATTGGGGCCTGCGTGTCTCTCTTTTTCTCATTTATTATCGGGCCTGCATTCTTGTGATTATTTGTAATTATATAGAGAGGCGCATCGAGAGCGTGGAGATGACAGCGGGACCCACGATGCCGTGGCGGGAGATTACGACACATGGTGATGCGACGATCCAACAGAACCGATGATAACGAGATCAACAATCACAGGGCATGGAGATGTGTCGATGCACACATAGATCCTATTATGAGTGATTAGGCCCATTGGCTCGGGCTTAATCATATTAGGTGATGGCTCATAATCATCTAGTATGACTTGCATGTGTGATGTGTTATACACCTACTAGATATACGTATATATATATATATTTACGTGCGATGTAAATATATATTAAATATGTACATGTGTGACACGACATATTAGGAGACCAATAGAAAACAAAAACTCCTCCTATGATAATATTAAGTTGGTAAGCGTGAGGTAATAGGATTGACCCACAAAGCCTTTCATCGTTATAGGAAGAAATTGAATCCCGACATAGGTTGAGTTGGTCGAGTCACTCGAGGCTCACCTATCTATGTGATCAAGTTCTTGTTGGGAAACCTCAGTGGGTACATCACATGCATAGCAAAAATCAAAACAAAAACCAGTTTCCCACGTAAATCAAATCATCGTGTAAAAGATTGGGGTCACGAGAAAAACATAAAAACTGATAAAACTGCGATGTGTGAGAGATTGATTTTACCTAGGGAGATCGTATATCCCTATATTCCAGATCCGGATAGAGAAGATGAAGGAGGTCAAGTGTCCTCCTCTCTAGCGATATCCACACGATGGATCTCTGTAGCGAAACTCCTCCAATCTGATCTTGCAACTCTTGCTCAAAGGGAGGGAGGAGAATAGGAGGTGGTGGCTAAAGCTGCAGCCTATCAACCATGAGTCTCCCATTCTATTTATAGAGATCCACCAAAAACCATAGGGCTCTGCCTTAGTGGGTGTTGGATCTCCATCCAATAACCCACTAACCTTGCATTATTAGATCTCTATCCAATAATCTTTTTAGTCCTCTAATTGGACCTTAAGCATGAAGTCCATCAGCATAGGGTCTCATCTAATGAGAATAGGGGCTAATTAAATCATCCAATCCTCTATTCACTGAAGCATCCACCATATGTCTGTGACCCTCTAGGCCCGATACCGAGCTGGTCGTGAGTCACTCCCATCAGAACTCCTTATGATATAGTGAATTATTATTCTCATAATAATTCACTCGACTCATCGACTATGGACATACTAGGCCACTACGCCATAGTCCCCAGACGATACAGGAGGGATCAAATCCATCGGACCTGTCTGTCCATAGTTACCATGTATCTATAATCCCTCATCCAAATAATATCGCAGAGACCGTATATTGGACATGGTATTGTCAGGTCACATATAGAATCTATTTGTCTTGCTCTATTCGAATTCTACCAGAGAACTCCTCTCTCAATCCGAATGATCCTGTTCAGAGATTTATCTAAGCAAGCACATATGGGATATTCCTCTCTTGATACTGAGAGTGGATGATCCTCTATTGACACTCAATTGCCTTTGTAATGTTGACTACCAATCCCAATAACCAGCTATACCAGATCTGAAAATTTCCAAACCTGTAAGTCTGGCGTCAAAGAAAGGAGTACTCATACAAGGCATCATTGGTGTCTCAAGTCTAAGGATTAGATACACAACTGGGACTATGGAATCGCTGTCTAACATTAGGTATCATTAACCATACAGCATTCATAAGCTAATTAATCAGTTAACTTATTCTCTAATGAGCACCTATATTATATCCTTAGTGTCTCCACACAAGTGGCTATGAGACCAGTCGCCTCCATCATATGGACGGGTATATAGTACACCGATCTATCCGGTTATCTCAATATCCCTCTTGAGTAACCTATGATCGAGATTATTTATGATCTATGTTTAAAGGTGAATCGATCTCATTATCTAATCTCATTACGATCCGATTCCCATTGCATAGAACCAAAGGCATCACAATATATATGTAATAAATAATATAATATGAGAATATATAAATATTAATCATAAGTAAAAAGATCACATAGTGTGTCACACGTGCCATTACTCATGTGATTGGCTTGTAGGGCACCTGTAACCAACAATCTCCCACATGACCAAAAGCTAATCACCTATGTGTCTGATCCCCATCTGACCCTTGTGACGCTCAAATATAATTTGAGCTAGTGACTTTGTTTGTGGATCTGCAATGTTATCTTTGGATGAAACTATTTTCATTGCTATATCTTTTTGGGTTATGAACACTCTAATCAGATAGAACCTCCTCAGAATAATTCTGTTGAGACTAGAGTTCCTTTGTTAGAGTTATCGCCCTATCGCTATCACAATATATGGGAGTCAACTCCACGCTGCTTAGTATGACTCATAAATCCTTGATAAACTTCTTCATCCACACCCCTTCCTTTGCTGCTTTTGTTGCAGTAATGTATTCCGCCTATGTGGTCGAGTCAGCAGTAATATCTTGCTTGGAACTCTTCCAGCTTACTATTCCTCTATTCAGGGTGAAAACATACCCTAAATTTGACTTGCTATCATCAATGTTGGACTAAAAACTCGAGTCCGTGTAGCCCTCAACCTGGAGGCTACCTCCTCCATATACTAGTAAAAGATCCTTAGTCTTCTCAGGTACTTAAGGATATACTTTACTGCCTTCCAGTGTTCTAAACCTGGATCTACCTGATACCTGCTCGTGACACTCAGAGCATATGCTATATCAGGCCTAATACATAGCGTCGCATAAATGATAGACCATATCGTTGAGGCATAAGGTAGCTTATCCATGTCTACCCATTCTTCAAAAGTATTTGGGGACATACTCTTAGAAAGTGATATTCCATATCTCATCGGTATGAGACCTCTCTTGAAAATTTTCATGCCAAACCTTTTGACAATGGAGTCTATGTACCTAGACTAGGACAAGCTAAGCATCCTTTTAGATCTATCTCTATAGATCCGGATCCCCAAAATATAGGATGCTTCAACTAAGTCTTTTATGGAGAAGTTTTTAGATAGCCAAGCCTTTATTGTGGAGAGCATTCGTACATAATTCCCAATGATCACCGTACTCATTGTCCACTGGGATATAATCTCATTGTCCTTGAGGAAATGGGTGAACTCCGTACTCAAGTACTCTCCTCCTCGATCTGATCGAAGAGTCTTAATACTCTTTCTAATTTGGTTCTCTACCTCATTCTTATATTCCCTGAATTTCTCGAAGGCCTTAGATTTGTACTTCATTAAGTACACGTGTCCATACCTAAAGAAATCATCAGTGAAGTATGAGTAACCACCTATAGCCTGAGTCGATATGGGACCATATACATCACTATGTATGAGTTCCAATAACTCGGTGGTTCTCTCTCCAGTTCCACTAAAAGGAGAGTTAGTCATCTTCCCATGAAGGCAAGGTTTGCAAGTTGCATATGTCTCATAGTCAAATGGATCCAAATATCCATCTTTCAGCAACTTTTGAATCATTCCCTCATGTATATGACCTAGCCTACAATACCATAGGTATGCATTATTCACCTCATCTCTTTTCCTCTTAGATATATTTATATTCATGATATATGGAGAAGTGTCTATTACATATAAGCCATTTATAAGGGTCCTTCTAGTGATGATCTCATCATCCATAATTATTGAATAACTTATTCTCATAAACTAATTTATATCCACTAATTGTCAAACAAGATATAGGAATAATGTTTTTGATAATGGAGGGAACAAAATAGCATGCATCTAATACAATAATAGCTCCACCAGGCAGATGTAGGGTGACCTCTCCAATAGCAACTGTAGCAACTCTTGCTCCATTGCCCATCTTGAGGTCCATCTCACCTCTAGCCAATCTCGTAGGTCTTGCCAGAACCTGTAACGAATTGCAAATATGATAAACACTCCCAGAATTCAATACCCATGTGTTATCATGAAAATCTGGAGACTGATTATGAATATACCTGAAGCTTCTGTCTCGCCTTCTCTGCAAGGTAGTCCTTGCAGTTTCTCTTCCAATGTCCGTCTTGGCCATAGTGGAAGCATTATCCTTTGTCCTTTCCCGGGTATTTCTTAGCAACCTTTGCCTTATCTGGTCTTTCTTTGCCCTTGCCCTTCCTAAGGGTCTTTTTGGCCTTCCTTTTCTTTTTTGTCTCACCAATATAGAGAACTGGCTTCTCCTTCTTGATGACACTCTCAACTTCCCTCAACATATTGAGGAGCTCAGGGAGAGTCACCTCAAACTTGCTCATGTTAAAATTCATGATGAAGTGAGAAAAAGAATCTGGTAGGGACCGAAGTATAAGATCAATGCACTGGTTATCCTCTAGGACTAATCCTAGACCTGTAAGTTTCTCGATCCACTCTATCATCTTTAGGACATGGTTCTCAATCAATGTCCCTTTTGTCATCTTGGCTTGGAAGAGTTTCTTAGATATCTCATATCTTTGAGTTCTTCATTGTTTCTTAAACAGCTGGCGGAAATGAAGAATGATAGAATCTGCATCCATGCTCTCATGTTGCCTTTGTAACTCAGGAGTCATGGAGGCCAACATGTAACATTTTGTCAACGTGGAATCATCTATATACTTCACATAGTGAGCGATCTCATCCTCGCTTGCCCCTTCTTCTGGTGTGGGCAGAATTATATCAAGGACATATGCGATTTTCTCTGCCGTGAGAATAATTCTTAAATTGCGAAGCCAATCTGTATAGTTTGGACCAGTGAGGCAGTAGGCATCAAGTATGCCACGTAGGGGGTTTGTGAGCGACATGTTTCTGACAAAACAAGATATAGCAAAAATAAATAACATGTAAATTTTGTAGAAAATACTAATTAAGATATAGACTTCTATCTTAATGTACTCCCACTATTTTCTTAGCGAATCATACGACACCCTCGACACATGAGACGGAAGTCTCTGGCAGACTCCTAGTGGGGATCAGGATCCAATTGGCATCTTAGTATAACCTCGAGGGACTCAACCAATTACACTAAGCCCAAAAGGTAGGCAACTCTTGCCAATCACAACTCCTATGTCGTGATTCAATTTCTTCCTATAACGATGGAAGGTCACGTGGGTCAATCTTATTATCTCACGCTTACCAATTAATATTATCGTAGGAGCGGTTTTTGTTTTGTATCGGTCTCATAATATGTCATATCACACACATTCATATTTAATATATATCTACATCGCATGCAAATATATATATACATATATCTAGTAGGTGTATAACACATCACATATGCAAGTTACACCAGATGATCATGAGCCATCACCTAATATGATTAAGCCCGAGCCAATCTGCCTAATCACTCATAATAGGATCTATGTGTGCATTGGCACATCTCCATGCCGTGTGATTGTTGATCTCGTCATCATCAGTTCCGTCGGATCGTCGCATCACCATGCGTTGTAATCTCCCGCCACGACATCGTGGTTCTGCTGTCACCTCTATGCTCTGCGCCTCTCCATGTAATTACAAATAATCACAGGCACGCAGGCCCAACAATAAACGAGAAAAACGCAAGCTCGTAGGCCCCAATAATAAAAATAATCATAATTACACACATCACAACACATGGCTCATGATCATCCATCCATATCATACATCACATGTACATCACATCATATGTAGGATTACTAGATATATAATAATTAATTAAACTATTTAATTAATTATTTTTCTCAAAATTAGGACATGCTCGAAATTTTCAGAATTATCAAGGGCATTTTCATAATTCTGGATGAGAGGACAGTCTCCAAAATTTCTAGAATTATCAAGGGTATTTTTGTAATTTTAGATGAGAGGCAATCCTCAAAATTTCTAGAATTGTTGAGGGCATTTATGGAATTCTATACACGAGGATAGTACTCAAAATTTTCTGAATTCATAAGGGCAAGATCAACCTTTTCTCCAAAGGATGCCCTAACTCCTTTTGTGCCGCCACCGCCGCTGCCCCTACGCAGGCGGTGGCTGCCCTTGCCCGCCGGCAGCCGCCCCTGCGGCCGGCACCGTGCCCGCAGGTGGCACCTCTGCGGGCAGGCGCTGCCCCTGCGGCCTCGCCAGGGGCAAGCAGCCCCTTGCGGGCTGGCTGCTGGCAGCGGGCGGTGCTTCTGCCCGCAGGCGGCCTTCCTGCTAGCGCTACGCCCGTACACGGCCGCCCACTTACGGGTTGTTGCCCCTGCGGGTGGCCGCCCCTTGTAGGGGGTTTGGCCGCAACCGGTCACCCCATTGTAGGGGGGCCTCGACTGCAGCTGGCATGCCCTTGCAGCCGGCCTAGCCATGGGTGGCCGGCCCTATATGGGGGCTGGCCGCCCCTCCTCGCTGCCTTCGCTACGAAAACATAAAAAGAATGCGTAGAACAATTCTACGTGATTCAATCTCATCACACGCAGTTTAAAACCAATCTTTCACACGAAAACCTTGGCTCTGATACTACTATTGGGAAACCTTAGCTGGTGCATCACATCCGCAGTGGAATTCAAAACAAAAATCAGTTTTTCACGCAGATCAAATCATCGTGCAAAAGATTGGGGTCGCGAGAAAAATGCAAAAACTGATAAAATCACGATGTGTGAGAGATTGATTTTACCTAGGGAGATCATATATCCCTGTATTCCAGATCCGGATAGAGAAGATGAAGGAGGTCAAGCGTCCTCCTCTCTAGCGGTATCCACACGATGGATCTCTGTAGCGAAACTTCGCCAATCTGATCTTGTAACTCTTGCTCAGAGGGAGGTAGGAGAATAAGAGGTGGTGACTAAAGCTATAGCCTATTAACCATGAGTCTCCCTTCCTATTTATAGAGAGCCACCAAAAACCCTAGGGCTCCTGCCTTAGTGGGTGTTGGATCTCCATCCAATAACCCACTAACTTTGCATTATTGGATCTCTATCCAATAATCTCCTTAGGCCTCTAATTGGGCCTTAAGCAAGGAGCTCATCAGCATAGGGTCTCATCTAATGAGAATAGAAGCTAATTAGATCTTCATCCAACCCTCTATTCGCTGAAGCATCCAACATATGTGTGTGACCTTCTAGGCCCGATACCGAGTTGGCCGTGAGTCACTCCCATCAGAACTCCTTCTGAGATAGTGAATTATTATCCTCATAATAATTCACTTGACTCATCGACTATGAACGTACTAGGCCACTATACCATAGTCCCCAGATGGTACAGGAGGATCGTATATTGGACATGGTACTATCAGGTCACATATGAAATCAAGTTGTCTTGCTCTATTCGGATTTTACCAGAGAACTCTCTGAATCCGAATGACCCTGGCCAGGGATTTGTCTGAGCAAGCACATATGGGATATTCCTCTCGTGATACCGAGAGTAGATGATCCTCTATTGACACTCAATTACCTTCGTAAGGTTGGCTACCAATCCCGATAACCAACTATACTGATCTTGAACTTTCCAAACCTGTAAGTCTGGCGTCAATGAATGGAGTACTCATACAAGGCATCCTTGGTGTCTCAAGTCTAAGGACCAGATACCCAACTGGGACTATGAAATCGCTGTATGACATTAGGTATCATTAACTATATAGCATTCTATAAGCGGATCAATCAGTGAACTCATTCTCTAATGAGCACCTGTACTATATCCTTAGTGTCTCCACACCAGTGGCTATGAAATCAGTCGCCTCCATCATATGGACGGGTATATAGTACACCGATCTATCCGGTTATCCCAATGTCCCTCTTGAGTAACCTATGACCGAGATTTTTTATGATCTATGGTTAAAGGTGAATCGATCTTATTATCGTGATCTCATCATGACTCGATTCACATTGCATAGAACCAAGGACATCATAATAAATATGTAACAAATAATATAATGTGAGAATATATCAATATTAATCATAAGGAAAAAGATCACATAGTGTGTCAAAAATGTGCCATCATTCACGTGATTGGCTTACAGGGTACCTATAACCAGCTGTTCTTGCTTATGACATATATATGTAACCGGTGACCTGAGGACATGATATGACTTGGTCAAGCAGTCAAGAGCAAATCCATCGAATCAGACTCATCTTGTAACGATGGTGATGACTTAACTGAACTTCATGGTTGATCAAGCAGTCGAGACCATGATGATTCAGAGGTCAAATATGACGGGAATCACAAGAAGTTATGATTGACAAGAGTTATCTACCTTTTGGGTTTAGTGTAGTTGGTTGAGTCCCTCGAGATTGCACTAAGACGCCAATTGGATCCTGATCTCCACTAGGAATCTACCAGAGACTTTCGTCTCACGCGTCGAGGGTGTCGTGTGATTCACTAGGAAAATAGTGGGAGTATATTAAGATAAAAGTCCGTATCTTAATTAGTATTTTCTATTAAGTCTGCATGTTATTTATTTTTTACTATATCATATTTTTTAGAAATATGTCACTCACAAACCCCCTACGTGGTATACTTGATGCCAACTACCTCACTGGTCTAAACTATACAAATTGGCTCTGTAATTTGAGAATTGTTCTCACGGCTGAGAAAATCGCATACGTCCTTGATACAATTGTGCCCACGCCGGAAGAAGGGGCAAGCGAGAATGAGATCGCTCGCTATGTGAAGTATATAGATGATTCCACATTGGCAAAATGTTATATGTTGGCCTCCATGACTCCTGAGTTACAGAGGTAACATGAGAGCATGGATGCAGATTCTATCCTTCATCATCTTTGTCAGTTGTTTGAGAAACAAGGAAGAACTCAAAGATATGAGATATCTAAGAGACTCTTCCAAGCCAAGATGACAGAAGGGACATCAGTTGAGAACCATATCCTAAAGATCATAGAGTGGATCGAGAAACTCACAGGTCTAGGAATAGTCCTAGAGGATAACATGTGCGTTGATCTTATACTTCAGTCCCTACCAAATTCCTTTTCTCACTTCATCATGAATTTTAACATGAGCAAGTTTGAGGTGACTCTCTCTGAGCTCCTTAATATGTTAAGGGAAGCTGAGAGTGCCATCAAGAAGGAGAACCCAATTCTCTATATTGGTGAGACCAAAAGGAAAAGGAATACCAACAAGACCCTCAAGAAGGGAAAGGGCAAAGAAAGACCAGGTAAGACAAAGGTTGCCAAGAAATCCTGGCAAAGGACAAAGGATAGTGCTTCCACTATAGCCAAGATGAGCATTAGAAGAGGAACTGTAATGACTACCTTGTAGACAAGGTGAAACAGAAGCTTGGAGAAGCTTCAGATATATTCATGATCAGTCTCCACATGTCAGATTTTCATGATAATACATGGGTATTGGATATCGGGAGTGCTTATCATATCTGCACTTCGTTGTAAGTTCCGATAAGACCTAGGAGATTGGCTAGAGACGAGATGAACCTCAAGATGAGCGATGGAGCAAGAGTTGCTGTAGTTGCTATTGGAGAGATCGCCCTACATCTGCTTGGTGGAGGTTTTATTGCATTAGATGCATGTTATTTTGTTCCCTCTATTATCAAAAATATTATTTCTATCTCTTTTTTGATAATTAGTGCATATAAATTAGTTTTTGAGAATAATAATTATTCAATAATTATGGATGATGAGGGACCCTTATAAATGGCTTGTATGTGTTAGACACTTCTCCACATATCATGAATATAAATATGTCTAAGGGAAAAAGAGATAAGGTGAAAAATACATACCTATGACATTATAGGCTAGGCCATATACATGAAGGAATGATTCAAAAATTGCTAAAAGATGGATATTTAGATCCATTTGACTATGAGTCATATGCAACTTGTAAACCTTGATTTCGTGGGAAAATGACCAACTCTTTTTTTAGTGGAACTAGAGAGAGAGCCACTGAGTTATTGGAACTCATACATAGTGATGTATGTGGTCCCATGTTGACTTAGGTTATAGGTGGCTACTCATACTTCATTACATTCACTAATGATTTCTCTAGGTATGGACACATGTACTTGATGAAGTAGAAATCTGAGGCCTTTGAGAAATTCGAGGAATATAAGAATGAGTTGGAGAACCAGATTGGAAAGAGTATTAAAACTCTTCGATCAGATTGAAGAGGAGAGTACTTGAGTACAGAGTTCATCCATTTCCTTAGGGACAATGAAATTCTATCCCAGTGGACACTCCTTATACACCTCAGCTCAATGGTGTATTAGAAAGGAGGAATCACACGCTGTTAGACATGGTGCGGTCCATGATGAGTTTCATTGATCTACCCGTCTCGTTCTGGGGTACGTCCTAGAGACTGCAGTTTACCTTCTGAACAGAGTTCCATTAAGTCGGTAGTGTCTACACCATATAAGATATGGAAAGGAAAGAAGCCCGATCTTAAGGTGGTTAAGATTTAGGGCTGTCCTACTCACGTTAGAAGATACAACCCCGACAAGTTGGAATCAAGGAAAGAACCGTGCACATTCGTGGGATACCCTAAGGAGACTTTGGGGTATTATTTCTATCATCCCGAGGATCGAAAGGTCTTTATTGTCAAGAGAGTTGTATTCCTTGAGAAGGAACACATTCTTGGTGGAAACAATGGGAGCAAGATAGAATTGAGCGAGGTTGGAGAACCTAGCACCATTCCAGAGTCCGAGTCTGTTCAGATATCTAACACACATGTTCCAACTTTGCATAGAACTAGTAGAGTATCTCATCCTCCTGAAAGATATGTGGGACATAACAGTGGAGATGACTCTTATGATGTTGATCCTCAGACCTACGAGGAGGCTATTATGAGTAGAGACTACGGGAAGTGGCAATAAGCCATGAATTCTGAGATGGATTCCATGTACTCTAACAAGGTTTGAAACCTTGTGTATGCACCTAAGGGTATTGTACCCATCGGCTGCAAATGGATATTCAAGAAGATCGAAGTGGATGGAAAGGTAGAGACCTATAAATCAAGGCTGGTAGCTAAAAGATATCATCAAAGATAAGGAGCTGACTATGACAAAACCTTTTCACCTGTAGCCATGCTTAAGTCCATTAGAATTATTTTGGCCATTGTAGCATACTATGACTATTAGATCTGACAGATTGATGTCAAAAAGGTATTCCTCAATGGCAACCTCGAGGAGGAGGTGTATATGATACAGCTAGAGGGATTCGTATATAAAGAGAGTCCAGATAAAGTGTGCAGGTTACTTAGATTCATTTATGGAATGAAGCAAGCTTCCTAAAGTTGGAACATAAGATTTGATGAGGTGATCAAATCTTATGACTTCGTTAAGAACGAAGATGAGTCTTGTGTGTACAGGAAGGTAAGTGGGAGCGCTATCACCTTCTTGGTGCTATATGTGGATGACATCCTAATCACTGAAAATGATGTAGGAATGCTCTCTACAGTAAAGGCTTGGCTATCTAGAAACTTCTCCATAAAAGACATAGGGGAAGCATCCTATATTTTTGGGATCCGAATCTATAGAGATAGATCCAAAAGGATGTTTGGCTTGCCCAGTCTAGGTATATAAACTCCATTATCAAAAGGTTTGGCATGGAGAATTTCAAGAGAGTTCTCATATCGATGAGATATGAAATATCACTTTCTAAGAGTATGTCCCCAAAGACTCTTGAAGAAAGGGCAGACATGGATAAGATACCTTATGCCTCAGTGATAGGGTCTATCATATATGCGATGCTATGTACCAGACCTGATATAGCATATGCTCTGAGTGTCACGAGCAGGTATCAGGTAGATCTAGGTTTAGAACACTGGAAGGCAGTAAAGTGTATCCTTAAGTACTTGAGAAGCACTAAGGATCTTTTACTGATATGTGGAGAAGGTAGTCTTCAGGTTGAGGGCTACATGGACTCGAGTTTTCAGTCTGACATTGATGATAGTAAATCGAATTTAGGGTTTGTTTTCACATTGAATGGAGGAGCAGTAAGCTGGAAGAGTTCCATGCAAGATACTACTGCTGACTCGACAATAGAGGCAAAATATATTGCTGCAACAAAAGTAAAAAAGGAAGGGGTTTGAAGAAGTTCATCAAGGATTTGGGAGTCATACCAAGTAGCGTGGAGCTGACTCCCATATATTGTGACAGCGACAAGGCGATAACTCTAATAAAGGAACTCAGGTCTCAACAAAATTATTCTAAGGAGGTTCCATCTGATTAAAGCGATCATGACCTGAAAAGATATAGCAATGAAAAAAGTTCCATCCAAAGATAACATTGCAGATCCATTAACGAAGCCACTGGCCCAGATTATATTTGAGCGTCAGAGGGGTCTGATGGGGATCAGACAGGTAGGTGATTGACTTTTGGTCAAGTGAGAGATTGTTGGTTACATGTGTCCTGCAAGCCAATCACGTGAGTGATGACATGTGTGACACGTTGTGTGATCTTTTTGCTTATGATCAATATTGACATATATATATATATATATATATATATATATATATATATATATATATATATATATATATATATATATATATTGTGATGTCCTTGGTTCTGTGCAATGGGAGTCGGATCATGATAAGATCACGATAATGAGATCGATTCACCTTTAAAGATAGATACTAAATAATCCCGGTCATAGGTTACTCAAGAGGGACAATGAGATAACTGGACAGATCGATGTACTATATACCCGTCCATATAATAGAGCCGGTTGGTCTCACAGCCACTTGTGTGGAGACACTAATGATATAATACAGGTGCTCATTAGAGAATAAATTCACTAATTGATTCACTTATGGAATACTGTATGGTTAATGATACCTAATGTTAGACAACGATTCCATAGTCCCAATTGTGTATCTGGTCCTTAGACTTGAGACACCAAGGATGCCTTGTATGAGTACTCCTTTTTTTGATACCAGACTTATATGTTTGGAAAGTTCTAGATCTGGTACAACTGGTTATTGGGATTGGTAGCCAACCTTACGAAGGCAATTGAGTGTCAATAGAGGATCATTCACTCTCGGTATCATGAGAGGAATATCACATATATGCTTACTTAGACAAATCCCTGGCCAGGGTCATTCAGATTGAGAGAGAAAGAGTTATCTGGGAGAATCCGACTAGAGTGAGCTATGACGGATTCCATATATGACCTGACAGTACCATGTCCAATATACGATCTCTGAGATATTAGTTGGATGAGGGATTATAGATACATGGTAATTGTAGACAAACAGGTCCGATGGATTTGATCCCCCCTGTACCGTCTAGGGACTATGGCGTAGTGGCCTAGTACGTCTATAGTCGATGAGTCAAGTGAATTATTATGGGGATAATAATTCACTATATCAGAAGGAGTTCTAATGGGAGTGACTCACGACCAGGTTGATATCGGGCCTAGAGGGTCACACACATATGGTGGATGCTTCAACGAATAGAGGATTGGATGAAGATCTAATTAGCCCCTATTCTCATTAGATGAGACCCTATGTTGATGGCTCTTTGATTTAGGCCCAATTAGAGGCCTAAGGAGATCATTGGATAGAGATCCAATAATGCAAGGTTAGTGTGTTATTGGATAGAGATCCAATACCCACTAAGGATGGAGCCCTAGGGTTTTGGTGGCTCTCTATAAATATGAGGGGAGACTCATAGTTGATAGGCTGTAGCTGTAGTCACCATCTCCTATTCTCCTTCCTCCCTCTGTGCAAGAGTTACGAGATCAAATTGGAGGAGTTTCGATGCAAAGATCTATCGTGTGGATACTGTTATAGAGGAGGATGCTTGACCTCCTTCATCTTCTCCATCCGGAACTGGAATATAGGGATATACGATCTCTCTAGGTAAAATCAATCTCTCACACATTACAATTTTATTGGTTTTTATATTTTTCTTGCGACCCCAATCTTTTGCATGATGATTTGATCTACGTGGGAAACCAGTTTTTTATTTTAATTTTCACTGCGCATATGATACACCCGCTGAGGTTTCCCAACATCCTCCACCATATGTGTGTGACCCTTTAGGCCTACTATCGAGCTAACAATGAGTTACACTCGTTATAACTCCTTCTGACTTAGTGTATTATTATCCTATAATAATTCATTCAACTCATCGACTATGGACGTACTAGGCCACTACATCATAATCCCCAAGCGGTACAGGAGAATATAATCTAATGAACCTGTCTGTTCTCAATTACCATGTATCTATAGTCCATCATCCATCTAATATCTTAGAGATCGTATATTGGGCATGATACTATTAGGCCTCAAACGGAATCCATCTGAGTCTCCCTTTAATAGGATTCTCCTAGAGAATTCCTCTCTCAAATAGAACGACCCTGACCAAAGATGTGCCTAAGTGAGAACAGATGGGATATACCTCTTGTGATACCGAGAGTGGATAATCCTACTAAAAAATCATGAAAGAGCATCACATTCATAGTGGAAGAATAAAATAAAATTGGTTTCTCATAGTTACCACGTCGTCATGCAAAGATTGGTGCATGAAAAAATTATAAAATAAAAAACTATGATACGTGAGAGATTGATTACATAGAGAGATTGTATATCCCTAAAATTTTAGATCAAGATGGAAAGGATTAAGGAAGTTAAATGTCCTCCTCTGTACCAATATCCACACGATAGATCGTCACAGCGATGCTCCTCTAATCATAGCCCAAAAACCCGTAACTCTTGCGCACCTTCTCGCAGCACTCGTGGAAGAATATCACATATCTTCTTCATTGCCCTCTCGCAGTAGGGAGGGGCTAGTCGACTGAGAAGATGAGGGAGAGAGGAGAATAGAAGAGAGCGGCCAAAGGTGCAGCTGATCACTATTATGCCGCCCCTACCTCCTATATATAAAAATCCACTAAAACCCTAATGAATCATGCCTTGGTGGGTATTGGATCTCCATCCAATTACCAACTCCTCTTGGATTATTGGATCTCTATCCAATAATCTCAATTGACTTCTAATTGGGCCTCATGCAAGCAGCTCATCAATATTGAGTCTCATCCAATGAGAATATAGGCTAATTAGATAACTCATATATAATCCTCTATTGACTGAAATATTCACCATATGTGTGTGACCCTCTAGGCCTAATACCGAGCTGGCCGTGAGTTCCACCTGTCAGAATTCCTTCTGACTCAGTGAATTATCATCCCCTAACAATTCACTCAACTCATCGATTATAGATGTACTAGGCCACTGCACCATAGTCCCCAAACGGTGCAAGAGATCTAATCCATTAGATCTATCTATCCTTAGTTATCATGTATCTATAGTCCCTCATCCATCTAATATCCTAGAGATCATATATTAGGTATGGTACTGTTAGGCCACATACGAAATCCATCCGAGTCTCGCTCTAATCGGATTCTCTCGGAGAACTTCTCTCTCAATTTGAATGACCTTGGCTAGGGATTTGTAAGAACAAGAACACACGTGATATTCCTCTCTTGATACCGAGAGTAGATGAGCCTATATTGACACTCAATTTCTTTTGTAAAGTTGACTATCAATCCCGATAACTGGTTATACTAGATTTGGAACTTTCTAGACCTGTAAGTCCAGTGTCAAAGAATGGAGTGCTCAAACAAGACATCCTTAGTGCCTCAAGTCTAAAGACCAGATATACAACTAGGACTACAGAATCATTGTCGGACATTAGGTATCATTAACTATCCAACAATCAGTAAGCGGATTAATCAATGAATTTAATCTCTAATAAGCACTGTACTGTATCCTTAGTGTCCCCACATGAGTGGTTATGAGACTAGCCGCCTCCATCAGATGGACGCGAATAAGTATATCGATCTATCCTGTTATCTCGAGATCCCTCTCGAGTAACCTATGATCGAGATTATTTAGAGTCCGTGTTTAAAGGCAAATCGATCTCATTATCATGATCTCATCACGATCTGATTATCATTGCACGAATCCAAGAACATCATAATATATACAATAGGCAACATAAAGTAAGAATATACCAATAATAATAGTAAGCAAAAAGATCGCATAGCGTGTCACATATGCCATCATTCATGTGATGGGCTTGCATGACACCTATAACCAATAGTTCCTCTATTAACACTTGATTTCCTTCGTAAGGTTGCCTCAAATCCTTATAATCGACTGTAGCAAATTTGAAGTATTCAGACCTATAAGTCTGGTATTAAAGAAAAGAGTACTCAAACAAGGTATCCTTGATGTCTCAAGTCTATGGAGCAAACACACAACTAAGACATTAGGTATCATTAACCAATTAGCATTTTATAAGTAGATCAATTAGTGAAATCATTATCCAATGAGCATATATATTATGCCCTTAGTGTCCCCATATGAGTGGCTATAAAACCAACCACCTCCACCATATGGATGAGTATACAAACATCGGTTTATCTAGTTATCTCGACATCTCTCTCGAGTAACCTATGACTAGAATTATTTAGGATCTATATTTAAAAGTGAATCAGTCGTATTTTCGTGATCTCATCATGACTTGATTCCCCTTGCACAAATCCAAGAGCATCACAATATATGAAACATGCAACATAAAGTGAGAATATGCCAATAAAAATAATAAGCAAAAAGATAGCGTAATGTGTCACACGTACCATCACTAATATGATTAGCTTGTAGGACACATATAACCAACAATCTCCCACTTTATGTAAAACCAATCACCTACTTGTTTGAACCCCATCAGACCTCTGTGATGCTCAAAGATAATTTGAGACAATGACTTCATTAGTGGTGTTAGGATCAATTGGCACTAGGGGGGGGAATTAGTACAAGTGTAAATTCTCATTTTAATAAAAAAAAACTTTTCACTTTAAGCAAGATAGAAAATCCAAAGCTTTTTATAACAAGAGAATGATTAAAAGAAAATGCTAAGTTTTTTGCTTAAAAATGACTTAAGAAGAAACAAGCAAATCTTAGTAAAAAGATAAGCAACATCGAAGGGAAGAGCTTGACTAGAAACTTTTCTTTCAAAGAGTAAGTAAAAATCAGAAGCGTCTATTGGTATTTAATTCAAAACGATTAAGAACTCGACAATTGCAAGTAGTAAATACAACAAGTAAAAACACTCACAATTATAGTGGTTCAACACCAGCCGGTCTACGTCCACTCTTGAGTCCTCCTCCTTGAGGCACACCAGCGTCCACTACAGATCTTCTTTGGGTGAAGACTAAACTCTTACAACTTACTTACAAGGGAGACTTCAATAATTTTCTAACTCTAAGCTCTCTCCCTTCCCCTTTTCTTTTTCTTACAATTCACACATATTTTTTTTCACAGAATATAATCCCCAAAATTATTGTTTAGAATACAAGAAGATTTCGGGTATTTATAGGCCCCAAATTGCTTCAGAATTTACAGCCAAAAATCAAATATATCCAGAAAATCCCAGAACGGGCGGTTCACCTGCTAGCGTTGGCGGTGCAGTTGCTTGAAAACTTGGTACAGGCAGTTTACCCATCGATCCTGGGCGGTTCAGCCGCCGTCAGCTGCTCGAAAACCTGGGTGGTGGCAGTACACCCACCGCTCACCGGTGGTTCAGCTGCTAAAATTTTCAAAAAAGTGGTTCCCTCCACTTTTCGAATTCTTACTTGAACCTTATGTTAACCAATTCTCTGATCAACTAATTAAGCTCAACTTAAGCTCAATCAAACCCCATAGTGGACCCTGTTGCCTCATTGAGTTGATTTGGATTTCTTCCAAATCCAACTCAATTAGGACTCAAACCCTAACTACGACTCAACAATTACAACTATAATGACCATCAAGCTTAAACAAGACCTAACTCCCGCCAATCTGGCAGCCTCCGACATTCTTACAGTGAGTCTTATGGTTTTCCTCTAGCGATCTCCCAGCGTGTTCCTAGTGAGTTTTCCGATCCCTTCAATGAACTCTCGACGAGGTCCCATTGCATCGTCCAAACTCCGGCTCGATGCCCAAGCTTGATCTTGGCACATCATCTGGCTGTAACTCAATTCCTCCATCGTAGTTAGACCTGCAATACTTCCTCTAACACATATGTTAGATTAAACACTCATCAATTGATTTCATCATCAAAATTTGAGATTCAACAATCTCCCCATTTTTGATGATAACAATCAATTGATGAGGGGAGTTAAACCTTACTCCCACTAAATCCATGCTATAATAAGGAAAACTTAAATTCAAGAGAACCATATACTCTTGAATTCAAGTATCTATTAGGACCCTAGCTAAGTCGGGTCCATTTATTCATGTTGAGTCATGTTAGCCAGAGTCAGTTATGGGTCGGGTGAATCTCATCAAGTCGGTTATGAGTAGATTGAGTAGTTTTTATCTTCAGTTGGGATTGGGTCAGTTATTATTTTCAGTTAGGAGTTTATCAATAGTCAAAGATTAGTGGAACTCTTGGTAGAGCCCTATAAATAAGGTTGTAAACTCTTTTATGAAGATTAATCAATGAGAAGTATTAGTTTTAGCGAAAAGGCAAAACCCTAAGAGGCAGATCCCCTCGAAGTGATCTAGGAGGCTGGATCCCCTCGAAGAGATTGTTTATCCCACTTATCCACCCTCTTCCTCCATGATAGAACCCTAGGGTTCTACCATTTGGTATCAGAGCAGTGATCCTCGACGTTCCTACTGTGATTCCGTGGTCGCTCCTTTTGTCATCATCATCGTCGTCACCATCATCGTCAACATCGTCGTCATCGCCATCATCGTCTTATTGGCCACCTTGCTACAATAAAAAAAGAGAGAGAGAGAGAAGAGAAAAAAGAAGCAGTAGCACTCCTCCTTTCTCCTCATCTTCCAAAAAAAAAAGAGAAAAAAAAGGGAGAAAGAAAAGAGAGAGAGGGAAGAAGAAGAAGGGGCCATAGTCGCACCTTCCCCCTTCTTCCTCCCCTACTACTGTTGCCGGCCACCATCTCCTCTCCTCCTTAACCACAACCGTAGTCGCTTCCAGCCGGCCATACCCCTCCTCAACTGTTGCTCCAACAGCGCCCTCCCTCACCTTCCTTCCTGCCACCGCCCCCCCCCCCCCCCCCCCCCCCATGTTTCCCTGCTACTATCGTCGGCCTCTACAGCAACAGCCGCCCCAAACTTCGAGGCGCCTGCTGCCTCCTCCCATCGCTGTCCTCACCATGGCCACCCGCTGTTGCCTCCTCCTTATCATTGGCCAGCCCGCTGCCTTGCTCTCCCTTCCTTCTCTCGCTGCCCGCACCATTCGCACCCATCGCTCCCAGCTGCGTGCTCCTCTGTCGCACCCCACGGTGCTATCTTCCTCCCTGGCAGCTCTTGTCGGACCCCGCTACTCTCCCGCTGTCGCAGCCCTCGCCGAACCCCGCTGCCTTTTCTTCCCTCTACCATAGTCACCTTTGTCGCAGCAATCGCCTGCCCCTGCCATCCTTAACCATTGGTTGCTGTCTTCTTCCTCCCGCACCCATCGCCGACGCTGCTGCCGACCTCCTCCTACGCCTCCTCCCCACGGCCTGTCGCCGCTGCCAACTGTCGGCCACAGCCGCTGCCCTCTCCTCCAATCTCCTTTGCTTCTTGCAGCTTTTCCACCCACTGCTGCCACTGTCATAATCTTCTTTTCCTCCTTTCCTGCCACAACAGTCGCACGTCGCTGCTGCCCCTCTCCCTCGGCCGCCTCTTCCTCCGATGGCCACCTCTGTTCCTCTCTTCTACTATTGTCCAACCTCTTCCAGCCGCTACCATCTTCCCTTGCAGCCATAGTCGCCCCCCCTGTTTAGCGCCTGCACCTTGCTTCCTCTGCCGTTGTAGCCACTACAACCTCCTCCTCGACCGTTGCCCTCGTTTCCTCTTCTAAAAAACTGTAGCCGCAACCGCAGCCGCATCCCTCGCCGGCCATGGCCACTGCCTCCTCCCGTCGGTTGTCGCTGTCCTCACCACGGCCACCCATTGCTGCCTCCTCCTCACCACTGGCAAGTCCTCATCTTCTTCCCACTGCCACAATCGCATCTACCGCAGCCACCTTCATCCTGTTACTGCCACTTAGCCAAAAAAAAGAAAAAAAAAAAAAGAGAACTGAACACCACTGATCTACAATCCTACGTAATGACTACTGATGATGCACTTGATGCAAGATTTAAAGCCTACGAGGCTCACATGGAAGATAGATTTCAAGAGCTCCTCTGTGAAATTAGAAGAAGCCGATAAGAGAGCCCCAACAAAACTCGACATGGTAAAAGTTTCAAAGGGAGTTGATATGAAAAGTATGACCACGGGTAGGACACAAGATACACATGCATGAGAATAGAGTTTCCTAGATGGGAAGATGAAGACCTAATCGATTGGATCTCACGTGCTGAAATTTTTTTTCATTTTCATAAGACTTTGGAGGAATCAATGGTGGAGATATCTTCCACACAACTCGAAGGTAATGTGATCCAGTGGTATGATTTATACAAGACCTATCATGGAGTTCCGTCATGGGGGCAGTTCAAGAGAGAGCTCTTGAGTCGCTTTGGATCATTGGAGTATAAGAATATTAATGGACAGCTCGCCAAAATTTGTTAGACTTCTACAGTACAGGAGTGCCGGAGTAGATTTAAGCACTTATCAAATCAAACCCGAGATTGGTCTAAGATACAATTTGTCACGGACAACAATATAAATAAGGTGTTTGATGAAATGCTCGTGTTTATCCGTATACTTCGATTTGTGTACATACCTTGTACAGCAAGTAGCGGGCTTGCAGTAGGCTTAGTAGCCCGAGTTTGATTTGCTTTATGGCCAATTTTGACTTGTAAATACAAGTATGTCTTATAAGCACTTGTGGGGGACTTCGATCTGTACATACCTCTCTGAGTTTGTAATGTCCATGGATGTAATTTTCATATGGCTTTATGAAGTATTTGCTTGAGCAGTTGCTTGTGGATCCCGTGGGAATTGCTTCTTCTGGCCCGTTTTCTCTTTTTGTAAGTCTAAGGGACTCTACGAGATCTCGGGGAGGGCTGACCCTTGCGGACGGACACGCATGGGTGCCGCATGGCTTAGGCAAAATCAGCTAAGTCTGTGACAATATGGTATTAGAGCGGGACAAGCATACGTAGAAACACTTGCCATACAAACGTGGGGGACCTAGCTGGGTTGTGTGGAGGACAGCCAGCACGCGCAACCATTTAGGGGGAAAACAGACATTGAGATGTAGGAAAAGGAGTCGCTCAGAGGAGCGGGCATCCAGGTTTGACATTCAGAGGAATGACCAACCCTTTGCGCGAGAGGCACCACGAGGACAAGCAAGCGAAGAAGAAAGTGTAGCACACAAAGATTGGGATGGTGGAGTTGGAGCTATGGCTCGACGTTGGCAACCAAACTTGATGGTGCTCAAGGCAAAGCGGGGCGCTTGGTGATAGATGAGACCGTGCAAACTGTGAGGTGTTGCGTAATGACCGAAAGAGTTGTGCAAAGCTCACAGAGGTGAGGGGAATTGCTAACTCGAAGGATTCAGTACTCATGCAAGGGCTTGTACATAGACGACGGAGTGTTCGTGGCCATCCTAAGGTGCAATCGGAACTCCGCGCCATGGAGCATTAGAACTTTCTCTTTGACATAGAAAGGATATGTCCGTAGGCGGCTGAAATGTGCAACAAGTTCAACACGTTGCTAGACCCTGAAGGGTGCAGTGGGGACTATATTGGCAAAGGGTCGCAATCTAGCAAGTGCATTTGCGGGGGCAGAACAAGACACAAGTTGTTCAGCAAGACAGAGTAGTCCAAAGGGGATGGTAGTCTCCGAAACTTCCAATGGGAAGTATGTAAAGTGGAAAGTTGCTCCAACATGACAGATATCCAGGAGGGATAAGTCCTAGTTCTCCAGAGGGAGAATCATGTGCAACAGATTGCACATATTGAGGAAGAGTTTCTCAAGATAATATCTCCACAAAGCTCAAGGAACCGAGCAAGTGACGAAGAGTCATCGCACGATCTCGAATGTGGTAATGCATTGGTGGATGCATTTTGAGATCAAGTAAGGGAGCAATCCAAGGCAATATCATATAAAGGCACACTTCGAGTCGATATGGAAATCGAACTCAACGGAGGGCTAACCCATGGAATAGTGGACATGAGGGCCACTATCAACTCAGTACAAATGGAGGAGCGAAACGACTTGGGTGGAACTTGGTGAAGTATCCAAGCCGCATGAAGGGAGTCGGCATAGAAGATGGAACATGGAGCGGAGGCACAGAGCTTTCCTTGGACAAAGGTCAAGGGCATGAACTCTTGTAGAGGCAAGAGTGGGATTATGTCATTCCATGAGTTCTTCATTCTGATGGGGCGGACTTATCTTCCATAGTGCCAAAGATGAAGGGAGCTTCGAGGCACATGCAAGCTACCTCAGAGATGCATTTGACGGAGTAACTAAGGTGATTCAACTTGTGGAGGCAAAGTTGGGATCAGGATACCTTAGCATGGAGCAAGAGGACGCAAATACGGGTACTCTTGAAGAATATGCCATAGTGTTGCCATTCGAGTTATCAGGAACAAGAGGTGCATAACAGAGATTGTGGTGGTAGGGGATAGAGGCCCAGGATCCAGACAATGGTGCACCAATTCTGGCGAAGTTAGGGGGACTTCATGAGCTACTAGGCGACGGACTGTCCTAGAGCTATGCTTCGTCCAGGTGTGACCCAAGAGTGGGTGGACGAAGGTGAATTGCCAAGGGAGCGAACTAAAAATCGGAGATGGCAGAGGCTCTATGATGTGTTGGCAGAGGCCACACGTGGAAAAGTCATAGTCCGAGTTCATCACACGAGAATCTGTATGCAAAGAGATATCACTAGGAGGCGACATGGTGCAGCAGATCATGATGGAATAGTTCGTGGCAATGCAATACAGGCAATCCTGTCCCGTGAGGGACAAGATTATGTAGAGGTATGATCAGGAGCTACTAGGAGCTCCACTTTGGTGTACGACACAACAAGAAGAAGGGCTATGGATTCAAGGAGTGAATGCCATGGTACCGCAGAGGCGAGTCTTCGTGTGTGCATCGGAGCTTGCATTGGTTGAAAGCCTTAGTTATCAGCATATAGGGGCTGTGTACCACCAAGAAAGAAGTCCAAGTGCAAGTACCAGTGAGTCCCATAGAGGGGGACATGATCATGTGAATGATCAGGAGCTACTGGGAGCTCCACTTCGGTGAATAATGCAATGACAAGAAGGGCTGTGGATTCAAGGAGTGAATGCCACAGTACCGCAGAGGCGGGTCTTCCGTGTGTGCGCATCGAAGCTTGCATCAGATGAAAGCCTTAGTCGTCAGCATGGGAGCTGTGTACCACCGAGGGAGTAGTCAGATTGCAAGTACCAGTGAGTCACATGAAGGAGACTTGATTATACTAAGGTATGATCGGAGTAGCTGGAGAGTTGGACTGCTTCAGTGCTCACATTCGCTTAAGGGAGCCCAATAAGTCAGAGGACAAAGTCAAGTAAGTGAACGTTGCTACCAAGGAAGCTAAGGAGAACAAAATCGGTGCGAGCTCTGCAACAAGATGGCGGAGGCCATGCATGAGAGTTGCAGTCTATCTTTCCGTCGACCAAGGAGAACTGCTAGGAGGACACAGTGGTGTCGAAGCAGGTGGTCGGAAGGGGCGAGGAAGCGACGATGAGTCCAGTGGGGCTCAGCTACCCAAAAGTAAAAGCATCTGTTAGAAAGACGGTGAACTCAGAGGAGCACCACAGTGCCGCAGAGGCGGATCTACTGATCGCAAAGGAAGGGATGCAGATGCAAATCAACGGATAGTAGGGCTATGGGCTTTGCAGTACCATGGTACCGCAGAGGCGGGACTTCTGTGGAGTCATCGATCCCTTGCTCTCATGGAGGGAGAGCATTGATCATGAAAGGGGCCGAGGAGGTGGAGAATGCAAAGGCAAACTCCAAGTACAAAGACAAGGCAGAAGGGCAGAGGCCAAGAAACTTCATAAGACTGATGTCGATGGGCTTCTCATCATGATAGCCGAAAGCGAGGGACTTCGGGTTGATGCAGGAGTGCTCGACGAAGGAACGAAGTAGGCAGTATGTGGTACTGTACCTTTCTACTCAGAGGAGTAGGCGGCAAAGGTGATGGAGAAGACGGTACAATCTTAGAGGCGGCCAGATCTATCAAAGACTTACTCCAAGTTGGGGGACTCCAAGTTGGGGTAAACTTTTTGCTATTTTTGGGCGAAACTTCTTGCATTCCAGAAGTTCAATGGCATTGAGAAGGCGAATCACAGTAGCTAACTCAACGCAAAGAGTGCAAACACTTCAAGTGCTTCAGAAGTGTGAGCAAAGAGTGAGCGAATGTTAGTAACAAGCTCAATGCATGAAGTATAAACTCGAGGAGGTAGGCGAAATCGAGTAACCTTTGCCTTCTCAACTTAGGAGAATGGGCGAAACTGAGTACCCCAATCCTCTTAACTCGAGGAGGTGAGCGAAGCCAAGTAACCTTACCTTCTCAACTACTAAGAGAATGGGCGAAGTCAAGTATCCCAGTTCTCTTACTTATCCAGCAGAGGAGCTCTGCATAAGTTCAGTGACCTTTCAGAGAAAGATTACGGAAGACAATAGTTGTCAAATCCTCACCATTGATGATCAGTACTATTGAGAGTAGATTTTTCGCTTCATTTTTCAATTGAATGCCAATTGAAAGCGGAAGTGATGCTAACCTACTTGGAAGTGACAACTAAACATGGAGGAAGGATCAATGGGAAAACATTATGGAGGAAGGACCTTAAAAAAAACTGTGAGGCGATGCTCGTTAAAGCTCCAACAAGCATCCACCCAATTCAAGCAACATGAGTATACTACGATACTAGAACATAATAAGATAGGTCTTTTCCTTCATCAGCAGGATCTGCAAGAACCAATAAGGATCAACACAAGTCAGCCAACCCCACACCAGATTCAGTCATTGGTGAGTTGAAGCAGCATGGCGGATCAGAGTTCGACTACTCAACAACAGCGGCGGAGAGCAGCTAAGAGCCAAAGGGGCGTGTTGCAGCTAAAGCAGAAGATTAAAGATTTACCAAAATACGAGGAGATGCAGCGTCTACAGCGGCTTCGACGAGGACGTCAAAAGAATAAGTGGGGGAGAATGTCACGGACAATAATGTAAACAAGGTGTTTGATGAAATGCTCATGTTTGTCCGTGTCCTTCAGTTTATGTACATACCTTGTATAGCAAATAGCGGGCTTGCAGTAGGCTTAGCAGCCCGAGTTTGGCTTATTTTATGGCCAATTTTAGCTTGTAAATATAAGTATGTCTTGGAAGCACTTGTGGGGGACTTCGATCTGTAATGGACCATTATCCTTTGTGTGCAACCTCTCTGAGTTTGTAATATCCATGGATGTAATTTGCATATGGCTTTATGAAGTGTTTGCTTGAGCAGTTGCTTGTGGATCCTGTATGAATTACTTCTTCTAGCCCGTTTTCTCTTTTCGTAAGTCTAAGGGACTCTACAAGATCTCGGGGAGGGCTGATTCTTGCAGACGGACACGCATGGGTGCCGCACGGCTTAGGCAAAATCAGCTAAGCCCGTGACAAATTGGTGAGAAAATTTATTGAGGGACTTAATCCCGAGATTCGGTGTGAAATTAAAGCTCACATCCCCGCACCATGATAGCAGTCATATCATTTGCCAATGTACATGAAAGAAAAATCATTATGGACACTCGCCGAAATAGAAGCTTCAATATACAGGACTTCCAGGTAGTCAACATAGACAAACACAAATAAGAGCAGCTTTTGACAGTTGAGATAATTAAGGAGGAAATAAAAATTGACAATGTGGAGCTCGAATATGAAGGCCATAACAAACTTCTGACGGTTGAACCAGCTAAGGAGGAATAAAAAATTGATAATGTGGAGTCTGATCACAAAGGATGTGCCAAATCTGAAGATAAGATTGCTAATGGGCAAACCCTAATTTGTGATAAAAGGTGCTCAAAGGTAAAACAACTACTTGTCGATTTCTTTTCGATGCCCAGGAAGACTTCAAAGTGGTGATCCTCAAAAAAACATATGGTATGACTACTAGCCATCAGATGAAAAGGGTTTTCCAGAAGACTATAATGACAACTGCACGAGAAGACCAAACTATTACTTACACCAAGTGGAGATCCTACTTAATTGATTAAAGAGTCATGATGCATGACAAATATTGAAGTGCTCCCAAAGTATGATACTGCTCAGCCTTGAGGGCAAGACAGATTTGAAGATGGCGGGTCTGTTAGGACCCTAGCTAAGTCGGGTCCATTTATTCAGTTTGAGTCATGTTAGCCAGAGTCAGTTATGGGTTGGGTGAATCTCACCAAGTTGGTTATGAGTAGATTGAGCAGTTTTTATCTTCAGTTGGGATTGAGTCAGTTATTATTTTCAGTTAGGAGTTTATCAAGAGTCAAAGATTAGTGGGACTCTTGGTAGAGCCCTATAAATAAGGTTGTAAACTCCTTTATGGAGATTAATCAATGAAAAGTATTAGTTTTAGCCAAAAGGCAAAAATTCCTAGGAGGCAGGTCCCCTCGAAGAGATTTAGGAGGCCCGATCCCCTCGAAAAGATCGTTTATCCTCCTTATCCACCCTCTTCCTCTACGATAGAACTCTAGGGTTCTATCAGTATCACGAAGCAATCAATATTTCAAGAAAATAATGTTTCAAGGATTGCAATGAGATACTCATACCTCAACAAAAACTTGCTTTTAAACTATCAACTCATCAAGGATTTTTATGAATTTTAAAAAGAATTATGCATCCATATCCAAGATATCCAAGTATATGATCAATATCATATGTCGTCAATGTATATCATTAATATCATGTGTCATTGATTTATATTATTAATCTCATGTGTCATCAATGTATATTTCTCCCCCTTTGTCATCAACAAAAAGGTAAAATATAGGGCTAAAGATTTTAAGGCACATGAGTTTTTGCTCCCACTTTGTAAAATACGACATTAGTCATAAAGAATTTTCTTCCTCTTGTGAAAAAGAAGGAAAGAAAATAAAGGAGTTGTTAAACATCATTAAGTATAGCTCTCAATTTTGTAGAGGCGAATTTCGAAGATAAACTCAAAGATCCAATATATTCAAGAAGATTCAAGAATTTATGAGCTACTCATGCATTTAAAATTATCTCATGTAATTTTAAGCAAGCGTAGAAAATAAATCAATAAAGTGGCAAACAATCATGCAAATTTTCTCCCTTTTTTGTGAACAAGAACATGGAGAGAGTTTTCAAGATATTATCACAAAGAAAAATAACTTAATCTCATGAAATCAAGTAATTCATATATTTTTATGATTTAGCATTTCATGTTATCTTCTAAGAAAATCAAATTGTTCTTCATTTAAGGGTTTTGTAAAAATATCTACTAATTGATACTCAGTATTAACAAATTCTAATATCAATAAGTTTGCAACATAAAGCATTTAGAAGATATTTCTAGGTAATAAGAGTTTATAAGTAAGTTCATGCCACAAGAATGTGTAGATCAAAAAGTACATCATGAGTGATTAGTACAAAATATCAAGTTCCAACGAATACAATTACTTAGATGGTGGTAATCCAAAATGACTAGATAAAGCGTAGAGCTATCTTTGGATCTGCTCCATCTTAGTCATTAATTCATCTTGATGTAGCTCAATTTGTTTCATCCGGTTCATAATAGTCTCGACAGGAAAAGAAGGTCCTGACTGCATTATGGGCGGTGCCTCAAGAGGGCTAGTAGGAGGAGATGAGCTTCTCCTAAGGATAGGTGTCTTAAGTTTAGGTTCAGATAGGGGAGAATTAGTTCTTCTAGGCAATCTAATCCATATATCTTTCAACACACCTAAATCTCCTTAAAAGATTCCTATTGATTACATTATACTTATACGTTTTAATGATTTCTTCATCTAGTGGAATGACTATGTCATGAGCATGTAATAGTCTAGTGATTAATCCACCATAAGGTAGCATCAAGTCCTTGGTTGTAAGATCAATCATGTTTTGCCTTATAAGATACCCAAAATAATTATCTTATTCCTTCATTATCCACTACATGGTACCTAGTTCCATTTGATTCAGTTCATTATGGTGAAATTGTTTTGGAAGTAAGATACTTATTACTATATGATGAAGCACTTTTGTATTAAATGGTATAATATGTTCACAACTTTTTAGTACAATAGCTAGATTAGGATTTCTGAAAATTGTTCCTAAAGCTTCAGAGTAAGATACACTTATAGAGTCCATATCCCATTGTCCTCTAAAATAACAACCATTTCTTTTTTCGAGAATATCTATTAGGTTATAAATTAGATTATCGATAATATCTATGTTGTGTCCCAAAAGATATATAGAAGCTATTTCATTTTCATCTACATGCATGTTGTTATAGAATAATCTAACTAGTCTTAGGTAGATGGGTTCATTCACTTGAAGAATGGGTAGGGCTTCTAGACTTGTAAACCATTAGATTGGTTCTATGTTTTCTAGGTCATCTAGATCAACATATTTTTCCTTATAGATGCTTCTAAATTCAAAGATTGGAAATTTCATAGCATCTCCATAGGAATAAAAAATATTGGTGCCATAGTTTCTTCTAATCTCCTCTTTCCCTTGTCCATTGAGGATCTTCTAGGGGCCATTCTACGTAGATTTCCAAGAAGAATGGTAAGAATAATCTTAATAACTTGAGAGAGATTTTAGAGAGTTACCTTTAGTTAGATCTCCTAGAGATAGGCAAAATTCCTTGGTTTTGAAGAGGAGGGAGTCTTCTTTGATGTTTTAGAGGAGAAAGAAGTGAAAGGGGTTTTATAAAGGGGTGAGGGTGCTTAGGGTCGATTTCACTGTCGGCCCTAAGTGACTTTTTATAACCTGGGTCTTGGTCGATTGAATCGCACACTAAGTGGTTCAGTCGCATAGGGTCTGGCAGTTCAGTCGTTGAACCAGCGGTTCAACCGCTGGTACATGTTTTCCCTCATTCTTTCCTGTTTTATTTTTTTTAACTAAACATTGTATATGTGCAATAGATAGCTCAGATTAATCAATGCATTTAACTTGATCTTGATCATTAAAGTTTCTCTAAAATATCAGTGATTTTTCATAAGTTTTACTAACGCATCATCAATCAAGGTTATCATAATAAGATAATTAAATGAGAAACACATCTTCACATGAAGTTATCATAACAAGATATTTTTCAAACAAAATCCAATGATTTTTCTATGTTGAATGATTCTATCATATTATCAAGGAAATTTTCTTTTAAAGAAAGATGATTTCATATATGATTTTTAGGTTCAAAATCAACACAAAACATCAACATAAGTCAATACAATCATATAAATCAGTATAATAGTTATCATCAAAATCTTCCTTTTATACATATGATTATTATTCAAGATAATTAAACTTTCTTTGATCTAATTGTAGTATGCAAGGGTCATGTATAATCAAGATTAAACATAATAAAAATTTAATTTTATTTTAATTATTAATCTTATTCATATTTAGGCTAGTGAGCTTAAAAGAGTATTAGATCTCAAGTTATATATCTTGACATCTAAAACATTATTTGGGGCTCCTAGCTTTAATTTGAAACAAACCTACAAGAAAGATATATTTGATTTAGGTACCCATTCTATATTGGGTCCTACATAAAGAAATTTATCTTTCTTTTCTAATCGTTTTTTGTCATATGAAGTTCCCTTGGGAACCCCAATTAGTTGGTGTGGATTATATTTTTTAAATATGTATTTATTTACCTTATATCCTATTTTTTCATAACGGTAGCACATTTAAGGTAGGTCCTTTTACAAAGATGGTTGACTTTTGTTGAATATTATCAATAAAGCCTATATCATTTCTTCTATTAATATGACCCTTATTGGCAATGATCATATTTAGGGATTTGTTCTCAATTTTAAAATTTTCTAATATTATCCTAAGAATGATATTTTATTCTTTAACACTGTCTAGCATCTCACATTTAGAACATGTGTTATGTGATACTAATAAATCATGCATTTCATCAAGTCTACTAACTAATAAATTATGATCATTTTTGAGCAACTTAAAAGATTTGCTAAGTTTTCTAAACTCATCAAATAAATCATGAAACATATTTAATAACTCTGAAAAAGAAACATTTAATGAATCACTAACCTCATTTTTTATTACCATTAGAGTATAGTTAGCAACTTCTTCTTTGGAGTGGTCTTCTTCGTCTGAAGAGCTTGAAACATCCAAAGTGGTTGAATACTTTCTTCTTGAGCGTCGGCTTCTTCAATTGAGGACATCTATTTTTGAAATATCTCAGTTTTTTGCATTTATAGCATATGACATTATCCTTCTTCAGTTCTTTTTTATTTTTATAGTTTTTATTCTTTTTCTTGATAACAGTGTAATATCATGGTCCTTATCACTCGAGGTTTCACTCGAGGAGCTATTTGTTATTCGAAGTGCTACATCCTTCATGTTCTTTGAAAGGGGTTCATCAAGCTCATTTTGAGCTTTATAGTTCAGTTTAAATGTCATGAGTGAGTCAATCAGTTCTTCAAGAGGTAAGTTATTTAAATCTTTGGCCTCCTGAATAGCGGTTACTTTAGGATCCTAATTTTTAGGTAAAGATCTTCAAATTTTACTAACAAGTTCAAAATTTGAAAAATATTTTCCAAGTGCATTAAGGCCATTGATGACATCCGTGAAACGGGTGTACATGTCTCCAATGGACTCACTTGGTTTCATTCAAAACAACTCATAATTATAAACTAAAATATTAATCTTAGATTCTTTTACTCTACTAGTCCTCTCGTGTATGATTTCTAGTGTGTGTTAAATATCAAAGGCCGATTCACAAACGGAAACTCGATTAAACTCATTCATGTCAAGAGCATAAAATAAGGCTTTCATAGCCTTTGCTTTTAAAGAAACTTCCTTTTCAAACCATTCAGCTCATTCATTGGCTTGAAAGATTTTTTAAATCTATTCTCAAACAATATTCTATAAATTAAAGTCCAAATAGATAAGAAAAATATGCATCCTTATCTTCCAATCTGTGTAATCTGTCCCACTAAACATAGGAGAACGTGAGTGGAATGTCCCTCATTCATGCCAAAACATACTCAAGTGGGTGTTAATCCAATGAGTAACTACCTTGCTATGATACCAATTATTAAGTTGTTAGGATCAATTGGCACTAAGAGGGGGGGGGGGGGGTGGAGGTGAATTAGTGCAAGTGTAAATTCTCATTTTAACAAAAAATTTTTTTTGCTTTAAGCAAGATAGAAAATCTGAAGCTTTTCGTAACAAGTGAATGATTCAAAGAAAATGCTAAGCTTCTTGCTTAAAAATAACTTAAGAAGGAATATGCAAATCTTAATAAAAAGATAAGCAACATTAAAGGGAAGTGCTTGACTTGAAACTTTTTTTTCAATGAGTAAATAAAAATTAGAAGTGTCTATTAGTATTTAGTTCAAAACGATTAAGAACTCAACAATTGCAAGTAGTAAATGTAATAAGTAAAAATACTCACAATTATAGTGGTTCAGCACCAACCGACCTATGTTTACTCTCAAGTCCTCCTCCTTGAGGCACACCGGCGTCCACTACCGATCTTCTTTGGGTGAAGACTAAACCCTGATAGGACTCTAGCAGGGTTGAGTCTTAATCACCATAGAAGTAATTAATAAGAACCCTGTGAGATTGTAATAAAACCATACATAGTCACTTCTCTCCTATAAAGAAGTAAGGCTAGGGTTTATTTTGGGACCTTAGGGCTTAATAGCCGCCACCCCCCCTTCAATGGGTTGGTCGACTAGGGTTTCTAGCAGAGGCATGCGGCTTGTACAGCCACTTAGGCTGTTGCCCCCTTTATTTAGGCATGGTAGCTATAGGAGGGGTAAAAATGAGAATTCACATAGGAAGCACCCCTCTAGGGCTAGGGTTTTGAGCCCTATATAATCTTGGAGCCCCACCTCTTTTCATCAAGCAAGATCAATTCTATTTCAGCCCTGTTGGTCGATCCTAGGAGCAAGGAACCCCTATAGCGTTCCAAGGGTTGATCCCCCTCAAAGATCAAAATATATAGAGCTCCTTTTGAGGTTCTATCAAACCCTTACAACTTGCTTACAATGGAGGCTTCAGGAATTTTCTAACTCTAAGCTCTCTTGCTTCCCCTTTTCTTTTACTTACAATTCACACACAATTTTTTTCATAGAATATAATATCCAAAATTATTGTTTGGAATGTAAGAAAACTTGGGGTATTTATATGCCCCTAATGGCTTCAGAATTTGGAGTCAAAAATCAAACGTATCTGAAAAATTTGGGTACGGGTGGTTCACCCACCGGCGCCGGTGGTGCAATCGCTAAAAAACCTGGTACGGGCAATTTACCCACTGGTCTTGGGTGGTTCAACAGCCGTCAATCACTCGAAAACCTAGGTGGTTGTGGTATACCCATCACTCACTAGCGGTTCAGCCACCAGAAGTTTTGGAAAAGTGGTTCCCTCCACTTTTTAAATTTCGGCTTGAACCTTATTTTGACCAATTCTCTAGTCAATTAATTGAGCTCAACCTGAGCTCAATCAAACACTATAGTGGGCCCGGTTGTCTCATTAAGTTGATTTGAATTTCTTTCAAACCCAACTCAATTAGGACTCAAACCCTAACTACGACTCAACGATTACAACCATAATAATCATCAAGCTTAAACAAGGTCTAACTCCCACCAATCTGGCAGCCTTCGGCATTCTTGTGATGAGTCTTACGGTCTTCTTCTGGCAATCTCCTATCGTGTTCCTAGTGAGCTTCTTGATCCCTTCAGTGAACTCCTAGCGAACTCTCGGCGAGGTCCCACTGCATCGTTCAAACCCCAGCCCAATGCCCAAGCTTAATCTTGGCCCATTATCTAGCTGTAACTCAATTCCTCCATCGTAGTTAGGCATGCAATACTTCCTCTAACACATATGTTAGATTAAACACTCATTAATTGATTTCATCATCAAAAATTGAGATTCAACAAGTGGATCTGCAATGTTATATTTGGATGGAACTCTTTCCATTGCTACATCACTACAGGCCACGATATCTCTAATAAGTTGAAACCTCCTTAGAATACTTTTGATGAGACCTAGGTTCTCATGCTAGAGCTATTGCCCCATTTACATCATAATATAGAGAATCAGCTCCTCACTACTTGGTACGACTCTCAAATCTGCGATAAACTTCTTCATCCATACTCTCTCATTTGTTGCTTAGCAATGTAATCCGCCACTGTGGTCAAGTCAGCAGTAGTATCTTGCTTAAAACTCTTCCAGCCCACTCATGGTGAAGACATACCCTGAGTTTGACTTGCTTCATCGACATCAGGCTGAAAATTCGAGTCTATGTAGCCCTTAACCTAGAGGCTACCTCCTTCGTATACCAATAAAAGATCCATAGTCCTTTTCAAGTACTTAATGATGCACTTTACTACTTGATAGTATTTCAAACCTAGATTTGCCTAATACTTGCTCATGACACTCAAACCATGTGGTATATTAGGTCTGATACATAATATAACATACATGATAGAACCTATAGCAGAGGCATAAGGTATCCTATCCATATCTGTCTTTTCTTCATGAGTCTTTGGAGACATACTCCTAGAAAGTGATTCTATGTCTCATCAGTGTAAGACCTCTTTTAGAATTTTTTCATGCTAAATCTTTTGACAATGGAGTCTATGTACCAAGATTGGGACAAGCCAGGTATCATTTTGGATCTATCTCTATAGATCTGAATCCACAAGATGCAAGATGCTTCCCCTAAGTCCTTCATCAAGAAGTTTTTAGATAGCCAAGCCTTAATTATAAAGAGCATTCCTGCATCATTCCCAATAATCATGATGTCATCCACATATAGCATCAAGAAGGTGATAGTGCTTGCACTTACCTTCCTATACACACAAGGCTCATCTTTATTCTTAACAAAGTTATAAGATCTGATCATCTCATCTATGTTCCAACTTCGGAAGCTTGTTTCAGTCCATAGATAGACCTGAGCAACCTTCACATCTTATCTAGACTCTCCTTGGATACGTATTCTCAGTCTGTATTTATTGTGAAACTAAGAGAGCATCACATGCATAGTGGAAAAATATAATAAAACTGGTTTCCCACGTTTATCACATCGTCGTCCACTGATTGGTGTATGGAAAATCACAAAATAAAAAAACTATGATATATGAGAGATTTATTATTTAGGGAAATCATATATATCAGAAACTATTAAATCTTATGAAAGAGAATTAAGGAGGTCAAATGTACTCCTCTCTAATGATATCTACACGATGGATCGTTGCAACGATGCTCCTCTAATCACAACCAAAAGCCCGTAGCTCTAGCACACTTTCTCGTAGCGAACGTAGAAGAAGATCTCATATCTTCTTCGTTACCCTCTCACAGTAGGGAGAGGGTCGTCAGCTGAGAAGAGGTGGGAGGGAGTAAAATAGGAGGGGCGGCCCAATGTGCTACTGCCTATCATGGTGTTGGCTGTCTCTACCTCCTATTTATAGAGAGCCACCAAAAATCCTAATGGATCCTGCCTTAGTGGGTATTGGATCTACATTAAATTGCCCTTACTTCTTAGATTATTGAATCTCTATCCAATAATCTCAATTGGCTTCTAATTAGGCCTTGTGCAAGGAGCCCATTAATGCTTGGTCTCATCTAATGATAGTAGGGGATCATTGGATAACTCATATTCAATCCTCTACTTGTTACAATTATCCATCATATGTGTGTTACCCTCTAGGCCCAATACCGAGCGAGGCATGATTTTTACCTGTTAGAACTTCTTCTGACTCAATGAATTGTTATCTCATAAAATTCACAACTTATCAACTATAGACATACTAGGTCACTATGTCATAATCTCCAAACGGTACAGATAATTATAATATCTATCATTTCTGAAATATTTATAATAAAATATTTTAAATTATTTATGAGGACTCATTTATAAAATTTAAGAATTTATTTATTAATTCTCATGATTAAATAATTTTATATTAAAAGTTGATTGCTAGGGACCTAAGTATGAATCTTAAAAAAAATATAAAATGAATTGTAAAAGATTTATATTAAGTTAAAAAAAAATATGGTGAGGACATGTGTCACTAACTTGTTTAAAATAGTGCCACTTGTGTATGTGCATGGGTGACACATAAGTACATTGCATGCATGTTTGTCACCTATCAACACATATGTTAACTTAAAGAAGTAACAATCAGAGAAAAAAAAGGGTGTGTTTTGGCTGCAATGTGAACTTGAGGAGAAGAAGAAAAAGAAGAAGAAGAAGAAGAAGACGAAGAAGAAGAAGAAGATGATAATGATGATGAAGAAGAAGAAGAAGAAGAAATTTGGGGATTTTGAGATTGTGATCTAATCCACATCTTTGGGACTAAAATATTCAAAGGCAAGTGTTCTATCTTTCTCCTACTGAAATTTATCTTTGTTTTTGCCTTGATTTATGAAGAAAATTCTGAACTAATCCCAAATCTTTTGTTGGCTGCTTAAGTATGAATCTGTAATATTATCAAGATTATGACCTATCTATCTTGTTCTTGCTGTAACATTTAGTATAGACCTCTAATTTGGACAATCCTTAGTTTTTTCAAAAATAGATTCAAATATCTTTCTTTTGAACCTAAGTTTAAAGAATTTAGAGTTCATTTGCTAGCCCAAACGTTTACTTCAATTGAGTATACAAAATTTGTAAAACAGAATATGTAGCTCATGGCCTTTCATCACTATATTGCTTATATCTTCTTGTTGGAGTTCCTGATTTATGTAAAACTTAATTTGTTAGAAAATAGACTCTTTGTTGAACTAAGATTGAATGATTTGGAGTCGAAATGACTATCAAAACTCTCATTTTGATAACCATATGAATTCCGCAAAGCAAGGACTATGATTCCGGACCTTTGGTTGCAAAACCATCAATAACTCTTTGTAGATACCTTCAATTTGTATGAAACTTACTTCATATGAAACTAGATTGATTTAGCTTTTCAACAACACCTTTCTTGAGTAATTTGGAATATTTTGTTATCATCTAAATAACTTTGTATTTTGCCTTTAGAATTCAGCCAAAATAGGGATTATATCAATTCTGCCTATACTTGCTTCTTCCATTTCAAAGATAAAATCTCTGATACTCTTGTCCTTGACTTCCTTACATATCAGAATATGTTATGTATTAATCAATGTTATATTTTATTATTCTATTTAGGCGCATGTATGATTTATTATTCCGCATGTGCTTTCGATATGTGCTAAATTTATTGCTCATGTCCTTTTGTACTATGGTGTTTGTGGGACAATGTGAACCTTTACCAAAAATGGTAATATGCTTAGATCCCGCGTGCTCTATCGGCCCCCTATGACTTCACTCAGACGTGGGTGGATGAAGCTCCTAGACGTAGGAGACTTATGTTTGGTGGTTATTCAACGATAGATTTTCCATATTATGCCAATGGTCCCACTTCGTCCTCTATGTCTTGATATGATATCCAAAGCATTACTTATGAGTTTGTTCATGTGCTTTGGATAAGAATGAAATGAATGTTATGCCTGAATGAATATTTGAGCCTATGTTCGTTACTTGTTCATTTGATAAGCTTTTGAGATTATTCATACACCATTGATGTACTTTTGAAATATGCCCTATGCATTTTTTATATGTTCCAAAATGTTTCATTTGCTATTGATAAATTCTGAAACTTTTCACATGTCATTGATATGTTCAGACATGTCCTATAACTCCTTGATATGCTCCGAATGTTTTGTATTCTCATTGATAGGCTCCAAAATATTTCGTTTGTCACTGATATGCTGCTTGACAAACTTATGCCTATGATATTCATCCAACTTCAAATGTGACATACGAGCTTAAGTTTGATATTTGTTCCTTTGACATGTTCTGAAGTATTTCATGTATTATTGATATGCTCCTAAAACTTCAAATGTCATTGATATATACCAAAATACTTCTGATTGCTATATATGCTCCAATTACCTTCCCAAATTGTTATGGATTTAAGTATGCTTCAAACGAGATGAACCTTGTGGTTGTGAATCTGATTTGATGCTATATGTGAAAACTTTTGTATTCCCTACCTTGAACCCTTATATCAGGTTCAATTTGAAAACACTGTTTGTAGCTCTGAACTTGTTTGATACTTGCTGGGCTTCTTAGCTTACTCTGTTGCTATCTAATTTTCTTCAGGTTAGCTTGGCATTTATTAAAATACTTGATAAGGGGCTAAAGCAATGGGAAAGCAAGAAGTTCTTGGGCTAAATGTTCATTTGATAATATATTATCATTGTATGTGTACACCTTGGGTCTAAAGTAAAGTTGTAGACATATTTTGAAAAGGGATAACTGTGTAATGGTTTTAAAACTACCCTCTTGTTTAGGATCCTGAATGTCAAACTTACTATATAATATATGAAGTGGTGGTGTATGGTTATTTTTCAAAGTCATATGGATTTTATCGCATTAGTGGATCTTATAAATGCGGATTATATTTAGCTGCATTAGTTTTGCATCGATTTTGTGATTCATTAAGAGAATGTGAAGAGATTATAATCTGCACAGGTTTCTATGAAAGTGATTAAATGACTGCATATTATTCTTAGTATCCTCAAATGATTGTTTGGATCCTGGATAGATTATGTTGTTGATAATATTATCATCTTTTTAGATTAAAGTCACACCTCTTGAATGTGATGAAATTTGGGGGGCATGATAATAATCTAATCCATTAGACCTGTCTATTCTCAATTACCATGTATCTATAGTCCCTCATCCATCTAATATCCTAGAGATCGTATATTGGACATGGTACTATTAGGCCACATAAGGAATTTGTTCGAGTCTCGCTCTAATCGGATTCTTCTGGATAATTAATTATCTCTTAATCTGAATGACCCCGACTAGGGATTTGTTTGAGCAAGAACATATGAGATATTCCTTTCGTGATATCAAGAGTGGATGATCCTCTATTAACACTCAATTGTCTTCATAAGGTTGGCTACCAATTCCGATAACTGGTTGTACCATATCTAAAATTCTCTAGACCTATAAGTCTGCGATAAAGAAAAGAGTACTCAAACAAGTCATCATTGGTGTCTCAATTCTAAGGACTAGATACACAACTGGAATTACAGAATTGCAGTTTGACGTTAAGCACGAGTATTGTATGACTGCATATTATTCTTAGCAAGAGTACTCAAACAAGTCATCCTTGGTGTCTCAATTCTCTAGCACGTTAACCTTCCAGCATTTTGTAAGCGGATCAATCAGTAAACTCATTCTCCAATAAGCACGAGTATTGTATCCTTAGTGTCCATATACTAGTGGCTATAAGACCAGCCGCTTCCATTATATGGATGAATATATAGTACACTGGTCTATCTGATTATCTTAATGTCCCCTCGAGTAACCTATGACCGAGATTATTTAGTATTGGTGTTTAAAGGTGTCTCATTATCGTGATCTCATCACAATCCGATTCATATTGCACAGATTTAAGGACATCACAATATATATATAGCAAATAATATATATAATGTGAGAAAATACTAATAATAATCGTAATGTAAAAAGATTATACAACGTGTCAAACGTGCCATTACTCATATGATTAGCGTGCAGGGCACCTGTAACTAATAATCTCCCACTTGACATAAAACCAATCACTTATGTATCTAATCCCTATTGGACCCTTATGACACTCAAAGATAGTTTGAGCCAACGACTTTGTTAATGTATCTACAATGTTATCTTCGGATCAAACTTTTTTCATTGCTAAATCTTTATGGGCTATGATTTCTTTGATCAGGTAGAACCTCTTCAGAATGTGATTGGACTTCTGATGAGACCTGAATTTCTTTGCTTGAGCGATTGCCCTATTGTTGTCATACTATATGTTCTGATATGCAAAGAATAAAGGACAAGAGTGCATAAGAATTTAAAGCAATAATGTAAGGCTCAATTGAAGAAAGGACTTTAATTGGATCATAGATAAAATATGATCCAATGGCATATCAAAAACATAGATGGTGAAGTGGGATCATAAATATAATGTGGTCCATCTGACCACCAAACATAATAGAGCATCATAGGCTCCAAGCATAACATACCCTTTATCATTTCTGGCAAAGGTCCCGAAAGTATCCCACAAACACCGGAGTACAAAAGGACAAGTGCATTAAAATGGGTATGTATTGGAAGCACATGCGGAATAATAAAAAATACATATGCCAATATGAAATAATAAGATGGAAACATAAACTTTCACATAGAGCAATCAGAATAAGTAAGGAATAAGAGTTAAGAGTACAAAGCTAAATTAAAGATGAATCAATTTCCAAAAGGTAAACAAGAATAGGTAAAGATCAACAAACACATGATTCCAATATAATTTAAGAAGCATATAGCATGAAAAATTTATACAATCAATTATGCTCCAAATTACTCAAGATGGTATGGACAAAAGGGTATGCAAGTCTAGTTTCTCATTAAATAGATTTTGCATAAATCAGAGTTTCCAACATGAAGTTATGAGTAATTAAGTTAACAAAAGTTAGAATATAGAAACTAGACTCAAGTCTATACATCCAAGCAGGAAAGATATTAATTGCAAGGTTGTAACAATCAATTATTCTTATCAAGATGAATACAAAGATTGAGATGCCAATATTTACATCCAAGCAGGAAAGAGATTAATTACAAGTTTGTAACAATCAAAATGTAAAGTCACAAAAAAAAGAGAAAAAAGAAGAGAGGAAGAAGAGAAAGGGCTACAGCTGCGGCTGGGGTTGCGGCAGCTGCGGCTGGGGTTGCGACAGCTGCGGCTGGGAAAGAAGAAGAGGAAGGAATAAGGAGGAGGAGAGGAAGAAGAAGAAGAAGGGAATAAGAGAAGGAGAAGAGAAGGGGTTGCGCCCCTCTGCTTCCGCACAGATGCATCAGTGAGGAGAAGGGAAAGAAGAAGAAGAAATAGAGGAGAAGAACAAGGAAGGAAGAAAAGGGGTAGCACCTCTGTTTCCTGCAGTGAAAATAGAGGAGGTGCTGTGCGATGGGAAAGAGAGGGAAGAAGAGGAAGAGAAGAAGGAGGTTGCAGCTGTTGTTGCTGCACCTCTGTTTCCTGCAGAGGAAAAGAAGAAGAGCAAGAAGAAAAGGAAGGAAGAGGAAGAAGAGGAGAAAAAGAAAGAAGAGAAAGGAGGAAAAAGAGGGAGAAGGCTGCAGCCAGGGCTATGGCTGGGAGAAAAGAAAGAATAGAAGAATAGAAGGGAAAAGTAGGGAAAAGAAGAGGTTGTTGCTAGGGGAAAGAAGAAGAATAAGAAAAGAAGGAAGGAAGAAGAGGAAGAGGGCTGTGATTGCAATAGTGGGAGAAAGGAGAGAAGAAAGAGGGATTGAGTAGGTGATTGTGTCCCTCATATATTCTACACTAGTTGTAATTGTGAAGGAAGCAAGAAGATAAGGAAACACGGAAAAGAGAAGGAAAGAAAGCAAAGAAATAAAAGAAAGAGAATAATTTGGGTGTAAGGACTTCGGATCAAAATCATTGAAAGGTAAGTGTTCCAACCCTCTTATATTACCATCCTATTTTTACCTTGATATGATCGACTGAAATAATATAACCTTGTAAGTGTTGGAGCCTTTCGTTTATCTTGTTATGATGAATTGAGCTATTATAACATTACAAATGTCTCAATCCTTTTGTATTGTCATCTCAATCATTGTATTCATCTTGATTGTTACAACCTTGCAATTAATCTCTTTCCTACTTGGACATAAATGTTGGCATCTCAATCTTTGTATTCATCTTGATAAGAACAATTGATTGTTACAACCTTGCAATTAATATCTTTCCTGCTTGGATGTACAGACTTGAGTCTAGTTTCGATATTCTAACTTTTGTTCACTTAATTACTCATAACTTCATGTTGGAAACTCTGATTTATGTAAAATCTATTTCATGAGAAACTAGACTTGCATACCCTTTTGTCCACACCATCTTGAGTAATTTGGAGCATAATTGATTGTCTAAATATTTCATGCTATATGCTTCTTAAATTATTTATATTGGAATCATGTGTTTCTTGATCTTTGCTTATTCTTGTTTACCTTTCGGAAATGGATTCTTCTTTAATTTAGCTTTGAACTCTTATCTCTTATTTCTTACCTATTATGATTGCTCTATGTGAAAGTTTATGTTTCCATCTTATTATTTCATATTGGCACATGTATTTTTCATTATTCCGCATGTGCTTCCAATACATACCCATTTTAATGCACTTGTCCTTTTGTACTCTGATATTTGTGGGATACTTTCTGGACCTTTGCCAGAAATAGTAAACGGTATGTTATGCTTGGAGCCTATGATGCTCTATTATGTTTGGTGGTCAGATGGACCACATTATGTTTATGATCCCACTTCACCATCTATGTTTTTGATATGCCATCGGATCATATTCTGTCTATGATCTAATTAAAATCCTTTCTTCAATTGAGCCTTACATTATTGCTTTAAATTCTTATGCACTCTTGCCTTTATTCTTTGCATATCAGAACATATAGTGCGACAACAATAGGGCAATCGCTCAAGCAAAGGAAATCAGGTCTCATCAGAAGTGCAATCACATTCTGAAGAGGTTCACCTGATCAAAGAAATCATAGCCCATAAAGATTTAGCAATGGAAAGAGTTTGATCCATGACATTTTGGTGCCACACGATTTAGGCAAAACCAGCCAAGTCCATGATATTTTAGTATCATAGCAAGACAAGCACATGCAGAAACACTTGCCATGCAAATATGGGGGACCTAGCTGGGCTGCGTGGAGGGTAGGCAATAGGCATGATCATTTGGGAGAAATAAATATGAAGTTGTAGGGAAATGAGTTGCTTAGAGAAGTGAGCATCCATGATTGGCATTCAGAGGAATGACCAACCTTTTACGCGAGAGGCACCACAAGGACAAGCAAGCTAGAAATAATGTGTATCGTACAAAGGTTAGGATGGCTGAGTTCGAGCTATAGATCGACATTGGCAACCAAACTTGACGGTGTTCAAGACAAGCGGGGCACTTGGTAAAAGATAAAACCTTGCAAAGTAGGATGTGTTGCACAACTATCGAAAGAGTTGTGCAAAGCTCACAGAGGTGAGAGGAATTACTAACTCAAAGAATTCGGTACTTATGCAAGGGCTTATATATGGACGATGGTGTGTTCACGGCCATCCCAAGGCAACAGGAGCTGTATTAGCGAAGAGTCATAATCTAGCAAGCGCATTTGCGGGGGCAGAACAATACACAGATTGTTTAGTAAGATAGAGTAGTCCAAGGGGATGGTGGTCTTCGAAACTTTCAGAGGGAAGAATGCAAAGAGGAAAATTGCTCCAATAGGACAGATATCCACGGGGGAAAGGTCCTAGTTCTCCAAAGGGAGAATCATGTACAACGGACCACATATATTGAGGAAGAGTACCTCAAGATATTATCTATACAAATCTCAATGGACTGAACAAGCAGTAAGGAGTTGTTACATGATCTCGAATGAAGTAATGCATTAGTGGATGTATTGTGAAATCAAGTGGGAGAGCGACAATGGCAACATCATACGAAGGCACACTTAGAGTCGATGTGAAAATCGAACTCAATGGAGGGTTGACCCATTGAATGGTGGGCGCGAGGGCCACCATCAACTCAATGCAAATCGAGAGGTAGAGCAACTTGGGTGGATCTTGGTGGAGTATCCAAGCCGCATGAAAGGAGTCAGTGTAGAAGAGGAAACATGGAGTGGAGGAACGAAGCTTTCCTTGGATATAAGTCAAGGATATGAACTCTTGTAGAGACAAGAGTGAGATTATATCCTTCCATGGGTTCTTTATTCTGATGGGCGAACTCATCTTGCATGGTGCCAAAGAGAAAGAGAGCTCTGAGGCACATGCACCTTATCTCAGAGAGGCATTTGACAAAGGAACTAAATTGATTCAATTTGCAGAGGTGAAGTTGGGATTAAAAGGCCTTAGCATTGGGTAAGAGGATATAGAGGCAAATACTCCTGAAGAATATGCTATAGTGCTGTCATTCGTGTTGTCATGCAGAAAGTGGTTGTAGCAGAGATTATGCTGGTGGGGGATAGAGGCCCAGGATCTAGACAATAGTGTACCAATTTTAGCAAAGTCTGGGCACTTCAAGAGCTACTAGGCGGTAGACTGTCTTAGAGCAATGCTTTGTCTGGGTGTGACCCGAGAATGGATGGGCGAAGGTAAATTGCCAAAGAAGTGAACACAATCGAAGGTGACAAAGGCCCTATGATGTGCTTGTAGAGGCCACACGTGGAGAAATCATATTCCGAGCTCATCACACAAGAATCTAAATGTAATGGAGATATTAACAGTAGGCGACATGGTGCAGCGGATCGTGGTAGAATAGCTCAAGGCAATACAATACACATGGGAGACATCCCATAAGGGACGTGATTATATAGAGGTATGATCAGGAGCTACTGGGAGCTCCACTTCGGTGAACAACACAATGACAAGAAGGACTATGGATTCAATGTCATGGTACCGTAGAGGTAAGTCTTCCATGTGTGAACATCGAATCTTGCATCAGATGGCAGTGTTGGTCATCAGCATATGGGGGCTATGTACCACCAAGGGAGAATTCAGATTGCAAGTACAAGTGAGTCTCATGGGGGAGGGGCCTGATCATACAAAGGTATCAGAGAGACTGGAGAGTTGGACTACTTCAGTGCTCACATTCGCTTAAGGGAGCCCGGCAAGTCAGAGAACAAGGTCGAGTAAGCGAACGTTGCTACCAAGGAGAATAGAATCAACATGAGCTCTACAATAAGATGGCGGAGGCTATACATAAGAGTTGCAGTCTGTCTTTCCATCAACCAAGGGAAACTGCTTAGAGAACACAGAGGTGTTAAAGTATGTGATTGAAAGGGACGAGGAAGCGATGATGAGTCCAGAGGGGCTCAACTACCTAAAAAGTAAAGCGTCGGTCAGAAAAGAGGTGGACTCAGAGGAGTGCTACAATGCTATAGAGGCGGATCTACCGATTGTAGAAAAGAGATGCAAATGTAAGGCAACAGATAGTAGCGCCATGGGCTTAGCAGTACCATGGTACCATAGAGGTGGGACTTCCGTGGAGTCATCGATCCCTTACTCTCATGGAGGGAGAGCGTTGGTCATGAAAGGGGCTGAGGAGATGGAGAATATAGAGGTAAACTTCAAGTACCATGACAAGGTAGAAAGGCAAAGGCCAAGGAACTTCATAAGACCGGTGTCAATGGGCTTCTTATCAAGATAGCTAAAGGTGAGGGACTTCGGGTTAATGCAAGAGTGCTCAACCAAGGAACGAAGTAGGCAGTACATGGTACTATACCTTTTCTACTCAGAGAAGAAGGTGGCAAAGATGATGGAGAAGATGGTACAATCTCAAAGGCGATGAAAACTATCGAAGACTTGCTCCAAGTTGGGGTAAAATTTTGCTCTTTTCATGCAAAGCTTCTTGCATTCTTGGAGTTCGATGGCAGAGAGAAGGTGAATCATAGTAGCTAACTTAACGCACAGGGTATAAACACTTCAGGTGCTTTTGAAGTGTGAGCAATGAGCCAGCAAAAACTAGTAACCAGCTCGATGCATGAAGAACAACCTCGAGGAGGCAGACGAAGTCAACTTTGCTTTCTCAACTCCTAAGAGAATGGGTGAAACCGAGTATCCTAGTTCTCTTATTTATCTTGCAAAGAATCTCTGCACAAGTTCAAAGACCCTTTAAAGAAATCTAATGGAAGACGAGTTGTCAAATCCTTACCAATGGTGATTAGTGCTACTGATAGTAGATTATTTGCTTCAATTCCCAATAGAAGACCAATTGAAAGCTATGAGCCTACTTGGAAGTGATAACTAAGTTGAAGAAGAATTAATGGGCAAATTTTATGATGGAAGGACCTCAAAAACTTCAAAGTCTGCGAGGCGATGCTCGTTAAAGCTCCAACAAGCATCCACCCAGTTTAAGCAGCATAAAACATTTGAGATACTGATGCAAAATAAAGGACTTTTCCTTTACTAAAAGGATCCACAAGAATCAACAAGGATCAACACATCTCAGCCAACCCCACACACCAGAGTCAAGTCATTAGCGAGTTGAAGCAGCATGGTGGATCAGAGTTTGACTACTCAATAACAGCGATAGAGAGCAGTTGGGAGCCAAGAGGCATATTGTAGCCAAAGCAAAAGAATGAATATTCAATAAAAGGTTAGGAGATGCAGCGTCTATAACAGCTTTGACGAGAACGTCAAAGGAATATATGGGGGAGAATGTCACAGACAAAAATATAAACAATGTGTTTGATGTAATACTCATGCTTGTCCATGTTTTTTTTATTTTTGTATATACTTTGTACAGTGCAGTAGGCTTGGCAGCCCTAGTTTGGTTAGCTTTCGTGGTTGGTTTCGGCTTATAAATGAGAGTTGTGTCATGTGGACCTCGGTCTGTAATGGACATTGATCCTTTATGTTTAACCATTCAGAGCTTGTAAAGTCTATGGTTATAATTTGTATTAGCTATATAAAATATTTTCTAAAGTGGTTGCATGTGGATCCCATGGGTAGTGCTTCCTCTAATCCGTTTTCTCGTTTGTAGGTCCTAAAAGACCCTAGGAGGTTTTAGGGAGGCTGACCTTTATGGACAGACATGCAAGGGTGCCGCACAACATAGGCAAAACTAGCTAAGTCTGTAACACAGTGCAGGCGGTGGCACCGTCAGTACCCTAAAGAACCAAAAATTTAAATTTTGGCTCTATTTTTTGAAGTCATTTGGGGCCTATAAATACTCTACTTGTTCTTGCTTGAGAAAGCAAGAAAAGTGAACAAAATTATCATTAAAAGTATTGTAAAGCTCTAAGTGTTGAGACTTCCCCTCATTATAAAATTTAGGTTTCATTCTAAGAGAGGTGTAAAACTTGTAAAGGTACTCTCCTAAATCTGTGAAAAAGAGAAAAGAGATGTAAGGGTAGTTGATCTTCGTCCACTGAAAGAAGATCATTAATAAAAGTCGGTGGCCTCAACGGAGGAGGAATCAGGAGTGGACGTAAGTCCCGATGACCAAACCACTATAAATTCAATATGTGTTTTCTTTTACGCTCTTCATTAATATTGCTTTACGATTTAATTATTAAGCACATTTTTTATATTGGTTTTCATCGAATGAATTTTCAAATCGTAACTTTTTGAAAGCAACTAATTCACCACTGTCGCCCCCTAAACCACCCACCCCCACCCCCCCCTTCCTTAGTACTAATACGATTTTAACTGTTGGTATTGTAGCCAAGTTGCTCTCAGTTGGTTTAACTCCTAAGAGAGATTAAATGACTTTTGCCAGCAATCAAGAGGGTCATTTTATCACTCGTCCTTCTATGTTCAATGGGATGGTCTACACATATTGAAAAACACAAATGAGATTTTTCTAATTTCTATGGACTTTGATTTATGAAATATTGTCGAATGTGATTTCAAAAATCCTCTAAACTAATGAATAAATAGAATGATATAGAGAGAAAAATATTTTCTTTAAATATGAAAGCTATGAGTATTTTATTTTATGCTTTAGATAAAAATAAATTTATTCATGTTTCTATATATTATGAAACTGTACATGATATTTGGCACACACTCGAAGTCACACATGAAGGCACAAGTAGAGTTAAAGAGTCTAACATTAATCTTCTATAGCATAATTATGAATTATTTTGAATGAGGCCAAGCGAAACCATTAGTGACATTTACACTGATTTTATGGATGCTATCAATGGTCTGAAAGTACTTAGTAAATTTATTAACCTTAAACTTATTAATAAAATTTTATGATTTCTTCCTAAAATTGGGATCCAAAAGTAACTACTATAAGCATGATATTTGGCACACACTCGAAGTCACACATGAAGGCACAAGTAGAGTTAAAGAGTCTAACATTAATCTTCTAGTGCATAATTATGAATTATTTTGAATGAGGCCAAGCGAAACCATTAGTGACATTTACACCCATTTTACGAATGCTATCAATGGTCTGAAAGTACTTAGTAAATTTACTAACCTTAAACTTATATTTACGATCTCAACCTAAAAATTGGGATCTAAAAGTAACTACTATTCAAGAAGCAAAGGACTTGAACTGTTTTCCTTCTGAAGAACTCATAAGGTTATTAATGACTTATGAAATGACTTTCAAGGCACATAATGAACATGAGAATAATCTTCTAAAAAATATGAAGGATATGACACTTAGAACCGAAGAAGACCACTCAAGCGAAAGCTCAAGTAATGATGATGACTTGGCACTCCTAACAAGGAAATTTAAAAAAATAATAAAAAAACAAAACAAATCTTGTAAATATGATACAAAGAACAAAAATGAATTAAAAAAGGATACAATCATTTTCTACGAATGCAATAAGCCAGCACACTTCAAAAGTAAATGTCCTCAACTTGAAGAAAAGCTGCTGAAGACGAAGGAAGCACTCAAGGCGACTTGGGACGAATCAAGAGCATCAGAGGATGAAGGGGAAAACAACAAAGACGAAGTGGCAAACTACGCACTGATAGCCTTTAATGATGATGCATATGACTCACCCGAAGCATCTTTTTCTTTTGATGAATTACTATATTAGTTGGTAAGAAATATAAATTACTAAAATAGAATCATTGTTCTCTCTATAGTAAATTTAAAAAATTAGAGAAGTATGATAATGTATGTTAACCTCTTGTACTCAATGTGAAGAGTAATATGAAACAAATCTTGTAAAATATGATACAAAGAACAAAAACGAATTCAAAAAGGATACAATAATCTTCTACGAATGCAATAAGCCAACGCACTTTAAAAGTAAATGTCCTCAACTTGAAGAAAAAGCTGCCGAAGACGAAGGAAGCACTCAAGGTGACTTGGGATGAATCGAGAGCATCAGAGGATGAAGGGCAAAACAACAAAGACGAAGTGGCAAACTACGCACTGATAGCCTTTAATGATGAGGTATATGACTCATCCGAAGCATCTTTTTCTTATGACGAATTACTAAATTAGTTGGTAAGAAATATAAATTACTAAAATAGAATCATTGTTCTCTCTCTAGTAAATTTAGAAAATTAGAAAAGTATGATAATGCATGTTAACCTCTTGTACTCAATGTGAAGAGTTAGACTTAGTAAAAAAGGAAAATATAGTTCTACAATAAATATTAGAAAATTTTAAAATTAGAATTAAATCATTAAACATGATCCTTGCTAACAAATGTCATGTGCATAGAAAAGAATGAATCAATTTTGTCAATAGTAACACTCTACAAAAGCCGACTATATTTGTTAAAGGACCCACATTACATGTTACCTCTGAAAATAAATATAATTTTTATGGTAGATGTGGACATTATACTTATAAATGTTCATCTAAAAAATATAGCTCACACAAATTAGTTTGAGTTCCTAAAGCAAACCTCCATTTCTTATAGATATGTCTACAAACAAAAGCTAGGAGCAAGAGATGATACCTTGATGGTATTGAATCTTGGATTTTGATAATGAAATCAATTGATGAAGTTATGATCTAATCATGTTCAAGAAAAGTGATACAGAACTATCTAATCATGTTCAAGAAAAGTGATCTAATCATGTTCAAGTTATTGGCACTTGTTCCTAGATCCAGTGACCATCTTATAATTGACACTAAATGAGTCTTTAGAATAAGTAAGATGAATTTGGTATCATAGTTCGAAACAAGGCTAGATTAGTGACCAAATGTTTAAACCAAGAAGAAATATTGATTATGAAGAAATATTTTCTCCTATGTCAAGACTTAAAGCCATAAGGATGCTCATTGCCTATGCTTCTTTTAAAAATTTCAAATTATTTCACATGGATGTCAAAAGTGTTTTTTTTAATGGTTTTATTTCCGAAGAAGTTTATGTTGAATAACCACCGAATTTGAAAATGATCTTTCTCCAAACCATGTTTACAAATTATCTAAGACACTTTATGGATTAAAGCAAGCCCCTAGGGGTTGGTATGAGATGCTTAGTTCTTTCTTTATTGAAAATAATTTCTCAAAAGATAAGGTCGATATTACATTATTTATTAAATATTTTGAAAATAATTTTCTTATTATTAAAATCTATGTTGATGATATTATTTTTTATTCTATAAATGAATCTTTATATGAGTCTTTTTTTTAAAATATGAGCCAAGAATTTAAAATGAGTTTAATGGGTGAATAACAATTTTCTTAGGACTACAAATTAAGTAATTAAATAATAATATTTGTATAGGTCAAACTAAGTCTCCTTTGGATTTATTAAAATGATTTAATATGGATAGTGCTAAGGATATAAACACACCTATGAGTACCTCTACAAAATTGGATTTGGACAATGAAGAAAAATATTTTGATCAAAAGACTTATAGAGGAATGATAGATAGTTTGTTATATCTAACTTCAACTAGATCAGATATTATGTTAGTATAAGTCTGTGTGTAAGATTTCAATACAATCCTAAACAATCTCATTATAAGATAGTTAAAACAATATTTAGATACTTAAAAGGAACTCCAAATCTAGGATTATGGTATCCAAAATCTAAAAAAATTTATTTGATTGCTTATGCTGATGCTGACTTTGGATGATGTAGAATAGATAGAAAAAGTACGTGTAGAACTTGTCAGTTCCTAAGTCACACACTTGTTTCTTAATCTTCCAAGAAATAAAATTTTGTTACATTATCTGTTGGGAAACCTACAGCGGGTGCATCACATGCGCAGCAGAAATCAAAACAAAAATCAGTTTTTCACGCAGATCAAATCATCGTGCAAAAGATTGGGGTCGCGAAAAATGCAAAAACCGATAAAATCATGATGTGTGAGAGATTAATTTTACCTAGGGAGATCGTATATCCCTGTATTCCAGATCCGGATAGAGAAGATGATGGAGGTCAAGCGTCCTCCTCTCTAGCGGTATCCACATGATGGATCTCTGCAGCGAAACTCCTCCTCTCTGATCTTGTAACTCTTGCTTAGAGGGAGGGAGGAGAATAGGAGATGGTGGCTAAAGCTGTACCCTATCAACCAAAAGTCTCCCCTCCTATTTATAGAGAGCTACAAAAAAATCCTAGGGCTTCTGCCTTAGTGGGTATTGGATCTCCATCCGATAACCCACTAATGTTGTATTATTGGATCTCTATCTAATAATCTCCTTAGGCCTCTAATTGGGCCTAAAGCAAGGAGCCCATCAGTATAGGGTCTCATCTAATGAGAATAGGGGCTAATTGGATCTTCATCCAATCCTCTGTTCGCTGAAGCATCCATCATATGTGTGTGACCCTCTAGGCTTGATACCGAGCTGGCCGTGAGTTACACCCATCAGAACTCCTTCTGATATAGTGAATTATTATCCCCATAATAATTCAATTGACTCATCGACTATGGACGTACTAGGCCACTACGCCATAGTCCCCAGACGATACAGTGGGGATCAAATCCATCGGACCTGTCTGTCCATAGTTACCATGTATCTATAATACTTCATCCAACTAATATCCCAGAGATCGTATATTGGATATGGTACTATCAGGTCATATACGAAATCAGTTTTTCTTACTCTAATCAGATTCTACCAGAGAACTCTTTCAATCCAAATGACCCTGGCCAGGGATATATCTAAGCAAGCACATATGAGATATTCCTCTCATGATACCAAGAGTGGATGATCCTCTATTGACACTCAATTGCCTTCGTAAGGTTGGCTACCAATCCCGATAACCAGTTGTACCAGATTTGGAGCTTTCCAAACCTGTAAGTATGGCGTCAAAGAAAGGAGTACTCATACAAGGCATCCTTGGTGTCTCAAGACCGAGGACCAGATACACAACTGGGACTATGGAATCGCTGTCTGACATTGTGTATCATTAACCATACAGCATTCCATAAGCGGATCAATCAGTGAACTCATTTTCTAATGAGCACTTGTACTATATCCTTAGTGTCTCCATACAAGTGGCTATGAGACCAGCCGCCTTCATCATATGGATGGGTATATAGTACATTGGTCTGTCCGGTTATCTCGATGTCCCTCTCGAGTAACCTATGACCGGGATTATTTAGGATCTGTGTTTAAAGATAAATTGATCTAATTATTATGATCTCATCACGATCAAATTCCCATTACACAAAACCAAGGACATCATAATATATATGCTACATATAATATAATGTGAGAATATACCAATATTAATCATAAGCAAAAAGATTACGCAGTGTGTCACACGTGCCATCACTCGCGTGATTGGCTTGCAGGGCACTTGTAACCATCAATCTCCCACTTGACCTAAAGCCAATCACCTATATGTCTGATCCCCATCAGACCCCTGTGACGCTCAAATACAATCTGATCCAGCGGCTTCGTCAGTGGATCTGCAATGTTATCTTCGGATGGAACTCTTTTCATTGTTATATCTTTACTGGCTATAATCTCTCTTATCAGATGGAACCTCCTCAAAACATGCTTAGACTTCTGATGAGACCTCGATTCCTTCGCTCGAGCTATCGCCCTATTATTATCGCAATATATGGGAATTGGTTCTACACTGTTTGGTACGACTCCCAAATCTTCGATGAACTTCTTCATCCATACCCATTCCTTTGTTGCTTCTGCTGCAGTAATGTATTCCGCCTCTGTGGTCGAGTCAGCAGTAGTATCTTGCTTGGAACTCTTCCAGCTTACTGCTCCTCCATTCATGGTGAAAATATACCCTAAATTTGACTTGCTATCATCAATGTCAGATTGAAAACTTGAGTCTGTGTAGCCCTCAACCTGTAGGCTACCTCCTTCATATACTAGTATAAGATCCGTAGTCCTTCTCAAGTGCTTAAGGATACACTTTACTGCCTTCCAGTGTTCTAAACCTGGATCTGCCTGATACCTACTCGTGACACTTAGAGCATGTGCTATATCAGGCCTAGTACATAGCATCGCATACATAATAGATCCTATTGCTGAGGCATAAGGTATCTTATCTATGTTTGCCCTTTCTTCAGGAGTTTTTGGTGACATACTCCTAGAAAGCGATATTCCATGTCTCATCAGTATGAGACCTCTCTTGAAATTTTTCATGCCAAACCTTTTGACAATGGAGTCTATGTACCTAGACTGGGACAAGTCAAGCATCCTTTTAGATCTATCTCTATAGATCCTGTTCCCTAAAATATATGATGCTTCCCCTAAGTCTTTCATGGAGAAGTTTCTAAATAGCCAAGCCTTTACTATGGAGAGCATTCCTACATCATTCCCAACGATTAGGATGTCATCCACATATAGCACCAAGGAGATAGTAGCACTTCCACTTACCTTCCTGTACACACAAGGCTCATCTTCATTTTTAACGAAGTCATAAGATCTGATCACCTCATTAAATCTTATGTTCCAACTTCAAGAAGCTTGGTTCAATCCATAAATGGATCTAAGCAACTTGCACACTTTATCTGGACTCTCTTTGGATACGAATCCCTCTGGTTGTATCATATATACCTCTTCCTCGAGGTTGCCATTGAGGAATGTCGTTTTGACATCCATCTGTCAGATCTCATAGTCATAGTGTGCTGCAATGGCCAAAATAATTCTAATGGACTTACGCATAGCTACAGGTGAAAAGGTTTCGTCATAGTCAACTCCTTGTCTTTGACGGTATCCTTTAGCTACTAGCCTTGCTTTATAGGTCTCTACCTTTCCATCCACTCCGATCTTCTTGTTGAAGATTCATTTGTAGCCGATGGGTACAATACCCTCAGGTGCATCAACAAGGTTCTAAACCTTGTTAGAGTACATGGAATCCATCTCAGAATTCATAGTTTCTTGCCACTTCCCGGACTCTATACTTATAATAGCCTCCTCGTAGGTCTAAGGATCAATATTATCCTGAGAGTCATCTCCACTGATATGTCCCACATATCTTTCAAGAGGGTGAGATACTCTACTAGACCTACATAAATTTGGAATTTGTGTGTTAGGTACCTGAACAGACTCGGGCTCTGGAATGTTGTTTGAGCTAGGTTCTCCAACCTCGCTCAATTCTATCTCACTCCCACTGTTTCCACCAAGAATATATTCCTTCTCAAGGAACACAGCTCTCTTAGCAACAAAGACCTTTTGGTCCTCGGGATGATAGAAATAATACCCACAAGTTTCCTTTGGATATCCCACGAATGTACATCATTCTGTCTTTGATTCCAACTTATCGGGGTTGTGTCTTCTAACGTGAGCAGGACAGTCTCAAATCTTAACAATTTTAAGATCGGGCTTCTTTCCTTTCCATATCTCATATGGTGTAGACACTACCGACTTTGATGGAACTCTGTTAAGAAGGTAAGCTGCAGTCTCTAGGGCGTACCCCCAGAATGAGACGGGTAGGTCAGCGAAACTCATCATGGATCGCACCATGTCTAACAGCGTACTCAAGTACTCTCCTCCTCGATTTGATTGAAGAGTCTTAATACTCTTTCCAATTTAGTTTTCTACCTCATTCTTATATTCCCTGAATTTCTCGAAAGCCTCAGATTTGTACTTCATTAAGTACACGTGTCCATACCTAGAGAAATCATCAGTAAATGTAATGAAGTATGAGTAACCGCCTATAGCTTGAGTCAACATGGGACCACATACATCACTATGTATAAGTTCCAATAACTCGGTGGCTCTCTCTCCAGTTCCACTAAAAGGAGAGTTGGTCATTTTCCCATGAAGGCAAGGTTCGCAAGTTAAATATGTCTCAGAGTCAAATGGATATAAGTATCCATCTTTTAGCAACTTTTGAATCATTTCCTCATGTATAGGATCTAGCCTACAATGGCATAGGTATGCATTATCCACCTCATCTCTTTTTCTCTTAGACGTATTTATATTCATGATATATGGAGAAGTATCTAATACATATAAATCATTTACAAGAGTCCCTCTAGTGATGATCTCATCATCAATTATTATTGAACTATTATTCTCCAAAACTAACTTATATCCACTAATTGTCAAACAAGACATAGATATAATATTTTTGATAATAAAGAGAACAAAATAGCATGCATCCAATGCAATAATAGCTCTACAAGGCAGATGTAGGGTGACCTCCCCAACTGCAATCGTAGCAACTCTTGCTCCATTGCCCATCTTGAGGTCCATCTCACCTCTAGCCAATCTCCTAGGTCTTGTCAGAACCTGCAATGAATTGCAGATACGAGAAACACTCCCGGTATCTAATACCCATATGTTATCATGAAAATCTGACAAGTGGAGACTGATCATGAATATACCTGAAGCTTCTCCAAGCTTCTATTTCACCTTATCTGCAAGGTAGTCCTTTAGTTCCTCTTCCAATGTCCGTCTTAGCCATAGTGGAAGCATTGTCCTTTATCCTTTGTCGGGTTTTTCTTGGCAACTTTTGCCTTACCTGATCTTTCTTTGCCCTTGCCCTTCTTAAGGGTCTTGTTGGCCTTCCTTTTCTTTTTGGTCTCACCAATATAGAGAACTGACTTCTCCTTTTTTATGACACTATCAGCTTCCCTCAACATATTGAGGAGCTCAGGGAGAGTTACCTTAAACTTGCTCATGTTAAAATTCATGATGAACTGAGAAAAGGAATCTGGTAGGGACTGAAGTATAAGATCAACGCACAGGTTATCCTCTAGGACTATTCCCAGACCTATGAGTTTCTCGATCCAGTCTATCATCTTTAGAACATGGTTCTCAACCAATATCCCTTCTGTCATCCTAGCTTGGAAGAGTTTCTTAGATATCTCATATCTTTGAGTTCTTCCTTGTTTCTCAAATAGCTGACGGAGATGAAGAAGAATAGAATCTGCATCCATGCTCTTATGTTGCCTTTGTAACTCAGGAGTCATGGAGGCCAACATGTAATATTTTGCTAACGTGGAATCAATTATGTACTTCACATAGCGAGCGATCTCATCCTCGCTTGCCCCTTCTTCCAGCGTGGGCACGATTGTATCAAGGACGTATGCGATTTTCTCCACCGTGAGAATAATTCTCAAATTACAGAGCCAATCTATATAGTTTGGACTAGTGAGGCAGTTTGCATCAAGTATGCCACGTAGGGGTTTTGTTAGCGATATATTTCTGACAAAACAAGATATAGCAAAAATAAATAACATGCAGATTTTACGGAAAATACTAATTAAGATATGGACTTCTATCTTAATGTACTCCCACTATTTTCTTAGTGAATCACGCGACACCCTCGACACGTGAGACGGAAGTCTCCGGCAGACTCCTAGTGGGGATCGGGATCCAATTGACATCTTAGTGCAACTTCGAGGGACTCGACCAACTCCTTATGATTCCCGTCATGTTCGGCCTCCGAATCATCATGGTCTCGAGGGATTCGACCAACCACGACGTTCGGTTAAGTCATCACCATCGTTACAAGATGAGTCTGATTCGATGATATGCCCTCGAGGGACTCGACCAAGCATACCATGTTCTCAGGTCACCGGTGATATCTCTATGTCGTAGGTAAGAACTCGATCACGTAGATAGGTGAGCCTCGAGGGACTCGACCAACTCGACATATGTCGTGATTCAATTTCTTCCTATAATGTTGGAAGGTCACGTGGGTCAATCTTATTACCTCGAGCTTACCGACTTAACATTATCGTAGGAGGGGTTTTTGTTTCGTATCGGTCTCCTAATATGTCGTGTCACACACATACATATTTAATATATATCTACATCGCATGCAAATATATATATACATATATCTAGTAGTTATATAACAAACACATAACATATGCAAGCCACACTAGATGATCATGAGCCATCACCTAATATGATTAAGCCCGAGCCAATGGGCCTAATCACTCACAATAGGATCTATGTGTGCATTGGCGCATCTCCATGCCCTGTGATTGTTGATCTCATCATTATCGGTTTTGTCGGATCATCACATCATCATGCGTTGTGATCTCCCGCCACAGAATCGTGGGTCCCGCTGTAACCTCCACACTCCCGTTGTGCCTCTCCATGTAATTACAAATAATCACAAGCACGCAGGCCCCAATAATAATAATAATCATAATTATACACTTCACAACACATGGCTCATGATCATTCATCCACCTCATACATCACATGTACATCACATCATATGTAGGATTACTAGATATATATAATAATTAATTAAACTATTTAATTAATTATTTTCTAGAAATCAGGACATGCTCAAAATTTCTAGAATTATCAAGGGCATTTTCATAATTATGGATAAGAGGACAGTCCTCAAAATTTTTAGAATTATTGAGGGTATTTTTAGAATTTTCTACACAAGGACAGCCCTTAGAATTTTTTTAATTTTGAGGGGCATTTTAGTCATTTTCAAAAAAGAAGCCCTAACCCTCTCCTTCACCCTCCAGCGCCATCGCCGCCGCCGCTACCCCTGCGCGGACGGCGATGCTGCGCATTGCGGCCAACAGCCGCCCCTGTTGGCGGTAGACCCTTGTAGGCTGGCCGCTAGTGGCTGCCCCTTGCGGGTGCACCGTGGGCAACCTCTTGCGGGCTGGCCGCTAGCGACCGTCCCTTGCGGGTGCATCGCTGGCAGCCGCCCTTGCAGGCTGGCCGCAGCCGGTTGCGCCCGCGGGTGGCCGCCCCTTGCGGGCTGTTACCCCTACGGGCGGCCGCCCCTTGCAGGTGGCTGGCAGCCCCCTTGCAGGGGGGCCTTGCCTGCAACCGGCCGCCCCTGCAGGGGGGGTTGGTCGTGGCCAGCCGCCCCCTTGCAGCCAACTACGGCCAGCCTCTCCTCCTCGTTGTTCTTGCTGCGAACGCGTTGAACGATTCTACACGATTCAATCTCATCATACGCAGTTTAAAACCAATCTTTCACACGAAAACCTTGGCTCTGATACCACTGTTGGGAAACCTACAACGGGTGCATCACATGCGCAATGGAAATCAAAACAAAAATCGATTTCCCATGCAGATCAAATCGTCGTGCAAAAGATTGGGGTCGCGAGAAAAATACAAAAACCGATAAAACTACGATGTGTGAGAGATTGATTTTATTTAGGGCGATCGTATATCCCTGTATTCCAGATCTGGATGGAGAAGATGAAGGAGGTCAAGCATCCTCCTCTATAGTGGTATCCACATGATGGATCTCTACAGCGAAACTCCTCCTCTCTGATCTTGCAACTCTTGCTCAGAGGGAGGGAGGAGAATAGGTGGTGGTGGTTAAAGCTGCAGCCTATCAACCAAGAGTCTCCCCTCCTATTTATAAAGAGCTACAAAAAAACCGTAGGGCTCCTGCCTTAGTGGGTATTGGATCTCCATCCAATAACCCACTAACGTTGCATTATTGGATCTCTATCCAATAATCTCCTTAGGCCTCTAATTGGGCCTAAAGCAAGGAGCCCATCAGCATAAGGTCTCATCTAATGAGAATAGGGGCTAATTGGATCTTCATCCAATCCTCTATTCGCTGAAGCATCCACCATATGTGTGTGACCTTCTAGGCCCGATACCGAGCTAGCCGTGAGTTACACCCATCAAAACTCCTTCTGATATAGTGAACTATTATCCTCATAATAATTCACTCAACTCATCGACTATAGATGTACTAGTTCACTACGTCATAGTCCCCATACGGTACAGGGGGGATCAAATCCATCAGACCTGTCTGTCCACAATTATCATGTATCTATAATCCCTCATCCAACTAATATCCCAGAGATCGTATATTGGTTATGGTACTTTTCAAGTCATATACAGAATCAGTTTGTCTTGCTCTAATCAAATTCTATCGGAGAACTCCTTCTCTCTCAATCCAAATGACCATAGCTAGGGATTTGTCTAAGCAAGCATATATGAGATATTCCTCTTATGATACCGAGAGTGGATGATCCTCTATTGACACTCAATTGCCTTCGTAAGGTTGGCTACCAATCTCGATAACCAGTTGTACCAGATCTAGAGCTTTCCAAACCTGTAAGTCTGGCGTCAAAGAAAGGAGTACTCATACAAAGCATCCTTGGTGTCTCAAGTCCAAGAACCAGATACACTACTGGGACTATGGAATCACTGTCTCACATTAGGTATCATTAACCGTACAATATTCCATAAGCGGATCAATCAGTGAACTCATTCTCCAATGAGCACCTGTATTATATCCTTATTGTCTCCACACAAGTGGCTATAAGACTAGTCGCCTCCATCATATGGACGAGTATATAGTATACTGGTCTGTCCGGTTATCTCGATGTCCCTCTTGAGTAACATATGACCGAGATTATTTAGGATCTATGTTTAAAGATAATCGATCTTATTATCGTGATCTCATCACGATCCGATTCTCATTACACAGAACCAATGACATCACAATATATATGCTATATATAATATAATGTGAGAATATGCCAATATTAATCATAAGCAAAAAGATTACACAGTATGTCACACATGTCATCACTCGCGTAATTGGCTTACAGGACACCTGTAACCAGCATTATCTATAGCAGAGGCTGAATATGTAGTAACGAGTGCATGTTTGGCACAAGTTATTTGGATGAAAAATACTTTAGGAGACTATGAACTTTACTTGAAAAACATTTCTATCAAATGCAATAATAATAGTGCTATTTGTTTAACAAAGAATCCCATTAAATACTCTAGATATCATTTTATTATAGATCATATTAATAATCATTATATATCCTTAGAATTTGTTGATACCAAGTATCAATTAGTAGATATTTTTACTAAACTTTTGAATTATGAACAATTTGATTTCATTAGAAGAGAGATAAGCATGCTGATTCTTCCAAATGCATGAACTCTTTTCATATATAATTTTTGGATCATTATCTTGATTTCTCGATTTCCATAACTTGAGTTTTTTTCTTGAATCAAATCATTTCCTATGATTCCTTCTTCTTGCTATTTACAAAAGAAGAGATTTTGATAAATGACAACTGGTTGCTATAGTGTGCTAGTTTTTTAAGGCTACTCATTTCCATTATAGTAAATCAGTCATCCCATAAAACAAAGGTGTGAATCCTTTTACTAAGAGGCCCAAAAACTCTATAACGATTAAGGCTTAAAATGATTCATGTTTTTTAGGACTCATGACTTGATCTTTCATTTTTAATGTGATGTAAATTTTTATAACATTGAATTCTTTTCTTCTTTTTCTTGTTTTGATAATTACAAAGGGAAGAGAAAGAAGTGGAATCTTATTCATCTCAAGAAAAGCAAAAAGAAGTACTCTTCTCCTTTTTTTTTTTATGACACAGGGAGAGAAGTAATGATGATGTGAAATTATACTTGATGTTTGCAATCTTAACTCACTCTTGATATTATAATGACATTATGATTTACTTTGATATTTTGACTCATGATTTTATTATGATGATGCTTATGTTGTATGCATATTCATTAAAATTGTTATTGACTTAAATATAAAGATATTATGATTAGAAGGTTATCAGTCTATGAATTCAAGTTTATTTCAATATGACATATAGATAGGGGGAGTTTAGTTAAAATTCTATCATTAATTGGTTGTCATCCTAAAAAAAGAGGAGATTGTTGAATCTCATATTTTGATGATAAAATCAATTGATGAAGTTATGATCTAATCTATATTCAAGAAAAATGTAGGACTATCTTCGATCATGAAAAGGTAAAACGATAAAAGCAATAAAATCATACGTTAGACCAGAGTCAGAGATCGAGCACCAGGTCAGAAAAACTAGATTATAAATTAAATAAAATAATTAAATAATAACATTTTTATAAGTCAAACTAAGTATACCTTAGACTTATTAAAATATTTTAGTATGGATAATGCTAAGGCTATAAACACACTCATGAGTATTTCTACGAAATTAGACTTGGATAATGATGATATAAATTTTGATCAAAAATCATATAGAGGAATGATAGATAGTTTGTTATATTTAACTACTACAAGTCCAGACATAATATTTAGTATTGGATTGTGTGCAAGATTTAAATCCAATCCTAAACATGCCCATTTTACAATAGTTAAATGAATATTTAAATATTTAAAAGGAACTTATACTTTATGGATTATGGTATTATAAGTCTAAAAATTTTGATTTACTTGCATATATGAATGTCCATTTTAGAAGTTGTAGAATAGATATAAAGAGTATAACCGAAACATGCCAATTCTTAGGACACAAACTTGTTTCTTGGTCTTCCAAAAAATAAATTTTGGTTACAATATCTACAGCCAAAACTGAGTACATAGCAGTAGGTGCATGTTGTGCACAAGTTATTTGGATGAAAAACACCATAGAAGATTATAGAATTCACTTAAAAAATAATCCTATAAAATATAATAATATTAGTGTAATATATTTAACTAAAAATCTCATTCAATACTCAAAGAACTAAACATATTGATATTAGGCATCACTTTATTAGAGATCATGCCGATAATCATGACATATCTTTGGAATTTATTGATACAAAATATCAATTAGCTAATATTTTCATAAAGCCATTAAATGAAGAACAATTTGATATCATTAAAAGAGAATTAGGAATTTTGAACCTTCTAAATGCATAATTTGCTATCATATTTTTTTGGATTTCTTAGCTTTTACAAAATGAGCTCTCTTTTGAAATAATTTCATATTATTCTTAAAATTTACAAAAGAAAAAATATGCTTCATGAATTTTTGTGATGCTTGATATGGGGTTCATGAGCTTTCTTTCAAATCCCCCCTTGTAAAATATTTTGATTCTTAAACTCATGAATATTTGATACAATGCTTTCAAAGGTAGTCGTCCCCTCTTGATATTCGACTTTTTTTGAGATACTTAATCTTTGATTCTTGATATACTATTTATAAAGGAGGTGAAAAAAATTTGATGCGACATTTGTGATGAATAATATCCTCTCTTTATTCTTCTTTTTATTTTACAAATGGGGAGAAATTGACTAAATTTCTTTCTTTATGTGCTAAATGTTGTGATACATGTTTAAAAATGTTCAAATATGAGTTGAACATTTCTCCTTTTTTTTAATGACAAAGGGGGAGAAATAACATGATTGATGACATGATGACATCAGAAATATTTGAAATGATGTTTATCATGTGAAACATATTTTTGGTTGAAATTTTTATCATGTGATACCAAGAATATGAATATTATTTTAAAAATTTTATCTTGTACGGTATCATGGTAATGAATGGTTAAATTGTTAAAATTTTAATGATTAGTTAAAATGGTCAAAATGCTAAATACTTGAATTCAAAGGTAATGATTTCTTTTGAAATAAAGTTTGCTCTATTTCTCTTATGGCATATAGATAGGGAGAGTTAAGGTTAACTTCGTCATTAATTATCTGTCATCATAAAAAGGGGAATGATTATTGAATCTTAGATTTTGATGATGAAATAAATTGATAGATTTATGATCTAACCTGTGTGTTAGAGATAAGTGATGCAAGATTAACTATAACTTTGAAAAGGCAATACAATCTTATGTTGGGCCGGAGTCAAAATCAGGCATTGAGTCGGGGTTCAGACAATGCAGTGGGAGCTCACCGGGAGTTCGATAGAGGAATGCTGGGAAGTTCACCAGAAGTTCAAAAGATCGATTGACATGGTGGACAATAAGAATGATTATAATTATTTGTCTTAATGTGTCGTAATTAGCATCATATTTTAAGTTCTAATTTGAGTTAGGTTGCTGAAATCCAACTAACTCAATTGGAGGCTAACCAGGTCCACTTTGGGTTAGATTTGATCTCATGATAAAGCTTATTTTATTGCCTAGAAAGGGGTCAATAGAAGGTATGATTTAGGTACTAAATAATATGGGAAAGTACTATCCCGAACTGATCGATGATAGTACCATCAGTGGGTGACGATAGTACCACCCAAGCGGTGGTGGTACCATCACCGTCTAGGTTTTTGGACACTTTTAGTGGTAGTACCGTTAGTGCCGATGGTAGTACTGCTCGTACCCATATTTTCAGCAAGGGTTGAATTTTGACTTTAATTTTTTAAGCCAAATTGGGGTCTATAAGTACCTAAAGTATTCTTGCATGGGAAATAAAGAAAGTGCAAGAAAAGTGATTGAAATCTTGAGTAAAATTCTACAAGAATTGAGAGCTTCCCTTGTGTGCTTCAAGTATAAAATGAGTTTAAGGGAAGAGTGAAAGATTATAAAGGTTCCTCTCCTAAACCAGTGAAAAGAAGAGAAATGTAAATGGGTGTTTAATCTTTGCTTATGAAAGAAGATCATTAGTGAACACCAGTGAGCCTTGACGAAGAAAGATTCAAGAAGTGGATGTAGGTCAAGTTTTTGACTGAACCACTATAAATTATGTGACTACTTCTCTTTTGCTCTCTTTAAGTTTGATTTTAACCTTAATTGCTATTATATAATTCTGAAAAAATATGAACATCTCCTTTCGACTTTGTTCTAAATCACTCTCTAATTTGCTCTTAACGAATTTCAATAAAACCACTTCCACTTTCGATTTTACTTCAAGCAATATTTTTCAAACCGAGTTTTTTTAGCTCTTGCACTAATTCACACCCCCCCCCCCCCCCCCCCCCCCCCTTTCTTTTAGTGCCAACTCGATCTAACAAATGATATCAGAGCGAGATTACCTAACACCCTATTGGAAAACCATCAGAGCATCACATGCATAGTCGAAGAAACAAAAATAAAAACAAAACAAGTTTCCCATGTATATCAAATCATCGTACAAAGATTGGTGCGTGAAAAACCCACAAAACCAAAAAACACGATACATGAGAGATTAATTACCTAGGGAGATCATATATCCCTGAAAATCTAGATCCAAATGGAAAGGATGAAGGAGGTCAAACATCATCCTTTTAGCGGTATCCACATAATAGATTATTACAGCGATGCTTCTCTAATCGCAGCCCAGAACTCACAACTCTTGTGCCCCTTCTCGTAGCACTTGTGGAAGAAGATCACCTATCTTCTTCGCTGCCATCTTGCATCAGGGAAGGACTGGTCGAATAAGAAGATGAGAGAGGGAGGAGAATAGGAGGGTGCGTCCAAAGGTGTGCTAGTTACAGGTGTCTTGCAATCCAATCATGTGAGTGATGGCACGTGTGACACACTGCGTGATCTTTTTTCTTATGATTATTATTGGCATATTCTCACATTATATTATATATTACATATATATATTTTATGATCTCATTGGTTCTGTGCAATGGGAATTATATCGTGATAAGATCACGATAATGAGATCAATTCAATTTTAAACACAGATCCCCAATAATCTGGATCATAGGTTACTCGAGATTAACATTGAGATAACTAGATAGACCAGTGTACTATATACCCGTCCATATGATGGAGGCGACCGGTTCCACAGCCACTTATATGGAGATACTAAGGATACAATACAAGTGCTCATTAGAGAATGAGTTCACTGATTGATCCACTTATGGAATATTATATGGTTAATGATACCTAATGTCAGACAAGGATTTCGTAGTCCCAGTTCTACATCTAGTCCTTAGACTTGAGACACCAAAGATATTTTTTTTGAATACTACTTTCTTTAAATCAGACTTATAGGTTTGGAAAGTTTCAGATTTTGTATAACTAGTTATCAGAATTGACAGCCAACTTTACGAAGGCAATTGAATGTCAATAAAAGATAATCCACTCTCGGTATCATGAGAGGAATATCTCTTGTGTGCTTGCTTAGACCAATTTCTGGCCAGGGTCATTCGGATTGAGAGGGTTCTTCGGGAAAATCTGATTAGAGCAAGACTTAGATGGATTCCGTATATGGCTTGACAGTACCATATCCAATATACGATCTCTGGGGTATCAGTTGGATGAGAGACTATAGATACACGATAACTATGGATAGACAGGTCTGATATCTTCCTATACCTGGCGTAGTGGCCTAATATGTCCATAGTCGATGAGTCAAGTGAATTATTATGGAGATAATAATTCACTATATCAGAAAGAGATGTGATAGGAATGACTCACAATCAACTCGCTATTGGGCCTAGAGGATCACATATTTATGATGGATGCTTCAACAAATAGAGGATTGGATATGAGTCATCCAATTAGCCCCTATTCTCATCGGATGAGATTAGTTAATAGCAATATCTTGCTTAGAACTCTTCCAGCTTATTGCTCCTCCATTCAGGGTAAAGATATACCCTGAGTTCAACTTGCTATCATCGATATCATATAAAAAATATAGAGAGTGAAGTGGGATCACAGACAGAATATGATTCATCCATTCTTAGATGATCTTCAAATAGAAGTAGAGCATTGCAGGCTCTAAGCATAACTCCTTTTAGCATTTATGGTAAAAGTTTCATATTATCTCATAAATGCCAGAGTACAAAAGGATATTTTGAGCAATAAAGTGGTATATAACGAAAGCACATGTGGAATAACAAAACATACATATGCCAATATAAATCAATATGATACGAATATATATTTTTACATAATACATTCAGATAGGCAAAGAATTAAGGACAGAAATATATAAAAATTCAAAGCAATCACATAGAGTTCAATTGAAGAAAAGATTTTAGTTGAAATCAATTTCCAAAATGATAGAACAAGAATATGTAAAATAGACAAAAGCTTGATTCTGGCAGAATTTGAGATGCACATTGTATGATTTATTTGGATAGCCAATTATGCTCCAAATTATATAAGAAATATCTCATTTGAAAGATATATCAATCTATTTTTATATTTTATAGAATCCGTAGAGTTGAATAGTACAAATATTTTGGTAGCCATTTTATACTTCAAATCTATCAAATTAAATATGAAAGAAAGATCTATAAGGCTAGTTTCTTATGAAATAAGTTTTCATAAATTAAAGTTTTAACAGAGAGTTATAAATAATTTAGTATTAAGAGCCTAGAGATTGTAAAGTCTATTTTATATATTCTTCAAGGTCAATTAAAATAAGAGTTTAGATAAGCATATGAACTCTAAAATTTTAAATTTTGGTATCAAAAGAAAGATCTACAAGTCTACTTTTGGATAAAATAGATTTTGCCTAAATAAGAGTTCAATGCATAAAGTTATTATAATAATAAGGTAGAAAGGTTAGAATTTTTAAATTTGATAGATTCATAAATTTATAATTGCATGTAAGAGATACCATGTTCTAAGTGACAAATCTTTTAAAATTATATCAAACCGAGATGAAATTGAGGAATCAAGACTTTTGTAAGATAAGGTTACAACACTTGACTTATAAATATTTGATTCGCAAGTGTGAGCAATTGATCCAAAACTTCAATCCAAAGCAAAACTTCTTCAACTTTAATTCCTCTTTCCTTCTCATTCTCAATATTGGTTATGCAACAAGTTTCCATCATTTGGTAAACTTTCCTTTAGTTTCTCCTCTAGTTACTTAGGTTTAGCCAACACATGAATTGCAATATGGTAAGTATGCATAAAAGAAGCTTAGGTATCACTCATGCAACAAGTATAAGTAGCACCATCCTTGAACTCGCTAATGACATGTGTCTTCCTCCTTTTATTCTTTTTCTTTTTTAACTTAATAAGAATCTTTTATAATTCATATCATATTTCTAAGATTCATATTTAAGTCACTAGCAATAAGCTTTTAATATAAAATTATTTAATCAAGAGAATTATTAAATAAATTCTCATATTTATAAATAGGTCCTCATAAATAATTTAAAAATATCATAACAAATATTTCAAAAATGAGAGATATTACATATACAATCTCTCTTAGGTAAAATATCTCATATGTGATATATAGATTTTCTATTTTACGATTTCTTGTGCACAAGCCTTTGCACAACGATCAGATATTATTCTTTGGAATTCTAAATTTTGATTTTGTTTTTCATTATGTATTTATGTGATACTCTATTAAGATTTTTCAAAAACTATCATTTCTCACACATCAAGTAAAAATGAAAGTGATAAAGATGGAATAGATATCTTTAAATCATTAATATCCTCCCTTAATTTAAATTTTTTTTCAGAACTCCAAGTTGCATATGTCTATTTTACATGACATGTTTATCAAGTTGCATATTATCAAACTAAATTCGAACATTCAAACAACTTATGTTTTTTTTTTCCTAACAAATCCGATATGATTTTATCGTTAGAGGGGTTTGCCAAACGCACCTGAAATAGTCTTTTAGAAAGATAAATTGAAATCGGATATTTTATAATCCTCAAATGAACTTATTCCCCAACCAGTGGTGACTCCAACATCATATCCCCTCAAGAAAACTTTCCAGTCTCTTTTGTATATGATAATAAAAAAAGGGTGAAGTATCACTAATTTCATTTAGTTGGAATGTGGAACAAAATTGATCGTAACACTTACCATGACTGTGAGACTGAAAATTTAGGTAAATGTTAGAGTGGAAGCACCTGATTTTTCATTACTCATTGATGTAGATGTATAAAGTGTCTAAATATACTGTAGGATAATTATATGCTTTAAAGAACTATTTAGGAATTTATTCATTGCTATTTTATGCATCAAATTTAAAGAACAAAATTTGATGCATCATTATATTTTCACTTATATTTGAATGATTATCTTTCTTATTTGATGCATCATAAAATGGACTACTTGCATGATTAAAGTAATTATTTACTTGATCACATTTCTTATTTGTTGCATAATTGCTTTGGCAAAGACCATTTGTTGGCGTCTCCTCCTGCAGTCATCTACACCACCAGTTACTTGATCCTCTTCCACGACAGTATTGCTAAGATCTAATACAAACAAAGCATCCAATAGAGCAATGTCAGAAGCAAATTCCGTTTCTCTATATACCAGTGCTAACTTGTGCAGGATCTTGTTACCAGTTGTACTCTTTATGGTGCATAGTTTGGAGATTAATAGAGCAATGTCAGAAGCAAATGTTCAACTCCCTATAACATTTTGATACATATAAGGAGATTAATAGGACTCTAGCATAATTTGATCATACTCAATCAAATAACAACTAATAAAAAATATGAGAGATTATAATAAATCTCACCTAGTCGTCTCTATCTTATAAAGAAGATTAATTAGTATTTTAATCTGGGGCCTTAGGGTTTCCTAGTCGTCGCCCCTTTTCTGGGCAGGTCGGCTAGGGTTTTAGCAAGGGGCAGCTAGCTAGTTGCAGCCTCCTAAGCCATCGCCCCTTAGAAGGCAAGTCAGCTAGGGTGGAGGGCAAGGATGACATTTGACTTGGGAGCAGCCTCCATAGGATTAGGGTTTTAGAGCCCTATATAAGCATGTAGCATCCACCACTTTTGAATAAGCAAAGATCAATCTTCATTCAGTCTTGTGGCCGACTACATAGGAGGGAGGAACCCTTATAGTATTCTAAAGGCTGATCCTCCTCAAAAATCAATCTGCATAGAATTCCTCTAGGATTCTATCATCTGATATCAGAGTAGCGATCTTACTTCTTTTGATGCCTTTCCTGCTACACCATCAACCAAGCAATTCCTATAATTGTTTTTGACATTGTCGTCTCCACCATCATATCCTTGACGCATATCAAATCAATCTGCTGCCACTGCCACTAATTGCATTAGAGATCTGGTATTTTTTTAACACCAATACCTTTTGCTGCTATAATTTCTTATCCAAAAAATACCAAAAAGAAGTTTTCATCTATCCCTTGTTGCGAATTCTTTTCATCGTAAAGTTATCATCTTTGCAAACAAAGGAACACTACAAAAAATTTCAGCCGCATATTGTTGCCTCTAAGCCGATCTTATTGCCATTTTTTTAGATGAAAATTTTTACACACTTCATAGATCATCTCGACTTTCATCTACGTTTGATCGATCGTTGAATTCATCTCTGAAAACATCCTTACATTGCTTCAATTTTTCATCGCAAACCACTAAATTTTTCGACGAGAATTCTGCTATCATAACTTGCAACGTTTTCTTGTTGTCTTGCTGCCAAAATTTTTTTTATATCTTCTATCATCTTTGTTGCTATTTAAGTCAAGATCTTGCTATCGATTTTCCCCATAAATTCTTAGTTTTCTAGTAGAAATTTCATCGAGAAATTGTTGTTTCTTCGATGACAATTTTGCTCCCCAATATAGCACCTATTCGCAGCAAACCTCTACTGATTCCTATCAAACCTTTGATGTCATCAACTACATATCTAAAACCCTCTTCCTAACCTCCTTCAACTACCGTTACAGCCCCAAAACTCCACCAAACTGCAGCCCAAACCACACCTAAAATAGCAACCAAATAAGCCTAAACCACAGCCTACATCCACCAATCCACCAACCCTCTCGGCCGCAAATTCCTCAACCGATATATGCCCCTAACCCGGCAGCAAAAGAAAGATCTTAATATTACATATTTGGAGACCTATACTATGGCATCCGAAGAGGCAATCAATGCTAAATTCAAAGCCTTTGAGACACGAATGGAGGATAAAATATGAACTCTCTTTGCTGAACTTAGTTTAGGCCTACCACCGAGCCCGAGGAAATCACAACAAGGAGAAAGCTCTGACTAAAAAGATGAATTCTAGGAGAGGGGAGGTTCTATGACCGATCCCTACTATCCACGCATGAGGGTGGACTTCCCTAGATGGAAAGAAGGAGACCCGATCAGTTGGATCTCGTGCACGGAGGGATAATTTTGATATCACAAAACCCCGAACGCATCCATGATGAAAATTAATGCTATACATCTCAAAGGGAATGTCATAGAATAGTTTGATTGATTTGAACACATTCATGGAGTCCTTTTATAGAGACAATTCAAAGAAGGATTACTGATTCACTTCAGACGAACTGATTACGAGAACGTTTTTGGAAACTAGCCAAGATCCGTCAAATCTCCATCGTCCAGGAGTACCATGCTGGTTACAAGTGCCCTACAAGTCAATCATGTGAGTGATGGCACGTGTGACACGTTGTGTGATCTTTTTTGCTTATGATTATTATTGATATATTCTCATATTATATATATGTATATATATATAGTGATGTCCTTGGTTCTTTGCAATGGGAATCAGATCATGATAATGAGATCGATTCACCTTTAAACACAGATCTGAATAATCTCGGTCATAAGTTACTCGAGAGGGACATCAAGATAACCAAACAAACTGATATACTATAGACCTATCCATATGATGGAGGCAGTTGGTCTCATAGCCACTTGTGTAGAGACACTAAGAATATCGTATAGGTACTCATTGGAGAATGAGTTCACTAATTGATCCGCTTATGGAATGTTGTATGATTAATTATACTTAATGTCAGAAGCAATTCCATAGTCCAAGTTGTGTATCTGGTCCTTAGACTTGAGACATCAAAGATGTCTTATTTGAGTACTCTTTTCTTTGATATTGGACTTACAGGTTTAGAAAGTTCCAAATCTTGTACAGCCGGTTATTGGGATTGGTAGCTAATTTTACGAAGGCAATTGAATGTCAATAAGGGATCATCCACTCTTGGTATCATAAGAGGAATATCCTATATGTGCTTGCTCAAACAAATTCCTGACTAGGGTCATTCGGATTGAGAGAGAAGTTCTCCAGGAGAATCCGATTAGAGCGAGTCTCAAACGGATTCTGTATGTGATATGACAATACCATGTCCAATATATAGTCTCTGGGATATTAGTTGGATGAGGGATTATAGTATACAGTAATTATGGGCAGACAGATCTAATGGATTTGATCCCCCTGTACCGTATTGAGACTATGGCGTAGTGGCTTAGTACGTCCATAGTCGAAGAGTCGAGTGAATTACTATGGAGATAATAATTCACTATATTAGAAGGAGTTCTGAAGGAAATGACTCACGGCCAGCTCGGTATCGAGCCTAGTCAGTCACATACATATGGTGAATGCTTCAGCGAATAGAGAATTGGATAGAGATCCAATTAGCCCCTATTCTTATTAGATGAGACCCTATACTAATGAGCTCCTTCCATGAGGCCAATTAGAGGCCAAAAGATATTATTGGATAGAGATCCAATAATGTAAGGTTAGTATGTAATTGGATGGACATCCAATACCCACTAAGTTAGGACCCCTATAGTTTTTGGTGGCTCTCTATAAATAGGAGGGAGGTTTATGGTTGATAGGCTGTAGCTTTAGCCACCCCTTTTATTCTCCTCCCTCCCACTATGCAAGAGTTGCAAGACCTGATTGGAGGAGTTTTGCTGCATAGATCCATCGTGTGAATGCCGCTAGAGAGGAAGACGTTATACTTCCTTCATCCTCTCTATCCGAATTTGGAATACAAGGATATACGATCACCCTGGGTAAAATCAATCTCTCATATATCACGGTTTTTAAGTTTTTACGGCTTTCTCATGACCCCATCTTTTGCACGATGATTTGATCTGCGTGGGAAACCTATTTTGTTTTTATTTCCGCTATGCAGGTGATGCTCCCGCTAAGGTTTTCCAATATACTAGACTAGGTTTGAAAGGTTATTTAATCAAACTCGTGATTGGTCTGAAAAATAGCTATTAGAGACTTTCAAGCTTGAAGCAAGAGATTCAGGGAGAAGTTAAAGTACGACAACCATACATACTTATAGCAGCTATCTCCTTTGCACAACTTCAAGAGGAGTGATTGAACCATGAAACCCAAAGAACTAGAGTCGCTCCCCAACCAGCAACATTAAAGCTCTTAGCCCCCCCTACTATTAGCCAAGCCCCTGCACCAAAAAGGTTGACAAGAGAAGAGCTTCGGGAGCAATCTACAAAGGGGTTATGTTGGCATTGCGATGAACCATGGAGCCATGAGCATCGCTGTAAAAAAGGGAGACTTCTTATGATTGAACCTATAGAAGAAGAGGTCCTTGAACATCTAGAAGAGAGCCTTAATCATGAAAAAGAAGATACAGAAGAGGAGCCACAACCAACCAATTACATGGGGCACGCTCTTATCGGCTACGTAAATCCGCAAACGATGAAAGTTGGGGGCCTACTTAAACAACAACCGATCACCATCCTCATCGACATGGGCAGCATCAATAACTTCTCAAATAGCAAAGTTGCTTCTTGGATGGCGTTCCATCTTGAGGATTATAGCAAGTTTGACATTAAGGTCACCGACAGTCGAATCTTAAAGTGCGACTAAATATGCCCGCAGGTGAAACTATCACTGCAAGACCAAGAAATTATTGTCGACTTCTTCCTCCTCCCAATTGATGATTATGAGGCTGTTCTTTGTATAGAATGGCTGACAATGCTAGGTGACGTCTCCTGAAACTTTTGCAAATTAATTATAAAGTTTTGTTGCAAAGGCAAACATGTCATCCTATGCGAGAAGCGCTGAAGCAACGTAACGATCGTTTTGACTCAACGATTGGAGAAAGTCCTACACAAGGTAAACGGTGGCTTCTTGATGTAACTCCAGCAACAACCAAGGAGAAGAAAAAAAAATTGAAGATCAAAACCTCACCTATTTGCTTGCTGAATTTGCTAATGTTGTCACCAAACCACACGGTCTTCCTCCTACTGGCAGCATGACCATCGAATTCTAATTCTTCCAAGCAAACCATCAGTGAACACTCGACTCTACCACTATCCCCATATCCAGAAGGATGAAATAGAGAAGATTGTGAAGGAGATACTTGAGACAGGGGTCATTTGACCAAGTTGCAGTCCCTATTCTTCATCGGTGCTACCTGTACAAAAGAAGGACAGAACATGGTGGATGTGCATCGACTACCGAGCTTTAAATGACATCATCATCAAAGATAAGTATCCAATACCAATGGTAGATGAACTTCTTGATGAGTTAAAGGGAGCTCGATTCTTCACGAAGTTGGACCTTCGATCCGTTTATTACCAAATTCGGGTATGTGAAGATAATATTCCAAAAACTGTATTCCGAGTGCACAACAGCCACTATGAATTCTTAGTAATACATTTTGAACTCACTAATGCTCCTTTAACCTTCCAAAGTCTCATGAACGATATTTTTCAGAGCTTTCTTTACAAATTTGTGCGGGTATTTTTTGATAATATTTTCATTTACAGTCCTTCCCTTGAGACCCACTTTTAGTACTTACAGTTTGTTTTAATTATCCTTCTAGAGAATACTCTTTTTGTTAAGCAATCAAAGTACAGCTCCCTCTAGCAAAAAGTAGAGCACCTTAGGCATATAATATCAGAAGAAGGTGTGGTAGTAGACCCATAAAAAATTGAGGTAATGCAAGGCTAGCCGAAACCAAAGCATATGAAATCACTATGCAGTTTCCTTAGACTAACGGGCTACTACCAAAAGTTTGTGAAAGATTATGGAAAGATTAGTGCACCCCTCACCTCCCTACTGAAAAAAGACACTTTTCAATGATCAGACAAACCCTCTGCTGCCTTCGACAAACTCAAGGCAGCCATGATGACAACACCTGTGCTAGTGCTACCCGATTTCAGTCGAACCTTCAACATTAAAGTTGATGCATCTGGAGTTGGAATTGGAGCCGTTCTCATGCAAGATGGTTAATCACTCACATACACCAATAAGGCGTTGTCTCCCTCACATCAAAAAATATTAATATATAATAAGGAGATGCTCGCAATTGTGCACACAGTAACAAAATTGAGACCATACCTGATCGGCCAATGCTTTCAAATAAAAATCGACCATAGAAGCCTCAAATATTTCTTGGAGCTGAAGATATCATCCCCTGAACAACAAAAATGGGTAACGAAACTCCTTGGATTTGATTATGAAATTACTTATAAAAAGGGCAAAGAGAATGTGATTGCATATGCACTTTCACGGCTGCCCGAACAAGCAGAACTTTCGGCCATCTCCCTTTCAACCAACAACTTCTCTGAAGACATTAGGGAGGAAAGGAGAAAGGATCCGAAAACCAGCAACATCATAAAAAAATTAGAGGAGGAACCAAGCTCCGTAGCCCACTACAGTTGGGATTCGGAGGATCTATGCTACAAAGGTCGCATTATGCTTATACCCGACTCCCCCTGCATTAAAATTATCCTGCAAGAAATGCACTCCACACCATCAGCAGGGCACTCTAGATTTTTAAGAACCTACTAGAGAGTTAAACAAAATTCTTATTGGAGAGGGAAAAAAAAATTATTTCTGAGTTTGTAGCATAGTGCAATGTATACCAATAACAAAAGGGTGAAATAGTGACAAGTCCTGGGAAGCTACAACCACTACCCATACCAAACTCGGTATGGACTGACATATCTATGGATTTCATCGAAGGGCTACCACCATCCCAAGGTAAAAGCACAATTCTAGTAGTGGTTGACCGACTTACAAAATATGATCATTTTTGTACTATTTGAAATCCCTACATCGCTGCTAGTATTGCTCAGATCTTTATAGAAAATATTGTTAAACTGCATAGGATGCCAAGGTCCATTGTAAGTGATCGTGATAGGGTCTTTACCAGTAAATTTTGGACCGAGTTATTTCAGTTGTAGGGAACCAAACTCAAGATGAGTACAACATACCACCCACAAACTAATGGCCAAACTAAGATGATGAACAGGTGCCTAGAGATATATGCCTTCGGTGTTTCACCAGTGACTAGCCAAAGGAATGGATAAAGTGGCTCCCTTGGGCTAGTGGTGGTATAATACTACATATCATTCCTTACTAAATGTTCAATGTATGATCGACCGGCTCCTGTAATTCCTAAATATGTAATTGGTTCAGCCAAAATAGATCAGGTCGACCAAGATTTAATTGACAGGGACAAACTCCTACAGCTACTAAAAGATAACCTCTCAACCGCTCAAGCCATAATAAAATAGCAAGCTGACACACACCAAGGCGAAAGGGAGTTCTCAGTAGAAGATTGGGTTTGTCTTTGTATCTAGTCGTACAAGCAATTATCCATCAACACATGAGCCTCCATGAAACTATCTCCGCGCGTATGGGCCCTACCAAATCACAGAACACAATGGAACTATGACGTACATATTAAACTTACCGGCTGATGCAAAAATTCATTCTGTCTTCCACGTGTCCTACCTAAAGCCAAATCTGGAGGAAAACGAGTTAGCCCAGATTCAGTTGCCCAACACTATTGATGATGGAGATATTCAAGCCAAATCCCAAGCCATACTTGACCGCAGGATCATGATGCGTCGTCGACGTCCCTATACTAAAGTACTAGTGCACTGGAATAATTTGCCAATTGAGGATGCCATGTTGTCACGGGCTTAGCTAAATTTGCCTAAGCCGTGCGGCACCCTTGCGGCCCTCCCGAAGACTTAGCTGAAATTGCCTAAGTCGTGAAGCAACCTTGCCCACTGTTCTTGACTTAGCTGGGATTGCCTAAGTCTTGGAACGCCCAAAGCGTTATCTGTCCGCACAGGGTCAGCCCTCTGACAACCTCTTATGGTCCCGTAGGACCTGCAAAGAAGAAGTTGATTAACTTGGAAGCGAGCGACGGACACGTCCCGGCGTCTCGCAAAGCGGAAAGCTGTACAAGCAATTTGTCGAACACCTTGAGTGCAGCTGAGAAAAGAGAGAGAGAGCGAAATAGGACTTTGGAGGGTTGTAGGAACGGTCGCAAGTCCGCAAACGACGGTTCCCAAGGTATCGGACGCAAGTCAAGTTCAATTGCTGATGAACGCCTACGCCCGACATATACCCGGAGCCCCATCCAGCCCGGTGCCACCCGGGGGGTTCCAGGGTGCTGAAATGGCTGACATTTCGCACCGCTCAGAAAGGTTGCCGTGGCACACGAAAAAGACCCAAAAACAGGGCTGTTTTGGGCTGTTTTGGCTCTGTGCAGCGAACGACCGTTCTGCAGCCTTCTACACTACTTTCGCTCACATTTCTTCGGTGAAAACACGTAAACTCAAGGCAAAACAAGCTGCCAAACATATGTACAAGCAAGAAAAAGCACGAACGGTTCACGGCGTGAAGATGTTGCGGTTGAGCGACGTCCGTTCGTGACATTCTCCCCCACTTAAACTGTCGACGCCCTCGTCGACGCTTGTTGGTAGGCTTTGACGCGAGCTTCTTCATGTCGGAGGGCATCTTCTGGCTCCCAACTGGCTTCTGTTTGAGGAAGCTTTTGCCACTTCACCAAATATTCAATTTGCTGTGCTCCATTGGGTAGCTCTATCTTGCGATCCGCTAGAATAGTTTCAACTCGCTTCTCGTAAGAGGCTCTGGTGGGGGGTAGTCGAGTTGGAACATTTCGAGAATCATCTTGCGGATCTGAGTGGTAGGCTTTCAAGTTGCTCGCATGGAAGACGTTATGAATTCTGAACCATGCTGGCAGTTGCAACTTGTATGAGACATTGCCTACCCTGCTGATGATTGGGAAAGGCCCTTCATATTTGCGCACCAATCCTTTGTGCACTCGGTGCCTAAAGAACTGGAGTGATGCTGGTTGGAGCTTCACCAACACCATGTCACCCACTTTAAACTCTTGTGGTCGCCTCCCCAAGTCTGCCCACTTTTTCATCTTCTTGGCCGCCTTCTCCAAGTAAGCCCGCGCAATATCTGCATTGCGATGCCATTCCTTTGCAAAGTGATAGGCTGATGGGCTACTCCCTGTATAGCCAATAACCAGGGTGTGAGGAGTTGATGGCTGTTGTCCCGTAATAATCTCAAATGGGCTTTTGTTGGATGCAGAGCTCCGCTGCAAGTTATAGGAGAATTGGGCTATGTCCAACAGCTTCACCCAATCTCGTTGGTTGGCACTTACGTAGTGCCGAAGATATCGCTCCAAGAGCGAGTTGATTCTTTCTGTTTGGCCATCCGTTTGGGGGTGGAGGCTTGTGGAGAAGTATAACTTAGATCCCAACAACTTGAACAACTCGGTCCAGAATCGTCCCAAGAACCGAGAATCTCGATCACTAATGATGTTGTGTGGGACTCCCCAAAACTTCACCACATTCTTCATCATCAACTTAGCCGCCTCCTCCGCTGAGCAATGTAGGGGTGCAGCAATAAATGTTGCATACTTCGAAAATCGATCAACTACCACGAGTATCGATCCAAGTCCCCCTACTACGGGCAAGCTTGATATGAAGTCCAAGGAAATGCTCTCCCAAGGCCTTTCTGGTACGGGCAGCGGCTCCAAAAGTCCCACTGGCTTCTGCTGCTCGACCTTGTCCTGTTGACAAGTAAGGCATGTTCGAACATATTCCTCCACATCTGTCCCCATTTTCGGCCAATAAAAGGCCCTCTCCACGAGAGCCATTGTTCGGTGGATACCCGGATGTCCAGCCCAAAGGGAATCATGACACTCTTTCATGAGTTCACGCCTCAAGTTATCCGCTCGCGGAACATAGACTCTGTTCCCCTTGGTATAGATGAGTCCCTCCTGGACCCAAAATCGTCGTGCCTTGCCCTCTTTGATGAGTTGCATCAGGGTTACTGCCTGAGGATCTCGGTGCAGTCCATCCCTAATCCTGGAAAGGAAGTTGGAGCGCAATTGACTTGCTTGGCCTCCGCCCTCCAACTGTATAGCATTCACTAGCTCCACTTTCCGACTCAATGCATCGGCCACGACATTTGCTTTTCCGGGCTTGTACTCCATTACCATGTCGAACTCAGCCAAGAAGTCCTGCCATCGAGCTTGCTTTGGGGAGAGTTTCTTTTGAGTTTGAAAGTAACTCAATGCGACATTGTCTGTCCTTAGCACAAATGGTGCTCCCAGAAGGTAGTGTCGCCACACTCGTAGACAGTGGACCACCGCTGTCATCTCCTTCTCATGCACAGGATATCGCCGCTCGGTCTCGTTGAGCTTGCGACTCTCATAGGCCACCGGATGACCTTCCTGCATAAGAACTCCTCCAATAGCAAAATCAGAAGCATCTGTATGGACTTCAAATGACTTTCCATAGTCCGGCAATCTGAGTACAGGTTCCTCTAACACAGCAGTCTTCAGGTCTTGAAATGCCACCTCACATTTGTCCGACCATCTCCAGGACTGCTCCTTCTTTAGCAACTCCGTCAACGGAGCTGCGCGCTTCGAATACCCCGCTATGAAGCGCCGATAATAGTTGACAAACCCAAGGAAGGATCTCAACTCTGGTACCTTCGTTGGTGTTCGCCAATCCGCCACAGCTTGCACCTTAGACTGGTCCATCCGGATGGAACCATTACCGACTCGATGCCCCAAGAACAAAATCTCCGTTTGGGCGAAATAGCACTTTTCCCTCTTCACGAACAAGGTGTTCTCCCTGAGAACTTTGAAAATTGTTCGGAGGTGTCCCACATGCTCCTCAAGTGTTTGGCTATAGACGACGATATCGTCTAAGTAGACGACCACAAACTTGTCCAGATACTCCTTGAACAGCTGGTTCATTAGAGTGCAGAATGTGGCCGGAGCGTTGGTTAAGCCGAAAGGCATCACCAAGAACTCGAATGCTCCATACCTGGTCACACAGGTAGTCTTTGCCTCATCACCTTCTGCAATGCGCACCTGCCAATACCCCGACCGAAGGTCGAGTTTGGAGAAGTACTTTGCCTTGCCCAATTGATCGAACAAGTCCGCGATGAGCGGGATAGGATACTTGTTCTTCACCGTCATCTTGTTAAGGGCTCGATAATCGATGCATAATCGGAGACTCCCATCTTGTTTCTTCTGAAAGAGGACTGGAGCTCCGAAAGGTGCTTTGGAACTGCGGATGAGACCACCGCTTAGCAGCTCATCTAACTGCTTCCTCAATTCCGCCAACTCTGGAGGGGCCATGCGGTATGGTGGTCTCGCTGGAGGCTTAATTCCCGGCTCCAGCTCAATCCGATGATCCACGCCTCTGCGTGGTGGTAGAGTTCTTGGCAACTCTGTTGGCATCACATCCGAGAACTCCTTCAGGATGTTCGCCACAACAGCAGGTTCTTGAATGGCTTCCCCATCAGGTGTCTCCAGCTTCATAGCCGCTACAAAGGTTGATTCACCTTTTCGTACCCCTTTCTTCAATTGTAAAGCCGATATTTGTTGTAGGTCCTTGGTTCCTCCCCGAGAAACTGGAACCATGCAGGGATCGTCACCTCCCATTAGACACAAGAAGTTCAGGAACGGTACTGGCACCAACTTCGCTGCGTGCATAAACTCCATTCCGAGAATCACTTGGAAGTCGTCTAGTGGCACTGCCATCAAGTTTGTGCTCCCGCTCCATGTCCCGATCTTGATGGGGATCCCTTTTGCTTGTCCGGAGATCCGCTTGGCCTCCGAATTCACCGCCTTCATGCGACTTGGGCTCTTCTCCAAGAGTAATCCCAGTCGCTTAGCTTCACGATCGGCAATAAAATTGTGGGTCGCGCCCGTGTCCACCATTGCACGGGTTGTTTGGCCATTAAGCTTGATGTCCACATACATCAACTCGCTGTTTCCTGCCTTCAGTGGCTTTGCCTTTGTGTTCTCCCCCACTTGACCCCGCAACGCATTCAACAAACGCATTGCTCCCATCCTGGGTCCTTGCGACGCCTCACTGTCGCTACTGGAGTCAGAACTGCTCGAACTAAGGGCGATAGCTTTGCCCTTGTCTGCCTTACGAGACAAAACCGATGCTGTTAAAGCATTGAGTGCCTGTTTTTGTGGGCACTCCCTCACTTTGTGTGGTCCTCCACACAAGAAGCATCCACTAGACTTTGGGACTCTGCCTCTTGAGCCCGGTCCCTTGTGGAAATTCTTCTTCTTCTGCTCGCCCCCATACTCCTTCGCTCGGGAGTATTTAGATGGGCGATTTCCCGAAGAATGTTTCTTCTTTCTCGAATCCTCCGAAGAAACAAAGTCAGTCAGCCTTTCCGCGGCTGCAATTGCCCCGACTACGTCGGTGACATTCCTCCGATGTAGTTCTTGTTGTGCCCATGGCTTCAAGCCATCGAGGAAGCTGAATAGCTTGTCTTTCTCAGACATGTCCCGGATATCCAGCATCAGTGCTGAAAATTGCTTCACATAGTCTCGGATTGTTGTACTCTGGCGGAGTTGTCTCAGTTTCCTTCTTGCGACAAACTCTGTGTTCTCAGGCAAGAACTGAGTTCTCAACTCTCGCTTCAAGTCTCCCCATGTATCCACTCGACATCGGCCTTGTTGGATCTCTTCCCAACGGGTTCGCCACCAAAGTTTTGCATCCCCCTTCAGATACATTGTTGCTATCGCAACTTTGGTTTCTTCAGAGTCGAGCCTTGTAGCACGAAAATACTGTTCCATGTCGAACAAGAAATTTTCAAGCTCTTTGGCATCCCTAGCACCTCCGTAGTACTGTGGCTCCGGTGCTCTGAAGTGTTGTGGTGGCGCAGTGCGGGTGTTGTTCCCTCCCGCATCAAGAGTCCTTGTTAACACCACCACTTTTGCCGTGAGTTCCGCCACAACTTCATGCAGATGTCGTACGGAATCCTTGGTGTCCTCTGTCAGTTGATCAATCATGGATTCAACATTCTCGATCCGAGTTTCAGCTTCTTCCTGCGAGCTCTCTACCCCAAGTAGCCTTCCTCGGCCTTGGTAGAGTTCCTCCATGCTCGCTTCAAGAACATCGAGGCGGGTTTCCGCTAGTGTAAGTCTCTCTCTGTGGCCCTTCTTCCCGGTTGGCGCTACAGATGGCGCCTCCTCCCCTCGTGGAGAATACCCAACTTCACGCTCGTCTTGTTCACTGCCGCGCTCCTCATAAGCGGCTCCAGCAGTTTGCGAGCGAGTTTGCACTTGCAGCCCACCTGCGGCTGCTTGGAGCAAGGGTCCCGCTTGCCCCATCTTGCTCGATTCGCCACGTTGTCTCACCATGGCGAAATTGCGAATCTTCTTCGCTGTTCGTATGAATTGCTTGCCTGCTCTGATACCACACTGTCACGGGCTTAGCTAAATTTGCCTAAGCCGTGCGGCACCCTTGCGGCCCTCCCGAAGACTTAGCTGAAATTGCCTAAGTCGTGAAGCAACCTTGCCCACTGTTCTTGACTTAGCTGGGATTGCCTAAGTCTTGGAACGCCCAAAGCGTTATCTGTCCGCACAGGGTCAGCCCTCTGACAACCTCTTATGGTCCCGTAGGACCTGCAAAGAAGAAGTTGATTAACTTGGAAGCGAGCGACGGACACGTCCCGGCGTCTCGCAAAGCGGAAAGCTGTACAAGCAATTTGTCGAACACCTTGAGTGCAGCTGAGAAAAGAGAGAGAGAGCGAAATAGGACTTTGGAGGGTTGTAGGAACGGTCGCAAGTCCGCAAACGACGGTTCCCAAGGTATCGGACGCAAGTCAAGTTCAATTGCTGATGAACGCCTACGCCCGACATATACCCGGAGCCCCATCCAGCCCGGTGCCACCCGGGGGGTTCCAGGGTGCTGAAATGGCTGACATTTCGCACCGCTCAGAAAGGTTGCCGTGGCACACGAAAAAGACCCAAAAACAGGGCTGTTTTGGGCTGTTTTGGCTCTGTGCAGCGAACGACCGTTCTGCAGCCTTCTACACTACTTTCGCTCACATTTCTTCGGTGAAAACACGTAAACTCAAGGCAAAACAAGCTGCCAAACATATGTACAAGCAAGAAAAAGCACGAACGGTTCACGGCGTGAAGATGTTGCGGTTGAGCGACGTCCGTTCGTGACAATGTGGGAGTCATATGAAGATCTGAAGACCAGGTTCCCTGAGTTCATGGAACCCCAACCTTGAGGACAAGGCTGATTTGAAGAGGACAAGGCTGATTTGAAGAGGACGGGCTTAATAGGACCCTAGCAGGGTTGGGTCCTACTCAATCAAATAACAACTAATAAAAACCCTTAGAGATTATAATAAACCCCACATAGCTGCCTCTATCTTATACAGAAGGTTGGCTGAGATTTTAATCTAGGGCCTTAAGGCTTCCCCCTTTTCTGGGCAGGTCGACTAGGGTTTTAGCAGGGGGCATCTAGCTAGTTGCAGCCCCCTAAGCCGCTGCCCCTTAGAAGACAAGTTGGCTAGGGTGGAGTGCAAGGATGACATTTGACTTGGGAGCAGCCTCCCTAAGGTTAGGATTTTAGAGGCCTATATAAGCATGTAGCATCCACCACTTTTGAATAAGTAAAGATCAATCTTCATTCAGCCTTGTGGCTGACTACATAGGAGGGAAGAACCCCTATAGTATTCCAAGGGTTGATCCCCTCAAAAATCAATCTGCATAAAATTTCTCTAGGGTTCTATCATAGATTAACCTAAGGTAGCTTAAACAAGAACATCCATATTCACATGGGCTCAGATTAGTCACTATATATCCATATTGTTAATTTTCATATGGACACCAAGTGGAGCATGAGAAAGAAAAGGTGATGAAGACTTTTTGTTTGAAGCCAATATTGAGAAGGCAGGACATTGATCTATTTTTATTCCATTAATTACATGACACTCAGCAATTCAACACCGACTTTGTCCAATATTTAAAAAAGAAATAACCTTAAAAGCATGAGTACAGAAGCTTTTCTATTGGCATCATTGTAATCCACCAATAAACCATAACACATGGGATCATGAGCTCTCCCCCTGATCCAGCAAACTAGTTCATGGATGCCTTGGGCTCTTGGAAGGGTTACATTTCTTCATTTTTAGAAAGCAGATCTCAGTTCTTCCTCATTTATCAGAATCTCCATGAGCAGCTCATTCCAGGTATCAATAGGCCCAGGCAAGCACCAATGAAGACAGTCATTCTGTAGTTTCTTCCTGATATCGGGGTGGAATCTTCTGTAGGGTCCTGGATGACCATCAGGTCTCAGCAGTGAAAGATGATACGTATCAAGGAGTTTCAGACGCAACCCGTTGTTTGATCCTTCCTGGAAAGTACCTAGCTCCACAGTTCTCATTGTTGCATCCACTGGATCAGCAGTATATTCCCCTTCTTTGAAAGGTTCTGATCTGTTGCAAATCCCCCCAGTGTTCCACTTCCCATGCTCAAAGTGGCTTGGTGTCCAGGTTTTCAAAACCACAAGTGGCTTGTGTTCTGAGGTGCTCATGAATTGCAAGACTAATCGAAGTGCTTTATGGTAAGAGTAGTCCATTCCAAGTTCCCTCAGCTTCTTACCCATGCAGTCGTGGCAGCCAATGACTGTATCGTTCTCCCAAAATACGGTTTCTTTGAGGAACCATTGCCCACCAGACAACATTACATAGTCGTATTTGTGATATTGGCTTGTCCAAGCATAATCTAGCACATCAAGATAAAGCTGAATATTGTTATTGGACCTTGCTTCAGTAGATTTGATTAGGAAAGGAGCCCAAATTAGTCCAAGTGTGATGTTGTGCGAAGGAAGGTACCATGTTTTGGATTGAAATTTTTCGTCATGATAGACCAAAATAGCTTCTTCGACCTGATGATCAGAAATTAGATTCATAAGAGATAGGTTTCATGAAGTTGAATAAGATTATGCACAAAGGCATTATTATGAAGAAAAAAAAAGATCCAAAGTGAAATTTTGATATTTTACACACAAATAATTAAGCTATCATATTTCAGTAAAATCGGCATTTATTGCTTTATGAGATGGAGTCTAGTTTAAAGTACATGCATAAAGAAGCATATTGAATGATGTTTATGCCTTTTCTTTCATTACAAATTGAAAGCAGTGATATTTGCAATTACTTGTTATAAATTAAGTACTAGGCTATTTTATGATAAGATTGTTAGACACAATGTTGAAAACAGTAATGTTTGGCACTGAGCAAGAAAAGCACCTTTGAGAGAAGACACAGCAATGACTCCATCTGGTTGCGGAAGATTGAATCACCAATAAATGCTAAAGATTTGCTTCTCATTTTATTCAAGAACTTGTTTGTATCCATTGGAGGTAATTCACAATCATATGGTTTCCATCTCCAGTGAAGGTAGCCAGTATCAGGCCGACCATTTGTTATGCAATTTTGAGGATTAGATATGAAACTGCAGCTTGAATTAGTGTATGGTGGATCAGAACTATCCGGGATCCATTTCCCAGAAAAAAGATCACATGCTTCTGCATCACCATTTTTAATATAAGATTAGTTCAGATGTGCTATCAAAATACAAAACTACAGAAAGAGAAAAGATAAGCGGGGATCCAATTCCCAGAAAAAAGATCACATGCTCCTGCATCACCATTCATTTAATATAAAATTAGTTCAGAAAAGATACCAAAGCACAAAACTATGGAAGACAAAAGAAGGGAACAGACCAATCAAGATCAAATAGTGGATAAAGTTATTAGCGGCTGAATTGCATTCAACTATAAATGAATCACATTGATCTTCTCTTGGTATGAAATTATCATGGAACTTCTGCGTACGTCATAGATCACCAAGTTATTTCTAAACTGAAGATACTGAAACATTGTCGTACTGATTATATTATCTCAAAGAAAAATGCATTTTGTCATGGAAAGACTCGTAAGCTCAACAAGAACACGATGAAGTCATATAGTTTTCTTATAGATTTGACATTCTAGCATCATTTTCTCTCTTGAAGAGTATGACAGTTCAAACCAAACAGATATAGCATAATAGAGCAAACTTGGTCAACTAAAAATAAAAACCACTTATTCTATGAAAACTTGAGTACACAAAAGGATAGGAAAGTGCTAAACATGGCACATGGAGTTCAGCTACAAAATCTTTCTCAACTGTAACTACTGTCTAGTTGGATCTTCTTCAAGTTAGAAATAACTGCCTTCCCACAATAATAAATATTGAAGCAACTGTAATATAAATAATAGGGGCAGTTCAATTAGTTAGAAAATTTACGTACTTTCTCTAAGTGGTTAAAACTAATTGAATTCAAACCATGCATAAGGTAGCAATATTTCCTTTTATCAGAGAACATAGTTAAATTTAAATTTATCACTTTCTTTTGCAACCTAGCAAGATGCTCAAGAAGATACTAATTTTTCCTCAAAAAAAGGATATGCTTAAATTTATGAATTCAAGATACAAAAAAGTGCCGCATTAAATACTAAAAAGGGCAACAATTTACTTAATCATTGAGTACCGACAACCATATTAAGAAACCCGAGATCTGAAGAGGGTAGCAAGCAAAAAGTTTACCAAAATCTTGGAGTACAATCAGAAATACGGAAATAAATACGTATTCTGGGAATTAGAAGGTTTGCAAAAAGCATAACCAGAAATAAAGATATAGAAAATAAGCAATTACGAAGCGGAAATAATCAGGGCATAAGAGTTGCACAATTAGGTTCCGATGCTTTCATCAATTGCTTGGCAGATGTAGAACACCTAGCCTGGTCCTACTAATGGTTTCTCAGAACAGATTTATTAGGAAAGGTTCCGTTTTGTACCACAATCTAATCACTTCAAATAACTTTATTTGCAATCGAACATAACACATCAGTACGAAGAAAAGGCATAGCTAAGAAACCACCATATCTTTCTTCAAGTTCCCAAAATTTCATGCCAAACTCTCACCTTTCTTAGAAGGGGAGCTGTCAGAGGAGCTATAGGGGAAAAAGAGCTCATAGCAGAAAGCTATCAGGAGGGACGACCCCAAGAGAACGACGAGGAAGTTGTACAGCCTCTTATTGGCGGGAGCCCATGGTTCTTCTTCTGACTCCGGCTCCTTCGCCTTGGCCATGGCTCTCTGTTCTGACAACAGAGGAAGAGAGAGAGAGAGAGAGAGAGAGAGAGAAAGAGAGAGCGAGAGAGAGACTTGTGGAAGGGGGTCGGTGGCCTGGTGCATAAAATGGAAGAGGTAGGGAGACAAGCCAAAAAAAAATAATAATAAACAAGATGGAGTTGGATGCTGCTCTGTTACATCAAAACTCATTTGCTGACCCCGTCAATGTTAATGACTGTGAAATGGAATCTTAATGCCTTGTGCTTTCTGGCTTGCTTTTGTTTTGACACATCAATTTTGATGACAATGAGATGTAATCTCTTTCTTTCACTAATCTTTGCAATCTGACTAGTTTGTCATCATGTTTGCCATTATTTTATGTTGCTTGTTATCTTTTTTTCTTCTTGTTGTTGTATTATTTATTCTTTGAGTTGGACAATGTAAAGTGTTTTCTCCTATGCAAAGCTAAAGATGAGCAAGTTGATCCCATTTCCCCTCGAAACGCACTTATATCATCATCTCACTGTTTCTGGTGATTGACACTTCCAATCTAATCTGCATTCCGTTGGTATCTTAAACAATAGGAATTTGTGGGTGTATTGTTCATCAAGTGAATGATCTATTGATTGTATTTATTTATGAGACTCATCTGACAGGAACAGTTTCCACATGTTACATGCTGTTGTGGAAATGAATATTTTTGTGCCCTCTTCCAGTTTCTGCGAGTTCCAAAGCTGGGCGACAGTTCATAAACGATATGCCCTATTTGAGTGTGATTCCGCAACAAATCTAATAGTTTCTAAAATCATCTGGTCCGCAAAAAATAGAAAAAAAAAAAAAAAAAATCATCAAATGTGAGTGCTGACCGTTGGAAACTATAAAGAGTATAAAACCTCAAACTCTGACCTCTTAATTCTAACATGTCATTCATTTTTTATTTAGTTTCGTTTTGATTCAATTAAATATTCTTATAGTTAACTAGTTTTATTTAATAAGTTTTGTCATTTTAACCAATATTTTTTTTATTAAAGCTGATTTTATATATAATTGTACCGTTCAAGAGCTAAAGGATGCCTCATTAATTTCATATGGATCGTTCTCCAAAATTCTCTTTGGATTAATATAATCTATTAGTGATTTATTTAGATTTAATATTTTTATTTAATTATCCTAACACTTATGGTTAGAATTGATCGTTTCTCTGTAAAACATGAGAAAACTTAAAGTGACGACAATTATTGGAGCATAATACTTCCAAAAGGGTAGGAAAATTATTGAATGGGATAAATGAATTAATTTGCTTCCAATGGTGGAGTGGAGGACTGCTTCACCCAAGCCTTCACGAGGATAAACTTCGGATCCATTGAATGCTTTGCATGATACATGTGATGACGACTTAGATAAGTAACAAAAACACGTGCATTATGTATCAGATCTGTCATCTTTTTCCCTGAAGGTGAGACAGGAAGACACCAGTAGCATCTAAAATTATTGTACATTGTATATATTTATTAGTGAGTTTATATTTAAAATCATTCCTTGAAGATAAAAGGATTGTGAGTGTTGTATTTCATCACATGATCCAAAAATAATAAAAACATAAAAATCATTAATCATTAATGATAGTATGTCTAACTCTCTTCATCTTTTGAATGATAACATACCTCAGTCTTTTCATCCTTTGAATGATATATCAAGTTATGTCTTTATGATTGATAGTATTCTATATTAATAGATGACAATAACCTCCATCGTTAACTCTTTCATCGCACAATATACATTCTCGTTAAATGCTTCTACTATAATGGCTAATGTATGTCCAACACTGCTCAACTCAGAAGTGACATGCATAGCATAATCCATGCCACTCAGAATCGTACGAAATGACACAACCCAACATAGCACGGATCAAAATAGTCACCCCAAAATGGATTAACCACTAGCTTGAAATATCAGCATAAGCTAATAACACATAGAGGACGATCCTCGAAGCAAGGTATAAAAACTACCCACAAGTAGACGCCGAAGGAGACTGAAGTAGGCGAGAGTCTCTCTACTCTCTACTCTCTCATTTATATAGCTCTTACCGTTGTCTTTCTCCCCATTAATCTTACATTGGCTTAAGCATTGGAGAGGTCAAATCGAGAAGCCTCCCATCATAGACTTGTTATGCAAGACCACCAGCAGCCAGGAGACAACCCCGTCGTTAGGAGACAACACTGCTACCTGAAGACAACCTGACAGCCAAGAAGAGGACATCGCAACTGAGGATATCCTAGTTCTTCCACCCGGCCTCACCGCTCCAAGGTTAGATCAACCTCAACATACTGCCTTCCTCACAGACCTCTTATGCCAGTTTGCCACGTCAGCACTCCCACATCAGCAAGGAAGAAACACCAGAATGAGTCTGTATCTTCAGTAGTGAATCAACGGTGTCAACTAGTGCCGACTCACCAATTGATGGTGTTCATGCACTATCATTTTGGCACTAGAAAGAGGGTCGAACATCATAGGCACAACATTCTATTACTCTTCCCAACAAACATCCTACCGGAGAGGTTCCCCCATACTAGTAAGTCAATATGGTGGCACCAACCCTCGAATGTTGTTGGCATATATTTGATGACCCAGGCCACCCTTCCTAGACACTTGTTCGGTTCATCTGATGCTCTCTTAGGCCTCACCCGCCAACAACCCCTTGGGGTCCCCGCGACAAACCCAGTGAGCTCTCTTATGGCATCACTAGAGCATCAACAATGGCCCACATATTGGGAAACCATGAGAGCATCACATGCATAGTAAAAAAATAAAATAAAAGGTTTTCTACATTTATCATGTCATCATCTGATGATTAGTCCATGAAAAACCACAAAACCAAAAAATTATGAATCGTGTGAGATATGTTACCTAGGGAGATTGTATATCATTGAAATCGCAAAACAAAACTCATAGTTTTTTTATGTACCTTCTTCATAGCTTTTGTGCACCACCTTGTAGCGAACGTGGAAGAAGCACTCCTTTCTTCTTCGCTATCCTTACGCAGTAAGGAGAGGGGTGGTCTACTGAGAAGAAGAGGAACAGAGAAAAATAGGATGGGATGACCAAAGATGTATCCTCTGCTGGTTACAGGTGCCCTGCAAGCCAATCACATGAGTGATGGCACGTGTGATACACTGTATAATCTTTTTGCTTATAATAAATATTGGCATATTCTCATATTATCTGTTATATATATATTGTGAGGTCATTGGTTCTGTGCAATGGGAGTCAGATCGTGATGATATCATGATAATGAGATCGATTCACTTTTAAACACAGATCTTAAATAATCCCGGTCATAGGTTACTCAAGAGAGACATTGAGATAACCGGATAGATCGGTGTACTATATACCCGTCCATATGATGGAGGTGGCTGGTCTCATAGCCACTTGTGTGGAGACACTAATGATATAGTACATGTACTCATTGGAGAATAAGTTCACTGATTGATCCACTTATGGAATGCTCTATGATTATCGATACATAATGTCAGACAGCGATTCTATAGTTCCAATTATATATCTGTGCTAGTTACAGGTGCCCTGCAAGCCAATAACGCGAGTGATGGCACATGTAACACACTACATAATCTTTTTACTTATGATTAATATTGATATATTCTCATATTATATTATATGTAGCATATACATTGTGATATCCTTGGTTATGTGCAATGGGAATCGGATCGTGATGAGATCACGATAATGAGATCGATTCACCTTTAAATACAGATTCTAAATAATCTCGGTCATAGGTTACTCGAGAGGGACATCGAGATAACCCGACAGACCGATGTACTACATACCCGTCTACATAATGGAGGCGGCTGGTCTTATAGCCACTTGTGTGGAGACACTAAGGATATATAGTACAGGTGCTAATTCGAGAATGAGTTCATTGATTGATCCGCTTATAGAATGCTATATGGTTAATGATACCTAATGTCAAACAGTGATTCCATAGTCCTAGTTGTGTATCTGGTCCTTGGACATGAGACACCAATGATACCTTGTATGAGTACTCATTTCTTTGACGTCAGACTTACAAGTTTGGAAAGCTCCAGATATGGTACAGTTAGTTATCGGGATTAGTAGCCAACCTTACGAAGGCAATTGAGTGTCAATAGAGGATCATCCACTCTCAGTATCATGAGAGAAATATCCCATATGTGCTTGCTTAGACAAATCCCTAGCCAGGGTCATTCGAATTGAGAGAGAATGAGTTCTCCGGTAGAATCCAATTAGAGCAAGACAAACTGATTCCGTATATGATCTGACAATACAATATCCAATATACAGTCTCTGAGATATTAGTTGGATGAGGGATTATAGATACATGGTAACTCTGGACAGACAGGTCCGATGGATTCGATCCCCCTGTACCGTCTCGGGACTATGGCATAGTGGCCTTGTACGTCCATAGTCGATGAGTCGAGTGAATTATTATCTAGTGAATTATTATGGAGATAATAATTCACTATATCAGAAGGAGTTCTGATGGTCACGGCCAGCTCGGTATCGGGCCTAGAGGGTCACACACATATGGAGGATGCTTCAGCGAATAGAGGATTGGATGAAGATCCAATTAGCCCATATTCTCATTAGATGAGACCCTATGCTGATGGGCTCCATGATTAAGGCCCAATTAGATGCCTAAGGATATTATTAGATAGAGATCCAATAATGCAAGGTTAGTGGGTAATTGGATGGAGATCCAATAACACTAAGGCAGGAGCCCTAGGGTTTTTTGGTGGCTCTCTATAAGTAGGAGGGGAGACTCTTATTTGATAGGCTACAACATTAGTCACCACCTCCTATTCTCCTCCCTCCATCTAAGCAAGAGTTGCAAGATCAGATTGGAGGAGTTTCACTGCAGAGATCCATCGTGTGGATACCGCTAGAGAGAACGCTTGACCTCCTTCATCTTCTCCATCTGGATCTGGAATACAGGAATATACGATCTCCCTAGGTAAAATCAATCTCTCATGTATCGTGATTTTATCAGTTTTTGTGATTTTTCTCGTGACCCCAATCTTTTGCACGATAATTTGATCTGCGTGGGAAACCGATTTTTGTATTTATTTTTACTACGCATGTGATGCACCCGCTGAGGTTTCCCAACAATCTAGTCCTTAGACTTAAGATACCAAGGATGCCTTATATGAGTACTCCTTTCTTTTACGCCAGACTTACATATTTGAAAAGTTCTAGATCTGGTACAGTTGGTTATCGGGATTGGTAGCCAACCTTACAAAGGTAATTGATTATCAATAGAGGATCATCCACTCTCGACATCACGAGAGGAATATCCCATATGTGCTTGCTCAGACAAATCTCTGGCTAGGGTCATTCAAATTGAGAGAGAAAGAGTTCTTTGGGAGAATCCGATTAGAGCGAGACTATGACGTATTTCGTATGCGACCTGATAGTACCATGTCTAATATACGTTCTCTAGGATATTAGTTGGATGAGGGATTATAGATACATGGTAACTGTGGACAAACAGGTCCAATGGATTTGATCCCCCCTGTACCGTTTGGGGACTATGGCGTAGTGGCCTAGTACGTCCATAGTCGATGAATCGAGTGACTTATTATGGGGATAATAATTCACTATATCAGAAGGAGTTCAGATGGGAGTGACTCACGGTCAGCTCGGTATTAGGCCTAGAGGGTCACACATATATGGTGGATGCTTCAGCGAATAAAGGATTGGATGAAGATCCAATTAGCCCATATTCTCATTAGATGAGACCCTATATTGATGGGCTTCTTGATTAAGGCCCAATTAGAGGCCTAAGGAGATTATTGGATATAGATCCAATAATACAAGGTTAGTGGGTTATTGGATGAAGATCCAATACCCACTAAGGAAGGAGCCCTAGGGTTTTGGTTCTCTATAAATAGGAGGGGAGACTCATGGTTAATAGGCTGCAGCTTTAGCCACCACCTCCTATTCACCTCCCTCCCTCTATGCAAGAGTTGCAAGATCAGATTGAAGGAATTTTGATACAAAGATCCATCATGTGTATACCGTTAGAGAGGAGGACGCTTGACCTCTTTCATCTTCTCTATCCGGATTTGGAATACAAGGATATACGATCTCCCTAGGTAAAATCAATCTCTCACACATCGCAGTTTAATCAGTTTTTGCATTTTTCTTACAACCCCAATCTTTTGCACGACGATTTGATCTACGTGGGAAACCAGTTTTTTGTTTTGATTTCTACTGCGCATGTGATGCACCCGCTGAGGTTTCCTCACAATGGTATCAGAGCGAAGATTTTCGTGCGAAAGATTGGTTTTAAACTACATGTGATGAGATTAAATTGCGTAGAATCATTCTACTTATTATTGCTGCGTTTTCGTAGTGAAGGCCGCGAGGAGGGGCAGCCAGCCACGGCCAACCCCTAGGGTCGACCACCCATGGCCAGGCCGGCTGCAGCCAAGGCCCCATGCAAGGGGGCAGCAGGCCACGGCCAAAGCCCCTTGCAAGGGCAGCCACCAGCATGCACGGCTGCCCGCGGGCATGGCTGGCGCTTGCAGGGGCGGTGCCTACGGGCATAGGCAGCGCCAGCAACCAGGCCGCAAGGGGCAGTTCCGCGGCTAGGGCTGCCGCCTGCAAGGGCGGTCGCTCGTGCAAGGTGGCACCACCCACCCGCGAGGTGCCGCCCGAGGGCAACAGTGCCTACCGCAGGGGCGACTGCCCACGCTGACGGTGTGCAGCACCGTCGCCTGCGTAGGGCAGCGGTGGCGGCGACGGCACAGTGAGGGTAATAGAAGAGGGCTAGGGCATCCTTTTGAGAAAAGGATGATCATACCCCTTTAAATTAAGAAAATTCTTAGGATTATCCTTGTGTACAGAATTTCTAAAATACCCTCCATAATTTTAAAAATTCCAAGGACTGTCCTAGATCCAGAATTATAAAAATACCCTTGAGAATTCTAAAAATTTTGAGCATGTCATAATTTTCAGAAAAAAATAATTAATTAAATAGTTTAATTAATTATTATATATCTAGTAAACCTACATATGATTCACAAAAATAATTAATTAAATAGTCCATCGCTGAATGACTACCAAAATAAGTCTGAGTGAAGTCATAGGGGGCCGATAGAGCACGCGAACTCTAAGCATAACTCCCTTTACTATTTCTGGCAAAGGTTCACATTGTCCCACAAATACCGGAGTACAAAGGACATGAGCAATAAATTTAGCATATATCGGAAGCACATGCAGAACAATAAATCATACATGCGCCTAAATAGAATAATAGAATATAACATCAATTAATACATAACATATTTTGATATATAAGGAAGTCAAGGACAAGAGCATTAGAGATTTCAGTTTTGAAATGGAAGAAGCAAGTATAGGCAGAATTAATACAATCCCTATTCCGGCTGAATTCTAAAGGCAAAATATAAAGTTATTTAGATTATCAAACATACTCCAAATTACTTGAGAAAGGTGTTGTTGAGAAGATAAATCAATCTAGTTTCATATGAAATAAGGTTTATATAAATTGAAGGTTTCTACAAAGAGTTATTGATGATTTTACAACCAAAGGTCCGAAATCATAGTCTCTATTTTGCATAATCATATGGTCCATCAAAATGGGGTTTTGACAGTCATTTCGACTCCAAATCATTCAATTTTAGATTCTGAAAGCCTATTTTCTAATAAATTAAGTTTCACATAAATCAAGAACTCCAACACTAAGATATAAGTAATATAGTGATGAAAGGTCTTGAGATACAGATTTCTGTTTTACAGATTTCGTATACTCAATTGAAGTAAATGTTTGGGCTAGAAAATGAACTCCAAATTCTTCAAACTCAGGTTCAAAAGAAAGATATTTGAATCTATTTTTGAAGAAACTAAGATTTGTCTAAATCTGAGATCTATACTAAATGTTACCGTAAGAACAAGACATATAGGTCATAATCTTGATAATATTACAGATTCATACTTAGGCAGCCAATAAAAGATTTCAGATTAGTTTTAGATTTCTTCATAAATCAAGGTAAAAACTAAGATAAATTTTAGTAGAAGAAAGATAGAATACTTGCCTTTGAATATTTTAGTCCCAAAGGTGTGGATTAGATCACAATCTCAAAATCCCCAAATTTCTTTCCTTCTCTTTCTCTTCTTCTTCTTCTTCTTCTTCTTCTTTTTTTCTTCTTCTCCTCAAGTTCACGTTGCAGCCAAAACACCCTCTTTTTTTTTCTCTAATTGTTAATTGTTTAAGCTAACATATGTGTTAATAGGTAACAAACATGCATGCAATATACTTATGTGTCACCTATGCACATGCACAAGTGGCACTACTTTAAACAAGGTAGTGACACATGTCATCACCATATTTTTTTCTTTTTTTTAACTTAATGTGAGTCTTTTATAATTTATTTTATTTTTTTAAGATTCACACTTAGGTCCTTAGCAATTAACTTTTAATATATAATTATTTAATTAAGAGAATTAATAAACAAATCCTTAAATTTTACAAATGAGTCATCATAAATAATTTAAAATATATCATTATAAATATTTCAGAAATGAGGGATATTACATTCTCCCACCCTTAAAATAAAATTTTAGTCCTCTAAATTTATCATACCTTCATCGACGAAAAGAAGAGGATAGATTTTCTTCATTTCTTCCTTTAGTTTCCAAGTTGTTTCATCCATAGAATGATGCCGCCATATCACTTTTACTAGAGAAATGACCCGATTCCTTAGTATTTTATTTTCTTATCAATAATCTGTATAGGTTCTTTCACAGAAGATAAGTTGTGATCGATTACAATCGGCTCATACTGAATGATGTGAGAAGGGTCATGTATATACTTTCTGAGCATTGAAATATGAAACATATCATGGATACGACCCAAGAATGGTGGCAAGACAATCCTATAAGCGACAGAACCAATCCTTTCAAGGACCTCAAATAGTCCAATAAATCTAGGGCTTAACTTTTCTTTCTTCCCAAATCTTACCATACCCTTGGAAGGAGAGACCTTCAAGAATACAAAATCCCCCACTTGAAACTCAATTTCTCATCTTCTATTGTCAGCATAGCTTTTTTTGATGACTCTGAGCAGTCTTTAGTCTTTCTCTTATAACTTGAATCTTTTTCAGTAATATCCTGCACTTTATCGGATGATAACAATTTCCTACCGTCAACTTCCTCCCAACAAATAGGCGTTCTGCACTTTTGCCCATACAAAGCTTCATAAGGGGCCATCTGAATACTCGACTGGTAACTATTATTGTAGGTGAACTCAACAAGAGAAATATCTTTATCCCACTCACCTTTCCAATCCATAATATATGCTCTAAGCAAATCCTCAAGTGTTTGAATTGTTCTTTCTGATTGCCCATCGGTTTAAGGGTGATAAGCAGTGCTAAACTTGACTTTAGTGCCCATAGATTCCTATAATCTTCTCCATAATCTAGAAAGGAATCTGGAGTCCCTATTAGAGATGATCTCCTTTGGAACACCATGAAGCCTTACTATTTCACCGATATATAATTCAACAAGTCTATCCATAGAATATGTCATATTGATCGGTAGGAAATGTGCCGATTTGGTAAATCTATCAATAATCACCCATATAACATCATGCTTTCTAGAGGTTCTGGGTAGACTGAAAACAAAATCCATGGTGATACTTTTCTATTTCCATTCAGGAATATCTAAAGGTTGTAACAAACCTCCAGGTCTTTAGTGTTTAACTTTGATTTGCTGGCAAGTTAAACATTTTGATACATATATTGCAATCTCATTTTTCATGCCTTCCCACCAATAATGACTTTTAAGATCTTTATACATTTTTGTGCTACCCGGGTGCAAGGTGAATTTGGAACTATGACCTTCCTTCAGGATTTGATCCTTGATATCTGGGTCATCTGGAACACATACTCTAGTCCCCATTCTCAACAGGCCATCCTTAGAAACACGAAAATCAGGCTTTGATCCTTTTTCTACTTCTTTCCTCAAGTGGATTAAACGTGGATCTCGTAGTTATCTCTCTTTAATTTGTTGAATGAAATCAGATTGAACCTGGATAGAGGCCATCAATATCATTGAGTTTTGCTCATTCCTAATAGATTTCTCATCACCATTTTCTTCTAATAATTCTCATTGTTTCACAACCAAACTAGCCATACAATTTATAGATTTTCTACTAAGTGCATCAGCTACAACATTAGCTTTACCCGGATGATATCGAATGGTGCAATCATAATCCTTTAAAAGTTCTATCCATCTTCATTGCCTCATATTTAACTCCTTTTGAGTGAAGATATACTTTAGACTTTGATGATCGGTAAATATTTCAAACGTCCGCCCATATAAATAATGCCTCCAAATCTTCAGTGCAAAAATAATTGTTATTAACTCCAAATCATGGGTTGGATAATTTAGTTCATAACTCTTCAGTTATCTAGAAGCATAAGCAATTACTTTCCCTTCTTGCATCAAAACATATCCAAGGCCCTTCCTTGAAGCATCAGTGTAAACTACAAATCCTTCATTACCACTGGGAATTGTGAGAATAGGAGCACTAGTCAATCTTCTTTTTAGCTCCTGAAAACTTTGTTCACGTTCATCAACCCATTCAAATCTAATATTTTTTCGAGTTAACTTGGTGAGGGGGTTAGCAATTCGGGAAAATCCCTCCACGAATCTCCTATAATAACCTGCCATGCCCAAGAAACTTCTAACTTTAGTTACATTTGTTGGTGCTTCCCACTTAACTACTGCTTCAACTTTCTTTAGATCAATAGAGATGCCCTTACCTAAAATCACATGGCCTAAGAAGGTACTTCTTTTAACCAAAACTCACATTTACTGAACCTTGCATACAACTTCTTTTCTCTTAGTATTGACAATACATTTCTCAAGTGCTCCTCATGCTCCAGGTTATTCCTTAAATATACTAATATATCATCAATGAATACGATAACACAGTTATCCAAGAGTGAATGAAATATCCTATTCATTAATTCCATGAAAGCTGCAAGGGCATTAGTCAAACTAAAAGGCATTACTACGAATTCATAGTGACCATACTAAGTTCTAAAAGTAGTTTTAGGGATATCTTCTTTCTTGATATTCAATTGATAATAACCTGACCTTAAGTCAATCTTGGAGAATACTTGTGCACCCTGCAATTGATCAAATAAATCATCAATTCTAAGTAGAGGATACTTATTTTTTATCATCACTTGGTTCAATTGTCTATAATAAATACAAAGCCTCCATGTCTCATCCTTCTTCTTAACTAACAGTACTGGAACACCCCATAGTGAAACAATGGATCGAATAAAACCTTTATCTAATAGTTCTTGTAGTTACTTTCTCAATTCTTCTAGCTCGAGCGATGTCATTCTATAGGGAAGCTTGAATATTGGTGTTGTTCCAGGGACAATATCAATAGCAAATTCACTCTCTCTCTATCTAGAGGTAATCTAGACAAGTCATCTGGAAAAACATCAGGAAACTCTTTGACTACCAAAATTTCATTTTGATGAGCTGCTTGATTTAAATTCTCCTTTAATATATAATATAGCAAGAACAACCCTTCTGCATAAATTGACGAGCTTGAAACACCGATATTAGGCAAGGAAGTGAGTCATGCCTAATACCCTTAAAATATAAGATGGGCTGATCTGGTATGCAAAAAGTGATTATTTTTGTATAACAATCAATACTAGCATATAGGAAGATAGCCAATCCATGCCAAGTATAATATCAAAGCCCTGAATCTCTAGGAGAATTAAATTAGCAAGGAGTTCATGTTCTCCGACAAAAATCAAACAAGACGGATAAAGCAAGTTTGATGTCAAAGTATCCCCAACTGCAGTAGTTACATACAACTCATAATCCAATGGTTTAGGTTGAATGCCCAAGTGACAAGCAAAAGTTTGTGAAATAAAAGATAGATTAGACCCGGGATCAAATAAAACCTTTGCATTCTTATTAGAAACATAAATAATACCTTAAACTACTGATTTAGAAGCCCGGGAATCCTATTCAGTGATGGCATAAACTCTAGCATGGGTTGTCGTTCTGGGTGGCAATGACTCTTTCTTCTTATTTAGTGGACAATCCTTTACTTTATGATCTAGTTTTCCACAAGCAAAATAGGCTCCAATCACCCGAAAACACTTCCTCATTTCATGATTATATCCACATTTTGCACATGACTGAGATCTCTAAGGTGGCTTTCCCTTCAAACATTAAAGTGGCAAAAGGAACCTTTTGATCTTCAGGATAATTTAAGACATCAAATATCTTCTCTATTCGCATCATCCATTGTTCAGCCACCATTGGATCAGGTTCACTGCTAAAACTTGGAGGACTAAGATTTTTGAACTGTTCTATTCCAAATCCAGCCCGAGTTGATGTTCCAGCTGTATCATTTCCTCCTTGTTGGACTTACTATTGTATCACATATGTCATAGCCTCAAGGGTTTTCATAATTCCACTTAATTGATCAACCATAGGAGGACCTGATGACCTCGTCATTCTTGTTTCCTAAAATCATCGAAAAGAAAATTTTTATTTGTCAATCACTCTATAAAATCGCTAAACCTCAACGTATAGTTCAAATATGATATATCTACAGTATGTCTTAGTGACTTACTAATCCTCAAACCATGCTCTGATACCATCTATGTCACGCCCCCCGAATTATATCATAATTTGAGAGGTGTGACCATGTCAGAAATTGATAACATTATCAATAATATAATCCATCTAGGATCCAGACAATCATTTGAGGACACTAAGAATAACATGCAGAGTCATTCAACTACTTTTATAGAAACCTGTGCAGAATATAATCTCCTCATATTCTCTTAATGAATCACAAACCGATCCAATGCAGCTAAATATAATCCACATTCATAAAGTCCACTAATGCGAATAAATCCATATGACTTTGGAAAATAACTATACACCACCACTTCATATATTATACAGCAAGTTTAACATTCAAGATACAAACAAGAGGGTAGTTTTAAAAACATTACATAGTTATCCCTCTTCAAAATATGTCTACAACTTTATTTTAGACACAAGGTATACACATACAATGATAACATATTGTCAAATGAACATTTAGCCCAAGAACTTCTTGCTTTCCTATTGCTTTAGCCCGTATCAAGTATTTTTATAAATGTCGAGCTAACATGAAGAAGATTAGATAGCAACAGAGTGAGCTAAGAAGCCCAGCAAGTATCAAAAAGGTTTAAAGCTAGGAAGGGTGTTTTCAAATTGAACCTGATATAAGAGTGCAAGGTAGGGAATACAAAAGTCTTCACATATAGCATCAAATCAGATTCACAACCACAAGGTTCATCTCGTTCGAAGCATACAAGAATCCATAACAATTTGGGAAGGTATTTAGAGCATATATGACAATCAAAAGTATTTTGGTATATATTAATGACATTTAAAGTTTTTAGGTGCATATCAATAATACATGAAATACTTTGGAACATGTCAAAGGAACAAATATCAAACTTAAGCTCGTATGTCACATTTGAAGTTGGATGAATATCATAGCCATAAGTATGTCAAGCAGCATATCAATGGCAAATGAAATAATTTGAAACCTATCAATACGAATACAAAACATTTCGGAGCATTTCAAGGAGGTATAGGATATTTTTGAAAGTATATCAATAGTGTTTGAATATTCTTAAAAGCGTATCAAATGAACAAGTAACGAACAAAAGCTCAAATATCATTCAAACATAACATTCATTTCATTCTTATCCAAAGCACACAAATAATTCAAAAGCAATGCTTTGAATATCATATCAACAACATAGAGGGTAAAGTGGGATCATAAACATAATATGGAACATCCATCGCTGAATGACCACCAAACATAAGTCTCCTTCGTCTAGGAGCTCCATCCACCCACGTCCGAGTGAAGTCATAGGGGGCCGGTAGAGCATGCAGGCTCTAAGCATAACTCTCTTTACCATTTCTGGCAATGGTTCACATTGTCCCACAAACACCGGAGTACAAAAGGACATGAGCAATAAATTTGGCATATATCGGAAGCACATGCGGAACAAAAAATCATACATGCACCTAAATTGAATAATAGAATATAATATCGATTAATACATAATATATTCTGATATGTAAAGAAGTCAAGGACAAGAGCAATAGAGATTTCAGTTTTGAAATGGAAGAAGCAAGTCTAGGCAGAATTGATACAATCCCTATTCCGACTGAATTCTGAAGGCAAAATATAAAGTTATTTAGATGATCAAACATGCTCTAAATTACTCAAGAAAGGTGTTGTTAAAAAGATAGATCAATCTAGTTTCATATGAAATAAGTTTAATACAAATTGAAGGTCTCTACACAGAGTTATTGATGATTTTGCAACCAAAGGTTCGGAATCACAATCTCTGTTTTGCAGAATTCATATGGTCCATCAAAATGGGGTTTTGACAGTCATTTTGACTCCAAATCATTCAATCTTAGATTCAACAGAAATGTCTGAAGGCCTATTTTCTAACAAATTAAGTTTCACATAAATCAGGAACCCAACACGAAGATATAAACAATATAGTGATGAAAGGTCTTGAGATACAGATTTCTATTTTATAGATTTTGTATACTCAATTGAAGTAAATGTTTGGGCTAGCAAATGAACTCCAAATTCTTCAAACTTGGGTTCAAAAGAAAGATATTTGAATCTATTTTTGATGAATCTGAGGTCTGTACTAAATGTTACAACAAGATTAAGACATATAGGTCATAATCTTGATAATATGACAGATTATTATTACTTAGGCAGCCAACAAAAGATTTCGGATTAGTTTTAGAATTTTCTTCATAAATCAAGAAAAAAAAAAGATAAATTTTAGTAGAAGAAAAATAGAATACTTGCCTTTCAATATTTTAGTCCCAAAGGTGTGGATTAGATCACAATCTCAAAATCCCCAAATTTCTTTCCTTCTCTTCTTCTTCTTCTTCTTCTTCTTCTTCTTATTCTTCTTATTCTTCTTATTCTTCTTCTTCTTTTCTTCTGTCTTCTTCTTCTTCTCCTCAAGTTCACCTTGCAGCCAAAACATCTCCTTTTTTTTCTCTAATTGTTCATTATTTAAGCTAACATATATGTTGATTGGTGGCAATCATGGATGCAATATACTTATGTGTCACCCATGCACATGCACAAGTGGCACTACTTTAAATAAGCAATTAACTTTCAATATAAAATTATTTAATTAAGAAAATTAATAAATAAATCCTTAAATTTTATAAATGAGTCATCATAAATAATTTAAAATATATCATTATAAATATTTTAGAAATAACGAATATTACACCTCCCCAAAGTCAAATCCCTGTATTACCCCTCTACCCTAACTAACTTGCCAAAGAAAGAGGGCGACAACTAGATAGCTACAATTTCCTCTTTTGCACCCTCTCAAACCCTAGTTGACTTGCCCAATAAGGTGGGCGTCAATGATAGGACTCCAGCAGAGTTGAGTCCTAATCACCCTAGAAGTAGTCAATAAAAAACCCTGTGGGATTATAATAAAAACTCACTTAGTCACTTCTATCCTATAAAGAAATGTAGATAGGGTTTAGATTGGGGCCTTAGGGCTTAGTGGTCGCCGCTCCCCTTACTGGACTGGTCGGCCAGGTTTTCCATCAGTTAGAGTCAGTTATATAGCCAACTTGGTCGTCGCCTATCCCTACTAAGGCAGGTCAGCTATAGGAGGGGCAAACATATAATTTTACTTAGGTAAGTACCCCCATGGTTAGGGTTTAGAATCATATATAATCATGTAGCCGCTCCCTTTTTTCTATCAAGCAAGAATAATCTTTTATTCAGCCTTGTGCCGAGTTCTAGGAGGGAGGAACCCCTATAGCGTTCCAAGGGTTGATCCCCCTCAAAGATCAAAATCTATAGAGCTCCTTCTGGGGTTCTATCATCTGGTATCAGAGCCACATTCTTGCTGCCCCTACTGCTATCTCTGTCACCCCCACCCTTCCAAGCAATTCCCACAATTGCTACAACACGCGCCTCCATCTTCTACCCCATGCCATAGATCAAATCAATCTGCTACTGCCCCCTACGTTTGAAATTGGAGATTTGTGTTTCTCCAACACAAAGTTTGCTCGGTAGGACAGCACGTACATAGCCCTTTCTTCGTCGAATTTCATTAGATTTGAGTGCTGTCTTTTACGGATTTTGGACTCTCTTTCTCTCATCCTCAAATCCTACCATCCTCACTAAAAACCTTTCCAAACTGCAACCTAAACTGATCCCAAACAGCCTCCCAAATCAGCCTTAACTGCAACCTACTTCCATTTACCCGATCTATCCATCCAAACATCCACCTCTTCTCTAAAAATTCTCATGCCACTAACCCGACAAGAGAAAAAAGACCTTAATATTATTGATCTAGAGGACTATACCATAGCATTAGAGGAGGCCATCAATGCCAAGTTCAAAGCCTTTGAAAGCCGTGTGGAGGAAAATATCCAATCCCTTTTCGCCGAATTCAGCATGGGCCAACCATCAAGCCCGAGGAAATCATAGCAAGAAGAAACTTCAGATCGATGAGATGATCCTCAAGAGCATGGTCACATCATCCCTGATCCAAACAATCCACTCATGAAGACTGACTTTCCTAGATGAGAAGAAGGAGACCTGATAGGATGGATCTCACGGGTGGAGTGCTATTTTTGGTTCTACCGAACTACCGACACTACACAGGTGGATTACTGTTATTCACCTTGAGGGAGATGCTATTTAGTGGTTCAATTGGTTAGAGCACACCCATGGAGGTCTCTTTTGGCAGTAATTCAAGGAAGGACTACTAAATCGCTTCGAACTAACCGATTTCAACAACATCAACAGACAATTAGCGAAGATTCGACAAACCTCTATAATACAAGAATACCAAACACGGTTTGAATGTTTATCTAACAAGCTATAGATTGGTCTAAAAAGTAACTTTCAGGGACTTTTATTGAGGGTCTAAAGCCAAAGATTCAAGGAGAAGTAAAGGCGCGGCAACCGTATGCTCTTATGGTGGCGATTTTCTTCACAAGAATCTAAGAAGAACGATTGAACCACGAAGTATGAAGGATAAGAGTCGCTCCCCGACTAGCCATGTTGAAGCCTTTAGCCCCCTCTACTGCCATCCAGGCCCCCGCACCAAAAAAATGAACACGAGACGAGCTTCAGGAATAATCAGCCAAGGGGTTGTGTTGGCATTGTGATGAACCATAGAGCCGAGAACATCATTGCAAAAAGGGGCAGCTCCTTGTCATCGTACCAGTAGAGGATGAGGATAATGAACCATCTAAAGCAAGGTTGTTGCATGTATGGTGCTTCAAATCAAAGGTTGTAACAAGTTTGACATAAAAGTCGCTGATGGTCGAATCCTCAATTGTGACCAACGGTGCCCGCGGGTAAAATTGCTCCTATAAGACCAAGAAGTGGTAGACGATTTCTTCCTCCTACCCATTGATGACTATGAAGCCGTGCTTGGGATTGAATGGCTCACAACATTATGTGACATCTCTTAGAATTTCTCTAAATTAATCATGAAGTTTTATTATAAAGGGAAATAGGTGACCTTGCGAGGCAAGCATGGGAGCTATATCTCCATAATTTCGATGCAGCGGATGGAGAAAGTGCTACAAAAGACGTATAGTGGATTTTTTATGCATATCTAGCAGCCATCGAAGGAGGCGAATATACAAAATTCAGATCCTAAGCTTGCCCTTTTGCTAGACGAATTCGCATATGTTTTCACGGAGCCACATAGGCTTCCCTTAACCGGCTGTACGACCATCGCATTCCAATATTGTCGGGCAAACCTCCAGCAAACTTGAGACGATACCACTATCCTCACTTGCAGAAGGATAAGATTGAGAACATTACTAAGAAGATGCTTGACACCAGAGTAATTCGACCAAGTTGCAGCCCTTACTTCTTGCCGGTGTTGCTAGTGCGTAAGAAGGATGGTATGTGGCGGATATACATTGATTACCGGGCTTTGAACGCTGTCACCGTTAAAGACAAATATCCCATACCAGTAGTAGATGAGCTCTTAGATGAACTAAAATAATCCCAAGTCTTTATTAAATTGGATCTCCATTATGGATACCATCAGATTCGGATATGCACTGAAGATGTTTCGAAAACTACATTTTGTACACATAACGACCACTACGAGTTTTTGGTAATGCCCTTCAGACTTACGAATGCTCCTACTTTTTAAAGCTTGATGAACGACATTTTTCATAGGTTTCTATGCAAGTTCGTATTGGTAATTTTTTTATGATATCTTCATTTACAGCCCTATGCTTGATATGCATTTTCAGCACTTACGAACTGTTCTAACAATTCTTCGGGAGAATACCCTTTATGTTAAACTATTAAAATGCAGCTTCTTACAGTGTAAAGTGGAGTAACTAGGGCATATTATATCAGAGGATGGAGTAGCGATAGAACCAACAAAGATCGAAGCGATGCAAGGATGGCCGAGACCTACGAACATAAAATCGCTACGCGGCTTAATGGACTCATGGGTTACTACCGAAAATTCATGAAAGATTATCTCAAGATCAATGCCCCACTCATGTCCCTACCGAAGAAAGACTCCTTCTTATGGTTGGATAAAGCTTCCACGGTCTTTGAATGACTCAAGGCAGCCATGACGACAACGCATTCAGGGTTGGAATTGGGGCTATTCTAATGCAAGATTACCGACCTCTTGCCTACACCAGCATGGCTTTATCTCCCTCCCATCTTAAAATGTCTGTGTATGACAAAGAAATGCTTGCTATTATACACATCGTCACAAAGTGGAGACCCTACTTGATCGGCCGACGCTTTCAGATTAAGACCGACCACCAAAGCCTCAAGTATTTTTTGGCGCAGAAAATATCTTCCCCGGAGCAACAACGATGGGTAACTAAACTTCTTGGCTTTGATTATCAAAATTATTTATCGAAAAGGGAAAGAGAATATTATTGCAGATGCTCTATCTAGACTATCGGGACAAGCCGAAATTTCAGTCATCTCCATTCCCTCCACCAACTTCTTCAAAGATATTAGGGAGGAATAGAAGAGTGACCCAGAAACCTGAGGCATCATAAAAAAATTGGAGTAGAATCTGGGTTTTATGGGTCACTACACTTGGGATTCAAAGGACCTGCGCTATAAAGACCGAATTGTGATTGTTCCTTTTTCCCCTTGCATCAAAATTATTTTGCATGAGATGCACTCTTCACCTTCAGCAAGGCACTCAGGATTTCTAAGAACATATAAGACAGTGAAGCAAAACTTCTTTTGGAGAGTCATGAAAAGATCGATTTATAATTATGTATCTAAATGTGATGTATGCTAGCAGTAAAAAGGTGAAACGGTTTCAAGTCTGGGAAAACTACAACCACTACCTATACCGAACTCAGCATGGATTGATATCTCCATTAACTTCATCGAAGGGCTGCCACTATCTCAAGGTAAAATCACGATCTTTGTGGTGGTAGATCGTCTAACCAAATATGCTCATTTCTATGCTGTGAGACATCCTTATACTGCTACCAGTATTGCTCAACTTTTTGTAGAAAATATTATAAAACTGCATGGGATGCCAAGGTCGATTATGAGTGACCGTGATAGGGTGTTTACAAGTAAATTTTGGACCGAGCTCTTCTAACTACAATGCACTCAATTGAAGATGAGCACAACCTATCATTCATAGATGGATGACCAAATAAAAGTGGTGAACAGATGCCTCGAGACTTACCTACGGTGCTTCACTAGTGACCGACCAAAGGAGTGGACAAGGTGGCTTCCTTGGGCCGAATGGTGATACAATATAACCTATTATTCATCAACTAATGTACCCTTTATGAGGCATTGTATGACCAACCACCCCCTATAATACCTAAATATGTAATTGGTACAGGCAAAGTGGATCAGGTCGATCAAAACTTAATTGATAAGGACAAGCTTCTACAGCTATTGAAAGATAACTTAACTGCCGCCCAAGCCCGCATGAAGCAACAAGCAAACATTTATCGAAGCGAGTGAGAATTTTCAGTATGAGACTATGTTTACCTTCACCTACAATCATACAAGTAGCTGTCAATCAACACTAGAGCGTTGATGAAACTATCTCTGTGATTCTATGGACCATATCAGATCTTGGAGTTGATTGGGGCCATGGCATATAGATTAAAGCTTCCAGATGATGCTAAGATCCATCTTGTCTTCCATGTATCCTTGCTAAAGTCGAAATTGGGAGAACGTGAGTTGGCACAGACCCAATTACCGAGCACTATAAATGATGGCGAGATTCTCAACCTCAAGCTATACTTGATCGGAGGATTGTGATGCGCTGTCGACACCCCTCAACTGAAGTACTTGTGAAGTGGAATAATTTATCATCCGAAGATGCAACGTGGGAGTCTTATAAGGAGCTGAAAATCTGGTTCCCATAGTTTATAGACCCTCAACCTTGAGGACAAGGCTGATTCAAAGAGAGTGGGCTTGATAGGACTCTAGCAGGGTTGAGTCCTAATCACCCTAGAAGTAGTCGATAAAAATCCCGTGGGATTATAATAAAACTCCACTTAGTCACTTCTATCCTATAAAGAAGTGTGGCTAGGGTTTAGATTGGAGCCTTAGGGCATAGTGGTCATTGCCTCCTTTACTAGGCTGGTTGGCCAGGGTTTCCATCAGTTAGAGTCGGCTATAGAGCCAACTTGGCTGTCGCCTATCCCTACTAAGGCAGGTTGGCTATAAGAAAGGTAAAAGAGAAATTTTACTTAGGCAAGCACCCCATGGGCTAGGGTTTAGAACCCTATATAATTATATAGCCGCCCCCTTTTTTCTATCAAGCAAGATTCATCTTTTATTCAGCCTTGTACCAAGTTCTAGGAGGGAGGAACCCCTATAACGTTTCAAGGTTGATCTCCCTCAAAGATCAAAATCTATAGAGCTCTTTCTGCGGTTCTATCAGTCGGCTAGGAAGTCCTAAGGCTCCAAGACTCCTTCCCCCAGAATCCTAGCCAACTCTTTAATCAAAGGAGGATGATGGCTAGATTAGGAGAATATTACATGACTCAAGACTTTATTGACTCCTTGACTATAAAACTTAGGACACATCCAAGATAGGATCCTAACATCACATTTGAATTGTTGTCATCTCCTTTACGCTTGAGAAAAATGCATAGCAGGAAAAGAGTGAAATGGCCAAGAGATATGTAGTACATTTAATAACTTTTATGGCCAAAATCTCACCGTTCTCAGAGGAGGAAGTGTGAGAGATAGTTTGGTCTCAGAAGAATAGATAGGAGGAAGCCATGTGATAGGACTCCAGCATGATTGAGTCCTGATCTCCCTAGAAGTAGTCAATAAAACCCTACTAGATTGTAATAAAGCCACTTCTATCTTATAAAGAAGTATGGCTAGGGTTTAAATTAGCCCTTAGGGCTTAATGATTGCCGCCCCCTTACTGGATTGGTAGGCTAGGGTTTTCCCCTACTTAGGTTGACTATAGAGCCAACCTAGTCGTCACATGTTCCATCTAAGGCAGGTAGGCTATAGAAGGGGTAAAATGATAATTTTAGTTAGGCAAGCACCCCCTAAGGCTAGGATTTGGAGCCCTATATAAGTATGTAGCCTCTACATCTTTTTATGAAGTAATTATCAATTTTATTTCAGCCTTGTGCCGAATCTAGGAGGGAGGAACCATCTCAACTACCTCAAGGGTCAAAATCTATAGAGCTCCTTCTGAGGTTCTATTATTTGGTATCAGAGCATCGATCTTGCTGCCCCTGTAGCCATCTCAACTACCTCCACCTTCCCAAGTAATTTCCACAATTGCTACGACCACCTTCCACCGCAATCGTAGATCAAATCAATCAGCCACTGCCCCCGCGTTTGATCTGGAAATCTGATATATTTTTATCATCCACACCTCTTCAATATTGTAAGATTCCTTACTTTATATGTTGAAGATTTTTCCCATATTTTATCCGCTATAAATTTCGTTCATCGCAAACGTTATCATCATTGCAAAGGTGAAACACTGCAGAAATTTATAGCTGATTGTTACTTCTTAAAACTGAACTTTTAATTGTCCTTTTCGGCTAAAACTTTTATACAATTTTATAGATCATCTTAGCTTTCATCTAAGACTAATCTCATGAAAAAACCTCTTCTGAATTTGGACTTGTAGCACTACGATTCTTTGTTACATAGTACTAAAATTTTACAATGCAGAATCTGCTTTCCGTTTATTGGCCTCTTGAAACTAAACTTTTATTCATCCTTTTTGACCGAAATTTTTATACAAATCCAAAGATCAACTTAGCTTTCATCTGAGATTGATTTCTAGAAAAAATTCTTTCAGGAACCAGTTTTCTTGTGTAATATTTTACCATCATGTAGTTCTAGAATTTTTACGATGAAGGATCTACCTTTCGTCTTTTGCCCTATTTCCCTACTGTTATGCTGCCAAAATTTTGCCAAACTTTTTACCGATGTTCCCAACATCTGAACCAAGGATTTTTATATAATTTCCTTAAACTTTCCTCTGGAATTTACTTCAATAAGTCATCATTTCTCTGACATAAAATCTGTTCAGTAGGACAGCACAACGTAGCACCTTTTTTCACCGAATTCTATCAGATTTAAGTGCTATTTTTTGTGGGATTTTGAACTTTCTTTTCCTCATCTCTAAACCCTACCATCCTCACTAAAAACCCCTCCAAATCTTACCCTAAACCAAACCCAAACAGCCACCCAAATCAGCCCTAACCGCAGCCTACTTCCTTATCGATCCACTTACCTTTTTAGCAACTTTCCTTACCGAGACACCTATCTTTGCTGCCATCTATCCCAAATCTAAAATCTATTTCCCTCACCTTTATTTACTACTATCACAACCCTAAAACCACACCAATTGGTAGCCTAAACTCCACAAATCTGCAGCCCCAAATCGCACCTAAGACAACCACAAACTGCACCCAAAAACCGAAGCCTTCGGTCCACCAACCTTTCAGCCGCCCAATCTCCCTTGTCCCTTCAACCACAGCATGCATTTTTCGCTACCCAATGTTGCAAACAGCGACCTCTTGTTGCCATCCTCCTTGATCGTAGTCAATAGTGATCCATGCGGCAAAAAGCTACTAGCATCAATTTTTCACTGCAATCTGTTTACATCGCAGCTCGCAACATTTGTTCACTGCCAACTATCTTGATCGTAGCCAACAACAAATTAAACACAACAGTAGTCGTCTCTCACTCCATATCGCTGCTGCCCTCCTTCGCAACAACCATGTACATCGCTGCTCCGTCTTCCTCCTATTACAGTCGCACCCTTGCTGCAACCGATGCAACCTGCAGCCACGAAGTCACATCGCAGCCGCAGCCGATGTTGTTGTTGCCCTCTTCTTCCTTCGCCATCGCTGCTGCCTTCCAACTCAGATCTCTTGGCTGCCATCTTCCGACAAATATTAGCCATCTAAAAAATCATAGCCTCGACGACATTGCAGCATCAACATTGCAGCATCACCGAACGACCGTAGCCGACGTTACTACTGCCATTTTCTTCCTCCACCATTGCTGCTACCCTTGGCTGCCATCCTCCACTTGGAGACTTCACCACCAAAGCCCTGACATCGTTGCCATTGCTGCCTTCAGCCTGGAGATTGTAGCTATACTCTTTAATCGGTTTGATTTGGCAGGTTGGAGATCCTTATGTCATAACATCGGTGGGCTTATTCGAAGCCAAATTGGAGGCTCTTGAGACGCATATGAATGTTAAATTATGCACTCTCTTTGAGGAGTTTAGATTGGGCCAATCACCGAGCCCAATAAGATCACAACGCGGTGCAAATTTGGATTGTAAAAGGAACCTTAGCGAAGAACTAGCGATGATCCGTCAAACCTCCACCATCCAAGAGTACCAAACCAGGTTTGAAAGATTATTTAATCAAACTTATGATTGGTCTAAAAAATAGATATTGAGGACTTTTATTGAGGGTTTGAAGCCGGAGATTTAGGAAGAAGTTAAAGTGCGACAATCGTACACACTTAAAGCAGCCATCTCCTTTACGCGATATCAAGAGGAGCGATTGAACTATGAAGCTCGAAAGACTAGAGTTGCTCCCTGACCAGCGACACCAAAGCTTTCACCTCCTCCTACTGTCAACCGACCCCCTCAGCCATAGAAATTAACAAGAGAAGACCTTCATAACGGATCGACAAATGACCTATGTGGGTGTTGTGATAAACTAAGGAGCTTAGAACACAAATGTAAAAAGGAGACACCGCTGATGATTGCGCCCACTAAAGAACCCAAACTTGAAGATACGACTCTCGAGCCCAAGGAGAAGGATACACCACAACTGGCCACCTGCACGGTCCCTACCTTAGCCGGCTACACCAACCTGTAAAAATTGAAGATTGAAGGGTTTCTCGAGCAGTAGTCCGTCATCATCCTCATCCACACCTGGAGCACACACAACTTCATGAGTAATAAGGTTGATACCCACTTAATGCTCCAAAAAGAAGATTACAATGGGTTCAAAGTTAAGGTAGCTAACGGCCAAATTATAAAGTACAACTAGAAGTTCCCGCGGGTAAAACTGATCCTATAGGAGCAAGGCATAGTTGCTGATTTTTTCCTCCTCCCTCTTGATGGTTTTGATATAGTGTTTGGAATTGATTGGTTGTCTATGATTGGAGATATTTTTTGGAATTTTTTGAAGCTAACCATGAAATTTTTCAGAAAAGGAAAGCAGGTGATTCTACAAGGGAGCATAGTAATTACAACCACAACATAACACTTGGACGGGGTACCAAAAGAAAAATCTAGTGATTTTCCAATTCAAATTAAAGGGTTTCATGAGATTGAAGATAAGTACCCTCTCCCACAGCTTGCTAAAATTTTGCGCATCTCCACCAAACTGAGCCGATTACCTCTTCTGAAGCTGTCTAACCACCCTATGCTAAATAGGCCAAAACTTCTACCAGTTGTCGCTCTGCCAGATTGCTTCCTACAACCTTAGAAGGTCAAAAATAAAAGGGTCATCCAAGAGATGGTAGAGACACAGATTGTTCGGCCATGCTTATTTCCCGCTACGACATATCCCTATATCCTTTTCTCCGGAGATAGGCTATTTATAAAGTGCTATATCTCATCGAACTCACCATGATTGCTGATATCATGTGACTTCCATGACTTTCCCCAGGATCGAACCATGATGTTTAAAGATTTCCTTGATGATGACCTCCGATCTATGACCCAAGACCGCGAGAAAATTGAGCCCCTCCAGTGGCGAAATTAAAAAACGGGAAAAATCATTCGCAGGACTCAACGAAGCATAAATATCATCTCTCTCATTATAAATAAAGATGCACAACCTTGGCCGAGAGGGACTATAACCCTCACGACCATGATGTCATCCACACCAAATCGTGTCCAAGTGTTTATTATTGTAGCAGACACATCTAGAGTGGGGGTCAGCACTATCCTCATACAAGATGGTCAACAACATGAAGAAGTAAAAATGAACCCTGAAAAATCACCACTCGTACCCACCTCAAACTGAGATCAGGCTCACACCACTAGAGATTTTATCAGAGGACAACCCTCACTCCAAAAGAAGGCACGACTACTATTACAAAGCAATCACATGGCAGCCCATGCAAGGAAGAAACTTCCCCCTGACAAATGGAGCAGAAGAAAGTTTCCTGAGTAAGATCAAGTCCCCCTTCATCTCCAACTCCACCAGCACGAAATCCAAGCCTCAAGAAAGTGGTCTCCTTATTTCTTTGGGCCTTGTAAAATTGGGGATCATATTGGGGCCCTAACCTGGAGATCAGATCCGTGCATCATATTAAAATTACAGTTGATCCTCCAAGTATCCCACCTCAAATGGAAATTTAAAGATGACGACTTAGCTTAAGTTCTTCCAACTGATACCCAAGCTGATGAGGAGCTGAAGACCCGGTTTTCTGAGTTCATGAAACTTCAGCCTTGAGGACAAGACTGATTTTAAGAGGGCGGGTTTGATAGGACTCCAGCAGGGTTGAGTCCTAATCTCCCTAGAAGTAGTTAATAAAACCTTACTATATTATAATAAAGTCACTCATATCTTATAAAGGAGTATGACTAGGGTTTAGATTAGCCCTTAGGGTTTGATAGCCGCTACCCCCCTTACTGGATTGGTAGGCTAGGGTTTCCCTCTACCTAGGTATGCTATAGAGCCAACCTAGCTGTTACATATTCCCTCTAAGACAGGTAGACTATAAAAGGAGCAAAAGGATAATTTTAGTTATGCAAATATCCCCTAGGACTAGGGTTTGAAGCTCTATATAAGCATGTAGCATCTATCTTTTTTTATTAATTAATTATCAATTTTATTTTAGACTTATGTCGCATCTAAGAAGGAAAAATTCTTATAACATTCTAAGAATTGATCTTTCTCAAGAATCAAAATTTATAAGATTTCTTCTATCAATACCACGAGTGAAGACCCGTGAGGATGACACGGATTTACTTCCTTCCCCATGGCTATGATGATGCTATGCTTTGAGAACAGCGGAAGAGATGAGGCGTATCTGACACAGTGAGGGCGGGTGGTGGATGGAGTGGAGAGCTAATACATAAAAGGAAGAGGGAATGATAGAATTGCCAAGGCAAGGGACCCAAAAAAGGAAAAAATAAGGTCTCTCTCTCTCTCTCTCTCTCTCTCTCTCTCTCTCTCTCTCTCTCTCTCTCTCTCTCTGCTCGACCGTAGTTGTTTGAGAAACGAGTTCCACTCAACTGGATATGCTGATGCAAATTGACGAGCTTGACGATATTGGTGTGAGATCTCTTTTGGAGACTGCCATGAGTTAATTTGATGGTTCTTCCACCTCCCAAATGGAAGAAGGCATCGATAGGTGTTGGATGATGCCTTCCTCATTTATCCATGGATGATTGAATGATTCATCATCCAGCAGAGTTCAAATACATGAAACTCTAATTCATTATTCAGAAAATATACAAGGAGATAAAAAAATAGAGTCGTCATAGATCGAAAGAGGCTGAGAAAAGAAAATTAAAGTTTGAATCAGTTATTTCAGCTAATATGCATGCAGAGATATCAGGACCGCTATTGCTGATGGGCAAATGCAGAGAAGTGGCTCAGCAAAGAAACAGGAGGACCCTTTTGCGAGTAGAATTATTGATGCATTATGCATGGCCAGAGACCCCAATGATGATGAAGGTGAGAGAGATGGACAGCATATGATGCACCTGCAAAATAGGATGGCACACATTGCATGGTATCTAAAAGGGTAAACGAGAGTACCCAGCCAACAGTGTGGTTGATATGAATCCCTTTCTGTGAACATGTGGGTGCGCAGTCTGATTCAAACCCATCATGTGAAACTTGAATTGATCGGGTTAATTTGGACGCAAGACCATCTATTAATATATTTGATCAGAAACTTAAATCATTGAAGAGCAAGATCTATTATTTTATAATCTTTCTATTTAGTATAATGTAATCAACTCTGGTGTCAATTTAAATTAGAGCATTGATTATAGGGTGATTTTTCTAGAAAATTTTCATATTTTATATATTTTTCAATCGGTGTTCCCCATTTCCTTTTTTTTCCAAACAGTAATTTTTAAAAAAAATTGTTTTTTTTTTTTTTTTTGCTTGTTATAATGTTTTATCTGTCACAGTATTTTTAGTCTGATATAATGAATGTTTTGACCACCATAATAAAAATACTATAAGACTTACTACAAAATATTATAAATACTATAAAACTCCTAATATTAACTACAAGTTTTAAAATATGGTATTGTAATGGTCTATCAGTAATGACAATTAAAGTGACATGATATGATGTCACCTATAATATTTTTCAATAACACTTATAGTGTTTTCGATACATTAATAAAACAAAATAAATTCTATTCCAAAAACAATGTAAACAGTTGAAAATTGATAAAAAAGATGGGTGAGAAAACTTTTAGGAGGTATTTTTTAAATTAGTGATATTGTTAAAAAAAAGAGGGATACCTTTTAGGAAATATCCTAGAGACTAGAGAAATCATCCTTGATATTATATATATATATATATATATATATATATATATAATTCAATTATTAATTCAAGTGACTCCGTTCCTCCTTGGGAGCTCAGTAATCTTATGCGGAACATTATTTTCTTTTTGACAATCGTACAGGGGAGTTGAGATGTCTCATATTTTTCCGAAAAAAATTAATATATTAATTGGTTGACTAAGTTTTGCAAGGTTAATATATATTTATATATATATTGAAAAGGTCATCTGTGGGAATTTTGACTACTTTTTTTGAGTGTTGATGCTATGAGCACGAATTGTACTCGATTGATTGTATAATAGATTTTCCTGAAAAAAATAAAGCAGATTAAATAATTTGGTATGTCTTTTTTATTCCTTTTTCTTCTTTTAAACAGAATTGGTTTGGTCAGTTTGAGTGACAAAATTGTTACAGATCAACCTGAAATTAACTATTCTAATCAAAATTGAGCTGAATTTAAAAACAGATCAAGCATGTGCTTTAATTTGTGAGCTCTACTAGTTCTATGTTCTCTCAAGAGTGTCCTTCAGTAGGTAAGACACCTGATGGGAAGAAACAGCATTCTTTAGTACACAAAAAGTCTGAATACATTATACTCTAATATCCAAAAATGGCACTGAAATCATAGTGACAACGCTGGAATGCCTAAGTTATTACATTGACATCATTCTAAAACACCAAAGAGGTGAAGAAGAAGAACACAACACTCGTTGGCACATAAAAATCACATTATATCTTATTCCACTATCCAAACATAAGGGAATTCATTTTCACAACATCAGTGCGCACTTGGCACTATCAGAAAGCGGACCTCAGTTCTTCATCGCCCATCAGAATCTCCATAAGCATGTCATTCCAGGTATCAATTGCCCCAGGCAAGCACCAGTGAAGGCAATCGTTCTGTAGCTTCTTGCTGATGTCCGGGTGGAATCTCCTGTAGGGTCCTGGATGCCCATCAGGCCTCAGAGCAGAGAGATGGTAAGTGTCAAGCAGTCTCAGCCTCAGTCCACTCCTTACCCCTTCCTGGAACGCCTCCTCCTCCACATCTCTCATCACGAGATCCACTGGATCAGCTGTGTACTCACTCTCCTTGTAAGGCTTCGTTCTGTTGCAGATCCCCCCATTGTACCACATCCCATGCTCGAAGTGGGTGGGAGTCCAGGTCCTGAGAACCACCAGGGGCTTGTGGTCTGAGCTGCTCACGAAGTCTAAAACAGATCGGAGTGCTGTTCGATAAGAATAGTCCATGTCGAGTTCCGTCATATTCTTCCCCGCGCAGAAGTGGCAACCAACGACTGTGTTGTTCTCCCAGAATATGGTTTCCCTGAGGAACCACTGTCCACCAGAAAGCATCACGTAGTCGTACTTGTGGTATTGGCTCGTCCAGGTACCGTCGAGGACGTCCAGATAAAGCTGGATGTCGTGTTTGGAGATGGCTTGCGTAGATTTGATCAGGAAAGGAGCCCAAATCAGACCCAATGTGATGTTGTGAGAAGGCAGGTGCCATGTTTTGGTCTGAAATGTTTTGTCATGGAAGACCAGAACAGCTTCTTCCACCTGAGAACGGAACAGAGAATTGAAGTCTCGAAAGCTAAACTAAGGAGTATCTACAGTAGGAGTACCTCGGAGAGAAGGCAAAGCAATGACTCCATCTGGTTGCGAAAGACTGAATCACCTACAAATCCCAAGGATTTGTTCCTCATATGATTCAAGAACTTGTTTGGGTCGAATCGAGGCAACTCACAGTCATATGGCTTCCACGTCCAGTGAAGATAACCAGTGTCAGGCCGGCCGTTCGTCAAGCAGTCTTGGAAAAAAGATATGAAGCTGCAGGTTGAGTTGCTGTAAGGTGGATCTCGAGTGTCCTGGATCCACTCCCCAGAAGAAAGATCACATTGTCCTGCATGCATCACCGTTTCAAGAATTGCATTCGATGACCTCGATGGACTTGATTGAACAAAATAGCATTGCTTCGCGAAATGTGGTAGGTACCTGTTGAAGCGTTCATGGCCAGAGTCTCAGAATTCTCAGAGGAGGAGGAGGTGTCAGCAGTAGCTGGGTACAAGAACAGTTGGTAGGACAGAGCCATGATGAGCGAAGACGCCAAGAGAATAACCAGGAACTTGCACACACCATCACGGAAGCCAATGCATGGTTCTGCTTCAGGCTCGACTTCCTTCCCCATGGCTGGCTGTAGCGTTGTGTTCCAAGTACAGAGAAAGACAGCAGGGATACGTAACTGAGGACTGGTTGGCTGGCATATATCAAAACGAAGAGGGAAGGTAAGAAGCGAAGAAAGGGACCCAAGAAATAGGGGAGAATCTACCTCTGTTGTTTTGGTTGTAGATTTAACGTGAACAACTATACAAAAATCTGCATGCACAAAGCGTGAGCAATTTGCGTTCTATTTCTTACAGTTTGCCCAGCGAGGCAAAATGCCTCAGAACCTGGGCCTGCAACCGACTGAAGTTAAGTAAGGCTGTAATGTTGGGCCCCACAGTTCTCCCTGCGAGGCTACTACTTTCATGGTTGTAATGCTGTGTTCGGATTGCGGAGGAACGGAAGAATGCGTTAACAAAGGATTGGATGATTCGCATATACAAAGGAAGATGGAAGGGAATAAACGTTACCATGGAAGAGTCGAAGTAGGAGGATCTCTCTCTTTGTTTGTTGTTTTTGTCGTGTTTTAAACGTTACCAGCAATACAAAAATCTGCATGCGTAAAGCATGAGTGAAAAAATGTACAAGAAACGGAGCCTGCAGCTGGAGGTGGTGAGATGACTAAGTTACATTTGTTAGCTGAACATAACAGAACTGTAACTGAACGAGAATATCTCGTTTGAGGAAAATTATCAACTGAATCTTGTATAAATATGTATTCATTAAATGAATAAAGTGTGTCCTTTTGTGTTCTCATCTCTTTCTAACATGGTATCAGAGTAGCTTGCTTAGAGCAAGCTCTCTTCTTGCTGTCAAACGATAACAAGTTTCTATCTCTCCCGGCCGCATGCAGAGGCTGTCGCGACATCTACCTCCTCTACCGACGGAACCTACGAGATCAGCACCGATCTCCCGGCATCATCTATCCCATTTCTGCGAAGCCGCAACCGCTGGCATCATCTGTCCCTTTTTTGTGAAGTTGTAGCCACCGGACAACTTCTCACAATGAACACTGCTACGGCTGCGGCAACCATGGCATCATCTATTTCGCTGGAGATCTATTCCCTACCCCGGCCACCTCCCTGGTCTCCGGCTCCGCCAACGCTCCTGCAACATTGGCACCAGCGGTCACCAGCCCTGCAAACACTCCCATAAATGCGGTGCCTGTGACTGCTCCAAGTCCCACGACGGCCAAGGTCCCGCTGCTTCCTGCTGACAAACAGTAGATCTTGCTCACAACCCTCTTCTTCATGTCGCTTCTTCCTTCTGGCACCTGCAATCGTCGCTGCCGATCGCATACATCGAAACAGAGTTACCATTACTCTGTTTCATCTCTTTCTTCCTTTGTTTTGCTGAGATCAGCTCAGCAAGATCGCAGCGCACAGCCAGTAATGCTCTTCTGCAGTCCACCTCCTCTCTGCCCGCTGCTACCTCTCTGCTCGCTGCTCTTTTCCGTCGGTTCTATTGCACCTGCTATAGCTGTCGGCTCTTCTTCCTCAACACATCGACACGATTGCAATCCTTCCTTTGCTTCACGTCGCAATCGCTACCCTGCATCCTGCGGCGTCCCACATCTATTCGCAGCCTGCGACACTCATCATCGCCGGCTGCTTCCTCTTCTTCTTCGGCACCTGCTTGCCTCAAACTAGTTCCGAGATATGCTCAGTCCGGTGTCTTCTCCTCTTCCTGCCAGTGGAGCTCTTCCCTCATCTTCTTCCTCAAAAGCTAGACTTTCGGGGAGCCTTCAACGGAGATCGCCGCACTTCCAGCAGCCCTCGCCGTGGTCTTCTTCGTGCCGGAACCAGCCACTGCATCTTCAACCTCCACTCCCACAACTCCATCAACCAGAGTCTTGCATAACACCACCTGTGCTGTAGACATTGTCGTGGTCTTCTTCGTGCAGGAACCAACCATTGCAATCTCTAACTCCACCACCATAATTTCATCGAAAGAGAACATTTGCATAACTGCATTCTTGGCGTTCTTCTCCTTAATGGCATGACACACGACCGAGCACCGGCGACTTGAATTAGCACCGCATTGATCCGGACGCTTTCTCTCCCTTCTGGTCGTTCTGGCACCATCTAGCGCTTGCGGTCCTGCTGCAACGGGCGACGACAGGAGTCTTGTCCCTCCTCACACATCCGGCTGGCTGGTCTCACATCATCCACGTGGCGTCCTGCACGAGGCAGTCTTCCTCGTGCTTCACCGATGCCGCATCATCCTTAACAAGCAACGACACTTCTGTGACCACGTTCTCTCTTCATCAGCAGTTCATTCCTATGCCGCTTGCAGTGTGCAAACCTGCTCACCCATCTACTTCATCACATTTATCGACTTCATCATCTAGACTAACTTCACCGAGGTCGACCCTACCGTGTTCGGCTGTTGCAACTTTCTGCAACAACAGTCTCCACCAATTGAGCTCTCTATACTCCAAAGGTTCTTTCTTTCCTTTTCTTTTGTCATCTCTTTACCATATACTTCTATCCCCTTTCCTGTCATTTCTCTTGAGTTCCTTTTGACTTATTTCATGTCTTCCTCGTCGCCTACCCATGATGCCACAACTCTCTTACCTGCTGGGGCTTCTTCTTCACATATTGGGCCTGTTTCCATTAATGCTGCCTCCCTCATTCCCTTTAAATTATCCAAAGGCGGCAACTACGCATCTTGGCATGCTCAATTCTCTAATCTCTTATTTGGCTATGATTTATTAGGTTATATTGATGACTCTCTCAACTGTCCACCAGCAATGGTTCAAGTTCCCCGAGAACCTAACCCAGTACCAAATGCAGCCTACAAGCTATGGTTACGTCAAGATAAGCTCATTCTCCAAGTAATTCAAGCTTCTGTTGCCAGGTCCATCGCTCTGCTTGTGTCCTCCTGTACCACTGTTGTGGAGGCTTGGACCAAACTACAAACTACATTAGCGAGCCGCTCACGGACCCGCATGCTTGGACTACTTTCCAACCTTATGACCTTCAAGCAGGAGGGCAGTACTGTTGTCGACTACTTACAACATATCAAACTAATGATCGATGACCTGGCTTTGATAGGTCATTCACTTTATGATGAAGAGGTACTCGTCCATACACTTAATGGACTGAGTTCGGAGTTCAAAGAACTGGTCGCACCACTCCGCGCGTGCGATTCTCCAATTTCCTTTGAAAAACTTTATGACAAGCTGACAAACTATGAAACTTACCTGAAGCGTGACACCAAGCTGCCAGGACCTCTACCAGGACCTCCCATCATAGCTCAATTCAACCACACATCCAAAAGGCACACCCGCAAATATAACAAGAATGCTTCAAAAGGTGTGGCCAACTCTCCTACTTCCTCTATGAGCAACCACCCATCGCTTCCTCCTCCATATCCTCCGCATCTCAACCATCGTCCGAACACTTCATTTTCGCCATGTCGTCCTCCTCCTCAACAACCAATTGTATGCCAGTTGTGCGACAAAATTGGTCACACTGCCAAAGTTTGCCGGTCTCGACCTCGACTCCCACCTCCATCAACTTGGCCTCAGGCAAATGTCCTGACTGCTCCTTCTGAAAGTCAGTCTAATTGGATTGTGGACTCTGGCGCCTCCCACCATATCACTTCCAATCTCTAGAATTTGTCGCTCCACAATGGCTATGGCAGACATGAAGACATCATCGTCGGTGATGGTACAATGATTCTTATTACTCATATTAGTTCTACAAAGTTTAATTTCAATACCACTTCTTTCACACTCGATAATGTTTTGTGTGCACCTCACATTAAAAGAAATCTTATTTCAGTCTCTCAATTCTGTCAACAAAATCATACTTCTATTGAATTCTTTCCTGATTACTTTCTTGTTAAGGACTTGAGCACAGGGGCATCCCTAGTTCGCGATCTGAATAAAGACAACATCTACGAATGACCGTCAGCCCTGTTTCTCACTAAGCCTACTGCCAACTCATCCACTGCTGCTCCAGTTGACATATGGCATCATCAGCTTGGTCATCCCTCTACCTCTCTTCATCAAAAATTATTTTCTTGCTATTTAATTCTTATTTTTAAGTCTAGTAAGGTTATTACTCACTGTGATGCTTGTATTAGCAATAAGAGTCATAAATTACCTTTTGGTACGTCCTCTCTTTCCTGCTCTAAACCATTTGAAGTAGTTTACACTGATGTTTGGGGTCCTGCATCAGTTATTTCCTTTGACAAGTTTAGATATTATGTTATCTTTGTAGACTATTTTACGAAGTACACATGGTTATATCCCCTTCGTCAAAAGTCTAATATCACTACTGTCTTTTCTAACTTTAAAAACTTAGTTGAAAACTACTTTCAGACCACTATTAAAACTATCTACTCTGATGGAGGGGGTGAATATCAAGCCCTTGCATCTCATTTATCTGCTTGGGGTATTCAACATCTTAAGGCCCCCCCATATATGCCTCAATTGGTTGGTTCTGCCAAACGTAAACATCGTCATATTATTGAAACTAGTTTGACATTGCTCCATCAGGCTTCCATGCCATCTACCTTTTGGTCCGTCGCCTTTCAAATAGCTGTCTACCTCATTAATCGCATGCCCATTCCTACTCTATACTATCAATCACCATTTGAAAAGCTCTTTAAAAAATGCCACAATCTACAAACATTGAAAGTCTTTGGCTGTCTCTGTTATCCGTGGTTATGTCCCTACAATTCCAATAAAATACAGCCTCGCTCTTGCCCTTGCATTTTCATCGGATATTCCCTTGAACATAATACTTTTCAATGTTATGATCCTCACTCTGCTAAAGTCTTTGTTTCCAAACATGTCACTTTTGTAGAATCTGTTTTTCCCTTTCATGATCATGGGCAATCTGTCGTTCCATTGAGTTCCTCTAACACATCTTCATCCACCCACATGCCTTTGCCAGATCCACATTCTCTTGTTACTTTTGTTCCACACCTTTCTTCTTCCTTCTCTCCTCTAGCTTCTCCTCTTCTAGAACCCCAGCCTTTGTCCTCCCATAGTTCGGGTGATTCTGTCGTCCTTCCGTCTGACTCCACTAGTGCTAACCCTCAGCTCTTACCATCCAACACTGTTATATGCAAACTCATTCCATGAGTGGTGTTTTTAAACCCCGTCAAGTTCTTGACCTTCATGTTAGGACTACACCGTCCCCCGACTCTGTTGAACCATCTTCCTTTTCTCAGGCCCAAAAATCTCCTCATTGGCGTAAAGCCATGTGTGAGGAGTATGATGCTCTTCTTCATAATGCTACATGGACACTTATCCCCTCTTATTCCACACAAAACATTATCGGGTGTAAGTGGGTCTATCGAATTAAACGAAAGCCTAATGGTTCGATTGATCACTATAAAGCACAACTTGTGGCTAAAGGGTTTCATCAATGCCTTGGTATTGACTACACTGAGACATTCAGTCCTGTTGTCAAACCTACTACTATTCGGCTAATCCTAAGTCTGGCAATATCCAACGACTGGTGTTTACGCCAATTAGATGTAACAATGTCTTTTTACATGAGACTCTTACTGAAGATGTCTTCATGGAACAGCCTCCAGGCTTTATACATCCTCAATATCCACGACATGTATGTAAACTCTAAAAGGCCATTTATGGACTTCGTCAAGCTTCACGGGCCTGGTATACTGAACTTGGCCGATACTTATCTTCGGTTGGCTTCATTAACTCCAAATCTGATGCCTCTTTATTTCTATGCCGACAACATGGGTGCACTATCTATCTTCTGGTCTATGTGGACGATATTATTGTCATCGGTGATAACTCTATAGAGGTTCAAGTGTTTATCAAGCTATTGGCCGACATATTTTCTCTTAAGGATCTTGGCCGCCTGAATTATTTTCTCGGTGTCGAGGCCACGTTTGCGTTTTCTGGTTTCTTCCTTTCACAGAGAAAGTATATTCATGACTTGATGTTGAAGACTAATATGCAGGATGCAAAAGAAGTTACCACTCTAGTGACTCATTTAAGTTATGTGATGGCAGTCCTGCTACAGACTCTACTCAGTATCGGCAGGTCGTTGGCTCCTTACAATATCTCACTCTTACTCATCTAGATATCTCCTTTGCAGTTAATAAATTATCTCAATTTATGCATCAATCGTCTACTTTACACTGGACTGCTGTCAAACGCGTTTTGCGTTATCTTAAAGGGACCATTGATCATAGTATTTTTCTTTGCAAACACTCTCCCCCTCAGCTTCATGCCTTTGTCGATGCTGATTGGGCGGGAAATATTGATGATAGAACATCCACATCAGGTTATATTATTTTTCTTGGTGCCAACCTGATTAGTTGGAGTTCTAAGAAACAAAAGACGGTTGTCAGGTCTACTACTGAAGCTGAATATCGTGCTATTGCCACTACTGCTACTGAGTTTAATTGGATCACCAACTTGCTTAAGGAGCTTCACACTCATTCTACTTCTATGCCTGTTATTTACAGTGACAATATCGGTGCGACTTACCTTTGTGTAAATCCAGTTTTCCACTCCCGCATGAAGCATGTTGCCATTGACTTTCATTTTGTGCGAGATCAAGTTGTCCGCTAGCAGCTCCATGTTTCTCATGTTCACACGACTGATCAACTTGCTGACTCTCTCACAGAGTCTCTGGCCCCCAAACACTTTGCCTTACATCGGTCCAAGATCGGCATTCTTAACAGGAGCTCGATCTTGCGGGGGCATGTTAGCTAAACAGAAAGAGAATATCTCGTTCATCAGTTGAGGAAAATCCTCAACTGAATCTTGTATAAATAGGTGCTCATTCAATGAATAAAGTGTGTCCTTTTGTGTTCTCATCTCTTTCTAACAACATTACGCCATGGTTAAGCTGATGTAAAGGAAAGATGTCGGTGAAAGGAACTTTAGATTCATATGTAGTAGTTCCCTTTGATTGAATAAGAAACAACTTTTGGAGATTAGCATGGTCCATAATCTCACTTGATCATCACCCCCAGCACTCGTTTCCGGTAAACATTGATAGAAACGAGAGCCAGATATGCCTATAAAGAAAATAATAATAAGGTAAAATATGTTTGTGCAGCTTCACACTATGATCGAGATGTCAGCACGACTTGATCCAATCAGAATGCACAATACCGTCCACGTGACTTTCTGATTTGAGAGAGCCGATGTTAGGTCGGGTTGGGATGTCGTCTACCAAGTCCACCCGAGGTAGAGCTATGAGTTGCTTTGTCCTTCCTTCCGCACTGGGTTTTTGCACACGGGTCAAAGTCGGGAGGGGGATTCCCCACTCAATCCCTTCGAAACTTGAGTCAATATAGTGGTGTTGGGGGGGATTTTGAGCATTCGATATCTAACCCCTAATGTTGGTCAGGAGGTCAACTTTTATACTCGCAGTTGAGGGTTGACCATATGTGGTTAGTTAATTACCGTCGATGCCCCGGATGGTCGGGTCATATACTTCACACAAGGTTGACTAATCCCTGTAGCTCTATGTCATGCGGCATCACTTCATGCATTCTTGAGTGGCTCTGTACTATGCGACATCACATCATACGTCACGGGTGCAGTCGATTGTCCTGTACGTGTTCGAGTCTCACATTGGCATGCGTGCACCCAGTTAGCTTCGAGGCACCATGTCAGCTTTGATGTGGCAGCCGCTAGGGTGATGCTAGAAAATGTCCTATCATTTTCTCTCCCCCAAAAAGGCATGCCTTAAGTTCCTCATGGATGGACTTAAGGTACGACTTGGTGCTTTCTCCGACTGGATCTGCAATTCCACTAGGTGTGTGAGTTCTTCTATCATAGATCCCTTTTGAGTCGGGCGGCCCACAATCATTTTCTTTACCTGCCATCGTGAGCCTTTTGTCTGATCAAGGTTGGTAGATCGGGGCATGTTTTGTTGAGATGCACAACTTGGGTGGCCCTAACGTTCTCCAGGTGAGATGCGTAACTCGGGCTTGATCACTAGAGATGTGCAGTTATGGTTCTTGACTGATCGAGATGCATAACGTGGGCATTGATTAGCCGAGGCACAAAACTTGGGCACTTGATTAGCTGAGCTCATAACTCTGACACTAATTGGCCACAACACGTAGCTCGAGCTCTTGACTGGTCGAGATTTGTAGCTCAGGCTCAAACTGGCCGAGCTACACAACTTGTGCACTGGTTAGCTAAGATGCGTAACTCGGGCTTATAATTGTCTGAGCCATATAACTCGAACACTGATTGGCCGAGGTGCATGACTCGGGCTCATGATTAGTTGAGACGTGTAGCTCGGGCTCTTAACTGGACTAGATGCGTAACTCGGGCTTATAACTAGTTGAGCTACATAATTCGGTCACTAGTTGGCTGAGAAACGTGACTCGGGCTCATGACTATCCGAGACGTATAGCTCGAGCTCTTGATTGACTGAGATGTATAACTCAGGCTTATGACTAGCCAAGCTGCATAACTTGGGCACTGGTTATTCGAGATGCATACTCAGGCTTATAATTGGCTGAGCAACATAATTTGGACACCAATTGATTGAACCCAGGCTCATAACTGCAACCCTACTAAGGCTGTTGGGAAACCTCAGAGCACAACACAAGCATAACGGAAGAATAAAAATAAACTAGTTTTAAAAAATAATCATATTAGATCATCTTGCGATGATTGGGAGCAAAAAAGTGGAAAATAAAGAACTACATATGATATGTGAGACACTATCACCTAAGGGAACTTGTATATCCCTGAGATCACAAATCCAAGTCCGTGGATGAAGAAGCTCTCACAAACTCCTCTCTAGGGGTGATCCACAAGATGAATACACTGATGACGCACCTCCTTGATGCATGTTCCTTCCTTGCCTTTGCGTATTACCATGAAACTACAAAAACAAGAAGGGGCCGACCCTTCTTGCTATCCTCTCATACCGAAGAGGAGGCTGACGACTGGAAGAAGAGGGGGGGGGGGGGGGGGGGGGGGGGGGGGGGGGGAGGAGAAGATGAGGAGGCAGTAAGCTATAAGGGTCCAGCATATGGTCCCTTTTAGCCCCTCTCCTTTTATAGAGAGCCCTCTTCACTTACCCTAATGGATCTTGCCTTAATATGTATTGGATCTCTATCCAATTATCTTTGATTTAATGGATATTGGATCGTCATCTAATAGCCACTCTAAGTCTTATTGGGTCTCACCTAATGGATCCAATAAAATAAGGGCTTATTGGACATCTAATATCAATCCTCTATTCATCGTGTTGTCCACCGTATGTTGTATGATCCTCTACGCTCAATATCGAGCTAGCCATGAGTTGCACTTATAAGAACTCCTTCTGACTTAGTAAATTATTATCTCATAATAATTCACTCAACTCATTAACTGTGGACGTACTATGCTAGTATGCCATAATCCCCAGACGGTATAGAGAGATCTAATCTATTAACTATCTACCCTTAATTACTATGTATCTATAGTCTCTCATCCATCTAATTCCTAAAGACCACAAATCAAGCGTGGTACTAGAGTACTAATTCCTAGAAACACGATATATTCCTCTTATGATATTGAGAGTGAATACTCCTATATTAACACTCAATTACCTTCATAAGATTAATTGTCATTCTCAATAACTGGTTGTACCATATCTGGAACTTCCAAACATATATGTCTCGAATCAAAGAATAGAGTACTTAAACAAGACATCCTTGGTATCTTAAGTCTAAGAACTATATGCATAACTAAGACTACAGAATTATTGTTTGACAATAAGGTATCATTAACCATCTAATATTTTGTAAGCAGATAATTCAGTGAACTCATTCTCTAATAAACACCTCTACTATATCTCCAGTGTCCCTACATAAGCAATAATGAGACTAGTTGCCTCCATCATATGGACGAGGATATAACACACTGATTTATTCAATTATCTCAATGTTCCTCTCGAGCAACCTATGACCAAAAATATTTAGGGTCTGTGTTTAAAGGCGAAGTAGTCTCAATATCATAATCTCATCATGATCTAATTCTCATTGCACAGATCCAAGGACATCATAATATATTTATCATCCAATATAAAGTGAGAAAATATCATAATAATAATAGTAATAAAGATTGTACAATGTGTCACACGTGCCATCACTTACGTGATTGGCTTGTAGGGCACTTGTAACTAGTAATGTCCCACTTGACCTAAAGCTAATCACCCATATGTCTGATCCCCATGAGGTGTCGGTGTCGCTTAAAGACAAGATGAGACAACAACTTTGTCAATAGATCTGTAATGTTATCATCAAATAAAACTCTTTCCATCGCTACATCATCATGGGCGAAGATCTCTCTAATCAAGTAGAACCTCTTCAAACTATACTTGGACTTCTAATGAGACTTGGGTTCCTTTACTTAAGCAATCGCCCCATTGTTGTCATAATATAAGGAAATTAGCTCCTCATTGTTCGACACAACTCTCAGATCCATGATAAAGTTCTTCATCCAGACTCCCTCCTTTGCTGCTTCTGTCATAGTAATATACTTCGCTTTTGTGGTCGAGATAGTAGTAGTATCTTACCTGAAATTTTTCTAGCTTCTCCTTTATTCAGGGTAAACATATACACTGAATTCGACTTGCTATTATCGATATCAGACTAGAAACTCCAATCCGTGTAGTCCTTAACTTAAAGACTACCTCCTCCATTTCCTATTAAAAGATTCTTAGTTCTTCTCAAGTACTTAAGGATGTACTTTACTATTTTCTAGTGTTCCAAACCTAGATCGACCTAATATCTGCTCGTAACACTATGAGTATGTGCTATATCAAGTATGGTCCATTGTATAGCATACATGATAGAACCTATCTCAAGGTATAAGGTATCCTATACATGTTTGCCCTTTCTTCAGGAGTCTTTGGGGACATACTCCTAGAAAGAGATATTCCATGGCTCATTTGTATAAGATCTCTCTTGAAATTTTTCATGCCAAACCTTTTGAAAATGGTGTTTATGTACTTGGATTCGATAAGCCAAGCATACTCTTGGATCTATCTTTCTCCATTACTTACATGATTGGCCTGCATGGCTCCTGTAATCAACAATCTTCCACTTGACCTAAAGTCAATCACTTATGTGTATGATCCTCATCAGACCCTTATGACGCTCAAACACAATCTAAGTCAACTACTTCATTAGTGGATTTGCAATGTTATTGGATGAAACTCTTTTCATTGCTATATCTTTACGAGCTATAAGTCTCTGATTAGATGAAACCTCCTCAAAACGTGCTTAGACTTCTGATGAGACCTGGGTTCTTTTGCTTGAGCGATCATCCAATTATTATCGTAGTATATAGGAATCAGCTCCATGCTACTTAGTATGACTCTCAAATCCCTGATAAACTTCTTCATCCACACCCCTTCATTTGCTACTTCTGCTATAGCTATATATTCTACCTCTATGGTTGAGTCAGCAGTAGTATCTTGTTTAGAACTCTTCCAGCTTATAGCTCCTCCATTTAAGGTGAAAATATACCCTGAGTTCGACTTGCTATTATTGATATCAGACTCAAAACTCGAGTCCGTGTAGCCTTTAACCAGGAGGCTACCTCCTCCATATACCAGTAAAGATCTTTAGTCCTTCTCAAGTACTTAATGATATACATTATTGCCTTCTAGTGTTTTAAACTTGAATCTGCCCGATACCTGCTCGTGACACTCAGAGCATATGCTATATTGGGCCTAGTATATAGCATAACATACATGATAGACCCTATCGCTGAGGCATAGGGTATCCTATCCTTGTTTGCCCTTTCTTTAGGAGTCTTTGGGGACATACTCTTAAAAAGTGATACTTCATGTCTAATCGGTATGAGACCTCTCTTGGAATTCTTCATGCCAAAACTTTTGATAATGAAGTCTATATACCTAGACTAGGACAAGTCAAACATCATCTTGAATCTATCTTTATAGATCCAAATCCCCAAAATATAGGATGCTTCTCCTAAGTCCTTCATGAAGAAGTTTCTAGATAGCTAAGCCTTAACTATGAAGAGCATTTCTATATAATTCCCAATGATTAGGATGTCATCCACATATAGCACCAAAAAAGTGATAGTGCTTCCACTTACCTTCCTGTACAATCAAGGCCCATCTTCATTCTTAACGAAGTCATAAGATCTAATCGTCTCATCAAATCTTATGTTCCAACTTTGAGAAGCTTGCTTTAATCCATAAATGGACCTGAGCACCCTACACACTTTATCTGGACTCTCTCTAGACACAAATCCCGATGACTGTATCGTATACACCTCCTCCTCGATGTTGCCATTGAGGAATGTTATTTTTACATCCATATGCCAGATCTCATAATCATAGTGTGTTACAATAACCAAAAGAATTCTGATAGATTTAAGCATGGCTACAAGTGAAAAGGCGGGTCCTAGTCAACTCCTAGTCTTTGACGATATCCTTTAGCTACGAGCCTTGCCTTATAGGACTCTACCTTTCCATTCTTTTTCATCTTCTTCTTGAAGATCCATTTGCAGCTGATGTGTATGATAGAATCCCTTAAGTGCATCCACAAGGTTCTAAACCTTGTTGGAGTAGATGGAATCCATCTCAGAATTCATGACTTCTTGCCATTTTCTAGTGTTTATACTCATAATAGTCTCCTCGTAGGTCTGAGGATTAACATATTGAGAGTTCTCTCCACTGATATGTTCTACATATCTTTCAGGAGGGTAAGATACTCTGCTAGACCTACATAAAGTTAGAACTTGTGTGCTAGGTACCTGAATAGACTTGGACTCTGGAATGGTTATTGAGCTAGGTTCTCCAACCTCACTCAACTCTATCTCACTCCCATTGTTTCCACCAAGAACGTGTTTCTTTTCAAGAAACACAGCTCTCTTAGCAACAAAGGCCTTTTGGTCTTCGGGATAATAGAAATAATACCCCAAAGTCTCCTTAGGGTATCTCACAAACTTGCATCATTCCGTCCTCGGCTCCAACTTGTTAGGATTCTGTCTTCTAACGTGGGTAGGACAACCCTAAATCTTAACCACCTTAAGATCGAGCTTCTTTCCTTTTCATATCTCATATGGTGTAGGCACTACCAACTTTGATGAAACTTTATTTAGAAGGTAAGTTGTCGTTTCTAGGGCGTATCCCTAGAATGAGACGGGTAGGTCAGCGAATCTCATCATAGGTTGCACCATGTCTAACAGCGTGTGATTCCTCCTTTCTGATACACTATTGAGCTGAGATGTATAAGGAGGTGTCCACTAGGATAAAATCCCAAGGTCCCTGAGAAATTGGGTGAACTCCGTACTCAAGTATTCTCCTCCTCGATCTGATCGAAGAGTCTTAATACTCTTTCCTATTTGGTTCTCTACCTCATTCTTATATTCCCTGAACTTCTTAATGGCCTCAGGCTTGTACTTTATCAAGTATATGTGTCTATACCTAAAGAAATCATCAGCGAATGTAATGAAGTATCAGTAATCACCTATAGTCTGAGTCGACATGGGACCACATACATTACTATCTACGAGTTCCAATAACTCAGTGGCTCTCTTCAATGCCACTAAAAGAAGATTTTGTCATCTTCTCACGAAAGTAAGGTTCATAAGTTGCATATGACTCATAGTTAAATGGATCTAAGTATCCATCTTTTAGCAACTTTTGAATCATTCCTCGTATATATAACCTAGCCTACAATGTTATAAATATGCATTATTCACCTCATATCTTTTCTTCTTAGACGTATTTATATTCATGATATGTGGAGAAGTGTCTAACACAAATAAGCTATTTATCAGGGTCCTTCTAGTGATGATCTCATCATCCATAATTATTGAACACCTATTATTCTCAAAAACCAATTTATATCCACTAATTGTTAAATAAGAGATGAAAATAATATTTTTGATAATAGAGGGAACAAAATAACATGCATCCAATGCAATGATAGCTCCACCAAGCATATATAGGGTGACCTCCCCAATGGCAATTGCAGTAACTCTTGTTCTATTGCTCATCTTGAGGTCCATCTCACCTCTGGCCAATCTCCTAGGTCTTGTCAGAACCTACAATGAATTACAGATATGATAAGTACTCCTAATATCAAATACCCATGTGTTATCATGAAAATTTAACAAGTAGAGACTAATACGCTTTTGTTTGGCCTTATCTGTAAGGTAATCCTTACAGTTTCTCTTCTGATGCGGGTCTTTCTTTGCAACCTTTACCTTACCTGATCTTTCTTTGCCTATGTCCATCCATCTTAAAAGGCTTACTGGCCTTCCTTTTTTTCTTAGTCTCATCAATATATAGAACTGGCTTCTCTTTCTTGATAACACTCTCAGCTTCCCTCAACATATTGAGGAGCTCAAGGAGAGTCACTTCAAACTTGCTTATGTTAAAATTTATAATGAAGTGATAAAAGGAATCTGACAGTAATGGAGGTATAAGATTAACGCATAGTTATCCTATAGGACTGTTCCTAGACTTGTGAGTTTCTCAATCCACTCTATCATCTTTAGGACATGATTCTGAATTGATATCCCTTCTGTTATCCTGGCTTAGAAGAGACTCTTGGATATCTCATATCTTTGAGTTCTTTCATATTCCTCAAACCGTTTGTAGAGATGAAGAAGGATAGAATTGTCATTCATGCTCTCATGTTGCCTCTGTAACTAAGGAGTCATGGAGGCCAACATGTAGCATTTTGCCAACATGGAATAATCTATATACTTCATATAGCGAGCAATCTTATCCTCACTTGCTCCTTTTCCTAGCGTAGGCATAATTGTATCAAAGATGTACATGATTTTTTCTGTCGTGAGAATAAGTTTCAAATTACAGAGCCAATCCGTATAGTTTGGACTAGTGAGACGGTTGGCATCAACTATGTTATGCAGGGGGTTTGCAAGCGACATGTTTTTGACAAACAAGATGTAGCACAGATAAATAACATACAGATTTTACTAAAAAACTAATTAAGATATGAACTTTTATCTTAATGTACTCCCACTATTTTTCTAGCGAATAACACGACACTCTCGACACGTGAAACGAAAGTCTCCAACAGACTTCTAGTGGGGATCGGGATCAAATCGGCATCTTAATGCAATCTTGAGTGACTTGACCAATTATATTAAGCTCGAAAGGTAGACAACTCTTGTCAATCACAACTCCTTATGATTACCTTCATGTTCAGCCTCCAAATCATCATAGTCTCGATTGCGCATTCGACCATGACGTTTAATTAAGTCATCACCATCGTTACAAGATGAGTTTGATTTGATGAATGCTCTTGAGTGACTTAACTAAGCATACAATGTCCTAAGGTCACTAGTGATATCTCTATGTCGTATGCAAGATCTTGATCACATAGATAGATGAGCCTCGAGTGACTCGACAAACTCAACCTTTGTCATGATTCAATTTCTTCTTATAACGATGGAAGGCTATGTGAGTCAATCTTATTGGCTCACACTCACCGACTTAATATTATCGTAGAGGTGTTTTTTTATTTTGTATCGATCTCTTAATATGTCATGTCATACACAAACATATTTAATATATATCTACATCGTATGCAAATATATAATAAATAAATATAAATATAAATAAATAAATAAATATATATATAGTAGGTGTATAACACATATTGCAAATGCAAACCACACCGGATGCTCATGAGCTATCACCTAATATGATTAAGCCCGAGCTAATGTATGCATAGGCGCATCTCCATGTCCTGTAATCGTTGATCTCATCATCGTCGGTTCCGTCGGATCCTTGTCGCATCACCATATGTTGTGATATCTTGCCATAGCATCATGGGTCCCGCTGTCACCACCACGCTCTCATCGTGTCTCTTTGTGTAATTACAAAATAATCATAAGCACGCAGGTCGAACAATAAACGAAAAAAATAAAGGCTCACAGGCCCCAATAATATAATAATCATATGTACACACATCACATCACATAGCTCATAATCATCTATCCACATCACACATTATATGTACATATCACATCACATGTAGGATTACTAGATATATAATAATTAATTAAATTATTTAATTAATTATTTTTAAAAAAATTTTAGGGTACCCTACCATAGAGTTCCTAAAAATAATGGCTTGGGACTCCCTGTGCGGCTAAGAAACCCTAGCCACTAGGACTCCTCTTACATCTAGGAAACCCTAGCCACTAGGACTCCTCTTGCGGCTATGAATCCTTAGCCATAAGAAAACCTTGGGAGGCTAGGAAACCCTATCCCCAAGGATCTCTCTTGCAGTCCTCTCCATGGCTATAATCTACCATGGGCAGCTAGCACATGGCCGCCCAAAACACCCTTACAGTTAGGAATCCTTAACCGCAAGATTACCTCTAATGGCCAGGAAACCATGGCTGCCAGCCAGGACTCTTGGCTGCATGGGAGGCAACTGCCATAGCCGAGAGCTTGCTGCTCTCGGCCTTGCAGCCTTTGGCCACGCCGAGAGCAACATCCTTGCTCTTGGCCAAGGCTACAAGCAAACTTTAGCCACGCCGCTAGGCAGCAAAAGTTGTTGCCCTCTTCCCCTTTCTTTGTGCCAACAATTTTGACATCAAAGAACCTTAAAACACCTCTCTACATCACCTTTTTACAGCAAGAAAAAGCATTGTCCATATCTGATTAACCATGAAAAATTGTAGCAAGGTACGCAGAAAACAATTTACGCGTATCAATCTTATCACACACAGTTTAAAAGTAATCTTTTTCACGAACAACCTTGGCTCCAATACCAGCACTGGGAAACCAAGCATGAGCATCACATGCGTAGCAAAAGATCAAAACAAAACTAGTTTCTCCAGTAGATCAAAATCGTCGTGCAAAGATTAGATCATGAAAAATCACAAAATTGAAAAACTGCATCATATGTGATATTGTTTACCTAGGGAGATCGTATACCCTTATTTTTTAAATATGGATGAAGAGGATGAAGGAGGTCAAGCATCCTCCTCTCTAACGGTATCCATACGATGGATCGTTGTAGCGATACTCCTCCAATCGCAGCCCCAAGTCTCGCAACTCTTATGTAGCTTCTCGCAACAGAAGTGGAAGAAGATCCTCTATCTTCTTCGCTACCCTCTCACACCAGAGAGGGGCTGATCGGTTGAAAAGGAGAGGGAGAGGTGCAGAAAAGAGGGGGGAAATCAAAGGTGCAGTCTATCACCTATGTGTGCCGCCCCCTCCTATTTATAGAGAGCCACCCATAAAAACCATAAGGGATCCTACCTTAGTGGGTATCAGATCTTCATCTAATTACTCACTAAGCTTTGATTATTGGATCGCTATCCGATAAGCTCCTTTGCGTCTAATTGGGTCTTATACAAGAAGCCCATTAATATCGAGTCTCATCTAATAAGAATAGGGGTAAATTAGATCTCTATCTAATCCTCTATTCGCTGAAGCATCCACCATATATGTGTGACCCTCTAGGCCCATTACCGCGTTGGCCGTGAGTCTTCCCTGTCAGAACTCCTTATGACTCAATGAATTATTATCTTATAATAATTCACTCGACTCATCGACTATGGACATACTAGGCCACTACGCCATAGTCTCCAGATAGTATAAGAGATCTTATCCATTAGACCTGTCTGTCCTCAATTATCCTGTATCTAGAATCCCTCATTATCTAATATCCTAGAGACCATATATTAGACATGATACTATTAGACAATATATGGAATCCGTTCGAGTCTCGCTCTAAACGGATTCTCCCAGAGAACTCCTCTCTCAATCCGACTAACCTTGGCTAGGGATTTGTTTGAGTTAGCACTCACGGGATATTTCTCTCATGATACCGAGAGTGAATGATCCTCTATTGACACTCAATTATCATCATAAGGTTGGCTATCAATCTAGATAACCGGTTGTACTAGATCTAGAACTTTCCAAATCTGTAAGTCTAGTGTCAAAGAAAGGATTACTCATATAAAGCAATCTTGGTGTCTCAAGTCCAAGGACCATACATACAATTGGGACTACAAAATCGCTGTATGATGTTAGGTATCATTAACCATACAACATTCAGTAAGTGGATCAATCAGTGAACTCATTCTCCAATGAGCACTTGTATTATATCCCTGGTGTCCTCACACAAGTTGCTATGATACTAACTACCTCCATCATATGGATGAGTATACTGTACACCGGTGTGTCTGGTTATCTCGATATCGCTCTCAAGCAACCTATGACTAGGATTATTTAGGACCTATGTTTAAAAGTGAATTGATCTCATTATTGTGATCTCTTCATGATCATATTCCTATTATACAAAACTAAGGACATCACAATATATATACATGCAACATATAATATAATATGAGAATATACCAATAATAATCATAAGCAAAAAGATTACACAACATGTCACACGTGCTATTACTCACGTGATTGGCTCACAGGGCACCTGTAACCAGCAATCCACATATAGCATCGAGAAGGTGATAGCGCTCCCATTTACCTTCCTGTACACATAAAGCTCATATTCATTCTTAATGAATCATATGATTTGATTGTCTCATTATATCTTATGTTTCAACTTTTAGAAGCTTGTTTTAGTCCATAGATGATCATAAGTATTCTACACACTTTATATGAACTTTTTTTTAACATGAATCCCTCATACTGTATCATATATGTTAGGATCGTAATGACACTAAGAGGAGGAGGAGGGGGGGGGGGGGATGTTTGAATTAGTGCTCACGAAACGTTACGATTTAAAAATTCATTCGATGAAAACTGATATAAAAAAATTTGCTTGACTTAGACTATGAGTAAGTGGAATAGTAGTTAAAGTAGAAACAATAGTAATGAAGAGCATAAAAGGAAGTGCACACCAAATTTATAGTGGTTCAATCATCATAACCTATGTCCATTCCCGATTCCTCCTCCGTCGAGGCCATCGACTTTTACCAACGATTTTCTTCCAATGGACGAAAATCAACTACCCTTACAACTCTTTTCTCCTTTTTGCAGGTTTAGGAGAGAAACTTTACAAGTCTCACACCTCCCTTAGAATGAAACCTAAACTTTAAGAGGAGGGGAACTCTCAACACTTAGAGCTTTACAACACCTTCAATCGTAATTCTTGTTCACCTTGCTTTCTTAACTAAAGCAAGAATGATTGAGGTATTTATAAGCCCCAAATGACTTCAAAAATAAACCCAAGATTTAAATTTTGGGGTCTTCAGGGTACTTGCGATACCATCGCCTGCACTAAAGCGGTACTAGCGCCTAGCAGAGCCTGAGAGATCGGGCTCTGGCGATACTATTATTAGCCCGGGCGATACCACCACCTACAACATTAACTGTTATTGGTACCACTTCCTACAACATTAACTGTTGGCAGTACCACCGCCCACTCTGGGCGATACTACTGCTTGGCAACATGGGAGACCATGTATTTTACTTTCTAGCTCATAGGTGGTTCCACTACCTGGTCTAGTAGTACCACCATTGACTCAATTATGGGTCACTGAATGGGCCTCCCAATGGGCCCTTAATTGAATTAACATAGTTATACCAAAAACTAACTTAATTTAGACCTAACCTTCGACAATCAAGACATAAATGACTAAGATAAGAGTTCTATGTTGCCGGCATGTCATTGGTTCATCTGAACTTCGTACAAACTTTCGATGCATCATTCGAATCTTTAACATATCGCCTGATCCATTAGCATGTTGACTCTCGCAACATCCGATCTTCGCGCAATGTTCGATTCTTCCGGCCCGATGCCCGATCTTTGACTCTGGCCCAACATCTGATGCTTCTGCTTTAATCATTTTACCTTTTCATGATCGAAGTTAGTCCTGCATCACTTTTCTCAAACATTGATTCGATCACTAACTCATCAGTTAACTTTATCATCAAAATTTGAGATTCAATAATCTCTCTCTTTTTGATGATGACAACTAATTGATGATGGAGTTTTAACTAAACTCCCCTTATCTGTATACTATATAGAAATAAATTTGAATTCATAGAATGATAACCTTCTAATCATAATATTTTTGCATTCAAGTTGAAACAATTTTAATGAAGGTGACTTTCACACTTCATATGTATACATCATATGCATCATCATAATAAAATCATGAGTATTACATGCATAATTTTAAATCATCATTTTTTTATAACATGCATAATTTTAAAACATAAAATTTCAAATCATCATCACTTTGGCCATAACTTAAAAAATAATCATGGTACATCATGCATGATTCCAAAGCATTAAAATTTCAAATCTTAATCATAGCTTCTCCCCCTTATCATCAACAAAAGGAAGAACTGCAACTAGCAAATTCTCGAGACATGCAAGCTAGTAATTTAGTAATTTTTATGTCACTTTAGAACATGAAGGTTAGAAAATTTTAGCTTCTCTTGAGATGTGCAAAATAACAATTTTTGCTTCTTGAGATTATACAAGGTAGCACTTTTTGCTTCTTGAGATTATACATGCTAGCACTTTTTGCTTCTTGAGATGGGCAAGCTAGTAATTTTTGCTTTTCCCCTTTGTCATTATATAAAAAGAAAGGAGGAGAGAAGGATTCAATGGTGTAAAAATTTACATCAATATTTCAATTATAAAAAGAATGAAGGATCAAGTTATGAATATCAAAAGACCATGAGTTATTTTTGACAAATCTTTCTTTTATAAATAGCTCAAAGGTGATAGAAATAAATGAGAGGAACCAAAGCACACTTGTTATTTCATTTCAGCACCTATTTATACAGTAGTAGAAGGAAGATTTCCCTCAACTGATGAACGTGATCTTCTCATTCAGTTAGAGAAATATGTTACAGCTAACATGCCCTCATAAGATCGAGCTCCTGTCAAGGACGTCGATCTTGGATCAATGAAAGGAAAATAGTTAACGGCCCAGAGACTTTGTGAGAGAGTCGGCTAGTTGATTAGTTGTGTCGACATAAGAAATACGGAGTTGCTTGCGAGCGACTTGATCGCGCACAAAGTGAAAGTCAATAGCGACGTGCTTCATGCAGGAGTGAAAAATTTGATTGGCACAAAGGTAAGTGGTATCAACATTATCACAGTAAATAACAGGCATAGAAACAGAGGATATTTGAAGTTCCTGAAGCAAGTTGTTGATCCAATTAACTTCAGTAGTAGCAGCAACAACAGCTCGATATTCAGCTTCAGTAATAGACCTGACAACTGTCTTTTATTTCTTACAACTCCAACTTATCGGATTGGCACCAAGAAAAATAATATATCCTGATGTAGAGGTTTTGTCATCAACATTGTCGGCCCAATCAACATCAGCAAAAGCATGAAGCTGAGAGGAAGAGTGTTTGCGAAGAAAGATGTCATGATCAATGGTCCCCTTGAGATAACGTAAGATACATTTGATAGCAATCCAGTGTAAAGTAGATGGTTGATGTATAAACTGAGATAATTTATTAACCGCAAAGGGACATCTGGACGAGTAAGAACGAGATATTGTAAAGAGCCAACTATCTGTCGATACTGAGTAGGATCTGTAGCAGGACTACCATCACATAGGTTTAGTGAGCCACTTGGAGAAAGAGGTGTGGAGACCTCTTTGGCATCTTGCTTGTTCGCCTTTAATAGTAACTCATGAATATACTTCCAGGGAAAGAAAAAGATCAGAAGATGTAAATGATGCCTTAACACCGAGAAAATAATGGAGGATACCAAGATCTTTAAGAGAGAATCGATCTGCCAATTACGTAATAAATGCTTGAACCTCCATAGAGGTATTGCTTGTGACAATAAAATTATCTACATAGACTAGGAGATAGATGGTGCACCCATGTTATTATTGTAGAAATAAGGAGACATCAGACTTAGAGTTGATGAAGCCGATGGAAGACAAGTATAGACCAAGTTCAGTTACCAAGCCCGTGGAGCCTGACGAAGTCCATAAATAGCCTTTTTTAGTTTACAAACATACCGTGGATATTGAGGATGTATAAAGCTTGGAGGTTGTTCCATAAAGACATCTTCAGTGATAGTTCCTTGTAAAAAAGTATTGTTAACATCTAATTGACGTAAGCACCAGCCTTTTGATATGACCAGACTTAGGAGAAGCTAAATGGTAGTAGGTTTAACAACAGGACTAAATGTCTCCGGATAGTAAACACCAGGCCGTTGATGAAATCCTTTGGCCACAAGTCAGGCTTTATAGCAAGCAACCGAACCATCAGGATTGCACTTAATTCTAAAGACACACTTGCACCCGATAATGTTTTGTGTGGAGTGAGAAGGAGTAAGGGTCCAAGTTGCATTATGAAGAAGAGCATCATATTCCTCACGCATGGCCTTACGCCAGTGTGGATATTTTTGGGCCTGAGTAATAGGATATTGGTTCAACTAAGTCGAGAGAGGGTTTGGTGCTAGCATGTAAGTCAAGAACTTGACGTGGTTTAAAGACACCACTCTTGGAACGAGTTTGCATTGGATGGCGGGAGGTGATAGTAGAATTGGGGGATAAGGGCCGAGGGTCATTACGCGGAAGGATGACAAAAGCATCCTGATGAGGGGAGGACAAAGGTACATGAGGAGGAACTGGAGGAGAGGGAGGAGAAAGAAATTACGAAATAGAAGTAATAGGAGAGTGTGGATCTAACAGTGACAAAATAGAGAGGGAAGATGGGTTGTTAAAATCCAATGGAGCGACAGATCATCGGTGATCTCGAAAGGGAAAGACAAACTCCATAAAAGTAACATGTCTAGAAAAAAAAACTTTAGCTGTGTGAGGGTTATAACATCAAAAGGTATTATATTCAAGAGAGTACCTGATGAAAATACAAGGATGAGATCGAGGTTGCAGTTTATTAGAATTGTAGGGACGCAACCATGGATAACACAGACAACCAAATACCTTTAAGGTTTGTAGGTTGGGAGTTTATGAAATAACTTTTCAAATGGTGAATAATATTGGAGAAGAGGAGTAGGCAGGCGATTAATGAGATATACAGCAGTTTGAAAAGCTACTGACCAAAAGGTAGACGGCATGGAAGCCTGATAGAGCATTGTGAGACCAGTTTCAATAATATGTTGATGCTTACGCTCAGTAGAGCCAATTAATTTAGTGGTGTATGGAGGGGACTTGAGATGTTAAATAACAAAAGCAGATAAATAAGACATAAGAGCTTGATATTCACCTCCACCATCAGATAGATAGTTTTAATAGTAGTCTGAAAGTAATTCTCAATTAAATTCTTAAAGTTAGAAAAAACAACAATAACATTAGATTTTTTATGGAGAGGATAGAGCCATGTGTATTTTATAAAATAGTCTACAAAGACAACATAGAATCGAAACTTGTCAAAAGAGACAACTGACGTAGGACCCCATACATCAGTATAAATAATCTCAAACGGTTTAGAGCAGGAAATAAAAGATGTACCAAAAGGTAGCCGATGACTCTTATTACTAAGACAAGCATCATAGTGAGTAACAAGAGTACTAGATCTAGAAACAGGAATAGAATAGCGAGAAAGTAACTTTTATTGAATAAGAGTTGAGGGATGACCAAGACGTTGATGCCAAATGTCGACTAGAGCAGTAGTGGAAGCGTTAGCAGTAGGTTGAGTGAAATATAAGGCGGACGACCATTTATAGATGATATTTTTATTCAGACCATGAACCAAGGATGCCCTCGTGCTCTAGTCCTTGACAAGAAAATAATCAGGAAAGAATTCAATATAAGTGTGGTTTTGTTAGCAGAACTGAGAGACAGAAATAAGGTTTCTTTTAATGTGGGGTGCACACAAAACATCATCAAGTGTAAAAGAAGTGTTATGTGAAGTAAGCTTCGTTAAACCAGTATAAGTAATAGGAATTCTGTTACCATCACCGATGACAATATTGTCATTGCCGCCATAGTTGTTGTGGAGCGATAGTTTCTCGAGATAGAAGTAATATGGTTGGAAGCACCAGAATCTACAATCCAATTGGATTGACTATCAGACGATGTCGTCATGATATTTGCCCGAGGCCAAGCTGACGGAGGTGAAAGGTGAGGTCAAAATCGACAAACTTTTGTAGAGTGACTAATTTTGTCACACAATTGGCAGACAACCGATTGTTGAAGCGCAGAAGGAGGATGACATGGCTGGAAGGCAACATTCTGATGAGTGTTGTTGAGGTACGGAGATTGTGGAGGAGGAAGTGACAGAGTGGGATCCATAGAGTTTCAAGGAAAGTTGGCCACACCTTTGGAAGCATGTTTATTGGATTTACGATTTGGCTTTCTGGATTTCTGGTTGAATTGAGCTGTGATAGGAGGTCCTAACAAGGATCTGAACAACCTATCATCACGCTTCAGGTAAGCTTCATATTCTGTCAGCTTGTCGTAAAGTTTTTTAAAGAAGATCGGAGAGTCGCGTGCTCGAAGTGCTGCAGCTAATTCTTTAAACTCGGGACTCAATCCATTAAGCGTATGGACAAGTACTTTTTCATCAGTTAGGGACTCACCTATCAAAGCTAGGTCATCGATAATCATTTTAATATATTGTAAGTAATCGACAATAACACTTCCCTCCTGTTTGAAGGTCATAAGACTAGAGAGTAGCCCAAGCATGTGGGTCCGTGAGTGATTCGCCAAGGTAGTTTGTAACTTGGTCCAAGCATCTGCAACAGTAGTACAAGAGGACACAAGCGGGGCGATGGATCCAATGACAAAGGCTTGAATTGCTTAGAGAATTAGCCAATCTTGACGTAACCAAAGTTTATAGACTGAATTGGGAACTAGGTCAGGTTCGCCTGGAACGTGAATCATTGCTGGTGGACAGCTGAGAGAGCCATCAACATAACCTAATAAATCATATCCAAATAAAATGTTAGAGAATTGATCCCGCTAGGATACGTAGTTGCCATCTTTGGATAACTTGAAGGGGATTAGAGAGGCAGCATTGATGGAGAGAAGTCTTGGATGTGGAGAAGAAGTGCTAGCAGGAAAAAGAGTTGGGACATCAGTGGTAGAAGATGAAGACATTTGGGGATCACAAGGGTGATAGGCCAAGGAGGAAGAAAGAGAAGTCACAGATTAGGTGATAGACAGTGCTGCCTGAAGGATGAGGAATTGGAGATAAAGCAATAACACAAAGTTACCATCGTCGGGTGGGAGCAGACGGAGGAGTGGTGGAGAGGTTGGAGCGACACCTCCGCTGGAAGAGCTGAACACAGCGATGGGCAGATAGAAGCAGTTGCAGATAGGAATCAGAAGTCCGTAGCAACCAGAAGAGAACGTGGGCATATAGGTTTTAATTGCCAGGTTAGGAGCATGGGTCACGAGCAGGACGCAGGCGCACAACAAGGACACCCTACAAGAGAAGGAGAGCAACAGCCGGTGACTGCTGCTAAATTGAACACGTCGGCGTCGTGCAGGTGGGTAGAGCCCCGAGGACTCCACGGGATCAACTGGAAGAAGAAGAAGTTGGCCAAAGATCAGACTCAACGACAGAAAGCAGAGTTCCAACAAGCAACGAAGCGATGTAGTCGGTGAGGCGGAAAGCAACAGCATAGGGCAGGTGCTCGCGACAATCGACAACTGCTACAACTGCTTAGGCTACAAGGGTAGAAGCAAACAGATGGTCTTCTTTGGTAAAGATATAAGTAGTACTCCTAGCAGATGCTGCTCCGGGAGAGTGGAGAGCTGCTCTTTGGAGGAACTTGAGAGCTGTCATTCCACATGCTCTGTGAAAGAGTTGTCACAGTTGTTGGAGAGTTGCGGCTGTACTAGTGAAGACACAAAATGTTGGTAGGTCTAAGTGCTTCGTTGCTAATACTCTCTGGGTTGCAGGCACAATGGAAGTGAGGTGAGCATACGAAGAAAGTCAAAAGCTGCCAAGGGACAAGGATAGTGTGTCGGCGTTATCGTGTTGAATCTGGAGATGAGAAGTTCAATGGTGGTGGCTGTGATCTGCCAAAATCACGGGCGCAACCAGCTAAGATTGGCAGTGCAGAAGAAGGTACAAGCACCAACAGAGTTGAGGTTGCGACTGATTTGAGGAAGCATCGACCGAAGGAAGTAGCGACCGATTTAAGGTTGTCACCGGGAAACTGATGAAATCCGGTGATTCCCTTGATCTCACCACCAGCAAAGGTTGGAAGCCACGACAGTGAAGAAAAGAAGCAACTTGAGAATGAGAGCATTAACTGCAAATTAGTTCAGATCTATTGTTGATGATTTGTGATGCTGGTGTAGGCTATAGGCGACGTCCCCGGTACTGGTGGGAAGTAGATGGATTAGCCACCTACAGAAGTTGATCGCAGATTGGTCGCTGTGAAATGGGAGGAGGCAGATCTAGTCACTGTGGCTTCGGCAGAGGAAGTAGTGATCGGGAGAGGCTGATGACATAGAGACCATGGTTGCCAATGGAACAACAAGGTAAGAGAGCGTAGATCTTGTCACTATGGCTTCGGTAGAGGAAGCAACGGCTGAGAGAGGCCGATGGTGCAGAGATCGTGGTTGCTGGCAGTGATATGATGTAGGGAGTAGGCAAAGATGAGGAGGAAGAAGCCAGTGTTGCAGGCGAGGGGGGGAAGTGCCAACGGCATGGCAGAAGCAAACAGAGTGCACGTCGGTGACGCCATAGTGAGATACAAGGCAGAGATGGAGGAGCCCTTATATCTCGGCCCTGGGTGCTTGGTTCTCGGCCCTAATCCAAGGCCAGAAGGAGTAGTTGCACCTCGCCGTGGTCACATATGAAGAGAGGATGCCACAGCTACGTGCGAGGAGCCCTTGACGGATCTGTGCTATGGAAGCATTGACCCACGGTGGCAGGCGCAAGTTCGGCAGACAGCGATCAAAAGATGTCGTAGATGCAGGTGTGCTATAGGGGTGTGGTGGAGCCGGCAATTGGAGCGTCGAAGGTAGTGTCACTAGCAGATTCGCATAGCGTGTTGTAGAGGTGACGACAGTGAGGGGAAGGAGCAACAGATGCTCGGCTGGGAGCAAAGTTGTTACACATGTGGGGAAGGAGCCATACCTCGTCTGGAAGCAGCGGGCGGAGATGAAGTAGGGGAAGATGTTGACAGAGGAGGCAACGGTGCAACAGGGCAATGGTGGAGGGCCGAAGAGGATGTATATTGCGCGCATACATGAAGCAATATGGTCCCAGGGAGTGGAACCTCATGTCCCAGCATATGAATGTAGCGCTTAACCGGGATGCCAAATCGTGCTTGGCAAGGTGGAAGAACTAGGCCAGGCCGAGAATCAAGAAAGACTCACTCACCGAGGAGGAGCAACGGCTAGTGATCCGACTGCAACTTCGCAGAAAGAAGGGAAGTTGATAGAGAGATGCACGACCAGACATGGTGGAGACTCGCTGTCGTTTGACAACGATACAGTAGCTTGCTTTAGGCAAGCAACTCTGATATCATGATAGAAATGAATGAGAGGAACCAAAGCACACTTGTTCCTTCGTTTTAGCACCTATTTATATAGTAGTAGAAGGAAAATTTTCCTCAATTAATGAACGTGATCTTCTCCTTCAATTAGGAAAATCTGTTACAACTAACAAAAGGATTGATAGGATACGATCTTGATTCAAAAAGAAAACTTAAATCATGAAAAGCAAGAAATCAAGATAATGATAAAAAAAAAATGTATAAGAAGGATTTATGAATTTGGGAGATTTAACATGCCTAATTCTCTTCTAATAAAATTGAATTGTTCCTTATTCAATGGTTTAGTAAAAATATCTGCTAAATGATGTTTTTTATTAATAAAATATAAAGATATATCATGATTATTAACATGATCTCTAATAAAAATGATGTCTAATATAAATATGTTTAGTTCTAGAGTGTTGAATGAGATTCTTTGTTAAACATATTGTACTAGTGTTATCACATTTTATAGGAATGTTTCTAAAGTAAAGTCCACAATCTTCTAAAGTATTTTTCATCCAAATAACTTATGCACAACAAGCACCCGCTATAACATATTCACACCTCGGTTGTAGATAATGCAATAAAATTTTATTTCTTGGAAGACTAAGAAACAAGTGCATGACATAGGAGTTGAAATGTTCCAGATGTGCTTTTTTCTATCTGTTCTACATCTTACAAAGTTAACATCGGCATAAGCAATCAATTCAATATTTTTTTATTTTGGATATCATAATCCTAGATTATGAGTTCCTCTTAAATATCTAAAAATCCTTTTAACTTCTTTATAGTGAGATTGTTTGGGATTAGATTATAATCTAGCACAAAATCCAACACTAAACATATCATGTCTAGTTGCTATGAGGTATAGTAAACTATATATCATATCCCTATAAGTCTTTTGATCATAACATTATACAACATGGTCCATATCTAATTTTGTAAAAATACTCATTGGTGTGTTAATAGTCTTAGCACTTTCCATATTAAATTATTTTAATAGATTAAAAGCATACTTAGTTTGACTAATGAAGTTTCATCGCTTAGTTACTTAATTTGTAATTCTAAGCAAAATGTCAATTCACTCATTAAACTCATTTCAAATTCTTAGCTCATACTTTTGGCAAATGATTCATATAAAAAATCATTTGCCGAACCAAAAAATAATATCATCAACATAAATTTGAATAATAAAGCATTAGTTTTTAAAAATTTTAATGAATAATGTGATATCGACCTTTCCTTTTAAGAAATTATTTTGAATAAGGAAAGAACTAAGCCTCTCATACCAAGCCCTAGGGGCTTGTTTCAATCCAAAGAGAGCCTTAAATAACTTAAAACATGGTTAAAAAATATATATTTTCTCAAATCCTAGTGGTTGCTCAATATAAACTTCTTCGAAAATAACACCATTAAGAAAAACACTTTTAACATCCATTTGAAATAACTTAAAATTAATACAACATGCATAGACAAGGAGTATCCTTATGGCTTCAAGTCCTACCATAGAAGTAAAGATTTTTTCATAGTCGATACCTTCTTCTGGGCTGAAACCTTTGAACACTAATATGGCCTTGTTTCGAACTACGATACCATGTTCATTTGCTTATTTCTAAAGGCGTATTTAGTGTCATTTACAAGATGATCACTAGGTCTAGGAACAAGTTTCCACATCTCATTTATCTAAAATTGATTTAACTCCTATTACATTGCAAAAACCAATAAATCATCTTTTAGATTATCATCAATGTATTTCAATTCAATTTGAGACAAAAAGGCAACAATAACACAAAAAAATTTCAATGAATAATGAGTTTGAACATCTTTTGATATATCTCCAATGGTTAGCTCCTTAGGATGAGCATCTACATACTTTTATTCCTTGGGTAAGGATTCTTTAGAAGTAGATGCATCCAAGTTACTTAGGAGAGGATAATTTTTATTCAAATTTAAAGTATCAAAACCAAAATCATCATCAAAATTATTTTTTAATTTAAAAAATATTAAAAATAACATGGTTGGATTCCTCAATAACTAAAGTTCTTTTTATGCCTTTATCAAATTTTACATTAAATTTTTCTAAGGCATCTTTTTTATTTAAAATAAATTATTTATAATAAAAAACTTTAAAATATAAAATGTTGGGTCTTTTATTGTTCCAAAATTTATAATGAGTTTTAGAAAGTAGTGGTCTTACGAGAACCCTATTCATGATATAACATGTCGTGTTAACGACTTTAGCCTAAAAGTATTTGGATATGCTATGTTCATTAAGCATAGTTCTTGTCATCCCTTATAAACTTTTATTTTTTCTCTCAATAACTTTATTTCGTTATAGATTTCTTGGAGTATAAAAATTATGGTTATACCCATTTAACTCACAAAAATCTTGAAAATCATGACTTTTAAATTCACTACCATGATCACTACAAATAGACGAAATCATAAAACCCTTTTCATCTTGAATTAGTTTACAAAATTTAGAAATACATTTATAGCAATCACTTTTATGTGCCTAGAAGTATGTCCAAGTATTTCTAGTATAGTCATCAACAATTACAAAAACATATTTACTATCTCCTAGATTTGTGATGTCAATTAGTTCAAATAAATCCATATGAAATAATTGTAACGCTCTAGAGGTACTTACTTGAATTTTAGATTTGAAGCTACTCTTTATTTGTTTACCTAGTTGGCATGCATCATAAACTTTATCTTCGATAAATTTAATTCTAGGCATACCTCTTACGAGTTCTTTAATTTTAATTTGTAAAATTAGTTTTATACTTGCATGACCGAATCTCATATACCAAAGCCATGTATCATCATTTAAAATCAAAAAGTAAGTTTCATTATAAAAATTATCAAGATTAATAGTGTACATATTATTAGACCTTAAGGCAATCATTGATTTATTTTTGTAAGGTATCTCTATAATGCAAGCATTAAATTCAAATTTGATATTATAACCCTTATTACATAATTGACTAATGCTTAGTAAGTTATGTTTTAAGCCTTCTATTAATAATATAGCTTCAATTAAGAGATTTGTTTTGTTACTTATATTGCCTTTGCTAATAAGTTTTCCTTTGTTGTTGTCTTCGAAGGTAACATATCGTATGTCTTAGCTAGTAGCTTAGAGAAATGTGTTTGATCTCTGGTCATGTGCCTTGAGCATCCATTATTAAGGTACCATCTCTTGCTCCTAGCTTTTGATTATAGGTATATCTATAAGAAAGGGGGATTTGCTTTAGGTACCCATTTAGCTTTGGGTCCCTCATGAAAAGATCTATCAATTTTTAAGATACCAATTTTTTCTCTTTTTAACTGGTTTAGGAGAGAACATTTACAAGTCTCACACCTCCCTTAGAATGAAACCTAAACATTAAGAGGAGGAAAAATCTCAACACTTAGAGCTTTATAACACTTCCAATCATAATTTCTGTTACCTTTCTTTTTTAACTCAAGTAAAAATGAGTGGCATATTTATAGGCCCTAAATGACTTCAAAAGTGAAGCCAAAATTTAAATTTTCGAGTCTTCAGGGTACTAGCGGTACCATCGCCAGCATCGGGCAGTTATACCGCTTGGTAGAGCTTGATAGATTGGGCTCTGGCGGTACTACCACTAGCCTAGGCTGTACTACCACCACCTTGGGCTATACCATCGCTTACAACATTAACTGTTGGTGGTACCATCACCCAGTCTAAGCAGTACTATCACCTAACAATATGAGAGATCGTGTCCTTTACTTTTCAGCTCATTGGCAATTCCACCACTTGGTCTGGCGATGCCATCGCTGGTCTGGAGGCGTCATTGCCGTATCCAACTGTGGGTCACTAAATGGGCTTCCCAATGAGCCTAAATCAACCTTGATTAAGTCTCAATGGGTTTTTAATTGAGTTAGCATGGTTACACCGAAAACTGACTCAATTTAAACCTAACCTTCAACAATCAAGACATAAACGACTAAAGACAAGAGTTCTATATTGCTCGCATGTTATTGGTTCATCTGAACTTCATTCAAACTTCTAGCGTGTCGCTGAATCTTCGCGACCTATGTCCACTCCTAATTCCTATTCCCTAGAGGCCATTGGCTTCCACTATCGGTCTTCTTTCTAATGGGTGAAGATCAACTACTCTTGTTGTAACCCTTCTTCTTTTACCAGGCTCAGGAGAGAACTTTTACACAAACTCTTTTATATAAGATCTTACACCTCCTTAGAATAACCGCTAAACTCAAGGAGGAAAAGACTCAAATACTTTCAAGAGTTTACAACACTTTTAACCTCAAGGATTCTTACATGTTCACCTTTGTTCACTCTTGCATCAAGCAAGTATGAGTGAAGTATTTATAGAACCCCAAGGGCTTTAATAAATTAAATTTAAATCTATAGATCATGGCATACATTGAATTTAAATCTATGAATCATGGCATACAGGGGATTTATGGTATCCTCATAGCCTTGACTGTATACACCTTTTAGGGGTCAATGCTTCGTGGGAAAGGAAGCCTCTATGATGAATTAACTACTATGAAGAAGGATCTTCTACTTTATGCTAAATAGAAAGAGGTGCAGAGCTACATCTTGAGCGGAGGTGGTTGTTCAAATTTTATTAAGGAAGATTCCATGGATATAGTTATACATCTTATTCATGACGTATTTCATTTGATGTTGTCCTTTATTGATGTAATAGTCTCATTTTGATGAGGCGATCTTATCAGATTTTATGACTTCGTAAGAACGAAGATGAGCCTTTTGTATACAGGTATGTAAGTGAAAGTGTTATCACCTTATTAGTACTATATGTGGATGATATCTTGATTATTGGGAAATATCCTATATTTTAGGGATTTAGATCTATAGAGATAGATCTAAGTGGATGCTTGGCTTGTCACAGTCCAGGTATATAGATTCTATTATCAAAAGGTTTGACATAAAAAATTTCAAGAGATATCTCACATCGACGAGATATATAATCACTTTTTAGGATTATGTCCCCAAAGACTCCTAAAAAAATGACAGACATGGATATGATATCCTATGTCTCAATGGTAGGGTTTGTCATATATGTTATACTATGTATTAGACTTGATATAGTACTACACTCTTTAAGTGTCACAATAGGTATTAGGCAGATCGGAGTTTGGAACACTAGATGATAATAAAGTGTATTCTTAAGTGCTTAAGAAGGATTAAAGATTTTTTTACTAGTATATGGATGAGGTAGCCTCCAGGTTGAGGGCTACATGGACTTGAGTTTCCAGTCTGATATCAATGATAGTAGGTCGAACTTAGAGTATGTCTTCACCCTAAATGGAGGAGCAGTAAGCTGGAAGAGTTCCAAGCAAGATATTACTATTGATCTTCTTCCACGTTCGCTATAAGATGATGCATAAGAATTGTAGGTTTTTTGCTACGATTTGAGGAGCATTACTACATCGATCCACCGTGTGGATACCGCTAGAGTGGAGGACATCTGACCTCCTTAATCATCTTCTATATGATCTCCCTAGGTAAAAATAAATCTCACACGACTCGTAGTTTTTTATTTTTTATGATTTTTTATACACCAATCGTTGCACAACAATGTGATAGACATGGGAAACCTTTTTGTTTTTATTTTTTCACTGCGCATGTGATTCTCTCGTGGTTTCTCAATAGTGTTAATGGCTCTAGCCCAAAAATATTTTGGTAGGCTATGTTCATTGAACATGGTTCTTGCCATCTTTTTTAAACTCCTATTCTTTCTTTCAATAACTCCATTTTGTTGTAGACTTCTTGGAGTAGAGAAAATATGATCATACATATTCAAATCATAAAATTCTTGAAAATCATGAATTTTAAATTCGCCACTATGACAAGTGCGAATAGAAGAAATTATAAAACATTTTTTATTTTGAACTTGTTTACAAAATTTGATAAAATATTTAAATTAATTACTTTTATATGCCAAAGAAGTATATACGTCTAAGTAAATCTACTATAATCATCAACCGTCACAAATACATATTTACTATCTTCTAGACTTATGATATTAATAAGTTCAAATAAATCCATATGAAAGTAATGGTCTAGAGGTGCTCAAATAGTTTTTAGATTTGAATCTACTCTTTATATGTTTTCCTAGTTAACGAGCATCACAAAATTTATCTTTGACAAATTTAATTTTGGGTATTCCTCTTACAAGTTCTTTAGTTCCAATTTGTAATATCAATTTCATATTTGCATATCATAATCTCCTATGCCAAAGCCATGCATCATCATTTAAAATCAAAAAATATTTTATCATGAAAATCATCAAGATCAATGCTATAAATATTATCACTTCTTAGTGCAATCATAGATTTATTCTTATTTAATATTTCTATAATGTAAGTACTAAATTTAAATTTAATATTATATTTCTTATCACACAGTTGACTAATATTTAATAAGTTATGTTTTAAACTATCTACTTATAGAACATCTTCAATCAAAAGTTTTAACTTTTTACCAATATTTTCAATACCTATAATTTTTACTTTGTTATTGTCTCCAAAAATGATATATCATCTATCTTGACTAGTGAGTTTTGAGAAGTGTGTTGGATCTCCAGTCATGTGCCTTGAGTGTCGATAATCAAAATACCATCTTTTGTACCTAGCTTTTGTTTGGAGACATACCTATAAGAAAGAGAGGTTTGCTTTAGGTACTTATTTAACTTTAGATCCTTGTAGTTAGATCTATCTTTCTTAAATCATTTATAGTTCTTTTATGAACCCAGACTAATTTATAAGGATTATATTTTTTTAAAAGAATATGTATAAGCATAGTGATCAAATTTTTTATAAAATTTAACCTTATCATCACAATTTACCATAAGAGTCATTTTCTGTTGGTTAAACAACGACAAAAGGCCCACCTCTTCCCCAACACACCTTGATAATGTCCTTAGCAGGATCGGGCTTTGAAAAAATGTTTACTGTACTAGTTCTTGTGATGGTGAAGGGCAGTCATGCAGTGATATCTTTTGGTGACGGCTACAGCGAAGGTTGTTGATTTAAAGAGGGGTTCTATCTATAAAGAAGTGTTTTTTTTTTTTGACAAGTAAGGAGGTCCAGATCTCATACATAACTTGTAATTTCTATTGTAAAAGGACTCTTCAAAAATGTGTTTCACTAAAAATTTGAAACTACATTTTTTGCTATAAGAGCCTCAAAAGGCCTCTTTCCGTGATCCAAGACAAATACACCCTTGGTGTTACGAGTGTCATATTTGATCTTTCAAAATACTCCATCTTCTGGAAAGACCACATGCCTAGCTGCATCTTAGACATGAATTTTGACAACACTATCTAGAGGTATCGACTTTCCATATATTTAATAACATTTCTAAAAACAGATGCAGTGCCCATATCAGATATGTGATGGATGCCAATGTACGTAAGCTTCCTAGTTAGATCTCAGATATTTCTGTGAAGTATCTTCTTTTTACTTAATAAGTTTGGATTCTCTTGTTCAGTTTCGTTTTTTGTTGAAGTGGACCAAAAAAAATGATTGATTCAACATAAATTTTGTGATTTTCAGATCATAATCTAGAACATATAGAGAGTAGTTGTGAATGATATGTTTTGCAAATTATTTATTATTTTGTGTAAGATTTCTTTACATACTTGGAGCATTAACCAAGGGATGTTAGTTTGCTTCTTAGTTTAAGATATCTACGTATGCTCCTATAGTTACTTCTGCAATCAATTTCTGAAGCTAATTAAAATCTTTTTATTCATGACATATATATATATATATAATTTCCCATACAAATGTGATGGATTAGTGTCTGACGCCAACCATTTTATATAGTATGCAGTCAAATTGTAAAAGACAATCAACGTGCTATCTCTGGAATTTGTACGATAAAAATAATTTTACCTTACCTCAGGCAAAGAAAATCCAGCCACGACAACCTACCAACTCGCATGGAAACCCTATTCATGGAAGGAATCATTTGTCCCTGAGATGATGGCAGTGGGCATGTGCCAAAGCACATGCCACCCGTCCCACAGTATGTGGTTTCTGCCACTTATCTCAGAGATCTATATATATATATATATATAGTGTTGGGCATCCATGTGCTGCATTAATTGTCGCCGTAGGTTACTGCAGATCCAAGCAAGCAAATCAACAGCTGATGCAATGCGTAGCGAGAGCTTCATGTACCTATTTTTATTTATGGCGGCCTCCATTAAGACCATTGCCTTCTCTACCATTCTCTTCTGCATCACACTTATGTGTGGTATCATCTACACAGAAATTAAGGGGTACTGGAGTTTTCCGAACATTGCACAGGTCAGGAGATATATCCCCACCGAAGTTACGTGAGCTCGAGGTGAAACGGAAGAGAAGTTACCGTTGAGAGGTAAACCCTCTTATTATTTTCTTTGCAGGCTTGTCTCTTGCTAGGGGAAGGGTCTCATTTCTGTCAATGTTTATAGGAGACAGATGCTGAAGGTGATGATGATCAGGTGGGATTCTCGACAATGCTTATCTCCCAAATTTATTTCTCATTCAATCAAAGGGAACTACGCACGAAGCTAAAGTTCCTCTCGACAATGTTAATCTCCAAAAATTATTTTTCATTCAATCAAGGGAACCAATATCTTACCTTTGCATCAGCATAACCATGGCATGGGTAACTTCAGTCATCTCACCACTTCCACCATGCAGATTTTTGCATTGCTGTTAACATTTAATACACACAAAAACAACAAGAAAGAGTGACTACTTCTAACCTTCCATCGTGATATGGTATATCTTGACCTCCCATTTCTAGGGAATCTTGAATCATCACGGTAGTTTTAGTCAGACATTCCGAGCCAACTCAGTCCTGTGAACCCGAGACAACTCAACCATCCGTCGTCCATAGTGATAGCCCCATGACAAGTTCAGGCCAGCGTAGTTCTCATATCCCGTCACTCGAGAAGCAAAGAGCACCACCATACGGTCCAGGCTACGTCGGTGCATAGTATACGGTTCGACCGCTTAAGGCGCTATCATGCATTAAACATCCACATACGTCGATCTAAGGCCGGAGGTATAAAAGCCACCCCTAAGAATAGTATAGGAGGTCAGACCCTCAACAATTCCACATTACGGTTCTCTTCCCTCTAAGGTTGCCCGGGGTTTAGGGCTCTAGCCCGGACTAACTTAAGCATTAGAGGGGTCAAGTCGAGATCCCTCCACCTGGTTCTGACCTTTGTCCAGGGCGCAAGCGGCTTAGAAGTGGAATAGATCGAAAGAATGGACACACCCTCTTGTGACCAAATCCCTTGTCAGTACTCATGCACTACCTCGGCGGAATTGTTGGCAGTCTTGTGCACTTGGATTAAACCAAGTCATGCCAACACCTCAACCATGACATAAGTACGGTAACATTTTTGGCACTAGAAGGAGGGCCGATGTCATAAGAACACCAATAGTTGAGCCATCTCGAGGAGCACCTTAGGGAGGAAACACACATGGTGCACTCTATCCTCGCCTTAGGGGACAAGTCTCTTTCCCTCCCTCCCAGGATGGGAATGCTCTGTCCCAGACACTAAGTAGGTATTAGATGCTGTTCAATGACCCGGCGCTCTCTCCCCTCGAGGAGGTTTGGGGCATCCCGTCGTCTTGCCAAAAGCGTTCCTTAGCCTCACACAATAGGTCTAAGGCTTGATCAGAATGATACAACCCATCATTCCCCTCATTCCCTAAGTGAGCCTCCTCCCCCAGTTTGCTCAATAGACCATGCCACCACGGGCATCGTCACTAGTGACCCAAACATGGGCACCTCAGCGTCCCAACAGGCTCTTTTTCAAGCACCTCTGGATCCCCTTGTGCTCGATAGGCAAGCCCGAGATAGTTGCCCACCGATTGAAGAGCCGTCTAGAGGTAGGTGAACCGTCGCATAAGTGTTAGGACCCTAGCTTAGATGGGTCCTAAGCCCAATAAGTCAGGAAGTTAATGAGACCTTGAGTCATGTAATATCCCCCATAATCTAGCCATCGTCCTTCTTGATTGAGGAGTCGACTAGGAGAGGATCCCCCTAATTTAGCCATTATCCCCCATGATTGAGAAGTCATATAATATCCCTCTAATCTAGCTATCATCCCCCTTGAATGAGGAGTCCTCACTAGGTTAGGAATTCCTAGCCGTTGTCCCATTTCCTTCTTGGGTTGGTTGGCTAGGGTTAGGGTTTCTTGAGTTCTATTTAAGCATGTAGCCACCCCTCTTTATGAATAAGAATTGATCACCTTTCTTCAACCTTGTATCGAATACCTTAGAGGAGGGAACCCCTATAACATTCCAGGAGGGCTGATCCCCTATAGAGATCAACCCAAAGTTCAGAATCTTTAATTGTTCTAACACTTGGTATTAGAGTCGCTTTCTTGGCACCTCGTTGCTCTTCGACATTTGCCGTTGCCATCCAGTCACTTATCATCTTCCTAAGCAATTTTCATAATTGATGATCTCATTATCGAATCACCGTCATCACCCCTTCCCGTAAATTCTCTATCTGCTGCACCACCACAAAAATTGCATAAGGTTTTGGTAATCTACCTTATTGCTACTAGAATTTAGTTATCCAAAAACCAAAAATACAAAAAATAGATACTTTATTTTGCTGCAATACTTTGTAAACTCTTTACCTTGGCGTGCTTGTTGCAAATATCTATTCATATGTTGCACAAACTTGTCGTCACAAAATTACCATCTTTATGATGAAAGTTATGATGTAAATTTTAGCCACATACTATTACCCTATCTATGATATTACTGCCATATCTTTTATGTATTTTTACAACAGCTTTGGTGTTTCTCATCAACAGATTTCCTTTGGGATCTGCATAAAAGTTCTTGATACAAACCGTTGAAACTTTTACGTCCAAACTACTGAACTTTGGACGTAAAAATCTACCGCAGCACCTTCTTGTACTCCTTGATCTTACCAAATTTATTACTTCCATATTCTTCAATGTATTTTACGTCAGCATTAGCTTTCCTTATCAGCGGATTTTCATTGAATTCTCTCTTAATTTCTTAGCGCAATCATTGAAACTTTAAAGTCAAAACTGCTGAAACTTTTCCTTCTCGTAATCCTTGCATACACCATCAGATCTTTCCAAAATTATTGCTGCCATATTCTTCCATGAATTTTACAATGGCATTGGCTTTCCTCATCAGCATATTTCCATTGGATTCTACTTTAAATTATTGATATAAACCACTAAAACTTTTACGTCCAAACCGCTGAAACTTTTGACGTAAAATTCTATCGCTGCACCTTTAGCTATTCTTCTCCACATAACCCACTAGATCCTACCAAATTTGTCACTGTCACCCACATCGTCTTTAAGGCATTCCTCTAGTCTTACGACGTAGCCATCGTAGCCTATTTCCAAAATTTTATAGTTGGCCCAAACAGCAATGTAAACCATAGCCCAAACAGCGGCCTGCCACAGCCGTAGTCCTTGACCACCGATCCTTATCTTTCGTGACCATCTAACTAAATCCTTGCCGATATGACAACCATCGATATTTTGATTTACTTGCTATCAACCTCATCTATTTCTCACTATCAAAACGATCCTAAAACCTTTGGAATACTGCTAGAATTCTTTTGTAGCCTTTCGCCTCGAGCCATCTACCCTTTTCGGCCACCAATCCACCCAACTGATCCATATTAGTGATCCAACAACAAGAGAAGGACCTTATCACAACAAATTTGGAATCTTGCATCATGTCATTGGGAGATCTATTCGGAGCCAAGTTGGAGGCCTCTGAGACATATATGGAGGACATACTACACGCTCTCTTCGAGAAGTTTAGATTGGGCCGATCACCGAGCCCAAGAAGATCACAACATGGCAGGAGTTTTGATCATAAGGAGAACCCAATAAAAAAAGAAAGACAAGCGTCAAACTTGGGTAGACTTCCCTCAATGGGAAGATGGAGACTTGACTTGGTGGACTTCGCGCACAGAGCGATATTTCCGTTATCACAAGACCCCAGAGGCTTCTATAGTTGACATTGCTACCATCCACTTAGGAAGAGAAGTCGCTCGATGGTATAATTAGTACAATCACACCCACGGAGTCCTAACATGGAGGCAATTCAAAAGTGGGCTGCTAATCCGCTTTGGACCGTCCGAGTACGAGAACATCAACGGTCAACTCACGAAGATCCGATAGACCTCGACGGTGCAGGAATATCATACTAGGTTCAAAAGATTATCTAAACTAACCCATGAATGGTCTAAGAAATAACTGCTAGGGACCTTTTCGAAGATCTAAAGCCAGAGATAAGAGGAGAAGTTAAGGCATGGCAACCCTACACCTTGACAACAACGATCTCCTTTGCACGACTTCAAGAGGAGCGACTCAATCAATATGCTCAGAGCATGAGAACCACGTCACAACCAGTAGCATATAAACCTCCAGCACCATCCACTTCTAGTCGTTCCCCTTAGCCGAAAAAATTAACAAGAGAAAAACTTCGTAACAGACCGATAAAGGGCCTATATTGGCATTACGATAAACTGTGGAGCCAAGACCACCACTGTAAAAAGAAGAGACCTCTAATGATTGAGCCCACTGAAGAACCCAAACTCGAAGATGCGGCTCTCGAGTCCGAGGAGAAGGATATGGAGGAAAAATCATAACCGATCGTTCACACCTTTCATGCTTCATCTGTCTATGTGAAATCGCAGATAATGAATGTTGATGGCTTTATCAAGCATCAACCCATTGCCATCCTCACCGACACTAGGAGCCCCAATGTCCTTATGAATTGCAAAGGAAAACATGTGACATTATACGGGAAATGAGGGAGCGAAGAAAAGACGGTCTCAACATAGCGCTTGGAGAAGCTTACTGAAATTTCAAGCACCTCTGCCGAACCGAGCCGACTTCTTCCTACCATACTGCACGACCTCTGTATGCTGATCTTACAGGAGGAACCACCAGCACATATTCGGCCATATTGCTATTCATATTTTCAAAGAGCCGAAGCTAAAAGGGCAAGAGACGTGAGAGACACAGATCATTTGACCATGACTTTCCATTGCAATGACACTTTATCTCCAAAAGCTTTGCCTCTTTTTCTGTAGGGATAAGCTCTTCCTGAAGTGTCACATCTAGCTGAACCAGCTATGGCTTCTAATGTAGCACTCCCAGATCTCAGGTTATTTCCACTACCTCTCCCAAGAGCGGACCACACTATTGAATCTCGGATTTTGATGATGAGATCAATTGATGAGTGTTTATCTAACATGTGTATTAGAGAAAGATTTGCAGGTCTAACTATAATACAAGCAATGAAGTTACAACCAGATGATGGGCCAAGATCAAGCTTAGGCATCTGGCCGGGTTCAGGCGATATAGTGGGATCTCGCCGAAGTTCGCTAGGAGAATCGCCGAAGGGATCAGGAAGTTCGTTGGGAACACACTGGGAGATTGTCGAAAGAAGATCGGAAGACTCACAGTAATAATGCCAAAAATTGTCAGATTGGCGGGAGTTAGGTCATGTTTAGCTTGTTGGTCATTAAGTATTATAATCATTGAGTCGTAGTTAGGAATTGAGTGCTAATCGAGTTAGATTTGGATGAAATCCAAATCAACTCAATAAGGCAACCAGGTCCACTATTGGGGTTTGATTGAGCACAGGTTGACTTCATTGGTTGACTAGAGGGTTGGTCAACATCAGGTTCAAGTTGGAATTCGAAAAGTGGAGGGAACCATTTTGTAAAAATTTCGACGAGTAAACCACTAGTGAGCGGTGGGTGTACCACCACTGCCCAGGCTTTCGGGCAGCTGATGGTGGCTGTCCTGCCCAGGCTGGGTGGTTGAACCGCTCGTACCCAAGAATCTAGGTACTTTGGGCGGTTGACTCACCTAGGGCCGATGGGTAAACCGCCTGCACCCTAGTGTTCGGGCAGCTGAGCCACCTAGATCGACGGGCAAATCGCTTGTACCCGATTTTTTCCAGGTATGTTTGATTTTTGGCTCCAATTTCTGAAGCCACTTAGGGTCTATAAATACCCCAAGTATTCTTGCATTCGCAACAACTCTTTTTGGGCAATTAAACACTATGATAAAAAAAATATTGTGTGATTTGTAAGAAAAAGAAAAGGGAAGGGAGAGAGCTTAGAGTTAGAATTTTTCTCAAAGTCTTTTTTTTTTTGTAAGTATTTTTCTCAAAGTCTCTCTTGTAAGCAAAGTGTAAGGGTTTGGTCTTCACCCAAATAAGATCGGTAGTGGACGTCGGTGTGCTTCAAGAAGGAGGACTCGGGAGTGGATGTAGGTAATTAGTGTCGAACCACTATAAAAGTTATGAGTTCATCTTTTGCTTTCCTTATTAACGCTTCCGATCTTGTTTACTTTTTGAAAGTCAACATTTCACTTACGACATTTCTTATCTTTGAAATTTTCTTGCTATTTCTTAAGTAACTAGTAAGCAAGTAACTTAGAAATGTTCTTATCATTCACTTTATTTGAACAACAAGCTTTGGATCATCCTATCATGCTTAAACCGAAACGTTTTTGTTTAAAACAAAAAATTTACACTTGCACTAATTCACCACCCTCCACCCCCCCTCTTAGTGCCAATTGATCTTAACAATTGGTATCAGTGCAATGTACTAACTCTTTGGATTAACACCCACTTGAGTAAATGACTTATTTTGGCATGAATGAGGGACATTCCATCTCACGTCCTCCAATGTTCAATAGGACGAATTACGTGTATTAGAAGACAAGGATGCATATTTTTCTTATCTCTTTGGACCTTGATCTATGGAGTATTGTTGAGAATGAATTTGAAAATATTCTAAGCTAATGAATGAACTAAATGATTTGAAAAAGAAGAATTTTTCTTTAAATGCCAAGGATATGAATGCCTTATTTTGTGCTCTTGATAAGAATGAGTTTAATTATGTTTCTGTTTACGAATTGGCCTTTGATATTTGGCACACTCTAGAAATCACATATGAGAGAACTAGTAGAGTAAAAGAATCTAAGATAAATATTTTAGTTCATAACTATAAGTTGTTTCAAATGAAACCAAGTGAGTCCATTGGAGACATGTACACTCATTTCACCAATGTCGTCAATGATCTAAAAGCACTTAGAAAATATTTTTTGAATTTTGAATTAGTTAGTAAGATTTTAATATCTTTACCTAAAAATTGGGACCCTAAAGTAACCGCTATTCAAGAGGCCAAAGACTTAAATAACTTACCTCTTGAAGAATTGATTAGCTCTTTTATGATATATGAACTAAATTGTAAAGCTCATAATCAGCTTGATGAGCCCCTTCCAAAGAATAGGAAGGATGTAGCACTTCGGACAATAATTGACTCCTCGAGTGAAACCTCGAGTGATGAGGACCATGATATTGTTTTGTTATAAAAAAATTTAAAAAATTTATAAAAAAATAAGAACTATAAAAGCAAAACAGAACTGAAGAAGGACAATGTCATTTGCTATGAATGTAAAAAACTAGGACATTTCAAGAATGAATGTCCTCATTTGAAGAAGAAGCCAACACTAAAAAAGAAATTACTTTTGGCTACTTGGGATAAATCGAGCTCTTCGGATGAGAAAGACAACTCCAAACAAGAAGTGGCTAACTATGACTTAATGGCGATCAAAGATGAAGTTAGTGAGCCTTTAAATATTTTTTTTTCAGAATTATTAAATATATTTCATGATTTATTCAATGAGTTTAGAAAACTTAGCAAGTCTTTTAAATTGCTTAAAGTTGATCATGATTTATTAGTTAAAAGACTTGACGAAATGTATGATTCATTAGTTTCATATAAACCATGTTCTAAATATGATTTCCTAGATAATATTAAAGAAGATAATATCATGCTTAAAACCACACTAGAAAATTTTGAAATAGGGAACAAATCCCTAATATGATCTTTGCAAATAAGGGTCATATTAATAGAAAAAATGGCATAGGCTTTGTTGGTAATGTCTAATGAAAGCAAACCATGTTTGTAAGAGGACCTACATTAAACATGCCACCAAGAATCATATGTACTTTTTGTGGTAAATTAGGACATAAGACAAACAAATGCCTATTTAAAAAATATAGTCCACATCAACTAGTATGGGTTCCAAAGAAAACCTTATACAATAAAAATCAAGAAAAGAAAGGAAGAGTTCTTTATGGGGGATCCAATGTAAAATGGGTGCCTAAATCAAATATATCATTCTTGTAGGTTTGTCTCCAAACTAAAGATAGGAGCACCAAATGATATCTGGATAGTGGATGCTCAAGGCATATGACCAGAGATCTATTGTATTTTTCTAAGCTTACTAGCTTATGTGAAAGAGTTGTTACATTTGGAGATAACAACAAGGGTAAAATCATTGGAAAAGGAACAATCAGTAATACATCAAACCTCTTGATTGACAATGTGTTGTTATTTGATGGATTGAAACATAACTTACTTAGCATTAGTCAATTATGTGATAAAGGATATGTGGTTAAATTTTAACCTAATACTTGCATAATTAAATTGTCACATAAAAACAAATCCTTGATTGTCTTGAGAAACAACAATGTATACACCATAGATAATGAAAAATTTTCTGATAAAACTTATTTTTCGACTTTGAATGATGATGCTTTGATTTCACATAAAAGATTAGGTCATGCTAGCATGAAACTTTTAAACCAAATCTCTACCAAGGAACTAATAAGAGGTTTACCTAATCTTAAGTTTATCAAAGATAAAGTATGTGACACTTGTCAATTAGGAAAACAAATAAAGAGTAGCTTTAAGTTAAAAAATCAAATTAGCACCTCTAGACCACTTCAATTGATCCTTATGGATCTATTTGGACCAATTGACATTATAAGTTTAGATGGTAGCAAATATACATTTATTTTAGTGGATGACTTTAGTAGATATACTTGGACCTATTTCTTAGCACATAAAAGTGATACATTTAAATGTTTTGTAAAATTTTGTAAAGTTGTTTAAAATGAAAAGGGATGCATAATTTCTTCAATACGAAGTGATCATGGTAGAGAATTTTAAAATAATATTTTTAAAAGTTTTGTGATTCAAATGGATATATCCATAACTTCTCTACTCCATGAAATCCACAACAAAATGGTGTAGTAGAAATAAAAAATATGAGCTTACAAAAAATGACTAGAACAATGTTGAATGAACATAGTCTTCCCAAATATTTTTGGGCCGAAGCCGTTAATATGACATGCTATATTTTATATAGAATTCTAGTAAGACCATTACTCACTAAAACTCCTTATGAATTATGGAATGGTAAAAAACCCAACATTTATTATTTTAAAATATTTAGTTATAAATGTTTTATTTTGAATGAAAAGGATGTCTTAGGTAAATTTGATACAAAATACGATAAAGATATTTTTCTAGGTTATTCTTCTATTTCAAAAACTTATCATGTTTTTAATAAAAGAATATTAGTAATGAAAGAATCCATTCATGTTGTTTTCAATGAGCTTTCCGAATTTAAGAAGATTGATTTTGATGATAAAATTGATTTTGATACTTTGAATTTAAATGCACGAAGAGCTTAATCAATTTGAGAGAAATAAGGTATGAGAGCTTGTTTCTAGACCTAATGACAATTTAGTGATTGGTACTAATTGGGTATTTAGAAATAAGCAAGATGAAAATGGTATCATAGTTAGAAACAAGGCTAGATTAGTGGCCAAAGGTTTCAACCAATAAGAATGAATCGATTATGATGAAACCTTCGCTCCCATGGCTAGACTTGAAGCTATAAGGATGCTCCTTGCCTTTGCTTCTTTTAAAAATTTTAAGTTATTTCAAATAGAGGTTAAAAGTGATTTTCTAAATGATTTTATTTCCGAAGAAGTGTATGTTGAACAACCCCACGGCTTTGAAAACAATCTTCTTCCTAATCATGTTTTCAAACTTACAAAGCTCTCTATGGATTAAAACAAGCCCCTTGGGCTTGGTATGAAAGACTTAGTTCTTTTCTCATTTTAAATAAATTTTCAAAAGGTAAGGTTGATACCATATTATTTTTTAAGTATTTTGAAAATGATTTACTTATAATTCAAATTTTTGTTAATGATATTATTTTTGGATCTATAAATAAATCTTTATGTGAGTCTTTTGCTAAAGAAATGAGAAGAATTTGAGATGAGTCTAATAGGTGAGTTAACATTCTTCTTAGGATTACAAATAAAACAACTTGATGATAGTATTTTTTATTAGTCAAAATAAGTACACATTGACCTTGATAAAATGATTTGGGATGAAAAATGCTAAAGCATTAAACACTTCCATGAGCACATCTACAAAGTTGGACTTAGATAGTGAAGGAGAAAACTTTGATCAAAAAACTTATAGAGGTATGATAGGAAGTTTATGATACTTAATTGCTACAAGACCATATATCATGTTTAGTGTTTGATTGTGTGCAAGGTATCAATCTAACCCAAAACTCTCCCATTTTTAGATGCTTGAAAGGAATATCTAACTAGGATTGTGGTATCCTAAATCAAAGAACTTTGACTTGATTGCTTCTGATGCTTATTTTGGTGGAAATAGAATAGATAGAAAAACCACTACTGGAAAATGTCAATTTTTGGGGCATGCACTTGTTTCTTGGACTTTTAAGAAATAAAATTCAGTAGCTTTATCTACTGTGGAAGCATAATATATGGTAGCTAGTGCATGTTACAAGTCATTTGGATAAAAAACACATTAGAAGACTATGAAATAAAATTAAAAAATATTTCTATAAAGTGTGATAATACAAGTGCTATATGTCTAAGCAAAAATCCTATTCAACATTCAAGAACTAAATATATTAATATTAGACATCATTTTATAAGAGATCATGTAAATTGTCAAGATATCCCTATGGAATTTATTGACACTAAGCATCAATTACCGGATATTTTTACAAAACCCTTAAATGAAGAACAATTTGATTTTCTTAAAAGAGAACTTGGAATGCTAAATCATGAAAATATATGAATTTATTGATTTCTTGAGAATGAGCTATTTTTATGATAATGTTTTATTGTTCCCATGAGATGTTTATCTTATTATTCACAAAAAGGAGAAAAATGTTGCATGATGATGATTTTATTACTTTATAGATTTATTTACTACGAAATTACATGAAATAATTTTTAAATTCATGAGTAGCTCTTAAACCTTTGAATTTTCTTGAATATTTTTGGTTTTTTAACTTATTTTTGAAATTTTACCTCTACAAAATTGAAAGCTCTTCTTAATGATGTTTTGCAACTCCTCCCTTGTTTTCTTTTCTTCTTTTTCACAAGAGGAAGAAAGTTCTTTATGAATCATATCATATTTTAAAAAGAAGAGCAAAAAATCAATTTAGCCCCACATTTCATGAAATTGTTGATGACAAAGGGGGAGAAATGGATGTTGATGACTTATGTAATCAAATGGATATTGATGACTTGATGGAAAATTTTTAAATATTTAAAATTCATGAAAATCATTGATGCATTGATGACTTGATAGAAAATTTTCAAATGTTTCAAATTCATGAAAATCCTTGATGTGTTGATGACATGATACTTTAAAAGCAAATTATTGTTGATATATACATGTCTTATTGCAATCCTTGAAATATGATTTGCTTGAAATATTGACTACCTTAATTCACTTGAATTCAATAGTGAGTGATTCTCTTGAATTTAAGTCATTTTTATCATGACATGACTTTAGGGTGAGTTAGGATTAACTCCCGTTATTAATTGATTATCATCATAAAAAAGAGGGAGATTGTTGAATATCAGATTTTGATGATGAGATTAATTAATGAGTGTTTATCTAACATGTATTGAAGGAAAATTTGCAAGTCTAACTATGATAGGAGCAATGAAGTTACAATCAGATGATGGGCCAAGATCAAGCTTGGGCATCGAGCGGGATTCAGAAGATGTAGTGGGATCTCGCCCAAGTTCGCTAGGAGATTCACCGAAGGGATCAGGAAGCTCATTGGGAATACGCTGAGAGATCACCGGAAGAAGACTGGAAGACTCCCCCGTAAGAATGTCGGAGGCTGCCGAATTGGCAGGAGTTAGATCTTGTTTAGTTTGTTGGTCATTAAGTGTTGTAATCATTGAGTCGTAGTTAGGAATTGAGTCCTAATTGAGTTAGATTTGGATAAAATCCAAAATCAACTCAATAAGGCAACCGGGGTCCACTATTGGGGTTTGATTCAGCTCAGGTTGAGCTCAATTGGTTGACTAGAGGGTTGGTCAACATCAGGTTCAATCTGATGAGCGACAGGTGTATCGCCGTTGCCCAGGATTTTGGGCGACTGATGGCGGTTGACCTGCCCAGGCTGAGCGGTTAAACTTTCCATATCTAGGAATTTAGGTACTTTGGGCGGTTGACCCACCCAAGGCCGGTGGGTAAATCGTCCGTACCCTAGTGTTCAAGCGGCTGAGCAACCTAGGTCAGTAGGTAAACTGCCTGTACCCAGTTTTTTCGAGTATGTTTAATTTTTTGCTCCAATTTCTAAAGCCACTTGAGGTCTATAAATAGCCCAAATATTCTTGCATTCATAACAACTCTTTTTAGGCAATTAAACTCTGTAAAAATGAAATTGGGTGTGATTTGTAAGGAAAAGAAAAGGGAAGGGAGAGAGCTTAGAGTTAGAAATTTTCTCAAAGTCTCCCATTGTAAGCAAAGTGTAAGGGTTTGATCTTCACCTAGAGAAGATTGGCAGTGGACGCTGGTATGCCTCAAGAAGGAGGACTCAGGAGTGGACGTAGGCCGTTGGCGTTGAACTACTATAAAAATTGAGAGTTCATCTTTTGCTTTCCTTATTAACGCTTTCGATCTTGTTTACTCTTTGAAAGCAAATATTTCACTTACGATGTTTCTTATCTTTTGGATTTTCCTTGCTCTTTCTTAAGTAATTAGTAAGCAAGTAACTTAGCAATATTCTTATTATTCACTTGCTTTATTTGAACAATAATCTTTGGATCTTCCTATCATGCTTAAACCAAAACATTTTTGTTTTTAAAACGAAAAATTTACACTTTCACTAATTCACACCCAACCCCCCCCCCCCCCCCCCCCCCCCCCCCCCCCCCCCCCCCCCCCCCCCCCCCCCCCCTCGCCCCCTCCTAGTACCAATTGATCCTAATACACATTGCTCGAAGTCTTCCCTATTGATGACCTTCGTTCCACTGTCCACGACCACAAGAAGATCGAGTCCTTCCAACAATCAAAATTATGAAGGAATAGGAGAAAGGCATCCACATGTCCACCATCTATAGGGCCCTCACAACCACGATGCCATCTATATCAGTCCTAGCATTACCAGATCATGGTGAGGTATTTGAAATTGGAGTAGATATAACAGGAGTTGAGATCGGCATCACCCTCTTGCAAGCTGGCTGACCCTAAAGAAGGCACGACTACTACTAAAGAATAATCATGTGGCAACTCATGTAAGAAAGAAACATCCCCCGACACATTTCGGAGCAGAAGAAAGTTTACTGTTGAAGATCAAGTTTCCCTTCATCCCCAGCCCCGCCAGCATGTAATTTGAGCCTCAAAGAAGCGGTCATCCTTCTACTGTGTTACATCTCTTCATATGCAAAGAATTCTTGACATGAAAACACCGAGACAAAGGGCTGATATTTGAATAGGAAAAAGAATAGATCCCTAGGGTCCCAAATGAATTGGCTTACTTGAAAAAAGCCTTGTTCTTTGGAAGATCTATCTCGTGTCTGGTACTGCATGGTTCCACTCTGTAAGAACTCTGAATCATTCTCTTGAAGCTCATCCTCTTCGTGATACTCATCCTCTTCATAATAAATGGTCCGCTTGCCCTAAGCCTGATAGAGAAAGTGGGTCTTTCAATACAATCATATAATTTGTCACAAGGGCGCCATAGTCTAGGAGCCCAAACTATATGATTGAATAAATCCTCCTCTATCTGTTGCGGGTCGACGACCCCTTCCTCTTCTTCAAACTCCGATTCGTATTCTTCATATTGAAATCCTTGATCAACGATAGAATAAGATCTGTTTTGCATCATATCTAACTGTTTGGACCGAAGAAGTAATATCACTCGAATATTATCATATTGACTACAATCTTTTTCTGTCCGTGAGGGTCCCACCAAAATGCCTTCTACTTCTAAGAGGCCATGAACTAGATCAGAATCATTCTAAATGAATCTACAAGAAGCGATCTAATTTTTTTCATCAAGTCCGGGTAAAGACCAAAGATCTTCAGCGACCGATCCGGTAGAACAACTCAAAAGATAAAGATGTACCATTAATTTCTTCATGCTCGTTCCAAGTTCGAAGTACCATTTGTACAAATAAGAATCCCCTTCTGATCTCTTCCTCGTATAAATAGATATAGGATCCATGGGGCAATTACTTAGAAGTAAATTTTGTGCAACAGCCCTTCCTTTATGACAGAACAAGATCCCATGATCCTGAGCCGATCTTACATGGGATCAAAAATCCAAAGTTTGTCTATAAAGAGCTAATCTAATTGTATCAATTTCTATAATTGATTTCTTTTATGTAATACTAATTGATAGGGCCTCATTGATAAGTGCTACAAGATCTCATACATTGGAACCTATGATTATGGGCCCCAACCGTTAGTATGGAACATTTTCTTTTCCAAGTGAAATCCCCTAGTATATGAAAGAATGAATAAGTGCTTTCGTTGTTGTGGAATAAGAAGCCTTCATATCTTAATGCATGTATTTAATTTATTCAGAGCTATTAGGGCAGGATCCATTTTTTGGGAATATGAGTCAAAGCAATAACAAGAATATTTCTAATAGAACATCTTTCACAATCTCTAGAGAGATCGTTCTCTAATAGACCGAGGGATAAGTAATTCACCTCATTCATATACAGATCATGAATGTTTGGAATCCATATTATGCAAGGAGATATTGCTTTTGCTAATTCAAATTTAAAGGTGATATCAAATCGGTATATTTTCGGCATCATAGACATAGTTAGCACATTCGTCATAGTTAGCAGCTCCGTATCAAGGTCATGATTAATATCATCACTATCATCAATATCGATATCATCACTATCACTATAATCAAAATATATATCATCAATAAGATAATCTTTAGGCTTGTTATCTGGAAACTTGATCGGAAATACCATAATGAAAGGACATAGGGGTTTGTCGCTAGGTATTTGACCAAATAGGATCGTCCAGTTCCTATAGAACCTATCACTAAAATACTCCTAGAATGAGATAGGGCTAAGCTGAGTGAAAAGGGTTTTCCATGAGATGGGAAATGAAAACTTATAGCCCCACACGAGGTTTGTGAATAAGTAATTATCTGATAATGAGCAAGGAATATCCTTCTTCTGCTAAACAGGATCCATTGAACTCATAATTCATTATATACTTGTCAACTAAGTATCATAAGTAAATTGATTTTTTAGTAGGATCCATTGAACTCATAATTCATTATATACTTGTCAACTAAGTATCATAAGTAAATTGATTTCGGTTGTTCAATCATTTGATAACCAGAGTCATTCTTTGACAAATGACCACTATAAGTCAAACTCAATAGAATTTGATCAATCTTTTTTTCCATCATGAAGGTGGAGAACTGAACCAAGAATTCTCTTTTTCATAATTAATCGAATCATTGTTCGTGACCCAGGATTCTATTTTCTCATCAATCCATTCACCACACCTTTTTTCCTTTTTCTTATCAATGAACAGATATCTTTAATTATACGACTTAGATGTCTCGTATTTCTTGAAAAAGTGATTCGATTGATGGGATTTGGTATGATACTTATGAGATTGATGAGATTTGATATGATACTTATGAGATCGATGAGATTAATATTTGAATATTTCTTCTTAAAATGTATTTATTTGACCCCATAAGCGGCCCATAGCATGTTGCCACCAAAAGCAAAACCCCGTATTTCTTCAGAGAATCTCCTAATTATTTCAAAATAACTAGAAAGAGATTCTTTAACCGGAAAGAATTTTGTTCAGATGTAGGATACCCATCCAAAAGTTTTCGCAACTCAATCATGTATGATAGAATCATCAAATATTTGATCTTTTCTAACTCAGTCTATTGCCAATTTGAGTTGATAGGATTCCTTTCAAATCTCACTCATGTAGGACTCAAACTTAACCTATGATTTAAAGATTATAATCAAGACATGACCACCAAGCTTATGACCTTACTCCCGTAATCTGACAACCTTTGGCATTCCAAGTGGCGAGTCTCACGGTCTTCCTCCGGCGATCTCCCGGCATGTTCCTAGCAACTTCCTGATCCCTTCGACGAATCTCCTAGCGAACTCTTGGCGAGCTCCCATCGCATTGTCCAATCCTTGGCCCAATGCCTAAGCTTGATCCTAGGTCCATGTTTGATCTGTAACTCCTTCTCCGGTCGTGGTTAAACATGCACGATGCTAACTATGACTTAATTAATTACAATCATAATGGCTAACACATCCACTTCAAGACCTTCCCAACTCCCGACAAGCCTCTCGACTACCCTCGATAATCTTCCAGTGAGTCTTGGTCTTCTTCCAACAAACTCCCTTGCGCCATCCTGGCAAACTCCCGATACCCTCGGCGAGCTCCCGACGCACTCTTGATGAGTTCCCAACCACATCTTCCGAACCCGGGCCCGATGCATGGATTTAACTTCGGCCAGACCTCTGATTCTCATATTCTCTCTATCGTAGTTAATCTTGCATCAATCAACTCTAATAACACATGTTAGATCAATATCCCATCAAATGATTTCATCATCAAAATTTGAGATTGAATAATCTTCCCCTTTTTTATGATCATATCAATCGATGACAGAAGTTAATCCTAACTCTCTCTAAATTCATGCCACTTAAATTTAAGAGAATCACACACTCTTAAATTTTAAGTATTTTTAAGCAATCAATATTCCAAGCAAATTTCAACACAAATTTACATCAAGTCATTGATTCATGAGTTTCAAAAAGATTATGCATTCATATCTAAGATATCCAAGTATATCATGTGTCATCAATATATATCATTAATATCATATGTCATCAATGTATATCATCAATATCGTGTATCATCAATGTATATCATCATGTGTCATTAATGTATATTTCTCAATATCATGTGTCATCAATATATATTTCTCCCCCTTTCTCATCAACAAAAAGCTAAAATATAGGGCTAAGGATTTTAAGGCACATGAGTTTTTGCTCCCCTTTTTAAAGATACGATATGAGTCATAAAAAAATTTCTTCCTCTTGAAAAAGAAGAAAAAAAAACTAGGGATGATTTATAAAATATCATTAAATATAGCTCTCAATTTTGTAGAGGTGAATTTCAAAAATAAGCTCAAAACTTCAAGATATGTGAATTTAGGAGCTACTCATGCATTTAAAATTATCTCATGTAATTTCAAGCATTGTAAATAAATCTGTAAAATAGAAAAATATTATGCAAATTTTCTCCCCTTTTGTGAATAATAAGATGAAGAACATGGAAAGTTTTCAAAAATATTATCACAAAAAGCTTAATCTCATGAAATCTAGATTAGCAATTCATATATTTTCATGATTTAGCATTCTTAACTCTCAACCTCAATCTTGTAGATATAAGATTTTAAAAGAAAATTTTGAATATGAGCTCCACAAATCTTTCTCATGTAGATTTCAAGAAAACATAGCATATAGATCCGAAAAATAGCAAATCATTATCTTCATATGGATTTTCAAAATCATCATTACATGCATGATCATCATACATGATTTCACATCATCATATTTTCTCTCCCTTTGTCATCAACTAAAAGGAGAAGTACAATTAGCAAGTTTTTAAGATATGAAAATTTAATAATTTAGTAAATTTTTCTTCACTTTAGAACATGTAAGCTAGTGAGTTCTTTCTTCTCTTTTGAGAAGTGCAAGCTAGCAAATTTTTGTTTTCTTTATAATGTTCAAGTTAGCAATTTTACATCATGCAAGCTAACAAGTTTTGCTCCCCTTTTGTCAATGTTAAAAAAAAGGGATGGTTACAATAGTGCAAAACATATCACATTACATTATTTTTCAAATCATCACATGAAATATATCAAGAAAAATTAATATGATGATGAGATATACAATTCAAAAAGATAAATTATGAATATCAAGAGATAAAATCATATAATAAACAAATAAAATCTCTTGATTCATGCATAAGAAACCTCAAGTTTTTAAGATTTTGATTCATAAAAGATTTCAAGTTATAATTCCGAGGAATCAAAATTATGATATAGGTAAACAACTCATTAAATTTCAAAATCATCAAAAATGATTTCAAGAAATTAAAAATAAAATTAATAAACTTATTAGTCTCTTAAAATGCTACTTATTTCCTTTCTCATCATTATGTGAACAAGAAGGTAGAATCAAGGTAGAGAAGTGAAAAATATCATATCACAAAAATACTCAATTTTATAGATGTAAATTTTATAGATGTGAATTTCGAAATCCAAAAAAAAAATCAAGAGCTACCCATACAATTTAGTTTATCTTATGTAAATTTCAAGCAAGGTAACAAATCAATCAAATCATGAATTTTAAGGATTATCTCATGTAAATTTTGATAATAAGCATCAAGAACTCCAAAAGAAAATATGATAGTAGATCAAGCTCAACTTGTAAATCAAGTATTTTGTGTGCATTTAGAAAGTTCTAATTTTCTTGTAAGCAATTGTTCCTCATTTAATGTTATCATATCCAATTTTCTCCTAATCATATTGATAATTTTATTTTTTCCTTTTTGGTCATTATCATGAAATATGATGGTATAATTTCTTTACATCCATGTTTAAATTATTTCCCAAAAGTATAAGGGGTATCATGCCATTAAAAATGAAAATTCAAATCCAAAACACATAATTTAATAAATTTGCCCCACCTTTTGTTTGTGAATATAAGTAATCAAGACATCTTATGTATTTCCAAGTAAAATTATCAAATCATACATATTTCATTTAATTTTTAACTTATCACATTCATGACTTATATAATAAATCGTGTCAAGAAGGATATTAATATCAAAAGACACTTATGAATACTAAAAGATATAATTTAATATAATAAATCTCCTCTTCGATAATAAAAATTTTAGGATATCAATTTTGTAAGCAAAATCTTAATTCATGAAAATTGTCAAGTTACAAGTATAATTTTGCAAAATAAGATATGGAAATATAGGATCTTGACTTATTTATGTGATTTCAAATCATCAACAACATTGTTTAGATCCATGTTGTAGTTCCAAATAGACAAACTTATGATTCATTTATAAACATATTCGAACTAACTTGATTTATGTAAAGATTTCAAGTTGTAATTTTTTAACTTGTCAAGATCATGATAAAAACATCAAAAATATCAATAACATAAGATAGATTCATCAATCTCTTTTTAAATCATTTGAAAACTTATCCAAAATCATCATCAAAAATCGCTTTTCGAAAAATTCAATGAAGGCATCATAGATTGTTTTTCAATAGCTAAAGTTCTCTAATCCATTTTTGTAGTTTAAGAGATTCAACAATAGTAGTATTATTTTATCTCTTGTTGAAGGATTAATAGGTTAAAAATTCTTTCAAGAATAATTGTCCTTCTTTTGAAATTTATTTCAAGAATGCAATGTCATTTAAAGTCAAAAATAAAATTTCACCAAGATCATTGCAATAAGATATTTTCAAACAAAAACCATGATTTATTTCAAATCCAATTATTTTTAGACTTAGTGTAGTGAGTTACCATGCTCATTTCATTCTCATTAAATATATTTTTAATTTATAAAAATACTAGACAATGAAACATTATTTTTCTCTCTCTTTTCTATATTGTTCTATGCTAAAATTTTATCATTCAACACAATCATTTAACCATAGTATTTCAATCAATGTGACATTTAAATCAATCATTCCATAGACTTTATCAATATTTGAACAATTTAACAATAGTCTTTACATTTAAATCAACATCGAAGCTAATAATTTTAAACCTTTTATTCAATTAACATAAAAAATCTCATTTATGTAAATTTTAACATATTTTTCAATAAATAAGGTTCTTTGGTTCTAGTTCATTCTCTAGTTATGCATCATTAAGATTAATTATACAATGATGAACCATCAAAAGATTTATTATCATTAATTTTAATTTCAATAATTTTCTTATTACTACTTAGGCTAGTGAGCTTTGAAAGGGTACTAGATCTCAAGTCATGTACCTTGAGCATCTATTTTCAAAACATTACTTAGTGCTCCTAGCCTTGTTAGGAGGCAACTTTATATTATGGGAGGTTTTGATTTAACTATCCATTTGAGTTTGGGTCATTCATGATATGTTCTTCACATTTTCTCTAATGACTTAAGTTTCTTTATGGTTCCTTTAGGAACCCAAATTAATTTATGTTGACTATAATTTTTGAATTGATATTTGTAGGCTTTATGTCATAACTTTTCATAAGAATTACATTTGATTTTTGGTAGCACATTTAAGGTAGATCCTTTTATGAAAATGATTGGCTTTTGTTGAACATTACTGACAAAGCCTATGTCATTTCTTTTATTAATATGACCCTTATTGGCAAGGATCATATTTAGGGATTTATTTTTAATTTCAAAATTTTTTAATGTTGACTTAAGCATGATATTTTATTCTTTAATGTTGTCTAGCATTTCATATTTAGAACTAGGATTATGTAATGCTAATAACTCATACATTTTATCAACTTTACCAACTAACAAATCATATTCATTTTCAGGCAACTTAAAAGATTTGCTAAGTTTTCTAAACTCATCAAACAAATCATGGAACATGTTTAATAATTCTGAAAATGAAATGCTTAATGAATCACTAACCTCATCGTCGACGGCCATAAGAGCGAGGTTCACCACTTCTTTGGAGCTCCTTGGCTTCTTGTGTTTATAACAAGAGGTTTTGTCCATCTTTATATCATTTTTAAGGTTCATGTTCATTAATTTATCCAGTTCATTTGTCAAGGGTTCAAAGTCTTTATCACTCGAGATTTCACTCGAGGAGTCATATGTTCTCAATTTAAATTCCTTTCTGTTCTTTGGAAGGTGTTCTTCAAATTTATTTTTAAAAGTATTTTATTTAATGATTCATTTAGATTAGTTGTGCTTTTATATGTCATTTCTAATGTATGCCATATATCGAAAGCCGAATCAAAATAAGAAACTCGATCAAATTCATTTTTATTAAGTGCACAATATAAGGCATTCATAGCCTTTGCATTCAATGAAAACATTATTTTTCATAATCATTCCAATCATTTGTTGGATTGGATGACTTCTAAAAAACCTTTTTCAACAATACACCACAAATCAAGATCTATCGAAATCAAAAGATACACATTTGTAATTTTGAAGATGTGTAGTCCATCCCATTAAACATAGGAGGACTTGTGATGCATTGACCCTTGTTAATGCCGAAGAGAGCCATTTCTCTTGGGTGTTAAACCAAATGAGAAAAATATAGCTCTAATACTATTTCTCTTGGGGGTGAATTAGTGCAAGTATAAATTCTCTTTTTAACGAAACTTTTCGCTTTAAGGAAGATAAGAAAATCAAAAGCTTTTCGTTCAAGTAAAGTAAGTGTATGATTCAAAAATAAAATGCAAAGTTTCTTGAAAGTACTTGACTTGAAACCTTGCTTTCAAGGAGTAAATAAAAATGGAAGCGACACTTGATATTTTGTTGAACACAATTAAGAACCTGACAATTGTGTGTAGTAAATGAAACAAGGAACACTTACAATTTATAGTGGTTCAGCCTCAACCTTGGCCTACATCCACTTCCCGAGTCCTCCTCCTTGAGGCACACCAACGTCCACTATAGATCTCCTTTGGGTGAAGAGCAAACTGTTGCAACATTTCAAGGGAGACAAGATTACACACTTGGATCACTCCCTTACCCCTTTTTTTTTTCTTACAATTCACATACAATATTTTCTCAGAATATAATCCCCAAAATTATTATATGGAATGCAAAAAAACTTGGAATATTTATAGGCCCCAAATAGCTTCATAATTTAGAGTTAAAAATCAAACTCATCCGAAAAATCCGGGTACGGGTGGTTCACCCATCGGCCTGGGTGGGTCAACCATCGAGAGTGCCTAGATTCCTGGGTATGGGTGGTTCAGCCGCTGATAGCTGCCCAAAATCCTGGTACGATCGGCTGAACCGTAGCCCACCGGCGATTCAACCGACGGGAATCCCAGAAAAGTGATTCCCTTCACTTTTCTAATCCCGATTTAAACCAATAGTTGACCAATCCCCTAGTCAGCTAATTGAGTTTGACCTGAGCTCAATCACACCCCATAGTGGACCTAGTTACCAATTTGAGTTGATTTGGATTCCTTCCAAATCACACACATTTAGGACTCAAACTTAACCAACAACTTAAATATTACAATCAAGACATGACCACCAAGCTTATGACCTTACTCCCGTAATCTGATAACCTTCGATATTCCAAGCGATGAATCTCACAGTCTTCCTCTGGCGATCTCCCGTAGTGTTCCTAGTAAGCTTTCCAATCCCTTCAGTCAATCTCCTAGTGAACTCCCGGCGAGCTCCCACCGCATCGTCCAGTCTTTGGCCCGATGCCTAAGCTTGATCCTAGGTCCATGTCTTATATGTAACTTCTTCTCCCGTCATGGTTAAACTTACATGATGCTAACTACGACTTAATTAGTTATAAACATAATGGCCAACACATCCACTTCAAGACCTTTCCAACTCTCGACAAGCCTTTCGACTACCCCCGACAATCTTCCGGTGAGTCTTGGTTTTCTTTCGGTGAACTCCTTTGTGTCATCCTAGCAAACACCCGATAACCTCGGCGAGCTCCCGACACACTCCTAGCGAGTTCCCAACTGCATCGTCCGAACCTTGGCCCGAAGCATGGACTTGACTTTGGCGAAACCTCTGATTATCATATTCTCTCTGTCGTAGTTAATCTTGCATCAATCAACTCTAACAACACATGTTAGATCAATAACCCATTAATTGATTTCATCATCAAAATTCAAGATTCAACACTTTGGACCTTGCAAAATCGGGGGTCACATTGGGGTCGTAACATGGAGATTAGATTTATGCACCAAATCAAAATACAGTTGATCCTCCAAGTATCCCACCGCAAATGGAAGTTTAAAAAGGATGACTCAGCCCAGATCCATCCAACCAACACCCAAGCTGATGAGGAGACTCAAGTTCAGTTGATGATCGTGTGGGATCATAGGATCATGACACATCATTGTCTAGTCACTACTACTGTTGCTGGACCGCAGGAGTAGGATACGCCTACTATAGGGGCCACGAGGGAGCCTCAAAGGAATTGTAGATCAGATCTGGAGACATGTAGTCTCAGCCTTAAGGATAAGGCTAATTTGAAGAGGGTGGGACTGTTAGGACCTTAGCTTGGATGAATCCTAAGCCCAATAAGTTAGTGAGTCAATAAGGTCTTGAGTTATACAATATCCCCCTAATTTAGCCATTATCCCCTTGAATGAGAAGTTGACTAGGGGAGGATCCCCCTAATTTAGCCATCATCCCCCATGATTGAGGAGTCATGTAATATCCCCATAATCTAGCTATCGTCCCTCTTAAATGAGGAGTCGGCTAAGGGAAGATCCTCCTAATTTAGCCATCATCCCCCTTGATTAAGGAGTCCTCGCTAGGTTAGAAATTTCTAGCCGCTACCCCCTTTCCTTCTTGGGTTGGTCAGTTAGGGTTAGGGTTTATTGAGTTCTATTTAAGCATGTAGCCACCCATCTTTCTGAATAAGAATTGATCACCTTTCTTTAGCCTTATGTCGAATACGTTGGAGGAGGGAACCCTTATAGTGTTCTAGGAGGGCTGATCCCCTATAGAGATCCACCCCAAGCTTAGAATCCACAAGAGTTCTAACGCTGAGCATATGACTTCGGAGACCCCACTGGCTCCCGCGAACCATCCCGAGCTGGATACTTTATCATCTGACTCCTTGGACTCATTTCGTCTAGGAAATCCAAGACAAGTCGATCCCCTTTAGCTTCCACCTACCAATGCTAGAGGCCTACAATGGAAGCTCCGACCCGGTGGAGTATGTTGCCACCTTTCGAGCATGTCATGACCGGTAAAGCAAAGGCCTTGGAAATTTACCCCGGACTGATCGAAGGCGATCAATGATGAAGTGGATCATCTAATGGAGTTAGGGTTCATAGCCGAGGCCAAGTACCCTCAACGGCTCTCCATATAATTCTTGTCAAGAAATCTAATGGAAGTTGGAGGATGTGCATTGATTACATCAATCTCAATCGAGCATGCCTAAAGGATTGTTAACCCCTCCCCGAGGATAGATCAATTACTCAACCAAACCTCGAGGCACGAGCATCTCACATTTATGGATGCCTTCTCGAGCTATAACCAGATCCATATGGCTCCTAAGGACCGAGAACACACTATCTTCATCATTGATACGGGAGTCTACTATTAGAAGGCCATGCCAAAGAATGGTGAACCAGATGTTCAAGCATTAGGTGGGGAGGAACATGGAGGTATAGACGAGAACCCCGCCAAATGCGTCTTCAGGACATAGAGGAACATGATTATGAAGAGCAAAGTCGCTGAGACTCACCTGGAGGACCTCGTCAAGACATTCCGAACTCTTAAAGAATTCAGAATGTGACTCAACCCCGCCAAATGCATCTTCAGGGTTGGCTTGGGCAAGTTCTTTGGCTTCATCATTCACTAAAGGGGGATAGACGTGAACCCGGAGAATGTTCAGGCTATAACCAAGATGCAACCCCTCTAAACAATCAAAGAGACACAATGACTCATAGGGAGGTTGGCCACCATCAATCGATTCCTATCTTGGTCTAGAGACAAATACCTCCACTTCTTTCATGGGCTGAAGTGCACCAAAGATTTCCACTGGAAATCTGAGTGACAGGAAGCCTTTAAGAAGTTGAAGGCACACCTCGCCCAACTGCCACAACTCACCTCCGTAAGCCCAAGTGAACCACTCATCCTATACCTAACCGCCTCTGAGCATATAGTCAGCTTGATTCTAGTTCAGGAAGAATCATGCACACAGAGGCCCATCTATTATTCCAACCACATCTTGAACGGGCCCGAGCAGCAATATCCTCCAATTCAGAAGCTAGCCTTGGCCTTAATTCAAGCAGCCAGGAAATTACACCCCTACTTTCAAGCCCACACTATAAGAGTGGTGACCGACCAATCCCTTCACCAAATTCTTTCTAACTTTGATGCCTTAGGTCGAATGCTTTGGTGGTTGGTCGAGTTCGAGGAATTTGATGTTCAGTACATCCCGAGGATGACCATCAAAGCACAGGTTCCGGCATATTTCATTTTCTGAGTAACCTCCACCTCAAACAACACCCTCAGGATTACGACGCAAGAGTGGACCATGTTCGTCGATGGTTCAACGAATGTTGAAAGAGGAGGACTAAGCCTCATCCTAAAGGGACCTGATGACCAGCTATACAAATGTGTGCTCCGCTTCGAGTTCAAAGCCACCAACAACGAGGCCGAGTATGAAGCATTACTGTCCAGGCTACACTTAGCCTCAGAACTAAATGTAAAGGAGCTCAGGGTCTTCAGTGACTCCCAATTGTGGTTAGACACATCAACAAGGACTATGAGGCCCGCGACCCGATCATGGTGAAGTACATAACTAAGGTACAATGTCTAATCAATAATTTCTATCATTTTTCCCTGACCAGGGTTTCCCGAGTAGAGAACACGCAAGTCGATGCATTGACCAAGATGGCCTCGGCATGAGGAGCCAAGGGTTCCTATCGAATGTGGAAGCAATCTATTAGGACTTTAGCTAGGGGAGTCCTAATTTAGTTTCATTGAAGAGGGCAATCATGTAAAATCTAAGAACATTCATGTAAATCCTATCTACCCGACCTCTATTAAGGAAAGAAGGGAGGTCGGCTAGGATAGGATTAATTGAGGAAGATATTTGGTTACCTTAATTAACCACCCCTTATGCTAGTTAAAGACGGGGTTGGTTAAGAAGGAGATTATATTAGAATAGGATTAGGAAAATAATAAGCAATCGACCACCCCAAATTAGGCCGATTGGAAGTTAGAATTAGAGGAGCATTAGGAGTAGCTTAAAGGTAGGAATCTTGAAGTAGGGGTCCTCTTAGGAATTAGGGTTAGAGGGTCTATAAATAACCTTGTAACCCTCCACTTTTTATCATCAATTGAAGAGTCTTTTATGCAGCCTCTGAGCAGCGCTTTGGAGGGAACCCTTATAGAGTTCCAAGGAGGTCGATCCCCTATAGAGATCACCCCCAAGTTGGGAAACCTATTGGGAAACCTATAGAGATAACCCCCAAGGAGGTCGATCCCCCAAGTTGGGAAACATATTTTTTGGTTCTTGTTGGGAAACCTCAGCGGGTGCATCACATGCGCAGCAGAAATCAAAACATAAAACCGGTTTTCCACGCAGATCAAATCGTCATGCAAAGATTGGGATCACGAGAAAAATGTAAAACCAAAAAACCACAATGTGTGAGAGATTGATTTTACCTAGGGAGATCGTATATCCCTGTATTCCAGATCCGGATGGAGAAAATGAAGGAGATCAAGCATCCTCCTCTCTAGCGGTATACACACGATGGATCTCTGCAGTGAAACTCCTCCAATTTGATCTCGCAACTCTTGCACAGAGAGAGGGAGGATAATAGGAGGTGGTGGCTAAAGCTGTAGCCTAGCAACCATGAGTCTCTCCTCCTATTTATAGAGAGCCACCAAAAATCCTAAGGCTCCTACCTTAGTGGGCATTGGATCTCCATCCAATTACCTACTAACCTTACATTATTAGATCTATATCCAATAATCTCCTTAGGCCTCTAATTGTGCCTTAATCAAGGAGCCCATCAGTATAGAGTCTCATCTAATGAGAATATGAGCTAATTGAATCTTCATCCAATCCTCTATTCGTTGAAGCATCCACCATATGTGTGTGAGCCTCTAGGCCCGATACTGAGGTGGCCGTGAGTCACTCCCATCAGAACTCTTTCTGATATAGTGAATTATTATCCCCATAATAATTCACTAGACTCATCGACTACGAATGTACTAGACCACTACGCCATAGTCCCTAGACGGTATAGGGCGATCGAATCCATCAGACCTGTCTGTCCATAGTTACCATGTATTTATAATCCCTCATCCATCAAATATCCCATAGACCGTATATTGGACATGATACTATCATGTCATATACATAATTCGTCATAGTCTCGCTCTAATCGGATTCTCTCAGAGAACTCTTTCTCTGTCAATCCGAATGACCCTGGCCAGGGATTTATTTGAGTAAGCACATAGGGGATATTCCTCTCATGATACTGAGAGTGGATAATCCTCTATTGATACTCAATTACCTTCGTAAGATCGGCTATCAATCCCGATAACCATCTGTACCAAATCTGGAGCTTTTTAAACCTGTAAGTCTGAAGTCAAAGAAAGGAGTACTCATACAATGCATCCTTGGTGTCTCAAGTCTAAGGACTAGATATATAACTGGGACTATGGAATCGCTATCTGACATTAGGTATCATTAACTATACAGCATTCCATAAGCGGATCAATCAGTGAACTCATTCTCCAATGAGCACCTGTACTATATCCTTAGTGTCTCCACACAAGTGGCTATAAGACCAGTCACCTCCATCATATAGATGGGTATATAGTATACCGATTTGTCTGGTTATCTCAATGTCCCTCTTGAGTAACCTATGATCAGGATTATTTAGTATCTGTGTATAAAGGTGAATCGATCTCATTATCGTGATCTCATCACGATTCGACTCCCATTGCACAGAACCAAGGACATCACAATATATATGTAACAGATAATGTGAGAATATGCCAATATTAATCATAAGCAAAAAAATCACACAACGTGTCATACGTGCCATCCCTCATGTGATTGGCTTACAGGGCACCTGTAACCAGCAATCTCTCACTTGACCAAAAGCCAATCACCTATGTGTCTGATCCCCATCAATCCCCTGTGATGCTCAAATACAATCTGAGCCAACAGCTTCGTTAGTGGATCTGCAATGTTATCTTTGGATGGAACTATTTCCATTACTATATCTTTTCGGGTCATGATCGCTCTAATCAGATAGAACATCCTCAGAATAATTCTGATGAGACCTGGGTTCCCTTGCTAGAGTTATCGCTTTGTCGCTGTCATAATATATGGGAGTCAGCTCCACGCTGCTTGGTATGACTCCCAAATCCTTGATGAACTTCTTTATCCACACCCCTTCCTTTGCTGCTTCTACTGCAGCAATGTATTCCACCTCTATGGTTGAGTCAGCAGTAGTATCTTGCATAAAACTCTTCCAGCTTACTGCTCCTCCATTCAGGGTGAAAACAAACCCTAAATTTGACTTGCTATCATCAATGTTAGACTGAAAACTCGAGTCCATGTAGCCCTTAACCTGGAGGCTACCTTCTTCATATATCAGTAAAAGATCCTTAGTACTTCTCAAGTACTTAAGGATACACTTTACTGCCTTCCAGTGTTCTAAACCTAGATCTGCCTGATACCTGCTCGTGACACTCAAAGCATGTGTTATATTAAGCCTGGTATATAGCATCACATACATGATAGACCCTATCGCTGAGGCATAAGGTATCTTATCCATGTCTTTCCTTTCTTTAGGAGTCTTTGGGGATATACTCCTAGAAAGTGATATTCCATGTCTCATCGGTATGAGACATCTCTTAGAATTCTCCATGTCAAACCTTTTGATAATGGAGTCTATGTACTTAGACTGGGACAAGCCAAGCATCTTTTTAGATTTATCTCTATATATCCGGATCCCCAAAATATAGGATGCTTCCCCTAAGTCTTTCATGGAGAAGTTTCTGAATAGCTAAGCATTTACTGTGGAGAGTATTCCTACATCATTCCCAATGATTAGGATGTCATCCACATATAGCACCAAGAAGGTGATAGCGCTCCCACTTACCTTCCTGTACACACAAGGCTCATCTTCGTTCTTAATAAAGTCATAAGATCTGATCACCTCATCAAATCTTATGTTCCAACTTCGGGAAGCTTGCTTTAATCTATAAATGGATCTAAGCAACCTGCACACTTTATCTGAACTCTCTTTGGATACGAGTCCCTCTAGTTGTATCATATACACCTCCTCCTCGAGGTTGCCATTGAGGAATGCCACTTTGACATCCATCTGCCAAATCTTATAGTCATAGTGTGCTGCAATGGCCAAAATAATTCTAATGGACTTAAGCATGGCTACAGGTGAAAAGGTTTCGTCATAGTCAACTCCTTGTCTTTGACGATATCCTTTAGCTACCAGTCTTGCTTTATAGGTCTCTACCTTTCCATCCATTCTGATCTTCTTCTTGAAGATCCATTTACAGTCGATGGGTACAATACCCTCAGATGCATCCACAAGGTTTCAAACCTTGTTAGAGTATATGGAATTCATCTCAGGATTCATGACTTCTTGCCACTTTCTGGAGTTTATACTCATAATAGCCTCCTTGTAGGTCTGAGGATCAACATCTTGAGAGTCATCTCCACCGATATGTCCTACATATCTTTTAGGAGGGTGAGATACTCTACTAGACCTACGTAAAGTTAGAATTTGTGTGTTAGGTACCTGAATAGACTCAGGCTCTAGAATAGTGCTTGAGCTAGGTTCTCTAACCTTACTTAATTCTATATCACTCCCATTATTTCTACCAAGATTGTGTTCCTTCTCAAGGAACACAGCTCTATTAGCAACAAAGACCTTTTGGTCCTCGGGATGATAAAAATAATACCTACAAGTTTCCTTTGGGTATCCCACGAATGTGCACCATTCTGTCTTTGATTCCAACTTATCGGGGTTGTGTCTTTTAACATGGGTAGGACAGCCCCAAATCTTAATAATCTTAAGATCAGGCTTATTTCCTTTCCATATCTCATATGGTGTAGATACTACCGACTTTGATGGAACTCTGTTCAGAAGGTAAGCTGCAATCACTAGGACATACCCTCAGAATGAGATAGGTAGGTCAGTAAAACTCATCATGGACCACACCATGTTTAACAGCATGTGATTCCTCCTTTCTGATACACCATTGAGATGAGGTGTATAAGGAGGTGTCCACTGGGATAGAATCACATTGTCCTTGAGGAAATGGGTGAACTCTATACTTGAGTACTCTCTTCCTTGATCTGATCGAAGAGTCTTAATACTCTTTTCAATTTAGTTCTTTACCTCATTATTATATTCTCTAAATTTCTCGAATGCCTCAGATTTATGCTTTATTAAGTACACATGTCCATACCTAGATAAATCATCAGTGAATGTAATGAAGTATGAGTAATAATCTATAGCCTAAGTCGACATGGGACCACATACATCACTATGTATGAGTTCCAATAACTTGGTGGCTCTCTCTCTAGTTCCACTAAAAGGAGAGTTGGTCATCTTCCCACGAAGGCAAGGTTTGCAAATTGTATATGACTCATAGTCAAATGGATCTAAGTATCCATCTTTTAGCAACTTTTGAATCCTTCCCTCATGTATATGACCTAGCCTATAATGTCATAGGTTTGCATTATTCACCTCATCTTTTTTCCTCTTAGACATATTTATATTCATGATGTGTGGAGAAGTGTATAACATATATAAGTCATTTACAAGGGTCCCTCTATTGATGATCTCATCATCCATAATTATTAAACAACTATTATTCTTAAAAACTAATTTATATCCACTAATTGTCAAACAAGAGATGGATATAATGTTTTTGATAATAGAGATAACAAAATAACATGCATCCAATGCAATGATAGCTCCACCAGGCAGATGTAGGGTGACCTCCCCAATGGCAACTACAGCAACTCTTTCTCCATTGCCCATCTTGAGGTCCATCTTGCCTCTGGCCAGTCTCCTAGGTCTTGTCAAAACTTACAATGAATTACAGATATGATAAGTACTCCCGGTATCCAATACCCATGTGTTATCATGAAAATCTGACAAGTGAAGACTGATCATGAATATACCTGAAGCTTCTCTAAACTTTTGTTTCGCCTTATCTACAAGGTAGTCCTTACAGTTCCTCTTCTAATGCTCATCTTGGCCGTAGTGGAAGCACTGTCCTTTGTCCTTTGCCAAGTCTCTCTTGGCAACCTTTGTCTTACCTGGTCTTTCTTTGCCCTTGCTCTTCTTAACGGTCTTGCTGGCCTTCCTTTTGTTTTTGGTCTCACCAATGTAGAGAACTGGCTTCTCCTTCTTGATGGCACTCTCAGCTTCCCTCAACAAATTGAGGAGCTCAGGGAGAGTCACCTCAAACTTGTTCATATTAAAGTTAATAATGAACTATGAAAAGGAATCCGGTAGGGACTGAAAAATAAGATCAACACACAGGTTATCCTCTAGGACTATCTATATACTTCACAAAATGAGCGATCTCATCCTCGCTTATCCTTTCCTCTAACATGGGCACAATCATGTTAAGGACATATACAATTTTATCTTCTGTGAGAACAATTCTCCAAATGTGAAGCTTTTAGACCAATGAGACGGTTGGTATCAAGTATGCTACGTAGGGGTTTTACAAGCGACTAGCAAGATATAGCATAAATTAAATAACATACAGATTTTACAGAAAATACTAATTAAGATATGAATTTCTATCTTAATGTACTCTCACTATTTTCCTAGCGAATCACGCGACACCCTCGACATGTGAGATGAAAGTCTCCAGCAGACTCCTAGTGGGGATCGAGATCCAATTAGCATCTTAGTGTAATCTCGAGGGACTCGACCAACTACACAAGACCAAAAGATAGACAACTTTTATCAATCACAACTCCTTGTGATTCTCGTCATGTTCGGCCTCCAAATCATTATGGTCTTGACTTCTCGACTAACTATGAAGTTTAGTTAAGTTATCACCATCGTTACAAGATGAGTCTGATTTGATGGATATGCTCTCGACTGCTTGACCAAGTCATACTATGTCCTCAGGTCACCGGTGATATATATATGTCGTAGGTAAGAACTCGATCATGTAGATAAGTGAGCCTCGAGTGACTCGACCAACTCAACCTATGTTGGGATTTAATTTATTCTTATAACGATGGAAGGCCACGTGAGTTAATCTTATTGCCTCATGCTTATCGACTTAATATTATCGTAGGAGGGGTTTTTTGTTTTCTATTGGTCTCCTAATATGTCATGTCACACACATACATATTTAATATATATCTACATCGCATGCAAATATATATATACATATATCTAGTAGGTGTATAACATATCACACATGCAAGCCACATCGGATGATCATGAGTCATCACCTAATATGATTAAGCTCAACCCAATGGGCCTATGTGTGCATCGGCGCATCTCCATGCCTTGTGATTGTTGATCTTGTCATTATCGGTTCCGTTAGATCGTTGCATCACCATGCGTCGTAATCTCCCGTCACGACATCGTGGGTCCCCCTGTCACCTTCACGCTCCCGCTACGTCTCTCAATGTAATTACAAATAATTACAAGCACGCAGGCCCGACAATAAACGAGAAAAACGGAAGCTCGCAGGCCCCAATAATAATAATCATAATTATACATATCACACACTTGGCTCATGAATCTATCTACATCATACATCATATGTACATCACATCATATGTAGGATTACTAGATATATTTAATAATTAATTAAACTATTTAATTAATTATTTTTTAGAAATCAGGACATGCTAGGAATTTTTAAAATTATCAAGGGTATTTTTATAATTCTGGATGAAAGGACAATCCTCAAAATTTCCAAAATTTTTTAGGGTATTTTTGAAATTCTGTACACAAGGACAGTCCTCAGAATTTTCTAAATTTAGAGGGGCAAAATAGTTCTTTAACAAAAGAAAACCCTAGCTTTCCCCTTGCCCCCTTTGTGTCGTCACCACCGTTGCTCCTACGTAGGCGGCGGCTGCCCTTGCCTGTCGGTAGCCGCTCTGCCAAACTTGGAATATGGGCCTTATGCAAGTAGCTCATCAATATTGATTCTCATCCAATGAGAATATGAGCTAATTAGATAACTCATATATAATCCTCTATTGACTGAAATGTTCACCATATGTGTGTGACCCTCTAGGCCTAATACTGAGCTGGCCGTGAGTTTCACCTGTCAGAATTCTTTCTGACTCACTGAATTGTCATCCCATAATAATTCACTCAACTCATCGAATATGGATGTACTAGACCACTGCACCATAGTCCCCAAATGGTGCAAGCGATCTAATCCATTAGATTTATCTATCCTTAGTTACCATATATCTATAGTCCCTCATCCATCTAAGATCCTAGAGATCATATATTGGACATGATACTGTTAGACTACATACCAAATTCTTCCAAATCTTACTCTAATCAAATTCTCACAGATATATATTAATCTAACCACCCTCAAAATCATATGGATCCTTTCATTAATCCTGTCATCACCTCTGATGCTCTATCAATCATCATAACAGGCCGAATACAGGATCCACTTCTTAAGTACAGTCTTCAGTGTCAGCGAGGTGCCGTAGAAGGCGAGAAAAAAAAAATAATAAACAAGATGGAGTTGGATGCTGCTCTGTTACATCAAAACTCCTTTGCTGACCCCGTCAATGTTAATGACTGTGAAATGGAATCTTAATGCCTTGTGCTTTCTGGCTTGCTTTTGTTTTGACACATCAATTTTGATGACAATGAGATGTAATCTCTTTCTTTCACTAATCTTTGCAATCTGACTAGTTTGTCATCATGTTTGCCATTATTTTATGTTGCTTGTTATCTTTTTTTCTTCTTGTTGTTGTATTATTTATTCTTTGAGTTGGACAATGTAAAGTGTTTTCTCCTATGCAAAGCTAAAGATGAGCAAGTTGATCCCATTTCCCCTCGAAACGCACTTATATCATCATCTCACTGTTTCTGGTGATTGACACTTCCAATCTAATCTGCATTCCGTTGGTGTCTTAAACAATAGGAATTTATGGGTGTATTGTTCATCAAGTGAATGATCTATTGATTGTATTTATTTATGAGACTCATCTGATAGGAACAGTTTCCACATGTTACATGCTGTTGTGGAAATGAATATTTTTGTGCCCTCTTCCAGTTTCTGCAAGTTCCAAAGCTGGGCGACAGTTCATAAACGATATGCCCTATTTGAGTGTGATTCCGCAACAAATCTAATAGTTTCTAAAATCATCTGGTCCGCAAAAAAAAAAAAAAAACAAAAAAAAAAAACATCAAATGTGAGTGCTGACCGTTAGAAACTATAAAGAGTATAAAACCTCAAACTCTGACCTCTTAATTCTAACATGTCATTCATTTTTTATTTAGTTTCGTTTTGATTCAATTAAATATTCTTATAGTTAACTAGTTTTATTTAATAAGTTTTGTCATTTTAACCAATATTTTTTTCATTAAAGCTGATTTTATATATAATTGTACCGTTCAAGAGTTAAAGGATGCCTCATTAATTTCATATGGATCGTTCTCCAAAATCCTCTTTGGATTAATATAATCTATTAGTGATTTATTTAGATTTAATATTTTTATTTAATTATCCTAACACTTATGGTTAGAATTGATCGTTTCTCTGTAAAACATGAGAAAACTTAAAGTGACGACAATTATTGGAGCATAATACTTCCAAAAGGGTAGGAAAATTATTGAATGGGACAAATGAATTAATTTGCTTCCAACGGTGGAGTGGAGGACCGCTTCACCCAAGCCTTCACAAGGATAAACTTTGGATCCATTGAATGCTTTGCATGATACATGTGATGACGACTTGGATAAGCAACAAAAACACATGCATTATGTATCAGATCTATCGTCTTTTTCCCTGGAGGTGAGACAGGAAGACACCAATAGCTACATTGTATATATTTAAAATTGTTCCTCGAAGATAAAAGGATTGTGAGTGTTGGTATTTCATCACCTGATCCAAAAATAATAAAAATATAAAAATCATTAATCATTAATGATAGTATGTCTAACTCTCTTCATCTCCTTAGGACATAATGATAACATACCTCAGTCTTTTCATCTTTTGAATGATATCTCCAGTTATGTCTTTATGATTGATAGTATTCTATATTAATAGCTGAGCAACCTCCATCGTTAACTCCATCACATAATGTACGTTCTCATTAAATGCTTCTACTATAATGGCTAACGTATGTCTAACACTGCTCAACTCAGAAGTGACGTGCATAGCATAATCCGTGCCACTCAGAATCGTATGAAACGACACAACCCAACAAAGTACAGATCAGAATAGTCACCCCAAAATGGATTAACCACTAGCTTAAAATATCAGCAGAAGCTAATTACACACAGAGGATGATCCTCGAAGCAAGGTATAAAAACAATCCACAAGTAGATGCCGAAGGAGACTGAAGTAGTCAAGAGTCTCTCTACTATCTACTCTCTCATTTATATAGCTCTTACTATTGTCTTTCTCCCCATTAATCTTACATTGGCTTAAGCATTGGAGGGGTCAAGCCGAGAAGCCTCCCGTCGTAGACTTGTTGTGCAAGACCACCCGCAGCCAAGAGATAACCCCGTCGTTAGGAGACGACACTGCTGCCTGAAAACAACTGACAGCCAAGAAGAGGACATCGCAACCGAGGATATCCTAGTTCTTCCACCCGGCCTCACCGCTCCAAGGTTAGATCAACCTCAACATACTGCCTTCCTCACAGACCTCTTATGCCAGTTTGCCACGTCAGCACTCCCACATCAGTAAGGATGAAACACAAGAATGAGTCTGTATCTTCGGTAGTGAATCAACGGTGTCAACTAGTGCCGACTCACCAATTGATGGTATTCATGCACTATCATTTTGGCACTAGAAAGAGGGTCGAACATCATAGGCACATCCTTCTATTACTCCTCCCAACAAATATCCTACCGGAGAGGTTCCCCCATACTAGTAAGTCAATACAATGGCACCAACCCTCGAATGTTGTTGGCATATATTTGATGATCCAGGCCACCCTTCCTAGACACTTGTTCGGCTCATCTGATGCTCTCTTAGGCCTCACTCGCTAACAACCCCCTGGGGTCCCCACGATAAACCCAGTGAGCTCTCATATGGCATCACTAGAGCATCAACAATGGCCCACATATTGGGAAACCATGAGAGCATCACATGCGTAGTAAAAAAATAAAACCAACAAAATAAATGAGAGCATCACATTTATCATGTCATCATCTGATGATTAGTCCATGAAAAACCACAAAACCAAAAAATTATGAATCGTGTGACATATGTTACCTAGGGAGATTGTATATCCTTGAAATCGTAAAACAAAACTCGTAGTTTTTTTATGTACCTTCTTCATAGCTTTTGTGCACCGCCTTGTAGCGAACGTGGAAGAAGCACTCCTTTCTTCTTTGCTATCCTTACGCAGTAAGGAGAGGGGTGGTCTACTGAGAAGAAGAGGAACAGAGAAAAATAGGATGGGATGGCCAAAGATGCATCCTCTGCTGGTTATAGGTGCCCTGCAAGCCAATCACGTGAGTGATGGCACGTGTGATACGCTGTGTGATCTATTTGCTTATGATTAATATAGGTATATTCTCGTATTATCTATTATATATATATTGTGAGGTCCTTGATTCTGTGCAATGGGAGTCGGATCATGATGAGATCACGATAATGAGATCGATTCACTTTTAAACATAGATCCTAAATAATCCCGGTCATAGGATCAATTGGCACTAAGAGGGGGGGGGGTGGTGAATTAGTGCAAGTGTAAATTCTCATTTTAATAAAAAAAACTTTTTACTTTAAGCAAGATAGAAAATCTGAAGCTTTTCATAACAAGTGAATGATTCAAAGAAAATGCTAAGCTTATTGCTTAAAAATAACTTAAGAAGAAATATGCAAATACTAATAAAAAGATAAGCAACATCAAAGAGAAGTGCTTGACTTGAAACTTTTTTTTCAAAGAGTAAGTAAAAATTAGAAGCGTCTATTGGTATTTAGTTCAAAACGATTAAGAACTCGACAAGCAAGTAGTAAATGTAACAAGTAAAAACACTCACAATTATAGTGGTTCAGCACCAACCGACCTACGTCTACTCTCAAGTCCTCCTCCTTGAGGCACACCGGCGTCCACTACCGATCTTCTTTGGGTGAATACCAAACCCTGATAGGACTCCAGCAGGGTTGAGTCCTAATCACCCTAGAAGTAATTAATAAGAACCCAGTGAGATTGTAATAAAACCACATATAGTCACTTCTCTCCTATAAAGAAGTAAGGCTAGGGTTTATTTTTGGGTCTTAGGGCTTCATAGCTGCCACCCCCCTTCACTGGGTTGGTCGACTAGGGTTTCTAGCAGAGGCATGTGGCTTGTGCAGCCATTTAGGCCGCTGCCCCTTTTATTCCGGTATGGTAGCTATAGGAGAGGTAAAAATGAGAATTCACTTAGGAAGCACCCCTTTAGGGCTAGGGTTTAGAGCCCTATATAAGCTTGTAGCCTCCACCTCTTTTCATCAAGCAAGATCAATTGTATTTCAGCCCTGTTGGTCGACCCTAGGAGGGAGGAACCCTTATAGCGTTCCAAGGGTTGATCCCCCTCAAAGATCAAAATCTATAAAGCTCCTTCTTGGGTTCTATCAAACCCTTACAACTTGCTTACAATGAAGGCTTCAAGAATTTTCTAACTCTAAGCTCTCTTGCTTCCCCTTTTCTTTTACTTATAATTCACATATAATTTTTTCATAGAATATAATATCCAAAATTATTGTTTGCAATGCAAGAAAACTTGGGGTCTTTATAGCCCCCAAATGGCTTCAGAATTTGGAGTCAAAAATCAAACGTATCCGAAAAATTTGGGTACAGGTGGTTCACCAACCGGCGCCGGTGGTGTAGTCACCAGATAATTTGGTACGAGCGATTTACCCACTGGTCCTGAGTGGTTCAGCCACCCGAAAACCTGGGTGGTTGTGGTATACCCATCGCTCACTGGCGGTTCAATCGTCATAATTTTTGGAAAAGTGGTTCCCTCCACTTTTCAAATTTTGGCTTCAACATTATGTTGACCAATTCTTTGGTCAATTAATTGAGCTCAACTTGAGCTCAATCAAACACCATGGTGGATCCGGTTGCCTCATTAAGTTGATTTTGATTTCTTCCAAACCCAACTCAATTAGGACTCAAACCCTAACTATGACTCAACGAATACAACCATAATAACCATCAAGCTTAAACAAGGTCTAACTCCCGCCAATCTCGCAGCCTCCGGCAATCCCAACGTGTTTCTAGCGAGCTTCTTGATCCCTTCGGTGAACTCATAGCGAACTCTTGGCGAGGTCCTACTACATCGTCCAAACCCCAACCCGATGCCCAAGCTTGATCTTGGCCCATTATCTAGCTGTAACTCAATTCCTCCACCGTAGTTAGACATGCAATACTTCCTCTAACACATATGTTAGATTAAATACTCATCAATTGATTTCATCATCAAAATTCGAGATTCAACAAGTGGATCTACAATGTTATCTTTGGATGGAGCTCTTTGAATTAGTGCAAGTGTAAATTCTTGTTTTAATAAAAAAAAACTTTTTGCTTTAAGCAAGATAGAAAATCTGAAGCTTTTCGTAACAAGTGAATGATTTAAAGAAAATGCTAAGCTTATTGCTTAAAAATAACTTAAGAAGGAATATGCAAATCTTAATAAAAAGATAAGCAACATCAAAGGGAAGTGCTTGACTTGAAACTTTTTTTTCAAAGAGTAAGTAAAAATTAGAAGCATCTATTGGTATTTAGTTCAAAACGATTAAGAACTCGACAATCAAGTAGTAAATGCAACAAGTAAAAACACTCACAATTATAGTGGTTCAGCACCAACCGACCTACGTCTACTCTCAAGTCCTCCTCCTTGAGGCACACCGGCGTCCACTACCGATCTTCTTTGGGTGAAGACCAAACCCTGATAGGACTCCAGCAGGGTTGAGTCCTAATCACCCTAGAAGTAAATAATAAGAACCCTGTGAGATTGTAATAAAACCACATATAGTCACTTCTCTCCTATATAGAAGTATGGCTAGGGTTTATTTTGAGGCCTTAGGGCTTCATAGCTGCCACCCCCCTTCACTGGGTTGGTCGACTAGGGTTTCTAGCAGAGGCATGTGGCTTGTGAAGACATTTAGGTCGCTGCCCCCTTTATTTAGGTATGGTAGCTATAGGAGGGGTAAAAATGAGAATTCACTTAGGAAGCACCCCTTTAGGGCTAGGGTTTAGAGCCCTATATAAGCTTGTAGCCTCCACCTCTTTTCATCAAGCAAGATCAATTCTATTTCAGCCTTGTTGGCTGACCCTAGGAGGGAGGAACCCTTATAGCGTTCCAAGGGTTGATCCCCCTCAAAGATCAAAATCTATAAAGCTCCTTCTTGGGTTCTATCAAACCCTTACAACTTACTTACAATGGAGGCTTCAAGAATTTTCTAACTCTAAGCTCTCTTGCTTCCCCTTTTCTTTTACTTATAATTCACACATAATTTTTTCATAGAATATAATATCCAAAATTATTGTTTGCAATGCAAGAAAACTTGGGGTCTTTATAGCCCCCAAATGGCTTTAGAATTTGGAGTCAAAAATCAAACGTATCCGAAAAATTTGGGTACAGGTGGTTCACCCACCGGCGCCGTTGGTGCAGTCACTAGATAATATGGTATGAGCGATTTACCCACTGGTCCTGAGTGGTTCAGCCACCCGAAAAGCTGGGTGGTTGTGGTATACCCATCGCTCACTAGCGGTTCAGTCGCCAGAATTTTTGGAAAAGTGGTTCCCTCCACTTTTCGAATTTTGACTTCAACCTTATATTGACCAATTCTTTGGTCAATTAATTGAGCTCAACCTGAGCTCAATCAAACACCATGGTGGACCTGGTTGCTTCATTAATTTGATTTGGATTTCTTCCAAACCCACCTCCATTATGACTCAAACCCTAACTATGACTCAACGATTACAACCATAATAACCATCAAGCTTAAACAAGGTCTAACTCCCGCCAATCTCGTAGCCACCGGCAATCCCATCGTGTTTCTAGCGAGCTTTTTGATCCCTTCGGTGAACTCATAGCGAACTCTTGGCGAGGTCCTACTACATCGTCCAAACCCCAACCCGATGCCCAAGCTTGATCTTAGCCCATTATCTAGCTATAACTCAATTCCTCCACCGTAGTTAGACATGCAATACTTCCTCTAACACATATGTTAGATTAAACACTCATCAATTGATTTCATCATCAAATTCGAGATTCAACAAGTGGATCTACAATGTTATCTTTGGATGGAACTCTTTGAATTAGTGCAAGTGTAAATTCTCGTTTTAATAAAAAAAAACTTTTTGCTTCAAGCAAGATAGAAAATCTGAAGCTTTTCGTAACAAGTGAATGATTTAAAGAAAATGCTAAGCTTATTGCTTAAAAATAACTTACGAAGGAATATGCAAATCTTAATGAAAAGATAGGCAACATCAAAGGGAAGTGCTTGACTTGAAACTTTTTTTTCAAAGAGTAAGTACAAATTAGAAGTGTCCATTAGTATTTAGTTCAAAACGATTATGAACTCGACAAGCAAGTAGTAAATGCAACAAGTAAAAACACTCACAATTATAGTGGTTCAGCACCAACCGGCCTACGTCTACTCTGAAGTCCTCCTTGAGGCACACTGGCGTCCACTACCGATCTTCTTTGGGTGAAGACCAAACCCTGATAGGACTCCAGCAGGGTTGAGTCCTAATCACCCTAGAAGTAATTAATAAGAACCCTGTGAGATCGTAATAAAACCACATATAGTCATTTCTCTCCTATAAAGAAGTAAGGCTAGGGTTTATTTTACGGTCTTAGGGCTTCATAACTGCCATCCCTCTTCACTGGGTTGGTCGACTAGGGTTTCTAGCAGAGGCATGTGGCTTGTGCAGCCATTTAGGCCGCTGCCCCCTTTATTTAGGTATGGTAGCTATAGGAGGGGTAAAAATGAGAATTCACTTAGGAAGCACCCCTTTAGGGCTAGGGTTTAGAGCCCTATATAAGCTTGTAGCCTCCACCTCTTTTCATAAAGCAAGATCAATTCTATTTCAGCCCTGTTGGCCGACCCTAGGAGGGAGGAACCCTTATAGCGTTCCAAGGGTTGATCCCCCTCAAAGATCAAAATCTATAAAGCTCCTTCTGGGGTTCTATCAAACCCTTACAACTTGCTTACAATGGAGGCTTCAAGAATTTTCTAACTCTAAGCTCTCTTGCTTCCCCTTTTCTTTTACTTATAATTCATACATAATTTTTTCATAGAATATAATATCCAAAATTGTTGTTTGCAATGCAAGAAAACTTGGGGTCTTTATAGCCCCCAAATGGCTTCAGAATTTGGAGTCAAAAATCAAACGTATCCGAAAAATTTGGGTACAGGTGGTTCACCCACCGGCGCCGGTGGTGTAGTCACCAGATAATCTGGTACGAGCGATTTACCCACTGGTCTTGAGCGGTTCAGCCACCCGAAATCCTGGGTGGTTGTGGTATACCCATCGCTCACTGGCGGTTCAGTCGCCAGAATTTTTGGAAAAGTGGTTCCCTCCACTTTTCGAATTTTGGCTTCAACCTTATGTTGACCAATTCTATGGTCAATTAATTGAGCTCAACCTGAGCTCAATCAAACACCATGGTGGATCCGGTTGCCTCATTAAGTTGATTTGGATTTCTTCCAAACCCAACTCAATTAGGACTCAAACCCTAACTATGACTCAACGATTACAACCATAATAACCATCAAGCTTAAACAAGGTCTAACTCCCGCCAATCTCGCAGCCTCCGGCAATCCCATCGTGTTTCTAGCGAGCTTCTTGATCCCTTCGGTGAACTCATAGCGAACTCTTGGCGAGGTCCTACTACATCGTCCAAACCCCAACCCGATGCCCAAGCTTGATCTTGGCCCATTATCTAGCTGTAACTCAATTCTTCCACCGTAGTTAGACATGCAATACTTCCTCTAATACATATGTTAGATTAAACACTCATCAATTGATTTCATCATCAAAATTCGAGATTCAACAAGTGGATCTACATTGTTATCTTTGGATGGAACTCTTTGAATTATTGCAAGTGTACATTTTTGTTTTAATAAAAAAAAAACTTTTTGTTTTAAGCAAGATAGAAAATCTGAAGCTTTTCGTAACAAGTGAATGATTTAAAGAAAATGCTAAGCTTATTGCTTAAAAATAACTTAAGAAGGAATATGCAAATCTTAATAAAAAGATAAGCAACATCAAAGGGAAGTGCTTGACTTGAAACTTTTTTTTCGAAGAGTAAGTCAAAATTAGAAGCGTCTATTGGTATTTAGTTGAAAACGATTAAGAACTCGACAAGCAAGTAGTAAATGCAACAAGTAAAAACACTCACAATTATAGTGGTTCAGCACCAACCGGCCTACGTCTACTCTCAAGTCCTCCTTGAGGCACACCGGCGTCCACTACCGATCTTCTTTGGGTGAAGATCAAACCCTGATAGGACTCCAGCAGGGTTGAGTCGTAATCACCCTAGAAGTAATTAATAAGAACCCTGTGAGATTGTAATAAAACCACATATAGTCACTTCTCTCCTATACAGAAGTAAGGCTAGGGTTTATTTTGGGGCCTTAGGGCTTCATAGGTGCCAGCCCCCTTCACTTGGTTGGTCGACTAGGGTTTCTAGCAGAGGCATGTGGCTTGTGCAACCATTTAGGCCGCTGCCCCCTTTATTTAGTTATGGTAGCTATAGGAGGGGTAAAAATGTGGATTAACTTAGGAAGCACCCCTTTAGGGTTAGGGTTTAGAGCCCTATTTAAGCTTGTAGCCTCCACCTCTTTTCATCAAGCAAGATCAATTCTATTTCAGCCCTGTTGGCTGACCCTAGGAGGGAGGAACCCTTATAGCGTTTCAAGGGTTGATCCCCCTCAAAGATCAAAATCTATAAAGCTCCTTCTGTGGTTCTATCAAACCCTTACAACTTGCTTACAATGGAGGCTTCAAGAATTTTCTAACTCTAAGCTCTCTTGCTTCCCCTTTTCTTTTACTTATAATTCACACATAATTTTTTCATAGAATATAATATCCAAAATTATTGTTTGCAATGCAAGAAAACTTGGGGTCTTTATAGCCCCCAAATGGCTTCAGAATTTGGAGTCAAAAATTAAACGTATCCGAAAAATTTGGGTACAGGTGGTTCACCCACCGGCGCCGGTGGTGCAGTGACTAGATAATCTGGTACGAGCGATTTACCCACTGGTCCTGAGCGGTTCAGCCACCCGAAAACCTAGGTGGTTGTGGTATACCCATCGCTCACTAGCGGTTCAGTCGCCAGAATTTTTGGAAAAGTGGTTCCCTCCACTTTTCGAATTTTGGCTTCAACCTTATGTTGACCAATTCTTTGGTCAATTAATTGAGCTCAACCTGAGCTCAATCAAACACCATGGTGGACCCGGTTGCCTCATTAAGTTGATTTGGATTTCTTCCAAACCTAACTCAATTAGGACTCAAACCCGAACTATGACTTAACGATTACAACCATAATAACCATCAAGCTTAAACAAGGTCTAACTCCCGCCAATCTCGCAGCCTCCGGCAATCCCATCGTGTTTCTAGCGAGCTTCTTGATCCCTTCGGTGAACTCATAGCGAACTCTTGGCGAGGTCCTACTATATCGTCCAAACCCAACTCAATTAGGACTCAAACCCTAACTATGACTCAACGATTACAACCATAATAACCATCAAGCTTAAACAAGGTCTAACTCCCGCCAATCTCGCAGCCTCCGGCAATCCCATCGTGTTGCTAGCAAGCTTCTTGATCCCTTCGGTGGACTCATAGCGAACTCTTGGCGAGGTCCTACTACATCATCCAAACCCCAACTCGATGCCCAAGCTTAATCTTGGCCCATTATCTAGTTGTAATTCAATTCCTCCACCGTAGTTAGACATGCAATACTTCCTCTAACACATATGTTAGATTAAACACTCATCAATTGATTTCATCATCAAAATTCGAGATTCAACAAGTGGATCTACAATGTTATCTTTGGATGGAACTCTTTCCCTTGCTGCATCTCTACAAGCCACGATATCTCTAATCAGTTGAAACCTCCTTAGAATACTTTTGATGAGACCTAGGTTCTCATGCTGGAGCTATCACCCGTTTGTATTATAATATATAAGAAACAGCTCCTCACTACTCGGTACGACTCACAAATCTGTGATAAACTTCTTCATCCATACTCTCTCATTTGTTGCTTCTACCGTAGCAATGTAATATGCCTATGTGGTCAAGTCAGCAGTAGTATCTTACTTGAAACTCTTTCAGCTCATTCATGGTGAAGACATACCCTGAGTTTGATTAACTTCATCGATATCAGGCTGAAAATTCAAGTCCATGTAGCCCTTAACCTAGAGGCTACCTCCTTCGTATACCAATAAAAGATCCTTAGGCTTTTTCAAGTACTTAATGATGCACATTACTGCCTTATAGTATTCCAAACCTAGATTTGTCTAATACTTGCTCTTGACACTCAAAGCATATGGTATATTAGGCCTGATACATAACATATATGGTAGAACCTATAGTAGAAGCATAGGGTATCCTATCCATATCTGTCCTTTCTTCAGGAGTCTTTGGAGACATACTCCTAGAAAGTGATTCTATGTCTCATCAGTGTGAGACCTCTTTTAGAAATTTTCATGTTAAACCTTTTGACAATGGAGTCTATATACCTAGATTGGAACAAGCCAAGTATCCTTTTGGATCTATCTCGATAGATCCGAATCCACAAGATGCAAGATGATTCCCTTAAGTCCTTCATGGAGAAGTTTTTAGATAGCCAAATCTTAATTATAAAGAGTATTCCTACATCATTCCCAAGAATTATGATGTCATCCACATATAGCACCAAGAAGGTGATAGTGCTTCCACTTACCTTCCTATACACACAAGGCTCATCTTTATTCTTAACAAAGTTATAAGATCTGATCACCTCATCTATGTTCCAACTTCGGGAAACTTGTTTCAGTCCATAGATAGACCTGAACAACCTTCATATCTTATCTAGACTCTCCTTGGATACGTATTCTCAGTCTGTATTTATTGTGAAACTAAGAGAGCATCACATGCACAATGAAAAAATATAATAAAACTGGTTTCCCACGTTTATCACATCGTCATCCAACGATTGGTGCATGAAAAATCATAAAATAAAAAAACTACGATATGTGAGAGATTTATTATTTAGAGAAATCATATATATCAGAAACTATTAAATCTTAAGAAAGATAATTAAGGAGGTCAAATGTCCTCCTCTCTAATGATATCTACACGATGGATCATTGCAGCGATGCTCCTCTAATCATAACCAAAAGCCCGTAGCTCTTGCACACTTTCTCGCAGCGAACGTGGAAGAAGATCTTATATCTTCTTCACTACCCTCTCACAGTAGGGAGAGGGTGGTCGGCTGAGAAGAGGTGGGAGGGAGTAAAATATGAGGGGGCGGCCAAATGTGTTGCTGCCTATCACGTTGTTGGCTATCCCTACCTCCTATTTATAGAGAGCCACCAAAAACCCTAATGGATCCTGCCTTAGCGGGTATTGGATCTACATCAAATTACCCTCACTTGGATTATTGAATCTCTATCCAATAATCTCAATTGGCCTCTAATTAGGCCTTGTGCAAGGAGCCCATTAATGCTTGGTCTCATCTAATGACAATAGGGGATTATTGGATAACTCATATACAATCCTCTACTTGTTGCAATCATCCACCATATGTGTGTTACCTACCCTCTAGGCCCAATACCGAGGGAGCCATGAGTTCCACTTGTTAGAATTTCTTCTGACTCAATGAATTGTTATCCCATAAAATTCACTCAACTTATCAACTATAGACGTATTAGGCTACTATGCCATAATCCTCAAACAGTAAAGATAATTATAATATTCCTCATTTCTGAAATATTTATAATAAAATAGTTTAAATTATTTATAAGGACTCATTTGTTAATTGTCTTGATTAAATAATTTTATATTAAAAGTTACTTGCTAGGGACCTAAGTGTGAATCTTGAAAAAATATAAAATGAATTATAAAAGATTCATATTAAGTTAAAAAAAAATATGGTGAGGACATGTGTCACTAACTTGTTTAAAGTAGTGTCATTTGTGTATGTGCATGGGTGACACATAAGTATATTGCATGCATGTTTGCCACCTATCAACACATATGTTAGCTTAAACAATTAACAATTAGAGAAAAAAAAAAGGGGATGTTTTGGCTGCAACGCGAACTTGTGGAGAAGAAGAAGAAGAAGAAGAAGAAGAAGAGAAGGAAAGAAGAAGAAGAAATTTGGGGATTTTGAGATTGTGATCTAATCCACATCTTTGGGACTAAAATATTCAAAGGCAAGTATTCTATCTTTCTCCTACTGAAATTTATCTTTATTTTTGCCTTGATTTATAAAGAAAATTCTGAACTAATCCGAAATCTTTTGTTGGCTGCCTAAGTATGAATCTGTAATATTGTCAAGATTATGACCTATCTATCTTATTCTTACTGTAACATTTAGTACAGACCTCTAATTTGGACAAACATTAGTTTCTTCAAAAATAGATTCAAATATCTTTCTTTTAAACCTGAATTTGAAGAATTTAGAGTTCATTTGCTAGCCCAAACGTTTACTTCAATTGAGTATACGAAATCTATAAAATAGAATCTGTAGCTCATGACCTTTCATCACTATATTGCTTATATCTTCCTGTTGGAGTTCCCGATTTATGTAAAACTTGATTTGTTAGAAATAGACTCTTAGACCTTTCTGTTGAACTAAGATTGAATGATTTAGAGTCGAAATGACTGTCAAAACCCCCATTTTGATGGACCATATAAATTCTACAAAGCAGGGACTATGATTTTGGACCTTTGGTTGCAAAACCATCAATAACTCTTTGTAGAGACCTTCAATTTGTATGAAACTAGATCGATTTAGCTACACCTTTCTTGAGTAATTTGGAGTATTTTTTTATCATCTAAATAACTTTATATTTTGCCTTCAGAATTCAGCCAAAATAGGGATTATATCAATTCTGCCTATACTTGCTTCTTTCATTTCAAAGCTAAAATCTCTAATGCTCTTGTCCTTGACTTTCTTACATATAAAAATATATTATGTATTAATCAATGTTATATTTTATTATTCTATTTAGGCACATGTATGATTTATTGTTCCGCATGTGCTTTTGATATATTCCAAATTCATTGCTTATGTCCTTTTGTACTCTGGTGTTTGTGGGACAATGTGAACCTTTGCCAGAAATGGTAATATGCTTAGAGCCCGCGTGCTCTGCTAGCCCCCTATAACTTCACTCAAACGTGGGTGGATGAAGCTCCTAGACGTAGGAGACTTATGTTTGGTTGTCATTCAGCGATGGATGTTCCACATTATGCCTATGGTCCCACTTCGCCCTCTATGTCTTGATATGATATCCAAAGCATTACTTATAAGTTTGTTCATGTGCTTTAGATAAGAATGAAATGAATGTTATGCCTGAATGATTTTGAGCCTATGTTCGTTACTTGTTCATTTGATAAGCTTTTGAGATTATTCATACACCATTGATATACTTTTGAAATATGTCCTATGCATTTTTTATATGTTCCGAAATGTTTCATTTGCTATTGATAAATTCTAAAACTTTTTAGTCATCATTGATATGTTCCGACATGTCCTATACCTCCTTGATATGCTCCAAAATATTTTGTATTCTCATTGATAGGCTCCAAAATATTTCGTTTGCCATTGATATGCTGCTTGACATACTTATGCCTATGATATTCATCCAACTTCAAATGTGACATACGAGCTTAAGTTTGATATTTGTTCCTTTGACATGTTCTGAAGTATTTCATGTATTATTGATATGCTCCTAAAACTTCAAATGTCATTGATATATACCAAAATACTTCTGATTGCTATATATGCTCCAATACCTTCCCAAATTATTATGGATTTAAGTATGCTTCGAACGAGATGAACCGTGTGGTTGTGAATCTGATTTGATGCTATATGTGAAAGCTTTTGTATTCCCTACCTTGAACTCTTATATCAGGTTCAATTTGAAAACACTTTTCGTAGCTCTGAACTTGTTTAATACTTGCTGGGCTTCTTAGCTTACTCTGTTGCTATCTAATCTTCTTCAGGTTAGGTTGGCATTTATTAAAATACTTGATACGGGGCTAAAGCAATGGGAAAGCAAGAAGTTCTTGGTCTAAATATTTATTTGATAATATATTATCATTGTATGTGTACACCTTGGGTCTAAAGTAAAGTTGTAGACATATTTTGAAAAGGGATAACTGTGTAATGGTTTTAAAACTACCTTCTTGTTTAGGATCTTGAATGTTAAACTTATTATATAATATATGAAGTGGTGGTGTTTGGTTATTTTTCAAAGTCATATGGATTTTATCGCATTAGTGGATCTTATGAATATGGATTATATTTAGCTGCATTAGTTTTGCATCGGTTTTGTGATTCATTAAGAGAATGTAAAGAGATTATAATCTGCACAGGTTTTTATGAAAGTGATTGAATGACTGCATATTATTCTTAGTATCCTCAAATGATTGTTTGGATCCTGGATAGATTATGTTGTTGATAATATTATCAATCTTTTTAGATTAAAGTCACACCTCTCAAATGTGATGAAATTTGGGGGGCGTGACAATAATCTAATCCATTAGACCTGTCTATCCTCAGTTACCATGTATTTATAGTCCCTCATCCATCTAATATCCTAGAGATCGTATATTAGACATAGTACTATTAGGCCACATACGAAATCTATCCGAGTCTCGCTCTAATCGGATTCTCACGGATAATTAATTCTCTCTTAATCTGAATGACCCCGACTAGGGATTTGTTTGATCAAGAACATATGAGATATTCTTTTCGTGATATCAAGAGTGGATGATCCTCTATTAACACTCAATTATCTTCGTAAGATTGGCTACCAATCCCAATAACTAGTTGTACTATATCTAAAATTCTCCAGACCTGTAAGTCTGCGATAAAGAAAAGAGTACTCAAACAAGGCATCATTGGTGTCTCAAGTCTAAGGACTAGACACACAACTGGAATTATAGAATCACAGTTTGACGTTAAGTATCATTAACCTTCCAACATTTTGTAAGTGGATCAATAAGTGAACTCATTCTCCAATAAGCACCAGTACTGTATCCTTACTGTCCACATACTAGTGGCTATAAGACTAGTCGCCTCCATTATATGGACGGGTATATAGTACATCGGTCTATCTGATTATCTTGATGTCCCCTCGAGTAACCTATGACCGAGATTATTTAGTGTTGGTGTTTAAAGGCAAATTGATCTCATTATCATGATCTCATCACAGTCCGATTCATATTGCACAGATCTAAGGACATCACAATATATATGTAGCAAATAATATATATAATATGAGAAAATACTAATAATAATCATAATGTAATGTAAAAAGATTATACAACGTGTCAAACGTGCCATCACTCACATGATTAGCTTGCAGGGCACCTGTTACTAGTAATCTCCCACTTGACATAAAACCAATCACTTATGTATCTAATCCCTATTAGACTCTTGTGACGCTTAAAGATAGTTTGAGCCAACGGCTTTATCAATGTATCTACAATGTTATCTTCGGATCAAACTCTTTCCATTGCTAAATCTTTATGGGCTATGATTTCTTTGATCAGGTAGAACCTCTTTAGAATATGATTAGACTTCTGACGAGACCTGAATTCCTTTGCTTGAGCGATCGTCACATTGTTGTCGGACTATATGAGAATCGACTCCTTGTTGCTTGGTACGACTCTCAAATCTGTGATAAAATTCTTCATCCACAATCCTTAATTTGTTGCATCTGCTATAACAATATACTCTACCTATATGGTCGAGTCAGTAGTAATATCTTACTTGGAACTCTTCCAACTTATGGCCCCTCCATTCATGATGAAGACATACCTAGAGTTCAACTTGCTATCATTGATATCAGACTGGAAACTCGAGTCTATGAGCCCTCAAACTAGAGGCTACCTCCTCCGTATACAAGTAAAGATTTTTAGTCATTTTCAAATACTTAAGGATGCACTTTATTACCTTTTAGTATTCCAAACTTAGATCTGCTTAATACCTGTTTGTGACACTCGGAGAATATGCTATATTAGGCTTAGTACATAGCATAATATACATAATAGATCGTACCACTAAGGCGTAGGGTATCTTATCCATGTCTATCCTTTTCTAAGGAGTCTTTGGGAACATACTATTAGAAAGTGATATTTCATATCTCATCGGTATGAGATCTCTATTGAAATTTTTCATGTCAAACCTTTTGACAATAGAGTCTATTTACCTAGACTAGGACAAGCCAAGCATTCTCTTGGATCTATCTCTATAGATCTAAATATCTAAAATGTAGGATGCTTTACCTATGTCCTTCATGGAAAAGTTTTTGGATAGCCAAGCCTTAACCATGGAGAGCATTCCTATATCATTCCCAATGATCACGATGTCATCCACATATAGAACCAAGAAGGTGATAACACTTCCACTTACCTTCCTATACACATAAGGCTCATCTTCATTCTTAATAAAGTCAAAAGATCTGATTGACTCATGAAATCTTGTGTTCCAACTTCAGGAAGCTTGCTTCAGTCCATATATGGACCTGAGCAACCTGCACACCTTATCTATGCTAGGAAACCAAGCGGGTGCATCATATGTACAACAAAAAATCAAATTTATAAAATTTGTTTCTTATATAGATCAAATCGTTGTGCAAAGATTGGTGCACAAAAAATTATAAACCCAAAAAACTGTAACATATGAGATATTATTTATCTAGGGAGATCGTATATCCCTGAATTTTTAGATTCGGATAGAGAGGATGAATGAGGTCAATCATCCTCCTCTCTAGTGGTATCCACATGATGGATCACTACAACGATACTCCTCCAATCACAGCCGCCTCCATCATATGGATGGGTATACAATACACTGATTTATCTGTTTGTCTTGATGTCCCTCTCGAGTAACCTATGACCGGGATTATTTATTATCTATGTTTAAAGGCGAATCAGTCTCATTATTGTAATCTCATCAAGATTCGATTACCATTGCACAATACTAAGGACACCACTATATATATATTCAATAGATAATATAATATGATAATATACCAATAATAATAATGTAAAAAGACTATGCAACGTGTCACATGTGCTATCACTCACGTGATTGGCTTATAAGGCACTTGTAACCAGCAATCTGGACTCTCCTTGGATATGAATCTCTCTGGTTGTATCATATACACCTTCCCCTTGAGGTTGTCATTGAAGAGCGTGGTTTTCAAATCCATTTGCCAGATTTATAGTCATAGTGTGATGCAATAGCCAAAAGAATTATGATGGATTTCAGCATGGGTAAAGGTAAGAAGGTTTCATCATTGTCAACTCCTTGCCTTTAATGATACCCCTTGGCCACCAGCCTTACCTTAGAGGTATCTACCTTTTCATCTATTTTGATCTTCTTCTTGAAGATCCACTCGTAGTCGATGGGTACGACGATACCATCAAATGCATCCACAAGGTTTCAAACCTTGTTGGAGTATATGAAATTCATCTCAGAATTCATGACTTCTTGCCACTTCCTGGAGTCTATACTCATAATAGCCTCATCGTAGGTTTAAGGATCAATATTCTGAGTGTCATCTCCATTGATATATCCTAGATATCTTTCAAAAGGGTGAGATACTCTGCTAGACCTATATAAAGTTGAAACTTGTGTGCTAGATACCTGAACATACTCGGACTCTATAATGATGCTTGAGCGAAGTTCTTTGACCTCACTCAACTCTATCGCACTCTCATTATTTCCACCATGAATGTATTCTTTCTCAAGAAACACAATCCTCTTGGCAACAAATGTTGAATCCTAGATTTTGAAGGTGAAAGCAATTAATGACTTAGTGATCTAATCCATGTTTAAGAAAAGTCATGCAGGACTAATTTCGATCATGAAAAGGCAGAACAATTGAAGCAGAAGAATCAGATGTTGGGCCGGAGTTAGAGATCGAGCGTCAGACCAAAAGAATCGGATATTACACCAAGATCAGATATTGCATTTGACAAAGGAACTAAATTGATTCAATTTGCAGAGGTGAAGTTGGGATCAAAAGGCCTTAGCATAAGGTAAGAGGATATAGAGATGAATACTCTTGAAGAATATGCCATAGTGCTGTCATTCGTGTTGTCATACAGAAAGTGGTGCGCAACAGAGATTGTGCTGGTGGGGGATAGAGGCCTAGGATCCAGACAATAGTGTACCAATTTTAGCAAAGTCTGGAGACTTCAAGAGCTACTAGGCGGCAGACTGTCCTAGAGCAATGCTTTGTCCGGGTGTGACCCGGGAATAGATGGGCGAAGGTGAATTGCCAAATAAGTGAACACAATCAAAGGTGGCAAAGGCCCTATGATGTGCTTATAGAGGCCACACGTGGAGAAATCGTATTCTAAGCTCATCACACAAGAATCTGAATGCAATAGAGATATCAATAGGAGGCGACATGGTGTAGCGGATCGTGGTGGAATAGCTCAAGGCAATACGACACACATGGGAGACATCTCATAAGGGACGTGATTATATAGAGGTATGATCAGGAGCTATTGGGAGCTCCACTTCGATGAACAACACAATGATAAGAAGGACTATGGATTCAAGGAGTGAATGTCATGGTGCTGTAGAGGTGAGTCTTCCGTGTGTGCACATCAATCTTGCATCAGATGGAAGTGTTGGTCATCAGCATATGGGGGCTACGTACCACCGAGGGAGAATTCAGATTGTAAGTACCAGTGAGTCCCATGGGGGGGCTTGATCATACAAAGGTATCGGAGAGGCTGGAGAGTTGGACTGCTTCAGTGCTCACATTCGCTTAAGGGAGCCTGGTAAGTCAGAGAACAAGGCCGAGTAAGCGAATGTTGCTACCAAGGAAGCTAAGGAGAATATAATCAACACGAGCCCTATAACAAGATGGTGGAGGCTATACATAAGAGTTGTAGTCTGTCTTTCCATCAACAAAGGGAAACTACTTAGAGAACACAGAGGTGTTGAAGCAGGTGATCGAAAGGGACAAGGAAGCGATGATGAGTCCAGAGGGGATCAACTACCTAAAAAGTAAAGCGTCGGTCAGAAAGGAGGTGGACTCGAAGGAGTGTTACAATGCTGTAGAGGCGGATCTACCGATTGTAGAAAAGAGATGCAGATCCAAGGCAACAGATAGTAGGGCCATGGGCTTGGCAGTGCCATGGTACCATAGAGGTGGGACTTCCGCGGAGTCATCGATCCCTTGCTCTCATGGAGGGAGAGCGTTGGTCATGAAAGGGGCTGAGGAGGTGGAGAATGCAGAGGTAAACTCCAAGTACTATGACAAGGTAGAAGGGCAAAGGCCAAGGAACTTCATAAGACCGGTGTCAACAGGCTTCTCAATAAGATAGCCAAAGATGAGGGACTTCGGGTTAATGCAAGAGTGGTCAACCAAGGAACGAAGTAGGGAGTATATGGTACTATACCTTTTCTACTCAAAGAATGTGGCAAAGATGATGGAGAAGATGGTACAATCTCAAATGTGGCCAAAATTATCAAAGACTTGCTCCAAGTTAGGGTAAAATTTTACTCTTTTCACGTAAGACTTCTTGCATTGTTAGAGTTTGATGGTAGAGAGAAGGCGAATTGTAGTAGCTAACTCAACGCACGGAGTACAAACACTTCAGGTGCTTCTGAAGTGTAAGCAAAGAGCGAGCAAAAACTAGTAACCAACTTGATGCATGAAATACAACCTCAAGGAGGCGGACGAAGTCAACTTTGCTTTCTCAACTCCTAAGAGAATGGGCGAAACCGAGTATCCTAGTTCTCTTATTTATCTTGCATAGGAGCTCTGCATAAGTTCAAAGACCCTTTAAAAAAATCTAATGGAAGACGAGTTGTCAAATCTTTATCAATGGTGATCAATGCTACTGAGAGTAGATTGTTCACTTCAATTCCCAATAGAAGACCAATCAAAAGCTGTGAGCCTACTTGAAAGTGACAACTAAGTTGAAGAAGAATTAATGGGCAAATTTTGTGAAGGAAGGACCTCAAAAACTTCAAAGTTTACGAGGCGATGCTCGTTAAAGCTCCAACAAGCATCCACCCAGTTTAAGCAGCGTGAAACATTTGAGATACTGGCGTAAAATAAGGAAGGTCTGTTCCTTTACCAAAAGGATCCATAAGAATCAACACAACTCAGTTGACCCCACACACCAGAGTCAAGTTATTAGCGAGTTGAAGCAGCATGGTGGATCAGAGTTCGATTACTCAACAACAGCGATAGAGAGCAGCTGAGAGCCAAGAGCCGTATTACAGCCAAAGCAAAAGAATGAATATTCAACAAAAGACCAGGAGATGCAGCGTCTATAGCGACTTCGACGAGGACGTCAAAGGAATATGTGGGGAGAATGTCACAAACAAAAATATACACAATGTGTTTGATGTAATACTCATGCTTGTCCATGTTTTTTGGTTTTTGTACGTGTTTTGTACAGTGCAGTAGGCTTGGCAGCCCTAGTTTGGTTAGCTTTCGTGGTCGATTTCGGCTTGTAAATGAGAGTTGTGTCATGTGGACACTTGTGGGGACCTCGGTCTGTAATGGACATTGATCCTTTATGTGCAACCATTCAGAGTTTGTAAAGTCTATGGTTATAATTTATATTAGCTATATAAAATATTTTCTTAAGTGGTTGCTTGTGGATCGCATGGGTAGTGCTTCCTCTAATCCGTTTTCTCGTTTGTAGGTCCTAAAAGACCCTAGGAGGTTTCGAGGAGGCTGGCCTTTATAGACGGACATGCAAGGGTGCCGCACAACTTAGGCAAAATCAGCTAAGTTTGTAACACAATGCAGGAGGTAGCACCGTCAGTACCCTAAAGACCCAAAAATTTAAATTTTGGCTCCATTTTTTGAAGTCATTTGGGGTCTACAAATACTCCATTCGTTCTTGCTTGAGAAAGCAAGAAAAGTGAACAAAAATTATCATTAAAAGTATTGTAAAGCTCTAAGTGTTGAGACTTCCCCTCATTATAAAGTTTAGGTTTCATTCTAAGGGAGGTGTAAAACTTGTAAAGGTACTCTCCTAAATCTGTGAAAAAGAGAAAAGAGTTGTAAGGGTAGTTGATCTTCATCCATTGAAAGAAAATCGTTAATAAAAGTCGGTGGCCTCAACGGAGGAGAAATCAGGAGTGAACGTAGGTCCCGATGACCGAACCAATATAAATTCAATATGCGTTTTCTTTTATGCTCTTCATTACTATTGCTTTATGATTTAATTGTTAAGAACATTTTTTATATTTGTTTTTATCGAATGAATTTTTAAATCGTAACTTTTTGAAAGCAACTAATTCACCACCGCCGCCCCCTAAACCACCCACCCCCCTTCCTTAGTACTCATACGATCTTAACAGTTGGTATCATAGCCAAGTTGTTCTCAGTTGGTTTAACACCCAAGAGAGATTAAATGGCTTTTGCCAGCAATCAAGAGGGTCATTTTATAACTCGTCCTTCTATGTTCACTGGGATGGTCTACACGTATTGGAAAACATAAATGATGATTTTTCTAATTTCTATGGACTTTAATTTATGAAATATTGTCGAATGTGATTTTAAAAATCATGTAAACTAATGAATGAATGGAATGATATAGAGAAAAAAATATTTTCTTTAAATACGAAAGCTATGAGTGTTTTATTTTATGCTTTAGATAAAAATAAATTTATTCGTGTTTCTATATATTATGAAACTGTACATGATATTTGACACACACTCGAAGTCACACATGAAGGCACAAGTAAAGTTAAAGAGTCTTACATTAATCTTCTAGTGCATAATTATGAATTGTTTCAAATGAGGCCAAGCGAAACCTTTAGTGACATTTACACTGATTTTACGGATGCTATCAATGGTCTGAAAGTACTTAGTAAATTTACTAACCTTAAACTTGTTAATAAAATTTTATGATTTCTTCCTAAAAATTGGGATCCAAAAGTAACTACTATAAACATGATATTTGACACACACTCGAAGTCGCACATGAAGGCACAAGTAGAGTTAAAGAGTCTAACATTAATCTTCTAGTGCATAATTATGAATTATTTCGAATGAGGCCAAGTGAAACCATTAGTGACATTTACACCCATTTTACGAATGCTATCAATGGTCTGAAAGTACTTAGTAAATTTACTAACCCTAAACTTGTTAATAAAATTTTACGATTTCAACCTAAAAATTGGGATCTAAAAGTAACTACTATTCAAGAAGCAAAGGACTTGAACTATTTTCCTCTTGAAGAACTCATAGGGTTATTAATGACTTATGAAATGACTTGCAAGGCACATAATGAACATAAGAATAACCTTCTAAAAAATATGAAGGATATGACACTTAGAACCAAAGAAGACCACTTGAGCAAAAGCTCAAGTGATGATGATGACTTGGCACTCCTAACTAGAAAATTTAAAAAAATAATAAAAAGAAACAAAACAAATCTTGTAAAATATGATCCAAAGAACAAAAATGAATTCAAAAAGGATACAATCATCTTCTACGAATGCAATAAGCCGGCACACTTCAAAAGTAAATATCCTCAACTTGAAGAAAAGCTACCAAAGATGAAGGAAGCACTCAAGGTGACTTGGGATGAATCAAGAGCATCAGATGATGAAGGGCAAAACAACAAAGATGAAGTGGCAAACTACGCACTGATCAACTTTAATGATGAGGTATATGACTCACCCGAAGCATCTTTTTCTTTTGACGAATTACTAAATTAGTTGGTAAGAAATAGCAATTACTAAAATAGAATCATTGTTCTCTCTCTAGTAATTTAAAAAATTAGAGAAGTATGATAATGCATGTTAACCTCTTGTAGTCAATGTGAAGAGTAATATGAAACAAATCTTGTAAAATATGATACAAAGCACAAAAACGAATTCAAAAAGGATACAATCATCTTCTACGAATGCAACAAGCCAGCGCACTTTAAAAGTAAATATCCTCAACTTGAAGAAAAAGCTGCCAAAGATAAAGGAAGCACTCATGGTGACTTGGGACGAATCGAGAGCATCAGAGGATGAAGGGCAAAACAACAAAGATGAAGTGGCAAACTACACAATGATAGCCTTTAATGATGAGGTATATGACTCACCCGAAGCATCTTTTTCTTTTGACGAATTACTAAATTAGTTGGTAAGAAATATAAATTACTAAAATAGAATCATTGTTCTCTCTCTAGTAAATTTAAAAAATTAGAGAAGTATGATAATGCATGTTAACCTCTTGTACTCAATGGGAAGAGTTAGACTTAGTCAAAAAGGAAAATATAGTTCTACAATAAATATTAGAAAATTTTAAAATTAGAAATAAATCATTAAACATGATCCTTGCTAACAAATGTCATATGCCTAGAAAAGAAGGAATCAATTTTGTGAGTAGTAACACTCTACATAAGCCGACTATATTTGTTAAAGGACCCACATTACATATTACCCCTGAAAATAAATATAATTTTTATGGTAGATGTGGACATTATACTTATAAATGTTCAATTAAAAAATATAGCTCACACAAATTAGTTTGGATTCCTAAAGGAACCATAAATAACTTAATGGCATAAGTCAAAATAGGTAGATTTTATCATGAGGGACCCAAAGCTAAATGGGTACCTAAAGCAAACCTCCCTTTCTTATAGATATGTTTACAAATAAAAGCTAGGAGCAATAGATGATACCTTGATGATACTGATTCTTGGATTTTTGATGATGAAATCAATTGATGAAGTTATGATCTAATCATGTTCAAGAAAAGTGATGCAGAACTATCTAATCATGTTCAAGAAAAGTGATCTAATCATGTTCAAGTTATTGGCACTTGTTCCTAGATCCAGTGACCATCTTATAATTGACACTAAATGAGTCTTTAGAATAAGTAAGATAAATTTGGTATAGTAGTTCGAAACAAGGCTAGATTAGTGACCAAATGTTTAAACCAAGAAGAAACATTGATTATGAAGAAATATTCGCTCCTATGTCAAGACTTAAAGCCATAAGAATGCTCATTGCCTATGCTTCTTTTAAAAATTTTAAATTATTTCACATGGATGTCAAAATATTTTTTTTAATAGTTTTATTTTCGAAGAAGTTTATGTTGAACAACCACCCGAATTTGAAAATGATCTTTCTCCAAACCATATTTACAAATTATCTAAGGCTCTTTATGGATTAAAGCAAGCCCCTAGGGCTTGGTATGAGATGTTTAGTTCTTTCTTTATTCAAAATAATTTCTCAAAAGATAAGGTTGATACTACATTATTTATTAAATATTTTGAAAATAATTTTCTTATTATTACAATCTATGTTAATGATATTTTTTTATATTCTACAAATGAATCTCTATGTGAGTCTTTTGTTAAAAATATGAGCCAAAAATTTTAAATGAGTTTAATGGGTGAATAATATTTTTCTTAGGACTACAAACTAAGTAATTAAATAATAATATTTTTATAGGTCAAACTAAGTCTACTTTGGATTTGTTAAAATGATTTAATATGGATAGTGCTAAGGCTATAAACACACCTATGAGCACCTCTACAAAATTGGATTTGGACAATGAAGAAAAATATTTTGATCAAAAGACTTATAGAGGAATGATAGATAGTTTGTTATATCTAACTTCAACTAGATCAGATATTATGTTAGTATAGGTCTATGTGCAAGATTTCAATACAATCCTAAACAATCTCATTATAAGGTAGTTAAAAAAATATTTTAAGGTAGTTAAAAAAATATTTAGATACTTAAAAGGAACTCCAAATCTAGGATTATGGTATCCAAAATCTAAAATTTTTTATTTGATTGCTTATGCTATTGCTGACTTTGGATGATGTAGAATAGATAGAAAAAATACCTATAGAACTTATCAATTCCTAAGTCACACACTTGTTTCTTGGTCTTTCAAGAAATAAAATTTTGTTACATTATCTACAGCTGAGGCTGAATATAAGTAACGGGTGCATGTTGGGCACAAGTTATTTGGATGAAAAACACTTTAGAAGACTATGAGCTTTACTTGAAAAACATCCCTATAAAATGTAATAATACTAGTGCTATTTGTTTAACAAAGAATCCCATTAAATACTCTAGATATCATTTTATTATAGTTCATATTAATAATCATTATATATCCTTAGAATTTGTTGATACAAAGTATCAATTAGTAGATATTTTTACTAAACTTTTGAATTATGAACAATTTGATTTCATTAGAAGAGAGATAGGCATGCTAAATCTTCCAAATGCATGAACTCTTTTCATATATAATTTTTGGATCATTATCTTGATTTCTTGATTTTCATGACTTGAGTTTTTTCCTTGAATCAAATCGTTTCCTATGATTCCTTCTTCTTGCTATTTACAAAAGAAGAGATTTTGATAAATGACAACTGGTTGCTATATTATGCTAGCTTTTTAAGGCTACTCATTCCCATTATAGTAAATCAGTCATCCCATAAAACAAAGGTGTGAATCCTTTTACTAAGAGGCCCAAAAACTCTATAACGATTAAGGCTTAAAATGATTTGTGTTTTTTAGGACTCAGATCTTTCATTTTTCATGTGATGCAAATTTTTATAACATTGAATTCTTTCCTTCTCTTTCTTGTTTTGATAATTACAAAGGGAACAGAAAGAAGTGCAATCTTATTCATCTCAAGAAAAGTAAAAAGAAGTACAATCTTGCACATCTCAAAAGAAGTAATGTTGTTAGCATACTAGTTGCACTCTTCTCCTTTTTTTTGTAATCTTAACTCACTCTTGATATTATAATGACATTATGATTTACTTTGATATTTTGACTCATGATTTTATTATGATGATGCTTATGTTGTATGCATATTCATTAAAATTGTTATTGACTTGAATATAAAGATATTATGATTAGAAGGTTATCAATTTATGAATTCAAGTTTATATCAATATGGCATATAGGTAGGGGGAGTTTAGTTAAAACTCTATCATCAATTGGTTATCATCCTAAAAAAAGGAGAGATTGTTGAATCTCAGATTTTAATGATAAAATCAATTGATTAAGTTATGATCTAATCTATATTTAAGAAAAGTGATGTAGGACTATCTTCGATCATGAAAAGGTAAAACGATAAAAGCAATAAAATTATACGTTAGACCGGAGTCAGAGATCGAGCATCAGGTTAGAAAAATAGGATTATAAATTAAATAAAATAATTAAATAATAGCATCATTATAAGTCAAACTAAGTATACCTTAGACTTATTAAAACATTTTAGTATGGATAATGCTAAGGCTATAAACACACTCATGAGCATTTCTAAGAAATTAGACTTGGATAATGAAGATGTAAATTTTGATCAAAAATCATATAGAGGAATGATAGATAGTTTGTTATATTTAACTACTACAAGTCCAGACATAATGTTTAGTGTTGGATTGTGTGCAAGATTTAAATTCAATCCTAAACATGCCCATTTTACAATAGTTAAATGAATATTTAGATATTTAAAAGGAACTTATAATTTAGGATTATGGTATTATAAGTCTAAAAATTTTGATTTACTTGCATATACGAATGTCGATTTTAGAAGTTGTAGAATAGATAGAAAGAGTACAACCGAAACATATCAATTCTTAGGACACAAACTTGTTTCTTGATCTTCCAAAAAATAAAATTTGGTTGCATTATCTATAGCCAAAACTGAGTACATAGCAGTAGGTGCATGTTGTGCACAAGTTGTTTGGATGAAAAAGACCCTAGAAGATTATAGAATTCACTTAAAAAATAATCCTATAAAATGCAATAATATTAATGTAATATATTTAACTAAAAATCTCATTCAATACTCAAGAACTAAACATATTGACATTAGACATCACTTTATTAGAGATTATATCGATAATCATGACATATCTTTGGAATTTATTGATACAAAATATCAATTAGCTAATATTTTCATAAAGCCATTAAATGAAGAACAATTTGATATCATTAAAAGAGAATTAGGAATTTTGAACCTTCTAAATGCATAATTTGCTATCATATTTTTTTGGATTTCTCAGCTTTTACAAAATGAGCTCTCTTTTGAAATAATTTCACATTATTCTTAAAATTTACAAAAGAAAAAATATGCTTCATGAATTTTTGTGATGCTTGATATGGGGTTCATGAGCTTTCTTTCAAATCCTCCCTTGTAAAATATTTTGATTCTTAAACTCATGAATATTTGATACAATGCTTTCAAAGGTACTCCCCTCTTGATATTCTACTTTTTTTTGGATACTTAATCTTTGATTCTTGATATACTTGACACCCCCATACTTCTTCTTCTTTTATTTTGAAAGAAATTTGATACGATATTTATGATGAATAAAATCCTCTCTTTATTCTTCTTTTTATTTTACAAATGGGGAGAAATTGACTAAATTCCTTTCTTTATGTGCTAAATGTTGTGATACATGTTTAAAAATGTTCAAATATGAGTTGAACATTTCTCCTTTTTTTTATGACAAAGGGGGAGAAATAACATGATTGATGACATGATGACATCAGAAACATTTGAAATGATGTTTATCATGTGAAACATATTTTTGGTTGAAATTTTTATCATGTGATACTAAGAATATGAATGTTGTTTTGAAAATTTTATCATGTATGGTATCATGGTAATGAATGGTTAAATTGTTAAAATTTTAATGATTAGTCAAAATGATCAAAATGTTAAATACTTGAATTCAAAGGTAATGATTTATTTTAAATTAAAGTTTGCTCTATTTCTCTTATGGCATATAGATAGGGAGAGTCAAGGTTAACTTCGTCATTAATTGGTTGTCATCATAAAAAGGGGAAGGTTATTGAATCTTAGATTTTGATGATGAAATTAATTGATAGATTTATGATCTAACCTGTGTGTTAGATATAAGTGATGCAAGATTAACTACAACTGTGAAAAGGCAATATAATATTATGTTGGGCCGGAGTCAAAATCAGGCATCGAGTTGAGGTTCAGACAATGCAGTGGGAGCTCACTGGGAATTCGATAGAGGAACGCTAGGAAGTTCACCAGAAGTTCAAAAGATCGATTGACATGGTGGACAACAAGAATGATTGTAATTATTTATCTTAATGTGTCAAAGTTAGCATCACATTTTAAGTTCTAATTTGATTTAGGTTGGTGAAATCCAACTAACTCAATTGGAGGCTAACCGGGTCCACTTTGGATTAGATTTGATCTCATGACAGAGCTTATTTTATTGCATAAAAAGGGGTCAATAGAAGGTATGATTTGGGTACTAAAAAACATGGGAAAGTACTATCCTGAAATGATCAATGATAGTACCATAAGTGGGTGGCGATAGTACCACCCAGGCGATGGTGGTACCACCACTAGCCTAGGTTTTTGGGCACTTTCAGTGGTAGTACCGTTAGTGCCAATGGTAGTACCGCTCGTACCCATGTTTTTAGCAAGGGTTGAATTTTGACTTTAATTTTTTAAGCCAAATTGGGGTCTACAGGTACCTAAAGTATTCTTGCATGGGAAAGAAAGAAAGTGCAAGAAAAGTGATTGAAATCTTGAGTAAAATTCTACAAAAATTGAGAGCTTCCCTTGTGTGCTTCAAGTATAAAATGAGTTTAAGGGAAGAGTGAAAGATTATAAAGGTTCCTCTCCTGAACCAGTGATAAGAAGATAAATGTAAAGGGACGTTTTATCTTTGCTTGTGAAAGAATATCATTAGTGGATACCAGTGGGCCTTGATGAAGGAAGACTCAAGAAGTGGACGGTATCATATCGAATATACGATCTCCGGGGTATTAGTTGGATGAGGGACTATAGATACACGGTAACTATGGATAGACAGGTCTGATGGATTCGATCTTCCTATACCATTTGGGGACTATGGCACAGTGGCCTAATATGCTCATAGTCGATGAGTCAAGTAAATTATTATGGGGATAATAATTCACTATATTAGAAAGAGTTGTGATATGAACGACTCACAGTCATCTCGATATCGGGTCTAGAGGTTCACACATGAGGATTGGATATGAGTTATCCAATTAGCCCCTATTCTCATCGGATGAGACCCTACATTAATGGGCTCCTTATATGAGGCTCAATTAGAGACCAAAAGAGATTATTGGATAAAGATCCAATAATCCAAGGTTAGTGGGTAATTGGATGGATATCCAATATTGATAGGGACTCTTAGTTTCTATCGTAGAGGAAGAGGGATAAATGATCACTTCGAGGTGATCGGGTCTCCTTGATCACTTCGAGGGGATTAACCTCCTTGATCTCTATAGGGGATCGACCCTCCTAGGATTTTTTCTGTTGGCTAAAACATAACTTCTTCATTGATTGCTTAAAATAAAAGAGTTTACACCATTATTTATAGTGTTTTATCAAGAGTCCTTCTAGGCTTGGACTCAGAGTCCCACAAAATATGGACTCTTAACTAATTGATAGAAATCAAATAAACTCCTAACTGAAAATAATAACCTACTCCATCCTAACTGAAGATAATAGCTAACTCCAACCAAACTCATAATTGACTCGATTGGGCTTACTCGACCTATAACTAACTCCGACTACACAGACCAACATAACTCAACTTGAATTAATTATGAACTGATAGACCTAACCTTGTTAGGGTCCTATCAGACCCGCCCTCTTCAAATCAGTCTTGTCCTCAAGACTGAGCAATATCAAACTTCGGGAGTACTTTGGTCCATGATATTTACCACGCATCACAACCCTTTGATCAATTAAGTAGGGTTTCCACTTGATGTAAGCAATGGGTCGACCTTCCAGTGTAATAGTCATTGCAGTCTTCTAAAGATCCCTTTTCATCTAATGGCTAGTGGTAGTACCATATCTTCCTTTGAAGATCGCCACTTCGAAGTCTTCCTAGGGCATCCAAAAGATTCACCAATTAGCAATCTTGACTTCAAATTTGTCACAGCTTTCGTGATCAAACTCCACATTGTCAGTTTTTTATTCCTTAGCTGGTTCAATCATTAGAAGTTTGTCACAACCTTTATGATCAAACTCCACATTATCAGTTTTTTATTCTTCTTTAGTTGGCTCGATCGTTAGAAGTTGCTCTTGTTTGCGGTTGTCTATGTTGACCACTTTGAAGTCATCCTTTGTTGATTTTTCTTATCTATTGAAGCTTTTGTTTCAACGAGTGTCCATATTAATTTTTCTTTCATGCACGCTAGTGAATGATATGGCTGCTACCATGGTGCAGGGATGTCAAACTTTAACTTCAGTAGATGGAGAGATGCTGATGACGGAAGTAGCCGATGGTGGCAACAACTGGCGACGTGGGGCTACGGTGACTATGAAAAGGAGGACAGTAGTGGTGAGGCACTATAGATGAAGTGGAGGCAAGGAACAACGGCAGGTGGCAGCGGGCTGGCTCCTTTCTTGCTCGAGTAGGATAGCGTGGCTGCGGGCTTCAATCTCTAACTATAGCAAGGTATGGGAGACGATGGCTACAATCTGGGTTGCAAGTGGCGACAGCAACAAGGTGGTAGGTGCAACAGCGGTGTAGATCGATAGTGGAATCACAATGAGAATGTCGAGGATCGCTGCTCTGATACCAAGTGATAGGAACCATTAGGTTTCTATCATAGAGGAAAAGGGATAAACGATCACTTCGAGGGGATCAGGCCTCCTTAATCACTTCAAGGGGATCAGCTTTCTTGATCTCTATAGGGGATCAGCCCTCCTAGGGTTTTGCCTATTGGCTAAAACACAACTTCTTCATTGATTACTTAAAATAGAAGAGTTTACACCATTATTTATTAGTATTCTATTGAGAGTCCTTCTAGGCTTGGACTCAGAGTCCTAGTAAAGGTAGACTCTTAACTAATTGATAGATATCAAATAAACTCCTAACTGAAAATAATAACCAACTTCATCCTAACTGAAGATAATAACCAACTCCAGCCAAACTCATAATTGACTTAATTGAGATAATTCGACTTGACTCCTACTAAATAGACCAACATAACTCGACTTGAATTAATTATGAATCGATGAACCCGACCCTGTTAGGGTCCTATCAAATACCCACTAAGGCAAGACTCCTAGGATTTTTGTTGGCTCTCTATAAATAAGAAGCAGAGGCGGCATATGGAAGCAAGAGTTGCAAGATTTGTTGTTGTTATTAAAGGAGTATCGCTGTAGTAATCTATTGTGTGGATACCACTAGAGAGGATGACACTTGACCTCCTTCACCTTCTCTATCTAGATATGATAAAATAGAGTTATACGATCTCCCTAGGTAAACAATCTCACACATGATGCAATTTTTTGGTTTTATGATTTTTCTCACACCAATATTTATACGATAATTTTGATCTATATGAGAAACCAATTTTGTTTCGATCTTCCGCTATGCATATGATGCTCACACTAAGGTTTCCCAATAAGGTGTTGTCTATCATTAATGTGCCGCCTATCATTAATGTGCCGCCCCTACCTTATATTTATAGAGAGTTATAAAAAAACCTTAGTGGATCCTACCTTAATGGGTATTGGATCTTCATCCAATTACCTACTAATCTTGGATTATTGGATCTCTATCCAAGCCTCAAATTGGGACTCGTGCAGTGATCCATCAATGTTGGGTTTCATCCAATGAGAACATAGCCTAATTAGATAACTCATATCTAATCTTTTATTCACTGAATATCCATCATATGTGTGTAACCCTCTAGGCCCAATACCAAGCCGACTGTGAGTCCTACATATCATAACACCTTCTGACTCAGCGAATTGTGATCCTATAACAATTCACTTAACTCATCGACTATCGTAGTACTAGGCCACTACGCCATAGTCCTTAGACGATACAAGGGATCAAATCAATTAGATTAGTTTATTCTCAGTTATCTATAACCCCTAATCTATCTAATATCTCAAAGAACGTATATTGGGCATGATACTATCAGGCCACATACGAAATTTGTCTAAGTCACACTCTAATCGGATTCTCCTGGAGAACTACTTCTCTCTCAATTCGTATGACCCTGGCCAAGGATTTGTCAGAGTACAACCACATAGGATATTCCTCTCATGATATTGAGAGTCTATGATCTTCTATTAACACTCAATTACCTTCATAAGGTTGGCTACCAATCTCGATAACTGGCTATACCAGATCTGAAACATTCTAGACTTGTAAGTCTGACGTCAAAGAAATAAGTACTCAAACAAGACATCCTTAGTATCTCAAGTCTAAAGATCAAATACACAACTGGAGTTATGGAATCACCGTCTGACGTTAGGTATCATTAATCATATAATATTTCATAAGTGGATCAATCAGTGAACTCATTCTCCAATGAGCACCTGTACTGTATCCTTATTGTACCCACACAAGTGGCTATGAGACCAACCACCTCCATCATATTGATGGGTATACAGCACAATGGTCTTTTCAGTTATCTAGATGTCTCTCTTGAGTAACATATGATCGAGATTATTTAGGATCTTTAAGTAACATATCATCGTAATTTGATTCCCATTGCATAGAACCAAGGACATCACAATATATATATATATATATATATATATATATATATATATATATATATATATATATATATATATATATATATATATATATATATATATATATATATATATATATAACAGATAATATAATGTAAGAATATGTGAATAATAATCATAAGCAAAAAGATCATGCAGCATGTCACACGTGCCATCACTCACACGATTAGCTTGTATGGCACTATAACTAGTAATTTCCTACTTGTCCTAAGGACAATCACCTATGTGTCTAATCCCTATCACACTCTTATGATGCTCAAAGATCATCTAAACCAGTGGCTTTATCAGTGGATGTGCAATGTTATCTTTGGATGGAACTCTTTTCATTGCTACATCTTTACGGGCCATGATCTCTCTAATCAGTTGGAACCTCCTCAGAATACTTCTGATGAGACCTGGGTTATCTTGCCAGAGTTATTGCCCTATTGGTATCACTATATATGGGAATAAACTACATGCTACTCGTACGACCCTCAAATCCCTGATGAACTTCTTCATCCACACCCCTTCCTTTGCTGCTTCTCCTGCAATAATATACTTCGCCTTTGTGGTTTAGTCAATAGCAGTATCTTGCTTAGAACTCTTACAGCTTATTGCTCCTCCATTCAGGGTAAAGACATATCCTGAGTTCAACTTGTTATCATCGATATCATATAAAAAATATAGAGAGTGAAGTGGGATCACAGACAGAATATGATTCATTCATTCTTAAATGATCTTCAAATAGAAGTAGAGCATTGCAGGCTCTAAGCATAACTCCTTTTAGTATTTCTGGTAAAAGTTTCATATTGTCTCATAAATGCCAGAGTACAAAAGGATATTCTGAGCAATAAAGTGGTATATAACGAAAGCACATGTGGAATAACAAAACGTACATATGCCAATATAAATCAATATGATACAAATATAAATTTTTACATAATCCATTCAGATAGGCAAAGAATTAAAGACAGAAATATATAAAAATTCAAAGCAATCACATAGAGTTCAATTGAAGAAAAGATTTTAGTTGAAATCAATTTCCAAAAGATTTTAGTTGAAATCAATTTCCAAAAGAATAGAACAAGAATATGTAAAATAGACAAAAGCTTGATTCTAGCAGAATTTGAGATGCACATTATATGATTTATTTGGATAACTAGTTATGCTCCAAATTATATAAGAAATATCTCATTTGAAAGATATATCAATCTATTTTTATATTTTATAGAATCCATAGAGTTAAATAGTACAAATATTTTGGTAGTCATTTTATACTTCAAATCTATCAAATCAAATATGAAAGAAAGATCTATAAGTTTAGTTTCTTATGAAATAAGTTTTCATAAATTAAAGTTTTAACAGAGAATTATAAATAATTTAGTATTAAGTGGCTAGAGATTACAAAGTCTATTTTATATATTCTTCAAGGTCAATTAAAATAAGAGTTTAGACAAGCATATGAACTCTAAAATTTTAAATTTTGGTATCAAAAGAAAGATCTACAAGTCTACTTTTGGATAAAATATATTTTTCCTAAATAAGAGTTCAATATAGAAAGTTATTATAATAATAAGGTAGAAAGGTTAGAATTCTTAAATTTCATAGATTCATAAATTTATAATTGCACGTGAGAGATACCATGTTCTAAGCGACAAATCTTTCAAAATTATATCAAACCGAGATGAAATTGAGGAATTAAGACTTTTGTAAGGTAAGGTTAGAACACTTGCCTTATAAACATTTGATTCGCAGTGTGAGCAATTGATCCAAAACTTTAATCCAAATCAAAACTTCTTCTTAAACTTCAATTCCTCTTTCCTTCTCATTCTCAATATTGGTTATGCAACAAGTTTCCATCATTTGGTAAACTTTCCTTTAGTTTCTCCTCTAGTTACTTAGGTTTAGCCAACACATGGATTGCAAGGTGGTAAACATGCATAAAAGAAGCTTAGGTGTCACTCATGCAACAAGCTCGCTAATGACATGTGTCTTCATCCTTTTATTCCTTTTCCTTTTTAACTTAATGAGAATCTTTTATAATTCATATCATATTTCTAAGATTCATATTTAAGTCACTAGCAATAAGCTTTTAATATAAAATTATTTAATCAAAAAAATTATTAAACAAATTCTCATATTTATAAATAGGTCCTCATAAATAATTTAAAATATATCATAACAAATATTTCGAAAATGAGAGATATTATATATACAATCTCTCTTAGGTAAAATATCTCACATGTGATATATAGTTTTTCTATTTTTACGATTTCTCATGCACAAGCCTTTGCACAACGACCAGATATTATTCTTTGGAATTCTAAATTTTGATTTTGTTTTTCATTATGTATGTATGTGATGCTCTATTAAGATTTTTCAAAAACTATCATTTCTCACACATCAAGTAAAAATGAAAGTGATAAAGATGGAATAGATATCTTTAAATCATTAATATCCTCCCTTAATTTAAATTTTTTTTCAGAACTCCAAGTTGCATATGTCTATTTTACATGACATGTTTATCAAGTTGCATATTATCAAACTAAATTCGAACATTCAAACAACTTATGTTTTTTTTTTCCTAACAAATCCGATATGATTTTATCGTTAGAGGGGTTTGCCAAACGCACCTGAAATAGTCTTTTAGAAAGATAAATTGAAATCGGATATTTTATAATCCTCAAATGAACTTATTCCCCAACCAGTGGTGACTCCAACATCATATCCCCTCAAGAAAACTTTCCAGTCTCTTTTGTATATGATAATAAAAAAAGGGTGAAGTATCACTAATTTCATTTAGTTGGAATGTGGAACAAAATTGATCGTAACACTTACCATGACTGTGAGACTGAAAATTTAGGTAAATGTTAGAGTGGAAGCACCTGATTTTTCATTACTCATTGATGTAGATGTATAAAGTGTCTAAATATACTGTAGGATAATTATATGCTTTAAAGAACTATTTAGGAATTTATTCATTGCTATTTTATGCATCAAATTTAAAGAACAAAATTTGATGCATCATTATATTTTCACTTATATTTGAATGATTATCTTTCTTATTTGATGCATCATAAAATGGACTACTTGCATGATTAAAGTAATTATTTACTTGATCACATTTCTTATTTGTTGCATAATTGCTTTGGCAAAGACCATTTGTTGGCGTCTCCTCCTGCAGTCATCTACACCACCAGTTACTTGATCCTCTTCCACGACAGTATTGCTAAGATCTAATACAAACAAAGCATCCAATAGAGCAATGTCAGAAGCAAATTCCGTTTCTCTATATACCAGTGCTAACTTGTGCAGGATCTTGTTACCAGTTGTACTCTTTATGGTGCATAGTTTGGAGATTAATAGAGCAATGTCAGAAGCAAATGTTCAACTCCCTATAACATTTTGATACATATAAGGAGATTAATAGGACTCTAGCATAATTTGATCATACTCAATCAAATAACAACTAATAAAAAATATGAGAGATTATAATAAATCTCACCTAGTCGTCTCTATCTTATAAAGAAGATTAATTAGTATTTTAATCTGGGGCCTTAGGGTTTCCTAGTCGTCGCCCCTTTTCTGGGCAGGTCGGCTAGGGTTTTAGCAAGGGGCAGCTAGCTAGTTGCAGCCTCCTAAGCCATCGCCCCTTAGAAGGCAAGTCAGCTAGGGTGGAGGGCAAGGATGACATTTGACTTGGGAGCAGCCTCCATAGGATTAGGGTTTTAGAGCCCTATATAAGCATGTAGCATCCACCACTTTTGAATAAGCAAAGATCAATCTTCATTCAGTCTTGTGGCCGACTACATAGGAGGGAGGAACCCTTATAGTCTTCTAAAGGCTGATCCTCCTCAAAAATCAATCTGCATAGAATTCCTCTAGGATTCTATCATCTGATATCAGAGTAGCGATCTTACTTCTTTTGATGTCTTTCCTGCTACACCATCAACCAAGCAATTCCTATAATTGTTTTTGACATTGTCGTCTCCACCATCATATCCTTGACGCATATCAAATCAATCTGCTGCCACTGCCACTAATTGCATTAGAGATCTGGTATTTTTTTAACACCAATACCTTTTGCTGCTATAATTTCTTATCCAAAAAATACCAAAAAGAAGTTTTCATCTATCCCTTGTTGCGAATTCTTTTCATCGTAAAGTTATCATCTTTGCAAACAAAGGAACACTACAAAAAATTTCAGCCGCATATTGTTGCCTCTAAGCCGATCTTATTGCCATTTTTTTAGTTGAAAATTTTTACACACTTCATAGATCATCTCGACTTTCATCTACGTTTAATCTATCGTTGAATTCATCTCTGAAAACATCCTTACATTGCTACAATTTTTCATCGCAAACCACTAAATTTTTCGACGAGAATTCTCCTATCATAACTTGCAATATTTTCTTGCTGTCTTGCTGCCAATTTTTTTTTTTTATCTCTTCTATCATCTTTATTGCTATCTAAGTCAAGATCTTGCTATCAATTTTCTCCACAAATTCACAATTTTCTAGTAGAAATTTCATCGAGAAATTGTTGTTTCTTCGATAACAATTTTGCTCCCCAAGATAACACATATTCGCAGCAAACCTCTACTGATTCCTATCAAACCTTTGATGCCATCAACTACAAATCTAAAACCCTCTTCCTAACCTCCATCCACTATCGTTATATCCCCAAAACTCCACCAAATCGTAGCCCAAACTGCACCTAAAATAGCAACCAAACAAGCCTAAACCGCAGCCTACATCCACCAATCCACCAACCCTCTCGGCCACAAATTCATCAACCGATATATGCCCCTAACCCAGTAACAAAAGAAAGATCTTAATATTACATATTTGGAGACCTATACTATGATATCTGAAGAGGCAATCAATGCTAAATTCAAAGTCTTTGAGATACGAATGGAGGATAAATGAACTCTCTTTGCTGAACTTAGTTTAGGCCTACCATCGAGCCCGAGGAAATCACAACAAGGAGAAAGATCTAACTGAAAAGATGAATTATAGGAGAGGGGAGGTTCTATGACCGATCCCTACTATCCACGCATAATGGTGAACTTCCCTAGATAAGAAGAAGGAGACCTGATCAGTTGGATCTCGTGCGCGGAGGGATAATTTTGGTATCACAAAACCCCAAACGCATCCATGGTGGAAATTGTTACTATACATCTCAAAAGGAATGTCATATAATAGTTTGATTGATTTGAACACACTCATGGAGCCCTTTCATAGAGACAATTCAAAGAAGGACTACTGATTCGCTTCAGACGAACCGATTACGAGAACATTTTTGGAGACTAGCCAAGATCCATCAAATCTCTATCGTCCAGGAGTACCATGCTGGTTACAAGTGCCCTGCAAGCCAATCATGTGAGTGATGGCACGTGTGACACGTTATGTGACTTTTTTTACTTATGATTATTATTGGTATATTCTCACATTATATATATATATATATTATGATATCCTTGGTTCTGTGCAATGGGAATCATATCATGATTAGATCATGATAATGAGATCGATTCACCTTTAAACACAGATCTGAATAATCTCGGTCATAGGTTACTCAAGAGGGACAACGAGATAACCAGACAGACTGGTATACTATAGACCCGTCCATATGATGGAGACGGTTGATCTCATAGCCACTTGTGTGGAGACACTAAGGATATAGTACAGGTGCTCATTGGAGAATGAGTTCACTAATTGATCCACTTATGGAATGTTGTATAGTTAATGATATTTAATGTCAGAAGCAATTCCATAGTTCAAGTTGTGTTTCTGGTCCTTAGACTTGAGACATCAAGGATGCCTTGTTTGAGTACTCCTTTCTTTGACGTCAGACTTACAGGTTTAGAAAGTTCCAAATCTTGTACAACCGGTTATCGGGATTAGTATCTAAATTTACGAAGGCAATTGAGTGACAATAAAGGATCATCCACTCTTAGTATCACAAGAGGAATATCTCATATGTGCTTGCTCAAACAAATCCCTGCCAGGGTCATTCGGATTGAGAGAGAAGTTCTCCTGGAGAATCCGATTAGAGCGAGTCTCAAACGGATTCCGTATGTGATCTGACAGTACCATGTCCAATATATAGTCTCTGGGATATTAGTTGGATAAGGGATTATAGTACACGGTAATTGTGGACAGACATGTCTAGTGGATTTGATCCCCGTTTACCATATTGAGACTATGGAGTAGTGGCTTAGTACGTTCATAGTCGAAGAGTCAAGTGAATTATTATGGGGATAATAATTCACTATATTAGAAGGAGTTCTGAAGGGAATGACTCACAGCCAACTCGGTATCGGGCTTAGTCGGTCATATATATATGATGAATGCTTTAGCGAATAGAGAATTGGATAGAGATCCAATTAGCCCCTATTTTTATTAGATGAGATCCTATACTAATGGGCTCCTTCCATGAGGCCAATTAGAGGCCAAAAGAGATTATTGGATAGAGATCCAATAATGTAAGGTTAGTATGTAATTGGATGGACATCCAATACCCACTAAGGTAGGACCCCTATAGTTTTTGGTGGCTCTCTATAAATAGAAGGGAGGTTTATGGTTGATAGGTTGTAGCTTTAGCCACCCCTTTTATTCTCCTCCCTCCCACTACGCAAGAGTTGCAAGACCTGATTGGAGGAGATTTGATGCATAAATCCATCATGTGGATGCCGCTAGAGAGGAAGACGTTATACTTCCTTCATCCTCTCTATCCGAATTTGGAATACAAGGATATACGATCATCCAGGATAAAATTAATCTCTCATGTATCACAATTTTTCAATTTTTACGGCTTTCTCACGACCCAATCTTTTGCACGATGATTTGATCTGCGTGGGAAACCTATTTTGTTTTGATTTCCGCTACGCATGTGATGCTCCCGCTAAGGTTTTCCAATATACCAGACTAGGTTTGAAAGGTTATTTAATCAAACTCGTGATTGGTTTGAAAAATAGTTATTAGGGACTTTCATTGAGAGCTTGAAGCAGGAGATTCGGGGAGAAGTTAAAGTATGACAACCATACATACTTATGGCAGCCATCTCCTTTGCATAACTTCAAGAGGAGTGATTGAACCATGAAACCTAAAGAAATAGAGTCGCTCCCCAACCAGCAACATTGAAACTCTCAGCCCCCCTACTGTCAGCCAGGCCCCTGCACCAAAAAGGTTGACAAGAGAAGAGCTTTGGGAGCAATCTACAAAGGGGTTATGTTGGCATTGCGATGAACCATGGAGCCATGAGCATCGCTGCAAAAAAGGGAGACTTCTTATGATTGAACCCATAGAAGAAGAGGTCCTTGAACATCTAGAAGAGAGCCTTAATCATGAAAAAGAAGATACATAAGAGGAGCCACAACCAACCAATTACATGGGGCACACTCTTATCGGCTACGTAAATCCGAAAATGATGAAAGTTAGGGGCCTACTTAAACAACAATCGATCACCATCCTCATCGACATGGGCAGCATCAATAACTTCTCAAATAGCAAAGTTTCTTCTTGGATGGCGCTCCATCTTGAGGATTGTAGCAAGTTCGACATTAAGGTCACCGATAGTCGAATCTTAAAGTGTGACTAAATATGCAAGACCAAGAAATTATTGTCGACTTCTTCCTCCTCCCAATTGATGATTATGAGATTGTTCTTTGTATAGAATGGCTGACAATGCTAGGTGACGTCTCCTGAAACTTTTGCAAATTAATTATAAATTTTTATTGTAAAGGCAAATAGGTCATCCTACGCGAGAAGCGCTGAAGCAACGTAACGATCATTTCGACTCAATGATTGGAGAAAATCCTACACAAGGTAAACAGTGGCTTCTTGATGTAACTCCAGCAACAACCAAGGAGAAGAAAAAAAAATTGAAGATCAAAACCTCACCTATTTGCTTGCTGAATTTGCTAATGTTGTCACCGAACCACACGGTCTTCCTCCTACTGGCAGCATGACCATCGAATTTCAATTCTTCCAGGCAAACCATCAGTGAACACTCGACTCTACCACTATCCCCATATCCAGAAGGATGAAATAGAGAAGATTGTGAAAGAGATACTTGAGGCCGGGGTCATTTGACCAAGTTGCAGCCCCTATTCTTCATCGATGCTACCTGTACAAAAGAAGGACAGAACATGGTGGATGTGCATCGACTACCGAGCTTTAAATGACATCATCATCAAAGATAAGTATCCAATACCAGTGGTAGATGAACTTCTTGATGAGTTAAAGGGAGCTCGATTCTTCACGAAGTTGGACCTCTGATCCGTTTATTACCAAATTCAGGTATGTGAAGATAATATTCCAAAAACTGTATTCCGAGTGCACAACAGCCACTATGAATTCTTAGTAATACATTTTGAACTCACTAATACTCCTTTAACCTTCCAAAGTCTCATGAACGATATTTTTCAGAGTTTTCTTTACAAATTTGTGCAGGTATTTTTTGATGATATTCTCATTTACAGCCCTTCCCTTGAGACCCACTTTTAGTACTTAAAGTTTGTTTTAATGATCCTTCTAGATCATACTCTTTTTGTTAAGCAATCAAAGTGCAGCTCTCTCTAGCAAAAAGTAGAGTACCTTAGGCATATAATATCAGAAGAAGGTGTGGTAGTAGACCCATAAAAAATTGAGGTAATGCAAGGCTAACCGAAACCAAAGCATGTGAAATCACTGTGCAGTTTCCTTGGACTAACGGGCTACTACCGAAAGTTTGTGAAAGATTATGGAAAGATTAGTGCACCCCTCACCTCCCTATTGAAAAAAGACACTTTTCAATGATTGGACAAACCCTCTACTGCCTTCGACAAACTCAAGGCAGCCATGATGACAACACCCGTGCTAGTGCTACCCGATTTCAGTCGAACCTTCAGCATTAAGGTTGATGCATCTGGAGTTGGAATTGGAGCCGTTCTCATGCAAGATGGTCAATCACTCACATACACCAATAAGGCGTTGTCTACCTCCCATCAAAAAATATCAATATATAATAAGGAGATGCTCGCAATTGTGCACACAATAACAAAATTGAGACCATACCTGATCGGCAAATGCTTTCAAATAAAAATCGACCATAGAAGCCTCAAATATTTCTTGGAGCTGAAGATATCATCCCCTGAACAACAAAAATGGGTAACGAAACTCCTTGGATTTGATTATGAAATTACTTATAAAAAGGGCAAAGAGAATGTGATTGCATATGCACTTTCACGGCTGCCCGAACAAGCAGAACTTTCGGCCATCTCCCTTTCAACCAACAACTTCTCTGAAGACATTAGGGAGGAAAGGAGAAAGGATCCGAAAACCAGCAACATCATAAAAAAATTAGAGGAGGAACCAAGCTCTGTAGCCCACTACAATTGGGATTCGGAGGATCTATGCTACAAAGGTCGCATTATGCTTATACCCGACTCCCCCTGCATTAAAATTATCCTACAAGAAACTCCACACCATCAGCAGGGCACTCTAGATTTTTAAGAACCTACTAGAGAGTTAAACAAAATTCTTATTGTAGAGGGAAAAAAAATTATTTCTGAGTTTGTAGCATAGTGCGATGTATACCAATAACAAAAGGGTGAAATAGTGACAAGTCCTGGGAAGCTACAACCACTACCCATACCAAACTCGGTATGGACTGACATATCTATGGATTTCATCGAAGGGCTACCACCATCCCAAGGTAAAAGCACAATTCTAGTAGTGGTTGACCGACTTACAAAATATGCTCATTTTTGTACTATTTGAAATCCCTACATCGCTGCTAGTATTGCTCAGATCTTTATAGCAAATATTGTTAAACTGCATAGGATGCCAAGGTCCATTGTAAGTGATCGTGATAGGGTCTTTACCAGTAAATTTTGGACCGAGTTATTTTAGTTATAGGAACCAAACTCAAGATGAGTACAACATACCACCCACAAACTAATGGCCAAACTGAGATAATGAACAGGTGCCTAGAGATATATGCCTTCGGTGTTTCACCAGTGACTAGCCAAAGGAATGGATAAAGTGGCTCCCTTGGGCTAGTGGTGGTATAATACTACATATCATTCCTTACTAAATGTTCAATGTATGATCGACCGGCTCCTGTAATTCCTAAATATGTAATTGGTTCAGCCAAAATAGATCAGGTCGACCAAGATTTAATTGACAGGGACAAACTCCTACAGCTACTAAAAGATAACCTCTCAACCACTCAAGCCATAATAAAATAGCAAGCTGACACACACCAAGGCGAAAGGGAGTTCTCTGTAGAAGATTGGGTTTGTCTTCGTATCTAGTCGTACAAGCAATTATCCATCAACACATGAGCCTCCATGAAACTATCTCCGTGCGTATGGGCCCTACCAAATCACAGAATGCAATGGAACTATGACGTACATATTAAACTTACCGGCTGATGCAAAAATTCATTTTGTCTTCCACGTGTCCTACCTAAAGCCAAATCTGGGGGAAAACGAGTCAGCCCAGATTCAGTTGCCCAACACTATTGATGATGGAGATATTCAAGCCAAATCCCAAGCCATACTTGATCGCAGGATCGTGATGCGTCGTCGACGTCCCTATACTAAAGTACTAGTGCACTGGAATAATTTGCCAATTGAGGATGCCATGTGGGAGTCATATGAAGATCTGAAGACCAGGTTCCCTGAGTTCATGGAACCCCAACCTTGAGGACAAGGCTGATTTGAAGAGGACAAGGCTGATTTGAAGAGGACGGGCTTAATAGGACCCTAGCAGGGTTGGGTCCTACTCAATCAAATAACAACTAATAAAAACCCTTAGAGATTGTAATAAACCCCACATAGCTGCCTCTATCTTATAAAGAAGGTTGGCTGAGATTTTAATCTAAGGCCTTAAGGCTTCCCCCTTTTCTGGGCAGGTCGACTAGGGTTTTAGTAGGGGACATCTAGCTAGTTGCAGCCCCCTAAGCCACCGCCCCTTATAAGACAAGTTGACTAGGGTGGAGGGCAAGGATGACATTTGACTTGGGAGCAACCTCCCTAAGTTTAGGATTTTAGAGGCCTATATAAACATGTAGCATCCACCACTTTTGAATAAGTAAAGATCAATCTTCATTCAGCCTTGTGGCTGACTACATAGGAGGGAAGAACCCCTATAGTATTACAAGGGTTGATCCCCTCAAAAATCAATATGTATAAAATTTTTCTAGGGTTCTATCATAGATTAACCTAAGGTAGCTTAAACAAGAACATCCATATTCACATGGGCTCAGATTAGTCACTATATATCCATATTGTTAATTTTCAGATGGACACCAAGTGGAGCATGAGAAAGAAAAGGTGATGAAGACTTTTTGTTTGAAGCCAATATTGAGAAGGCAGGACATTGATCTATTTTTATTCCATTAATTACATGACACTCGGCAATTCAACACCGACTTTGTCCAATATTGAAAAAAGAATTAACCTTAAAAGCATGAGTACAGAAGCTTTTCTATTGGCATCATTGTAATCCACCAATAAACCATCACACATGGGATCATGAGCTCTCCCCCTGATCCAGCAAACTAGTTCATGGATGCCTTGGGCTCTTGGAAGGGTTACATTTCTTCATTTTTAGAAAGCAGATCTCAGTTCTTCCTCATTTATCAGAATCTCCATGAGCAGCTCATTCCAGGTATCAATAGGCCCAGGCAAGCACCAATGAAGACAGTCATTCTGTAGTTTCTTCCTGATATCGGGGTGGAATCTTCTGTAGGGTCCTGGATGACCATCAGGTCTCAGCAGTGAAAGATGATACGTATCAAGGAGTTTCAGACGCAACCCGTTGTTTGATCCTTCCTGGAAAGTACCTAGCTCCACAGTTCTCATTGTTGCATCCACTGGATCAGCAGTATATTCCCCTTCTTTGAAAGGTTCTGATCTGTTGCAAATCCCCCCAGTGTTCCACTTCCCATGCTCAAAGTGGCTTGGTGTCCAGGTTTTCAAAACCACAAGTGGCTTGTGTTCTGAGGTGCTCATGAATTGCAAGACTAATCGAAGTGCTTTATGGTAAGAGTAGTCCATTCCAAGTTCCCTCAGCTTCTTACCCATGCAGTCGTGGCAGCCAATGACTGTATCGTTCTCCCAAAATACGGTTTCTTTGAGGAACCATTGCCCACCAGACAACATTACATAGTCGTATTTGTGATATTGGCTTGTCCAAGCATAATCTAGCACATCAAGATAAAGCTGAATATTGTTATTGGACCTTGCTTCAGTAGATTTGATTAGGAAAGGAGCCCAAATTAGTCCAAGTGTGATGTTGTGCGAAGGAAGGTACCATGTTTTGGATTGAAATTTTTCGTCATGATAGACCAAAATAGCTTCTTCGACCTGATGATCAGAAATTAGATTCATAAGAGATAGGTTTCATGAAGTTGAATAAGATTATGCACAAAGGCATTATTATGAAGAAAAAAAAAGATCCAAAGTGAAATTTTGATATTTTACACACAAATAATTAAGCTATCATATTTCAGTAAAATCGGCATTTATTGCTTTATGAGATGGAGTCTAGTTTAAAGTACATGCATAAAGAAGCATATTGAATGATGTTTATGCCTTTTCTTTCATTACAAATTGAAAGCAGTGATATTTGCAATTACTTGTTATAAATTAAGTACTAGGCTATTTTATGATAAGATTGTTAGACACAATGTTGAAAACAGTAATGTTTGGCACTGAGCAAGAAAAGCACCTTTGAGAGAAGACACAGCAATGACTCCATCTGGTTGCGGAAGATTGAATCACCAATAAATGCTAAAGATTTGCTTCTCATTTTATTCAAGAACTTGTTTGTATCCATTGGAGGTAATTCACAATCATATGGTTTCCATCTCCAGTGAAGGTAGCCAGTATCAGGCCGACCATTTGTTATGCAATTTTGAGGATTAGATATGAAACTGCAGCTTGAATTAGTGTATGGTGGATCAGAACTATCCGGGATCCATTTCCCAGAAAAAAGATCACATGCTTCTGCATCACCATTTTTAATATAAGATTAGTTCAGATGTGCTATCAAAATACAAAACTACAGAAAGAGAAAAGATAAGCGGGGATCCAATTCCCAGAAAAAAGATCACATGCTCCTGCATCACCATTCATTTAATATAAAATTAGTTCAGAAAAGATACCAAAGCACAAAACTATGGAAGACAAAAGAAGGGAACAGACCAATCAAGATCAAATAGTGGATAAAGTTATTAGCGGCTGAATTGCATTCAACTATAAATGAATCACATTGATCTTCTCTTGGTATGAAATTATCATGGAACTTCTGCGTACGTCATAGATCACCAAGTTATTTCTAAACTGAAGATACTGAAACATTGTCGTACTGATTATATTATCTCAAAGAAAAATGCATTTTGTCATGGAAAGACTCGTAAGCTCAACAAGAACACGATGAAGTCATATAGTTTTCTTATAGATTTGACATTCTAGCATCATTTTCTCTCTTGAAGAGTATGACAGTTCAAACCAAACAGATATAGCATAATAGAGCAAACTTGGTCAACTAAAAATAAAAACCACTTATTCTATGAAAACTTGAGTACACAAAAGGATAGGAAAGTGCTAAACATGGCACATGGAGTTCAGCTACAAAATCTTTCTCAACTGTAACTACTGTCTAGTTGGATCTTCTTCAAGTTAGAAATAACTGCCTTCCCACAATAATAAATATTGAAGCAACTGTAATATAAATAATAGGGGCAGTTCAATTAGTTAGAAAATTTACGTACTTTCTCTAAGTGGTTAAAACTAATTGAATTCAAACCATGCATAAGGTAGCAATATTTCCTTTTATCAGAGAACATAGTTAAATTTAAATTTATCACTTTCTTTTGCAACCTAGCAAGATGCTCAAGAAGATACTAATTTTTCCTCAAAAAAAGGATATGCTTAAATTTATGAATTCAAGATACAAAAAAGTGCCGCATTAAATACTAAAAAGGGCAACAATTTACTTAATCATTGAGTACCGACAACCATATTAAGAAACCCGAGATCTGAAGAGGGTAGCAAGCAAAAAGTTTACCAAAATCTTGGAGTACAATCAGAAATACGGAAATAAATACGTATTCTGGGAATTAGAAGGTTTGCAAAAAGCATAACCAGAAATAAAGATATAGAAAATAAGCAATTACGAAGCGGAAATAATCAGGGCATAAGAGTTGCACAATTAGGTTCCGATGCTTTCATCAATTGCTTGGCAGATGTAGAACACCTAGCCTGGTCCTACTAATGGTTTCTCAGAACAGATTTATTAGGAAAGGTTCCGTTTTGTACCACAATCTAATCACTTCAAATAACTTTATTTGCAATCGAACATAACACATCAGTACGAAGAAAAGGCATAGCTAAGAAACCACCATATCTTTCTTCAAGTTCCCAAAATTTCATGCCAAACTCTCACCTTTCTTAGAAGGGGAGCTGTCAGAGGAGCTATAGGGGAAAAAGAGCTCATAGCAGAAAGCTATCAGGAGGGACGACCCCAAGAGAACGACGAGGAAGTTGTACAGCCTCTTATTGGCGGGAGCCCATGGTTCTTCTTCTGACTCCGGCTCCTTCGCCTTGGCCATGGCTCTCTGTTCTGACAACAGAGGAAGAGAGAGAGAGAGAGAGAGAGAGAGAAAGAGAGAGCGAGAGAGAGACTTGTGGAAGGGGGTCGGTGGCCTGGTGCATAAAATGGAAGAGGTAGGGAGACAAGCCAAAAAATAATAATAATAAACAAGATGGAGTTGGATGCTGCTCTGTTACATCAAAACTCTTTTGCTGACCCCGTCAATGTTAATGACTGTGAAATGGAATCTTAATGCCTTGTGCTTTCTGGCTTGCTTTTGTTTTGACACATCAATTTTGATGACAATGAGATGTAATCTCTTTCTTTCACTAATCTTTGCAATCTGACTAGTTTGTCATCATGTTTGCCATTATTTTATGTTGCTTGTTATCTTTTTTTCTTCTTGTTGTTGTATTATTTATTCTTTGAGTTGGACAATGTAAAGTGTTTTCTCCTATGCAAAGCTAAAGATGAGCAAGTTGATCCCATTTCCCCTCGAAACGCACTTATATCATCATCTCACTGTTTCTGGTGATTGACACTTCCAATCTAATCTGCATTCCGTTGGTGTCTTAAACAATAGGAATTTATGGGTGTATTGTTCATCAAGTGAATGATCTATTGATTGTATTTATTTATGAGACTCATCTGATAGGAACAGTTTCCACATGTTACATGCTGTTGTGGAAATGAATATTTTTGTGCCCTCTTCCAGTTTCTGCAAGTTCCAAAGCTGGGCGACAGTTCATAAACGATATGCCCTATTTGAGTGTGATTCCGCAACAAATCTAATAGTTTCTAAAATCATCTGGTCCGCAAAAAAAAAGAAAAAACAAAAAAAAAAAACATCAAATGTGAGTGCTGACCGTTAGAAACTATAAAGAGTATAAAACCTCAAACTCTGACCTCTTAATTCTAACATGTCATTCATTTTTTATTTAGTTTCGTTTTGATTCAATTAAATATTCTTATAGTTAACTAGTTTTATTTAATAAGTTTTGTCATTTTAACCAATATTTTTTTCATTAAAGCTGATTTTATATATAATTGTACCGTTCAAGAGTTAAAGGATGCCTCATTAATTTCATATGGATCGTTCTCCAAAATCCTCTTTGGATTAATATAATCTATTAGTGATTTATTTAGATTTAATATTTTTATTTAATTATCCTAACACTTATGGTTAGAATTGATCGTTTCTCTGTAAAACATGAGAAAACTTAAAGTAACGATAATTATTGGAGCATAATACTTCCAAAAAGGTAGGAAAATTATTGAATGGGACAAATGAATTAATTTACTTCCAACGGTGGAGTGGAGGACCGCTTCACCCAAGCCTTCACGAGGATAAACTTCGGATCCATTGAATGCTTTGCATGATACATGTGATGACGACTTGGATAAGTAACAAAAACACGTGCATTATGTATCAGATCTGTCGTCTTTTTCCCTGAAGGTGAGACAGGAAGACACCAATAGCATCCAAAATTATTGTACATTATATATATTTATTAGTGAGTTTATATTTAAAATCGTTCCTCGAAGATAAAAGGATTGTGAGTGTTGGTATTTCATCACCTGATCCAAAAATAATAAACACATAAAAATCATTAATCATTAATGATAGTATGTCTAACTAACTCTCTTCATTTTTTGAATGATAACATACCTCAGTCTTTTCATCTTTTGAATGATATATCAAGTTATGTCTTTATGATTGATAGTATTCTATATTAATAGCTGACAAGAACCTCCATCGTTAACTCTTTCATCGCACAATGTACATTCTCGTTAAATGCTTCTACTATAATGGCTAATGTATGTCCAACACTGCTCAACTCAGAAGTGACGTGCATAGCATAATCCATGCCACTCAGAATCGTACGAAACGACACAACCCAACATAGCACGGATCAGAATAGTCACCCCAAAATGGATTGACCACTAGCTTGAAATATCAGCATAAGCTAATAACACATAGAGGACGATCCTCGAAGCAAGGTATAAAAACTACCCACAAGTAGACGCTGAAGGAGACTGAAGTAGGCGAGAGTCTCTCTACTCTCTCATTTATATAGCTCTTACCATTGTCTTTCTCCCCATTAATCTTACATTGTCTTAAGCATTGGAGGGATCAAACCGAGAAGCCTCCCATCATAGACTTGTTATGCAAGACCACCAGCAGCCAGGAGACAACCCCGTCGTTAGGAGACAACACTGCTACCTGAAGACAACCTAACAGCCAAGAAGAGGACATCCTAACCGAGGATATCCTAGTTCTTCCACCCGGCCTCACCGCTCCAAGGTTAGATCAACCTCAACATACTGCCTTCCTCACAGACCTCTTATGCCAGTTTGCCATGTCAGCACTCCCACATCAGCAAGGAAGAAACACCAGAATGAGTCTGTATCTTCGGTAGTGAATCAACGATGTCAACTAGTGCCGACTCACCAATTGATGGTATTCATGCACTATCATTTTGGCACTAGAAAGAGGATCGAACATCATAGGCACATCCTTTCATTACTCCTCCCAACAAACATCCTACCAGAGAGGTTCCCCCATACTAGTAAGTCAATATAGTGGCACCAACCCTCAAATGTTGTTGGCATATATTTGATGACCTAGGCCACCCCTCCTAGACACTTGTTCGGCTCATCTGATGCTCTCTTAGGCCTCACCCGCCAACAACCCCCTGGGGTCCCCGCGACAAACCCAGTGAGCTCTCTTATGGCATCACTAGAGTATCAACAATGGCCCATATATTGGGAAACCATGATAGCATCACATGCGCAGTAAAAAAATAAAATAAAAGATTTTCTACATTTATCATGTCATCATGTGATGATTAGTCCATGAAAAACCACAAAACCAAAAGATTATGAATCGTGTGAGATATGTTACCTAGGGAGATTGTATATCATTGAAATCGCAAAACAAAACTCGTAGTTTTTTTATGTACCTTCTTCATAGCTTTTGTGCACCACCTTGTAGCGAACGTGGAAGAAGCACTCCTTTCTTCTTCGCTATCCTTACGTAGTAAGGAGAGGGGTGGTCTACTGAGAAGAAGATGAATAGAGAAAAATAGGATGGGATGGCCAAAGATGCATCCTCTGCTGGTTACAGGTGCCCTGCAAGCCAATCACGTGAGTGATGGCACGTGTGATACGCTGTGTGATCTGTTTGCTTATGATTAATATTGATATATTCTCACATTATCTGTTATATATATATTATGAGGTCCATGGTTCTGTGCAGTGGGAGTCGGATCATGATGAGATCACGGTAATGAGATCGATTCACCTTTAAACATAGATCTTAAATATTCCCGGTCATAGGATCAACTGGCACTAAGAGGGGGCGGGGGGGGGTGGTGAATTAGTGCAAGTGTAAATTCTCGTTTTAACAAAAAAAAATAACTTTTTGCTTTAAGCAAGATAGAAAATCTGAAGCTTTTCGTAACAAGTGAATGATTCAAAGAAAATGCTATGCTTATTGCTTAAAAATAACTTAAGAAGGAATATGCAAATCTTAATAAAAATATAAGCAATATCAAAGGGAAGTGCTTGACTTGAAACTTTTTTTTCAAAGAGTAAGTAAAAATTAGAAGCGTCTATTGGTATTTAGTTCAAAACGATTAAGAACTCGACAAGCAAGTAGTAAATGCAACAAGTAAATACACTCACAATTATAGTGATTCAGCACCAACCGGCCTACGTCTACTCTCAAGTCCTCCTCCTTGAGGCACACCGGCGTCCACTACCGATCTTCTTTGGGTGAAGACTAAATCCTGATAGGACTCAAGCAGGGTTGAGTCCTAATCACCCTAGAAGTAATTAATAAGAACCCTGTGAGATTGTAATAAAACCACACATAGTCACTTCTCTCCTATAAAGAAGTAAGGCTAGGGTTTATTTTGGGGCCTTAGGGCTTCATAGCTGCTACCCCCCCTTCACTGGGTTGGTCGACTAGGGTTTCTAGCAGAGGCATGTGGCTTGTGCAGCCATTTAGGCCGCTGCCCCTTTATTTAGGTATGGTAGCTATAGGAGGGGTAAAAATGAGAATTCACTTAGGAAGCACCCCTTTAGGGCTAGGGTTTTGAGCGCTATATAAGCTTGTAGCCTCCACCTCTTTTCATCAAGCAAGATCAATTCTATTTCAACCCTGTTGACCGACCCTAGGAAGGAGGAACCCTTATAGCGTTCCAAGGGTTGATCCCCCTCAAAGATCAAAATCTATAAAGCTCCTTCTTGGGTTCTATCAAACCCTTACAACTTGCTTACAATGGAGGCTTCAAGAATTTTCTAACTCTAAGCTCTCTTGCTTCCCCTTTTCTTTTACTTATAATTCACACATAATTTTTTTCGTAGAATATAATATCCAAAATTGTTGTTTGGAATGCAAGAAAACTTGGGGTCTTTATAGCCCCCAAATGGCTTCAGAATTTGGAGTAAAAAATCAAACGTATCCGAAAAATTTGGTTACAGGTGGTTTACCCACCGGCGCCGGTGGTGCAGTCACCAGATAATCTGGTACAAGCGATTTATCCACTAGTCCTGAGTAGTTCAGCCACCCGAAAACCTGGGTGGTTGTGGTATACCCATCGCTCACTGGCGATTCAGTCGCCAGAATTTTTGGAAAAGTGGTTCCCTCCACTTTTCAAATTTTGGCTTCAACCTTATGTTGACCAATTCTTTGGTCAATTAATTGAGCTCAACCTGAGCTCAATCAAACACCATGGTGGATCCGGTTGCCTCATTAAGTTGATTTGGATTTCTTCCAAACCCAACTCAATTAGGACTCAAACCCTAACTATGACTCAACAATTACAACCATAATAACCATCAAGCTTAAACAAGGTCTAACTCCCGCCAATCTCGCAGCCTCCGGCAATTCCATCGTGTTTCTAGCGAGCTTCTTGATCCCTTCGGTGAACTCAGTGAACTCTTGGCGAGGTCCTACTACATTGTCCAAACCCCAACCTGATGCCCAAGCTTGATCTTGGCCCATTATCTAGCTGTAACTCAATTCCTCCACCATAGTTAGACATGCAATACTTCCTCTAACACATATGTTAGATTAAACACTCATCAATTGATTTCATCATCAAAATTCGAGATTCAACAAGTGGATCTACAATGTTATCTTTGGATGGAACTCTTTCCATTGCTACATCTCTATAGGCCACGATATCTCTAATCAGTTGAAACCTCCTTAGAATACTTTTGATGAGACCTAGGTTCTCATGCTGGAGCTATCGCCCGTTTGCATTATAATATATAAGAATCAGCTCCTCACTACTCGGTACGACTCACAAATCTGTGATAAACTTCTTCATCCATACTCTCTCATTTGTTGCTTCTACCGTAGCAATGTAATCTGCCTCTGTGGTCAAGTCAGCAGTAGTATCTTACTTGAAACTCTTCCAGCTCACTCATGGTGAAGACATACACTGAGTTTGATTAACTTCATCGATATCAAGCTGAAAATTTAAGTCCATGTAGCCCTTAACCTAGAGGCTACCTCCTTCGTATACCAATAAAAGATCCTTAGGCTTTTTCAAGTACTTAAGGATGCACTTTACTGCCTTATAGTATTCCAAACCTAGATTTGTCTAATACTTGCTCATGACACTCAAAGCATATGGTATATTAGGCCTGATACATAACATAAATGATAGAACCTATAGTAGAGGCATAGGGTATCCTATCCATATCTGTCCTTTCTTCATGAGTCTTTGGAGACATACTCCTAGAAAGTGATTCTATGTCTCATCAGTGTGAGACCTCTTTAGAATTTTTTATGCTAAACCTTTTGACAATGGAGTCTATGTACCTAGATTGGAACAAGCCAAGTATCCTTTTGGATCTATCTCGATAGATCTGAATCCACAAGATGCAAGATGATTCTCTTAAGTCCTTCATGGAGAAGTTTTTAGATAGCCAAACCTTAATTATAAAGAGTATTCCTACATCATTCCCAAGAATTATGATGTCATCCACATATAGCACTAAGAAGGTGATAGTGCTTCCACTTACCTTCCTATACACATAAGACTCATCTTTATTCTTAACAAAGTTATAAGATCTGATCACCTCATCTATGTTCCAACTTCGGGAAGCTTGTTTCAGTCAACAGATAGACCTGAACAACCTTCACATCTTATCTAGACTCTCCTTGGATACGTATTATCAGTCTGTATTTATTGTGAAACTAAGAGAGCATCACATGCACAATGAAAAAATATAATAAAACTGGTTTACCACGTTTATCACATCGTCATCCAACGATTGGTGCATGAAAAATCATAAAATAAAAAAACTACGATATGTGAGAGATTTATTATTTAGGGAAATCATATATATCAGAAACTATTAAATCTTATGAAAGAGAATTTAGGAGGTCAAATGTCCTCCTCTCTAATGATATCTACACGATAGATCATTGCAGCGATGCTCTTCTAATCATAACCAAAAGCCCGTAGCTCTTGCACACTTTCTCGCAGCGAACGTGGAAGAAGATCTCATATCTTCTTCACTACCCTCTCACAGCAGGGAGAGGGTGGTCGGCTGAGAAGAGGTGGGAGGGAGTAAAATAGGAGGGGGAGGCCAAATGTGTTGCTGCCTATCACGTTGTTGGCTGTCCCTACCTCCTATTTATAGAGAGCTACCAAAAACCCTAATGGATCCTGCCTTAGCGGGTATTGGATCTACATCAAATTACCCTCACTTCTTGGATTATTGAATCTCTATCCAACAATCTCAATTGGCCTCTAATTAGGCCTTGTGCAAGGAGCCCATTAATGCTTGGTCTCATATAATGACAATAGGGGATTATTGGATAACTCATATATAATCCTCTACTTATTACAATCATCCACCATATGTGTGTTACCCTCTTGGCCCAATACCGAGGGAGCCATGAGTTCCACCTGTTAGAACTTCTCTGACTCAATGAATTGTTATCCCATAAAATTCACTCAACTTATCAACTATAGACGTATTAGGCCATTATGCCATAATCCTCAAATAGTACAGATAATTATAATATCCCTCATTTCTAAAATATATATAATAAAATATTTTAAATTATTTATAAGGACTCATTTGTAAAATTTAAGGATTTGTTTGTTAATTCTCTTGATTAAATAATTTTATATTAAAAGTTAATTGCTAGGGACCTAAGTGTAAATCTTAAAAAAAAAAAAAATGAATTATAAAATATTCACATTAAGTTAAAAAAAAAACATGGTGAGGACATGTGTCACTAACTTGTTTAAAGTAGTGCCACTTGTGTATGTGCATGGGTGACACATAAGCATATTGCATGCATGTTTGCCACCTATCAACACATATGTTAGCTTAAACAATTAATAATCAGAGAAAAAAAAGGGGGTGTTTTGGCTGCAATACGAACTTGAGGAGAAGAAGAAGAAGAAAGAAGAAGAAGAAGAAGAGAAGGAAAGAAGAAGAAGAAATTTGGGGATTTTGAGATTGTGATCTAATCCACATCTTTGGGACTAAAATATTCAAAGGCAAGTATTTTATCTTTCTCCTACTAAAATTTATCTTTATTTTTGCCTTGATTTATGAAGAAAATTCTGAACTAATCCGAAATCTTTTGTTGGCTGCCTAAGTATGAATCTGTAATATTATCATGATTATGACCTATCTATTTTGTTCTTCCTATAACATTTAGTACAGACCTCTAATTTAGACAAACATTAGTTTCTTCAAAAATAGATTCAAATATCTTTCTTTTAAACCTGAGTTTGAAGAATTTAGAGTTCATTTGCTAGCCCAAACGTTTACTTCAATTGAGTATACGAAATCTGTAAAATAGAATCTGAAGCTCATGACCTTTCATCACTATATTGCTTATATCTTCCTGTTGGAGTTCCCAATTTATGTAAAACTTGATTTGTTAGAAATAGACTCTTAGACCTTTCTGTTGAACTAAGATTGAATGATTTAGAGTCGAAATGACTATCAAAACCCTCATTTTGATGGACCATATAAATTCTACAAAGCAGGGACTATGATTCTGGACCTTTGGTTGCAAAACCATCAATAACTCTTTGTAGAGACTTTAATTTGTATGAAACTAGATCGATTTAGCTACACCTTTCTTGAGTAATTTGGAGTATTTTTTTATCATCTAAATAACTTTATATTTTGCCTTCAGAATTCAACCAAAATAGGGATTATATCAATTCTACCTATACTTGCTTCTTTCATTTCAAAGCTAAAATCTCTAATGCTCTTGTCCTTGACTTTCTTACATATAAAAATATGTTATGTATTAATCAATGTTATATTTTATTATTCTATTTAGGCATATGTATGATTTATTATTCCGCATGTGCTTTCGATATATGCCAAATTCATTGCTTATGTCCTTTTGTACTCTGGTGTTTGTGGGACAATGTGAACCTTTGCCAGAAATGGTAATATGCTTAGAGTCTGCGTGCTCTGCTGGCCCCCTATAACTTCACTCAGACATGGGTGGATGGAGCTCCTAGACGTAGGAGACTTATGTTTTGTGATCATTCAGCGATGGATGTTCCACATTATGCCTATGGTCCCACTTCGCCCTCTATGTCTTGATATGATATCCAAAGCATTACTTATGAGTTTGTTCATGTGCTTTGGAAAAGAATAAAATGAATGTTATGCCTGAATGATATTTGAGCCTATGTTCGTTACTTGTTCATTTGATAAGCTTTTGAGATTATTCATACACCATTGATATACTTTTGAAATATGTCCTATGTATTTTTTATATGTTCCGAAATGTTTCATTTGCTATTGATAAATTCTAAAACTTTTTAGTCGTCATTGATATGTTCCAACATGTCCTATACCTCCTTGATATGCTCCGAAATATTTTGTATTCTCATTGATAGGCTCCAAAATATTTCGTTTGCCATTGATATGCTGCTTGACATACTTATGCCTATTATATTCTTCACTTCAAATGTGACATATGAGCTTAAGTTTGATATTTGTTCCTTTGACATGTTCTGAAGTATTTTATGTATTATTGATATGCTCCTAAAACTTCAAATGTCATTGGTATATACCAAAATACTTCTGATTGCTATATATGCTCCAATACCTTCCCAAATTGTTATGGATTTAAGTTTGCTTCGAACGAGATGAACCGTGTGGTTGTGAATCTGATTTGATGCTATATATGAAAGCTTTTGTATTCCCTACCTTGAACTCTTATATCAGGTTCAATTTGAATACACTTTTCGTAGCTCTGAACTTGTTTAATACTTGCTGGGCTTCTTAGCTTACCCTGTTGCTATCTAATCTTCTTCATGTTAGCTTGGCATTTATTAAAATACTTGATACGGGGCTAAAGCAATAGGAAAGCAAGAAGTTCTTAGGCTAAATGTTTATTTGATAATATATTATCATTGTATGTGTACACCTTGGGTCTAAAGTAAAGTTGTAGACATATTTTGAAAAGGGATAACTGTGTAATGGTTTTAAAACTACCCTCTTGTTTAGGATCTTGAATGTTAAACTTATTATATAATATATGAAGTGGTGGTGTATGGTTATTTTTCAAAGTCATATGGATTTTATCGCATTAGTGGACCTTATGAATATGGATTATATTTAGCTGCATTGGTTTTGCATCGGTTTTGTGATTCATTAAGAGAATGTAAAGAGATTATAATCTGCACAGGTTTCTATGAAAGTGATTGAATGACTGCATATTATTCTTAGTATCCTCAAATGATTGTTTGGATCCTGGATAGATTTGTTGTTGATAATATTATCAATCTTTTTAGATTAAAGTCACACCTCTCGGATGTGTTGAACTTTGGGGGGCGTGACAATAATCTAATCCATTAGACCTGTCTATCCTCAGTTACCATGTATTTATAGTCCATCATCCATCTAATATCCTAGAGATCGTATATTAGACATAGTACTATTAGGCCACATACGAAATCTGTTCGAGTCTCGCTCTAATCGGATTCTCACGGATAATTAATTATCTCTTAATCTGAATGACCCCGACTAGGGATTTATTTGACTAAGAACATATGAGATATTCCTTTCATGATATCAAGAGTGGATGATCCTCTATTAACACTCAATTATCTTCGTAAGATTGGCTACCAATCCCGATAACTGGTTGTACTATATCTAAAATTCTTCAGACTTGTAAGTCTGCGATAAAGAAAAAAGTACTCAAACAAGACATCATTGGTGTCTCAAGTCTAAGGACTAGACACACAACTGGAATTACAGAATCACAGTTTGACGTTAAGTATCATTAACCTTCCAACATTTTGTAAGCGGATCAATCAGTGAACTCATTCTCCAATAAGCACTAGTACTGTATTCTTAGTGTCCACATACTAGTGGCTATAAGACTAGTCGCCTCCATTATATGGACGGGTATACAGTACATCGGTCTATCTGATTATCTTGATATCCCCTCGAGTAACCTATGACCGAGATTATTTAGTGTTGGTGTTTAAAGGTAAATTGATCTCATTATCATGATCTCATCACAATCCGATTCATATTGCACAGATCTAAGGACATCACAATATATATGTAGCAAATAATATATATAATGTGAGAAAATACTAATAACAATCATAATGTAATGTAAAAATATTATACAACGTGTCAAACGTGTCATCACTCACATGATTAGCTTGCAGGGCACCTGTTACTAGTAATCTCCCACTTGACATAAAACCAATCACTTATGTATCTAATCCCTATTAGACTCTTGTGACACTTAAAGATAGTTTAAGCCAACGGCTTTGTCAATGTATCCACAATGTTATCTTCGGATTAAACTCTTTTCATTGCTAAATCTTTATGGGCTATGATTTCTTTGATCAGGTAGAACCTCTTTAGAATATGATTAGACTTCTGATCAGACCTAAATTCCTTTGCTTGAGCGATCATCCCATTGTTGTTGCACTATATGAGAATCGACTCCTCGTTGCTTGGTACGACTCTCAAATCTGTGATGAAATTCTTCATCCACAACCCTTAATTTGCTGCATCTGCTATAACAATATACTCTACCTATATGGTCGAGTCATTAGTAATATTTTGCTTAGAACTCTTCCAACTTATGGCCCCTCCATTCATGGTGAAGACATACCTAGAGTTCAACTTGCTATCATTGATATCAGACTGGAAACTCGAGTCTATGAGCCCTCAAACTAGAGGCTACCTCCTCCGTATACAAGTAAAGATTTTTAGTCCTTTTTAAATACTTAAGGATGCACTTTACTACCTTTTAGTATTCCAAACTTAGATATGCTTAATACTTGTTTGTGACACTCGGAGAATATGCTATATTAGGCTTGGTATATAGCATAATATACATAATAAATCGTACCACTAAGGCGTAGGGTATCTTATTTATGTCTATCCGTTTCTAAGGAGTCTTTGGGAACATGCTATTATAAAGTGATATTTCATGTCTCATCGGTATGAGATCTCTTTTAAAATTTTTCATGTCAAACCTTTTGACAATGGAGTCTATTTACCTAGACTAGGACAAGCCAAGCATTCTCTTGGATCTATCTCTATAGATCTAAATATCTAAAATGTGGGATGCTTTACCTATGTCCTTCATGGAAAAGTTTTTGGATAGCCAAGTCTTAACTATGGAGAGCATTCCTATATCATTCCCAATGATCACGATGTCATCCACATATAGAACCAAGAAGGTGATAGCACTTCCACTTACCTTCCTGTATACATAAGGCTCATCTTCGTTCTTAATAAAGTCAAAAGATCTGATTGGCTCATGAAATCTTGTGTTCCAACTTCAGGAAGCTTGCTTCAGTCCATATATGGACCTGAGCAACCAGCACACCTTATCTATGCTAGGAAACCAAGCGGGTGCATCACATGTACAACAAAAAATCAAACTTATAAAACTTGTTTCTTATGTAGATCAAATCGTCGTGCAAAGATTGGTGCACAAAAAACTGTAAAACCAAAAAACTGTAACATATGAGATATTATTTATCTAGGGAGATCGTATATCCCTGAATTTCTAGATTTGGATAGAGGATGAAGGAGGTGAATCATCCTCGTCTCTAGTGGTATCCACATGATGGATCACTACAGCGATACTCCTCCAATCACAGTCGCCTCCATCATATGGATGGGTATACAATACACCGGTTTATCTGGTTATCTTGATGTCCCTCTTGAGTAACCTATGACCGGGATTATTTATGATCTATGTTTAAAGGTGAATCAGTCTCATTATTGTGATCTCGTCAAGATTCGATTACCATTGCACAATACTACGGACACCATTATATATATATATTCAATAGATAATATAATATGAGAATATACCAATAATAATAATGTAAAAAGACTATGCAGCGTGTCACACGTGCTATCACTCATGTGATTGGCTTATAAGACACTTGTAACCAGCAATCTGGACTCTCCTTGGATATAAATCTCTTTGGTTTTATCATATACACCTCCCCCTCGAGGTTGCAATTGTAGAGCGTGGTTTTCAAATCCATTTGCCAGATTTATAGTCATAGTGTGATGCAATAGCCAAAAGAATTATGATGGATTTCAGCATGGGTAAAGGTAAGAAGGTTTCATCATTGTCAACTCCTTGCCTTTAATGATACCCCTTGCCACCAGCCTTACCTTAGAGGTCTCTACCTTTTCATCTATTTTAATCTTCTTCTTGAAGATCCACTTGTAGCCGATGGGTACGACGATACCATCAAATGCATCCACAAGGTTTCAAACCTTGTTGGAGTATATGAAATTCATCTCAGAATTCATGACTTCTTACCACTTCCTGGAGTCTATACTCATAATAGCCTCCTCGTAGGTTTAAGGATCAATATTCCGAGTGTCATCTCCATTGATATATCCTAGATATCTTTCAAAAGGGTGAGATGCTCTGCTAGACCTATATAAAGTTGGAGCTTGTGTGCTAGGTACCTGAACATACTCGGACTCTATAATGGTACTTGAGCTAAGTTCTTTGACCTCACTCAACTCTATCGCACTCCCATTATTTCCACCATGAATGTATTCCTTCTCAAGAAACACAGTCCTCTTGGCAACAAATGTTGAATCCTAGATTTTGAAGGTGAAAGCAATTCATGACTTCTTACCACTTCCTGGAGTCTATACTCATAATAGCCTCCTCGTAGGTTTAAGGATCAATATTCTGAGTGTCATCTCCATTGATATATCCTAGATATCTTTCAAAAGGGTGAGATGCTCTGCTAGACCTATATAAAGTTGGAGCTTGTGTGCTAGGTACCTGAACATACTCGGACTCTATAATAGTACTTGAGCTAAGTTCTTTGACCTCACTCAACTCTATCGCACTCCCATTATTTCCACCATGAATGTATTCCTTCTCAAGAAACACAGTCCTCTTGGCAACAAATGTTGAATCCTAGATCATGAAAAGGCAAAACAATTGAAGCAGAAGAATCAGATGTTGGGCCGGAGTTAGAGATCGAGCGTCAGACCAAAAGAATCGGATATTGCACCAAGATCAGATATTGCATTTGACAAAGGAACTAAATTGATTCAATTTGCAGAGATGAAGTTGGGATCAAAAGGCCTTAGCAAGGGTAAGAGGATATAGAGACGAATACTCTTGAAGAATATGCCATAGTGCTGTCATTCGTGTTGTCATACAGAAAGTGGTGCGCAACAGAGATTGTGCTAGTGGGGGATAGAGGCCTAGGATTCAGACAATAGTGTATCAATTTTAGCAAAGTCTGGAGACTTCAAGAGCTACTAGGCGGCAGACTATCCTAGAGCAATGCTTTGTCTGGGTGTGACCCGAGAATAGATGGGCGAAGGTGAATTGCCAAATAAGTGAACACAATCAAAGGTGGTAGAGGCCCTATGATGTGCTTATAGAGGCCACACGTGGAGAAATCGTATTCTAAGCTCATCACACAAGAATCTGAATGCAATGGAGATGTCAATAGGAGGCGACATGGTGCAACGGATCGTGGTGGAATAGCTCAAGGCAATACGACACACATGGGAGACGTCCCATGAGGGACGTGATTATATAGAGGTATAATCAGGAGCTACTGGGAGCTCCACTTCGATGAACAACACAATGATAAGAAGGACTATGGATTCAATGAGTGAATGTCATGGTATTGTAGAGGTGAGTCTTCCGTGTGTGCACATCAATCTTGCATCGGATGTAAGTATTGGTCATCAGCATATGGGGGCTACGTACCACTGAGGGAGAATTCAGATTGCAAGTACCAGTGAGTCCCATGGGGGGCTTGATCATACAAAGGTATCGGAGAGGCTGGAGAGTTGGACTGCTTCAGTGCTCACATTCGCTTAAGGGAGCCCGGTAAGTCAGAGAACAAGGCCGAGTAAGCGAATGTTGCTACCAAGGAAGCTAAGGAGAATATAATCAACACGAGCCCTACAACAAGATGGCGGAGGCTATACATAAGAGTTGTAGTCTGTCTTTTCATCAACAAAGGGAAACTGCTTAGAGAACACAGAGGTGTTGAAGCAGGTGATCGAAAGAGACGAGGAAGCGATGATGAGTCCAGAGGGGATCAACTACCTAAAAAGTAAAGCATCGGTCATAAAGGAGGTGGACTCGGAGGAGTGTTACAATGCTGTAAAGGTGGATCTACCAATTGTAGAAAAGAGATACAGATGCAAAGCAACAGATAGGGCCATGGGCTTGGCAGTGCCATGGTACCATAGAGGTGGTACTTCCATGGAGTCATCGATCCCATGGAAGTACCACCTCTATGGTACTTCCGTTTGATAGCAAGAAGGAACTTGTTGTGCCCTCTCTACAAAGTACCGAGAGACGATGGGCAGTGGCCCTTACAGGTGCTCTTGGCAGAGAGAACAAAGGCTGCAGAAGGGACGATGCCGGCGAGCGGGTGTAGAAGTCGTCATCTACTGCAGATGAGGTAGGAGAGATCTTCGGAGCAGAGAATGTCCGGGAGGGTGGCGACAGATGACCCCTGAGTATCTGCAGTTTTATAGCGGGGTTGTCGACAAACAAATGGTAATAAAAGCTGTCATTTGACAGTGAAGCAAAAAGTAATCTCTCTTATAGAAAAAGGGGCTCTGATACCATGTTGAAAATAGGAAGAAGTAATGAAAATGCCCAATTGATTCATTGATCCATCATTAATTTATATATTTATATAGGTGAAGATAGGAGGATTTTCCTCAACTAACCTACGTGATTTCCTCATTCAGTTAAGGAAATCATATCTAAATCCTAACTTAATCTTATCTTCTATCATCAGCGAGGTGTCGTAGAAGGCGAGAAAAAAATAATAATAAACAAGATGGAGTTGGATGCTGCTCTGTTACATCAAAACTCATTTGCTGACCCCGTCAATGTTAATGACTGTGAAATGGAATCTTAATGCCTTGTGCTTTCTGGCTTGCTTTTGTTTTGACACATCAATTTTGATGACAATGAGATGTAATCTCTTTCTTTCACTAATCTTTGCAATCTGACTAGTTTGTCATCATGTTTGCCATTATTTTATGTTGCTTGTTATCTTTTTTTCTTCTTGTTGTTGTATTATTTATTCTTTGAGTTGGACAATGTAAAGTGTTTTCTCCTATGCAAAGCTAAAGATGAGCAAGTTGATCCCATTTCCCCTCGAAACGCACTTATATCATCATCTCACTGTTTCTGGTGATTGACACTTCCAATCTAATCTGCATTCCGTTGGTATCTTAAACAATAGGAATTTGTGGGTGTATTGTTCATCAAGTGAATGATCTATTGATTGTATTTATTTATGAGACTCATCTGACAGGAACAGTTTCCACATGTTACATGCTGTTGTGGAAATGAATATTTTTGTGCCCTCTTCCAGTTTCTGCGAGTTCCAAAGCTGGGCGACAGTTCATAAACGATATGCCCTATTTGAGTGTGATTCCGCAACAAATCTAATAGTTTCTAAAATCATCTGGTCCGCAAAAAATAGAAAAAAAAAAAAAAAAAATCATCAAATGTGAGTGCTGACCGTTGGAAACTATAAAGAGTATAAAACCTCAAACTCTGACCTCTTAATTCTAACATGTCATTCATTTTTTATTTAGTTTCGTTTTGATTCAATTAAATATTCTTATAGTTAACTAGTTTTATTTAATAAGTTTTGTCATTTTAACCAATATTTTTTTTATTAAAGCTGATTTTATATATAATTGTACCGTTCAAGAGCTAAAGGATGCCTCATTAATTTCATATGGATCGTTCTCCAAAATCCTCTTTGGATTAATATAATCTATTAGTGATTTATTTAGATTTAATATTTTTATTTAATTATCCTAACACTTATGGTTAGAATTGATCGTTTCTCTGTAAAACATGAGAAAACTTAAAGTGACGACAATTATTGGAGCATAATACTTCCAAAAGGGTAGGAAAATTATTGAATGGGACAAATGAATTAATTTGCTTCCAACGGTGGAGTGGAGGACCGCTTCACCCAAGCCTTCACGAGGATAAACTTCGGATCCATTGAATGCTTTGCATGATACATGTGATGACGACTTGGATAAGTAACAAAAACATGTGCATTATGTATCAGATCTATCGTCTTTTTCCCTGAAGGTGAGACAGGAAGACACCAATAGCATCCAAAATTATTATACATTGTATATATTTATTAGTGAGTTTATATTTAAAATCATTCCTTGAAGATAAAAGGATTGTGAGTATTGGACAGTCGGTCCAGATTAAACTTATAATAGATTTTAGTGAATTTCATAGTCTTTAATTTTTATTTATCTTGATCTAAAATCTAATTTTGGTGGCTAGGGTTATGGAAAAGAGGGCAACGACGATTGAAAACGTGAGAGAGAAAAAGAAGACTATAGATTGACAGTAGATGATAGAAAATAAGAGATCCAGAAAAGAAAAAAAAGACAAGGACAGAGAAAGCTTATTCTCAATTATTCATACCTCAGGCTAGATCAGTTTATAGTATATTCTTATTATGATTACTTGAAAAGGTTTTAGATATTATGCATAATAATATAGTCCTTCTATCATTGTGATTCTCTTGTGGCTGTTGCTTAGGTTTAGACAAGAAACCTTGAGATCTATATATTCATTATTTTGATAGTGAATTTTCTCTAGCTTGTCCCGTAATTTTTACCCTTCGAGTTGGAGGGATTTTCTACGTAAATCTTATTGTTCATTTGATTGTGATTTCTATTTGATTTTTCGCTGTGTGTGACGACCTGCTAGTATTTATTCATATATAAAGTTTATTCCTTTTATTCCTATCAATTGGTATCAGAGCAGGGTTTTGGTGGCATTTAACTTTTGTATTCGAACATGGAGGCCGATAATATTTCTCGCATGATTAGCTTGAACGGAAACAATTGGATGATATGGAAATCATGAATGAAAGATCTCCTGTATTGCAAGGATTTGTATGGACCTTTGCAAGGGGATAGTGTAAAACCAGCAACTATGATAGATGATGAGTGGAAGAGATTAGACCAAAAAATAGTTGGCTTTATTCGAAAGTGGCTAGATGATAGTGTCTTTCACCATGTTTCTACTGAAAGTTTTGCTTACTCTCTTTTGAAAAAGTTAGAATGTCTTTATGAAATAAAAACGGTTGGCAATAAAGTTTTCTTAATCAGAAAACTTGTGAACTTGAAATATAAAGAGGGTACTTTTATTCTTGAACATTTGAATGAAATACAGAGTATTACTAACCAGTGATCCTCTATGAAAATGTCTCTTGATGATGAGTTGCAGGAATTATTACTTTTCAGCTCTTTACTAGAAACTTGGGAGACACTAGTGATTTCCCTCAGTAATTCTGCATCAAATGGTGTTTCACTATGAGTCAAGTAACAAGCAGTTTGTTGAATAAGGAGTTGAGGAGAAATAATTCAATAACTTCTCAGATTGATTCACAAGAACTTGTCTCATAGAACAAAGGAAGATCAAAGTCAAAGGATAGAAGTGGTTCACACATAGGTAGAAGCAAGTCAAGATAAAAAAAAAAAATTGTTTGCTACAATTGTAGTGAGAAATGACATTATAAGAATTAATGCAAGCAACCCAAGAAGAACAAGAAAAAGGGGAAAGAAGTGGAGCATACCAAGTCAAAAGAGAATATCACAACTATAGTGTAAGGTAAAAATTATTTGATTTTATCTACTTCTAATGATATTTTTTCTTGTGTGTGCCAGGATCTTGAGTGGATAATTAACACAGGTGCTTCTTATCATGCTGCACCATAGAGGGAGTTCTTTGCTACTTACAGGTCTGAAAATTTTAGTGTTGTCAAGATGAGCAACTATGACACAGCAGATATCATTGACATGGGTGATATTCATATAAAGACCAACCTTGGCTGCAAGTTGGTGCTTAAGGATGTGAGACATGTGGTTGACTTAAGGTTAAATTTAATTTCAGTTGAAAGGATGTATAATGAAGACTTTGATGTCAGATTTCACAGAGAGCAATGAAAGCTCAATAAGGGTTCTCTTATTATAGATAATGGGAAGAAATGTCATACATTATACAGATTGCAGGCTAAAGCTTGTGGTGAGCAGTTGAATGCTATAGAGAAAGACTTCAGCATTGAATTATGGCATAAGCGACTGAGACACTTGAGTGCGAAGGGGCTGCAAGCTTTTTCTAAGAGAGAGATAGTGCCAGACCTCAGAGATACATGTCTAAACCCTTGTATTGATTGTTAGGCTAACAAATAACATAGAGTTTCCTTTGCTAGTCCTGATTTATCTAGAAAAATGCATGCCTTGGACCGTGTCTATACAAATGTATGTGGTCCTTTGAGGATAAAAACTCCTGATTTATCTATTAATGTTCCTAGTATCAGTGATGTACTTTATTTTGTCATTTTTATAGATGACTTTTCTAAGAAAGTTTGGGCCTATGCTATAAAGACTACAAATCAGGTTATCAGTATCTTCAAGGAGGTTCATGCCAGAGTTGAAAGGGAGACAGAAAGGCAATTGAAATGCATAAGATCATATAATGGTGATGAGTACACATGATTGTTTAATGATTATTACAGGTCACATGACATCCAGCATGAGTTGATAGTTCCTAGTACACCTCAACATAATGTAATTGTAGAGAGGATGAACCGCACCATCATGAAAAAGATTAGATATATACTTTCACAAGCCAAACTACCCAAAATGGTTTAGGATGAGGCTTTGAGGACTGCAGTTGATGTGATCAACTTGTCACCATGTACAGCTCTAGATGGTGATATTGCAAAATATGTATGGTTAGGGAAAGATGTCTCATATAGGCTACTGGGAAACCTCAGTGGGTGCATCATATGCGCAGTAAAAATAAAAACAAAAATTAATTTTCCACGTAGATCAAATAATCGTGCAAAAGATTAGGGTCGCGAGAAAATCACAAAAATCGAAAAAATCATGATACGTGAGAGATTGATTTTACCTAGGGAGATCGTATATCTCTGTATTCTAGATCCGGATGGAGAAGATGAAGGAGGTCAAGCGTCCTCCTCTCCAGCGGTATCCACATGATGGATCTCTGCATCAAAACTCTTCCAATCTGATCTTGCAACTCTTGCTAAGAGGGAGGGAGGAGAATAGGAGGTGGTGGCTAAAGTTGCAGCCTATCAACTATGAGTCTCACCTCTTATTTATAGAGAGCCACCAAAAAACCCTAGGGCTCTTGCCTTAGTAGTTATTGGATCTTCATCCAATTACCTATTAACCTTGCATTATTGGATCTCGATCCAATAATCTCCTTAGGCCTCTAATTGGGCCTTAATCAAGGAGCCCATCAGCATAGAGTATCTAATGAGAATAAGAGCTAATTGGATCTTCATCTAATCCTCTATTAGTTGAAGCATCCACCATATATGTGTGATCATTTAGGCCCGACACCGAGCTGGTCGTGAGTCGCTCCCATCATAACTCCTTCTGATATAGTAAACTATTATCCCCATAATAATTCACTCGATTCATCGACTATAGACGTACTAGGCCATTACGTCATAGTCCCCAAACGGTACAGGGAGATCAAATCCATCAGACATGTCTGTCCTCAGTTACCATGTATCTATAATCCCTCATCCAACTAATATCGAAGAGACCGTATATTGGATATGATACTGTCAGGTCATATACAAAATTCATCATAGTGTCAGTCTAATCGGATTCTCCTAGAGAACTCTTTCTCTCTCAATCCGAATTACCCTGGCTAGAGATTTATCTGAGCAAGCACATATGGGATATTCCCCTCAGGATACCGAGAGTGGATGATCCTCTATTGACACTCAATTACCTTCGTAAGGTTAGCTACCAATCTCGATAACCAATTGTATCAGATCTGGAACTTTCCAAACGTATAAGTCTGACATCAAAGAAAAGAGTACTCATACATGACATCCTTTGTGTCTCAAGTCTAAGGACCAGATACATAACTGGGACTATGGAATCACTGTCTGACAGGTATCATTAACCATACAACATTTTATAAGTGGATCAATCAGTGAACTCATTCTCCAATGAGCACCTGTACTATATCATTAGGTTTCCACACAAGGAGGTCAAGCGTCATCCTCTCTGGCGGTATCCACATGATGGATCTCTACAGCAAAACTCCTCCAATCTGATCTTACAAATCTTGCTCAGAGGGAGGGAGGAGAATAGGAGGTGGTGGCTAAAGATACAGCCTATCAACCATGAGTCTCCCCTCCTATTTATAGAGAGCCACCAAAAACTCTAGGGCTCTTGCCTTAGTGGGTATTGGATCTCCATCCAATCCAATAACCCACTAACCTTGCATTATTGGATCTCTATCCAATTATCTCCTTAGGCCTCTAATTGGGCCTTAAGCAAGGAGCCCATCAGCATAGGGTCCATTTAATGAGAATATAGGCTAATTGGATATTCATCCAATCCTCTATTCGCTGAAGCATCCACCATATATGTGTGACCCTCTAGGCCCGATACCGAGCTGGCCGTGAGTCACTCCCATCAGAACTCCTTCTGATATAATGAATTATTATCCTTATAATAATTCACTCGACTCATCGACTATGGACATACTAGGCCACTACGCTATAGTCCCTAGACGATACAGGGGGATCGAATCCATCGGACCTGTCTGTCTACAGTTACCATGTATCTATAATCCCTTATCCAAATAATATCCCAGAGATCATATATTGGACATAGTACTGTCAGTCACAAACAGAATCAATTTGTCTTGCTCTATTCGGATTCTACCAGAGAACTCATTCTCTCTTAATCCGAATGACCTTGGCCAGGGATTTATCTGAGTAAATACATATGAGATATTCCTTTCATGATACTGAGAGTGAATGATCCTCTATTAACACTCAATTACCTTTGTAAAGTTGGCTACCAATCCCGATAACCAGCTATACCATATCTGAAACTTTCCAAACCTGTAAGTCTGGCATCAAAAAAAGGAGTACTCATACAAGGCATCCTTGGTGTCTCCAGTCTAAGGACCAGATACACAATTGAGACTATGGAATCGTTGTCTGACATTAGGTATCATTAACTATACAACATTCAATAAATGAATCAATCAGTAAACTTATTCTCTAATGAGTACCTCTACTATATCCTTAGTGTCTCTACACAAGTGGCTATGAGACCAACCGCCTCCATCATATGGACGGGTATATAGTACATCGATCTATCCGGTTATCTCAATGTCCCTCTTGAGTAACCTATAATCGGGATTATTTAGGATTTATGTTTAAAGGTGAATCGATCTCATTATTGTGATCTCATCACGATCCGATTCCCATTGCACAGAACCAATGACATCACAATATATATGTAACAAATAATATAATATGAGAATATGCCAATATTAATCATAAGCAAAAAGATCACACAGTGTTACACGTGCCATCACTCACGTGATTGGCTTACAGGGCACCTGTAACCAACAATCTCTCACTTGACCAAAAGCCAATCACCTATGTGTCTGATCCCCATCAGACCCTTGTGACGCTCAAATATAATCTGAGCTAGTGGCTTCGTCAGTGGATCTGCAATGTTATCTTCAGATGAAACTATTTCCATTACTATATCTTTTTGGGTCATGATCGCTCTAATCAGATAGAACCTCCTCAGAATAATTATTTTGAGACCAGAGTTCCTTTGTTAGAGTTATCGCCCTGTCGCTATCACAATATATGGGAGTAAGCTCCACGCTGCTTGGTATGACTCCCAAATCCTTGATGAACTTCTTCATCCACACCCCTTCCTTTGCTGCTTCTGTTGCAGCAATGTATTCCGCCTATGCGGTCAAGTCAGCAGTAGTATCATGCTTGGAACTCTTCCAGCTTACTATTCCTCCATTCAGGGTGAAAATATACCTTGAATTTGACTTGCTATCATCAATGTTAGACTAAAAACTTAAGTCCGTGTAGCCCTCAACCTGGAGGCTACCTCCTCTATATACCAATAAAAGATCCTTAGTCCTTCTCAAGTACTTAAGGATACACTTTACTGCCTTCCAATGTTCTAAACTTGGATCTGCCTGATACCTGCTCGTGACACTCAGAGCATGTGCTATATCAGACCTAGTACATAGCATCGCATACATGATAGACCCTATCGCTGAGGCATAAGGTATCTTATCCATATCTGTCCTTTCTTCAGGAGTCTTTGGGAACATACTCCTAGAAAGTGATATTCCATGTCTCATCGGTATGAGACATCTCTTAGAATTTTTCATGCCAAACCTTTTGACAATGGAGTCTATGTAACTAGACTAGGATAAGCCACACATCCTTTTAGATCTATCTCTATAGATCCGGATCCCCAAAATATAGGATGCTTCCCCTAAGTCTTTTATGGAGAAGTTTCTTGACAGTTAAGCCTTTATTGTAGAGAGCATTCATACATCATTCCCAATGATTAGGATGTCATCCACATATAGCACCAAGAAGGTGATAGCGTTTCCATTTACCTTCCTATACCCACAAGGCTCATCTTCATTCTTAACAAAGTCAAAAATTCTGATCACCTCATCAAATCTTATGTTCTAACTTCGGGAAGCTTGCTTTAATCCATAAATGGATCTAAGCAACCTGCACACTTTGTATGGACTCTCTTTGGATACGAATGTCTCTGGTTGTATCATATACACCTCTTCCTTGAGGTTGCCAATGAGGAATACCATTTTGACATCCATCTGCCAGATCTCATAGTCATAGTGTGCTGCAATGGCCAAAATAATTTTTATGGACTTAAGCATGGCTACAGGTGAAAAGGTTTCGTCATAGTCAACTCCTTGTCTTTGACGATATCCTTTAGCACCAGCCTTGCTTTATAGGTCTCTACCTTTCCATCCACTTCGATCTTCTTCTTGAAGATCCATTTGCAGTCGATGGGTACAATACCCTCAGGTGCATCTACAAGGTTCCAAACCTTGTTAAAGTACATAGAATCCATCTCATAATTTATGGCTTCTTACCACTTTCCGGAGTCTATACTCATAATAGCCTCCTCGTAGGTCTGAGGATCAACATCCTAAGAGTCACCTCCACTGATATGTCTCACATATCTTTCAGGAGGGTGAGATACTCTACTAGACCTACGTAAATTTAGAATTTGTGTGTTAGGTACTTGAATAGACTCGGGCTCTGGAATGGTGCTTGAGCTAGGTTCTCCAACCTCGCTCAATTCTATCTCACTCCCACTGTTTCCACCAAGAATGTATTCCTTCTCAAGGAACACAGCTCTCTTGGCAACAAAGACCTTTCGGTCCTCGGGATGATAGAAATAATACCCCAAAGTCTCCTTATGGCATCCCACGAATATGCATCGTTCCATCCTTGAATCCAATTTGTCGGGGTTGTATCTTCTAACGTGGGTAGGACAGCCCCAAATCTTAACCACCTTAAGATCAGACTTCTTTCCTTTGCATATCTCATATGGTGTAGACACTACCAACTTTGATGGAACTCTGCTCAGAAGGTAAGCTAGGTCTCTAGGGCGTACCCCCAGAATGAGACGGGTAGATCAACGAAACTCATTATGGACCGCACCATGTCTAACAGTGTGCGATTCCTCCTTTCTGATACACCATTGAGCTGAGGTGTATAAGGAGGTGTCCACTGGGATAGAATCCATTGTCCTTGAAGAAATGGGTGAACTCTGTACTCAAGTACTCTCCTCTTCGATCTGATCGAAGAGTTTTAATACCCTTTCAAATCTGGTTCTCCACCTCATTCTTATATTTCCCAAATTTCTCAAAGGCCTCAGATTTGTACTCCATCAAGTACATGTGTCCATACATAGAGAAATCATCAGTGAATGTAATGAAGTATGAGTAACCACCTATAGCCTGAGTCAACATGGAACCATATACATCACTATGTATGAGTTTCAATAACTCAGTGGCTCTCTCTCTAGTTTCACTAAAAGAAGAGTTGGTCATTTTCCCACGAAGGCAAGGTTCACAAGTTGCATATGACTCATAGTCAAATGGATCTAAGTGTCTATCTTTTAGCTACTTTTGAATCATTCTCTCATGTATATGACCTAGCCTACAATGCCATAGGTATACATTTTTCACCTTATCTCTTTTTCTCTTAGACATATTTATATTCATGATATGTGAAGAAGTGTCTAACATATATAAGCCATTTATAAGGGTCCCTCTAGTGATGATCTCATCATCCATAATTATTAAATAATTATATTCTTAAAAATTAATTTATATCCACTAATTGTCAAACAAGAAATAAAAATAATATTTTTGATAATAGAAGGGACAAAATAGCATGCATCTAATGCAATAATAGCTCCATTAGGCAGATGTAGGATGATGCCCCCCCAACAGCAACTGTAGCAACTCTTGCTCCATTATCCATTTTGAGGTTCATCTCGCCTCTAGCCAGTCTTCTAGGTCTTGTCAGAACTTGTAACGAATTACAAATATGATAAGCACTCCCAGTATCCAATACTCATATGTTATCATGAAAATCTGACAAGTGAAGACTGATCATGAATATACCTGAAGCTTCTCCAAGCTTCTGTTTCGCCTTATCTGCAAGATAGTCCTTACAGTTTCTTTTCCAATTCCCATCTTGGCCGTAGTGGAAGCACTGTCCTTTATCCTTTGCCAGGTCTTTCTTGGCAACCTTTGCCTTACCCGATCATTCTTTGCCCTTGCCCTTCTTAAGGGTCTTACTAGCATTCCTTTTTCTATTAGTCTCACCAATATAGAGAATTGACTTCTCTTTTTTAATGGTACTCTCAGCTTCCCTCAACATATTGAGGAGCTCAGGTAGAGTCACCTCAAACTTGTTCATATTAAAGATAATAATGAACTATGAAAAGGAATCTGGTAGGGACTGAAGTATAAGATCAACATACAGGTTATCCTTTAGGACTATCTTTATACTTCACAAAGCGAGTGATCTCATCCTTACTTATCATTTCCTCCAGCGTGGGCACAATCGTATTAAGGACATATATGATTTTCTCTTTCGTGAGAATAATTCTCAAATTATGGAGCCTTTGGACCAATGAAACGGTTGACATTAAATATGCCACATAGGGGTTTTGTAAGCGATAAATAAGATATAGCAAAAATAAATAATATACAGTTTTTATAAAAAATACTAATTAAGATATGGACTTCTATCTTAATATACTCCCACTATTTTCCTAGCGAATCATACGACACCCTCGATGCGTGAGACAAAAGTCTCTGGCAGACCCCTAGTGGGGATCGGGATCCAATTGGCATCTTAGTGCAATCTCGAGGGACTCGACCAACTACACTAAGCCCAAAAGGTAGACAACTCTTGTTAATCATAACTCTTTATGATTTCTATCATGTTCGGCCTCCGAATCATCTTGGTCTCGATTGCTCGACCAACCATGAAGTTCAGTTAAGTCATCATCATCATTACAAGATGAGTTTGATTCGATGGATATGCTCTCGACTGCTCGACCAAGTCATACCAAGTCCTCAGGTCACCGGTGACATATATATATCGTAGGCAAGAACTCGATCACGTAGATAGGTAAGCCTCGAGTGACTCGACAAACTCAATCTATGTCGGGATTCAATTTTTTCCTATAACGATGGAAGGCCATGTGGGTCAATCTTATTGCCTCACGCTTACCGACTTAATATTATCGTAGGAGGGGTTTTTATTTTCTATCGGTCTCCTAATATGTCGTGTCATACACATACATATTTAATATATATCTACATCGCATGTAAATATATATATATATATATATATACATACATATATCTAGTAGGTGTATAACACATCACATATGTAAACCATACCGGATGATCATTAGCTGTCACCTAATATGATTAAGCCCGAGCCAATGTGCCTAAACACTCAGAATAAGATCTATGTGTGCATCGGCTCATCCCCATGCCCTGTGATTGTTGATCTCGTCATCATCGGTTTCGTTGGATCGTCGCATCACCATGCATCGTAATCTCCTGCCACGACATCGTGGGTCCCGCTGTCACCTCCACGCTCTCATCGTGCCTCTTTATGTAATTACAAATAATCATATGCACGTAGGCCCGACAATAAACGAGAAAAAATGGAGGCTCGCAGGCTCCAATAATAATAATAATAATAATAATAATAATAATAATAATAATAATAATAATAATAATAATCATAATTACACACATCATAACACATGGCTCATGATCATCCATCCACATTATACATCACATGTACATCACATGTACATCACATCATATGTAGAATAATTCTACGTAATACAATATCATCACACGCAGTTTAAAACCAATCTTTCACACGAAAACCTTGGCTTTGATACCACTGTTGGGAGACCTCAGCAAGTGCATCACATGCACAGCGAAAATAAAAATAAAAATCGATTTCCCACACAAGTCAAATCATCGTACAAAAGATTGGGGTCGTGAGAAAACCGTAAAAACCACGATACGTGAGAGATTAATTTTACATAGGGAGATCGTATATCCCTGTATTCCAGATCCGGATGGAGAAAATGAAGGAGGTCAAGCGTCCTCCTCTCTAGTGGTATCCACACGATGGATCTCTGAAGCGAAACTCCTCCAATCTGATCTTGCAACTCTTGCTCAAAGGGAGGGAGGAGAATAGGAGGTAGTGGCTAAAGCTGCAGCCTATCAACCATGAGTCTCCCCTCCTATTTATAGAGAGCCATCATAAAACCCTACGGCTCCTGCCTTAGTGGGTATTGGATCTCCATCCAATTACCCACTAACCTTACATTATTGGATCTCTATCCAATAATCTTCTTAGGTCTCTAATGGGGCTTAATCAAGGAGCCCATTAGCATAGAGTCTCATCTAATGAGAATAGGGACTAATTGGATCTTCATCCAATCCTCTATTCGCTGAAGCATCCACCATATGTGTATGACCCTCTAGGCCCGATACCGAGCTGGCCATGAGTCACTCCCATCAGAACTCATTCTGATATAGTGAATTATTATCCTCATAATAATTCACTCGACTAATCGACTATGGACGTACTAGGCTACTACGCCATAGTCCCTAGACGATACATGGAGATCGAATCCATCGGACCTGTCTGTTCTCAGTTACCATGTATCTATAATCCCTCATCCAACTAATATCCCAGAGACCATATATTGGATATGGTACTGTTAGGTCACATACGGAATCCATTATAGTCTCACTCTAATCGGATTCTCCTGGAGAACTCTTTCTCTCTCAATCTGAATGACCCTGGCTAGGGATTTATCTGAGCAAACATATATGAGATATTCCTCTTGGGATACTGAGAGTGGATGATCCTCTATTGATACTCAATTATCTTCGTAAGGTTGGCTGCCAATCTCGATAACCAGTTATACCAGATCTGGAACTTTCCAAACCTGTAAGTCTGGCGTCAAAGAAAGGATTACTCTTACAAGGCATCCTTGGTGTCTTAAGTCTAAGGTCCAGATTCACAACTAGGACTATGGAATCGCTATGTGATATTAGGTATCATTAACCATACAATATTCCATAAATGGATCAATCAGTGAACTCATTCTCCAATGAGCACCTGTAGTGTATCCTTAGTGTCTCCACACAAGTGGCTGTGAGACCAGTCGCCTCCATCATATGAACGGGTATATAGTACACCGATCTGTCTGGTTATCTTAATGTCCCTCTTGAGTAACCTATGACCGGGATTATTTAGGATTTATGTTTAAAGGTGAATCAATCTCATTATCGTGATCTCATCACGATCCAACTCCTATTGCACAGAACCAAGGACATCACCATATATATGTAACAGATAATGTGAGAATAAACCAATATTAACTGTAAGAAAAAAATATCACACAGCGTGTCACACGTGCCATCACTCACGTGATTGGCTTGCAGGGCACCTGTAACCAGCATAGGCATCTAAGAGTATTTGGTTGTCATGCATTTGCACATGTTCCAAACAATGAGAAGTCCAAACTGGTTGATAAGACAAAAGAGTATATTTTTCTTGGCTACTCACATGATCAATTTGGTTATAGGCTTTGAGATCCAGAAAAATAGAAGGTGTTTAGAAGTAGAGATGTCTTCATTGAGGATCAAACCATTGAGGATTTGAAGGAGGCACCAACTAAGACTTCTGCAGAGGGATTTGTAGACTGTGACCCAGTTATTCCTCCAGTATATTAGGTTGATGGGGGAGATGTGCAAGAAGATGGTGCAGAGCTATATGTTGATATACCTACAGGACATGTTGAGCAGGAAGAAGAAAGAGAGCAAGTTCCTACAGAACCTTAGTTAAGAAGATCTTCTAGACCATGTCAACTTTCCAGAAGATACTCTACAAACGAATATATGATGCTTACTGATGTAGGTGAACCAGAGAGTTACCACGAAGCAGTTGAAAGTGAGCAGAAAAAGAAATGGTTTATTGCTATGCAGGAAAAGATAGATTCTCTATAGAAGAACCATATATATGATTTGGTGCAACTACCAAAGGGAAGTAAGGCCTTAAAGAATAAGTGAGTTTTTAGGTTGAAGACTCAAGAATATTATTCTTAACCAAAGTACAAAGCTAGATTGGTTGTGGAAGGCTTTGGTCAAATGAAAGATTTTGACTTTGAAGAGATTTTTTCTCCAATTGTTAAAATATCTTTTATCCATGTTGCTCTTAGTATTGCTGCTAATCTAGACTTGGAGATTGAGCAGTTAGATGTGAATACAGCTTTCCTTTATGGTGATTTGGAGGAGAAAATTTATATGGAGCAATCGGAAGGCTTCAAAGTCAAAGGTAAAGAAAATCTTCTCTGCAAGTTGAGGAAGAGCTTGTATGGGCTGAAGCAAGCTCTAAGATAGTGGTATAAAAAGTTTGATTCATTTATGATTAAATGAATATAAAAGAACAGCTTCAGATCATTATGTGTACATCAAACGGTTTGGTGATGATTTTATTAATCTCTTACTTTATGTTGATGACATGCTTATTCTTGTGAAAGATATGTTTATGATTGATAAGTTGAAGAATGAACTAAGTGGGTCTTTTGAAATGAAGGACATGGGGCCAGCAAAGCAAATACTAGGCATGTAGATTTTTCGTGATAAAAGAAACAAGAAAATTTGGTCATCACAGGAGAAATACATTGAGAAGATTTTGGATAGGTTTAGTATGAGCAATGAAAAGCTAGTTGGTTCTCCTCTTGTAGGTCACTTTAAGTTGTGCTCAGAGCAGAGTTCGTCAAGTGATGAGGAGAAGGCAAAAATGTAAAAAGTTCCTTATGCTTCAGTAGTTAGAAGTTTAATGTACGCGATGGTATGTATGAGGCCGGACATCGCATATGCACTTTGTGTTGCTAGCAGATTTCTTGCAAATCCAGGCAAAGAGAATCAGGCAGCGGTGAAGTAGATTTTTAGATATCTCAAATGAAGTTCTAAAGTTTGTTTAAGCTTTGGAGGTGGACCACCTATGTTGATAGGTTACACAGATATAAATATGACAAGAGATATTGACATAAGGAAGTTCACATCAGGTTTTGTACTAACTTTTACAGGGGGAGCTGTGTCATGGTAGTCCAGGTTGTAAAGGTGTATGGCTCTCTCCACCACAAAGGCAGAATATATTGCTGCTATAGAGGTTTATAAAGAAATGTTATGGATGAAAGGATTCTTACAAGAATTGGGGCTGAAACAGAAAAACTATATGGTGTATTATGATAGCGAGAGTGTCATCCATTTATATAAGAACCTAATATTTTATTCCAAATTAAAGCATATAGATGTCAGATATCACTAGATCAAAAGTGTACTTGAAGAGAAGTAGTTATAGCTTCAGAAAATTCACACAAATAATAATATGGCAGATATGTTGACAAAAACTTTACCGAAAAAGAGACAGGAGATGTGTTGACAGTTTGTCGGCATGGCTTCACATTGAGGAGTCATGAGTCAGCCTCTCTTATGGGTTGAAGGGGGAGGTTGTTGGGCAGATGGCCCAAATTCAGCCCATAATGGGTTTTAGTGAAGCCCGCAGACTTAATCTTCGTTTTCTTAGCTTAAACCCTAGATTTTGTGGCTAGGGTTGTAGAAAAGAGGGCAGCGACGGTTGAAAATGTGGGAGAGAGAAAGAAGGCTGCAGATTGATAGTAGAGGGCAGAAATCAAGAGATCCAAGAAATGGAAGAAGACAACGACAAAGAAAGACTATTCTCAGGTTAGATCAGTTTGTAGTGATTCTTACTATGATCACTTATGAAGGTTTTGGATATTGTGCATAGTAATATAGTCCTTGTATCCATGTGATTCTCTTGTGGTTGTTGCTTGGGTTTAGGCAAGAAGCCTTGAGATCTGTATATTTATTATTTTAATAGTAGATTTTTTCTTGCTTGTCCCATGGTTTTTACCCTTCGAGTTGGAGGGATTTTCCATGTAAATCTTGGTGTTCATTTGATTGTGATTTCTATTTGATTCCTTTGTGTATGATGGCCTGCTAGTATTTGTTCGTATACAAAGTTTATTTCTTTTATTCTATCAAGTATTTCATCACCTGATCCAAAAATAATAAAAACATAAAAATAATTAATCATTAACGATAGTATGTCTAACTCTCTTCATCTCCTTAGTGGACATAATGATATCATACCTCAGCCTTTTCATCTTTTGATTGATATCTCAAGTCATGTCTTTATGACTTATAATACTCTACATTAATAACTAACAACGCACAATGTACGCTCTCGTTAAATGCTTCTACTACATTGGCTAACGTATGTCCAACACTGCTCAACTCAGAAGTGACGTGCATAGCAGAATCCGTGCCACTTAGAATCGTACGAAACGACACAACCCGACATAGCATGGATCAGAATAATCACCCCAAAATGGATTAACCACTAGCTTGAAATATCAGCAGAAGCTAACAACATACAGAGGATGATCCTCGAAGCAAGGTATAATAACTACCCATAAGTAGACGCCGAAGGAGAGTGATGTCGGCAAGAGTCTCTCTACTCTCCACTCTCTCATTTATATAGCTCTTATTGTTGTCTTTCTCCTCATTCATCTTACATTGGCTTAAGCATCGAAGGGGTCAAGCGGAGAAGCCCCCTGTTGCAGACTCGTTGTGCAAGACCACCAGCAGCCAAGAGACAACCCTGTCGCTAGGAGACAACATTGCTACCTGAAGATAACCCGACAACCAAGAAGAGGACATCGCAACTGAGGATATCCTAGTTCTTCCACTCGGCCTCACCGCTCCAAGGTCAGATCAACCTCAACAAACTGCCTTCCTCACGGGCCTCTTATGCTAGTTTTCCACGTCAATAGTCCCACATCAGTAAGGAAGAGACACCAGGATGAGCTTGCATCTTCGGTATTGAATCAATGGTGTCAATTGGTGCCAACTCACCAATTGATGATATTCATGTACTATCATTTTGGCACTAGAAAGAGGATCGAACATTGTAGGCACATCCTTATGTTACTCCTCCCAATAAATATCCTACCAGAGAGGTTCCCCCGTACTAGTAAGTTGACACAGTGGCACCAACCCTCGAATGTTGTTGGCATATATTTGATGACCCAGGCCACCCCTCCTAGACACTTGTTCGGCTCATCTGATGTTCTCTTAGGCCTCACCTGCCAACAACCCCTTGGGGCTCCCGCGACAAACCCGGTGAACTCTTTTATGGCATCAACAATGGTCCACATATTGGGAAACCATGAGAGCATCATATGCATAGTGAAAAAATAAAATAAAAGGTATTCTACATTTATCATGTCATCATGTGATGATTGGTCAATGAAAAACCATAAAACTGAAAAATTATGAATCGTGTGAGATGTATTACTAGGGAGATTGTATATCTCTAAATCATAAAATAAAACTCATAGTTTTTTTACATACCTTCTTCAACTTTTGTGCACCACCTTGCAACGAACGTGGAAGAAGCACGTGGAAGAAGCACTCCTTTCTTCTTCACTGTCCTTACGTAGTAGAGAGAGGGGTGGTCTATTAAGAAGAAGAGGAAGAGAGGAAAACAAGATGGAACGACCAAAGATGTAGTCTCCACCATTTGTGTGTGACCCTCTAGGCCTACTATGGAGTTGACCATGAGTTGTACTCATTAGAACTCCTTCTGACTTAGCGAATTATTATCCCATAACAATTCACTCAATTCATCGACTATGGACGTACTAGACCACTACGTCATAATCCCCAAATGGTACAAGAGGATTTAATCTATTGGACCTGTATGTTCTCAACCATATATCTATAGTCCATCATCCATATAATATCTTAGAAACCGTATATTGGGCATGATACTGTCAGGCCTCATACAGAATCCATCCGAGTCTCGCTTTAATCATATTCTCCTAGAGAACTCCTATCTTAAATAAAGCAACCTTGGCCAGAGATTTACTTGAGTGAGAGCACACGGGATATACCTCTCGTGATACCGAGAGTGGATGATCCTACTAGAAAACCATAAAAGCGCATCACATGCATAGTAGAAGAATAAAATAAAATTGGTTTCCTATAGTTATCACGTTGTCATGCAAAGATTGGTGCATGAAAAAAATATAAAACTAAAAATAAGGATACGTAAGAGATTGATTACCTAGGAAGATCGTATATCACTAAAATTCTAGATCAAGATGGAAAGGATGAAGGAGGTTAAATGTCCTCCTTTGTAGCGGTATCCATATAATAGATCGTCGCAGCAATACTCCTCTAATCATAGCCTAAAAACCCATAACTCTTGTCCACCTTCTTGCAGCACTCGTGGAAGAATGTTACCTATCTTCTTCGTTGCCCTCTCACAGTAGGGAGGGGCTAGTCGACTAAGAAGATGAGGGAGGGAGGAGAATAGGAGAGAGCGGCCAAAGGTACAGCCTATCACTATTGTACCGCCCCTCCTTCCTATATATAGAAAGCCACCAAAAACCCTAATGGATCATAATATATGTACAGGCAACATAAAGTAAGAATATGCTAATAATAATAGTAAACATAAAGTGAGAATATGCTAATAATAATAGTAAGCATAAAGTGAGAATATGCTAATAATAATAGTAAGCAAAAAGATCATACAATGTGTCACACATGCCATCCCATCACTCACGTGATGGCTTGCATGACACCTATAACCAATAAATCCTCTATTGACATTTAATTTCCTTCAAAGGTTGCCAATGCTATAGATAATATAATGTGAGAATATACCAATATTAATCATAAGCAAAAAGATCGTGCAGTGTGTCACACGTGCCATCACTCACGTGATTGGCCTGCAAGGTACCTGTAACCAGCAATCTCCCACTTAACCTAAAGCCAATCACCTATGTGTCTGATCCCCATCAGACCCCTGTGATGCTCAAATACAATCCAAGTAATGGCTATGTCAGTGGATCTGTAATATTATTTTCGGATGGAACTCTTTCTACTACTATATCTTTATGGGTCATGATCATTCTAATTAGTTAGAACCTCCTTAGAATAATTCTGATGAGACCTGGGTTCCCTTGCTAGAGCTATCGCCTTGTCACTATCGTAGTATTTGGGAATCAGCTTCATGCTACTTGGTACGACTCTTATATCTCTGATGAACTTCTTCATCCATACCCCTTCTTTTGGTGCTTCTGCTATAGGAATGTATTCCACCTCTGTGGTCAAGTTAATAGTAGTATCTTGCTTGGTACTCTTCTAGCTTACTACTCCTCTATTCAGGGTGAAAACATACATTGAGTTTGACTTGCTATCATCAATGTCAGACTGGAAACTCGAGTCCGTGTAGCCCTCAGCCTGGAGGCTACCTCCTCTATATAATAGTAAAAGATCCTTAGTCCTTCTAAAGTACTTAAGGATATACTTTACTACCTTCCAGTGTTCTAAACCTGGATCTACCAGATACCTGCTCATGATACTCAAAGCATATGCTATATCAGGTCTGGTACATAGCATATCATATATAATAGACCTTATAGTTGAGGCATAGGGTATCTTATCGATGTTTCCCTTTCTTCAGGAGCCTTCAGGGACATACTTCTAGAAAGTAATATTTCATGTCTCATCAGTATGAGACCTCTCTTGGAATTCTCCATGCTAAACCTTTTGACGATGGAGTCTATATACCTAGACTGAGACAAGCCAAGCATCCTCTTAGATCCATCTCTATAGATTCAGATCCTTAAAATATAGGATGCTTCTCTTAAATTCTTCATGGAGAAGTTTTTGGATAGCCAAGTCTTTACTGTGGAGAGCATTCCTACATCATTCCCAATGATTAAGATATCATCCATATACAATACCAAGAAGGTGATAGCACTCCTACTTACCTTCCCGTACACACAAGGTTCATCTTCGTTCTTAACAAAGTCATAAGATCTGATCGTCTCATCAAATCTTATGTTCCAACTTCGGGAAGCTTGCTTTAGTCCATAGATGGACTTGAGCAACCTGGACACTTATCTGGACTATCTTTGGATACAAATCTCTCTGGCTGTATCATATACATCTCCGCCTTGAGGTTGCAATTGAGGAATGTCGTTTTGACATCTATTACCAGATCTCATAGTCATAGTATGTTACAATGACCAAATTTTTTTTAATGGATATAAACATAGTTGCAGGTGAAAAGGTTTCATCATAGTCAACTCCTTGTCTTTGACGATATCTTTTAGCTACTAGCCTTGCCTTATAAGTCTCTATTTTTCCATCTACTCCGATCTTTTTTTTAAAGATCCACTTACAGTCGATGGGTACGATACCCTCAAGTGTATTCACAAGGTTCTAAACCTTGTTAGAGTACATGGAATCCATCTCAGAATTCATAGCTTCTTACCACTTCCTAGAGTCTATACTCATAATAGCCTCCTTGGAGGTCTAAGGATCAACATCCTGAGAGTCCTCTCCACTGATATGTCCCACATATCTTTCAGGAGGGTGAGATACTCTGTTAGACCTACACAAAGTTAGAATTTGTGTGTTAGGTATCTGAACAGACTCGAGCTCTGGAATGGTGCTTGAGCTAGATTTTCTAACCTCGCTCAATTCTATCTCACTCCCACTATTTCCACCAAGAATGTGTTTCTTCTCAAGGAATACAGCTCTCTTGGCAACAAAGACCTTTCGATCCTCAGGATAATAGAAATAATAACCGAAAGTATCCTTAGGGTATCTCACGAACGTGCACCGTTCCATCCTTGATTCCAACTTGTCGGGGTTGTGTCTTCTAACGTGGGCAGGATAGCCCCAAATCTTAACCACCTTAAGATCAGACTTCTTTCCTTTCCATATCACATATTGTCACACCCCTCGAATTATATCGTATTTGAGAGGCGTGACCCTGTTTTAATCATATATATAATATAATTCATCCATAAACTGAACCCGGGATCCAAACTAAATTTGAGGATACTGATTAAATATTTTCAAAGATTATTCACATCCATTCAAAAAACCTATGCAGTTTATAAATCTTACACCACATCACTCGATAATCCACAAAACTCGAAGATTAACTTAACCAAAAATATTAACCACACTTATAAAACCATCAATCTCAGAAATCTATACAAATGCAAAACCAACCATTTTCCACCACTTCATATGATTGTGAAACTTAACATTCAAAGATTCTACACTGAGAAGTATCCTAACTTTTTTTTACAAGATACATCAGTTCATATTTATCTATAATATTTCATTACATACAAAATATTCTTAAACAACATCTCCCAACAAGACTTATCCAAAATCTATATAGCTTTCCACTATCTAAGCTCAGTTCTAACTTTTTCTATAAGCGACAAGTTAACCTGTAAAATTTATATAGCAACAAGGTGAGCATATAGAGCTCAGCAAATGATTAACATATCCAAGATAAAGAAGGATGGCTTTCAGGATATGTCAATGGGGTGTGAAATATTTCAGAATATATCAATAGCAAATGAAATATTTCAAAAATATAACAATGATATTCGAAACAGTTAGGAGCATGTCAAACATATATGAAGTGTTTCAGAACATATTAATAGCAAATGAAACATTTCGGAGCATATCAAAGATGCATAAAGAGTTTTAGAATATATCAATAGAATGTGAAATGATTCAGAGCATATCAAAGGTGCATAGGACATATTTCGAAGCATATCAATGGTGTAGGAATAATCTCAAAGTTTGTCACATGAATAATTAAGGAACAAAAACTCAATATCATATCAGATATAACATTCATTCATTCTTATCCAAGGCACAAAAACAAACTCATGAGTAATGCTCTGGATATCATATCAAAGACATAGATGGTGAAGTGGGACTATAAACACAATGTGGATCATCCATCACTGAATGACCACCAAACATAAGTCTCCCACGTCTGGGAGCTCCATCGACCCACGTTTGAGTGAAGTCAGTGGGGCCAGCAAGAGCATAGCTGGCTCTGAACACAATACCCTTTACCATTTCTAGCAAAGGTCCAGAAAATATCCTACAAACATCAGAGTACAGAATGGCATGAGCAATAAAAGTGGCATATCTCAGAAGCACATGCGGAACAATGAAATATATACGATGTCAACATAAACATTCATAATTTGTATTTAGATAGTCAAAGAATAAAGAACAAGAGTGCATAATAATTTAAGCAATTTTGTAAGGTTCAATTGAAGGATGGGCTTTAATTGGATCATAGACAAAATATGATCCGATAATATATCAAAAACATAGATGGTGACGTGAGATTACAAACATAATGTGGTCTATCTGACCACCAAATATAGTAGAGCATCACAGGCTCCAAGCATAACATACCCTTTATCATTTTTGGCAAAGGTCCAGAATACCCCACAAACACCAGAGTACAAAAGGACATGAGCAATGAATTTGGCTTATATAAGAAGCACAGGCGGAACAATGAAATATACATGTGCTAATATGAAGCAGTATGATGTCAATATAAACATTCATAATTTATATTCAGATAGTCAAAGAGTAAAGAACAAGAGTGCATAAGAATTTAAGCAATACTGTAAGGCTCAATTGAAGGATAGGCTTTAATTGGATCATAGACAGAATATGATGTGATAATATATCAAAAACATAGATGATGAAGTGGGATCACAAACATAATATGGTCCATCTGACCACCAAATATAGTAGAGCATCACAGGCTCTGAGCATAACATACCCTTTACCATTTCTGGCAAAGGTGCAGAATATCTCACAAACACCAGAGTACAAAAGGACATAAGCAATAAATTTGGCTTATATCAGAAGCACATGCGGAACAATAAATTATGCATGTGCCTAAATAAAATATTATGCTATAATCTCAATTAATATATAATATTTTCAGATATATAAGGAAATCAAAGGCAAGAGCATTAGAGAATTCAATTTTGAAATGGATGAAGCAAGAATGGGCAGAACTGATACAATCACTGTTCTGGCAGAATTCACAAGGTACATCTCAAAGTTATTTTAAATAATCAAAGATATTCCAAATTACTCAAAGAGGGTATCTTTGGAAAGATAAATTAATCTACTTTCAAATGAAATAAGTTTTATATAAATTGGAAGCCTCTATAAAAAGTTATAGATGATTTGACAGCCAAAGGTCTAAAATCATAGTCCCTGTTTTATAGAATCCATAAGGTCTAAAAAAAAGAAATTTTGATAGTTATTTGGACTCTAAATCTTTCAATCCTAATATTATATGAAATATCTATGAGTCTATTTTCTAATAAATCTAGTGTTGCATAAATCAGAGACTCCAACAAAAAGATATAAGTAATATGGTGATGAAAGGTCAGGACGTACAAACTTTATTTAACAAATTTTATATACTCAATTGAAACAAACATTTGGGCTAGCAAATAAACTTCAAATTCTTCAAATTTAGTTTTAAAAGAAAGATATGTGAATTTGTTTTTGAAAAAGCTAAGTTTTGTCTAAATTAGAGGTCTGTACTAAAAGTTACAGCAAGAATAAGACAGACAGGTCATAATCTTGACAATATTACAGATTCATACTTAGGCATCCAACAAAAGAGATTTTGGTTTTATCCCAAATTTTTCTCATAACCAAGATTATAACACTTGCCTTTACAAATTTTGATCCCAAAGGTGTGAATTATATCATAATCTCAAAATCTCCAAATTTCTTCTTTTTCTTCTTTCTCCTAAAGTTCATGTTGCAACCAAAATCCATTTTTGTTTCTCTAATTGTTAATTGTTTAAGCTAACATATGGGTCGATAGGTGATAAACATGAATGCAATATGCTTATATGTCACCTATGCACATGCACAAGTGGCACTACTTTAAACAAGGTGGTGACAAATGTCCTCATCATATTTTTTTATTTTTCTTTTATTAACTTAATATGAATATTTCACAATTTATTTCATATTTTTAAGATTCATATTTAGGTCCCTAGTAATCAAATTTTTAATATAAAATTATTTAATTAAAATAATTAATAAACAAATCCTTAAATTTATAAATGGGTCCTCATAAATAATTTAAAATATATCATTATAAATATTTCAAAAATGAGGGATATTAAATATATGGTGTAGACACTACTGACTTTGATGGAACTCTGCTCAGAAGGTAAGCTGTGATCTCTAAGACGTACTCCTAGAATAAGACGGGTAGGTCAGCGAAACTCATCATGGACCGCACCATGTCTAACAACGTGCGCTTCCTCCTTTCTAATACACAATTGAGCTGAGGTATATAAGGAGGTATCCACTGGGATAGAATCCCATTGTCCTTGAGGAAATGGGTGAACTCCATACTCAAGGACTCTCCTCCTCGATCTGATCGAAGAGTCTTAATACTCTTTCCAATTTGGTTCTCCACCTTATTCTTATATTCCCTGAATTTCTCAAAGGCCTCAGATTTGTACTTTATCAAGTATATATGTCCATACCTAGAGAAATTATTAGTAAATGTAATGAAGTATGAGTAAACACCTATAGCCTGAGTCGACATGAGACCACATACATCACTATGTATGAGTTCCAATAACTCAGTGGCTCTCTCTCCAGTTCTACTAAAAGGAGAGTTAATCATCTTCCCACGAAGGCAAGGTTCGTAAGTTGCATATGGCTTATAGTCAAATGGATCTAAGTATCTATCTTTTAATAACTTTTGAATTATTCCCTCATGTATATGACCTAGCCTACAATGCCAAAGGTATGCATTATTCACCTCATCTCTTTTCCTCTTAGACATATTTATATTCATGATGTGTGAAAAAGTGTCAAACATATATAAGCCATTTATAAGAGTCCCTCTAGTGATGATCTCATCACCTATAATTATTAAACAACTATTATTCTTAAAAACTAATTTATATCCACTAATTATCAAACAAGAGATGAAAATAATATTTTTGATAATGGAAGAGACAAAATATCATATATCTAATGAAATATTAGCTCCACCAGGCAGATGTAGGATGACCTCCCCAATAACAATTATAGCAACTCTTACTCCATTGCCCATCTTGAGGTTCATCTCGCCTTTGGCCAATCTCCTAGGTCTTGCCAGAACCTGCAAAGAATTACAGATATGATAAGCACTCCCGGTATTCAATACCCATGTGTTATTATGAAAATCGGACAAGTGAAAACTGATCATGAATATACTTGAAGCTTCTCCAAGCTTCTGTTTTGCCTTATCTACAAGGTAGTCCTTACAGTTCCTCTTCCAATACCCATCTTAGCCGTAGTGGAAGCACTGTCCTTTATCCTTTGTCGTGTCTTTCTTTACAACCTTTGCCTTATCAGGTCTTTCTTTGCCCTTGCCCTTCTTAAGGGTCTTGCTAGCCTTCCTTTTCTTTTTGGTCTCACCAATATAGAGAATTGGCTTCTCCTTCTTGATGGCACTCTCAACTTCCTTCAACATATTGAGGAGTTCAGGGAGAGTCACCTCAAACTTGCTCATGTTAAAATTCATGATGAAGTGAGAAAAGGAATCTGGTAGAAACTGAAGTATAAAATCAACGTATAGGTTATTCTCTAGGACTATTCCTAGACCTATGAGTTTCTCGATCTACTCTATCATCTTTAGGACATGGTTCTCAACCGATGTCTCTTCTGTCATCCTGGCTTGGAAGAGTCTCTTAGATATCTCATATCTTTGAGTTCTCAAATAGCTGGTGGAGATTAAAAGGGATAGAATCTGTATCCATGCTTTTATGTTGCCACTATAACTCAGGAGTCATGGAGGCCAACATGTAACATTTTGTCAATATGGAATCATCTATATACTTGACATAAAGAGCGATCTCATCCTCGCTTGCCCCTTCTTCCGACGTGGGCACAATTGTATCAAGGACGTATGCGTTTTTTTTCTCAGTGCGAATAATTCTCAAATTTCAAAGCCAATCCGTGTAGTTTGGACCAGTGAGGCGATTATCATCAAGTATGCCACACAGGGGATTTACAAGTGACATGTTTCTGACAAAACAAGATATAGCAAAAATAAATAACATACAAATTTTACAAAAAATACTAATTAAGATATGGACTTCAATCTTAATGTACTCTCTATTTTTCTAGCGAATAACATGCCACCCTTGACTCGTGAGACGAAAATCTTCGGCAGACTCCTAGTGGGGATCGGGATCCAATTGGTATCTTAGTGCAACCTCGAGAGACTCGACCAATTACACTAAACCAAAAAAGTAAGCAACTCTTGCCAATCACAACTCGTGATTCCCGTCATGTTCGATCTCCGAATCATCATGGTCTCGAGGGATTCGACCAACTATGATATATTTAGTTAAGTCACGTTATAAGATGTGTTTGATTTGATGATATGCCCTCGAGCGACTCGACCAAGCATACCATGTCCTCAGGTCACCGGTGATATCTCTATGTCATAAGCAAGAACTCAATCACATAGATAGTTGAGCCTCAAGTGACTCGACCAACTCAACCTATGTCGTGATTCAATTTCTTCTTATAACGATAGAAGGCCACGTGGGTCAATCTTATTATCTCACGCTTACCGAGTTAATATTATCATAGGAGGATCGTATCGATATCTTAATATGTCGTGTCACACACATAAATATTTACTATATATCGACATCACATGCAAATATATATATACATATATCTAGTAGGTGTATAACACATCACATATGTAAGCCACACCAGATGATCATGAGCCGTCATCTAATATGATTAAGCCCGAGCCAATAGGTCTAATCACTCATAATAGGATCTATGTGTGCATCGACGCATCTCTATGCCTTGTGATTGTTGATCTCATCATCATCGGTTCCGTTGGATCGTCGCATCACCATGCGTCATGATCTCCCGCCATGATATCATGGGTCCCTTTGTTATCTCCACGCTCCCATTGTGCCTCTCCTTATAATTATAAATAATCACAAGCACGCAGGCCCGACAATAAATGAGAAAAATAGAGGCTCGTAGGCCCCAATAATAATAATAATCATAATTAGACACATCACAACACATGGCTCATGATCATCCATCCACATCAAACATCACATTATATGTAGGATTACTAGATATACATAATAATTAATTAAACTATTTAATTAATTATTTTTTAGAAACCAGGACATGTTTAGAATTTCCAGAATAGTTAAGGGCATTTTCATAATTCTAGATGAGAGGATAGTCCTTGAAATTTTTAATATTGTTAAGGACATTTTCAAAATTCTAGAAGGGAGGACAGTCCTCGAAATTTCCAGAATTGTTGAGGGCATAATCATCTTTTTCTCAAAAAGATGCCCTAGCACTATTTGCCTTCACTATGTCGTCGCCATCGCCCCTGCGTTGGCGACGACGACCCCTTACGGTCGACAACCGCCCTGCCAAGGGGCAGCCACCCTTGCGATTGATGCCACCGCCCCTGCTGGTGGCAGGGCTAGCCACGGGTAGCACAGCCACCTTTTGCAAGCGGTTGCCCCGGCAGAAGGCCTTGGCCGCAGTCGGCCGCCCCTACAAGGGGGCTGGCTATGGCCTACCACCCCTGCAAGGGGTGTCGCCGTGGTTGGTCGCCCTTGCAAAGGGCCTCGCCATGGCCGGCTGCCCTCTTTCCTTGCTCCTTCGCTGTGAAAATGCAGCAAGAATGTGTAGAACAATTCTACACGGTTCAATCTCATCACACGTAGTTTAAAAACTAATCTTTCACATGAAAACTTTGGCTTTGATACTACTATTAGGAAACCTCAGCGGGAGCATCACATGTGTAGTGGAAATCAAAATAAAAAATTAGTTTCCCGCGTAGATCAAATCGACGTGCAAAAGATTAGGATCGCGAGAAAAATGCAAAAATAAAAAAATCACGATGCGTGAGAGATTGATTTTACCTAGGAAGATTGTATATTCCTTTATTCCAGATCCAGATAGAGAGGATGAAGGAAGTCAAGCGTCTTCATGTCTAGCGGTATCTACACGATAGATATCTGCAGCAAAACTCCTCCAATCTGATCTTGCACCTCTTGTATAGAGGGAGGGAGGAGAATAGGAGAGGGAGGCAAAAACTGTAGCCTATCAACCATGAGTCTCCCCTCCTATTTATAGAGAGACACCAAAAACCCTAGGGCTCTTACTTTAGTGGGTGTTGGATCTCCATCCAATAATCCACTAATATTATATTATTGGATCTCTATCCAATAATCTCCTTAGGCCTCTAATTGGGCCTTAAGCAATGAGCCCATCAGCATAGGGTCTCATCTAATAAGAATAAGGGCTAATTGGATCTCTATCCAATCATCTATTCGCTAAAGCATCCACCATATGTGTGTGACCCTCTAGGGCCGATGCCGAGCTGGTCGTGAGTCGCTCCCATCCAAACTTCTTCTAATACAGTGAATTATTATCCCCATAATAATTCACTCGACTCATCAACTATGGACGTACTAGAGCACTATGCCATAGTCCCTAAACGGTATAGGGAGGATCGAATCCATCGGACCTGTATGTCCATAGTTATCGTGTATCTATAATCCATCATCTAACTAATATCTCAGAGTTCATATATTGGACATGGTACTGTAAGGTCACATACGGAATCAGTTTGTCTTGCTCTAATCAAATTCTACCAGAGAACTCTTTCTCTCTCAATCCGAATGACCCTAGCTAGGGATTTGTCTGAGCAAGCACATACGAGATATTCCTCTCATGATACCGAGAGTGGATGATCCTTATTGACACTCAATTACCTTCGTATTGTTAGCTACCAATCCCGATAACTAGTTGTACCAGATCTGGAACTTTTCAAACCTGTAAGTTTGGCGTCAAAGAATGGAGTACTCATACAAGGTATCCTTAGTGTTTCAAGTCAAAGGACCAGATACACTACTGGGAATATGGAATTATTGTCTGACATTAGGTATCATCAACCATACAACATTCCATAAGCGGATCATTTAGTGAACTCATTCTCTAATAAGCACCTGTACTATATCCTTAGTGTTTCCACACAAGTGGCTATGAGTCCAACCGCTTCCATTATATGGATGGGTATATAGTACACCAATATGTCTGGTTATCTCGATGTCCCTCCCGAGTAACCTATGACCGGGTTTATTTAGGATCTATGTTTAAAAGTGAATCGATCTCATTATCGTGATCTCATCACGATCTGATTCTCATTGCATAGAACGAATGACATCACAATATATATGCTATAGATAATATAATATGAGAATATATCATTATTAATTATAAGTAAAAAGATTACGCAGTGTGTCACACATGTCATTACTCACGTGATTGGCTTGCAAGGCACCTATAACTAGCAGATTTATTATCTAGAGAGATTATATATATTGGTAACTATTAGATCTTATGAAAGAGGATTAAAGAAGTCAAATGTCCTATCCTCTAGTAGTATCCACATGATGGATCGTTGCAGCGATGCTCCTCTAATCACAACCAAAAGCTCGTAGCTCTTACGTACTTTCTCACAGCGAACATGGAAGAAGATCTCCTATCTTCTTCGCTACCCTCTCACAGCAGAGAGAGGGTGGTCAGAGAAGAGGTGGGTAGGAGGAAAATAAGAGGGTGCGACAATCATCCATAAACCCTATCACATTGTTGGTTGTCCCTGCCTCCTATTTATAGAGAGCCACCAAAAACCCTAATGGATCCTACCTTGGGTATTGGATCTCCATCAATTTGCCCTCACTTCTTGGATTATTGGATCCCTATCCAATAATCTCAATTGACCTCTAATTGGGCCTTGTGCAAGGAGCCAATTAATGCTTGGTCTCATCTAATGACAACAGGGGATTATTGGATAACTCATATCAAATCCTCTACTTGCTGTAATCATCCACCATATGTGTGTTACCCTCTAGGCCTAATTCCGAGTTGGCCATGAGTTCCATCTATTAGAACTTCTTCTGACTCGGTGAATTATTATCCTATAAAGTTCACTTAACTTATCGACTATGGATGTACTAGGCCACTGCGCCATAGTCCTCAGACAGTACATATGATTTAATCCATTAGACCTGTCTATCCTTAGATACCATATATCTATAGTCTCTCATCCATCTAATATCTCAGATATCATATATTGGATATGGTACTATTAGGCCATATACGGAATCCATCCGAGTCTCGCTCTAATCAGATTCTCCTAAAGAATTTAATTCTCTCTTAATTTAAATGACCCAACTAGGGATTTATTTGAGCAAGAACACATGAGATATTTCTTTCATGATATCAAGAGTGGATGATCTTCTATTAACACTCAATTATCTTCGTAAGGTTGGCTACTAATCCTGATAATCGATTGTACCAGATCTGAAATTCTCCAAACCTATAAGTCTGCGTTAAAGAAAGGAGTACTCAAACAAGACATCTTTAATGTCTCAAGTCTAAGGACTAGATACACAACTGAGATTACGAAATTGTAGTCTGACGTTAGGTATCATCAACCATCAATCAGTGAACTCATTCTCCAATAAGCATCGGTACTGTATCCTTAGTGCCCCACACTAGTAGCTATAAGACTGGCCGCCTCTATCATATTGACGAATATACAGTACACTAGTCTGTCTGGTTATCTTGATGTCCCCTCGAGTAACCTATGACCGGGATTACTAAGTGTCGATGTTTAAAGGAAAATTTATCTCATTACCATGATCTTATCATAGTCTAATTCATATTGCATAGATCTAAGGACATCATAATATATATGTAGCAAATAATATATAGAATATGAGAAAATAATAATAATAATCATAATATAAAAAGATTATGCAACGTGTCAAACGTGCCATCACTCCCATAATTGGCTTGCAGGGCACCTGTAACTAGAAATCTCCCACTTGATATAAAGTCAATCACCTATGTAATCCCTATTAGACCCCTGTAACGCTCAAAGATAATCTGAGCCAACAGCTTTGTCAATGTATCTACAATGTTATCTTCGGATTGAACTCTTTCTATTGCTAAATCTTTATGGGCTATGATCTCTCTGATCAGGTGGAACCTCCTCAGAACGTGATTGGACTTCTGATAGACCTGGGTTCCTTTGCTTAAGCGATCGCCCCATTGTTGTCACACTATATGGGAATCGGCTTATCGTTGCTTGGAATGACTCTCAAATCTATGATGAAGTTTGTCATCCACAACCCTTAATCTGCTGCTTCTACTGCAACAATATACTCTACCTCTGTGGTCGAATCAATAGTAGTATCTTGCTTGGAACTCTTCCAACTTATGACCCCTCCATTCATAGTGAAGACATACCTTGAGTTCAACTTGCTATCATCGATATCAGACTAGAAACTCGAGTCTGTGAGCCCTCAACCTAGAGGCTACCTCCTCTGTATACTAGTAAAGATTTTTAGTCCTTTTCACATACTTAAGGATGCACTTAACTACCTTCTAGTATTCCAATCTTGGATCCGCTTAATACCTGCTCATGATACTCGGAGCATGTGCTATATTAGGCCTAGTACATAGCATAAAATATATGATAGAACCGTACTACTGAGGCGCAGGGTATTTTATCCATGTCTATCATTTCATAAGGAGTCTTTAGGAACGTACTCCTCGAAAATGATATTTTATGTCTCATCGATATGAGATATCTTTTGAAATTTTTCATGTGAAATCTTTTGACAATGGTGTTTATGTACCTAGACTAGGACAAGCAAGTATCCTCTCGGATCTATCTCTATAGTTCTAAATATCTAAAATGCAGGATGCTTCACCTAAGTCCTTCATGGAAAAGTTTTTGAATAGCCAAGCCTTATGTAAGAACCCTTGCAGATTCGAAGCTTGGGGTGATCTCTATAGGGGATCGGCCTCCTTAGAACTCTATAGGGGTACTCAAGCCATTGGCTAAAGAAAGATTGATCTATTCATGATAAAAAGTGACTGATTACAAGGCTATTTATAGGCTTTCAATCCCTAATTCCTAAAAGGACTCATACTTCAAGACTCCTACCCTCAACCAACTCCTAATGCAACTCTAAGTCCAACCACCAATCGGCCCATCTAGGGGTGGCCGGTTGGTTTATTGTTTTATAATTCTATTCTAATTTAACCTCTCATCAACCAACCCCTCTTTAACTAAGATAAGGGGTGGTTAATTAAGGTAACATGCATCTTACTCTCCCCTTAAATATTTTCCTCAAATAATCCTAACATAGCCGACCTCCTTACTTTCCTTAATAGGGATTGGTTATATAAGATTTATATGAATGCCCCTTAGATTTTACATGATTGCCCTCTTCTATGAAACTAAATTAGGACTCTTCTAGCTAGAGTCCTAACAGAATTGCCCTCTTCAAATCAGCCTTGTCCTCAAGGCTGAGGCTCCATGAACTTTGGGTCTTGATCTGTAATTATTCTTGAAGCTTCCTTGTGGTATATATGGTAGGCACACTATTGTCCGACGGTTTAGCATTATCTTGTATCTCTCCATCAGGGGTAGTAGTATTTGGACGGTGGTGCATCACGATCCTACGATCCCATGTGATCATTAACTGAACTTGAACTTCCTTATCAGTTGGGATGTTAGGTGGATGGATCTAGGCTGAGTCATCCTTTCTAAACTTCCATTTATGGTGAGATACTTGAAGAATGAGTTATAATTTTGAATTAGTGTGCAAGTTCGATCCATAATTTATGGCTCCAATGTGATCTCCAATTTTGTAGGGTCTAAAGAAACTAGGAGACTACTTCCGTGAGTCTTGTGTCTTCATAAATTCCTACTGGTATGGATGAATATAGAGAAAGACTCAATATTTAATAATAAACTTCCTTCTATTTATGTGAGCTAGTATGTGTATTGATAGCCAGGCCTTCCTCTGTGATGGTAGTTGCCTTCTAGTAAAGTCCATAGTAAGGTGAGCTTAATCTGAGTTTGGAAGGAGCAAAAGCTGTAACTTTTTCAAGACTTAATTTCATCTCCTCTTCGTGCTGTTGTCCTGTATCATACTGATAGAACCCCAAAAGGAGCTCTATAGATTTTGATCCTTGAGGGGCATCAACCCTTGGAATGCTATAGGGGTTCCTCCCTCTTAGACTCGGCACAAGGCTGAAATAAAATTGATAATTGCTTGATTCAAGAGGGGGGGTGGCTACATTTTTAAATAGGGATCAAAACCCTAGCCTAATGGGGTGCTTGCCGAAGTAGAATTATTCCTTTGCCCCTCCTATAGCCAACCTGCCTTAATAGGAAAAGGAGGCGGCTAAGTGGCTCTATAGCCAACCTAAGCAAGGGGAAACCCTAGCCGACCAACCCAGTAAGGGGGTGTGGCGGCTACTAAGCCCTAAGGGCTAATCTAGACCCTATCAATACTCCTTTATAAGATAGGAGTGACTTTATTATAATCTAACAGGGTTTTTATTGACTAGTACTAAGATGATTATGACTCAACCCTGCTGGAGTCCTATCAAGTCCGCCCTCTTCAGATCAGCCTTGTCCTCAAGGCTGAGAGTCCATAAACTCTGGAAACTAGATCTTCAACTCCTCATGTGACTCTCATGCTATCATTAACTGAACTTTGGCCTCCTCATCAGTTAGGGTGTTAGTTGGAAGGATTTGGGCTGGGTAGTATTCTTTAAATTTCCATTTGAGGTAGGATACCTGGCGGATCAACTGTAATCTTGATCTAGTGCACGAATTTGATCTCCAGGTTAGGGTCCCAATGTGATCCTCAATTTTGCAAGGCCCAAAAAAATAGGGAGACCACTTTATTAAGGCTCGAGTTTCCTACTGATCGAGCTAGAGGTGTAGAAAAACTCGATCTTCAATTTTTCGTCCATTCTGAAGTTTGTCGGGAGACCGTTTCTTCTTTGCATGTGTTGCCATATGGTTAGTCTTTAGTGATAGCCAATCTTTCTTCTGGAATGGTGATTGCCCTATGGTATGGTTCAGGATGATGAGAGCCCAATCTGGCGTAAGCATGAATTATAATTCTTCTAGTTTTACTCCTCTTTCGTGCCATGGACCTGTATCCAACTATATTTTAAATTTGGTAGTAATTAGTATCTCTTGTAAAAATCTCGTATGAAGTGTGGGGGAAGCCTCAGTGTAAATTAGGAGTCGACCATCTTGTATAAATAGCCCCAATTCCAACTCCTGACGCATCGGGCTCAATGACAAAAGTGCGACCGAAATCGGGTAGCGTTAGGACCGATGCCATCGTCATGGCTGCCTTGAGTCGTTCGAAGGCTACGGAGGCTTTATTTGACCATAAGAAGGAGTCTTTCTTCAGTAACGACATGAGTGCGACACTGATCTTGCCATAATCTTTCACAAAATTTTGGTCGTAGCCCGTGAGTCCAAGGAAACCGTGTAGTGATTGTATGTTTTTAGGTCTCGGCAATCCTTGCATTGCCTCGATCTTTGTCATGTCCACCGCCACTCCATCCTTTGATATAATGTGCCCAAGATACTCAATTTTATGCTGTAAGAAGCTGCACTTTGACCATATGAACTTGCATAGAAAACTCCAGAAGATGTCATTCATCAGGCTTTGGAAAGAAGAAGGAGCATTCGTAAGTCCAAAAGGCATTACCAGAAACTCGTAGTGGCCGTTATGCGTGTGGAATATAATTTTTAGAATATCTTAAGTGCTTACCCGAATCTGATGGTATCCGGATCGGAGATCCAATTTAGTGAAGACTCAGGCTCCTTTTAATTCGTCCAAGAGTTCGTCATCTTTCTTGTGCACTAGCAACACTAGTGAGGAGTAATGGCTACTACTCGGTCGAATCACCCCAGTGTCAAGCATCTCTATCATAATGTTCTCAATCTCATGCTTCTGCAAGTGAGGATAGTGGTACGGTCAGAAATTTGTTAGAGGTTTGCCTGGCAAAATAGGAATGCGACCGGTTAGGGGGCAGCACACGCGGCTCCAAGAAAACATCCGCGAATTCATTCAAGCAAAGGGCAAGCTTAGGATCTGAGTTTTGTACGTTCTCCCCCGTAGATGACTACTAAATATACATCAAGAATCCACCATGTGCTTTGTGCAAAACTTTCTCCATTCGTTGAGATGAAACAGTAGAAATTTGGCTCCCGCGATTGTCTCGTAACATGACCTGTCTCCCTTTGTAATAAAATTTTATGATTAATTTAGAAAAATTCTAGGAGATATCACCTAGTGTTATGAGCCATTCGATCCTGAGTACAGCTTCATAATCATCGATGGGTAGAAGGAAGAAATCAGCTACCACTTCTTGGTCTTGGAGGAGTAGTTTCACCAGCGGGCACCGTTGGTCGCAATTAAAGATTCTACCGTTGGCGACCTTTACGTCAAACTTGTTGCAACCTTCAATTTGAAGCACCAAACATGCAGCAACCTTACTATTGAGGAAGTTATTGGTGCTGCCCATGTTGATGAGAATGGTGATGAGTTGCTGTTTTAGAAGTCCTCCAACTTTCATCATCTACGGGTTCGAGTAGCCGGCCAATGCGTGCACTGCGTAGTCGGCTGGTTGTGACTCTTCCTCCATGGCTTCTTCTTTAGGTTCAAGGGTTTCTTAAGATGTTTCATTGTCCTCATCCTCCACTGGTTCAATCATGAGGAGCCGGCCCTTTTTGCAGCGATGTTCGTGACTCCACGGTTCGTCACAATGCCAACATAACTCCTTGGCCGATCGTTCGTGAAGCTCATCTTTTGTCACCTTTTTTGGTGCAGGGGCTTGGATGGCAGTAGAGGGGGCAGTAGGCCTCGGCATGGCTGGTCAGGGAGCGACCCTTGTCCTTCGTACCTCATGGTTCAATTGTTCTTCCTGGATACGCGCGAAGGAAATCGCCACCATAAGAGTGTACGGTTACCGCGCCTTTACTTCTCATTGGATCTCTGGCTTTAGGCCCTCAATAAAAGTACCTAAAAGTTATTTCTCAGACCAATTCTCAGTTTGGTTAGATAAATGATCAAACCTTGTTTGGTATTCTTGTATTATAGAGGTTTGACGAATCTTGCCAATTGTCCATCGATGTTGTCGAAATCGATTGGTTCGAAGCGGTTTAGTAGTCCTTCCTTGAATTGCTACCAAGAGAGTCCTCTATGGGTGTGCTCAAACCAATTAAACCACTGAATAGCATCTCCCTCAAGGTGGATGGCAGCAATCTCCACCCGTGTGGCGTCAGCAGTTCGGTAGAACCAAAAATAGCGCTCTGCGCACGAGATCCAACCGATCGGGTCTCCTTCTTCCCATCTAGGGAAGTCAACCTTCATGCATGGATTATTGAGATCATGGGTGATATGGCCATGTTCTTGAGGATCATCTTGCCGATCTAAAGTTTCTCCGTGTTGTGATTTCCTCGGGCTTGACAGTCGGCCAATGCTGAATTCGGCGAAAAGGGATCGCATCTTCTCTTCCATACGGTTTTCAAAGGCTTCAAGCTTTGCATCGATAGCCTCCTCTAATGCCATAGTATATGCCTCTTGATCTATAATATTGAGAACTTTTTTCTATTGTCAAGTTAGTGGCATAGGAATTTTGGAGATGGGGGTGGCCGGTTGGAAGGTGAATCGGTTTGGATGGAAGTAGGCTACGGTTTAGGGCAGATTTAGAGGGCTATTTGATTTCAGTTTAGGGTTGAGTTTTGAAGGGTTTTTAGTGAGGATGGTAGGGTTTTGAGATGAGCAAAATAGAGTCCAAAATCTCACAAAAAACAACACTCAAATTTGATAGAATTTGGCGAAAAAAAAGTGCTACGATGTGCTGTCCTGCTGAACTAGTTTTACGTCGGAGAAACGATGACTTCTCGACATAAATTCTAGAGGAAAGTTGAAGAAAATTATACAGAAACCCTTGGTTCAGATGTTGTTAATACTAGTAAAAAGTTTGACGAAATTTTGGCAGCATAGCAGTAGGAAAATAGGGCAAAAGACGAAAGGCAGATTCCTTCATCGTAAAATTCTAAAACTGCGTGATGATCAAAGATTGCACAAGAAAACCAGTTCCAGAAGGAGTTTCTTTGAGAAATGAAATCCAGATGAAAGCCAACTTGATATTGAGAATTGTATAAAAATTTTGGCCAAAAAAGAGAAGGAATAAGCCAGTTTCAAGAGGCAAAATCACGGCTAAAAATTTCTCCAGTGTTCCACCTTCGTAACAACGATAACGTTTGCGACAAACGAAATTTGTAGTGGATAAAATTTGATAAAAATCTTCAATATGTAAAGTAAGGAATATTGCAGTATTGAAGAGATGTGGATAATAAAAAAAATACCAGATTTTCATATCAAACGCAGGGGGCAGCGGTAGACTGATTTGATCTACGGCTAGGGTGGAAGGTGGAGGCACGTGTCACAGCAATTGTGGGAATTAATTAGGAATACCAGATGATAGAACCCCAAAAGAACCCCAATAAAATTGATAATTGCTTGATTCAAGAGGGGGGGTGCTTACCTAAGTAGAATTATCCCTTGCCTAAGGGGGTGCTTACCTAAGTAGAATTATCCCTTTGCCCCTCTTATAGCCAACCTACCTTAATAGGAACAGGAGGCGGCTAAGTGGCTCTATAGCCGACCTAAGCAAGGGGAAACCCTAGCCGACCAACCTAGTAAGGGGTGTGGCAGCTATTAAGCCCTAAGGGCTAATCTAGACCCTAGTCATACTCCTTTATAAGATAGAAGTGGCTTTATTATAATCTAACAGGGTTTTTATTGACTAGTACTAAGATGATTAGGACTCAACCCTGCTAGAGTCCTATCACATACCAAGCAACAAATTCAGCAAAGGTTAACATTCTCTCATCATTGATTAGTAGCCTAAGGTGATTTGGAGTGAGGGCATTGTTGATGTAGGCTAGGAGTCAGCCATCTTGCATGTGGATAACATAATTTCTAGCTCCCGATGCATCAATAATAAGCACTTTGTCGAAGTCGGGTAAAGCTAGCATCGGTGAAGAGTAGGAGTTGCAACTTGGATGTATGACCCCTATCTCATCTTCAGTCCTCACTATTTCAGCTCTCTGGAGGTAAGGATAATGATATGGCCAAGAGTTTGTTGCTGGCTTGCCCCGGAGAATCAAAATTTGGTGGTCATGATGGCGGTTAGAAAGTAGGCTACACGGTTCGATAAAAATATCTAAAAATTCAGCAAACAATTGAAGTATCTTTGGGTCATCAAATTTTGTTGGCTCCCCCATAAAGTGTTGCTGAAGTTGCATTAGGGAACCATTATTTTCTTTGTTCAAAACTTTCTCTGTTAACTGCGTGCAAGTGGTCATTGCGTTGCTCCTGCATTTCTCACATAGGATCTCCTATTTCTCATGGCTAAAAAATTTCATAATAAATTTAGAAATATTTAAGGGAATATCACCTAGTGTAGCCAACCATTTGATGTTGAGCATGGCCTCATAATCATCAAGAGGAAGGTAGAAGAAATTAGCAAGTATCGCTTGGTCCTATCTCAATAATTTCACCATCGGTGACCTCAACATCTAACCTACTGCAAACTTCATTTTGGAGCATTAATTTGCCAGCAACCTTGCCATTCATAAAGTTGTTGGTGCTTGTGGTGTCAATAAGAACGGTGATCGGTTGTTGCTTCAGAAGTCCTTCCACTTTCATCATTTGTGGGTTCGCAAAGCCGGCAAAAGTATGCATCATAAATTCAACCGGCTATTGTTCTTCATCCACGACCTCTTCCTTATGCTTCTGGACCTTCTCCTCCATGTCTTCAAGAGGTTCAATCAGTAGGAGGTGGCCCTTTCTACAGTGATGATCGCAGCTCCAAAGTTCATTGCAATTTCAACAAAGACCCTTTGTCAATCGGTCATGTAGTTATTCTCTTTTCAATTTGTTTGACAGCAAAGGATAGCTAGAAGCAGAAGGAGGTTAATATGCTATGGTTCTATGAATGGTTCTCATCCTCTGAGCATCTTAGTTGAGTCGTTCCTCTTGTACTTGGGTGAAAGAAATCGATACGGTTCAAGGTTGCCGCACCTTAACCTCTCCTTCAATCTCTGACTTGAGTCCCTCGATGAATGTCCCTAATAATTATCAGTTAGTCTAATCACGAGCAAGGTAAGATAATTTCTCAAACCTGGTCTGGTATTCTTGGATCATGGAGGTTTGTCATATCTTGGCAAGTTGTCCATTGATATTCTTGTTCTTAGTCGGCCCAAAGCGGTTCAACAATACGTACTTGAATTATTTCCACGTCGGAGCCCCATAGTTGTATTCAAGCCAATTGTACCATCATATAGCATCTCCCTCAAGGTGGATGACAACGGTGTCCACCATGGAATCCTCTAGTGTTTGGTGATGACGGAAGTAACATTCAGTGTGCGAAATCCATCCCATTGGGTCTCGTTCTTCCAATCGAGGGAAGTCCACCCTCATGCATGGCTACCTCATATCAGTGGCTCGTACTTTCTTTTTGAGAGGTCTCTTTGAACTTTCACTTTGCTGAAATTTTGTTGGGCTCGGAGATCGGCCCAATCCGAATTTGGTGAATAAGGCGTGCAATCTGTCCTCCACGCGTGATTCAAACGCCTCCAACGTGGCATCGATTGAACCTTGAGATGCCATTGTGTGTGCCTTTAGATCTGAGATGTCAATATCATTATCCTATTGTTGGGTCAGTGATATGAAATGGTTGGGTGGATTGATGGTTGAAAGAGGTGGTGGATCAAAGGTAGATGACTGCGATTTGGGGCTGAAAGGTTGTTATTTTTGGTTACTGTTGGGGTTGTGATTTAGGGCTACTGTAGGGGTTGTATAGGGGGTATAACGACTGAGATTTAAGGTTAAAGAAATGGGTTAGGGTTGCTGTTTGATGACAACAATGGATTTGGCAGGAATTGGGTGTGGATGCAACAAGTAGTACCAAAGGTAGTGCAGCAAAAGTTTTTGGCAAAGAGGGTGCTGTTTATGCTACTATTTGGAGCTATTACAGAGGTTGTAAGGGGATTTTGATGGCAGAGTTTTAGGGTTAGAAGGGTGGCTTAGGGAAGCTATTGATGACAACAACCAGTTTGGTAGGGATTGGTGGCCAAAAGGGTGACGGATCAAGGTTGTGGTTTAGGGTTGATAGCTTACGGTTAAGGTTACTATTGGTGCTATGGTTTAGGGGTGCTGTGGAGGCTGCAAAAGATTTTTGTGATAGTGGTTTGAGGTTGGGAAGGAAGGTTTAGGGTTGTTGTTGGGGCAGCAACCGATTTGGCAAGGTTCCCTGGCTATGGAAGATAAGGATCGGTGGAAGGTTTAGTGGCTATAGAAGATCGTTGTTTGGCCTGCGGTTTGGATTGGGAATGGAAATAAAAAAAAGGCTATGATGGCTGCGTCTTAAGGCTATAGGGGTGCCCTAAAGATGATATGGATGGCAGTGACAATTTTGCTAAGGATCAGATATGAGCGTAGCAAAAAACACTAAAAGGTAGTGCTACAGAATTCTACGTTGATAGGCTGCGATAGTCGCTGGCTTGCACTGCGGTTTTGGGTGCTTTTAGGGTAAAGAAAATAGGTTATGAGAGTTGCTCTTAAGGCTAAAGGGATGCCCTAAAGATGTCTTGGGGGTGGCAGCAAGTTAGTTGGGTTTCGGTGGGTTAAGTAGAAGAAGAAAGACAAAGGTGCAACAACAGATTTTTCATCGAAAAAATTCAAAAAGTGAAGATGTAATTTTTTTCTAGAAATTCTTAATGAAAATTTGAGTGAAACTCAAAGGGAATCTACTTGCAAGGAAGAGGTAATATTGTCAAAGATTTCATGGAAGGAAACAATAGCAAAAGATTTGGCAAAATCAAAGATTACGAGAAGGTGTTGCTACATAATTTTTTCAGCAAAATATTTTAGCAGTATAGTCAAAAAATTTTACAGCAGTGCATAATAAGGAATTGAGTAAAACTTAATAGGAATCTACTGGCAAGGGAAGATAATACTGTCAAAAAATTTGTGGAAGAAATCGACAGCAAAAGTTCTAGCAAGATTAAGGAATACGAGAAGGTACCACGATAGAATTTTTTCATTGAAAGATTTCAACCGTATAGATGAGAATTTTTTCACGCAGTTCAAAACAACGATTTGAGTAAAACTCAAAGAGAATCTGCTTGTAAGGGAAAGGTAATACTGACAAAAAATTTATTGAAGAAAATGACAGCAAAAGGTTCAGCAAAATTGAAGATCACGGGAAGGTACTATAATAGATTTTTATGTCTAAACTGCATACGTAAAAGATGAGCAGGTTATCTTGATGATTTTTCAATGAAACTAAAGGGAGATCCAAGTATAGGAAGTTATAAAGTTGTGGTAGAAATTTTGTAGAAATTTGATTAGTAAAAACATAGCAACAAATCAAAGTGTAAGAGGTGTGCGGCTGGAATTCTACGGTGTAACTTTCGTTGTAAAGATGGAAACTTTGCGACCATAAGTTTGTGCACCAAATATGAACAAATTTTTTTTGTATTTTTTGAATAGGGATGACTAAATTGTAGTAGCAGTAAGGTGGGAAACTAGAACCTGTTGCAATTCACAGGGAGATCAAAGGATGATCTGCGGTAGTGGAGATGACGACGGAATTTGGTGATGATCTTCAAGCAATTGTGGGAATTGCTTTGGATGGCTATGGGGTTCTGATGGATGGCCATGGAAGGGCAGTGAGATGCCAAGAATATTACTCTGATACCAAGTGTTAGAACCCTTACGGATTCTAAGCTTGGGGTGATCTCTATAGGGGATCGACCTCCTTGGAACTCTATAGGGGTTCCTCCCTCCTTGGTACTCAAGCCATTGGCTAAAGAAAGATTGATCTATTTATGATAAAAAGTGGATGATTACAAGACTATTTATAGGCCTTCAATCCCTAATTCCTAAGAGGACTCCTACTTCAAGACTCCTACCCTCAAGCAACTCCTAATGCAACTCTAAGTCTAACCACCAATTGGCCCATCTCTAAGGGTGATCAGTTGCTTTTTTGTTTCCTAATTCTCTTCTAATTTAATCCCTCCTCAACCAACCCCTCTTTAAATAGGATAAGGGATGGTTAATTAAGGTAACATGCATCTTACTCTCCCCTTAAATATCTTCCTTAATTAATCCTAACCTAGTCGGCCTCCTTACTTTCCTTAATAGGAGTCGGTTAGATAGGATTTATATGAATGCCCCTTAGATTTTACATGATTGGCCTCTTCCATGAAACTAAATTAGGACTCTTCTAGCCTGAGTCCTAACAGACCCACCCTCTTCAGCAAATCAAGGTAGTATCACCCAGATTGGGCGATGGTATCGCCAGTAGTTAATGCTACAAGCGGTGGTACTACCCAGGCTGGTGTTAGTTCCGCCCAGTGCATGCGGTGGCATCGTCAGTACCCTGAAGACCCAAAAATTTAAATCTTGGCTCCATTTTTTGGAGCCATTTGGGGCCTAAAAATAAGGTGCTCGATGTAATGCTCATGCTTATCCATGTCTTTTGGTTTTTGTATATGCTTTGTACAGCAAGTAGTGGGCTTGCATTAGGCTTGGTAGCCCTAGTTTGGTTAGCTTTCGTGATTGATTTTGGCTTGTAAATGAGAGTGTGTCACGTGGATACTTGTGGGGATCTCAGTTTGTAATGGACCTTGATCCTTTGTGTGTAACCGTTCAGGGGTTGTAAAGTCCATGGTTGTAATTTGTATTATCTATATAAAGTATTTTCTAAAGTGGTTGCTTGTGGATCCCATAAGAAGTGCTTCATTTAACCCATTTTCTCTATTATAGGTCCTAAGGGACCCTTGGAGGTTTTGGGGAGGCTGACCTTCACGGATGGACACGTAAGGGTGTCGCACGACTTAGGCAAAACCAGCTAAGTCCGTGACATTTTGGTATCAGAGCGGGACAAGCACATGCAGAAACACTTGTCATGCAAATGTGGGGGACCTAGTTGGGTTGCATGGAGGGCAGTCAGCACACATGATCGTTTGGGAGAAACGAACATGAATATGTAGTGAAAGGAGTTGCTCAGAGAAGTGAGCATCCATGATTGGTATTCAAAGGAATGACCAACCCTTTATGCGAGAGGTGCCACAAGGACAAGCAGGCTAGAAAGGATGCATAGCGCACAAAGGTTGGGATGGCTGCGTTTGAGCTATGGCTCGACATTGGCAACCAAACTTGACGGTGCTCAAGATAGGCGGGGCGCTTGGTAAAAGATGAGACCATGTAAAGTGGGATGTGTTGTGCAATGATCGAAAAGTTATGCAAAACTCACAAAGGTGAGGGGAATTGCTAACTTGAAGAATTCAGTACTCATGTGAGGGCTTGTATACGGACGATGGTGTGTTCGTGACCATCCCAAGGTGATCGAAACTCGGCTCCATGGAGCATTGAAACTTTATCTTTGGCATGGAAAAGATACGTCCATAGGAGACTGAAGTGTGTAATAAATTTAGCATGTTGCTAAGCCTGGAAGGGTGTAGCGGGGGTTATCTTAGCGAAGAGTCACAATCTAGCAAGCACATTTGTGGGGGCAGAACAATGCATAGATTGTTGAGTAAGACGAAGTAATCCAAGGGGATAGTGGTCTTTGAAACTTTCAGAGGGAAGAATGCAAAGAGGAAAGTTGCTCCAACAGGATAGATATCCATGAGGGAAAGATCCTACTTCTCCAGAGGGAGAATTATGTGTAATGGACCGCACATATTGATGAAGAGTACCTCAAGACATTATCTCTACAAAGCTTAATGGACTGAGCGAGCAGTGAGGAGTCATTGCATGATCTCGAATGAAGTAATGCATTGGTGGATGCATTGCGAGATCAAGTGGGGGAGCAACAATTGCAACATCATACAAAGGCACACTTAGAGCCGATGTAAAAATCAAACTCAATGGAGGGCTAACCTGTGGAATGGTGGGCACGAGGGCCACCATCAACTTAATGCAAATCAAGAGGCGAGCAACTTGGGTAGATCTTGGTGAAGTATCTAAGCCGCAAAAAGGGAGTCAACGTAGAAGAGGGAACATAGAGTGGAGGCATAAGCTTTCCTTGGACAAAGGTCAAGGATATGAACTCTTGTAGAGGCAAGAGTGAGATCATGTCATTCCATGGGTTCTTCATTCTGATGGGTGGACTCATCTTGCATGGTGCTAAAGACGAAAGGAGCTTCGAGGCACATGCACCTTATCTCAGAGAGGCATTTGACAGAGGAACTAAGTTGATTCAACTTGCAGAGATGAAGTTAGGATCAGAAGGCCTTAGCATGGGGTAAGAGGATGTAGCGGCGAATACTCTTGAAGAATATGCCATAGTGCTGCCATTCATGTTGTCATGCAAAAAGTGGTGCACAGCGGAGATTGTGTTGGTGGGGGATAGAGGCCCAGGATTCAGATAATGGTGCACCAATTTTAGCAAAGTCTGGGGACTTTGAGAGCTACTAGGTGATAGACTGTCCTAGAGTGATGCTTTGTTCGGGTGTGATCGGAGAATGGATAGGCGAAGGTGAATTGCTAAAGCAAGCAAACATATCGGAGGTGGTGGAGGCCCTACAATGTGCTGGCAGAGGCCACATGTGGAGAAATCATTTTCTGAGCTCATCACACAAGAATATGAATGCAATGGAGATGTCAACAGGAGGCAATATGGTGCAGCGGATCGTGGTGGAATAGCTCAAGGCAATACAACACACATGGGAGACATCCCATGAGGGACGTGATCATGTGAAGGTATGATCAGGAGCTACTAGGAGCATCACTTGGGTGAACAACACAACGACAAGAAGGACTATGAATTCAAGGAGTGAATGCCATGGTACTATAGAGGTGAGTCTTCCGTGTGTGTACATCGAATCTTGCATCGGATAGAAGCATGGTCATCAGCATATGGGGGCTATGTACCACCGAGGGAGAATTCAGATTGCAAGTACTAGTGAGTCCCATGGGGGGGGGAGGACTTGATCATACAGAGGTATGATATGAGCGGTTGGAGAGTTGGACTGCTTCAGTACTTACATTCGCTTAAGGGAGCCCGACAAGTCAGAGGATAAGGCTGAGTAAGCGAATGTTGCTACCAAGGAAGCTAAGGAGAACAACATCAGTGTGAGCCTTGCGACACGATGACAGAGGCTATATATGAGAGTTGCAATCTATCTTTCCATCGACCAAGGAAAACTGCTTAGAGAACACAGAGGTGTTGAAGCAAGTGGTCGAAAGGGGCGAGGAAGTGACAATGAATCCAGAGGGGCTCAGCTACCCAAAAAGCAAAGCGTCGGTCAGAAAGGAGGTGGACTCAGAGGAGTGCTAAAGTACCATAGAGGTAGATCTACCAATTGTGGAAAAGGCACGCAGATGCAAGGCAATAGATAGTGGGGCCATGGGCTTAGCAGCGCCATGGTACCGCAGAGGCAGGGACTTCCATGGAGTCATCAATCCCTTGCTCTCATGGAGGGAGAACATTGGTCGTGAAAGGGGCCAAGGAGGTGAAGAATTCAGAGGTAAACTTCAGGTACCATGACAAGGCAGAAAGGTAGAGGCCAAGGAAATTGATAAGATCGGTGTCAATGGGCTTCTCATCAAGATAGCCGAAAGTAAGAGACTTCGAGTTGATGCAAGAGTGCTCGACCAAGGAACAAAATAGGTAATATGTGGTGCTATACCTTTTCTACTCAGAGGAGTAGGCGGCAAAGATGATGAAGAAGATGGTACAATCCCAAAGGCGACCAAAACTATTGAAGACTTGCTCCAAGTTGGGGTAAAATTTGACCCTTTTCGAGCATAACTTCTTGCATTCTTGGAGTTCGATGGCAGAGAGAAGGTGAATCATAGTAGCTAGCTCAACGTAAGGAGTGCAAATACTTCAGGTGCTTCCGAAGTGTGAGCAAAGAGTGGGCGAAGACTAGTAACCAGCTCGATGCATGAAGTACAACCTCGAGGAGGCGGGCAAAGTCAAGTAACTTTGCTTTCTCAACTCCTAAGAGAACGGGTGAAACCGAGTACCCTAGTTCTCTTATTTATCTTGTAGAGGAGCTTTGCACAAGTTCAAATACCCTTTAAAAAAATCTAATGGAAGACGAGTTATCAAATCCTCACTAATTGTGATCAGTGCTACTGAGAGTAGATTGTTCACTTCAGTTCCCAATAGAAGACCAATCGAAAGCTACGTGCCTACTTGGAAGTGACAACTCAGTTGAAGAAGAATTGATGGGCAAATTTTATGAAGGAAGGACCTCAAAAACTTCAAAGTCTGCGAGGTGATGCTCATTAAAGCTCCAACAAGCGTCCACCCAGTTTCAGTGGCATGAGACATTTGAGATACTAGCACAAAACAAGGAAGATCTTTTCCTTTACCAAAAGGATCCATAAGGATCAACACAACTCAACCGACCCACACCAGAGTCAGTCATTAGCGAGTTGAAGTAGCATGACAGATCAGAGTTCGACTACTCAACAACAGCAACAGAGAGTAGTTGGAAGCCAAGAGGCGTGTTGCAACCAAAGATGAGTTTATTGAACTAAAATGCTTTTGAAATAAGTGACATAGGAAATACTTCGATCACGAACATGGACCACCGATGAGCAAGAGTAGAACGTGATGCTAAAAAATTATCATGTTAAAATTTAGACATTAAACTGGAGTATCGATCAACTTGTCGAAATTCAGACTTCATGCTAAAGGATCGAGTATTGTGTCAGAAGATTAGATACTTCATCCAAAACTCTAGTACAACACCCTTTGAATTGATGGGCAAATTTTATGAAAGGGTGTTGTACTAGAGTTTTGGATGAAGTATCGAAAGATCAGACGACATGCTGGAAGAGTCTATAATATACTTTCAAACAACTATATTTGTAGTAAATGAAGTGGCAAAATTAATTGTTCAGGTTTTTTTAGAGGAAGATAAAGACCATATAACTTAAAAATGAGATATGTATGTTATGTCCCCTTTATATGTAATGCTGTGCATGAATGAAGATTTTTATAAGTTAATTTTGAAATAGCAATTGTCATAGACTTATTTAAGTATTCATATCCTTGCCATGAATAATGCATTAAATGGTTAGAAACCAAATTATGTTGCATTCTGATATATGCATTTGATCTTGGGTATAAGTTAATGATTGGATTAGATTGTGACAATTTTATTCATTTGTCCTGACCTCAGTCGGCCCACAATACATTAAAATGTAGTGAAGGATTCTTTTCCTAAAAGATATATAATTGATAGAAAGCTTATCGTGCATGCCATTTTATTAAAAACTCATTTTATTAAAAATCTATTTTATGAATGCTATCAATGGTCTGAAAGCACTTGATAAATTTATTAATCTTAAACTTTTTAATAAAATTTTACGATCTCTTCCTAAAAATTAGGATCCAAAAGTAACTACTATTTAAGAAGCAAATCACTTGAACTGTTTTTCTCTTGAAGAACTCATAGGGTTATTAATAACCTTGAAATGACTTGCAAGACATGCAATAAATATGAGAATAACCTTCTAAAAAAAGGAAAGATATGACACTTAGAACCAAAGGAAGACCACTCGAGCGAAAGCTTAAGTGATGATGATGACTTGGCACTTATAAAGAGAAAATTAAAAAAAAAATTATAAAAAGAAACAAAACAAATCTTGTAAAATATGATACAAAGAATAAAAATGAATTAAAAAAGGATACAATCATCTTCTACGATTACAATAAGCCAGTGTATTTCAAAAGTAAATGTCCTCAACTTGAAGAAAAAGCTATTAAAGAAGAAGGAAGCACTCAATGTGACTTGGGACGAATTGAGAGCATCAGAGGATTAAGGGCAAAACAACAAAGACGAAGTGGCAAACTACACACTGATAGCCTTTAGTGATGAGGTATATGACTCACCCGAAGCATCTTTTTCTTTTATTGAATTATTAAATTAGTTGGTAAGACATATAAATTACTAAAATATAATCATTGTTCTCTCTCTAGTAAATTTAAAAAATTAGAAAAGTATGATAATTGCCTATTAACCTTTTGTACTCAATGTGAAGAGTTAGAATTAGTCAAAAAAGGAAAATATGGTTCTACAACAAATATTAGAAAATTTTAAAATTAGAAATAGATCATTAAACATGATCCATGCTAATAAAGGTCATATATATAGAAAAGAAGGAATCAATTTTGTGAGTAGTAACACTCAACAAAAGCTGACAATATTTGTTAAAGAACTTGTATTACATGTTACTCCTGAAAATAAATATAATTTTTGTGGTAGATGTGGATATTATACTTATAAATATTTATTTAAAAAATATAACTCATACAAATTAGTTTGGGTTCCTAAAGGAACCATATATAACTTTATGGCATAAGTCAAGATAGGTAGATTTTATCATAAGGGACCCAAAGTTAAATGGGTATCTAAAGCAAACCTCCATTTCTTATAGATATGTCTACAAACAAAAGCTAGGAGCAAGAGATGATATATTGATAGTACTGAATCTTAGATTTTGTTGATGAAATCAATTGATAAAGTTATGATCTAATCATATTCAAGAAAAGTGATGCAGGACTATCTTCGATTATCAGGCGATGGTGGTACCACCCATTAATGGCAGTGGTACTGCTAACACCTTGAAAATCCTAAAAATTTAAATTTTGGCTTCAACTTTTGAAGTCATTTGGGGCCTATAAATACTCCATCATTCTTGCTTGAGGTAGCAAGAACTGAGATAAAAACTAGTAATTCTAAGTGTGCAAACATTATTGTAATATCTTGAGAGTTTCCCTCCTCATAAAAGACTAGAGTTCATTCTAAAGGAGGTATGAGATTTATAAGGGTTGTCTCCTAAACCTGTAAAAGGGGGAAAGTGTTATAAAAAGGTAGTTGATCTTTGCCCATCGAAGGAAGATCATTAGTGAATGTCGGTGGCCACAATGGAAGAGGAATCAGGAGTGGACATAGGTAACGACGACTGAACCACTATAAATCTGATGTGTTCTTTTCCTTGTGCTTTATTCATATTGCTTGCTTAATAGCTCACTACTCTTACTTGCATTTCAAGTCTAACATATTTTCGATACGAGTTCTGATTGAACGATTTTTTCAATCGACGTAATTTCTTTTCAAAAACACTAACTAACCCCCTCTTAGTGCCAACAAGATCCTAATAGTTGGTATCAGAGCTACATTCACTCAGTAGGATTAACACAAGTGAGTTTCTAATGACTTTTTCTAGTATTAATGAGGGTCACTCTATCACTCGTTCTCCTATGTTCAACGGGACGGATTACACTTACTGGAAAACATAAATAAGAATTTTTCTGATTTCTATTAATCAAGCTGTGGAATATTGTTGAAAACAACTTTCAGAAATCTTCCAATCCAATGAATGATTGTAATGATTTTGAAAAGAAAATATTTTCTTGGAATGCTAAAGCTATGAATGCTTTATTTTGTACCTTGAATATAAACGAATTAAACCGTGTCTCTACGTGTGACACTGTTTATGATATATAACACACACTAGAAGTTACACATGAAGGAACAAGTAGAGTAAAAGAGTCAAAAATTAATCACTTACTATATAGTTATGAATTGTTCAAAATGAAACCAAGCGAAACCATTGGTGACATGTACACCCAATTTACGGATATTGTCAATGGTTTAAAATATCTTGGTAAATGTTATACGAACCTTAAATAAATAAAATTTTAAGATCTCTTCCTAAATGTTGGGACCCAAAAGTAATTGCTATGCAAGAGGTATAGGATTTGAATAAAATTTTCCTTTAGAAGAACTTATAGGGTCATTGATGACCTACGAAATAACTTATAAAGCACACAACGAATAAGAGGAAAACCTTCCAAAGAACAGGAAGGATATTGCATTGAGAACAAAAGAAGACTCCTTGAGTGAAAGCTCGAGTGATGAGGATAATGACATTGCACTTCTAATAAGAAGACTTAAAATTTTTATGAAAAGGAACAAAAATCATAAAAATAAAAATGAATAAAAAAAGGATGTTATAAATTTATTATAAATACAGGAAGAGGGCACTTTAAAAATGAGTGTTCACAATTGAAGAAAAAGTTATCGGTTCAAAAGAAGGAGGCATTCAATGCAACTTGGGATGATTCGAGCGCATTAAAGGAAGAAGAGCACAACAAAGACGAAGTGGCAAACTACGCGCTAATGGCCCTTAATGATGAGGTACATGACTTACTCGAAGCTTTTTTTATGATGAACTATTTAATACATTTCATAATTTATATGATGAATTCAAAAACATTAGTAAGAAATATAAATCACTAAAAAAGGATCATGCATTACTTGTAAAGTTGAAACTTTACATGAAACACCAACATCATGTACTCCTTGCTCTAAATGTGAAAAGATGCACTAAGAAAGTAAAATATGTTATTATGACAAGCCTTAGAAAAGTTTAAAATTGGAAATAAAACATTGAACATGAGTTTTGTGAATCAAGGTTGTCTATAAAAAGGAAGGAATTGGTTTTGTAGATAGTAATACTCAATCGAAGCCAACAAAATTTGTTAAAAGTTCCACACTACATATTCCTCACAAAGATAAATGTAGCTTCTACGGAAGATTTAGCTATTATGCCTACGCGTGTTCTTATAAAAATTATAGCTCTCATAAATTAGTTTGGGTTACTAAAGGAATAATCAATGACTTAATGCTAAAGGTCAAAAGAGATAGATCCAACCATGAAGGACCCAAAGTTAAATGGGTATCTAAAGTAAAACCCTTTTTGTGTAGGTATGTCCTCAAATAAAAGCTATGAGCAAAAAATAGTATCTTGATAGTGAATGCTCAAGGCACATGACCGGAGATCCATCATAATTTTTAAAGCTCACTAGCCGAGACAAAGGGTATGTCACCTTCGGAGATAACAATAAAGAAAAATTATTGGCAAAGAAAATATAACTAACAAGTCTAATCTTTTGATTGAAGATGTCTTACTAGTAGATGACTTAAAATATAACATACTAAGCATTAGTTAATTATATGATAAGGGTTATAACATAAAATTTGAAACTAATGCTTGTATTATAGAGATACCTCACAAAAATAAATCAATAATTACCTTAAGAACCAATAAGTGATTGCCCTAAATATTTTTTAAAATTTTGTAAACTAGTTTAAATTGAAAAGGGTTTTATGATTTCGTCTATTCGAAGTGTTCATGGTGGTGAATTTAAAAACCATGATTTTCAAGATTTTTATGAGTTAAATGGGTATGACCATAATTTCTTCATTCCAAGAAATCCACAACAAAATGGAGTTATTGATAGAAAAAATAGGAATTTACAAGAGATGATAAGAACTATTTAAATGAACATAATCTACCTAAATATTTTTGGGTCAAAGCTATTAACATGGCATGTTATGTCATGAACAGGGTTATTATAAGACCATTACTTTCTAAAACTCCCTATGAATTATAGAACAAGAAAGTTTTTAGTTGTAAATATTTTAGTTTAAATGAAAAAGATGCCTTAGGAAAGTTTGATGCAAAATCCAATGAAAGCATATTTATTAGTTATTCCTCAAGTTCAAAAGCTTATCGTGTCTTTAATAAAAGAACTTTAGTTATTGAGGAATCCATCCATATTATTTTTAATGAGGTTTTTGAATTGAAGAAAATTGATTTTGATGATGATCTTGATTTTAGTAATTTAAATTTGAATTAAAATTCTCCTCTCCAAAGCAACTTGGATGCAACTACTTCCATGGAATCCTTACCCAAAGGATGGAAGTATGTAGATGCTCATCCTAAGGAGTTAATAATTGGAGACACATCAAAAGTTGTTCAAACTCGTTCATCATTTAAAAAATTTTATACTAATGTCGCCTTTCTATCTCAAATTGAACAAATACATTGACGATGCCCTAAAAGATAATTCTTGGGTTTTTGCAATGCATGAGGAGTTGAATTAATTTGAGAGTAATAAGGTATGAGCACTTGTTCCTAGATCTAGTGACTATCTTATAATTGACACTAAATGGGTCTTTAGAATAAGCAAGATGAATTTGATATTGTGGTTTAAAACAAGGCTAGATTAGTGACCAAAGGTTTCAACCAAGAAAAAGTATTGATTATGAAGAAACATTTACTCCTATGGCAAGACTTGAAGCCATAAGGATGCTCATTGCCTATGCTTCTTTTAAAAATTTCAAATGGATGTCAAAAGTACTTTTCTTAATGGTTTTATTTCTGAAGAAGTTTATGTTGAACAACCACCCGAATTTGAAAATGATCTTTTTCCAAACTATGTTTATAAATTGTCTAAGGTTCTCTATGGATTAAAGCAAGCCCCTAGGGCTTGGTATGAGAGGCGTAGTTCTTTCCTTATTCAAAATAATTTCTCAAAAGGTAAGGTCAATACCACATTATTTATTAAATATTTTAAAAATAATTTTCTTATTATTCAAATCTATGTTGATGATATTAATTTTGTTTCTACAAATGAATCTTTATATGAGTCTTTTGCTAAAAATATGAGCCAAGAATTCAAAATAAGTTTAATGGGTGAATAACATTTTTCTTAAGACTACAAATTAAGTAATTAAATAATGATATTTTTATAGGTCAAACTAAGTCTACTTTAGATTTGTTAAAATGATTTATTATAGATAGTGCTAAGGCTATAAACACACTTATGAGCACCTCTACAAAATTGGATTTGGACAATGAAGAAAAATATTTTGATCAAAAGACTTATAGAGGAATGATAGATAGTTTGCTATATTTAACTGCAACTAGACCAGATATTATGTTTAGTATAGGTTTGTATGCAAGATTTCAATACAATCCTACACAATCTCATTATAAGGTAGTTAAAAGAATCTTTAGATACTTAAAAGAAACTCCAAATCTAGGATATGATATCCAAAATTTAAATTTTTTATTTGATTGCTTATGCTGATGCCGACTTTGGATGATGTAGAATAGATAGAAAAAATACCTCTAGAACTTGTCAGTTCCTAAGTCACACACTTGTTTCTTGGTCTTCCATGAAACAAAATTTTGTTACATTATCTACAGTTAAGGCTGAATATGTAGCAACGGGTGCATGTTGTGCATAAGTTATTTGGATGAAGAACACTTTAGAAGACTTTGAACTTTACTAGAAAAACATCTCTATAAAATACGATAATACTAGTGCTATTTGTTTAACAAAGCATCTCATTCAATACTCTAGAACTAAATACATTGATATTAGATATTATTTTATTAGAGATCATATTAATAATCATGATATATCCTTAGAATTTATTGATACAAAGCATCAATTAGCAGATATTTTTACTAAACTTTTGAATTAGGAACAATTTAATTTCATTAGAAGAGAGGTAGGCATGTTGAATCTTCCAAATGCATGAACTCTTTTCATATATAATTTTGGATCATTTATCTTGATTTCTTGGTTTTCATGACTTGAGTTTTTCCCTTGAATCAAATCATTTCCTATGATTCCTTCTTCTTGCTATTTACAAAAGAAGAGATTTTGATAAATGACGACTAGTTGCTCTATTGTGCTAGCTTTTTAAGGCTACTCATTACCATTATAGTAAATCAGTCATCCCATAAAAAAAGGTGTGAATCCTTTTACTAAGAGGCCCAAAAACTCTACAGAGACTAAGGCTTAAAAATGATTCACGGTTTTTTAGGACTCATGACTTGATCTTTCATTTTTCATGTGATATAAATTTTTATAACATTGAATTCTATTCTTCTCTTTCTTGTTTTAATAATTACACAGAGAAGAGAAAGAAGTGCGATCTTATTCATCTCAAGAAAAGTAAAAAGAAGTACAATCTTGCACATCTCAAAAGAAGCAATGTTGTTAGCATACTAGTTGCACTCTTCTCCTTTTTGTTGGTGACAAAGGGGGAGAAGTAATGATGATGTGAAATTATATTTGATGTTTGCAATCTCAACTCACTCTTGATATTATAATGACATTATGATTTACTTTGATATTTTGACTCATGATTTTTTTATGATGATGCTTATGTTGTATGCATATTCATTAAAATTGTTATTGACTTGAATACAAAGATATTATGATTAGAAGGTTATCAATCTATGAATTGAAGTTTATTTCAATTTGGCATATAGATAGGGGGAGTTTAGTTAAAACTCCATCTTCAATTGGTTGTCATCCTAAAAAAAGGGGAGATTGTTGAATCTCAGATTTTGATGATGATATCAATTGATGAAGTTATGATCTAATCTGTATTCAAGAAAAGTGATGTAGGACTATCTTTGATCATGAAAAAGTAAAACGAGAAACGTAATAAAATCATACATTAGGCCGGAATCAGAGATCGAGCATCGGGTCAGAAAAATTAAATTATAAATTAAATAAAATAATTAAATAATAGCAACTTTATAAGTCAAACAAAGTATACCTTAGACTTGTTAAAACGTTTTGGTATGGATAATGCTAAGGGTATAAACACACTTATGAGCACTTTTATGAAATTAGACTTGGATAATGAAGGTACAAATTTTGATCAAAAATTATATAAAGGAACGATAGGTAGTTTGTTATATTAAACTACTATAAGACTAGACATAATGTTTAGTGTTGGATTGTATACAATATTTTAATCTAATCCTAAACTACCATTTTACGACAGTTAAATAAATATTTAGATATTTAAAAGAAACTAATTTATGATTATGGTTTTGTAAGTCTAAAAATTTTGATTTACTTACATATGCGAATGTCGATTTTAGAGGTTGTAGAATAGATAGAAAGAGTACAATCAAAACATGTCAATTCTTAGGACACGCATTTCTTGGTCTTCCGAAAAATAAAATTTGGTTGCATATCTACATCGAAAATTGAGTACATAGCAATAGGTGCATGTTGTGCACAAGTTATCTGGATTAAAAACACCCTAGAAGATTATAAAATTCACTTGAAAAATAATCCTATAAAATGTGATAATATTAGTACAATATATTTAACTAAAAATCTCATTTAATACTCAAGAACTAAACATATTGACATTAGGCATCACTTTATTAGATATTATGTCGATAATCATGACATATCTTTGAAATTTATTGATACAAAATATCAATTAGCTGATATTCTCATAAATCCATTAAATGAAGAATAATTTGATATCAATATAAGAGAATTAAGAATCTTGAATCTTCCAAATGCATAATTTGCTATCATATTTTTTTGGATTTCTCGGTTTTTACAAAATGAGCTCTCTTTTGAAATAATTTCACATTATTCTTGAAATTTACAAAAGAAAAAAATGTGGTTCATGAATTTTTATGATGTGATTCATGAGCTTTCTTTTGAATCCTCCCTTGGAAAATATTTTAATTCTTGGACTCATGAATATTTGATGCAATGCTTTCAAAGGTACTCCCCTCTTGATATTCGACTTTTTTTGGGATACTTAATCTTTGATTTTTGATATACTTGACACCCCCCTACTTCATCTTCTTTTATTTTATTTATAAAGGGGTGAAAGAAATTTGCTGTGACATTTGTAATGAACAAAATCCTCTCTTTATTCTTCTTATTTTACAAATGGGGAGAAATTAACTAAATTCCTTTCTTTATGTGCTAAATATTATGATACATGTTTAAAAATGTTCAAATATGAGTTAAACATTCTCTTTTTTGTTGATGACAAAGGGGGAGAAATAACATGATTGATGACATGATGACATAAGAAACGTTTGAAATGATGTCTATCATGTGAAACATATTTTTGGTTGAAATTTTTATCATGTGATACTAAGAATATGAATATTGTTTTAAAATTTTTATCATGTATGGTATCATGGTAATGAATGGTTAAATTGTTAAATTTAATGATTAGACAAAATAGTTAAAATGCTAAATACTTGAATTCAAAGGTAATGATTTCTTTTGAATTCAAGTTTGCTCTATTTCTCTTATAGCATATAGATAGGGAGAGTTAAGATTAACTCTTTCATTAATTTGTTGTCATCATAAAAAAGAAAAAGATTATTGAATCTTAGATTTTGATGATGAAATCAATTGATAGATTTATGATATAACCTATATGTTGCAATATTAACTACGACTGTGAAAAGGCAATTCAATCTTATGATGGGCAGGAGTCAAGATCGGACATCGGGCCGGGGTTCGGACAATGCAATGGGAGCTCGTCGGGAATTCAATAGAGGAATGCTGGGAAGTTTATCGGAAGTTTAGAAGATCGATTGACATGGTGGACAACAAGAATGATTGTAATTATTTATCTTAGTGTGTCATAGTTCGCATCATGTTTTAAGTTCTAATTTGAGTTAGGGTTGGTGAAATCCAACTAACTCAATTGGAGGCTAACCGGGTCCACTTTGGGTTAGATTTGATCTCATGATAGAGCTCATTTCATTAACCTAGAAAGGCGTCAATAGAAGGTATGATTCTGGTACAAAATAGTATGGGAAAGCACTATCCCGAACTAATCGATAGTAGTACCATCAGTGGGTGGTGGTACCACCTAGGCAGTTGTGGTACCACCACCACCTAGGATTTTGGGCACTTTCAGTGGTAGTATCGTCAGTGTCAATGGTAGTACCACTAGTTCTCGTGTTTTCGGCAAGGGTTGAATTTTGGTTTCAATTTTTGAAGCCAATTTGGGGTTTATAAGTACCCAAAGTATTCTTACATAGGAAAGAAAGAAAGTGTAAGAAAAGTGATTGAAATATTGGGTAAAATTCTACAAAAATTGAGAGCTTCCCTTGTGTGCTTAAAGTGTAAAGTGAGTTTAAGGGAAGAGTGAAAGATTATAAAGGTTCTTCTCCTGAACTAGTGAAAAGGAGAGAAATGTAAAGAGGTGTTTGATCTTCACTTGTGAAAGAAGATCATTAGTGGACACCGGTGGGCCTCGACGAAGGAAGACTCAGGAAGTGGACATAGGTCAAGTTTTTGACTGAACCACTATAAATTCTGTGAGTACTTCTCTTTTGTCTCTCTTTAAGTTTGATTTTAACCTTAGTTGCTATTATTTAATTCTAAGAAAAACATGAACATCTCCTTTCGACTTTGTTTTAAATCACTCTCTAATTTGCTTTTAGCCACCGCCTCCTATTCTCTTCACTCCCTTTGTGCAAGAGTTATAAGATTTGTATATACTGAGCCGACTGTGAGTCCTACCTATCAGAACACCTTCTGACTCAGCAAATTGTAATCTCATAATAATTCACTCAACTCATCAACTATCGAAGTACTAGGCCATTAGGCCATAGTTCTCAGACAATATAAAGGATCAAATCCATTAGACCAGTCTGTTCTCAGTTATCTATAACCCCTCATCCATCTAATATCTCATAGATCGTATACTGGGCATGGTACTATCATGCAACATATAAAATTCGTCTGAGTCTTACTCTAATCGGATTCTCCTGGAGAACTACTTCTCTCTCAAATGGATATTTAAATTTAAAATCAAAATTACGGTTGATCCTTCGGGTATCCCACCTCAAATGAAAATTTAAAAAAGATAACTCAGCCCAAATCCTTCCAATTAACACCCAAGCTGATGAGGAGGCCAAAGTTCAGTTGATGATAGCATGAGAATCATATGAGGAGCTGAAGACCCGGTTCCCTGAGTTTATGGATCTTCAGCCTTGAGGACAAAGCCGATTCAAAGAGGAACGACTTGATATGACTCCAATAGGATTGAGTCCTAATCACCCTATAAGTAATTAATAAGAACCCTGTGAGATTGTAGTAAAACCCCACCTAGTCACTTCTATCATATAAAGAAGTATGGCTAGGGTTTATTTTAGGGCCTTAGGGCTTCCTAGCCGCCACCCCCTTTACTAGGCTGGTCGGCTAGGGTTTCTAGCAGAGGGGCGTGACTTGTGCAGCCACTTAGGCCACTGCCCTCTTTATTTAGGCATGGTAACTATAGGAGGGGCAAAAGGGGGAATTTACTTAGCAAGCACCCCCTAGGGCTAGGGTTTTGAGCCCTATATAAGCTTGTAACCTTTACCTTTTTTTATTAACCAAGATTAATCTTTTATTCAGCCTTGTGCCGAGTTTTAGGAGGGAGAAACCCCTATAACGTTCCAAGGGTTGATCCCCCTCAAAGATCAAAATCTATAAAGCTTCTTCTGGGGTTCTATTATCAAGATTCGGCCATCAGCTCCCTCAACATCGAACCTGCTGCAATATTTATTTAGGAGCATCAATCGGGCAGCAACCTTGCTGTTCATAAAGTTGTTTCCTAGTCTCGATGAGGATGGTGATGAGCCGCTACTTAAGGAATCCTTCAACTTTCATTGTTTATGGGTTCGGATAGCCGATTAGAGCGTGAGTCACTCAATCAGCCAGCTGCGGGTCCTCCTTCATGTTCTCCTCGTGCTCGAGGTACTCCTCTTCATGTTTAGATTCTTTAATCGATTTGATTATGAGAAGTCTCCCTTTTTTGCAACGATGATCGGGGCTCCACAACTCATCGTAATGCCAACATAATCCCTTCGTAGATTTATCTCGAAGTTCCTCTTGGGTAAACTTCTTTAGCTGGGAGGATTAGCTGATAGTAGGGGGGTCGAAGGCTCAGGTGTTGCTGGTCATATGGTGATCTTAGTCCTCCGAGCATCATGGTTCAGCCTTTCTTCTTATAGTCGCGTGAATGAGATAGCCACCGTCATTGTGCAGGGTCGTCGCGCTTCGATTTCTTCTCGGATCTTTGGCTTCAAACCCTCGATGAAAGTCCCTAATAACTATTTTTCATACTAGTCTCTTGTTTAGTTAGAAGATCTTTCAAACCTGGTATGGTACTCCTAAACTTTGGAGGTTTGACGAATTTTTGCAAGTTGACCGTTGATGTCGTTGTACTCGGACGATTCGAAGCAGCGTAACAACCCATTCTTGAATTGTCTCCATGTTGGGACTCCGTAGGTGTGCTTATACCAATCATACCATTGCATGGCGTCTCCATCAAGGTGGATGGCAACGATTGTTGGGAAACGTCAGCAGAAGCATCACATGCACAGCGGAAATCAAAACAAAAAACTGGTTTCCCATGCAGATCAAATCATCGTGCAAAAGATTGGGGTCACAAGAAAACTGCAATAACCAAAACATCATGATTCGTGAGAGATTGATTTTACCTAGGGAGATCGTATATCCCTATATTCCAGATTCGGATGGAGAGGACGAACGAAGTCAAGCGTCTTCCTCTCTTGTGGTGTCAACACGATGGATCTCTGTAGTAAAACTCCTCCAATCTGATAACACAACTCTTGCACAAAGAGAGGGAGGAGAATAAGAAGAGGAGGCCAGAGCTGCAGCCTATCAATCATGAGTCTCCCCTCCTATTTATAGAGAGCCACCAAAAACCCTAGGGCTCCTGATAGGACTCCAACATGGTTGAGTCCTAATCATCTTCGGACTAGTCAATAAAAACCATGTTAGATTGTAATAAAGCCACTCCTATCTTATACAGGAGTATGGCTAGGGTTTAGATTAGCCCTTAGGGCTTAGTAGCCACCACACCCCTTATTGGGTTGGTCGACTAGGGTTTCCCCCTGCTTAGGTCCGCTATAGAGCCACTTAGCCGCCTCCTGTTCCTATTAAGGTAGGTTGGCTATAGGAGGGGCAAAGGAGTGATTTTACTTAAGAAAGCACCCCCTTTGGCTAGGGTTTTGATCCCTATTTAAAGATGTAGCCCCCCCTCCCTCTTGAATCAAACAATTATCAATTTTATTTCAGCCTTGTGCCGAGTCTAGGAGGGAGGAACCCCTATAGAGCAACGATCTTGCTGCCCCTGTAGCCATCATCCACACCTCCACCTTCCCAAGCAATTCCCATAATTGCTGTGACACGCGCCTCCACCTTCCACCCCAGCCGTAGATCAAATCAGTCTGTTGCTGGCCCCTGCGTTTGATATGGACATATGGTATTTTTTTTTATCATCCATGCCTCTTCAATACTACAAGATTCCTTACTTTACATGTTGAAGATTTTTCTCAAATTTTATCTGCTGCAAATTTTGTTCGTTGCAAACATTATCGTTGTTATAAAGGCAGAACGCTGTAGAAATTTTCAGCCATGATTTTGCCTCTTGAAACCGGCTTATTTCTTCTCCTTTCTGGCTGAAATTTTTATACAATTCTCAAGATCAAGTTGGCTTTCATCTGGATTTTATTTCATAAAAAAAATCCTTTTGGAACTGATTTTCTTTTGTAATATTTGACCATCACATAGTTCTGAAATTTTACGATGAAGGAATCTGTCTTTCGTCTTTTGCCCTATTTCCCTACTATTATGCTGCCAAAATTTCATCAAACTTTTTACTGGTATTAATAACATCTGAACCAAGGGTTTCTGCATAATTTCCTTGAACTGTCCTCTAGAATTTATGTCAAGAAGTCATCGTTTCTCCGATGTAAAATCGCTTCAGCAGACAGCACATCGCAGCACTTCGTTTCATCGAATTCTATCAGATTTGAGTGTTATTTTTTGTGAGATTTTAGACTCTCTTTGCCTCATCTCAAAACCCTACCATCCTCACCAAAAACTCTTCCAAATATTACCCTAATCTGAATCTAAACAACCCCCCAAATCAGTCACCCAAATCAGCCTACTTCCTTATCGATCCACTTACCTTTTTAGTAAACTTTCCTTACCGAGACACCTACCTTTGTTGCCATCTACCCCAGATCTAAAATCTATTTTCCTAACCTTTATCTACTGCTATCACAGCCCTAAAACCACACTAATTCTTAGCCTAAACTCTATAAAACTGCAGCCCCAAATCAGCCACCCAAATCAGTCTATTCCTATCCAAACCAATTCACCTTCCAACCGGCCACCCCCTTCTCCAAAATTCCCATGCCACTAACCCGACAACAGAAAAAAGATCATAATATTACAAATATAGAGGCGTATACTATGGCATTAAAGGAGGCTATCGATGCAAAGCTTGAAGCCTTTGAAAATCGCATGGAAGAGAAGATGCGATCCCTTTTCGCCGAATTCAGCATTGGCCGACTATCGAACCTGAGAAAATTAGAACACGGTGAAACTTCAGATCGGCAAGATGATCCTCAATATGGCCACATCACCTCTGATCTCAATAATTCATGCATGAAGGTTAACTTCCCTAGATGGGAAGAAGGAGACCCTATCGGGTGGATCTCATGCGCGGAGCGCTATTTTTGGTTCTACCGAACTGTCGACACCACATGGGTGGAGATTGCTGCCATCCACCTCGAGAGAGATGCTATTCAGTAGTTTAATTGGTTTAAGCACACTCATGGAGGATTCACTTGGCAGCAATTCAAGGAAGGACTACTAGACCACTTCGAACCAACCGATTTCAACAACATCGACGGACAATTGGCAAATATTCGTCAAACCTCTACAATACAAGAATATCAAATAAGGTTTGAGTATTTATCTAACCAAACAAAGAATTGGTCTAAGAAACAACTTTTAGGTACTTTTATCGAGGGCCTAAAGTCGGAGATCCGAGGAGAAGTAAAGGCGCGGCAACCGTACACTCTTATGGCGGCGGTTTCCTTCACGCGTATCTGGAAGAACAATTGAACCATGAAGTACGAAGGACAAGGGTCGCTCCCCGACTAGCCATGCTGAGGCGTACTGCCCCCTCTACTACCATCCAAGCCCCCGCACTAAAAAAGTTGACAAGAGATGAGCTTCGCGAACGATCGGCCAAGGGGTTGTGTTGGCATTTCGACAAACCATGGAGCCGCAAACATCACTGCAAAAAGGGCCGACTCCTTGTGATTGAACCAATGGAGGATGAGGACAATGAAACATCTAAAAAAGCCCTTGAACCTAAAGAAGAAGCCATGGAGGAAGTGTCCCAACCGGCCAACTACGCAGTGCATGCATTGGCCGGCTATTCCAATCGGCAGATGATGAAAGTTGGAGGACTTCTAAAACAGCAACCCATCACCATTCTCATTGACACTGGCAGCACCAATAACTTCCTCAATAGTAAGGTTGTTGCACGTTTGGCGCTTCAAATTGAAGGGTGCAACAAGTTTGACGTAAAGGTCGCCGATGGCCGAATCTTTAATTGCGACCAACGGTGCCCGTGAGTAAAACTACTCCTCCAAGACCAAGAAGTGGTAGCTGATTTCTTCCTCCGACCCATCGATGATTATGAAGCCATACTCGAGATCGAATGACTCACAACACTAGGTGATATCTCCTGGAATTTTCTAAATTAATCATAAAATTTTATTGCAAAGGGAGACAGGTCATGTTTCAAGGCAAGCGCGGGAGCCAAATTTCCACCGTCTCGTCGCAACAAATGGAGTAAGTTTTGCACAAAGCACGTGGTGGATTCTTGATGCATATTCAGTAGCCATCTATGGGGGAGAACGTATGAAACTCAGATCTTTAGCTTACCCTTTGCCTGAATAAATTTGCAGATATTTTCTTGGAGCCGCGGGGGCTGCCCCTTAACCGACCGCATGACCACCGCATTCCTATTCTGCTAGGCAAACCTCTAGCAAATTTACGACCATACCACTATCCTCACTTATAAAAGGACAAGATCAAGAACATTGTTAAAGAGATGCTTGACACCGTCAAGGATAAATATCCTATCCCATTCGTAGATGAACTCTTGGATAAATTAAAAGGAGCCCGAGTCTTCACTAAATTGGATCTTCGATCCGGATACCATCAGATTCGAGTATGCACTGAAGATATTTTGAAAACTATATTCCGTACGCATAACAAACACTACGAGTTTCTGGTAATGCCTTTCGGACTTACGAATGCTCCTTCTACTTTCCAAAGCCTGATGAATGACATCTTCCGGAGTTTTCTACGTAAGTTCATATTTGTATTCTTTGATGATATTCTCATTTAGAGTCCTACGCTTGATATACATTTTCAGTTCTTACGAACTGTTCTAACGATTCTTCGGGAGAATACTCATTATGTTAAACAGTCAAAGTGTAGCTTGCTACAGCGTAAGATAGAGTATCTTAGGCACATTATATTAGAGGATGGAGTGGTGGTGGGCCCGATAAAGATCGAGGCAATGCAAGGATGGCCGAGACCTATAAATGTACAATCATTACGCGATTTCCTTAGACTCATGGGCTACTAACAAAATTTTGTGAAAGATTATGGCAAGAGCGGTGCCCCGCTCATGTCCTTACTGAAGAAAGACTCCTTGTGGTCGGATAAAGCCTCTGTAGCCTTCGAACGACTCAAGGTAGCCATGACGATGATGTCAGTCCTAGCGCTACCTGATTTCGATCACATTTTGGTCATTGAGGCAGCCATGGATTCGATTCCCCTGTACCGTCTAGGGACTATGTCGTAGTGGCCTAGTACGTCCATAGTCGATGAGTCAAGTGAATTATTATGGGGATAATAATTCACTATCTCAGAAGGAGTTCTGATGGGAGTGACTCATGGCCAGCTCGATATCGGGCCTAGAGGGTCAAACACATATGGTGGATGCTTCAGCGAATAGAGGATTGGATGGAGATCTAATTAGCCCCTATTCTCATTAGATGAGACTCTACGCTGATGGGCTCCTTGCTTAACGCCCAATTAGAGGCTTAAGGAGATTATTGGATAGAGATCCAATAATGCAAGGTTAGTGGGTTATTGAATGGAGATCTAACACCCACTAAGGCAGGAGCCCTAGGGTTTTAGTGGCTCTCTATAAATAGGAGGGGAGACTCATGATTGATAGGCTACAGCTTTGGCCATCACCTCCTCCTATTCTCCTCTCTCCCTCTTCGTAAGAGTTGTGAGATCAGATTGGAGGAGTTTTATTGCAGAGATCCATCGTGTGGATACCGCTAGAGAGGAGGACCTCCTTCATCTTCTCCATCCAGATCTGGAATACAGGGATCTACAATCTCCCTAGGTAAAATCAATCTCTCACACATCGTGATTTTTTGGTTTTTATGATTTTTCTTGCGATCCCAATCTTTTGCACGATGATTTGATCTGCGTGGAAAACTAATTTTTATTTTGATTTCTGCTGCCCACGTGATGCACCCGTTGAGGTTTCCAAACAGTGGTATTAGAGCCAAGATTTTCGTGCAAAAGATTGGTTTTAAACTACGTGTGATGAGATTGAATAACGTAGAATCATTCTACGCGTTATTGCTGTATTTTCACAACAAAGGCTGCAAGGAAAGAGGGTGGCCGACCACGGCCAGACCCTCTACAAGGGTGGCTGGCCACGGACAGGCCCCCTGCAGGGGTGGCCAGCCATGGCCTGGCCACCCGTAAGGAGGCGGCCGGCTGTGGCCAGGGCCAACCCTCAAGGGTGGCCGGCTACGACCAGGGCCAGCCCGTAAGGGCTAACGTCGGTGCCCGCAAGGGGCGACAGACACCAGCAGGCTACAAGCGATTGCCCGCAGGGGCAACAGCCCGCAAGGGGCGGCAGATGCCAATAGGCTATAGGCGACCACCCACTAGGGCAGCAGCCCGCAAGGGTGGCGCCTACGGGCAGAAGCGTCGCCTGCAAGGGCTGTCGGGTGTTGCCAGCAAGGGTAGCACCCGCCTGCGGCCAATCCGCAGAGGGGTGGTGCCCATGGAGGTGCCACCCGCGGGAGCGAAGCTAGCCGTAGGGGCGGCCGCCCCTTGGCAGGGTGGCTGCCGACGGGCAAGGCAGTCGTCGTCCGCGTAGCGACTACGGTAGCGACGGCGGCATCGCAGTGAAGGCAAAGAGGGCTAGGGCATCTTTTTAAGAAAAAGATGATTATGCCCCTCAGAATTTAAAAAATTCTAATTCTATCCTATTATATAGAATTCCTAAAATACCCTCAATAATTTTAAAAATTCTGAGGACTGCCCTCTGATCCAGAATTATGAAAATGCCCTTGATATTTTTGGAAATTCTGAACATGTCCTAATTTTCAAAAAAATAATTAATTAAAATATTTAATTAATTATTATATATATCTAGTAATCCTACATATGATGTGATGTACATATGATGTATGATGTGGTTAGATGATCATGAGCCATGTATTGTGATGTGTGTAATTATGATTATTATTATTATTGGGGCCTGCGAGCCTTCGTTTTTCTTATTTATTATCGGGTTTGTGTGCCTATGATTATTTGTAATTACACGGAGAGGCGCGGTAGGAGCGTGGAGGTGACAGCGGGATCCACGATGCCATGGTGGGAGATCACACCACGTGGTGATGCGACGATCCGATGGAACTGATGATGATGAGATCAACAATCACAGGGCACGGAGATGTGTCGATGCACACATAGATCCTATTGTGAGTGATTAGGCCCATTAGCTCGGGCATAATCATATTAGGTGACAGCTCATGATCATCCGGTGTGGCTTGTATATGTGATGTGTTATACACCTACTATATATATATATATATATATATACACATTCGATGTAGATATATATTAAATATGTATGTGTGTAACACGACATATTAGGAGAAACAAAACCCCTCCTACGATAATATTAAGTTGGTAAGCGTGAGACAATAAAATTAACCCACGTGGCCTTCCATTGTTATAGGAAGAAATTGAATCATGACATAGGTTGAGTTGGTCAAGTCCCTCAAGGCTCAACCTATCTACGTGATCGAGTTTTTACCTACGGCATAGAGATGTCACCAGTGACTTGAGGACATGGTATGCTTGGTCGAGTCCCTCGAGAGCATATCATCAAATCAGACTCATCTTGTAATGATGGTGATGACTTAACTAAATATCATGGTTGGTCGAGTCCCTCGAGACCATGATGATTCGGAGGCCGAACGTGACGAGAATAACAAGGAGTTATGATTGGCAAGAGTTGTCTACCTTTTGGGAATAGTGTAATTGGTCGAGTCCCTCGAGGTTGCACTAAGACGCCAATTGGATCCCGATCTCCACTAGGAGTCTGCCGGAGAGTTTCGTCTCACATGTCGAGGGTGTCGCGTGATTCGTTAGGAAAATAGTGGGAGTATATTAAAATAGAAGTCCATATCTTAATTAGTATTTTCTGTAAAATCTGCATATTATTTATTTTCGCTATATCTTGTTTTATCAAAAATATGTCGCTCACAAACCTCCTACATGGCATACTTGATGCCAACCACCTCACTAGTCCAAACTATACAGATTGGCTCCGTAATTTGAGAATTATTCTCATGACAGAGAAAATTACGTACGTCCTTGATATAATTGTGCCTATACCGGAAGAAGGGGCAAGCGAGGATGAGATCGCTCGCTTTATGAAGTATATAGAAGTCCTAGAGGATAACCTGTGTGTTGATCTTATTCTTTAGTTCCTATCGGATTCATTTTTATAGTTCATTATTTTAATATGAACAAACTTGAGGTGACTCTATCTGAGCTCCTCAATATGTTAAGAGAAGCTGAGAGCACCATCAAGAAAGAGAAGCTAGTTCTCTATATTGGTGAGACCAAAAAGAAAAGGAAAGCCAGCAAGACCCTTAAGAACGGCAAGGGCAAAGAAAGACCAGGTAAAGTAAGGATTACCAAGAGAGACCCGACAAAGAATAAAGGACAGTGCTTCCACTATGACTAAGACGGGCATTGGAAGAGGAACTGTAAGGACTACCTTGCAGAGAAGGCGAGACAGAAGCTTGGAGAAGCTTCAGGTATATTCATGATCAGTCTCCACTTGTCATATTTTCATGATAACACATGGGTATTGGATATTGGGAGTGTTTATCATATCTGCAATTCGTTGCAAGTTCTAGCAAGACCTAGGAGATTGGCTAGAGGCGAGATAGACCTCAAGATGGGTAATGGAGCAAGAGTTGCTACAGTTGCTATTAGAGAGGTCATCGTACATCTGCTTGGTGGAGCTATTATTGCATTAGATGCATGCTATTTTGTTTCCTCTATTATCAAAAATATTATTTCCATCTCTTGTTTGACAATTAGTGGATATAAATTAGTTTTTTAGAACATTAGTTGTTCAATAATTATGAATGATGAGATCATCACTAGAGGGACCCTTATAAATAGCTTATATGTGTTAGGCACTTCTCTATATATCATGAATATAAATATGTCTAAGAGGAAAAAGATGAGATGAATAATGCATACCTATGACATTCTATGCCAGATCATATACATGAGGGAATGATTCAAAAGTTGTTGAAAGATGGATACTTAGATCCATTTAACTATGAGTCATATGCAACTTGCGAACCTTGTCTTCATGGGAAGATGACCAACTCTCCTTTTAGTAGAACAGGAGAGAGAGCCACCGAGTTATGGGAACTCATACATAGTGATGTATGTGGTCCCATGTCGACTCAGGCTATAAGTGGTTACTCATACTTCATTACATTCACTGATGATTTCTCTAGGTATGGACACGTGTACTTAATAAAGTATAAATCTGAGGCCTATGAGAAATTTAGGGAATATAAGAATGAGGTAGAAAACCAAATTGAAAAGAGTATTAAGACTCTTCGATTAAATCGAGGAGGAGAGTACTTGAGTATAGAGTTCACTCATTTCCTCAAGGACAATGAGATTCTATCCTAGTGGACACCTCCTTATACACCTCAGCTCAATGGTGTATAACCAGAGGTATTTGTATCCAAAGAGAGTCCAAATAAAATGTGCAGGTTGCTTATATCCATTTATAGATTAAAGCAAGCTTCCCGAAGTTGAAACATAAGATTCAATGAGTTAATCAGATCTTATGAGTTCGTTAAGAATGAAGATGAGCCTTGTGTGTACAGGAAGGTAAGTGGGAGCGCTATCACCGTCTTGGTGCTATATGTGGATGACATCCTAATCATTGGGAATGATGTAGGAATGCTCTTCATAGTAAAGGCTTGGCTATCCAGAAACTTCTCCATGAAAGACTTAGGGGAAGCATCCTATATTTTGGGGATCTGGATCTATATAGATAGATCCAAGAGGATGCTTGGCTTGTCCCAATCCAGGTACATAGACTCCATGGTCAAAAGGTTTGGCATGGAGAATTCCAAGAGAGTTCTCATACCGATGAGACATGGAATATCACTTTCTAGGAGTATATCCCCAAAGACTCCTGAAGAAAGGGCATACATGGATTAGATACCTTATGCCTCAGCGATAGGGTCTATCATGTATGCGGTGCTATGTACTAGGCCTGATATAACATATGTTCTGAGTGTCACGAGCATGTATCATGCATATTTAGGTTTAGAACACTGGAAGACAATAAAGTGTATCCTTAAGTACTTGAGAAGGATTGAAAATCTTTTACTAGTATATGGAGGAGGTAGCCTCTAGGTTGAGGACTACACCGACTCGATTATTCAGTCCGACATTGATGATAGCAAGTCAAATTTAAGGTATATTTTTACCCTAAATGAAGGAGCAGTAAGCTGGAAGAGTTCAAAGCAAGATACTACTGCTAACTCGACCATCGAGGCAGAATACATTACTATAACAGAAGCAACAAACGAAGGGGTGTGGATGGAGAAGTTCATCAAAGATTTAGGAGTCATACCAAGCAGCGTGGAGCTGACTCCTATATATTGTGACAGTGACAGGTTGATAACTCTGACAAGGGAACCTAGGTCTCATCAGAATTATTCTGAGGAGGTTCTATCTTATTAGAGCGATAATGGCCCGAAAAGATATAGCAATGGAAAGAGTTCTATCTGAAGATAACATTGCAGATCCACTAACGAAGCTGCTGGCTCAAAATGTATTTGAGCGTCATAGGGGTCTGATGGGGATCAGACACATAGGGGATTGACTTTTGATCAAGTGGGAGATTGCTGGTTACAAGTGCCCTGCAAGCTAATCACGTGAGTGATGGTCTATCTTTCAGCAACTTTTGAATCCTTCCCTCATGTATATGACCTAGCCTACAATGTCATAGGTATGCATTGTTCTCCTCATCTCTTTTCTTCTTAGACATATTTATATTCATGATGTGCAAAAAAATATCTAACACATATAAGCCATTTATTAGGGTCCCTCTATTGATGATCTCATCATCTATAATGATTGACCAACTATTGTTCTCAAAAACTAATTTATATCCACTAATTTTTAAACAAGAGATGAAAATAATATTTTTGATAATGGAAGCGACGAAATTACATGCATCTAATGCAATAATAGCTCCACCAAGCAGATGTAGGATGACCTCCCTAATAGCAACTACAGTAACTCTTACTCCATTACCCATCTTGAGGTCTATCTCGCCTCTGGCCAATCTCCTAGGTCTTGCCAGAACCTGCAATGAATTACAGATATTGTAAGCACTCCTGGTATCCAATACCCATGTGTTAACATGAAAATCTGACAAGTGGAGACTGATTATAAATATACCTGAAGCTTCTCCAAGCTTCTATTTCGCCTTATCTACAAGGTAGTCCTTATAGTTTCTCTTCCAATGCCTGTCTTGGCCATAGTGGAAGCATTGTCCTTTGTCCTTTGCTAGGTCTTTCTTAGCAACTTTTGCCTTACCCGATCTTTCTTTGCCCTTGCCCTTTCTAATGGTCTTGTTGGCCTTCCTTTTTTTTTGTCTCACCAATATAGAGAACTGCCTTCTCCTTCTTGATGACACTCTCAGCTTCCCTCAACATATTGAGGAGCTCAGGGAGAGTTACCTCAAACTTGCTCATGTTAAAATTCATGATGAAGTGAGAAAATGAATCTGATAGGGACTGATGTATAAGATCAATGCACAGGTCTCTAGGACTATTCTTAGGCATGTGAGATTCTCGATCCACTCTATCATCTTTAGGACATGGTTCTCAATCGATGTCCCTTTTGTCATCCTGGCTTGAAAGAGTCTCTTAGATATCTAATATCTTTGTGTTCTTCCCTGTTTCTCAAACAACTGGCGGAGATGAAGAAGGATAGAATCTGCATCCATGCTCTCATGTTCCCTCTGTAACTCAAGAGTCATGGAGGCCAATGTGTAATAGTTTGCCAACATGGAATCATTTATATACTTGACATAGTGAGCAATCTCATTCTCGCTTGCCCCTTCTTCCGGCGTGGGCACAATTCTATCAAGGACGTATGCGATTGTCTCAGCAGTGAGAACAATTCTCAAATTTTGGAGCCAATCCATGTAGTTTGGACCAGTGAGGCGATTGACATCAAGTATGCCAAGCAGGGGGTTTGCAAGCGACATGTTTTTGACAAAACAAGATATAGCATAAATTAAATAACTTGCAGATTCTATAGAAAATACTAATTAAGATATGGACTTCTATTTTAATATACTTCCACTATTTTCCTAGTGAATCACGTGACACCCTCGACGCGTGAGACGAAAGTCTCTAGCAGACTCCTAGTGGGGATTGAGATCCAATTGGCGTCTTAGTACAACCTCGAGGGACTTGACCAATTACACTAAGCCCAAAAGGTAGGCAACTCTTACCAATCACAACTCCTTGTGATTTCCATCATGTTCGACCTCTGAATTATCATGGTCTCGAGGGACTCGACCAACCATGATATTTAATTAAGTCATCACCATCATTACAAAATGAGTCTGATTTCATGATATACCCTCGAGGGACTTGACCAAGCATACCATCTCCTCAGGTCGCCGGTGACATCTCTATGTCATAGGCAAGAACTTAATCACATAGATAGGTGAGTCTCGAGGGACTCGACCAACTCAACCTATGTCGTGATTTAATTTCTTCTTATAACGATGGACGGTCATGTGGGTAAATCTTATTGTCTCATGCTTACTGACTTAATATTATCGTAGGAGGGATTTTTGTTTCATATCGGTCTCCTAATATATTGTGTCACATACATACATATTTAATATATATCTACATCGCATGCAAATATATATATACATATATCTAGTAGGTGTAACATATCACATATGCAAGCCACACCGGATGATCATGAGTCATCACCTAATATGATTAAGCTCGAGCTAATGGGCCTAATCTCTTATAATAGCATCTATGTGTGCATCGGGGCATCTCCATGCCTTGTGAATGTTGATCTTGTCATCATTGGTTCCCTCGGATCATCGCATCACCATGTGTCGTGATCTCTCGCCACGACATTATGGGTCTCACTGTCACCTCCATGCTCTCACTACACCTCTCCATGTAATTACAAATAATCACAAGCACATAGGCCCGACAATAAACAAGAAAAATAGAGGCTCGTAGGCCCCAATAATAATAATGATAATAATAATAATAATAATCATAATTACATACATCATAACACATGGCTCATGATCATCCATCCACATCATACATCACATGTACATCACATCATATGTAGGATTACTAGATATATATAATAATTAATTAAACTATTTAATTAATTATATTTTGGAAATTAGGATATGCTTGAAATTTTTAGAATTATTGAGGGCATTCTCATAATTTTAGATGAGAGGACAGTCCTCGAAATTTCCAGTATTGTTAAGGGTATTTTTAAAATTTTTGGAAGGGAGGACAGTTCTAAGAATTTCTAGAATTGTTGAGGGCATAATCATTTTTTTCTCAAAAAGATGCCCTAGCCCTCATTGCCTTCACTGTGTCACCACCGCCACCCCTGTGCTGGCGACGATGGCCCCTTATAACCGGCATGATAGAACCCTAGAAGGAGTTCTATATATTTTGATCCTTGAGAGAGATTAACCCTTGGAACACTCTAGGGATTCCTCCCTCCTAAACTCGGCACAAGGCTGAATAAAAGTTGATAATTACTTGATTCAAGAGGGGGGTGGCTACATCTTTAAATAGGGATCAAAACCCTAACCTAAGGGGGTGCTTTCCTAAGTAAAATTATCGCTTTGCCCCTCCTATAGTCGACCTAATATGATTAAGCTCGAGCTAATGGGCCTAATCTCTTATAATAGCATCTATGTGTGCATCGGGGCATCTCCATGCCTTGTGAATGTTGATCTTGTCATCATTGGTTCCCTCGGATCATCGCATCACCATGTGTCGTGATCTCTCGTCACGACATTATGGGTCTCACTGTCACCTCCATGCTCTCACTACACCTCTCCATGTAATTACAAATAATCACAAGCACATAGGCCCGACAATAAACAAGAAAAATAGAGGCTCGTAGGCCCCAATAATAATAATGATAATAATAATAATAATAATCATAATTACATACATCATAACACATGGCTCATGATCATCCATCCACATCATACATCACATGTACATCACATCATATGTAGGATTACTAGATATATATAATAATTAATTAAACTATTTAATTAATTATATTTTGGAAATTAGGATATGCTTGAAATTTTTAGAATTATTAAGGGCATTCTCATAATTTTAGATGAGAGGACAGTCCTCGAAATTTCCAGTATTGTTAAGGGTATTTTTAAAATTTTTGGAAGGGAGGACAGTTCTAAGAATTTCTAGAATTGTTGAGGGCATAATCATTTTTTTCTCAAAAAGATGCCCTAGCCCTCATTGCCTTCACTGTGTCGCCACCGCCACCCCTGTGCTGGCGACGATGGCCCCTTACAACCGGCATGATAGAACCCTAGAAGGAGTTCTATATATTTTGATCCTTGAGAGGGATTAACCCTTGGAACACTCTAGGGATTCCTCCCTCCTAAACTCGGCACAAGGCTGAATAAAAGTTGATAATTACTTGATTCAAGAGGGGGGTGGCTACATCTTTAAATAGGGATCAAAACCCTAACCTAAGGGGGTGCTTTCCTAAGTAAAATTATCCCTTTGCCCCTCCTATAGTCAACCTACCTTAATAGGAATAAGGGACGGCTAAGTTGGCTCTATAGCGGACCTATGCAGGGGGAAACACTAGCCGACCAACCCAATAAGGAGGGCGACGACTACTAAGCCCTAAGGGCTAATCTAAACCTTAGTCATACTCTTTTATAAGATAGGAGTGACTTTATCACAATCTCACAGGGTTCTTATTGATCACTTCTAGGGTGATTAGGACTCAACCCTGCTAGAGTCTTATTAAACCCGCCCTCTTAAAATCAACCTTGTCCTCAAGGCTGAAGTTTCATAAACTCAGGGAACTGGGTTTTCAGCTCCTCATCAGCTTGGGTGTCAGTTGGAAGAATTTGAGCTGAGTCGTCGTCTTTAAATTTCCATTTAAGGTGAGATACCTGGAGGATCAATTGTAATTTTGATATAGTGCACGAATCTGACCTCCATGTTAGGGCCCTAATGTGATCCCCAATTTTACAAGGCCCAAAGAAATAGGAAAATCACTTCATTAAGGCTCGAGTTTCTTGCTGATCGGGCTGGAGGTGTAGGAAAACTTAATATTTATTTCTCGTCCATTCTGAAGTTTGTCGGGAGGCCGTTTCTTCTTTGCATGTACTGCCATATGGTTAGATTTTAGTGATAGCTAATCTTTCTTTTGGAATGGTGACTTCCTTCGGGTATGGCTCAGAAATCTAGAGTACCCTGCTAAAGGTGAAGAGTGCATCTCGTGCAAAATAATTTGGATATAAAGGGAAGAAGGAACAATCATAATTCGGCTTTTGTAATGCAGGTCCTTCGAATCCCAAGTGTAGTAGATGATCCTTTATTTTCACTCAATTGCCTTCGTAAGGTTGGCTACTAATCCCGATAACTATCTGTACCAGATCTAGAACTTTCCAAACCTGTAAGTCTAGCATCCAAGAAAGGAGTACTCATACAACGCAATCTTGGTGTCTCAAGTTAAAGGACCAGATACACAATTGGGACTATGGAATCACTGTTTGACATTAGGTATCATCAACCATATAATATTTTATACGCGGATCAATCAGTAAACTCATTCTCCAATGAGCACCTGTACTATATCCTTAGTGTCTTCACACAAGTGGCTATGAGACCAGCCGCCTCCATCATATGGACGGGTAGATAGCACACCGATCTGTTTGATTATCTCGATGTCCCTCTCGAGTAACCTCATGATTCGATTCTCATTGCACAGAATCAAGGACATCATAATATATATGCTACAGATAATATAATGTGAGAATATATCAATATTAATCATACAAAAAGATTACGAAGTGTATCACATGTGCCATCACTCATATGATTGGCTTGCAAGGTACCTGTAACTAGCAGCGATGTCCATCTTAGAAGCCTCATGGATTTGGTGATAACGAAAATAGCATTTCACGCATAAAAGCCATCCTGTCGGGTCTCCATTTTTCCATCGAGGAAAGTCCACCCGCATGTGTGTAGATGCTGGTTCCGTTGCATGTTCTTCTTTCTCTCGAGGGTTCTCCTTTTGATCTAGACTCACATCTTACTGTAATCACATCGGGCTCAATGATCGTCCCATTTTGAACTATGCGAAGAGAGCACGTAATCTATCCTCCATATGCATCTCGAAGGCCTCCAACTTGGCACAGATCAGATTTACCGATGCCATGGCACAAGACCTTAATATGTGGTTTGATGATCCTTCTCTTGTTGTTGGGTCAATGGTATGAACTGGTTGGGTAGATTGGTGGCCGAAAGAGATGGTGGATCAAGGGTAAATGGCTACGGCTTAGGGCTAATAGGTTGTTATTTTTTGTTGCTATTGGGGCTATGGTTTGAAGCTGCTGTAGGGGTCATATAGGGGGTATGATGGCCAAGGGTTAAGGTTAGTGGGATGACTTAGGATTGTTGTTGATGACAGTAATGGATTTGGTAGGAATTGGGTGTGGATGCAATAAGTAGTACCGAAGGTAGTAAAGTAAAATTTTTCGTTAAAGGGGGTGCTATTGATGCTGTTGTTTGGGGCTGTTGTAGAGGCTGTAAGGGGTCTTTAGTGACAAAGGTTTAGGATTAGAGGGGTGGCTTAGGGTTGCTGTTGATGGTAGCAACCGGTTTGGTAGGGATTGGTGGCTGTGGAAGATAAAGATCAGTGGTGGAGGATTGCGGCTGCAGTAGATCATTATTTGGGCTACGATTTATGTTGTTGTTTGGGCTGGCTATAAATTTCAGAAATACCCTATGATGGCTGTGTCTTAAGGCTACAGGGGTGGCTTAAAGATGATATGGTTGGTAGCAGCAAACTCGGTTGGATCTGGTGGGTTATGTGGAAAAGAATGGTGGAAGGTATGGCGGCAGAATTTTATGTCAAAAAATTTCAGCAGTTTGGTGGCAAAAATTCTAGGAATGTTTTAGAGTATTACATCAGCAAAAAACCCATGAGAATAAATAGATAAGAGTAGTGGCAGCAATAAATTTGGCAGAGATCGGTTGTGTATGTAGCAAGAAACACCAAAAAGAGGCAGCGATAATATTTTACATCAAAGAGCAGCAGTTCGACGAAAAGCTTTCAACAGTTTGTCAAAGATTAAAGGAAGAATTCGAGGAGAATCTGCTGGTAAGGGAAGCTAAGCTGACATAAAATTCATAGGAGAATTTGGCAGTAATAAATTCAGCAAGATCAAGGAGTAAAAGAAGATGTTGTGGTAGATTTTTACGTCTAAAGCTCAGCAGTTTGGACGTAAAAGTTTCAATGGTTTGTATCAAGAATTTCTATGCAAAACCCAAAGGAAATCCATTGATGAGAAATACCAAAGCCATCATAGAAACACGTAGAAGATAGGGAAGCAAAATAGTGGCAGCAAGATCAAAGATAGGGCAATAGTATGTGGCAGAAGTTTGTCATGTAACTTACATCGTAATGAGTTGTTTTGAATGAAACCAAGCGAGTCTATTGGAGACATGTACACTCGTTTCATGGATGTCGTCAATAGACTTAAAGCACTTGGAAAATGTTTTTCGAATTTTGAACTTGTGAGTAAGATTTTACGTGCTTTGCCTAAAAATTGGGATCCTAAAGTAACTGCTATTCAAGAGGCCAAAGATTTGAATAACCTACCTCTTGAAGAATTGATGGGCTCCCTTATGACTTATGAATTAAACTGTAAAGCTCATGATGAGCTTGATGAACCCCTTCAAAAAAACAGGAAGGATGAAGCACTTCGAACAATGAATGACTCCTTGAGTGAAACCTCGAGTGATGAAGACCATGACATTGCACTTCTGTCAAGAAAATTTAAAAAATTTATAAAAAAGAACAAAAACTATAAAAACAAAAATGAACCAAAGAAAGACAACATTATTTGCTATGAATACAAAAAATCAGGACACTTCAAAAGTGAATGTCCTCAATTGAAGAAGAAACTGGCGCTCAAAAAGAAGGCACTCTCCGCCACTTGGGATTATTCAAGTTCCTCCGAGGATGAAGACCAATCCAAAGAAGAGGTAGCTAACTATGCCTTAGTGACATTTGAAGATGAGATTAGTGAATCTTTAGATATTTTATTTTCTGAATTATTAAGCATGTTTCATGATTTATTCAATGAGTTTAGGAAACTTGGCAAATCTTTTAAGATACTTAAAGTTGATCATGATTTGTTAGTTAAAAGATTTGATGAAATGCATGACTCCTTAGCATCACATAAACCATGCTTAAAATGTGAAATGGTAGATAAAGTTAAAGAAGAAAATTGTATGCTTAAAACTACATTAGAGAAATTTGAGATAGGGAATAAATCCTTAAATATGATCCTTGCCAATAAGGGTCATATTAACAATAAACATGGCATAGGCTTTGTTGAAAGTATTCAACAAAAGCCAACCATATTTGTAAAAAGACCAACATTGAATATGCCACCATGAATTAAGTGTAACTTTTGTGGTAAATTAGGATATAAAGTAAATAAATACCTTTTTAGAAAATATACTTCTCATCATCTTGTATGGGTTCCAAAGAGAACTCTATACAATGAAAATCGGTTAGAAAAGAAAGATAAAAATCTTCATAAAGGACCCAATGTTAAATGGGTACCTAAATCAAAACCTCCTGTAATATAAAGTTGTAGATGCTTAAGTCATATTACTTATGATCTAACACTCCTTCAAGCTTACTAGTCTAAGTAGTAATAAGAAAATTATTGGAATTAAAATTATTGACAATAAATCTTTTAATGGTTTATCATTATACAATAATATTAATGATGCATTGCTAGAGTATACAAGTATGAAAATAAATTAAAACCAAAGAACCTTAGTTATTGAATAACATATTGAAACTTATAAAAATGAGATTTTGAGTGAATGTTAAAATCATTAGCTTGTTTAAATGTAAAGACTGTTATTAAAATACTTCAAATATTAACTAAGTTTGTAGAATGATTGATTTAAATATTACATTGATTGAAATGTCATGATGATTGAATGCTTATGTTGAATGTTAGAGCATAAAAAATATATATGCTTCATTTTTAAGATGAGTTTGTCAACTCCTTGCACTATGTGTAAAGAGTTAGACTCATTTAAATATTAAAATTGAGATTGGTTAAATTTATGCTTTAAAAATATTTTATGTCTTATAGTAATGACCGTATTGAAATGAAATTTAGTTTTTAGTCTTAAACGAAAAATCATTGATTTGAAAATTATTCTTGAAAGAAATTATATGAAACAACCAAAAGGAGGATAATTAATCTTAAAAATATTTCTATCCTATGAATCCTTCAACAAGAGATAAAATGATACTATTGTTGAATCTCTTTAATTACAAAAATGAATTAGAAAACTTTTAGCTATTTTCTTTTGGAAAATAATCTATGATGACTTTATTGAAATTTTTTGAAAAGTGATTTTTGTTATATTTTCAAATGATATTGTTTTAAAGAATGGATATATTTGAATCTATCTAACTTAATTGATATGTTGCTTTTGATTATTTGATAACTTAAATCATAATCTTGATATCTTAAAAAAGTTATAATTTGAGATCTTTTTATTTACTAAGATTCCTTTCATCTTAAACATGATATTGACTTCTCAATATTTATAACTTGATATTTTTATAAGAATCAAGATCATTCTTACTTTGTCTCATAAGATTTCAAAAGCTTTGAAATTTCATCTACGAAGAAATGTGTCTAAATAAATCATGTTCTTGGCATTTATGATTTGATAATAATATTCTTTATGACATGATTACTTATGACTTTCTTCTTAGTATAACTTATCACCAAAATTAGTATTTCTTAACATTGTGATAAGTTGAAAATTAGAAGAGATTTGGATTATCATGAATATTCCCTTAACTTCTTGACTTAACTTATATGTTATGGGAATCACATTATTGATCTCTATGATTGTTTTAAAAAAAAAAGAGATTTATGATCTTAATAATAATAATTAAAGTTTTTATCAAGATCATTCTTCTTTTCTACTAAAAAGATTTATCTTGGATAAATTAAGATTATCCCCGAAGACTCATTTGTAATATTTACAAAAGAGGGGAAAGAAAATTTATTAAACGAAATCGTGTCTTTTAAATTTGAATTTTTAATGTCATGATACTTTTTGGCATAAATTAAACATGGATGAAAAGAATTTATGCAATCATATTTCTCTTACAAATAACAAAAAGTGGGAGATACAATTTTTAATATGATTATAAGTAAACATTGAATGATGAACAAGTGCTTAGAAGAAAATTAGGACTTTCTAAATACATACAAAAATACTTGATTTACAATTTGAGCTTGATCTACCATCATGCCTTCTTATGAAATTCTTGATGCTTTTTATCCAAATTACATGAGATGATTTTAAATACATGAGTAGCTTTTAAACTTTTGAATCTCCTTGAATATCTTAAAGTTTTGAGCTTAATTTTGAAATTCACATCTATAAAATTTACATCTTTAAAATTGAATATTTTTGTGATATGATATTTTTTTATTTCTCTATCTTGATTCTACCTTCTTATTCACACAAAATAGAGAAATAAAATCACTAGCATTTCAATAGACTAATAAGTCTATTAATTACATTTTGAATCTTTTGAAAGTGATTTTGATGATTTTGAAATTAAATTATATCATGATTTTGATTTCTTAGAATTATAACTTGAAATCTTTTATGAATCAAAATATTTTGTTATATGTTTTCATATTATTTAAAAGGAAATTTGTATACAAATAATGAACTTGACAACTTAAGATTTTTTATGGATGATTAAGAGATTGTATTTTAATTGTTTCTCCTATAAATTTGTCTCTTGATATTCACAATTTACCTTCATGAATTGTTCATCTCATCACTATGTTAATCTTTCATGATATATTTCATGTAATAATATTGAAAAATTATGTAATGGGAAAAGTTTTGCACTATCTCTTTTTGACAATGTTAAAGGGGGAGCAAAATTTGTTAGCTTATAAAATTGCAAGCTTGAACAATGCAAAGGAAGCAAAAATTGTCGGGCCGAGTTCGGACGATGCGATGGGATCTCGTCCGAAGTTCGCTAGGAGATTCGCCGAAGGAATCAGGAAGTTCGCTAGGAACGCGAAGGGAGATCGTCAGAAAGAAGACCGGAGGACTTGCCGCAAGATTGTCGGAGGTTGCCTGAGTATGTGGGAGTTAGGTCTTAATTAGGCTTAATTGGTCATTAAGTGTTATAATCATTGAGTCGTAGTTAGGGTTAGAGTCCTAATTGAGTTGGATTTGGAAAGAATCCAAATCAACTCAATGAGGCAACCAGATCCACTACTGGGTTTGGTTGAGCTCAATCAGTTGACCAAAGAGCTGGTCAACGTAAAAGTCAAGCCAGAATTTGAAAAGTAGAGGGAACCACTTTTATAAAAATTTCAGCGGGTAAACCGTCGGTGAGCGGCGGTTGAACCTCCCATACCACAGAATCTGGGCGATGGGCAGTAGCTTTCGACGGGTAAACCGCCCAGGTGGCGGGTGAACCGCCCGTACCACAAAATCTGGGCGGCAGCCAGCTGCTGACGGTGGGTAAACTGCTCGTACCCGAATTTTCCGAATACGATTGGATTTTGGCTTTGATTTTGAAGCCAATTTGGGGCTTATAAATACCCCAAGTTTTCTTAGACTCAGAACAACTCTTTTGTGCAATTAAATTCTGTGAAAAATAAAGTACGTGTGATTTGTAAGAAAAAGAAAAGGGAAGAGAGAGAGCTTAGAGATAGTAACTTCTTAAGTCTCCCTTGTAAGCAAGTGTAAGGGTTTGATCTTCACCCAAAGAAGATTAGTAGTGGATGTCGGTGTACCTCAAAAAGAAGGACTCGGAAGTAAACATAGGCCGTTGGCGCTGAACCACTATAAAATTGTAAGTGTTTCATACTTGCATTGCTTGAATGTTGTTGAATTGATGCTTCCAACTTAACTAAACTCCTTGAAAGCAATACGATAAGTTCCTTTCCTCGAATGTAATTATCTTTCCGGCTTCTTACTTTTAATCACTCACTTGTTTTATTAAAAATGAAAAGTTTCGGATTTCCTATTCTGTCTTATTCGAAAAGCTTTTGTTTTAGAAAGAAAAATCTTAGCTTGCACTAATTCACCCCCCCCCCCCCCCCCCCCTCTTAGTGCCAATTGATCTTAATAGAGATGATTCAAGCTCGATAGATGATAAAGACCATAAGAATGAAGAAGTTGCTAACTACGTGCTCATGGCCACCCATGATGAGGCAAGTGATTGTTAGAACCCCGTAGGATTCTAAGCTTGGGTTGACGTCTATAGGGGATCAGCCCTCCTTGGAACTCTATAGGGGTTCCTCCCTCCTTGGTAGTCGGTCACAATGGCTAAAAGAGATTGATCTATCCATGATAAAAAAAGTTATAGCTACAAGTGTTTATATATGATCTCAAAACCCTAATCTTAATAGGATTCCTACTTCCACTAAACCAAGACTCCAAATCCTAATCTAACTCCTAATAAATCTTAGAGAGAGTCCTAACTAAATGAAACTCTCCTCTAACCCTAGCTAACCTCCTCTCAGCCCTAGTCGAACTTCCCTCATCAAGGTGACCCAACATAAATCCAACTCCGACTCCTAACCAAACTCTAATTTAGCCGAATCCTAACCCTACTAGGATTTGGGTTGATTTATTACAATGGACTCAAATCTCCTCCTAGCCGACCTAATGTCAGGTCTAGGCCGGCCAACAATGCCCAATCTAAGAACTCAACTCAATCGACTAGGACCTAACTCAGTTGGGATCCTAACAGACCCGCCCTCTTCAAATCAATCTTGTCATCAAGACTAAGTGATAGGACTTCAGTAGGGTTGAGTCCTAATTACCTTAGAAGTGATCATTAAGGACCCTGTGAGATTATAATAAAACCCCACCTAGTCACTTCTATCCTATAAAGAAGTGTGACTAGGGTTTATTTTGGGGCCTTAGGGCTTCCAGGCCACCACCTTCCTTATTGGGTTGGTCAGCTAGGGTTTCTAGTAGAGGAGTGTGACTTGTGTAGCCACTTAGGCCGCCGCCCCCTTTATTTAGTCATGGCAACTATAGGAGGGGCAAAATGAGGAATTCACTTAGGAAGCACCCTCCTAGGGCTAGGGTTTAGAGCCCTATATAAGCTACATCTACCTCTTTTCATTAAGCAAGATCAATCTTTTAATTCAGCCTTGTGCCGAGTTCTAGGAGGAAGGAACCCCTATAGCGTTCCAAGGGTTGATCCCCCTCAAGGATCAAAACCTATAGAGCCTCCCCTGGGGTTCTATCATCTAGTATTAGAGCAGTGATTTTGCTACCCCTATAGCCATCTCAGCTGCCTCCACTTCCCAAGCAATTCCCACAATTGTTGTGACACGCGCCTCCACCTTCCACCCCAGCCATAGATCAAATCAATCTTTCGCTGCCCCATGCGTTTGATCTAGTATATTTTTATCACCCATGCCTCTTCAATACTACAAAATCTTTTACCTTACACATTGAAGAGTTTTTGCATACTTTCGTTGCTACAAAATTCTACCATCGCAAACGTTATCATCGTTGCGAAGGGGAAACACTGCAGAAAAATTTCAGCCGATTGTTGCTTCTTGAACCTGAACTTTTGATCATCCTTTTTTGCTATAACTTTTACACAAATTCCTAGATCATCTTAGCTTTCATCTAAGATTGATCTCTAGAAAAAATTCTTTCTGGATCCGGACTTATAGCACTATAATTCTTCATCGCATAGTGCTGAAATTTTATGATGAAGAATCTGCCTTCCGCTTGTTGGCCTCTTGAAACCAAACTTTTATTCATCCTTTTTGGTCAAAATTTTTACACAATTTCATAGATCAACTTCGCTTTCATCTAAGATTAATCTCTGGAAAACATTCCTTCTAGAACTAGTTTTTTTGTTCCTTCTTTCATCATCACGCAATGCTAGAATTTTTATGATGAAGAATTTGCCCTCCGCATATTGTCATCTTGAAACCAAACTTTTGTTCATCCTTTTTGGTTGAAATTTTTACACAAATTCATAGATCATCTTAGCTTTCATCTAAGACTGATTTTTGGAAAAAACTTCTTCTGGATCCAGACTTATAATGTTGCAATCCTTCGTCACGCAGTGCTGAAATTTTACGATGAGAATTCTGTGATCTTGTCTGCAACAATTTGTCTACCATTATACTGCCAAAATTTTCTTGATCCACATTATTACTACTATCACCATCTGAACCAAGATTCTGATATTGAAATTCTCTCTAAATTTCTTAAATTTTTGCTAAAATTAACGTCGAGAACCTACTGCTTCTTCGACAGAAATTCTGTTCGACAGTACAACGTATACCGTAGTGATCTTTGGTCAAAAGTTTATCAGATCTTGCTACCATCTTTTACAGATTTGAGACTCTCCCTCTCAACTTCAATTCCTAGTGTCACTCCCCAAAAAACCCTAACAAAATAACAGCCAAACAGCCATCCCAATCAGCCCTAATCGTAACCTACTTCCTTATCGATCCACTTACCTTTTCAACCAACTTTCCTTACCGATACACCTACCTTTGCTGCAATCTATCCCAGATCTAAAATCTATTTCTCTAACCTGCATCTACTACTATTACAGCCCTAAAACCATATCAATTCATAGCCTAAACTTCATAAAACTGCAGTCCCAAATCGCACCCAAAACAGCCACAAACCGTAGCCTTCGTCCACCAACCTTTCAGCTGCCCAATCTCCCTTATCCCTTCAACTACAGCATGCATCTTTCATTACCTTGCTGCTACCCTTGGCTGCTATCCTCCACTTGGAGACTTCACCACCGCAGCCTCGACATCGCTACCATTGTTGCCTTCAACTTGAAGATTGTAGCTATACTCTTTAATCGGTTTGATTTGACAGGTTGGAGATCCTTATGTCATGACATTAGTAGGCTTATTCGAAGTCAAATTAGAGGCTCTTGAGACGCGTATGGATGTTAAATTATGTGCTCTCTTTGAGGAGTTTAGATTGGGCCGATCACCAAGCCCAATAAGATCACAATGTAGTGCAAATTTGGATTGTAAAAGGAACCTTAGCAAAGAACTAGCGATGATCCATCAAACCTCCACCATCCAAGAGTACCAATCCAGGTTTAAAAGGTTATCTAATCAAACTTATGATTGGTCTGAAAAATAAATATTGAAGACTTTTATTGAGGGCTTGAAGCTAGAGATTCAAGAAGAAATTAAAGCGCGATAGCCGTACATACTTAAGGCAGTCATCTCCTTTGCACAACATCAAGAGGAGCGATTGAACTATGAAGCTCAGAAGACTAGAGTTGCTCCCCGACCAGCAGCACCAAAGCTTTCATCTCCTACTGTTAGTCGACCCCCTCAGCCACAGAAATTAACAAGAGAAGACCTTCATGACGGATCGACAAAGGGCCTATGTGGCTGTTGTGATTAACTATGGAGCCTAGAACATAAATGTAAAAAGGAGAAACCACTGATGATTGCGCCCACTGAAGAACCCAAACCCAAAGATACAGCTCTCGAGTCTGAGGAGGAGGATATGAATGAAAAATCACAATCGACCGCATGCACCTTTCATGCTCCACCATAGATATTGGACATTGATGGCTTCATCAAGCATCAGCCCGTCACCATCCTTGCCGACACCAGGAGCTCCAATGACCTTATGAATGACAAAAGAAAATATGTGACCTTATGTGGGAAAGGAGAGAACGAAGAAAATATGATCTCAACACAGTGCTTGGAGAAGCTCGCTGAAATCTCAGGCACCTCCACTGAACCGAGCCGACTCCTTCCTACTAGACTGCACGACCCTTGTATGTTGGACTTACAAGGGGAATTGATAGGACTCCAGCAGGGTTGAGTCCTAATCTCCCTAGAAGTAGTCAATAAAACCCTGCTAGATTGTAATAAGGTCTCTCCTATCTTACAAAGGAGTATGGCCAGGGTTTGGATTAGCCCTTAGGGCTTAGTAGTCGTCGCCCCCCTTATTGGGCAAGTCGGCTAGGGTTTCCCCCTGCTTAGGTCGGCTATATGGCGGCTAAGGAGTTGTGTTGGCATTGCGACAAACCGTGGAGCCATAAACATCACTGCAAAAAGGACCAGCTCCTCGTGATTGAACCAACGGAGGATGAGGACAATGAAACATCTGAAGAAGCCCTTGAACCTAAAGAAGAAGCCATGGAGGAAGAGTCCCAACCAGCCAACTAAGCAATGCATGCATTGGCCGGCTATTCCAACCCGCAGATGATGAAACTTTGGAGAACTTCTAAAATAGCAACTCATCACCGTTCTCATCGACACGGGCAGCACCAATAACTTCCTCAATAGTAAGTTTGCTGCACATTTGGCGCTTCAAATTGAAGGTTGTAACAAGTTTGACATAAAGGTCACCGACGGCCAAATCTTTAATTGTGACCAACGGTGCCTGCGGGTGAAACTACTCCTCTAAGACCAAGAAGTGGTAGTTGATTTCTTCCTCCTATCCATTGATGATTCTAAAGCCATACTCGGGATCAAATGGCTTACAACACTAGGTGATATCTCCTAGAATTTTTCTAAATTAATCATAAAATTTTATTGCAAAAGGAGACAGGTCATGTTACGAGGCAAGCACGGGAGCTAAATTTCCATCATTTCGTCGCAACAAATGGAGAAAGTTTTATACAAAGCACATGGTGGATTCTTGATGCATATTCAGTAGCCATCTATGGGGTAGAATGTACATAACTCAGATCCTAAGCTTGCCCTTTGCCTGAATGAATTCGCGGATGTTTTCTTGGAGTCGCACGGGCTGCCCCCTAACCGATCGCATGACCACTGCATTCCTATTTTGTCAGGCAAACCTCTAGCAAATTTGCAACCGTACTACTATCCTCACTTGCAGAAGGATGAGATCGAGAACATTGTTAAAGAGATGTTTGACACCGGGGTGATTCGACCGAGCTGCAACCCTTACTCCATACTGGTTTTGCTAGTGCGCAAGAAAGATGGTACGTGGCGGATGTGTGTTAACTACCAGGCTCAAATGCCATCACCGTCAAGGATAAATATCCTATCCCATTCATAGATGAATTAAAAGGAGCCCGAGTCCTCACTAAATTGGATCTCCGATCCGGATACCATCAGATTCGGGTATGTACTAAAGATATTCTGAAAACTGCATTCCGCATGCATAATGGCCACTACAAGTTTTTGGTAATGCCTTTCGGACTTACGAATGCTCCTTCTAATTTTCAAAGCCTGATGAATGACATCTTTTGGAATTTTCTATGTAAGTTCGCATTGGTATTCTTTAATGATATTCTCATTTATAGCCCTAGGCTTGATATACATTTTCAGCACTTACGAACTGTTCTAATGATTCTTCTAGAGAATACTCCTTATGTTAAACAGTCAAAGTGCCGCTTCTTACAGCGTAAATTGGAGTATCTTCGGTACTTTATATTAGAGGATTGAGTGGTGGTGGACCCAACAAAGATCGAGGCAATGCAAGGATGGTTGAGACCTACAAACGTACAATCATTAAGTGGTTTCCTTGGACTCATGGGCTACTATCAAAATTTTGTGAAAGATTATGGCAAGATCAGTGCCCCGCTCATGTCCTTACTGAAGAGAGACTCCTTGTGGTCGAATAAAGCCTTTGCAGCCTTCGAACGACTCAAGGCAGCCATGACGATGATGTCGGTCCTAGTGCTGCTCGATTTTGGCTGTACTTTAGTCATTGAGGCCGATGCATCATGAGTTGGAATTTGGGCTATTCTTATGCAAGATGGTCGACTCCTAATTTATACCGAGGCTTCCCCCATACTTCATACGAGGTTTTTATAGGAGATACTAATTACTATCAAATTTAAAATATGGTTGGATACAGGTCCATGGCACGAAAGAGGAGTTAAATTAGAAGAATTACAATCCATGCTCACGCCAGATTGGGCTCTCATCATCCTGAACCATACCAAAGGGCAGTCACCATTCCAGAAGAAAGATTGGCTATCACTAAAGACTAACCATGTGGCAGCCCATGCAAGGAAGAAACTTCCCCTTGACAAACGCTGGAGTAGAAGAAAGTTTCCTGAGAAAGATCAAGTCCCCCTTTATCTTTAGCTCCACTAGCATGGAATTCAAGCCTCAAGAAAATGATCTCTCTATTTCTTTAGGCCTTGCAAAATTGGGGATCATATTGGGGCCCCAACCTGGAGATCAGATCCGTGCACCATATCAAAATTACAGTTGATCCTCCAAGTATCCTACCTCAAATGAAAATTTAAAGACGACGACTCAGCTCAAGTTCTTCCAACTGACACCCAAGCTGATGAAGAGCTGAAGACCTAGTTCCCTGAGTTCATGGAACTTCAACCTTGAGGACAAGGCTTATTTTAAGAGGGCGGGTTTGATAGGACTCCAGCAGGGTTGAGTCCTAATCTCCCTAGAAGTAGTCAATAAAATCCTATTAGATTGTAATAAGGCATCTCCTATCTTATAAAGGAGTATGGCTAGGATTTGGATTAGCCCTTAGAGCTTAGTAGTCACCGCCCTCCTTACTTGACAAGTCGGCCAAGGTTTCCCCCTGCTTAGGTCGGCTATAGAACCAACCTAGCCGCCCCTTGTTCCTATTAAGGCAGGATGGCTATAGGAGGGGCAAAAGAGTAATTCTACTTAGATAAGTGCCCCGTTAGGCTAGGACTTTGATCCCTATTTAAGATGTAGCTGCCCCCCCCCCCCCCCCACCCTCTTTTAATCAAGCAATTATCATCTTCAATTCAGCCTTTGTGCCGAGTCTAGGGGGGAGGAACCCCTATAGTGTTCCAAGGGTTGATCACCCTCAGTTATCAAAATCTATAGGGCTCTTTCTGAAGTCTTATCAGGAACCACTAGCACATATTCGGCCATATTGCTATCTATATTTTCAAAGGATCGAAGCTAAAAAGATCGTCCAGGAGACGCGGGAGACACTGATCATTCGGCCACAACCTTCCCTTGTAATGACACTTTATCTCCAAAAACTTTGTCTCTTTGCCTGCAGGGATAAGCTCTTCCTTAAGTGCCATATTCAGCTGAACCAGCTATGATTTCTGATGCAGTGCTCCTACATCTCAGGCTACTTCCACGACTTTACCGAGGAGCAGACCATGATGCCAAAAGTCTTCCCTGATGATGACCTCGGATCCACGGTCCGTGATCGCAAGAAGGAACAGGAGAAAGACATCATGACCCCCATAGCCATGATGTCATCTATATCGATGCTAGCATTACCTGAACGTGGTAATGTGTTCATACTTGGAGCAGACACATCTAGAGTTGGGATCAGCATCACCCTTATGCAAGATGGTCCAAGGCACGAAAGAGGAGTAAGCCTAAAAGAATTACAATCCATGCTCACGCCAACACAGGCAAAGAAGAAATGGCCTCCTGTCAAACTTCAGAATGGACGAAAAATTTAAGATCGAGTTTTCTTACACCTCCAGCCCGATCAGTAGGAAACTCGAGCTTTAAGGAAGTGATCTCCCTATTTCTTTAGGCCTTATAAAATTAGAGATCACATTAGGACCCTAACTTGGAGATCAGATCCATGCACTAGATCAAGATTACAATTGATCTTCCGGGTATCCTAACTCAAATGGAAATTTAAAGAAGATGACTCAACCGAAATTTTTCTAATTGACACCCAAGCTAATGAGGAGGCCAAAGTTCAGTTAATGATAGTATGAGAATCATATGATGAGCTAAAGACCCGGTTCCCTGATTTCATGAAACCTTAGCCTTGAGGACAAGGCTGATTTAAAGAGGGCGGGCTTGATAGGACTCCAGCAGGGTTGAGTCCTAATTACCTTAGAAGTGATCAATAATAACCCTATGAGATTGTAATAAAATCTCATCTAGTCACTTCTATCCTATAAAAAAGTGTGACTAGGGTTTATTTTAGGGCCTTAGGGCTTCCTAGCCACCACCTCCCTTATTGGGCTGGTCGGCTAGGGTTTCTAATAGAGGGGTGTGGCTTGTGCAGCCACTTAGGTTGCCGCCCCTTTTATTTAGTCATGGCAACTATAGGAGGGGCAAAATGGGGAATTCACTTAGGAAGCACCCCCTTAGGGCTAGGGTTTGGAGCCCTATATAAGCATGTAGCATCCACCTCTTTTCATTAAGCAAGATCAATCTTTTAATTCAGCCTTGTGTCGAGTTCCAGGAGGAATGAACCCCTATAGCGTTCCAAAGGTTGATCCCCCTCAAGGATCAAAATCTAGAGAGACTCCCCTGGGGTTCTATCACTAAGACTCCATGAACTTTGGGTCTTGGTTTGCAATTCTTCTTGAAGCTTTCTCGTTGTATCTATGGTAGGCGCATCATGATCCTGCGATCCAGCATTGTCTTATATCTCTCCATCAGTGGTAGTAGTGTTTGGATGGTGGTGCAATGCGATCCTATGATCCTTGCTATCATCAGTCGAATTTGGACCTCCTCATCAATCAAGATGTTCAGTGGGTGGATCTAGGCTAAGTCATCCTCTCTAAACTTTCATTTGAGGTGGGTACTTGGAGGATCAGTTGTATTTTTGAATTGGTGCGCAGATCTAATCCACAAGTCACAGCTCCAATATGATCTCTAATTTTGTATGGTCTAAAGAAATAGGGAGACCACTTCCTTAAGGCTCGAGTCTCTATAGATTCCTGTTGGTAGGGTTGAAGATTAAGGAAGACTCGATCTTCAATAACAAACTTCTTTCTACTCTTGTGTTTGTCAAGTAGTTATTTTTTATTGCATGGCCAGGCATGTGGTTGTTCTTTAATGGTAACTAGGCTTTCCTCTTAGATGGAGGTTGCCTTCTAGTAGAATCCATGGTAATGTGAGCCCGATCTGTATTTGGAGTGAGTAGAAGCTACAATTTTCTAGGGCTTATTTTTGTCTCTCCTTTGTGTCATTGACATGTATCATGCCAAGCCACAAATTTAGCAATGGTTAGCATTTTCTCATTGTAGATTGATAGCTTCAAGTGATATTGAGAGAGGCTTCATTGATGAGGCTAGGGGTCGGTCATCTTGCATAAGGACAATACCAATTCTGACTCCTGATGTGTCATATTTTATTACAAACACTTTGTCGAAGTCTAGTAAGGCTAGCATCGGTATAGATGGAATCACAACTATGAGGGCATCAAAGGCTGCTATAGCTTTATCCAGCCAGAGGAAGACATCTTTTTTCAATAATGTCATGAGGAAAGTGATAATTTTGTCATCATCCTCCACAAACTTGCAATGGTCAGGCGGCCGAGTAGGGGGCAGTTTTGCCTGTTCAGCAAACTCATTCAAAAATTCAACAATCAATGAGTAAAGGTTTAGATCTTCGTTTATTATTGATTCCTCTATTTGTAGCCCTGAAGTTGTATTAAGAAGCCGTTATGCAATTTGTGCAGCGCCCTCTCCATGCCTTGAGTAGAAATAGTCGATACTTTGTCCCGCGCTTTCCTCGTAGGATCACCTATTTCCCATGGCTGAAAAATTTTATGATTAATTTGAAAAAATTCTAGGAAACATCATCTAGAATGGACAGCCATTCAACACTGAGCACTGCTTGATAATCATCAAGTGGTAGTAGGAAGAAGTTCATGGTGATTTCTTGGCCCTGCAAAACTAGTTTCACCCGAGGGTTCTTTCAGTTGCAATTAAGGATTCGGCCATCTACATCAAACCTAATATAATATTCAATCCGGAGAGTTAATCGGATACTAACCTTGTTGTCCATAAAATTATTGGTGCTTCCGGTATCAATAAGAATGGTGATCGGCTAATGTTCGAGGAATCAATCGACCTTCATGGATTGTGGGTTGGCATAGCCGGCTAGAGCATGTATGGTGCTGATGGCTGGCTACGGTTCTTCCTCTACATCTTCCCTCTCAGGTTTGGGATCTATATTCTCAGGTTCTGGATCTTCGATCGATTCAATCACCAAAAGCTTTCCTCTTTTACAGCAGTGATCTCTACTCCATGGTTCATTGTAACGTCAACATAGACCTTACATTCCTTTTTTTTCATTCAGGGATAAAGACGCTTAGAGCACTGATTCTTCTCTTACTGGAATTTGAGAATCTGGTTCAAGTATCCCTTTTTTGTTAAATCTTTTGGTTACTCCTTTACTAGAAAGTATCTATGGTAGTTTCTAAAATTTGATCATTGAAAAGTCTAGTGCTATAATTAATTCTATTTCTTGTTTCTTTGGTTATGTTAATGTTGCTTTGAGCTGGAAATTAGGTCAGAAATTTTTAAAAAAAAATTGAAGAGAATCTCAAGAAGTGAGAAATCATGAAGACAAATGTTAATCTTTAAATAATTTTATGGTTTTAAATGGAATATTAAATGCTAAGCTGCGCTTCTTGTGATTTTTTGTTCTCTCTTGCAGATTGTTATTTGATATATTCTGATAAGGATTAGTGACTAGATGACACTCCCGTAATATGGGTTACTTTTTATTTTCAAAATTTGCTCTCAAATATACTAATGCAAACAGAATCCAACAATATATCAACTCTCCTTGATCTTGAGGTGTTAATGTTGGTCATTTCTCATATGGCGACAATTGCAATGTGGATATAGAATTATGGGATAGTATTATTTGGTAGAACATCTTTTCTTTGGTTATTAACTCTTATGTTGTCTAGTTTCAACTAAGTTCAAAATTTTGGTCTGTACCGGCATACCAAGCAGTATGGTACGTACCTAGGCTATTATTTAATAATTATTTTAATATTTTAAAACTAACAATTTATCATATTAAGAATATAGGTTTTCCTACCTTGTTGGAGTTGCATGTAAAGGAACTGATCATAATACCTTTGCTGTTGATGAATCACTTAAAGGCTCCGCACAGTTAGCTGTTGGACTTTTTATTTTTTTTCCACTTTTCAAAAGTATATTTTTTCCTCGCATTTGAACATGAGGTAGTAAATAGTTTCCTCGTTACTCTAAGTGTGCATATCTACATGTCTACAATCTAGGAGTATATTATTGGTTTGACTGTCATGAATATCAAAATTCAAATAATAGATCTTTTTGAGATATTTTTTTTCTGCTGTTATGTAGTCCATTCTCAAATCTTATATAGGAAAATATTTTATTGATGTCAGTCATCTAGTTTTACATGACATGTCATATTTAGTAATTTGTGCATCTCTTTGTCATTCAATAGTTCATTGTACCAACAACAACAAGAAGAAGTGATGACATCATGGGTAGCTATTGTTATTTGCTAAAATATTGTATGATTGGTTATAACCAGTGGGTGTCATACAATATTGAATTTTTCAACAATGGTGATTTAGATTTATTTATTGTGAAGTCCTAGTCCTATCAGTTTCTTTAGTTATGTTAATGTTGCTTTGAGCTGGGAATTACGTCAGAAAAGTTTTTTAAAAAATTGATGAGAATCTCAAGAAGTGAGAGATCATGAAAACAAATGACAATCTTTAAATATTTTTGTGGTTTTAAATGGAATATTAAATGCAAAGCTCGCTTTCTTGTGATCTTAGAGTTCTCTCTTGGTGATTGTTATTTGTCATATTTTTTTCAAGGATTAGTGACCAGATGATGCTCCTATAATATGGGTTGTTTCCCTTTTATTTTAAAAATTTATTGTTAAGTAGATGCTAATACAAACAAAATCTAATGATTTATGGACTCTCCTCGACCTTCAGGTGTTAATGTTGGTGTTTGTCCTGATGACATTAGGGACTTAATTGTTGATGATTTTAGTTTGGTCATTTCTCAATTGTCGATGATTCCAATATGTGAATATGAAATTATGGAATAGTGTCACTTAGTATAACATCTTTTCTTTGATTATTAGCTCTTATGTTGTCTAGTTTCAACTTCCAGTAGTATTTTATAGTGCTTGTGATTAAGATATTAATTATGGTCACTGATTCCAAGTTTTTATTTAGGCTCACTTATCCAAATTGAGAGATTTACATGGGCCCTGAAAATGTTGCTGAAGTCAAGTGTGCAATTTGTGCCCTTGATGTTGGAACCATAAATTTTTATGATGCGTTGTCAACAAGAAGTTCTATAGTTAATAAGGTTTATTACTATAGTTAATAAGGTTTTATAAGCAAAAAAGACAGTAAAAATTTATGATGCAATTATTACTATAGTTAATAAGGTTTTATAATGTGGTATCTTACATTGCTTGCTATGCTGTAGCTTAATTGACTTTACACACAACTCCAAACTCAAAGAACATCCTTATGTAATTTTTACTGTCTTTTTTGGTATTACTTCTCTAAAATAATTAATTTGTAATTCTATGATGGTAAATGCACAATGTGAAATATTAAGTGCAATTAAAATCTCATTCAATTTGAAATGACAAGCAAAGCTAATTATAAAGGTATCGTACAAACCTAGTTGTTAATTGGAACATATTTGTGCAGCATTCAACTGATATTTCAGTAAAAGATGCTTCTTAATCAAGTTAAAACACGTGAACTTATCCATATATTTTGAAAGTACACTCAATCAATTGCATTTAGATATGGTAATTAGAAACTTTTATTTTAGTCTCCATAAGTTGGTTTATATGTTAATCAATTAATCAATTGAAAGTACACTCACTCAATCCTTTGTAGAATCACTAGATTTGGTTTATATGCATAACTGAATCATGACACCTTTGGCTCATATCACATTCTTTTTTATCACTAAATAGAAGGAAGCTAGCTGCTCAGTTTTGATGAACATCTTCTATTGTTTATAAAGCAAACTGTCACGCCTTTTAATTCTTTATGTTGTTATTCTTCTTTTATTTTTCCTGTAATATGGTATCAAAACTTAAGTGCTGACCCCTATGCTCATCCCTCTTGGATTCGTATGCTATGTTTGTATGTAGTTGTTTTTGCTTTCATGTAGTTTCAAAGAATGAATTGAATATTGGTATCAATTCTAGATTTCCCTCTTGAACTTATATGATATATACTGTGATATAACACATAAATATAAAAATTGTTATTGAAGTTTTAGGAATGTACAATATATTAATTAATGCCAGCAAATGATCGGATTGGTGTTGTCAAATTGACTTGTTAGAACCAGCGTTTAAAATAGGCGCTCGCCTAAGCACCCAGGCAAGGCGAGGTGAAGCCCGAGCGCCTCAATCAACACTTAGGCGGTGCGCTTCAAAGAGGCGTCACCTGGGCGCTCGCCCGAGCCCAGGCGACGGGCGATTCGAGCGATTGCCCAATTTAATACAGTCAACCGAACTAGGCTTTTAGCTTTGGTTCGGTCGATCACGTTAGTTGGTTCAATCGAACCAACTAACGCAGCTATATATTTCCCGTTAACCCTAATCGGGATTAGCATCTCGTCGATGCCGTATTTGGTGCCGCTGTCGTTGTCTTCGCCGCCTCGCTGCTGCTGTCTTAGCCGTCGTCACTGTTCTCACCCGAGTGCACAAGAGCCTGCTTTAGTCGCTTGGATTACGTCGCCGACACCAGGCTCTCTATTCGCCGTCGTTCACTGCAGCTTGTCGCCGTCACTGTCGCCGCTTGCCGCCGTTGCTGTCATTGCTACCCCTCTCGTGGCCAGGTCAGCTCATCATCTCGATTCTACTGTTAACAGTATATTAACACTTAACAGTATATTGTTAAGTTAACTAATTATTATAACTAATTATTAACAGTATCTTATACTATTAACAGTATAATAGTATACTGTTAATATACTATTAACACTTAACAATATATTAATAATATACTATATAATATATATTAAATATTAACAATATAGTATACTGTATAATGTATATTAAATATTAACAGTATATTGTTAATGAACTATTAACAGTATGACATTTTTAATGTGACATTTGTAATTTATACTTCAGATTTACTTAATTAAAAATGATATTTTATTTAAATAATTATATTTATTAATTATATTATATATTTTTAAATATTTTGGCTCCTCGCTTCACTCGAGCGAGCACCTGCCGCCTCGGGCATTTTTGGACCCTAGCGCCTAGTACTTTTTTAATCACTAGTTAGAACGTTAATCCTTGTTGTCAATATACTGTACCAATACAATCATAACATTAATAACATCCATGCTTATTGTTAATATACCATGGTTACGTTATTTATTGCTATCTAAAATTGAAACCAAGGTTTTTCTTACCGAGCGATAAGGCCCATACCGTCCGGTACGTACCGGTTCGGCAGTTGGCGGTCGATTAAGGGAGAAATCGATCGTCGATGGTCGATTGAGAAGGAAAAAGGGAAGAGGAAGAAGAAAAAGAAGAAGAAGATGAGGAAAAAAGAAAGAAGAAGAAGTGGAGAAGAAGAAATACCTCGTTTGTGCGCCCTCGCGGGTTGCCCGTAAGCCCTCATCGCCCGCGGGCGAATTTTCTCCCCGTGTGGGGAGACGAAAGGTCTCCCGCGCAGGGAGAGAGATCTAGGTGACGTCGCCCCTTTATTTGATTTTTTAATATATTTAATATTTTAATATTATATAATATTATATTATATTATAAAAATATTATAAAAAAAATTTATTAAACCGGGTGGTATGCACTATGCATACCGCCTTATATTTGTACCATAATAGTACCAATAAAATATCGGAACACCGGTACAGACCGGTACGTAAAACTTTGATTGAAACATTAAAAGATATTGAGGAAAAATAATTTGGAGTACATAAATTAATAATGACTTGTAAAAATAATGCACTTGTTTAAGGTAAAATTCCATATTATTTTATTCTGGTTGATGAAATTTACGACCAAATTGGGAGTGTAACAAAATTTTCTTTGTCATGAGAAAAAATAATAGATAATTTTAGAACGAAATATTGATAACAACTAAGAAGAAGTTGATAAAAACATATAACACAATAAAAACATGTAAAAAATTTAAAAGAAATAGAAAAATAAGATTTACTTAAAAGTATTCTAAAAAATGTTTGAATAAGATTTAACACAATAAAAACATGGAAATTTAAAAATCTACTTATGTTGATAAAGATGTCAGAGAAATGTTTACAAATTTATGAAATTAAAATTTTTGCAAAAGTTGTCTTAGTTTAAGAATATATTTTCCTCAAATCTTGAAAGTCTCATTTTTTATAATGGTCTATCCACAAAATCAAAACCTTCGCGGGCATTCCTATAGACTACACCTACTATTAGGGCCTATTAGGGCCCTAAAATGTAGTTACCCAATAATGAGAATGACAAGTGCCTATTAGGGCCTCTACCCGAACTTTATTAACTCGAACAAACATAGTTCACTCGATCAAGAATCTTTACTAATCACCTTGCCCTCATATTTTATAATCTAAAGGATAAAGTCAGCAAAGAAAAAAAAAAACTTTTAACATGTCTCCTCAGTTTTGATGTAATGCATTACTTAGCTACTAAGGAATGAACATTTTGATTTTTTTTTAAAAACCAGATGTAATTGAAATAAAGTATACAAAAGGTAGAATATAGTGATTAGGAATACTTGTTCAGTGGCTAAAATATGTTAATTGTTGCCTTTTTGTGTATCTTCATTAAGAAGTACTTAGAAAAAACACAGTTGTTATTAAGAAATATAAGGCATTGTTAGAGATCACATTTTAGACGAAGGGAAACACATAGTTGAAAGGTCATTTTATAAATATAAAATAGTATTAGAATTCACATTTTAGCGGAAGAGAAGAACAGTTGAAATTTGAAAAAAATGTACTGGAATATCACATTCTAAATAAAGACCTTTATGATGTTTGATGATGTTTATCATCTATTCTGTGGACTCTGGATTAAAGTATCTGTTTCTCTTTCATTCAAATTTGTTGATGATGTTTCTTTAATGTAAAAAAGGACTAACAACTTGTTTGTATACCAGGCATAATATGTTGGTAGACTATCTGATATACCAGTACCATACTACTCTGATATATTATTGAAATTGACATAGGACTGAGATTGAAAATCTTATATTTTGGTGTGTATTTTATTTATTTCAATTTATTTACAAGAGTCGTTCTAATGCATTTTTATGGGGTTATTAACTTTATTTCTGGTAACATGTGGAATTTTACTATAAGACAACTATGTAACTTGGAGAGGGCACTTGGTGGGGGATGTTAGGGTTTGTGATACGCAAGGTTCATCGTACCGATCCGTACCAACATAATGAGATTTGGTTGGTATGGTACAGTATGTCAGTATAGCTCGGTATGCCTAGGTGTACCAAGCGGTATAAATAAATAATATTTTAATGATTAAAAGATATTATTTTTTAATACCTAAAAAATTAGAAAAAAAAAGTTGGGTTAGGGTTTGTAAGATAGAAATTAGTATAGATTCAACAAAATTAATGTAAATTAGGCAAAAATAATATTACATATCTTTTTCGAGCTTTGAGGAATAGTTTTGAGAAAGTGAGAAAGTTTGAGAAAGAGTGAGTGTGTGAAGTGAAATGGGAGAAGGGTGAGTTTAAATAGAGTTCGAAAGGGTTTCTCGACCGTTACAGGGTCTGTAATGGTCGATTTTGACCTTTTTACAGGGTCAGTAACGGTTGAGTTTGACCATTACAGGGTCACTCGATTTTGATCGTTACCGACCATTAACGGTCAGTAACGGTTGAAAATTCGACCGTTACCGAGTAGTATCGGTCGATTTTACCCGTTATATTTTTGTAACGGTCGATCCCGACCATTATACACCATGTAATGCTTGGTATCGCCTGATATCGGGCATTCCGCGTACTGGTAAACCATCGGACCGGTACGTACCATCCATATCAGGCAATATAGGATAGTACAAAAAACCTTGGTGATACGATCAAGCAACATCACATCTCTTGTTCTTAATATATTCAACCAAAATGTTATAGATTCTATAAAGCAATTTTCCAAGCAAGTTTGTTCACATGGGAACCAATTTTTATTACTAAGACTTTTAGTTAAAAGCAATGGATTTTCAATTTTAGTTATTTTGGGTTTCACGGGAGCCAATTTTTGTTCCTAAGACTTCCTAAACATACATTTGTTATTCATTATAAGTTTTTGACTTTTGTATGTTGGATCTTAAGTTGCTAAACCTAAAAATTTATGTATTATGATGAAATCCTACAGAAATAAGATATAGTGTGACTAGTTTATGTTAACTAATATGAACAAAAGTAAGCAAATAATGGGTAGATCCGATATTTTACATTATATGATTCAAGTTACAAAAGTTCTACATATTCTTACAAAACTCTTAGGATATGCTGAAATAAAAGTTGCAACTGACCATAACAAGAAAAAGGATATAACTAAATTCCTCGATGGTGTGAGACAATTTGATTATTTATTTTGTATTACAATATGTCTCTTTGACTCAAGTCTTTGATAGTGTGATTAATTTCATTGTCTTCTTTTATATAAATTATTATCTGAAAGAATCTTCCAATCTCCCGATATTTTCTTGATTTTTTATTTTTCTTTTCTTTTAGTGCACTAGTTATTGGAGCTATCTCTTGATCTTCCAAGACCTTCCCTCATTAAGATATTAGGACATGCGACCGAGTTGATATATGGATATGAAAATTGAACAGAAGTTGCACAAAGATTGTATTATCATACAAGGTCTCATTTGTGTGATTTGGGAGAAATAGTGTACGATACTTGGACATGTGTCTGGTGTAAACACTTGCTGACAAACCTAAAATTGCAGTGTTTGATTTCTTTGCTATCTTCAATGGTACTACAAAAGAATAATTCCTATGGTTTTGTAGAGATTATAGCACAAGTGACTTTTACGGCCAAAAGTCATAAATATTTTAGATAAATTTTTTTCCTAATTGATGTTAACGGTCTTTCCATAACTGTTAATATTACAGCAAATGTCTAGTATTAGTCATAACTGTCAATATTTTTAGCTTCATACAATGAGATTTTACCTAACATCACTATAATTATAGATTAAGTTGTTAGCAAATTGCATCATGCTTAAAGATATTTCACCTCCTACAACTTTCTCATAGACTGTCATTTGTGATTCTTCAGTCATAATACCTTTCATTCATGTTATGATCAAGGCACATTCCTTTTTTTTTCATTCAGGGACAAAGAGACTTAGAGCACTAATTCTTCTCTTACTGGAATTTGAGAATCTGGTTCAAGTATCCTTTTTTTTGTTGAATCTTTTGGTTACTCCTTCACTAGAAAGTATCTATGGTAGTTTCTCAAATTTTATCATTGAAAAGTCTAGTGCTTTAATTAATTCTCTTTCTTGTTTCTTTGGTTCTGTTAATGTTGCTTTGAGCTGGAAATTAGGTCAGAAATTTTTTTAATATAATTGTAGAGAATCTCAAGAAGTGAGAAATCATGAAGACAAATGCCAATCTTTAAATAATTTTATGGTTTTAAATGGAATATTAAATGCTAAGCTACGCTTCTTGTGATCTTTTTGTTCTCTCTTGGTGATTGTTATTTGCTATTCTGATAAGGATTAGTGACTAGATGACACTCCCATAGTATGGGTTGGTTACCCTTTATTTTCAAAATTTGCTATCAAGTAGACTAATACAAACATAATCCAACAATATATGGACTCTCATTGATCTTGAGATGTTAATGTTGGTGTTTGTCTTGATGAAATTAGGGACTCAATTGCTGATGGTTTTAGTTTGGTCATTTCTCAAATGACGATGATTGCAATGTGGATATAGAATTATGGGATAGTATACTTGGTAGAACATCTTTTCTTTGGTTATTAACTCTATATGTTGTCTAGTTTCAACCAAAGTTTGAAATTTTGATCTGTACCGACATACCGAGTAGTATGGTACGTAACTAGGTTATTATTTAATAATTGTTTCAACATTTTAAAACTAACAAGTTATCATATTAAGAATATTGGTTTTCCTACCTTGTTGGAGTTGCATGTAAAGGAACTGAACATAATACCTTAGCTGTTGATGAATCCCTTAAAGGCTCAGCTGTTGGACTTTATGTTGTTTTTTCCACTTTTCGAAAGTATGTTTTTTCCTCGCCTTTGAACAGGTAGCAAATAGTTTCCTCATTTCTCTAAGTGTGCATATCTAGATGTCTAGAATTTAGGAGTATATTATTGGTTTGGGTGTCATGAATATCAAAATTTAAATAATAGATTTTTCTGAGATATTTTTTTTCTGAGATATTGGTTTGGGTGTCATACAATATTGAATTTTTCAATAGTGGTGATTTAGATTTATTTATTCTAAAGTCTTGGTGCTATCAGTTTCTTTAGTTATGTTAACGTTGCTTTGAGCTGGGAATTAGGTCAGAAATTTTTTAAAAAAAATTGATGAGAATCTCAAGAAGTGAGAAATCATGAAAACAAATGACAATCTTTAAATATTTTTGTGGTTTTAAATGGAATATTAAATGCAAAGCTCCCTTTCTTGTGATCTTAGAGTTCTAGTCACTACATATCAATTAAAATCTCACCCAAATTGAAATAACTAGCAAAGCAAATTATAAAGGTATCGGACATAGCTAGTTGTTAATTGGAACATATTTGTGCAGCATTCAACTGATATTTTAGTAAAAGACGCTTCTTAATCAAGTTAAAACACATGAACTTATCCATATATTTTGAAGGTACACTCATTCAATCGCATTTTGATATGGTAATTCAAAACTTTTAATTTTAGTCTCCATAGGTTAAGACTTTGTAGAATCATTAGATTTGGGTAGATGCATAACTGAATCATGACACCTTTGGCTCATATCTCATTCTTTTTTATCACTAAATAGAAGGAAGCTAGCTGCTCAGTTTTGATGAACATCTATTGTTTATAGAGCAAATTGTCACGCCTTTTAATTCTTTATGTCAAGATTTGACTAATCGATCTGTACCGGTGTACGGACATATTGTCGGTACCGGTATAGTACTTGTATCGGGCGATACGCACAATGCGTACAACACGATATTATTTCTTCTTCTCTTCTTCTCTTCTTCTCTTCTTTTTTTCTTTTTTTCCTCTTCTTCTTCTTCCATTTTTCTTCCTCAATCGAGATGGTCGATTTCTTCCTCAATCCATCGCCGACGGTCGAAATCGATCGCTGACGATCGATTTTTGATGGTATCGCCCGGTAGCGGTCGGTCCGCATATCGGTAACCTGGCGAATCGGTATGTACCACCTGTACCGGGCGACATAGGTTGAAATTGTAAACCCTGCTTTATGTTGTTATTCTTCTTTTATTTTTCATGTAATATGGTATAAAAACTTAAGTGCTGACCCCTATACACATCCCTCTTGGATTTGTATGCTATGTTTGTATGTAGTTGTTTTTGCTTTCATGTAGTTTCAAAGAATGAATTGAATATTGGTATCAATTCTAGATTTCCCTCTTGAACTTATATGATATACACTATGATATAACACATAAATAAAAAAATTGTTAGTTGAAGTCTTTAGGAATGTACAATATATTAATTAATGCTAGCAAATGATCGGATTAGTGTTGTCAAATCGCGACTCCAGTAGGGTTGAGTCATAATCACTTAGAAGTAATCAATAAGAACCAGGTGAAATTATAATAAAACCTCACCTAGTCACTTCTATCCTATAAAGAAGTGTGGCTAGGGTTTATTTTGTGGCCTTAGGGCTTAGTGGCTACCACCCCCTTTACCAGGCTAGTCGGCTAGGGTTTCTCCCTACTTAGGTCGGCTACAGAGCCAACCTAGTCGCCACCTGTTCCCTCTAAGGCAGGTAGGCTATAGAAGAGGCAAAAGGGTAATTTTAGTTAGGCAAGCACCCCATGGGCTAGGGTTTGTAACCTTATATAATGATGTAACTGCCCCCTCTCTTTTATCAAGCAATTATCAATTTTATTTTAGCCTTGTGTCGAGTCTAGAAGGGACGAACTCCTATAGCATTCCAAGGGTTGATCCCCCTTAAGGATTAAAATCTATAGAGCTCTTTCTGAGGTTCTATCATCTGGTATCAGAGCTGCATTTCTACTGCCTTGTAGCCATCTTAGCTGCCTCCACCTTCCCAAGCAATTCCCATAATTGCTTTTGATGTCACCTCCACTGTCACCCACCAAGCCGCAGATCCATCAATCTACTACTGTCCCTTGCATCAACAACATAAATCTGGTAAAAACTCCAAAGCCCACGCCTTTGTTACTGCTATTCCTTTATCTTATACATGGGTGAAGATTTTCCAAAACTTTCCTTGCTGCAAAATTTTACCGTCGTAAATGTTATCATCGTTACGAAGGTGAAAAACTGCAAAAATATTTAGCCGATTATTGCCTCTTGAAACTGAATTTTTGTTCATCCTTTTTAGCCGAAATTTTTATACAATCCCAAGGATCAACTTGGCTTCCATCTGGGATTGATTTCTCAAAAAAAATCCTTCTAGAACTGGTTTTCTTGTGTAATTTTTCACCAGCACGCAGTTCTGGAATTTTTACGATGAATGATCTACCTTTTGTCTTTTGCCCTATTTCTCTACTGTTACACTGCCAAAATTTTGCCAAACTTTTGACTGGTATTCCCAACATCTAAACCAAGGGTTTCTGTATAATTTTCTTAAACTTTCCTCTAGAAATTATGTCAAGAATTCATCGTTTCTCCGATGTAAAATCTGTTCGGCAGGACTACACATCACAACACTTTTTTTTCATCGAATTCTATCATATTTGAGTTCTATTTTTTGTGGGATTTCATACTCTCTTTTCCTCATCACCAAACTCTACCATCCTCATCAAAAACCCTTTAAAACACTACCCTAAACTGAAACCAAACAGCCACCCAAATCAGCCCTAAACCGTAGCCTACTCCCATCTAAACCGATTCACCTTCCAACCGGCCACCCCTTCTCCAAAATTCTCATGCCACTAACCCAACAACAAAAGAAAGATCTCCATATTACAAATCTAGAGGCATACACCATGGCATTAGAGGAGGCCATCAATGCCAAGTTTGAAGCCTTTGAAAGCCGCATGGAGGAGAAGATGTGATCCTTATTCGCTGAATTCAGCATTGGCCGACCGTCAAGCCCGAGGAAGTCACACCATGGAGAGACTTCAGATCGGTGAGACGATCCTCAAGGGCATGGATACATCACCTTTAATCCCAACAATCCATGCATGAAGGTTGATTTCCCAAGATGGGAATAAGGAGACCCGATCAGATGGATCTCGCGTGTGGAGCGCTATTTTTGGTTCTACCGAACTGCCGACACTACACGGATGGAGATCGCTGCCACACCTCGAGGGAGATGCTATTTAGTAGTTCAATTGGTTTGAACACACCCATGGAGGATGTTGGGCAGATGGCCCAGATTCAGCCCATAATGGGCTTTAGTGAAGCCCACGGCCCAGAACCTCACTTATATTAACCTAAAACCTAGATTAGGTGGCTAGGGTTGAGATTAAGAGAGCAGCGGCGGCTGAAAACGTGGGAGAGAAAAAGCAGACTGCAGATTGACAGTAGAGGCCAAAAAATAAGAGATCCAGAAAAGGGAAGAAGACAAGGGCAGAAAAAGACTATTCTCAATCATTCAAATCTCAGGTTAGATCAGTTTGCAGTGGATTCTTACTGTGATCTCTTGGGAAGGTTTTGGATATTGTGTTTAGGATTATAGTCCTTGTATCCCTGAGATTCTCTTGTGGCTATTGCTTTGGGCTTGGGCAAGAAGCCTGAGATCTGTATATTCATTATTTTGATAGTGAATTTTCTCTGGCTTGTCCCGTGGTTTTTACCCTTCGAGTTGAAGGGGTTTTCCACGTAAATCTTGGTGTTCATCTGATTGTGATTTCCATTTGATTCCGCTGTGCATGACGGTCTGCTAGTATTTGTTCGTATACAAAGTTGATTCCTGTTTTATTCCCATCAACTGGTATCAGAGCAGGGTTTTGGCGGTATTTAATCTTTTGTATCTGAACATGGAGACCGGTAATATTTCTCGCATGATTAGTTTAAATGGAAACAATTGGATGATATGGAAACCAAGAATGGAAGATCTCTTGTATTGCAAAGATTTGTATGGACCTTTGCAAGGAGATAGTGCAAAGCCCACATCTATGACAGATGATGAGTGGAAGAGGTTAGATCGAAAAACAGTTGGTTTTATTCGACAATGGCTAGATGATAGTGTCTTTCACCATGTTTCTACTGAATGTTCTGCATACTCTCTTTGGAAAAAGTTAGAAGGTCTTTATGAAAGAAAAACGGCTGGCAACAAAGCTTTTCTGATCAGAAAACTTGTGAACTTGAAATATAAAGAGGGTACTTCTATTCCTGAGCATTTAAATGAAATGCAGAGTATTACTAACCAGTTATCCTCTATGAAAATGCCTCTTGATGATGAGTTGCAGGCATTGTTACTTCTCAGTTCTTTGCCAGAAAGTTGGGAGACACTGGTGGTTTCCCTCAGTAATTCGGCACCAGATGGTATTGTCACCATGAGTCAAGTAACAAGCAGTTTGTTGAATGAGGAGTTAAGGAGAAAGAATTCAGCAACTTCTCAGATTGATTCACAGGCACTTGTCTCAGAGAACAGAGGAAGGTCAAAGTCAAAGGATAGAAGTGGTTCACGTGTGGGTAGAAGCAAGTCAAGGTCAAGGAAAGATATTGTTTGCTACAATTGTGGCGAGAAAGGACATTACAAGAATCAGTGCAAGCAACCTAAGAAGAACAAGAAAAGGGGGAAAGAAGTGGAGCATACAGAGTCAAAAGAGAATATCACAGCTACAGTACAATGTGGTGATTATTTGATTTTGTCTACTTCTGATGATATTTTTTCTTGTGTGTGTCAGGATCTCGAGTGGATAATTGACACAGGTGCTTCTTATCATGCTACACCACGGAGGGAGTTCTTTGCTACTTACAGGTCTGGAAATTTTGGTGTTGTCAAGATGGGCAACTATGGCACAGCAAACATCATTGGCATGGGAGATATCCATATAAAGACCAACCTTGGTTGCAAGTTGGTACTTAAGGATGTGAGGCATGTGGTTGACCTAAGACTGAATTTAATTTCAGTTGGAAGGCTGGACGATGAAGACTTTGATGTCAGATTTCATAAAGGGCAGTGGAAGCTCAGTAAGGGTTCTTTAATTGTAGCTAATGGAAAGAAATGTCATACATTGTATAGATTGCAGCCTAAAGCTTGTGGTGGGCAGTTGAATGCTACAGAGAAAGACTCCAGCATGGAGTTGTGGCATAGGCGACTAGGACACATGAGCGAGAAGGGGTTGCAAGAACTTTCCAAAAGAGAGGTATTGCCATCCCTCAGAGGTACACGTTTGAACCCTTGTATTGATTGTTTGGCTGGTAAACAACATAGAGTTTCCTTTGTTAGTCCTGCCTTATCTAGAAAAATGCATGTCTTGGACCGTGTCTATACAGATGTGTGTGGTCCTTTGAGGACAAAAACTCCTGGTGGATCTGTTAATGTTCCTAGTATCAGTGGTGCACTTTATTTTGTTACTTTTATAGATGACTTTTCCAGGAAAGTTTGGGCCTATGCTTTGAAGACTAAAGATCAGGTTATTAATATCTTCAAAGAGTTTCATGCCAGAGTTGAAAGGGAGACAGAAAGACAATTGAAATGTATAAGATCAGATAATGGTGGTGAGTACACAGGATTGTTTAATGATTATTGCAGGTCACATGGCATCCAGCATGAGTTGACAGTCCCTGGTACGCCTCAGCATAATGCAATTGCAGAGAGGATGAACCGCACCATCATGGAAAAGATCAGATGTATGCTTTCACAGGCCAAGCTACCCAAAAGGTTTTGGGATGAGGCTTTGAGGACTGCAGTTGATGTAATCAACTTATCACCATGTACAGCTCTAGATGGTGATGTTGCAGAGCATGTATGGTCAGGGAAAGATGTCTCCTATAGGCATTTAAGAGTGTTTGGTTGTCGTGCATTTGCACATGTTCCAAACAATGAAAGGTCCAAACTGGATGGTAAGACAAAAGAGTGTATTTTTCTTGGTTACTCACATGATCAGTTTGGTTACAGGCTTTGGGATCCAGAAAAGCAGAAGGTGTTCAGAAGCAGAGATGTTGTCTTCTTTGAGGATCAAATCATTGAGGATTTGAAGAAGGAGCCACCAGCTAAGACTTCTGCAGAGGGATTTGTAGACTGTGACCCAGTTATTCCTCCAGTATATCAGGGTGATGGGGGAGATGTGCAGGAAGATGGTGCAGAGCCAGATGTTGATCTACCTGCAGGACATGTTGAGCAAGAAGAAGAAATAGAGCAAGTTCCCACAGAACCTCAATTAAGAAGATCTTCTAGACAACGTCAACCTTCCAGAAGATACTCTACAGATGAGTATGTGATGCTTACTGATGCAGGTGAACCAGAGAGTTACCAGGAAGCAGTTGAAAGTGAGCAGAAAAAGAAGTGGTTTATTGCTATGCAGGAAGAGATGGATTCTCTGCAAAAGAACCACACATATGATTTAGTGCAACTACCAGAGGGAAGTAAGGCCTTGAAGAACAAGTGGGTTTTCAGGTTGAAGACTCAAGAATATTGTTCTCAACCAAAGTATAAAGCTAGATTGGTTGTGAAAGGCTTTGGTCAAAAGAAAGGTATTGACTTTGAAGAAATTTTTTCTCCTGTTGTTAAAATGTCTTCTATTCGTGTTGCTCTTGGTATTGCTGCTAACTTAGACTTGGAGATTAAACAGTTAGATGTGAAAACAGCTTTCCTTCATGGTGATTTGGAGGAGGAAATTTATATGGAGCAACCAGAAGGCTTCAAAGTCAAAGGTAAAGAAAATCTTGTCTGCAAGTTGAAGAAGAGCTTATATGGGCTGAAGCAAGCTCCAAGACAGTGGTATAAAAAGTTTGATTCATTTATGATTGAAAATGAATATAAAAGAACAGCTTCAGATCATTGTGTGTACATCAAACGGTTTGGTGAGGATTTTATTATTCTCTTACTTTATGTTGATGATATGCTTATCCTCGGAAGAGATATGTCTATGATTGACAGGTTGAAGAAGGACCTAAGTGAGTCTTTTGCAATGAAGGACATGGGGCCAGCAAAGCAAATACTGGGCATGCAGATTTCTCGTGACAGAAGAAAGAGAAAGATTTGGTTGTCACAGGAGAAATACATTGAGAAGGTATTGGATAGGTTCAGTATGAGTAATGCAAAGCCAGTTGGTTCTCCTCTTGCAGGTCACTTCAAGTTGTGCTCAGATCAGAGTCCGTCAAGTGATGAGGAGAAGGAGAAAATGCAAAAGGTTCCTTATGCTTCAGCAGTTGGAAGTTTAATGTACGCAATGGTATGTACGAGGCCGGACATCGCATATGCAGTGGGTGTTACTAGTAGATTTCTTGCAAATCCAGGTAAAGAGCATTGGGCAGCAGTGAAGTGGATTTTTAGATATCTCAGAGGAAGTTCTAAAGTTTGTTTAAGCTTTGGAGGTGGACCACCTGTATTGACAGGTTACACAGATGCAGATATGGCAAGAGATATTGACACAAGGAAGTCCACATCAGGTTTTGTACTTACTTTTGCAGGGGGAGCTGTGTCATGGCAGTCCAGATTGCAAAGGTGTATTGCACTCTCCACCACAGAGGCAGAATATATTGCTGCTACAGAGGTTTGCAAAGAAATGTTATGGATGAAAGAATTCTTACAAGAATTGGGGCTGAAACAGGAAAACTATGTGGTGTATTGTGACAGCCAGAGTGCCATCCATTTATGCAAGAACCCAACATTTCATTCCAAGTCAAAACATATAGATGTCAGATATCACTGGATCAGAAATGTGCTTGAAGAGAAGCAGTTACAGCTTCAGAAAATTCACACAGATGATAATGGGGCAGACATGTTGACAAAGGCTTTACCGAAAGAGAGACAGGAGATGTGCCGACAGTTGGTCGGCATGGCTTCACATTGAGGAGTCATGAGACAGCCTCCCTTATGGGCTGAAGGGGGAGGTTGTTGGGCAGATGGCCCAGATTCAGCCCATAATGGGCTTTAGTGAAGCCCACGGCCCAGAACCTCACTTATATTAACCTAAAACCTAGATTAGGTGGCTAGGGTTGAGATTAAGAGAGCAGCGGCGGCTGAAAACGTGGGAGAGAAAAAGCAGACTGCAGATTGACAGTAGAGGCCAAAAAATAAGAGATCCAGAAAAGGGAAGAAGACAAGGGCAGAAAAAGACTATTCTCAATCATTCAAATCTCAGGTTAGATCAGTTTGCAGTGGATTCTTACTGTGATCTCTTGGGAAGGTTTTGGATATTGTGTTTAGGATTATAGTCCTTGTATCCCTGAGATTCTCTTGTGGCTATTGCTTTGGGCTTGGGCAAGAAGCCTGAGATCTGTATATTCATTATTTTGATAGTGAATTTTCTCTGGCTTGTCCCGTGGTTTTTACCCTTCGAGTTGAAGGGGTTTTCCACGTAAATCTTGGTGTTCATCTGATTGTGATTTCCATTTGATTCCGCTGTGCATGACGGTCTGCTAGTATTTGTTCGTATACAAAGTTGATTCCTGTTTTATTCCCATCAGAGGACTCTCTAGGTAGTGGTTCAAGGAAGGACTTCTAAATCATTTCGATCCGACCGATTTCGACAACATCGATGGACAATTGGCAAGGATTCATCAAACCTCTACAATACAAGAACACCAAATAAGGTTTGAGTGTTTATCTAACCAAACTAAGAATTAGCCTGAGAAACAACTTTTTGGTACTTTTATTGAGGGCCTAAAGCCGGAGATCCGAGGAGAAGTAAAGACGCGATAACCGTACACACTTATGGCGATGATTTCCTTCGCGCGTATCCTGGAAGAACGATTGAACCACGAGGTATGAAGGACAAGGGTCACTCCCCAATCAGCCATGCTGAGGCCTACTACCCCCTCTACTGCCATCCAAGCCCCCGCACTAAAAAAGTTGACAAGAGACGAGCTTCGCGAATGATCGGCCAAGGGGTTGTGTTGGCATTGCGATGAACCATGGAGCTACGAACATCGCTGCAGAAAGGGTAGGCTCCTCATGATTGAACCAGTGGAGGATGAGGATAATGAAACATCTAAAGAAGCCCTTGAACCTGAAGAAGAAGCGATGGAGGAAGAGTCCCAACCAGCCGACTATGCGGTGCATGCATTGGCCGACTACTCCAACCCGCAGACGATGAAAGTTAGAGGACTTCTAAAACAGCAACCCATCACCATTCTCGTCGACATGGGCAGCACAAATAACTTTCTCAATAGTAAGGTTGCTGCACATTTGACACTTCAAATCGAAAGTTGCAACAAGTTCAATATAAAGATCGCTGACGGTCGAATCTTCAATTGCAACCAATGGTGCCTACGGGTGAAACTACTCCTCCAAGACCAAGAAGTGGTAGCTGATTTCTTCCTCCTACCCATCGATGATTATGAAGCCATACTCAGGATCGAATGGCTCACAACACTAAGTGATATCTCCTAAAATTTTTCTAAATTAATCATAAAATTTTATTGCAAAGGAAGATAGGTCACGTTACGAGGCAAGTGCGGGAGCCAAATTTCCACCGTTTCGTTGCAACGAATGGAGAAAGTTTTGCACAAAGCATATGGTCGATGTTTTATGCATATCTAGTAGCCATCTAAGTGGGAGAATATACAAAATTTAGATCCTAAGCTTGCCCTCTTGCTAGATGAATTCACGGACGTTTTTATGGAGCCGCGTGAGCTACCCCCTAACCGACCGCATGACCACCGTATTCCTATTCTGCCGAGCAAATCTCCAGCAAATTTGTATCTATATCACTAACCTCACTTGCAGAAGGATGAGATCGAGAAATCGTCAAAGAGATGTTTGACACCGGGGTGTTTCGACAGAGTTGCAGCCCTTATTCTTCACCGGTGTTACTAGTGCGCAAGAAGGATAGTACATAGCGAATGTGCATTAATTATCGGGTCTTGAACGCTATCACCATTAAGGACAAATATCCTATACCAGTCGTAGATAAGCTCTTGGATGAATTAAAAGGAGCCCGAGTCTTTACTAAATTGGATCTCCGTTCCGGTTATCATCAGATTTAGGCATGCATTGAAGATGTTGCAAAAACTGCATTCCGCATGCATAACGACCACTATGAGTTTCTGGTAATACCTTTCGGACTTACGAATGCTCCTTCTACTTTCCTAAGCCCGATGAATGACATCTTCCAGAGTTTTCTACGTAAGTTCGTATTGGTGTTCTTTGATGATATTCTTATTTATAGCCCTACGCTGGATATACATTTTCAGCACTTACGAACTATTCTAACGATTCTTCGGGAGAATACTCTTTATGTTAAATAAGTCAAAGTGCAGCTTCTTAAGCATAGAGTAGAGTATCTTGGGCACATTATATCAAAGGATGGAGTAGCGATAGAACCAACAAAAATTGAGGCAATGCAAGGATGGCTGAAACCTACAAACGTAAAATCGCTGCACATTTGCCTTGGACTCACGAGCTACTACTATAAATTTATAAAAGATTATGGAAAGATTAGTGCCCCACTCACATCTCTACTGAAGAAAGATTTCTTCTTGTGGTCGGAACAAGCTTCTACAGCCTTCCAACGACTCAAGGCTGCCATGACGACGACGCTGGTCCTAGCATTACCTGATTTTAGCCACACTTTTGTCATTGAGGCTGACGCGTCAGGAGTTAGAATTAGGGCTATTCTTATACAAGATAGTTGACTCCTAATTTACACTGAGGCTTCCCCCACACTCTACATGAGATTTTTACAAGAGATACTAATTACTACCAAATTTAAAATATGATTGGATACAAGTCCATGACATGAAAGAGGAGTAAAATAAGAAGAATTACAATTCATGCTCATGCCAAATTGGGCTCTCATCATCCTGAATCATACTAGAGGGCAGTCACCATTCCAGAAGAAAGATTGACTATCACTAAAGATAAACCATATGACAGCACATGCAAAGAAGAAACGATCTCCCGACAAACTTCAGAATGGATAAAAAATTGAAGATCGAGTTTTTCTACACCTATAGCCCGATCAGTAGGAAACTCGAGCCTTAATGAAGTGGTCTCTCTATTTCTTTGGGCCTTGCAAAATTAAGGATCACATTGGGGCCCTCACTTGGATATCAGATTCGCTCACTAGATCAAGATTACAGTTGATCCGCTAGGTATCCCACTACAAATGGAAATTTAAAGAAGATGACTCAGCCCAAATCCTTCCAACTAACACCCCAACTAATGAGGAGTCTAAAATTCAATTGATAATAGCATAGACATTATATGAGGAGCTCATGGAACCTCAATCTTGAGGATAAGTCTGATTTAAAAAGGGCGGGTTTGAGAGGACTCCAGCAGGGTTGAATCCTAATTACTTAGAAGTAATCAATAAGAACCCTATGAAATTGTAATAAAACCCCACCTAGTCACTTCTATCCTATAAAGAAGTGTGGCTATGGTTTATTTTGGAGCCTTAGGACTTAGTGGCCACCACCCCCTTTACTAGGCTAGTCGGCTAGGGTTTCCCCCTGCTTAGGTCAGCTACAGAGCCAATCTAGCCGCCACTTGTTCCCTCTAAGGCAAGTAGTCTATAGAAGGGGCAAAAGGATAATTTTAGTTAGGCAAGCACCCCATGGGCTAGGGTTTGCAACCCTATATAATGATGTAGTCGCCCCCTCTCTTTTATCAAGCAATTATCAATTTTATTTCAGCCTTGTGCTAAGTCTAGGAGGGAGGAACTGATAGAACCCTAGAAGGAGCTCTATAGATTTTGATCCTTGAGGGGGATTAACCCTTGGAATGCTGTAGGGGTTCCTCCCTCTTAAACTCGACACAAGGCTGAAATAAAATTGATGATTACTTGATTTAAGGGGGGGGGGGGGGCTACATCTTTAAATAGGGATCAAAACCCTAGCCTAAGGGGGTGCTTGCCTAAGTAAAATTATCTCTTTGCCCCTCTTATAACCGACCTACCTTAATAGGAATAAGGGGCGGCTAAGTTAGCTCTATAGCCGACCTAAGCAGGGGGAAACCCTAGCTGACCAACCCAATAAGGGGGGCGATAACGACTAAACCCTAAGGGCTAATCTAAACCCTAGCTATACTCCTTTATAAGATAGGAGTGACTTTATTACAATCTAACAGGATTTTTATTGGCTAGTACTAAGATGATTAGTACTCAACCCTGCTAGAGTCCTATCAAGTCCGCCCTCTTCAAATCAGCCTTGTCCTCAAGGCTGAGAGTCCATAAACTCTGGAAACTGGGTCTTCAGCTCCTCATCAGCTTGGGTGTCAGTCGAAAGAATTTGAGCTGAGCCGTCATCTTTAAATTTACATTTGAGGTGGGATACCTAGAGGATCGATTTTAATTTTGATCTGGTGCATGGATCTAACCTCCATGTTAGGGCCCCAATGTGATCCCCAATTTTGCAAGACCCAAAGAAATAGAGAGACCACTTAATTAAGGCTCGAGGTTCCTGTTGACCGGGCTGGAGATGTAGGAAAACTCGATCTTCAATTTCTCATCCATTTTGAAGTTTGTTGGGAGGCCATTTCGTCTTTGCATGTGCTACCATATTGTTAGTCTTTAGTGATACCCAATCTTTCTTCTGAAATGGTGACTGCCCTCTGGTATGGTTCAGGATGATGAGAGCCCAATCTGGCGTGAGCATGGATTATAATTCTTCTCGTTTTACTCCTCTTTCGTGCTATGGACCTATATCTAGCCATATTTTAAATTTGGTAGTAAATAGTATCCCTTGTAAAAACCTCGTATGGAGTGTGTGGGAAGCCTCAGTATAAATTAGGAGTCGACCATCTTGCATAAGAATAGCCCCAATTCTAACTCATAACACATCGACCTCAATGACAAAATTGCTACTGAAATCGGGCAGCACTAGGACCGACGTAGTCGTCATGGCTGTCTTGAGTCATTCAAAGGCTATAGAGGCTTTATCCGATCACAAGGAATCTTTCTTCAGTAAGGATGTGAGTGGGGCACTGATCTTGCTATAATCTTTCATGCACGTATTTATGGTAGTAGCCCGTGAGTCCAAGGAAACCGCGTAGTGATTTTACGTTTGTAGGTCTTGACCATCCTTGCATTGCCTTGATCTTTGTCGGGTCTATCGCCACTCCATCCTGTGATATAATGTGCCCACAATACTCCACTTTATGCTATAAGAAGCTACACTTTGACTATTTAACATAAAGAGTATTCTCCCAAAGAATCGTTAGAACAGTTCGTAAGTGCTGAAAATATATATCAAGCGTAGGGCTATTACTGAGAATATTATCAAAGAACACCAATATGAACTTACGTAGAAAACTTTAGAAGATGTTATTCATCAGGCTTTGGAAAGTATAAGAAGCATTTGTAAGTTCAAAAGTTATTACCAGAAATTCGTAGTGGCCATTATACATGCGGAATGTAGTTTTCTGAACATCTTTAGTGTATACCCAAATCTGATGATAACCGGAACAGAGATCCAATTTAGTGAAGACTTGGGATCCTTTTAATTCATCCAAGAGCTCATCTTTGACTGGTATAGGATATTTGTCCTTGACGGAGATAGCGTTCAAGGCTCGATAATCAATGCACATTCGCCATGTACCATCCTTCTTGCGCATTAGCAACACTAGTAAAGAGTAAGGGCTGCAACTTTGTCGAATCACCCCGGTGTTGAGCATCTCCTTGACAATATTCTCAATCTTGTCCTTATGCATGTGAGGGTAGTGGTATGGATGTAAAATTTCTAGAGGTTTGCCTGGCATAATAGGAATGCGGTGGTCATGCGACCGGTTAGGGGGCAACCCGTGCGGCTCCGTGAAAACATCTGTGAATTCATCCAGCAAGAGGGCAAGCTTAGGATCTGAGTTTTATGTGTTCTCCCACTTAGATGGCTACTAGATATGTATCAAGAATCCACCATGTGCTTTGTGTAAAACTTTCTCCATTCATTACGACGAAATGGTGGAAATTTGGCTCTCGCGCTTGCCCCGTAACGTGACTAGTCTCCCTTTGCAATAAAATTTCATGATTAATTTAGAAAAATTCCAAGAGATATCACCTAGTGTTGTGAGCCATTCGATCCCAAGTACAGCTTCATAATCATTGATGGGTAGGAGGAAGAAATCAGTTACCACTTGGTCTTGGAGGAGCAGTTTCACTCGTGGGCACCGTTGGTCACAATTGAAGATTCGACCGTTGGTGACATTTACGTCAAACTTGTTGCAACCTTCAATTTGAAGCACCAAACATACAGTAACCTTACTAATAAGGAAGTTATTTGTGCTACCCATGTTGATGAGAACGGTGATGGATTGCTATTTTAGAAGTCCTCCAACTTTCATCATCTACGGGTTGGAGTAGGCGACCAATGCGTGCACTGCGTAGTCGACCGGTTGGGACTCTTCCTCCATGGCTTCTTCGTTAGGTTCAAGGGCTTCTTCAGATGTTTCATTGTCCTCATCCTCCACTGGTTCAATCACGAGGAGCCTGCCCTTTTTGCAGTGATGTTTGTGGCTCCATGGTTCGTCATAATGCCAACACAACCCCTTAGCCGATCGTTCACGAAGCTCATCTCTTGTCAACTTTTTTAGTGCGGGGGCTTGGATGGCAGTAGAGGGGGGTAGTAGGCCTCAGCATGGCTGGTTGGGGAGCAACCCTTGTCCTTTGTGCCTCTTGGTTCAATCGTTCTTCTTGAATACGCGTAAAGGAGATCGCCGCCATATGAGTGTATGGTTGCCACGCCTTTACTTCTCCCTGAATCTCTGGTTGTAGGCCCTCGATGAAAGTCCCTAAAAGTTATTTTTTAGACCAATCCATAGTTTGATTAGATAAATGTTCAAACCTTGTTTGGTATTCTTGTATTGTGGAGGTTTGACGAATCTTTGCCAATTATCCGTCGATGTTGTCGAAATCGGTTGGTCCGAAGCGGTTCAGTAGTTCTTCCTTGAATCGCTGCCAAGAGAGTCCTCCATGGGTGTGCTCAAACTAATTAAACCACTGAATAGCATCTCCCTCAAGGTGGGTGGCAGCAATCTCCACCCATGTGGCGTCGGCGGTTAGGTAGAACCGAAAATAGCGCTCCACATGCGAGATCCACCCGATCGGGTCTCCTTCCCATCTAGGGAAGTCAACCTTTATGCGTGGGTTGTTGAAATCAGAGGTGATGTGGCCAAGTTCTTGAGGATCATCTCACCGATCTAAAGTTTCTCCATGTTGTGATTTCCTCCGGCTCGACGGTCGGCCAATGCTGAATTCAGCAAAAAGGGATCGCATCTTTTCTTCCATGCGATTTTCAAAGGCTTCAAGCTTTGCATCGATAGCCTCATCTGATGTCATAGTATACACCTCTAGATCTGTAATATTGAGGTCTTTTTTTTATTGTCGGGTTAGTGGCATGGGAATTTTGGAGAAGGGAGTGGCCGGTTGGAAGGTGAATCGATTTGGATGGGAGTAGGCTACGGTTTAGGGCAGATTTGGGTGGTTGTTTGGGTTCGGTTTAGGGTAAGGTTTGGAAGGATCTTTGGTGAGGATGTGAGGGTTTTGAAATGAGGAAAAGAGAGTATGAAATCTAAAAAAAAATAGCACTCAAATCTGATAGAATTCAGTGAAAAAAGGTGCTATGATGTGCTGTCCTACTGAACCAATTTTACGTCGGAGAAATGATGACTTCTTGACATAAATTCCAGAGAAAAGTTTAAGGAAATTATACAGAAACCCTTGGTTAGATGTTATTAATACCTGTAAAAAGTTTGACAAAATTTTGGCAACATAACAGTAGGAAAATAGGGCAAAAGACGAAAGGTAGATCCTTCATCATAAAAATTCTAGAACTACGTAATGGTGAAAGATTACACAAGAAAACCAGTTCCAGATGGATTTTTTTTCCAGAAATTAATCTCAGATGAAATCTAAGTTGATCTTTGGAATTGTATAAAAATTTTGGCCAAAAAGGATGAACAAAAGTTTGGTTTCAAGAGGTCACTAGACGGAAGGCAAATTCTATAAAATTTTAGTATTGTGCAATAAAGAATTGTAGCGCTATAAGTCCTTATCCGGAAGGAGTTTTATTTACGAGATCAGTCTTAGATGAAAGCTAAGACGATCTATAAAATTATATAAAAGTTTCAGTTGAAAATGATGATTAAAAGTTCAGTTTCAAGAAGCAACAATTGGCTAAAAATTTCTACAATGTTTCACCTTCGCAACGATGATTAAGTTTGCGATGGTAAAATTTTGCAGCAAGGAAACTTTAGAAAAACTTCTCCCATATATAAAATAGAGGAATAACAGTAGCAAGAGGTGTGGGCTTAGAGTTTTTACCTGATCTTTTGATGTTGACACACAGGAAGGCAGCAGATTGATGGATCTGTAGCTTGGTGGGCGATGGTCGAGGCGACGTCAAAAGCAATTGTGGGAATTGCTTGGGAAGGTGGAGGCGGCTGAAATGGCTACAGGGCAGCAGGAATGCGGCTTTAATACCAGATGAGAGAACCCCAAAAGGAGCTCTATAGATTTTGATCCTTGAAGGGGATCAACCCTTGAAACACTGTAGGTTCCTCCCTCCTAAACTCGGCACAAGGCTAAAATAAAATTGATGATTGCTTTATTCAAGAGGAGGGATAGCTACATCTTTAAATAGGGATCAAAACCCTAGCTTAAGGGGGTACTTGCCTAAGTAAAATTATCCCTTTGCCCCTCCTATAGCCGACCTACCTTAATAGGAATAAGGGGCGACTAAGTTGGCTTTATAGTTGACCTAAGCAGGGGGAAAGCCTAGCTGACCAACCTAGTAAGGGGGGCGGCAGCTACTAAGCCCTAAGGGCTAATCTAAACCCTAGTCATACTCCTTTATAAGATAGAAGTGGCTTTATTATAATCTAACAGGATTTTTATTGGCTAGTACTAAGATGATTAGAACGCAACCCTACTGGAGTCCTATCAGGAACCCCTATAGCGTTCCAAGGGTTGATCCCCCTTAAGGATCAAAATCTATAGAGCTCCTTCTGGGGTTCTATCAGTCAATTGGTAGTAGGGGAGGCTGAAGGTTTGATGGTTGTTGGTCAGTTCATGATCTTGGTCCTTCGGGCATCGTTGTTCAGCTGTTCCTTATGGATGCGGGTGAAGGAGATGGCAGCCCTCAATGTATACAGTTATCGCGCCTTGACTTCGCATCTAATCTTTGACTTTAATCCTTCAATGAACATCCCTAACAACTACTTTTTAGACCAAAAAGATGCTTAAACCTGGTTTGATATTCTTGCATGGTTGAGGTTTAACGAATCTTCACGAGTTGGTCGTTCATGTTCTCGTATTCCATCGGTCTAAAGTGGATCAACAGCCTGCTCTTGAATTGCCTCCATGTTGTCATGGACTTAGCTGAATTTGCCTAAGCCGTGCGGCACCCTTGCGGCCCACCCGGAGACTTAGCTGAAATTGCCTAAGTCGTGAAGCAACCTTGCCCACTGTTCTGGACTTAGCTGGGATTGCCTAAGTCATGAAACGCCCAAAGCGTTATCTGTCCGCATAGGGTCAGCCCTCTTACAACCTCTTAAGGTCCCGTAGGACCTGCAAAGAAGAAGTTAATTAGTTTAGAAGCGAGCGACGGACACGTCCCGGCGTCTCGCAAAGCGGAAAGCTATACAAGCAATTTGTCGAACACCTTGAGTGCAGTTGAGAAAAGAGAGAAAGAGAGTGAAATAGGACTTTGGAGGGTTGTAGGAACAGTCGCAAGTCCGCAAACGATGGTTCCCAAGGTATCGGACGCAAGACAAGTTCAATTGCTGATGAACGCCTACGCCCGACATATACCCGGAGCCCCATTCAGTCCGGTGCCACCCGGGGGGTTCCAAGGTGCTGAAATGGCTGACATTTCTCACCGCTCAGAAAGGTTACCGTGGCACACGAAAAAGACCCAAAAATAGGACTGTTTTGGGCTGTTTTGGCTCTGTTCAGCGAACGATCATTCTGCAGCCTTCTACACTACTTTCGCTCACATTTCTTAGGTAAAAACGTATAAACTCAAGGCAAAACAAGCTGCCAAACATATGTACAAGCAAGAAAAAATAACGAACGGTTCACGAAGCGAAGATGTTATAGTTGAGCGACGTCCGTTCGTGACATTCTCCCCCACTTAAACTGTCGACGCCCTCGTCGACGCTTGTTGGTAAGTTTTGACGTGAGCTTCTTCATGTCGTAGGGCATCTTCTGGCTCCCAACTGGCTTCTGTTTGAGGAAGCTTTTGCCACTTCACCAAGTACTCAATTTGCTGTGCTTCATTGGGTAGCTTTATCTTGCGATCCGCCATAATAGTTTCAACTCGCTTCTCGTAAGAGGCTCTGGTAGGGGGTAGTCGAGTTGGAACATTTTGAGAATCATCTTGCGGATCTGAGTGGTAAGCTTTTAAGTTGCTCGCATGGAAGACGTTATGAATTCTGAACCATGCTGGCAGTTGCAACTTGTATGAGACATTACCTACTCTGCTGATGTTTGGGAAAGACCCTTCATATTTGCGCACCAATCCTTTGTGCACTCTGTGCCTAAAGAACTGGAGTGATGCTGGTTGGAGCTTCACCAACACCATGTCGCCCACTTTAAACTCTTATGGTCGCCTCCCCAAGTCTGCCCACTTTTTCATCTTCTTGACCGCCTTCTCCAAGTAAGCCCGCGCAATATCTGCATTACGATGTCATTCCTTTGCAAAGTGATAGGCTGGTGGGCTACTCCATGTATAACCAATAATTAGGGTGTGAGGAGTTGATGGCTGTTATCCCGTAATAGTCTCCAATGGGCTCTTGTTGGATGCAGAGCTTCGCTGCAAGTTATAGGAGAATTGGGCTATGTCCAACAGCTTCACCCAATCTCGTTGGTTACCACTTACATAGTGCCGAAGATATCACTCCAAGAGCGAATTAATTCTTTCTATTTGGCCATCCATTTGGGGGTGGAGGCTTGTGGAGAAGTATAATTTAGATCCCAACAACTTGAACAACTCGATCCAAAATCGTCCTAAGAACCGAGAATCTCGATCACTAATGATGTTGTGTGGGACTCCCCAAAACTTCACCACATTCTTCATCATCAACTTAGCCGCCTCCTCTAATAAGCAATGTAGGGGTGCAACAATGAATGTTGCATACTTCAAAAATCGATCAACTACCACGAGTATCGATCCAAGTCCCCATACTACGGGCAAGCTTGATATGAAGTCTAAGGAAATGCTCTCCCATGGCCTTTGTGGTACGGGCAGCGGCTCCAAAAGTCCTACTGGCTTCTGCTGCAATACCTTGTCTTGTTGACAAGTAAGGCATGTTCAAACATATTCCTCCACATCTGTCCTCATCTTCGGCCAATAGAAGACCCTCTCCACGAGAGCCATTGTTCGGTGGATACCCGGATGTCCAGCCCAAAGGGAATCGTGACACTCTTTCAGGAGTTCACGCCTCAAGTTATCCGCTCGCGGAACATAAACTTTGTTCCCCTTGGTATAGATGAGTCCCTCCTGGACCCAAAATCATCGTGCCTTGCCCTCTTTGATGAGTTGCATCAGAGTTACTGCTTGAGGATCTCGGTACAGTCCATCCCTGATCCTGATCCTGGAAAGGAAGTTGGAGCACAATTGACTTGCTTGCCCTCCACCCTCCAATTGTATAACATTCACTAGCTCCACTTTCTGACTCAATGCATCGGCCACGACATTTGCTTTTCCGGGCTTGTACTCCATTACCATGTCGAACTCAGCCAAGAAGTCCTGCCATCGTGCTTGCTTTGGGGAGAGTTTCTTTTGAGTTTGGAAGTAACTCAATGCGACATTGTCTGTCCTTAGCACAAATGGTGCTCCTAGAAGGTAGTGTCGCCACACTCGTAGACAGTGGACCACCGCTGTCATCTCCTTCTCATGAACAGGATATCACCGCTCGGTCTTGTTGAGCTTGCGACTCTCGTAAGCCACCGGATGACCCTCCTGCATAAGAACTCCTCCAATAGCAAAATCAGAAGCATCTGTATGGACTTTAAAAGATTTTTCATAGTCCGGTAATTTGAGTACAGGTTCCTCCAACATAGCAGTCTTTAGGTCTTGAAATGTCACCTCACATTTGTCCGACCATCTCCAGGACTGCTCCTTCTTTAGCAACTCCATCAACGGAGCTGCACGCTTCGAATACCCAACTATGAAGCGCTGATAATAGTTGACGAACCCAAGGAAGGATCTCAACTCTGACACCTTCTTTGGTGTTCGCCAGTCCGCCACAGCTTGCACCTTAGACTGGTCCATTCGGATGGAACCATTGTCAATTCGATGCCCCAAGAATAAAATCTTTGTTTGGGCGAAATAGCACTTTTCCCTCTTCATGAACAAGGTGTTCTCCCTGAGAACTTTGAAAATTGTTCGGAGGTGTCTAACATGCTCCTCAAGTGTTTGGCTATAGACGACGATATCGTCTAAGTAGACGACCACAAACGTGTCCAGATACTCCTTGAACATCTGGTTCATTAGAGTGCAGAATGTGGCCGGAGCATTGGTTAAGCCGAAAGACATCACCAAGAACTCGAATGCTCCATACCTGGTCACACAGGTAGTCTTTGTCTCATCACCTTCTGCAATGCGCACCTGCCAATATCCCGACCGAAGGTCGAGTTTGGAGAAGTACTTTGCCTTGCCCAATTGATCGAACAAGTCCGCGATGAGCGGGATAGGGTACTTGTTCTTCACCGTCATCTTGTTAAGGACTCAATAATCGATGCATAATCGGAGACTCCCATCTTGTTTCTTCTAAAAGAGGACTGGAGCTCCGAAAGGTGCTTTGGAACTGTGGATGAGACCACCGCTTAGTAGTTCATCTAACTGCTTCCTCAATTCTGCCAACTCTGGAGGGGCCATGCGGTATGGTGGTCTCGCTAGAGGCTTAATTTTCGGCTCCAGCTCAATCCGATGATCCACGCCTCTGCGTGGTGGTAGAGTTCTCGGCAACTCTATTGGCATCACATCCGAGAACTTCTTCAGGATGTTCGCCATAATAGCAGGTTCCTGAATGGCTTCCCCATCAGGTATCTCTAGCTTCATAGCCGCTACAAAGGTTGATTCACCTTTTCGTATCGCTTTCTTCAATTGTAAAGCGATATTTGTTGTAGGTCCTTGGTTCCTCCCCGAGAAACTGGAACCATGCAGGGATCATCACCTCCCATTAGACACAAGAAGTTCAGGAACGGTACTGGCACCAACTTTGTTGCGTGCATAAACTCCATTCCGAGAATCACTTGGAAGTCGTCTAGTGGCACTGCCATCAAGTTTGTGCTCCCGCTCCATGTCCCGATCTTGATGGGGATCTCTTTTGCTTGTCCGGAGATCCGCTTGGCCTCCGAATTCACCGCCTTCATATGACTTGGGCTCTTCTCCAAGAGCAATCCCAGTCGCTTAGCTTCGCGATCGGCAATAAAATTATGGGTCACGCCCGTGTCCACCATTGCACGGGTTGTTCAGCCATTAAGCTTGATGTCACATGCATCAACTCGTTGTTTCCTGCCTTCAGTGGCTTTGCCTTTGTGTTCTCCCCCACTTGACCCTGCAACACAATCAACAAACGCATTGCTCCCATCCTGGGTCCTTGCGATGCCTCACTGTCGCTACTGGAGTCAAAACTACTCGAACTAAGGGCGATAGCTTTGCCCTTGTCTGACTTACGGGATAGAACCGATGCCGTTAGAGCATTGAGTGCCTGTTTTTGTGGGCACTCCCTCACTTTGTATGGTCCTCCACACAAGAAGCATCCACTAGACTTTGGGACTCTACCTCTTGAGCCCGGTCCCTTGTGGAAATTCTTCTTCTTTTGCTCGCCCCTAGACTCCTTCGCTCGAGAGCATTTAGATGGGCGATTTCCCGAAGAGTGTTTCTTCTTTCTCGAATCCTCCGAAGAAACAAAGTCAGTCAGCCTTTCCGCGGTTGCAATTGCCCCGACTACGTCGGTGATATTCCTCCGATGTAGTTCTTGTTGTGCCCATGGCTTCAAGCCATGGAGGAAGCTGAATAGCTTGTCTTTCTTAGACATGTCCCGAATATCCAGCATCAGTGTTGAAAATTGTTTCACATAGTCTCAGATTGTTGTACTCTGGCGGAGTTGTCTCAGTTTCCTTCTTGCAACAAACTCTGTGTTTTCGGGCAAGAACTGAGTTCTCAACTCTCGCTTCAAGTCTCCCCATGTATCCACTCGACATCGGCCTTGTTGGATCTCTTCCCAATGGGTTCACCACCAAAGTTTTGCATCCCCATTCAGATACATTATTGCTATAGCAACTTTGGTTTCTTCATAATCGAGCCTTGTAGCATGAAAATACTGTTTCATGTCGAACAAGAAATTTTCAACCTCTTTGGCATCCCTAGCACCTCGGTAGCACTATGTCTCCGGTGCTCTGAAGTGTTGTGGTGGCGCAGCGCGGGTGTTGTTCCCTCTCGCATCAAGAGTCCTTGTTAACAACATCACCTTAGCCGTGAGTTCCGTCACAACTTCATGTAGATGTCGTACGGAATCTTTGGTATCCTCTGTCAGTTGATCAATCAGGGATTCAACATTCTCGATCCGAGTTTCAGCTTCTTCTTGTGAACTCTCTACCCCAAGTAGCCTTCCTTGGCCTTGGTAGAGTTCCTCCACGCTCGCTTCAAGAATATCGAGGCGGGTTTCCGCCATTGTAAGTCTCTCTCTATGGCCCTTCTTCCCGGTTGGCACTCCAGATGGTGCCTCCTCCCCTCGTGGAGAATACCCAACTTCACGCTGGTCTGGATCACTACCGCGCTCCTCATAAGCAGCTTCAGCAGTTTGCGAGTGAGTTTGCACTTGTAGCCCACCTGCGGCTGCTTGGAGCAAGGGTCCCGCTTGCCCCATCTTGCTCGATTCACCACGATGTCTCACCAAGGCGAAATTGTGAATCTTCTTCGTTGTTCATACGAATTGCTTACCTGCTTTGATACCACACTGTCATGGACTTAGCTGAATTTGCCTAAGCCATGCGGCACCCTTGCGGCCCTTTCGGAGACTTAGCTGAAATTGCCTAAGTCGTGAAGCAACCTTGCCCACTGTTCTGGACTTAGCTGGGATTGCCTAAGTCATGAAACGCCCAAAGCGTTATCTGTCCGCACAGGGTCAGCCCTCTTACAACCTCTTAAGGTCTTGTAGGACCTGCAAAGAAGAATTTGATTAGTTTAGAAGCGAGCGACGGACACGTCCCGACGTCTCACAAAGCAGAAAGCTATACAAACAATTTATCGAACACCTTGAGTGCAGCTGAGAAAAGAGAGAAAGAGAGCGAAATAGGACTTTGGAGGGTTGTAGGAACGATCGCAAGTCCGCAAACGCCTACGCCCGACATATACCCGGAGCCCCATCCAGGCCGGTGCCACCTGGGGGGTTCCAAGGTGCTGAAATGGCTGACATTTCGCACCGCTCAGAAAGGTTGTCGTGGCACACAAAAAAGACCCAAAAACATGACTGTTTTGGCTCTGTGCATCGAACGACCGTTCTGCAGCCTTCTACACTACTTTCGCTCACATTTCTTAGGTAAAAACGCATAAACTCAAGGCAAAACAAGCTGCCAAACATATGTACAAGCAAGAAAAAGCAACGAACGGTTCACGAAGCGAAGAAGTTGCGGTTGAGCGACGTCCGTTCATGACAATGTTGGTACTCCGTGGGTGTGCTTGTACCAATCATACTACAAATAGCTTCTCTTTCTATATGTATGACGGTAATATTTTACCATAGAAGCCTCTAGGGTCCTATGATAGAGGAAGTACCGCTCCGCGCGTGAAATCTACCCGGTCGAGACTTCGTCTTCCCATTGAGGGAAGTCCACTCTTATGCACGGATATGATGAGTCCATCACTTGTTCCTCTTTCTCTGGTGGGTTCTCCTTGCAATTTGAACTCTCACCAGGCTGTGATCTTCTTGTGCTCGATGATCGACCCAATCTAAACTCCGCGAAGAGAGCACGTAATCTGTCCTCCATACGCATCTCGAAGGCCTCCAACTTAGCACCAAACATATCTACCGATGCCATGACGTAAGACTCCAGATATGTAATGTTAAGGTCCTCCCTTTGCTATGTGGTTAAGGGTAGGGATTGGTTAGTGTTAGGATCAATTAGCACTAAGAGGAGGAGGGAGGAGGAGGGGGGAGGTGTAGTGTGTGAATTAGTGCAAGTGTAAAATCATGTTCTAAAGAAAAACTTTTCATTTAAATAAAATCGGAATCGGAAGTGTTTCTTGGACTTGAAGGCGAATAAGTAAATGACTTAAAACATAATCTAAAGATGATGCTCTTGCCTTTCTAATTAAGAATAATAGAAAGTAGCAAATAAGACAAGTAAAGAGTACTCACAATTTTATAGTGGTTCGGCCCCAATGTTGGCCTATATCCACTTTCGAGTCCTCTTCGTCGAGGCCCACCGATGTCCACTACCAATCTTCTTTGGGGAAAACCAAACCCTTACAGTCTTTAAATCTTAAAAGGGAGAATGATAAAACCCCAGAAGGAGTTCTATAGGATTTAATCTTTGAAGGGGATTAACCCTTAGAATACTATAGGGGTTCCTCCCTCTTAGGGTCGGCCAATAAGACTGAAAATAAAAGATGTCTTGCTTGCTTAAAAAGAGGAGGAGGCTACAAGAATATATGACTCAAAACCCTAACCCTAGAGGGGTGCTACCTAAGTAAAATTATCCCCTTGCCCCTCCTATAGTCGCCTTGCCTTAATAGGGATGGTCGACGGCTAAGATGGCTCTATGGTCACCTATACCTGCTAGAAACCCTGATCGACTAGCCCAATAAAAGGGGCAACATCTAGTAAGCCCTAAGGCCCCGAAATAAACTCCAGCCACACTTCTTTATAGGATAGAGGTGAATATGTGGGGTTTTATTACAATCTCACAGAGTTTATTAACTACTTCTAGAGTGATTAAGACCCAACCCTGCTAGGGTTATATCAAGCCCACCCTCTTTGATTCAGCATTGTCCTCAAGGTTGAGGGTCCATGAACTTTGGGAACTAGGTCTTCAGCCCCTCATAAGACTCCCATATGATAGATATCTTCAGGTGGTAAATTGTTCCAATACACTAATACTTCAGTTGAATGGCACCGATGGCGCATCACAACTCTCCGATCAAGAATGGCTTGTGGTTGGGCCTGAATTTCTCCATCATCTATAGTGCTCAACAGTTGAGTCTGGGCCGACTCATGTTCTCCCAATTTAGGCTTCAAGTAGGATACATGGAAGACGAGATAGATCTTGGCACATTTTGATAGCTTTAATCTATATGCCACAGCTCTAATACACTCTGTGATCTGATATGGTCCATAGAATCAAGAAGATAGCTTCATCGAGGCTCTTGTGTTGATGGATAGCTGCTTGTATGGTTGTAGGTGAAGGTAGACTCAATCTCCTACCGAAAATTCTCACTCACTTTGATGAGTGTCAGCTTATTGCTTCATGTGGGCTTGAGCGGCAGATAAGTTACCCTTCAGTAGCTGTAGGAGCTTGTCTTTGTCAATTAAAATTTAGTCGATCTAGTCTACTTTGGTTGTACCAATTATATACTTGGGCATTACAAGGGGCGGTCGGCCATACAATGCCTCATAGGGGGTACATTTGGTGGATGAATGATAAGTCGTGTTATACCACCATTCGACCTAAGGAAGCCACTTTGTCCTCTCTCATGGTCGATCATTAGTGAAGCACCAAAGATAAGTCCGTAGGCATCTGTTCACCACCTCTGTTTGGCCGTCCATTTGTGGATGATAGGTTGTGCTCATCTTGAGTTGGGTGCGCTGTAGTTGAAATAGTTCGATCCAAAATTTGCTTATAAATACCCTATCATGATCGCTCACAATCGACCTTGGCATCTCATGCAGTTTAACAATATTTTTGATAAAGAGCTGAGCAATACTGGCAACGGTATAAGAATATCTCACAACAAAGAAATAGGCATATTTTATTAAGCGATCTACCACCACAAATATTGTATTTTTGCCTTGAGATGGTGGCAACCCTTCGATGAAGTCCATGGAGATGTCAGTCCATGCTGAGTCCGGTATAGGTAGTGATTGCAACTTTCCTGGACTTGCCATTATTTCACCCTTTTGCTGTTGGCATACATCATATTTAGCTATATAATCGTAAATAGATTTTTTTATGCCTCTCCAACAGAAGTTTTGCTTCACCCTCTTGCATGTTCTTAGAAATCCAGAGTGCCCTGCTGAAAGAGAAGAGTGCATTTCATGCATAATAGTTTTGATGAAAGGAGAAGTGGGAACAAGCACAATTCGACCCTTGTAGCGTAGGTCCCTCAAATCCCAAGTATAGTGGGCAATGGCACTCAGATCCTTCTCCAATTTCTCTATGATGCCTCGGGTCTCTAGGTCTATCTTTCATTCCTCCCTAATGTCTTCGAGGAAGTTGATGGAAGGAAGGGAGATGGCTAAAATTTCGGCTTACTCCGATAGCCGTGATAGTACGTCTACAATAATATTTTCTTTCCCCTTTCAATAAATAATTTCATAATCGAAACTAAGGAGTTTAGTTACCCATCTTTGTTGCTCCGGGGATGATATTTTCTGCTCCAAGAAATATTTGAGGCTCCGGTGATTAGTTTTGATTTAGAAACGTCGGTCGATCAGGTAGGGTCTCCACTTCGTGACGGCGTGACAATCGCAAAAATCTCCTTGTCGTACATAGACATTTTATGATGAGAGGGAGACAAGGCCTTGCTAGTATAGGCAAGGGGTTGACCATCTTGCATTAGGATAGCTCCAATTCCAACTCTGGATGCGTCGGCCTCAATCACAAAGGGTCAGCTGAAACCAGGCAATGCTAGGACTGATGTCGTTGTCATGGTTGCCTTGAGCTTGTCGAAGGCTGTGGAAGCTTGGTCCACCCACTGGAAGGAGTTTTTTTTTAGTGGGGAAGTGAGTGGGGCACAGATCTTTCTATAGTCCTTCACAAACTTTTGATAGTAGCCCGTAAGTCCGAGGAAACCACGCAGCGATTTCACGTTTGCGGGTCTTGGCTAACTTTGCATCGCTTCAATTTTTATCGAGTCTACCACCACTCCATTTTCTGATATAATGTGCCTAAGGTACTCTACTTTTTACTGTAAGAAGCTACACTTTGATTGTTTAACATAAAGGGTATTCTCCTGAAGAATAGTTAGAATAATTCGTAAGAGCTAAAAATGCATGTCAAGTGTAGGGCTGTAAATGAGAATGTCATCAAAGAATACCAGCACAAATCTACATAAAAACCTCTTAAAAATGTCATTCATCAAGTTTTAGAAGGTAGAAGGAGCATTTGTAAGTCCAAAGGGCATTACCAAAAATTCGTAGTGGCCATTATATGTATGGAATGCCGTTTTCGGAACATCTTCAGAGCATACCCGAATCTGATGGTACCTAGAATGGAGATCCAATTTAGTGAAGACTTGGGCTCCCTTTAGTTTATCCAAAAGTTCATCTACTACTGGTATGAGATATTTATCTTTGACGGTGATAGCGTTCAAAGCCCGGTAGTCAACGCACATCCACCACATACCATCCTTCTTGCGCACTAGCAACACCGGCGAGGAGTAGGAGCTGTAGCTTGGTCGAATTACTCCAGTGTCTAGCATCTCCTTATTGATGTTCTCAATCTTGTCCTTCTGCAAATGAAGATAGTGGTACGACCTTAAGTTTGCTGGAGGTTTGCCCGAAAGTATAGGGATGCGATGATCACACTGCGGGTAGGGGGAAGTCCATGCGGCTCGATGAAAACATCGATAAATTCATCCAGCAATTGGGCAAGCTTAGGATCTACAATTTTTATTTTGATTTTCGCGGTGCATGTGATGCACCCACTATAGGTTTCCCACCATAGATATACATAAAAAAACTACAATATGTCTTGTACAAAACTTTCTCCATCCACTGCGTCGAAATAGTGGAGATATGGCCCGTGCGCTTGGCTCCTAAGGTGACCTATCTGCCTTTAAAAAAAACTTTATAATCAATTTAGAAAAATTCCAAGAGATATCACCTAACATTATTAGCCATTCGATTCCGAGCATGGCTTCATAATCGTTAATGGGTAGGAGGAAGAAGTCGGCTAAAATCTCTTGGTCTTGTAGAAGCAATTTCACCCGCGGGCACCATTGGTCGCACTTAAGGATTTGGTCATCGGTGATCTTTACGTTGAATTTGTTGCAACATTCGATTTAAAGCACCATACAAGTAGCAACCTTGCTATTGAGAAAGTTATCTATGCTACCCTGCCCATATCTATGAGAACGGTGATGGGTTGCAGCTTGAGAAGTCCTCCCACTTCCATCATCTACGGGTTAGAGTAACAAGCTAGCACGTCGACCATAAAATCGACAGATTGGGGCTCTTCCTTTGTGGCTTCATCTTCAAATTTGAGGCTTTCTTCAGATGGTTTGATGTCCTCATCCTCTATTGGTTCTATCACAAGAAGCCACCCCTTTTTGTAGCGATGTTCGCGGCTCCATGGTTCGTCACAGTGCCAACACAATCCCTTGGCAGATCACTCCCAAAGCTTGTCTCTTGCCAATTTTTTGGATACAGGGGCTCAGATGGCAGTAGAGGGGGGTGGAGGCTTTGGCATTGCTAGTTGGGGAGTGACCCTAGTCCTTCGGGCTTTGTGATTCAATCATTCTTCTTGTAGTCGTGCAAAGGAAATAGCCGCCATAAGGGTGTAAGGTTGCCACGCCTTCACTTCTCTTCGTATCTTTGGCTTTAAGCCCTCAATGAAAGTTCATAAATGTTGCTTTTCAGACCAGTCACAAGGTTGGTTAGATAATCGCTCAAACCTTGTTTGGTACTCTTGTATAGTGGTGGTTTATCGAATCTTCCTCAAGTGTCCATCGATGTTCTCGAATCCGGTCGGTCCGAAGTGGTTCAATAATCCCTCCTTGAATTGTCGCCAGGAAGGGCCTCCATGGTTATGCTCGAACTAATTAAACCATTGAATTGCATCCCCTTCAAGATGGATGGTCGTAATCTCCACCATCGAAGCATCGGTAGTGTGGTGGAACCGGAAGTAGCGCTCCGCGTGTGAGATTCAACCGATCGGATCTCCTTCCCATCTAGGGAAGTCTACCCTCATGCATGGATTATATGGATCGGTTATAGTGCCTCCTCAAATCTGGAATTCTTCTCTCCAATATAAAGTTTCCCATTGCTGTGATTTCCTTGGGCTTGGTGGTCAGCCCATGCTGAGTTTGATGAAGATAGTCTGAATTTTCTCCTCCATGTGGGTCTCAAAGGCTTCAAACTTGGCATTAAGGGCCTCCTCTAATTCCATGGTATAGGCCTCCAGATCTGTGATGTTGAGGTCTTTCTTCTATTGTCGGGTTAAGGGCATGAGAGGTTTCGGATGAAGGGTGGCCGAAAAGGGTGGAAGGATCAGTGAGGTAGTGGGCTATGGTTAGGACTATTTTGGGGGCTGATTTGTATTGGTTTGTGGGAGTGGTTTGGTAGGGTTTTTGGGTTATGATGGTAGAGATTGAAGATGAGAAGGAGAGAGTCTAAAAACCAGGAAAAGACAGCAGCAAAATATGATGGAATTCAATGAAAAAGATGTTGCTTACGTGCTGTCCAACTAAACAGAATTTGCATTGGAGAAACAACAAATTCTCGACATAAATTTCAGAGAAAATCTAAGGAAAATATGCAAAATTTTGATGGAAAACCTCGGTTCAGATATGCATAATAGTAGCAATTTTGATAGCGTAATGGTAGGAAAATTGATGTAAAGATAGAAGGCTGATTCTTTATCGTAAAAATTCTAGCAATACGTGACAATGAATTGCAGGACAATAGGATTGGTTTCAGATAGAAATTTTTGGAGCGATCAATCTTAGATGAAAATTAAGTTGATTTATGAGATTGTATAAAAATTTCATCCACAATAGATGAGGAATAAACCAGTTTCATTAAGCCTATATACGGCTGAAAAATTTTGTAGTATTTCCCCTTCACAACGATGATCACGTTTGCAACAATATAAATTTGTAGTGAGGACAAGATGGAAAAGCTTCTTCGGTATGTAAAGATAAGGACTTGTAGTAGCAACAAGGTGTGGGTGGTGGAATTTTACCAGATCTTTAATTCAAATGCAAGGGGGCAGTGGCAGACTGATTGATTTACGACTTGGGGTGGAAGATGAAGGCGACGTTTTGAAGCAATTATGGGAATTGCTTGGATGGGTGGAGGTGGCAGAGATGGTAGCAGGGACAACAGGAACGTGGCTCTGATACCAGATGATAGAACCCTAGAATGAGCTCTATAGGATTTGATCTTTGAGGGGGATCAACCCTTGGAACACTATAGGGGTTCCTCCCTCCTTGGGTCGGCCAACAAGGCTGAAAATAAAATGTCTTGCTTGCTTGAAAAGAGGAAGAGGCTACAAGCTTATATATGGCTCAAAACCCTAACCCTAGGGGGTGCTGTCTAAGTAAAATTACCCCATTTTCACTCCTCTAGCCGCCCTACCTTAATATGGATGGGCAAAGGCTAAGATGGCTCTATGGATGCCTATACTTGCTAGAAACCCTGACCGACCAACCCAGTAAAGGGGGCAGTGGCCAATAAGCCTTAAGGCCCTAAAATAAACCCTAGCCACACTTCTTTATAGGATAGAGTTGGCTAGGTGGGGTTTTATTACAATCTCACATAGTTTTTATTGACTACTTCTAGGGTGATTAGGACCCAACCGTTCTAGGGTCCTATCAGAGACCTTTTGGCTCACTTCCTTCCTCCTTTTCTTTTTCTTACACCTATTTAGTACTCACTTGTTTTCACAGATTTTTGCCCAATGACTTATGTAAATTCCTGTGCTAAATGCAAGAAAACTTGGGGTATTTAGAGACCCATTTGGCTTCAGAAGAATGGAGCCAAAATTTAAACACATCCGAAAAAATCGAGTACTGGCGGTACTACCGCTAGCGCCAATGGAATCGTTGCCGAAAGCCACCCTAAAAATAGGGTACGATCGATACAACCACCGGCCTGGGCGGTCTAACCACCGCCTGTTGCTTGGATCCCTGGGCGATAGTGGTACAATTGTCGCTCACTAGTGGTACAATCATCGCTCACCGACGATACAACCACCGCTCACTGACGGTACAACTATCGCTCACCAGCGGTACAATTGTTAGGATTTCCATAAAAGTGGTTTCCTTCACTTTTGCAATCCCGACTTTACCTCCTATTAACCAATTCCCAACTCAACCTGAGCTCAATCCACCTCAAATATAGACCCGGTTGTCTCATGTTGAGTTAATTTGGATTCCTTCCAAATCAAACCCAATTAGGACTCAAGTCTAACTACGACTCACCTGATTACAACCATACGGACCATCAAGCTAAACAATAACCTAACTCTCGCCAATCCGGTAGCCTTTGGCATTCTTGCGGTGAGTCTTATGGTCTTCCTCCGGTGATCTCTCGACGTGTTCCCAATGAGCTTCCCGATTCCTTTGGTGAACTCCAAGCGAACTCCCGGCAAGCTCCCACTGCATAGTCCGAACCTTAGCCAGATGCCCAAATATAATCTTGGTCTATCATCTGGTTGTAACTCCTTTTCTCCGTCGTAGTTAAATCTTAATAATGCTAACTATGACTTAATTAATTACAATCAACATAGCCAACAAATCCACTTCGAGACCTTCCCAACTCCCAGTATGCTTTTCGGCTTCCCCCGATAATCTTTCGGTGTATCTCGGTCTTCTTCTAGTGAACTTCCTTGCACCATCCTGACAAACTCCCAATACCCTCGGCGAGCTCCTGACGCACTCCAGGCGAGTTCCCAACCGCATCATCCTCACTTCGGCCCGATGCCTAGACTTGACTTTGGCTAAACCTCTGATTGTATTTTTCTCTCTATCGTAGTTAATCCTGCATCAATCAACTCTAACAACCTTGTTAGATTAATAACCCATCAATTGATTTCATGATCATAATTTGAGATTCAATAGTAGGTGGCTAGGTGGCCGAAAGGGATGATAGATCATAGGTAGATGGCTATAGTTTGGGGCTGATAGGTTGCTATTTTTTTAGTTATTATTGGGACTATGGTTCATAGCTACTATAGGGGTCGTATAGAGAGGTTTATGGTTAGAGGGGTGGCTTAGGATTGTTGTTTATGATAGCAATTGGTTTGGTAGGGATTGGTGGCCAAAAGGGTGATGGATCAAGGTTGTAATTTTTGATTGATAGTTTGCGGTTTAGTTTGCTATTAGCACTACGGTTTGAGGGTGTTATGGGCACTAGAAAGGGTAGGTGTATGGTTGTTGTTGGGGGCAGCAATTGGTTTGGTGTGGTTGTGGCAAGAAGTGCCCAGGAACAAGGCTGTGGTAAGCTACTACTTGGGTTGTAGTTTGCGCTACTGTTTGGGCCGACTATAGAGATTAAAAGTGGGATACAATGGTTGTGTCTTAAGGCTAGAGGAGTACCTTAGGGTTGATGTGGGTGGCAGTAACAAATTCGGTAGAGATCAGACATGTATGGAGTAAGAAATATTGAAAAGTATGGCAACATAATTTTTCACCGTAAGATAGTAGTTTTACGATGAAAGTTTCAGCAATACTACAGTAGTATTTTGAGGAATATGCTAGCAAGATCGGATGCGACCGATGCAGTAGTAGAATTTTACATCAAAAATTAGTAGTTCGACGAAAAGTTTTTAAAGATTAAAAGAAGAATTCAAGAAGAATCTACTGGTAAAGAAAGCTAAGTCGACATAAAATATGAAGATGAATATAGCAACCAGTTGTTGGTAGAAAGATCAGAGATTCGATAACAATTATGTAGCTAAAATTTTGCAGCATAACTTTCGTCGTAAAGATGATAACTTTGCGACGAAAAGTTTTTGTAGCAAGCAATTTTTTTGTAGCAATATAAGGAAGATGCAATGTATTACAACAAGGCATAGATGACAATGAAAGCCAAGATGATGTAAAATACAGAGAAGAATATGACAACAAGATATCTACAAGAAGATAATATTCGACTGAAATTTTGTGTCAATGTCGAAAGATCGTTGTAGTAGTTTTTTCAGCCAGCAATTTTAGCAAGATAGATAGATGACAAGGATTGTAACAATAGTAGATGTAACTATTTTCTTGGGTTTTTTGAATAAGTAAATTGTAGCAGCAGTAAGGTAGATACCAGAACCTAATGTAATTTTGGTGGAAGCTGCAGATGTTGTTTCTAAGGCAGTGATGATGAAGACAGAGTCCGCGATGATCACAACAATTATGGGAATTGCTTGGGAGGATAGTAGGCAGCTAGATAGCAACGACAAGGGTGGAAGATCAGCAAGGTGCTAAGAACGCAGCTCTAATACTAAATGTTAGAACCTCATAGGATTCTAAGTTTGCATTGATCTCTGTAGCGGATCGGCCCTCCTTAAAACTCTATAAGGGTCCAAAGTCATCTAATATAATAAATGATTATGAAAATAAATATTTTCTTTAAATGTAAAACTATAAATGCCTTATATTGTGCTCTCGACAAAAATGAATTTGATTAGGTTTCTTCTTATGATTCGGCTTTTGATATTTGGCATACATTAAAAATCACACATGAAAGCATAATTAAAATAAATAAATCAATGAATGAAAAGTCTTATAAAAATGAACTTGAAGAACACTTTTCAATGTTCATGAAGGAATTTGAACTAAAGAGAATATATAACTCCTCAAGTGAAATATCGAGTGATGAAGACTTTGAACCTTTGATAAATGAACCGGATAAATTAATAAATATGAACCATAAAAATGATCTTAAGATGAACAAAACCTCTTGCTATGAATGTAAGAAGGTAAGTCGCTCCAAAGAAGAAGATCAAAGCAAGGAAGAAATAGTCAACTACGCTTTAATAGCCATCCAAGACGAGGTTAGTGAATGTTCAAGTATTACTTTTTTAAAATTATTAAATATGTTTCATGAATTGTTTGATTAATTTAGAAAAATTAGTAAATCTTATAAGTTGCTTAAGAATGAACATGATTTGTTAGTTAGTAGACTTGATGAAATACATGATTCATTAGTATCTCACAATCTTTGTTCTAAATATGAAATACTAGATAGTGTTAAAGAAGAGAATATCATGCTTAAACAAACATTAAAAAATTTTGAAATATGGAATAAATCCCTTAATATGATCCTTGCCAATAAGGGTCTTGTTAATAAGAGAAAAAGAATAGGATTTGTGAGCAATACCTAACAAAAGCCAACTAGTTTTGTTAAAGGACCCACTCTAAACTTGCCACCAAAAATAAAATATAATTTTTGTGGTAGATTAGGACATAAAACCAATGAATGTCTATTTAGAAATTATAGTCCTCACAAATTAGTTTGGGTTCCCAAATGAACTACAAACAACCGAAAACCATTAGATAAGAAAGATAAAGGTTTTCATGAATGATCCAATATAAAATGGGTACCTAAATTAAAAACATTTTTTTTGTAGGTTTATCCCCTAACAAGGCTAGGAGCAATTGATAATATTTTGAAGATAGATGCTCAAGGTATATATCTTGAGATCTAACACTCTTTCAAGCTCACTAGCCTAAGTAATGATAAGAAAAATTATTGAAAATAAAATTATTAATGAATCTTCAAATGATTCATTAATCTTGATCACTCTCAATGGTGCATGACTTTTGCATAGTATGCTAAAATTAGAATGAAGAAAGTTTAGCTTTTTTTTAATGAAAAATTATATACATGAAAGGGAGATTTTGATGATTATTATTGTACTGACTTGTATATTTGTGTTGACTTGTATTAGTGTACATTGTCTTGAGATTAAATGATTAAATGCTGAATTTGAACTTAAAAATCATATATGAAATCAATTTAAAAAAATTAATAGGGAAAGAAAAATCATGCTTCATTGTCTATTATTTTTGAAAATTTTAAAATATATTTAATGAGAATGAATGAGCATGATAACTCATTTCACTAAGTTTAGAAATCATGAAATTAAAATAAATCGAAGCTTTTGTTTAAAAATATTTTATTACATTGATCTTGATTAAACTTTATTTTTGACTTTAAATGACATTACATTCTTGAAATAAATTTCATAAGTTGAAAACAACTCAAAAGGAGGATAATTATTTTTAAAAATACTTTTATCCTATAAATCCTTAAACAAGATAAAATGATATCATTATTGTTGAATCTCCTAAACTACAAAATTAATTTGATGATTCAAATATTATATTATTATTGACTAAGTTTGTGGAAAGATTTAAATGTTATGATGATAGTTGTATGTTAAAATGGGTTATGATTAGAGGATGGTTCTTGAATTGAAAACTTAAATAAAAATTTTCATATTTCTCCTTTTAGTACTTTCAAATAGATATATATATTTGAAATACATATATGACAAATGCATAACAACTCTTTTCACTAAAGTCTAAAAAGTTAGACACATTTAACAAAGAAACATCATTTGATAAAATAAACCAAAGATCATGTTTGAAGATATATTATTGTAATATTTGTGATGATTTCTTTTGAAAATTTCTCAATCGCTATCTTATTAAGATTTTTAATATGAGATTGATGAATCTATTCATAATATTTTTTAAAATATTGATTTTGATGATTTGAACTTTAATAAGTTATTATCATGATATTGACATCTTGAAAAATTATAATTTAAAATCCTTATACAAATCAAGTTTGTTCAAAGAGGATTATAAATTATAATTTGTCTCTTCAGAACTATGATTTGAAAATCTTCCTATGAACCATATTTTTGACAACTTGAAGGTTCATATATATAAATCAAGATCTTCTATCTTTTCTTCTTTGTAATTTATTCATGATCTTGATATTTTTATGAATGAAGACTCTTCTTTAATCTCCTAAGATTTCTAAAGCTTTGAATCTCATCTAAGAAGAGAATTATTTAAAAAAATCATGTCTTTTGATAGTTATGATTTGATTTTTCATGACATGACTCTTTTGTACTCATGGTTATATTTAAAACATGGATGCAAAGGAAAAATTAAATCATTATATTTCTTTTTTGACAATGACAAAAAGTGGGAGATAAAATTATCAATATGATTAGAGGTAAATTAGATATAATAAAATTGAATGAGAAATAATTTGCTTAAAAAAATTTAGAATTTTAAATTTTCTGAATACATGCGAAATGCATAATTCAAAATTTGAGCTTGATTTACTATCATATTTTTTCTTTGGATTTCTTGGACTTTGTAACTTGCATTTCTTATCAAAATTTACATGTAAAATACATGATTTGCTACCATTGCTTGAAATTTGCATAAGATGAATTAAATTGCATGGGTAACTCGTGATTTTTTTCTTGGATTTCAGAATTTACATCTATAAAATTAAATATTTTTGTGATATGATGTTTTTCACTTTTTTTTCCTTGTTTGTACTTTCTTTTTTACAAAAAGGAAAGAAAATTTACATGAAAATGATCTTCAAATAAAAAAAAGAAACATGATTTGCTATTGAATATTACATAAGATAAATGCATGAGTAGCTCCCAATTCTTCTTGGAATTCTTGGATTTTTTAACTCACTTTTGAAATGATTCTTGTTAAAATTAACATAAGAAGGGGATTCAAATTTTTGTGATGAGATATTTAAAAAAAAGATTTTTCTTGTTTCATGAATCTTGATGAATATTTATAAAAGAATAATATATGACATGAACTTTTATGATGCTTGATATAAGCTCTATTTTTGTGATGATATTTTTAACTCCCCTCATTGTTTCTACTAGTTTCTTATTTACAAAAATTTTCATGAGAAAATTATATTTTACTAAGGGGGAGCAATGAAGTATTAAAATATTCAATAAATATATATTTTATAAAAATATGAAAATTTTGACACATGATGAGTTTATGTATCATGAAATTATTTTTTCATTATTTCACCTCTTTTTGTTGATGACAAAAGGGGAAAAATAGCAATTGATAACACACAAAAATGATACATATATATCAAAAGAAAAAAAAATTTATGAGAAAATTATTATTCATATCCTATTTTATAAAGGGGGAACAATGACACATGATGATCTTATGTATCATAAAATTATTTGCTTGTTATTTTACCTTTTTTTATGATAACAAAGGGGGAGAAATAACAATTTGATGACACAGAAATGATACATACATATCAAAAAGAAAAAAAATTGAGAAAATTATTGACACATGTGCCTTGAAATCATTTGCTCTGACATTTTTCCTTTTTGTTGATGACAAAGGGAGAGAAATGACATATTGATGACACATGTAGAAAAAGAAAAAAATAGATATTTCTCTTATTTTTGTTGATAAACAAAGGGAGAGAAATAATTGATGACTTAAGGAAAAGAACTTCAACTTAATATATGATTGATGCATAATTTTGCATAATACTTTAAAATTTTGATGATGATTAATTGTTAGTTGAAATTAATGTTATCTCATTGATGATTTGTTTTTGAAATTTATATCATTTCAAAATTTGATAAATGGATGTTATGATACTTGAATTCAAAAGTGGTTGATTCTTTTGAATTTAAGTTTTTCTTATTTGAAGTATGGCATGGATTTAAAAGGAGTAAGGTTTAACTCCCGTCATCAATTGATTATCATCATCAAAAGTGGGAGATTGCTGAATCTCATATTTTTATGATGAAATTAATTGATGGGTTATTAATCTTATAAGGTTGTTAGAGTTGATTGATGTAGGATTAACTACGGCAGAGAGAATATTACAATCAAAGGTTTGGCCAAAGTCAAGTCCAAGCATCGGGCCGGAGTGAGGACAATGCGGTTGGGAACTCGCCTGGAGTTTGTTGGGAGCTCGTTGAGGGTATCGGGAGCTTACCAGGATAGCACAAGGGAGTTCGCCGAAAAAAGACTGAGACTCACCGGAAGATTATCGGGGTAGCCGAAAAACTTACCGGGAGTTAGGAAGGTCTTAAAGTGGATTTGTTGGCCATGTTGATTGTAATTAATTAAGTTATAGTTAGCATCGTTAAGGTTTAACCACGATGGAGAAAAGGAGTTACAACTAAATGATAGACTAAGATCAAGTTTGGGCATCGGGCCAAGGTTCAAACGATGCTATGGGAGCTTGCCGGAAGTTCGCTAGGAGTTCGCCGAAGGAATCAGGAAGCTCGCTGGGAACACCTCGGGAGATCGCTGGAGGACAATAAGACTAACCGCAAGAATACCAAAGGCTACCGGATTGGCGGGAGTTAGGTCATTATTTAGCTTGATGGTCCTTATGATTGTAATCAACAAGTCATAGTTATGGATTGAATCCTAATTGAGTCTAATTTGGAAGAAATCCAAATTAACTCAATGTAAGGCAACCGAGTCTATAAAGGGATTGGATTGAGCTCAGGTCGAGCTCAATTAGTTGACTTGAGAATTAGTCAATAGGAGGTACAAGTCAAGATTGGAAAAATGAAGGGAATCACTTTTTCAAAAATCCTAGCGATTGTACCTTCGTCAGGTTTTTGGGCAGCTACCGGTGGTTGGACCACCCATACCCTATTTTCAGAGTGGCTTTCGGCAGCAGCGCCACTAGCGCCGATGATTGTACCGCCCATACTCAGATTTTCCTAGTGAGTTTAAATTTTGGCTCTATTCTTCTGAAGCCAATTGGAGCCTATAAATACCCCAAATTTACTTGCATTTAGCACAAGTTTTTGCACAACAAATGGGCTAAAAATTGTGTGAAAAATTAGGTGTTAAAAGTGTGCAAGAAAAAGAAAAGAGGAAGGGAGTAAGCTCAGTGTTGTATTCTCATAAAAAGTCACCCTTGTAAGGGTTTGGTCTTCACCCATCGAAGATCGGTAGTGGACACCGGTGGATCTCGGAGAAGAGGACTTAGGAGTGGATATGGGTTGGATGAGGCCAAACCACTATAACTATGAGTGTCTTAATTTGCTATATTTTTCACTCTCTATTACTCTCATTTGCTTATAGTTAAAATCGAGCATCAATCTCTGTACTTCTTTCAAAATAATATTAAATCAGTTTTATCAAAATATCAAAAGAAGCTTTCGTTGTTCACTCTTTACTTTACGAAAGCAAGGTTTTTAAATCATTTACTTATTCACTTTCAAGTCCAAGAAACGCTTCTGATTCTGATTTTGCTTAAACAAAAAGTTTTCCTTAAACCGTGATTTTACACTTGCAATAATTCACCCTCCCAAAAACCACCCATCACATCCACCCCCCACCCCCCCCCCCCCCCCCCCCCCTCTTAGTGCCAATTAATCCTAACACTAGGTTGGTTAACAAGGTCTAATCTAAGGACTCGACTCAATCGACTATGACTCAACTCATTTGGGTCCTAATAGACCCGTCCTCTTCAAATCAGCCTTGTCTTCAAAGCTGAGCTTCACGTCTCCGGGTCCTAACCCGCAATTCCTCATGAGGCTCCCTCGTGACACTTATAGTAGGCGCATCCTGCCCCTGCGGTCCAGCATCAGCAGTAGTGACTGAATGGTGATGTGTCGAGATCCTACGATCCCATACAATTATCAGCTGAACCTGGGCCTCCTCATCAACTTGGTGCTAGTTATAGGTGCCCTACAAGCCAATCACGTAAATAATGGTACGTGTGACATACTGTGTGATCTTTTTACTTAAGATTAAAATTAGCATATTCTCACATTATATTATCTGTAACATATATATTGTGATGTCCTTGGTTTTATGCAATGAGAATCAGATCGTGATGAGATCACGATAATGAGATCGATTCACCTTTAAACATAGATCCTAAATAATCCCGATCATAGGTTACTCGAGAGGGATATCAAGATTACCGGACAGATCAGTGTACTATATACCCGTCCATATGATGGAGGCAGCTGGTCTCATAGCCACTTGTGTGGAGACACTAAGGATATAGTACAAGTACTCATTAGAGAATGAGTTCACTGATCGATCCGCTTATGGAATGCTATATGGTTAATGATACCTAATGTCCGACAGCTGTTCCATAGTCCCAGTTGTATATCTGGTCCTTTGACTTGAAATACCAAGGATGCCTTGTATGAGTACTCCTTTCTTTAACGCCAGACTTATAGGTTTACAAAGTTTCAGATCTAGTACAATTGGTTATCGGGATTGGCAACCAACCTTATGAAGGTAATTGAGTATCAAAAAAGGATCATCCACTCTAGGTATCATGGGAGGAATATCCTGTATGTGCTTACTCAAACAAATATCTGACCAGGGTCATTCGACTTGAGAGAGAAAGAGTTATTCGGTATAATCTGATTAGAGCAAGACAAACTGATTCCGTATGGGACATGACAATACCATGTCCAATATACAGTCTTTGGAATATTAGTTGATGAGGGATTATAGATACACGGTAACTAAGGATAGAGAGGTCCGATGGATTTGATCCCCCTGTATCGTTTTGGGACTGGCATAGTAGCCTAGTACGTCCATAGTCAATAAGTCGAGTGAATTATTATGGAGATAATAGTTCATTATATCAGAAAGAGTTTTGATAGGAGTGACTCATGGCCAGCTCGGTATCGGGCTTAGAGGGTCACACACATCTGGTGGATGCTTCAACGAATAGAGGATTGGATGGAGATCCAATTAGCCCCTATTCTCATTAGATGAGACTTTATGTTGATGGGCTCCTTGATTGAGGCCCAGTTATAGGCTTAAAGAGATTATTGGATAAAGATCCAATAATGTAAGGTTAGTGGGTAATTGGATGGAGATCCAATACCCACTAAGGCAGGAGCCCTAAGGTTTTTGGTGGTTCTTTATAAACAGGAGGGGAGACTCATGGTTGATAGGTTATATAGCCTTAGCCTCTCCCTCCTATTCTCCTCCCTCCCTCTGCGCAAGAGTTACGAGATCAGATTGGAGGAGTTTTACTGCATAGATCTATCGTATGGATACCACTAGAGAGGAAGACACTTGACTTCTTTCATCTCTCCATCCGGATTTGGAAATACAAGGATATATGATTTTCCTAAGTAATCAATCTATCACAGACATGGTTTTATCAGTTTTTGTGGCTTTCTCACAACCCCAATCTTTTACATGACGATTTGATCTGCGTGGAAAACCAATTTTTATTTTGCATATGATGCTCCTACTGAGGTTTCCCAATAGTGGTCTCAGACCCAAAGTTTTTAAGCAAAAAATTGGTTTTAAATTATGTGTGATGAGATTGAATCATATAGAATCGTTCTACGCGTTCTTGTTACATTTTTTGTAGTGAACGCAGTGAGGATGGGCGGCTAGCCACGGCCAGACCCCTTACAGGGGTGGCCGGCCATGGCGATCGGCTGCAGGGCGCTCGCAAGGGGCTACTGCCCGCGGCTAGCCCTACTGCCAGCAAGGGTAGTGGCGCAGGCCGCAGGGGTGGCCGACCCTTGGCAGGGCGGCTACCGGCGGGCATGGTCAATTGGTGCCTACGCAGGGGTCGCGGCGGCGACGGTGGCGTAGTGAGGGTGAAGGAGGGTTAGGGCATATTTTTAAGAAAAAGTTAGTTATACCCCTTAGAATTTAAGAAATTCAAACTCTATCCAATTTTATAAAATTTCATAAATGCCCTTAATAATTCTAGAAATTTTGAGGACCGTCCTCTCATCAAAAATTTTGAAAATACCCTTGATAATTCTGAAAATTTCGAGCATGTCTTGATTTCTAAAAAAATAATTAATTAAATAGTTTAATTAATTATTATATATATCTAGTAATCCTACATATTATGTGATGTACATGTGATATATGATGTGGATGGATGATCATGAGCCATGTGTTGTGATGTGTGTAATTATGATTATTATTATTCTTATTGAGGCCTGCGAGCCTTCATTTTTCTCATTTATTATCGGGTTTGTGTGCTTGTGATTATTTGTAATTACATGGAGAGGCGCGGCAGGAGCGTGGAGGTGACAGTAGGACCTACGATGCCATGGCGAGAGATCATGATGCATAGTGATGCGACAATCCGACGGAATGAATGATGACAAGATCAACAATCATAGGGCATGGAGATGCGCCGATGCACACATAGATCCTATTGTGAGTGATTAGACCCATTGGCTTGGGCTTAATCATATTACGTGACGGCTTATGATCATCCGATGTGGCTTGCATATGTGATGTGTTATACACCTACTATATATATATATATATATATATTAAATATGTATGTGTATGACATAACATATTAGGAGACTGATACGAAATAAAAACCCTTCCTACGATAATATTGTCGGTGAGCCTGAGGCAATAAGTCATGTGGCCTTCCATCATTATAGGAAGAAATTGAATCACGACATAGGTTGAGTTGGTCGAGTCTCTCGAGACTCACCTATCTACATTATCAAGTTCTTGCTTATGACATAGAGATGTCACCGATGACCTGAGGACATCGTATGCTTGGTCGAGTCCCTCAATGGCATATCATCAAATCAAACTCATCTTATAACGATAGTGACGACTTAACTGAATACATGGTTGGTCGAGTCCCTCGAGACCATGATAATTCGGAGGTCGAACATGACAGGAATCATAAGGAGTTATGATTGGTAAGAGTTGCCTACCTTTTGGGCTTAGTGTAATTGGTTGAGTCCCTCGAGGTTGCACTAAGACGCTAATTGGATCCCGATCCCCACTAAGAGTCTACTAGAGACTTTCGTCTCACGTATCGAGGGTGTCATGTTATTCGTTAGAAAAATAGTGGGAGTATATTAAGATAGAAGTCCATATCTTAATTAGTATTTTATGTAAAATTTATATGTTATTTATTTATGCTATATCTTGTTTGTCGCTTTCAAAACCCCTATGTGGCATACTTGATGCCAAATACCTCATTGGCCCAAAGGCTCCACAATTTGATAATTGTTCTCATGAAAGAGAAAATCATATATGTCCTTAACACAATTGTTCCCACGCCGGAGGAAAGGACAAGCAAGGATGAGATTGCTCGCTTTGTGAAGTATAAAGATAGTCTTAAAGGATAAACTGTGTTGATCTTATACTTTAGTCCTTACCAGATTCTTTTTCACAGTTCATTATTAACTTTAGTATAAACAAGTTTGAGGTCACTCTACCTGTGCTCCTCAATATGTTGAGGGAAACTGAGAGTACCATCAAGAAAGAGAAGTCAGTTCTCTATATTGGTGAGACCAATAAGAAAAGGAAAGCTAGTAAGACCCTAAAGAAGGGCAAGGGCAAAGAAAGATTGGGTAAGGTTAAGGTTGCTAAGAAATACTTGGCAAAGGATAAAGGACAGTACTTCTACTATAGCCAAGACGGGCATTGAAAAAGGAACTATAAGGATTACCTTGCATATAAGGTGAAATAGAAGCTTGGAGAAGCTTCATGTATATTCATGATTAATCTCCACTTATCAAATTTTCATGATAACATATGGGTATTGGATACCGAGAATGTTTATTATATCTGCAATTCGTTGTAGGTTCTGGCAAGAGCTAGGAGATTGACTAGAGGTGAGATAGACCTCAAGATGGGGAATGAAGCAAGAGTTGCTATAGTTGCTATTGGGGAGGTCACCCTACATCTACCTGGTGGAGCTATTATTGTATTAAATGTGTGCTATTTTGTTCCCTCTATTATCAAGAACTATTTTCATCTCTTGTTTGACAATTAGTGGATAAAAATTAGTTTCTGAGAATAATATTTGTTCAATAATTATGGATGATGAGATCATCACTAGAGGGACCTTGATAAATGGCTTATATATGTTAGACACTTCTTTACACATCATGAATATAAATATGTGTAAGAGGAAAAGAGATGAGATGAACAATGCATAACTATGGCATTGTAAGCTAAGTCATATATATGAGGGAAGGATTCAAAAGTTGCTGAAAGATGAATAGTTATCCATTTGACTATAAGTCATATGCAACTTGCAAACTTTGCCTTCGTGGAAAGATGACCAACTCTCCTTTTAATAAAACTAGAGAGAGAGCCACTAAGTTATTGGAACTCATACATAGTAATGTATGTGGTCCGATGTCGACTCTGGCTATAGGTGGTTACTCATACTTCATTACATGTCGACACGTGTACTTGATGAAGTACAAATCTGAGATTTTTGAGAAATTCAGGAAATATAAGAATGAGGAGGAGAACCAAATTGGAAAGAGTGTTAAGACTCTTTGATCAGATCGAGGAGGAGAGTACTTGAGTAGGAAGTTCACCCATTTCCTCAAGGACAATGAGATTCTATCCTAGTAGACACCTCCTTATACACCTCAGCTCAATGGTGTATCAGAAAGGAGGAATCACACACTATTAGATATGGTACGATCCATGATGAGTTTCGGTGACCTACCCATCTCATTCTGGTGATACGCTCTAGATACTGTAGCTTACCTTCTGAATAGAGTTCCATCAAAGTCGGTAGTGTCTATACCATATGAGATATAGAAAGGAAAGAAGCCCGATCTTTAGATGGTTAAGATTTGGGGCTGTCCTGCCCACGTTAGAAGACATAACCCCGATAAGTTGGAATCAAGTACAGAATGGTATATATTTGTGGGATACCCCAAGGATACTTGTGGATATTATTTCTATCATCCTGAGGACCAAAAGGTCTTTGTTGCCAAGAGAGTTATGTTCTTTGAGAATGAATACATTCATGGTAGAAACAGTGGGAGTGAGATAGAGTTGAGCGAGGTTGGAGAACCTAGCTCAAGCACCATTACAGAGCCCGAGTCTGTTCAGGTACATAGCACACACGTTCCAACTTTGCACAGGTCTAGGAAAGTATCTCATCCTCCTAAAAGATATGTGGGACATATCAGTGGAGAGGACTCAGGATATTGATCATCAGACTTACGAGGAGGCTATTATGAGTATAGACTCCAGGAAGTGGCAAGAAGCCATGAATTTCATGTACTCTAACAAGGTTATGAACCTTGTGGATGCACTTGAGGGTATAGTACCCATGAGTGTAAGTGGATCTTCATAAAGAAGATCGGAGTATATAGAAAAGTGGAAACCTATAAGGCAAGGCTGGTAGTTAAAGGATATCATTATAATGAGTTGACTATGACAAAACCTTTTCATCTATAACCATGTTTAAATCAATTGGAATTCTTTTGACTATTACAGCACGCTATGATTATGAGATCTGACAGATGGATGTGAAACGACATTCCTCAAAGGCAACCTCAAGGAGAAGGTGTATATAACACAGCTAGAGAGATTCGTACATAGATAGAGTCCAGATAAAGTGTGTAGGTTGCTCAAGTCCATTTATGGACTAAAGCAAGCTTCTCGAAGTTGGAACATAAGATTTGATGAGACGATCAGATCTTATGATTTCGTTGAGAACGAAGATGAGCCTTGTGTATACAGGAAGGTAAGTTGGAGTGCTATCACCTTCTTGACTCTGTATGTGGATGACATCCTAATCACTAGGACAGCAATAGGGTGATAACTCTAACAAAGGAACTCAGGGTCTCAACAGAATTATTCTGAGGAGGTTCTATATGATTAGAGTGATCATGACCCAAAAAGATATAGCAATGGAAAGAGTTTCATCCGAAGATAACATTGTAGATCCAGTAACGAAGCCGCTAGCTCAGATTGTATTTAAGTGTCACATGGGTCTGATGGGGATCAGACACAAAGGTGATTGACTTTAAGTCAAGTGGGAGATTGTTGGTTACAGGTGCCCTACAAACCAATCATGTGAATAATGGTAAGTATGACATGTTGTGCGATCTTTTTACTTATAATTAATATTAGCATATTCTCACATTATATTATCTATAGCATATATATTGTGATGTCCTTGGTTCTGTGCAATATGAATCGGATCTTGATGAGATTATGATATTGAGATCAATTTACCTTTAAACACATATCCTAAATAATCCCGATCATTAGTTACTCGAGAGGGACATCGAGATAACTGGATAGATCGGTGTACTATATACTCATCCATATGATGGAGGCGACTAGTCTCATAGCCACTTGTGTTGAGACACTAAGGATATAATACAGATGCTCATTAGAGAATGAGTTCACTAATTGATCCGCTTATGGAATATTATATGGTCGATGATACCTAATGTCAGACAGTGGCTTCATAGTCTCAGTTGTATATCTAGTCCTTTGACTTGATACATCAAGGATGCCTTGTATGAGTACTCCTTTCTTTAACGCCAAACTTACAGGTTTGGAAAGTTCTAGATCTGATATAACTGGTTATCGAGATTGGTAGCCAACCCTACAAAGGCAATTGAGTGTCAATAAAGGATCATCCACTCTCAGTATCGTGAGAGAAATATCTCGTATGTGCTTGCTCAGACAAATCCCTAGCCAGAGTCATTCAGATTGAGAGAAAAAGAGTTCTCCAGTAGAATCCGATTAGAGCAAGATAAACTAATTCCATATGTGACTTGACAATACTATGTCCAATATACGGTCTCTGGGATATTAGTTGGATGAGGGATTATAGATATATGGTAACTATGGACAGACAAGTCTAATGAATTTGATCCCCTTGTACCGTCTGGGGACTATGGCTTAGTGGCCTAATACGTCCATAGTCAATGAGTCGAGTGAATTATTATGAAAATAATAATTCACTATATCAGAAGGAGTTCTGATGAGAGTGACTCACGGCCAGCTCGGTATCGGGCCTAAAGGATCACACATATATGGTGGATGCTTTCGCGAATACAGGATTGGATGGAGATCCAATTAGCCCCTATTCTCATTAGATGAGACCTTATGCTGATTGGCTCCTTTATTGAGGCCTAATTATAGGCCTAAAGATATTATTGGATAGAGATCCAATAATGTAAGGTTAGTGAATAATTGGATGGAGATCTAATACCCACTAAGACAAAGAGCCCTAAGATTTTTGTTGGCTCTCTATAAATAGGAGGGGAGACTCATAGTTGATAGGCTGCAGTCTTGGCCTCCCCCTCCTATTCTCCTCCCTCCCTCTATCAAGAGTTGTGAGATCAGATTGGAGGAGTTTTGCTGCAAAAATCTATCGTGTGGATACTACTAGAGAGGAAGACACTTGACTTCCTTCATCTCTCTATCCGAATCTGAAAATATAAGGATATTCGATCTCCATACGTAATCAATCTATCACTTAACTTCCTTCATCTCTTGCTATGAACATAAGAAGCCAAGGCGCTCCGAAGATGTAGTGCATAACCAAGAAGTGAAGAATCTCGCACTGATGGCGATCCAAGACGAGGTTAGTGATTGATTCATTAAGTGTTTCTTTTTTGGAATTATTAAATTTGTTTCATAATTTGTTTGATCAGTTTAGAAAAATTAGCAAATCTTTTGGGTTTCTTAAGAATGATCATGATTTATTAGTTAGTAGACTTGACGAAATACATGATTCATTAGTATCACATAACCCGTGTTCTAAATGTGATATGCTAGATACTGTTAAAGAAGAGAATATCATGCTTAAGACAATATTAGAAAAATTTTAAATTAGAAACAAATTCCTAAATATGATCTTTGCCCATAAGGGTCGTATTAATAGAAGAAATAACATAGGTTTTGTTCGTAACATTCAACAAAAACCAATCATTTTTGTTAAAGGGTCTATCTTAAATTTGCCACCAAGAATCAAATATAATTTTTATGAAAAATTAGGACATAAAGTCTACAAATGTCCATTTAAAAATTACAATCCACATAAATTAATTTGGATTCCTAAAGGAACCATAAACAACCTTAAGCTATTAGAGAAAATGGGAAGAACATATCATGAAGGACCCAAACTCAAATGGGTACCTAAATCAAAATCTTCCATAATATAAAGTTGCCTCCTAACAAGGCTAGGAGTACTAAGTAATGTTTTGAAAGTAGATGCTCATGGCACATGACTTGAGATCTAATATTCTTTCAAAGCTCACTAGCCTAAGTAATAACAAAAATTATTGAAATAAAATTATTGGTAATGAATCTTAGGTAACTCATTAATCTTGAATGCTCTAACTTTGGCATGCTAGTATAAAAATGAATTAGAAACTTTATCTAAACTTAAATTTATGAAAGAAAGATTTTTATGATAGGTTCAAAATCATTGGCTTGAATATTTGTTGATCATTGAATGACTTAAATATTATGGTGTTTTTAGCTAACTAAAATATCCTTGTTGAATGATTGATTTAAATTTTACATGATTTAAATGCTATGATAGTGTATGGATTGTATGATAAATGATTATTGTTGAATGATAGAATTTGAGCATAGAACAATATAGAATAGTGAGAGAAAAATCATGCTTCATTTTCTAGTGATTTTAAAAAATTACATTGATCATGAAAATTATATGTTTTATGATAAAGGAACAAAATATTAGAATTAAATCTAATGCTTAAGATAAATCCTATATATGCTTTTAAGATACAATAATGTATATCTTGATGATTTTCATATTGCTTTTTTATTTTGATTGAAGATACTTAATGTTCAATGAAATCATGCTTGATAATTTAATGATGCATAATGATCATGCTTAATAAGTTTATATGTCAAAATTATGCACGATGATCTTTGTGATTTATGGCTTATTGATCGTTGCTATAATGAAAGCCATTTTTTCGGTTTTAAATGATGATGCATGTCTTTATTTGGCTTAACAGACAAAGACATTCTTGTATGAAAAAAAAAGAGAATACATTTTTCTTAAAAATTTCTCTATCTTATAAATTTTCCAAACAGATATTAATGAATCAATTATGTTATTTTTTTATGAATCTCTTGAACTATAAAAGTGATTTTGATGATTTGATGATTTGAACTTGAATAAGTTATTATCATTATTTTTGGCAAGTTTAGAAAATAAAATTTGAAATCTTTATATAAATACTTTGATTATGAACTTTACATAAACTTCCTAATTGCTACTTTGACAATGACTAAGGGAGAGACAATAGTGATATTTTGCAATAACGAATTTAAATACTTTGAGTCTGAAAAACCTTCTCAAAAGTTGCTAAAAGATGGATACTTATATCCATTTGACTATGAGACATATTTAACTTACGAACCTTGCCTTCATGGAAAAATGATCAACTCTCCTTTTAGTGGAACTGGAGAGAGAGCCACCGAGTTATTGGAACTCATACATAGTGATGTATGTGGTCCCATGTCGACTCAAGCTATAGGTGGTTACTCATACTTCAATACATTAACTGATGATTCCTCTAGGTATGGACACGTGTACTTAATGAAGTATAAATCTGAGGCTTTCGAGAAATTCAGGGAATATAAGAATGAGGTAGAGAACCAAATTGGAAAGAGTATTAAGACTCTTCAATCAGATCGAGGAGGAGAGTACTTGAGTACGCTGTTAGACATGGTACGATCCATGATGAGTTTCGCTGACCAACCCGTCTCATTCTGGGGGTACGCCCTAGAGACTGCAGCTTATCTTCTGAACAAAGTTCCATCAAAGTCGGTAGTATCTACACCATATGAGATATGGAAAGGAAAGAAGCCCGATCTTAAAATTGTTAAGATTTGGGGCTGTCCTGCCCACGTTAGAAGGAACAACCCCGATAAGTTGGAATCAAAGACAGAATGGTGCACATTCGTGGAATACCCAAAGGAAACTTGTGGGTATTATTTCTATCATCCCGAGGACCGAAAGGTCTTTGTTGCCAAGAGAGCTGTGTTCCTTGAGAAGGAATATATTCTTGGTGGAAACAGTAGGAGTGAGATAGAATTGAGCGAGGTTAGAGAACCTAGCTCAAACAACATTCTAGAGCCCGAGTCTGTTCAGGTACCTAACACACAAATTCCAAATTTACATAGGTCTAGTAGAGTATCTCACCCTCCTGAAAGATATGTGGGACATATCAGTGGTGATGACTCTCATGATAATATTGAACCTTAGACCTACGAGGAGGCTATTATGAGTATAGACTCCGTGAAGTGGCAAGAAACCATGAATTCTGAGATGGATTCCATGTACTCTAACAAGGTTTGGAACCTTGTGGATGCACCTGAGGGTATTGTACCCATCGGCTACAAATGAATCTTCAACAAGAAGATCGGAGTGGATGGAAAGGTAGAGACCTATAAAGCAAGGCTAGTAGCTAAAGGATACCGTCAAAGACAAGGAGTTGACTATGACGAAACCTTTTCACTTATAGCCATGCTTAAGTCCATTAGAATTATTTTGGCCATTGCAGCACACTATGACTATGAGATCTGACAGATGGATGTCAAAACGGCATTCCTCAATGGCAACCTCGAGGAAGAGGTATATATGATACAACCAGAGGGATTCGTATCCAAAAAGAGTCTAGATAAAGTGTGCAAGTTGCTTAGATCCATTTATGGATTGAACCAAGCTTCTTGAAGTTGGAACACAAGATTTGATAAGGTGATCAGATCTTATCACTTCGTTAAAAATGAAGATGAGCCTTGTGTGTACAGGAAGGTAAGTAGAAGTGCTACCACCTCCTTGGTGCTATATGTGGATGACATCCTAATCGTTGGGAATGATGTAGGAATGCTCCATGAAAGATTTAGGGGAAGCATCATATATTTTGGGGAACAAGATCTATAGAGATAGATCTAAAAGGATGCTTGGCTTATCCCAGTCTAGGTACATAGACTCCATTGTCAAAAGGTTTGGCATGAAAAATTCCAAGAAAGGTCTCATACCGATGAAACATGGAATATCACTTTCTAGGAGTATGTCACCAAAAACTCCTGAAGAAAGGGCAAACATGGATAAGATACCTTATGCCTCAGCGATATGATCTATCATGTATGTGATGCTATGTACTAGGCCTGATATAGCACATGCTCTAAGTGTCACGAGCAGGTATCAGGCAGATCCAGGTTTAGAACACTGGAAGGCAGTAAAGTGTATCCTTAAGTACTTGAGAAGGACTACGGATCTTATACTGGTATATGAAGGAGGTAGCCTGCAGGTTGAGGGCTACACAGACTCAAGTTTTCAATCTGACATTGATGATAGTAAGTCAAATTCAGGGTATATTTTCACCATGAATGGAGGAGCAATAAGCTAGAAGAGTTTCAAGCAAGATACTTCTGCTGACTCGACCAAAGAAGCGGAATACATTGCTGCAGCAGAAGCAACAAAGGAAGGGGTATGGATGAAGAAGTTCATCGAAGATTTGGGAGTCGTACCAAATAGTGTAAAACCAATTCCCATATATTGCAATAATAATGGGGCGATAGCTCAAGCGAAGGAACCCAGGTCTCATCAAAAATCTAAGCATGTTCTGAGGAGGTTCCATCTGATAAGAGAGATTATAGCCAGTAAAGATATAATAATGGAAAGAGTTTCATCCGAAGATAACATTGCAGATCCACTGACGAAGCCGCTGGATCAGATTGTATTTGAGCGTCACAGGGGTCTGATGGGGATCAGACACATAGGTGATTGGCTTTAGGTCAAGTGGGAGATTGATGGTTACAAGTGCCCTGCAAGCCAATCACGCGAGTGATAGCACGTGTGACACACTACGTAATCTTTTTGCTTATGATTAATATTGGTATATTCTCACATTATATTATATGTAGCATATATATTGTGATGTCCTTGGTTTTGTGTAATGGGAATTGGATCATGATGAGATCACAATAAATAGATCGATTTATCTTTAAACACAGATCCTAAATAATCCCGGTCATAGGTTACTCAAGAGGGATATCGAGATAACCAGACAGACCAGTGTACTATATACCCGTCCATATGATGGAGGTGACTGGTCTCATAGCCACTTGTGTGGAGACACTAAGGATATAGTACAAGTACTCATTAGAAAATGAGTTCACTGATTGATCCGCTTATGGAATGCTGTATGGTTAATGATACATAATGTCAGACATCGATTCCATAGTCCCAATTGTGTATCTGGTCCTCGGTCTTGAGACACCAATGATGCCTTGTATGAGTACTCCTTTCTTTGACGTCAGACTTACAGGTTTGGAAAGCTCCAGATCTGGTACAACTGATTATCGGGATTGGTAGCCAACCTTATGAAGGCAATTGAGTGTCAATAGAGGATCATCCACTCTTGGTATCACGAGAGGAATATCCCATATGTGCTTGCGTAGACAAATCCCTAGCCAGGGTCATTTGGATTGAGAGAGGAGTTCTCCGATAAAATCCGATTAGAGTAAGAAAAACTGGTTCCGTATATGACCTGATAGTACTATATCCAATATACGGTCTCTAGGATATTAGTTGGATGAAGGATTTTAGATACATGGTAACTATGGACAGATAGGTTCGATGGATTTGATCCCCACTATATCGTCTGGGGACTATGGCGTAGTGGCCTAGTACGTCTATAGTAGATGAGTCGAGTGAATTATTATGGGGATAATAATTCACTATATCGGAAGGAGTTCCAATGGGAGTAACTCACGGCCAGCTCGGTATCAAGCCTAGAGGGACACACACATATGGTGGATGCTTCAGCGAACAGAGGATTGGATGAAGATCCAATTAGCCCCTATTCTCATTAGATGAGACCCTATACTGATGGGTTCCTTGCTTTAGGCCCAATTAGAGGCCTAGGAGATTATTGGATAGAGATCCAATAATACAACGCTAGTGGGTTATCGGATGGAGATCCAATACCCACTAAGGTATGAGCCCTAGGGTTTTTTTGTAGCTCTCTATAAATAGGAGGGGAGACTTTTGGTTGATAGGCTGTAGTTTTAGCCACCATCTCCTATTCTCCTCCCTCCCTCTGAGCAAGAGTTACAAGATCAGAGAGGAGGAGTTTCGCTGTAGAGATCCATCATGTGGATACCGCTAGAGAGGAGGACGCTTGACCTCCATCATCTTCTCTATCCGGATCTGGAATATAGGGATATACGATCTCCCTAGGTAAAATCAATCTCTCACACATCACGATTTTATCAGTTTTTGTATTTTTCTCACGACCCCAATCTTTTGTATGATGATTTGATCTGCGTGGGAAACTGATTTTTGTTTTGATTTCCGCTGCGCATGTGATGCACCCGCTATAGGTTTCCCAACAGATAATGTAACAAAATTTTATTTCTTGGAAGATCAAGAAACAAGTGTGTGACTTAGGAATTGACAAGTTCTACATGTACTTTTTCTATCTATTCTACATCATCCAAAGTCGGCATCAGCATAAGCAATCAAATAAATTTTTTTAGATTTTGGATACCATAATCCTAGATTTGGAGTTCCTTTTAAGTATCTAAATATTCTTTTAACTACCTTATAATGAGATTGTTTAGGATTGTATTGAAATCTTACACACAGTCCTATACTAACATAATATCTGATCTAGTTGAAGTTAGATATAACAAACTATCTATCATTCCTCTATAAGTCTTTTGATCAAAATATTTTTCTTCATTGTCCAAATCCAATTTTATAGAGGTACTCATAGGTGTGTTTATAGCCTTAGCACTATCCATATTAAATCATTTTAATAAATCCAAAGGAGACTTAGTTTGACCTATACAAATATTATTATTTAATTACTTAATTTGTAGTCCTAAGAAAAATATTATTCACCCATTAAACTCATTTTAAATTCTTGGCTCATATTTTTAACAAAAGACTCATATAAAGATTCATTTATAGAATAAAAAATAATATCATCAACATAGATTTTAATAATAAAAAAATTATTTTCAAAATATTTAATAAATAATGTAATATCGACCTTATCTTTTGAGAAATTATTTTGAATAAAGAAAGAACTAAGCATCTCATACCAACCCCTAGGGGCTTGCTTTAATCCATAAAGAGCCTTAGATAATTTGTAAACATGGTTTGGAGAAAGATCATTTTCAAATTCGGTGGTTGTTCAACATAAACTTCTTCGGAAATAAAACCATTAAAAAAAATACTTTTGACATCCATGTGAAATAATTTGAAATTTTTAAAAGAAGCATAGGCAATGAGCATCCTTATAGCTTTAAGTCTTGACATAGGAGAAAATATTTCTTCATAATCAATATTTCTTCTTGGTTTAAACATTTGGTCACTAATCTAGCCTTGTTTCGAACTATGATACTGAATTCATCTTACTTATTCTAAAGACTCATTTAGTGTCAATAATAAGATGGTCACTGGATCTAGGAACAAGTGCCAATAACTTGAACATGATTAGATCACTTTTGTTGAACATGATTAGATAGTTCTGTATCACTTTTCTTGAACATGATTAGATCATAACTTCATCAATTGATTTCATCATCAAAATCCAAGATTCAGTACCATCAAGGTATCATCTCTTGCTCCTAGCTTTTGTTTGTAGACATATCTATAAGAAAGGGAGGTTTGCTTTAGGAACTCAAACTAATTTGTGTGAGCTATATTTTTTAAATGAACATTTATAAGTATAATGTCCACATCTACCATAAAAATTATATTTATTTTCAGAGGTAACATGTAATGTGGGTCCTTTAACAAATATAGTCGGCTTTTGTAGAGTGTTACTACTCACAAAATTGATTCATTCTTTTCTATGCACATGACATTTGTTAGCAAGGATCATGTTTAATGATTTATTTCTAATTTTAAAATTTTCTAATATTTATTGTAGAACTATATTTTCCTTTTTTACTAAGTCTAACTCTTCACATTGAGTACAAGAGGTTAACATGCATTATCATACTTTTCTAATTTTCTAAATTTACTAGAGAGAGAACAATGATTCTATTTTCGTAATTTATATTTCTTACCAACTAATTTAGTAATTCGTCATAAGAAAAAGATGCTTCGGGTGAGTCATATACCTCATCATTAAAGGCTATCAGTGCGTAGTTTGCCACTTCATCTTTGTTGTTTTGCCCTTCATCCTCTGATGCTCTCAATTCATCCCAAGTCACCTTGAGTGCTTCCTTCGTCTTTGGCAGCTTTTTCTTCAAGTTGAGGACATTTACTTTTAAAGTGCGTTGGCTTATTGCATTCGTAGAAGATGATTGTATCCTTTTTGAATTCATTTTTGTTCATTGTATCATATTTTACAAGATTTGTTTCATATTACTCTTCACATTGAGTACAAGAGGTTAACATGCATTATCATACTTCTCTAATTTTTTAAATTTACTAGAGAGAGAACAATGATTCTATTTTAGTAATTTATATTTCTTACCAACTAATATAGTAATTCGTCAAAAGAAACAGATGCGTCGGGTGAGTCATATACCTCATCATTAAAGGCTATCAGTGCGTAGTTTGCCACTTCGTCTTTGTTGTTTTCCCCTTCATCCTCTGATGCTCTTGATTCGTCCCAAGTCACGTTGAGTGCTTCCTTCGTCTTTGGCAGCTTTTCTTCAAGTTGAGGACATTTACTTTTGAAGTGTGCTGGCTTATTGCATTCGTAGAAAATGATTGTATCCTTTTTGAATTCATTTTTGTTCTTTGTATCATATTTACAAGATTTGTTTTGTTTCTTTTTATTATTTTTTTAAATTTTCTTGTTAGGAGTGCCAAGTCATCATCATTACTTGAGCTTTCGCTTGAGTGGTCTTCTTCGGTTCTAAGTGTCATATCCTTCATATTTTTTAGAAGGTTATTCTCATGTTCATTATGTGTCTTGCAAGTCATTTCATAAGTCATTAATAACCCTATGAGTTCTTCAGTAGGAAAATAGTTCAAGTCCTTTGCTTCTTGAATAGTAGTTACTTTTAGATCCCAATTTTTAGGTTGAGATCGTAAATATAAGTTTAAGGTTAGTAAATTTACTAAGTACTTTCAGACCATTGATAGCATTCGTAAAATGGGTGTAAATGTCACTAATGGTTTCGCTTGGCCTCATTCGAAATAATTTATAATAATGCACTAGAAGATTAATGTTAGACTCTTTAACTCTACTTGTGCCTTCATGTGTGACTTCGAGTGTGTGCCAAATATCATGCTTATAGTAGTTACTTTTGGATCCCAATTTTAGGAAGAAATCGTAAAATTTTATTAATAAGTTTAAGGTTAATAAATTTACTAAGTACTTTCAGACCATTGATAGCATCCGTAAAATCAGTGTAAATGTCACTAATGGTTTTGCTTGGCCTCATTCAAAACAATTCATAATTATGCTCTAGAATATTAATGTTAGACTCTTTAACTCTACTTGTGCCTTCATGTGTGACTTCGAGTGTGTGCCAAATATCATGTACAGTTTCATAATATATAGAAACATGAATAAATTTATTTTTATCTAAAGCATAAAATAAAATACTCATAGCTTTCGTATTTAAAGAAAATATTTTTCTCTCTATATCATTCCATTTATTCATTAGTTTAGAGGATTTTTGAAATCACATTCGATAATATTTCATAAATCAAAGTCCATAAAGATTAAAAAAATCATCATTTGTGTTTTTCAATACGTGTAGACCATCTCATTGAACATAGAAGGATGAGTGATAAAATGACCCTCTTGATTGTTGGCAAAAGCCATTTAATCTCTCTCAAGTGTTAAACCAACTGAGAGCAACTTGGCTACAATACCAACAGTTAAGATCGTATTAGTACTAAGGAAGGGGGGGTGGGGGTGGGTGGTTTAGGGGGCGACGGTGGTGAATTAGTTGCTTTCAAAAAGTTATGATTTGAAAATTCATTCGATGAAAACCAATATAAAAAATGTGCTTAATAATTAAATCGTAAAGCAATATTAATGAAGAGCATAAAAGAAAACACATATTGAATTTATAGTGGTTCGGTCATCGGGACCCACGTCCACTCCTGATTCCTCCTCCGTTGAGGCCACCGACTTTTATTAACGATCTTCTTTCAATGGACGAAGATCAACTACCCTTACAACTCTTTTCTCTTTTTCACAGATTTAGGAGAGTACCTTTACAAGTTTTACACCTCCCTTAGAATGAAACCTAAACTTTATAATGAGGGGAAGTCTCAACACTTAGAGCTTTACAATACTTTTAATGATAATTTTTGTTCACTTTTCTTGCTTTCTCAAGCAAGAACGAGTAGAGTATTTATAGGCCCCAAATGGCTTCAAAAAATAGAGCCAAAATTTAAATTTTTGTTTCTTTAGGGTACTGACGGTGCCACCGCCTGCACTGTGTTATAGACTTAGCTAGTTTTGCCTAAGTTGTGCGGCACCCTTGCATGTCCGTCCATAAAGGTCAGCCTCCCCGAAACCTCCTAGGGTCTTTTAGGACCTACAAACGAGAAAATGGATTAGAGGAAGCACTACCCATGGGATCCACATACAACCACTTTAGAAAATATTTTATATAGCTAATACAAATTATAACCATAGATTTTACAAGCTCTGAATGGTTAAACATAAAGGATCAATGTCCATTACAGACCGAGGTCCACATGACACAACTCTCATTTATAAGCTGAAACCGACCACAAAAGCTAACCAAACTAGGGCTGCCAAGCCTACGACACTGTACAAAGTATATACAAAAACCAAAAAACATGGACAAGCATGAGTATTACATCAAACACATTGTTTATATTTTTGTCTGTGACATTCTTCCCCATATATTCCTTTGACGTTCTCATCGAAGCTGCTATAGACGCTACATCTCCTGGCCTTTTATTGAATATTCATTCTTTTGCTTTGACTGCAATACGCCTCTTGGCTCCCAACTGCTCTCTGTCGCTGTTGTTGAGTAGTCGAACTCTGATCCACCATGCTGCTTCAACTCGCTAATGACTTGACTCTGGTGTGTGGGGTCGGCTGAGTTGTGTTGATCCTTGTTGATTCTTGTGGATCCTTTTGGTAAAGGAAAAGTCCTATATTTTGCGTCAGTATCTCAAATGTTTCATGCTACTTAAACTGGGTGGATGCTTGTTGGAGTTTTAACGAGCATCGCCTCGCAGACTTTGAAGTTTTTGAGGTCCTTCCTTCATAAAATTTGCCCATTAATTCTTCTTCAACTTAGTTGTCACTTCCAAGTAGGCTCATAGCTTTCGATTGGTCTTCTATTGGGAATTGAAGCAAACAATCTACTCTCAGTAGCACTAATCACCATTGGTAAGGATTTGACAACTCGTCTTCCATTAGATTTCTTTAAAGGGTCTTTGAACTTGTGCATAGCTCCTTTGCAAGATAAATAAGAGAACTAGGATACTCGGTTTCACCCATTCTCTTAGGAGTTGAGAAAGCAAAGTTGACTTCGTCCGCCTCCTTGAGGTTGTTCTTCATGCATCGAGTTGGTTACTAGTTTTTGCTCGCTCATTGCTTACACTTCAGAAGCACCTGAAGTGTTTATACTCCGTGCGTTGAGTTAGCTACTATAATTCGCCTTCTTTCTGCCATTGAACTCCAAGAATGCAAGAAGTTTTGCCTGAAAAGAGCAAAATTTTACCCCAACTTGGAGCAAGTCTTCGATAGTTTTGGCCGCCTTTGAGATTGTACCATCTTCTCCATTATCTTTGCCACCTTCTTCTCTGAATAGATAAGGTATAGTACCATGTACTGCCTACTTCGTTCCTTGGTTGAGCACTCTTGCATTAACCCGAAGTCCCTCACCTTTAGCTATCTTGATGAGAAGCCCATTGACACCGATCTTATGAAGTTCCTTGGCCTTTGCCTTTCTACCTTGTCATGGTACTTGGAGTTTACCTCTGTATTATCCACCTCCTCAGCCCCTTTCATGACCAACGCTCTCCCTCCATGAGAGCAAGGGATCGATGACTCCACGGAAGTCTCACCTCTATGGTACCATGGTACTGCTAAGCCCATGGCCCTACTATTTGTTGCCTTACATCTGCATCTCTTTTCTACAATCGGTAGATCCGCCTCTATAGCATTGTAGCACTCCTCTAAGTCCACCTCCTTTCTGACCGACGCTTTACTTTTTAGGTAGTTGAGCCCCTCTGGACTCATCATCGCTTCCTCGTCCCTTTCAATCATATACTTCAACACCTCTGTGTTCTCTAAGCAGTTTCCCTTGGTTGATGGAAAGACAGACTGTAACTCTTATGTATAGCCTCCGCCATCTTGTTGTAGAGCTCGTGTTGATTCTATTCTCCTTGGTAGCAACGTTCGCTTACTCAACCTTGTTCTCTGACTTGCCGGGCTCCCTTAAGCGAATGTGAGCACTGAAGCAGTCCAACTCTCCAACCTCTCCGATACCTCTGTATGATCAGGCCCCTCCCCCATGAGACTCACTTGTACTTACAATCTGAATTCTCCCTCGGTGGTACATAGCCCCCATATGCTGATGACCAACACTTCCATCCGATGCAAGATTTGATGTGCACACATGGAAGACTTACCTCTACGGTACCATGACATTGAATCCATAGTCCTTCTTGTCATTGTGTTGTTCACCGAAGTGGAGCTCCCAGTAGCTCATGATCATACCTCTATATAATCACGTCCCTTATGGGATGTCTCCCATGTGTGTTGTATTGCCTTGAGCTATTCTACCACGATCCGCTGCACTATATCGCCTCCTGTTAACATCTCCATTGCATTCAGATTCTTGTGTGATGAGCTCGGAATATGATTTCTCCACGTGTGGCCTCTACAAGCACATCATAGGGCCTCTGTCACCTTCGATTGTGTTCACTTCTTTGGCAATTCACCTTCGCCTATCCATTCTCGGGTCACACCCAAACAAAGCATTGCTCTAAGACAGTCTACCGCCTAGTAGCTCTTGAAGTCCCCAGACTTTGCTAAAATTGGTACACTATTGTCTGGATCCTGGGCCTCTATCCCCCACCAGCATAATCTCTGCTACGACCACTTTCTGCATGACAAAACGAATGACAGCACTATGGCATATTCTTCAGGAGTATTCGCCTCTATATCCTCTTACCCCATGCTAAGGCCTTTTGATCCCAACTTCACCTCTACAAATTGAATCAACTTAGTTCCTTTGTCAAATGCCTCTCTGAGATAAGGTGCATGTGCCTCAGAACTCTCTTTATCTTTGGCACCATGCAAGATGAGTCCGCCCATCAGAATAAAGAACCCATGGAAGGATATGATCTCACTCTTGTCTCTACAAGAGTTCATACCCTTGACTTATATCCAAGGAAAGCTTCGTTTCTCCACTCCATGTTTCCTCTTCTACACTGACTCCCTTCATGCGGCTTGGATACTCCACCAAGATCCACCCAAGTTGCTCTATCTCTCGATTTGCATTGAGTTGATGGTGGCCCTCACGCCCACCATTCAATGGGTCAACCCTCCATTGAGTTCGATTTTCACATCGACTCTAAGTGTGCCTTCGTATGATGTTGCCATTGTCGCTCTCCCACTTGATTTCACAATACATCCACCAATGCATTACTTCATTCGAGATCATGTAACAACTCCTTACTGCTTGTTCAGTCCATTGAGATTTGTAGAGATAATATCTTGAGGTACTCTTCCTCAATATATGTGGTCCGTTGTACATGATTCTCCCTTTGGAGAACTAGGACCTTTCCCTCCTGGATATCTGTTATATTGGAGCAATTTTCCTCTTTGCATTCTTCCCTCTGAAAGTTTCGAAGACCACCATCCCCTTGGACTACTCTATCTTACTAAACAATCTGTGCATTATTCTGCCCCCGCAAATGCGCTTGCTAGATTATTACTCTTTGCTAATACAGCTCCCGTTGCCTTGGGATGGCCGTGGAAACACTATCGTCTGTATATAAGCCCTTGCATAAGTATCGAATTCTTTGAGTTAGTAATTCCTCTCACCTCTGTGAGCTTTGCACAACTCTTTCGATAGTTATGCAACACATCCTACTTTGCAAGGTCTTATCTTTTACCAAGTGCCCCGCTTGTCTTGAACACCGTCAAGTTTGGTTGCCAATGTCGATCTATAGCTCGAACTCAGCCATCTAACCTTTGTGCGATACACATTCTTTCTAGCTTGCTTGTCCTTGTGGTGCCTCTCGCGCAAAAGGTTGGTCATTCCTCTGAATGCCAATCATGGATGCTCACTTCTCTGAGTAACTCATTTCCCTACATCTTCATATTTATTTCTCCCAAATGATCATGCCTACTGGCTACCCTCCACGCAGCCCAGTTAGGTCCCTCACATTTGCATGGCAAGTGTTTCTGCATGTGCTTGTCTTGCTATGATACTAAAATGTCATGGACTTAGCTGGTTTTGCCTCAATCGTGCGGCACCAAAATGTCATGGATCAAACTCTTTCTATTGCTAAATCTTTATGGGCTATGATTTCTTTGATCAGATAGAACCTCTTCAGAATGTGATTGGACTTCTGATGAGACCTGAATTCCTTTGCTTGAGCGATTGCCCTATTGTTGTCGCACTATATGTTCTAATATGCAAAGAATAAAGGCAAGAGTGCATAAGAATTTAAAGCAATAATGTAAGGCTCAATTGAAGAAAGGATTTTAATTAGATCATAGACAGAATATGATCCGATGGCATATAAAAAACATAGATGGTGAAGTGGGATCATAAACATAATGTGCTCCATATGACCACCAAACATAATAGAGCATCATAGGCTCCAAGCATAACATACCGTTTACCATTTCTGGCAAAGGTCCAGAAAGTATCCCACAAATATCAGAATACAAAAGGACAAGTGCATTAAAATGGGTATGTATTGGAAGCACATGCGGAACAATGAAAAATACATGTGCCAATATGAAATAATAAGATGGAAACATAAACTTTCACATAGAGCAATCAGAATAGGTAAAGAATAAGAGTTAAGAGTTCAAAGCTAAATTAAAGAAGAATCCATTTCCAAAAGGTAAACAAGAATAAGCAAATATTAAGAAACACATGATTCCAATATAATTTAAGAAGCATATAGCATGAAACATTTAGACAATCAATTATGCTCCAAATTACTTAAGATGGTGTGGACAAAAGGGTATGTAAGTCTAGTTTCTCATGAAATAGATTTTGCATAAATCGGAGTTTCCAACATGAAGTTGTGAGTAATTAAGCGAACAAAAGTTAGAATATCGAAACTCGACTCAAGTCTGTACATCCAAGCAGGAAAGATATTAATTGCAAGGTTGTAACAATCAATTATTGTTATCAAGATGAATACAAAGATTGAGATGCCAACATTTACGTCCAAGTAGGAAAGAGATTAATTGCAAGGTTGTAACAATCAAGATGAATACAATGATTGAGATGACAATACAAAAGGATTGAGACATTTGTAATGTTATAATAGCTCAATTCATCATAACAAGATAAACGAAAGGCTCCAAGACTTACAAGGTTATATTATTTCAGTCGATCGATCATATCAAGGTAAAAATAGGATGGTAATACAAAAGGGTTGGAACACTTACCTTTCAATGATTTTGATCCGAAGTCCTTACACCCAAATTCTTCTCTTTCTTTTATTTCTTTGCTTTCTTTCCTTCTCTTTTCCGTGTTTTCTTATCTTCTTGCTTCCTTCACAATTACAACTCGTGTAGAATATATGAGGGACACAATCACCTGCTCAATCCCTCTTTATTCTCTCCTTTCTCCCACTGTTGCAATCACAGCCCTCTTCCTCTTCTTCCTTCTTTTCTTATTCTTCTTCTTTCCCCTTGCAACAACCTCTTCTTTTCCCTAATTTTCCCTTCTATTCTTCTATTCTTTCTTTTCTCCCAGCCACAACCCTAGCTGCAGCCTTCTCCCTCTTTTTCCTCCTTTCTCTTCTTTCTTTTTCTCCTCTTCTTCCTCTTCCTTCCTTTTCTTCTTTGCTCTTCTTCTTTTCCTCTGCAGGAAACAGAGGTGCAGCAACAACTGCTGCAACCTCCTTCTTCTCTTCCTCTTCTTCCCTCTCTTTCCCATCGCACAACACCTCCTCTGTTTTCACTGCAGGAAACAGAGGTGCTGCCCCCTTTCTTCCTTGTTCTTCTCCTCTATTTCTTCTTCTTCTTTCCCTTCTCCTCACCGACGCATCTGTGCGGAAGCAGAGGGGCGCAGCCCCTTCTCTTCTCCTTCTCTTATTCCCTTCTTCTTCCTCCTCTCCTCCTCCTTATTCCTTCCTCTTCTTCTTTCCCAGCCGCAACTGCCACAACCCCAGCCGTAGCTGCAGCCCTTTCTCTTCTTCCTCTCTTCTTTTTTCTCTTTTTTTTGTGACTTTACATTTTGATTGTTACAACCTTGCAATTAATCTCTTTCCTACTTGGATGTAAATATTGGCATCTCAATCTTTGTATTCATCTTGATAAGAACAATTGATTGTTACAACCTTGCAATTAATATCTTTCCTGCTTGGATGTACAGACTTGAGTCTAGTTTCGATATTCTAACTTTTGTTAACTTAATTACTCATAACTTCATGTTGGAAACTCTTATTTATGCAAAATCTATTTAATGAGAAACTAGACTTGCATACCCTTTTGTCCATGCAATCTTGAGTAATTTGGAGCATAATTAATTGTATAAATTTTTCATGTTATATGCTTCTTAAATTATATTGGAATCATGTGTTTATTGATCTTTACCTATTCTTGTTTACCTTTTGGAAATGGATTCATCTTTAATTTATCTTTGAACTCTTAACTCTTATTCCTTACTTATTCTGATTGCTCTATGTGAAAGTTTATGTTTCCATCTTATTATTTCATATTGGCACATGTATTTTTCATTGTTCCGCATGTGCTTCCAATACATACCCATTTTAATGCACTTGTCCTTTTGTACTCCGATGTTTGTGGGATACTTTCTGGACCTTTGCCAGAAATGGTAAAGGGTATGTTATGCTTAGAGCCTATGATGCTCTATTATGTTTGGTGGTCAGATGGAGCACATTATATTTATGATCCCACTTCACCATCTATGTTTTTTATATGCCATTGGATCATATTCTATCTTTGATCTAATTAAAGTCCTTTCTTCAATTGAGCCTTACATTATTGCTTTAAATTCTTATGCACTCTTGTCCTTTATTCTTTGCATATCAGAACATATAGTGCGACAACAATAGGGCAATCGCTCAAGCAAAGGAATTCAGGTCTCATCAGAAGTCCAATCATATTCTGAAGAGGTTCTACCTGATCAAAGAAATCATAGCCCATAAAGATTTAGCAATGGAAAGAGTTTGATCCGAAGATAACATTATAGATATATTGACAAAGCCGTTGGCTCAAACTATCTTTGAGCGTCACAAGGGTCTAATAGGGATTAGATACATAAGTGATTGGTTTTATGTCAAGTGGGAGATTACTAGTTACAGGTGCCCTGCACGCTAATCATATGAGTAATGGCACGTTTGACACGTTGTATAATCTTTTTACATTACGATTATTATTAGTATTTTCTCACATTATATATATTATTTGCTATATATATTGTGATGTCCTTAGATCTGTGCAATATGAATCAGATTGTGATGAGATCACGATAATGAGATCAATTTGCCTTTAAACACCAATACTAAATAATCCCGGTCATAGGTTACTCGAGGGGACATTAAGATAATCAGATAGACCGGTGTACTATATATCCATCTATATAATGGAGGCGGCTGGTCTTATAGCCACTAGTTTGTGGACACTAAGGATACAATACTCGTGCTTATTGGAGAATGAGTTTACTGATTGATCCGCTTACAAAATGCTAGAAGGTTAATGATACTTAACGTCAAACTGTGATTCTGTAATTCCAGTTGTGTATCTAGTCCTTAGAATTGAGACACCAAGGATGACTTGTTTGAGTACTCTTTTCTTTATTGCAGACTTATAGGTCTGGAGAATTTTAGATATGGTACAACCAGTTACCAGAATTAGTAGCCAACCTTATGAAGACAATTGAGTGTTAATAGAGGATCATCCACTCTTGATATCACGAAAGGAATATCTCATATGTTCTTGCTCAAACAAATCCCTAGTCGGGGTCATTCAGATTAAGAGAGAATTAATTATCCAGGAGAATCCGATTAGAGCGAGACTCGAACAGATTCCTTATGTGGCCTAATAGTACCATGTCCAATATACGATCTCTAGGATATTAGATGGATGAGGGACTATAGATACATGGTAATTGAGAATAGACAGGTCTAATAGATTAGATTATTATCATGCCCCCCAAATTTGATCACATTCGAGAGGTGTGACTTTAATCTAAAAAGATGATAATATTATCAACAACATAATCTATCCAGGATCCAAACAATCATTTGAGGATACTAAGAATAATATGCAGTCATTCAATCACTTTCATAGAAACCTGTGCAGATTATAATCTCTTCACATTCTCTTAATGAATCACAAAACCGATGCAAAACTAATGCAGCTAAATATAATCCACATTTATAAGATACACTAATGCGATAAAATCCATATGACTTTGAAAAATAACCATACACCACCACTTCATATATTATATAGTAAGTTTAACATTCAGGATCCTAAACAAGAGGGTAGTTTTAAAACCATTACACAGTTATCCCTTCTCAAAATATGTCTACAACTTTACTTTAGACCCAAGGTGTACACATACAATGATAATATATTGTCAAATGAACATTTAGCCCAAGAACTTCTTGCTTTCCCATTGCTTTAGCCTCGTATCAAGTATTTTAATAAATGCCAAGCTAACCTGAAGAAAATTAGATAGCAACAGAGTAAGCTAAGAAGCCCAGCAAGTATCAAACAAGTTCAGAGCTACAAATAGTGTTTTCAAATTGAACCTGATATAAGGGTTCAAGGTAGGGAATACAAAAGTTTTCACATATAGCATCAAATCAGATTCACAACCACAAGGTTCATCTCGTTTGAAGCATACTTAAATCCATAACAATTTGGGAAGGTAATTGGAGCATATATAGCAATCAGAAGTATTTTGGTATATATCAATGACATTTGAAGTTTTAGGAGCATATCAATAATACATGAAATACTTCATAACATGTCTAAGGAACAAATATCAAACTTAAGCTCGTATGTCACATTTGAAGTTGGATGAATATCATAGGCATAAGTATGTCAAGCAGCATATCAGTGGCAAATGAAATATTTTGGAGCCTATCAATGAGAATACAGAACATTTGGAGCATATCAAGGAGTTATAGGACATGTCGGAACATATCAATGACATGTGAAAAGTTTCAGAATTTATCAATAGCAAATGAAATATTTTGGAACATATAAAAAATGCATAGGACATATTTCAAAAGTATATCAATGGTGTATGAATAATCTCAAAAGCTTATCAAATGAACAAGTAATGAACATAGGCTCAAATATCATTCAGGCATAACATTCATTTTATTCTTATCCAAAGCACATGAACAAACTCATAAGTAATGCTTTGGATATCATATCAAGACATAGAGGACAAAGTGGGACCATAGGCATAATATGGAACATCCATCGCTGAATAACCACCAAACATAAGTCTCCTACGTCTAGGAGCTTCATCCACCCACGTTTGAGTGAAGTCATAGGGGGCCGACAGAGCACGCGGGATCTAAGCATATTACCATTTCTGGTAAAGGTTCACATTGTCCCACAAACACCATAGTACAAAAGGACATGAGCAATGAATTTGGCACATATCGAAAGCACATGCGGAATAATAAATCATACATGCGCCTAAATAGAATAACAAAATATAATATTGATTAATACATAACATATTATGATATATAAGGAAGTCAAGGACAAGAGTATTAGAGATTTTAGCTTTGAAATGGAAGAAGCAAGTATAGGCAGAATTGATATAATCCCTATTTTGGCTGAATTCTAAAGGCAAAATACAAAGTTATTTAGATGATAACAAAATACTCTAAATTACTCAAGAAAGGTGTTGTTGAAAAGCTAAATCAATCTAGTTTCATACGAAGTAAGTTTCATACAAATTGAAGGTATCTACAAAGAGTTATTGATGGTTTTGCAACCAAAGGTCCGAAATCATAATCCCTGCTTTGCGGAATTCATATGGTTATCAAAATGAGAGTTTTGATAGTCATTTCAACTCCAAATCATTCAATCTTAGTTCAACAAAGAGTCTATTTTCTAACAAATTAAGTTTTACATAAATCGGGAACTCCAACAGGAAGATATAAGCAATATAGTGATGAAAGGCCATGAGCTACAGATTCTGTTTTACAAATTTTGTATACTCAATTGAAGTAAATGTTTGGGCTAGCAAATGAACTCTAAATTCTTCAAACTTAGGTTCAAAAGAAAGATATTTGAATCTATTTTTGAAAAAATAAAGGTTTGTCCAAATTAGAGGTCTATACTAAATGTTACAGCAAGAACAAGATAGATAGGTCATAATCTTGATAATATTACAGATTCATACTTAAGCAGCCAACAAAAGATTTCGGATTAGTTCAAAATTTCTTCATAAATCAAGACAAAAATAAAGATAAATTTTAGTAGGAGAAAGATAGAACACTTGCCTTTGAATATTTTAGTCCCAAAGATGTGGATTAGATCACAATCTCAAAATCCCCAAATTTCTTCTTCTTCTTTCCTTCTTCTTCTTCTTCTTCTTCTTCTTCATCATCATCATCATCATCATCATCTTCTTCTTCTTCTTCTTCTTCTTCTTCTTCTTTCTTCTTCTTCTCCTCAAGTTCACATTACAGCCAAAACACCCCCTTTTTTTTCTCTGATTGTTAATTGTTTAAGTTAACATATGTGTTGATAGGTGACAAACATGCATGCAATGTACTTATGTGTCACCCATGCACACAAGTGGCACTATTTTAAACAAGTTAGTGACACATGTCCTCACCATGTTTTTTTTTAACTTAATATAAATCTTTTACAATTCATTTTATATTTTTTTAAGATTCATACTTAGGTCCCTAGCATCAACTTTTAATATAAAATTATTTAATCATGAGAATTAATAAACAAATTCTTAAATTTTATAAATGAGTCCTCATAAATAATTTAAAATATTTTATTATAAATATTTCAGAAATGATAGATATTATAATTATCTGTACCGTTTGGGGATTATGACATAGTGGCCTAGTATGTCTAAAGTTGATAAGTTGAGTGAATTTTATGGGATAACAATTCATTGAGTCAGAAGAAGTTCTAACAGGTGGAAATCATGGCTCGCTCGGTATTGGGCCTAGAGGGTAACACACATATGATGGATAATTGCAACAAGTAGAGGATTGGATATTAGTTATCCAATGATCCCCTATTGTCATTAGATGAGACCAAGCATTAATGGGCTCCTTGCACAAGGCCTAATTAGAAGCCAATTGAGATTGTTGGATAGAGATTCAATAATCTAAGAAGTAAGGGCAATTTGATGTAGATCCAATACCCACTAAGGCATGATCCATTAGGATTTTTGGTGGCTCTCTATAAATAGGAGGTAGGGACAGCCAACAACGTGATAGGCAACAGCACATTTGGCCGCCCCTCCTATTTTACTCCCTCCCACCTCTTCTAAGCCGACCACCCTCTCCCTACTGTGAGAGGGTAGCGAAGAAGATATGAGATCTTCTTCCACATTCGCTATGAGAAAGTGTGCTAGAGCTACGGGCTTTTAGTTGTGATTAGAGGAGCATCGCTGCAACGATCCATCGTGTAGATATCATTAGAGAGGAGTACATTTGACCTCCTTAATTCTCTTTCATAAGATTTAATAGTTTCCGATATATATGATTTCCCGAAATAATAAATCTCTCATATATCATAGTTTTTTGATTTTGTGATTTTCCATACACCAATCAGTGGACGACGATGTGATAAACGTGGGAAACTAGTTTTATTATATTTTTCTACTATGCATGTGATGCTCTCTTAGTTTCACAATAAATACAGACTGAGAATACGTATCCAAGGAGAGTCTAGATAAGATGTGAAGGTTGCTCAGGTCTATCTATGGACTGAAACAAGCTTCCCGAAGTTGGAACATAGATGAGGTGATTAGATCTTATAACTTTGTTAAGAATAAAGATGAGCCTTGTGTGTATAGGAATGTAAGTGCAAGCACTATCACCTTCTTGGTGCTATATGTGGATGACATCATGATTATTGGGAATGATGTAGGAATGCTCTTTATAATTAAGGCTTGGCTATCTAAAAACTTCTTCATGAAGGACTTAGGGGAAGCATCTTGCATCTTGTGGATTCGGATCTATAGAGATAGATCCAAAAGGATACCTGGCTTGTCCCAATCTAGGTACATAGACTCCATTGTCAAAAGATTTAGCATGAAAAATTCTAAAAGAGGTCTCACACCGATGAGACATAGAATCACTTTCTAGGAGTATGTCTCCAAATACTCATTAAGAAAAGACAGATATGGATAGGATACCCTATGCCTCTGCTATAGGTTCTATCATGTATGTTATATTATGTATCAGGCCTAATATACCACATGGTTTGAGTGTCATGAGCAAGTATTAGGCAAATCTAGGTTTGGAATACTATTAGGTAGTAAAAGTGCATCCTTAAGTACTTGAAAAAGACTATGGATCTTTTATTGGTATACGAAGGAGGTAGCCTCCAAGTTAAGGGCTACATAGACTCGAATTTTCAGCCTGATGTCGATGAAGCAAGTCAAACTCAGGGTATGTCTTCACCATGAGTGAGCTGGAAGAGTTTTAAGCAAGATACTACTGCTGACTTGACCACAGTGGCATATTACATTGCTACGACAGAAGCAACAAATGAGAGAGTATGGATGAAGAAGTTTATCGCAGATTTGAGAGTCGTACTGAGTAGTGAGGAGTTGATTCTCATATATTATGATGCAAATGGGGCAATAGCTCTAGCATGAGAACCTAGGTCTCATCAAAAGTATTCTAAGGAGGTTTCAACTTATTAGAGATATCGTGGCCCGTAGAGATGTAGCAATAGAAAGAGTTCCATCCAAATATAACATTGCAGATCCACTTGTTGAATCTCAAATTTTGATGATGAAATCAATTAATGAGTGTTTAATCTAACATATGTGTTAGATGAAGTATTGCATGCCTAACTATGATGGAGGAATTGAGTTACAGCTAGATAATGGGCCAAGATCAAGCTTGGGCATTGGGCTATGGTTTGGACGATACAGTGGGACCTCGCCGAGAGTTCGCTAGGAGTTCACTGAAGGGATCAAGAAGCTCACTAGGAACACGACAGGAGATTGCCAGAAGAAGACCATAAGACTCATCACAAGAATGCTGAAGGCTGCCAAATTGGCGGGAGTTAGACCTTGTTTAAGCTTGATGGTTATTATGGTTATAATCGTTGAGTCGTAGTTAGGGTTTGAGTCCTAATTGAGTTGGGTTTGAAAGAAATTCAAATCAACTTAATGAGGCAACCGGGTCCACTATAGTGTTTGATTGAGCTCAGGTTGAGCTCAATTAATTGACCAGAGAATTGGTCAACATAAGGCTCAAGCCGAAATTTGAAAAGTGGAGGGAACCACTTTTCCGAAAATTCTGGCGGCTGAACCGCTAGTGAGTGATGGGTATACCACAACCACCTAGGTTTTCGGGTGGTTGACAGCAGCTGAACCACCCAAGACCAGTGGGTAAATTGCCCGTACCAGGTTTTCTAGCGATTGCACCACCGGCGTCGGTGGGTGAACCACCCGTACCCGAATTTTTCAGATACGTTTGATTTTTTACTCCAAATTCTTAAGCCATTAGGGGCCTATAAATACCCCAAGTTTTCTTACATTCCAAACAATAATTTTGGATATTATATTCTATGAAAAAAATTGTGTGTGAATTGTAAGTAAAAGAAAAGGGGAAGCAAGAGAGCTTAGAGTTAGAAAATTCCTGAAGCCTCCATTGTAAGCAAGTTGTAAGGGTTTGATAGAACCTCAAAAGGAGCTCTATAGATTTTGATCTTTGAGGGGGATCAACCCTTGGAACGCTATAGCGGTTCCTTGCTCCTAGGGTCGGCCAACAGGGCTGAAATAGAATTGATCTTGCTTGATGAAAAGAGGTGGGGCTACAAGATTATATAGGGCTCAAAACCCTAGCCCTAGAGGGGTGCTTCCTAAGTGAATTCTCATTTTTACCCCTCCTATAGCTACCATGCCTAAATAAAGGGGGCAGCGGCCTAAGTGGATGCACAAGCCGCATGCCTCTACTAGAAACCCTAGTCGACCAACCCATTGAAGGGGGGTGGCAGCTATGAAGCCCTAAGGTCCCAAAATAAATCCTAGCCTTACTTCTTTATATGAGAGAAGTGACTATGTGTGGTTTTATTACAGTCTCACAGGGTTCTTATTAATTACTTCTAGGGTGATTATGACTCAACCCTGCTGGAGTCCTATCAGGATTTAGTCTTCACCCAAAGAAGATCGGTAGTGGACGTCGGTGTGCCTCAAGGAGGAGGACTTGAGAGTAAACATAGGCCGGTTGGTGCTGAACCACTATAAATTGTGAGTGTTTTTACTTATTGCATTTACTACTTACAATTGTCGAGTTCTTAATCGTTTTGAACTAAATACCAATAGACACTTCTAATTTTTATTTACTCATTGAAAAAAAAGTTTCAAGTCAAACACTTCCCTTTGATGTTGCTTATCTTTATATTAAAATTTGCATATTCCTTCTTAAGTTATTTTTAAGCAAGAAGCTTAGCATTTTCTTTGAATCATTCACTTGTTATAAAAAGCTTCAGATTTTCTATCTTGCTTAAAGCAACAAAAAAAATTTATTAAAATAAGAATTTACACTTGCACTAATTCACCCCCCTCTTAGTGCCAATTGATCCTAACAACCTAATAATAGGTATCATAGCAAGGTAGTTACTCATTAGATTAACACCCACTTGAGTATGTTTTAGCATGAATGAGGAACATTCCACTCACGTCCTCCTATGTTTAGTGGGACAGATTACACATATTGGAAGATAAGGATGCATATTTTTCTTATCTATTTGGACTTTGATTTATAGAATATTATTTGAGAATAGATTTAAAAAATCTTTCAAGCCAATGAATGAGCTGAATGGTTTGAAAAGGAAGTTTCTTTAAAAGCAAAGGCTATGAAAGCCTTATTTTGTGCTCTTAACAAGAATAAGTTTAATCGAGTTTCCGTTTATTAATCGGCCTTTGATATTTAACACACACTAGAAATCATACACGAGAGGACTAGTAGAGTAAAAGAATCTAAGATTAATATTTTAGTTTATAATTATGAGTTGTTTTGAATGAAACCAAGTGAGTCCATTGGAGACATGTACACCCGTTTCACGGATGTCATCAATGGCCTTAATGCACTTGGAAAATGTTTTTCAAATTTTGAACTTGTTAGTAAAATTTGAAGATCTTTACCTAAAAATTAGGATCCTAAAGTAACCGCTATTCAGGAGGCCAAAGATTTAAATAACTTGCCTCTTGAAGAACTTATTAGCTCACTCATGACATTTAAACTAAACTATAAAGCTCATAATGAGCTTGATGAACCCCGTCCAAAGAACAGGAAGGATGTAGCACTTCGAACAACAAATAGCTCCTCGAGTGAAACCTCGAGTGATAAGGACCATGATATTACACTATTATCAAGAAAAAGAATAAAAACTATAAAAATAAAAAAGAAGTGAAGAAGGATAATGTCATATGCTATGAATGCAAAAAACTGAGATATTTCAAAAATAGATGTCCTCAATTAAAGAAGCCGACGCTCAAGAAGAAAGCATTCGACCACTTTGGATGTTTCAAGCTCTTCAGATGAAGAAGACCACTCCAAAGAAGAAGTTGCTAACTATACTCTAATGGTGATAAAAAATGAGGTTAGTGATTCATTAAATATTTCTTTTTCAGAGTTATTAAATATGTTTCATGATTTATTTGATGAGTTTAGAAACTTAGCAAATCTTTTAAGTTGCTTAAAAATGATCATGATTTGTTAGTTAGTAGACTTGATGAAATGCATGATTTATTAGTATCACATAACACATATTCTAAATGTGAGATGCTAGACAGTGTTAAAGAATAAAATATCATTCTTAGGATAATATTAGAAAATTTTGAAATTGAGAACAAATCCCTAAATATGATCTTTGCCAATAAGGGTCATATTAATAGAAGAAATGATATAGGCTTTGTTCATAATATTCAATAAAAGTCAACCATCTTTGTAAAATGACCTACCTTAAATGTGCTACCGTTATGAAAAAATAGGATATATGGTAAACAAATGCATATTTAAAAAATATAATCCACACCAACTAATTGGGGTTCCCAAGGGAACTTCATATGACAAAAAATGATTAAAAAAGAAAGATAAATTTCTTTATGTAGGACCCAATGTAAAATGGGTACCTAAATCAAATATATCTTTCTTGTAGGTTTGTTTTAAAATTAAAGCTAGGAGCCCCAAATAAAGTTTTAGATGTCAAGATATATAACTTGAGATCTAATACTCTTTTAAGCTCACTAGCCTAAATACGAATAAGATTAATTATTAAAATAAAATTAAATTTTTATTATGTTTAATCTTGATGATACATGACCCTTGCATACTACAATTAGATCAAAGAAAGTTTAATTATCTTGAATAATAATCATATGTATAAAAGGAAGATTTTGATGATAACTATTATACTGATTTATATGATTGTATTGACTTATGTTGATGTTTTGTGTTGATTTTGAACCTAAAAATCATATATGAAATCATCTTTCTTTAAAAGAAATTTTCCTTGATAATATGATAGAATCATTCAACATAGAAAAATCATTGGATTTTGTTTGAAAAATATCTTGTTATGATGACTTCATGTGAAGATGTGTTTCTCATTTAATTATCTTATTACGATACCTTGATTGATGATGCGTTAGTAAAACTTATGAAAAATCACTGATATTTTAGAGAAACTTTAATGATCAAGATCAAGTTAAATGCATTGATTAATCTGAGCTATCTATTGCACATATACAATGTTTAGTTAAAAAAAATAAAAAAGGAAAGAATGAGGGAAAACATGTACCAGCAGTTGAACTGCTGCTTCAACGACTGAACTGCCAGACCCTATGCGACTGAACCGCTTAGTGTGCGATTCAATCGACCGAGACCCAGGTTATAAAAAGTCACTTAGGGCCGACAGTGAAATCGACCCTAAGCACCCTCACCCCTCTATAAAACCCCTTTCACTTCTTTCTCCTCTAAAATATCAAAGAAGACTCCCTCCTCTTCAAAACCAAGGAATTTTGCCTATCTCTAGGAGATCTAACTAAAGGTAACTCTCTAAAATCTCTCTTAAGTTATTAAGATTATTCTTACCATTCTTCTTGGAAATCTACGTAGAATGGCCCCTAGAAGATCCTCAATGGACAAGGGAAAGAGGAGATTAGAAGAAACTATGACACCAATATTTTTTATTCCTATGGACATGCTATGAAATTTTCAATCTTTGAATTTAGAAGCATCTATAAGGGAAAATATGTTGATCTAAATGTCCTAGAAAACATAGAACCAATCTAATGGTTTACAAGTCTAGAAGCCCTACCCATTCTTCAAGTGAATGAACCCATCTACCTAAGACTAGTTAGATTATTCTATAACAACATGCATGTAGATGAAAATGAAATAGCTTCTATATATCTTTTGGGACACAACATAGATATTATCGATAATCTAATTTATAACCTAATAGATATTCTCGAAAAAAGAAATGGTTGTTATTTTAGAGGACAATGGGATATGGACTCTATAAGTGTAACTTACTCTGAAGCTTTAGGAACTATTTTCAGAAATCCTAATCTAGCTATTGTACTAAAAAGTTGTGAACATATTATACCATTTAATACAAAAGTGCTTCATCATATAGTAATAAGTATCTTACTTCCAAAACAATTTCACCATAATGAACTGAATCAAATGGAACTAGGTACCATGTAGTGGATAATGAAGGAACAAGATAATTATTTTGGGTATCTTATAAGGCAAAACATGATTGATCTTACAACGAAGGACTTGATGCTACCTTATGGTGGATTAATCACTAGACTATTACATGCTCATGACATAGTCATTCCACTAGAAGAAATCATTAAAACGTATAGGTATAATATAATCAATAGGAATCTTTTAAGGAGATTTAGGTGTGTTGAAAGATATGATATATGGATTAGACTGCCTAGAAGAACTGATTCTCCCCTATCTGAACCTGAACTTAAGACACCTATCCTTAGGAGAAGCTCATCTCCTCCTACTAGTCCTCTTGAGGCACCACCCATAATGCAGCCAGGACCTTCTTTTCCTGTCGAGACTTTATGAACCGGATGAAACAAATTGAGCTACATCAAGATGAATTAATGACTAAGATGGAGCCGATCCAAAGATAGCTCTATGCTTTATCTAGTCATTTTGGATTACCACCATCTAAGTAATTATATTCGTTGGAACTTGATATTTTGTACTAATCACTCATGATGTACTCCTTTTTGATCTACACATTCTTGTGGCATGAACTTACTTATAAACTCTTATTACCTAGAAGTATATTCTAAATACTTTATGTTGCAAACTTATTGATATTAGAATTTGTTAATACTGAGCATCAATTAGCAGATATTTTTACAAAACCCTTAAATGAAGAACAATTTGATTTTCTTAGAAGATAACATGAAATGCTAAATCATAAAAATATATGAATTACTTGATTTCATGAGATTAAGTTATTTTTCTTTGTGATAATATCTTGAAAACTCTCTCCATGTTCTTGTTCACAAAAAAGGGAGAAAATTTGCATGATGTTTTGCTACTTTATTGATTTATTTTCTACGCTTGCTTAAAATTACATGAGATAATTTTAAATGCATGAGTAGCTCTTAAATTCTTGAATCTTCTTGAATATATTGGATCTTTGAGCTTATCTTCGAAATTCGCCTCTACAAAATTGAGAGCTATACTTAATGATGTTTAACAACTCCTTTATTTTCTTTCCTTCTTTTTCACAAGAGGAAGAAAATTCTTTATGACTAATGTCGTATTTTACAAAGGAGCAAAAACTCATGTGCCTTAAAATCTTTAGCCCTATATTTTACCTTTTTGTTGATGACAAAGGGGGAGAAATATACATTGATGACACATGAGATTAATAATATAAATCAATGACACATGATATTAATGATATACATTGATGACACATGATATTGATCATATACTTGGATATCTTGGATATGGATGCATAATTCTTTTTTAAATTCATAAAAATCCTTGATGAGTTGATAGTTTAAAAGCAAGTTTTTGTTGAGGTATGAGTATCTCATTGCAATCCTTGAAATATTATTTTCTTAAAATATTGATTGCTTCGTGATACTGATATAACCCTAGGGTTCTATCGTGGAGGAAGATGGTGGATAAGGGAGATAAACGATCTCTTCGAGGGGATATGCCTCCTAGGAATTTTTGCCTTTTGACTAAAACTAATACTTTTCATTGATTAATCTCCATAAAAGAGTTTACAACCTTATTTATAGGGCTCTACCAAGAGTCCCACTAATCTTTGACTCTTGATAAACTCCTAACTGAAAATAATAACTGACTCAATCCCAATTGAAGATAAAAACTGCTCAATCTACTCATAACCAACTTGATGAGATTCACCCAACCCATAATTGACTCTCGCTAACATGACTCAACCTGAATAAATGGACCCGACTTAGTTAGGGTCCTAACAGACCCGCCATCTTCAAATCAGCCTTGCCCTCAAGGCTGAGCAGTATCATACTTTGGGAGCACTTCAATATTTGTCATGCATCATGACTCTTTAATCAATTAAGTAGGATCTCCACTTGGTGTAAGTAATAGTTTGGTCTTCTCGTGCAGTTGCCATTATAGTCTTCTGGAAAACCCTTTTCATCTGATGGCTAGTAGTCATACCATATGTTTTTTTTAGGATCACCACTTTGAAGTCTTCCTGGGCATCAAAAAGAAATTGACAAGTAGTTGTTTTACCTTTGAGCACCTTTTATCACAAATTAGGGTTTGCCCATTAGCAATCTTATCTTCAGATTTGGCACATTCTTTATGATCAGACTCCACATTATCAATTTTTTATTCCTCCTTAGCTGGTTCAACCGTCAGAAGTTTGTTATGGCCTTCATATTCGAGCTCCACATTGTCAATTTTTATTTCCTCCTTAATTATCTCAACTGTCAGAAGCTGCTCTTGTTTGTGTTTGTCTATGTTGACTATCTTGAAGTCCTGTATATTGAAGCTTCTATTTCGGCGAGTGTTCATAATGATTTTTCCTTCATGTACACTAGCAAATGATACGACTGCTATCATGGTGCGGGGATATGAGCTTTAATTTCACACCGAATCTCGGGATTAAGTCCCTCAATAAATTTTCTCACCAATTTGTCACGGGCTTAGCTGATTTTGCCTAAGCCGTGCGACACCCATGCGTGTCCGTCCGCAAGGATCAGCCCTCCCCGAGATCTCGTAGAGTCCCTTAGACTTACAAAAAGAGAAAACGGGCTAGAAGAAGCAATTCCCACGGGATCCACAAGCAACTGCTCAAGCAAACACTTCATAAAGCCATATGCAAATTACATCCATGGACATTACAAACTCAGAGAGGTTGCACACAAAGGATAATGGTCCATTACAGACCGAAGTCCCCCACAAGTGCTTCCAAGACATACTTATATTGACAAGCTAAAATTGGCCATAAAGTAAGCCAAACTCGGGCTACTAAGCCTACTGCAAGCCCGCTATTTGTTATACAAGGTATGTACACAAACTGTAGGACACGGACAAACATGAGCATTTCATCAAACACCTTGTTTACATTATTGTTCGTAACATTCTCCCCCACTTATTCCTTCGACGTCCTCGTCGAAGCCGTTGTAGACGTTGCATCTCCTCGCATTTTGGTAAATCTTTAATCTTCTGCTTTAGCTGCAACATGCCCCTTTGGCTTTTAGCTGCTCTCCGCCATTGTTGTTGAGTAGTTGAACTCTGATCCGCCATGCTGCTTCAACTCACCGATGACTGAATCTGGTGTGGGGTTGGCTGACTTGTGTTGATCCTTATTGGTTCTCGCGGATCCAGCTGATGAAGAAAAAGACCTGCCTTATTATGTGCTAGTATCGTAGTATACTCATGTTGCTTGAACTGGGTGGATGCTTGTTGGAGCTTTAACGAGCATCGCCTCGCAGTTTTTTTTTAAGGTCCTTCCTCCACAATGTTTGCCCATTGATCCTTCCTCCATGTTTAGTTGTTACTTCCAAGTAGGTTAGCATCACTTCCGCTTTCAATTGGCATTCAATTGGAAAATAAAGCGAAAAATCTACTCTCAATAGTACTGATCATCAATGGTGAAGATTTGACAACTATTGTCTTCCATAAGCTTTCTCTGAAGGGTCACTGAACTTATGCAGAGCTCCTCTGCTGGATAAGTGAGAGAACTGAGATACTTGATTTCGCCCATTCTCTTAGTAGTTGAGAAGGCAAGGTTACTTGGCTTCGCTCACCTCCTCGAGTTAAGAGGATTGGGGTACTCGGATTCGCCCATTCTCCTGAGTTGAGAAGGTAAAGGTTACTCGATTTCGCCTACCTCCTCGAGTTTGTACTTCATGCATTGAGCTGGTTACTAACATTCGCCCGCTTTTTGCTCACACTTCTGAAGCACTTGAAGTGTTTGCACTCCTTGCATTGAGTTAGCTACTGTGATTCGCCTTCTCATTGCCATTGAACTTCTGGAATGCAAGAAGTTTCGCCCAAAAAGAGCAAAAAGTTTACCCCAACTTGGAGTAAGTCTTCGATAGATTTAGTCGCCTCTAAGATTGTACCGTCTTCTCCATCACCTTTGTCGCCTACTCCTCTGAGTAGAAAGGTACAGTACCACATACTGCCTACTTCGTTCCTTGGTCGAGCACTCCTGCATCAACCCGAAGTCCCTCGCTTTCCGCTATCATGATGAGAAGCCCATCGACATCAGTCTTATGAAGTTTCTTGGCCTCTGCCCTTCTGTCCTGTCTTGGTACTTGGAGTTTGCCTTTGCATTCTCCACCTCCTCGGCCCCTTTCATGATCAATGCTCTCCCTCCATGAGAGCAAGGGATCGATGACTCCACAGAAGTCCCGCCTCTGCGGTACCATGGTACTGCCAAGCCCATAGCCCTACTATTCGTTGATTTGCATCTGCATCACTGTGGTGCTCCTCCGAGTCCACCTCCTTTCTAACCGATGCTTTGCTTTTGGGTAGCTGAGCCCCACTGGACTCGTCGTCGCTTCCTCACCCCTTTCGACCACCTGCTTCGACACCATTGTGTCCTCCTAGCAGTTCTCTTTGGTCGATAGAAAGATAGACTACAACTCTCATGCATGGCCTCCGCCATCTTGTTGTAGGGCTCACGCCGATTCTGTTCTCCTTAGCTTGCTTGGTAGCAACGTTCGCTTACTCAGCTTTGTCCTCTGACTTATCGGGCTCCCTTAAGCGAATGTGAGCACTGAAGCAGTCCAACTCTCCAGCTACTCCGATCATACCTTAGTATAATCAAGTCACATTCATGGGACTCACTAGTACTTGCAATCTGACTACTCCCTCGGTGGTACACAGCTCCCATGCTGACGACCAAGGCTTTCATTTGATGTAAGCTTCGATGTGCACACACGGAAGACCCGCCTCTGCGGTACTGTGGCATTCACTCCTTGAATCCATAACCCTTCTTGCCATTGCATTATTCACCGAAGTGGAGCTCCCAGTAGCTCCTGATCATTCACATGATCACGTCCCCCTCCATGGGAGTCACTGGTACTTGCACTTGGACTTCTTTCTTAGTGGTACACAGCCCCTATATGCTGATAACTAAGGCTTTCAACCAATGCAAGCTCCGATGCACACACGAAGACCCACATCTGCGGTACCATAGCATTCACTCCTTGAATCCATAGCCCTTCTTCTTGTTGTGTCGTACACCAAAGTGGAGCTCCCAGTAGCTCTTGATCATACCTCCGCATAATCTTGTCCCTCACGGGACAGGATTGCTTGTATTGCATTGCCACGAACTATTCCACCATGATCTGCTGCACTATGTCGCCCCCTGGTGACATCTCTTTGCATACAGATTCTCGTGTGATGAACTCAGACTATGACTTCTCCACATGTTGCCTCTGCCAACACATCGTAGAGCCTCTGCTATCTCTGATTTTTAGTTCGCTCCCTTAGCAATTCACCTTCGTCCACCCACTCTTGGGTCATACCTGGATGAAGCATAGCTCTAGGACAGTTCGTCGTCTAGTAGCTCATGAAGTCCCTCTAACTTCGCTAGAATTGGTGCACCATTGTCTGGATCCTGGGCCTCTATCCCCTACCAGCACAATCTCTGCTATGCACCTCTTGTTCCTAACAACTCGAATGGCAACACTATGGCATATTCTTCAAGAGTACCCGCCTTTGTGTCCTCTTACCCCGTGCTAAGGTATCATGATCCCAACTTTGCCTCCGCAAGTTGAATCACCTCAGTTACTCCGTCAAATGCATCTCTGAGGTAGCTTGCATGTGCCTCGAAGCTCCCTTCATCTTTGGCACCATGGAAGATAAGTCCGCCCCATCAGAATGAAGAACTCATGGAATGACATGATCCCACTCTTGCCTCTACAGAGTTCATGCCCTTGACCTATGTCCAAGGAAAGCTCTGTGCCTCCGCTCTATGTTCCATCTTCTATGTTGACTCCCTTCATGCGGTTTGGATACTTCACTAAGTTCCACCCAAGTCGTTCCGCTCCTCTATTTGTACTGAGTTGATAGTGGCCCTCATGTCCACTATTTCACGGGTCAGCCTTCCGTTGAGTTTAATTTCCATATCAACTCGAAGTGTGCCTTTATATGATGTTGCCTTGGATTGCTCCCCCACTTGATCTCGAAATGCATCCACCAATGCATTACCTCATTCGAGATCGTGCGATGACTCTTCGTCACTTGCTCGGTTCCTTGAGCTTCATGGAGATATTACCTTGAGAAACTCTTCCTCAATATGTGCAATCTGTTGCACATGATTCTCCCTCTGGAGAACTAGGACTTATCCCTCCTGGATATCTATCATGTTGAAGCAACTTTCCACTTTACATACTTCCCATTGGAAGTTTCGGAGACCACCATCCCCTTTGGACTACTCTGTCTTGCTGAACAACTTGTGTCTTGTTCTGCCCCCGCAAATGCACTTGCTAGATTGCGACCCTTTGCCAATACAGTCCCCACTGCACCCTTCAGGGTCTAGCAATGTGTTGAACTTGTTGTATATTTCAGCCGCCTACGGACATATCCTTTCCATGTCGAAGAGAAAGTTCTAATGCTCCATGGCGCGGAGTTCCGATCGCACCTTAGGATGGCCACGAACACTCCGTCGTCTGTGTACAAGCCCTTGCATGAGTACCGAATCCTTCGAGTTAGCAATTCCCCTCACCTCTATGAGCTTTGCACAACTCTTTCGGTCATTACGCAACACCTCCCAGTTTGCACGGTCTCATTTATCACCAAGCGCCCCGCTTTGCCTTGAGCACCATCAAGTTTGGTTGCCAACGTCGAGCCATAGCTCCAACTCCACCATCCCAATCTTTGTGTGCTACGCATTCTTCTTCGCTTGCTTGTCCTCGTGGTGCCTCTCGCGCAAAGGGTTGGTCATTCCTCTGAATGCCAAACCTGGATGCTCGCTCCTCTGAGCGACTCCTTTTCCTACATCTCAATGTCTGTTTTCCCCCGAAATGGTTGCGTGTGCTGGCTGTCCTCCATACAACCCAGCTAGGTCCCCTACGTTTGTATAGCAAGTGTTTCTGCGTGTGCTTGTCCCGCTCTGATACCACATTATCACGGGCTTAGCTGATTTTGCCTAAGCCGTGCGGCACCTATGCGTGTCCGTCCGCAAGGGTCAGCCCTCCCCGAGATCTTGTAGAGTCCCTTAGACTTACAAAAAGAGAAAACGGGCCAAAAGAAGCAATTCCCACGGGATCCATAAGCAACTGATCAAGCAAATACTTCATAAAGCCATCTGCAAATTACATCCATAGACATTACAAACTCAGAGAGGTTACACACAAAGGATAATGGTCCATTACAGACCGAAGTCCCCCACAAGTGCTTACAAGACATACTTATATTTACAAGTCAAAATTGGCCATAAAGCAAATCAAACTTGGGCTACTAAGCCTACTGCAAGCCCGCTACTTGCTGTACAAGGTATGTACATAAATTGAAGGATACGGACAAACACGAGCATTTCATCAAACACCTTGTTTACATTGTTGTCCGTGACAAATTGTATCTTAGACCAATCTCGGGTTTGGTTCGATAAGTGCTTAAATATGCTTCGGTACTCCTGTACTGTAGAAGTCTGACGAATTTTGGCGAGCTGTCCTTTAATATTCTCACACTCCGATGATCCGAAGCGACTCAAGAGCTCTCTCTTGAACTGTCCCCACGAAGGGACTCTGTGATAGGTCTTGTATAAATCATACCATTGGATCACATTACCTTCGAGTTGTGTGGAAGATATCTCCACCATTGATTCCTCCAAAGTCTTGTGAAAATAAAAAAACTTTTCAGCACGTGAGATCCAACCGATTAGGTCTTCATCTTCCCATCTAGGAAACTCTATTCTCATGCATGTGTATCTTGTGTCCTGCCCGTGGTTATACTTTTCATATCGACTCCCTTTGAAACTTTTACCATGTCGAGTTTTGTTGGGGCTCTCTTATCGGCTTCTTCTAATTTCGCGGATGAGCTCTTGAAATCTATCTTCCATGTGAGCCTCGCAGGCTTTAAATCTTGCATCAAGTGCATCATCTGTAGTCATTGCGTAGGATTGTAGATCAGTAGTGTTCAGTTCTCTTTTTCTTTTTTTTTTTCTTTTTTTTGGCTAAGTGGCAGCAACAGGATGAAGGTGGCTGTGGTAGATGCGATTGTGGCAGAGGGAAGAAGATGAGGGCTTGCCAGTGGTGAGGAGGAGGCAGCAATGGGTGGCCGTCGTGAGGACAGCGACAACCGACGGGAGGAGGCAGTGGCCATGGCCGGCGAGGGATGCGGCTGCGGTTGCGGCTACAGTTTTTTAGAGGAGCAAACGAGGGCAACGGTCGAGGAAGAGGTTGCGGTGGCTGCAACGGCAGAGGAAGCAAGGTGCAGGTGCTGAACAGGGGGGCAACTATGGCTGCAAGGAAAGATGGTAGCGGCTGGAAGAGGTTGGACAACAGTAGAGGGAAGAGAGGAACAGAGGTGGCCGTCGGAGGAAGAAGCGGCCGAGGGAGTGGGCAGCAGCGACGTGCGATTGCTGTGGCAGGAAAGGAGGAAAGGAAGATTACGGCAATGGCAGCAGTGGGTGGAAAAGCTGCAAGAAGCAAAGGAGATTGGAGGAGAGGGCAGCGACTGTGGTCGACAGTTGGCAGTAGCGACAGGCCGTGGGGAGGAGGCGTAGGAGGAGGTCGACAGCAACGTCGGCGATGGGTGCGGGAGGAAGAAGACAACAGTCGACAGTTAAGGATGGCAAGGGCAGGCGACTGCTGCGACAGAGGTGACTACGGCAGAGGGAAGAAAAGGCAGCGGGGTTCGACGATGGTTGCGATAGCAGGAGAGCGGCGGGGTCCGACAAGGGCTGCCAGGGAGGAAGATAGCACCGTGGGGTGCGGTAGAGGACCGTGCGGCTGGGAGCGATGGGTGCGAATGGTGCGGGCAGCGAGAGAAGGAAGGGAGAGCAAGGCAGCGGGCTGGCCAATGATGAGGAGGAGGCAACAGCGGGTGGCCATGGTGAGGACAGCGACGGTCGACGGGAGGAGGCAGCAGGCGCCTCGCCGTTTGGGGCAGCTGTCGCTGCAGAGGCCGGCGATAGTAGTAGGGAAGCACAGGGGGGGGCGGTGGCAGGAAGGAAGGTGAGGAGGGCGCTGCTGGAGCAACAGTTGAGGAGGGGTATGGTCAGCTGGAAGCGACTACGGTTGTGGTTAAGGAGGAGAGGAGATGGTGGCCGGCAATAGTAGTTGGGGAGGAAGAAGGGGGAAGGTGCGACTATGGCCCCTTCTTCTTCTTCCCTCTCTCTCTTTTCTTTCTCCTTTTTTTTCTCTTTTTTTTTGGAAGATGAGGAGAAAGGAGGGGTGCTACTGCTTCTTTTTTCTCTTCTCTCTCTCTCTCTTTTTTTATTGTAGCAAGGTGGCCAATAAGACGATGATGGCGATGACGATGATGTTGACGATGATGGTGACGACGATGATGATGACAAAAGGAGCGACCGCGGAATCACAGTAGGAACGTCGAGGATCACTGCTCTGATACCAAATGGTAGAACCCTAGGGTTCTATCATGGAGGAAGAGGGTGGATAAGGGGGATAAACAATCTCTTCGAGGGGATCCATCCTCCTAGATCACTTCGAGGGGATCTGCCTCTTAGGGTTTTGCCTTTTTGCTAAAACTAATACTTCTCATTGATTAATCTTCATAAAAGAGTTTACAACCTTATTTATAGGGCTCTACCAAGAGTCCCACTAATATTTGACTATTGATAAACTCCTAATTGAAAATAATAACTGACCCAATCCCAACTGAAGATCAAAACTACTCAATCTACTCATAACCGACTTGATGAGATTCACCCGACCCATAACTGACTCTGGCTAACATGACTCAACATGAATAAATAGACTCGACTTAGCTATGGTCCTAATAGATACTTGAATTCAAGAGTATATGGTTCTCTTGAATTTAAGTTTTCCTTATTATAGCATGGATTTAGTGGGAGTAAGGTTTAACTCCCCTCATCAATTGATTGTTATCATAAAAAATGGGGAGATTGTTGAAACTCAGATTTTGATGATGAAATCAATTGATGAGTGTTTAATCTAACATATGTGTTAGAGGAAGTATTGCAGGTCTAACTACGATGGAGGAATTGAGTTACAGCCAGATGATGTGCCAAGATCAAGCTTGGGCATCGAGCCGGAGTTTGAACGATGCAATGGGACCTCGTCGGGAGTTTGTTGAAGGGATCGGGAAACTCACTAGGAACACGCTGGGAGATCACTAGAGGAAAACCATAAGACTCACTGTAAGAATGTCGGAGGCTACCAGATTGGCGGGAGTTAGGTCTTGTTTAAGCTTGATGGTCATTATGGTTGTAATTGTTGAGTCGTAGTTAGGGTTTGAGTCCTAATTGAGTTGGATTTGGAAGAAATCCAAATCAACTCAATGAGGCAATAGGGTCCACTATAGGGTTTGATTGAGCTCAAGTTGAGCTTAATTAGTTGATCAAAGAATTGGTTAACATAAGGTTCAAGTAAGAATTTGAAAAGTGGAGGGAACCACTTTTTTGAAAATTTTAGCGATTGAACCACCGGTGAGCGGTGGGTGTACTGCTACCACCCAGGTTTTCGAGCAGCTGATGGCAGTTGAACCGCCCAGGATCAATGGGTAAACTACTTGTACCAGGTTTTCAGGCGACTGCATCGCCAACGCTAGCAGGTGAACCGCCCGTACTCGGATTTTCTGGATATATTTGATTTTTGGCTGTAAATTCAGAAGCCGTTTGGGGCCTATAAATACCCGAAGTCTTCTTGTATTCTAAACAATAATTTGGGGGATTATATTCTGTGAAAAACAAATGTGTGTGAATTGTAAGAAAAAGAAAAGGGGAAGGGAGAGAGCTTAGAGTTAGAAAATTATTGAAGTCTCCCTTGTAAGCAAGTTGTAAGAGTTTAGTCTTCACCCAAAGAAGATCGGTAGTGGATGCTGGTGTGCCTCAAGGAGGAGGACTTAGGAGTGGACGTAGACCGGCTGGTGTTGAACCACTATAATTGTGAGTGTTTTTACTTATTGTATTTACTACTTGCAATTGTCGAGTTCTTTTAATCGTTTTGAATTAAATACCAATAGATGCTTTTGATTTTTACTTACTCTTTGAAAGAAAAGTTTCTAGTCAAGCTCTTCCCTTCGATGTTGCTTATCTTTTTACTAAGATTTGCTTGTTTCTTCTTAAGTCATTTTTAAGCAAAAAACTTAGCATTTTCTTTGAATCATTCTCTTGTTATGAAAAGCTTTGGATTTTCTATCTTGCTTAAAGTGAAAAGTTTTTTTTATTAAAATGATAATTTACACTTGTACTAATTCCCCCCCCCCCCCCAAGTGCCAATTGATCCTAACACCACTAATGAAGTCGTTGTCTTAAATTATCTTTGAGCATCATAGAGGTCTGATGGGGTTCAGACAAGTAGGTGATTGGTTTTACATAAAGTGGGAGATTGTTGGTTATATGTGTCCTACAAGCTAATCATATGAGTGATGGTACGTGTGACACATTACGTTATATTTTTGCTTATTATTATTATTAGCATATTCTCACTTTATGTTGCATGTTTCATATATTGTGATGCTCTTGGATTTGTGCAAGGGGAATCAAGTCGTGATGAGATCACGATAATGCGACTAATTCACTTTTAAATATAGACCATAAATAATCCTAGTCATGGGTTACTCGAGAGAGATGTCGAGATAACTAGATAGACCGATGTTTGTATACTCATCTATATGGTGGAGGTGGTTGGTTTTATAGCCACTCATATGGGGACACTAAGGGTACAATATATATGCTCATTGGAGAATGGGTTCACTGATTGATCTACTTGTAGAATGCTAATTGGTTAATGATACCTAATGTCTCAGTTGTGTGTTTGCTCCATAGACTTGAGACATCAAGAATGTCTTGTTTGAGTACTCTTTTCTTTAATACCAGACTTATAGGTCTGAATACTTCAGATTTGCTACAGTCGATTATAAGGATTTGAGGCAACCTTACGAAGGAAATCAAGTGTTAATAGAGGAACTATTGGTTATAGGTGTCATGCAAGCCCATCACGTGAGTGATGGCATGTGTGACACGCTATGCGATCTTTATGCTTACTATTATTATTGGCATATTCTTACTTTATGTTGCCTGTTGTATATATTGTGATGTTCTTGGATTCGTGCAATGATAATCAGATCATGATGAGATCATGATAATGAGATCGATTTGCCTTTAAACACGGACTCTAAATAATCTCGATCATAGGTTACTCGAGAGGGATCTCAAGATAACAGGATAGATCGATATACTTATTCGCGTTCATCTGATGGAGGCGGCTAGTCTCATAACCACCCATGTGGGGACACTAAGGATACAGTACGGTGCTTATTGGAGATTGAATTCATTGATTAATCTGCTTACTGATTATTGGATAGTTAATGATACATAATGTCCGACAATGATTCTGTAGTTCTAGTTGTATATCTGGTCTTTAGACTTGAGGCACTAAGGATGTCTTGTTTGAACACTTCATTCTTTGACACTGGACTTACAAGTCTAGAAAGTTCCAAATCTGGTACAACTAGTTATCGGGATTGATAGCCAACTTTACGAAAGAAATTGAGTATCAATATAGGATCATCTACTCTCGGTATCAAGAGAGGAATATCACGTGTGTTCTTGCTCTGACAAATCCCTAGCCAAGGTCATTCAAATTGAGAGAGAAGTTCTCCGAGAGAATCCGATTAGAGCGAGACTCGGATGGATTTCGTATGTGGCCTAACAGTACCATACCCAATATATGGTCTCTATGATATTAGATGGATGAGGGACCATAGATACATGATAACTAAGGATAGATAGATCTAATGGATTAGATCTCTTGCACCGTTTGGGGACTATGGTGGAGTGGCCTAGTACATCTATAGTCGATGAGTTGAGTGAATTATTAGGGGATGACAATTCACTAAGTCAGAAGGAATTCTAACAGGTGGAACTCACGGCCAGCTCGATATTGGGCCTAGAGGGTCATACACATATGGTGAATATTTCAGTCAATAGAGGATTATATATGAGTTATCTAATTAGCCTATATTCTCATTGGATGAGACTCAATATTGATGAGCTGCTTGCATGAGGCCCAATTAGAGGTCAATTGAGATTATTGGATAGAGATCCAATAATCCAAGAGGAGTTGGTAATTAGATGGAGATTCAATACCCACTAAGGCATGATTTATTAGGGTTTTTAGTGGATTTCTATATATAGGAGGTAGGGGCGGCACAATAGTGATCAGTTGCACCTTTGGTCGCTCTCTTCTATTCTCCTCCCTCCCTCATCTTTTCAGTCGACTAGCCCCTCCCTACTGCGAGAGGGCAATGAAGAAGATATGTGATATTCTTCCACGAGTGCTGCGAGAAGGTGCGTAAGAGTTACGGGTTTTTGGGCTATGATTAGAGGAGCATCGCTGCGATGATCTATCGTGTGGATATCGGTACAGAGGAGGACATTTAACTTCCTTAATCCTTTCCATCTTGATATAAAATTTTGGGGATATACGATCTCTCTAAGTAATCAATCTCTCAAGTATCACAGTTTTTTATTTTATAATTTTTTCATGCACCAATCTTTGCATGACGACGTGGTAACTATGGGAAACTAATTTTATTTTATTCTTCCACTGTGAATGTGATGCTCTTTCATGATTTTTTAGTAGGATTATCCACTCTCGGTATCACAAGAGGTATATCCCGTGTATTCTCACTTAGGCACATCTTTGGCCAGGGTCGTTCTATTTGAGAGATGAGTTCTCTAGGAGAATACTATTAAAGGGAGACTCAGATGGATTCCGTATGAGGCATAATAGTATCATGCCCAATATACGATCTCTAAGATATTAGATGGATGATGGACTATAGATACATGGTAATTGAGAACAGACAGGTTCATTAGATTATATCCTCCTGTACCGCTTGGGGATTATGATGTAGTGGCCTAGTACGTTCATAATCGATGAGTTGAATGAATTATTATGGGATAATAATACACTAAGAAGGAGTTCTAACGAGTGCAACTCATTGTTAGCTCGATAGTAGGCCTAAAGGGTCACACACATATGGTGGAGGATGTTGGGAAACCTTAGCGGGTGCATCATATGCGCAGTGGAAATTAAAATAAAAAATTGGTTTTCCATGTAGATCAAATCGTCATGCAAAAGATTGGGGTCATAAGAAAAATACAAAAACTAATAAAACTGTAATGTGTGAGAGATTGATTTTACCTAGAGAGATCGTATATCCCTATATTCCAGTTCTGGATGGAGAAGATGAAGGAGGTCAAGCATCCTCCTCTATAACGGTATCCACACGATAGAGCATCGAAACTCCTCCAATTTGATCTCGCAACTCTTGCACAGAGGGAGGAAGGAGAATAGGAGGTGGTGACTACAGCTGCAGCCTATCAACTATGAGTCTCCCCTCCTATTTATAAAGAGCCACCAAAACCCTAGGGCTCCTTCCTTAGTGGGTATTGGATCTCTATCCAATAACACACTAACCTTACATTCTTGGATCTCTATCCAATGATCTCCTTAGGCCTCTAATTGGGCCTTAATCAAAGAGCCATTAACATAGGGTCTCATCTAATGAGAATATGGGCTAATTGGATCTTCATCCAATCCTCTATTCGTTGAAGCATCCACCATATGTGTGTGACCCTCTAGGCCCGATATCAAGCTGGCCGTGAGTCACTCCCATCAGAACTTCTTCTGATATAGTGAATTATTAACCTCATAATAATTCACTTGACTCATCGACTATAGACGTACTAGGCCAATACGCCATAGTCCCCAGACGGTACAGGGGGGATTAAATCCATCGGACCTATCCGTCCACAGTTACCATGTATCTATAATCCCTCATCCAACTAATATCCCAGAGATCGTATATTGGACATGGTACTGTCAGGTCATATATGGAATTCGTCATAGCTTGCTCTAGTCGGATTCTCCCAGATAACTCTTTCTCTCTCAATCTGAATGACCCTGGCCAGGGATTTGTCTAAGTAAGCATATATGGGATATTCCTCTCATGATACCGAGAGTGAATGATCCTCTATTGACACTCAATTGCCTTCGTAAGGTTGGCTACAAATCCCGATAACTAGTTGTACCAGATCTACTTCTTTCCAAACATATAAGTCTGGCAACAAAAAAAAGGAGTACTCATACAAGGCATCCTTGGTGTCTCAAGTCTAAGGACCAGATACACAATTGGGACTATGGAATCGTTGTCTAACATTAGGTATCATTAACCATACAACATTCCATAAGTGAATCAATTAGTGAACTCATTCTCCAATGAGCACCTGTACTATATCATTAGTGTCTCCACACAAGTGGTTGTGAGACCAACCGCCTCTATTATATGGATGGGTATATAGTACATCGATCTGTCCTGTTATCTCATTGTCCCTCTTGAGTAACATATGACCGAGATTATTTAGTATATGTCTTTAAAGGTGAATCGATCTCATTATCGTGATCTTATCATGATCCGACTCCCATTGCACAGAACCAAGGACATCACAATATATATATATATATATATATATAAAATAGATAATGTGAGAATATGTCAATATTAATCATAAGTAAAAAGATCACACAATGTGTCACACATGTCATCACTCACGTGATTGGCTTGCAGGACACCTGTAACCAATAATCTCTCACTTGACCAAAAGTCAATCACCTATCTGTCCGATCCCCATCAGACCCCTCTGACGCTCAAATACAATCTGGGCCAGTGGCTTTGTTAATGGATCTGCAATGTTATCTTTGGATGGAACTTTTTTCATTGTTATATCTTTTCAGGTCATGATCGCTCTAATCAGATGGAACCTCCTCAGAACAATTTTATTGAGACCTGAGTTCCTTTATTAGAGTTATCGCCTTATCGCTGTCATAATATATGGGAGTCAGCTCCACGCTACTTGGTATGACTCCCAAATCCTTGATGAACTTCTTCAAACCCCTTCCTTTTCTACTTTTGTTGTAGCAATATATTCCGCCTCTATGGTCGAGTCAGCAGTAGTATCTTGCATGGAACTCTTCCAGCTTACTGCTCCTCCATTCAAGGTGAAAATAAACCCTAAATCCGACTTACTATCATCAATGTCAGACTGAAAACTCGAGTCCATGTAGCCCTCAACCTGAAGACTACCTTCTTCACATATCAGTAAAAGATTCTTAGTGCTTCTCAAGTACTTAAGGATACACTTTACTGCCTTCCAGTGTTCTAAACCTAGATCTACCTGATACCTGCTCGTGACACTCAGAGCATGTGCTATATCAGGTCTGGTACATAGCATCGCATATATGATAGACCCTATCACTGAGGCATAAGGTATCTTATCCATGTCTGCCCTTTCTTCATGAGTCTTTGGGGACATACTCCTAGAAAGTGATATTTCATATCTCATCGATATGAGAACTCTCTTGAAATTCTCCATGCCAAACCTTTTGACAATGGAGTTTATATACCTAGACTGGGGCAAGCCAAGCATCATTTTGGATCTATCTCTATAGATTCGGATCCCGAAAATATAAGATGCTTCCCCTAAGTCTTTTATGGAGAAGTTTTTAGATAGCCAAGCCTTTACTGTAGAGAGCATTCCTACATCATTTCCAGTGATTAGGATGTCATCCACATATAGCACCAAGAAGGTGATAATGCTCTCACTTACCTTCCTGTACACAGAAGACTCATCTTCGTTCTTAACGAAGTCATAAGATTTGATCACCTCATCAAATCTTATATTCCAACTTTAGGAAGCTTGCTTCAATCCATAAATGAATCTAAGTAACCTGCACACTTTATCTGGACTCTCTTTAGATACGAATCCCTCTAGTTGTATCATATACACCTCCTCCTCGAGGTTGCCATTGAGGAATACTTTTTGACATCAATCTGCCAGATCTCATAGTCATAGTGTGCTATAATGGCCAAAATAATTCTAATGGACTTAAGCATGGCTACAGGTAAAAAGGTTTCGTCATAGTCAGCTCCTTATCTTTGATGATATCTTTTAGCTACCAGCCTTGATTTATAGGTCTCTACCTTTCCATCCACTCCGATCTTCTTCTTGAATATCCATTTGCAGCCGATGGGTACAATACCCTCAGGTGCATCTACAATGTTTCAAACCTTGTTAGAGTACATAAAATCCATCTCAGAATTCATGGCTTTTTACCACTTCCCGTAGTCTATACTCATAATAGCCTCCTCATAGGTCTGAGGATCAACATCATAAGAGTCATCTCCACTGTTATGGCCCACATATCGTTCAGGAGGGTGAGATACTCTACTAGTTCTATGCAAAGTTGGAACTTGTGTGTTAGATATCTGAACAGACTCGGACTTTGGAATGGTGCTAGGTTCTCCAACCTCGCTCAATTCTATCTTGCTCTCATTATTTCCACCAAGAATGTGTTCCTTCTCAAGGAATACAACTCTCTTGACAACAAAGACCTTTCGATCCTCGGGATGATAGAAATAATACCCCAAAGTCTCCTTAGGGTATCCCACGAATGTGCACCGTTCTTTCCTTGATTCCAACTTGTCGGGGTTGTATCTTCTAACGTGAGCAAGACAGCCCCAAATCTTAATCACCTTAAGATCGGGCTTCTTTCCTTTCCATATCTTATATGGTGTAGACACTATCGACTTTAATGGAACTCTGTTCAGAAGGTAAACTATAGTCTCTAGGGCGTACCCCAGAACGAGATGAGTAGATCAGTGAAACTCATCAGGGACCGCACCATGTCTAACAGCTTGTGATTCCTCCTTTCTAATACACCATTGAGCTGAGGTGTATAAGGAGGTGTCCACTGGAATAGAATTTCATTGTCCCTAAGGAAATGGGTGAACTCTGTACTCAAGTACTCTCCTCTTCAATCTGATCAAAGAGTTTTAATACTCTTTTCAATCTGGTTCTCCAACTCATTCTTATATTCCCCGAATTTCTCAAAGGCCTCAGATTTCTACTTCATCAAGTACATGTGTCCATACCTAGAGAAATCATTAGTGAATGTAATGAAGTATGAGTAACCACCTATAGCCTAAGTCAACATGGGAACACATACATCACTATGTATGAGTTCCAATAACTCAGTGGCTCTCTCTCTAGTTCCACTAAAAAAAGAGTTGATCATTTTCCCACGAAATCAAGGTTCACAAGTTGCATATGACTCATAGTCAAATGGATCTAAGTATCCATCTTTTAGCAACTTTTGAATCATTCCTTCATGTATATGACCTAGCCTATAATGTCATAGGTATGTATTTTTCACCTTATCTCTTTTCCTCTTAGACATATTTATATTCAGGATATGTGGAGAAGTGTCTAACACATACAAGCCATTTATAAGGGTCCCTCATCATCCATAATTATTGAATAATTATTATTCTCAAAAACTAATTTATATGCACTAATTGTCAAAAAAAAGATAGAAATAATATTTTTGATAATAGAGGGAACAAAATAAAATGCATCTAATGTAATAAAACCTCCACCAAGCAGATGTAGGGTGATCTCTCCAACAGCAACTACAACAACTCTTGCTCCATTGCCCATCTTGAGGTCCATCTCGTCTCTAGCCAATCTCCTAGGTCTTGTCGGAACTTACAACGAATTGCAGATATGATAAGCACTCCCGATATCCAATACCCATGTGTTATCATGAAAATCTAACATGTGGAGACTGATCATGAATATATCTGAAGCTTCTCCAAGCTTCTGTTTCACCTTGTCTACAAGGTAGTCCTTACAGTTCCTCTTCTAATGCCCATCTTGGCCATAGTGGAAGCACTATCCTTTGTCCTTTGCTAGGATTTCTTGGCAACCTTTGTCTTACCTGGTCTTTCTTTGCCCTTTCCCTTCTTGAGGGTCTTGTTGGTATTCCTTTTCCTTTTGGTCTCACCAATATAGAGAACTGGGTTCTCCTTCTTGATGGCACTCTCAGCTTCCCTTAACATATTGAGGAGCTCAGAGAGAGTCACCTCAAACTTGCTCATGTTAAAATTCATAATAAAGTGAGAAAAGAAATTTGGTAGGGACTGAAGTATAAGATCAATGCACAGGTTATCCTCTAGGACTATTCCTAGACCTGTGAGTTTCTCGATCCACTCTATGATCTTTAGGACATGGTTCTCAACTGATGTCTCTTCTGTCATCTTGGCTTGGAAGAGTCTCTTAGATATCTCATATCTTTGAGTTCTTCCTTGTTTCTCAAACAGCTGACAAAGATGATGAAGGATAGAATCTACATCCATGCTCTCATGTTACCTCTGTAACTCAGGAGTCATGGAGGCCAACATATAACATTTTGCCAATGTGGAATCATCTATATACTTCATAAAGCGAGCGATCTCATTTTTGCTTGCCCCTTCTTTTGGCGTGGGCACAATTGTATCAAGGACGTATGCGATTTTCTCAGCCGTGAGAATAATTCTCAAATTGCAGAGCCAATTTGTATAGTTTGGACCAGTGAGGTAGTTGGCATCAAGTATACCACGTAGGGGGTTTGTGAGTAACATATTTCTGAAAAATAAGATATAGTAAAAAATAAATAACAAGCAGACTTTGTAGAAAATACTAATTAAGATATAGACTTTTATCTTAATATACTCCCACTATTTTCCTAGTGAATCACGCGACACCCTCGACACGTGAGACGAAAGTCTCCGGCAGATTCCTCGTGGGGATCAGGATCCAATTGGCGTCTCAGTGCAATCTCGAGAGACTCAACTAACTATACTAAACCCAAAAGGTAGACAACTCTTGTCAATCACAACTTCTTATGATTCCCGTCATATTTGACCTCCGAATCATCATGGTCTCGACTGCTTGACCAACCATAAAGTTCAGTTAAGTCATCACCATCGTTACAAGATGATTCTGATTCGATGGATATGCTCTCGACTGCTCGACCAAGTCATATCATGTCCTCAGGTTACCGGTTACATATATATGTCATAGGCAAGAACAACTGGTTATAGGTGCCCTGCAAGCCAATCACGTGAATGATGGCACGTTTTTGACACACTATGTGATCTTTTTCCTTATGATTAATATTGGTATATTCTCACATTATATTATTTATTACATATATATTATGATGTCCTTGGTTCTATGCAATGGGAATCGGATCGTGATGAGATCACGATAATGAGATCGATTCACCTTTAACCATAGATCATAAATAATCTCGGTCATAGGGTACTCAAGAGGGACATTGGGACAACTGGATAGATCGGTGTACTATATACCCGTCCATATGATGGAGGTGGCTGGTCTCATAGCCACTTGTGTGGAGACACTAAGGATATAGTACATGTGCTCATTAGAGAATGAGTTCACTGATTGATCCGCTTATGGAATGTTGTATAGTTAATGATACCTAATGTCATACAGCGATTTCATAGTCCTAGTTGTGTATCTGGTCCTTAGACTTGAGACACCAAGGATGCCTTGTATGAGTACTCCATTCTTTGACGCCAGACTTACAGGTTTGGAAAGTTCAAGATCAGTACAGTTGGTTATCGGGATTGGTAGCCGGTATCACGAGAGGAATATCCCATATATGCCTGCTCTGACAAATCCCTGGCCATGGTCATTCGGATTCAAAGAGGAGTTCTCCGGTAAAATCCGAATAGAGCAAGACAAACAGATTTCATATGTGACCTGACAGTACCATGTCCAATATACGGTCTCTAGGATATTATTTGGATGAGGGATTATTGATATATGGTAATTGTAGACAGACTGGTCCGATAGATTCGATCCCCCTGTACCATCTGGGGACTATGGCGTAGTGGCCTAGTACGTCCATAGTCGATGAGTCGAGTGAATTATTATGAGGATAATAATTCACTATCTCAGAAGGAGTTCTGATGGGAGTGACTCACGGCCAGCTCGGTATCGGGCCTAGAAGGTCACACACATATGTTGGATGCTTCAGTGAATAGAGGGTTGGATGAAGATCTAATTAGCTCATATTATCATTAGATGAGACCCTATGCTGATGAGCTCCTTGCTTAAGGCCCAATTAGAGGCCTAAGGAGATTATTGGATAGAGATCCAATAATGCAAAGTTAGTGGGTTATTGGATGGAGATCCAACACCCACTAAGGCAGGAGCCCTAGGGTTTTTGGTGGCTCTCTATAAATAGGAAGGGAGACTCATGGTTAATAGGCTATAGCTTTAGTCACCACCTCCTATTCTGCTACCTCCCTCTGAGCAAGAGTTACAATATCAGATTGGAGGAGTTTCGCTGCAGAGATCCATCGTGTGGATACCGTTAGAGAGGAGGACGCTTGACCTCCTTCATCTTCTCTATCCGGATCTGGAATACAGGGATATACGATCTCCCTAGGTAAAATCAATCTCTCACACATCGTGATTTTATCAGTTTTTACATTTTTCTCGTGACCCCAATCTTTTGCACGATGATTTGATCTACGTGGAAAACTGATTTTTGTTTTGAATTCCACTCTGGATGTGATGCACCTGCTAAGGTTTCCCAACAGTATTATTAGAGCGAAGGTTTTCGTGTGAAAGATTGGTTTTAAACTACGTGTGATGAGATTGAATCACGTAGAATTGTTCTACGCGTTCTTTTTGCGTTTTTGTAGTGAAGGCAGCGAGGAGGGGTGGCCAGCCCCCATGTAGGGCCGGCTGCAAGGGCCTGCCAGCTGCAGCCGAGGCCCCCCTACAATGGGGTGACCCGTTGCGGCCAAGCCCCCTGCAAGGGGCGGCCACCCGCAGGGGCAACAACCCGTAAGCGGGCGGCCATCTACGGGCACAACGCCAGCAAGAAGGCTGCCTACGGGTAGAAGCATCGCCCGCTGCCAGCAGCCAGCCCGCAAGGGGCTGCTTGCCCTTAGCGAGGCCGCAGGGGCAGCGCCTGCCCGTAGAGGCGCCACCTGCGGGCACGGTGCCGGCGGGCAAGGGCAGCCACCGCCTGCACAGAGGCAGCGGCGGTGGCGGCACAAAAGGGGTTAGGGCATCCTTTAGAGAAAAAGATTATCTTGCCCTTATGAATTCAGAAAATTTTGAGTACTATCCTCGTGTATAAAATTCCATAAATGCCCTCAATAATTCTAGAAATTTTGAGGATTGCCTCTCATCTAAAATTATAAAAATACCTTGGATAATTTTAAAAATTTTGAAGATTGTCCTCTCATCCAGAATTATGAAAATGCCCTTGATAATTCTGAAAATTTCGAGCATGTCCTGATTTTGAGAAAAATAATTAATTAAATAGTTTAATTAATTATTATATATCTAGTAATCCTACATATGATGTGATGTACATGTGATGTATGATATGGATGGATGATCATGAGTCATGTGTTGTGATGTGTGTAATTGTGATTATTTTTATTATTGGGGCCTGCGAGCTTGCGTTTTTCTCGTTTATTGTTGGGCCTGCGTGCCTCTGATTATTTGTAATTACATGGAGAGGCGCAGAGCATAGAGGTGACAGCAGAACCCACGATGTCGTGGCGGGAGATTACAACGCATGGTGATGCGACGATCCGACGGAACTAATGATGACGAGATCAGCAATCACAGGCCATGGAGATGTGCCAATGCACACATAGATCCTATTATGAGTGATTAGACCCATTGGCTCGGGCTTAATCATATTAGGTGATGGCTCATGATCATCTAGTGTAACTTGCATATGTGATGTGTTATACACCTACTAGATATATATATATATATATATATATATATATATATATATATATATATATATATATTTGCATGCGACGTAGATATATATTAAATATGAATGTGTGTGATATGACATATTAGGAGATCGATACAAAACAAAAACCCCTCCTACGATAATATTAAGTGGTAAGCGTGAGGCAATAAGATTGACCCACGTGGCCTTCCATCGTTATAGGAAGAAATTGAATCACGACATAGGAGTTGTGATTGGCAAGAGTTGCCTACCTTTTGGGCTTAGTGTAATTGGTTGAGTCCCTCGAGGTTATACTAAGATGCCAATTCGATCCTGATCCCCACTAGGAGTCTGCCGGAGACTTCCGTCTTACGTGTCGAGTGTGTCGCATGATTCGCTAAGAAAATAATGGGAGTACATTAAGATAGAAGTCTATATCTTAATTAGTATTTTCTATAAAATTTGTATGTTATTTATTTTTGCTATATCTTGTTTTGTCAGAAACATGTCGCTCACAAACCCCCTACGTGGCATACTTGATGCCTACCACCTCACTGGTCCAAACTATACAGATTGGCTCTGCAATTTAAGAATTATTCTCACAGCGGAGAAAATCGCATATATCCTTGATATAATTCTGCCCACACCAGAAGAAGGGGCAAGCGAGGATGAGATCGCTCACTATGTGAAGTATATAAATGATTCCACGTTGACAAAATGTTACATGTTGGCCTTCATGACTCCTGGGTTACAAAGGCAACATGAGAGCATGGATGCAGATTCTATCATTCTTCATTTCCGCCAGCTATTTAAGAAACAATGAAGAACTCAAAGATATGAGATATCTAAGAAACTCTTCCAAGCCAGGATGACAAAAGTGACATCGGTTGAGAATCATGTCCTAAAGATGATAGAGTGGATCGAGAAACTTACAGGTCTAGGATTAGTCCTAGAGGATAACCTGTGCATTGATCTTATACTTCGGTCCCTACCAGATTCTTTTTCTCACTTCATCATGAATTTTAACATGAGCAAGTTTGAGGTGACTCTCCTTGAGCTCCTCAATATGTTGACGGAAGCTGAGAGTGCCATCAAGAAGGAGAAGCCAGTTCTCTATATTGGTGAGACAAAAAAGAAAAGGAAGGCTAAAAAGACCCTTAGGAAGGGCAAGGGCAAAGAAAGACCAGATAAGGCAAAGGTTCGTAAGAAATACCCGGGAAAGGACAAAGGATAATGCTTCCACTATGGCCAAAATAGACATTGGAAGAGAAACTGCAAGGACTACCTTGCAGAGAAGGTGAGACAGAAGCTTTGAGAAGCTTCAGGTATATTCATAATCAGTCTCCAGATTTTCATGATAACACATGGGTATTGGATACCGGGAGTGTTTATCATATTTGCAATTCGTTACAGGTTCTGGCAAGACCTAGGAGATTGGCTAGAGGCGAGATGGACCTCAAGATAGGCAATGGAGCAAGAGTTGCTACAGTTGCTATTGGAGAGGTCACCCTACATCTGCCTGGTGGAGCTATTATTGTATTAGATGCATGTTATTTTGTTCCCTCCATTATCAAAAATATTATTCCTATCTCTTGTTTGACAATTAGTGGATATAAATTAGTTTTTGAGAACAAGTTATTCAATAATTATGGATGATGAGATCATCACTAGAAGGACCCTTATAAATGGCTTATATGTATTAGACACAACTATCCACATATCGTGAATATAAATATATCTAAGAGGAAAAGAGATGAGGTGAATAATGCATACCTATGGCATTGTAGGCTAGGTCATATACATGAGGGAATGATTCAAAAGTTGCTGAAAGATGGATACTTGGATCCATTTGACTATGAGACATATGCAACTTGCAAACCTTGCCTTCATGGGAAGATGACTAACTCTCCTTTTAGTGGAACTGGAGAGAGAGCCACCGAGTTATTGGAACTCATACATAGTGATGTAGTGGTCCCATATCGACTCAGGCTATAGGTGGTTACTCATACTTCACTGATGATTTCTTTAGGTATGGACACGTGTACTTAATGAAGTACAAATCTATGGCCTTCGAGAAATTCAGGGAATATAAGAACGAGGTAGAGAACCAAATTAGAAAGAGTATTATGACTCTTCGATCAGATCGAGGAGGAGAGTACTTGAGTACGGAGTTCACTCATTTCCTCAAGGAAAGGAAAGAAGCCTGATCTTATAATTGTTAAGATTTGGAGCTATCCATATACTCTAACAAGATTTAGAACCTTTTGGATGCACCTGAGGGTATTGTACCTATCGATTGCAAATGGATCTTCAAGAAGAAGATCAGAGTGGATGGTAAGGTAGAGAGAGACCTATAAACAAAGCTGATAGCTAAAGGATATTGTCAAAGACAAGGAGTTGACTATGATGACACCATTTCACCTGTAGCCATGCTTAAGTCCATTAGAATTATTCTGGCCATTGCAGCACACTATGACTATGAGATCTGGCAGAAGGATGTCAAAACGGTATTCCTCAATGGCAACCTCGAGGAAGAGGTGTATATGATACAACCAGAGGGATTCGTATCTAAAGAGAGTCCAAATAAAATGTGTAGGTTGCTTAGATCCATTTATGGATTGAAGTAAGCTTCCCGAAGTTAGAACATAAGATTTGATTAGGTGATCAAATTTATGACTTCGTTAAGAACGAAGATGAACCTTGTGTGTACAGAAAGGTAAGTGGAATCATTATCACCTTCTTGGTGCTATATATAGATGACATCCTAATCATTGGGAATGATGTAGGAATGCTCTCCACAATAAAGGCTTGGCTATCTAAAAACTTCTCCATAAAAGACTTAGTTAAAGCATCCTATATTTTGGGGATCCGGATTTATAGAGATAGATCTAAAAGGATGCTTGGCTTGTCCTAGTCTAGGTATATAGACTCCATTGTCAAAAGGTTTTGCATAAAAATTTCCAAGAGAGGTCTCATACCGATGAGATATGGAATATCACTTTCTAGAAGTATGTCCCCAAATACTCTTGAAGAATGGGTAGACATGGATAAGATACCTTATGCCTCAATGATATGGTCTATTTATACGATGCTATGTACTAGGCCTGATATAGCATATGCTCTGAGTGTCACGAGCAGGTATCAGACAAATCCAGGTTTAGAACACTGGAAGGCAGTAAAGTGTATCCTTAAGTACTTGAGAAGACTAAGGATCTTTTACTAGTATATGGAGGAGGCAGCCTCCAGGTTGAGGGCTACACGGACTCGAGTTTTCAGTCCAACATTGATGATAGCAAGTCAAATTTAGGGTATGTTTTCACCCTGAATAGAGGAATAGTAAGCTGGGAGAGTTCCAAGCAATATACTACTGCTGACTCGACCACATAGGCGGAATACATTACTGCAACAGAAGCAACAAAGGAAGGGGTGTGGATGAAGAAGTTCATCAAGGATTTGGGAGTCATACTAAGCAGCGTGGAGTTGACTCCTATATATTGTGATAGCGACAGGGCGATAACTCTAACAAAGGAACTCTAGTCTTAACAGAATTATTCTGAGGAGGTTCTATCTGATTAAAGCGATCATAACCCAAAAAGATATAGCAATGAAAATAGTTTCATCCAAAGATAACATTACAGATCCACAAACAAAGTCACTAGCCCAAATTATATTTGAGCGTCACAAGGGTCTGATGGGGATCAGACACATAGGTGATTAGCTTTTGGTCATGTGGGAGATTATTAGTTACAGGTGCCCTACAAGCCAATCACGTGAGTAATGGCACGTGTGACACACTATGTGATCTTTTTACTTATGATTAATATTTATATATTCTCATATTATATTATTTGTTGCATATATATTGTGATGTCCTTGGTTATATGCAATGGGAATCGGATCGTAATGAGATCGATTCACCTTTAAACATAGATCATAAATAATCCCGGTCATAGGTTACTCAAGAGGGATACTGAGATAACCGGATAGATCGGTGTACTATAAACCCGTCCATATGATGGAGGCGGCTGGTCTCATAGCCACTTGTGTGGAGACACTAAGGATATAATATAGGTGCTCATTAGAGAATAAGTTCACTGATTGATTCGCTTATGAATGTTGTATGGTTAATGATACCGAATGTTAGACAGCGATTCCATAGTCCCAGTTGTGTATTTGGTCCTTAGACTTGAGACACCAACGATGCCTTGTATGAGTACTCCTTTCTTTGACGCTAGACTTACAGGTTTGGAAATTTTCAGATTTGGTATAGCTGGTTATTGGGATTGGTAGCCAACTTTACAAAGGTAATTGAGTGTCAATAGAGGATCATCCACTCTCGGTATCAAGAGAGGAATATCCCATATGTGCTTGCTCAGACAAATCTCTGACCAGGGTCATTCGGATTGAGAGAGGAGTTCTCTGGTAGAATCCGAATAGAGCAAGACAAATAGATTCTGTATGTGACCTGATAATACCATGTCCAATATACGGTCTCTGCGATATTATTTGGATGAGGGATTATAGATACATGGTAGCTATGGACAGACAGGTCCGATGGATTTGATCCCTCCTGTACCGTCTGAGGACTATGACGTAGTGGCCTAGTATGTCCATAGTCGATGAGTCGAGTGAATTATTATGAGAATAATAATTCACTATATCAGAAGGAGTTATGATGGGAGTGACTCACGGCCAGTTCGGTATCGGGCCTAGAGGGTCATAGACATATGGTGGATGCTTCAGTGAATAGAGGATTGGATGATCTAATTAGCCCATATTCTCATTAGATGAGACCCTATGCTGATGGACTCCATGCTTAAGGTCTAATTAGAGGACTAAAGAGATTATTGGATAGAGATCTAATAATGCAAGGTTAGTGGGTTATTGGATGGAGATCCAACACCCACTAAGGCAGAGCCCTATGGTTTTTGGTGGATCTCTATAAATAGAAGGGGAGACTCATGGTTGATAGGCTGCAGCTTTAGCCACCACCTCCTATTCTCCTCCCTCCCTCTGAGCAAGAGTTGCAAGATCAGATTGGAGGAGTTACGCTACAGAGATCCATCGTGTGGATACTGCTAGAGAGGAGGACACTTGACCTCCTTTATCTTCTCTATCCGGATCTGGAATATAGGGATATACGATCTCCCTATGTAAAATCAATCTCTCACACATCACAGTTTTATCAGTTTTTATGTTTTTCTCGCGACCCCAATCTTTTGCACGATGATTTGATTTGCATGAGAAACTGGTTTTTATTTTGATTTCCGCTATGCATGTGATGTACCCACTGAGATTTTCCAACAAGAACTCGATCACATAGATAGGTGAGCCTCGAGTGACTCGACCAACTCAACCTATGTCGGGATTCAATTTCTTCCTATAACGATGGAAGGCTATGTGGGTCAATCTTATTGCCTCACGCTTACAAACTTAATATTATTATAGGAGGAGTTTTTATTTTCTATTAGTCTCCTAATATGTCGTGTCACACACATACATATTTAATATATATTTACATCGTATGCAAATATATATATATATACATATATCTAGTAGGTATATAACATATCACATATGCAAGCCATACTGGATGATCATGAGCTGTCACCTAATATGATTAAGCCCGAGCCAATGGACCTAATCACTCATAATAGGATGTGTACATCGACACATCTGCATGCCCTGTGATTGTTGATCTCGTCATCATCGGTTCTGTCGGATCGTCGCATCACCATGTGTCGTAATCTCCCGCCATGGCATCATGGGTCCTACTGTCATATCCACGCTCTCGATGCGCCTCTCTATATAATTATAAATAATCACAAGCATGCAGGCCCGATAATAAATGAGAAAAATAGAGACACGCAGGCCCCAATAATAATAATAATCATAATTACACACATCACAACACATGGCTCATGATCATCCATCCACATCATACATCACATGTACATCACATCATATGTAGGATTACTAGATATATATAATAATTAATTAAACTATTTAATTAATTACTTTTTAAAAATCAAGTCATGCTTAAAATTTTCAGAATTGTCAAGGGTGTTTTCATAATTCTGGATCTAGGACAGTCATTGGAATTTTTATAATTGTTGAGGGTATTTTAGAATTTTATACACAAGGACAATCCTCAGAATTTCCCTAATTTAGAGGGGTATGATCATCCTTTTCTCAAAAGGATGCCCTAGCCCTCTTCTCTTACCCTCAATGCACCGCCGCTGACCTATGCAGGCTGCGGCGCTGCACACCATTGGCGTGGGCAGCCGCCCTTGCAAGCGGCAGCCCTGGCCGCGGGGTTGCCCCTTGCGGCCTCACAGCGGGCAGTCGCCCCTTGTGGCCTGGCCGCGGGCGGCTGCCCCTTGCGGCCTGGCTGTTGGCGTTGCCTACGCCCGTAGGAATCGCCCCTACAGGCGCCAGCCATTCCCGCGGGCGACCATTCATGCTAGCGGCTGCCCTTGCAAGGGGGCTTTGGCCATGGCCAATCGCCCCCTTGTAGGGGGCCTTGGCCGCAGCCGACTGCCCCTTGCAGCCAGCCTGGCCGTGGGTGGCCGGCCCTGGGGGCTGGCCGTGGTTGGCTGCCCCTCCTTGTCGCTGCCTTCGCTACGAAAATGTAGCAACAACGCGTAGAACGATTCTACACGATTTAATCTCATCACATGCAATTTAAAACTAATCTTTCGCACGAAAACCTTGGTTTTGATACCATTGTTGGGAAACCTCAGCGGGTGCATTATATGCGTAGTAGAAATCAAAATAAAAAACTGATTTTCCACGTAGATCAAATCATCGTGCAAAAGATTGGGGTTGCAAGAAAAATGCAAAAACTGATTAAACCGCGATTTGTGAGAGATTGATTTTACCTAGGAAGATCGTATATCCTTGTATTCCAGATCCGGATAGAGAAGATGAAAGAGGTCAAGCGTCCTCCTCTCTAACGGTATACACATGATGAATGTTTGTATCGAAATTCCTCCAATCTGATCTTGCAACTCTTGCATAGAGGGAGGGAGGTGAATAGGAGGTGGTGGCTAAAGCTGCAGCCTATCAACCATGAGTCTCCCCTCCTATTTATAGAGAACCACCAAAACCTTAGGGCTCCTTCCTTAGTAGGTATTGGATCTTCATCCAATAACCCACTATCCTTGTATTATTGGATCTCTATCCAATAATCTCCTTAGGCCTCTAATTGGGCCTTAATCAAGGAGCCCATCAATATAGGGTCTCATCTAATGAGAATATGGGCTAATTGGATCTTCATCCAATCCTTTATTCGCTGAAGCATCCACCATATATGTGTGACCCTCTAGGCCTAATACCGAGTTGGCCGTGAGTCACTCCCATCTGAACTCCTTCTGATATAGTGAATTATTATCCCCATAATAAATCACTCGATTCATCGACTATGGACGTACTAGGCCACTACGCCATAGTCCCCAAACGGTACAGGGGGGATCAAATCCATTGGACCTGTCTGTTCACAGTTACCATATATCTATAATCCCTCATCCAACTAATATCCTAGAGACCGTATATTAGACATGGTACTGTCAGGTCGCATACGGAATACGTCATAGTCTCGCTCTAATCAGATTCTCCCAGAGAACTCTTTCTCTCTCAATTTGAATGACCCTAGCCAGGGATTTGTCTGAGCAAGCACATATGGGATATTCCTCTCGTGATGTCGAGAGTGGATGATCCTCATTGATAATCAATTACCTTTGTAAGGTTGGCTACCAATCCCGATAATCAATTGTACTAGATCTAGAACTTTCCAAATATGTAAGTCTGGCGTAAGAGAAAGGAGTACTCATACAAGGCATCCTTGGTATCTCAAGTCTAAGGACCAGATTGTTGGGAAACCTCAGCGGGTGCATCATATGCGCAGGAAAAATAAATACAAAAATCGGTTTCCCACGCAGATCAAAATATCGTGCAAAAGATTGGGGTCACGAGAAAAATCATAAAAACTAATAAAATCATGATACGTGAGAGATTGATTTTACCTAGGGAGATCGTATATTCCTGTATTCTAGATCCAGATGGAGAAGATGAAGGAGGTCAAGCGTCCTCTCTAGCGGTATCCACATGATGGATCTGAAACTCCTCCAATATAATCTTGCAACTCTTGCTTAGATGGAGGGAGGAGAATAGGAGGTGGTGACTAATGTTGTAGCCTATCAAACAAGAGTCTCCCCTCCTATTTGTAGAGAGCCATCAAAAAACCCTAGGGCTCATGCCTTAGTGGTATTGGATCTCCATCCAATTACCCACTAACCTTGCATTATTGGATCTCTATCTAATAATCTCCTTAGGCCTCTAATTGGGCCTTAATCATGGAGCCCATCAGCATATGGTCTCATCTAATGAGAATATGGGCTAATTGGATCTCCATCCAATCCTCTATTCGCTGAAGCATCCTCCATATGTGTGTGACCCTCTAGGCCCGATACCGAGCTGGCCGTGACCATCATAACTCCTTCTGATATAGTGAATTATTATCTCCATAATAATTCACTCGACTCATCGACTATGGACGTACTAGGCCACTACGCCATAGTCCCGAGACGATACAGGGGGATCGAATCCATCGGACCTGTCTGTGCACAATTACCATGTATCTATAATCCCTCATCCAACTAATATCCCAGAGACTGTATATTGGATATTATATTGTCAGATCATATACGGAATCAGTTTGTCTTGCTCTAATCGGATTCTACCGGAGAACTCATTCTCTCTCAATTCGAATGACCATGGCTAGGGATTTGTCTAAGCAAGCACATATGGGATATTTCTCTCATTATACTGAGAGTGGATGATCCTCTATTGACAAAGATTATGTAGTGTGTTATACATGCCATCACTCGCGTTATTAGCTTGCAGGGCACCTGTAACTAGCACATATATACAATTGGAACTATGGAATCATTGTCTGACATTAAGTATCAAAATCATACAGCATTCCATAAGTGGATCAATTAGTGAACTTATTCTCCAATGAGTACCTGTACTATATCATTAGTATCTCCACACAAGTGGCTATGAAACCAACCACCTTCATCGTATGGACAAAATAACAAACTAGTCAGATTGCAATGATTAATAAAAGAAAGAGATTACTTCTCATTGTCATCAAAATTGATGTGTCAAAACAAAAGCAAGCCAGAAAGCACAAGGCATTAAGATTCCATTTCACAGTCATTAACATTGACGGGGTCAGCAAAGGAGTTTTGATGTAACAGAGCAGCATCCAACTCCATCTTGTTTATTATTTTTTTTTTCTCGCCTTCTACGGCACCTCGCTGACACTGAAGACTGTACTTAAGAAGTGGATCCTGTATTCGGCCTGTTATGATGATTGATAGAGCACCAGAGGTGATGACAGGATTAATGAAAGGATCCATATGATTTTGAGGGTGGTTAGATTACTATGAAAGAGGACTGATAGCAACTCAAAGAGACATAGGCCACATGTATTAGTAAGCTGTCATTAGTGAAATGTACAGTACTCAAATTCTTAACATGAATAAATTAATAATTGCAAACCATATGAGGAAATTTTAGAAAAAGAATGTTTTTATTTTTGATAAATAAAAACATGATTAAAAACTAATTTGATCCCATGATTTCACATCAACAATCAAATTCTTTCCCAATTAAATTTTCTAACACCTTTTAAAAATTGTTAGGATGAAAATTCGAATCTTCCATATAAAGCTTTGCAAGTTATTTATTTTATATTTAAAATAATAAAATTTATGATAAAATAATAACAAAAAAAATATGGTGAATTCTAGAAAAAAAAACTTAAGTGTTTCTCTTAAAGCATCTTAGCTGATTACATATATCATTTTGCCGCATAATTTTAAAAGAATCTCATTGCAATCTTAGCTCTAAACGTATCTCCATTCGCATTTGGCTCTTCGGTTCAATGACCCTTATTATGGTCGGTCACGACCCTCGTTTAGAGACACATGTAACCAGGGGAGGGGATGAGATGGTATGGTTGACATTACCAACTTATGTCTGAAGTAGGCACCTGAAAGAGATGCCAGTTGGCATTGCTTGCTAACTCGCGTGTGATAACATAGATAGCAATACAGAGGAGTAGGCCGTCAAGGGGGCAACTGATGTTGCTTGCCAGCTCATGCACAGATGAACAAGCAATTAGAAGAGAGGAGGGGGATGACCAATATTGCATATCATCTTACATACGGAAGCGTAAGAGACTAGAGATGGGGAGAGAGATAATTGACAAAAGTTACGATCATTGAGAGTGAACGAGCGAAAATATATAAGTGGAGCTACCAAGCGAATAGGATCGATTGTCTCGATTGATGGGACAGAGACAAACGAAGGATGGTGACTAATAAGGATAAAATTATCATTCGTAAAAAAAAAATTTATAAAAATTTTTCAACTCTAAGAATGTTATTGTATTCCTCAATCATTTTACTCTTTCACTAGTGACAAAAACAAAAAAAAAGAAAAAAAAGGGACACCCAGCTAACAACCGAAAGGAAGTCTTTTGGCTTGTCTCCCTACCTCTTCCATTTTATGCACCAGGCCACCGACCCCCTTCCACAAGTCTCTCTCTCTCTCTCTCACTCTTCCTCTGTTGTCAGAACAGAGAGCCATGGCCAAGGCGAAGGAGCCGGAGTCAGAAGAAGAACCATGGGCTCCCACCAATAAGAGGCTGTATAACTTCCTCGTCGTTCTCTTGGGGTCGTCCCTCCTGATAGCTTTCTGCTATGAGCTCCTCTTCCCCTATAGCTCCTCTGACAGCTCCCCTTCTAAGAAAGGTGAGAGTTTGGCATGAAATTTTGGGAACTTGAAGAAAGATATGGTGGTTTCTTAGCTATTCCTTTTCTTCGTACTGATGAGTTCTGTTCGATTGCAAATAAAGTTATTTGAAGTGATTAGATTGTGGTACAAAACGGAACTTTTCCTAATAAATCTGTTCTGAGAAACCATTAGTAGGACCAGGTTAGGTGTTCTACATCTGCCAAGCAATTGATGAAAGCATCGGAACCTAATTGTGCAACTCTTATGCCCTGATTATTTCCGCTTCGTAATTGCTTATTTTCTATATCTTTATTTCTGGTTATGCTTTTTGCAAACCTTGTAATTCCCAGAATACGTATTTATTTCCGTATTTCTGATTGTACTCCAAGATTTTGGTAAACTGTTTGCTTGCTACCCTCTTCAGATCTTGGGTTTCTTAATATGGTTGTCGGTACTCAATGATTAAGTAAATTGTTGCCCTTTTTAGTATTTAATGCGGCACTTTTTTGTATCTTGAATTCATAAATTTAAGCATATCCTTTTTTTGGGGAAAAATTAGTATCTTCTTGAGCATCTTGCTTGGTTGCAAAAGAAAGTGATAAATTTAAATTTAACTATGTTCTCTGATAAAAGGAAATATTGCTTCCTTATGCATGGTTTGAATTCAATTAGTTTTAACCACTTAGAGAAAGTACGTAAATTTTCTAACTAATTGAACTGCCCCTATTATTTATATTACAGTTGCTTCAATAATTATTATTGTGGGAAGGCAGTTATTTCTAACTTGAAGAAGATCCAACTAGACAGTAGTTACAGTTGAGAAAGATTTTGTAGCTGAACTCCATTTGCCATGTTTAGCACTTTCCTATCCTTTTGTATACTCAAGTTTTCAAAGAATAAGTGGTTTTTATTTTTAGTTGACCAAGTTTGCTCTATTATGCTATATCTGTTTGGTTTGAACTGTCTTACTCTTCAAGAGAGAAAATGATGCTAGAATGTCAAATCTATAAGAAAACTATATGACTTCATCGTGTTCTTGTTGAGCTTACGAGTCTTTCCATGACAAAATGCATTTTTCTTTGAGATAATATAATCAGTACGATAATGTTTCAGTATCTTCAGTTTAGAAATAACTTGGTGATCTATGACGTGCGCAGAAGTTCCATGATAATTTCATACCAAGAGAAGATCAATGCGATTCATTTATAGTTGAATGCAATTCAGCCGCTAATAACTTTATCCACTATTTGATCTTGATTGGTCTGTTCCCTTCTTTTGTCTTCCATAGTTTTGTGCTTTGGTATCTTTTCTGAACTAATTTTATATTAAATGAATGGTGATGCAGGAGCATGTGATCTTTTTTCTGGGAATTGGATCCCCGCTTATCTTTTCTCTTTCCGTAGTTTTGTATTTTGATAGGACATCTAAACTAATCTTATATTAAAAATGGTGATGCAGAAGCATGTGATCTTTTTTCTGGGAAATGGATCCCGGATAGTTCTGATCCACCATACACTAATTCAAGCTGCAGTTTCATATCTAATCCTCAAAATTGCATAACAAATGGTCGGCCTGATACTGGCTACCTTCACTGGAGATGGAAACCATATGATTGTGAATTACCTCCAATGGATACAAACAAGTTCTTGAATAAAATGAGAAGCAAATCTTTAGCATTTATTGGTGATTCAATCTTCCGCAACCAGATGGAGTCATTGCTGTGTCTTCTCTCAAAGGTGCTTTTCTTGCTCAGTGCCAAACATTACTGTTTTCAACATTGTGTCTAACAATCTTATCATAAAATAGCCTAGTAGCTAAAATTTCTTGAGGCCTCTCATGGTAGTACTTAATTTATAACAAGTAATTGCAAATATCACTGCTTTCAATTTCTAATGAAAGAAAAGGCATAAACATCATTCAATATGCTTCTTTATGCATGTACTTTAAACTAGACTCCATCTCATAAAGCAATAAATGCCGATTTTACTGAAATATGAAAGCTTAATTATTTGTGTGTAAAATATCAAAATTTCACTTTGGATCTTTTTTTTTCTTCATAATAATGCCTTTGTGCATAATCTTATTCAACTTCATGAAACCTATCTCTTATGAATCTAATTTCTGATCATCAGGTCGAAGAAGGTATTTTGGTCTATCATGACGAAAAATTTCAATCCAAAACATGGTACCTTCCTTCGCACAACATCACACTTGGACTAATTTGGGCTCCTTTCCTAATCAAATCTACTGAAGCAAGGTCCAATAACAATATTCAGCTTTATCTTGATGTGCTAGATTATGCTTGGACAAGCCAATATCACAAATACGACTATGTAATGTTGTCTGGTGGGCAATGGTTCCTCAAAGAAACCTTATTTTGGGAGAACAATACAGTCATTGGCTGCCACAACTGCATGGGTAAGAAGCTGAGGGAACTTGGAATGGACTACTCTTACCATAAAGCACTTCGATTAGTCTTGCAATTCATGAGCACCTCAGAACACAAGCCACTTGTGGTTTTGAAAACCTGGACACCAAGCCACTTTGAGCATGGGAAGTGGAACACTGGGGGGATTTGCAACAGATCAGAACCTTTCAAAGAAGGGGAATATACTGCTGATCCAGTGGATGCAACAATGAGAACTGTGGAGCTAGGTACTTTCCAGGAAGGATCAAACAACGGGTTGCGTCTGAAACTCCTTGATACGTATCATCTTTCACTGCTGAGACCTGATGGTCATCCAGGACCCTACAGAAGATTCCACCCCGATATCAGGAAGAAACTACAGAATGACTGTCTTCATTGGTGCTTGCCTGGGCCTATTGATACCTGGAATGAGCTGCTCATGGAGATTCTGATAAATGAGGAAGAACTGAGATCTGCTTTCTAAAAATGAAGAAATGTAACCCTTCCAAGAGCCCAAGGCATCCATGAACTAGTTTGCTGGATCAGGGGGAGAGCTCATGATCCCATGTGTGATGGTTTATTGGTGGATTACAATGATGCCAATAGAAAAGCTTCTGTACTCATGCTTTTAAGGTTATTTCTTTTTTAAATATTGGACAAAGTCGGTGTTGAATTGCCGAGTGTCATGTAATTAATGGAATAAAAATAGATCAATGTCCTGCCTTCTCAATATTGGCTTCAAACAAAAAGTCTTCATCACCTTTTCTTTCTCATGCTCCACTTGGTGTCCATCTGAAAATTAACAATATGGATATATAGTGACTAATCTGAGCCCATGTGAATATGGATGTTTTTGTTTAAGCTACCTTAGGTTAATCTATGATAGAACCCTAGAGAAATTTTATGCAGATTGATTTTTTAGGGGATCAACCCTTGGAATACTATAGGGGTTCTTCCCTCCTATGTAGTCAGCCACAAGGCTGAATGAAGATTGATCTTTACTTATTCAAAAGTGGTGGATGCTACATGCTTATATAGGCCTCTAAAACCCTAACCTTAAGGAGGCTGCTCCCAAGTCAAATGTCATCCTTGCACTCCACCCTAGCCGACTTGTCCTCTAAGGGGTGGCGGCGTAGGGGGCTGCAACTAGCTAGATGCCCCCTACTAAAACCCTAGTCGACCTGCCCAGAAAAGGGGAAATCCTTAAGGCCTTAGATTAAAATCTCAGTCAACCTTCTTTATAAGATAGAGGCAGCTATGTGGGGTTTATTATAATCTCTAAGGGTTTTTATTAGTTGTTATTTGATTGAGTAAGACCCAACCCTACTAGGGTCCTATTAAGCTCGTCCTCTTCAAATCAGCCTTGTCCTCAAGGTTGGGGTTCCATGAACTCAGGAAACCTGATCTTCAGATCTTCATATGACTCCCACGTGGCATCCTCAATTGGCACATTATTCCAGTGCACCAGTACTTTAGTATAGGGACGTCGACGATGCATCACGATCTTGCGGTCAAGTATAGCTTGGGATTTGGCTTGAATATCTCCATCATCAATAGTGTTGGGCAACTGAATCTGGGCTGACTCGTTTTCCCCCAGATTTGGCTTTAGGTAGGACACGTGGAAGACAGAATGAATTTTTGCATCAGCCGGTAAGTTTAATATGTACGTCATAGTTCCAATGCGTTATGTGATTTGGTAGGGCCCATACGCGCAGAGATAGTTTCATGGAGGCTCATGTGTTGATGGATAATTGCTTGTACGACTAGATACGAAGACAAACCCAATCTTCTACTGAGAACTCCCTTTCGCCTCGGTGTGTGTCAGCTTGCTATTTTATTCTGGCTTGAGCGGTTGAGAGGTTATCTTTTAGTAGCTGTAGGAGTTTATCCCTATCAATTAAATCTTGGTCGTCCTGATCTATTTTGGCTGAACCAATTACATATTTAGGAATTACAGGAGTCGGTCGATCATACATTGAACATTTAGTAAGGAATGATATGTAGTATTATACCACCACTAGCCCAAGGGAGCCACTTTGTTCATTCCTTTGGCTAGTCACTGGTGAAACACCGAAGGCATATCTCTAGGCACCTGTTCATCATCTCAGTTTGGCCATTAGTTTGTGGGTGGTATGTTGTACTCATCTTGAGTTTGGTTCCCTCCAACTGAACTAACTCGGTCCAAAATTTGCTGGTAAAGATCCTATCACGATCACTTACAATGGACCTTGGCATCCCATGCAGTTTAACAATATTTTCTATAAAGATCTGAGCAATACTAGCAGTGATGTAGGGATTTCAAATAGTACAAAAATGAGCATATTTTATAAGTCGATCAACCACTACTAGAATTATGCTTTTACCTTGGGATGGTGGTAGCCCTTCGATGAAATCCATAGATATGTCAGTCCATACCGAGTTTGGTATGAGTAGTGGTTGTAGCTTCCTAGGACTTGTCACTATTTCACCCTTTTGTTATTGGTATACATCGCACTATGCTACAAACTCATAAATAATTTTTTTTTCCCTCTCCAATAAGAATTTTGTTTAACTCTCTAGTAGGTTCTTAAAAATCTAGAGTACCCTACTGATGGTGTGGAGTGCATTTCTTGCAGGATAATTTTAATGCAGGGGGAGTCAGGTATAAGCATAATGCGACCTTTGTAGCATAGATCCTTCGAATCCCAACTGTAGTGGGCTACATAGCTTGGTTCCTCTAATTTTTTTATGATGTTGCTGGTTTTCGGATCCTTTCTCCTTTCCTCCCTAATGTCTTCAGAGAAGTTATTGGTTGAAAGGGAGATGGCCGAAAGTTCTGCTTGTTCGGGTAGCCGTGAAAGTGCATATGCAACCACATTCTCTTTGCCCTTTTTATAAGTAATTTCATAATCAAATCCAAGGAGCTTCGTTACCCATTTTTTTTATTTTAGGGATTATATCTTCTGCTCCAAGAAATATTTGAGGCTTATATGGTCGATTTTTATTTGAAAGCACTGGCCGATCAGGTATAGTCTCAATTTTGTTACTGTGTGCATAATTGCGAGCATCTCCTTATTATATATTGATATTTTTTTATGGGAGGGAGACAACGCCTTATTGGTGTATGTGAGTGATTGACCATCTTGCATGAGAACGGCTCCAATTCCAACTCCAGATGCATCAACTTTAATGCTGAAGGTTTGACTGAAATCGGGTAGCACTAGCACAGGTGTTGTCATCATAGCTGCCTTAAGTTTTTCGAAGGCAGCAGAGGGTTTGTCCGATCATTGAAAAGTGTCTTTTTTCAGTAGGGAGGTGACGGGTGCACTAATCTTTCCATAATCTTTCACAAACTTTCGGTAGTAGCCGGTTAGTCCAAGGAAATTGCGTAGTGATTTCACATGCTTTGGTTTCGGCTAGCCTTGCATTACCTCAATTTTTGATGGGTCTACTACCACACCTTCTTCTGATATTATATGCCTAAGGTACTCTACTTTTTGCTAGAGGGAATTGCACTTTGATTGCTTAACAAAAAGAGTATTCTCTAGAAGGATCATTAAAACAAACTATAAGTACTAAAAGTGAGTCTCAAGGGAAGGACTGTAAATGAGAATATCATCAAAAAATACCCACACAAATTTGTAAAGAAAGCTCTGAAAAATATCATTCATGAGACTTTGGAAGGTTAAAGGAGCATTAGTGAGTTCAAAATGTATTACTAAGAATTCATAGTGGCTGTTGTGCACTCGGAATACAGTTTTTGGAATATTATCTTCACATACCCGAATTTGGTAATAAACGGATCGGAGGTCCAACTTCGTGAAGAATCGAGCTCCCTTTAACTCATCAAGAAGTTCATCTACCACTGGTATTAGATACTTGTCTTTGATGATGATGTCATTTAAAGCTCGGTAGTCGATGCACATCCACCATGTTCTGTCCTTCTTTTGTACAGGTAGCACCGATGAAGAATAGGGGCTGCAACTTGGTCAAATGACCCCTGTTTCAAATATCTCCTTCACAATCTTCTCTATTTCATCCTTTTGGATATGGGGATAGTGGTAGAGTCAAGTGTTCACTAATGGTTTGCCTGGAAGAATTGGAATTCGACGGTCATGCTGCCAGTAGGAGGAAGACCGTGTGGTTTGGTGACAACATTAGCAAATTCAGCAAGCAAATAGGTGAGGTTTTGATCTTCAATTTTTTTTTCTTCTCCTTGGTTGTTGCTGGAGTTACATCAAGAAGCCACCGTTTACCTTATGTAGGACTTTCTCCAATCGTTGAGTCAAAACGATCGTTACGTTGCTTCAGCGCTTCTCGCGTAAGATGACCTGTTTGCCTTTGCAATAAAACTTTATAATTAATTTGCAGAAGTTTCAAGAGACGTCACCTAGCATTGTCAGTCATTATATATAAAGAACAGCCTCATAATCATCAATTGGGAGGAGGAAGAAGTCGACAATAATTTCTTGGTCTTGCAGTGATAGTTTCACCTGCGGGCATATTTAGTCACACTTTAAGATTCGACTGTCGGTGACCTTAATGTCAAACTTGCTACAATCCTCAAGATGGAGCGCTATCCAAGAAGAAACTTTGCTATTTGAGAAGTTATTGATGTTGCCTATGTCGATGAGGATGGTGATCAGTTGTTGTTTAAGTAGGCCCCCAACTTTCATCGTTTGCGGATTTACGTAGCCGATAAGAGCGTGCCCCATGTAATTGGTTGGTTGTGGCTCCTCTTTTGTATCTTCTTTTTCATGATTAAGGCTCTCTTCTAGATGTTCAAGGACCTCTTCTTCTATGGGTTCAATCACAAGAAGTCTCCCTTTTTTACAGCGATGCTCATGGCTCCATGGTTCATCGCAATGCCAACATAACCCCTTTGTAGATTGCTCCCGAAGCTCTTCTCTTGTCAACCTTTTTGGTGCAGGGGCTTGGCTAACAGTAGGGGGGGCTAAGAGCTTCAATGTTGTTGGTTGGGGAGCGACCCTAGTTCTTTGGGTTTCGTGGTTCAATCACTCCTCTTGAAGTTGTGCTAAGGAGATGGCTGTCATAAGTATGTATGGTTGTCGTGCTTTAACTTCTCCCCGAATCTCCTGCTTCAAGCTCTCAATGAAAGTCCCTAATAGCTATTTTTCAGACCAATCACGAGTTTGATTAAATAACCTTTCAAACCTAGTCTGGTATATTGGAAAACTTTAGCGGGAGCATCACATGCGTAGCGAAAATCAAAACAAAACAGGTTTCCCACGCAGATCAAATCATTATGCAAAAGATTGGGTCATGAGAAAGCCGCAAAAACTAAAAAATCATGATACATGAGAGATTGATTTTACCTAGGGTGATCGTATATTCTTGTATTCCAAATTCGGATAGAGAGGATGAAGGAAGTATAACGTCTTCCTCTCTAGCGGCATCCACACGATGGATCTATGCAGCAAAACTCCTCCAATCAAGTCTTGCAACTCTTGCATAGTGGGAGGGAGGAGAATAAAAGGGGTGGCTAAAGCTATAGCCTATCAACCATGAACCTCATTCCTATTTATAGAGAGCCACCAAAAATCACAGGGGTCCTACCTTAGTGGGTATTGGATGTCCATCCAATTACATACTAACCTTACATTATTGGATCTCTATCCAATAATCTCTTTTGGCCTCTAATTGGGCCTCATGGAAGGAGCCCATCAGTGTAGGGTCTCATTTAATAAGAATAAGGGCTAATTGGATCTCTATCCAATTCTCTATTCGCTGAAGCATTCACCATATGTATGTGACCGACTAGGCCCGATACCGAGCTGGCCGTGAGTCATTTCCTTCATAACTCTTTCTAATATAGTGAATTATTATCCCCATAGTAATTCACTCGACTCTTCAACTATGGACGTACTAAGCCACTACGCCATAGTCTCAATACGGTACAGGGGGATCAAATCTATTAGACTTGTCTGCCCATAATTACTGTGTACTATAATCCCTCATCCAACTAATATCCCAGAGACTATATATTGGACATGGTACTGTCAGATCACATACATAATCCGTTTGAGACTCGCTCTAATCGGATTCTCCCGGAGAACTTCTCTCTCAATCCGAATGACCCTGGTCAGGGATTTGTTTGAGCAAGCACATATGGGATATTCCTCTTGTGATACCAAGAGTGGAAGATCCTTTATTGATACTAAATTACCTTCATAAAATTAGCTAACAATCCCAATAACCGGCTGTACAAGATTTGAAACTTTCTAAACCTGTAAGTCCGACATCAAAGAAAGGAGTACTCAAATAAGGCATCCTTGATGTCTCAAGTCTAAGGACCAGATGCACAACTTGGACTATGGAATTGCTTATGACATTAAGTATAATTAACCATACAATATTCCATAAGCGGATCAATTAGTGAACTCATTCTCCAATGAGCACCTGTACTATATTCTTAGTGTCTCAACACAAGTGGCTATGAGACCAACTACCTCCATCATATGGATAAGTCTATAATATACCAGTTTGTCTGGTTATCTTGATGTCTCTCTCGAGTAACCTATGACCGAGATTATTCAGATCTATGTTTAAAGGTGAATCGATCTCATTATCGTGATCTAATCATGATCTGATTCCCATTGCACAGAACAAAGGACATCACTATATATATATATACATATAATGTGAGAATATGCCAATAATAATCATAAGCAAAAAAGATCACATAACGTGTCACTAGTGTCATCACTCACATGATTGGCTTGTAGGGCACTTGTAACCAGCATGGTACTCCTGGACAATGGAGATTTGATGGATCTTGGCTAGTTTCCAAAAACGTTCTCGTAATCGGTTCGTCTGAAGCGAATCATCAATCCTTCTTTGAATTGTCTCTATGAAAGGACTCCATGAATGTGTTCAAATCAATCAAACTATTGTATGACATTCCCTTTGAGATGTATAGCAGCAATTTTCATCATGGATGCGTTCGGGGTTTTGTGATACCAAAATTATCCCTCCGCGCACGAGATCCAACCGATCGAGTCTCCTTCTTTCCATCTAGGGAAGTCCACCCTCATGCGTGGATAGTAGGGATCAGTCATAGAACCTCCCCTCTCCTAGAATTCATCTTTTTAGTCAGAGCTTTCTCCTTGTTGTGATTTCCTTGGGCTCGGTGGTAGGCCTAAACTAAGTTCAGCAAAGAGAGTTCATATTTTATCCTCCATTCATGTCTCAAAGGCTTTGAATTTAGCATTGATTGCCTCTTCGGATGCCATAGTATAGGTCTCCAAATATGTAATATTAAGATCTTTCTTTTGTTGCCGGGTTAGGGGCATATATCGGTTGAGGAATTTGTGGCCGAGAGGGTTAGTGGATTGGTGGATGTAGGTTGTGGTTTAGGCTTATTTGGTTGCTATTTTAGGTGCGGTTTGGGCTATAGTTTGGTGGAGTTTTGGGGCTGTAATGGTAGTTGATGGAGGTTAGGAAGAGGGTTTTAGATATGTAGTTGATGACATCAAAGGTTTGATAGGAAGCAGTAGAGGTTTGCTACGAATAGGTGCTATATTGGGGAGCAAAATTGTCATTGAAGAAACAATAATTTCTCGATGAAATTTCTACTAGAAAACTATGAATTTATGGAGAAAATTGATAGCAAGATCTCGACTTAAATAGCAACAAAGATGATAGAAGAGATAAAAAAAATTTTGGCAGCAAGACAGCAAGAAAACATTGCAAGTTATGATAGCAGAATTCTCGTCGAAAAATTTAGTGGTTTGCGATGAAAAATTGTAGCAATGTAAGGATGTTTTCAGAGATAAATTCAACGATAGATCAAACATAGATGAAAGTCGAGATGATCTATGAAGTGTGTAAAAATTTTCATCTAAAAAAATGATAATAAGATCGGCTTAGAGGCAACAATATGCGGCTGAATTTTTTTGCAGTGTTCCTTCGTTTGCAAAGACGATAACTTTACAATGAAAAGAATTCGTAGCAAGGGATAGATGAAAACTTCTTTTTGATATTTTTTGGATAAAAAATTGTAGCAGCAAAAGGTATTGGTGCTAAAAAAAAAAACCAGATCTCTAATGCAATTGGTGGCAGTGGCAGCAGATTGATTTGATTTACGGCAAGGAGATGGTGGTGGAGACAGTATCGTCAAAAGCAATTGTGGGAATTGCTTGGTTGATGGTATGGTAAGAAAGACATCAAAGGAATTCTGGGGTTCTATGCAGATTGATTTTTGAGGAGGATCAGCCTTTAGAATACTATAAGGGTTCCTCCCTCCTATGTAGTCGGCCACAAGGCTGAATGAAGATTGATCTTTACTTATTCAAAAGTGGTGGATGCTACATGCTTATATAGGGGTCTAAAACCCTAATCCTATGGAGGCTGCTCCTAAGCCAAATGTCATCCTTGCCCTCCACCCTAGCCGACTTGTCTTCTAAGGGGCGATGGCTTAGGAGGCTGCAACTAGCTAGCTGCCCCCTGCTAAAACCCTAGCCGACCTGCCCAGAAAAGGGGCGATGGCTAGGAAACCCTAAGGCCCCAGATTAAAATACTAGTTAATCTTCTTTATAAGATAGAGACAACTATGTGAGATTTATTACAATCTCTCAGATTTTTTATTAGTTGTTATTTGATTGAGTACGACCCAACTATGATAGAGTCCTATCAATCTCCTTATATGTATCAAAATGTTCTAGAGAGTTGAATCTTTCCTGAGCCATCCCCTCATCTAAATATTTGAAATACCTTCCACAGATATTAGTTTCATGCCCCATCATCTAAGTATCAAATGTTGAAGATATCAAACACTCAGATTTATTTTTCATAAGCACCATAAAGAGTACAACTGGTAACAAGATCCTGCACAAGTTAGCACTGGTATATAGAGAAACGGAATTTGCTTCTGACATTGCTCTATTGGATGCTTTGTTTGTATTAGATCTTAGCAATACTGTCGTGGAAGAGGATCAAGTAACTGGTGGTGTAGATGACTGCAGGAGGAGACGCCAACAAATGGTCTTTGCCAAAGCAATTATGCAACAAATAAGAAATGTGATCAAGTAAATAATTACTTTAATCATGCAAGAGTCCATTTTATGATGCATCAAATAAGAAAGATAATCATTCAAATATAAGTGAAAATATAATGATGCATCAAATTTTGTTCTTTAAATTTGATGCATAAAATAGCAATGAATAAATTCCTAAATAGTTCTTTAAAGCATATAATTATCCTACAGTATATTTAGACACTTTATACATCTACATCAATGAGTAATGAAAAATCAGGTGCTTCCACTCTAACATTTACCTAAATTTTCAGTCTCACAGTCATGGTAAGTGTTACGATCAATTTTGTTCCACATTCCAACTAAATGAAATTAGTGATACTTCACCCTTTTTTTATTATCATATACAAAAGAGACTGGAAAGTTTTCTTGAGGGGATATGATGTTGGAGTCACCACTGGTTGGGGAATAAGTTCATTTGAGGATTATAAAATATCCGATTTCAATTTATCTTTCTAAAAGACTATTTCAGGTGCGTTTGGCAAACCCCTCTAACGATAAAATCATATCGGATTTGTTAGGAAAAAAAAAACATAAGTTGTTTGAATGTTCGAATTTAGTTTGATAATATGCAACTTGATAAACATGTCATGTAAAATAGACATATGCAACTTGGAGTTCTGAAAAAAAATTTAAATTAAGGGAGGATATTAATGATTTAAAGATATCTATTCCATCTTTATCACTTTCATTTTTACTTGATGTGTGAGAAATGATAGTTTTTGAAAAATCTTAATAGAGTATCACATAAATACATAATGAAAAACAAAATCAAAATTTAGAATTCCAAAGAATAATATCTGATCGTTGTGCAAAGGCTTGTGCACAAGAAATCGTAAAATAGAAAATCTATATATCACATATGAGATATTTTACCTAAGAGAGATTGTATATGTAATATCTCTCATTTTTGAAATATTTGTTATGATATTTTTAAATTATTTATGAGGACCTATTTATAAATATGAGAATTTATTTAATAATTCTCTTGATTAAATAATTTTATATTGAAAGCTTATTGCTAGTGACTTAAATATGAATCTTAGAAATATGATATGAATTATAAAAGATTCTTATTAAGTTAAAAAAGAAAAAGAATAAAATCAGGAAGACACATATCATTAGCGAGCTTAAGGATGGTACCACTTATACTTATTGCATGAGTGACACCTAAGCTTCTTTTATGCATACTTACCACCTTGCAATCCATGTGTTGGCTAAACCTAAGTAACTAGAGGAGAAACTAAAGGAAAGTTTACCAAATGATGGAAACTTGTTGCATAACCAATATTGAGAATGAGAAGGAAAGAGGAATTAAAGTTGAAGAAGAAGTTTTGCTTTGGATTGAAGTTTTGGATCAATTGCTCACACTTGCGAATCAAATGTTTATAAGGCAAGTGTTCTAACGTTATCTTACAAAAGTCTTAATTCCTCAATTTCATCTCGGTTTGATATAATTTTAAAAGATTTGTCGCTTAGAACATGGTATCTCTCACATGCAATTATAAATTTATGAATCTATGAAATTTAAGAATTCTAACCTTTTTACCTTATTATTATAATAACTTTCTATATTGAACTCTTATTTAGGAAAAATCTATTTTATCCAAAAGTAGACTTGTAGATAAAAGAAACCAAAATTTAAAATTTTAGAGTTCATATGCTTGTCTAAACTCTTATTTTAATTGACCTTGAAGAATATATAAAATAGACTTTGCAATCTCTAGCCTCTTAATACTAAATTATTTATAACTCTCTGTTAAAACTTTAATTTATGAAAACTTATTTCATAAGAAACTAGACTTATAGATCTTTCTTTCATATTTGATTTGATAGATTTGAAGTATAAAATGACTACCAAAATATTTGTACTATTTAACTCTATGGATTCTATAAAATATAAAAATAGATTAATATATCTTTCAAATGAGATATTTCTTATATAATTTGGAGCATAATTGGTTATCCAAATAAATCATACAATGTGCATCTCAAATTCTGCTAGAATCAAGCTTTTGTCTATTTTACATATTCTTGTTCTATCCTTTTGAAAATTGATTTTAACTAAAATATTTTTTTTAATTGAACTCTATGTGATTGCTTTAAATTTTTATATATTTCTGTCCTTAATTCTTTGCCTATCTGAATGCATTATGTAAAAATTTATATTCATATCATATTGATTTATATTGGCACATGTACGTTTATTATTCCACATGTGCTTTTGTTATATACCACTTTATTACTCAGAATATCATTTTGTACTCTAGCATTTATGGAATAATATGAAACTTTTACTAGAAATGCTAAAAGGAGTTATGCTTAGAGCCGGCAATGCTTTACTTCTATTTGAAGATCATCTAAGAATGGATGAATCATATTCTATCTGTGATCCCACTTCACTCTCTATATTTTTGATATGATATCGATGATAGCAAGTTGAACTTAGGATATGTCTTTACCCTGAATGGAGGAGCAATAAGCTGGAAGAGTTTTAAGCAAGATATTGCTATTGACTAAACCACAAAGGCGAAGTATATTATTGCAGTAGAAGCAGCAAAGGAATGGGTGTGGATGAAGAAGTTCATCAGGGATTTGAGAGTCGTACGAGTAGCATGGAGTTGATTTCCATATATAGTGATACCAACAAGGCAATAAATAGCTCTGGCAAGATAACCTAGGTCTCATCAAAAGTATTCTGAGGAGGTTCCAACTGATTAGAGAGATTTTGACCCATAAAGATGTAGCAATGGAAAGAGTTTCATCCAAAGATAACATTCCACATCCACTAACAAAACCACTGTTTCAGATTGTCTTTGAGCATTACAAGAGTCTGATAAGGATTAGACATATAGGTGATTGGCTTTAGGACAAGTGAGAAATTACTAGTTATGGTGCCCTACAAGCTAATCGTGTGAGTGATGACATGTGTGATACGCTGCGTGATCTTTTTGCTTATGATTATTATTAACATATTCTTACATTATATTATCTGTTAATATATATATATATATATATATATATATATATATATATATATATATATATATATATATATATATATATATATATATATATATATATATATATATATATATATATATATATATATATTATAATGTCTTTGGTTCTATGCAATGGGAATCAAATTACGATGATATGTTACTTAAAAATCCTAAATAATCTCGATCATATGTTACTCAAGAGAGACATCTAGATAACCGGAAAGATCGGTGTGTTGTATACCCATCAATATGATGGAGGTGGTTGGTCTCATAGCCACTTGTGTGGGTATAATAAGGATACAATACAGGTGCTCATTGGAGAATGAGTTCACTGATTGATCCACTTATAGAATATTGTTTGATTAATGATACCTAACGTCAGACGCTGATTTCATAGTCTCAGTTGTATATTTAATCTTTAGACTTGAGGTACTAAGGATGTCTTGTTTGAGTACTTATTTCTTTTATGTCAGACTTACAAGTTTAGAAAGTTTCAGATCTGGTATAGCCAGTTATCGAGATTGATAGCCAACTTTATGAAGGTAATTGAGTGTCAATAGAAGATCATCGACTCTTAATTTCATGAGAGGAATATCTTGTTTGGTTGTACTCTGACAAATCCTTGGCCAGTGTCATATAGATTGAGAGAGAAGTAGTTCTCTAGGAGAATCCGATTAGAGTGTGACTTAGATGAATTTCGTATGTGGCTTGATAGTACCATACCCGGTATACGTTCTTTGGGATATTAGATGGATGAGGGGCTATAGATAATTGAGAATAGACTAATCTAATTGATTTGATCCCTTGTATCGTCTAAGAACTATAGCGTAGTGGCCTAGTACTTTGATAGTCGATGAGTTGAGTGAATTGTTATAGGATTACAATTCGCTGAGTCAGAAGGTGTTATGATATGTAGGACTCACAGTCGGCTCGGTATTGGGCCTAGAGGGTTACACACATATAATGAATATTCAATAAATAAAAGATTAGATACAAGTTATCTAATTAGCCTATGTTCTCATTGGATGAGACCCAACATTGATGGATCATTGCATGAGTCCCAATTTAAGGCTTGGATAGAGATCCAATAATCTAAGATTAATAGGTAATTGGACGAAGATCCAATACCCATTAATGTTGGATCCACTAAGGTTTTTTTATAGCTCTCTATAAATATAAGGTAGGGGCGACACATTAATGATAGGCTGCACCTTATTAGGAAACCTCAATGTGAGCATCATATGCATAGCAGAAAATTAAAATAAAATTGGTTTCTCATATAGATCAAAATTATCGTGCAAATATTGGTGTGAGAAAAATCATAAAACCAAAAAATTACATCATGTGTGAGATTATTTACCTAGGGAGATCGTATAACCTTATTTTATCATATCCAGATAGAGAACATGAAGAAGGTCAAGTGTCCTCCTCTCTAGTGGTATCCACACAATAGATCACTATAACGATACTCCTCTAATCACAGCCATAAATCTTGCAACTCTTACTTCTATGTGCCACCCCTGCTTCCTATTTATAGAGAGCCAACAAAAATCCTAGGGGTCTTGCCTTAGTGGGTATTTGATAGGACCCTAACATAGTCGGGTTCATCGGTTTATAATTAATTCAAGTCGAGTTATGTTGTCTGTTCAGTAGGAGTCAGTTATAGGTCGAATTATCCCAATTAAGTCAATTATGAGTTTGGTTGGAGTTGGTTATTATCTCCAGTTATGATGGAGTTCGTTATTATTTTCAGTTAGGAGTTTATTTGATTTCTATCAATTAGTTAAGAGTCTAAATTTACTGGGACTCTAAGTCCAAGCCTAAGAGGACTCTCGGTAGAACACTAATAAATAATGGTATAAACTCTTTTATTTTAAGCAACCAATGAAGAAGTTGTGTTTTAGCCAATAGGCAAAACCCTAAGAGGGCTGATCTCCTATAGAGATCAAGGAAGCTGATCCCCTCGAAGTGATTAAGGAGGCATGATCCCCTCGAAGTGATCATTTATCCCTCTTTCTTTACGATAGAAACCTAATGGTTCCTATCACTTGGTATCAGAGCAGCGATCCTCGGCATTCCCGTTGTGATTCCACTATCGATCTACACCGCTGTTGCACCTACCACCTTGTCGCTGTCACCACTTGCAACCTAGATTGTAGCCGTCGTCTCCCATACCTTGTTGTAGTTAGAGATTGAAGCCTACAACCACGCCATCCTACTCGAGCAAGAAAGGAGCCAGCCCACTGCCACCTATCGCTGTTCCTTGCCTCCACTCATCTATAGTGCCTCACCACTACTGCTCTCCTTTTCACAGTCACCATAGCCCCATGCCGCCAGTTGCTGCCACCATCGGCTACTTCCATCATCAGCATCTCTCCATCTGCCGAAGTTAAAGTTTGACATCCCCGCACCACGGTAGCAGCATATCATTCGCTAGCGTGCATGAAAGAAAAATCAATATGGACACTCGTTGAAACAGAAGCTTCAATAGATAGGAAAAACCAACAAAGGAGGACTTCAAAGTGGTCAACATAGACAACCGTAGACAAGAGCAACTTCTAACGATCGAGCCAACTAAAGAAGAATAAAAAATTGATAATGTGGAGTCTGATCATAAAGGTTGTGACAAACTTCTAATGATTGAACCAACTAAAGAGGAATAAAAAACTGACAATGTGGAGTTCGATCAAGAAAGCTGTGACAAATTTGAAGTCAAGATTGCTAATTGGCGAATCTTTTGGATGCCCTAGGAAGACTTCGAAGTGGCGATCTTTAAAGAAAGATATGGTACTACCACTAGCTATTAGATGAAAAGGGGTCTTTAGAAGACTGCAATGACTATTACACCAGAAGGTCAACCCATTGCTTACACCTAGTGGAAACCCTACTTAATTGATCAAAGGGTTGTGATGCGTGGTAAATATTATGGACCAAAGAACTGAAGTTTGATACTGCTCAGTCTTGAGGACAAGACTGATTTGAAGAGGGCAGGTCTGATAGGACCCTAACAGGGTCAGGTCCATCAGTTCATAATTAATTCAAGTTGAGTTATGTTGGTCTGTGCAGTTGGAGTTAGTTATAGGTTGAGTAAGCCCAATCGAGTCAATTATGAGTTTGGTTGGAGTTAGCTATTATCTTCAGTTAGGATGGAGTTGATTATTATTTTTAGTTAGGAGTTTATTTTATTTCTATCAATTAGTTAAGAGTCCACGTTTTGTGGGACTCTGAGTCCAAGCCTAGAAGGACTCTTGATAAAATAATATAAATAATGGTGTAAACTCTTTTATTTTAAGTAATCAATTAAGAAGTTATGTTTTAGCCAATAGACAAAACCCTATGAGGGTCGATCTCCTATAGAGATCAAGGAGGTTGATCCCCTCGAAGTGATCAAGGAGGCCCGATCCCCTCGAAGTGATCATTTATCCCTCTTCCTCTACGATAGAAACTAAGAGTTCATATCAATATTGAATCTCCATCCAATTACCCACTAACCTTAGATTATTGGATTTTTATCCAATAATCTATTTCAGACTCTAATTGAGCCTCATATAAGGAGCCCATTAGTGTAGGGTCTCATCCGATGAGAATAGGGGCTAATTGGATAACTCATATCTAATCCTCTATTTGTTGAAGCATTCATCATAAATATGTGATCCTCTAGGCCCGATAGCGAGTTGACTGTGAGTCATTCCTATCACATCTCTTTCTGATATAGTGAATTATTATCTCCATAATAATTCACTTGACTCATCGACTATGGACATATTAGGCCACTACGCCAAGTATAGGAAGATATCAGACCTGTCTATCCATAGTTATCGTGTATCTATAGTCCCTCATCCAACTGATACTCCAGAGATCGTATATTGGATATGGTACTGTCAAGCCATATACGGAATCCATCCAAGTCTTGCTCTAATCAGATTCTCCCGAAGAACCCTCTCAATCCGAATGACCTTGGCCAGAAATTGGTCTAAGCAAGCACACAAGAGATATTCCTCTCATGATACCGAGAGTGGATTATCTTTTATTGACACTCAATTGCCTTCGTAAAGTTGGTTGTCAATCCTGATAACTAGTTATACAAAATCTGAAACTTTCTAAACCTGTAAGTCTGATTTAAAGAAAGTAGTATTAAAAAAAAACATCTTTGGTGTCTCAAGTCTAAGGACTAGATGTAGAAATGGGACTACGAAATCCTTGTCTGACATTAGGTATCATTAACCATATAATATTTCATAAGTGGATCAATCAATGAACTCATTCTCTAATGAGCACTTGTATTGTATCCTTAGTATCTAAATATAAGTGGTTGTGGGACCAGTCGCCTCCATCATATGGATGAGTATATAGTACACTGGTCTATCTAGTTATCTCGATGTCCCTCTCGAGTAACCTATGACCGAGATTATTGGGGATCTGTGTTTAAAGTTGAATCGATCTCATTATCGTGATCTTATCACGATATAATTCATATTGCACAGAACCAATGAGATCATAAAATATATATATGCAATATATAATATAATGTGAGAATATACCAATAATAATCATAAGAAAAAAGATCACGCAGTGTGTCACATGTGCCATTACTCACATGATTGGATTGCAAGACACCTGTAACTAGCACACCTTTGGTCGCACCCTCCTATTCTCCTCCCTCTCTCATCTTCTTATTCGACCAGTCCTTCCCTAATGCAAGATGGCAGCGAAGAAGATAGGTGATCTTCTTCCACAAGTGCTATGAGAAGGGCACAAGAGTTGTGAGTTCTGGGCTGCGATTAGAGAAGCATCGCTGCAATAATCTATTGTGTGGATACCGCTAAAAGGATGATGTTTGACCTCCTTCATCCTTTCCATTTGGATCTAGATTTTTAGGGATATATGATCTCCCTAGGTAATCAATCTCTCATGTATCGTGATTTTTGGTTTTGCGGGTTTTTCACGCACCAATCTTTGTACGACGATTTGATATACATGGGAAACTTATTTTATTTTTATTTTTGTTTCTTCGACTATGCATGTGATGCTCTGATGGTTTTCCAATAGGGTGTTAGGTAATCTCGCTCTGATATCATTTGTTAGATCGAGTTGGCACTAAGAGAAGGGGGGGGGGTGTGAATTAGTGCAAGAGCTACAAAACTCGGTTTGAAAAATAATGCTTGAAGTAAAATCGAAAGTGGAAGTGGTTTTATTGAAATTCGTTAAGAGTAAATTAGAGAGTGATTTAAAACAAAGTCGAAAGGAGATGTTCATATTTTTTCAGAATTATATAATAGCAACTAAGTTTAAAATTAAACTTAAAGAGAGCAAAAGAGAAGTACTCACATAATTTATAGTGGTTCAGTCAAAAACTTGACCTACATCTACTTTTTGAGTCTTTCTTCGTCAAGGCTCACTGGTGTTCACTAATGATCTTCTTTCACAAGCAAAGATTAAACACCCATTTACATTTCTCTTCTTTTCACTGGTTTAGGAGAGGAACCTTTATAATCTTTCACTCTTCCCTTAAACTCATTTTATACTTGAAGCACACAAGGGAAGCTCTCAATTTTTGTAGAATTTTACTCAAGATTTCAATCACTTTTCTTGCACTTTCTTTCTTTCCAATGCAAGAATACTTTAGGTACTTATAGACCCTAATTTGGCTTAAAAAATTAAAGCCAAAATTCAACCCTTGCTGAAAATATGGGTATGAGCAGTAGTACCATCGGCACTAACGGTACTACCACTAAAAGTGCCCAAAAATCTAGGCGGTGATGGTACCACCACCACTTGGGGTGGTACTATCATCACCCACTGATGGTACTATCATCGATCAGTTCGGGATAGTACTTTCCCATATTATTTAGTACCTAAATCATACCTTCTATTGACCCCTTTCTAGGCAATAAAATAAGCTCTATCATGAGATCAAATCTAACCCAAAGTGGACCTGGTTAGCCTCCAATTGAGTTAGTTAGATTTCACCAACCTAATTCAAATTAGAACTTAAAATATGATGCTAACTATGACACATTAAGACAAATAATTACAATCATTCTTGTTGTCCACCATGTCAATCGATCTTTTGAACTTCTGGTGAACTTCCCAGCATTCCTCTATCGAACTCCCGGTGAGCTCCCACTGCATTGTCTGAACCCCGACTCGATGCCTGATTTTGACTCCGGCCCAACATAAGATTGTATTGCCTTTTCAAAGTTGTAGTTAATCTTGCATCATTTATCTCTAACACACAGGTTAGATTATAAATCTATCAATTTATTTCATCATCAAAATCTAAGATTCAATAATCTTTCCCTTTTTTATGATGATAGACAATTAATGATGAAGTTAACCTTAACTCTCCCTATCTATATGCCATAAGAGAAATAGAGCAAACTTAATTTCAAAAGAAATCATTACCTTTGAATTCAAGTATTTAGCATTTTGACTAATCATTAAAATTTTAACAATTTAACCATTCATTACCATGATACCATCCATGATAAAATTTTTAAAATAATATTCATATTCTTGGTATCACATGATAAAAATTTCAACCAAAAATATGTTTCACATGATAAACATCATTTCAAATATTTCTGATGTCATCATGTCATCAATCATGTTATTTCTCCCGCTTTGTCATTAAAAAAAGGAGAAATGTTCAACTCATATTTGAACATTTTTAAACATGTATCACATAAAGAAAGGAATTTAGTCAATTTCTCCACATTTGTAAAATAAAAAGAAGAATAAAGAGAGGATATTATTCATCACAAATGTCGCATCAAATCTTTCACCTCCTTTATAAATAGTATATCAAGAATCAAAGATTAAGTATCTAAAAAAAAGTCGAATATCAAGAGGGGACTACCTTTGAAAGCATTGTATCAAATATTCATGAGTTTAAGAATCAAAATATTTTACAAGGGAGGATTTGAAAGAAAGCTCATGAACCCCATATCAAGCATCACAAAAATTCATGAAGCATATTTTTGCTTTTGTAAATTTTAAGAATAATGTGAAATTATTTCAAAAGAGAGCTCAGTTTGTAAAAGCTGAGAAATTCAAAAAAATATGATAGCAAATTATGCATTTAGAAGGTTCAAAATTCCTAATTCTCTTTTAATGATATCAAATTGTTCTTCATTTAATGGCTTTATGAAAATATTAGCTAATTGATATTTTGTATCAATAAATTCTAAAGATATGTCATGATTATCGACATTATCTCTAATAAAGTGATGCCTAATATCAATATGTTTAGTTCTTGAGTATTGAATGAGATTTTTAGTTAAATATATTACACTAATATTATTGTATTTTATAGGATTATTTTTAAGTGAATTCTATAATCTTCTATGGTGTTTTTCATCCAAATAACTTGTGCACAACATGCACCTACTGCTATGTACTCAGTTTTGGCTGTAGATATTGCAACCAAAATTTATTTTTTGGAAGACCAAGAAACAAGTTTGTGTCCTAAGAATTGGCATGTTTCGGTTATACTCTTTATATCTATTCTACAACTTCTAAAATGGACATTCATATATGCAAGTAAATCAAAATTTTTAGACTTATAATACCATAATCTTAAATTATAAGTTCCTTTTAAATATTTAAATATTCATTTAACTATTGTAAAATGGGCATGTTTAGGATTGGATTTAAATCTTGCACACAATCCAATACTAAACATTATCTCTGGACTTGTAGTAGTTAAATATAATAAACTATCTATCATTCCTCTATATGATTTTTGATCAAAATTTGTATCTTCATTATCCAAGTCTAATTTCGTAGAAATACTCATGAGTGTGTTTATAGCCTTAGCATTATCCATACTAAAATATTTTAATAAGTCTAAGGTATACTTAGTTTGACTTATAAAAATGATATTATTTAATTATTTTATTTAATTTATAATCTAGTTTTTCTGACCTGGTGCTCGATCTCTGACTCCGGTCTAACATATGATTTTATTGCTTTTATCGTTTTACCTTTTCATGATCGAAGATAGTCCTACATTATTTTTCTTGAATATAGAGTAGATCATAACTTCATCAATTGATTTTATCATCAAAATATGAGATTCAACAATCTCCTCTTTTTTTAGGATGACAACCAATTAATGATAGAATTTTAACTAAACTCCCCCTATCTATATGCCATATTGAAATAAACTTGAATTCATAGACTGATAACCTTCTAATCATAATATCTTTATATTTAAGTCAATAACAATTTTAATGAATATGCATACAACATAAGCATCATCATAATAAAATCATGAGTCAAAATATCAAAGTAAATCATAATGTCATTATAATATCAAGAGTGAGTTAAGATTGTAAACATCAAGTATAATTTCACATCATCATTACTTCTCTCCCTTTGTCATTAAAAAAAAAAAGGAGAAGAGTGCACTAGTATGCTAACAACATTGCTTCTTTTGAGATGTGCAAGATTGTACTTCTTTTTGCTTTTCTTGAGATGAATACGATTCCACTTCTTTCTCTTCCCTTTGTAATTATCAAAACAAGAAAGAGAAGAAAAGAATTCAATGTTATAAAAATTTACATCACATGAAAAATGAAAGATCAAGTCATGAGTCCTAAAAAACACGAATCATTTTAAGCCTTAATCGTTATAGAGTTTTTGGGCCTCTTAGTAAAAGGATTCACACCTTTGTTTTATGGGATGACTGATTTACTATAATGGAAATGAGTAGCCTTCAAAAGCTAGCACACTATAGCAACCAGTTGTCATTTATCAAAATCTCTTCTTTTGTAAATAGCAAGAAGAAGGAATCACAAGAAACGATTTGATTCAAGGAAAAAACTCAAGTTATGAAAATCAAGAAATCAAGATAATGATCCAAAAATTATATATGAAAAGAGTTCATGCATTTGGAAGAATCAGCATGCCTATCTCTCTTCTAATGAAATCAAATTGTTCCTAATTCAAAAGTTTAGTAAAAATATCTACTAATTGATGCTTGGTATCAACAAATTCTAAGGATATATAATGATTATTAATATGATCTATAATAAAATGATATCTAGAGTATTTAATGGGATTCTTTGTTAAACAAATAGCACTAGTATTATTGCATTTGATAGGAATGTTTTTCAAGTAAAGTTCATAGTCTCCTTAAGTATTTTTCATCCAAATAACTTGTGCCCAACATGCACCCGTTACTACATATTCAGCCTCTGCTGTAGATAATGCTGGTTACAGGTGCCCTGCAAGCTAATTACGTGAGTGATGACATGTGTGACACACTACGTAATCTTTTTTCTTATGATTAATATTGGCATATTCTCACATTATATTATATATAGCATATATATTATGATGTCCTTGGTTCTGTGTAATAGGAATCGGATCGTGATGAGATCACGTTAATAAGATCGATTCATCTTTAAATACAGATCCTAAATAATCTCGGTCATAGGTTACTCGAGAGGGATATCGAGATAACCAGACAGACCGGTGTATTATATACCCGTCCATATGATGGAGGCGGCTGGTCTTATAGCCACTTGTGTGGAGACACTGAGGATATAGTACATGTGCTCATTAGAGAATGAGTTCATTGATTGATCCGCTTATGGAATGCTGTATGGTTAATGATACCTAATGTCAGACAGCGATTCCATCGTCCCAGTTGTGTATCTGGTTCTTGGACTTGAGACACCAAGGATGCCTTGTATGAGTACTCCTTTCTTTGACGCCAGACTTACAGGTTTGGAAAGCTCCAGATCTGGTACAACTGGTTATCAGGATTGGTAGTCAACCTTACGAAGGCAATTGAGTATCAATAGAGGATCTTCCACTCTCGGTATCATGAGAGGAATATCCCATATGTGTTTGCTTAGACAAATCCCTGGCCAGGGTCATTTGGATTGACAGAGAAGGAGTTCTCCGATAGAATCTGATTAGAGCAAGACAAACTGATTCTGTATATGACTTGATAGTACCATAACCAATATACGGTCTCTGGGATATTAGTTGGATGAGGGGTTATAGATACATGGTAACTGTGGACAGACAGGTCCGATGGATTTGATCCCCCTGTACCGTCTGGGGACTATGGCGTAGTGAACTAGTACGTCCATAGTTGATGAGTCGAGTGAATTATTATGAGGATAATAATTCACTATATCAGAAGGAGTTTTGATGGGTGTAACTCACGGCCAGCTCGGTATCGGGCCTAGAGGGTCACACACATATGGTGGATGCTTCAGCGAATAGAGGATTGGATGAAGATCCAATTAGCCCCTATTCTCATTAGATGAGACCCTATGCTGATGGGCTCCTTGCTTTAGGCCCAATTAGAGGCCTATTATTGGATCAATCTCCTTAGGCCTCTAATTAGGCCTCATGCGAGGAGCCTATCAATGTAGGGTCTCATCTAATAAGAATAAGGGCTAATTGGATCTCCATCCAATCCTCTATTCAAAAAATTATCTCATATAATAAATATCGCTAGAGAGGAAGACACTTGACTTCCTTCATCCTTTCTATCCAGATCTAGAATACAGGGATATACGATCTCCCTAGGTAATCAATCTATCACATAACATAGTTTTTTTTATTTTTGTGGCTTTCTTACGACCCAATCTTTTGAACAATGATTTGATCTACATGGGAAATATATTTTTGTTTTGATTTCCACTGCACATGTGATGCTCCCATTGAGGTTTCCCAACAAGATTCCTAGAGGATCAATTACAATTTTGAATTAGTGTACCGATCTGATCTATAAGTTATGGCTTCAATATGATCTCCAATTTTGTAGGGTCCAAAGAAACTGGGAGACCACTTCGGTAAGGCTCGAGTCTTCATAAATTCCTGCTAGCATAGATGAAGATGAAGGAAGACTCGATCTTTAATAGCAAACATCTTTTTACTCAGGCGTTTGTTGGGTGGTTGTTTCTTTCTTACGTGGGCTGGCATGTGGTTGTTCTTTAATGGTAGCCAGGCTTTCCGCTGTAATGGTAGTTGGTCCATGATAAGGTGAGCTCGATCTGAGTTTGGAGGGAGTAGAAGCTGTAATTTTTCATGACTTAATTTTATCTCCTCTTTGTGTTGTTGTCATGTATCATACCAAGCCACAAATTCATAAAATGTTAGCTTTCCCTCGTTGTTGATTGATAGCTTCAGGTGGTTTGGAGTGAGAGCTTTGCTGAAGTAGGCTAGATGTTAGCCATCTTGCATGTGGATAACACAAATTCTAGCTCCTGATGTGTCAATCACAAACACTTTGTCGAAGTTGGGTAAAGCTAGCACCGGCAAAGAGTAGGGGCTGCAACTTGGCCGAATGACCCTTGTTTCAAGCATCACTTCTTCAATCCTCTCTATTGTTTACTAATGGTTTGCTTGGGAGAATCAAAATTTGGTCATGCTGGCGGGTAGAAAGTAGGCTATATGGTTCGACGAAAATGTCTGAAAATTTAGCAAGTGATTGGAGAAGGTTTGGGTCTTCAATTTTATTTGCTTCCCCCTAAAGTGCTGCTGAAGTTGCATCAAGAAGCCGCTGTTCACTTTGTTTAAAACTATTTCTATTTGTTGCATGCAAATCGTCATTACGTTGCTCCCAAGTTTCCCACGTAGAATCTCTTATTTCTCATGGCTGAAAAATTTCATTATAAAATTGGAAAAATTTCATGATAAAATTGGAAAAATTTCAAGAAACATCACCTGGCGTAGTCAGCCATTTGATGTTGAGGATGGCCTCATAATCATCAGGAGGAAGGAGGAAGAAATCAGCAAGTACCTCTTGCTCCTGCCGTAATAATTTCACCCATGGGCATCTTTGGTCACACTTCAAAATTTGGTCGTCGGCGACCTCAACGTCAAACTGACTACAATCTTCATTTTGGAGCATCAATTAGGTAGCAACCTTGTTGTTCATAAAGTTATTAGTGCTCCTAGTCTTGATGAGGATGGTGACGGGCTGCAGCTTAAGATTGCTTGCAGGTTCATATGGCCGGCTAAAGCGTGAGTCATGCAATCGGCCAACTACGGTTCTTCCTTTATGTTCTCCTCCTTGTTGAATCTCGAATTTTGATGATGAGATCAAGTGACGAGTGTTTATCTAACATGTGTGTTAGAGGAAGATTTGTAGGTTTAACTATGACATGAGCAATGAAGTTATAACTAGATGATGGACTAACATCAAGCTTGGGCATCGGGCCGTGTTCGGACGATACAGTGGGATCTCGCCGAAGTTCGCTAGGAGATTTGCCAAAGTGTCACGGACTTAGCTGAATTTGCCTAAGCCGTGCGGCACCCTTGCGGCCCTCCCGGAGACTTAGCTGAAATTGCCTAAGTCGTGAAGCAACCTTGCCCACTATTCTGGACTTAGCTGGGATTGCCTAAGTCATGAAATGCCCAAAGCGTTATCTGTCCGCATAGGGTCAGCCCTCTTACAACCTCTTAAGGTCCCGTAGGACCTGCAAAGAAGAAGTTGATTAGTTTAGAAGCGAGCGACGGACACGTCTCGGCGTCTCGCAAAGCGGAAAGCTATACAAGCAATTTGTCGAACACCTTGAGTGCAGCTGAGAAAAGAGAGAAAGAGAGCGAAATAGGACTTTGGAGGGTTGTTGGAACGGTCGCAAGTCCGCAAACGACGGTTCCCAAGGTATCGGACGCAAGACAAGTTCAATTGCTGATGAACGTCTACGCTCGACATATACCCGGAGCCTCATCCAGCCTGGTGCCACCCAGGGGGTTCCAAGGTGCTGAAATGGCTAACATTTTGCACCGCTCAGAAAGGTTGTCGTGGCACACGAAAAAGACTCAAAAACAGGGTTGTTTTGGCTCTGTGCAGTGAACGACCATTCTGCAGCCTTCTACACTACTTTCACTCACATTTCTTAGGTAAAAACACATAAACTCAAGGCAAAACAAGCTGCCAAACATATGTACAAGCAAGAAAAAGTAACGAACGGTTCACGAAGCGAAGATGTTACGGTTGAGCAACGTCCGTTCGTGACATTCTCCCCCACTTAAACTGTCGACGCTCTCATCGATGCTTGTTGATAGGCTTTGATGTGAGCTTCTTCATGTCGGAGGGCATCTTCTGGCTCCCAACTGGCTTCTGTTTGAGGAAGCTTTTGCCACTTCACCAAGTACTCAATTTGCTGTGCTCCATTGGGTAGCTTTATCTTGCGATCCGCTAGAATAGTTTCAACTCGCTTCTCGTAAGAGGCTCTGGTAGGGGGTAGTCCAGTTGGAACATTTCGAGAATCATCTTGCGGATCTGAGTGGTAGGCTTTCAAGTTGCTCGCATGGAAGACGTTATGAATTCTGAACCATGCTGTCAGTTGCAACTTGTATGAGACATTGCCTACTCTACTGATGATTGGGAAAGACCCTTCATATTTGCGCACCAATCCTTTATGCACTCTGTGTCTAAAGAACTGGAGAGATGCTGGTTGGAGCTTCACCAACACCATGTCGCCCACTTTAAACTCTTATGGTCACCTCCCTAAGTCTGCCCACTTCTTCATCTTCTTGGCTGCCTTCTCCAAGTAAGCTCGCGCAATATCTGCATTGCGATGCCATTCCTTTGCAAAGTGATAGGCTGATGGGCTACTCCCTGTATAGCCAATAACCAGGGTGTGAGGAGTTGATGGCTATTGTCCCGTAATAATCTCAAATGAGCTCTTGTTGGATGCAGAGCTCCGCTGCAAGTTATAGATAGGAGAATTAGGCTATGGCCAACAACTTCATCCAATCTCGTTGGTTGGCACTTACATAGTGCCGAAGATATCGCTCTAAGAGCGAGTTAATTCTTTCTATTTGGCCATTCGTTTGGGGGTGGAGGCTTGTGGAGAAGTATAATTTAGATCCGAACAACTTGAACAACTCGGTCCAAAATCATCTCAAGAACCGAGAATCTCGATCACTAATGATGTTGTGTGGGACTCCTCAAAACTTCACCATATTCTTCATCATCAACTTAGCCACCTCCTCCGCTGAGTAATGTAGGGGTGCAGCAACGAATGTTGCATACTTCGAAAATCGATCAGCTACCACGAGTATCGATCCAAGTCCCCCTACTGTGGGCAAGCTTGATATGAAGTCCAAGGAAATGCTCTCCCAAGGCCTTTTTGGTACGGACAGCGGCTCCAAAAGTCTCACTAGCTTCTGCTGCTCTACCTTGTCCTGTTGACAAGTAAGGCATGTTCGAACATATTCCTCCACATCTGTCCCCATTTTCGGCCAATAGAAGGCCCTCTCCACAAGAGCCATTGTCCGGTGGATACCCAGATATCCAGCCCAAAGGGAATCGTGACACTCTTTCAGGAGTTCACGCCTCAAGTTATCTGCTCGCGGAACAGAAACTCTATTCCCTTTGGTATTGATGAGTTCCTCCTGGACCCAAAATCGTCGTGCCTTAGCCTCTTTGATGAGTTGCATCAGAGTTACTGCATGAGGATCTCGGTACAGTCCATCCCTGATCCTGGAAAGGAAGTTGGAGCGCAATTGACTTGCTTGGCCTCCGCCCTCCAACTGTATAGCATTCACTAGCTCCACTTTCTGACTCAATGCATCGGTCATGACATTTGCTTTTCCGGGATTGTACTCCATTGCCATGTCGAACTCAGCCAAGAAGTCATGCCATCGTACTTGCTTTGGGGTGAGTTTCTTTTGAGTTTGGATGTAACTCAATGCGACATTGTCTGTCCTTAGCATAAATGGTGCTCCCAGAAGGTAGTGTCGCCACACTCGTAGACAGTGGACCACCGCTGTCATCTCCTTCTCATGCACAGGATATCGCCGCTCGGTCTCGTTAAGCTTGCGACTATCGTAGGCCACCGGATGACCCTCCTGCATAAGAACTCCTCCAATAGCAAAATCAGAAGCATCTGTATGGACTTCAAAAGACTTTCCATAGTCCGGTAATTTGAGTACAGGTTCCTCCAACAAAGCAGTCTTTAGGTCTTGAAATGTCACCTCACATTTGTCCAACCATCTCCACGACTGCTCCTTCTTTAGCAACTCCGTCAATGGAGCTGCGCGCTTCGAATACCCGTTATGAAGCACCGATAATAATTGACAAACCCAAGGAAGGATCTCAACTCTGGCACCTTCTTTGGCGTTCGCCAGTCCACCACAGCTTGCACCTTAGACTGGTCCATTCGGATGGAACCATTGCCGACTCGATGCCCTAAGAATAAAATCTCCGTTTGGGCGAAATAGCACTTTTCCCTCTTCACAAACAAGGTGTTCTCCCTGAGAACTTTGAAAATTATTCGGAGGTGTCTAACATACTCCTCAAGTGTTTGGCTATAGACAACGATATCGTCTAAGTAGACGACCACAAACTTGTCCAGATACTCCTTGAATAGCTGGTTCATTAGAATGCAGAATGCGGCCGAAGCATTGGCTAAGCCGAAAGGCATCACCAAGAACTCGAATGCTCCATACCTGGTCACATAGGTAGTCTTTGCCTCATCACCTTCTGTAATGCGCACCTGCCAATACCCCGACCGAAGGTCGAGTTTGGAGAAGTACTTTGCCTTGCCCAATTGATCGAACAAGTCTACGATGAGCGGGATAGGATACTTGTTCTTCACCGTCATTTTGTTAAGGGCTCGATAATCGATGCATAATCGGAGACTCTCATCTTGTTTCTTCTGAAAGAGGACTGGAGCTTTGAAAGGTGCTTTGAAATTACGGATGAGACCACCGCTTAGCAACTCATCTAACTGCTTCCTCAATTCCGCCAACTCTTGAGGGGCCATGCAGTATGGTGGTCTCACTGAAGGCTTAATTCCCGGCTCCAGCTCAATCCAATGATCCACGGCTCTGCGTGGTGGTAGAGTTCTCGGCAACTCTGTTGGCATCACATCCGAGAACTCCTTCAGGATGTTCGTTACAACTGCAGGTTCTTGAATGGCTTCCCCATCAGGTGTCTCTAGCTTCATAGCCGCTACAAAGGTTGATTCACCATTTCGTACCCCTTTCTTCAATTGTAAAGCCGATATTTGTTGTAGGTCCTTGGTCCCTCCCCGAGAAACTAGAACCATGCAGGGATCATCACCTCCCATTAGACACAAGAAGTTCAAGAACGGTACTGGCACCAACTTCGCTGCATGCATAAACTCCATTCCGAAAATCACTTGGAAGTCGTCTAGTGGCACTGCCATCAAGTTTGTGCTCCCGCTCCAAGTCCCGATCTTGATGGGGATCCCTTTCGCTTGTCTAGAGATCCGCTTGGCCTCCGAATTCACCGCCTTCATACGACTTGGGCTCTTCTCCAAGAGTAATCCCAGTCGCTTAGCTTCACGATCAGCAATAAAATTATGGGTCGTGCCCGTGTCCACCATTGCATGGGTTGTTCGGCTATTAAGCTTGATGTCCACATACATCAACTCGCTGTTTCCTGCCTTCAGTGGCTTTATCGTTGTGTTCTCCCCCACTTGACCCCGCAACGCATTCAACAAACGCATTGCTCCCATCCTGGGTCCTTGAGACGCCTCACTGTCGCTACTAGAGTCAGAACGGCTCAAACTAAGGGCGATAGCTTTGCCCTTGTCTGACTTACGAGATAGAACTGATGCCGTTAGAGCATTGAGTGCCTGTTTTTGTGGGCACTACCATACTTTGTGTGGTCCTCCACACAAGAAGCATCCACTAGACTTTGGGACTCTACCTCTTGAGCCCGATCCCTTGTGTAAATTCTTCTTCTTTGGCTCGCCCCCAGACTCCTTCGCTCGAGAGTATTTAGATGGGCGATTTCCCGAAGAGTGTTTCTTCTTTCTCGAATCCTCCGAAGAAACAAAGTCAGTCAGCCTTTCTACGGCTACAATTGCCCCGACTATGTCAGTGACATTCCTCCGATGTAGTTCTTATTGTGCCCATGGGTTCAAGCCATCGAGGAAGCTGAATAGCTTGTCTTTCTCAGACATGTCCCGTATATCTAGCATCAGTGCAGAAAATTATTTCACATAGTCTCAGATTATTGTACTCTGGCGGAGTTGTCTCAGTTTCCTTCTTGCGACAAACTCTGTGTTCTCGGGCAAGAACTGAGTTCTCAACTCTCGCTTCAAGTCTCCCCGTGTATCCACTCGACATCGGCCTTGTTGGATCTCTTACCAACGGGTTCGCCACCAAAGTTTTACATCCCCATTCAGATACATTGTTGCTATCGCTACTTTGGTTTCTTCAGAATCGAGCCTTGTAGCACGAAAATATTATTCAATGTCGAACAAGAAATTTTCAAGCTCTTTGGCATCCCTAGCACCTCCGTAGCACTGCGGCTCCGGTGCTCTGAAGTGTTGTGGTGGCGCAGCGCGGGTGTTGTTCCCTCCCGCATCAAGAGTCCTTGTTAACACCATCACCTTAGCCATGAGTTCCGCCACAACTTCATGTAGATGTCGTACGGAATCTTTGGTGTCCTCTGTCAGTTGATCAATCAGGGATTCAACATTCTCGATCCGAGTTTCAGCTTCTTCTTGCGAGCTCTCTACCCCCAAGTAGCCTTCCTTAGCCTTGGTAGAGTTCCTCCACGCTCGCTTCAAGAACATCAAGGCGGGTTTCCGCCATTGTAAGTCTCTCTCTGTGGCCCTTCTTCCCGGTTGGCGCTACAGATGGCGCCTCCTCCCCTCGTGGAGAATACCCAACTTCACGCTCGTCTTGTTCACTGTCGCGCTCCTCATAAGCGGCTCCAGCAGTTTGCGAGCGAGTTTACACTTGCAACCCACCTGCGGCTGCTTGGAGCAAGGGTCCCGCTTGCCCCATCTTGCTCGATTCACCATGATGTCTCACCATGGTGAAATTGTGAATCTTCTTCGTTGTTCGTACGAATTGCTTGCCTGCTCTGATACCACACTGTCACGGACTGAGCTTAATTTGCCTAAGCCGTGCGGCACCCTTGCGGCCCTCCCGGAGACTTAGCTGAAATTGCCTAAGTCGTGAAGCAACCTTGCCCACTATTCTGGACTTAGCTGGGATTGCCTAAGTCATGAAACGCCCAAAGCATTATCTGTCCGCACAGGGTCAGCCCTCTTACAACCTCTTAAGGTCCCGTAGGACCTGCAAAGAAGAAGTTGATTAGTTTAGAAGCGAGCGACGGACACGTCCCGGCGTCTCGCAAAGCGGAAAGCTATACAAGCAATTTGTCGAACACCTTGAGTGCAGTTGAGAAAAGAGAGAAAGAGAGCGAAATAGGACTTGGGAGGGTTGTAGGAATGGTCGCAAGTCCACAAACGACGATTCCCAAGGTATCGGACGCAAGACAAGTTCAATTGCTGATAAACGCCTACGCCCGACATATACCCGGAGCCCCATCCAGCCCGGTGCCACCCGAGGGGTTCCAAGGTGCTGAAATGGCTGACATTTCGCATTGCTCAGAAAGGTTACCGTGGCACACGAAAAAGACCCAAAAATAGGGTTATTTTGGGTTGTTTTGGCTCTGTGCAGCGAACGACCGTTCTGCAGCCTTCTACACTACTTTCGCTCACATTTCTTAGGTAAAAACATATAAACTCAAGGCAAAACAAGCTGCCAAACATATGTACAAGCAAGAAAAAGCAACGAACGGTTCACGAAGCGAAGATGTTGCGGTTGAGCGACGTCCGTTCGTGACAAAAGAGATCAGGAAGCTCACTGAGAACACGTCGACAGATCGCCAGAAGAAGACCGAAAGACTCGTCGCAAGAATGTCGGAGGCTACATGATTGGCAGGAGTTAGGTCTTGATTTTCTTGATTGATCATTAAGTGTTGTAATCATTGAGTCATAGTTAGGGTTTGAGTCCTAATTGAGTTAGATTTGGATGAAATCCAAATCAACTCAATAAGGCAATCGGGTCCACTATTAGGGTTTGATTGAGCTTAGGTTGAGCTCAACTGGTTGACCAGAGGGTTGGTCAACATCAGGTTTAAGCTGGAATTCGAAAAGTGGAGGGAACCACTTCTGCAAAAATTCTAGTAAGGAAGAATTTTTCTTTAAATGCCCTATTTGGTGCTCTTGATAAGAACGAGTTTAATCGTGTTTCCGTTTGCGAATCAGCCTTTGATATTTGGCACACTCTAGAAATCACACACGAGGGAACTAGTAGAGTAAAAGAATCTAAGATAAATATTTTAGTTCATAACTATGAATTATTTTGAATGAAACCAAGTGAGTCCATTGGAGACATGTACACCAGTTTTATGGATGTTGTCAATGGCCTAAAAGTATTTGGAAAATATTTTTTAAATTTTGAATTAGTTAGTAAGATTTTGAGATCTTTACCTAAAAATTGGGATACTAAAGTAAACTTTTTTCAAGAGGCCAAAGACTTAACTAACTTACCACTTGAAGAATTGATTGGCTCTCTTATGACATATGAACTAAATTGTAAAGCTCATGATGAGCTTAATAAATTCCTTCCAAAGAACAGGAATGATGTAGCACTTCAGACAACAAATGACTCCTCGAGTGAAACCTCGAGTGATGAGGATCATGATATTGCTTTGTTATTAAGAAAATTTAAAAAAATTATAAAAAGGAATAAGAACTATAAAAATAAAAAAGAACCGAAGAAGGACAATGTCATTTGCTATGAATGCCAAAAACCAGGACATTTCAAGAATGAATGTCCCTATTTGAAGAAGAAGCCTAAACTAAAAAAAAAAATCACTTTCAGCTACTTGGGATGAATCGAGCTCTTCGGATGAGGAAGACAACTCCAAACAAGAAGTGGCTAACTATGCCTTAATGATATTGAAGATTATGTTAGTGAGCCTTTAAATATTTTTTTAAATTATTAAATATATTTCATGATTTATTCAATGAGTTTAGAAAACTTAGCAAGTCTTTTAAATTGCTTAAAGTTGATCATGATTTGTTAGTTAAAAGACTTGATGAAATGCATGATTCATTAGTTTTACATAAATCATGTTCTAAATGTGATTTGCTAGATAATGTTAAAGAAGAGAATATTATGCTTAAAACCACACTAGAACATTTTGAAATAGGGAACAAATCCCTGATCCTTGCAAATAAGGGTCATATCAATAGAAAAAATGACATAGATTTTGTTAGTAATATCTAGCAAAAGCCAACCATGTTTGTAAGAGGACCTACATTAAACATGCCATCAAGAATCATGTGTAATTTTTGTGGTAAATTAGGATATAACGTAAACAAATGTCCATTTAGAAAAATGTAGTCCACATCAACCAGGGGTTCTAAAGAAAAGCTTATATAATAAAAATCAATTAAAAAATAAAGAAAGAGTTCTTTATAGAGGACCCAATGTAAAATGGGTGCCTAAATCAAATATATCATTCTTGTAGGTTTGTCTCCAAACTAAAGCTAGGAGCACCAAATGGTATCTTAATAATGGATACTCAAGGCATATGACCAGAGATCCATCTTATTTTTCTAAGCTCACTAGCTTAAGTGAAGGAGTTGTTACATTTTGAGACAATAACAAAGGTAAAATCATTAGAAAAGGAACAATATGTAATACATCAAACCTCTTGATTTAAGATGTGTTGTTAGTTGATGGCTTGAAACATAACTTGCTTAGCATTAATCAATTATGTGATAAAGGATATGTGATTAAATTTTAACCTAATGCTTGCATAATTGAATTGTCAAACAAAAATAAATCTTTGATTACCTTGAGAAATAACAATATATACACCATAGATATTGAAAAAATTTATGATAAAACTTATTTTTCGGCTTTAAATGATGATGCTTGGATTTGGCATAAAAGATTAGGTCATGCTAGTATGAAACCTTTAAACCAAATCTCTATCAAGGAACTAGTAAGAGGTTTACCTAATCTTAAGTTTATCAAAGATAAAGTATGTGATACTTGTCAATTAGGAAAACAAATAAGGAGTAGCTTTAAGTTGAAAAATCAAATTAGCACCTCTAGACCACTTCAATTGATCTATTTCGACCAATTGATATTATAAGTTTAGGTGGTAGCAAATATACATTTGTTTTAGTGGATGACTTTAGTAGATATACTTGGACCTATTTCTTAGCACATAAAAGTGATACATTTAAATATTTTATAAAATTTTATAAAGTTGTTCAAAATAAAAAAGGATGCATGATTTCTTCAATATGAAGTGATCATGGTGGAGAATTTTAAAATAATAATTTTTAAAATTTTTGTGATTCAAATGGATATATCCATAACTTCTGTACTCCACGAAATCTACAACAAAATAGAGTAGTAGAAAGAAAAAATATGAGCTTACAAGAAATAGCTAGAACAATATTGAATGGATATAGTCTTCCCAAATATTTTTGGGCCGAAGTCGTTAATACGACATGCTATATTTTAAATAGGGTTCTAGTAAGATCATTTCTCACTAAAACTCCTTATGAATTATAGAATGGTAAAAAGCCTAATATTTTTTATTTTAAAATATTTGGTTGTAAATGTTTTATTTTGAATGAAAAGGATGCTTTAGGTAAATTTGATGCAAAATTCAATGAAGGCATTTTTCTAGGTTATTCTTATATTTAAAAAGCTTATCATATTTTTAATAAAAGAACATTAGTAATAGAAGAATCAATTTATGTTATATTTAATGAGCTTTCTGAATTTAATAAGATTGATTTTGATGATGAAATTGATTTTGATACTTTGAATTTAAAAGTTAACACTCCTAAAAATTACTTGGATGTATCTACTTCCAATACCTTACCCAAGGAATGGAAGTATGTGAATGATAATCCTAAGTAGGTTATAACAGGAGAAACATAAAAAAGAATTGAAACTCTACTTTCTTTTAGAAATTTTTGTGCAAATGCCTCGTTTCTTTCTCAAATCGAGCCAAAGTGTATTGATGAGGCCCTAAGAGATGATTCTTAGATTAATGCAATGCATGAAGAGCTTAATCAATTTGAGATAAATGACGTATGAGAGCTTGTTCCTAGACCTAATGACCATTTAGTGATTAGTACTAAATGGGTATCTAGAAATAAGCAAGATGAAAATGGTCTCGTGGTTAGAAACAATGTTAGATTAGTGGCCAAAGGTTTTAACCAAGAAGAATAAATCGATTATAATGAAACCTTCACTCCCGTGGCTAGACTTGAAGCCATAAGGATGCTCTTTGCCTTTGCTTCTTTTAAAAATTTTAAGTTGTTTCAAATGGATATTAAAAGTGCTTTTCTAAATGGTTGTTGAATAAACCCCCAGCTTTGAAAATAATCTTCTTCCTAATCATGTTTTCAAACTTACAAAAGCTCTCTATGCATTAAAACAAGCTCCTCGGGCTTGGTATGAAAGACTTAGTTCTTTTCTTATTTTAAATAAATTTTCAAAAGGCAAGGTTGATACCACATTATTTTTTAAGTATTTTAAAAATAATTTACTTATAATTCAAATTTATGTTGATGATATCATTTTTGGATCTACAAATGAATCTTTATGTAAGTCTTTTGCTAAAGAAATGAGTCAAGAATTTGAAATGAGTCTAATGGGTGAGTTAATATTCTTCTTAGGATTACAAATAAAATAATTTGATGATGATATTTTTATTAGTCAAAATAAATACACATTGAACTTGATAAAATGATTTGGGATGGAACATGCTAAAGCATTAAACACTCCCATGAGCACATCTACAAAGTTGGACTTAGATAGTGAAGGACAAAACTGTGATCAGAAAACTTATAGAGGTATGATAGAAAGTTTATTATACTTAACCGCTATAAGACCGGATATCATGTTTAGTGTTGGATTGTGTGCAAGGTATCAATCTAACCCAAAACTCTCTCATTTGAAAGCAGTAAAATGAATTTTTCAATACTTAAAAGGAACATCTAAACATTGAACTTGATAAAATGATTTGTTTTTCTCGTTTATTGTCGGGCCTGCATACATGTGATTATTTGTAATTACATGAAGAGGCACAGTAGGAGCATGGAGGTGACAGCGAGACTCACGATGCCGTGGTGGGAGATCACGCCGCATGGTGATGCGATAATTCAACAGAACCGATAATAACAAGATCAACAATCATAGGGCATAAAGATGCGCCAATGTACACAGATCTTATTGTGAGTGATTAGGCCCATTGGCTCAGACTTAATCATATTAGGTAATGGCTCATGATCATCCGGTGTGACTTGCATATATGATGTGTTATACACCTACTAGATATATATATATATATATATATATATATATTTGCATGTGATGTAGATATATATTAAATATGTGTATGTGTGACACAACATATTAGGAGACCGATACAAAAACCCCTCCTAAGATAATATTAAGTCGGTAAGCATGAGGCAATAAGATTGACCCACGTGGCCTTCCATCATTATAGGAAGAAATTGAATCACGACATAGGTTGAGTTGGTCGAGTCCCTCGAGGCTCACCTATCTACGTGATCGAGATCTTGCCTACGACATAGAGATGTCACCAGTGACCTGAGGACATGGTATGCTAAGTCGAGTCCCTCGAGGGCATATCATCGAATCAGACTCATCTTGTAACGATGATGATGACTTAACTGAACGTCATAGTTGGTCAGTCCCTTGAGACTATGATGATTCAGAGACCGAACATGACAGGAATCACAAGGAGTTATGATTGGCAAGAGTTGTCTACCTTTTGGGCTTAGTGTAATTGGTCGAGTCCCTCGAGGTTGCACTAAGACGCCAATTGGATCCCGATCCCCACTAGGAGTCTGCCAGAGGCTTCCGTCTCATGTGTCAAGGGTGTTGCATGATTTGCTAAGAAAATAGTGGGAGTACATTAAGATAGAAGTCCATATCTTAATTAGTATTTTTTATAAAATCTGTATGTTATTTATTGTTTGCTATATCTTGCTTGTCGCTTGCAAAACCCCTACGTGGCATACTTGATGCCAACTGCCTCATTGGCCCAAAAGCTCCGTAATTTGAAAATTATTCTCATGGAAGATAAAATCGTATATGTTCTTAATACGATTGTGCCCACGCTGACGGAAAGGATAAGCGAGGATGAGATCACTCGCTTGGTGAAGTATAAAGATAGTCCTTAAGGATAATATGTATGTTGATCTTATACTTCAGTCCCTACCAGATTCCTTTTCACGATTCATTATTAACTATAATATGAACAAGTTTGAGGTGACTCTACCTGAGCTCCTCAATATGTTGAGGGAAGCTAAGAGTACCATCAAGAAAGAGATATCAGTTCTCTATATTGGTGAGACCAATTGAAAAAGGAAGGCCAGCAAGACCCTTAAGAAAGGTAAGGGCAAAGAAAGATCGGGTAAGGCAAAGGTTGCCTAGAAACACTCAGCAAAGGACAAAGGACAGTGCTTCCACTACGGTCAAGACGGGCATTGGAAGAGGAACTGCAAGGACTACCTTGCAGAGAAGGCGAAACAGAAGCTTAAAGAAGCTTCAGGTATATTCATGATCAGTCTTCACTTGTCAAATTTTCATGATAACATATGGGTATTGAATATTGGGAGTGTTTATCATATCTGTAATTTGTTGTATTTTCTGGGAAGACCTAAAAGATTGACTAGAGGTGAGATCGATCTCAAGATGGGCAATGGAGCAAGAGGTGCTATGGTTGCTATTGGGGAGGTCACCCTACATCTACCTAATGGAGTTATTATTATATTGGATGCATGCTATTTTGTTCTCTCTATTATCAAAAATATTATTTCCATCTTTTGTTTGATAATTAGTGGATATAAATTAGTTTTCGAGAATAATAGTTGTTCAACAATTATGAATGATGAGATCATCACTAGAGGGACCCTTATAAATAGCTTATATGTGTTAGACACTTCTCTACATATCATGAATATAAATATGTCTAAGAGGAAAAGAGATGAGGTGAATAATGCATACCTATGACCTTGTAGGCTAGGTCATATACATGAGGAAAGGATTCAAAAGTTATTGAAAGATAGATACTTAGATCCATTTGACTATGAGTAATATGCAACTTACAAACCTTACCTTCGTGGGAAGATGACCAACTCTCCTTTTAGTGAAACTGGAGAGAGAGCCATCGAGTTATTGAAACTCATACATAGTGATGTATGTGGTCCCACATCGACTCAGGCTATAGGTGGTTACTCATACTTTATTACATTCAACTGATGATTTCTCTAGGTATGGACACGTGTACTTAATGAAGTACAAATCTAAGGCCTTTGAGAAATTCAGGAAATATAAGAATGAGGTAGAAAACTAAATTGGAAAGAGTATTAAGACTCTTCGATCAGATCAAGGAGAAGAGTACTTGAGTATAGAGTTCACCCATTTCCTCAGGAACAATGAGATTATATCCCAGTAGACACCTCCTTATACACCTCAGCTCAATAGTGTATCAGAAAGGAGGAATCGCACGCTGTTAGACATGGTGCAGTCCATGATAAGTTTCGTTGATCTTAAGATTGTTAAGATTTGGGGTTGTCCTGCCCACGTTAGAAGATACAACCCCGATAAGTTAGAATCAATGACAGAATGGTGCACATTCGTGGAATACCAAAAGAAAATTTTTGGATATTATTTCTATCATCCCGAGGACCAAAAGGTCTTTGTTGCCAAGAGAGTTGTGTTCCTTGAGAAGGAACATATTCTTGGTAGAAACGGTGGGAGTGAGATAGAATTAAGCAAGGTTGGAGAACTTAGTTCAAGCACCATTCTAGAGCCCGAATCTGTTCAGGTACCTAATACACAATTCTAATTTTACGTAGGTTTAGTAGAGTATCTCACCCTCTTGAAAGATATGTGAGACATATCCATGGAGATGACTCTTAGGATATTGATCCTCAGACCTACGAGGAGGCTATTATGAGTATAGACTCCGGGAGGTGGCAAGAAGTCATGAATTCTAAGATGGATTCTATATACTCTAATAAAGTTTAGAATCTTGTGGATGCACCTAAGCGTATTGTACCCATCGGCTGCAAATGGATCTTCAAGAAGAAGATCGGAGTGGATGGAAAGGTAGAGACCTATAAAGTAGGCTGGTAGCTAAAGGATATCGTCAAAGACAAGGAGTTGACTATAACGAAACCTTTTCACTTGTAGCCATGTTTAAGTATATTAGAATTATTTTGGTCATTACAGCACACTATGACTATGAGATCTGGCAAATGGATGTCAAAACGACATTCCTCAATGGCAACCTCGAGGAGGATGTGTATATGATACAGCGAGAGAGATTCGTATCAAAAGATAGTCTAGATAAAGTGTGCTGGTTGCTTAGATTCATTTATGGATTGAAGCAAGCTTCCCAAAGTTAGAACATAAGATTTGATGAGGTGATCAGATCTTATGACTTTGTTAAGAATGAAGATGAGCCTTGTGTGTACAGGAAGGTAAGTGGAAGCGCTGTCATCTTCTTGGTGTTATATGTGGATGACATCCTAATCATTGGAAATATAGAATGCTCTCCACAGTAAAGGCTTGGCTATCCAGAAACTTCTCCATAAAAGAATTAGGGGAAGCATCCTATATTTTGGGAATCCGGATCTATAGAGATAAATCCAAAAAGATGTTTGACTTGTCCCAGTCTAAGTACATAGACTCTATTGTCAAAAAGTTTGGCATCGAGAATTCTAAGAGAGGTCTCATACTGATAAGATACGGAATATCACTTTTTAGGAGTATGTCCCTAAAGACTCCTGAAGAAAGGACAGACATGGATAAGATACCTTATGCCTCAGCGATAGGGTCTATCATGTATGCGATGCTATGTACCAGGCCTGATATAGCACATGCTCTGAGTGTCATGAGCAGGTATCAGGCAGATCCAGGTTTAGAACATTGGAAGGTAATAAAGTATATCCTTAAGTACTTGAGAAGGACTAAGGATCCTTTACTGGTATATGGAGGAGGTAGCCTCCAGGTTGAGGGCTACACGGACTCAAGTTTTTAGTCTGACATTAATGATAGCAAGTCAAATTCAGGATATATTTTCACCATGAATGGAGGAGCAGTAAGCTGGAAGAGTTCCAAGCAAGATACTACTGCTGACTCGACCATAGAGGCATAATACATTACTGCAGCAGAAGCAGCAAAGGAAGGGGTATGGATGAAGAAGTTCATCAAAGATTTTGGAGTCATACCAAGCAGCGTGGAACCAATTCTCATGTACTCTCGGTATCACGAGAGGATCATCCACTCTAGGTATCACGAGAGTAATATCCCATATGTGCTTGCTCAGATAAATCCCTAGCCAAGGTCATTCGGATTGAGAGAGAAAAGAGTTCTCCGGGAGAATCCGTTTAGAGCAAAACTATGACAGATTTCGTATATGACCTGACAGTACCATATCCAATATACGGTCTCTGCGATATTAGTTGGATGAGAGATTATAGATACACGATAACTGTGGACAGATAGGTCCGATGGATTCGATCCCCTTGTATCGTCTGGGGACTATGGCATAGTGGCCTAGTACATCCATAGTCGATGAGTCGAGTGAATTATTATGAGGATAATAATTCACAATATCAGAAAGAGTTCTGATGGGAGTAACTCACGGCCAGCTCGATATCGGGCCTAGAGGGTCACACACATATGGTGGATGCTTCAGCGAATATAAGATTGGATGGAGCTCCAATTAGCCCCTATTCTCATTAAATGAGACCCTATGTTGATGGGCTCCTTGATTAATGCCCAATTTGAGGCCTAAGGAGATTATTGGATAGAGATCCAATAATACAAAGTTAGTGGGTTATTGAATGGAGTTCCAATACCCACTGAGGTAGGAGCCCTAGGGTTTTTTGGTGGCTCTCTATAAATAGGAGGGGAGACTCATGATTGATAGGCTGCAGCTTTAGCCACCACCTCATATTCTCCTCCCTCCCTCTATGCAAGAGTTACGAGATCAGATTGGAGGAGTTTCGTTATAAAGATCTATCGTGTGGACACCGTTAGAGAGGAGGACGCTTGACCTCCTTCATCTTCTCCATCCAGATTTAGAATATAGGGATATGATCTCCCTAGGTAAAATCAGTCTCTCACACATTACGGTTTTATCGATTTTTATATTTTTCTCACGATCCCAATATTTTGCATGACGATTTGATCTACGTGGGAAATCAATTTTTGTTTTGATTTCCATTGCGCATATAATGTACCCGCTGAGGTTTACCAACATTATCCATCTCATTATTTACAAAACAATTTGCTAAATTACATGAGATGATTTTAAAATGCATGAGTAGCTCTTAAACTCTTGAATCTTCTTGGATTTCTTGGATTTTTGAGTTTATCTTTAAAATTTTCTTTTCAAAATTCATCTCTACGAAATTGAATGCTCTTGTTAATAATATTTTTGCAACTCCTCCCTTGTTTTCTTTCCTTCTTTTTCACAAGAGGAATAAAGGTCTTTATGAATCAGATTGTATTTTAAAAAGGGGGAGCAAAAACTCATAAGCCTAAAATCCTTAGTCCTACTTCTCACCTTTTGTTGATAACAAAGGGGGAGAAATGAATGTTGATGACTTATGTAATTAAATGATGTTGGTGACTTATGTAATTAAATGGGTATTGATGACTTATGAAATTTTTTTAAATATTTAAAATTCATGATAATCCTTGATGCGTTGATGATATGCGTTGAAATTCATGATAATCCTTGATGCGTTGATAACATGATACTTTAAAAGCAAATTATTATTGATATATACATGTCTTATGCAATCCTTGAAATATGATTTGCTTGAAATATTGATTGTCTTAATTCACTTGAATTCAAGAGTGAGTGATTCTCTTGAATTTAAGTCATTTTTATCATGGCATGAATTTAGGGGGAGTTAAGATTAACTCCCGTCATCAATTGATTGTCATCATTAAAAAGGGGGAGATTGTTGAATCTCGGATTTTGATGATGAGATCAATTAATGAGTGTTTATCTAACATGTGTGTTAGAGGAAGATTTGTAGGTCTAACTATGACAGGAGCAATAAAGTTACAACTAGATGATGGACCAAGATCAAGCTTGGGCATCGGGTCGGGTTCGGATGATGCAGTGGGATCTCGCCTAAGTTCGCTAGGAGATTCGCAGAAGGGATCGGGAAGCTTGCTGGGAACATGCTAGGAGATCGCTGGAAGAAGACCGAAAGACTCACCGCAAGAATACTAGAGGCTGCCAGATTGCTGGGAGTTAGGTCTTGATTATCTTGATTGGTCATTAAGTGTTGTAATCATTGAGTCATAGTTAGGGTTTGATTCCTAATTAAGTTGGATTTGGATTAAATCCAAATCAACTTAATAAGGCAACCGGGTCCACTATTGGGGTTTGATTGAGCTCAGGTTGAGCTCAATTGGTTGACCAGAGGGTTCGTCAATGTCAGGTTCAAGCCAGAATTCAAAAAGTAGAGGGAACCACTTTTGCAAAAATTCTGACGGGTAAACCGTCGGTGAGCGACAGTATCTTTTGGGCGACTGACCCACCCAAGCTGGGTGGCTAACGGTGGCTTACCCACCCAGGTTGGGCAGTTGAACCGCCCGTACCCGGTAATCTAGGTACTTTAGGCAGTTGACTCACCTAGGGCCAGCGAGTAAACTACCCATACCCTAGTGTTCGGGCGGCTGAGCCGCCTAAGTCGACGGGTAAACCACCCATACCGGATATGTTTGATTTTTTGCTCCAATTTCTAAAGTCACTTGGGGTCTATAAATACCTCAAGTATTCTTGCATTCATAATAACTCTTTTTAGCCAATTAAACTCTATGAAAAAGAAATTGGGTGTGATTTGTAAGAAAAAAAAAGGGAAGGGAGAGAGCTTAGAGTTAGAAAGTTTATCAAAGTCTCCCTTGTAAGCAAAGTGTAAGGGTTTGGTCTTCACCCAAAGAAGATCGGTAGTGGACGTTGGTGTGCTTCAAGAAGGAGGACTCGGGAGTGGACGTAGGCCATTAGCGCCGATAAAAATTATGAGTTCATCTTTTGCTTTCCTTATTAACGCTTTCAATTTTGTTTACTCTTTGAAAGTAAACATTTTACTTACGATATTTCTTATCTTTTGGATTTCCTTGCTCTTTCTTAAGTAATTAGTAGGCAAGTAACTTAGCAATATTCTTATCATTTAATTGCTTTATTTGAACAACAAGCTTTCGATCTTACTATCGTGCTTAAATCAAAATGTTTTTGTTTAAAACGAAAAATTTACACTTACACTAATACCCCCCCCCCCCCCCCCCCCCCCCCCCCCCCCCACTCTTAGTGCTAATTGATTCTAACAATCGTTAGGTCCCTGGACCTCTTTTTGATATTCTTCAATAGGTTTTATTATGGAAGGCTTCCCTTTTTCATAGTGATGGTTACGACTCCAAAGTTTGTCGCAATACCAACAAAGGCCCGTTGTCGATCTATCGCGTAGTTCTTCTCTCGTCAATTTTTTTGGCAGCGAAGGATAGCTGGGGGCAAAGGGAGGTTTATATGTGCTGCTAGTCTAGGAGTGGTTCTCATCCTCTGAGCAACTTGGTAGAGCCGCTCCTCGTGGATTCGGGTGAAAGAGATTGCGACCGTCACAGTGCGGGTCTACCGCGCTTTAACCTCTTCTTTAATTTCTTGCTTGAGTTCTTTGATAAATGTTTCTAATAATTGTTTATCAAACCAATCATGAGCAGGGTAAGATAATTTCTCAAACCTAGTCTGATATTTTTGGATTGTGAGGTTTGTTAGATCTTGGCAAGTTATTCGTTGATATTCTCGTACTTGGTCGGCCTAAAGTGGTTTAGCAGCGCCTTCTTGAATTGTATCCATGTCGGAATCCCATAGGCATATTCAAGCCAATTGTACCACCATATAGCATCTCTTTCGAGATGGTTGACAGTGGTGTCCACCATGGAATCCTCCGATGTTTGGTAATAGCGAAAGTAATGTTCGACACGTGAAATTCATTCCATCGGGTCTCCTTCTTCCCATCGAGGGAAGTCCACCCTCATGCATGGTTACATCATATCAGTGGCTTGTACTTACTTTTTGTGAGGCCTATCTAAACTTGCACTTTGCTAAAATTTTGTTGGGCTCGGAGATCGGCCCAATCCAAATTTGGCGAATAAGGCGCGCAATCTATCCTCCATGCGTGATTCAAATGCCTCTAACTTGGCACCGATTGAACCTTGAGATATCATTATGTGTGCCTCTAGATCTGAGATGTCAATATCCTTCTCCTACTATTGGGTTAGTGGTATAAAATGGTTGGGTGGATTGGTGGCCGAAAGGGATGGTAGATCATGGGTAGATGATTGTGGTTTGGGGTTGACAGGTTTCTATTTTTTTATTACTGTTGGGGCTATGATTTAGGGCTGCTATAGGGGTCATATAGGGAGTATAATAGCCAAGGTTTAAGGTTAAAGGATTGGTCTAGGGTTGCTATTAATGATAGCAATGGATTTGGTCGGGATCGAGTATGGATGCAGCAAGTAGTACAAAAGTAGTGCAGCAAAATTTTTCGGCAAGTAGTACAGTAGTATTGATGCTACTACTGTTTGGAGTTGTTATAGAGGCTATATGGGAAATTTGGTAACAAAGGTTTAGGGTTAGAGGGTGGCTTAAGGTTGCTGTCTATGGCAGCAACCAGTTTGGTAGGGATTGGTGGCCAAAAGGGTCATAGATCAAGGTCGCGGTTTAGAGTTGATAGCTTACGGTTTATGTTGTTGTTGGTGTTGTGGTTTAAGGGTGTTGTGGGGGCTAGAAAGGATTTTGGTGGTAGTGGTTTTAGGCTAAGAAGGAAGGTTTAGGGTTGTTGTTGGGGGTAGCAATCGATATGGGAAGGTTTGGGTGGTAGTGGAAGATAAGATCGGTGGTGGAAGGTTGTGGCTACGAGGGTTCACTGTTTTGGGCTACAATTTTGGGTGTTGTTAGGGTTATGAAAATAGGTTGTGACAGCTGCATCTTAAGGCTAGAAGGGTGTCCTACAAACATCATGGTTGGTGGCAGCAAGGTGGATAGGGTTTGGTGGGTTAAGAGGAGAAGAAAGACAAAGGTACAATAGCATATTCTTTTTTCATCGAAAAAATTTCAGCAGTAGATGCAATTTTTCTCAGCAATTTGAAATAAGGATTCAAGTAAAACTTAAGGGAAATCTACTGGTAAGGGAGAGGTAATGCTATCAAAATTTTATGGAAGAAAATGGCAGCAAAAAATTTGACAAGATTAAATATCACAGGAAGGTGCTACGGTAGATTTTTACGTTTAAAGTGCAGTAGTTTGGACGTAAAAGATCAGTAGTTTATATTAAGAATTTTTTGATAAAACCAAAAGAAAATTTGCTATTAAAGAGTGCCAAAGCCATCATAAAAAACTCGTGAAGGATTGGATAGAAAAATCATAGCAGCAAGATCAAATATGTAGTGTTATGCGGTTAAAATTCTGCACCGCAACTTTCATTATAGAGATGGAAACTTTACAACGAAAACTTTATGCAACAAGAGAGGAGCAATTTTTTTGGTTTTTTGGTTTTTTGGAGTAAGGATAACTAAATTGCAGTAGTAGTAAGGTAGGAAATCAGAACCTATTACAATTCATGGGGAGATCAAAGGATGATCTACGGTAGTGGCGATGACGACGGAATTCAACGACGATCTTTAAGCAATTACGGGAATTGCTTAGGTGGCTATGGTAGGATGATGGGCAGCTGTGGAAGGGTAGTAAGATGCTAAGAATGCTGCTCTAATACCAAGTGGTAAAACCCTTACGGATTCTTAGCTTGGGGTGATCTCTATATGAGATCGGCTTCCTTGGAACTCTATAGGGGTTCCTCTCTCCTAGGTTTTATGCACAAAGGCTAAAAATAATATTGATCTATTGATAATATAAAAGAGGGGAGAATATAAGGCTATTTATAGGGCTTCTAAACCCTAACTCCTAATATAACTCCTACTCAAGACTCCTACTTCTAACAACTCCAACTCCCACTCTAAGAAGCAACTCCTACTTCCAACAACTCTAATCCCTTCTCTAAGAAGCAACCCCTAATCGGAGGAGGAGAGGCTAGGAGACTACCATCCTATAAGGACTCCTCCCTAACCCTAGCCAACTACTTTTTTATAGGGGTGGCGGGCTAGATTAGGGTTTATTACATTCATGACACAAGTGACTTTAACCCGTATCCATCTTCGACTCCTAACCCGACTCCAGATCAGCCAAATCTTAACCCTACTAGGATTTGAATTAATTCATTATAATTAACTCACATCTTCTCCTAGCTAACATAATGTCAGGTCTAGGTTGACCAATAAGGCATAAAGGACTCGACTCAATCGACTAGGACCCGACTCAACTAGGGTCCTAGCATCCTAACAAACCCACCCTCTTCAAATCAACCTTGTCCTCAAGGCTGAACAGCATTGAACTTTAGGGGTACTTCAATCCTAGATATTTGCCACGCATCACAGTCTTTCAATCAATTAAATAAGGTCTCTACTTTGTGTAAGCAATGGGTCGGCCTTCTAGTGTAGTAGTCATTGTAGTTTTGGGAGGAACCCTCTCTATTCAATGGTTATTGGCAGTTGTAATCTTGCTTTCATATCTTCCTTTGAGGATCACTTACTTTCTATTAATAAAAAACTTCATAATCAGTGTAAAAATATTCCAGGTGACATCACCCAGGGTTTACAGCTATTCAATTCCAAGCACTATTTTGAAGTCCTCCAAGAGTATCAGAAAGAAATCCACCCATAGTTCTTGGCCCTATACCATCAGTTTAATTTTTGAGCACTTACTATTATAAGTTAGAATTCGTCCATCAGCGATATTGACTTCAAATCTGTCACAGTCTTCAATTTGATAGGCCAATCGGTCATCAATCTTTCTGTCCATGAAATTGTTAGTGATACCAGTATCGATTAAAATAGTAACAAGCTATTGTTTCAAAATTTCTTTAATTTTCATGGTTTGCGGGTTAGAGTTGCCTGCTAATGCACGCACTATATATACAAAAGGTCCATTACCTTTATCAGAATTTGTACCTCCTTGATCAGAGTCTACATCATCATTTTACGATTCCTCCTTAATTGGTTCAATCATCAGAAGATGACCCTGTTTGCATCGATGTCCTTTACTCCACTTTTATCACAATGCCAGCACAACCCTTTTACGAATCTTTCCTGGAGCTCTTCTTTGGTAAGTCTTCAAGGGTTTTAAGTGGAGGGCGGTGGGGTTGTCAGCTTGTTTGCTACTGGTTGGTTTATACTTTTATTTCATCGATTATCCCTGTTGAGCTTTTCTTCATGTATACGAGCAAACGATGTGGTAGCCATCACAGTACGGGGTGTCGAGCCTTAACTTCAAACCGAATCTCTGGATTGAGCCCTTCAATAAATATTCTTAGCAGTTGTTTTTTGGACCAATCTCGTGTTTGATTTAAGAGGTGCTGAAATCTGCTCTGGTACTCTTGTATGGTGGAAGTATAGCGGATTTTGACGAGTTGTCTATCCATGTTTTCGTACTCTGATGGTCCAAAGCAAATCAAAAGCCCGCTTTTGAATTGCTCCCACGAGGATTCTCCATAATTGTGTTTGTTCCAATCGTACCATTGGATCGCGTCTCCTTCAAGTTGAATAGAGGATATTTCCACCTTGGATTCCTCTGGAGTCCTGTGAAAATAAAAAGAAAAATTTTAGCATGTGAGATCCAGTTGATCGGTTCTCCATATTCCCATCTGGGAAACTCCACCCTCATGCGTGGGTATCCTGTGTCATGCCCATGATCATACTTTTTAGATCGACTCCTTTTGGAACTTTCACCATGTTGAGTTTTGTTGTGACTCTCTGATTGACTTCTTCTAAATTCGTGGAGGAGTTCTTACATTATGTCTTATATGCGGGCCTCGAAGGCTTTAAACCTTGCACCCAGTGTATCATCTGTAGTCATCGTGTAGGATTGTAGATCAGTGATGTTCAATTCTTTTTTCTGTTGTCTAGTTAGGGGCATATGTCATAGATGTAGTAAGACTTGGCTACAATGAGATTGTTGGCGTCGACAATGGAGGGATAACGACGGCTGGCAATGATAGAGGAGGCAGCGACATTAGTGTTTGGGGCGGCCGAGGCTGCGACAGCGGGAAGCAACGGCGACAAGCAGCTAGCGCTAAAGCAGGCAACAACAGCGAGCTATAGTACAACAGGAAGAGAAGGGGAAGAGTAGTGTCGGCGATTGAATAGATGAACAATAATCTTGCAGGTGGCAGTAGCAAGATGGCATGGGAAGGAATAAGGTGAGGGCAACAGAGGAGCAATGCTGGAGATGGTGGCACCGGGCAGAAGGCAACGATGGTGGATGGGCTGCAGGCAGTTGATGAGGTGGTGCAGTTGAGACTGCAATTGAGGAGGAGGGTAAAAGCGAAAGGCAATCGCATGGGGATTTCAGTGGGAGAAAGGAAGATTCGGCTGGGATGCTGTTGCTATTGAAGAAGGCACGGCTAGAAGGAGTGGGCGGCTGCTGCGACATGGAAGGAAGAAGGGGTGGCAGAGATGGCAGCGGTATTAGGCAATGGGGAGGAGAAGGGAGATCAAGGTTGCGACAGGAGACGACAACAACGCAGCAGAGGAGAGGTTTGGAGCGATAACAGAGGAGGAAGCAGAAGTGGGTGGCCAGTGGGGTGGGCTGCTACAATGGGGCTGAGGAGATTAGAGAGGGGGCAACGATCCTCGGCGACCAGTGACTTGCATGGGCCGTAGGGGGAGATGGCAGTGGTGCTAAGGCTGGAAGCGGTTGCGGCAGCAATGCAGTTAAAGGGAGGAGGATGGGCTACAGCCTTCGATTACGCGACGAGAAGAAGAAGAAGGGGGCAGCGGTGAAGCAGAGGAGGCAGCGGGGAAGAGTGGCAGGTAGCGGCCAACGGCGGGTGGTAGTGGCAAGGGTGGAGAAAGGGTAGCGATTGCGGTTGATGCAGGGGTGGTAGCAGCTATGTGCCAACAACGAGGGCTGCGAGCAAAAGGCAACAACAACATGGGGAGGAAGACAAGGCAGCAAAGATGGCAGCAATAACATGCGGTGGGGAGGAGAAGGGTGATGGCAGGGGCTACAGCCAAGAAGGCTTCGATTGGCAGGCGACGGGAAGAAGGTGGCTGGGCAGCGGCTATGGTAGGGGAGGAAGAGAGGTAGCTGGTGGTAGATGAGGAGAAGGGAGGGGAGGAACAGAGGTGGTCGGCAACAATCCTTTAGGCAGGATGATGCTGCCAGCTTCTTTTCCTTTATTCCCCTCTTCTTCTTCTTCTTCTTTTACTGATGATGGTTGCTACGAAGATGGTGAGACTATAGCAAGGTGGCAGCACGGAGATGAGAAGAGGTGGTGAGGATAACGGTGATGATGATGAATAGTAGTAACGAAAGTACCGAGGAACGCTGCTCTGATACCAATTGTTAGAACCCTAGGGTTCTATCGTAGAGGAAGAATATGGAAAAGGAGGATAATCGATCTCTTCGAGAGGATCGGGCCTCCTAGATCACTTCGAGGGGATCTATCTCCTAGGGTTTTACCTTTTGGCTAAAACTAAGACTTCTTTATTGATTCCTTATAAAAGAGTTTACAGCCTTATTTATAGGGCTCTGCCAATAGTCCCTCTAGGCTTTGGACTTAGAGTCCCACTAAACTTGGACTCTTAATTAATTGATAAACTCCTAACTGAAAATAATAACCAGCTCCACCCTAACTGAATATAATAACTAACTCTAACTAACTCATAACTGACTCGATTGGGCTCACCCAACCCATATCTGACTTCGACTAGACAGACTAACATGACTGAACTTGAATTAATCATGAATAGATGGACCCGACTTAGCTAGGGTCATAATAGGAGGACTCGGAAAGTGGACGTATGTCAAGGTTTTGGCCGAACCACTATAAATTTGTGAGCCTTCTTTACTTGTCTTTTATTTTAAGCATTCCGTTAAATCAAAATTCTTCATTTGGTCTTAAGTTTAAATTGCTCGTGATTCTTCGTTGGTGTAAAAGGCTGAGGACTACACCTAGGCCGAGTCTCCATGCTCCCCCTAGCCATGCACTTGGTGTAAAAGGTCGAGGGCTACACATAAGTCGAGCCTTCGCACTCCCCCTAGCTATGCACTTAGTGTAGAAGATCAATGCATTTGGTGAGGACTGCACCTAGACCAATGCATTTTGTGGGCTACACATAAAAGGTCTAAGACCAATGCACTCAGTGTAAAAGGCTGAGGACTACACCTAGGCCAAGTCTCCGCGCTCCCCCTAGCCACACATTTGGTGTAAAAGGTCGAGGGCTACACATAAGTCGAGCCTCCGCACTCCTACTAGTCATGCACTCAGTGTAAAGGGCCAATGATTGCACTTAGGCTGAGCCTCCACACTCCCCCTAGCCATGCATTTGGTGTAAAAGGTCGAGGGCTACACGTAAGTCGAGCCTCTGCACTTCCCCTAGCTATGCACTCAGTGTAGAAGACCAATGGTTGTACCTAGGGTGAGCTTATGTGCTCATCCCTAGCTGTGCTCTCGGTATGAAGACCCAAGGGTTACACTTCAAATGAGTAAAAGTTAAAAAAGACTCACTCCTGAGCCAAGCGCCTCGACGTGAAACTCTAAATGTTGTACCTAGGTCGAGCCTCCATGCCCCATCCTAGCCGTACACTCAGTATGAAGATCTCGAGATCAGCACACTCTTAGTACTCAACTAATAGACCGCCCTAAGGAGAAAAACCTTGGAGGAAACCCTTTTGAGGGGGCGCAAATGATAGGGATAAATTTGACACCTTCCAACTCCATCCACTATGTGACCCAAAAGATAACAAAATCGTGGGAACCAGTAATCATTAATGACATCATACCCCAGCCTCTTCACCTCCTGTTGACATAATGACAACATGCTCTAGTCTTTTGATATCTCAAGTCATGCCTTTATGATTGACAGTACTCTGCATTAATAATTGATAGCAAACATCCCTCATTAATTCCTCCACCGAATATAGTATGCCCTCATTAAATACTTCTACCACATTGGCTAATGTATGTCTAACACTGTTCGACTCAGAAGTGGCATGTAGCAGAATCTACGCTACTCAGAATCGCACGAAATGACACACCCCCACATAGCACAGATCGGAATAGTCACCCTAAAATGGACAAACCACTAGCCTGAATTATCAACATACACTAATAACACATAAAGGATGATCCTTGAAGCAATGTATAAAACCTACCCACAAGTAAACCCTGAAGGAGGGAGAAGCAAGCAAGAGTTTTTTTACTCTCTACTCTCTCATTTACATAGCTCTCACTATTGTCTTTCTCCCCCTTCGCCTTGCACTGACTTTAGGCATCGGTGCGGTCGAGTCGGAAAGCCCCCACACCCCCTCGTAGTCCAGTTTATGCAGGACCACCAGCAGCTAGGAGATGAACCCATCGCCAGGAGATAACACCGCTGCCTGAAGATCACCCGGTATCAAGAAGAGGACCTTACAGTCGAGAAGATCCCAGTTCTTTCACCCAGCCTCACCGCTCCAAGGTCATATCAACCTTGACAAACCACCTTCCTCGCGAATCTCCTATGTCTGTTCGTCATGTCAGCACTCCCACATCAACAACCATATCGACTGATATCGACTCATCAATCGACAGTATTCATGCACTATGAATTCTAAAAATTAAATTACAGTAAAAGTTTTTTTAGGGATTGTGGGTCTATTATTAAAAATTAAAGATGTATCTACACATCGAAGAACACTAGGGGTTTGGGTCTCTAAAGCTTCGGTTCAATTGTCTAAAGAAAATGAAGACTTAATAAGCTCAGAGAGATAAAATAAGGATTCAAACATAATATCAGGTGATGACCAACTGAGATATGCATGTTATTAATTGCGAGACACATCGACAAAAATGAATTGGTGAGGCAAGCACAGCCACGAGCTGTTCTTGTAAAGAATGAATGGGTGAGGCAAGCACAGCCACAAGATGTTCTTGGAAGAAATGGTACTTACTTCATATGGAAGTTGGAGGATGATGATCGACACACGATGAATTCATGGAACTAATTATATAGTTAGATAACAATTTTTAATATGATTGTTTATAAGAAATTTTTATAGGAATCCAAATTTTAGACTGTAACATGCAGAAGAATGTACAAACCCGGAATCCGGTCCATTATAAAGCTAATTAGGCACAGAGCGACCTCTCGGAAGCACACAAAATTGAATTCTATCCGACCCATCCTCATCTCCCACTAAAAAATCTCAACTCTGATCTGGATTACTTGATTTTTATAAGATAATATAAGATTACTAAAATGTATCAAAAAAATTTAATATAATAGCGGAAATATATTTATAAGAAATTATCATAGCCATTTTCTTGGGGGGTTGGAATGAGAAAAAGGTGTCAGTCTTAGGCGCATGTGTGGAGATCAGGATGCGACAAGTTTTGGTATTGTAATTGTGATCCCTGTGCATGAGGAGGCGCCCACCAATTAATTTGGTTATCAGTTGGTTAGAGGAGATTAGTATTAAGTATTAGTTAGAAGCAGGCAGTTTCGGCCATTAGAGATGGTCAAGCACAGCCACTCATCTAGACTTGTACTTCTCGAGCAGAGTATACACATCAGTTTAATCACATATCAAAAGGTAGATAAAATTTGAATTAACTTATAAAAACCTTAATGGACCCATATCATTAACTTTGAAGACGATTCTTCAACTTGATGGTTGACGTGGCACGCATCACGGCACACAAAAACTATTAGAAAAGCGCATATATTTTTTTTATATGTATATATATATATTGAATTTAATTTAATTGAACCGAAATTTTGATCCAACTGAACTAACATTCATAAAAAAAAAATTATATCGTATATATCATTCTAAATATTCTAAAAAAATATTAGATATAGAAAAGAAAAAAAAAAGAATCAATAATAATAATAATAATAATAATAATAATAAGATAACACAAAACCAAACTCTTCTCAACAGCAACCTTGAAGAAATTAGGAGTACAGCAACTGAAGATCTTCTTTCATTTTAAATATTAATCTATTACAATTTTCTGTCAACATCACCAAGCTTAAAGAAGAATAAAAGCAATGGTACATGGTGAATGCGGTTTATTGATCCAATGCCTCAATCATCATAGATGTTTAGATATCTTAATTAACGACACAATTAGAAAAATACAATTATGAATTTAAAAAAAATATTGCTTTTCCAACTAGTTAGATTCGATTTGAATATGTTAACCTAACACCTTTTATAACTTCAAAAGTAAATTATTAATGGACTAGTTCAATTTAAGTTTGATTCGATCTGAACATGCCTACTGCCCAAAGGTTGCTAATGTGAAGAGGGGTGGCCAACCATGGGGCGAAGGGGGGTCGGCAGGGGTTGTAGGTGGCGACAAGCCCTCACACGAGGCTTGCATGTGGTAGTGCAAGACTGATGTGACTATGGATCCCTTATGCCTGGCTTGCGAGTGGCCGTAGTGTGAAGGTCGTGTACGGTGGTACAAAAGGAAGATGATGATAGATTATAAAACAAAGATATTTTTTTTAAATTTATTAAAAATAAAAGTAATCTCTTTATGTGACCAAGGCCGATATGCGAACATTTTTTAGGATGCTATACGAGAAATTATAAAATTTAAAAATATTTCTTCGAAAATTCACCTTATTAATGCGGTCAGATGGGTCGAATCGATTGGCCCAGATCACAATTATCATTATTTTGGAGATACTAAATTATTCGTCTGGGTAGGACGACACCATGTACTCCTCCCATTCCCATTCCTACCTCCGAAAGCCTTCGTCGAAGCGAGGGAGAGCCGCAGATCCCGTTCCAAGTGGCTTCTCGACAATGATGCCAGCCTCTGCTTCCTTCCGCTTTCGGAAGTTTTAGGGTTCTCCCATCGCCACTCGCTCCACCCTGATTCCTTCCTTTACCTCGGTTCTCACGACCAACGACTTGCCCATCCCCTGCTACCCGGTCCTCTCCGTGGATTTCCGTCCTCAATCGACTTGTAGCCGGCGCGCCGCACCCCTTTTGTCTTTGGTTTGTTTGATTGTTTGTTTGGTTTTACCTTACCCTCTGTGATCCCCTTTCTCTCTTTTTCTAATCGGGTTTCCTTGCGATTGGCTCCAACAAGACCAATCTTCGTTTGCCTAATTGGTTATTAGGTGGAACTTTTGGTACTCAATCGTTTTTATCCCATTGGTTTCTGTTGGATCTTCTACAAAATGGGATTGTTTCTCTTCTTATAGGGGAAAAAATGGAATTTTTCGCTCCTGATTGAGCCCTAGAGTCGCCTTTTTGTGTTAATAGTTTCTACCGTACCCAAGGGTTTGAAGGGATTTGCGATTTCTTTTCAATTCACTTTTGATGGAGTCAGCACCGTTAGACTTACGATCTACCTGCATAACAAAAATTGATGCAGGGATTTCAGTGGAGCTCTGAGTTTTTGATTCAGATATGGATCTTTTGGTGGCAGTTATCAGATTGATTGGTTCACAAAATTTGCCTCGTCCCTGATGTTGAGGAACACTTTCACTAGTCATGGAAGGGGCAGCTGAAGTAAATGAGACATTTGAGAGCTCGGTCGATTCCCCTCATATTAAAAGAACAGAGAATGATCAACCACCGGAGCAGCCAAGCCCCAACAATGTCGCAGAAACACAAACGCCACTTGTCTCACAGGATGCAGAATGGGACGAGCATTTCAGCTGGCTGCAGACACCAGAGATGTTTCTTGAACGTATGGCTGGAGAGAGCTTAAATTGCGATCCACATGTACATTCTGGGCCTGAACCACATAGCTCAGACACTCGCTCTTTGAGCAACCAAGGAGAAATGGTGGAAGAGCTGACTCTGAATAACTATAAGAATCCTAATTTGTCTATAGGCAGTAGCACAAGTAGTGGGGGGAAAACATCAGTCCGGATGGGCCTATGGCAGAATTTCACAAGACTTGCAGGAAAATCGAGGGACACAGCAACCAGAAAGTCCTTGTCGATGGGTCATAATGATGATGTGGATAACAGGTATCTGCCTCCGTCGGGTACACAGAGGCCTAATCTAGTCACACAGTCAGAGCCAAAAGGTTCTAGGTTCTCTGAGCATGTGTCTAAGATTGACAAGCATATCATCCCAAGTACTATGCCAACAAAATCTCCTGGTGCAATCCGGACTAAGGTTCTCTCTGCATCTGGCTTTCAACAATATTTGGTCAAGACTACATTGAAGGGTAAGGGAGTTGTATATAACCATCAAGAAAATCGTGATGAGCCTGGTGTTGTGATCTCCCATCAAAACATTGAAAAGCCTAATGCCAGTCTGAACATGACTTTTAAATCATCACATAGTCCTAGTTGTAAAGTGGATTCTATATCTTTCAAACGTTTAGGAACTTCAAATCCCTATCGCGAAGGAATTTCCTTGAGGGAATGGCTTAAACCTAAGTGCCATAAGATAAATAAGGCTGAGCGCATGCATATATTTGAGCAGATCCTGGATTTTGTTGACATCTGTCACTCCCAACTTCTTGTTTTGCAGTATTTACAGCCATCATACTTTATCAAATATCCCTCCAATCAGGTTAAGTACATTGGCTCCTTTGTTCCTCAGAGCCAGATGGAGTTACCAGATTTACTGGATCATCAGTCAAAAAGAAAGAGGTGTACAGACCAGGACAAGGAGACTCATGAAGTTTCGGTGCTGAAGCTTCAGAAATTTCGTGATCATAATAGTGACAGTATTGAGCATCACACATATCCTTTTACAGGTGGTTCTGTAGGAGATGATCAAGGTGAAGAAAAGGAAGCTGATACTTTTAGAGCAGGAACTACTGGCAGTGCTTTCAGGGCAGTGAAATTGGAGAAATGGCATAAAGGTCATAACGTGAATTGCAGTCCAGGTATATCTAGTTCTACCAGCCAGCAATCCATGTCTGAGATGGTGAAATTGGAGGAGAAGTGGTATGCTAGCCCTGAGGAGATAAATGATTATATGTGCTCCTCTGCATCAAATATCTACAGTCTTGGGGTTTTTCTTTTTGAGGTGAGAGAAGATTATGTCAAAAAAAGTCTTTAGGAATCATTGTTATCTAGTATGAGACTTTGCTACTGAATCAGGTTTTTTACTTATGTGGTGGCTCTTTGTTCCTTGTATTATTATGTTGCTTCCACTGTGATCTACAATTTACTACCTGAGATGTACATAGTTGTTTTCTATGCAACATATGGTTACCACTTTTTAGTGCTTTTGGGTTGCTTGTCTGCAAATATTTCTCTTGTTGATTATCTGCTTCTTTTTACAAGTTTGCTTCATATGCCATTATGTTAGACAAAAAGCCCTTAGCTTTTTTTTGCATTTTTTGGCCCACAGATTTCAAGTCTCAATCATTGGCATTCAAAGAAGTATATCGAGCCACAGACAGTAAGTGAGAAGCCAAAATTTTAAGATACATAAGAATATCAAAGTTTAGGAAGCTTTACAAAAGAAAATTTTTAGAGGTAATTAATCCTGAGTTTGTCATTCACAAAGTTTAAATCTCAACACAAAATTTTCTCTTTCTTTTTTCCTTGTGGTGGGGTGGTGGCAATCTAAAAAAAAAGAGCAAGAAGCTTCTCTTGAAGAATGTATACCATTTCTCATCAAGAAGTTGTCACCTTTTCCGATGGGCCCCTTCCATCGTGGTAGTGTTTTAGCCATTCTGTCAAAAACTAATTTTGTTTCAGCAACCATGGACCAGAAATCAACAGCCTGTTTAAAGAAAATGAGCGCTTTGATGCTGAATGTATTCTCAATAAGCTTTGGTCTGGTTCAGGTTAAGCTCATTCCTTCCAAAGACTTGAAAAAGATTTGTGATTCTGTAAATGATGATTTTGGTAAAATGATGATTGTTATTTGCATTGTTTGGTACCTAGTTTATTATTTTACCTATCAGTTATTTCCAAGTCAGTTTGGAGCATGATACCTTAATGTCATCGAAGCAAGGCCATATACATGGATGCTATTTGGAAGCCTGTGAAGTTTTTTCAGGCATGACTACAATGACTTGACGAGATCATTATTCATTTTCTTTAAAGCAACTTAAGTATATTCATTGAGGGTGAACCATTGTGACCTAGGAGACCATAGTTCAAGTCATGAAAACAGCCTCTAAATCACATAGAAGATTATGGTTTGAATCAAGGTTTGCAATTTTGACCTATACCGTCCGGTACGGGCGGTACATATCGGTCTGCCAGGTTACCGGTACGCAGACCGCCCGTTACCGGGCGGTTCCATCAAAAATCGACCGTCGGTGGCCGATTGAAGAAGAAATTGACCGTTGGTAGTTGATTGAGAGAGAAATCGATCGTCGGCGGTCGATTGAGAGAGAAATCGACTGTCGGCGGTCGATTGAGAAAGAAAAAGGGAAGAAGAAGAGGAAAGAAAAAAAAAAAAAAAAGAGGGGAAGAAAGAATACCTTGCCTGCGCGCCGTCCTTGCCCGCCTGCCGTCGCTGCCAGCAGGTTGCCTGCGCGTCGTTGTCGCTCGCGGGTCGGCCGTGGTCGCTTTTTCTCCCGCGCGAGGAGACGGAGCGTCTCCCCGCGCGGTGAGAAAGATCGAGGCGACGTCGCCCCCTTTTCTTTTCTTTTTTAATATTCTAATATTATATTATATTATAAAAAATATTATATTATATTTTAATACCGGGTGGTACACACTGTATATACCGCCTAGTATGGGTCCCGTACTGGTACCGACTATATGTCGGTACACCGGTACGGACCGGTAAGTCAAACCTTGGTTTGAATCACTAAAATAGCCCCCCTATATTTAGAGGTAAGTCTGCATATGTTGACCTTTCCACACCCTGCATTGGCGGGAGCCTCGTGTACTGGGTATGATCTTTTTTAACTTACGTTTATATGGATTGAATGGTTAGCTACTTGCAATTTTAACTTTGAACAAATCAACAAACACAATTAAATTTGTTGCCAAGGAATTAGAAAGACAAATTTATATTTGACTGCCTCCATCAAATATGAAAATTTGTCTGTGCTTCAAAAACAAAATGACCTTGGACATATTTTGACTCACAAAAGAAAAAGAAAAGAAAATGGAACTTGGGTTGGTGAGATATGTCTAAAAGTCACCTGTGAGCCTGTATTGGCAGGAGCTTCTTGCATTGGGTTACTGTGGACTTAGAATGATGAGATATCACCTGCAAATCACAAAGACAACTTTCAGTCGATATTTAGGATCATTGGAATTTGATGTCTCTATTAAAAGTTAATGCATTTGGGGAGAAATGGGTTCATTATTGACCACAAAATCTGAACCATTCAATATATTAATCTCAAGACATCCATCGCTGTCACTATCTTAGACTATTGACATGGTTTGATTCTGGACTTATATTGAGGTCTATTTGAGTCAGAATTTGGCTGTGATTGACACATCTGGGATTAAAGGAGAGAATGGGGTGCAGGAGTAAAGGAAGAACCCGGAGAGAGAGAGAGAGAGAGAGAGAGAGAGAGAGAGAGAGAGAGAGAGAGAGGAGATGAGGGTTGAGGAGACAAGAAGGTTAGGATGGAAGGAAACAAGAAGAAATCTTCAATCATTTTGCAGCACATATCAGTTCTTTTGTTATTCATGAAGGTCCGATAACAAGAGCTAAAGCTAAAAAGATGAAAGAAGCCATAACTTGTTCATTGTAAGGCATTTGGAAGGAACAAGCTGATCAAGATTTGGTCAAAGTTCTATGGATGCAAGAAGAGCCAAAAAAGGTCAACGTGATTCAAATAAGTCCATACCATGACGAGAAAACCCAGCCTTGAAGGAATTACGAAATTTAATCCATATTTTGAAGAATAAATGTCATTCAGCCATGGTGGACCATATTTGGAATTGTGGACAATTTTATTTTGGATTTTTCAAGACAGAATTCATGAATGATCTACATTCATGAATTGGGAATACGAATGTTATTTAATGTATTTAATTGGTTCATTCTCTTTCTACTTTGCTTTATTCTATATAAACAAGGTTGACTCTCTTTGTAAAGAACAACTTAGAGAAATATAATCATCTTCCAACATCGGTGAGTGTTTGTTTTTAAGTTCTTGCATGAACCTTGGAACTTATCAAACTTTTCTGCTTGTGGCGTTCAAAAACCCTAAATCTTTGCTTTCCCTTTTAACTTATCAAACCTTTTAGTTTGTGGCGCTTAGGGGAATCAAAGTGCTGTTCTAATCTTTTATCATTTTTAGCTTTAGCTCTTGTTATCGGTGCTTCATGAATAACAAAAGGGTCCTTGGCAGATTTATGATCAACTAATTGGGTCGTATCACATTCGACCCCTATGGTTAGTTGTTGCTTGTTGCCTTCCATTGATTGGTTAGTATTTACTGTCTAGGTTGTCCCCTACAATAGGTCTTCAATGGAGTGTGATATAGAGAGGTGAAATAGAAAAATCTAGGCGTGAACATAAATTTTTTGCTAAATAAGCTTTCTAAGATCCTAATTAGATAATATATTATTTAATAGTTAGATAAATTATTTTTACCCTTAATAATAACTCCATTCTTTTGGTTATTCACCAAATATAGTTAGTCTATTGATTCCTATCTAACCAATCTATCTTAAAACAAATACGATGCCCATGTTGAACCTGATCCCATCCTTGTAAATCTTGATCCATTGTGATGTCACCTCTCTTAGGCCATTTGCATCAACTAGTAGAGTGAATCAAGCTTTTTTACCATCATGCATGAGCTCCATCACAAGGGGCTCAATGGTTATTTATAAGTGGGATATGTATTGTCACCGGTTTAGCTGTTTTTGTTTAAGTTGTGTGGCAGCCTTGCATGTCCGTCCGCAAAGGGTCAGCCTTTCTCAAACCTCTTATGGTCCCTTATGGATATGAAAAATAGAAGATATGTTAGAGAAAGCTTTTAACTCGGAATCCCACAAGCAGTCATTTCAGCAAACACTTGAGAGATAATGCAAATTACAAACATAGACTTCGTATGCTCTGAACTCTCGCGCCACAAATGGTCCAAGGTGGTCCGTCGTGTCCGAAAGTTCTCACATGACGCTGTTGTGGAACAAGACAACGAACCATCCCTAGACACTACCCTAAAGGCTCATCCAACCATTAGCTACCCAGGTAGCTCCTAGGTGTTGTGCTGGCTGATACTCCGCACCACTTTGCGGAGATAGAAAACCCCCAAAATGGCTGCTTCGATGGTTTGTTTCTGAGTAGTTTTGCCTCTGCGCGATGACTGCACACAACTTGCGTTTACAAGCTTGAAATGGTCATAAAAGCCAACCAAATTGAGGCTGCCAAGTATACTACAAGCCCTCTACATGCTGTGCAAAATAGGAACAAAAGTAAAAGATATGAACATGCACAAACATTACATCGAACACCCTGTTCACAGTTATGTCCATGAGAGTATGGTGTTTTGAACTTCATAAATTTTAGAATACAGCAATGAGGAAATTCTGCTGCAATTCTTTGCCATTGACTGAGCATGGTCTATCTAGTAGTTAGCATAATTGGTGTACATATTAACAATCAAGCAAATTGAGCCAATGTGGGAGTTGTGAATACCATTTATTTATTAAGTAATGCAGGGAACAAGTAGATCAGTGATCTGTAGACATACATATCTGTTGACACTGATGATATCCTTGGATGCAAATGTTTGCATCCAAAATAATGATGCTATTATTTCAGGCAATATATGATTATTAAACAAGTGTTGCTTCTTTTGTTTCAGCTATTATGCTGTTTTGAAACATGGGAAGTGCAATCTGCCGCAATGTTGGATTTGCGGCATCGGATTCTTCCACGAACCTTTTTGTCAGAAAGTCCCAAGGAAGCTGGCTTCTGTCTTTGGTTGTTGCATCCTGACCCTTCTTCTCGGCCAATGTCAAGGTGAGGCCATCCTTTGCTCTGTGGGAATATTTGAAGTCAATGCTCACATTCTTCAAGATATCTTGTTTCTGCTCTGTACTTTTACATGAGATACATGAGATATCTTCTCCATTTTCTCTCATCTTATACTATTCTGTCAATGTACATGCAAGTACACCTGCTGCATAAACAAAAGGGAAAATGCTGTTTTTTCTTCGCATAGGTTTTTGAGAAAGGTAGAAAATGTTTAACTGATTTTTTTCAGTAAAGGAAATCTCATATAGATTGTACAAAATGAAAAGAAGAAAAGAGACAGATGTCTATATATCATCAGGAAGATCCTTTCCTATTCCTGTCACTGAGATTTCCTACCATACAAACCTTCCTGTACTGATGATGAAAATTAAATCTCCATCACATTATTAGTTCAAAATGCTTTTTCTGTCTGTTCAGCTGATGAGCAGTAGTTTGAGCAGTTTCTTCTTGAAGTCAGAGACTATGATTGTTTCTGGGTGGCCCTGACCAAACTAACCCTCTTGATCAAGATGGATATGTTTTGATTGAAACTTCAAATATTAATCTAAATTTTGGATATCCTTTGCTGATAACATCTAACCATGGTATCTAAGTTCAGAAAGATGTGTTATTATGTTACATTGATACAAGGTCTCATATATTCTATACCTTATGATGAGTTCATATGATCTAAGATAGTGCGGCTTTTCCTGTTCAGGGATATTATTCAAAGTGACCTGTTAAGTGAATGTAGAAAATTTCCATCATTAGATAACTCATCGGCTTTGATTGAAGAGGAAAATGCAAAAGCAGATTTGTTATTACACTTTCTCTTATCTTTGAAAGAACAAAAAGAGATGCAGGCCTCAAAACTAGAAGCACAACTTAGATATTTAAAGGCAGATATTGAGGAGGCTGACCGAAGGCTCGTATCAAAAACACAGTTATTTTCTGATGGCAGAGGTTTCCTGTCAAAATTTATAGAATCATCCAGCACTTACTCTAGTGAAAAATCTGTTGGTAATGCTGGAGCAATATCCACTTTATCAAAATCAAATACGTATGAGGAGAGGTTAATGAGGAACATTGATCAGCTTGAAAGTGCATACTTTTCCAGGTGCTCGAGGATTGGAACACCTGAATTTATTGCTGCAATGCGTTCTGACTATGATGTTCTCAAGATCCGTGATAGATGTTCCCAGCTCCTGAATGATACTGATGAAGCAACTGATCATCTAGGAACTTTTTTTGATGGTTTATGCAAGTTTGCTCAATACAGTAAATTTGAAGTTTGTGGAAGTCTGAAGAATTTAGACATCGTCAACTCTGTAAATGTCATTTGTTCTTTGAGTTTTGACCGTGATGAAGACTATTTTGCTGTAGCTGGAGTATCAAAGAAAATTAAGATTTTCGAGTTTGGTGCTCTTTTAAATGAGAGTGTTGATGTTCATTACCCACTGATTGAAATGACTAGTGGATCCAAGCTCAGCTGTGTATGTTGGAATGATTATATAAAGAATTATTTGGCTTCAACTGATTATGAAGGCATCGTTCAGGTCTGTTTCCTGATGAACTTGCAATTATTTACTATTTTTGCTTATAAAGCTGTAGCCTATAGTTCATTGTAATTCTGAGTCCAAGGCGTTGTCAGATCCTCTATGGCTGCATTTGACTTAGCGATGCATTGGACTTAGCTAAATTGCTAGTTGGTGTTACTTATGATCTCAAGTTAAAAAAGCTCACATCTATTGTAGTAATTCATTTGAATCAAGGTTCATAATTTCGCACCATAACGGCGTACCGAGCTCTGCTCGATACGGTACGATATGGGCGTATCAAGCGGTATGCCTTGGTTTGCCACTCGGTATGCTTTTATATATATATATATATATATATATATATATATATCAAGGTTTGCAATTTCGATCTGTATTGTCCGTATCGGGTGGTACGTACTGGTCCGCCAGATTATCGGTATGCAGACTGCCTGCTACTGGGCGGTACTGCCAAAATCGACCGTCGGTGGTCGATTGAGGGAGAAAAAGGAAAAAAGAAGAAGAGGGGAAGAAGAAAGAAGTACCTCGTGCCGACGAGGACGGCGCGTCGTCGCCGCTCTTGCCCACGAATCGTCGCCGCCCTTGCCCGCAGGCGATTTTTCTCCTGCACGAGGAGACGGAACGTCTCCCCGTGCGGGGAGAAAGATCGAGGCAACGTCGCCCCTTTTTTTATTTTTTTAATATATTAATATTTAATATTATATTATATAATATGATAATATATTTTAATGTATCGGGTGGTACACATTTTGCATACTGGTACTGAGAAAATGTCGGTACAGTTACGGACCGATAGGTAAAACCAAGGTTTGCAATTTCGACCTGTACCGCTCGGTACGGGGCGGTACATACTAGTCCGTCAGGTTGCTGGTACGCGGACCGTCCGCTACCAGGCGGTTTTGCCAAAAATCGACCGTCGGCAGTCGATTGAGCGAGAAAAAGGGAAGAAGAAGAAGAAGAGGAAAAGAAGAAAAAAAGAAAAGAGGAGAAGAAGAAAGAATACCTAGCGCCCGCACGTCGTCCTCGCTCGCGCGTTGTCGTCGCCCGCGGGTCGCCAGCGCCCATGCGCCGTCGCCGCTCGCGGGTCGCCAGCGCCCAGGCACCGTCGCTGCCCGCGGGTCGCCAGCGCCCGCGCGCCGTCGCCGCTAGCGGGTCGCCAGCGCCCGCACGCCATCATCGCCTGCGGGTCGCGGGCGCTTTTTCTCCCGCCCGGGGAGAAAGATCGAGGCGATGTCGCTCCTTTTCTCTTTTATTTTAATATTTTAATATATTAATATTAATATTATATTATATTATATTATATTATATTATATTATATTATATTATATTTTAATATACTGAGTGGTATGCATTATGCGTACCTTCTGGTACCGGTACCGAGATGAACTCGGTACATCGGTACGGACCGGTAAGTCAAACTTTGGGTAAAACCTTGATATATATATATATATATATATATACAAGGTTTCACTTACCAGTCCGTACCGGTGTCCCAAGTTTATCTCGGTACTGGTACGGTACCGGTACCTGGTGGTACACATAGTGCATACCGCTCGGTATATTAAAATATAATATAAATATTTTTATAATATTATATTATATAATATAATATTAAAAAATAAAAAATTTACAAAATAAAAAAGAAAGGGGCGACGTCGCCTCGATCTTTCTCCCCGCGTGGGGAGACGTTCCATCTCGCGTGGGAGAAAAAGCGCCCGCGATCCGCGGGCGGCGACGGCGACCGGGTGAGGACGGCTCGCAGGCTCTAGGTATTATTTCTTTTCTCCTCTTTTCTTTTTTTTTCCTTTTCCTCTTCTTCTTTTTCCCTTTTTCTCCCTCAATCGGTCGTCGACGGCCGAAATCGATCGCCGACGATTGATTTTTGGCGGTATCGCTCGATAGCGGGCGGTCCACGTTCCGGCAACCTGATGGATCGGTATGTACCACCCGTACCGGGCGGTACAGGTCGAAATTGCAAACCTTGTGTATATATATATATTGTATAAAAAATATAAAAAAATAAAAAGATGCGACGTCGCCTAGGACGTTGCCTCTGCGACCTCGCCCCCTCTTATCCTCGTGGCCTCAAACGAGGAGAAGAACACGGTCTTCTCCTCGTTTGAGGCGACGAGAAGAAGAGGAGGAGGCGACGTTTGCGGCAACGAATCGGGATCATCGAGGGAGAGTGGCGCCGGATCTCCAAGTTCTCCCCTTCTCCTTATTCTCCCTCTTCTTCCTTCTCTCTTGCTGCAGCCAGGCTGATACCGCCCTTTAGCTGGCGGCGACAGTTGAAATCGATTGTTACCGACCTGATTCAGGCGGTAACGGGGCGGAAACAACCTCGATCGATGGTACTTCTCGGTACACATACCGATCCACTGTCGGTCGGTACATTCTGCCAGGTACAGGTGGTACCATTCGGTATTGGTGACCTTGATTTGAAGATCTTTCAAACTTTGAAGTGCAAATTGCAAACTATTACATAAGTCATTTCTCGGTGTCATTAATTATATACAGGTAAAGTTACATATTACCAGATAACGTATGTCTTGTGATTTTTTTCTTATTTTCTTTTTTCAGAACAATTCCAATTTCATGTGGTATTTTAAATTCTGTTCTTCATTGCCACCATCTTCTTCTGCTTTGATGATTAACCATGAAAACCATCCTGTTTAATTAGGTGTTGTTGCATATCTTGCTAATTTGCATAATAAAAAAATAGACCATGTGCTACTCACTTGGAGCCTCAATAATTTTGGGTTAAATTTTGGTTGTTCAGAAATATAATGAAATTAATGAATTACTTACATATAGGAAGAAACTTTGGAAGTGCATTATGTTTCTATCCTGTCGAGTGTTGTAATTGTGAAAATAATATGTTGTCTACTTTCTTTGGATGAATAATGTAGTTTAAAGGTATTTAAGCATATGGACTTCAAGTTCAATGCTCGCCGAATGTCTTTCTTTTTGCAGTTTGCTAGTCATCAGAAGGTTCACACTTGGTGATACATAGGTGTGGCAGTGGTTAGGTTGGTTTGTATTGGTGGGATGACAAGAAAAAATATGAATTACCTGTCCCTGATCCTATCCATACAAGTTTTGAGTCAGGTTGACCTATTTGGTTCGAGTTAGCAAGTAGGCCATTGTTTCTTTATATTCTGGGGAAAACATCCGGATCTGGTTCAATTGAATATTGCTATCATGAAAATTTATGCTTGACCTGGACCATACCCTATGCATTATTGGGTGGAGTTCTTGAAGACTTGACCCATAAATTGACGCATCAGCTTGTGCTGAGATTAAGGTTTGCTAAACCGACCGGTGCAGCATGGTTTGGCAAGTATTTAATGGTCTGACCATTGACTGGTATGTGGACAAGCCCATACCAGGTGGTCTGGTCTGGTTCTGTGTTTGTGTATATAATGTTCTATTGATTAGGGTTTGGGGTGCCTCAACTCCTTACCCTTGTCAGGAGGTTGCACTGCCATTGCTTGCTGCTCGACGGCTCGCTCTAGTATGCCTCCTCTACCTCCTCCCCCTCTTCATTCTTCTTCTATCACTTCCTTTTTCCTTTTCTTTCTCTTCTTTCTTCCTCTGCTTATTCTAATTATCTAATCGTTGACTCATATCCTCTAGACAGTTAATTTCACAGGACTCTAGGAAAGTGGTTTAGGTCCCTTAGGCACTCTCAGAATAGCTCGAGGATTAATCAGTCATCATAAAACAAAATGACCATCTACAAATTGTTGCTTTCTTTGAATAGTTGACAAAATTTTATATCGTCAGTAATTCCCCAAATTAGAGTATTTTCTGAAATTTCAAGTATTTGAGGTTCTTGGAGTGATTATTAATGATGATATTTCTCCAGCCTTGGGTAGCCAGTGTCAGAAGCACCTTCGGTGCTCAAGACTGGAGCGCTGCATGACGTAGAAAATGGGAGTTATTCAAAGATGAATTTTGCTTAGTCATGTAATATGCACTTTTAGTTATTGCACCTTGGTCCATGAATCCACCCCAAAGGAAAATGGAGGTTGTCTGTGCTCGGCGACGGTCATGTCATCCATACCTAATGACCCCTTTAACAAGGCAACCACTAATAATTAGTTCTCATAACCAATACTCAAGGATGGTGGAATTGAATACACATTAGCTCCAGATTTATTTCCTTCTACCCTCTAGGATTATTGAAAATTGTTTTTCCACCTTATAATATTTAAAACCTTTCTTTTTAATAGTCCATAAGCCCTCTCCGAGAATAAGAGCCACATCCTTTGCTAGATAATCTAAAATAATGAATGCCCTCTTCCTTTTTTGACACAAGGAATTCCTCCCGAGAGTCGATACTTTATGAAGGACATCCATCAGTGAGACACATGCTGAAAGTAACAAAGATAATGAAGGCCCTTAAGTTATTGGCTTCTCAAGTCCACAGGGATTGACATTGGTATGATCTACCACATCTTCCCATAGTCTGAAGTCATCTAGGATAAGACCTTGACTTTCGAAATTCCCATCATCTAAATACATGATGTGTGACGCTATATGTCTTGCCTAATAAGCAGAGTTGACAGCTTTTCCGAGAAGGCAAGGAGTCCACAAAGAGGAGATGAGAGGAAGGAGAGGGTTGCCATCCTTTTTCAGGACACAGACATTAGGGAGAAAATATACAGGGAAGCTGAGCCGCCAATAGGGAATAAAGACTTTGGTTAAGTTTTGCTCTTGGTAAAAGAATTTAAATACTGGTTCCATCTTGGATTTTCTTTTTTCTTTTTTCTTTTCTAGTTTGCTTACTGATTCTCTTATCCATGAATATTACGACAGCAAAACGAGTAGCATCAATCAGGAAAATGACTAGGGTCTCATGCTTCTTCATTTCTCTTGGTGAAAGGTCTTCAAGGTTTAGGGTTCAAGGTTTGAAGTTCAGGAGGGTTCAGGGATTCAGGTTTTGGAAATAGAGATTACAATTTATAATTTAGGGCTTCTTGCTAAAATATCTTTCGACTTCATTTCTTGTATCCTATAGTGATGTGATAAGCCATAATTTCAAAATTCAATGCATTTTGAAATTTCTAGACATTAGTTTCCATATGATAAGCTATTAATGTGGGTTTTGACCATGAATGCTAGGAAACTTAAACAACAGTGAAGCTTAAGTTAATTTTGTTAGCTTTGTGAATTTATTAGTCTCGTTCTATTTTGTGCTAATCATTTTGCTCTCTGTCTTGAGCTTACTAGTGGTTCATGATCTGTTTATAATTGTTTTCTCTAAGCACACAATGTTGGACATAATTTGGTCTCAAAGGAAAAAAAAGGTTTATTAGCCAACAATGCAAAAGTTTTAGTGGTTTGATTAAGCATCAATTCTATCAGGGCTGTTACGTATCATTTGTGCCCTTCCATAAAGTCTTGTTTACAGAGTTCTGCTCCATGATTGTGCACTTAAATTGTACTTTACGAAACAGGTTTTACAATTTAGTGCTTCCATAATATTAAGGATTTTTTAGAGTGACGATTTAACTGCCATAAGGTTCTGACAGCAAAAATGAAGGAAAAATGATGATTAATCAGTATATATTATTTCTTATGCTTCGACTAATTCCCTTCTGCATCCCCTCACATTCTCTGGTCACCCCCCTTCTCATGTTTGTTCAAAACCCTAAAACTTCATGGAACTTAGACCCTCATGTTTTTCAGTTTAGTGCCTGGACGATTACATTGCCAGGAGCCTATTGCACTGAGCAACCCTTTTTACTGAACCAGTCTGGTTTGGCATTTGAACTTTTAATCCATTCAGCCTATAACAATTTTAAGACCCTACATTTTATAATTTGTGCACCAAAATTTGTTGAAACTCTATATGTTGAGTCTCAGTTTTACGTTCTTGTCCTTGTCAACACTCAATTTTTGCAGATCAAAATTAAGCTATCATCATTTGGAAAACCTTAAAATGTCTCGTTTTTGTGCAGAAAAATTCTTTGTTTGTTGGTAAGGTAGGTTCTTGATGAATAAACTTGTACTTGAAAATTCCAAGCTATTTGCATATATGAAATTATTGATACTTACAGCATTTTTGGTCCTGTAGACACTTGTACTCACTCTGTTTCTTGTTCTTTGTTTGTATCCTCATCTTCTATTATCATGGAATTTCCTTTCTGTCGAACTATATTTGCAACCATTTCTAAGGTTTCTTCAAAGGCTATGTGATCTGATTGTTGCATTGCATGCAGTTGTGGGATGCAAGCATTGGGCAAGGATTCACAAAGTTTGCTGAGCATAAAAGGCGAGCATGGTCTGTCAATTTCTCGTTTTTGGATCCAACTATGTTGGCCAGTGGAAGTGATGACTGTACTGTGAAAATATGGAGTATCAATGAAGTAAGTTTTCTGAATAAATGTCTGAACCCAAGCATTAGGCATCTGAAAACTTAACTGAAAATATCAAGTATAGAAACAGATATCTGTAAGCACATAATATGTGATAATTACAAAGTGTGTTGTGTAATTGTTTTACTCTGGCAGCGACTGATGTTATATCTGTATATGGCAGAAAGGTTCTATTGACACTATCAGGAATGTGGCCAATGTGTGTTGTGTCCAGTTTTCACACTCATCTCATCTCTTGGCTTTTGGCTCTGCTGATTACAAAATCTACTGTTATGATCTAAGGAACACTAGAATTCCCTGGTGTACTCTGTCTGGACATGGAAAGGCCGTCAGCTACGTGAAATTCTTAGACTCAGAAACAATTGTTTCTGCATCGACCGACAACACCCTTAAGCTTTGGGATCTCAAGAGAACAAACCCAAGTGGCTTATCCACCAATGCTTGCAACCTAACTTTAAGTGGTCATACAAATGAGAAGGTATGCTTAATCGTTGTTGCCATCTTTAACTGCCTAACACACTATGTACCAATGATGATTATAGTTGCAATTTGATATTTATCATGTTCTCTGCAGAACTTTGTTGGCTTGTCTGTTTCTGACGGGTACATAGTGTGTGGTTCAGAGACAAATGAAGTAAGTTGCAATTTGGTTGCTTTTTTCTTATGATATTTTTCCCCTTATTGTTCTATATTATTAAGCAAGAAGAAAGAATATATATTTTTTATTTCAGAAATACGAAGTTCCAAAACTGTAGGCTTTCTGCATCCTGAAAAAGGGTTTTTAGTTTAGCTGCCACAAGTACATTATCCCAAGGTTTGCCGTATCGATCTATACCGGCGTATCAGTATCTGATCGGTATGGTACGATACCCGGTATCGAGCGGTACACAGTGCATACCGCTCGATACATTAAAATATAATATAATATTTTATAATATAATATTAGATATATAATAATATACATTAAAAAAAACGAGGCATAGCCTCGCCTTGTGGGAGAAACGAGGCGGCACCTCGTTCGCCTCGTCTTCCAGCAGGAGAACGAGGCATTGCCTCATCCTCACATGGGAAGACTAGGCGGCGCCTCGTCCCTGAGCTGGAAGACGAGGCGACTCCTCGTCCCCGAGTTGGAAAACGAGGTGACGCCTCACCCTCATCCTCGCACGGGAAGACGAGGCGACGCCTTGCCCTCGTCCTTGCACAGGAAGACGAGGTGTCGCCTCATTTTTTTTCTAATTTTTAATATATATTTATTTTTTGTATTATATTATATTATATTATATTATATAAATATTATATATTAAATCTGTACCACCCGATATGGGGTGGTCTGCGTACCGGTTTCCTATCGGACCCATACCAACCGTACTGGGTGGTACAGGGCGGCACGACAAACCTTGCATTATCCCATTCCCACATTCAAATGTGGTGATTACTTAATCATGATTCTTGTGCATCACAGAAAGGTTATTTGCTTATGATAGCTTGTTTTCTCTGGTTCGGCATATTGGACATGCTTTTATTTGACATGTAATATATGCTTGTTACAGGTATGATTTAAATGTGTTATTTGGTTTTACAAATAGTTGGCTGGCCATACATGAACGACTGTATATGAAGTTGTACATGTGATTTTGTATTCACTTATTTCCTATTTATGGATATTCCAACCAGAGGATAAATCTTGAGTGAGAGAGCCTAGCAAGAAAAAATCAACTAAAGCACTGGATTTGCTGACCGTGGCGCCCCCCTAAATTAGCCATTACAGTGATGTATGTTGATATTCTTCCCTTGGGAGCTGTTTGATGTTAGGGAATTTAAATTTGTACCTAAAGGCAGAGACTCCTTAAAGTAGGCTCTCGGTTCCTGAATCTTGTACGGTCGTTTATTTAGATGGAAGTCACTTGTGCCGAACTCAAGTTTTTTCACTCCCTCTGTTTATATGGCTTCACTTTCTTTTGATGCACTTACTCTTCTTTTTTATCAAAACTTCCACTGATTGTTTAGCTGAAAGTAATTGGATTATGTTCCTCCCTGGAAGTGGAGGCAACATTACCTCTCATTAGTAATTATAGATGTTTCCATATAACAACAACAACAACAACAAAACTGTAAGTCCCAACTACTTGAGGTCGGCAACATGGATCTATTTGGTGTTATATAAAAGAAACATAAAGGTAAAATTATTTTTGAACTGGCAACACTTATTAGTTCCTCGATTTTGACTTTGACCTCTTAGGGTGATGTCTTTTTTGGGGAAATTGGTGGAGCAGAGGGAATATACTTCTTAAGTCTTTCACCTTAAGTAAATCAAACTGTGAAAATACTTTTGATTTTCAATTAATGCAAACCAAACAGCCAGTTGGTGTAGATCGCAAGAACACGGAAAAATTTGGAGAAGAATATATCTCTATGTTGATTCTTCCTGATCACAGATTACGTGCTTCTCTTTCTTTACTGGTTGGCTGTCCAATGTCCTCTATAAAAATAATTTTGTCCAGGCTTCTGCTTACTATAAGACGCTCTACTAATTGGCTGTCTAATTTCTTCCAGGTTTATGCTTACTATAAGACATTTCCCATGCCAATGACTTCTCACAAGTTTGGATCCATTGATCCAAATACAGGACAAGAGACGAGTGATGATGATGGACAGTTTGTCTCAAGTGTCTGCTGGAGAGGGAAGTCAGATATGGTTATTGCTGCAAATTCCACTGGAAGAATAAAAGTGTTGCAGCTGGTTTAAGAAAAGTTGCAGGTAGCAACAAGCTGGCAGTCTCAAAACATTGGTGATGCGTATATGACAAATTATGTGTGGTTTCCTCACCTGGCACCAATCTCAAAATTTTTCTTCACTACCAGTTTGATTCTGAGATCAGGCATCAAAGCTTCAGATGAGAAATAAATTCTAAGCTGTGCGGACCCAGTACTCCTGAGATTTAGGTACTAATTACCCTTAAAGGACTTCCAAAGTTATGAGCTTTTACCCAAAATGTTTTCTTTTCAGAAGACAATTTGTTGCATGAACTGGAGATTGCAACTGTCATCATCAACCTGGATCCTCGGTAATTTTTCTTTCCACTACAAGTTTCCTCCTAAGCTGATAATTCAAGATCAAGATTATTAGATGAATCAGATGATATACTTTTGATTTCATTTAGGTATATTATATATATAGTTATAATTACAATTGTGGATGACAGGCATAATCAATTAATTGATGGACACAAAGCGGCTGCCATTAGAGTATTCTGAAGTTTGAATGCTCTGTAAGGCTGGCTGTCAATAGGAGGTTATTGCTTATGCTGTGAGAGGCACATTCCTTGCCCGTTTGAGTGGGAATGAGGGTGTATAAGATTGTGTTTCTTTTGAGAATTTTGTATATAGTGTACTATAATTAACTGCTGGTGATTCTTTCTTACAGAATTAGGTTAGATGAAAACGGGATATAGAAAACCCATTGTGCTGTATCTAATGGAACAGTTTTGATGTACTACATGGATGACATTGTAGACAATATTGGAGTTCTGATTAAAAATCATGTTTACTCATGGCAGTCTCTTGTTGTGGAAATATCTACAAAATGCAGCACTTCATTTTATGTTTTTTGGGAAATGTAAAAGGTCTGATATGGTGTATTGTTTAGACTGTGTTGGCATTTCATTTTTCAGATGAATATACATCAAATCCTATAGTCTAGTTCTTGCCCAAAGTAAAATGATGTATGATCTATAGACTTCCTCTTATTTCTTTGGTACACCATTTTATTCTGAAAAGCTGCTAAATAAATTAGAAGAAATTCATATGAATCTCAGAACTGGCTACAAAAATCAATGTGGATTTTGCTGTCGTTGCCTTCTCGTTTCTGATGTGCCCCCATGCTTTGTTTTCTTCTCTGATGTGCTGCTGCCACTACTTATATTCCGTGGTATTTTGGCCTTGTGGACTTGTTGAGGGATTTCATCTTTTCTCTCTTTTTGTTCCCACTGTGTGAATAGATTGAAGTGCTATGAGCTTGTGGATCTGATTTGTGTTATGCTTTTAAAAATTAATAATAATAACATCACCTACAATTGTAAATTTGCTTCACAAAACCTTGGCAATCAAATATCAAGCTAATAGGAAAAGAGATATATATTACATGGTCCACATTAAAGCAGAATGGAAGAGATACAACTGCAGGTCTATTTTCTAGAAGGTAAAAGTTCTCTTGGAGGAAATCTGCCATTAATTCTCGAGCTTGTAATTTACAATCTGGCAAATGGAGAAGTTGCACAGCTGCTGCCACTGATGCAATGCATTCGATAAATGACATCTGCAAGGTCCAGTGCCAGTCAAAAAAAATTTCACTGGCTTGTAAAACAATGATTTGCTAAACAGTGCATTTCAATCTGGACAGTTCATTAGCACAAACAAAGCAGCTAGGAATTGGTAGATTATTAGACGATCAATTGATGTCTTAGATCAGTGTAGCAGTATTACAATCCATCAGCACATCAATAATTGTTTGGGCTGGAATGACCAAACAATTGATGTCTTGGATCAGTGTAGCTGTATTACAATCCATCAGTACAACAACAATTTTTTGTGCTGGGATGACCAACCAGTCAAAATTTTCACATTCAGATAAAAAGACCACTAAAAAAAGACCATGAAGTGTTTCTGTATAGTAAATGAGACTGATGCACAAAAATAAATTAGAAAAGAGTATTTGTCTCTTGGTGTGCAACCTCCAACAGTTGTGTTCCATGCCAGATAACTGGACAGTGCTTATATTTTCTGACAAAATTGGATGACACTTGATGGAAGCAAAAGCTCGATCCAATGGCAACTATTTTATATTGTGGTTGCTATTTCTTCTAAACCTATGTAAGGCCAAAAGCAGCCATCATTGCAAGCCCTACTTTGAATGTCGAAACAAAATGACTGACTTCAACACTTCCAACTGCATTAAGCCTTCAACCCTTCATGTGCCAACAGTGTAGAAGCACCATCCAAAAGAAGATACAAAGAGGTTGACTTCCATGTCTGACAACATTACTTTTTCATGAATTTGTGTGCCTTTGATGTAAAATGTACTTAACAACTTCATAAAAGGAAACAACAATTCCAACAGAAGGGCCTGCTCGTCCAACTCGGGGGCCTACACCTGTAAAGAGACATTTGATACCTCCAGTCCTGCAATTTTTTTAAAGAATGTCATAATTTGAGAGAAGCCAGTCATCCCATGTTCATGTAAAATGCATGCAAGCACAAAACAAATTCCTTTAGAAAGGTCCAATATTTTGTGACTGTTTAACAGAATCTGTATGTCACTAAACATAAAAGTGGTCACTTTCTCGACCGATGCAAAAGTTTTGAAGGACTCGAGGATTATAGAAATCTCATGAGTAGCAATTTTGCCATGGATGCAAAAGAGGATCTTCCATGATGGTCTTCAATATACATCATCTACTTCACCATGTGGCACTATTTAATGAAACTAATTTTTACAAGAATGAGAGACATACCTCCAAACCTCTACCAGTGTCTGTCTTGTGGTCATATTTAGTGCTCTTGATGGGTCCTTCTGGAATGAACATCCAGATAAAAATGGTTAAAGAATAAATCTTGAGAAAGGCTTTTAGTCTAATTAGTTAAGTTTGTCCATCAGTGAAAGAGGAAGAATATCCTATTTGAAAATGATCGAACAAAAATAGTCATGAGATCATACATCAAAAGGAACTTAACCTAGTTCTACTGAATGAGGGGAAAAGAGAAATATGTATAGGTATTCCAAGACCGAACCTCAATTTGTCTCCGTGTTTTTGCAACATCAAGAGGACATGTAGCAGCAGCAGCAATGCTCCCTGCAACAAAACCAGCTGAGAAGTTTGCCCCTAGTACACTGGCCGCATTGCCTTCCTCACCAAACAGCAACAGTAATCTATGTCGAATCTGTACAATAGGGTAAACCAATTATATAACACAAGTACATGAAAAGATAGACAATTACAAAACAGCTTAACATTTGAATCTACAAGGACCTACAGAAAATGCAGCATCAATTTGTGATGTAGGAAGAAAGTTACCGACTCAAGAGTTGACCAACATATAGCAGAAAATGGAACATCACGTGCAAGTTGTGCTCCCACACCTGTCCATAGGATGCGATAGCCCTGAACTGTTTGCAAAAAATACAAGCTATCTTTTAATCATATATAGTTTAATCATGAAAGTCAACAAGACATGAAGATGGTACAAGGTTATTTAAAAAACTGATGCACGGATACATGTGATTTTGATAAGACAACATATAAATACATAGATAAGTCAAAACTTGAAAAAAAAGGATATGATAACTATTATAATAAAATAAAATATATGAAAATCTTGATAACTGTTCCAGTTTCAGAGTATGTAGTTACATTCAGTGTAAATGAAAAGTCAAAATAAAAAAAATAGGATACAAGATAGAAACAAATAACACAATAAAAATCAAGGTTTGTCATACCGATCCGTACCAGCATATCAAGATTATCTTGGTATGGTACGGTACCTGGTACCGAGCGGTATGCACAGTGCATATCGCCCGATACATTATAATATAATATAATATTATATTATATTATATATTAAATAAATAAAAAGTTGGCAACGTCGCCTCGATCCTTCTCCCCGCGCACCCATTGGCGATTCTTCGTCCGCAAGTGATGAATCCTGCGAGCAACTCGCGGCACAGGGAACTGGTGAAGGTATGTTTCTCCTCTTCTCCTTCTTCTTCTCCTCCTTTTTTTGATTTCTCCCTTAATCGACTGCCAACGGCCTATTTCGGCAATACGGCCCGGTAGCGCGCGATCCACATATCGGTCAGCTGGCGGACCAGTACGTATCGCCCAGTACGGGGCCTTACCACTCCGTAAAGAGAACCTTGATAAAAATATTATAGATATATAAAATCATATATGAAAAGCTTGATAACTATGATAGTGTTAAATCATAAATTTACATATTATAATATAAAATAATATACAATTAACTAACATCAATATGAAAGAGATCATTTTAATTAACATGGCAAATCAAAGCATTCAGAAAGGAGAGTAAGAAATTATAATAAGAGATGGTCATTATACAAATTCATAAATGATAATTTGATGCTTTACAAGATATGATAGTCTAACTAATTACATATAGATCATATCTACAAGTAAAATTTAAAAGATTATTGTCAAGTAAAACAAAGTTCTACGAAGAAGTGTCAACAAGTACCATCCAAATATTTAAAAGATATGTTCATTTACTAATTAAAATTTCAAATCTTTTGAGAGAGTGTACGGTATGTCTTTAAATGTACCTCAAAATTGTTGTATCTATTACACATCCAAATACAAATACGACAAGAAATTCGAAGCATTCATCTTTTATAGTTCAAATTAATATTACAGGTTCAGTTTCTGGTTTCCCACATCTGGCACAAGATGAAAGAAATGCTACATGATTCTGTACCCAAGCAATCATGACTCATGTAGGGAAATGTCATAAAGCAGGCTAGCTAACAGTATCAACCTCTTGGTAAGATTTGAACAGTAAAAGGAGTAGAAAAAGCTATCAACTAACACTTACGACGGTTGAGTAGGAAAATATCATAAAGCAGGGTAGCTTACAGAATAGACCTCTTGAAAGGACTTCGACAGTAAAAGGAGTAAAAGAAGCTATCAACTTACAGTTATGATTGTTATTGGTACTCCTAAGAGATGATAGAACACCGAGTAATGTTTTCCACATTCCCGGGGGCTTTGCTCCGATTTGCAATTCTTTATATGCCTGTTAATGTCACAATAATTAATTTTTCAATATAATATTTTTGAAGTTGAATAAGTTGAATTTCTACAACGAAAGGAAACAGATCTTGATGCTGATATATAGCTAACACAGACAATTTTCAATAATAGGTTTCTGATTCCAGCTAAGAACATTATTATACATAACAAGGTAGACTCAATTTTTAATATTCGGACATGAATTATGATGGTTCGTATTTGGCTATCTTTCCTTTCTATATAAAAACCCACACAAAAGTGTTAATGATCAAATATAGCTATAATAAACTATGCTAATCAATATGTGCCACTACTAAAGTATTCATTATATATTACTCGTTCAACAATAAGGTGGAACCAATGGCATTGCAGACATGATTTTAAGGAATATTGGTATGTTGGTGAACCTGTATGCTTCAAATACAATAAGAAAGAATGGGGTGGGTCCCGGAAGTGTGGGTTCTAGTGATAGTTAATATACACAGCCTTACCCATACATGCAAAAGGTGTTTTTATAACTCTAACCTAATCACCCTGCTTTTTAAAAAACCAACCTTATGATGCGAAGGACTGCACTCATGCCTTGGATACAATAGACCCACAAAAATAAGCGTTATCTCAATATTATTACAATCTTTGAATGTTGAATGCATGTGCTTCTAATATGGAACTGGAAGATGACTTGAATCTCTAACAGAACATGTTCAAAGCTTACATCAAAATCTATTCATGGTATATCGTGTTCGAAGATATGTCTGGCGCTATCTCTTACTAACCACAAAAATAACAATAAAATTTTGGTTGGATATGTACTAACTTGAATCACACATTAAGTATCCTTTAACCTGCCTAATAGACATATTTTGCGTATGTTTTTCATAAGACCATTTTAACAGTTCTTATACATTTAATTGTTCATGATGAATCAGCTCACTAGATGCAATATTAATACATAATGCATAATGCAATATTTTAATGAGATCTATAACTTCTAGCATAGTTGTGTCTCTAGTGTCTTCATACTGTATTTTAGAGAAAAAAAATGTTACGGTTTTTCAATTGCATAAACCTATTTGAACTGAAGTACCAGATGACTTCTTCAAACTGGAAGTCAATCGTAAAATACTTGCTGGGAAAATAATAAATAAAGATATGTTAATAGGATAAAGATCCAAGATTTTACATACAGGCTAAATAAATAAGTTAACTTAACAATGATACGGTAAATTTAATAAAATTCAAAAACTAACAAGCTGACATGGCCCATAAGAAATCATTAACCAACAAATATAAGGCTACCTGCATACGTGTTCTTGCTAGCTCGATAGGTGAACAAGCAACACATGCCAGTGAGCGTGCAAATGAGCCTGCAAATAGAGGGGCGTAAGGTGTCAATGTTGGAGCATTGCAGGCTGTGAACTCCTCAATCCAATTGCGGAATATGTCATAACAAGGTAAGTATATTCCTACCTGCAAGAAAAATTCTCAAAGGTATCAAAAAACCAGATTCAAATAAAAAAGTTACAGTTTGTAATCTGGGCTCATACCAATAGAATTTAATTAATGAAAATTTCAAACATGGTGTCAGGTTTTGTCGGATTTCCTACTTAAACAATATTCCAATTTCACTGGGATAACTGGTAATGGATTATCCATAATAGGATAATTTCTTTTGTTCCCTGCATACTATCTTAATTCTACTTAATCCAAGTCCCCAACAAAAAGTACTATTTATTCTTCCTACCTACTCCTAATATTTTTTTTGAAAAAAAAAATTGAGTTCTTTTTAGGTCTATTATTTTCGAGGACCAAAAGATATTATAAACAAAAATACATCCTTGAATCATCCAGCACATCATCAGGAATTAAGAATTCTTTGATGGTATAGCTAGCTGGTGTGGAAGATAACAGAGTAGAAAAAACTAAATTGGCACAATAGGACTTGAGTCTAATAAAATCCAAAACTCAAATTGGATTCAGTTTCACCTGATTTATCCTATTTTGATATTTTGAAAGATATCATCCTTGAAGTATATACTAGGAATTCAATACCAATACTACACCCTGTGTTGGTCCTTTGTTGAACTTATATAGTGCATCAGGCAACCAGCCATAACTGATTTAAGAAAAAAAGGTGGAAAAAAAGATAGAAAAAAAGATAGAAAAAAGACAAGATAGGGACAAAGAGGATAAGTAAAGGAAGGAATGAGCAAGCACACCATTTCCCTCTTATTATTTTTGGCACAGCCATTTTTTGATAGGCTTTTTAAAAAGGGTGGGATGATCACTTCCAAACTCTGACACCTTTTATCAAAGTCCAGCTCAAGATAAATGAGTTGCTGCACAGAATACTAGTTTCTCATGTCATGGGTCTTTATTCCTTGGTACCTCAAATAACAATTCAAACATACAATTTATTAGGTCTAAACTATAGTATTTTTCTTGTGTGAAACTTCCCTAGCAAACCAATAGACAAGTTCACCCAGAAGTGACAGGTTGAAAACCAGCCAGAACTCAACAAGCTTCAAACCAATGTTTTGACGTTTCACCTGGACCGGTATGAGAAGCACAGTACGTACCAGACCATGAACTGATATGCGGAACCCTCTTATCTCGGGCAATCTAGTCCCAACCTTTTTTCAAAAAAAATATTATACATGCTTTAGGGCTTGCAAACATAAGCACTCTTCGCTCCGGACTGTCACGGACTTAGCTGAATTTGCCTAAGCCGTGCTGCACCCTAGCGGCACTCTCGAAGACTTAGCTGAAATTGCCTAAGTCGTGAAGCAACCTTGCCCACTGTTCCGGACTTAGCTGGGATTGCCTAAGTCATGAAATGCCCAAAGCGTTATCTGTCCGCAAAGGGTCAGCCCTCTTACAACCTCTTACGGTCCCATAGGACCTGCAAAGAAGAAGTTGATTAGCTTAGAAACGAGCGACGGACAAGTCCTGACGTCTCGCAAAGCGGAAAGCTATACAAGCAATTCATCGAACACCTTGAGTGCAACAGAGAAAAGAGAGAAAGGGAGCGAAACAAGACTTTAGGGGGTTGTAAGAACAGTCGCAAGTCCACAAATGATGGTTCCCAAAGTATCGGACGCAAGACAAGTTCAATTGTTGATGAAAGCCTATGCCCGACATATACCCGGAACCCCATCCAGCCTGGTGCCACCCGGGAGGTTCCAAGGTGCTGAGGCTGACATTTCGCACCGCTTAGAATGGTTGCCGCAGCACATGAAAAAGACCCAAAAACAAGGTTGTTTTTGCTCCGCACAGTGAGCTATCGTTCTGCAGCCTTCTACACTATCGCTCAGATTTCTTAGGTAAAAACACACAAACTCAAGGCAAAACAAACTGTCAAACATATGTACAAACAAGAAAAAGCGACGAACGGTTCGCGGGGTGAAGATGTTGCGGTTGAGCGACGACCGTTCGTGACATTCTCCCACTTAAATTGTCAATGCCCTCGTCGACGCTTGCTGGTAGGCTTTGACGCAGGCTTCTTTATGTCGTAGGGTGTCTTCTGGCTCCCAACTGGCTTCTGTTCGAGGAAGCTTTTGCCACTTCACCAAGTACTCGATTTGCTGCGCTCCATTGGGTAGCTTTATCTTGCGATCCGCCAGAATAGTTTCAACTCGCTTCTCGTAAGAGGCTCTGGTGGGGGGTAGTCGAGTTGGAACACTTCGAGAATCATCTTGGTAGGCTTTCAAGTTGCTCGCATGGAAGACGTTATGAATTCTGAACCATGCTGGCAGTTGCAACTTGTATGACACATTGCCTACCCTGCTGATGATTGGGAAATGCCCTTTATACTTGCGTACCAATCCTTTGTGCACTTTGTGCCTAAAGAACTGGAGTGATGCTGGTTGGAGCTTCACCAACACCATGTCACCAACTTTAAACTCTTGTGGTCGCCTTCCCAAGTCTGCCCACTTCTTCATCTTTTTGGCCGCCTTCTCCAAGTAAGCCCGTGCAATATCTGCATTGCGATGCCATTCCTTTGCGAAGTGATAGGCTGATGGGCTACTCCCTGTGTAACCAATAACTAGGGTGTGAGGAGTTGATGGCTGTTGTCCCGTTATAATCTCAAAGGGACTCTTGTTGGATGCAGAGCTCCGCTGCAAGTTATAGGAGAATTGGGCTATGTCCAACAGCTTCACCCAATCTCATTGGCTGGCACTCACGTAGTGCCGGAGATATTACTCCAAGAGCGAGTTAATTCTTTCTGTTTGGCCATCCGTTTGGGGGTGGAGGCTTGTTGAGAAGTATAATTTAGATCCCAACAACTTGAACAACTCGGTCCAGAATCGTCCCAAGAATCTCGATCACTAATGATGTTGTGTGGGACTCCCCAATACTTCACCACATTCTTCATCATCAACTTAGACGCCTCCTCCGCTGAGCAATGTAGGGGTGCAGCAATGAATGTTGCATACTTCAAAAACCGATCAACTACCATGAGTATCGATCGAAGTCCCCCTACTGTGGGCAAGCTTGATATGAAGTCCAAGGAAATGCTCTTCCATGGCCTCTCTGGTACGAGCAGCGGCTCCAAAAGTCCCATTGGCTTCTGATGCTCTACCTTGTCCTGTTGACAAGGCATATTCGAACATATTCCTCCACATCAGTCCCCATCTTCGGCCAATAGAAGGCCCTCTCCACGAGAGCCATTGTTCGGTGGATACCCGGATGTCCAGCCCAAAGGGAATCGTGACACTCTTTCAGGAGTTCACGCCTCAAGTTATCCGCTCGCGGAACATAAACTCTGTTCCCCTTGATGTAGATGGGTCCCTCCTGGACCCAAAATCGTCGTGCCTTGCCCTCTTTGATGAGTTGCATCAGAGTTACTGCCTGAGGATCTCGGTACAGTCCATCCCTGATCCTAGAAAGGAAGTTGGAGTGCAATTGACTTGCTTGGCCTCCGCCCTCCAACTGTATAGCATTTACTAGCTCCACTTTCCGGCTCAATGCATCGGCCACGACATTTGCTTTTCCAGGCTTATACTCCATTACCATGTCGAACTCAGCCAGGAATTCCTGCCATCGTGCTTGCTTTGGGAAGAGTTTCTTTTGAATTTGGAAGTAACTCAATGCGACATTGTCTGTCCTTAGCACAAATGGTGCTCCCAGAAGGTAATGTCGCCACACTCGTAGACAGTGGATCACCGCTGTCATCTCCTTCTCATGCACAGGATATCGCCGCTCGGTCTCGTTGAGCTTGCGACTCTCGTAGGCCACCGGATGACCCTCTTGCATAAGAACTCCCCCAATAACAAAGTCAGAAGCATCTGTATGGACTTCAAAAGACTTTCCATAGTCTGGTAATCTGAGTACAGGTTCCTCCAACACAGCATTCTTTAGGTCTTGAAACACCGCCTCACATTTATCCGACCATCTCCAGGACTGCTCCTTCTTTAGCAACTCTGTCAACGGAGCTGCACGCTTCGAATATCCAGCTATGAAGCGCCAATAATAGTTGACAAACCCAATGAAGGATCTCAACTCTGGCACCTTCTTTGGTGTTCGTCAGTCCGCCACAGCTCGCACCTTGGACTTACTTGTCCATTCGAATGGAACCATTGTCGATTCCATGCCCCAAGAATAAGATTTCCGTTTGGGCGAAGTAGCACTTTTCCCTCTTCACGAACAAGGTGTTCTCCTTGAGAATTTGAAAATTGTTCGGAGGTGTCTAACATTCTCCTCAAGTGTTTGGCTATAGACGACGATATCGTCTAAGTAGACGACCATAAACTTGTCCAAATACTCCTTGAACAGTTGGTTCATTAGAGTGCAGAATATGGCCGGAGCATTGGTTAAGCCGAAAGGCATCACCAAGAACTCGAATGCTCCATACCTGGTCACACAGGTAGTCTTTGCCTCATCACCTTCTGCAATGCGCACCTGCTAATACCCTGACCGAAGGTCGAGTTTGGAGAAGTACTTTGCCTTGCCCAATTGATCGAACAAGTCCGCGATAAGCGGGATAGGGTACTTGTTCTTCACCGTCATCTTGTTGAGGGCTCGATAATCAATGCATAATCGGAGGCTCTCATCTTGTTTCTTCTGGAAGAGGACTGGAGCTCCGAAAAGTGCTTTTGAACTGCAGATGAGACCACCGCTTAGCAGTTCATCCAACTGCTTCCTCAGTTCCACCAACTCTGGAGGGGTCATGCGGTATGGTGGTCTCGTTGGAAGCTTAACTCTCGGCTCCAGCTCAATCCGATGATCCACGCCTCTGCGTGGTGGTAGAGTTCTCGGCAACTCCGTTGGCATCACATCTGAGAACTCCTTCAGGATGTTCGCCACAACAGCAGGTTCTTGAATGGCCTCCCCGTCAAGTGTCTCTAGCTTCATAGCAGCTACAAAGGTTGATTCACCTTTTCGTACCTCTTTCTTCAATTGTAAAGCCGATATTTGTTGTAGGTCCTTGGTTCCTCCTCGAGAAACTGGAACCACGCAGGGATCGTCGCCTCCCATTAGACATAGGAAGTTCAGGAACGACATTGGCACCAACTTCGCCGTGTGCATAAACTCCATTCCGAGAATTACTTGGAAGTCGTCCAATGACACCGCCATCAAGTTTGTGCTCCCGCTCCATGTTTTGATCTTGATGGGGACCCCCTTTGCTCGTCCGGAGATCCGCTTGGCCTCCGAGTTCACCGCCTTCATACGACTTGGGCTCTTCTCCAAGATTAATCCAAGTCGCTTAGCTTCGCGATCGACAATAAAATTGGGGGTCGCGCCCGTGTCCACCATTGCACGGGTTATACGGCCATTAAGCTTGATGTCCACATACATCAACTCACTGCTTCCTGCCTTCGGTGGCTTTGCCTTTGTGTTCTCCCCCACTTGACCCAGCAACGCATTCAACAAACGCATTGCTCCCATTCTGGGTCCTTGCGACGCTTCACTGTCGCTACTGGATTCAGAACTGCTCGAACTAAGGGCGATGGCTTTGCCGTTGCTCGCCTGATAGCAAAGCGGTGGTATTTACTCCACATTCTATACTGGGTAGGCGATCAAATCCGGAGCCCTAGGGTGGTTGGATACCAATATCTATAATACATGGACATGGCACCCGAAACTCTACTTTCAATTGCAGCTTCAATCCTAGACCCAGACTAGTGCATATCAAGTATATCAAAGCTACTTACTACCAATAACGCATATCAAGTATAGAATGTGGAGTAAATACCACCGCTTTGCTATCAGGCGAGCAACGGGAAACTAATAATGGACTAGTGCTACCAATACTATAACTTTCGGTCATAAAAGACTGGAACCTGGGCGTAAAAGAACTTATCTATGCATATGGAATTAAACGCCTAAGACAACACCCACTACTGTAATAAGCAAACTCAGGCTTTCGCTACTGCTTCTCAGAGCCAAACTTACTAAAGAATATAAAAGATAGAATCGTAAGGTTGGGGAACAAACATGGGAAATGTAGTCGGTGGGTTCAGCCTTTCTTTTGCTAGTGGAGTTATTAATTGAATTACCAGTTGCTTGTTTCGGTATGAGAGGCGCTAGCTCTGTTCTGATTCGTAGTGGTTCGATTCCCAATTTCCCTAATCTAATATGTCATAAGTAAGGGTTCTTTTATGGGCATTCTAAGGCTTGGACCGGTGAGTACGATTGCTATGCTGGTGAGTAAGATTGACTACCTGGTGAGTAAGATTGACAAAAGGCTTACAGTTTAGGTAGGGCAAATGAGCCTAAGAATTGGTAGCAAGTAGGCAAGTCGGCGAGTAAAGGAATTCAAGTCACAAACATAAGAATTGGTCTACTAAGAGGACTATAACGGAACTGGGTAGTCCAACCCCTTACTCGTTAGTTAAAGAACTCGGCAAGTAACTACTAGACAAGACATTGACTCTAACTTGTATACCTATTATAATGAATGATATTCGCTCTGCCTTTCCATACCTATTTCTATTGATTATGTCTTTAGGCTAGCGCCGCTCCACTCTTTCGCTAAGATGGGGCTAACAGGCAAGGATACAAGTAATGAGCTCCGGGCTAACTTCTTTGTTGTGGAAGAGTTCTCTACTTATGGATTCCATTATGTATTTAGAGTATAGAATTGATACTGACACCTATAGATCTGATTGCTAGTATGGTACATAACCCCTATTGATTGAAAACTCCTAGTTCCCATTCAAAGTAAGAGTTGCCGGCAAGGAGGATACATCGGATAGGAAACTCAGAAAAAAACGATTAAGGGTACGTCGAATAGGGTCAAATCCAGCAGATTGGCTGTAAACTATGAATTCCACTGAATAAGCAAGTGGGGAAGTGTTGTATCTGGCGTAAGAGCGAGCCCAGACTCGGTGGCTAATAGCTAATTACTTATTCTATTAGGTTCCTCGGCTGCCGCGTAACATTAGTAGTTACTTGCCTCTACTAGGTTCCTCTAAGGATTCTGCAACAATAACCTCTTACTCTTTCATCGACTCATGGTAGCCTACCTAATTCTAATTTAGTGGAAAGTCAGTTCGGCACTAGCTAAGATAACAAAGGTAGAGTATCGGTCTCAGAGCCGGAAGAGGGCAACATAAGGAACAAAAGCATAGTAACACCTCCCGACGAGAAAAAAGGGTGGGGATGCGCTACACCATACCACCTATATTCTGACTTATCAGTAGCATTCCGAGAAGCACTAGTAGTTAGTCTTGCCCCAGTGTAGCCATTCCTTTTTGTTGTTCATTTCATCCTGTGTTTTCTTACTTATGGGGCTTACTACCGATAGCGCATTCAACAAAGCAAATCCTATAAGCACTAGTTCACTTCCGATACCCTTATTTGCCTATAAAGAGATTAGTGCATTGACAACTAAAACATAACTTGCCGGGGTTGGGTTTATGGTAAATAGATCATTGAATCAAATACTATTAAATAGAATAGAAATCTAATACGATAAAACATAATATGATAACACATTCTACGTCATACAAGTCAAAAAACTAAGTAATCAATCTAAGTAAATGGAGGCACCATCAAAGAATCAGAGAGTAGGGTGCTTCTCATTCGTTGGAGGTTAGGTGATAACTACAAGAGTTTGTTTTAGGGTGAAATTCACGTAGCTCAGTCTGAAGTTAACATCAATAAGCCTTAACGCTTCCCCAGCTCAATAAGCCTTCAAGTTACATAGCTCATTATTTCACTTAAGGTAACAAATAGAGCATTCAGTCTTTGCTGTTAGTGTATCAGATTGGGTTGATTCTTTCCTTTCCAATTGCCTCTGATACGGTACCCACTCCTAGAGTTACTAATTGAATTCCATGTCCCCAGTGATAGTATGATAGGCACTAGGACAGGTCTGAGAAGCACCGTTTGTATCCTTGTTGTAGGTGAGGTAATCTAATCCCCAGTTTCTTGTTTGATTAGTAGATCACTAGATGGTACCCGCCAAGTCACTGTGCTACTAACAAGGATTTACTTTACTACCTAACCGATAAGACTTACTTTCCCGCCTCCAAGTCCCTTCCTCCTCTATAGCAGCTAGGCTTATCCTACCTCATTGCCCGTTGTCGCCCGTTGTGTGTCACCGATTGTTATGCTTCCTCCTCTTCCTCTTCCTCCACCGCCTCCTCTCCTTCCTTTTCCTCCTCCTTACTCCTTTTTCTCCACTGCCTCCTCTTCTTCCTTTCTCTTCCTCCTCCTTCCTCTTCTCCCTTCGCTTCCTCCTATTTTTCCTCCTCTTCATCTTTTCTCTTCCTTTCTCTTTTCTCCTCTTCCTTCCTTGTTCCTCCTCTTCCTCCACCGCCCTTCCTCTTCACATTCTTCTTCTTCTTCGAGTCATCAATATGAATTTGAATTTGGTCTAGTCTAGTCACTTTAGATGGATCAGAAACTTGTTTGAAACGGAGTAGTCAACCTATAATGAGGAGATATAATATCATCCTTTGGAAAATAGTAAACTCTTTTACAATTATCCTTATTGAGGATAGTTGATTCACAAACATAACTGCAGAAAGATACAAAATCTTAAATAGCAAGTTATTGTTTTATAATCAATTCCAAGAAAGACACAAAACTACTGCATATAAGGACCACAAATCTTAGAAGGCAAAACAATACCAAAATCAGAAAAGAATGGTTAACTTAAAAGCTAGGTAAATTAGCAACCTTTTTCCTATTAGCCAATGGAATAGCAAAGAATGCTCAATGGAAAATAAAAGATAAAGAAATTCAAAAGTTTGTAGATATGGTATCACAAAGTTGTGTGCTTACCAGACGATATGCATGAAATGGTACCTCAGTATCTTTTACCATTGCAAGAATATATAAGAGAAAATTGTTGAAACTAATCTAATGTTAGAATCTCTACATTGTACAATAACATTTAAAGAAAAAGACACTGTAAAAAATTTGCTTGTAGTTTATAACATTTTTACAGAAACAGATCAACTTTGCAAATAAACCATCTTTACTATATGAAACCGCTGTAATTAGGCCATGTGATAAACAAGTTCTTAGATAAGAGCAAAAGAAGAATCACAACAACATCAAGAATAAATATGCTGCCATGGGAAGTGGAAGTGACAACTAACAGTTGGTATAGCCAATGCTAATCCTGCATTTGTACCCCTCCACAATCTAACAAAGCCTTCCTGCAGATTTTCAACATTAAGATAGAGATATTCATAGTTGGATCATTGCAGCAATTAAAACAGTTACATTTATATCCATTAAGCCAGAATACTTACTTGTCTAACAACTTTATATATAACATCTAATGTTCCCTTGTAGTGAAAACATTCAGGAGGGCAAACTGGTTCAGTACCAAAAACTGCAGCACGAGTGCATGATGGGGAGCATCTGAAATCCGAAATCATCTGGGAGAATTATCAACATCACATCAGCCACAAAATATAAGGTGGCAAGGAGAACACATAAATCGACAATAAAAGAAGGTCAGACAGTATGAAGACATCTTTTCTAGGAAAAAGTTAAATGAGAATCTATAATATAATTTAGCAATTACAATATCAACTCTAAAAAAATTTTGCAGGATACTTCATGACAAACAATACTATTTAGGCTCTCTAGAAATAGCATGTCCAGATGATTTTTTATTTTCTCAAATACCAACTAAAGATCAATGCTATTCTTGTAAAAAAAATTCATACAACATTTAAGTTTTCTATTCCCTTTTTAGGTCAACCGGTACAGGTAGAGACACATAAATACTCCAGGGCAGTGTTCATGTTGTCAATTCATGTAACAAAGATGTCCACAAGAAAACAGCAAATGAACTACATCAAATCATCAATATAACATCAAATTAGTATTCAAATCCTAGAAGTATCTGATGCTAGTTCTAACTTTCAATACACTTAATATGAATGGACTTAAGCCATGATATGTGAGAGCCAATTTTTATTAAAAGTTTGCTAAATATTTTGACTAAAAACATAACATGTATAATACATCAGGCAACCATATTGTCTCAAACAAGATCCTAAACTAAGAGAAATCTCTAGCCGTTACCAACTACAGTCATCAACCCTACAATAAAAGAACCATTAAGAAGTGAAAGGTCTGCTATGAAGTTCAAGCCAATAAGTAATGTTATTCCTCCAATATCAACACTCTTCACTTGTGACCAAGATAAGGTATCTGGCATCTTCCCACAAGACCCGAATTTTAGTGCATTCTGAAGTTGTTAAACTTCTCTTTGATTAAGAATGAGAAGGAGCAGATCTAGTCGTATGCAAGCAGTAAAATTAATTGATCGAGTTGAAGCCAATGCTACTAGCCACTTACCAAATATCAGTCTATCCTAGACATATTAAAAAATGAAAGTGCTTACCACTGAACGATCATCTCCTGTTAACAGTAGCCTTAGAAAATAGGTAATACCGTACCGTGCTTGGGCCAAGGGATGCCATTTGTCTTCCATATGGATGCTGCAAAGGATAGTATGCAACTCCAGCTGCCTGCGCCTGCAACCTTGTCTGTGATGATGAGGTACGACAGTTTCAGGATCCAGAAACAACCGGAAGGAAAGAACCATTTTTTTCCTTTAGAAATTCGATTTCAAATGACCCAGAAATAAAAGATGTGAGATGCCCTTGCAGTGAGGAAAAAGAAACGACGTCGAGTAATATCCAGAATCACTTATTGAGGACTCCAGAACAGGACTTGCAACTGGAACTGGCATTCTCCTGACCAAATGTACTGCAAATTCTGTGGTCTACTTTCCTTCCTGCTTCCCCTTTGCCAACCTCTCCTTTTTACCAAGATCTATCATATCTAGCTAATTCTTCTGTTTATTATGTTGAAACTGCTTCCTGCCCTACAATTGAATTCTTATTCTTCTTCTCCAACACTTACTCATTCTTATCCCAATCCAGCTTATGACCTGAACTATACCTTCTTTGCTACTTACTTAATGCTAGTTGACACAGGATAACAAATAACATGGCAAAAAAGAGCCAAGAGTCACCTTTGCGACGTCGAGGGGATTCACGAGGACGGCGGAAAGCACGGCAGCCCCCGCCGCGGACAACGCCCTCTCCCCGAAGCCCGTGGAGGGGTCGGGAGACGAGGATCTGAGCTGAGGGGATGAAGAAGGCGACGACGACCGCAACGAGGAGGAAGAGGCATCGGACTTGGGAGAACCGGGGGAGGAGGCGCTGTCGAAGTCAACTCTGGTGGCGGCCGCGATCCACTTAGGAAAGCCATGCCTCGAGCAACCCACCATTTCCAACTTCCCACCTCTCTCTCTCTCTCTCTCTCTCTGTCTCTCTTTCTCGATCTATCAATCTCTCGGTGAGATCCACGTAGAACCCTAGAAAAGGGGAAATGGGAGGCCAAAAAAAAGGATCAAGAACTGAAAAAAAAAAACCAAAACTCTATAAATATAGTTTTAAATTAAGTTTAGTGTAATCCTTCAAAACTCAAAACCAAGATTATTATCCTAAAATAAATATTAATTGAAACTTTTGCTTGTATTAATATTTTAGATATATTCCAAGTATTTTTAAATATATTTTAAATTGAAGGAAATAAATTTAATCATATTAAAATAAGTACTCTGGTTTTGTTGAGGGATGTTAAAAGAAGTAGGAAAGGTTATATACGTCACACTAACATTTGTTAAGGGGTCTTACATGTCTGTCTATGCATTCAAAGTTAGAAATAGCATGTTTACTTGTACGTATCCCTTTAAAATTTAAGATCTTTCCTATGTATATCCTCTACATATTAAAACTTTCGTATATGTCACTCTTGTTTAAACTCAAGAAAACTAATATTAATCATTACTATCATAATTTGTTAGTAATAAAATATAAAGTGTTGTTTAACCCTTTATATATCTTTTTGAAATGGGCATCAATATGTCTAATGGTCAACTACATGTTAATTTTCCAACTTCGTAGGAATAATTTATATATGTACACACAACAAGCACTAACTTTGGATATAAATATACTTAATTTTGCCAATTTATTGTGATATATATATATATACGTGTGTGTTGGTTTAAACTGTAAAGGAATGAGGCGGAGGAGAACGGGGAAGTCAACCGGCTTCTAGAATGTGGCCCCCGCCCGATCGAGTGGGTCGGCAGAGACGGAGACCAGCAAATCCAATCATCAATTGCCACGTCAACAGAAAAAAAGGATGTCCGTCCAATGACTTCGACCCGCTTATTTGTTTCAAGTGCCTAAAAGAAAAATCACAAAATCAATTTTGTGATGCAACAAATAAAATCGTAAAAAATCATTATTTTTCCTGAAAGAATGCTTCTTCCATAGATAACTATCGCATGTATAGAATGAATTGAATATATTCATTGTAAATGTAAAAAGTCTTGACTTAGACGAGACCCGAAATTAGCAGGAAAGATTGACTCAACGGTCTCGATTGCAACGAGTGCATCGCAGCGTTGTTTGATCGGCATGGTCTGTCGTGTAATGATCGCTGCTTATGAGCCATCATCACTCGTCCTAGTAAACCATTTAAGTGTTTGAAAAGTTCGATTATGATTATAGACCCAACATTTTCAAAATTTTCTAGTATGAATAAATATACTGTAAATTTTAGAAATACCGAGGTGGTGGATCTTTTTCGAGTTGGAATGCGTGGATCCGAATGAGTCCAGCCAGATTGGATGCTGATGTGGTCGTTCAACGAGGGGAAGAATTGTGCAAGAAAGAGGGCAGAGATTCTTCCGCTTTTGTACTCGCACAAAGTTTAAAATATAATCAGCCCACTCCTGGAGTCTTAACCAAAGCATAAGACATTTCCTATGATCTTTATCCATCCATTCGACATGCAACAGGTATTCTTTTTCCTACCAACTGGAGTTATTTCACAAAGACTTGTCATGGTATGTAATGCTAGGAACAAGCACACTTGAGGAGGAGAGCAATTCAGTGGTGAGTCAGTAGTATGATTTATTTGAGAAGGGAGGGTTGCTCCCAATTATGACAAGTCCCATGATGAAATTTCAGACCAACAAATATAACAGCCAACATGATTAAATTGCAAGTTGCTATTGAGAACCTGAATCTCTTTGAACGACATCAACAGGTTCAATCATAGATAGAGATAGGATGGAACAAAGCATCTCGGTCAGCAAGTATTAGCTTGCAATTAGAGGGAGATTACTCCTCTTCAGGACACCAAATGATCCAAAAAGTTCAGACTATTAAAAGTGAAGTCACTACTCTAAACATGTGTGCAAATGATTCTCCCCAGAAGAAATGAACTGTTTCTTAAATGATAACACTAACTTCTCTGGGCCGTAACCAAGCCATAGAAATGGAAACTCTACTATTCTTATGATATTACTCTCCAACTTATACAAATCAAAAGAAACCACATGATTACATAAGAAGAACAGAGAACAAACCCATCCATTCATCGATGCTAACTATTCTCCTGCTACCAAAAACAATAACTTGAAAAGGGAATCTAATCGCAAGCAGTCATTTAGTGGATTACGTGAAGAAAGGTGGGAAATTGAAGAACTGAGGCAGCTTAAAATCCCCCAGTCTCTGCATCTGAGCGCGCGCTCCCCCACCCAAAACAAGTATATCCTTCTCCTCTTTCTTGCAACCCTGCAATCAGATCATTCAAACGTCAAAGTCTTTCCCCAGAAACGAAATCTTGACGATGAAATGAAACAGATTATAATTATGAATGCGCTTTTGCCACCAATTCAACCAATTAGATTCGATACTCGCCGCGGAAGCTGGAATTACCATCCCTCAACTACGTAGAAGAAAGAAGCCATTAGGGCAAAATAAAGTGGTCGATACCGGTCCGGTCCTTTTAACTCGAATCGCTCGGTTTTCTGATTGAATTCTTGGACCGGGGTTGTAGTATAAATGGCCTTTACCCCTCATCTCCGTCCTCGTATTCTGGGCTCCCATAAGCGCCATGGATCGCTTCAAGAACATGAGGAAGCTCCAAGTGGAGGTGGAGGAGGAGAACGGAGATGGAGGATACGACGGAGAGAAGGCGTTGGAGGCACAAAATGAAGTGGCGGAGGCGAAGGAAGTCGCTGAAGAGCTGGGACAATTCACGGGATTGAAGGTCCGGAGGAGGGCCGCGCTCTTCGGGGAGTGCAAGGGGGATTACGTCGGCGTCCCATCCGATCCATTCCTCCACAGGATCTTGACCAAGCAAGGTTAACTCTACTGTCCGGTTAAATTTTTCCATCGGTTACTTATTTTGTTGCAATATGAATCCCATCTTTCTCCAATTTTTTGGCTTTGTTTATTTCCTGGTGGAGGTTCATTTTCTTCTGTTTCTCAATCGATTGAATGCACTACATTGGTGACGAATTTTGGGTCTTGCTGAAGAGATTTGGCATAAATGTAGGGTAATTTGCTGCATGAACATGTCAAAATATTGAAACCACTCCGGTTCTTGATTTGGCTTTGACCTCATTATATTTCGAGTATTTGTATTTGACCTAGTAAATTTTTAGGGATTCTAAAAATTATGTTCGATAATTCAACTTCTAATTCAGGAAAATATCATGAAGGTTATTGTATTTTTTTGTATCATGAAAAAAATAAAATCCCTCAAGTCTTAGAGAAAAACTGATGGATACTGGTAGATTATATAATCATCGTTAACTTAAGATTTAGAAGAATTAATTTTAGTTGGTAATCGTTTAATTATTCACGTATCTTTTTTTTTTTTTATGCTGCTATATGATAGGACTCTAGCAGGGTTGAGTCATAATTATCTTAATACTAGTCAGTAAAAATCTTGTTAGATTGTAGTAAAGTCACTCTTATCTTATAAAGGAGTATGGCTAGGGTCTAGATTAGCCCTTAGGGCTTAGTAGCCGCCACACCCCTTACTGGGTTGGTCAGCTAGGGTTTCCCCCTGCTTAAGTCGGCTATAGAGTCACTTAGCCGCCTCCTATTCCTACTAAGGCAGGTTGGCTATAAGAGGGGCAAAGGGGTAATTCTACTTAGGCAAGCACCCCCTTATGCTAGGGTTTTGATCCCTATTTAAAGATGTAGCTGCCCTCCCTCTTGAATTAAGCAATTATCAATTTTATTTCAGCCTTGTGCCGAATCTAGGAGGGAGGAACCCCTACAACGTTCCAAGGGTTGATCCCCCTCAAGATCAAAATCTATAGGGCTCCTTCTGTGGTTCTATCATCTGGTATCAGAGCAGCGATCTTGCTACCCCTGTAGCCATCTCAGCCGCCTCCACCTTCCCAAGCAATTCCCACAATTGCTACGACACGCGTCTCCACCTTCCACCCCAGCAGCAGATCAAATCAGTCTGCCGCTGCCCCCTGCATTTGATCTGGAATTCTGGTATATTTTTATAACCCACGCCTCTTCAATACTGCAAGATCCTTCATATTGTACGTGGGAGAAGTTTTCCAAAGTTTCCTTACTGCAAATTTTTACTGTCGCAAACGTTATCATCGTTGCGAAAGTGAAACGCTACATAAATTTTCAGCCGATTGTTGCTACTTGAAACCAAACTTTTGTTCATCCTTTCTGGCCGAAATTTTTACACAATTCTCAAGATCAAGTTGCCTTTCATCTGGATTTGATTTCATGAAAAAACTTCTTTTGGAACCGGTTTTATTGTACGATCTTTCACCATCACGCAGTTCTGGAATTTTACGACGAAGGAATCTACCTTGCATCTTTTGCCCTATTTCCCTACTGTTATGCTACCAAAATTTCGTCAAAATTTCTACTGGTATTGACAACATCTAAATCAGCCACCCAAATCAGCCTACTTCCTTATCGATCCACTTACCTTTTTAGCCAACTTTCCTTACCGAGACACCTACCTTTGCTGCCATCTATCCCAGATCTAAAATCTATTTTCCTAACCTTCATCTACTACTATCACAGCCCTAAAACCACATCAATTCGCAGCCTAAACTCCACAAAACCGCAGCCCCAAATCGCACCCAAAACAGCCACAAACCGCACCCAAAAATCGAAGACTTCGGTCCACCAACCTTTCAGCCGCCCAATCTCCCTTATCCCTTCAACCGCAGCATGCATCTTTCGCTGCCAACAGCGACCTCTTGTTGCCATCCTCCTTGATCGCAGCCAACAATGATGGCAAAAAGCTACCAACAGCGATCTTTCGCTGCAATCTGTTTACATCGCAGCCCGCAACAATCGTTCGCTGCCAACTATCTTGATCGCAGCCAGCAACAAATTGAACACAACAGCAGTCGTCTCTCACTCCATACCGCTGCTGCCCTCCTCCGCAACAGCCGTGTACATCGCTGCCCCGTCTTCCTCCTATTGCAGCCGCACCCTTGCTGCAACCGACGCCACCTGCAGCCACGAAGTCACACCGCAGCCGCAGCCGACGTTGCTGCTGCTCTCTTCTTCCTCCGCCGTCGTTACTGCCTTCCGACTCAGATCTCTTGGCTGCCATCTTCCGACAAATATTAGCCACCTAAAAGAATCGCAGCCTCGACGACATTGCAGCGTCAACATTGCAGCATCACCGAAGGACCGCAGCCGACTTTACTGCTGCCATTTTCTTCCTCCACCGTTGCTGTTTGGTTACCATCCTCCACTTGAAGACTTGACCACCGCAGCCCCGACATTGCTGCTATTGTTGCCTTCAACCTGAAGATTGCAGCTACACTCTTTAATCAGTTTGATTTGACAGGTTGGAGATCCTTACGTCATGACATCGGTGGGCTTATTCGAAGCCAAATTGGAGGCTCTTGAGACGCATATGGATATTAAATTACGCGCTCTCTTTGAGGAGTTTAGATTAGGCCAATCACCGAGACCAATAAGATCACAACGCGGTGCAAATTTGGATTGTAAAAAGAACCTTAGCGAAGATCTAGCGATGGTTCGTCAAACCTCCATCATCTAAGAGTACCAAACCAGGTTTGAAAGGTTATCTAATCAAACTTATGATTGGTCTGAAAAACAGATATTGAGGACTTTTATTAAGGGCTTGAAGCCGGAGATTCAGGAAGAAGTTAAAGCGCGACAGCCGTACACACTTAAGGCAATCATCTCCTTTGTGCGACATCAAGGGGAGCGATTGAACTATGAAGCTTGGAAGACTAGAGTTGCTCCCCGACCAGCGGCACCAAAGCTTTCACCTCCTCATACTATTAGCCGACCCCCTCATCCACAGAAATTAATAAGAGAAGACCTTCATGACGGATCGACAAAGGGCCTATGTGGGTGTTGTGATAAACTGTGGAGCATAGAACACAAATGTAAAAAGGAGACACCGTTGATGATTGCACCCACTGAAGAACCCAAACTTGAAGATACGACTCTCGAGCCCAAGGAGAAGGATACACCACAACCAGCCACCCTCATAGTCCCTACCTTAGCCGGCTACACCAACTTGCAAAAATTGGAGATCGAAGGGTTTCTCGAGCAGCAGTCCGTCATCATCCTCATCAACGTTGGGAGCACACACAACTTCATGAGCAGTAAGGTTGCTGCCCACTTAATGCTCCAAAAAGAAGATTACAATGGGTTCGAAGTCAAGGTAGCTAACGGCCAAATTCTGAAGTGCAACCAAAAGTGCCCGCGGGTAAAACTGATCCTACAGGAGCAAGACGTAGTTGCTGATTTTTTCCTCCTCCCTCTTGAAGGTTTTGATATAGTGCTTGGCATTGATTGATTATCCATGATTGGAGATGTTTTCTGGAATTTTTCGAAGCTAACCATGAAATTTTTCAGAAAAGGAAAGCAAGTGATTCTACGAGGGAGCCCAGCGACCACAACCACAACACCACACGTAGAGGTGGTACCAAAAGAAGAATCCAGTGGTTTCCCAATTCAAATTCAAGAGTTTCATGAGATTGAAGATAAAAAACCCCTTCCACAACTTGCTGAATTTTTGGGCATCTCCACCCAACCGAGCCGACTGCCTCCTCTAAAGCTGGCCGACCCCCCTATGGTGGATAGGTCGAAACTTCTACCAGTTGTTGCTCGACCAGATTGCTTCATACAACCTCAGAAGGTCGAAGATAAAAGGGTCGTCCAAGAGATGATAGAGACATGGATTGTTCGGCCATGCTTATTTCCCGCTACGACACGTCCCTACATCCTTTTCCCCGGAGATAAACTACTTCTAAAGTGTTACATCCTGTTGAACTCACCATGGTTGTTGATGCAGCACTTCCAGATCTCAGGTGACTTCTACGACTTTTCCAGGATCAGAACATGATGCTTAAAGACTTCCTTGATGATGACATCCAATCTGCGGCCCAAGACCGCGAGAAAATTGAGCCCCTCCAGTGGCAAAATCAGACAAGGGGATGGATCATTTGTAGAACTCAACGAAGCATGAACATTATCCCTCTCATTATAAAGAAAGATGCACCATCTTGGCTGAGTGAAACTATAGCCCTCACGGCCATGATGTCGTCCACACCAAATCGTGACCAGATGTTTATTATTGGAGTAGACACACTCAGAGTGGGGGTCAGCACCATCCTTATGCAAGATGGTCAACAACATGAAGAAGTGAAAATGGGCCCCGAAAAATCACCACTCCTACCCACCTCGGACTCAGATCGGGCTCAGACCACTATAGATTTTATCAGAGGACAGCCCGCACTCCAAAAGAAGGCACAACTACTATTACAGAGTAGCCATATGGCAGCACATGCAAAGAAGAAACGGCCTCCCGACAAACTTCAGAATGGACGAAAAATTGAAGATCGAGTTTTTCTACACCTCCAGCCTGATCAGCAGGAAACTCGAGCCTTAATAAAGTGGTCTCCCTATTTCTTTAGGCCTTACAAAATTGAGGATCACATTAGGGCCCTAACCTGGAGATCAAATTCGTGCACCAGATCAAGATTATAGTTGATCCGCCAGGTATCCCACCTCAAATGGAAATTTAAAGAAGATGACTCAGCCCAAATCCTTCCAACTAACACCCCAGTTGATGAGGAGGCCAAAGTTCAGTTAATGATAGCATGAGAGTCACGTGATGAGTTGAATATCCAATTTCCAGAGTTTATGGACCCTCAGCCTTGAGGACAAGGCTGATCTGAAGAGGGTGGACTTGATAGGAGTCCAGCAGGGTTGAGTCCTAATCATCTTAGTACTAGTCAATAAAAATCTTGTTATATTATAATAAAGCCACTCCTATCTTATAAAAGAGTATGGCTAGGGTCTAGATTAGCCCTTAGGGCTTAGTAGCCGCCACACCCCTTACTGGGTTGGTCGGCTAGGGTTTTCCCCTGCTTAGGTCAGCTATAGAGCCACTCAGCCGCCTCCTGTCCCTATTAAGGCAGGTTGGCTATAGGAGGGGCAAAGGGGTAATTCTACTTAGGCAAGCACCCCCTTAGGCTAGAGTTTTGATCCCTATTTAAAGATGTAGCCGGCCCCCCTTTTGAATTAAGCAATTATCAATTTTATTTCAGCCTTGTGCCGAATCTAGGAGGGAGGAACCCCTACAACGTTCCAAGGGTTGATCCCCCTCAAGGATCAAAATCTATATGGCTCCTTCTGAGGTTCTATCACTATAACTAATACGCCGTTGAATGTTTTTGGGTTTGATACTCCACTGTTACAATATGTGCCCAGCATAACTTTTACTAGATTTGCAGGGATTTTTGCTCTGAGAAAATTCAACTGGAACTAGGTGGTTGATGGATCTGCAAAAGAAGTTGCCTGGTAGACATTGAGTTTGCAGAAATAGATTCTCTCTCTCTCTCTCTCTCTCTCTTAGTTCTGCAACAGAGGCTTAGCTTCTAAGTAGAACAAGATGCAAAGACAATTAGTTCTATGCATTGGTTCAAGTTTATTTTTTACCTGTTCATTTAGATGTGCCTGAATTTCTTGGAGATTAGTCAACAGATCCTTTCTCAATGCTAACAACTGTCTGAAATTCTAACATGTTTTTTTGCTTTTAATATCTTGAACCCATTTTTTTCAGGATGAACATTTGAGACCTTTGTTGAGAAAGGCCAGAATGGATCTGCTGAAATTGACAGACAATATCATGAAATGATTAAAACTGTTCATTATCTCTGCAGGTGACATTACAGTTCTTTTTGCTGACAAGGTGGTTAAGTTCACTGGATCCGGGAAGATGAAGAAGCATATTTTGCTAATTACAGATTTTGCTATCTATCTTGTTGATCCTGATGCTGATGTCTTAAAAAGGCGAATAGCACTTGCAGCTGTTGAAAAGATATGCTTGAGCAAATTCGATGATAATTTTTTTGCACTCATCGTTCCTACCGAGTATGATTGTCTTATGGCTAGCACAAGAAAAACAGAGATCGCAAATGTGCTAATTGAAGCCACTAAGGGTGCATCTGAGGAAATTGAGGTGGATTTCTCTAACAGGTATTTGTCTCAAATAGCTTCTTATATTGTTTTTTGATGATAAATCCATGTGTCATGATAAGGTTTCTCCTTTTGCTACTTGAATAGTGAGAGTTTGTCTTGGGAACAACCTCCTTTGCTTCCATGCCTCATGCATTGTACCGAGGTTTGTCGTACGAGTCTGGATCGGTGTATGGACCAATTGGCAGTACGGTACATACCGCTCCGTACCAACATATCATGTGTCGATACGGTGGGGTGTACCGACCTCACGGAAAACTGGCCAAAAATAGCTCCAAAAATTCCTAAAGAAAAGTTAGATTAAGGTTTTTAAGTTGAAAATAAATATAAATTGTATAATTTTAGCAAAAATAATCTGAAGAAGGAAAGAAAAATTGCACATTTTTTCTCGGGCTTTGAGGAATAGCTTTGTGGTACGATCTGCATCGTCCTTCCGTTGATATTATACTATCTACAAAAAAATGATTTGAATATTAAATTATTTGTTAAATAATATAAACTTTAAGATTCAAATGAATCAAGTAATCAATCGATGGATATATATAGTTTTATCACCAAAAAGAATGATGAGACTCTATAGGTGGTGGATCGGGATCCTCGATCCTATATATCTATATATCAATTTGATATGTATGTCGGATTCAATCATGAATTTGATCCCATGATATAGTATACCGATACATCGTATGCTATTGATGCATCAATTTAGTGATGGTTGTACCAGTGATTAAAAAAGCGCTAGGCGCCAGGGTCCCAAAACGCCCGAGGCCTAGGCGCTCGCCCGAGCGAAGCGATGCGCCAAAATATAAAAAAATATACTATTTAATCTAACAATAATTTCAAATAAATACGGATTACTATTATTAAAATTTAAAATTAATATAATATGTTATTAATCTAATAAATAAAAAAATATTGTTATTAGTATACTATTTAATAGTATATTATTAACAATAAATTAACAATATACTGTTAACAATCCATTAATAGTATAATGTTAATAGTCCATTAACAAGTATACTGTTAATATTTAATGTACATTATACAGTATATACTGTTAATATACTATTATATTGTTAACAGTATAGTATACTGTTAATAATTAGTTAACTTAACAGTATACTGTAGTGTTAAGTGTTAATATATAGTATATTGTTAAGTGTTAATATACTGTTAATAGTAGAAACGAGGTGATGAGCTGACCTGACCGAAGGCGAGAGGAGCGGCAGTGATAGCGACGGCAGCAAGCGACAGCAGTGAACGACGGCAAGCGGCAGCAGTGATGGCGGCGAGCAATAGCGACTGCAGCGATGGTGGCGAGCAACAGCGACTGCAGTGATGGCGGCGAAGAGAAACGACAACAGCGATGGTGTCGACGATGTAATCCAGGCGACTGAACCAGGCTCTCGAGCGCTCGGGCAAGGGCAACAACGGCGGCACAGCAGCAGCGGCAGCAAATAAGGCAACGACAACGGCGAGATGCAGCGATGTAATCCCGATTCGAGATGAGGATTAGGGTTGAGTAACGAAAGATATATAACTGCGTTAGTTGGTTCGATTAAACCAACTAACGCGAACGACCGAACCAGGATTAGGGTTGAGTAACGAAAGATATATAGCTGCGTTAGTTGGTTCGATTAAACCAACTAACGCGAACGACCGAACCAGAGGTAAAAGCCTGGTTCGGTAGCCTGGATTAACCCGGGCGCTCGCCCGAAGCGCCCGACGCCTGGGCTCGGGCGAGCCTCCAGGCGGCACCTCTTTGAGCGCCACTTGGGATTTGAGCGAGGCGCTCGGGCCTCGCCTTGCCTCGCCCGGGCGCTTAGGCGAGCGCCCGAGCGCCTATTTAAATCGTTGGGTTGTAGTCTGATCGTAGTGAAACATATGTGTCTGAGGCAAGTACGATTGTGGTATGTATTGGTGCGAAAGATGGAGGATGTCAGAACTTTTACTTTCACCATTGATTTATTGCTTTGTATCATAAGATTGATCACCGTATTGTTGCTCGGAGAAGAATGACCAACTATCACTATACTACTATTGGCCATAAGATTCTGTATAATACGATGGCTGTGAATACAATGAGCTCTACTCTGTGTCTACATCGTGTAGGCTCTATCATAATTGCTTAAAATCATCCATTGTCTTCTCCTTATCCTTTCGTGTATAAACTTAACCAGTATCTTGCTAAGCTCCATGATCTGAGTCTTGGGTGGTATGTGTAAAATATTATTCCTTGGTCCATGCACTACCCTCAAACCATATAGACGGACTATTGACTCCCCAACATCGCCGCCATCATCAGTCGAGGCACTGTTGTTTACATTGTTTCCACGTCTCCGGACCGAGCGGGTTACCAAATGTGATTGAGGTGTCACATTTGCCAACTTGATTCTTTCCAATGGTGTGACTGATGCTATTGCCTTCCCCTTTGCCTTTGCCTTTGCATGCTAGGCATCTCTAGTTCCTCAAGTAATTTGACTCGATGTTGTCTGACTCCTATCACGTTTTGACCGAGGGGATCTTCCTCCCAGTAAGGATATGCTTCCTCTTCTTTTAGTTGCCTCGGTGATAAAACATGAAAGACGTTGAGGATCTCTCGCCTCATCAGTAGATGATCCTTTTGGTTCTTCGTTGCTTCATCCGATTTTAACATCGATTGTGAATCTTCGTCGTAGTATCGAAAGTAGATGAGATCAATCTTTGGTTCGTCTAGCTCCTTGTCCAACTTGGCACACCGTAACTTTAGCTGCATGTTATAGTAGACATATATTAGCTTCTCCAACCGTCTATACGATAGTCTATTGCGGACCTTCAAATATTGACCAGTTACGTTTGTAATCACTCGATGTTGTCATCTGCAAAAGTACACGGACAATAACTTTTCTTGAATTTAGTACTTCCTCCCCAAATTGTATCCACCACTCAATTGTAAAAAAATATAATAGGAGTTTATTAACATAGCAAATAATTGATGTCAAATATAATTTATAATCAATGTGTGTAACTTTTCCTTACTAGGATCTATATTGTAACAACACGTTACAACTACAACGTCGTAGAATGAACTGATTGTTTTCTAAAATAATCGACCCTCTATAATAGCATCAACTGCATCAATAGTGTTTGGCAAGAGTTGATAGATAACATTTCTTATTGCTGATAGTAAATCTGAGCGTGTTCCAAGGCAAATCGAAATTGAATGCTTGGATTTAGATAATACGTTGTAAAACAAATAATTTTGTTAGTAATAATTTTTAAATATTAAAATATTATGAATTAAATTTTATTGAATATGAATTTACTTGCATTATATCTTGATCCATATGAACTTCGGTCTCGATAATATGTAATTATTGCTCGGCCTTTAAATCATCTGTGAATGTTTTCTTGATCTCCTCTCTTGCTGTAATCAGCATTTGTCTAAGATAAGACATTTGAGGATACTTATCTATATCAACCTTACGAAGGATAACATAAAGTGGTTTCACTACTATTATAATTTAATTCATAATATCCTAGAATCTAGAAGAAAAAATAGTTTTTTCAAGTTTTTTCACCTATTTTCCATCACTCGATCTTGAATACTTGGAATCAGACCACTGTTGTAAGGTGATCATTACCTTGATAACCTACCTCTTTTGCTGTATTGACTTTACAGTAATTAAATTTATGACAAGCCAAGTGACCTGGGTCGGAGTATCTCACCATTTGTATACTTTTACATCAAAGAGTGGACCCAATAATGATTATACAAAAACTTTGTAATCGACTATGCCGAAGTACACTCTTGCTGACTGATGGTAGCTCGTCAATATCCTTCAATATTAGATCTATGCAATGAGCTGCATATGGAGCCCAAAACAATATTTTCCTTTTTTTTCTATTAATTGTAAATCGACCTTTTTGAAATTGGCTTCATTGTTGGTAATTACCTAGACAACGTACTGTGGTCCGATCTCCTCTATCATGATATCCATTAGGTTTTTTATATAGGTTGCTTGTTAATTCGTCAGACATAAGGTATGCAATTTCGAATCGTACCACTCGATACGGGCGATTTTATCGATCCGCCAGCAAATCGATACACCGACCACCCGGTACCGTGGTTTTAGCCCCGTACCGTTCGATACAGGGCTATATCGAGCGGTAACGGTCGAAATTTTGATCGTTATCGCCCGGTACAGGTCGGTATAGTCGATTTTGATTGTCGTTGCCTGCTACCTGGCGGTATTAGCCTGGTTGCTGCGAGGTTGGTGTGGTGAGGGAAGAAGAAGCAAGAGAAAAAGGGAGAACCTCGGATGGTGCCGCCCTCTAACGACGAGGCGGTGCCTCAACTACCGGAGACGTTTGCGGCCGGAGAACCTCAGGATAGCGCCGTGGATGAGGAGAACCTCGAGAGGCAACGACCGAGGGTTGCAGGGGAGGCAGCGGTGATCCTGGCCGAGAGTGATAAGGATGCCGTGCGAGTGCTGGGAGGCGGGAGGGGGGAGAGAAGAGAGAGAGAGATCGCTACTGCCGACGGTTGGGAGGCAGTGATGGTGGCGCTCGGGGGGTGATGTGGATGGGTTGGCGACCGCGCGGCTGGGAAGTAGGGCTGGCCGCAGGTTGTAGAGGAGGCGGCAACAGTGGCTGAAGGTAGTAGAGGCGTAGCTGAGGAGGAAGATGGCGGTTGGGGCGGGAAGCGCTGGCAACGTCGGCGTCGCTACGGTGAGAGGCGATTGCGCAGCAACGGCAAGAGGAAGCGACTGAGGAGGAGATGTTGACAGAAGGTGGGTTGTGCGCTAGCGACTGGTTTGTGGGAGGTGGCTGCAAGATCTAGGAGGAGAAGTTGCAGCGGAGATCGGTAGCTCGGCAGAGATGGAATCAGATGCGGCAGTAGCGGAGATCGGCTATGGAATCGTAGCTGAAACATCGAGGATTGCGACTCTGATACCAAATGATAAGAATCATAGGGTTCTATCGTAGAAGAAGAGGAAGAAAGATAGATGATCACTTTGAGGGTTTTGGCCTCCTAGGGTTTGTCAAACGGCTGAAATATTATTTTCTTGATGAAGAAAAGAAGTACCTATATTCCTATTTATAGAGTTCCAACCCAGAGTCCCTTAGGACTTTGACTCCTATAATAAATTGTAAATACCCTATCTGAGTCCTACTGGACTAGCAAACTGAAAGAGACATGACTCAAAAGATCAGAAAATTAACGGGTTTCTAACATATATGTTAAATTATGATGAAATCATCATTACATATAATAATCACAGCATTACATAGTTAATTACTCCCTAATCATTCCTTTTTCATTACTATAAACATGTTAAACACTCGAATAGGCATTAAAGACATTAATTGACCCAATATGCATCGAATTTCATTTAAATCAAAATTAAATACACTAATCACATCATTAACATAACTAATTGATCCTTAATTAGTCCTCTTTGCCACTCTAGTGTCAAACACCCTAATAGGTATTAAAGATATTGAATTGACTCAATATGAGTCAAATTTCAATTAAAGCATCATTAAAATTACTAACCACAGCATTAAAAAACTTAATTAAAACTTAATTAAGACTTAGTTAAACCTATTATACTATCATAAACATGTAAATCACCTTAATATGCATGAAATATAAAGATTTGGCTCATTAAGTGTCTAATTTCGGAACAATCAGCATTAAACACAATAATCATAACATGAAAGGCCTTAATGACTCCTTAATTAACACTATTCTACCATCTTAATGGCCTCAAACAACATATTAGCCATTGAGAATATATAATAGATTTAATTATCTCATAAATCATTAAAAATCGAGAAAAAAAAGGCATACATTTGATTAGAGAGTTCTTCCTCCAACTTAGGTTTTAATCCTCCCTAATTACAGACTTCCTAGCTTGACCCAAATCATAAATCGCAGCTTTGTGAAGTTTTAAGAAGTGTAAATGTGAGAATAAGAGAAAGAAATGAGTGAGAAAGAGATTGGGAGAGTATGAGCGTTTGAGAGAGTGAAAGGGGGTGAAAGAGGGGTAGGAAAGAGTTTAAAAATATTTTCAAATGAATTTGACCATTGGAATTGATCATATCTGAGCCATCCACTGGTAATGGTCGAAATCCGACCATTACTGATCGGTATAGGTCGTTGACGGTTGAATTTCGACCATTCCAACTGGTACAGACCCCATACCTGGCGACACGAGGTCATTCAGTATATATCAGCTAGTATAGGGTGGTCTGCGTATTTGTCCCTTTTCGGACCAGTATGTACCACCGGTGCCGGGCGATATACAACGGTACGGCTAACTCTACATTGTGCCATCCTTTTTAACCTGACATTCCTTTTCCATTTTTGATATGCAACCACAATTAGACGATTTAGTTTTTCCTTTGTCATGTAAACTGTGTTGTAGAAGTAGAAAATTTATTGTTGGCATGTGTTTTTAAGCACCTAAAAGTGCTTTACTATCTTGTAGGAGTATTGAGTAACTTGAGTAACTTATTCTCATATATGAAGCATATTCACTCAGATTGCATACTGAACTAAGACCTTCTCTCTACATGTTAACTTGCCTAGATGCTTCCAATTAATAAGAAGAGACCGAAGGAAAAAGAAAAAAGAAAAGACAGAAACGAAAAGAAATTTGTGCTTATTAAAACTTTTCTAGAGAGATGAATACAAGAAATATGATAATTTGCAAATGTATGTTAGAAGTTATCTAGTGTTAGCAGCCAAGATTAAGCTTGTCTTTTTTTTTTTTAATTTGCAAAGAAATACCTATGTTCAGCTAAAAATGATTTTGCAGGAGATACAATTTCATTGGGATTGCAAACTTGTCATTCCCTTATGAAATTGAGCAGGAAAAAAATTTAAGATAGACATCAAATTTAGGTGCATTTGGAATGAAAATTAAGACAATTCGTATATCAGTGAATTAACTGAGAGCTTAGTTAGTCTGTCTTTTGCTGTAAAATTTTCAAGTCATATACTCCAGAGAAATCAAAAGAGCAACTATTGCAGATTTAACAGATAGATAGGTGCTCTATTTATTTTTGCAATAAGAACTTTTGTGGAAATATTTACAAGAATTTTTGTGGCTCATGCACATTAATTGCTGCTATATGAATATGCAGGTTTGAGTATAATGCTGCTGACGACATGGTGAAAGAAGTTGAATTTGAGGAAGTAAATGGTTTGTGGAACTTTTCCCAAACTTTTGTTATTGACTGTTCATATTATGGTGGCAAGATTGGGACTTGTACCTCACAGAGTTGGGTGTTAGGTTTACCTAAAATCCTTGGATGATGAGCAGTTGTACCTTGTTGGGTCTGGAGTGGAGATCGGAAGACATTCTGCCATATTAGGATTTCATTGACATTTTTCCCTTGTAGCACATGTTTATCTTACCATCTGTCATATATGATGAATATTTGACATAAACTAAAGTCCTGCCTAGAGTGACCAAAAGTTGGCCCTATGTCCGATCTCTGCATTATAGCTTTTTCGTCCTTCAACTTGCTGATGTGCCGCACATCGGCATGGGCACGCATGCACACCCACACTTTAAACTTGCATAGAGTATCACTTTATATTTCTCAAAGAGCACTAATATTGCTAAATTTTTTTCTGCAGGGGGCATTAAAACGAGGATCACAAAGAAGGAAATCCAGTGAAGGGAGTCCCACCTGACATTTTTGAAGCACCTTATGTATAGGCTCCGTTTTCCTTCAACATCCTTGCCACTGGCTTCTATATCATTTTGTTCTCTTGAAGAATCACCACATTTTTGTCTTTGTCTTTTCATTTGGCTCCCAATTTCACATTTGTTATATCCCAACCATTAAAGCAACTTACTGAAGCTGGAGTTTGTTCTTGTGCATTCGCTAGGATATCGTTATTTGTCTGTGTTCCTTTGATAAGTTCGTGAGAGACACTTCCAGGTTCCGAAGCAAGTGAATTTGTTCCAACTTTTGCCTTGATTATGCCAAGAGTTTTAATATCTTGTTGATATGTTACAGCAAAATGGTTTTTGCTAAAAGTTTCTTTCATTTTGTTTGTTTTATGAAATTATTGGACGATAAGAAGAAGCGCTAGAATAATCAAAAAGTTTCACCTACTCATAGCTCAACCCAGAATATTGCCAGAAAAAAAGGATGGATAACCTCTTGTTATTTCTATCGATTGATCTACACATGCATTAGAAACATGCACGTTTATCAGCTACTGTAAACATTACTCCTGCGGCTGATGAACCGAACCTTCTAATGTAAAGGGAAAGACAAAAAGATTCAAAGGCTATTTCCCTTGAAAAGTATCTGTCTTTTATTTTTCACGGAATGTCCTAATGTTAGTCTATTTCCCTGAAACACTTTTGTTTTTTTTTTGTTTTTGTCTCTTTCTTTCTTTCCCTTATTTCTCAAATTCATGTAATTTAACCCAACTCATTCAATTGATCCTTTTTAAGCAATATAAATCTTGGACTGGTCCAAAATAAATAATATTTAAATATTTAAATATTATAAAAATAAATAAATTATGGAATATATACAATAAATAAATAGTATTTATTATTGAATATAAAGTAGAATATGATATAATAATATTATTTATATATTTTAAATATATAAAAATAAATTTTAAAAATCTTACGATTTCAGATGACATTGGAAATGACTTTCAAAGGCCTAAATAAACACTATTTTAATTTTTAAGCCCTTAAAATGTGCCCATTTACTTATTTCAACACTTAAAATATTGAATTTATGCCATTTAAATATTTAAATCAGTAAGAAAAACCTATCTTAAAGGTTTAAAAATTAAAAAAAATGATCATTTAGACTTTTGCAAGCCATTTCCATTGTTTTTGAAAATTTTTAAATTTTTTAATAAATGTGAGACGCGGGTTTATATTTTTTTTTATTAGGACACTAAAAATAATTTAACTCGAGCAAAAACAATGTAACTTAAGGCCCAAAAATAAATTTTCTTTCCAAAATTTTAGATTTTTTAATTAAACTTGAGTGATTTTTTTATCCTACACTTAGAAGAAGAATTAGGAAAAGTAAAAAATATATATATAGTGATTGTTTTATTCTTTGTCATCGTAAATAGGAATATTGAAAATAGAATTTCTAAAATTTGAAAAAAATATATGATGGGCGAACGATAAGACCATGTATGGTGGATTCACAGTCAACTTGGCTACATCCACCCTTTCTCTTGTTAAAGGACTTTTTTCTTTTTTTTGTCATTCATCATTATGGTATTTATTCTTATCTCTATATTTAGATTGAGATATTAGACATAGAATGCTAATATTTAAAATAAAATATATAAAAAAAGTAATAGATTATGACATGACATATTCCCAAAAAAAAATTCTTCGTGATAAAAGTGAGATTCAAGTCAAGACCTCATGATAAACTATGTTTTTAGTAGCTAAGCCAGCTAACCTTCAAAAATATTAAAGTTAAAATAACTAAAAATAAGTCTTTTACTGGCTTAAAAATAGAAAAAATCATTTAGGACTTCATAAGATATTTCCAAGTTTTCAGGAAAATTTTGGCAAGAAAACATGTCATTTCATTGTAAAACAATCAAAATAAATAAATAATAAAAATTCAACCTTTTCAAGAGCTGAATTAACTAAAAATATATACTTTAAAGGTCCAAAATTTTTAAAAATAATTAGTTAGGTTTTCAATAGACATTTCAAATATTTCATGAGAATTTTGATATTTTGGATAAAAATTATACCTAGGATATTATTTTTGAATATGATTCCAAAACTAGTGTAACTCAGAGGTTTTTTTTTTTTGTCTTAGAACTTTAGAAAATATTCTATGATAATATATAAGTTATTTTGTGGTCAGCTTTATTTTAAATTCATCTTAAATTGGTCAACAATTTTTTAAAAAATAGCTTTTAAAGGTTAAGTAATTGAAAATATATATTTTAAATATCTAATAATAGAAAAATCAGATCATTCAGGCTTCATAAGATATTTTCAAAATTTTCACGAAAACTTTTGTCAATAAATCTTATAAATCAATTTAAACTGGCCTAAATAAAATAATAAAACTTTTAGCACCCAGAAATAGAAAAAGCGATCAATCAGATCTTCATAAGATATTTCCAAGGTTTCCCAAAAATTTTGGCCAAAAAACTTTATAATCTCAGCTTAAATTGGAAAAAGTAAAAAAATATTACAAAAATGTAGCTTTTTAAGAGTTGAATTAACTTAAAATAGGTAGTTTAAAGGACCAAAAATATAAACGTTAGTCAATTAGGGGTATATTCAAAATTTATTTTTTTTATGATATTTGGATAAAAATTGGCCTGAGTTATATTATTTTGAAAGCGTGACACTAAATTTTGAATAGGACAACAAAAATAGTGTAATTATATTTATGAATGGCGTGGCTCAGAGGGTACAAATGTACTTTTTGTTCTAGAACTTCACAAAAGTTTCTATAATATCGACGTTTTTTTGGTTAAACTTATTTTACATTACCTTACATTGGCCAAAAATAAGAAATATGAAAATATTAGCATTTTAAGATCTGAATTAATTAAAAATATGTCTTTTAAGGGCCCAAAGTAGAATAAGTAGTTATTTATGGCTTCATAAAAGAACTTTCAAGGTTTCAAAACCCTTCTAATTTCAGATTAAATTAGACAAAAGAAAATAAAAGAAAACAAACTTTCAAGGGCTGATTAAATGCAAATAGATCACTTAAAGGCCCAAAAATAGAAAGGGTGATCATTTACGACTTCCATAATATATTTCCAAAGTTTAATAAAAAATTTAAAAATATTATAATTCAGCTAAATTAGTCAAAAAAATAAAAAAAATAAATTTCAACCTTTTAAGAAATTAAAATTGAAAATATATGCTTTAGAAGGATAGAAATAAAAAAAATGATCAATTAGGATAAAATTGTTGATATTTTGGATAAAAATTGACTTTAGTTATATTGTTGTTTTAATGCTCTTACTATATTATTGAGTCAGATACCAAAAACATTATTACCCTGTTCAAGTTACCAAAAATAACTTTTTTGCTTTTAGAAAAACTTCTTTGATGATATAAAAATGATTTTTTGGATGAATTTAATTTACATTCACCTTAAATTGATCAAAAATAAAGTAAAAATTTTAATTAAAGGCCCAAAATTAGAAAAAATAGTCATTTAGGGCTTCATAAGGCATTTCGAAGGTTTCTTAAACAATTGGCCAACAAACCTGCTGATTTCATCTTAAATTGACCAAAAATAAAAAATAAAGAAATTTTAGCATTTGAAGTGTTGAATTGATTTAAAATATATCTTTCGAAGCCCAAAAATAGAAAATCGGTCATTTATGGCTTCATAAGATATTTTTAAGGTATTATAGAAAAATATTTTTTAGAAAAACAAATATGAGTTACACTGTTTTTAAACAATGTTATGTTATTTTTAAATATAACATCAAATATATTGTAACCTCATTAAAAAATAATGTAACTCATGGCTAATTTTGTTTTTACTTTGGGGAAGATTATCTTGTTGGCTTCAAGTAGTTTTGGCGAAAAATATTGGAACTTTAGCCTAATTTGGTCAAAAATAAAATAAAAAGCTTTTTAACTTTTAGAGGTTTGAATTAATTGTAAGAATGTAATTTAAAGGAGCAAAAATAGAAATATGGTCAATTAGGGCTTCATTAAACATTTTCCAAGTTGGATTTTTTTTAAATGGTAAGAGATGTATTAAAATAAAATAAAAATATGTTACAATGTGCAACTGACACTACTTTAGAAGTAGTAGAACAATAAATACAGCAAGGCCTAATAATAGAAATAAAATAAAATGGATAATCCAGGCCTAATGACCTTCCTAGATTGCTGCTTGTAGTCAACTGGTATTTTATAGCTTCTCATAAAAAGGATCCCCATGCTGGTCTACCTTCAGAAATGGATCTAATATGTGAATTAATCACCCTTTGTATCTCAAGTGGCAATTTATCGGGGTTCTTGATGTTTTCTCTCAAACTCTTGCATTAATGTATGAGATAATCAATAAGGTGATATGCTTCACTATGGGAGTAAGAAAAAAATTTATAATTGCTATGGCACATTTTTGCCCAACATATACTCCGCATCACCCTTAAAAAAGTCATGTGCACATTATCGATTCAGCCCGGATTAAGGTATCGAGAAGGAACATTATCTCGGACAATCACTTGAGAGGCTAGGTTCAGGCCTCACCACCTACCTCCCTTGCAAGATTACCTTCCGTATATCTCCTACACAATATGAGGACATATTTCAACTCAGGCAACGACCTAGGGAAGGATCGTACCTACTACAGATATGCAATAAAAGGCAACCAGTACCGTAGTGAGATAGGACATACAGGTCAGCGGTTTAGCTACCGACCATCATACGTCGCAGACCTACCACCCACATGCATTAACCCTTTTTGTACGGTTTCTGTCTCCTCAGGTAGTATAAAAGGCGCCCAGGCAATAATGCGAAAGGGGACTTTTTTTATATAGGAAAAGGACAGACAACACAAAGCGATTTATGGCTAACTTAACTATCGGAGGGGTCATGTCAAGGCAACACATCCCCCCCGTGGCCTTAGTGCAGGTATCAGCGACTGATGAGCAAGCCGAGGAATAGAAGGATACACTCGCAAAAGAGGGAAGCTCAGTCCTCAGTGGTCGACCGAACGAGGTCCCCCGACCAAGGACAAGTTGACACAGGAGTGTCTAATTTGCTACAATCAACACTTATGGATCTTGCTGATCATATGATATTCTCCACAGTCCACTATAATATTTCAGAGTCTTTAACCCAGCCCACTCAAATATGACAGCTCATGAGCATATTCCTTGGACAAAGTTAAATCTATTTCAAGATACTTTTCTTCATGACCAAAGAATGTATTAAAGAGGTTAGTTGATAGATGTAAAACACTTATTGCCATAGTTCACTATGCATGAAGGGTTGTTTCATGCACTAGTACTTATTTTAATATTCTAGGGCTAGAAAAAAGTTGAGCACCTAATTTTTTATTGGAAGAAGCTCTTTGAAGTCTCTCTAAAACTTTATATCTCCTGGATATTTTTTTGAGTTGTGAGTCTTTTATTTCAGTTTTGTATCCTTGTTTAATTTCCTTGAGGTGATAAATTTTGTGTATCCTCTTGTGACTTTAAACTTGGTGGTGAGCTATTTATATCTGTTTTATGTAAGTTTGAACTTGAGTTTGTTTCTTTTCTACAATTCGACTATCGATTTCTCTTTCTTTTCTTAATTCTATTCTTCTTTCTCCTTTCCCGATATCAATTTGGTATTAGAGCTAAATGTTAGAGATCATGGCATGGCAAAATGGAGAAGTAGTGGGTGAAGGTAGTGATAATGAAGAGGATGTTGAATCCTAAGTGGCCGACCGAACGAGATCCCCCGACCAAGGACAAGTTGACACGGGAGTGTCTAATTTGCTACAATCAACACTTATGGATCTTGCTGATCATATGATATTCTCCACAGTCCACTATAATATTTCATAGTCTTTAACCCAGCCCACTCAAATATGACAGCTCATGAGCATATTCCTTGGACAAAGTTAAATCTATTTCAAGATACTTTTCTTCGTGACCAAAGAATGTATTAAAGAGGTTAGTTGATAGATGTAAAACACTTATTGCCATAGTTCCCTATGCATGAAGGGTTGTTTCATGCACTAGTACTTACCTTAATATTCTAGGGCTAGAAAAAAGTTGAGCACTTAATTTGTATTGGAAGAAGCTCTTTGGAGTCTCTCTAAAACTTTATATCTCTTGGATACTTCCTTGAGTTGTGAGTCTTTTATTTCAATTTTGTATCCTTGTTTAATTTTCTTGAGGTGATAAATTTTGTATATCCTCTTGTGACTTTAAACTTGGTGGTGAGCTATTTATATATGTTTTATGTAAGTTTGAACTTGAGTTTGTTTCTTTTCTACAATTCGACTATCGATTTCTCTTTCTTTTCTGAATTCTATTCTTCTTTCTCCTTTCCCGGTATCAATTTGGTATTAGAGCTAAATATTAGAGATCATGGCATGGCAAAATGGAGAAGTAGTGGGTGAAGGTAGTGATAATGAAGAGGATGTTGAATCCTCAGTGGCCGACCGAACGAGGTCCCCTGACCAAGGACAAGTTGACACGGGAGTGTCTAATTTGCTACAATCAACACTTATGGATCTTGCTGATCATATGGTATTCTCCACAGTCCACTATAATATTTCAGAGTCTTTACCCCGCCCACTCAAATATGACAGCTCATGAGCATATTCCTTGGACAAAGTTAAATCTATTTCAAGATACTTTTCTTCATGACCAAAGAATGTATTAAAGAGGTTAGTTGATAGATGTAAAACACTTATTGCCATAGTTCCCTATGCATGAAGGGTTGTTTCATGCACTAGTACTTACTTTAATATTCTAGGGCTAGAAAAAAGTTGAGCACCTAATTTGTATTGGAAGAAGCTCTTTGGAGTCTCTCTAAAACTTTATATCTCTTGGATACTTCCTTGAGTTATGAGTCTTTTATTTCAATTTTGTATCCTTGTTTAATTTTCTTGAGGTGATAAATTTTGTGTATCCTCTTGTGACTTTAAACTTGGTGGTGAGCTATTTATATTTGTTTTATGTAAGTTTGAACTTGAGTTTGTTTCTTTTCTACAATTCGACTATCGATTTCTCTTTCTTTTCTTAATTCTATTCTTCTTTCTCCTTTCCCGGTATCAATTTGGTATTAGAGCTAAATATTAGAGATCATTGCATGGCAAAATGGAGAAGTAGTGTGTGAAGGTAGTGATAATGAAGAGGATGTTGAATCCTCAGTGGCCGACCGAACGAGGTCCCCTGACCAAGGACAAGTTGACACGGGAGTGTCTAATTTGCTACAATCAACACTTATGGATCTTGCTGATCATATGGTATTCTCCACAGTCCACTATAATATTTCAGAGTCTTTAACCCAGCCCACTCAAATATGACAGCTCATGAGCATATTCCTTGGACAAAGTTAAATCTATTTCAAGATACTTTTCTTCATGACCAAAGAATGTATTAAAGAGGTTAATTGATAGATGTAAAACACTTATTGCCATAGTTCCCCATGCATGAAGGGTTGTTTCATGCACTAGTACTTATTTTAATATTCTAGGGCTAGAAAAAAGTTGAGCACCTAATTTGTATTGGAAGAATCTCTTTGGAGTCTCTCTAAAACTTTATATCTCTTGGATACTTCCTTGAGTTGTGAGTCTTTTATTTCAGTTTTATATCCTTGTTTAATTTCCTTGAGGTGATAAATTTTGTGTATCCTCTTGTGACTTTAAACTTGGTAGTGAGCTATTTATATCTGTTTTATGTAAGTTTGAACTTGAGTTTGTTTCTTTTCTACAATTCGACTATCGATTTCTCTTTCTTTTCTGAATTCTATTATTCTTTCTCCTTTCCCGGTATATTTGGTGTTAGAGCTAAATGTTAGAGATCATGGCATGGCAAAATGAAGAAGTAGTGGGTGATGGTAGTGATAATGAAAAGGATGTTGAATCCTTGATGTTGTAGCTACAAAAAGTGTTGCATAGTATATATGAAAAAAATAAAATTATTGATGAACTTTGGAATAAAAACAATCAGAATGAAAATGATTCCCAAAAAGTTTAGTTATATTATTGATACACCTCATTACTCAAGGGATTGGGAAGATTTCAGTCAAGGCGTAGAGACCAAGATGAATAGCAGAATAAATACAATCCAATGTTGGATATTCTGGAGTTTCAAGGTAAAATCAATATTGATGACTTTATTAAATGACTAAATATAATAGAAAGAAAGTTTGATTTTCATGAACCACCAGAACAAAAGAAGGTTAAGCTTATGATTCTAAAACTAAGCAGGAATATATCTTTTTGATGAAAAAATCTGAAGAAGCAAAGAGAACATGAGGGGAAGAGTAAGATCGTGACATGAGAGAAAATGAAAAGAGATTTGAAAAGAAAATAATTACTTGACAATTATAAGCAAGAAATCTTTATGAAAATCCATGATTTTAAGCAAAAAAATCTTATTGTGGAGGAGTACACAATAGAGTTTGACAATCTTATGTTAAAAGGAGAGCTTATAGAACTAGAAGAATAGACCATTGCAAGAAACCTTGGAGGTCTAAAATATGAGATTGTCAAAGTGGTTCAACTCCAACTGATTGGTCTTTGAATGATGTAAGTAAGCTGACTTTAAAAGTGAAGAAACAACAGAAGTTTGAAAAGGATTCTCGATATGGGGTGACAGATGGCTATACGAGAGGAGAAAATTCTAAGCCTACTCACCAAAGCAAAGTAGTATTGAAGGGGCAAGACAAGGGTGAAGGATCAACTAGGAGGATTATTACATTAGTTGAAGAACATAGTGATGAAGAAAGAAATGAAGCCAATGATGAACCAAAATATGATGATGACGAGGAAGATGTTACTTATGCTGATCATGGTTTATCTATTATGTTACAACGTAGCTTATAAGTATCCTATGTGACCGAGGATGAAAGTTGGGTGAGAAAGAATGTGTTTCATACTAAATGTACCTCTCATGGCAAGGTATGCTTGGTGATTATTGACAGTCACAACTTTAAGAATGTGATATCTTTCGAGATGGTACATAAGCTAAAGTTAGACATAATCCCTCGTCTGCATCCTTACTAATTATGTTGGCTGCAAAAAGAAAATGACATCAAGGTAACTAAAGATATTTTGTTTTATTTTCTATTGGTAAGTATTATAAAGATGAAGTATGGTGTGATGTTGCTCCTATGGATGCTTATCATTTGCTGTTGGGCAGACCTTAGCATTATGATAGGAGGGTATTGTATGATGGTTATAAATATACTTATTCTTTTATGGTGAATGAAAAAAAGATTATTTTAGCTCCATTACAGCCTTCTGAAATCAATGCACCAAAGAAATAAGTTAGTGCCTTTATGTCCTATGGTGGATGTAAGAGTGAATTAGGAAAGAGTAGTCATATTTTAGCTCTAATAGTCGTAGAAGAGAATGAACATTACAAGGGGCCACCGACAAATATGAAACCAATCCTGGATGAGTTTCAAGACATTATACTAAAAGAGATTCCACATGGTCTTCCACTATTGAGAGACATCCAATATCATATTAATCTTATTCCGGGGGGCTATCCTACCTAACAAGGTAGCCTATAGAATGAGTCCCAAGGAGCATGGAGAACTTCAAAGGCAAGTAGATGAGTTGGTGAAAACAGGGTTGATTCGGGAGAGCATGAGTCTTTGTGCTATTCCAACCTTGTTGGTGTCTAAGAAAGATGGTTCTTGAAAAATATGTGTGGACAATTGTGTCATCATCAAAATTACTATTAACTATCATTTTTTCATTCCAAGGTTAGATGATTTACTTGATCAATTGTATAATGCTTTTATATTCTCTAAAATTGATTGGAGGAGTGGCTACCACCAAATAAGAATGATGCTTGGAGATGAGTGGAAAATAATATTTAAAGCTAGAGAATGCTTGTATGAGTGGTTGGTTATATCATTTGGGTTATCTATTGCTCATGGTACTTTCATGATATTTATGAATCATATACTTAAGCAATGCATTTGGATTTTTGTTGTGGTTTATTTTGATGACATATTAGTATACAACAAGAGTGAGGAAGAGCATATGTATCATCTTAAGAAGATTTTTCTTATCTTGAGGCAGCAAAGGCTTTATGGTAATCTAAAGAAGTGTGGTTTTTTTACTCTTAGTCTGATATTTCTGGGATATGTTGTTTCAAAAAATGGAATCATGATGGATCAAAGTAAGGTAGAAGCTATTCTTAATTGGCCAACACCGACTTCATTGCATGATGCGAAGAGTTTCCATAGTTTAACTTCCTTTTATAAAAGATTCATCAAGGGTTTCAGCTCGATTGTTCTTCCAATCATCGAATGCCTAAAATGTGATAGATTCAAGTTGACTAATGAGGCTGATGAAGCTTTTGAGCTATTAAAAAGAAAGGTGACCGAAGCTCCTATTTTGGTACTACCCAATTTTGATAAAATGTTTGAGATTGAATGTGATACCTCCAATATGAGAATTGATGTTATTTTGAGTCAAGAATCAAAATTCATTACCTTTTTTAGTGAGAAGTTGAATGATACAAGGAGAAAAATTCTACCTATGATAAGAAGTTCTATGCCATTTATCGAGTTTTATTATTAGAACCCTTGGATATTCTAAGCTTATGGTAATCTCTATAGGGGATCAACCTCCTTGGAACTCTATACGGGTTACTCCCTTCTAGGATTTCTATCAAATAGATGAAAATAATATTGATCTATTGATGATGAAAAGAGATTTATTACAAGACTATTTATAGGCCTTCTAAACCCTAACTCCTAATAGGATTCCTACTTCAAGACTCTTACTCCTAACAACTCCTACTCCAACTCTAAGAAGCAACTCATATTCCAATGCTAAGAAACAATATCCTAGCCAGCCCAACTAGGGATTGCTAGTTACAGGTGCCTTGCAAGCCAATCATATGAGTGATGACACGTGTGACACGCTGTGTGATCTTTTTGCTTATGATTAATATTGATATATTCTCACATTATCTGTTACATATATATTGTGATGTCCTTGGTTCTGTGCAATGGGAGTCGGATCGTGATGAGATCATGATAATGAGATCGATTCACCTTTAAACACAGATCCTAAATAAACTTGGTCATAGGTTACTCAAGAGGGACATTGAGATAACCGGATAGATCGGTGTACTATATACCCATCCATATAATGGAGGCGGCTGGTCTCATAGCCACTTGTGTGGAGACACTAAGGATATAGTACAGGTGCTCATTGGAGAATAAGTTCACTTATTGATCCACTTATGGAATGTTGTATGGTTAATGAGACCTAATGTCAGAAGTGATTCCATAGTCTCAATTGTGTATCTGGTCCTTAGACTTGAGACACCAAAGATGTCTTCTATGAGTACTCCTTTCTTTGACGCCAAACTTACAGGTTTGGAAAGTTTCAGATCTGGTATAACTGGTTATCGGGATTGGTAGCCAACCTTACGAAGAGAAATTGAGTATTAATAGAGGATCATCCACTCTCGGTATCACGAGAGGAATATCCCGTATGTGTTTGCTCAGACAAATCCTTGGTTAGGGTCATTCGGATTGAGAGAGAATGAGTTCTCCGATAGAATCCGAATAGAGCAAGACAAACTGATTCCGTATGTGACCTGACAGTACCATGTCCAATATACGGTCTCTGAGATATTATTTGGATGAGGGATTATAGATACATGGTAACTGTGGACAAACAGGTCCGATGGATTTGATCCCCCCTGTACCGTCTGGGGACTATGGCGTAGTGGCCTAGTACGTCCATAGTCGATAAGTCGAGTGAATTATTATGGGGATAATAATTCACTATATCAGAAGGAGTTCTGATGGGAGTGACTCACGGTCAGCTCGGTATCGGGCCTAGAGGGTCATACATATATAGTGGATGCTTCAGCGAATAGAGGATTGGATGAAGATCCAATTAGCCCCTATTCTCATTAGATGAGACCCTATGTTGATGAACTTCTTGATTAAAGCCCAATTATAGGCCTAAGGAGATTATTGGATAGAGATCCAATAATACAAGGTTAGTGGGTTATTGGATGGAGATCCAATACCCACTAAGGAAGAAGCTCTAGGGTTTTGGTGGCTCTCTATAAATAGGAGAGGAGACTTAGGGTTGATAGGCTATAGCTTTAGCCACCACCTCCTATTCTCATCCCTCCCTCTGAGCAAGAGTTGCAAGATCAGAGAGGAGGAATTTCACTGTAGAGATCCATCGTGTGGATACCGCTAGAGAGGAGGACGCTTGACCTCCTTCATCTTCTCCATCCGGATCTGGAATACAGGGATATACGATCTCCCTAGGTAAAATCAATCTTTCACACATTGTGATTTTTCAATTTTTACGGTTTTTCTCATGACCCTAATCTTTTGCACAACGATTTGATTTATGTGGGAAATCAGTTTTTGTTTTGATTTCTGCTGTACATGTGATGCACCCGCTGTAGGTTTCCAACAGTGGTATCAGAGCCAAGGTTTTCGTGCGAAAGATTGGTTTTAAACTGCGTGTGATGAGATTGAATCGCGTAGAATCGTTCTACGTGTTCTTGCTGCGTTTTCACAGTGAAGGCAATGAGGAGGAGGGGCAGCAAGGCATGGCCCGACCACCTACAAGGGGGCGACCGGATGCAGCTAAGGACCCCCTGCAATGGGGCGGCCGGCTACGGCCACCCGTAGAGGCAGCAGCCGCCCGCGGGCACGACTGGCTGCGGCCAGCCCGTAAGGGGCGGCGCGCCCGTAAGGGGTGGCTGCCTGTGGCCAGCACGCAAGGGCCTGCTGCCCGTGGCCAGGCCACAAGGGTGGTCGCCCCTTGGCAGGGCAGTTGCCGTTCGCAAAGGGCAGCCGCCGCCTGCGCAGGGCAATGGCAGTGACGGCGCAAAGCGGGTAAGAGGGCTAGGGCATCATTTTGAGAAAAGGAATATCCTGCCCCTATAAATTCTAGAAATTTCGAGGACTGTCCTCGTATACAAAATTCCTAAAATACCCTCAACAATTCTAAAAATTTTGAGGATTGTCCTCTCATCCAAAATTATGAAAATGCCCTTGACAATTCTAAAAATTCTTAGCATATTCTAATTTCTAGAAAAATAAGTAATTAAATAGTTTAATTAATTATTAGATATATCTAGTAATCCTACATATGATGTGATGTATGATATAGATGGATGATCATGAGCCATGTGTTGTGATGTGTGTAATTATGATTATTATTATTATTGGGGCCTGCGGGCTTGCGTTTTTCTCATTTATTGTCGGGCCTGCGTGCTTATGATTATTTATAATTACATGAAGAGGCGTAGTGGGAGCGTGGAGTTACAACGGGACCCACGATGCCATGGTTGGAGATGACGACGCATGGTGATGCGACGATCCGACGGAACCGATGATGACAAGATCAACAATCATAAGGCATGGAGATGCGCCAATGCACACATAGATCCTATCGTGAGTGATTAGGCTCATTGGCTCAGGCTTAATCATATTAGGTGACGGCTCATGATTATCTGGTGTGGCTTGCATGTGTGATGTGTTATACACCTACTAGGCCAGATTTGCCTATTGTACTAGCACCTCAGTAGTGGGTCACTATCGTCGAATTATGATTTGTCGATCAATGATGGCATGCAGCTGGATCTGGAGTTCTCCTTGGGTTGTAATATCTGGCAGGTGGTTCTGAGCCATCTCATTTTGCCCCAACTTAGGCTTCAAGCATGACATATGAAAAACTAGATGAATGATATGACTCCACCAGGGTTGGGTCCTACTCAACCAAATAGCAACCAATAACAACCCTGTAATTGTAATAAACCCCACCTAGCCGCCTCTATCCTATAAAGAAGAGTGGCTAGGGTTTATATTTGGGGCCTTAGGGCTTCCTAGCCACTGCCCCCTTTACTGAGTTGGTCGGCTAGGGTTTCTAGCGGGGGCACATGGTTGTGGAGCCTCCTTAAGCTGTCATCCCCCTTAACAGGGCAAGTCGGCTAGATGGAGGGTAAATGGGGGAATTCACTTAGGAAGTCTCCCCTAGGGCTAGGGTTTGGAGCCCTATATAATCTTGTAGAATTCCTATGGGGTTCAGCCTTGTGCCGAGTACTAGGAGGGAGGAACCCCTATATCGTTCCAAGGGTTAATCCCCCTCAAAGATCAATCTTTATAGAATTCTTATGGGGTTCTATTATCTAGTATCAGAGAAGCGATCTTACTGCCCTTGTTACCATCTCTGCCGCCTCCATCAACCAAGCAATTCCCATAATTGATTTTAACATCGCCTCTCCACTATCATCTCCTACTGCATATCAAATCAATCTGCTGCTGCCACCACCAATTGCACTAGAAATATGGTATTTCCCTATCACCAATACCTTTTGCTACTGCAATTTTCCATCTACAAAATACGAAAAAGAACTTTATATCTATCCCTTGCTGGGAATTTCTTCCGTCGCAAAAGTGATCATCTTTGCGAACGAAGAATTGCTGCAAAATTTTAGCCACATATGGTGCTTTGAACCGATCTATTTAGTATCTTTTTTGGACGAAATTTTTCACACGTCTTATAGATCATTGTAGCTTTCAATCATGAATGATCTATTATGGAATTAATCTCTGAAACAATTCTTATGCTATTGTAAATTTTCATCATAAACCGCTGAAATTTTTCGACGAGAATTCTGTCATCGCATCTTGCACCGGTTTCATTACTGTTATGCTACCAAAATTTCCTTGATCCAAGTTGTTATTGCTGCTACCCTCTTGTTAGAACCCTTACAGATTCTAAGCTTGGGGTGATCTCTATAGGGAATTAGCCTCCTTGGAACTCTATAGGGGTTCCTCCCTCCTTGGTTTTGTGCCCAATGGCTGAAAATAATATTGATCTATTGATGATGAAAGAGGGAATAATACAAGGCTATTTATAGGGCTTCTAAACCCCAACTCCTAATATGATTCCTGCTTAAGACTCCTACTTCTAACAACTCCTACTCTAATTCTAAGAAGCAACTCCTACTTCCAACAACTCTAACTCCAATTCCAACTCTAAGAAGCCTCCAAACTAATCCTAATCCTATTCTGACTTAACCTCTCTTAACTAGGATAAGGGGTGGTTAATTAGGGTGACATGTATCTTATTTTTCCCTCAAAATATCTTCCTCCAAACTAATCCTAACCTAGCCGACCTCCTCACCTCTTTAATAGGGGTCAACTAGATAGGATTTACATGAATACCCTTAGGATTACATGTTTGCCATCTTTAATGAAACTAAATTAGGACTCTCATAGCTAGAGTCCTAACAGACTCGTCCTCTTCAAATCAGTCTTATCCTCAAGGCTGAGGTCCATTTCTCTGGGTCGTGATCTATAATTCCTCACGAGGGTCCCTCGTGGCCCTATAGTAGGCACATCCTGCTCTTGGGGTCCAGTATCAGCAGTAGTGACTGGACGATGATGTGTTATGATCTCGTGATCCCATACAATCATCAGCTAAACCTAGGCCTCCTTATCGACTTGGGTGTTGGGTGGATAAATTGGGGCTGAATTATCCTCTCTAAACTTCAATTTACAGTGAGATACTTGGAGGATCAATTATATTTTTAAATTGATGTACTGATCTGATCCATAAGTCACGGCTTCATTGTGATCCCTAATTTTGCAAGGGCCAAAGTAGCAGGGGGACCACTTCCTTGAGGCTCGAATTTCTGCTGGTAGGGCTGGAGATGATGGGAAACTCGATATTCAATAGTAAACTTTCTTCTGCTCTGATATTTATCAGGAGGTTGTTTCTTTCTTACATGGGCTACCACTTGGTTGTTCTTTAATAGTAACCGAGACTTCTTTTAGAATAATTGCTCCCCTTTGATAAGGTCCTTGGTGGTGTAAGCCCATTCTGAGTTTGAGGAGGGTAGAAGCTATAATTTTATTGAGCCTATTTTCATCTCTCCTTTGTACTGTTGACCTGTATCATGCCAAACTTTAAATTAAGTAGCAATTAGTATCCCTTTACATATCACAAGCATCATGTGAAATGTAGGGAGAGTCTCGGTGTATATTAGGAGTCACCATCTTGCATGAGGGTGGTGCTGATCCTAATTCTTGATATGTCTGCTCCTATTACGAACATATTGTCACGATCGAGTAATGCAAGCGCTGATGTAGATGGCATCGTGACTGTGAGGATCCTATATATGGTGGATGTGTGGATGTCTTCCTCCTGTTTCTTCATAATTTTGATCTCCATCCAATAAAGTTCGGTGTCACAGGTTCCATGTCAGTATTGTCGCTGAAGGGACTAAATCTTCTTGCAATCGTGGGTCGTGGATCGATGATCATCATTAGGGAAGACTTTGAGCATTATGGTCCATTCCTTGGAGAAGTCATGGAAGTAGCTCGAGATTTGGGAGTGCCTCAGAAGCCATAGCTGGTTCAGTTGGATATGGCACTTCAGGAAGAGTTTATACCTGCAGATAAAGAGGTAAAGCTTTTGGATATAAAGTGTCCTTGCAAGGGAAGGTTGTGGCCAAATGATTTGTGTCTCCTGCGTCTCCTGGACGATCCGTTTAGCTTCGGCTCTCTGAGGATATGGATAGCAATATGGTCGAATATGTGCTAGTGGTTCCTCCTGTAAGATTAGCATATGAAGATTGTATAGCATGATGGTAGGAAGTAGTCAGCTCGGTTCGGTGGAGGCGCCTGAAATTTCAGTAAGCTTTTGCAAGCGTTGTGTCGAGATCGTCATTACTTCGCTCCCATGTTTCTCGCATAAGGTCATTTGTTCACCCTTGCCATTCATAAGATTGTTGGTGAGGACGGTGATGTGTTGTTGCTTAAAGGATTCTTCAACTTTTGCTGCTTGCGGGTTCGGTGGAGGCGCCTAAATTTTCAGCAAGCTTTTGCAAGTGTTGTGTCAAGATCGTCGTTACTTCACTCCCATGTTTCTCGCATAAGGTCACTTGTTCACCCTTGCCATTCATAAGATTGCTGGTGAGGACGGTGACATGTTGTTGCTTAAAGGATTCTTCAACTTTTGCTGCTTGCTAGTTCGCATGGCCTGCTAAAGCATGAGTTGTGCAATCGGCCAACTGCGGGTCCTCCTTCGTGTTCTCCTCCTCAGGTTCCTGGACCTCTTCTTCAGATTTTTTAATATATTTTATTATGGAAAGTGATAGAACCTCAGATGGAGCTCTATAGATTTTGATCTTTGAGGGGGATCAACCCTTGGAATGCTATAGGGGTTCCTCTCTCCTAATAGTCGGCTATGTAGATTGATCTTACTTTTTTAAAAGAGGTGGAGGCTACATGCTTATATAGGGCTCCAAACCCTAGCCCGAGGGGGGTGCTTCCTAAGTTAATTCTCCCTTTTGCCCCTCCTATAGCTACCATACATAAATAAAGGGGGCGGCGGCCTAAGTGGCTGCACAAGCCACTCCCCTCTACTAGAAACCCTAGCCGACCAACCCAGTAAGGGAGGTGGCAGCTAGGAAGCCCTAAGGCCCCAAATTAAACCCTAGCTACACTTCTTTATAGGATATAAGTGACTAGGTGGGGTTTTATTATAATCTCACAGGGTTTTTATTGATTACTTCTAGGGTGATTATGGCTCAACCCTACTAGAGTCCTATTAAGTCTACCTTCTTTGAATCAACCTTGTCCTCAAGGCTGAGGGTCCATGAATTCTGAAAATTGGGTCTTCAGCTCCTCCCATGCGATCATTAATTGAACTTTGGCCTCCTCATCAGCTTGGGTGTCAATTGGATGGATTTGGGCTAAGTCGTCTTGTTTAAATTTTTATATGAGGTGGAATATCTGGAGGATCAACTGTAATATTGATCTGGTGCGCGGATCTGATCTCCAGATTAGGGCCCCAATGTGATCCCCAATTTTGTAAGGCCCAAAGAAATAGGGAGACCACTTTCTTGATGCTTGAATTTTGTGCTGATGGAGCTGGAGATGAAGGAGGACTTGATCTTTCTCAGGGAACTTTCTTCTGCTCTGGCATTTGTCAGGGGGAAATTTTTTCCTTACATGGGCTGCCACGTGGTTGCTCTGTAATAGTAGTCGTGCCTTCGGATGTAACACTTTAGAAGTAGTTTATCTTCGGGGAAAAGGATGTAGGGATGTGTCGTAGCAGGAAATAAGCATGACTGAATAATCTATGTCTCTATCATCTCTTGGATGACCCTTTTATCTTCAACCTTCTGAGGTTGCAGGAAGAAATTTGGCCAAGCATCAACTGGTAGAAGTTTCGGCCTATTCAGCATAGGGGGGTTGGACAGCTTTAAAGGAGGTAATTGGATCAATTTGGTGGAGACACCCAAAATTTCAGCAAGTTGTGGTAGAGGGTTCTTATATTCAATCTCATGAAACCCTTGAATTTGAATTGGGAAACCATTGAATTTTTCTTTTGGTACCCCCTCCAAGTGTTGTCTTGTGGTTGTATTCGTTGGGCTCCCTCGTAGAATCACTTGCTTTCCTTTTCTGAAAAATTTAATGGTTAGCTTCAAATTTTTTTAGAAAATATCTCCAATCGTAGACAACCAATCAATGCCAAGCACTATATCAAAACCACCAAGAGGGAGGAGGAAAAAATTAGCAACTACGTCTTGCTCCTGTAGGCTCAGTTTAACCCACAGGCACTTCCGGTTGCACTTCAAAATTTGGCCATTAGCTACCTTCACTTCGAACCCATTGTAATCTTCTTTTTGGAGCATTAATTGGGCAGCAACCTTACTGCTCATGAAGTTGTGTGTGCTCCCAATGTTGACGAGGATGATGATGGACTGTTGCTCGAGAAACCCTTCGATCTTTAATTTTTGCAAGTTAGTGTAGCCGGCTAAGGTAGGGACCATGCGGGTGGCAGGTTATGGTGTATCCTTCTCCTTGGGCTCGAGAGTTATATCTTTAATTTTGAGTTCTTCAGTGGGCGTAATTATCAATGTTGTCTCCTTTTTACATTGGTGTTCTAGGTTCCACAGTTTATCACAATTCTCACATAGGCCCTTTACCAATCTGTCACAAAGCTCTTCTCTTGTTAACTTTTTTGGCTGAGGTGACCAGTTAGTGGTAGATGGGGCCGAGGGTCTCTGTGCTGCTGGTCGTGCGATGGCTTTGGTCCTCCGAGTATCTAGGTTCAGCCTGTCTTCGTGTAGTCGTGCGAAGGAGATGGCTGCCTTAAGTGTGTACTCTCCGGTTTCAAGCCCTCAATAAAAGTTCTTAATATCTATTTTTCAGACCAATCATAAGTTTGATTAGATAATCTTTCAAACCTGGTTTGATACTCTTGGATAGTAGAGGTTTGATGGATCGTCGCTAGTTCTTTGACATGGTTCTTTTTACAATCTGAATTTGCACCATGTTATGATCTTATTAGGCTCAGTGATCAGCCTAATCTAAACTTCTTGAAGAGAGCGTATAGTCTAGTATCTATACGTGTCTCAAAAGGCTCCAATTTGGCTTCGAATAAGCCCACCGATGTCATGACGTAAGGATCTCTAACTTATTAAATAAATCGATTGAAGAGTGTAGCTGCAATCTTCAGGTTGAAGGTAACAAATGGCATCAATGTGGGGCTATGGTGGTGAAGTCTCCAAGTGGAGGATGGCAGCCAAGGGTAGCAACAACGGTGAAGGAAGAAGATGGCAGCAGTAATGTCGGTTGCGTTTCTGCGATGATGCTGCAATGTCGTCGAGGCTACGATTTTTCAGGTGGTTGATATCTATCGGAAGATGGTAGCCAAGAGATTTGAGTTGAAAAGTAGCAGTGATAGCGGAGGAAGAAGAGGGCAGCAGCGATGTTGGCTACGGTTGCAGTGCAACTTCGTGGCTGCAGGTGGCGTCGGTTGTAGCAAGGGTGCGACTACAATAGGAAGAAGATGGGTAGCGGTGTGCACGACTGTTGTAGAGGAGGGTAGCAGCGGTATGGAGTGAGAGATGGCTGCTGTCATGTTTAATTTGTTGCTGGTTGCAATGAAGATAGTTGGCAGTGAACGATTATTGCGGGCTGCGATGTAAATAGATTACAGTGAAAGATCGCTGCTGGTAGGTTTTTGCCTAAGGATCGCTGCTGGCTGCAATTAAAGAGGATGGCAACGAGAGATCACAGTTGATAGCATTGTGCAATGAAAGATGCATGCTGCGGTTGAAGGGATAAAGGAGATTGGGTGGCTAAAAGGTTGGTGGACCGAAGGCTACGGTTTTTTGGGGCTGGTTTTGTGGCAGTTTTGGGTGCGGTTTAGGGGCTATAGTTTTGTGGAGTTTTAGCAGCGATTTAGTGTGGTTTAGGGTTGTGATAGCAATGGATAAAGGTTAGGAACAGGGATTTTGTATCTGGGATAGATGGCAGCAAAGGTAGGTGGATCGATAAGGAAGGTTGGATGAAAAGGTAGGTGGATCAGTAAGGAAGGTTGGCTGCGATTTAGGGCTGATTTGGGTGGCTGTTTGGGATTGGTTTAGGGTGTAGTTTGAAAGAGGTTTTGGTGAGGATGTTAGGGTTTGTAGATGAGAGAAAGAGAGTCTGAAATCCCACAAAAGATAGCACTCAAAATTGATGAAATTTGACGAAGAAAGGTGTTGCGATATGCTATCCTATCGAATAGATTTTACATCGGAGAAATGATAAATTTTCAATGTAAATTCCAAAGGAAAATTCTAGGAAAATATGCAGAAACCCTAGGCTCAGATGTGGTCAATATCAGAAAAAAGTTTGACAAAATTTTGACAAAGTAACGGCAGGGAAATGGGGCAAAGATGGAAGGTAGATCCTTCGTCGTAAAATTCTAGCACTGCGTGATGACAAAAGAAGGCACAATAAAACCAGTTCTAGAAGCAATTTTTTCCAAAGATCAATCTTAGTTGAAGCTAAGTTGATATATGAAATTGTTAAAAATTTCAACCAAAAAGGATGAACAAAAGTTCGGTTTCAAGAGGCCAAAAGGTGGAAGGCATATTCTTCATCGTAAAATTCCAACACTGTGTGACGAAGAATTGCAACACTATAATTCCGGTTTCAGAAAGAATTTTTCCCATAGATCAATCTTTGATGAAAGCTAATATGATCTATAAAATTGTGTAAAGGTTTTAGCCATAAAAAATAAACAAAAGTTTGGTTTCAAGAGGCCAACAAGCAGAAGGCAGATTTTTCATTGTAAAATTTCAGCACTACGCAACAAAGAATTACAGCGCTATAAGTCTGGAAAGAGTTTTTTTTCCAAAGATTGGTCTTAGATAAAAGCTAAGATGATCTATGAATTTGTGTAAAAGTTTCAACCAAAAAGGATGATCAAAAGTTCAGGTCCAAGAGGCAACCATCAGCTGAAATTTTTCTGTAGCTTTTCCCCTTTGCAACGATGATAACATTTGCAATGGTAGAATTTTGCAGTAAAGAAACTTTGGAAAAACTTCTCCCACATATAATATAAAGGAATAGCAGTAGCAAGAGGCATGGGTTTTGGAGTTTTTACTAGATCTTGATGTTGACGCAAAGGACGGCAGCATATTGTTGGATCTGCGGCTTGGTGGGCGATGGTGGATGAAGGCGACGTCAAAAGCAATTATGGAAATTACTTGGAAGATAGATGTGACAATGATGGCTATAGGGTAGCAGGAATGCCGCTCTGATACCAGATGATAGAACCTCAGATGGAGCTCCTTTGGAACGCTATAGGGGTTCCTCCCCCCTAATAGTCGGCTATATGGCTGAATTGTAGATTGATCTTACTTTTTTAAAAGAGGTGGAGACAACATGCTTATATAGGGCTCCAAACCCTAGCCCTAGGGGGTGCTTCCTAAGTGAATTCTTCCTTTTGCCCCTCCTATAGCTACCATGCATAAATAAAGAGGGCTGCGGCCTAAGTGGCTGCACAAGCCACACCCCTCTACTAGAAACCCTAGCCGACCAACCCAGTAAGGGAGGTGGCGGCTACGAAGCCCTAAGGCCCCAAATTAAACCCTAGCCACACTTCTTATAGGATAGAAGTGACTAGGTGGGGTTTTATTATAATCTCATAGGGTTCTTATTGATTACTTCTAGGGTGATTATGACTCAACCCTACTGGAGTCCTATTAGAAAGCTCCCTTTTTTTGCAGTGATGGTTGCAGCTCCAAAGTTCGTTGTAATGCTAACAAAGGCCCTTCGTCAATCGATCATGTAGTTCTTTTCTTATCAACTTTTTTGACAGCAAAGGATGGCTGGAAGCAGAAAGAGGTTCTTGCCATGGGTCTAGGAGTAGTTCTCATCCTCTGAGCATCTTGGTTGAGTTGTTCTTCTTGGATTCGGGCGAAAGAGATTGCGGCCTTCATAGTGCAGGGCTGTCACGCTTTAACCTCTCCTTTAATCTTTGGCTTGAGTCCTTTGATGAATGTCCCTAATAATTATTTGTTAGACTAATCATGAGCAAGGTAAGATAATTCCTTAAACCTAATCTAGTATTCTTGGATCGTGGAGGTTTGTTGGATCTTGGCAAGTTGTTCGTTGATATTCTTGTACTTGGTCGACCTAAAGCGGTTCAACAGCGCATTCTTGAATTGTATCCACGTCGGAGCCTCATAGTTATATTCAAGCCAATTGTACCATCATATAACATCTCCTTCAAGGTGGATGACAGTGGTGTCCACCACAGTCCGATGTTTGGTGATAACGGCAGTAACGTTCGGCGCGCGAAATCCATCTCATCGGGTCTCCTTCTTCCCATCGAGGGAAGTCCACCCTCATGCATGACTACCTCATATCAGTGGCTCTTCTTTCTTTTTGAGAGGCCTCTCTGAACTTTGACCTTGCTGGAATTTTATTAGGCTTGGAGATCGGCTCAATCCGAATTTGGCTAATAAGGTGCGCAATCTGTCCTCTATGCATGATTCAAACACCTCCAACTTGGCATCAATTGAACCTTGAGATGCCATTGTGTGTGCCTCCAGATCTGAGATGCAATGTCCCTCTCCTGCTATTGGGTCAGTGGTATGGAACAATTGGGTGGTTTGGTGGCCGGAAGGGATGGTGGATCATGGGTAGATGGCTGGGACTGACAGGTTGCTATTTCTTTTTTGGATGTTGTTAGGGCTACGAGTTATGGTTGTTGTAGGGGCTATAAGGAGGGTTTGGTGACAGAGGTTTCGGGTTTAAGGGATGGCTAAGGGTTGCTGTTGATAGCAACAACCGATTTTGTAGGATTGGTGGATGCGGAGGGTAAGGATCAGTGGAAGGTTCGGTGGCTGCGGAAGATCGCTGTTTAGGCTGTGATTTTGGTTGTGGTCAAGAAGAAGAAGAAAGACAAAGGTGCAGCAGCAAATTTTTCATCGAAAAAATTTCAACAGTGAAGACGTAATTTTTTTTTCAAAAATTCTAGTGAAACTCAAGGGAAATCTACTAGTAAGGGAGAGGTAATATCATCATAAATTTTATGGAAAGAAACGACAGCAAAAGTTTCGACAAAATCAAAGATTGTAAGAAGGTGTTGCTGTAGAATTTTTTCAATGAAAGATTTTAGTAGTATAGTAAAAAATTTTACAGTAGTTCATAATAAGGAATCGAGTAATACTCAATAGGAATCCACTGGTAAGGGAAAGGTAATACTATCAAAAAATTTGTGGAAGAAATCGGTAGCAAAATCAAGGAATACGGAAGATACTACGGCAGAATTTTTTCGTCGAAAGATTTCAGTATTATAGATGAGATTTTTTTCTAGCAGTTCAAAATAAGGATTCGAGTAAAACTCAATGAGAATCTACTAGTAAGGGAAAGGTAATACCAACAAAAAATTCATGGAAGAAAATGACAGCAAAAGGTTTGGTAAAATCGAAGATCACGGGAAGGTACTGCAGCATATTTTTACGTCTAAAGTATAGCAGCTTGGACGTAAAAGATCAGCAATTTATATTGAGAATTTTTTGATGAAACTAAAAGGAAATCCACTATTAGGAAGCACCAAAGCCGTCATAAAAATTTTGTAGAGATTTGGATGGAAAAAATGCAGCAATAAGATCAAACCAGTAGTGCTATGCTGTTGGAATTCTACAGTGCAACTTTCGTCGTAGAGATAGAAACATTGCAATGAAAAGTTTATGCAACAAAATAGGAATGAATTCTTTTTGGGTTTTTTGAATAAGGATAACTAAATTGCAGTACCAGTAAGGTAGAAAACCAGAACCTGTTGTAGATCACGGTGAGATCAAGGGATGATCCGCGGTGGTGGAGATGACAGCGGAATTCGGTGACGATCTTTAAGCAATTGTGGGAATTGTTTTGGGCGGCTATGGAAGGATGATGGATGGCTATGGAAGGGCAATGAGACACCAAGAACGCTGCTCTAATACCAAGTATTAGGACCCTTACGGATTCTAAGCTTGGGGTGATCCTATAGGGGATCAGCCTCCTTGGAACTCTATAGGAGTTCCTCCTTGGTTTTCTGCCCAATGGTTGAAAATAATATTGATCTATTGATGATGAAAGGGGGGAGAATACAAGGCTATTTATAGGGCTTCTAAACCCCAACTCCTAATAGGATTCATACTTAAGATTCCTACTCCTAACAACTCCTACTCCAACTCTAAGAAGCAACTCCTACTTCTAACAACTCCAACTCTAAGAAACAACCTCTAAACTAATCCTAATCCTATTCTAACTTAACCCCTCCTCAACCAACCGCTCTTTAACTAGGATAAGGGGTGGTTAAGTAGGGTGACATGTGTCTTATTCTTCCCTCAAAATATCTTCCTCTAAACTAATCCTAACCTAGCCGGCCTCCTCACCTCTTTAATAGAGGTCGGCTAGATAGGATTTACATGAATGCCCTTAGGATTTACATATTTGCCCTCTTCAATGAAACTAAATTAGGACTCAACTAGCTAGAGTCCTAACACCTCTGAACCGAGATTTTGCTATCAAAATTCTCTACAATTCTCTCAGGTTTTTACTGGAATTTACTCGACAAACTGCTACTTCTTCGACGACAATTATGCTTCTGCAAGGTAGCATATACTGCACCAAATCAGCCACAAAATAGTCCAAAACCATAACCTATACATCCACTGATCCATCCACCTTTTCGGCCACAACTTTCCCCAACCGATCCATGCTCTTAACTCGATAAAAAAAGAGAGATTTTAATATTACAGATCTGGAGGCTTACACTATAGCATTAGAGGAGGTCATCAATGCTAAATTTGAAGCCTTCAAGACACGAATGGAGGAAAAGATACGAACTATCTTTGCTGAACTCAGTTTGGGCCAACCACCGAGCCCTAGAAAATCACAATAAGGAGAAAGCTTAAACCAAAGAGACGACTTCTAGGAGAGGAGAGTCCCTATGATTGATTCCTACTATCCATGCATGAGGGTAGACTTCCCTAGATAGGAAGAATGAGACTCGATTGGTAGGATTTCGCACGTAGAGCGATATTTTTTATACCACAAAACTACAGACTCATCTATGATGGAAATTATAGCTATTCATCTTGAAGATGATGTCATACAGTGGTTTGATTGGTTTGAACACACTCATGGAGGCCTCTGGCTGCTGATCCACTTCGGACCAACAAATTACGAGAACGTTGACAGACAACTAGTGAAGATTCGACAAACCTCCACCATTTAGGGGCATCAAACTAGGTTTGAAAGGTTATATAATCAAACTCATGATTGGTCAAAAAGCAATAATTATGGACTTTTATTGAGGACTTGAAGCCGGACATCCGGGGAGAAGTTAAAGTGTGACATTCGTACACGCTTATGGCAGCCATCTCTATCGTGTGACTTCAAGAGGAGCGATTGAACCATAAAGCCCGGAGGACTAGGGTCGCTCCTTGACCAACAACATCAAAGCCCTCAGCCCCCTCTACTATCAGTCGAGCTCCTGCACCAAAAAAATTGATGAGAAAAGAGCTTCTGGAGCGATTTGCATAGGGTTTGTGTTGGCATTGTGATGAGCCGTGGAGCCGCAAACATCGTTATAAAAGGAGGTGACTTCTCGTGATTGAACCAGTAGAAGAAGATGTCATTGAATCTTTAGAATAGAGCCTCAAACACAAGGAAGAAGATGCGAAAGAAGAGCCACAACCAACCGACTTTATGGTGCACGCACGAGCTGGCTACTCAAATCCGCAAACAATGAAAGTTAGAGGCCTTCTCAAACAACAATCGATCACTGTTCTTATCGACATGGGGAGCACTAATAACTTCCTAAACAGTAAGATTGCTGCTTGGATGACACTCCACATTGTAGGTTGCAGCAAGTTTGACGTAAATGTCACCGACGATCGAATCCTAAAGTGCGATCAAAGGTGCTCGCAGGTGAAACTAGTGCTGCAAGACCAAGAGATCATTGCTGACTTCTTCCTCCTACCTATTGATGATTATGAAGCCATGCTTGGCATAGAGTGGTTGACAATGCTAGGTGATGTCTCTTGGAACTTTTCCAACTTGATTACTACAAAGGCAAACAGGTCACCTTACGCGGGAAGCGTGGAAGCCATGTAACCACCATTTTGACCCAATAAATGGAGAAAGTTTTACACAAGGCACATGGTGACTTTTTGATACATCTCCAGCAGCAATCACAGGAGAAGAATATAAAAATTGTAGATCAAAATCTCACCCAATTGCTTGTTGAATTCACAGACATTTTCGTCGAATTGCACGGTCTTCCTCCTACCTGACAACATGACCATAAGATTCCAATTCTCTCGAGCAAACCACCAGCGAACTCTCAACCCTACTGCTATCCTCACCTCCAAAAGGATGAGATTGAGAAAATTGTAAAAGAGATGCCAGAAATAGGGGTGATTCGGCCAAGCTGCAGCCCTTATTCCTCACCGGTGCTACTTGTACGCAAGAAGCACGGAACTTGACGGATGTACATCGACTACCGAGCTTTAAATGCCATCACGGTCAAGGACAAGTACCTAATACCAGTAGTGGATGAACTCTTAGATGAATTAAAAGGAGCCCAAGTCTTCACGAAGTTGGACCTTCGATCCGGGTACCACCAAATTCGGGTATATGAAGAAGACGTTCCAAAAAAAACTGCATTCCAAACACATAATAGACATTATGAATTCTTGGTAATGCCTTTTGGACTCACTAATTCTCCTTCTACCTTTCAAAGTCTAATGAACGATATTTTCAGAACTTTCTATGCAAATTTGTGTTGGTATTTTTTAGTAATATTATCATTTACAGCCATTCTCTTGAGAATCACTTTTAGCACTTGCAATTTGTTTTAACGATCTTTCGGGAGAATACTCTTTTTGTTAAACAATCAAAATGTAGCCTCCTCCAACAAAAAGTAGAGTACCTTAGGCACATAATATTAGAAGGAGTGGTGGTAGACCCGATAAAAATTGAGGCAACGCAAGGCTGGCCGAATCCTACAAATCTGAAGTCGTTGCACGGTTTCCTTGGACTAACAGGTTACTACCGAAAGTTTATGAGTGATTATAAGGAGTGGTGGTAGACCCGACAAAAATTGAGGCAACGCAAGGCTGGTCGAATCCCAAAGTTTCTTTGGGCCTTGCAAAATTGAGGATCACATTGGAGACCTAACCTGGAGATCAGATCCGTGTACCATATCAAGATTACAGTTTATCCACCGGGTGTCCCACTTTAAATGGAAATTTAAAGAAGATGACTCAGCCCAAATCTTTCCAACTAACACCCCAGCTAATGAGGAGGCCAAAGTTTAGTTGATAATAGCATGAAAATCATATAAGGAGCTGAAGACTCGGTTCCCCGAGTTCATGGAACCTCAGCCTTGAGGACAAGACTGATTTTAAGAGGGCGAGTTTATAGGACTCTAGCAGGGTTGAGTCGTAATCTCCCTAAGAAGTAGTCAATAAAACCCTGGTAGATTGTATGGCTAGGGTTTAGATTAGCTCTTAGGACTTAGTGGCCACTACCTCCCTTACTAGGTTGGTCGGCCAGTGTTTTCCCCTACTTAGGTATGCTATAGAGCAAACCTAGCCGCCCTGTATTCCTATTAAGGTAAGTTGGCTATAGGAGGGGCAAAGGGATAATTTTACTCAGGCAAGCACCCCCTTAGGCTAGGGTTTTGATCCCTATTTAAAGATGTAGTCGCCCCCACCCCCCCTTTTGAATGAAGCAATTATCAATTTTATTTCAGCCTTGTGCCGAGTCTAGGAGGGAGGAACCCCAATAGTGTTCCTAGAGTTGATCCCCCTCAAGGATCAAAATCTATAGAGCTCCTTATGGGGTTCTATCACAACTTTCCGAGGCTTGCCACCGTCTCGCCTTTATGTCATTGGTATGCATCACATTGCACTTCAAATTCAGTAATAATATTTTTCTTCCCTACCAAATAAAAATTTTGCTTGATTCTCTTATAGGTTCTATGAAATCTGGAGTGCCCCACTGCAAGTGTGGAATGTACCTCTTGAAGGATAGTCTTTATGAAAGTAGACTTCAACACAAACACCATGCGTCCCTTATAGCGTAAGTCTTTTGAATGCCAACTGTAATGAACCACAAAGCTTCATTCTTCCTCCAATTTTTTTATGATCTTATTGGTCTCTGGATCATCTCTCCATTCTCTCCTAATGTCCTTAAGAAAGTCGCCTGTTGGAAGGGAGACGGTCGAAAATTTAGCTTGCATGGGTAACCGTAAAAGCGCATCTGCAACAACATTTTCTTTTCCCTTTTTATAAGTTATTTCGTAATCATATCCAAGAAGCTTTATTACCCATTTTTGCTATTCAGGGGAGGATATCTTCGGCCCCAAAAAAATATTTGAGGCTCTTATGGTCAGTCTTGATTTGAAAGCACTGGCCGATCAAGTACGGTCTCCACTTTGCCACCGCTTGCATAATCGCGACCATCTCTTTATCATAAATAGTCATATTTAGATGGGAAGAAGACAACGCCTTGTTGGTTTAAGCGAGAGGGTGGCCATCTTGCATGAGAACAGTGCCAACCTCAACTCTGGAGGGATCGACTTCAATGACAAAAGTTTTTCGAAGTCGGGTAGTGCTAGTACGAGCATTATTGTCTTAAGTTCGTCAAAGGCAGCGGAAACTTTGTCTGACCACTAGAAAGCATTTTTTTTTTAGCAAGGATGTGAGGGGTGCACTGATCTTTTCATAGTCTTTGACGAATTTGTGGTAGTAGCCTATTAAACTGAGGAAACCACGCAGCAAGTTTATGTTTTTCGAGGGCGGCCAGCTTTGCATTACCTCAATTTTGGAAGGGTCCACCACCACTCCTTCCTCTTTTATGATGTGCTCAAGATACTCCACCCTCTCTTAAAGAAAGTTGTACTTTGATTTTTTGACAAAAAGAACATGTGCTCGAAGAATTGTCAAAACAAGTCGTAAGTGCTAAAAATGACTTTCAAGAGAAGGGTTATAAATAAGGATGTCGTCGAAGAAAACCAATACGAACTTATGAAGATAACTCTAGAAAATATCATTCATAAGGCTCTAGAAGGTGGAGGGAGCATTAGTGAGACTAAAGGGCATTATCAAAAATTCGTAGTGGACGTTGTGCGTCCAAAAGGCGGTTTTTGTTATGTCTTCTTCGCACACCCGTATTTGATGATATCTAGATCAAAGGTCCAGCTTCGTGAAGATTCGTGCTCCCCTTAATTCATCAAGTACTCATCCACTACTAGAGTAGGGTATTTGTCTTTGACGGTTATGTCATTGAAAGCTCGGTAGTCGATGCACATTTGCCACGTTCTGTCCTTCTTTCCTATAAGGAGCACCAACGAAGAGTAGAGCTGCAACTTGGCCGAACAACTCCTGTTTCAAGCATCTCCTTTACAATCTTCTCTGATTCATCTTTCTAGAGGTGAGGCTAGCAATATGGTTGAGTGTTCACTGGTGGTTTGCCTGAAAGAATTGAAATATGATGATCATGCCGGTAGGTATGAGGTAGGTTGTGCGGTCCGGCGAATACGTCTGAAAATCAGCAAGCAAGTGGAGTAGGTTTGGGTCTTCAGGTTTTGTTGGCTCCTCCTTAGATTGCTGCTCAAGTTGCATCAAGAAGTCGCTGCATGCTTTGTGCAAAACTTTCTCCATTTGTTGCATGCAAATCGTTGTTATGTCGCTCCCATTCAATGTCAAGCACAACCTCATAATCATCAAGAGGAAGGAGGAAGAAATATGCAATTAACTCTTGGTCCTATAGCAACAGTTTCACCCATGGGCACCTGCGGTCACAGTTCAAAATTCGTTCGTCGGCGACCTTAACATCAAACCTACTGCAATCCTCTATAGGTAAGACCATCCGAACAGCAATCTTGTTGTTCATGAAATTATTAGTGCTCCCAATGTCAATAAGAGCGATGATCGATTTATGTTTTAGAAGTCCTCCCATTTTTATCATCTGCGGGTTCATGCAGCCGACAAGAGCATGCATCATAAAATCAATCGGCTGCTATTCTTCCTCTGCAACCTCTTCCTTATGCACCTAGACCTCCTCCTCTATATCTTTGGTGGGTCCAATTAGTACGAGGTGCCCGTTTTTGCAGCGATGATCGTGGCTCCACGGTTCGTCGCAATGCCAACAAAGACCCTTTGCCGATCTATCGCGTAGTTCTTCTCTCATTAATTTTTTTAGTAGTGAAGGATGGCTAAGGGTAGAAGGAGGTTTACATGCTACTAGTCTAGGAGTGGTTCTTATCCTCCGAGCAGCTTGGTTGAGCCACTCCTCTTGGATTCGGGTAAAAGAAATTACGGCTGTTACGGTGCGGGGTTGTCGCGCCTAAACCTCTTCTTTAATCTCCGGCTTGAGTCCTTCGATAAATGTTCCTAATAATTGTCTGTCAATCTAAGCATGAGCGAGGTAGGATAACTTCTCAAACCTGGTTTATGTTAGAACCCTTGCGGATTCTAAGCTTGGGGTGATCTCTATAGGGGATTGACCTCCTTGGAACTCTATAGAGGTTCCTCCCTCCTTGGTTTTTTGCACAATGGCTGAAAAAATATGAATATATTGATGATAAAAGAGGGGGGAATATAAGGCTATTTATAGGGCTTCTAAACCCCAACTCCTAATAGGATTCCTACTCCTAACAACTCCTAATAACTCTACTCCAAGTAAACTAAGACTCCTACTAAACCAAGACTCATCTTCCCCTCAACTCCTAACACCTAGCCAACTCCTAAACATGATGTGGTTGGTGGCTATAGGGGTCTCCAACTCCTAATTTTATTCTTATTTCACCCTAGAAAGAGTCCAAGCCAAGTGGGACTCTCCCCCTCTTACCCTAGTCGGCCTCTCTTAAGAGGAGGAGGTGGCTAGGAGATTCTTATCCCATAAGGACTACTCCCTAACCCTAGTCAACCACTTATTTACTAATGGTGATGGCTAGGTTAGGGTTTATTACATTCATGACTCAATTGACTTTGACCCGTATCCAACTCTAACTCCTAACCTGACTTCAGTTCAGCTGAATCCTAACTATACTAGGATTTGGGCTGATTTATTACAATGGACTCAAATCTCCTCCTAGCAGACCTAATGTTAGGTCTAGGTTGGCCAATAAGGCCCCTAATCTAAGGACTTGACTTATAGGATCTGACTCAGCTAGGGTCCTAAGAGACCCACCCTCCTCAAATCAGTCTTGTCCTTAATGCTGAGTTTCATGTCTCCGGGTCTTGATCTACAACTCCTTATGAGGCTCCCTTGTGGCCCCTATAGTAGGCGCATCCCGCTGCTGAGGTCCAACATCAACAATAGTGATTGGATGATGATGTGTCATGATCCTTTGATCCCACATGATCATCAGCTAAACTTGGGCCTCCTCATCAACTTGGGTGTCAGGTGGATCGATCTAGGCTGAGTCATCCTCTTTAAAATTCCATTTGTGGTGAGATTCCTAGAGGATTAGTTGTAATTTTAAATTAGTGCGCAGATCCGATCCACAAGTTATGGCTCCAATGTGATCTCCAATTCTGTATGGTCTAAAGAAACTGGGAGATCTTTTTCGTGAGGCTCGAGTCTTCATATATTCCTACTGGTAGGGCTGAAGATGAAGGAAGACTTGGCCTTCAATAGCAAACTTCTTTCTACTCCGACATTTGTTAGGCAGCTATTTCTTTCTTGTGCAGGCTGGCATGTGGTTATTCTTTAATGGTAGTCAGGCTTTCTTCTGTGATCGTGGTTGCCCTCTATTAGAGTCCATGGTAAGGTGAGCCCGATCTGAGTTTGGAGGGAGTAGAAGCTATAATTTTTTAGGACTTAATTTTATCTCCTCTTTGTGCTGTTGTCCTGTATCATACCAAGCCACAAATTCAACAAAGGTTTGTATTCCCTCGTCGTTGATTGATAACTTCAGGTGATTTGTAGTGAGGGCTTTGCTGAGGTAGGCCAGGGGTCAGCCATCTTGCATGTGGATAACATAATTTCTAACTCCCGATGCGTCGATAATAAACACTTTGTCGAAGTCAAGTAAAGCTAGCACCGGCGAAGAGTAGGGGCTGTAACTTGGCTGAATGACCCCTATTTCTAGCATCTCTTCTTCAATCCTCTCTATTTCAACTTTCTGAAGGTGAGAATAATGACATGGCCGAGTGTTTGCTGCTGGTTTGCCTGGGAGAATCAAAATTCGATGGTCATGCCGGCGAGTAGAAACTAGGCTGCGCGGTTCGACGAAAATGTCTGAAACTTCAGCAAGCAAGTTGAGTACTTTTGGATCTTCAATTTTTGTTGGCTCACCCATAGATTGCTGCTATAGTTGCATCATGAAGCCGTTGTTCACTTGTGCAAAACTTCCTCCATTTGCTGCGTGCAAATCATCATTTCCCACGTAGAAGCACCTATTTTCCATGGCTGAAAAATTTCATGATAAATTTGGAAAAAATTCAGGGAACATCACCTAACGTAGTCAGCCATTTGATGTCAATCACGGCCTCATAATTGTCAAGAGGGAGGAATAAGAAATCATCAAGTATTTCTTGGTCTGGTAGCAACAATTTCACCCGCGAGCATTTTTTGTCACACTTTTAAATTTAGTCATCGGTGACCTTAACGTCAAACCTACTACAATCCTTAATATGTAGGGCCATCCGAGCAGCAATATTGCTATTATGAAATTATTCATGCTCCTTGTATTGATGAGGACAGTGATTGGTTGTTGCTTAAGTAGTCCTCCTTCTTTCATCATCTGCAGGTTCGTGTAGCCAGCAAGAGCATGCATCGTACAATTGGCCAGCTGCTGTTCTTAATCTATGACCTCTTCCTCATGCTCATGGACCTCCTCCTCCATATCTTTAATGGGTTCAATCAGTAGGAGGCACCCCTTTTTGTAACAATGATCGTGGCTCCACGGTTCGTCGTAATGCCAACAAAGGTCCTTCGTTGATCTGTTGCGTGGTTCTTCTCTCGTCAGTTTCTTTAGCAGCGAAGGTTGGCTGGGTTAGAAGGTACTGGAGGTTTATATGCTACTGGTCTAGGAATGGTTCTCATCCTCCGAGCATCTTGGTTGAGCTGTTCCTCTTGAATTCGGTAGAAAGAGATTGCGGCCATCATGGTCGAGGTTGTTGTGCTTTAACATCTCCTATAATTTTCAGTTTGAGTCCTTCAATAAACGTCCCTAATAATTGTCTGTTAGACCAATCATAAGTAAGGTAAGAAATTTCTCAAACCTGGTCTAGTATTCTTGGATCGTGGAGGTTTATCGTATATTGGTAAGTTGTTCGTTGATATTCTCATACTTGGTTGGCCTAAAGTGGTTCAGTAGCGCTTTCTTGAATTGTATCCACGTCGGAGCCCCATGGGTGTATTCAATTTAATTGTACCACTGAATTACATCTCCTTCGAGGTGGACGACACCGATGTCCACCATGGAATCCTCCCATGTTCGGTAATAGCGGAAGTAATATTCGGTGCGTGAAATCTATCACGTTGGGTCTCCTTCCTATCGAGGAAAATCCACGCTCATGCATGGCTACATCATATCAGTGGTTCATACTTCCTTTTTGGGAGGCCTATCTAAACTTGTACTTTGTTGGAATTTTATTGTGCTTGGAGGTCGGCCCAATTCAAATTCAAGGAATAAGGCCCGTAATCTATCCTCTATGCGTAATTCAAACGCTTCCAACTTGACATCAATTGAACCTTGAGATGCTATTGCGTGTGTCTCTAGATCTGAGATGTCAATATCCTTCTCCTGTTATTGGGTCAATGGTATGAAACAGTTGGGTGGATTAGTGGCCGAAAGGGATGGTGGATCATGGGTAGATGGCTATGGTTTAGGGTTGGCAGGTTGCTATTTTTTTGTTACTGTTGGGGCTATGATTTAGGGCTGTTGTAGGGGTCATATAGGGAGTATAATGACCAAGGTTTAAGGTTAAAGGATCGGTTTATGATTGCTGTTGATGATAGCAACGGATTTGGTCAGGATCGGGTGTGGATGCAACAAGTAGTACTGAAATTTTTTTGGCAAGAAGGGTGTTGTTGATGCTACTGTTTGGGGCTGTTGTAGAGGTTGTAAGGGGAGTTTGGTGATAGAGGTCTAGGGTTAGAGGGTTAGCTTAGGGTTGCTGTTGATAGAAGCAATCAGTTTGGTAGGGATTGGTGGCCAAAAGGGTGATAGATCAAGGTCGCGGTTTAGGGTTGATAGCTTACGGTCTAGGTTGCTGTTGGTTCTGTGGTTTGAGGGTGTTGTGGGGGCTAGAAAGGATTTCAGTGGTAGTGGTTTAAGGCTAGGAAGGAAGGCTTAGGGTTGTTGTTGGGGGTAGCAACTGGTTTGGGAAGGTTTGGGTGGTAGTGGAAGATAAGATCGGTGGTGGAAGGTTGTGGCTGCGAGGGTTTACTGTTTTGGGCTATGGTTTCGGGTGCTGTTAGGGTTATGAAAATAGGTCATGATAGTTGCGTCTTAATGCTAGAGGGGTGGCCAAAAGACATCATGGTTGGTGGCAGCAAGATGGGTAGGGTTTGAGAGGTTAAGGAGAAGAAGAAAGAATAAGGTGCAGTAGCAGATTTTTCGTCAAAAAAATTCCAGCAGTAAAGATGCAATTTGTTTCAATAATTCACAACAAAGATTTGAGTAAACCTCAAGGGGAATCTATTGGTAAGGGAGAGGTAATGCCATCAAAATTTTCATGGAAGAAAATGACAGCAAAAGGTTTCGCAACAACAGTAAGGTAGGAAACCAGAACCTGTTGCAATTCATAGGGAGATCAAAGGATGATATGAGATGGTGGAGATGACGGTGGAATTCGACGATGATCTTTAAGCAATTATAGGAATTGCTTTGGGTAGCTGTGGAAGGGTAATAAGATGCCAAGAATGCTGCTCTGATACCAAGTGTTAGAACCCTTCCGGATTCTAAGCTTGAGGTGATCTCTATAGGGGATCGGCCTCATTGGAACTCTATGGAGGTTCCTCCCTCCTTGGTTTTCTGCATAATGGTTGAAAAGATATTGATCTATTGATGATGAAAGAGGGGAGAATACAAGGCTATTTATAGGGCTTCTAAACCCCAACTCATAATAGGATTCTTACTCAAGACTCCTACTCCTAACAACTCCTCCTCCAAGTAAACTAACACTCCTACTAAACCAAGATGCATTTTCCCCTCAACTTCTAGCTCCTAGCCAACTCCTAACCATAATGTGGCTGGTGGCTATAGGGGATCTCCAACTCCTAATTTTATTCTTATTCCACCCTAGAGAGAGTCCAAGCTAAGTGGGACTCTCCCCCTCTTGCCCTAGTCGACATCTCTTAAGAGGAGGAGGCGGCTAGGAGACTCACATTCCATAAGGACTACTCCCTAACCCTAGTCAACCATTTTTTTACTAGGGGGTGATAGCTAGATTAGGATTTATTACATTCATGACTCAATTGACTCTGACCCGTATCCAACTCTGACTCCAGTTCAGCCAAATCCTAACCCTACTAGGATTTTGGCTGATTTATTACAATGAACTCAAATCTCCTCCTAGTCGATATAATGTCATGTCTAGGTTGGCCAACAAGACTTAATCTAAGGACTCGACTGAATCGACTAGGACCCGACTCAGCTAGAGTCCTAACAATTTGGTATTCTTGGATCATGTAGATTTATCGGATCTTTGGAAGTTGGTCATCGATATTTTCGTACTCCATCGGTCTAAAGCGGTTCAGTAGCATATTTTTGAATTGTATCCATGTTGGAACCCCATGGTTGTATCCAAGCCAATTGTATCACTGAATAGCATCTCCTTCAAGGTGGATGATGGTGATGTCCACCATAGAATCATCGGTGCACGAAATCCACCCCACATGGTCTCCTTCTTCCCATCGAGGGGAGTCTACCCTCATGCGTGGTTGAATTATGTCCGAGGGCTATCCCTCCTTCTCTGGAGGCCTCTTTGAACTCTCTCATTGTTGGAACTTTGTTGGACTCGGTGGTTGTCCAATTTTGAATTCTGCAAACAAAGTGCGCAAATTGTCCTCCAAGCGCGATTCAAGTCGTGATCCAAGTCGTGATTCCAACACCTCAAATTTGGCATCAATTGGATCCTAAGATGCCATTGCATATGCCTCCAGATCTGAGATATCTTTGTTTATTTTCTGTTGACGAGTTAAGGGCATTAGTGGTGGAAGTTTCGAAAGATAAGATTGGTGGTGGATGGTTGTTGCTGCGATGGTTTACTGTTTTGGGATCTGATTTTTTGTGCCGTTAGGGTTGTAAAAATATGTTATGATGGCTACATCTTAAGGCTAGAAGGGTGCCCTAAAGACGTTGTAGTTGGTAGTAGCATGGTGGTTAGGGTTTGGTGGGTTAAGAGAAGAAGAAAGATAAAGGTACAGCAACAGATTTTTTCGTCGAAAAAATTTTAATAGTATAGATGCAATTTTTCCCAGCAATTCAAAATAAGGATTCGAGTAAAGCACAAGGAGAATCCTCTTTTAAGGGAGAGGTAATGCCATCAAAAAGTTTGTGGAAGAAAATGGCACCAAAAGATTTGGCAAGATTAAAGATCATGGAAAGGTACTGTAACAGATTTTTACGTCTAAAGTGCAACAGTTTAGAGGTAAAAGATCAACGATTTATATTAAGAATTTTTCAATGAAATCAAAATAAAATCTATCATTAAAGAATGCCAAAGCCGTTGTAAAAAGCTTGTGAAAGATTTGATCAAAAAATCACAGCAGCAAGATCAAAGTAGTGGTATGTTGTTGAATTCTACAACGTAGCTTTTGTCATAGAAATGGAAACTTTCTGACGAAAAGTTTATGCAACAAGATAGGAATAATTTTTTTGGGTTTCCGGAATAAGGATAACTAAATTGCAGTAGTAGTAAGATAGAAAACCAGAACATGTTGTAATTTACAGGGAGATCAAAAGATGATATGCGGTAGTGGAGATGATTACAAAATTCGACGACGATCTAAGCAATTGTTTGAATTGCTTAGGCGGCTGTGGAGGGGTGATGGATGGCTATGGAAGGGTAGCAAGAAACCAAGAATGCTGGTCTGATACCAAGTGTTAGAACCCTTACTGATTTTATGCTTGGGGTGATCTCTATATGCGATCAGCTGTTAGAACCCTTACAGATTCTACGCTTGGGGTGATCTCTATAGAGGATTGGCCTCCTTAGAACTCTATAGGGGTTCCTCCCTCGGTTTTCTACATAAAGGCTGAAAACAATACTGATCTATTCATGATGAAAAGTGACTTATTACAAGGCTATTTATAGGGCTTCTAAACCCTAACTACTCAAGACTCCTACTCCTAACAACTCCAACTCCAACTCTAAGAAGCAACTCCTACTTCCAACAACTCCAACTCTAAGAAGCAACTCCTATTTCCAACAACTCCAATCCCTTCTTTAAGAAGCAACCCCTAGCCAGCCTCTCTTAAGAGGAGGAGGGGCTAGGAGACTCCCATCCTATAAGGACTCCTCCCTAACCTTAGTCAACCACTTTTTTTACTAAGGGGTGGCTACTAGATTAGGTTTTGTTACATTCATGACGTAATTAACTTTAACTTGTATCCATCTCCGACTCCTAACTCGACTCCAGATCACCTGAATCCTAACCCTACTAGGATTTGGGCTAATTTATTACAATGAACTCAAATCTTCTCCTAGCTGACCTAATGTCAGGTCTAAGTTGGCCAACAAGGCCTAATCTAAGGACTTGACTCAATTGACTAGGACCTTACTCAACTAGGGTCCTAACATAACCGCCCTCTTCAAATTAACCTTGTCCTCAAGGCTGAGCTCCCCGTCTCCGGGTCCTGATCTGCAACTCCTCATGAGGCTCCCTCGTGGCCCTTACAGTAGGTGCATCATGCTCCTGCGGTCCAACGTCAGCAGTAGTGACTGGATGGTGATGTGTCATGATCCTGCAATCCCATACAATCATCAGATGAACCTAAGCCTCCTCATCAACTTGGGTGTTGGGTGGATAGATCTGAGCTGAGTCATCATCTCTAAACTTCCATTTGCGGTGAGATTCCTAGAGGATCAATTGTAATTTTGAATTAGTGTATCGATCTGATCCACAAGTTATGGCTCTAAAGTGGTCTCCAATTATGTAGTGTTCAAATAAACTGGGAGACCACTTTCATGAAGCTCGAGTCTTTATAAATTCCTACTGGTAGGGACGAAGATGAAGGAAGACTTGATCTTTAATAGCAAACTTCCTTCTACTCCGGCGTTGTCGGGCGTCTATTTCTTTCTGACACGGGCTGACATGTGGTTGTTCTTTAATGGTAGCCAGACTTTCCTCTGTGATGGTGGTTGCCTTCTAGTAGAGTCCATGGTAAGGTGAGTTTGATCTGAATTTGGAGGGAATAGAAGTTGCAATTTTTTAGGACTTAATTTTATCTCTATTAGGACTCTAGCTAGAGGAGACTTAATTTATCATGTAAAATCTAAAAGGCATTCATATAAATTCTATCTAGTCGACCCCTATTAAGGAAAAGTAAGGAGGTCGGCTAGGTTAGGATTAATTGAGGAAGATATTTAAGGGGAGAGTAAGATGCATGTTACCTTAATTAACCACCCCTTATCCTAGTTAAAGAGAGGTTAGTTGAGGAGGGATTAAATCAGAATAGGATTAGAAAATAATAAAGCAACCGACTGCCCCTAGATGGGTCAGTTGGTGATTGGACTTAGAGTTGCATTAGGAGTTGCTTAGGAGTTGGTTGAGGGTAGGAGTCTTAAAGTAGGAGTCCTCTTAAGAATTAAGGATTAAAGGCCTATAAATAGTCTTGTAATCATCCACTTTTTATCATCAATAGTTCAATTATCTTTCAACTCATGTAACAGAAAATCAAGGAAGGAGGAACCCCCATAGAGTTCCAAGGAGGCTGATCCCCTATAGAGATCACCCCAAGCTTAGAATTTGCAAGGCTTCTAACACTTGGAATAAGAGCAGTATTTTTGGTGTCTCCCTACTTCCACACCCATCCATCAGCCCCCTATAGCCGTCCAAAGCAATTCCCATAATTGCTTGAAGATCATCACCAAATTTCATCGTCATCTCCACTATCACAGATCATCCTTTGATCTTCCTATGAATTGCAACACCTGTTGCAATTTAGTTAGGCTGTTGTAATTTAGTTATCCCTATTCAAAAATACAAAAAAAATTATACCTATTTGATGCATAAACTTTTGATCGCAAACTTTCTATCTTCACGATGAAAGTTAGGCTGCAGAATTCCAACCGCACACCCCTTACTGTTTGATTTACTGCTACGTTTTTACTAATCAAATTTCTACAAAATTTCTACCATGGCTCTATAACTTCCTATCCTCATATCTCCCTTTGGTTTTGTCAAAAAATCATCAAGATAACCTGCTTATCTTTTACGTCCAAGCTACTATAGTTTAGACGTAAAAATCTGCTGTAGTACCTTCCCGTGATCTTCGATTTTGCCAAACCTTTTGCTATCGTTTTCTTCCACAAATTTTTTGTCAGTATTATCTTTCCCTTACCAGTAGATTCTCTTTGAGTTTTACTTGAATCCTTATTTTAAACTACTGGAAAAAAAATCTCGTCTATACTACTAAAATCTTTTGACAAAAAAATTCTGTCGTAGTACCTTCTCGTATTCCTTGATCTTGCCAAAACTTTTACCATCGATTTCTTCCACAAATTTTTTGACAGCATTACCTTTCCTTGCCAATAGATTCCCATTGAGTTTTACTTGATTCCTTGTTATACATTGCTGCAAAAATGCTGAAATCTTTCGCTGAAAAAATTCTGCAGCAACACCTTCTCGTAATCTTTGATTTTGCCGAACCTTCTGCTATTGTTTCCTTCCATGAAATTTTTGATGATATTACCTCTTCCTTGCTAGTAGATTCTCTTTGAGTTTCACTCAAATTTTAATTGAGAATTTCTAGAAAAAAATTATATCTTCACTGCTAGAATTTTTTCGATGAAAAATCTGCTGCTGCACCTTTGTCTTTCTTCTTCTCCTTAACCCACTGAAACCCAACTAACTTGCTGCCACCACCCAAGACATCTTTAGCGCATCCCTTTAGCCTTAAGATGAAACTCTCATAACCTATTTTCCTTACCCTAATAGCACCCAAAACCACAGCCCAAAACAGCGACTATCATAGCCTATCGACGAAGAATTCTGCATCACTACCTTTTGGTGTTTTTTGCTACGTCCATATCTGATCCTTACCAAAATTATTGCTGCCACCCATGTCGTCTTTAGGGCACCCCTATAGCCTTAAGATGCAGCCATCGTAGCCTTTTTTCAATTTCCATAGCCAACCAAAACTGCAACCCAAACAACAGTCTTCCACAGCCACTGAACCTTCCACCGATCCTTATCTTCCGCAACCAACAAACCTTGCCAAACCGGTTGCTGCCCCAACAGCAACCCTAAACCTTCCTTTCCAACCTCAAACCACTTTCACAAAAATCCTTTGCAACAGCCCCAAACAATAGCTATCAACCCTAAACCGTAGCACCCTCAAACCGTAGCACCAACAGTAACCTACATCACAAGCTATCAACCCTAAACCACAACCTTGATCCGTCACCCTTTTGGCCACCAATCCCTACCAAACCGGTTGCTTCCATCAACAGCAACCCTAAGCCACCCTTCTAAACTTAAACCTCTGTCATTGAACCCCCCTTACAGCCTCTACAATAGCCCCAAACAATAGCATCAACAGCACCCTCATTGTCAAAAAAATTTGCTGCACTACCTTCGGTACTACTTGATGCATCCACACCCAATTCCTACCAAATCCATTGTTGTCATTAATAGCAAACCAAACCCATTCCTTTAACCTTAAACCTCAGCCGTTATACCCCATATACGACCCCTACAGCAGCCCTAAATCACAACACCAGCAGTAACCAAAAATAGCAACCTTTCAGCCCCAAACCACAGTCATCTACCCTTGATCCGCCACCTCTTTCGGTCATCAATCTACCCAAAGTTTCATATCACTGACCCAACAATAGGCGAAGGATATTGACATCTCAGATCTGGAGGCACACACAATGACATCTCAAGGTTCAATCTATGCCAAGTTGGAGGCGTTCGAATCACGTGTGGAGGACAGATTACGCGTCTTATTCGCCGAATTCGGATTGGGCCAATCTCCGAGCCCAACAAAATTCCAGCAAAGGGCAAGTTCATAGAGGCCTCTCAAAAAGGAAGCATGATCCATTGATATAAGGCAGCCATGCATGAGGGTAGACTTCCCTCAATGGGAAGAAGGAGACCCAACGGGATGGATTTCGCGCGCCGAACATTACTTCTGTCGTCACCAAACACCGGAGGATTCCATGGTGGATACCGCTATCGTCCACCTCGAAGGAGATGCTATATGATGGTACAATTGGCTTGAATATAACCATGGGCTCCGACATGGAAACAATTCAAGTATGCACTACTAAACCGCTTCGGGTCGACTAAGAACAGGAATATCAACGGACAACTTGCCAAGATCCGACAAACCTCCACGATCCAAGAATACCATACCAAGTTTAAGAAATTATCTTACCTTGCTCGTGATTGAACTGACTGACAATTATTAAGGATATTCATCGAGGGACTCAAGTCGGAGATTAAAGGAGAGGTTAAGGCGTGGTAACCCCGAACTGTATTGGCTGGCAATTTCTTTCGCCCGAGTACAAGAGGAACGGCTCAACCAAGATGCTCAGAGGATGAGAACTACCCATAGACCCATGGTATATGAACCTCCTACTTCCAACCATCCTTTGCTGCTAAAAAAATTGACAAGAGAAGAACTACACGACCGATCGACAAAGGGTCTTTGTTGGAATCATAATGAACTTTGGAGCTACGATCATCGTTGCAGAAAGGGCCACCTCCTACTGATTGAACCTCTTGAATACATGGAGGAGGAGGTCCAGAAGCATGAGGAAGAGGTTACGGATGAAGAACAGCAGTCGGTTGGCCTAATCTAAGGACTTGACTCAATCGACTAGGACCTAACTCAACTAAGGCCCTAACATGAGCCTCCTTGGAACTCTATAGGGGATCCTCCCTCCTAGGATTTATGCCCAATGGCTGAAAATAATATTGATCTATTAATGATGAAAAGAGGCTTATTACAAGGTTATTTGTATGCCTTCTAAACCCAAACTCCTAGTAGGATTTCTACTTCAAGTCTCTTACTCCTAGCAACTCATACTCTAACTCTAAGAAGCAACTCCTACTCCGACTCTACGAAGCAACTCATATTCCAACTCTAAGAAGTAATATCCTAACCAGCCCAACTAGGGGTGGTTGGTGGTTAGGACTCCTAATCCTCATCTACTTTGGCCCTAATCCTCATCTACTTTAGTCCCTTACCCTAGCCGGCCTCTTTAACTATAGTAGGGGTGGCTAGTTAAGGTTTACATAAGCCTAATGCCTAACCCAAGACCCCAACATAGCCAGCCCCTTCATCTATTAATAGGACCGACCAATTAGGGATTTACATGTGTGCTCCCTTAATAAATTTAAAATTAGGACTTTATTAGCTGGAGTCCTAACATTTATCTCACTGGAGTCAATATCTTCTTGCCCAACCATTTGTCTTATATTCTCATCATGAGGCATTCAAGTTTATTAATCACCAACACAAGCTAAACAAGAGGCATGCAGCTTGGGTGGAGTTCTTGTCATCTTATACCTTCACAATCAAGCATAAATTTGGTGTTCAAAATATAGTTGCTAATGCATTAAGCAGAAACATTATTTATTATCAGCCATGGAAGTCAAAGTAGTCAGATTTGAGACAATCAAATATCTCTATTAAAAAGATGTGGATTTTAGCTCTATATGGCATAATTGCAAATCATGTTCTTTTAAGTAATTTTCTATTTTTGATGGATTTCTTTTTTGAGCTAATGTCTTGTGTGTTCCATCTTGTTCTTTGAGACATGTAATTCTAGCTGAAGCTCATGGTGGTGCTTTGGGAGGATATTTTGGTAGGGATAAAACTCTGGCTCTTATTCAATCAAATTTCTATTGACCTAAGATGTTCAAAGATATGGAGAGATTTGTAAAGCAATGTAAAGTGTGTCACTTGGCAAAAATAAGAAGCCAAAATTCTTATTTGTACACTTCATTGTTAGTGTCCAATGCTCCATGGGAGGATATATCTTGATTTTGTCTTGGGAATGCCAAGAACTCAAAGGAACAAAGATTCTATCATGGTTGTTGTTGATAGATTCTCAAAGTTGTCTCACTTTGTTCCCTAAAATAAATCAAATGATGCATCTCATATTGCTGATTTGTACTTCAAGGAGATTGTTAGATTGCATGGCATTCCAAGAACTATGATGTCTGATCGAGACTCAAAATTTCTTAACATTTTTTAAGAACTCTATGGAGGAAACTGAATACATTCTTGAATTTCAACCGCTCTCATTATCCACAAATCGATAGACAAACAGAGGTAACGAACAAAAGCTTGGGAAACTTGCATAGAAGCTATGTTGATAAGAACATTAAACAATGAGATCTCATTCTTCTACAAATTGAGTTTGCTTACAATCGTTTCGTGCTCCATAGCATTAGTAAGAGTCCTTTTGATGTTGTTTATGGTGCTAATCCTACTAGTCCTTTGGACTTAGTCCCTTATTCTACAACTAAGTAATTTAGTGGAGATGCTGATGAGAGGGCTAAACAGATAAAGAAGTTACATGACAATGTTAAAGCAACCATTGAGAAATAAAATGAAAGGTACATGCAAGCAACTAACAAACATAGAAAGCATATGAGGTTTAATGCAGGTGATTTGGTTTGGATTTATCTAAGGAATGAGAGGTTTCCACCCGATAAATTTGGAAAGTTGAAACCAAAGGCTGATGGTCCATTCAAAGTGCTTAAAAGAATAGGAGAGGATGCTTATGAGATGAGCTACCTAAAGATTATGGGGTATCATCAACATTCAATGTAGCTGATTTAAATCCTTATCATGGTGATGAAACAAATGAAGACTTAAGGACAAGTCTTTTTCAACTAAGGAAGATTGACACGGGAGTATCTAATTTGCTACAATCAACACTTATGGATCTTGCTGATCCTATTATATTTCCCATAATCCATTATAATATTTCATAGTCTTTAACCTAGCCCACTCAAATATAATAGCTTATGAGCATATTCCTTGGATAAAGTTAAAATTGTTTCAAGATACTTTTCTTTATGACTAAGGAATGCATTAAAGAGGTTAGTTGGTATATGGAAAACACTTAATGCCATTGTTCCATATGCATGAAGGGTTGTTTCACGCACTAGTACTTATTTTGATATTCTATGGCTAGAAAAAAGTTGAGCACCTGATTTGTTTTAGAAGAAGCTCTTTGGAGTCTCTCTAAAACTCTATATCTCTTGGATGCTTCCTTGAGTGGTGAATCTTTTGATTCAGTTCTATATCATTATTTAATTTTCTTGAGGTGATAAATTTTTTGTATCCTCTTGTGACCTTAAACTTGGTGGTGAGCTATTTATATCTATTTTATGTAAGTTTGAACTTGAGTTTGGTTCTTTTCTATAATTCGACTATCGAGTTCTCTTTCTTTTTCGAATTTTATTCCTCTTTCACCTTTTTCGATATCAGTTTGGTATCAGAGCTAGGTAGCAACGCCCTCCCCCCCGACCCCTAAAACAACATAGTAGACCCCGGACGGTTGCAGCTCCACCATGGACTAGAAGTCAACCCCGGCATGAGGCAACCGTGCTGGTTCCTGACCTATCGATCGATATCCCAAGGAGCTTGCATATCCCTCGGACACCAACGAAGAATCCTCAAGTGCCCATGTGTACGCGAGCAGGACTAGGCCGAAGTGACACTTCACCCTCAGTACATAAAATGCATAACATTATTTGGTACTAGAAGGAGAGCCCACGTCACTTGAGTGCACAATACCACATACGGACCCAAGAGAATACCTAGGTTGGGTCGCCTATATGTACATCCGAGTTCGAGGGGCCATACCCTTGCTCTCTTCCCCAAGAGCAGGGACGTTGTCCAAAGGAACCAAGACCCTAACACCAACACAACACACTTATTGTCAAACACCCACATGCTTAAGTGGAAGGGAAGGACACATTTTTATTAATCAAGAAAGTTTGGATCAAACTGTGTACGACAAATCAAGCATATTACAAAGGCTTTTGCATGTGATAAAAAAGAATTGTCAACTTCAGTGAAAGGAGGAGCCATATTCAGGTTACTGCCCAACAGTAAAGCGCATTTGCACCCCTTTCAGCTAGATTCAGGGCTTGCTGACCTCTGACAATGGACGGCTGATGCCCATACGTGCTGAGGCCACTTCGAGAGAGCAGGGGAATGCACCCTCGTCCTTGAACACTCGGTCCTCTCTAGTCAAAGGGAGGTCCTCCAGATCGAACTTTAAAACCCAGACCTCCTTTATTTGGGATGTTTTCACTTGGGAGAGCACTATCTGCTATGGGGTCAGTTGAAAAACTCATGACCGAGGGACGAACGACAAGGTAAAACAAGATACTACAGACAAAATCCTCTGATCAAGGCCCATTCATAAAGAAGGGAGGAGGGACACCTCGGAAGATGATATACCTTGACCAAGATAGCAGAGGCCCCCACCTTGAGCCTCACGATAAAATAAGATACTGTGAATAAGATTCCTCAGTCAAGAACTAACAAGCAAAAAAGAAGGGTGTCTAACTAGCTTTACCATGACCAAGGACTAATCGGAACACCCCACCAGCCATCATGAGGGTGTCCGACTTCTCTGATGGGGCAGAGGACTAAAATGTCGCATGAAGGGCGTATAAGGAATCAAAGAGAGGAGACACGAACATGAAGATATCGGTGAAATAGTAAGCCCCTTAAACCACCCACACCGGGGACGAATGACAAGGTAAAACAAGATGCTTCAAACAAAATCCTCTTATCAAGGCCCATTCATAAAGAAGGGAGGAGGGCCGCCTCGGTAGATGATATACTGTGATTAAGATAGCAGAGGCCCCCACCATGAGCCTCACGGTAAAATAAGATATTGTGAATAAGATTCCACAGTCAAGAACTAGCAAGCAAAAATGAAGGGTGTCTAACTAGCCTTACCATGACTAAGGACTTATCATAACACCCCACCAGGTATCGTGAGGGTGCCCGACAGACTTCTCTAATGGGGCAGAGGACCAAAATATCGCATGAAGGATGTATAAGGAATCAAGGAGAGTGCTAGTTACAGGTGCCCTACAAGCCAATCACGTGAGTGATGGCACGTGTGACACGATGTGTGATCTTTTTTCTTATGATTAATATTGACATATTTTCATATTATTTTATCTGTAGCATATATACTTGATGTCCTTGGTTCTGTGCAATGGGAATCAGATCGTGATGAGAGAACGATAATGAGATCGATTCACCTTTAAACACGGATCATAAATAATCTCGGTCATAGGTTACTCGAGAGGGACATCGACATAACTAGAGATACTGGTGTACTATATACTCGTCCATATGATGGAGGCAGCTGGTCTCATAGTCACTTGTGTAGAGACACTAACGATATAGTACAGGTGCTCATTGGAGAATGAGTTCACTGATTGATCCGCTTATGGAATGCTGTATGGTTAATGATACCTAATGTCAGACAGTGATTTCATAGTCTCAGTTGTGTATCTGGTCCTTAGACTTGAGATACCAAGGATGCCTTGTATGAGTACTCCTTTCCTTGTTGCCAGACTTACAGGTTTAGAAAGTTCCAGATTTGGTACAATTGGTTATCAGGATTGGTAGCCAACCTTACGAAGGTAATTGAGTGTCAATTGAGGATCATATACTCTCGGTATCACAAGAAGAATATCTCATATGTTCTTACTCAGACAAATCCCTGGCCAGGGTCATTCGGATTGAGAGAGAAAGAGTTCTCTGGGAGAATCCAATTAGAGCGATACTATGACAAATTTCGTATGTGACCTGACAGTACCATGTCCAATATACGGTCTCTGGGATATTAGTTGGATGAGGGATTATAGATACACGGTAACTATGGATAGATAGGTACAATGGATTTGATCCCCCTGTACCATCTAGGGACTATGGCGTAGTGGCCTAGTACGTCCATAGTCGATGAGTCGAGTGAATTATTATGGGATAATAATTCACTATATCAGAAGGAGTTCTGATGGGAGTGACTCACGGCCAGCTCGGTATCGAGCCTAGAGGGTCACACACATATGGTGAATGCTTCAGCAAATAGAGGATTGGATGGAGATCCAATTAGCCCTTATTCACATTAGATGAGACCCTAAGCTGATGGGCTCCTTGATTAAGGCCCAGTCATAGGCCTAAGGAGATTATTGGATGAAGATTCAATACCCGCTAAGGCAAGAGCCCTAGGGTTTTGGTGGCTATCTATAAATAGGAGGAGAGACTCATGGTTGATAGACTGCAATTTTAGCCACCACCTCCTATTCTCCTCCCTCCCTATGTGCAAGAGTTGCGAGATCAAATTGGAGGAGTTTCACTGCAGAGATCCATCATGTGGATATCGCTAGAGAGGAGGACACTTGACCTCCTTCATCTTCTCCATCCAGATCTGGAATACAGGGATATACAATCTCCCTTGGTAAAATCAATCTCTCATATATCGTGATTTTTTTATTTTTTCAGTTTTTCTCGCGACCCCAATCTTTTGTACAACGATTTGATATACGTGGGAAACTAGTTTTTATTTTGATTTCCACCACGCATGTGATGCTCTCGCTAAGGTTTTCCAACAGAGAGGAGACAAGAACATGGAGATACCAACGAAACAGTAAGCCTCCAAACGGTACAGGGAAATCGAATTCATCGGACCTATATATCCTCAGTTACCATGTATATATAATCTCTTATCCAACTAATATATCAGATATCATATATTACACATGGTACTATTAGGCCACATATGGAATCTGTCTAAGTCTTGCTTTTATCAGATTCTCATGGAGAACTCCTCGCTCAATCCGAATGATCCTGGTTAATGATTTGTCTGAGCAAGCACACATGGGATATTCCTCTCGTGATACCGAGAGTGGATGATCCTTTATTGACATTCAATTACCTTAGTAAGGTTGGCTACTAATCCCGATAATTGACTATACTAGATTTGAAACTTTCTAAACCTCTAACTCTGGTGTCAAAGAAATGAGTACTCAAATAAGGCATCCTTAGTGTCTAAAGTCTAAGGACCATATACACAATTGGGACTATGGAATCGCTATCTAACATTATGTATCATTAACCATATAATATTTCATAAACTGATTAATTAGTAAACTCATTCTCCCATGAGCACCTATATTGTATCTTTAGTGTCTCACACAAGTGGTCACGAGACTAGCCACCTTCATCATATGGATGGGTATGCAGTACACCAGTCTGTCTGGTTATCTCGATGTCCCTCTCGAGTAACCTATGGTTATGATTATTTAGGATCTGTGTTTAAAGATGAGTCGATCTCATTATCGTGATCTTATCATTATCTAATTCTCATTGCAACAGAACCAAAGACATCATAATTTATATGTAACAAATAATATAATGTGATAATATGTCAATAATAATCATAAGCAAAAAGATAACGTAGCATGTCATACATGTCATTACTCACGTGATTAGCTTGCAGCACACTTGTAATCAGTAATCTCTTACTTGACCTAAAGCCAATCACTTGTGTGTCTGATCCCCATCAGACCCTAATGATACTCAAATACAATCTGAGTCAATGGCTTCGTAAGTGGATCTATAACATTATCTTCGGATGAAACTCTTTCCATTGCTATATCTTACCGAGTTATGATCTCTCTAATCAACTGAAACCTCAGAACACTTCTGATGAGACATGGGTTCCCTTGTTAGAGCTATTGCCCTATCGCTATCGTAGTATATGGGAATCAACTCCACGCTACTCAGTACAACTCCCAAATCTCTGATGAACTTCTTCATCCATACCCCTTCTGATAGAACCCCAGAAGGAGCTCTATAGATTTTGATCCTTGAGGGGGATCAATCATTATAACGCAATAGGGGTTCCTCTCTCCTAGACTCGGCACACGGCTGAAATAAAATTGATAATTACTTCATTCAAGAGGGGGGGTGGCTACATCTTTAAATAGGGATCAAAACTCTAGCCTAAGGGGGTGCTTGCCTAAGTAAAATTATCTCTTTGCCCCTCCTATAGCCGACTTGCCTTAATAGGAACAGGGGACAGCTAGGTTGGCTCTATAGCCGACCTAAGCAAGGGGAAACCCTGGCCGACCAACCCAGTAAGGGAGGTGGTGGCCACTAAGCCCTAATGGCTAATTTAAACTCTAGTCATACTCCTCTATAAGATAGGAGTGGCTTTATTATAATCTAGTAGAGTTTTATTGACTACCTCTTTGGGAGATTAGGACTCAACACTACTGGAGTCCTATCAAACCCGCCCTCTTAAAATCAGCCTTGTACATAAGGCTGAGGTTCCATAAACTCGGAGAACCATGTCTTCAACTCCTCATATGATTCTCATGTTATTATTAATTGAACTCTGGCCTCCTCATCTGCTGGGGTGTTAGTTGGAAGGATTTGGGCTGAGTCATCTTCTTTAAATTTCCATTTGAGGTGGGATACCCGACGGATCAACTATAATCTTGATCTGGTGCGCGGATCTGATCTCCAAGTTAGGGCTCCAATGTGGTCCCCAATTTTACAAGGCCCAAAGAAATAGGGAGACCACTTCCTTAAGGCTCGAGTTTCCTGTTGATCGGGCTGGAGATATAAGAAAACTTGATCTTCAATTTTTCATCCATTTTGAAGTTTGTCGGGAGGTCATTTCTTCTTTGCATGTGCTGGCGTGAGCATGGATTGTAATTATTTTGGGCTTACTCCTCTTTCGTGCCATGGACCTATATCCAGCTAAATTTTAAATTTGGTAGCAATGAGTATCCCCTTTAAAAATCTTGTGTGAAGTGTGGGGGAAGCCTTAGTGTGAATTAGGAGTTGACCATCTTGCATAAGGGTGACGCTGATCCCAACTCTAGATGTGTCTGCTCCAAGTACGAACACATTGTCACGTTTAGGTAATGCTAGCATCGATATAGATGACATCATGGCTGTGGGGATCATATGGATGTCTTTCTCCTGTTCCTTCTTGCGATCGTGGGCCGTGGATCCGATGTCATCATCAGGGAAGACTTTTAGCATCATGGTCCACTCCTCGGTGAAGTCGTGGAAGTAGCCCGAGATGAGGGAGCACTGCATCAGAACCTATAGCTGGTTCAGCTGAATATAGCACTTCAGGAAGAGCTTATCCCTGCAGACAAAGAGGCAAAGGTTTTGGAGATAAAGTGTCATTGCAAGGGAAGGTTGTGGTCGAATGATCTGTATCTCTCACGTCTCCTGGACGATCTTTTTAGCTTCGGTCCTCTGAAAATATGGACAACAATATGGCTAAATATGTGCTGGTGGTTCCCCTTGTAAGACCAACATACGGGGGTCGTGCTGTCTGGTAGGAAGGAGTCGACTCTGTGCAACGAACGTGCCAGAGATTTCAGCGAGCTTCTCGAAGCACTATGTCGAGATCATCTTTTCTTCGTTCACTCCTTTTCCATATATGGTTACCTGTTTTCTTTTGTCATTCATAAGGTCGTTGGATCTCCTAGTGTCAGTGAGGATGGTGATGGGCTGATGCTTGATGAAGCCATTAATGTTCAATATTTGTGATGGAGCATGAAAGGTGCGGGCGGCTGATTGTGGTTTTTTCCTTCATATCCTTCTCCTCGGACTCGAGAGTCATATCTTTAAGTTTGAGTTCTTTAATGGGCTCAACCAATAGAGGTCACTCTTTTTTATAATGGTGGTCTCGGCTTCACTGTTTATTACAATGTCAACATAGGCCCTTTGTTGATCTGTCATGAAACTCTTCTCTTGTTAACTTTTTCGACTAAGGTGACCGACTGGTGGTAGATGGGGCCAATAGTCTCTATACTATTGGTTGTTGGGAAACCTAAGCGGGTGTATCACATGTGCAGCGGAAATCAAAACAAAAATCGATTTCCCACGCAGATCAAATCATCGTGCAAAAGATTTGGGTCATGAGAAAACTGCAAAAACCAAAAATCTGCGATGCGTGAGAGATTGATTTTACGTAGGGAGATCGTATATCCCTATATTTCTAGATCCGGATAGAGAGGATGAAGGAGGTCAAGCGTCCTCCTCTCTAGTGGTATCCACACGATGGATATCTGCAGCGAAACTCTTCCAATCTGATCTCACAACTCTTGCACAGAGGGAGGGAGGAGAATAGAAGGGGAAGGCCAAAACTACAGCCCATCAACCATGAGTCTCCCCTCCTATTTATAGAGAGCCACCAAAAATCCTAGGGCTCTGATAAGACCCCAAAAGGAGCCCTATAGATTTTGATCACTGAGGGGGATCAACCCTTGGAACGCTATAGGGGTTCCTCCCTCCTAGACTCGGTACAAAGGCTGAATTGAAGATGATAATTACTTGATTAAAAGAGGGGGGTGGCTACATCTAAAATAAGGATCAAAGTCCTAGCCTAAGAGGGCACTTGTCTAAGAGAAATTATCCTTTTGCCCCTCCTATAGCCATCTTGCCTTAATAGGAACAAGGGGCGGCTAGGTTGGCTCTATAGCCGACCTAAGCAATGGGAAACCCTGGCCGACTTGCCCAGTAAGGGGAGCGATGACTACTAAGCCCTATGGGCTAATCCAAACCCTGGTCATACTCCTTTATAAGATAGGAGAGGTCTTATTACAATTTAGCAGAGTTTTTATTAACTTCTACTGAAATGATTAGAACTCAACCCTGTTGGAGTCCTATCAAATCCTCCCTCTCAGAATCAACCTTGTCCTCAAGGCTGAGGATCCATAAACTCTGGAAACCGGGTCTTCAGCTCTTCGTGTGACTCCCATGTTGCATCTTCAGATGGTAAGTTACTCCACTTCATAAGTACTTCGGTGGAGGGCCTTCGTCGGCGCATCACAATTCTTCGATCAAGTATAGCTTCAGGTTGGGCTTGGATTTCACCTTCAATTGTAGTGCTCGATAGCTGAGTCTAAGCCAGTTCATGTTCACCCAATTTTGGCTTCAGTAGGGATACGTGGAAGATGGGATGAATTTTGGCATCATCAGGAAGTTTAAGTCGGTATGCCACGGCCCTAATGTGTTCTAAAATCTGATATGGTCCATAAAATCATGGAGATAGTGCTTTGGTGTTGATGGATAGCTGCTTGTATGGTTGTAGGTGGAGGTAAACCCAATCTCCTACTGAAAATTCTCGCTCACTCCGGTGATTGTATGCTTGTTGCTTCATGCGGGCTTGAGCGACAGTTAGGTTGTCCTTCAGCAGTTGTAGTAGTTTATCCCTATTAATTTGGTCTTGGTCGACCAAATCCGCTTTGGCTGAACCAAGTACATATCTGGGAATTACAAGGGGCGATCGACCATACAGTGCCTCGTAAGGGGTACATTTAGTCGATGAATGAAAAGTTATGTTGTACCACCATTCGGCTCAGGGAAGCCATCTTGTCCACTCTTTAGGTCGGTCACTGGTAAAGCATCGTAAGTAAGTCTCGAGGCATCTGTTCACCACTTTTGTTTGGCCGTCTATTTGTGGATAATAGATTGTGCTCATCTTCAATTGGGTGCCCTGTAGATGGAAGAGCTTAGTCCAAAATTTACTTGTAAACACCCTGTCATAGTCGCTTACTATCGACCTTGGCATCCCATACAATTTCATAATATTTTTCACAAACATCTGAGCAATAGTGGCAGCAGTATAGGGATGTCTCACAGCACAAAAATGAGCATACTTAGTTAGGTGATCTACCACCACAAAGATCATGCTTTTACCTTAAGATAGTGACAGTCCTTCGACGAAATCCATGGAGATGTCCGTCCAAGTCGAATCTGGTATAGGTAGCGGCTGTAGTTTACCGGGACTTGCCATTGTTTCACCTTTATGCCGCTGACATACATCACATTTGGATATATAGTTATAAATTAATTTTTTTATGCCCTTCCAGAAGAAGTTTTGCTTCACCCTTTTATAAGTCCTCAGAAATCCAGAGTGCCCTGCTGAAGGTGAAGAGTGCATTTCATGCAAGATAACTTGAATGTGAGGAGAAGAAAGAACAACAACAATTCGGTCTTTATAGCGCAAGTCCTTCGAGTCCCACGTGTAGTGCCCTATGGAATCCGGATCCTTCTCCAATTTTTCTATGATGCTTCAGATTTTTGAATCATTCTTCCACTCCTCCCTAAGATGTTCGAGGACGTCGGTGGTGGGAAGGGAGATGGCTGAAATTTTGGCTTGCCCCGGGAGCCAAGATAGAGCATCTGCAACAACATTCTCTTTTGATTTTCGATAAGTAATTTCATAATCAAAGTCGAGAAGTTTAGTTACCCAATGTTGCTACTCTGGGGAAGATATTTTCTACTCCAAGAAATACTTAAGACCTCGGTGGTCAGTCTTAACCTGGAAGCGCCGGTCGATCAGGTAGGGTCTCCACTTTGTGACGGCGTGTACAATGGCAAACATTTCTTTATCATATACCGATATTTTCAAGTGTGAGGGAGACAAAGTCTTGCTGGTGTAAGTGAGAGGTTGGCCATCTTGCCTTAGAACAGCTCCAATCCCAACTCCGGACGCATCGGCCTCGATCACAAAGGTGCGACCGAAATCAGGCAACGCTAGGACCGACATCGTCGTCATGATGGCCTTGAGTCGTTCAAAGGCTGTAGAATCTTGTTTCGACCATAAGAAGGAGTCTTTCTTTAGTAGGGATGTGAGCGGGGCACTGATTTTGCCATAATCTTTCACGAATTTCCGGTAGTAGCCTGTGAGTCCAAGGAAGCCATGCAACGATTTTACGTTTGTAAGTTTCGGCCATCCTTGCATTGCCTCGATCTTCGTCGGGTCTACCGCCACTCCATCCTTTGATATAATGTGCCCAAGATACTCCACTTTATGCTATAAGAAACTACACTTTGACTGTTTCACATAAAGAGTATTCTCCCTGAGAATTGTTAGAACAGTTCGTAAGTGCTGAAAATGTATATCAAGCGTAGAGCTATAAATGAGGATATCATCAAAGAACACTAATCCGAACTTGCGTAAAAAACTCTGGAAGATGTCATTCATCAGGCTTTAGAAAGTAGAAGGAGCACTTGTAAGTCCGAAAGGCATTACCAGAAACTTGTAGTGGTCGTTATACGTGCAGAATGTTATTTTCGGAATATCTTCAGTGCATACCTGAATCTGGTGATAACCGGAATGGAGATCCAGTTTAGTGAAGACTCTGGCTCCTTTTAATTCATCCAAGAGCTCATCTACGATGGGTATAGGATATTTGTCCTTAACGGTGATAGCGTTCAAGGCCCAATAATCAATGCACATCCGCTATGTACCGTCCTTCTTGCGCAATAGCAACACTCGTAAAGAATAAGGGCTGTAACTTGGTCGAATTACCCCGGTGTCAAGCATCTCTTTGACAATGTTCTTGATCTCATCCTTCTACAAGTGAGGGTAGTGATATGGACACAAATTTGTTGGAGGTTTGCTCAGCAGAATAAGAATACGGTAGTCAAGCTGCCGATTAGGAGGCAGCCCACGCGACTCTGTGAAAACATCCACGAATTCTTCAAGCAAGAGGGCAAGCTTAGGATCTGAAATTTGTATATTCTCCCCCTTAGATAGTTGCTGGATATGCATCAAAAATTCCCCATGTGCTTTGTGCAAAACTTCCTCCATCCGTTGCGTCGAAATGGTGGAGATATGGCTCTCGCGCTTGCCTCGCAATGTGACCTGTCTCCCTTTGTAATAGAATTTTATAATTAATTTAGAAAAATTCCAAGAGATATCACTTAGCATTGTGAGTCATTCAATCCCAAGCATGGCTTCATAATCATCGATGGGTAGGAGGAAGAAATCGACTATCACTTCTTGGTCTTGGAGGAGTAACTTCACCCGCGGGTATCGTTGGTCGCAATTGAGGATTCAACCGTCGGTGACCTTTCCGTCGAACTTCTTGCAACCTTCGATTTGAAGTGCTAAACATGCAGCAACCTTACTGTTGAGGAAGTTATTTGTGCTACCTGTGTCGATGAGAACGGTGATGGGTTACTACTTTAGAAGTCCTCCAACTTTCATCGTCTACGGATTGGAATAGCCGACCAACGCATGCACTGCATAGTCGACCGGTTGGGGCTCTTCCTCTGTGGCTTCCTCTTCGGGTTTGAGGCCTTCTTCAGATGGTTCATTGTCCTCATCTTCCACTGGTTCAATCACGAGGAGTCGGCGCTTCTTGCAGCGATGTTCATGGCTCCATGGTTCATCATAATGCCAACACAATCCTTTGACCGATCGTTCGCGAAGCTCATCTCTTATCAATTTTTTTGGTGCGGGGGCACGGATGGCAGCAGAGGGAGCAGTAGGCTTTGGCATGGCTGGTCGGGGAGCGACCCTTGTCCTTCGTGCCTCATGGTTCAATCGTTCTTCTTGGATATACGTGAAGGAAATTGCCACCATAAGAGTGTATGGTTGTCGTGCTTTGACTTCTCCTCGGATTTTTGACTTTAGACCCTCAATGAAAGTATCTAAAAGTTGTTTCTCAGACCAATCTTTAGTTTAGTTAGATAAACACTCAAACCTTGTTTGGTAATCTTGTATTGTAGAAGTTTGACGAATATTTGCCAATTGTTCGTTGATGTTGTCGAAATTTGTCGGACCGAAGCGATTTAAAAGCCCTTCCTTGAACTGCTATCAAGAGAGTCCTCCATGGGTGTGTTCAAACTAATTGAACCACTTAATAGCATCTCCCTCGAGGTGTATGGCAGTGATCTCCACCCGTGTGGCATTGACAGTTCGGTAGAACCGAAAATAATGCTCCGCGCATGAGTTCCATCCGATCGGGTCTCCTTCTTCCCATCTTGGGAAGTCAACCTTCATGCATGGATTGTCGGGACAAGAGGTGATGTGTCCATGCTCTTGAAGATCATCTCACCGATCTGAAGTCTCTCCATGGTGTGACTTCCTCGGGCTTGATGGTCGGCCTATGCTGAATTCGGCGAATAAGGATCGCATCTTCACTTCCATACGGTTTTCAAAGGCTTCAAGTTTTGCATCGATAGCCTCCTCTAACGTCATAGTATATGCCTCAAGATCTGTAATATTAAGATCTTTTTTTTTGTTGTCGGGTTAGTGGCATGGAAATTTTGGAGAAGGGGTGGCCGGTTGGAAGGCGGATTAGTTTTGTTGGAAGTAGGCTGCGGTTTAGGGCAGATTTGGGGCTACGATTTTGTGGAGTTTAGGTTATGAATTGATATAGTTTGAGGGCTGTGATAGCAGTAGATGAAGGTTAGAAAAATAGATTTTAGATCTGGGATAGATGGCAGCAAAGGTAGGTGTCTCGGTAAGGAAAGTTGGCTAAAAAGGTAAGTGGATCGATAAGGAAATAGGTTACGGTTAGGGCTACTTTGGGTGGCTGTTTGGTTTCGGTTTAGGGTAGAGCTTTGAAGGGTTTTTGGTAAGGATGGTAGGGTTTGGTGATGAGGAAAGGAGAGTCTAAAATCCCACAAAAAATAGCACTCAAATCTGATAGAATTCGGTGAAAAGAAGTGTTGCGATGTGCTGTCCTGCTGAACCGGTTTTTACGTCAGAGAAATGATGATTTCTCAACGTAAATTCCATGGAAAGTTTAAAGAAATTACACAGAAACCCTTGATTTAGATGTTGTCAATATCAGTAGAAATTTTGACGAAATTTTGGCAGCATAATGGTAGGAAACTAGAGCAAAAGATGCAAGCCAGATTCCTTTATCGTAAAATTCCAGAACTGAGTGATGGTGAAAGATTGTACAAGAAAACTGGTTCCAGAAAAAGTTTTTCCATAAAAATAAATGCAGATGAAAGCCAACTTGATCTTGAAAATTGTGTAAAAATTTTGGTCAGAAACGATAAACAAAAGTTTAGTTTCAAGTAGCAACAATTGGTTGAAAATTTCTGCAGTGTTTCACCTTTGCAACGATGATAATGTTTGCGATGGTAAAAAATTGTAGCAAGGAAACTTTGGAAAACTTCTCCCATGTATAATATGGATCTTGCAGTATTGAAGAGGCGTGGGTTATAAAAATATACCATAATTCTAGATCAAACGCAGGGGACAGCGGCAGACTGATTTGATCTGCTGTTGGGGTGGAAGGTTGAGGCGCGTGTCGTAGCAATTGTGGGAATTGCTTGGGAAGGTGGAGGCAGCTGACATGGCTACAGGGAAGTAGAAACGCGGCTCTGATACCAGATGATAAGACCCCAGAAGGAGCCCTATAGATTTTGATCACTTAGGGGGATCAACCCTTGGAATGCTATAGGGGTTCCTCCCTTCTAGACTCGGCATAAAGGCTGAATTGAAGATGATAGTTGCTTGATTAAAAGAGGGAGGCAGCTACATCTTAAATAGGGATCAAAGTCCTAGCCTAAGGAGGCACTTATCTAAGGAGAATTACCCTTTTACCCCTCCTATAGTCATCCTGCCTTAATAGGAACAAGGGGCGGCTAGGTTGGCTCTATAGCTGACCTAAGCATGGGGAAACCCTGACCGACTTGCCCAGTAAGGGGGGCGACAACTACTAAGCCTTAAGAGCTAATCCAAACCCTGGGTATATTCCTTTATAAGATAGGGGAGGCCTTATTACAATCTAGCAGTGTTTTTATTGACTTCTACTGAAATGATTAGGACTCAACCCTGTTGAAGTCCTATCAGGCTCTGCCTTAGTGGGTATTGGATCTTCATCCAATTACCCACTAACCTTACATTATTGGATCTCTATCCAATAATCTCCTTAAGCCTCTAATTGGGCCTTAATCAAGGAGCTCATCAGCATCGGATCTTATCTAATGAGAATAGGAGCTAATTGGATCTCCATCTAATTCTCTATTCGCTGAAGCATCCACCATATGTGTGTGACCCTCTAGGCCCGATATCAAGCTGGCCGTGAGTCACTCTCATCAGAACTCTTTCTGATATAGTGAATTATTATCTCCATAATAATTCACTCGACTCACCGACTATGGATGTTTTAGGCCACTACGCCATAGTCCCCAGACGGTACAGGGGGATCGAATCCATCGGACCTGTCTATCCACAGTTACCATGTATTTATAATCCCTCAACCAACTAATATCCCAGAGACCATATATTTGACATGGTATTGTCAGGTCACATACAGAATCCATCATAGTCTCGTTCTAATCGGATTCTCCCGGAGAACTCTTTCTCTCTCAATCCGAATGACCCTGGCCAGGGATTTGTCTAAGCAAGCATATATAGGATATTCCTGTCGTGATATCGAGAGTGGATAATCCTCTATTGACACTCAATTGCCTTCGTAAGGTTGGCTACCAATCCCGATAACCAACTGTACCAGATCTGAAACTTTCCAAACCTATAAGTCTGGTATCAAAGAAAGGAATACTCATACAAGACATCCTTGGTGTCCCAAGTCTAAGGACTAAATACATAATTGGGACTATGGAATCGCCGTCTGACATTAGGTATCATTAACCATACAACATTATATAAGCGGATCAATCGGTGAACTCATTCTCCAATGAGCACTTGTACTATATCCTTAGTGTCTCCACACAAGTTGCTATGAGACCAACCGCCTCCATCATATGGACGAGTATATAGTACACTAGTCTGTCCAGTTATCTCGATGTCTCTCTCGAGTAACCTATGACCGAGATTATTTAGGATCTGTGTTTAAATGTGATCTTCTTGGACTTAGTGATCGGCCCAATCTAAACTCCTTAAAGAGAGCGCATAATTTAGCATCCATACGCATCTCGAAAGCCTCCAATTTGGCTTCGAATAAGCCTAGCGATGTCATGACATAAGGATCTCCAACCTATCAAATAAACCGACTGAAAAGTGTAGCTGCAATTTTCAGGTTGAAGGCAGTGAATGGCAGCAATGTCGGGACTACGGGGGTAAAGTCTCCAAGTGGAGGATGGCAGCCAAGGGTAGCAGCAACGGTGGAGGAAGAAGAGGGCAGTAGTAACGTCGGTTGTGACTGCGCTGCGACTTCATGGCTGCAAGTGGCATCGGTTGCAGCAAGGGTGCGGATGTAATAGGAGGAAGACGAGGGAACGATGAACACAACTATTACGGAGGAGGGCAGCAGTGGTATGGAGCGAGAGACAGCTACTGTTATGTTCAATTTATTGTTGACCGCAATCAAGATAGTTGGTAGCGAACGATTGTTACGGGCTGGATGTAAATAAATTACAGCGAAAGATCACTGCTGGTAGCTTTTTGCCGCAAGGATCGTTGCTAGCTACGATCAAGGAGGATGGCAGCAAGAGGTCATTGTTGGCAACATTGAGCAGTGAAAGATGCATGCTGTGGTTGAAGGGATAAGGGAGATTGGGCGGCTGAAAGATTGGTTGACCGAAGGCTTCAGTTTTTAGGTGCAATTTGTGGCAATTTTGGGTGCGATTTGGGGCTATGGTTTTGTGAAGTTTAGGCTATGAATTGGTATGGTTTTAGGGTTGTGATAGTAGTAGATGAAGGTTAGGAAAATAGATTTTAGATCTGAGATAGATAGCAGCAAAGTTAGGTGTATCGGTAAGGAAAGTTGGCTGAAAAGGTAAGTGGATCGATAAGGAAGTAGGCTACGATTAGGGCAGATTTGGGTGGCTGTTTGGTTTTGGCTTAGGGTAGGGTTTTGAAGGGTTTTTAGTAAGGATGGTAGGGTTTGATGATGAGGAAAAGAGAGTCCAAAATCCCATAAAAAATAGCACTCAAATCTGATAGAATTTGACAAAAAAAAGTGTGGCGATGTGCAGTCCTGCTGAACAGATTTTACGTCGGAGAAATGATGACTTCTCGATGTAATATCCAAAGAAAAGTGCAAGAAAATTATATAAAAACCCTTGGTTAGATGTTGGGAATATCAGTAAAAATTTTGGCAATGTAACAAAAGGGTAATAGGGCAAAAGATGAAAGGTAGATCCTTCGTCGTAAAAATTCTAGAACTACTGATGAAAGATTGCACAAGAAAACCGGTTCTAGAAGGAATTCTTTTGAGAAATCAATCCCAGATGAAAGCAAAGTTGATCTTTGGAATTATATAAAACTTTCGACGCAAAAGGATGAACAGAAGTTCAGTTTCAAGAGGCCAATAGACGGAAGGCAGATTCTCCATCGTAAAATTTCAGCACTGCGCGATGAAGAATCGCAGTGCTATAAGTCCGGATCCAGAAGGAGTTTTTTTATGAGATCAGTCTTAGATGAAAGCTGAGACAATCTACGAAATTGTATAAACACTTCAGCCAAAAAGGATGATTAAAAGTTTAGTTCCAAGAAGCAACAATCAGTTGAAAATTTCTGTAGCATTTTGCTTTCACAACGATGATAACGTTTGCGATGGTAAAATTTTGTAGCAAGGAAATTTTGAAAAAAATTCTCCCACATATAAGATAGAGGAATAGTAGTAGCAAGAGGCATGGCATTAGAGTTTTTACTAGATCTTTGATGTTGATGCAGAGGAAGGCAGCAAATTGATGGATCTGCGGCTTGGTGGGCGACAATAGAGGCAACATCAAAATATGACGGTCATAAACTTTGCTCGAAGTCGCGTGCTGAGTCGAGTTTCGATCGGTTTTTCGTGCACCATCTCGAAAATTCAGAATACTGGCCATTCCCGACGTATTAGCCCGTGGGAAGTCGTACGAGCATGGTTTCATGAAAAAATGTGACGGCCATAAACTTTGCGCGAAGTCACGCGCAGAGTCAAGTTTCAATCGATTTTTCGTGCACTGTCTTGGAAATTCAAAATATTGGCCATTCCCGATGTATTAGACCATGGGACTTCATACTAACATGGTTTCACGAAAAAACGAAATGGTCATAAACATTCACGAAGTTGGGAGCAGAGTCAAGTTTCGATCGGTTTTTCATGCACCATCTTAGAAATTCAAAATACTGGCCAATCCCAATGTTTTAGCCCAAGGTTAGTAATACGACAATGGTTTTGCGAAAAATGCGACGTTCATAAACTTTACGCAAAGTCGAGTGCAGAGTCGAGTTTCAATCGGTTTTACGTGCACCGTCTCAAAAATTCAAAATACTGGCATTCTTGACGTATTAGCCCATGGTAAATCGTACGAGCATGGTTTCCTGAAAAAATGTGACGATCATAAACATTGCGCTGAGTCAAGTTTCGATCGGTTTTTCGTGCACCGTCTCGGAAATTCAAAATACTGGTCATTCCCGTCTTATTAGCCCATGGGAAGTCATACAAGCAAAGTTTCACGAAAAAATACAATGGTCATAAACCTTGCGCGAAGTGGTACAAGCACGGTTTCACGAAAAAAATACGACGGTCATAAACTTTGCGCAAGGTCGCGCGCTGAGTCGAGTTTTGAACGGTTTTTCGTGCACCGTCTCGGAAATTCTAAATACGGGCCATTCATGACGTATTAGCCCATGGGAAGTCGTACGAGCATTTCCTCGAAGTTATTAAGTCAGCCTAGGATATTAATGTGTTTAGTTCTCCCCCTTACATCCTATGTCAAAAACTAAAAGCATGCAAAGCAGCACTTAAGGAGTGGAATTCAACTACATTTGGAAATATCACCAACAGGGTTCAGTTATGCAAGAAAGAACTTATGGCAGTGCAAAGCGAGCTAAATCTTTAACCTCTGGATGCGAATCTTATATACAAAGAGGATGCTGCTAGAAATAACTTTATGCAAGCTTTAAAGCAGGAGGAATGCTTTTTGAAACAGAAGTCACGACAGCATTGGCTTACTCTAATAAGCCAATAATAATCATAAGTAAAAAGGTTACGCAGCAGGTCACACATGCTATCACTCATGTGATTGGCTTGCAAGGCACTTGTAACTAGCATTTCAGCTCTTGTTACAAATGTCGCTCGGGTGTAAGCTCGATTGACCTCAAGGGCTTTCAGCCCCTGCTACAAACATCGCTAGGGCGTAAGCCCGACTGACCTCAAGGGCTTTCAGCCCCTGTTACAAATGTTACTCGGGCTTAAGCCCGATCGACCTCAAGGGCTTTCAACCCCTATTACAAATTTCGCTGAGCTCCTAAAGGGCTTTCTATCCTGAGCATAGGGCTTTTAGTCCCAAACAGGTTCTGAAGAGCTTCCGAGCTCCCGAATAGAGAGCCTCAGAGCTCCCAAAGAGCTTTCAGTCCTGAACATGTTCTAAAAGCTTCTGAGCTTTTAAAGGGCTTTCAGTCCCAAACACAGGGCTTTTATTCTCAAACAGGTTCTAAAGAGCCTTTGAGCTCTTGAACAAAGAGTCTCTGAGCTCCCAAAGGGCTTTCAGCCTTAAATATATGGCTCTCACCTCCGAACAGATCCACAAGAGCTACCAAGCCCTCAAAAGTCTCTCACTATACGGAAACAAATGACTCTCAAGCTTCCAGCCGCAGTCGATCTCTAACCCCGAACGACTCCAAAGGGAATCCCGATTTCGAACAAGCCCCTAAGGGGCTATCTATGCCGGACAGAAGCCCTTGATTATGAATGTGACCCCCTCCTGCCCACTTATATCAACTACAAATCTCGATCAACTCCGCCCACTTATCCTGGCCGATTCACTAGGTCTGGTTCCGACCAAAAAATCAACACTTCCGAGATAAAGCCTATGATGTGAGCGAAAGACCCAACCACGAGCCAAACACCCCGTCCATGCCGACTCTTAGTTGGAAGTCCTACCAACTATCGGCTCAGCCTGTCTGTGTCATCTCTTAGTCTCAGCCCTGAAAATCAAGATTCGCAGAACAAAACCAATGATCAAGCAAACAACCACGAGTCGCGCCCTCAATTCTCTCAAGGTGCAACTCTCTTTTGGAGGGGAGAGAATGATAAGACACATTTGGCAACATATACTTTCATGTGACCCTTAAAATAGCCATGCACACATTATCGATTCAGTCCGAATTAAGGTATCATGAAGGAACACTACCCTGGACCACTACTCAAGGGATTAGGTTTAGGCCTCACCACCTGCCTCCACCGCAATGTTACCTTTTATATGTCTTCTACATAGTAGGAGGACTTATTTCAACTCAGACAATGACCCAGGGAAGGATTGTGCCTACTATATATAGGGGGAGTTAAGGTTAACTCTTTCATCAATTGGTTGTCATCATTAAAAATGGGGAGACTGTTGAATCTTAGATTTTGATGATGAAATCAATTAATGGATTTATGATCTAACTTTTGTATTGGAGATAAGTGATGTAGTATTAACTACGACTGATAAAAGGTAAAAGAAATTAAGGAAGAATATGTCATTATATCGGAATCAAGATCGTGCATTGGGCTGGAAGAATTGAGGTTATGCCGAGGCTTCAGACGATATGACGAGAGCACACTGGAGGTTTGTCGGGAGTTCGTTGATAGGTTAACGGACGCTCCCCGGGAGTTTGTCGGAGGTTTGCCGGGAGTTCATTGATAGGAGATCGGGAACTTGCTAGGGGTTCACTGGAAGGATGCTGGGAGTTTGTCGAACAATGAAGATTACATGTTGTAATTATTTATCTTAATTATCATAATTAGCATCTTGATTTGAGTCCTAATTAGAGTTAGTTTTACTAACTCAATTAGGAGCCAATTGGGTCTTATTTAGATTTGATTTTAGCTCATGATAAAGTTCATTTTGATGACTTGAAAGGAGGTGCAACCAATTAAAAAGAAGGTACAACTCAGGATATGAAAAGTAATGAAAGTACTTTTCCCAAGATTTTTGACGATAGTACCGCTAATTGGTTGTAGTACCACCAATTCTTGGCGATAGTATCACCATCGCCCAGAAACCCGGGCTCTGTGCCGACGGTGGTACCGTCGGTGCCGATAGTGGTACCGTCGGTGCCGATAGTGGTACCATCGGTGTCGATAGTGGTACCGCCCATACCCTAAAATTTCATAGTGTTTGATTTTTGGCTCCAATTTCTAAAGTCAATTTGGGTCTATAAATATTTTTGCTTGGGATAGCAAGAAAGTAAAAAAAAATACTTGGGTAAATTTTATGAATATTGATTGAGAGCTTCTCTTTATCTTTCAAATGGAAATTGAGTTTAAAGGAAGGTTGCTTGAGTTGTAAATATTTATTTCCTGGGCCTAAGAAAAGGAGAGTGTAAAGGTTATTCTCCTAAACCTATGAAAAGAAGAAAGGTGTGTAAAGGGGTGTTTGATCTTCACCCATGAAAAAAGCTTAATAGTGGATACCGATTAGCCTCGAGTAAAGAGGGATCAGGAGTGGACGAAGGTATAAGTTTTGACATAACCACTATAAAATACTACGAGCATATCTTCCTTGCCCTTCTTTATTTACTCTTGATTTTTAGTAGCTTATAACTAGTTCTAATAAAAGCTCGAGCTTCTCCATTCAGTTTTAAATCATTCTCTAATTTGCTCTTAACGAATTTTAACCAAAATCACTTTCGATTTTCGTTTTACTTTAAATGAATTTTTTGAACCGAGTTTTTCATTTAACACTTGCACTAAATCACTCTCTCTCTCCTCTTAGTGCCAACTCAATCTTAATAATATTGAGAATGGAGGATCCTCTATTGATACTCAATTGTCTTTGTAAGGTTGGTTATCAATCCCGATAACCGGTTATAAGTCTAGAATTTTTAGACCTATAAGTTCGATGTCAAAGAAAGAAGTACTCAAATAAGACATTAACTTGGTGTCTCAAGTCTAAGGACTAGACACATAATTGAGACTACAAAATCGTTGTTTAATATCAAGTATCATTAACCATCCAATATTTCGTAAGTGGATTAATCAGTGAACTCATTCTTCAATGAGCACTTGTACTATATATACCCTTTGTATCCCCACACGAGCGGCTATGAGATCAACTGCATTCATTATATGGATGGGTATATACCAGTTTGTCTAGTTATCTCGATGTTCCTCTCGAATAATCTATGATCAAGATTATTTGAGTATATGTTTAGAGGTAAATCAGTATCATTATTGTGATCTCATCACGATCTGATTCTCATTGTATAGATCCAAAGACATCACATTATATACAACAAGTAACATAAAGTAATAATATTTTAATAATAATAATAAGCAAAAAGATTACATGATATATCACATGTGTCATGGCTTGTAGAACACTTGTAACCAACAAAAACTATATTCGAAGAATTATTATTTTATGCTTTTATCATGTGATTCTCAAAAGAACACCTATTTTAGCTAACAAATTCTAACCAGATATGAAAAGTAAGCGAAATATAAAATAAAATAATAAAAATATGACCCTTGAACCATACCAACCAATGCCATTATATATAGGAGGATTGCTCTTACCAAATTGAATACACCATTAAGAATTATGAACGAAAGTAATAAATATGCTAGGTACTATAATATAAGATATTAGAGATGTGAGACCAACTCAAAGGTAATATGGATCGAAATCCATCACCAATAATATGGAGAATGAAAGAGTTAGCCGCTTAAAATTCCAAAAAACAATGATCGGAGATATAATGCCCAAATAAAATGTCGCTTCAGGTATTGAAAAACCACTTAACTTATAATGCATCCTTGCAATAGCTCAAAGATATTATATTAGAAAAGATCGCTTGTGTATGAATACTGCTAATGCTAAAGTAGTCTTCCATCATCTCTTATCCATAGACGATTCCTTATTATTGTTATTTGTGAAACCTCTTTTCGAGAGCTGAAACCATTTTCTACCAAATTTGTGTTGGTGATTTTATGTTTGTCTTATCATCAATATATATATATATATATATATATATATATATATTTGTTTATTTATGATAAACAAGTAGTTTCTATGTTGTACTAATTATAGATTATCTTATGTAGTTTGGTTATTTTTAGTATCTCGATCATTATACTTAAAAAAATTATTTTAATATTTATATAATTATGAAAATAATACATCTAGATCAATTTACCATAATACTGTTAGTTTTATCAATAAAAATATAAAAATAAAAGATAAAAAAATAATTTTAACATTCTAATTGATGATGATATTGTTGCGGGCTTGTTGTGAATAAGAAGAACGATAACGAGGTGATAGTTGCAAGTTGCTCGAAAACTATGTTGATATCGATGTAGTACCGAACAATGAAATGACTATCGATGCAAATGCTAAGTGATCCTTTGGTTGCTCGAAAACTATATCGATGTTGATATAAATGTTGAGAGACGAAAGAGCTACTCGACAACTTTATCGTCGTCGATGCATATATAATTACTCGTGGCTCCCAATATCATCATCGTTCGCACTATCAATATTATCCATTATCACTAATTGAAATGTTAAAATTATTTTTTTTATTTTTATTAATAAATCCGATAGTGTCATCTATATGTTTTACTTTTATAATTATAAAATATTAATATAATTTTTTAAAATATAAAATTTAAGATACTAAAGTAACGAATCGGTAAATAATCCTATACTTTGTCACTTAATATGGGGGAGAGTCAAATATGGTCGAATTTAAACCAAGTAAACGGCTTGAAACGACGGCGTATCTTTGTACGATTAAGACCTTGACGATAATACCGCGCCATTCCTCGCGAGCCAAACCGATCGGTCCGATCGATCTCTTCCCCCATTACTTCTAACCCTAAAAAGTTTCTCATCTTCTTTGCATTAGGATCCCCACACACCATGGATGACCAGAAAGGGGCCCATGTTAGGGCCTCCTTATCCTTCTCCTCTGTCTCAGCTTCGTCTTTCGCTGCCGCCGCGCCCCCGAAGGAGGAGCTGCTGCCTCCCGCAGGCGGCGGCCGGAGGGTGCGGTTCTCGGTGGATCTCAAGCCCGGGGAGACCACCATCATCTCCTGGAAGCGGCTGCTTAAGGAGTCTAGTAAAGGGAGCGGGGGTGGATTCCCTCCCAATGCTTCAGCGGCTGACCCACTTCTTGATTGCCTCGCCCAAGCAGGTGGTCCGGTAGGGTTTCCCTGCCTCCGATAATTTATTATTATTATTGGCTTCTTGTTTGTTTGTTCCTGCAAATTCTAGGGGTTTGCTGATTTATAAGTTGCTTCCTCCTCTGCCATTTGAGTGTGTAAAACATTTGTTTATTAGGTTATAGTCATGCTCAAAGTGTTTGCAATGTGCTTCCTGACATCGATGGCATGCATACACTTTATTTTCTAATTGGTCAATATGCTCAATTGCTATATGCATTTCTTTGTTCTTCAGCTTCTAGATGCTCAGTTGCTAGTGAATGTACATTGTTAACATATTAATTAGTTGTTGTCATCAGCTCTTGAATGACAATGATTGCACTAGTTCACTGCTAAAAGACGAATGGTCGAATAGATGGCTATACCTGATAGTAATTAAGTTTCAGGCTTTCAGCAAAACCACAATACCTGTAGTTGAATGTTTGATGCTGTTATTATGAGCATTGCAGTGTCGACACTCATATTGCAATTAACTAATGTATCTGAATTATCTAAGTCATCTGTTACCTATTGAGTTCTTTTAGTTCTTTTTTCAATTTTTTAATATGTAAATATTGCGTCCATGCACATTGAAGAATTTAATTGTCTTAGGAGAGTTATGTTTTTTTTCTTTTGTTTTTTTTTGCGGGCAGAACTACTTATGTGCAACCATGCAAAAGCCATATTTCTTCATTGAGCTTTTTATATCTCCCTATTAGATTTCCTTCTATCTATATGCATGAACATAGACATAGCAATGTACCAAATATGAGAAAATTGATGATCCATGTTTTATAATGTTTTTGTGTATTTGCTATTATCCTTGAGAATTCTTTTTAAATTTGTCTAATTGTTGAGTTCAGCCTGCAGCAAATGAATTAGAAGATGCAGTTCCACCTACAAATCGTTTTAGTGCAGTTATTGAGAAGATTGAACGCCTGTACGTGGTATGAACTAATGAAGTGCTTTTTTGGTCAAATGGTTTATGAAAAGATTTTGTTATTTTACATATACATCTTGTTGGTTTGTGGTTTGGTGATTTAGCTAATCTTTAAAGTTCTTTACAGGAGCTAACCTTGAAAGTTCTTTGATTCAGGGCAAACAAAGCAGTGATGAAGAACTTGATGATATCCCATGTGACGATCAATATGACACCGAGGATTCTTTTATAGATGATGCTGAGTTGGTTAGTGCTGTTTGCCTATGTATAAATATTATTGGCATATGGTCATATTCTATAAGCTATTGATTGCTGAAACTCCTGACTTATATTTTCAATCCAATGATCTTTGAACCATTGCTATATTACACTAATGAACTTTTTTATTTGCTGTTTTCTAATGATTTGGAGCAAAAGCACTAGCTTATGAATGCTTTAAATAATTAATCTTTTTCAAGTTTAACTTAAATGCCATTGAAGCTGGGATTGTGAGGAGTGACAACGATAAGGAGGCTCCAAATTACCTGGATAGGTTTCTTTTTGCGGCTTTGTTCTCTCTATACTAGAGTAGCTGGAAAGTCAAATATATCAGATTTGTTTTTCACTATGTTGAATCTGTCCTATCAAGAAGCACCTCTACTCTGGACATAGAAAAGAGAAATTTGCTTCTCCAATGTTTCTAAAATTTTCTTGAGTAACTCAAAAATTAAAAAATGTTATGAAAAGTCTGATCCTTCTGGTAAGTTATGTACATTTTTATTGTTTAGCAGGTTAGTTCTGTTTGGAGGTTGTATGTTTTAGAAGATTGTGAGATCAGTTCCACATGTATCTTCATGGAAACACTCTCTTGTGGCCTGATCTCTTTATTCCAATTTTGGTAGTTTAGAGCTGAGTTTCAAAGTTTCCTTTCGATAGTGTGTGACGCTGTAATGAAGGAGGGGAAGAGGGAGGAGGTAAGAGAAGGAAGAATGCAATGGTGAAGTGCTCGATGGAGAAAGATGCTGCCGCTGCTACTGCCATTCGCAACCATGATTCACTGAAGAAAACACTGGATTTGCTGGATAAGAAGACTTGTTGTGATTAGGGCTCCGGTGTGTTGTGATTATGGCAACCATGATTCAATCGAACCAGATGACTCACAATTGATTTGACGTAGCTTGATTTGAATCAAGAGGGTGCTTGGCCCACCCATCACTTGGGCCTAGGCGAGCACGTAGGTTGCGCTTGGTCAAAGTTGCTTGCTTGACCCACTTACCGACCGCTTGGGTCTCACCTCGCATCGCTTGGGCGCCTAGAAGAGTGTTCGGGTGCTTGGTGACTTCACCAAATGGATCTAATATAGCAAAACAAGTGTGAATGGACAATTTATTGTTTAGTATGGATTACATGACTTAATTTTTTATTTATGCCACCTTTACTTGTTTAACATTTAATTTTATGGGTAATACTATTTTGCAGGATGAATATTTTCATGTGGACAAAATGTCAACCAAGCACAATGGGTATTTTGTCAACAAAGGAAAGTTAGACCAGATGTAAGTTTTCTCCACATGGTTCAGTTTTACGATTACCTTCATATTTCTCTAAGCCAATTACTCTCTTGGTTAGTTGATTAATGCAAAGCTTTTTATTTATTTTCTACTTTTAGATTAATCTTTTTATTGGTAGCTTTTCTTGTGTTTGTATATGCTTTTTTTTCCCTTTTTTCACTAGAATGTTGTCTTCATATTTTCATAGCCATTTTTCTCAACACCGTTTTATAGCAAGGATAACAATGCTGATTGACAAAGTCAGAATGTGCCATACCAAAGTTATGGCATTTGCCACGTTGACTGGTTTCTTTCATTGCTGTAACAAGAAACATTTTGTTTCTTTTTTCGTTGACATTGTCATTGTCTTTGACGATAATTTAAGGATAATGTATAACGATAACTTAGATTTTGATGAGGGGAATGGTACGATTTACTCCTTTTTTTGGGTTCTTTTCTTCCAAAGTAGTTACTAAAAGGCTCTTGCTAAAGCTTTATGTTTTTCATTTCTTAATTGATTTGCTATTGACATAGACATGAGCTAGTTGAATTTGGGTATTGGAGGTGCCTATTAACACAGCCTTGGTTTTTGATAAGTTTGGCCAATAATGATTTATGTAAGCTAGGTTCCAGTTATAAAATGTGCTTTTTCTTGCAAGGATAAGGTTGTGCACATCATAGTATTTAATTTTAGCCCAACTATGTTGGATTGGTATGTAGCTCTATACCTGGGTGATATGTTGATTTGCACCAGCTGATATATTTGAAATTATAATAAAAACTGAAAACTCAAGCCATACGATCCAATGTTGATACATGATCAAACAGGTAAATACCAGTCAGTACATAACAGTCTGAACTCTGCTTGACTGCAGTGATTGTATATATTCTACATAGACATGTATATGTAGCTATGTTCACAACCATGTATACTCATGTGGTTGCATGTGTAGCTCTCATAAGCAAGAAATATGTTATTGTCTACTGTTATATTGTTTTGATAACATAAAACATTTAATAATTTGATTATATACGCCTTTGCACATATATTATATATTTTCACTCGATCTCTTTGCAGTTTTTTCTTACATTTGATTGTATATATAACTTTTTAGTATTTTAATATTTTCCTCATGTGTACCAATTGCCCACATGTACATCTGTATTATGTATGTTTTGCCTTGATCTTCTGCATATTGAGGACATTTTAGTAAATTGGTGGTTTGGTTTAAACAATTTGTAGATGGTAAATTTTATCTAATATGGAAACATCAATTACTGGAGCAGAGTTTCTCTTCTATTTTCTTTGTCTTCTCTTGGAATTACTTTGTCTTGGTAGTACACCACTAGTGATTGTGCTGGGAGAAGCATCAATTATACTTCTTTTTGTTGGTACTACCGGATATCATGTGTAAACATGTGAGGGAGGCTGCCCTAAAGAAGTGTGTACTTGGACATCAAGAAAGTCCAACATATTTAATATAGTCATATTCTTGCCAAGATATTCTGGTATGTTTGATTTTTTCTAGCTTCAGCGGCCATTAGCTTATTTGTTTTATCTCTCTGTATTGTTTTAAAATAGAAATTCACATTAACCATGTGTTTACTTGTGGTTCTTGTGGTCTCACCTATGAGTTTTTTTTTTTCCTTCAGACAAGATTTTAGAACTGCATGTAATTTTTGACTGTTCACTCTGTCCCTGTGATAGTATCTAGTGCAATTTTGTCTGTAAACAATCAAACAACATTTCTAAGTGTTCGATTTTATCTTCCTTGTAATAGTGAGCCTAGCACGTCACTTAAGGAGGCACCAAGCAAAAGAAGAAAGGACTCCACAAAACTGCATGGTGATGGTAATGCCCTTGTTCCCAGTGGCCCTGTAAATGTTGGCAATATGCATATCAAGGATGCTGCTAGGAATGCACCAGAGATAGGAAGGAAACCAAAGCCTGGAAAAATTAATGCAACATATGGTGTTGGTGAACATTACAATGAAGAAGGCAGACATATAAAATATAAATCAAAAGGCACTACAACAGCCTACAAAAGTAAATCTTCTGATTTCACCATCAAATCAGAAAAACAATCAACCAAGGTATCTGATTCCTTGCAATCAATCATGAGAGTGCCGTATAAGGATGGTTTTTTGCGACCTTTGGAACTAAAGTGTCTTGATAAGCATAAAGAAGTAGTACTTGCTTTAAAAAATACTGACCACAGGTCAAGAGCAAGTGATTCATTTGGTCCCTTGTACCAAGTATCCTGTGATGAAGGTCACATGGAATTTCAGCCAAAAAAATTGCTACACAGTGAAGCTGGAGAAGTATATGCTAAAATTCGAAATAAGGAGAGATATGGCTCCAGTGATTTTCTTGCTATGAATTCTCCTGGGAGTGCCCATCCTATGCATGAAGTAGTGAGTTTTCTTCTTTACAAGTACTTTTGAGTTATTACTCATTATGTTTGTTATACACTTTATGTTAAGAAATTACTTCTTTTAAACTTGCTTTGTATTAGTTTTAAGTGTTCTATTTTTTTATTAGTTAAGGAACTCTATTCGGTGTCAATCTGTACTTTTAAATTCTATTTAAACTGATCTGTTGTCTATAAAATACTCCATATGGGATGATATCTTTATAATATCAATTTTACAATCCTGTTAATTGCTGATAGCTGCAGATATTGTAGATGTATGTGAAGTAAATGACCTCACAGTAATTCTGAAATATGTAGAAGTTTCTCAAACAAACTAGTAATATTATTATATGTTGTGATTATCTTTCTAAATATGTATGGCTGTGAACAGATGTTTTGAGTCTTTTGACAACTCAAAAAATTACTAAAATCAGTATCTGTAGTAATGGTACAGATCCACAATGGATGGTTTGGAATGAAAGTCCCTATTTTCTCCTTTTGTTTGAAGTTGTTGATAGGATCATGAAATAAACTGAAACAAATAGATAATTTGTAGCCTTTAGGTTACTCATCTGCCTTCACTGTGACCTGCTTCTTTGTATAAAGAGCTAATCCTCTTTTCTACATTTTCTGCCATTTTTTCTTTTCACAAAGAAAATAATAACTCTTGAATCTTATAATGTATGTCTTTAAAGAGGCATGTTTTGGTACCTGCATTTCTCCACTCAAGATCATGCACATGAAGAAAACTGCTCTTGGAAGGATTGTGTGGTTCTTTGAATGCCATTTTCTTTCTTTACATTATCAATGAAGTCCTATCTCTAGTCTTATACTTGTGTTATGTCCTCTTCTAAGCTTTGATCTGACTAGTCAACATTGACTATGAAGTCGTTATAAATTGGATGACTATTTATTGTGCTCTTGTGAGAATATATTCATTACTGGAGCAAGAATTCTACAATGTGCCTGTTTGCTGTAACTTACAGTGAGTCAATTAGTTACGGGAAGAATTATCGATCTTATTAACATCTCAATGGGCAAAATCTATCATGTTTCCCCTCAAAAGGGTAAGAATCTGAAAGGAACTAATATAAGATGTTGGCATGCTTGTAGCTGCTGCTAAAAGTTGACCCATATATTATTCTATATCTTCAGGGACATTTATCTTTACCAACATGGGCAACCTGTAATGACAACGCCTTCCCCCCAATAGAATTCTTAAAAGATCAATATTTTACACACACTAGCAACTGTGATAAGTCATGATGCTCCTATTAGCTCTTTGGCTATGTCCTTTGGAACAAGTGAATTAGTTCTCAGGTGACTGCCTATGTAGTTATCTTCTATCATTGTTTGAGTACAGTTTGGATGGTGACTGGAGCAATTTATTATTATAATAAATAGAAGCAAGTGATTTTTTCGTTACATGACCCTTCAGTTGGATATAGTTCCTGTTATTCATCATCTAAGAATGACAATGTTTTTCTCTATGTTCCATATTCAACTATTTTATTTGTTATTTGATCATATCTACTGTAGCAGCATCCGTACACAAGGGCGAAAGAAAATTCCTCTGTCAGGCCTAAAGGAACCACACTTGAACGAGCCATCTGTGACCTCGAAAAGATAGTGGCTGAGTGTTAAGTATCTAAGAATATCACTATGCTTTGTTGTTAAGAAGAATTTTTCCTTATTTGTAGTTAGTTATTAATTTGAAATTATCTTTATAGGTAGACCACCAAGTCTTGATGTTCAGGAGGTGGATCTGGCATTTCAAGGCATTAAGAGGAGACTTCCGAAGGAAGTAAAGCAGAAGCTTGCTAAAGTTGCAAGATTATCGGTATTACTGAATAACCCTCTTTTTTTATTGCTGCTTAGTGATTGACCTAATGATCTGCACAGATATTATCAAGCTGTGTACTCAACCTATGACCTTATGTTTCTTACTTTGATGTCTACAATTACTACTGGAATATTTTCCAACAGTTTTGATATACTTCAGTCTTCTGGAAGCCACCTGGAGTTAGTAGTCTTTACTTGTTAGAATAACCGGACTTTCTAAGAAATCTTTAGTAGTCTTTACTTGTTAGAATAACAGGACTTTCTAAGAAATCTTTGTGTTGAACTTGAGAAGCCTAATTCATGTTGAGACTTAAGAGTGGTTTATCACATGGGAAGGCAAAACCAGTTGTAGTAGCCGGTATGGTTCAATTGGTAGCTATCGTTCCAACTGCCAGCTGATGCTGTCCGCCACCATTTCAGGCAGTCTGGTTTAGATTATGCTAGAACTCCTATCCAATCCCAGCGCGCCAGTTGAAATGTGGTTATCACTATAGATGATTCATTGGATTGATTCAATGCGCTTCCACTACTGCAACCACTGCCATACTGTGAGTCCCCCGACTGATGTCTCATCGCTTCCTCATTTCTGCTGGTACTCCAAGAAAGCCCGTATGGGAGCTGTGAGATTTGGGTCAACTTCACTGTCGTGACCTTGAACTCATCATAGACTTGTGGCTTTGTAGAACATTTACCAAATTCCTCCAGTTCGCCTTCCCCTGCAGCTTCAATGCTTTTCGGGTATCAAGTTCTTCTTTGGAGGGCCCTTCTTATCTTTTGAGAAATTTATATGCATTTTGCAACATTGGGAGATCCATCGGCTACATGTTGCTTCAAATGGATTAATCCTTCACTCCTATTGATATAATTCTAATGGATGCATTGCCATTGATGGGATTTCCCCTAGTGACAAGCATGCTACCAAGCCAGATTATGAGATTGTTGCTTTGGGGCTATTTTCCTATGAAGAAGTTGTCAAATTATAACCAGATCCCCAAATTCATAATCCTACCAAATGATGACTTGATCCACACAGATCCAGACTTGATTTACAGAGATCGTACTGGCCATACCATAGCGAACTAGCCAAATTTGCATACCATGGGTAAAAGTAGTCAAATAAGACTGGCTTACATTTGTTCATTGAGGTTCAGTTGAGTTATTAAAGTAGAAGCTTTCAACTATTATTGATCCATCTGAAGAAAAGCAATTCAAGTATAAAAAAAATGTTATATAGTTGATGGAGAAACTAAGTTAAAAAATTAAGTTCATGAGGTTATGAAAATGGCATCAGAATGCTCTTGGATCTTACCCATAAATACATAAGAAATAAAGATTTAAGATTTAATTGCATCAATTTCTAGGTCTCACATTGCAATCGCTCCTAATCTGCTCTTTACCACACTAGTATGGTAAACAGAACCTAATTGCATCCATCTATTTTTAGGTTCTGTTTTTTGCAAGGTCTGCACCTTCACCTGTGGCGGTCCCCCAGTTCATATTTGGACTAGTACGGGTCTGGTCCATTGTGACATACCATGTGTCGGTACATAGGGACATGTCGTGAACCTTTAGGGGAGGGTGAAGGGAGGAAGAAGAACTAAGAAAAGAGGAACAAGAAGAAGAGGAGGAAGGTGGAAGGAAGAGGAGGATGAGGACGAGGAGAAAGAGGATGGCTGAGGATGAGGATGAGAAGGAAGAAGGAAAAAGAGCAAGACAAGGAGAGGAGGGATGGTGAGCCGCGAGTGGTGAGCGTCAGCCATACAAGTGATGGTTGTGTGAGCAACGAGTTGTGGCTGTGAGAGCGACAAGCAGTGGCCATGCAACTTGTGTGGCTCATGAGCACGAGGACCTGTGGAACTATAACTAAAAGGGGTTAAAACTATTTATATATATATATATATTTATATATAAATAATATTTGAATTAGATTAGATTTCTCAGTTTGGGCTGGTCTGTGTATCGATTGGCAGTCGGACTATCACGGACTTAGATGATTTTGCCCAAGTCGTGTGATACGTTTACGTATCTGTCTGCAAAAGGTTAGCCTCCTCGAAACCTCTTATGGTCCCTTAAGGACCTATAAAAGAGAAGATGAGTTAGAGAAAGTATTTAACTCGGGATCCACAAGCAATCATCTCGGCAAACGCTTGATAGGCAATGCAAATTACAAACATGGATTTCAGAAGTTTTGAACGGTCACGTGACAAAGGGTCCAAGGTGGTCCGCTACAGCCCAAAGTCCTCGCAAGTGCTCTGCATGGCACTCAACCCAACGAGCTAGCCTTAAACACTACCCTAAAGGCCCATCCAGCCATATGCCACCTGGGTAGCTCGTAGGTGTTAGATTGTCTGACACTCTGCACCACTATACGGAGCCAGAAAACCCTCAAAATGGATGCCTGAATGGCCTGTTTCTAGGCACTTTTGCCTCTGTGCAATGATTGCACACAACCTGTGTTTACAAGCCTAAAACAACTATAAAAGCTAACCAAACTAGGGTTGCGAAGCCTATTGTAAGCCCACTACAACCTGTTTACTGCTTTGTCAGTGACATTCTTCCCAACTTATTCTTTTGACGTCCTCGTTGAAGCCTTTGCGGATGCTGCATCTCGTCTTTGCTGAATATTCAATCTTTTGCTTCAGTTACAAAGCGCCTCTTGGCTCTCAACTACACTCCACCATTGTTGTTGAGTAGTCAAGCTTTGATTCGCTATACTGCTTCAACTTGCCAATGCTTTGACTCTGGTGTGGGTTCGATCGAGTTGTGCTGATCCTTGTTTGAATTAGGTGGATGCTTGTTAGAGCTTTAACGAGCATCACCTTGTAAACTTTAGAGTTTTTAGGTGGGGCCTTTCCTTTGTAAAATTTGCTTATCGGTTCCTCTTCTGTTTAATTATCGCCTCCAAGTAGGTTCTCATCACTTTCGCTTTCGATTGACATTCTGTTGGGCAATGAAATGAATAATCTACTCTCGGTAGAACCAATCACCATTGATGAGTTGACAATTGTTGTCTTCCACTAAGTTTCTTTGAAGGGTCTTTGAACTTGTGTAGAGCTCCTTTACTAGATAAGTAAGAGAATGAGGGTACTCGGTTTTGCCCATTCTCTCAAGAGTTGAGAAGGCAAAGGTTACTTAACTTCGTCCACCTCCTTGAGGGTTGTACTCCATGGATCAAGCTGGTTACTAGCCTTCACCTACTCTTTGCTCTCATTTTCGAAGTACTCGAAGTGTTTGCACTCCTTGTGTTGAGTTAGTTACTGCAATACACCTTCTCATTGCCATTGAACTTCTGGAATACAAGAAGTTTTGCTCGAAAAGAGCAAATTTCATCCCGACTTGGAGCAAGTCTCTAATAGTTTTGGTCGCCTCTAGGATTATACGATCTTCTCCATTATTTTCATTGCGTACTCTAAGTAGAGAAGGTATAACATCATGTATTGCCTACTTCATCCTTCGGTCCAGCATTCCTGTGTCGACCCAAAGTCCTCCATTTTTTGGCTATTTTGATGAGAAGCCCGTTGACATCGGTCTTACGAAGTTCCTAGGCCTTTATCCTTCAGCCTTGTCATGGTACTTGGAGCTTTCCTATGTATTCTCCATCTCTTCGACCCCTTTCATGACCAAACACTGTCCCTTCATACGAGCAAGGGATCAATAACTCCACGGAAGTCCTGCCTCTGCGGTACCATGGCACTATGATACCCATGGCCCTACTATCCGTTTTCTCGCATTTGTCTCTTTCTTCGCAATCGGCAGATCTGCCCTTACGGTACTATGACACTCCTCCTAGTCCACCTCCATTCTAGTTGACGCTCGGTTCTGGGTAGCTGACTCCCTTTGGACTAGTCGCTTCCTTGCCCTTTTCGACCATCTGCTTTAATACTTCTGTGTTCTCCGAATAGTTTCTATTGGTCAATGGAAAGATAGACTACAACTCCCATGTATGACATCTGCCATCATGTTGTAGGGCTCGTATCGATTCTATTCTCCTTAGTTTCATTGGTAGCAACGTTCGCTTGCTCGTCCTTGTCCTCTGACTTGTCGAGCTCCCTTAAGCGAATATGAGCTTCGGAGCAGTCTAACTCTCTAGCCACTTCGATTATACCTCTGTATAATCAAGGTCCCCCATGGGACTCACTGGTACTTGTACTCAGAATTCTCCCTCGGTGGTACACAACCCCTATATGCTGATGACCAAAGCTTTTATTCAATACAAATTCGATGCATGCATGGAAGACCCGCCTCTACGGTACCATGACATTCAATCCTTGAATCCATAGCCTTCTTGTCATCGTGTTGTTCACCAAAGTTGAGCTCCCAGTAGCTCCCAATCATACCTTCGTATGACCAAGTCCCTTGCAGGACTTCTCCCGTGTGTGTCACGTTGCCTCGAACTGTTCCACCACGATTTATTGCAGTATATCGCCTCCTAGTGACATCTCCATTGCATCTTGATCTTTGTGGGATAAACTCGGACTATGATATTGTCATGTGTGGCCTTTGCCAACACATCGTAGGGCCTCCGCCACCTCCGATTGTGTTTGCTCCTTTGGCAATCGACCTTCGTCCACCTGCTCTCAGGTCACACTCGAACGAAGCACAACTCTAGGGCTATTCGTCGCCCAACAATTCTAGAAGTCCACTGACTTTGCTAAAATTGGTGCGCCATTATCTGGATCTTGGGTTTCTTACCCCGTAGCACACTTTGCTGTGCATTGTTTCCTTCGCAACTACTCAAATGACAGCACTACGACATATTCTTCAAGGATACCTGCCTTCGCACGCTTTTGCCCTGTGCCAAGGCCTTCTGACCCAACTTTGCCTCTATAAGTTGAGTTTCCTTGGTTCTTTCGTCAAATGCTTCGTCGAGATGAGGTGCATGTGCCTCAAAGCTTCCTTCGTCTTTGGCACCATACAAGATGAGTCTGCTCCATTTTAATGCGGTTCCCGCTCTTGCCTTTGCAAGAGTTCATGTCCTTGACCTTCGTCCAAGGAAAGCTTCGTGCCTTTGCTCCATGATCCGTCTTCTATGTCGACTCCCTTCATATGGCTTGAGCACCTCACCAAGTGCCACCCAAGTTGCTTCGTCCCTCGGTTTGCATTGAGTTGATGGTGGCCCTCGCATCCACCATTCTACAGGTCAGCCCTCCGTTTAGTCCAATTTTCATATCGGCTCCAAGTGTGCCTTCGTTTGGTATTGCCTTGGTTCGCTTCCCCATTTGATCTCACAATGCATACACCAACGCATTACCTCATGCGAGATCATGCCACGACTTCTCGCTGCTCGCTCGGTCCGTTGAGCTTTATGTAGTTATTGTCCGTTGCATATGATTCGTTGCATATGTGCGATCCGTTGCATATGATTCTCCCTCTAGAGAATCGAGACTTATCCCTCTTGGAAATCTGTCCCGGTCGAGCAACTTTACTCTTCACATTCTTCCCTCCGGAAGTTTCGGAGATCACCATCCCCATGGACTACTCTGCCTTGTTGAACAAACTATGCATTATTCTGTCCTGCAAATACACTTGTTAGATTGTGATTTTTCGCCAATACAACCCCCGCTGTACCCTTCAAAGCCTAGCAATATGCTGAACTTGTTGCACACTTCAGCCTCCTACGGACGTATCCTTCCCATGCCGAAGAGAGTTTCAATGCTCCATGGCGTCGAGTTTCGGTCGCCTTGGGATAGCCACAGACAATCCATCGTCCGCATACAAGCCCTTGCATGAGTATCAAATTCTTCGAGTTAGCAATTTCCTTACCGCTATGAGTTTTGCACAACTTTTTCGGTCGCTAAGCAACCCATCCCACCTTGCATGGTCTTATCCTTTGCCAAGCACACCACTTGCCTTGAGCACCGTCAAGTTTGGTTGCCAATGTCAAGCCGTAACTCGAACTTACCATCCCAACCTTTGTGCGCTACGCACTCTTCCCGGCTCGTTTGTCCTTATGGTATCTCTCTCGCACGAAAGATTGACAATTCCTCTGAATGCCAATCTCGGATGCTCGTTTCTCTGAGCGACTCCTTCCCTACACCTCAACACCTATTTCCCCTAAATGGTCATGTGTGTTGGTTGCCCCAACATAGCTCCACTAGGCCCCCCATGTTTGCATACCAAGTGTGCTTGTCCCGCTTTGATACCATATGTCATGGACTTAGCTAGTTTTGCCAAAGTCATGCAGCACCTTTGCGTGTCCGTCCATATAGAGTTAGCCTCCCCGAAACCTTTCATGGTCCCTTAAGGACCTACAAAAGAGAAGATGGGTTAGAGAAAGCATTTAACTCGGGATCCACCAGCAACCATTTTAGTAAACACTTGATAGACAATGCAAAACATGGATTTCGTAAGCTCTAAATGGTCGCGTGACAAAGGGTCCAAGGTGGTTTGCCGCGGCTCAAAGTTTTCGCAAGTGCCTACATTATACTGCTGCAGAACAACGCAGCGAAACCAGCCTTAGACACTACCCCAAAGGCCCATATAGTCATGTGCCACCCAAGTGGCTCCTGGGTGTTGTACTGACTGACACTTCGCACCACTTTGAGGAGCTAGAAAACCACCAAGATAGCTGCCTGGATGGCTTGTTTCTAGGTAGTTTTGCCTTTGTGCTATGACTCCACACAACCTATATTTACAAGTCTGAAACAACCATAAAAGCCAACCAAACTGGGGCTGCCACGCCTATTGGAAGCCCACTACATGCTGTGCAAAGTATTAACAAAACAGAAAGACACGAACATACATGAGCATTACATCAAACACCTATTTACAGCTTTGTCCTTGACAGGACGGGTAAATATAACTTATTAGTCAGACCTCTTACTTTTCAGTGTTATCCATTATGATGTGTTAGGACCCTAGCTAAGTCGGGTCCATCCATTCATGATTAAATCAAGTTGAGTCATGTTAGTTTGTCCAGTTTAAGTCAGTTATGAGTCGGGTGAGCCCAATCGAGTCAGTTATGAGTTGGTTTTTATCTTCGGCAGGATGGAGTCAGTTATTATTTTTAGTTAAGAGTTTATCAAGTTAGTTAAAAGTCGAAGATTAGCGGGATTCTTGGCAAAACCCTATAAATAAGGCTGTGAACTTTTATGAAAATCAATCAATGAAGAAGTATTAGTTTTAGTCAAAGGCAAAACCCTAGGAGGCAGATCTCGTCGAAGTGATCTAGGAGGTTCGATCCCCTCGAAGAGATTGTTTATCCCCCTTTCCACCTTCTTCCTCCACGATAGAACCCTAGGGTTCTACCAATTTGGTATCAGAGCCACCGTTCCTCGGCTCTTTCACTGCTACCATTCATCATCCTCACCGCTTCCCTTTACTACCTTATATCATCGTCGCCATCATCCTCATCACATCTTCTTTCTCATCTCCGTGCTGCCACTTCGCTGCAAACTCACCATCATCATTGTTGCAACACACATCTTTGCTGCAGCAACCAACAACAAAAAAAAAGAGGGAAAAAGAAGAAAGAGAGAGAAGAAGAGCACCGCTGCCACGTTGCTCTTCCCTTCCCCCTTTCCTGCCGCGGCAGCCGCTGCCTAGCAGCTTCCAGCTGGCCTTCTTCACCGCTGCGTTGCTCTCCTCCTCAATCGCTGCCGCCAGCCACACTTCTCCACCGGCAGCGACATCAGCCGCAGCCCCACCCAGCCGTCATGCACCCGTGCCTCAGCGCTCGCTGCTGCTGGCCACTCCTTCCGGACCGGCGCACAGCAGCGTCGCCTCTGCTTCCTACTGCTGCAGCGCACTCGTGCCTCTGCCGATTGCTGCCGCCACCCCCATCTGCTGCCTACAGCCCTATCCCGCCGGCCATCCCTGCCATCTCCCACGGCAGCCGTTGCAACCCACTATCGCAACCTCCTTCCCACAGCCGCCTCCCTTGCTGCCTGCAGTCCTTGACCGCTGCTCCAACCGCGCACAGCCACCGATCCCCTGCTCCAACAATCGCAGCCACAACCAAAGTCCTCGCCAACCGCAGCCGCTACCCTTCCTCCACCCTTGCTGCCACCAATCGTTATCATCTCCTCCCCTCCTCAATCGTAGCCGCAGTCGCATCTTCCTCCTCCCTGCCACTATTGACGGCCAGACCTCAGTAGCACACAGCCAGCATCGACGCTGCTGCCTCCCCTATCGCATTTCCAGCCTTCTGTCCCCTGTTTCACGTTGCCCTCTCCCTCGGTCGCATCATCATCCTACCCAAAGGAGGACTGCCGCCGGCCACCTCTGTTCCTCCTCTCCTCATCTGTCGCCAGCCAGCCTTCAGCAACGCACTACCCTTGCCGCCGCTGCCACCCGTCAGTCGTCGATATCCTTCACTCGCTTGCTGCCGTAGCGCACCCGCGCCTCTGCCACAGCTGCCTCTGCCATCTCTCTTCCTTCCCCTGCATATCCACCACCACCGCTACCAACTACCGGATCTGGCGCTGCCCAACCTCTTCCTCGTAGCTGCAGCCATTGTCGGCCACAATCGCGGCCCCTCTCCAATCTCCTCCTCTGCTAGCAGCGTTGCCACTGCTGTCAGCCCTCACCGCTGCCACTTGTCGCCAGTCGCCGCTGCCTCCTCCCTTGCCGTTGCTGCCCTCGCTGCCACAGTCGTTTCCAACCACGCCCTTGCCGGTGCACCTCCCTGCTGCCACCGCTACAACTCCTTGTTACCGGCTGCTGCCTTTTGCTCCCTCTCCAGCCCCCTCAACTGCCATTTGCATATGATTCACAGCCTCAACAACAGCGATCCCACTTCCTTTACAGACAACTAATGCGATGCTATGGATGATGCACTAGACGTAAGGTTTAAAGTATTCGAGACTCGCATAGAAGATAACTGGCAAGAACTCCTTCGCTAATTTAAAAGAAGTTTATTGGAGAACCCCAACAAATCTCAGCATACTGAAAGTTTCAATCTCAAAGAGAACAAATATGAGAAATATGATCAAGGGCAAGACAAGGAGTTTCTTAGATGGGAAGATGAAGACCCAATCGGTTGGATCTCACGTGTTGAAATTTTTGTTCGTTTTCACAGGACTCTGGGAGAATCCATAGTGGATATAGCTTCCACAAAACTCGAAGGTGATGCAATCCAGTGGTATGATTTGTACGAGACCTATCACAGAGTCCCTTCGTGGGGACAGTTTAAGAGAGAGCTCCTGATTCGCTTCGGACCATCGGAATACAAGAACATTAATGGACAGCTTGCCAAAATCCGTCGGACTTCCGCAATACATGAGTACCAGAGCAGATTTGAGTGCCTATCGAACCAAACCCGAGATTGGTCCGAGATACAGTTGGTGAGAAAATTTATTGAGGGACTTAATCCCGAGATTCAGTGCGAATTTAAAGCTCGTCATCCTCACACCATGATAGCAGTCATATCATTCGCTAGTAAGCATGAAGGAAAAATCATTATGGACACTCGTCGAAATAGAAGCTTCAATAGACAGGACTTTAATGTGGTCAACATAGACAATCACAAACAAGAGCAGCTTCTGACAGTTGAGCCAATTAATGAGGAAATAAAAACTGACAATGTGGAACCCAAATATGAAGGCTGTGACAAACTTTTGACGATTGAACCAGCTTAGGAGGAATAAAAAATTGATAATGTGGAGTCCGATCATGAAGGCTATGCCAAATCTGAAGATAAGACTGCTAATGGGCAAATCCTAATTTGTGATAAAAGGTGCTTAAAGGTAAAACAACTATTCGTCTATTTCTTTTTAATGCCCCAGGAAGACTTCAAAGTGGCGATCCTCAAAAGAAGACATGGTACTACCACTAGCCATCAGATGAAAAGGATTCTCTAGAAGACTACAATGACAACTGCACAAGAAGACCAAACCATTGCTTACACCAAGTTGGCACGAACGGACGTCGCTCAACCGCAACATTTTCACCCCGTGAACCGTTCGTTGTTTTTTCTTGTTTGTACATATGTTTGGCAGCTTGTTTTGCCTTGAGTTTATGTGTTTTTACCTAAGAAATGTGAGCGAAAGTAGTGTAGAAGGTTGCAGAACGGTCGTTCGCTGCACAGAGCCAAAACAACCCAAAACAGCCTTGTTTTTGGGTCTTTTTCGTGTGCCACGACAACATTTCTGAGCGGTGCGAAATGTCAGCCATTTCAGCACCTTGGAACCCCCCGGGTGGCACCGGGCTGGATGGGGCTCCGGGTATATGTCGGGCGTAGGCGTTCATCAGCAATTGAACTTGTCTTGCGTCCGATACCTTGGGAACCGTCGTTTGCGGACTTGCGACCGTTCCTACAACCCTCCAAAGTCCTATTTCGCTCTCTTTCTCTCTTTTCTCAACTACTCTCAAGGTGTTCGACAAATTGCTTGTATAGCTTTCCGCTTTACGAGACGCCGGGACGTGTCCGTCGCTCGCTTCTAAGCTAATCAACTTCTTCTTTGCAGGTCCTACGGGACCTTAAGAGGTTGTAAGAGGGCTGACCCTGTGCGGACAGATAATGCTTTGGGCGTTTCATGACTTAGGCAATCCCAGCTAAGTCCAGAACAGTGGGCAAAGTTGCTTCACGACTTAGGCAATTTTAGCTAAGTCTTCGGGAGGGCCACAAGGGTGCCGCACGGCTTAGGCAAATTCAGCTAAGTCCGTGACAATGTGGTATCAGAGCAGGTAAGCAATTCAAGTGAATAGCGAAGAGGATTCACAATTTCGCCATGGTGAGACATCGTGGTGAATTGAGTAAGATGGGGCAAGCGGGACCCTTGCTCCAAGCAGCCGCAGGTGGGCTGCAAGTGCAAACTCGCTCGCAAACTGCTGGAGCCACTTATGAGGAGCGCGACAGTGAACAAGACGAGCGTGAAGTTGGGTATTCTCCACGAGGGGAGTAGGCGCCATCTGGAGCGCCAACCGGGAAGAAGGGCCACAAAGAGAGACTTACAATGGCGGAAACCCGCCTCGATGTTCTTGAAGCGAGTGTGGAGGAACTCTACCAAGGCCAAGGAAGGCTACTTGAGGTAGAGAGCTCGCAAGAAGAAGCTGAAACTCGGATCGAGAATGTTGAATCCCTGATTGATCAACTGACAGAGGACACCAAAGATTCCGTACGACATCTGCATGAAGTTGTGGCGGAACTCACGGCTAAGGTGATGGTGTTAACAAGGACTCTTGATGCGGGAGGGAACAACACCCGCGCTGCGCCACCACAACACTTCAGAGCACCGGAGCCGCAGTGCTACGGAGATGCTAGGGATGCCAAAGAGCTTGAAAATTTCTTGTTCGACATGGAACAGTATTTTCGTGCTACAAGGCTCGATTCTGAAGAAACCAAAGTTGCTATAGCAACAATGTATCTGAATGGGGATGCAAAACTTTGGTGGCGAACCCGTTGGGAAGAGATCCAACAAGGCCGATGTCGAGTGGATACATAGGGAGACTTGAAGCGAGAGTTGAGAACTCAGTTCTTGCCCGAGAACACAGAGTTTGTCGCAAGAAGGAAACTGAGACAACTCCGCCAGAGTACAACAATCCGAGACTATGTGAAACAAATTTCAGCACTGATGCTGGATATTCGGAACATGTTTGAGAAAGCTAAGCTATTCAGCTTCCTCGATGGCTTGAAGCCATGGGCACAACAAGAACTACATCGGAGGAATGTCACCGACGTAGTCGGGGCAATTGCAGCCGCGGAAAGGCTGACTGACTTTGTTTCTTCGGAGGATTCGAGAAAGAAGAAACACTCTTTGGGAAATCGCCCATCTAAATACTCTCGAGCGAAGGAGTCTGGGGGTGAGCAAAAGAAGAAGAATTTCCACAAGGGACCGGGCTCAAGAGGTAGAGTCTCAAAGTCTAGTGGATGCTTCTTGTGTGGAGGACCACATAAAGTGAGAGAGTGCCCATAAAAACAGGCACTCAATGCTTTAACAGCATCGGTTCTACCCCGTAAGTCAGACAAGGGCAAAGCTATCGCCCTTAGTTCGAGCAGTTCTGACTCTAGTAGCGACAGTGAGGCGTCGCAAGGACCCAGGATGGGAGCAATGCATTTGTTGAATGCGTTGCGGGGTCAAGTGGGGGAGAACACAAAGGCAAAACCACTGAAGGCAGGAAACAACGAGTTGATGTATGTGGACATCAAGCTTAATGACCGAACAACCCGTGCAATGGTGGACACGGGAGCGACCCACAATTTTATTGCCGATCGCGAAGCTAAGCGACTGGGATTAATCTTGGAGAAGAGCCCAAGTCGTATGAAGGCGGTGAATTCGGAGGCCAAGCGGATCTCCGGATAAGCAAAAAGGATCCCCATCAAGATCGGGACATGGAGCGGGAGCACAAACTTGATGGCAGTGCCACTAGACGACTTCCAAGTGATTCTCGGAATGAAGTTTATGCACGCAGTGAAGTTGGTGTCAGTACCGTTCCTGAACTTCTTGTGTCTAATGGGAGGTGATGATCCCTGTATAGTTCCAGTTTCTCGAGGAGGAACCAAGGACCTACAACAAATATTGGCTTTACAATTGAAGAAAGGGGTACGAAAAGGTGAATCAACCTTTGTAGCTGCTATGAAGCTAGAGACACCGGATGGGGAAGCCATTCAGGAACCTGTTGCTGTGGCGAACATCCTGAAGGAGTTCTCAGATGTGATGCCAACAGAGTTGCCGAGAACTCTACCACCACGCAGAGGCGTGGATCATCGGATTGAGCTGGAGCCGGGAATTAAGCCTCCAGTGAGACCACCATACCGCATGGCCCCTCCAGAGTTGGCGGAATTGAGGAAGCAGTTAGATGAACTGCTAAGCGGTGGTCTCATCCGCAGTTCAAAAGCACCTTTCGGAGCTCCAATCCTCTTTCAGAAGAAACAAGATGGGAGTCTCCGATTATGCATCGATTATCGAGCCCTTAACAAGATGACGATGAAGAACAAGTACCCTATCCCGCTCATCGTGGACTTGTTCGATCAATTGGGCAAGGCAAAGTACTTCTCCAAACTCGACCTTCGGTCTGGGTATTGACAGGTGTGCATTGCAGAAGGTGATGAGGCAAAGACTACCTGTGTGACCAGGTATGGAGCATTCGAGTTCTTGGTGATGCCTTTCGGCTTAACCGATGCTCCGGCCACATTCTGCACTCTAATGAACCAGCTGTTCAAGGAGTATCTGGACAAGTTTGTGGTCGTCTACTTAGACGATATCGTCGTCTATAGCCAAACACTTGAGGAGCATGTTGGACACCTCCGAACAATTTTCAAAGTTCTCAGTGAGAACACCTTGTTCGTGAAGAGGGAAAAATGCTATTTCGCCCAAACGGAGATTTTATTCTTGGGGCATCGAATCGGCAATGGTTCCATCCGAATGGACCAGTCTAAGGTACAAGCTGTGGCGGACTGGCGAACACCAAAGAAGGTGCCAGAGTTGAGATCCTTCCTTGGGTTCGTCAACTATTATCGGCGCTTCATAGCGGGATATTCGAAGCGCGCAGCTCCGCTGACGGAGTTGTTAAAGGAGCAGTCCTAGAGATGGTCGGACAAATGTGAGGTGACATTTCAAGACCTGAAGACTGCTGTGTTGGAGGAACCTGTACTCAGATTACCGGACTATGGAAAGTCTTTTGAAGTCCATACAGATGCTTCTGATTTTGCTATTGGAGTTCTTATGCAGGAGGGTCATCCGGTGGCCTACGAGAGTCGCAAGCTCAACGAGACCGAGCGGCGATATCCTATGCATGAGAAGGAGATGACAGCGGTGGTCCACTGTCTACGAGTGTGGCGACACTACCTTCTGGGAGCACCATTTGTCCTAAGGACAGACAATGTCGCATTGAGTTACTTCCAAACTCAAAAGAAACTCTCCCCAAAGCAAGCACGATGGCAGGACTTCTTGGCTGAGTTCGACATGGTAATGGAGTACAAGCCCGAAAAAACAAATGTCGTGGTCGATGCATTGAGTCAGAAAGTGGAGCTAGTGAATGCTATACAGTTGGAGGGCGGAGGCCAAGCAAGTCAATTGCGCTCCAACTTCCTTTCCAGGATCAGGGATGGACTGTACCGAGATCCTCAGGCAGTAACTCTGATGCAACTCATCAAAGAGGGCAAGGCACCACGATTTTGGGTCCAGGAGGGACTCATCTATACCAAGGGGAACAGAGTTTATGTTCCGCGAGCGGATAACTTGAGGTGTGAACTCCTGAAAGAGTGTCACGATTCCCTTTGGGCTGGACATCAGGGTATCCACCGAACAATGGCTCTCGTGGAGAGGGCCTTCTATTGGTCGAAAATGGGGACAAATGTGGAGGAATATGTTCGAACATGCCTTGTCAACAAGACAAGGTAGAGCAGTAGAAGCCAGTGGGACTTTTGGAGCCGCTGCCCATACCAGAAAGGCCTTGGGAGAGCATTTCCTTGGACTTCATATCAAGCTTACCCGCAGTAGGGGGACTTGGATCGATACTCGTGGTAGTTGATCGGTTTTCGAAGTATGCAACATTCATTGCTGCACCCCTACATTGCCCAGCGGAGGAGGCGGCTAAGTTGATGACGAAGAATGTGGTGAAGTTTTGGGGAGTCCCACACAACATCATTAGTGATTGAGATTCTCGGTTCTTGGGACGATTCTGGACCGAGTTGTTCAAGTTGTTGGGATCTAAATTATACTTCTCCACAAGCCTCCACCCCCAAACGGATGGCCAAACAGAAAGAATTAACTCGCTCTTGGAGCGATATCTTCGGCACTATGTAAGTGCCAACCAACGAGATTGGGTGAAGCTGTTGGACATAGCCCAATTCTCCTATAACTTGCAGCGGAGCTCTGCATCCAACAAGAACCCATTTGAGATTATTACGGGACAACCATCAACTCCTCACACCCTGGTTATTGGTTATACAAGGAGTAGCCTATCAGCCTATCACTTTGCAAAGGAATGACATCGCAATGCAGATATTACGCGGGCTTACTTGGAGAAGGCGGCCAAGAAGATGAAGAAGTGGGCAGACTTGGGGAGGCGACCACAAGAGTTTAAAGTGGGTGACATGGTGTTGGTGAAGCTCCAACTAGCATCACTCCAGTTCTTGAGGCACAGAGTGCACAAAGGATTGGTGCGCAAATATGAAGGGCCTTTCCCAATCATCAATAGAGTAGGCAATGTCTCATACAAGTTGCAACTGCCAGCATGATTCATAATTCATAACGTTTTCCATGCGAGCAACTTGAAAGCCTACCACTCAGATCCGCAAGATGATTTTCGAAATGTTCCAACTCGACTACCCCCCACCAGAGCCTCTTACGAGAAGCGAGTTGAAACTATTCTGGCGGATCGTAAGATAAAGCTACCCAATGGAGCACAGCAAATTGAGTACTTGGTGAAGTGGCAAAAGCTTCATCAAACATAAGCCAACGTACTTGGTGAAGTGGCAAAAGCTTCCTCAAACAGAAGCCAGTTGGGAGCCAGAAGATGCCCTACGACATGAAGAAGCTCGCGTTAAAGCCTACCAACAAGCGTCGATGAGGGCGTCGACAGTTTAAGTGGGGGAGAATGTCACGAACGGACGTCGCTCAACCGCAACATCTTCACCCCGTGAACCGTTCGTTGCTTTTTCTTATTTGTACATATGTTTGGCAGCTTGTTTTGCCTTGAGTTTATGTGTTTTTACCTAAGAAATGTGAGCGAAAGTAGTGTAGAAGGCTGCAGAACGGTCGTTCGTTGCACAGAGCCAAAACAGCCCTGTTTTTGGGTCTTTTTCGTGTGCCACGGCAACCTTTTTGAGCGGTGCGAAATGTCAGCCATTTAAGCACCTTGAAACCCCCCGGGTGGCACCGGGCTGGATGGTGCTCCGGGTATATGTCGGGCGTATGCGTTCATCAGCAATTGAACTTGTCTTGCGTCCGATACCTTGGGAACCGTCGTTTGCCAACTTGCGATCGTTCCTACAACCCTCCAAAGTCCTATTTCGCTCTCTTTCTCTCTTTTCTCTGCTGCACTCAAGGTGTTCGACAAATTGCTTGTATAGCTTTCCGCTTTACGAGACGTCGGGACGTGTCCGTCGCTCGCTTCTAAGCTAATCAACTTCTTCTTTGCAGGTCCTACGGGACCTTAAGAGGTTGTAAGAGGGCTGACCCTGTGCGGACAGATAACGCTTTGGGCGTTTCATGACTTAGGCAATCCCAGCTAAGTCCAGAACAGTAGCCAAGGTTGCTTCACGACTTAGGCAATTTCAGCTAAGTCTTCGGGAGGGCCGCAAGGGTGCCGCACGGCTTAGGCAAATTCAGCTCAGTCCGTGACAAAGTGGAGACCCTATTTAATCATTAAAGAGTTGTGATGCGTGGCAAATATTGAAGTGCTCCCGAAATCTGATACTGCTTAGCCTTGAGGGCAAGGCTGATTTGAAGTTGGCGGGTCTGTTAGGACCCTAGCTAAGTCGGGTCTATCCATTCATGATTAAATCAAGTTGAGTCATGTTAGTCTGTCCAGTTTATGTCAGTTATGAGTCGGGTGAGCCCAATCGAGTTAGTTATGAGTTGGTTAGGATTGGTTTTTATCTTCGGTAAGATGGATTCAGTTATTATTTTCAGTTAGGAGTTTATCAAGTTAGTTAAGAGTCGAAGATTAGCGGGATTCTTGACAAAGCCCTATAAATAAGGTTGTAAACTTTTACATGAAAATCAATCAATGAAGAAGTATTAGTTGTAGCCAAAGACAAAACCATAGGAGGCAGATCCCCTCGAAGTGATCTAGGAGGCCCGATCCCCTCGAAGAGATTGTTTATCCCCCTTTTCACCTTCTTCCTCCATGATAGAACCCTAGGGTTCTACCATGATGCTGTAGAACACCGACTTGCATTCGAATACTTGATTTTTTGCTCTTCCCTTGTGCTCTCCCCATAAAGTATGTTTTAGCTTGGACCTTCCTTCAATCTATACAAAAATAACTTCCACCAAATGTATTTTGGCAAGGATCTAGAGATTTCTGGTCTCCTAATTATGATTTGACAAATAGCTTTGCCTATTGAATTTTTGGCAACATAAAAGCAAATAATGCCCATTGTTATTGCAGGCAAGCCAAGGTAAAATTTCTGAAAATGAGCTGGTTGATCGACTTATGGGTATTCTAGGTCACCTAGTACAGCGCAGGACATTAAAGGTAACATTTTAGAAAATCTAAGCCTTGTTTTTGACTGTTTATCAGGAGCTAAAGTTTTCTCATCTATTATATCTAGATTATGCCGGTCATGAAACTTCATCTTGCATTTTCTGTGCGATAATATGGCATCATTTAATAGGTCTCCCATACAGTGTACATACAAAGATCTATGCATATAAAATTATTGATCTTTATTCAAATATTTGGGTAGTTATTCTTTCAAGAAGCAGCTGAATTTGTTTGGTTGTTTTATACTCACAATTATCTCTTTCCTCATTAATTCATAGCCAGATGAATGGATTAGCCAATTAGGGGTGCCACACATGGTACAGTTGATTTAGTAACTTCTGTGATCCACTTTGCCCTCTTTTCCTTTAAGATCACTCGAGTAATGAAGGTTTACACGATTGCTGTCACTTTGGCCAATATAGAGATCATGTTGTCAAGAAAAGTTGGTCTTGATAGTTTGACAAGCAAATCCACTTCTGTCATTGAAGTTCTAATTCCTGAAGGATAAAAAATTGGTTGAATAAATGCTCTTTTTCATCTTCAAAAATTTTTTAGACTCTTTTTACATGGATAAAGTAAGTTACAAAATTGAAAATAGCTTTATCAAAATTTCTGTGTTGGACTAATTATCATTCCCTGAACTCAAAGGATAAGCTGGATGTTTACAAAGGATTTTTCTCCTTGACATAATGCTAGGCCTTTAGTGTGTACATAAGAGAAGACAACGAACCTCAACACTAACATAGAAGAAACATATTTGTAGCCTTGATTACTATTACCATAATATATATTGTCTTGGATTTGGGAAAAGTTCTGTTCTACAAATTACTTCTCTACTGTGTCATGTAGGTTCAAGTGAACTATCACAAAGGACTAACACATGCTTGTTAGAAACATCTTGGAAGATAGTCAAGCTTTCAGCGTGGAAAAATCATGAACTGACTGATGTGAAACATGAATGTGATCTAACAGTAGTCACTCATGATATTGCAATGTTTCTGTCATACTTGGATTAGAAAAAAGTCTCCTTACTGCATCCGAAAACAACGTGTGCCAAAAAAATTTTACTTGGAAGTCCTTTTGTTTGCTTGAAAAGCTAAAGAATTGAAAATGATAAGATAATTTTCTACTGCAAGAACAGATTTGCTAAGGGAATTATGACAGTGGTCGTATCTGATATCATTTAAGTACCAAAGAATGTGTAAATTGGTACTCCAAATTTTCAACATTCCTTTGTACGAGCCTGTGGATAATTAGAATTAAATACTGTTGGATCGATATATACAACCGGTATTATCTGGTCTGACCAAGGACCAATACTGGTTGGTATTAATTTTTTTTTTTGGTGATACTGGATGGCATCCTTTATTGTACTGGTCAGTTTCCGAAATCAGTATCTGAGATAGATTTAATTCTTTTAGCAAAAACTTCTGCATTTATCGATGAATTTATGACATGGGACAAACAAAAGCTAATAATGCATCGCTGTTGGCATGTTGTTGTACAATCATTAGAAATGAAATCTTAGCCAAAATAGAAACTAATAATTCAATGTTTTTGGTCGCTTTATGTTTTATTTTACGATTTTACTGATAGCAGTCCACTTTATCTAGTTAAAGGCTTCAAAATACTTCTAATATACATTGTGATCTTACAAAGTGCATAAAGAGTTTTGGTTAAAATCTATTTGACAACTTATTTTGTAGATCTAGTTAATATGATTGCAATGCTGTTGATAGTAATAATTAATAAAAGATAAAATAGTTACTCTTGTTATTTTAAAAATAATCATGTTGATGAGATAATTTATGGAGCTTTTCTTTTGTATTTTTGTTATATGCCATCACAAAGGTTGAACTGGAGATGGTGCAGGCTTTTTCTTTTTCGTTGATGGATATTATATGGTTGTATGCGTGGTCTGATGTATGGCCCAAAATGGTCCGAAGTGAGTGGAATGCTCTTGTTATTAGTGAAATATACTAATCATATATTGTTATTAGTATGTACAATAGCCTAGATAATTTTTCATCCTTATAACCTAAACTTCTATTCATTTATGGCTTAGATATACTTTTTATCTAAATATAATTTATATATTTAGGAGAAAAAGACTCTTAAGGTGAATTTAGGAGAAAAGAACATCGGCACATACTGTTCCACCTATATTTGCATGAGACAACATGCCTTGATTGTATGTAGTATTTTGGTTTACTTCTAAGGTTTCTGCCATTTCTTTTTCCTACAGTCTAATAATTGATATTTCTTGTTGTAGAGAAATATGAGAGTGATGGTTGAATTAGGTCTTTCAGCAAAACACCAGAAAGCTGATAGATACCAACAAATAAAAGGGGTGGTCACTGAGATGATCAGAGCACATGTTTCTCAGTTGAAGTCCAAGGTAGTCTTATAGGTCATGTTAATGGAACCATGTTTCATTGACTGGTTTACAAGCTAATTGAATCCGGTTTATTTTTAGAACTTCACTTTGGCTATTGCCTTTTCATTTCTTATGATGTCTTTCTGTGACAGTTACCTGAGCTACAAGATGGGAAAATTAATAATGATGAAAGAAGAGCTTTGAAAGGAAGATATAGTATGGATTCTGCTCTAGAAGACAAGATCTGTGATCTCTATGATCTTTATGTTGAGGTACCAAATGTAACTAATATCTTAAGGATATTTTTTTATCAAAGATGAAATCTGGAAACCTATTTTCCAATGGGAAGAGAGGATTTTGGTTGAGGAGAGCATTTTGAGATGATATATTCTGTAGAACTGGATCTTCTGAAGGCATTGTTAGAAACAATTGGCTTTTAGTTTTGGAGTCTCTTGTCTTATACTTTATGATTTTCTTTTGTGGATCAGAAGTTAAATGCTGACAGTTCAATATTAGTCTAGGCATTTTATGTAGACGTATTTGGTAAATGTCCTTATCTGTGTTCTCTGTTTCAGGGAATGGATGAAGACAAAGGCCCTCAAAGCAGGAAGCTCTATGTAGAGGTAGTGTTCATGGTTCAAGGTTTCTCTTGATTTGATGTTTTATTATACTTTTGTTTCTTGATATATTTTTTAGTAAAAGTTTGCTTTTAGAAACTTTTTAGCTTTCAATAAAATTTGTTTCATTCATATGTTTCAGATTTTTCTGTTTAATCAGAAATTTGATTTTACTGGAAAAGTTCCTCTTGATACAGATTATCAGTCTTTCCCTTTGTACTCAGGAGTTTGATTTTCGTCGCATATGCATCTGTTGTTGGTTGGTTACTGTTAACAAGAGCCAGCTAGTTTATGATTTCTTTTGCCTATAGGTAGATCATCAATTGAAAGTAAAGTTTAATAATGTCATTTTTTTTGCTTATTTTCATCTTTAAGCTGCCTGATTTTTATTTTTTTATTTACATGTTTATCCCTACATTCCAGCTTGCAGAACTGTGGCCCAGTGGTTCCATGGATAATGTTGGAATTAAAGATGCCATTCAGAGATCAAAGGAAAGGAAAAGAGCAATTTATGGTCAGCATAAGGTCTTGATATCCCTATTTATCTATGTGACTTTACGCATCTAGTTCTTTGATTGAGCTAAACTTTGTGTTATTTAATTAGCATGTTCTCTGTGTAAGCTTCTTTATATGTAATGATTTGTGCATCTCTATCATCTAGATTCTGGATTTCATTTAATTTTCAATCTTTGACATTATTATTTTGTTTTACTAAAATGTTGTCACATTAAAATCTTAAATGTCAACATTTTTGTCTTGTGTAATTAGCATTTATCATTTACTTATGCTTTAAATTGTTGTGGAAGTTGCGAGTGAGATCGTATATCTGAAATTATGGTCTTGATAGAATGAATGATATTTGTTCTTTGAGAACGATAAATGTTGTCAGTCATGGCAACTAAAACTTGATTGATCATCTGATAGTCTTGAAACAACCTGGGCTCCTTTTAACATGGATAATTTCTTCTTGTGGGTTCTATCCTTAAAGCCTCGATAAATGCTGTGGAATATGAAAATTGATATCTTTGGTATTGAGGGCCAGGTATATTGTAAACTGCTGGTTACTCATTTTGCCTGTGTATTCCATTTGGTGCTCCCACTAGTGCTGGGCAATTCCATTCCCCACAGTAGTGGGCTTGAACTATGATGGTGTCATATTTTTGTTTCTTCGAGTTTGTTGTGTGACATCACTTTCCCGATTCCTTTTTCTTGGAAACAGCAGCATGCACTAAATTGAACAGATACTTTTTCTTGCTAAATACTGGTCAAAGGAATGGATAATAATCTTTTTGTCGAGCTCTTATAGATGTGATTATAATTTCAGAAGGTGCTAGCAAATAGAGCTGCCAATCTCATTCTTGACTAGTGATTGTGTGATGAAGATTTTGTAATTGATAATGAATTTTACAACTTGTAGATTACTGTCCATACGATTAGTTAATTGTGTAATCTGATACAGGCAATTGGGTTTTTTTATGGTGTCAAACATATATACCATGTTAATCACCAATTTTTTTGAACTAATCTGTGAACATTTTTGCTGGGGCGCTGCACAACATTAATCTTCGGTTCAGAAGTCACATTGAAAAATAAAAAGTCCGCTGTTTAACTCTAGGCCATGTATTTGTGGACGAGAACTTTGCCAGCCATCAGAAACCTGCTGTTTATGTGGGAAGTTACTATTATATATCTCTTGAATTATCTGATCTTTCAGTCCCGTGGCTGTAAAGGCATTGATATTTCAAGTAATGAAAATGCTCTTTCCTAAGCCTGGGATATTATAGTAATTAGCAATGTTATTCTGACATCCAATTTATTTCAGCTCCAGAGGTTTCCAATTTGTTAAAAGGATTGACACAATGCAGGGTCTCTCTTGTAGCTCTACTTTGGTTGATGCTTATGTTTATCCTGATTTTGTTACAATTGTGGTTTCGCTACTTTGGAATATGCATATAATATATCATTCTCATTTACTTTGCTTAGGTTCACAATGAAGAGAGGATCAAGAGGAGAAAGTTGGCTTCCACAGTGAGAGTGGATGAGACTAATCCAGCTGCTCAATTACAAGCCACACAAGAGAAGCCAGATCCAATCGTTGATGCCACTGCTCAGTTTCTTGCTCCCTTGGAGAAGCTAGTTTGCAATTGAACTGCTGCTACAACAGGCAGATCAATGGATTGTCTTCCACATAACAATTCTGGACACCATGTATCAAAAAAATCCCAACAAGGTTATTGACACAAGCAAAGCTTTCATGAAGAAATCGAAGAAGTTAGAACCTGAGTTGGCTGAAACAAAGGTTCATTCCCAGAGAGTTCCTATTCAGCTTGTCACTGAGAAACAAAATTTCCCAAGCTTCTGGATGACACAAGCGTGAGTCACCAGCCTGAACTGGAGTTGAACTATCAAGTGCTCCAGGTTCTGATGAGCCAAGCTGATTTGCTAGTTTAGGTTTTAGTTGATTTCTTCTGTTTCTTTAGTGTATGCCTTTAAATCTGAATCCTAGTCTTGTCAATCTTTCCCACCAACCAATCCCTTAGTGTATTACAATTTGATCATCTTTTGATAGATGCTCCATCCTTTTCCTCCATTTAACGGTTATTCAACAAGTAGCTACCTGCATAAGCATTTGCTTTCATGAGCTGTAACTTGTACATGTTATTATCTCTATATGGTAGCTGGTTTTCCTGTGTAATTGTCAGCAAATTGTCATATCTGAACTTAAAAAGGGGTCGTGGTGTTGTAATTAAAGTGTTGATATTTGCATTGCAGTAGTGAAAATTCCCTTTAGTTAGCTACTTTCATTTTATTGTAATAGTAATGTTTGCGGTGAATTAAGATGGACACAAGCGGGTTGGTGGTCGGTCGGTCGGTGTCATGGAAGTCTTGCACACGTTTCTTCTTTGTTTTGTACATTTTCTTTCGCAAGTCTCTCTGTTTTATTCTTTTGTTGCTGTAATGATTCTAGAGCACGTTGATTGAACTCCACGACAGAAAGGAACTTTGGGGCTCCATCTATCAACGATGGAGCTGAATGAAATCACTAACTTATACAACAGAGAGGACTATCCTCTATCAACGATTTGCATAAAACTCTGCTTAGAGAACAAGGCCATTTTGGTTATAATACCAAATTCTATCATAGGTTAAGCTGAGAAGGTGAGAAGGAAAGAAAGGGTCTATATCAGTTTCTTTAGAATGGGGATGTTCATTGGAGCTCTTGTCCTCAGGTTGTTGGGTTCTCAAACTATGGGTTCTTAGATGAATTTTTTGAGAATATTTGAGATGATATTAAAAAAATATATATTTTAGGTTCCTTTGATAAAATCCATAGAAGGGCTAACATCTTAACTAATTAGATTAAGACTTGTTATGGACATGTTCATGCTCCCTTAAGAAAATGGTTATCTTAAAGTAGTTCAAATTGTTAAAGAAATCATAAATAATTTAAAACCAACAGTAAAGAAAGATAGTTGTTAGAAGGATCAAAGTTAAATATATACCTAAATCAATTATCTCTCTCTTTTAGCTATGTCTCTCCAAATAAAAGGTAAGAACAAAAGGTGATATCGATATTCAAACCATATGATCAAAGATTCTATAAATTTCTTAAAGCTCAATGGCCAAGATGGAGAATACTTTACCTTCATAGATAAATTAAAAAAAATCATTGATATCTAATAAAGAATATTTTGATAACTAATCCTATCCTGCTAATCGATCGCCATAAAAGGTGTCAACTTGAAAAACAAGGGCGAGTCACTCCCCTGCAGCAGTGATGTGGATGCCACTCGGGCTAGCCATGTTGGCCTCTATGGGCAACAGTCTATGAGCAGCCATTCAGATTTGCTCCCCCTCGGTCAAGCCCTCGTGGACAAAAGTCCATGGGAGGTCATTCGAGCCTATAGCCCCCGTGGCCAAAAAATGCTAACTGTTATGGCTATTATAGGCTTGTCGTCCCTGTGGAGAAAATGCTAGAGGGAAGGCATTACGATCGTAAAAAGCCTACTACCCTCGTTGATAAAATGCTAGAGGGAAGGGGTTATAATCATTACAAATGGTTTCCTCGAAAGTCAACCCCTGGTACTAGCACAGAGGTTATATCTCTTGGTAATTAACCCTTTACACCATATTCCACTCCAAGAGCGAACGTAAGTATTAGAGGGTAACTTCCCCTTGTTAGGATCAAGTTGGCACTGGAGGGGAGGGTGCGGGGGCGGGAGGAGAGGTGTGGAGGTGGGGTTTGGGGGGGGTGAATTAGTGCAATTGCAACAATAACTTGTTTCAAAAAATTTGCTTGAAGTAAAGAAGAAATCAGAAGTGTTTCTTGGAATTTGTTGAAAGTAAGTGAGCTGTTAAACTTAAGACCAAATGAGGAATCTCGATTTAGCTACGAATTGCTAAAATAAAAATCAAGTAAAAGAAGACTCACAAATTTATAGTGGTTCAGTCACCAAATTGACCTATGTCCACTTTCCAAGTTATCCTTCATCGAGGCTTGCCGGTGTCCACTAGTGATCTTCTTTCATGGGTGAAGATCAAAACCCCTTACTTTTTTCTCATTTTCATAGGTTCAGGAAAGGAATCCATACCAAATTTTTTCTCTTCCCTTAGACTCATTTTGCACTTTGTAACACTCAAGCCAAATTCTCAAATTACACTTTCTTGCTTTCTAATGCAAGAATACTTGGGATATTTATAGACCCCAATTGGCTTAAAAAAGTAGAACCAAAATTCAAACTTTTCCGAAAAAATCGAATACAGGTGGTACTACCCTAAAAACCTAGACGGCGACGGTACTACCATCGCCCACTTGTGGCACTACCATCGGGCAGTCCGTGAACAATACTTTCCCATACTGTTTTGTACCCGAGATGTACACCTTTCCAGGTAAACGAAATGAGCTCAACTTGAGCTCAAATCCTAACTCAAAGTGGACCCGTTTGCCTCACATTGAGTTAATTTAGATTTCTCCAAATCTAACTCAATTATGACTCAGTTATGATGCTAACTACAACACACTATGCATTTACAATTGTTCTTGTCCGACATATCAATTGATCTTCCGAACTTTTGAGGAACTTGCTTGTGAGTCGCTCGATCATCATCCGGCGAACTCCCAGCATGCTCCTAGCGGGTTCCCGATCACCTTCGATGAACTCCTGGGAACTCCCGACGAGCTCCCATTGCATCATCCGAACTCGACCCGATGCCTAAATATGATTTCGGCCCAACATCAAATTGTATTACATTTTTACTATGTAGATAATCTTGCACTCCACTTTCTTGTGAATATACACCCAAGGCCATCAGCGACAATGTTGCTTGGGCTGAGACAAAGAGAGGATGAACCCCTCTTTGACTATGTCACACGGTTCGTTGGTGAAATTTGAGACGTGCAGGATGCCCACTCCTCTCTACTGATATAGGCTTTTATGATGGACCTAAGGCCCACCTGCTTCTTCTGGTCATTGGTGGAGAGACGACCGATAACAATCCCTGAGATGGTCTAGAGGGCAATCGGTAACTATGAAAGTGATGATCTTGGGTAAGCACGAAGAAACCCACAAAAGGCCATGCCAAGAACCATCTCGGGTGCCGAATTTGAGCTCGAGGAAACATGGCCGACCTGAGACACCTCATCTAAAGTCCAAGCCGACTCCCTTCAATACGAGGATGACTGAGATCTTTGTATAAATAAGGAAGAAGGGATTCTTGAAAGATCCACTACCAATAAGGATCCCTTTAGAAAGGAGAGACAAATCAAAGTACTATTGTTTCTACCTAGATTATGGTCATGGCACACTGAGGAATGTCGCCACTTGAAAGACCAAACCAAGGATCTCATCCATCAAGGATACCTCGGGAGGTTTATCCGTAAACCTCGAGAACCTTCATCTCACCCACAAGGCTTAGTGGAAAGGTAAATTGATATCATCATCGATGGACCTACCTCGGGAATAATTCTCGAGGCACAAGCCCTATTCCCTAACCACCATCGAGAAATGCTTGAGGCCAGAAAGAGATGCATAAATCACTTGCAAAGAAAAAGAGATAGAGTATCTTGACTCAAACTATGATGATGCATTAATGGTCTCCACGAGGATAATCAACGCCCGGGTAAAAAGGGTCATGATCGACATAGGTAGCTTCGATGACATACTTTATTTTGATGCCTTTCAAAAACTTGGATTGTCGATTGACGACCTCTCCCCAATGACATCTTTGCTGATGGGATTCAAGGGTGACTCTATATGCCTGCTCAGGACTATGAGTTTGCACATCACATTTGGCGACGAGCCTTGCTCGAAGACACTGATAACCAAGTTCATTATGGTTGATATTCTTCCCTAAACCTACATCGCAATTATTGGCTAGCCCACTCTCAACCGACAGAAGACCATGGTATCTACCTACCATATGGTGATAAAATTCCTAACAAGGGCTAGCATCAGAGAACTAAGGAGCAGCCCGAGGGAGTCCGAGCAATGCTACCTAACGGTCATCTCACTGCCAAAGAAAGCTAAGTCTGAGCCATCGTCGATGGAACCGTAAGATTTTGACAAACCTCTCCCACACCCGAAGTCGATGAAGCAATTGATTGAAGCATCATTAGAAAAAGCTCAACTCGATTAAATCATCAAGGTCGGAGTAGAGCACTTCGAGGAGAAGTGCATACTACTAGTATCTCAATGGCACTAAGAGAGGGCGGGGGGTGGTGGGTAATCAACATATTGATAAATCAACATATTTCAAAATCTCTATTAATCAAGTTAAAATTAAAAGTAAAGATAATACAAGTAAAAGGCAAGTAAAGGGAGGCAAACTAAAGTATAATGGTCTAGTCTTCCTAATATACATCCACTCTCGATTCCTCTTCCCTCTAGGGCATCAGTTTTCACTATTGATCTTCTTTCCAATGGATGAAGATCAACTATTATTGTTATAATCTTATCCTTTTTTAAGCTGAGGAGATAACTTTCACACTTTTTTTTACACAAGATCTCTCACCTCCTGCAACTTAGAATTATAGCCAACTCAAGAAGAGGAGGAAACTCAAACTATACTCAAAATGAGAGTTTACAATACTAATTTTTTGTTAGAAATAGATGTTCCAATAACCAAGCCTGAGTGACATATTTATAGGTCCCAAAAGGCCTAAAAAATAGAGTCAAAATTTTAAATCCTCAAAATTTTGGGGTATGGACAGTACTATCGTTGGCACTGAGTGGTACTACCACTACAACCAAGTAGCTCTAACGATACTACTAATAGCCTAGGCAGTACTACCACAAATGTAGTACCATCACTAAAAGAACATAAATAGTGCTTTTCGACTGACTCAAGCATGATAGTACCAATGCCTAAGCCTAGTTTAGGTCATGGATTTGGCCTTTTAATAGGCCCAGTTTAGCCTTGGTTCAGACCCAATAACTCCTTTAACAAGTTTCATGGTTTTAGCTCAATAGTAACTCAAATTGGCCTATAATGTGCTAGTTACATGTGCCTTACAAGCCAATTACATGAGTGATGGCATGTGTGACATACTGCGTGATCTTTTTGCTTATAATTATTATTGGTATATTCTCACATTATATATATATATATATATATATATATATATTGTGATGTCCTTGGTTTTGTGCAATGGGAATCAGATCATGATGAGATCATGATAATGAGATCAATTCACCTTTAAACACAGATCCCAAATAATCCTAGTCATAAGTTACTCGAGAGGGACATCGAGATAACCAGATAGACCGATGTATTGAATACCTATCCATATGATGGAGATGACTGGTCTCACAACCACTTATGTGGAGACATTAAGGATACAATACAAGTGCTCATTGAAGAATGAGTTCACTGATTGATCTGCTTTTGAAATGTTGTATGGTTAATGATACCTAATGTCAGATAGTGATTTTGTTATCTTAATTATGCATCTGGTCCTTAGACTTGAGACACGAGGATGCCTTGTTTGAGTACTCATTTCTTTGAAGCCAAACTTATAAGTTTAGAAGTTCTAGATCTGGTATAATCAATTATCATGATTGGTAGTCAACCTTATAAAGGCAATTGAGTATCAGTAAAGGATCATTCACTCTCCATATCACGAGAGGAATATCACTTGTGTGCTTGCTCAGATAAATCCCTGGCTAGGGTCATTCGGATTGAAGGAGTTCTCAGGGAGAATCCGATTAGAGCGAGACTCAAACAGATCTCATATGTGACCTGATGGTACAATGTCCAATATACGATCTCTAGAATATTAGTTGGATGAGGGACTATAGATATATGAAAACTATGGACAGACAAGTTCGATGGATTCGATCCCCCTGTACCATTCGGGGACTATGGCGCAGTGGCCTAGTACGTCCATTATTGATGAGTCGAGTGAATTATTATGGGGATAATAATTCACTATATCAGAAGGAGTTCTGATGGGAGCGACTCACGACCAGCTCAGTATTGGGCCTAGAGGGTCACACACATATGGTGGATGCTTCAACAAGTAAAGGATTAGATATAAGTTATCCAATTAGCTTGTATTCTCATCGGATAAGACCCTACATTGATGGGCTCTTTGCATGAGGTCCAATTAGAGGCCAAAAGAGATTATTTGATAGAGATCCAATAATCCAAGGTTAGTGCGTAATTGGATAGAGATCTAATACCCACTAAGGCAGGACCCCTAAGGTTTTTAGTGACGTTCTATAAATAAGAGGCAAGAGCAGCACATAGATGATAGGCTACACCTTTAGCCGCCCCTCCTATTCTCCTTCATCCCTTTGTGCAAGAGTTATGAGATTTATGACTGTGATTGGAGGAGTATCGCTATAGCGATCCATCGTGTGGATACCGCTAGAGAGGAGGACACATAAGCTCCATCATATTCTCTATCTGGATTTGGAAAAATAGGGATATTCGATCTTTCTAAGTAGATAATCTCTCACGTAATGTAGTTTTTTGGTTTTACGATTTTTCTCGCACCAATCTTTGCAAGACAATTTCGATCTATGTAGGAAACTTGTTTTGTTTTGATCTTCCGCTGCGCATATGATGCTCCTGCTTGGTTTACTAGCATAATGACCTCGTTCAAAACTTTGACAAATCAACCATGTTTAATGAAGCTTTTAGCACATTGTATGCTATTCCAGCATGTTATCCATTCTTTTGACACTTCGTCCGAACTTTGGACACATAGTCCTTTCCCTCAGCATATCACCTATTCCAACAACACATTGATTGTCCCATGACATCCAATTTTCTGACGTAATATCTGATCCTTCTAGCATGATGCATAAACCTGTAGCACAAAGTCTGATCTTTAGCACATCGACCAATCCTTCAGTTCGATGTTAAATTTTTGGCATGACAATTTTTTAGCTCAACTTCTGACTCTCATACTCGATAGTTGGCCCTTTGGTTATCCAAGTTTTAAATCTCAAATTATAATCATAATAATTTAAATTTTAAATTTTTATAATTATTAATATATAATATCAATTAAATTATAACTATAAGTTATATATAAGATAAATAATAATAACAAAAAAATCATAAGATATCATAACTCTCTCCCTCTTCATGCATGAGTCACCAATTTACCCTTTTGGTTAATAAAAAAAAATACTTCACCCCTTTTGTTAACAAAAAAAAAACATGAGTTGCTACTTCTCCCCCTTTATCATCAGTAAAAAGAATATAGTGATGCCATGGTGTCATGGTACTACTTTTCCTTTTTGTATCAATGTTCCAATTATCTAAAAATAAAAATTACTTTGATATAATTATATATGAAAAATATCAATATTGTGTTATTGAAGATAAGTTCAAGCTATGGACACTGAGAGATCAATTGATGATAAGGTATTAACAAGACCCCCTATCTATATGCCAGCTTAAAAATATGATAAACTTGAATTCAAAATAATACTTTTTCAATGGTAGTATTGAATTCAAAATTTGATCTTGTTGATATTATCATTACAAGCCCAAATATTCAATAAAGTTTTATATTTTAGAGATAATTAACAAAACCTAGGCATGAGTCACTACTAATAAAAAGTTATAAAAGTATCACTAGTCTCCTTGTTCAACATATAAGCTAGGCATGAATCATTACTTCTTTTGCTTTGTCATCAACAAAAGTTATGAGTTACTTCTTATCCTTTGTCATCAACAAAATGGAGTATATAAGTTATAAATACAAAAGAGTCATACAAAATAAATCTAAAGTCGTGAATACTAAAAGATAATAGTTCATTTGGATAAATCTTCTTCTTAGTCATTAGCAAAAAGAAAGAATCATAGGAGAACAAATAATAAAATATCTTGATTCATACAAAATAAATCTTACCAATAAGTCTAGTGAAAGATCATGATTCATTTGGAGAAATCTCCTCCTTAGTCATTAGTTAAAAAAAAAGAACAAATAATAAAAGGTCTTGATTCTTAAGTAAATCTTAAGTCGCGAACACTGAGAAGTCGAGTGCAAGATTGATAGAACCCCAGGAGGAGCTCTATAAATTTTGATCCTTGAGAGGGATCAACCCTTGGAACGCTGTAGGGTTTCCTCCCTCCTAGACTCGACACAAGGCTGAATTAAAATTGTAGATTGCTTGATTCAAGAGAGGGGGGGGGGGGCGGAGCGCGGCCACATCTTTAAATAGGGATCAAAACCCTAGCCTAAGGGGGTTCTTACCTAAGTAGAATTATCCTTTTGCCCCTCCTATAGCCAACCTATCTTAATAGTAATAGGAGGTGGCTAAGTGGATCTATAGCCAACCTAAGAAGGGGGAAACCCTAGCCAACCAACCCAGTATGGGGTGTGGCGGCTACTAAACCCCAAGGGCTAATCTAGACCCTAGCCATACTCCTTTATAAGATAGGAGTAGGTTTATTACAATCTAACAAGGTTTTATTGACTAGTACTAAGATGATTAGGACTCAACCTTGTTGGAGTCCTATCAAGTCCACCCTCTTTAGATCAGCCTTGTCCTCAAGGCTGAGAGTCCATAAACTCTGGAAATTGGATCTTCAACTCCTCATGTGACCCCATGCTATCATTAACTGAACTTTGGTCTCCTCGTTAGCTGTGGTGTCAGTTGGAAGGATTTGGGCTGAGTCATCTTCTTTAAATTTTCATTTGAGGTGGGATACCTGACGGATCAACTATAATCTTGATCTGGTGCGCGAATTTGATCTCCAGGTTAGGGCCCCAATGTGATCCTCAATTTTGCAAGGCCCAAAAAAATAGGAAGACCACTTCATTAAGGCTCGAGTTTCCTGCTGATCAGGCTGAAGGTGTAGAAAAACTCGATCTTCAATTTTTTATCCATTCTGAAGTTTATTGGGAGGCCATTTCTTCTTTGCATGTGCTATCATATGGTTAGTTTAGTGATAGCCAATCTTTCTTCTGGAATGGTGACCGCCGTCTGGTATGGTTCAGGATGATGAGAGCCAAATCTGACATGAGCATGGATTACAATTCTTCTAGTTTTACTCCTCTTTCGTGCCATGGACCTGTATCCAACCATATTTTAAATTTGGTAGTAATTAGTATCTCCTGTAAAAATCTCGTATGGAGTGTGGGGGAAGCCTCAGTGTAAATTAGGAGTCCACCGTCTTATATAAGAATAGCCCCAATTCTAACTCCTGATGCATCGGCCTCAATGACAAAAGGCAATCGAAATCGGGCAGCGCTAGGACCGACGTCATTGTCATGGCTGCCTTGAGTCGTTTGAAGGCTGTGAAGGCTTTATCTGACCATAAGAAGAAGTCTTTCTTCAGTAAGGATATGAGCGGGGCACTGATATTGTCATAATCTTTCATAAAATTTTGGTAGTAGCCCGTGAGTCCAAGGAAACCATGTAGTGATTGTACGTTTGTAGGTCTCAGCCATCCTTGCATTGCCTCAATCTTTGTCGAGTCCACTGCCACTCCATCCTCTGATATAATGTGCCCAAGATACTCCACTTTACGCTGTAAGAAGTCACACTTTGACTATTTAACATAAAGAGTATTCTCCCGAAGAATCGTTAGAACAGTTTATAAGTATTGAAAATGTATATCAAGCGTTGGGCTATAAATGAGAATATCATCAAAGAATATCAATACAAACTTGTGTAGAAAACTCTAGAAGATGTCATTCATCAGGCTTTAGAAAGTAGAAGGAGCATTCGTAAGTCCGAAAGGCATTACCAGAACTCGTAGTGGTCGTTATGCGTGCAAAATATAATTTTTAGAATATCTTCAATGCATACCCGAATCTGATGGTATCTGGATAGGAGATCCAATTTAGTAAAGACTCGGGCTCCTTTTAATTCATCCAAGAGTTCATCATCTTTCTTGCACACTAGCAACACTGGTGAGGAGAAAGGGCTACAACTCGGTCGAATCACCCCGGTGTCAAGCATCTCTTTAATAATGTTCTCGATCTCGTCCTTCTGCAAGTGAGGATAGTGGTATGGTCATAAATTTGCTAGAGGTTTGCCTGGCAAAATAGGAATGCGGTGGTCATGCGGCCGGTTAGGGGGTAGCCCACGTGGCTCCAAGAAAACATCCACGAATTTGTTCAGGTAAAGGGTAAGCTTAGGATCTGAGTTTTTTACGTTCTCCCTCATAGATGGCTGTAGAATATGTATCAAGAATCCACCATATGCTTTGTGTAAAACTTTCTCCATTCGTTGCGACGAAATGGTGGAAATTTGGCTCCCGCGCTTGCCTCGTAACGTGACCTGTCTCCCTTTGCAATAAAATTTCATGATTAATTTAGAAAAATTCCAGGAGATATCACCTAGTGTTGTGAGTCATTCTATCCCAAGTACGGCTTCATAATCATCGATGGGTAGGAGGAAGAAATCAGCTACCACTTCTTGGTCTTGGAGGAGTAGTTTCACCCACGGGCACCGTTGGTCATAATTAAAGATTCGACCGTCGGTGACTTTTACGTTGAACTTGTTGCAACCTTCAATTTGAAGTGTCAAACATGCATCAACCTTACTATTGAGGAAGTTATTGGTACTACCCGTGTCGATGAGAACGGTGATGGGTTGCTGTTTTAGAAGTCCTCCAACTTTCATCGTCTGCGGGTTGGAGTAATCGACCAATACGTGCACTGTGTAGTCAGCTAGTTGGGACTCTTCCTCCATGGCTTCTTCTTTAGGTTCAAAGGCTTCTTCATATGTTTTATTATCCTCATCCTCCGCTAGTTCAATCAAGAGGAGCCGGCCCTTTTTGCAGTGATGTTTGCGGCTCCACGGTTCATCGCAATGCCAACACAACTCCTTGGCTGATCGTTCGTGAAGCTTGTCTCTTGTCAACTTTTTTGTGCAGGGGCTTGGATGGCAGTAGAGGGGGCAGTAGGCCTCGGTATGACTGAAGGAAATCTCCTTGGCAGTAGAGGGGGCAGGCGGGTTGGGGAGCGACCCTTGTCCTTCGTACCTCTTGGTTCAATTGTTCTTCCTGGATACGCGTGAAGGAAATCACCGCCATAAGAGTGTACGGTTGTCACACCTTTACTTCTCCTTGGATCTTCGACTTTTGGCCCTCGATAAAAGTATCTAAAAGTTGTTTCTCATACCAATTCTCAGTTTGGTTAGTAAACGCTCAAACCTTATTTGGTATTCTTGTATTGTAGAGGTTTGATGAATCTTTGCCAATTGTCTGTCGATGTTATCAAAATCGATTGGTCCGAAGTGGTTTAGTAGTCCTTCCTTAAATCGCTGCCAAGAGAGTCCTCCATGGGTGTGCTCAAACCAATTAAATCACTGAATAGTATCTCCCTTGAGGTGGATGATAGCAATCTCCACCCGTGTGGAGTCGGTGGTTAGATATAATCGAAAATAGCGCTCCGCGCGCGAGATCCACCCGATCGGTTCTCCTTCTTCCCATCTAGTGAAGTCAACCTTCATGCATGGATTATTGAGATCAAAGGTGATGTGGCCATGTTTTTGAGGATTATCTCACCAATCTGAAGTTTCTTTGTGTTGTGATTTCCTCAGGCTCGACGGTCGGCCAATGCTAAATTCGGCGAAAGGGATCGCATCTTCCCTTCCATGCGGTTTTCAAAGACTTCAAGATTTACATCGATAGACTTCTCTCATGCCATAGTATATGCCTCTAGATATGTAATATTGAGATCCCTTTTTCGTTGTTGGGTTAGTGGCATGGGAATTTCGGAGAAGGGGGTGGCCGGTTGGAAGGTGAATCGGTTTGGATGGAAGTATGCTACGATTTAGGGCAGATTTGGGGGGCTATTTGGTTTCATTTTAGGGTAGGGTTTTGAAGGGTTTTTTGTGAGGATGGTAGGGTTTCGAGATGAGGAAAAGAGAGTCCAAAATCTTATAAAAAATAACACTCAAATATGATAGAATTCGATGAAAAAAAGTGCTACGATGTGCTGTCCTACTGAACCGATTTTACATTGGAGAAATGATGATTTCTCGATGTAAATTCCAAAAGAAAGTTTAAGAGAATTATGCAGAAACCCTTGGTTCAGATGTTGTTAATACCAGTAAAATGTTTAACGAAATTTTGGCAGCATAACAGTAGGGAAATATGACATAAGACGAAAGGCAGATTCCTTCGTCATAAAATTCCAAAACTACATGATGGTCAAAGATTGCATAAAAAAACCAGTTCCAAAAGGAGTTTTTTTGAGAAATGAAATCCAGATGAAAGCCAACTTGATCTTGAGAATTGTGCAAAAGTTTTGGCCAGAAAGGAGAAGGAATAACCAGTTTCAAGAGGTAAAGCACGATTGAATATTTCTGCAGCATTCCACCTTCATAACAACGATAACGTTTGCGACAAACGAAATTTGCAATGGATAAAATTTGGGAAAAATCTTCAACATGTAAAGTAAGGACTCTTGTAGTATTGAAGAGGCATGGATGATAAAAAAATACCAGATTTTTAGAGCAAACGCAGGGGGCAGCGGTAGACTAATTTGATTTGTGGCTGGGTGGAAGGTGGAGGCGCGTGTCATAGCAATTGTGTGAATTACTTGGGAAGGTAGAGGCATGGATGATGGCTATAGGGGTAGCAAGATCACTGCTCTGATACCAGATGATAAAACCCCAGGAGGAGCTCTATAGATTTTGATCCTTGAGGGCGATCAACCCTTGGAACACTGTAGGGGTTCCTCCCTCCTAGACTTGGCACAAGGCTGAATTAAAATTATAGATTGCTTGATTCAAGAGGGGAGGGGGGGGGGGGGGGGGGGGGGGGGGGGGGGGGGGGGAGGGGGGGCTACATCTTTAAATATGGATCGAAACTCTAGCCTAAGGGGGTGCTTGCCTAAGTAAAATTATCATTTTGCCCCTCTTATAGCCAACCTACCTTAATAGAAACAAGAGGCGGCTAAGTGGCTCTATAGCCGACCTAAGCAGGGGGAAACCCTAGCCGACCAACCCAGTAAGGGGGTGTGGCAACTACTAAGCCCTAAGGACTAATCTAGACCTTAGCCATACTCCTTTATAAGATAGGAGTGACTTTATTATAATCTAACAGGGTTTTTATTGACTAGTATTAAGATGATTAGGACTCAACCCTGCTGGAGTCATATCGAAGATCATAATTCTTTTAGATAAATCCTCCCTTTAGTAATTAGCAAAAAGAAAGGATTATATAAGAATAAATAGCAAAAGGTCTGTGAGTCATCTTAAAGAGCATCACTAATACATTTAGGTATAATTTAAGATAAAAAATATCATTTATACAAATATTTTTTAGTGAAGAATAATTTTGAACATCTTTCGATATCTACAATAATTAGCTCCTTAGGAAGTGCATATATATACTTCCGTTTCTTGGGAAAGATTTCTTCAGAAGTAGATAAATCCAAGTTACTTTAGGGAGAAGAATTCTCATTTAAATTTAAGTTATTAAATAAAAATGATCATCAAAATTAATTTTCTTAGTTGTGAGAGATTCATAAAGAATAAATACCATGGATAGATTCTTTAATGGCTAAGGATCTTTTACTAAAATCGATAAGCTTTAGAGATAGAGGAATATCCAATAAAAATATCATCATTGGATTTTGTATCAAAATTTTCTAAGACATTCTTATCATTTAAATAATATATTTATAATAAAAAACTTTAAGATACAAGATGTTGGGTTTTTAATTAGTTCATAAATCATAAAGAGTTTTAGATAAAATAGATCTTATAAGAATCATATTCTTGATAGCATATCATGTTAACGGTTTCGACCCAAAAAAATTTAGGTATGCTATGCTCATTAAGCATGGTTCTTACCATCTCTCAATAACTCCATTTTGTTGTGGATTTATTGGAGTAGACAAATTGTAGTCATACCCATTCAAATTATAAAACTCTTAAAAATCATAATTTTTAAATTCATCACCATGATCACTACAAATAGAAAACATAATAAAACCTTTTTTATTTTAACTTATTTATAAAATTTAGTAAAATAATTATTTTTATGTCCAAGCATATCAATAATCTATATAAATTATGTGCTGTTAGGATCAATTGGCACTAGGGGGGGGGGGGGGGGGGGGGTGAATTAGTGCAAGTATAGATTTTCATTTTAAATGAAATCCTTTTCGATTGAACCAAAGTATGAAAACCGAAGCTTTTAGTCTTTGGTAAAAACAAATGAGTGTTTGAATGAAAGGTGCTAAGTTGATAAGTAAACCCGAAAGATAAGCAACGTAAAAATTATACTTTCAAAGAGTGAGTTAAATCAGAAGCGTCAATACAAGAAAATGTAAGCAATTGAAAGCAAAGAAACAACTCACGATTTTATAGTGGTTTGGCACAAAAGGCCTACGTTCACTCCCGAGTCCTCCTTTTTGAGGCACACCGGCATCTACTACCAATCTTCTTTGGGTGAAGATCAAACCCTTACACTTACTTACAAGGGAGACTTAAGAAGTTACTACCTCTAGGCTCTCTCCCTTCCCTTTTCCTTTTCTTACAAATCACACATAATTTCTTATCCATAGAGTTTAATTGCCCAAAAGTGGCTTCAGATTTTTGGAGCAAAAAATCAAACATACCCGGAAAAATCGGGGTACGGGCGATTTACCCACCGTTAGCCATTGGCCGCCGCCCGGATTCTATGGTACGGGCCACCTGGGTGGTTTACCCATTGACAGCTATTGGCCACCGCCCGGATTCTGTGGTACAGGTCGTCCAACCCTCGCTCATCGGTGGTTTACCCGTCGAAATTTTTGCAAAAGCGGTTTCCTCAAATTTTAGAGTTCCGGCTTGACTTTTACGTTGACTACTCTTTGGTTAACTGATTGAGCTCAGCCTGAGCTCAACCAAACCCAATAGTGGATCTAGTTGCCTTATTGAGTTGATTTGGATTCCTTCCAAATCCAATTCAATTAGGACTCAACTTCTAACTACGACTCAATGATTACAACACTTAATGACCAATTAAGCTTAAATAAGAACTAACTTTCACATAATCCGGCAACCTCTGACAATCTTACGGTAAGTCCTCCGTCTTCTTCCTGGCAATCGCCCTTCACGTTCCCAGCGAGCTTCTGGATTCCTTCGACGAATCTCCTAGTGAACTTCTGACGAGATCCCACCGCATCGTTCGAACCTGGCCCGATACCTAAGCTTTATCTTGGCTCATCATTTGGTTGTAACTTCATTGATCCTGTCATAGTTAGACCTACAATATTTCTTCTAACACACATGTTAGATCAACACACGTCAATTGATCTCATCATCAAAATATGAGATTCAACAATCTCCCCTTTTTTGATGATGACAATCAATTGATGACTGGAGTTAATCCTAACTCTCCCTAATTTTTTATCATAATATAGAAGACTTAAATTCAAGAGAGTCACATCATCTTGAATTCAATTAAATCAAAGCAATAAGCATTTCAAGCAAATAACCTTTCAAGTATAACAAAGATTTATTTTTTAAACTTTTCAAATTATCAAGAATTTTCAAGGATTATCATGAAGTTAAAAATATTTGAAAATTTTTCTTCCAATCATCAAGCATAGAAAATTTTCAAATCAATAAGCATAGAAAATTTTCAAGTCATATAGCATATAAGATTTTCAAGTCATAGAGTATAGAAGATTTTCAAGTCATTAACCATACCTTTCTCAATAAATTTAATACATTTGAAAATTAATCTCTAGTCATCAACCGTACCTTTCTCCCCCTTTGTCATCAACAAAAAAAAGTGAAGGGTGAGGTTAAACTTTTGAAGCAAATCAGTTTTTATTCTCCCCTTTGTAAAATACAACAAATGAATTTTCTTTCTCTTGTAAATCAAGAAGGAAAAAGAATAGAGGAGGAGTTTTAAAACATCGTCAAATGTAGCTCTCAATGTAAAATGAAATTTTTAGAAGATTCTTAAATCCGAGAGAGATATAAAAAAAATTAGGAGCTACTCATGCATTTAAAAAATCATGTAATTCTTTTTACAAGTAAGCATCACTTGAATTAATCACAAAGATAAATAGCTTAATTTCATTAATTCAAGTAATTTATATAGTATCATGATTTAGCATTCCAAGTTCTCTTTATATAAAATCATATTGCTCTTCATTTAAGGGTTTTGTAAAGATATCCGCTAATTGATTATTAGAGTCAATGAATTCCAATGAGATATCTTGACAATTTACATGATCCCTTATAAAATGATGTCTAATATCAATGTATTTGGTTCTTGAATGTTGAATAGGATTTTTGGTTAGACAAATAGCACTTGTATTATCACACTTTATAGGAATATTTTTTAATTTTAATCCATTGTCTTCTAGTGTGTTTTTCATTTAAATGACTTGGACACAACATGCACTAGCTGCAGTGTATTCTACTTCCGTAGTAGATAAAGCTACTGAATTTTGTTTCTTGGAAGTCCAAGAAACAAGTGCGTGTCTAAAAAATTGACATGTTCCAGTAGTGCTTTTTCTATCTATTCTACATCCACCAAAATCAGCATCAGAATAGACAATCAAGTCAAAGTTTTTTTTATTTTGGATACTATAAACGTAGTTTAGATGTCCCTTTTAAGTATCTAAAGATCCGCTTAACCACTTTCAAATAAGAAAGTTTCGGGTTAGATTGATATCTTGCACACAATTCAACACTAAACATAATATCAGGTCTAGTTGCAGTTAAGTATAGCAAACTTCCTATCATACCTCTATAAGTTTTTTGATCAAAATTTTCACCTGCATTATCTAAGTCCAACTTAGTAGAGGTGCTAATGAGAGTGTTTAATGCCTTAGCATTTTCCATCCCAAATCATTTTATCAAGTTTAGGGTGTATTTAGATTGACAAATAAAAATATCATCATCTAGTTATTTTATTTGTAATCCTAGGAAGAATGTTAACTCACCCATTAGACTCATTTCAAACTCTTGGCTCATTTCTTTAGCAAATGACTTACATAAAAAATTATTTGTAGATCCAAAAATGATATCATCAACATAAATTTGAATAATAAGAAGATCATTTTTAAAATACTTAAAAAATAATATGGTATCAACCTTGCCTTTAGAAAAATTATTTGAAATGAGAAAAGAACCACGTTTTTCATACCAAGCCTGAGGGGCTTGTTTCAATCTATAAAGAGCTTTTATAAGTTGGAAAATATGATTTGGAAGAAGATTATTTTCAAAATCGAGGGGTTGTTCAACATATACTTCTTCGAAAATAAAACCGTTTAGAAAAATACTTTTAACATCCATTTGAAATAACTTAAAATTTTTGAAAGAAGCAAAGGCAAGGAGCATCCTTATGGCTTCAAGTCTAGCCACGGGAGCGAAGGTTTCATCATAATCGATTCCTTCTTTTTGGTTGAAACCTTTGGCCACTAATCTAGCCTTGTTTCTAACCATGATACCATTTTCATTTTGCTTGTTTCTAAATACCCATTTAGTATCAATTAGTAAATGGTCATTAGGTCTAGGAATAAGCTCTCATACCTCATTTCTCTCAAATTGATTAAGCTCTTTATGCATTGCATTAATCCAATAATCATCTTTTAGAGCCTCATCAATGCATTTTGGCTCGATTTGAGAAAGAAATATGGCATTTACACAAAAATCTTTAAAAGAAGACCGAGTTTGAATTCATTTTGATGTTTCTCCTATTATAAGCTCCTTAGGATGATCATTCCATATTTTTATTCCTTGGGTAAGGTATTGGAAGTAGATACATCCAAGTTGCTTTTAGGAGTGTTATCATTTAAATTCACAATATCAAGATCAATATCATCATCAAAATCAATATTTTTAAGTTTGAAAAACTCATTAAAGACAACATGAATGGATTCTTCTATTACTAATGTTCTTTTATTAAAGACACAATAAACTTTTGAAATAGAAGAGTAACCAAGAAAAAATGCATTCATCGGATTTTACATCAAATTTACCTAAAGCATCATTTTCATTCAAAATAAAATATTTATATCTAAATATTTTAAAATAAGAAATATTGGATTTTTTATCATTCCATAATTCATAAGGAGTTTTAGTGATTAATGGTCTGAGAAGAACCCTATTTAAAACATAGCATGTCAAATTAACGGCTTCACCCCAAAAATATTTAGGTAGTCTATGTTCATTCAACATTGCTCTATCCATTTCTTGTAAGCTCCTATTTTTTCCCTCTACAACTCCATTTTGTTGTGGATTTCGTGGAGTAGAGAAATTATGAATATACACATTTGAATCATAAAAATTTTAAAAATCTTTATTTTGAAATTCTCCACTATGATCACTTCGTATTGAAGAGATCATGCATTCTTTTTCATTTTGAACAATTTTATAAAACTTTGCAAAACATTTAAATGTATTACTTTTATGCGCTAAGAAATAGGTCCGAGTATATCTACTAAAGTCATCTACTAAAACAAATACATATTTGCTACCTCCTAAACTTATAATATCAATTGGTCAAAATAGATCCATATGAATTAATTGGAGTGGTCTAGATGTGCTAATTTGATTTTTTAACTTAAAGATACTTTTTAACTTGTTTTCCTAATTGATAAGTGTCATATACTTTGTCTTTAATAAACTTAAGATTAGGTAAACCTCTCACTCGTTCCTTAGTAGAAATTTTATTTAAACGTTTCATACTAGCATGACCTAGTCTTCTATGCTAAATCTAAGAATCATGATTCAAAATCGAAAAATAAGTTTCATTACAAAATTTCTCAATATCTCCTAGCGAACTTCCAGCGATATCCCACCGCATCGTCCGAACCTGGCCCAATGCCTAAGCTTTATCTTGGCCCATCATTTGGTTGTAACTTCATTGATCCTGCCATAGTTAGACCTGCAATATTTCTTCTAACACACATGTTAGATCAACACACATAAATTGATCTCATCATCAAAATTCGAGATTCACATGTGCCTCCTAGACTTGTGATATCAATTGGTTCAAATAAATCTATATGAATTAGTTATAATGGTCTAGGGTAATTACTTGATTTTTGGGTTTCAAGCTACTTATATGTTTCCCTAGTTGGTAAGTTTCATAAAATTTATTTTTGATAAATTAAATTTTAGGCCTTCCTCATATAAGTTTTTTAGTTTCAATTTGTGAAATTAATTTCATACTAGCATATCCTAGTCTCCTATACCAAAGTCATACTTCATTATTTAAAATAAAAAATAAGTTACATTATGAAAATCATCAAGATCAATAGTATAAACATTATCACTTTCTAAAGCTATCATAGATTTATTCTTATTTAGTATTTCTTTGATGCAAGTATGAGATTCAAATTTATAATTATATATGTTTTCACAAAGTTAGCTAATACCTATTAAGTTATATTTCAAACCATCTACCAAAAGTATATCTTTAATTAAAAGTTTGATATATTATAAATATTTTTAATATAAATGATTTTTTCTTTATTGTTATCCCCATAGGTAACATATTCTCTATCTCAGCTAGGCTATAAGAAATTTATTGGATCTTCGATCATATGTCTTAGGCATCCACAATTAGGATATTATCTTTTATTCATCGCATTTGTTTGAAAACATACCTACAAGAAACAAAGGTTTGTTCTAGATACCTATTTAACTTTTGTCCTTCATGGTTAGATATATCTTTCTTACCTTTGGCTTTAAATTATTTATAGTTCTTTTAGGAACCCAAATGAATCAAGGATGTGTAAGTATAGTGATTAAACTTTTCACAGAAGTTGCATTTAGCTTTAGGAGAAATATATAGTGTGGGTCTTTTTATAAATTTAGTTAGATTTTGATGTATGCTACTATTTATGAAATCAATACCTTTTTTTCTAAATACAAACCTTATTTAGCTGAAACCATATCACATATTTTTAATTTTTTAATATTTATCATAGAAATATATTTTCCTTTTTAAGTGATTCTATTATCTTGTTACCATCAATGTTCTAGTTTAAGCAATGTTCTAGTTTTTCATTCATGGCAAGTAAGCTATTTTTTATATTTTTCAAAACATGCAATTATGGTGATTTTTGAACTAACTCATTTTTAAGTTCGATTCTAAATCTTCAAATTCAGTGTAGAAGCACATGACATTGACATATAGTTGTCATATTTATTTTTTAATATATTAAATTCATTAGCGAGTGTGACATCATCCTTTTTTGTAAACTATATTTTTTACCAATCTTTTTAAGTTCATCATATAAATCATGAAATACTTCAAGTAATTCATCATGCGATAAAGAAGTTTTAGGAGAGCCAAATACCTTATGTTGAAAGTCACTAAGGTATAATTTGTCACTTATTCTTCATCATGTATTTTGCATGTCATTTCATAGGTTATTAAAGATCCTATGAGTTCTTTAAGAGGAAGATTGTTCAAGTCTTTAGCTTTTGGATTGTCGTTATCTTTGGATTCCAACTTTTTAGAAGAGATCTTAAAATCTTGCTCACCAATTCAAGATTAGTATAGTTTTTACCAAGAGCTTTTAATCCATTGACAATATCCATAAAATGAGTGTACATGTCACTAATAGATTTGTTTGGCTTTATTTTGAATAATTCGTCATTATGAATAAGAAGATTGATTTTAGATTCTTTTGCTTTATTGGTTCCTTCATGTGTGACTTCAAGGATATATCATATAGCTTGTGCCGTGTCACAAGTAGAAACTTGATCAAACTCATTTTTATCTAAAGCATAAAATAAAACACTAATATCTTTATCATTTATATAAAATATTCTCTTTTTTAAAATCATTCTATTCTTTCATTAGTTTGAAAGATTTTTAAAAATAAAACTCGATAATATTCTATAAATCAAAATATATAAAAAGTAAGAAAATCTTTGTTCGTATTTTTCAATATGTGCAATCCGTCCCATTGAACTTGATAGGATGTGTGATAGAGTGTCCTTCTTAATTATTTAAAAATATCATTTATTCTCTTTGGGGTATTAAACCAAATGAGAGTACCTGGCTCTGATATGAATTATTAGGATCTTAATAACACCTTGGAGGGGGGGGGGGGGGGGGGAGGGGGAGGGGGAGTGAAGTTGAGGGTGTAATCGATTTTAAACTTAATCAATAAATTAACATATTTTAAAAACTTGATTGATTAAGTTAAAGTTATAAGTAAAGAGAATACAAGTAATGGATAAATAAAGAGAAGCAAATCAATTTATAGTGATTCGATCTTCCCGACTAATATCCACTCCCAATTCACTTCCCTCGAGGTCATTGATGTTCACTATCGATCTTTTTTCTAATGGGTGTAGATTGACTACCCTTGTTACAACTTTCTCCTTTTGAAGGTTGAGAAGATAACTTTCATACTCTCTTTTTACACAAGATCTTTTACCTTCTACAACTTAGAATTATAACCAACTCAAGAGAAGACACAAACTACGCTCAAAATGAGAGTTTACGATTTTTTTGTCTCATGAATAGATGCTCCATCAATCAAGCCTGAATGAGATATTTATAGGCCTCAAAAGGTTTCAAGAATGGAGTCAAAAATTTAAATCCCTAAAATTTTAGGGTATGGGAGATACTATCATTGGCACTCGATGGTACTACCATTATAACTAGGTGGCTTTGGTGGTACTACAGATGGCCTAGGTAGTACTACCATCAAACTAGGTGGTACTTTGTGTTGGTTATAGGTACCCTACAAGCCAATCACATGAGTGATGGCACATGTGATACACTGTGCGATCATTTTACTTATGATTATTATTGATATATTCTCACATTATGTTATCTATTGCATAAATATATTGTAATGTCCTTGCTTCTGTACAATGAGAATCAGATCATGATGAAATCATGATAATGAGATCGATTCACCTTTAAACATATATCCTAAATAATCCTAGTCATAGATTACACGAGAGGGACATCGAGATAACTGGACAGACCAGTGTACTGTATATCTATATCAATATGATGGAGGCGACTAGTCTCAAAGCCACTTATGTGGAGACACTAAGGATACATTACAGGTACTCATTGGAGAATAAGTTCACTGATTGATCCGCTTATGGAATGCTGTATGGTTAATGATACCCAATGTCATACAATGATTTATAGTCCCAATTGTGAATCTGGTCCTTAGACTTAAGACACTAAGGATGCATTGTTTGAGTACTCCTTTCTTTGATGTTAGACTTATAGGTTTGGAAAATTTTAAAGCTGGTACAATCGGTTATCGGAATTGGTAGCCAACCATACGAAGGTAATTGAGTGTCAATAAATAATCATCTACTCTTGGTATCACAAGAGGAATATCCTATGTATGCTTACTCAGACAAATCCCTAGCCAAGGTCATTTAGATTGAGAGAGAAGGAGATCTTTGGGAGAATCCGATTAGAGCAAGACTCAGATGGATTTTGTATGTGGCTTGACAGGATCGTGTCTAATATACGATCTCTGGGATATTAGTTAGATGAGAGACTATAGATATATGATAATTGTGGACAGACAAGTCCGATGGATTTGATCCCCCTATACCGTCCGGCGGCTATGGTGTAGTGACCTAGTACGTCCATAGTACATGAGTTGAGTGAATTGTTATAAGGATAATGATTCATTATATCAGAAGGAATTCTGATGGGAGTGACTCACGACTAGCTCGGTATCGAGCCAAGAGGGTCACATAAATATAGTGGTTGCTTCAACGAATAAAGGATTAGATTGAGGTCCAATTAGCCCCTATTATTAGTAGATGAGACCCTACACTGTTTGATTCCTTGCATGAGGCCCAATTAGAGGCCAAAGGATATTACTAGATAAAGATCCAATAAGCCAAGGTTATTGAGTAATTAGATGAAGATCTAATACCCACTAAGGCAGGAAGCACTAGGATTTTGGTGGCTCTCTATAAATCGGAGGCAGAGGTGACATATAGATGATAGGCTGCATCTTTGGCCCTCACCCCCCCCCCCCCCCACTCTCCTCCCTCCCTCTGTGCAGGAGTTACGAGATTTGTGGCTGCGACTAGAGGAGTATCGCTGCAGCGATCAATCATGTGGATACCGTTAGGGAGGAGGACACTTGACATCCTTTATCTGTTCCATCCGGATTTAGAAAAATAGGGATATGTGATCTCCCCAAGTAAACAATCTCTTACACTATACAATTTTCGGCTTTGTGGCTTTTTCTCGCACCAATCTTTGCATGATATTTTTTATCTACCTAGAAAATCGATTTTGTTTTGATCTTCCTTTGTGCATGTGATGCTCTCGCTGAGGTTTCCCAATACTATGATAGTATAGGCGGTACCACCATCAAAAATACTGTAAAAGCATAAATAGTGCTTTTTGACTGACTTAGGTGGTACTATGGCTTATGCCTAGCGGTACCACCACTCAACCTAGTTTAGATCACCAATTTGGCCTTCTAATAGGCCTAATTTAGCTCTGGTTCAAGCCCAATGAATTTCATGATAAATTAGCATGATTTTAGCCCAACACCATCTCAAATTAACCCATAATGACCTTGATTAAGACTTTAATAAATCAATAACACATACAACACATAAACAAAGCTTTCGGCACATTGTTTGCTATTTCGACATGTCATTCATTCTTTTGGTACTTTATTCAAACTTTTGGCACACTATCCTTTCCTTCAACATATTTCTCACTCCATCGATATGTTGATTTTTCCACGATAGATAATTTTTTGACATAATATCTGATCATTTCAGCATGATGCCCAAACCTATAGCACAAAGTCTAATCTCCAATAGGTTGACCAATTCTTTAGCTCAACATCCAATTTTCAGCATGATAATTTTTCATCGTAATGTCTAATTCTCCTTCCCAATAATTAGCCCTTCGGTGATCCAAGTCTATGATTGAAGTATTTCTAGCATCACTTATCTCAAAACATAGTTAGTCTCATAAACTCATCAATTAGTTTCATCATCAAAATCTAAAATTTAACACTAGGGTGTGAATCAGTGTTATCATAAAAAGATTTCGATTCAAAAAAGTTCGAATGAAAATATGAATCGAAAATACGTTTATCCGAAAGTGCAAGTGAGCATATTGAGTGAAGTAAATTAGTAAGCACTAATAAGGCAAAGAAAGAAAGGAAATACAAACCAATTTACAGTGGCTCGATCGTCCCGACCTACGTCTACTCCTGATTTCTCTTTTCTCGAGGTCATCGACTTTCACTATCGATCTTCTTTCTAATGGGCAAAGATCAACTACCGTTGTTACAACGCTTCTCCTTTTACCAGGCTCAAGAGAGAACCTTTACACAAACTCTTTCATACAAGACCTCATACCTCCTTAGAATAACCGCTAAACTTAAGAAAGAAGAGACTTAAACACTTTCAAGAGTTTACAATACTTTTTAATCTTAAGGATTCTTGCTTGTTCACCTTTATTTCACACTTATTCATGCTTCTACCAAGCAAGAATGAGTGAGATATATATAGACCCCCATAGAATTTAGAAATTATAGCCAAAATTTTAAATCCCCAAGTTTTCGGGGTACTGGTGGTGCCACCACTGGTGTCAGGCGCTACTACTATTGAACAAAGCTCGAGAATCTGGGCGCTAGTAATACTGCTATCGGGCTAGGCGATACCACTACCGCTGGATGGTACCACCATTGGAATACCCGAAAAAGCATAAATAGTGCTTGTTAGGATCAATTGGCAGGCACTAAGAGGGGGGGGGGGGGGGGTGTATTAGTGCAAGCTAAAATTTTTCTTTCTAAAGCAAAAGCTTTTCGAATAAGATAAAATAGGAAATCCGAAGGTTTTTATTTTTAATAAAATAAGTGAGTGATTGAAAGTAAGTTGTTAAGAAAGCCGAAAAGATAATCAATTCAACAACATTCAAGCAATGCAAGTATGAAACACTTTCAATTGTATAGTGGTTCGGCGCCAACGGCCTATGGCCACTTCCGAGTCCTCCTTCTTGAGGCACACCGGCATCCACTATCAATCTTCTTTGGGTGAAGATCAAACCCTTACACTTGAGCTTACAAGGGAGACTAGATTTACAAGTCTAAGCTCTCTCCCTTATCCCTTTTCTTTTTCTTACAATTCTCACATAATATTTTCTTAGAATATAATGCCCCAAAAGTGTTGTTCTGAATGTAAGAAAACTTGGGATATTTATAGGCCCTAAATTGACTTCAAAACCTGGAGCCAAAATCCAAATTTATCCAGAAAATTAGGGTACAGGCGGTTTACCCATCGTCAACAGCTGGCCGCCACCCAAATTCTATGGTACGGGCGGTTCACCCACCACCTATGCGATTTACCCATCGAAAGCTGCTGCCCGCCGCCCATATTCTATGGTACAGGCAGTCCAACTGTCGCTCACCGACGGTTTACCCATCAAAATTTTTGCAAAAGTGGTTCCCTCCATTTTTTTGAATTCTGGCTTGACTTTTACGTTGACCAGCTCTTTGGTCAACTGATTGAGCTCAACCAAACCCGAATCCAGTTGCCTCATTGAGCTAAGTTGGATTCTTTCCAAATCCAACTCAATTAGGACTCTAACCCTAACTATGACTCAATGATTATAACACTTAATGATCAATTAAGACCTAACTCCCGTATACTCTGGCAACCTTTGACAATCTTGCGGTAAGTCCTCCGGTCTTCTTTCCGACGATCTCCCTTCGCGTTCTTAGCGAGTTTCCCGATTCCTTCGACGAATCTCCTAGCGTACTTCCGGCGAGATCCCACTGCATCGTCCGAACTCGGCCCGATACCTAGGCTTTATCTTGGCCCATCATCTGGTTGTAACTTCATTAATCCTGCCATAGTTAGACCTGAACGATGCTAATTATGACTTAATTAAATATAATCATAATTATCAAAATATCCATTACAAGACCATCCCGACTCTTGGTAAGCTTTTCGACTACCCCCGACAATCTTCCGGCGAGTCTCGATCTTCTTTTGGCAAACTCCCTTGCGCCATCCTAGCAAACTCCCGATACCCTCGGCGAGCTTCCGACACACTCTTGGCGAGTTCCTAAACGTATCGACTCGATGCATGGACTTAACCTTGGCCAACCCTAATTGTAATAATCATTTTATCGTAATTAATCCTACATCAATCAACTCTAACAATCCTGTTAGATCAATAATCCATCAATTGATTTTATCATCAAAATTCGAGATTCAATAATCTCCCCCTTTTTTATGATGACAATCAATTGATGACATGAGTTAATCCTAACTCCCCCTAAAACCATACCACTTAAATTTAGGAGATGCACTCACTCTTAAATTCAAGTTATCAACATTTTATGTAAATTTAAACATAAATTTAGATTAAGTCATCAAATCATGAATTGTAAAATATCCAAGTTATATCATCAAGTGTTATCAATGAATATTTTTTAATGTCATATGTTATCAATATATATTTCTCCCCCTTTGTCATCAACAAAAAGGTGAAATATAGAGCTAATAATTTCAAAAACACATGATGGCATTACTCCCTCTTAGTATATGCATTAATATAGAAGACTTAAATTCAAGAGAGTCACATCCTCTTGAATTCAAGTAAATCAAACCAATAAGCATTTCAAGCATATAACCTTTCAAGTATAACAAAGATTTACTTTTTAAACGTTTTAACTTATCAAGAATTTCAAAGATTGTCATGAAATTGAAAATATTTGAGAATTTTTCTTCAAATCATTAAGAATAGAAAATTTTTAAATCAATAAGAATAGAAAATTTTCAAGTCATAGAGTATAGAAGATTTTCAAGTCATTGAGCATAGAAAATTTTCAAGTCATAGAAAATTTCAAGTCATAGTGCATAAAAAATTTTCAAGTCATAGTGCATAGAAGATTTTCAAGTCATTGAGCATAGAAAATTTTCAAGTCATTCAGCTTACCTTTCTCAATAAATTTAATATATTTGAAAATTAATCTCTAGTCATCAACCATACCTTTTATAATTAATATGGAGAGAAATATGAGAGGTGTTGTTGAATCATTTCATCATGAGAAGAGCTCTTAATAAATTTTAAAAGTAATATTAAGATGAGCTCAAAAGTCCAAGAGATTTAAAGACTACTTATGTATTTCAAATATAGTAAAAGTCATCTCTTGATATATAAAATTATTTCTTGTAAATTTCAAATGTGGTACATCTTCATGCATTTTTTGAAAACAATAAGATACCAAATCATAGAGAAAGTTTTAAAAAATGTTATCACAAAAAAGCTTAATCTCATAAAATCTAGATTAGCAATTTATATATTTTCATGATTTAACATTTCTAGGTCTCAACCTCAATCTTATAGATATATAAAATTCGAATATGAGCTCAACACATTTTTCTTATGTAAATTTTAAAAAAATATAAGAAATCTAGTAAGTTCTTTCTTCTCTTATGGGAAGTGCAAGCTAGCAAATTTTTACTTCCTTTGCATTGTTCAAGCTTGCAATTTTACAAGCTAACAAATTTTACTCCCCCTTTGTCATTGTCAAAAAGAGGGGATGTTGCAATAGTGTAAAACTTTTCCCATTACATCATTTTTCAAATATCATCATATGAAATATATCATGAAAGATTAACATAGTGATGAGATGTATAATACATGAAGGTAAATTGTGAATATCATGAGATAAATTTGTAGGCGAAACAATTAAAATAAAATCTCTTGATTCATCTATAAGAAATCTTAAGTTGTCAAGTTCATGATTTGTATAAAAATCTCCTTTTAAATAATATGAAAACACATAACAAAAGATTTTGATTCATAAAAGATTTCAAGTTATAATTCTAAGAAATCAAAATCATGATATCATTTAATTTCAAAATCATCAAAATCACTTTCAAGAGATTCAAAATGTAATTAATAGACTTATTAGTCTCTTGAAATGCTAGTGATTTCCTTTCTCTACTTTGTGTGAATAAGGTAGAATCCAGATAGAGAAATGAAAAATATCATATCACAAAAATATTCAATTTTAAAGATATAAATTTTATAGATATGAATTTCAAAATTAAGCTCAAAACTTCAAGATATTCGAGGAGATTCAAAAGTTTAAGAGCTACTCATGCATTTAAAATCATCTCATGTAATTTAGATAAAAAGCATCAAGAATTTCATAAGAAGGCATGATGGTAGATCAAGCTCAAATTGTAAATCAAGTATTTTGTATACATTTAGAAAGTTCTAATTTTCTTCTAAGCACTTGTTCATCATTCAATGTTTGCTTCTAGTCATATTAAAAATGTTATCTCCTACTTTTTGTTATTGTCAAGAGAGAAGTATGATTGCATAATTTCTTTTCATCCATGTTCAATTTATATCAAAAAGTATAAGAGATATCATGTCATTAAAAATTCAAATCTAAAAGACATGATTTCATTTAATAAGTTTTCTTTCCCCTCTTTTGTAAATATTACAAATGAGTCTTAGGGGATAATTTTAATTTATCCAAGATAAATCTTTTTAATAGAAAATAAGAATGATCTTGATAAAATTTTTAATTATTATTGTTAAGATCATAAATCTCCTTTTAAAGAAAATCATAGAGATCAATAAAGTGATTCCGATAACGTATAAGTCAAGTCAAGAAGTTAAGGAAATATTCATGATAATGTAAATCTCTTTTAATTTTTAACTTATCACAATGTTAAGAAATACTAATTTTGATGATAAGTTATACTCAGAAGAAAGTCATAAGTAATCATGTCATTAAGAATATTATTATCAAATCATAAATGCCAAGAACATGATTTACTTAGACACATTTCTTCCTATATAAAATTTCAAAGCTTTTGAAATCTTAGGAGACAAAGTAAGAAGGATCTTGATTCTTATAGAAATATCAAGTTATAAATATTGAGAAGTCAAGATCATGTTTAGAATGAAAGAAATCTCAGTAAATAAAAAGATCTCAAATTATAATTTTTAAGATTTCAAGATCATGATTCAAGTTATCAAATAATCGAAAGCAACATATCAATGAAGTTGGATAGATTCAAACATATCCATTCTTTAAAACAAAATCATTTGAAAACATATCAAAAATCATCATCAAATATCATTTTCAAAAAATTTCAATAAAGTCATCATAGATTGTTTTCCAAAAGAAAATAACTAAAAGTTTTCTAATTCATTTTTGTAGTTAAAGAGATTCAACAATAGTATCATTTTATCTCTTGTTGAAGGATTCATAGGATAGAAATATTCTTTCAAGAAGAATTATCCTTCTTTTGAAATTTATTTCAAGAATACAATGACATTTAATATTAATTATCCTCCTTTTCATTGTTTCATGTGATTTCTTTCTCTCCCTTTTCTATATTGTTCTATGCTAAAATTCTATCATTCAAACAGCATTTCAATCAATATAACATTTAAATCAATCATTCCATAGACTTTATCAATATTTGAACCATTTAACAATAGTTTTTACATTTAAACCAATTTTTCAATCATCATCAAAATCTCATTTATGTAAATTTAAACATGAGTAATTTTTTATTATTAATAGCTTGGGTTCTTTTAGTGCAAGCTAAAATTTTTCTATCTAAAGCAAAAGCTTTTCGAATAAGATAGAATAAGAAATCTGAAGCTTTTCATTTTTAATAAAACAAGTGAGTGATTGAAAGTAAGTTGTTAAGGAAGCCGGAAAGATAATTACGATTGAGAAAAGAACTTATCGTCTTGCTTTCAAGGAGTTTAGTTAAGTTGGAAGCATCAATTCAATAATATTCAAGCAATGTAAGTATGAAACACTTACAATTTTATAGTGGTTCGGCGCCAATGGCCTACGTCCACTTCAGAGTCCTTGAGGTACACCGGCATCTACTACCAATCTTCTTTGGGTGAAGATCAAACCCTTACACTTGAGCTTACAAGGGAGACTAGATTTACAAGTCTAAGCTCTCTCCCTAACCCCTTTTCTTTTTCTTACAATTCTCACACAATATTTTCTCAGAATATAATCTCCCAAATGTGTTGTTCTGAATGTAAGAAAACTTGTGGTATTTATAGGCCCCAAATTGGCTTCAAATCCTGGAGCCAAAATCTAATCGTATCCAAAAAATCTGGGTATGGGCGGTTTACCCGCCGACCTGGGTGGTTTACCAATCGTCAACAGTTAGCCGCCGCCTAGATTCTGTGGTATGGGCTGTTCACCCGCCACCTAGGTGGTTTACCCACCGAAAGCTGCTGCCCGCCACCCGGATTCTGTGGTACAAGCGATCCAACCGTCGCTCGCCAACGGTTTACCCACTGGAATTTTCGCAAAAGTGGTTCCCTCCACTTTTCAAATTTTGGCTTAACTTTTACGTTGAATAGCTTTAGTCAACTGATTGAGCTCAACCTGAGTTCAACTAAACCCAGTAGTGGATCCAATTGCCTCATTGAGTTGATTTGGATTCATTCTAAATCCAACTCAATTAGGACTTAACCCTAACTATGACTTAATGATTATAAGACTTAATGACCAATTAAACCTAATTAAGACCTAACTCCCGCATACTCCGGCAACCTCCAACAATCTTACGGCAAGTCCTCCGGTCTTCTTTCCGGCGATCTCCCTTTGCGATCCTAGCGAGCTTTCCGATTCCTTCGGCGAATCTCCTAGCGAACTTCCAGCAAGATCTCACTGCATCGTCCAAACTCGGCCCGATGCCTAGGCTTTATCTTGGCCCATCATTTGGTTATAACTTCATTGATCTTGCCATAGTTAGACCTGCACGATGCTAATTATGACTTAATTAAATATGATCATAATTATCAAAATATCCATTATAAGACCATCTCGACTCTCAACAAGCTTTTCAGTTACCCCTGATAATCTTCTGCCAAGTCTCAGTCTTCTTTTGGCGAACTCCCTTGCGCCATCCTGGCAAACTCCCGATACCCTCCGTGAGCTTCCGACACACTCCTGACGAGTTCCCAAACACATCGACTCGATGCATGGACTTAACCTTGGCCAACCCTGATTGTAATAATCCTTCTATTGTAATTAATCCTGCATCAATCAACTCTAACAATCTTGTTAGATCAATAATCCATCAATTAATTACATCATCAAAATCTGAGATTCAACAGTGCTTTTCGACTCTCTAGTTGGTACCACCACCCGGGCCTAGCAGTACCACCACCCAAACCAATTCCAGGTTACTAAATTGGCCTTCAATTAGGCTTAATTTAACCTTGGTTCATGCCCAATAGGTCCCAAATCAAGTTGACATAGTTTTGGCCCAATGCCAGCTTTATGTGACTCTAAACGATCACGATCAAGACCTAACCTCCTTACTTACAATCACAAAGCTTTTAGCATGTTGTCAAGTATTCCGTCATATCATTTGATCATACGACACTTCGTCCAAACCTCTGGCACATCTTCCAACCTGATGCCCAAACTCATGGCATGAAGTCCATCCTACTACACGTCGACCAATCCTCTGGCTCAATGTCAAATCTTTGACATAATGCTTTTCAGCCCGTCTGCTTCGATAATTTGCCCTCCGATGGTTCGAGTCCATGATTAAAGTTTTTCCTACATTGCTTATCCTGAAAGCATATTAGTTCATAAACTCATCAATTGATTTCATCATCAAAATCTAGGATTCAATAATCTTCTTCTTTTGACGATGACAATCAATTGATGATAGAGTTTTACGTTAAACTCCCCTATCTATAAGCCACAATGAACTTAACTTTTTAAAGAAAAATGATAACCTTTCAACTCTTTGAATTCAAGTCAAAACAATTTTAATTATAAATCATAGCAACTTTCAATAGTGATTATTGTAATAATTTATGCATAATTTCACATCATATCCATAGTTTCAAATAGTTACACATCTTAAACAAATATCATCAGTTAATGTCATCAAATACAACATGCATATGAGTGCTACGTCATCAAAAAAATTACCATTACTTCGCCCCCTTTGTTATCAACAAAAAGAGGAAAAGAAAAAGTGTAAGCCACTACTTTTCTCTCCCCCTTTGTCATTATCAAAAAGAAGAAAATGATATCATTTTATTATGATACTTTTGATACTTTTGATATCACATGAAGGACACAAGTCATATAATATAAATCTCACATCATAAACATTAGAAAAATAAGATAATGATCCAATAAGATGAATCTCCTCTTTAGTAAAAGGAAAGAATGAGAAGAATCATGATTCATGTATTTGAAAGATTCAACATGTCTAATTCTCTTCTAATAAAATAAAATTATTCTTCATTCAGTAGTTTATAAAAATACATGCTAATTGATATTTTGTGTCAATTGATAGGACCCTAACAGAGTCGGGTCTATCGGTTCATAATTAATTCAAATTGAGTCATGTCGGTCTGTTTAGTCAAAGTTAGTTATTGGTCGGGTTAGCCCAATTGAGTCAATTATGAGTTTGGTTGGAGTTGGTTATTATCTTCAGTTAAGGTTATTATTTTCAGTTAGGAGTTTATCAATTAGTTAAGAGTCTAAGTTTTGTGGGACTCTGAGTCCAAGTCTAAAAGAACTCTTCGTAGAACACTATAAATAAGGGTGTAACTATTCTATTTTAATCAATCAATAAAGAAGTCTTATTTTAGCCAATAGGCAAAACCCTAGGAGGCAAATCCCCTCGAAGTGATCGTTTATCCCCCTTTTCCATCACCATCCACGATAGAATCCTACGGGGTTCTATCATAATGAAATATAAAGATATATCATGATTGCTAACATCATAATAAAATGATGTATAATATCAATGTGTTTAGTCCTAGAGTGTTTAATATGGTTCTTTGTTAAACAGATGACACTTGTATTATGACATTTTATAGGAATATTTTCCAGGTAAAGTCTATAATATTCCAAATTACTCTTCATCCAAATTACTTGTGCACAACATGCACTTGACACTATATATTCAGGCTCGGTTATGGATAATACAACGGCGTTTTGCTTTTTGAAAGACCCAGAAACAAGTGCATGTCCTAGAAATTGACATATTCCAGAGGTACCTTTTCTATCTATTATGTATCCTGCAAAGTCGGCATCAGCGTATGCAATCAAATAAAAAATTTTAGATTTTGAATACCATAATCCTAGATTAGGAGTTCCTTTTAAGTATCTACAAATTCTTTTAACTGCTTTATAATGAGATTGTTTGGGATTTGCCTGAAATCTTGCACAAAATCTAACACTAAACATTACATCAAATCTAGCCACAGTAAGATATAATAAGCTCCCTATCATACCTATATAAGTCTTTTGATCAAAGCATTCTCTTTCATTGTCCATATCTAATTTTGTAGACATGCTCATTGGTGTATTAATGGCCTTAGCACTATACATGTGAAATTATTTTTATAGATACAAAACATACTTAGTTTGACTAATAAAAGTTTTATCATTTAGTTGCTTAATTTGTAATCCTAAGAAAAATATCAATTCACCCATCTAACTCATTTCAAACTTTTGACAAATGATTCATATAAAGATTCATTAGTAGAACAAAAAATAATATCATTAACATAAATTTAAATAATAAAAAATATTTTAAAATTATTTAATAAATAACGTGGTATCGACTTTACCTTTCAAAATATTATTTTGAATAAGAAAAGATCTAAGTCTCTCATACTAAGCCCTAGGGGCTTGCTTCAATCCATAAAGTATCTTAGATAATTTGTAAACATAGTTTGAAAAAAGATCATTTTCAAATCTGGGTGGTTGCTCAATATAAACTTCTTCGAAAATAAAACCATTAAGAAAGACACTTTTGATATCCATTTAAAATTTTTAAAATAAGTATAGGCAAGGAGTATCCTTATGGCTTCAAGTCTTGCTACAGTAGTGAAGGTTTCCCCATAGTCTATACCTTTTTCTTGGTTAAAACCTTTGGCCACTAGTCTAGCCTTATTTTGAGCAGCGATACCTTGTTCATCTTGTTTATGCCTAAAGACCCATTTAGTGCCAATTATAATATGATCAATAGGTATAGGAACAAGCATCCAAACCTTATTTCTTTCAAATTGATTTAATTCTTCATGCATTGCCAAGATCCATGAGTCATCTTTAAGAGCATCTTCAATGCATTTAGGTTCAATTTGAGATAAATATGTAGCATTTGCATAAATAATTTTAAGTGAATAATGAGTTTGAATACCTTTTGATGTATCTTCAATGATTAGCTCTTTAGAATAAACATCTACATACTTTCATTCTTTGGGTAAGGTATCTTTGAAAGTAGATGTATCCAAGTTACTTTAGAGAGGAGAATTCTCATTCAAATTCAAAATATCAAACTCAAAATCATCATCAAAATTATTTTTATTAACTTCGAAAAACTCATTAAAAATAATATGGATAGATTCATTAATAACTAAAATTCTTTTATTAAAAGCTTGAAAAGCTTATAAACAGAGGAATGTCTAAGAAAAATGCCTTTATTGGATTTTATATCAAATTTTCCTAAGGCATCATTTTTATTTAAAATAAAATATTTATAACAAAAATATTAAAATATAAAATATAAAATATTGGGTCTTTATTATTCCATAATTCATAAGAAGTTTTAGATGGTAGAGGTATTATGAGAATCCTCTTTATGACATAGCATGTCGTGTTAACGGCTTCAGCCTAAAAGTATTTGGGTAGGCTATGTTCATTAAGTATGGTTCTTGCCATCTCTTGTAAACTCCTATTCTTTCTCTCAACAGCTCCATTTTCTTATGGATTTCCTGAGTAGAGAAATTATGGTCACACTGATACTGAGAAGGGAGAAAGAGGAATGAATTTTGGAAAGAAACAAGAATACTCGAAAGTTAGTTATAGGAAACCAACAAACTTAGAACACAACTTGCACAAAATAGTTAAAGATAGTTCACCACCAAGTTTAAAATCGCAAGAGCATACAGAAAGTTCACCACCTCAAGGAAATTAAACAGGGATATAGAACTAAAATCAAAAGACTCACCAATCAAGGATGCATCCAAGAGATACAGAGTTTTAGAGACTCCAAAGAGCTTCTGCAAATACAATCAACTATCCAAAAAATTATTTTTAACCCTAGAATATCAAAATAAGTACTAGAGCATGAAACATCCCTTCATGCATAGGGAACTATAACATTAAATGCTTCACATCTGCTAACTAACCCCTTTATGTATTCCTTGGTCATGAAGAAAGGCATCTTGAAATAACTGTAACTTTGTCCAAGGAATATACTCATGAGATGTAAATTGAGTGGGCTGGGTTAAAAATTCTAAAAAATTAGACACTCCCGTGTCAATCTCCCTTGGTTGAAAAAGACTTGTTCTCAAGTCTTCATTTGTTTGATCACCATAATAAGGAATTAAATTAGCCACATTGAATGTTGATGATACTCCATATTCTTCAGGTAGATCAATCTCATAAGCATTCTCTCCAATTTTTTTAAGCACTTTGAATGGACCATCAGCCTTTGGTTTTAACTTCCTAAATTTTCTTGGTGGAAACCTCTCCTTCCTTAGATGAATCCAAACCAGATCACCTGCATTAAACCTCATTTGCTTTCTATATTTGTTAGCTGCTTGCATGTACCTTTCATTTTGTTTCTCAATGGTTGCTTTAATATTGTAATGCAGCTTCTTTATCTGTTTAGCCCTCTCATTAACATCTCCACTAAATTACTCATTCATAGAATGAGGGACTAAGTCCAAAGGACCAACAGGATTAGCACCATAAACAACCTCAAAAGGACTCTTACCAATAGTATGATGCATGGAACGATTGTAAGCAAACTCAATTTATGGAAGAATGAGGTCCCATTGCTTAATGTTCTTGCCAACATAGCTTCTAAGCAAGTTTCCAAAGCTTCTATTTGTTACCTCTGTTTGCCCATCAGTTTGTGGATGATGAGAGCTACTGAAATTCAAAGACGTACCTAGTTTCCTCCATATAGTCCTCAAAAAATGGCTAAGAAATTTTGAATCTCAATCATACACCATAGTTCTTGGAATGCCATACAATCTAACAATCTCCTAGAAGTACAAATCAGTAATATGAGATGCATCATTTGATTTATTGCAGGGAACAAAATGAGACATCTTTGAGAATCTGTCAACAATAACCATGATAGACTCTTTGTTCCTTTGAGTTCTCGGTAGTCCCAAGACAAAATTAAGACTCACATCCTCCCATGGAGCATTAGGCACCGGCAGTGGAGTGTATAAACCTGAATTTTGTCCTCTTGTTTTTGCCAAGTTACACACTCTGCATTGCTTCACAAATCTCTCCACATCATTTGATTGAATAAAAGCTAGAGTTTTATCCCTACCAAAATGTCCTCCCAAAGCACCACCATGAGCTTCAGCTAAAATTATGTCTCAAAGAACAAGATGGAACACACAAGGCATTAGCTCAAAAAAGAAATTCATTAAAGATAGTAAATTACTTAAAAGAACCTGATTTGTAATTCTGCCATATTGGGTTGAAATCCACATCATTCTGATAGAGATCTTTGAATATCTCAAATCCAACTACTTTGACTCCCATGGCTGGTAATAAATAATATTTTCGGCTCAATATATCGACAACTACATTTTGAATACCAGATTTATGCTTGATTGTGAAGTTATAAGATTGTAAGAACTCCACCTAAGTTGCATGCCTCTTATTTAGCTTGTGTTGGTGATTAATAAACTTCAATGCCTCATGATCAGAATATAAAACAAATGGCTGGGCAAGAAGATATTGACTCCAATGAGATAAAACTTGATAAATGACATAGAACTCCTTGTCGTAGGTAGAATATTTTCTCCTTATATCATTCAGCTTCTCACTAAAAAAGACAATGGGCTTTGATTCTTGACTCAAAACAACACCAACCCACATTGGAGGCATCACATTCAACCTCAAACACTTTGTCAAAATTAGGTAATACCAAAATAGGAGCTTCGGTCACCTTTCTTTTTAATAGCTCAAAAGCTTTATCAGCCTCATTAGTACATTTGAATTTATCACCTTTAAGGCATTCAGTGACTAGAGCAACAATCGAGTTGAAACCCTTGATGAATCTTCTCTAAAAGGAAGTTAAACCATGGAAACTCCTCACATTATGCAATGAAGTCGGTGTTGGCCAGTTAGGAATAGCTTCTACCTTACTTTGATCCATCATGATTCCATCTTTTGAAACAACATATCCAAGAAACACTACACTATAAGTAAAAAAGTCACACTTCTTCAGATTAGCATAAATTGTTTGCTGTCTCAAAATAAGAAAAATCTTCTTAAGATGATTCATATATTATTTGTCACTTTTGTTGTACACCAATATGTCATCAAAATAAACTACAACAAAAGTTCCAATGCATGCCTTGAGTATATGATTCATAAATCTCATGAAAGTACTAGGAGCATTAGATAACCCAAATGGCATAACCAACCACTCATACAAACCTTCTCTAGTTTTAAATGTTGTTTTCCACTCATCTCCAGACCTCATTCTTATTTGGTGATAGCCACTCCTCAAGTCAATTTTAGATAAAATAGAAGCACCATATAATTGATCAAGTAAATCATCTAACCTTGGAATGGGAAAATGATAGTCAATAGTGATTTTGTTGATGGCACGACTATCCACACACATTCTCCAAGAACCATCTTTCTTAGGCACCAACAAGGCTGGAACAACACAAGGACTCATACTTTCCCAAATCAATCCTTTTTCACTAATTCATCTACTTGCCTTTGAAGCTCTTCATGCTCTTTGAGACTCATTCTATAAGCTATCTTATTAGGTAGGATAGCCCCCAAAATAAGATCAATATGATGTTGGATGTCTCTTAATAGTGGAAGACCATATGAAATCTCTTCTAGTGTAATGTCTTGAAACTCCTCCAGGATTGGCTTCGTGTTTGTCGGTGGCTCATTGTGATGTTCATTCTCTTCTATGACCACTAGAGCCAAAATATCACTACCCCTTTCCAATTCACCCTTACATTCACCATAGGACATAAAAGCACTAACTTCCTTATTAGATGCATTGATTTCGGAAGGTTGTAATGGAGCTAAAATAATCTTCTTTTCATTCACCTTAAAAGAATAAGTATGTTTATAGCCATCATACAATACCCTCCTATCATAATGCCAAGGTCTGCCCAATAATAGATGACAAGCATCCATAGGAGCAATATCACACCATACTTCATCTTTGTAGTACTTGCCAATAGAAAATGGAACTAAACATCTTTTGGTTACTTTGATGTCATTTTTCTTTTGCAGCCAACATAATTGGTAAGGATGTGGATGAGGGATTGTCTCCAACTTTAGCTTCTGCACCATCTTGAAAGATACCACATTCTCAAAGCTGCCACTGTCAATGATCACTAAGTACACCTTGCCATTAGAGGTACATTTAGTATGAAACACATTCTTCTCACCCAACTTTCATCCTCAGCCACATAAGATACTTGTAAGCTACGTTGTAACATAATAGATAAACCACGATCAGCATAAGTAACCTCTTCCTCATCATCATCAGATTTTTATTTGTCATTGGCTTCATTTTCTTCTTCGTCACTATGTTCTTCAACTAATGTAACAATCCTCCTATTTGGATAGTCTGAAGCAATATGCCCAAAACCATGACACTTGAAGCATTTTCAACCATTAGGTGTTAGTTTGCTGCTGATTGATCCTTCAGTCTTCTCTTACCATTTCGGTACTACTTTGCTTTGGGGAGTAGGCTTAGAATTTTCTCCTCTCGTATAGCTATCTTTCACTCCATATCAAGAACCCTTTTCAAACTTTTGTTGTTTCTCCACTTTTAAAGCTAACTTACTCACATCATTTAAAGTCCAATACGGTTGGAGTTGAATGACTTTGGCAATCTTATATTTCAGACCTCCAAGGTATCTTGCAATGGTCTGTTCTTCTGGTTCCATAAGTTCTTCTTTTAACATAAGATTGTCGAACTCTGCTGTGTACTCCTCCACACTAAGATTTTTTTTTCTTAAAATCATAGATTTTCAGAAAGATTTCTTGCTTATAGTTGTCAGGTAAGTATTTTCTTTTCAGCTCCCTTTTCATTTTCTCTCATGATATGATTTTACTCTTTTCCTCACGTTCTCTTTGCTTCTTCATATTTTTCCACCAAAAAGATGTATTTCTTCTGAGTTTTAGTGCCACGAGCTTTACCTTCTTTTGTTCTGGTGGTTCATGAAAATCAAAAATTCTTTCCACCGTATTAAGCCAATTAATAAAGTCGTCAACATTGATTTTCCCTTCAAACTCTGGAATATCCAACCTTGTGTTGTATTTGTTCTGTCATTCATCTCGGTCTTTACGTCTTGTCTGAAATCTTTGAAACTCCCTTGGGTAAGATGACGAATTATTATCAGAATCATACATTTGGCCAACATTTTTATGCTGATTATTTTTGTTCCAAAGTTCTTTAATAATTTTATTTTTTTCTTGTAGACTATGCAACAAACTTTATAATTACAACTTCAAGGATTCAACGTCATCTTCATGGCCACTACCTTCACCAACTGTATCTTTTCCATTCCGCCTTGCCATGATCTCTAGCCTTAAGCTCTGATACCAAACTGATACCGGGAAGGGAGAAAGAGGAATGAATTTCAGAAAGAAACGAGAATATTCGAAAGTTGAGTTGTAGGAAACCAACAAACTCAGAACACAACTTGCATAAAATATTTAATGATAGTTCACCATCAAGTTTAAAATCGCAAGAGGATACAGAAAGTTCACCACCTCAAGGAAATTAAACAGGGATACATAACTAAAATCGAAAGACTCACCACTCAAGAACGCATCCAAGAGTACAGAGTTTTAGAGACTCCAAAGAGCTTCTGTAAATACAATCAACTATCCAAAAACTTATTTTTAACCCTAGAATATCAAAATAAATACTAGAGCATGAAACATCCCTTCATGCATAGGGAACTATAACATTAAATGCTTTACATCTGTCAACTAACCCCTTTATGCATTCCTTGGTCATGAAGAAAGGCATCTTGAAATAGCTATAATTTTGTCCAAGGAATATGCTCATGAGCTATAAATTGAGTGGGCTGAGTTAAAAATTCTAAAAAAATTAGACACTCCTGTGTCACACACCCATTAGAATCTCAAAATTCTTAAAAATCATGATTTGAAAATTCATCACCATGATCACTATGAATAGAAGAAATCATAAAATCTTTTTTATTTTGAACTTGTTTGTAAAACTTTTAAAACAATCACTTTTATGTGCTAAGATGTATGTCCAAGTATATCTACTATAATCATCAATAATCACAAAAGTATATTTACTACCTCCTAGACTAATGATATCAATTGGTCCAATAAATCTATATGAATTAATTGTAATGGTTTAGAGGTGCTCACTTGATTTTTAGGTTTAAAGCTACTCTTTATTTGTTTTCTTAGTTGACATGCATCACAAATCTTATATTTGATAGATTTAATTCTAGGCATTCCTCTTACAAGTTCTTTAGTTTTGATTTACGAAATCAATTTTACACTTGCACGACTTAATCTCCTATGCCAAAGTCATGCATCATCATTTAAAACTGAAAAATAAGTTTCATCATGAAAATCATTAAGATCAATGTATAAACGTTATTGTTTCTTAAGGCAATTATAGATTTATTCTTATGTTGGTATGTCTATAATGCAAGCATTAGATTCAAATTTAATATTATATCCCTTATAACACAATTGACTAATGCTTAGTAAGTTATGTTTTAAACTATATACTAACAAAACATATTCAATCAACATATTTGATTTATTACCAATATTTTTAATGCCGATAATCTTTCTTTTGTTTGTTGTCTCCGAAGATGACATATCCTGTGTCTCAGCTAGTGAACTTTAAGAATTATGTTGAAATTTCGATCATGTGCCTTGAGCATTCACTATCAAGATATCATCTTTTACTCATAGCTCTTGTTTGGAGACATACCTACAATAAAGAGGGGTTTACTTTAGGTACCCATTTAACTTTGGATCATTTATGATTAGACTATCTCTCTTGACTTTTGGCATCAAATCATTGATTGTTCTTTTAGAAACTCAAACTAATTTATGAGAGCTATATTTTCTAAAAGAGCAAGTATAAGATAATGACCAAAATTTCCACAAAAATTATATTTATCTTTTGGGGGAATCTGTAATGTGGATCCTTTTACAAATCTTGTTGGCTTTTATTGAGTGTTACTATTTACGAAGTCGATTCCTTCCTTTCTATACACACAACTTTGGTTAGCAAGAATTATATTTAATGATTTATTTCTAATTTTAAACTTTTCTAAAGTTTGTTGTAATAACATATTTTTCTATTTAAAGTGAATTTAACTTTTCACATTTAGAGTAAGGATGTTGATGTTTCATGTATAATTTTTAATATTTTAAATTTACTAGTAAGTAATGCATGATCCCTTTTTAGTGACTTATATTTCTTACCAATGTTTTTGAGTTCATCATATAAATTATGAACTGTATCAAATAATTCATCATAAGATAAGGATGTTTCGGAAAAGTCACATACTTCATCACTGAAGGCCATCAATGCATACTTTGCTACTTCGTCTTTATTTATTTGTTATTCGTCTTCTTTGCTACTTCATCTTTATTTATTTGTTATTCGTCTTCTGATGCATTTGATTCATCCCAAGTTGCCTTGAATATTTTCTTCTTCTTTTGGGTTGGCAACTTCTTAGTTGTAGATCCTCAATTTTGATATACCCTAGTTTCTTGCATTTATAACATACTATAGTATCCTTTTTAGGTTCACTTTTATTCTTATATGTTTTTTTCTTTTTCATAAATTTTTTAAGTCTTCTAGTGGGGAGTATAATGTCATCATCATTATTACTTGAGTTTTGCTCGAGTAGTCTTCTTTGGTTCCTAGTGCAATATCCTTCATATTCTTTGTAAGATTTTTTTTTTGTTCATCATGTGCTTTGTAAGTTATTTCATAGGTCATTAAAGATCTTATGAGTTATTCAAGAGGAAAGTTATTCAAGTCTTATGCTTCTTGGATAGTTGTTATTTTTGGATCCCGACTTCTTGGAAGATATCTTAAAATTTTATTTACCAATTCAAGTTTAGTATAGCATTTACCAAGAGCTTTAAAACCACTGACAATACGCATAAAATGGGTGTACATGTCACCAAAGGTTTTGTTGGCTTCATTTAAACAGTTTATATCTATGTATCAAAAGATTAAATTTTGATTCTTTTAATCTACTTGTGCCTTCATGAGTAACTTTAAGTGTGTGTCAAATGTCGTGTGCAGTGTCATAAGTAGAAACACGATTAAACTCATTTTTATCTAAAACACAAAATAAAGCATTCATAGATTTAGAGTTTAAGGAAAATGTTTTCTTTTCAAAATCATTTCATTTATTCATCGGATTAGAAGATTTAAAAAAATCACATTCAACGATGTTTACAAATCAAAATCCATAAAAATAAAAGAACTTTTCATTCGTGTTTTTCATTAAGTGTAGTCAGTCCTATTGAACATAGGAGGACGAGTGATAGAGGGACCCTCGTGATTGCCAGAAAAAGTTATTAAATCTCTCTTAGGTGTTAATCCAATTGAGAGAACCAAGCTCTGATATCAACTGTTAGGATCATAACGACACTAAGAGGAGGCGTGAATTAGTGCTACTGTAAAAATGTTCTTATTCGAAAAAATTTTGAATGAAAATATAAATAAAAAAATATATTTAACCAAAAGTGCAAGTGAGAATAATGAGTGAAATAAATCAATAAGCAATAATAAGGCAAAGTAAGAAAGGAAATGCAAACCGACTTTTTATGGTTTAATTGTCCCGACCTACATCCACTCCCAATTCCTCTTCTCTCGAGGCCACTGGCTTTCATTACCGATCTTCTTTCCAATGGACGAAGATCAACTACCCTTGTAACAACTCTTCTCCTTTTACCAGGCTCAGGAGAGAATCTTTACACAAACTCTTTTATATAAGACCTCACACCTCCTTAGAATAACTGCTAAACTTAAGGAGGAAGAGACTTCAACACTTTTAAGAGTTCACAACACTTTTAACATCAATGATTCCTGCTTGTTCATCCTTTTTTCTGTTAAGACTCCAACTAATAAAGTCATAATTTTAAATTTATTGAGGGAGCACACATGTAAAACCCTATCTGGCCACCCCTATTAATAGATGAAGGGGTCAGCTATGTTGGGGTCTTGGGTTAGGCATTGGGCTTATGTAAACCCTAGCTAGCCACCCCCTACTTTAGTTAAAGGGGCTGGCTAGGGTTAGGGTTAAGTTGGAGGAGGATTCGAGTTGGCCACCCCTGGTTAGGGCCAGGTTGGAGTTGCTTCTTAGAGAAGAAATTTGAGTTGTTAGAAGTATGAGTCTTGAGTAGGAGTTTTATTAGGAGTTAGGGTTTAGAAGCCCTATAAATAGTCTTATAATCAGTCACTTTTTTTCATCAATATATCAATATTTTTAGCAGCCTTTGTGCAGCCACCCTAGGAGGGAGGAACCCCTATATAGAGTTCAAAGGAGGTCGATCCTCTGTAGAGATCACCCCAAGCTTAGAATCCACAAGGGTTCTAACACTTGGTAGTAGAGCAATGTTCTTGGCATCCCCACTGCCATTCCATAGCCATCGATCACCCCTCTACAGCCGCCTAAGCAATTCTTACAATTGCTTACATTATCATCGAATTTCACGTCATCTTCACTACCGCAGATCATCCTTTAATCTCCAAGTGAATTACAACAGGTTCGGGTTTCCTGTATTACTGCTATTGCAATTTAGTTATCCTTATTCCAAAAACCCAAAAAATTATTCCTATCTTGCTGCATAGGCTTTTCGTCGCAAAATCTCCATCTTTACGATGAAAGTTGCACTGCACAATTTCAGTCGCATAACACTACCTATTTTGACCTTGTTGCTATGATTTTTCTATCCAATCTTCCATGAGTTTTTATTGACGGCTTTGGCACTCTTAACAGTAGATTTCGTTTTGGTTTCGTCAAAAAATTCTTAATATAAACTGCTGATCTTTTATGTCCAAACTATTATACTTTAGACGTAAAAGTATACCATAGTACCTTCCCATGATCTTCGATCTTACCAAAATTTTTGTTGTTGTTTTCTTCCATGAATTTTTTATGGCATTACCTCTTCCTTACTAGTGGATTCCCCTTATTTCTCTTGAATTTAAGTTTATTCTATTTGAACTATGGCATGGAAATAAGGGGAGTTAAGGTTAACTCCTATCATCAATTGATTGTCTAACTACAACGGAGGAATTGAGTTACAACCAGATGATGGGCCAGATTCAAGTTTGGGCATCGGACCAAGGTTCAGACGATGCTATAGGAGCTTGTCGGGAGTTCACTGAAGGGATTGGGAAGCTCACTGGGAACACGCCGGGAGATCACCGGAAGAAGACTATAAGACTCATCGCAAGAATGCCGGAGGCTACCGAATTGGTGGGAGTTAGGTCATCGTTTAGCGTGATGGTCCTTATGGTTGTAATTAATAAGTCGTAGTTAGGTTCGAGTCCTAATTGAGTTTAATTTGGAAGGAATCCAAATCAACTCAATGTGAGGCAACCGGGTCCACATTTGAGATTGGATTGAGCTCAGGTTGAGCTCAATTGACTGGCCTAAAAATTGGTCAACATGAGGTACAAGTCGGGATTGGAAAAGTGAAGGGAATCACTTTTCCAGAATTTTTGACGATTGTACCGCCCAGGCTGGTGGTTGTACCACAGTCGCCCAAGATTTTGGGCAACCTTCGGTGGTTTCATCACCGACGCTGGCGATTGTATTGCCTATACTCGATTTGTTTGGGTGCGTTTGAATTTTGGCTCTATTCTTTTGAAGCCAATTGGGGTCAATAAATACCCCAAGTTTTCTTGCATTTAGTACAAGCATTTACACAAGTCATTAGGTAAAAAATTTATGAAAAAGTATGCTAAAAGTATGCAAGAAAAGCAAAGGGACAAGGGAGCGAGTCAAGTGTTATATTTCTTGTAAGAGATCTTCCTTGTGAGTTGAGATTGAAAAGCTTGTAAGAGTTTGATCTTCAACCAAAGATCGGTAGTGGACACCGATGGGCCTCGACGAAGAGAAGTCAAGAAGTGGACGTATGCCAAGATTGCGGCTGAACCACTATAAATTGTGAGTGATCTTTACTTATCTTGTTTACTACTTTCTATTGTTCTTAATTAGTTCATAGAAAGATACAAGTATCATTCTCACGACTTCTCTTAAATCAGTGTCTTAATCATTTCTATCAAAGTACAAAAGACGCTTTCGATTTTATTTCTTTATTTTCTGCAAGTAAAGATTTTTGAATCGAGCACTACCACTCTTGCACTAATTCACACACCCCCCCCCCCACCCCTCTTAGTGCTAATTAATCCTAACAGCAACAACCCTAGAGAGATAATATAAAGGGAGAGAGACAATATGAAGAGTGTACCCTCACGAAGTTTGAGTTGTTACTCAAGAAATTATAAGCATAAAATCATAATATGGTATTATCTTACGAAAAATTTTAGTATCAAAATCTGAAATCATATAGTAATATGTCTAAATTTGTGATACATATCTTTGAGTACTACTAGGAAAATCTTTATCTGATCTGCAAGCACACCATTATTGAATCTGAAATATATAAGCAATTGATTTAAGGATAAAGGGGATATGATAAAAGATCTATAATCTTTCATTGACTACTTAATGTGACTAAGGAGAGATAAGAGAAGATTTGTAATTTCTCAATCATGTCACTTATCTCCATCTCCTCTAATCTGCGTATTTGTATATTATGTGTATAGTCCCTAAGAAGTCTTATCTATTTATATGCAAGATTAGAAGGTTTAGGATAAATAATTAGAAGAGTCCCTCTTATCAATGTCATCTCTTAAAAAATCTTACTATAATTGAACTTTCTTTCTATTATCGATAATTATAATCAAAATCTAATTATATCTATAATATATCTTGCATAACTAGATAGAGTCACCTAATATAACATTCTCCAACTTGGCCTATTAATTGATAAGATACAAAAGGGTTCAATATAAAAAAATAATTAAAATAAAATTTATTTAAAAATAATTTTACCTAATTAAATTCTAAATTTCGAAAATCATTTGTATGTGTGTAAATTTTAAAACAAGACGAATAAGTCCAATAAATATAGTAATACAAATCATATCAGTTGTATGTCATTAATGTCATACTTCATTCTATGTATCATGACACTATTAGTCATTCCTAATATAGTTCAAAATGATCTTTATAGTTTGTCTTGTCAATATAATCTTATCATTGTATTCAACCATAATATATGCATAATGAAATGTGAATATGATAGTAGAAACAAATAACCTTAAGTGTATAAGCAAGAATTATTAGGACTGTATCGGCACTAAGAGGGGGGGGGGGGGGGGGGGTGGGGGTGAATTAGTGCTTTTATAATATTACATCAATTTAAAAAATCGTTCAATGAAACCTTATTGGAATTATGATTTGACTTGAAAAGTGAGTAAAGTGTTGCGAGCAACTAAATCTGTAAGCAATAAGAAGGAAAAGCACAAGGAAAAGAGCACACCGAATTTATAGTGAATCAGTTGTTGTGACCTACGTACACTCTTGATTCCTCCTCCGTTAAGGCCACTGACTTTCACTAACGATCTTCTTTCAATGGCGAAGATCAACTACTTTCTCCTTTTTACATGTTTAGGAGAGAACCTTTAAAAGTCTCATACATCTTATAAAATGAATCCTAAACTTTAAGAGGAGGGGAACTCTCAACACTTAGAGCTTTATAACACTTTTAATCATAATTTTTGCTTACTTTTCGTGCTTCTTCAAGCAAGAAGGAGCGGGGTATTCATAGGCCCATATGCCTTTAGAAAATGAAGGCAAAATTTAAATTTTATAGGTATTCAGGGTACAAGTGGTACCACTGCCTGTGTTGGGTGGTACTACTGGCTATAGTATTAAATACTAGCGGTACTCTCATCAGTCTGAGTGGTACCACCACCTGATATAGTATGGGAGACTGTGTATGGGCGGTACCATCACCCAGTCTGCGTGATACTACCGCCTAACACAACCTAGAAGACTATGTCTTCTAGTTGTACCATCATCAGGTCTGACAGTGCCATCACCTGACCTGACTTTGGGTCACTAAATGGACCTTCCAATAAGCCAAATCAGCCCCAATAAAGGCCCAATGGGCTCTTACTTGAGTTAGCATAGTTACACTCAAAACTAACTCAATTGCAACCTAAACTACTTCGATCAAGATATAAACTATTACAAGTATTAATCAGTATGCTGACTCTCACAACATTTGATCTTAGCATAATGTCCAATTCCTCCATGCGGATGCTCGATATCTAACTCTGGCACATCTTATTCTTCTGCTTCAATTTTTTTGCCTTTTCATGATCGAAGTTAGTCCTGCATCACTTTTCTCAAACGTTGATTAGATCATAACTTCATCAATTGATTTTATTATTAAAATTTAAGATTCAACAATCTCTCCTTTTGATGATGACAACCAATTAATGATGGAGTTTTAACTAAACTACACCTATCTATATGTCATATCGAAATAAAGCTAACTCGAATTTAAAAAGATTGATAACCTTTGAATTCAAGTAGAAACAATGACTTTCACCTCATAGCATTCATCATCAAATCATGAGTATTGTATGCATAATTTTAAATCATCATAATTTCTCCCCTTTTGTTATCAATAAAAAGGAAAAAAGTGCAACTAGCAAGTTTTTGAAATATGCAAGCTAGCAATTTTTTGAGATATGTAAATTAGCAGTTTTTGCTTCTTTTGAGATGTGCAAGCTAGCACTTCTTTTTCTCCCCCTTTATCATTATCAAAACAAGAAAGAGAATGGAAAGATTCAATGGTACAAAAATTTATATCAATGTCATCATATGAAAAATGAAAGATCAAGTCATGAATACCAGAAAATCGTAAATCATTTTAACCAATCTCTTCTTTTGTAAATAGCAAGAAGAATGAATTATAGGAAATGATCTTGATTAAAAAGAAAAACTCAAGTTATGAAACTTAGAAATCAAGATAATAATGATCCAAAATATATATATGAAAAGAGTTCATGCATTTGGAAAATTCAAGATGCATATCTCTCTTATAATGAAATCAAATTGTTCCTCATTCAAAGGTTCAATAAAACTATCTACTAAGTGATGTTTTGTGTCAATAAAATCTAAAGATACATTATGTTTATCAACATGATCCCTAATAAAATGATGTCTAATATCAATGTATTAAGTTCTAGAGTGTTGAATGAGATTTTTTGTTAAACAAATAGTATTAGTATTATTGTATGTTATAGGGATGTATTTTAAGTAAAGACTGTAGTCTTCTAAAGTATTTTTCATCAAAGTAGCTTGTGTATAATATACACTAGCTGCTATATATTCAATCTCGGCTGTAGATAATATAATAGAATTTTGTTTCTTAAAAGGCCAAGATACAAGTGTGTGACCTAGGAGTTGATATGTTCCAAATATATTTTTTCTATCTATTCTACATCCAGCAAAGTCAGCATCGACGTAAGCAATCAATTCAAATTTTTAGATTTTGGATATCATAATCCTAGATTAGGAATTTCTTTTAAATATCTAAAAATCCTTTTAACCGCCTTAAAGTGAAATTTGTTTGATATTAGATTGAAATCTTAGTACAAAGTCTAACACTAAACATAATATCATGTTTAGTTCTTGTGAGGTATAGTAAACTACTTATAATACCCCTATGAGTAGTCTTTTGATCAAAACATTCTCCATCATGTTCTATATCTAATTTTGTAGAAGTACTCATTGGTGTGTTAATGGCCTTAGCACGATCCATATAAAATCATTTTAATAAATTCAAAACATATTTAGATTGACTAATAAATGTTCAATCACTTAGTTGCTTAATTTACAATCCTAAGAAAAATGTTAATTTACTCATTAAACTCATTTTGAATTCTTCGCTCTACTTTTGGCAAATGACTCACATAAAGATTCATTTGTAGATAACAAATAATATCATCAACATAAATTTAAATAATAAAAAAATTATTTTTAAATTTTTTAATAAATAATGGTATCGACCTTGCCTTTTGAGAAATTATTTTGAATAAGAAAAGAACTAGGCCTCTCATACCAAGCCCTAGGGGCTTGCTTCAATCCATAGAGAGCTTTAGATAACTTAAAAATATGGTTCCAAAAAAAATATATTCTCAAATCCGGGTGGTTGCTTAACATAAACATTCTTTGGAAATAAAGCTATTAAGAAAAGTACTTTTAACATCCATTTGAAATAACTTAAAATTGTTACTACATGCATAGGCAAGAAATGTCCTTATAGTTGCAAGTCTTGCCACAGAAGCGAAGGTTTCTTTATAGTCGATACATTCTTTTTGGTTGAAATATTTGGTCACTAATCTAGCCTTGTTTAAAATCATGATACCAAATTCATATTACTTATTCCTAAAGACCCATTTAGTGCCAATTACAAGATAGTCACTAGTTATAGGAATAATCATCCAAACCTTATTTCTCTCAAATTGATTTAATTCTTCATGCATTGTAAAAACTCATGAGTCAACTTTAAAACTATCGTCAATGTATTTAGGTACAATTTGAGATAAAAGGGCCGCATTCACACAAAAATTTTAAAAGAAGAATGAGTTTGAATACTTTTTGATGTATCTCTAATAATTAGTGTTCTAGGATGAGCATGTACATACTTTCATTCTTTGGTAATGATTCTTTGGAAGTAGATGCATCCAAATTGCTCAAGAGAGGAGAATTCACAATCAAAATAAAAGTATCGAAATCAACATCATCATCAAAATTATTTTTATTAAATTTGAGAAATTCATTAAAAACAACATCGATGAATAACTTGATAACTAAAGTTCTTTTATTAAAGACCCGATAAGTTTTTGAAATAAAGGAATATCTAAAAAATATGCATTGGATTTTGCATCAAACTTTACTAAGGTAAATTTATTATTTAAAATAAAATATGTATAACCAAAAACTTTAAAATATGAAATATTGGGTCTTTTGTTGTTCCATAATTCATAGGGAGTTTTAGATAGTAGAGGTCTTATGAGAACCCTATTCATGACACAGTATGTCATGTTAACGGCTTCGGCTTAAAAGTATTTGGGTAGGTTATGTTCATTAAGCATGTTTCTTATTATCTCTTGTAAACTCCTATTCTTTCTCTCAACAACTCAATTTTATTATGGATTTCTTAGAGTAGAGAAATTATGGTCATACCCATTTGAATCACAAAATTTTTAAAAATCATGATTTTTTAATTCACCACCATAATCACAACGAATCGAAGAAATTATAAAACCTTTTTCATTTTGAACATATTTGTAAAAGTTTATAAAATATTTAGAATAATAACTACAAAAAGTATATCCAAGTAAATATGCTATAATCATCAACAACTATAAAGACATGTGATATCAATTGGTCGAAATAAATCTATATGAATCAATTGTAATGGTCTAGAGGTGCTTACTTAATTTTTGGGTTTAAAGTTACTCTTTATTTATTTACTTAGTTGGCATGCATCATAAACTTTATCTTTGACAAATTTAATTCTAGGCATACCTCTTACGAGTTCTTTAGTTGTAATTTATGAAATTAGTTTCATACTTGCATGACATAATCTCCTATGCTAAAGCCATGAATCATCATTTAAAATTGAAAAGTAAGTTTCACCACATTATTACTCCTTAAGACAATCATTGATCTATTTTTTTGAGGTATATCTATAATGCAAGCATTAGATTCAAATTTGATGTTATAACATTTATTACACAATTGACTAATGCTTAGTAAGTTATGTTTTAAACCATCTAGAATAACACAACTTCAATCAAGAGGTTTGATTTGTAACCTATATTTCCTTTTCCCAATAATTTTTCCTTTGTTGTTATCTCCGAAGGTGACATATCCTTCGTCTTGGCTAGTGAGCTTAAAGAAATATGTTGGATCTTCAGTCATGTGCCTTGAGCATCCACTATCAAGTTACCATCTCTTACTCCTAACTTTTGATTGTAGACATATCAACAAAAAAGTGAGTTTGATTTAGATATCCATTTAGCTTTGGGTCCCTCATGAAAAGATCTACATATTTTGACTAATGTCATTGAGTTATTTATGGTTCTTTTAGGAACCCAAACTAATTTGTCTGAGCTATATTTTTTACAACAACATTTATAAGCATAATGTCCACATCTACCACAAAAATTATATTTATTTTTAGGGAAAACATGTAATGTGGGTTCTTTAACAAATATATTCGGCTTTTGTTGAATATTACTACTCACAAAAACAATTCCTTAATTTCTATGTGTATGACCTTTGTTAGCAAAGATCATATTTAATGATTTTATTTTTAATTTTAATATTTTCTAATATTTTTGTAGAGCCATATTTTCCTTTTTAACTGAGCCTAACTCTTCACACATTTAGAATAAGAGGTTAACATACAATTATCATGCTTATTTTTTAATTTTTTAAATTTACTAGAAAGATAATCATAATCCTTTATTAGCAATTTGTATTTCTTACCAACTAATTTAAACTCATCATATAAATTATGAAAAGCATCATATAATTCACCGTAAGGTAAAGAAGATTCGTTTAAGTCACATACCTCATTGCCAAAATCCATTAATGTGTAGTTCACCACTTCGTCTTTGTTGGTTTGTTCTTCATCTTCATATGCACTCGATTCATCCCAAGTTACTTTGAGTGCTTTCTTTATCTTTGGTAGCTTCTTCTTTAGTTTAGGATATTCACTTTGAAGTGTCCTGGCTTCTTACATTCATAGCAGATGATTGTATCATTTTTTAGTTCAATTTTATTCTTAGTGTCTTGTTTTATCTTGTTCTTTTTTTATGAATTTTTAAAATTTTCTTCTAAGGAAAGCCAAGTCATCATCATAGTTGGAAAACCCAGCTAGAACATCACATGTGTAGCGGAAGAAAGAAAAAAAAAAGGTTTTCTTCGTGCATCAAGTTATCGTGCAAAAGTTGGTTCACGAAGAAAATCACAAAAACAACAACTGCGATACATGAGAGGTTGATTACCTAGGGAGATCATATATCCCTAAAATTTTAAATCCAGATGGAGAAGATGAAGAAGTTCAAGTGTCCTCTCTAGTGATATCCACATAATGAATAGTTGTAGTGATGCTCCTCTAATCACAATCAAATCTTGTAACTCTTGCACACCTTCTTACAACACTCGTGGAAGAAGATCACATATCTTCTTCGCCGTCTTCTCTCAGTAGAGAGGGGCTTGTCGGCTAAGAAGATTAGGGAGGGAGGAGAATAGGAGGGGGCGGCCAAAGATCAAGCCTATCATCTATGTGTCGCCCTTGCCTCCTATTTATAAAGAGCCTCCATAAAACCCTAATGGATCCTGCCTTAATAGGTATTGGATCTCCATCCAATTATCTATTAATCTTATATTATTTAATTTCTATCGAATAATCTCAATTGGCCTATAACTAGGCCTCATGCAAGGAGTCTATCAATGTTGGGTCTCATCCAATGAGAACAAGGGCTAATTGGATAACTCATATCCAATCCTGTATTCGCTGAAACATACACCATATGTGTGTGACCCTCTAGGTCCAACACCGAGCTAGTCATGAGTCATCTCTATCAGAACTTCTTCTGGCTTATTGAATTGTTATCCCATAACAATTCACTCGACTCATCGACTATAAACGTACTAGGCTACTATGCCATAGTCCTCAAAATGGTACAGGGGATCTTTATCCGTTAGGCCTATCTATCCTCAGTTACTATATATCTATAGTCCCTCATCCATCTAAAATCCCATGTGACATGGTTCTATCATGCCAAATATGGAATTTGTCTAAATCTCGCTCTAATCAAATTCTCATGTAGAACTCTTTCTCTCTCAATCCTAATAACATGGTCTAGGATTTACTTAAGTGAGAGCACACAAGATATTTTTATCAAGATATTGAGAGTGGATGATCCTCTATTGACACTCAATAGCCTTCATAAGATTAGCTACCAATCTCGATAACTGAATATACTAGATCTAAAACTTTTCAGACCTATAAGTCCGACATTAAAGAAAGGAGTACTCAAACAAAGCATCATTGGTGTCTTAAGTCTAAGGACCAGATACACAATTGGGACTACAAAATCGTTGTCTAATATTAGGTATCATTAATCATACATCATTTCGTAAGAGAATCAATTAATGAACTCATTCTCCAATGAGCACCTATATTATATCCTTAGTGTCTATACACAAGTGGCTATGAGACCAGCCGCCTCCATCAAATGAACAGGTATATCGTACATCGGTCTGTCCGGTTATCTCGATGTTCCTCTTGAGTAACCTATGACCAGGATTATTTAGGATCTGTGTTTAAAGGTGAATCGATCTCATTATCATGATCTCAGCATGATTTGATTCCGATTGTACAAAATCAAGGACATCATAATATATATATTTAATAGATAATATAATATAAGAATATACCAATAATAATAATGCAAAAATATTGTGCATCGTGTCACATGCGTCATTACTCATGTGATTGGCCTATAGGGCACTTGTAATTAGTAATCTCCCACTTGACCTAAAGCCAATAACATATGCATCTGATCCCCATCAGACCCCTGTGACGCTCAAAGATAATCTAAGCTAACAGTTTTATCAGTGGATCTATGATGTTATCTTCAGATGAAACTCTTTCCATTGCTATATATTTACAGGCTATGATCTCTCTAATCAGGTGGAACATTCTCAGAACATGCTTGGACTTTTGATGAGACATTGGTTCCTTTACTTAAGTGATCGCCTCGTTATTATCATAGTATATGAGAATTGGCTCCGTGTTGCTCTTACGACTCCCAAGTCTATGATGAACTTCTTTATCCATACCCCTCCTTTGCTGCTTCTATTGCAGCAATGTATTTTACCTCTGTGGTTGAGTCAGCAGTAGTATCTTGTTTGGAACTCTTCCAACTTACCGCTCCTCCATCTAGGGTGAAGACATACCTTGAGTTCGACTTACTGTCATCGATGTCGGACTGAGAACTTGAGTTCGTGTAGCCCTCAACCTGGAAGCTACCTCCTCCATATACTAGTAAAGATTCTTAATCCTTCTTAAGTACTTAATGATACACTTTACTACCTTCCAGTGTTTCAAACTTAGATACGTCTGATACATGCTAATGACACTAAGAGCATGCGCTATATCAGACCTGGTACATAGCATAATATATATGATAGATCTTATTGTTGAGTTATAGGATATCCTATCCATGTTTGCCCTTTCTATAGGAGTCTTTGGGGACATACTCCTAGAAAGCGATATTTCATATCTCATTGGTATAAGACATCTCTTGAAATTCTCTATGCCAAACTTTTTGACAATATAGTCTATGTGCCTGGACTGAGACAAGCCAAGCATCCTCTTAGATCTATCTCCATAGATCCTATGATATCCCCCATTTTTGAAATATTTTAAATGATCCATTTTAAAATTATTTATAAGGACCTATTTGTATATATGAGAATTGATTAATAATTCTCTTGATTAAATAATTTTATATTAAAATGCTTATTGCTAGAGACCTAAATATGAATCTTAAAAATCTGATATAAACTGTGGAAGATTCATATTAAGTTAAAACAAAGGAAAATAAAGGATATGTGTCACTAGTTAGCTTAAAGATGGTGCCACTTATGATTGTTGCATAGGTGACACAAAGACTACTCAGAGTCATCAAAAGGGCTATGTTGACAAATGAAGACAATAAATTGAGTTCCAAGTAGGGGATTTTATATTTTTGTAGGTCTCTCCTTCCAAGGGCATAGGAAGATTTGGAAAGAAATGAAAGTTAAGCCCTAGATTTATTATACCTTTTGAGGTCCTTGAGAGGATTGGTTATGTTGCTTACAGGATTGTCTTGCCACCATCTTTTTGTCGTATCCATGATATATTTCATATTTCAATGCTCAGAAAGTGTACACCAGATCCCTCCCAAATAATTAAGTATGAGCCGATTGTGATCGATGAAGACTTATCTTATGTGAAAGAGCCTATTCAGATTATTGATAAGAAAAAAAAAAGATACTAAAGAATCAGATCATTCCTCTAGTTAAAGTGATTTGGAGGTATCATTTTATGGAAGAAATGGCTTGGGAGCTAGAGGAGGAAACCTATCCTCATCTTTTCGTCGATGAAGATATGATAAATTTATAGGACTAAATTTTTTTTTAAGAGGGGCGGTGGGCGGGGGGGGGGGGGAGAGTGTAATATCTCTCATTTCTAAAATATTTTAAGTGATCAATTTTAAATTTATTTATAAGGATTTATTTATAAATATGAGAATTGATTAATAATTATATTGATTAAATAATTTTATATTGAAAAGCTTATTGCTAGGGACCTAAATATGAATCTTAAAAATCTGATATTAATTGTAAAAGATTCATATGAAGTTTAAAAAAAAGGACATATGTCACTAGCTAGCTTAAAGATGGTGCCACTTATGCTTGTTGCATAAGTGACACATAAGCATCTTTTTTGCATGCTTACCACCTAGCAATCTTTATGTTAGTCAAAACTAAGCGGTAATTAGAGGAGAAAACCAACCCAAAAAACTGAGAAAGGGAAGGCTTGCTACAATATACACTTGAGAAGAAGAAGAAGAGAAGGAAGAGGAGACTAATAAATTTGGGGGTTTAGGGATATTGATCAAATCCATACATTTGGGATCAAAATCTTCAAAGGCGAGTGTTATATCCTTTTTCTACTGAAATTTTATCTTTACTTTTGCCTTAATTATAAAAAAATTAGAATAATTTAAGCGTTGTAATCTGAAATCTCACTTGTTGGTTGTAAAAGTTTGAATCTGAAAAATTATCAAGGTACTGGCCCTTCTATCTTGTTTTGGCCATAAATCACTATACTAAATTCTAATTAAGTAAAACTTATTTTATATGAATATGGACTTATAAATCTTTCTTTGATAGCTTATTTGAAGGATTTAGAATAGTTTTGGCTACCCAAACATCTAATTGAATAGACCCTACAAATTCGGTAAGATGGAGACCAAATTTTCTAACCTATTATTACTAAATTATGTATCCCTGTTGGTGTCTATAATTTATGCAAAACATAATTCAATAAAATTAGACTTATAGACCTTTCTTTTGACACTAAATTTTAAAAATTGTGAGTTCAATAGCCTGCTCAAACATTTATTTCAATTGATCCTATGAAATAAATAAAATAGAGACTGCAGCTTCGAACCTTTTGTCATTAAATTACTTTTAACTCTCTGATAAAATTTTTGATTTGTACAAAACTTATTTTATAAGTAACTAGATTTGTATATCTCTCTTTTCTTATTATATTTGAAGGATTTTCTATACATTGGCCTACCAAAATATTTGTTTTAGTGGATCCTACCTAATTTGTAAAAATAGTGATCATGGATTCTGACCTTCTTATAATAAATTATTTAGAAATCTATATTAGTAACATAAGATTATTAAAAAAATAGCATTCATATGAAAGTAGACTGATATAGCTTTCAAATGATACTATTTTTGAGTAATTTAGAGCATATTTGATTATTCAGATGATTTATGCAATGTGCCTCTTGAATTCTGCCAGAATAGAGTTCTCACCCATTTTGTCTATTATTGCTTCATCCACTTGAAAATTGAATTCATTATAGAGTTCTTTCTTTAATTGAGCTTTATATAATTGTTTTGAATTTTTTCATGCTCTTGTCCTTAAATCCTTTCATATCTGACCATATTATATATTAGTTTATATTGTATCATATTATTTCATATAGGCTCATGCATGTTTTATTATTTTGTATGTGCTTCCGATGCATACCAATTTCATTGAACACATGTCATTTTGTACTCTTATGTTTGTGAGATAATGTAAACCTTTATCAGAAATAGTAAAGGGAGTTATGCTTAGAGCCCATGATGCTCTACCGGCCCCCTATGACTTCACTCAAACGTGGGTGGATGGAGCTCCCAAACATGAGAGGCTTATGTTTGGTGGTCATTCAGATAGATGAATCATATTATATTTATGATCCCACTTAAATCTCTATGTTTTTTATATGATATCTAAAGCATTGCTTTTGAGTTTGTATATGTGCTTTGGACAAGAATATAATGAATGTTATGTCTTATACGATATTTAAGCTTTTGTTTCTTATTTGTTTATTTAATAAACTTTAAAATATTTTATATACCATTGATATGCTCTGAAATACTTCTTACGTCATTGATATACTTCAATTACTCTTTATTCCATTTGTTATGAACCAAATATGTTTTAAATGAAATGGCATTTGTAATTCTATATCTAATAAGCTGACATCTATGAATACTTGTATCTCTACCTTATATTTTGTTATCAAGTTTGTTTGAAACTTTCCTCCTTTGCCTTCGATATGTTAGTCGCTTACTGAGCTTTGTAGCTCACTCTGTTGATTTATAATTTTTTTATATTAGCTTGCTACTTACTAAAATGTTTGAACTGGGCTGAGGTAGCGGAAAGCTAGAAGACTTTGGGCAAATCTTTATTACTTGTATTTTTTCTATAGTATAAGTACATTTTATGTCTAATAAAATGTTATTGACTAAATTTTGAAATGATGTTTATTGTAAATGTTTAAAGGACCTCTCATGTTTAGGATTTTTGGAATATTAAGTTAATTTATATAACAATATGATCTTGTGGTAATGTTGGTTTTGCGATCATATAGATTCTCACTCTTGGGGATTTTATAATGTAGTTATTATTTCATTGAGTTGGCTCGGATTTATGAATCTTAGGGAAAGTGGTATATTATAAATTACATAGATTTTATAGATGGATGTGAAAAATAATTGAATGTTTTCTTTTTGGTGTCCTCAAATATTAGTTTGGATCCTGATTTGGATTGTTATTGAATTATAATATTTTCATATTTAAGATAGGTTCACGCATCATGAATGTAAATATTTACGTGGCGTGATAGATTCAGACCCCCAAAATATAAGATGCTTCCCTTAAGTCCTTCATCAAAAGTTTCTAGATAACCAAGTCTTTATTATTGAGAGTATTCCTACATTATTCCCAATGATTAAGATGTCATCCACATACAACACTAAGAAGGTGATAGCACTCTCACTTACCTTCCTATACACACAAAGCTCATCTTCGTTCTTGACGAATTCATAAGATATGATCGCTTCATTAAATCTTATGTTTCATCTTCGGGAAGCTTGTTTCAGTCCATAGATAGACCTGAGCAACCTGCACACTTTTTCTGGACTCTCCCTAGATACGAATCTCTCTATTTGTATCATATATTTTTATCATATACACCTCCTCCTTGAGGTTTCCATTAAGAAATATGATTTTTACATCCATCTGCTAGATCTCGTAATCATAGTATGTTGCAATACCCAAAAGAATTCTGACGGACTTTAGTATGGCTACAGCTGAAAATATTTCGTCATAATCAACTCATTGCCTTTGATGATATTATTTAGCCACAAGTCTTGCCTTTTAGGTCTCCACATTTTCATCTACTCTGATCTTCTTTTTGAAGATCCACTTGCAACCGATGGGTACGATACCCTTAAGTGCATCCATAAGGTTCCAAACCTTATTTGAGTACATGAAATCCATCTCAGAATTCATGGCTTCTTGCTTTCCCAAAGTCTATACTCATAATAGCCTCCTCGTAAGTCTGAAGATCAACATCCTGAGTGTCCTCTCCACTGATATATCTTACATATATTTAAGAAGAGTGAGGTACTTTGCTAGACCTACGTAAAGTTGAACTTTTGTCATAAGTACCTGAATAGACTCGGGCTCTAGAATGGTGCTTAAGCTAGGTTCTCCAACCTCACTCAACTCTATCAATCACACTCTCACTGTTTCCACCCAGAACGTATTCCTTCTCAAGGAACACAGCTCTCTTGGCAACAAAGACCTTCTAGTCCTCGGGATGATAGAAATAATACCCCAAAGTTTTCTTGGGGTATCTCACGAACTTGCATCATTCCATCCTTAATTCTAATTTATCGGGGTTATATCTTCTAATGTTGGCAAGGCAGCCCCAAATATTAACCACTTTAAGATTAGGCTTCTTCCGTTTTTATATCTCATATGGTATAGACACTACCGACCTAGATAAAACTATGTTCAGAATATAAGTTGCGGTCTCTAGGGCATATCCTTAGAATGAGACGGGTAGATCAGCGGAACTCATTATGAACCACACCATGTCTAATAGTGTGTGATTTCTCCTTACTGATACACCATTGAGCTGAGGTGTATATAAAGGTGTCCACTAGAATAGAATCTCATGGTCCTTGAGGAAATGAGTGAACTATATACTTAAGTACTTTCCTCCTCGATCTGATCGAAGAGTCTTAATACTCTTTCCAATCTAGTTCTCTACTTCATTCTTATATTCTCTGAATTTCTCAACAGCTTGGGACCTGTACTTCATCAAGTACTCATGTCCATACCTTAGTGAATGTAATGAAGTATGATTAATGACCTATAGCCTGAGTCATTATAGGACCACGTGCATCACTATTTATGAGTTCTAATAACTTAGTAGCTCTCTCTCTAGTTCCACTAAAAGGAGAGTTGGTCAACTTTCCATGAAAGTAAGATTTGTAAGTTACATATAACTTATAATCAAATTGATCTAAGTATCCATCTTTCAGCAACTTTTGAATCCTTCCCTCATGGATATAACCTAGCATACAATGCCACAAGTACACTTTGTTCACCTCATTTCGTTTCCTCTTGAACATATTTTGGATGATTTCATCATCCAAAATTAGTGAATAACTATTATTCTCAAAAACTAATTTATATCCACTAACTATCAAACAAGAAATAGAAATAATATTTTTGATAATAGAAAAAACATAATAGCATGCATCCAATACAATGGTAGCTCCAACAAGTAGATGTAGGGTGACCTCGCCAACGGCAACTACAACAACTCTTGCTCTATTGCCCATCTTGAGGTCCACTTGCCTCTTGCTAGTCTCCTAGGTCTTGTCAGAACCTGCAATGAATTACAGATATAATAAGCACTCTCGGTATCCAATACTCATGTGTTATCATGAAAATCTGACAAATGAAGATTAATCATGAATGTACCTAAAGCTTCTCCAAGCTTCTGTTGCAAGGTAATCCTTTTAATTCCTCTTCCAATGCCTATCTTTGCGATAGTGAAAGCAATGTCCTTTGTCATTTGCTGAGTCTTTCTTGGCAACCTTTATTTTACCCGGTCTTTCCTTGCCCTTGTCCTTCTTAAGGGTATTATTAGCTTTCCTCCTTTTCTTCTTGATCTCACCAATACATATTGGGGAGCTCAGGAAGAGTCACCTCAAACTTGCTTATGTTAAAGTGAGAAAAGTAATCTGGCAGAGACTAAAGTATAAGATCAACACATAGGTTATCTATCCTCTAGGACTATTCTTAAACCTATGAGTTTTTTGATCCACTCTATCATCTTCAAAATATGATTTTGAATTGATGCCCCTTCTATCATCCTAGCTCGGAAGAGACTATTGGATATCTCATATCTTTGAGCTCTTCCATGTTCTTCAAACAATAGGCGAAGATGAAGAATAATAGAGTTGGTATCCATGCTCTCATGTTGCTTCTGTAACTCGGGAGTTATGGAGGCCAACATATAACATTTTGCCAAAGTGGAATCATCTATATACTTCACATAGCGAGCGATCTCATCCTCGTTTGTACTTTCCTCCGGCGTGGGCACAATCGTATCAAGGACATACATGATTTTCTCCGTCATGAGAATAATTATAAAATTACGGAGCCAATATGTATAGTTTGGACCAATGAGGTGGTTATCATCAAGTATGCTATGTAGGGGGTTTGCGACCGACATGTTTCTAATAAACAAGATATAACATAAATGAATAACATGCAGATTTTACAGAAAAAACTAATTAAGATATAGACTTCTAACTCCCACTATTTTGCTAGCGAGTCATGCGGCACCCTCAGTATATGAAACGAAAGTCTCCATAGACTTCTAGTTATTACGATCATGTTGGCCATAAGGAGGGGGGGGGGGGGGGGGTGGGGTTTGTGAATTAGTGCTGATGCAAAATTTTTAACAATTTGAAGATTCATTTCGATAAAGCTTGTATCAGGAAGATATTTAAACTTGAAAACAATCATAGGACTATAATGAGCAAGTAAGCAACTTGTAAAGTAATTAAATAGCAAAAGAAGAGAAAGCACACCAATTCTATAGTGGTTCGATCGTCGTGACCTACTCTACTCCCGATTACCCTCTGTTGAGGTCACCGACTTCCACTAATGATCTTCTTTCAACAAGTGAAGATCAACTACCCTCTTACAGCTCTATTCTCCTTTTCTAATGTTTAGGAGATAACCTTTACAGCTCTTTCAGCCCTCCCTTAAACAGAAATTACACTAAGAGAAGAGGAGGGGAACTCTCAAGGAATTACAACAACGTTTTCATAAGTTCTTATTCTCCTTCTCTTGCTCTTCTAAGAAAGAATATCTGGGATATTTATAGATTTCAAATAACTTCAAATCTTGGAGATAAAATTTAAAATCTTAGAGCCAAAAATTCAAATCCATGGATTTCCATGGTACGAGCGGTACCACCGCCTACACCTGGCGGTACTATCACCTGCATAAATTAATGCTAGCAATACTATCGCTTGCCTGGGTGGTACCATCACCTTACACAATCTGGGAGACTATGTCTGGGTGGTACCATCATCACCCAGTCTAGGTGGTACTATCGCCTAACAACCTAGAAGGTTGTGTTCGGCTCATAGGCGGTTCCACAGCTTTGTCAGGTGGTGCCACCACCTAACCCAAACTTGGGTCACTGAATGGGCCTCCCAATGAGCTCAAATCAGCCCCAATTAAGGCCCAATGGGACCCTAATTGAGTTGGCCAAATTACATTCAAAACCAACTCAATTAGAACTCTAAACTACTTTGATTTAGTCAAATTATTATAAAGCACGAATCACATGTTATCTGACATGTCATTAGTTCATCTAGTGCTTCGTCTAACCCTTTAGTGCATTGTCCTCTCTTCGGTGTATTGCCCAATTGACATGTTGACCTCTGCAACATCATATCTCCTTAGTGCAATGTCTAATCCTTTTGGCCCGATGCTCGAACTCATAGTACGAAGCCTTCTACTGACACGTCGACCAATTTTCTGACATGTTCCACTCTGGCTAAACAATTGATTCTTCCTGCTTTAATCATTTTATCTCTCCTTGATCGAAGCTAGTCCTGCGTCACTCAAACACATATTAGATCATAAATTTATCAATTTTTTTAATCATCAAAATCTAATATTCAACACTATTGGGGATTATGATCCAATTGGCGTCTTAGTGTAATCTCGAGTGACTCGACCAATTGTATTAAGCCAAAAAGTTTGGTGACTCTTGCCAATCACAACTCCTTGTGATTCCTATCATGTGCGACCTTCGAATCATCATGGTCTTGACTGCTCGACCAACCATAAAGTTTAGTTAAGTTATCACTATCATTACAAGATGAGTCTGATTTGATGATATGCCCTCGAGTAACTCGACTAAGCATATCATGTCCTCAAGTCATCGATGACATTTCTATATCATAGGTAAGATCTTGATCACATAGATAGCTGAGCCTCGAGTGACTCAACCAACTCAACCTATATTGTGATTCAATTTCTTCCTATAACGATGGATGGCCACATGGGTCAATATTATTACCTCATGTTCACTGACTTAATATTATCTTAGGTGGGGTTTTGGTTGTTATGTATCGACCTTCTAATATGTCGTGTCACACACATACATACAATATATATAAAGTATTAGGGGTATAATCACATATCACATATACATACCACACCAGATGATCATGAGCCATCACTTAATATGATTAGGTCCGAGCCAATGGGCCCAATCACTCTCAATATGATCTATATGTGTATTGGTGCATCTCCATGCCCTATGAGCATCCTTCTCATCCTCATTGGCTCTGTCGGATCCTCAGCACATCACCATGTGTCGTGATCGCTCACCATAGCATCGTGGGTCCCATTGTCACCTCCACGCTCCCGCCATGCCTCTTTTCATAATTACAACATAATCACAAGCATGCAAGCCCGACAATAAATGAGAAAAACAAATGCTTGCAGACCCTAATAATAATAATAATCACACATACACATACATATCACGTGGCTCATGATCATTCATCCATAACATACATCACATGTACACATCACCATGTAGGATTACTAGATATTTAATAATTAATTAAATTATTTAATTAATTATCTTTGGAATTTTTAGGGTTGCCAATATGGCAGGAAAAGGACTCCTTGTGCGGCTAGGAAACTCTAGCTGCAAGGAGTCCCCTACAGCTAGGAGTCCCTGACCATAGGGGAACCTTGGGCAGCTAAGAAACCCTAGCCCCCAAGGAGTTCCTTTGCAGCCATCCCCATGGTAGCAATCTACCATGGGCACCTAGCAAACCCTAGCCACCCAAACAACCCTTGCGGCCAAGAATCCTTGATCGTACGGTTACCTCTAGCGGCTAGGAAATCCTAGTCGCCAGGGTTGCCCATGCAGCCAGAACTCTTGGCTGTATTGGAGGCTACTGCCATGGTCAAGAGCTTGCTGCTCTCGGTCTTGCAGCCTTTGGCCATGCTGAGAGCAATTTCCTTGCTCTCACTAAGGTTGTAAGTAGCCTTCGACCATGTCGTAGGGCAGCAACAGTTGCTATCCTTTTTCCTCCTCTCTGTGCCAATAATTTTAACATCAAAGGATCTTAAAATACCTCTCTATAGCACCTCTTCACAGCGAAAAAAGGTGCTATCCATATATGAAAAACTATGGTAGATCGCAGCATGATATGAAGAAAATAGTTTACGTATTTCAATCTCATCACACACAGTCTAAAAGCCAATATTTTGCACGAGTAACCTAGCTTAGATACCACTATTGGGAAACCTAGTAGAAACATCACATGTGCAGTGAAAGAAAGAAAAACAAAACAAATTTTCCTCCTATATCAAGTCATCGTGTAAAAGTTGGTTCATAAAAAATTCATAAAAATAAAAACTGTAATGCGTGAGAGATTGATTACATAGGGAGATCGTATATCCCTAAAATTTCATATCCAAATGGAGAAGATGAAGAAGGTCAAGTGTCCTCCTCTCTAGCGATATCCACGTGATGGATAGTTGTAGCGATGCTCCTGCAATCGCAGCCAAATCTTATAACTCTTGTGCACCATCTCGCAACACTCGTGGAAGAAGATCACCTATCTTCTTTGTTACCCTCTCGCAGCAAAGAGGGGCTGGTTGGTAGAGAAGATGAGGGAGGGAGGAGATTAGGAGGGGAGGCTAAAGGTGCAGCCTATCATCTATGTGATACCCCTACCTCCTATTTATAGAGAGACTCCATAAAATCCTAATGGATCCTACCTTAGTAGGTATTGGATCTCCATCCGATTATCCACTAATATTGGATTATTAGATCTCTATCTAATAATCTTAATCGGCCTCTAATTGGGCCTCATGCAAGGAGCCCATCAATGTTGGTTCTTATCTAATGAGAACAAGGGCTAATTAGATAACTCATATCCAATCCTCTACTCGCTGAAACATCTACCATATGTGTGTGACCCTCTAGGCCCAACACTGAGATTGTTGTGATTCCTCCATATCAGAACTCCTTCTTCCCATAATAATGCACTAAACTCAAACTATAGATAACTAGGCCACTACGCCATAGTCCCAGACGGTATAGGGGATCTTTATCTATTAGACTTATCTATCCTCAGTTACCATGTTTCTTTAGTCCCTATCCATCTAATATCCCAGAGACCGTATATTGGGTATGGTTCTATTAGACCATATAAGAATACGTCCAAGTCTCACTCTAATCAGATTTTTCCAAAGAACTTCTCTCTCAATCCGAACAACCTGATCAGGGATTTGCTTGAGTGAGAGCATACGGGGTATTCCTTTCATGATAACAAGAGTGGATGATCCTCTATTGATATTCAATAGCCTTCATAAGGTTTGCTACCAATCCTAATAATTGGTTGGACTAGATCTAGAACTTTCCAGACCTATAAGTCCAGTGTCAAAGAAAGGAGTACTCAAACAATGCATCATTGGTGTCTCAAGTCTAAGGACTAGACATACAACTGAGACTACGAAATTATTGTATGACGTTAGGTATCATTAATTATACATCATTCTGTAATCGGATCAATCAGTGAACTCATTCTCCAATAAGCACCTATATTGTATCTTTTGTGCCTCTATATAAGTGGCTATAAGACCAGCCGCCTCCATCAAATGGATGGATATATAGTATATCAGTCTGTCCAGTTATCTCGATGTCCCTCTCGAGTAACCTATGATCGGGATTATTTAGGATTTGTGTTTAAAGGCGAATCGATTTTATTATCTTAATCTCATCATGATCTGATTCTCATTACATAGAACAAAGGATATCTCTATAATATATTCAATAAATAATACAATATGAGAATATGCTAATAATAATAATGCAGAAAGCTTGTGCAGCATGTCACACATGCCATTACGTGATTGGCTTGCAGGGCACTTGTAACCATCAATCATCACTTGAGCTTTTGCTCAAGTGGTCTTCTTTTGTTCTCAGTGCAAGATCTTTCATGTTCTTTAGACGGTTGTTCTCATGTTCATCATGTGTTATACAAGTCACCTTATACATCATCAATGACCCGATAAGCTCTTCAAGCAAAAAATAGTTTAAGTCCTCTCCTTTTTGAATTGCAGTTACTTTTGGATCCCAACTTTTTGGAAGAGATCTTAGAATTTTACTATCAAGTTCAAAATTAACTTTTACTAAGTGATTTCAAACTATTGATAATATCCATAAGACAAGTATACATGTCACCAATGGTTTCACTTGACTTTATTCGAAATAATTCATAATTATGTACCAAAAGATTAATCTTAGACTCTTTAACTTTACTTATGCCTTCATGTGTGACTTCAAGAGTGTATACCATATGCAGCTTCGCATATAAAAACACGATTAAATTCATTTTTGTCTAAAGTATAAAATAAAACATTTAGCCTTCACATTTAAAGAAAATGATTTTTTCTCTAGATAATTTCACCATTCATTGGTCTAGAGGATTTTTGAAAGCCACGTTCGATAAAATTCCATAAATCAAAGTCCATAGAAATCGAAAACATCCTCATACGTGTTTTTCAATACATGTAGTTCGTCTCATTGAACATAGGAGGACGAGTGGTAGAATGACTCTCTTAATTGCTGCAAAGACCATTAGTCTTTTTTGGGTGTTAAACCAACTAAGAGAAACTTGCTTCTGATACCAACTGTTAGGATCGTATCAGTACTAAGAGGGGGGGTGAATTAGTGCTTTCATAAAATTACGTCAATTTAAAAAATCGTTCGATAAAACGGTATCGAAAATGTGTTTTTACTTGGAAAGTGACTAAAGCATTATGAGCAACTAAATCAGTAAGCAATAAGAATGAAAATTACAAAGAAAAGAGCACACCAGATTTATAGTGGTTAAGTTATCGTGACCTACATCTACCCCCGATTCCTCCTTCGTCGAGGCTACCAACTTTCACTAACGATCTTCTTTTAATGGGCAAAGATCATCTACCCTTAAAATTCTTTTCTCCTTTTCATAGGTTTAGGAGAGAACATTTACAAGTCTTACACCTCCCTTAGAATGAAACCTAAACTTCAGGAGAAGGGGAACTCTCAACACTTGGAACTTTATAACACTTCCAATCAAACACACTATTTTTCTCAAGCAAGAATGAATGGGGTATTTAAAGGCCCCAAATGGCTTCAAAAAATGAAGCCAAAATTTAATTTTGGATTTTCAGGGTATGGGCGGTACCACCGCCTTCGCTGGACAGGGCTACCGCCTATTGTACTAAATGTTAGCGGTACTACCACCAGCCTAAGCGGTACCACTACCTGACACGGTCTGGGAGACCGTGTTTGGGTGGTACCATCACATAACCTAACTTTGAGTCACTAAATGGGCCTCCTAATGGGCCCAAATCAATCCTAATAAAGGCCCTATGGGCCCTTAATTGAGTTAGCATGGTTACACCCAAAACTAACTCAATTTCAACCTAAACTACTTCGATCAAGACATAAACTATTACAAGCATGAATCCTATGTTGTCTGGCATGTCATTAATTTATCTAGCACTTCGTTTGAACCTTTGACGCGTTGCCCTCTCTTTCATCAAATTGCCCAATCCATCGGCATGTTGACTCCTGCAAAATTCGATCTTGGCGCAATGTCTAATTCTTCTAGCCTGATGCCTAACTCTAACTCTGACCCAACATCTGATTATTTTGCTTCAATTGTTTTATCTTTTTATGATCAAAGTTAGTCCATGCATCACTTTTCTCAAACGTTGATGAGATCATAACTTCATCAATTGATTTCATTATCAAAATCTGAGATTCAACAAGAATATCAATTATAATATCTATTCAAACATGTATCACCATATCTTTTATGGATTGCTTACAAGCCCAATCATAAGAACATATTCATTTGAACACTTTAAGCTGTAAGTCCAAGTGAATGGATCAGCAATTAACATGACGGGAATCATAAGGAGTTATGATTGGCAAGAGTTGCCTACCTTTTGGGCTTAGTGCAATTGGTCGAGTCCCTTGAGGTTACACTAAGATGCCAATTAGATCCTGATCCCCACTAGGAGTCTGCCGGAGACTTCCGTCTCACGTGTCGAGGGTGTCGCATGATTCGCTAAGAAAATAGTGGGAGTATATTAAGATAGAAGTTCATATCTTAATTAGTATTTTCTGTAAAATCTGCATGTTATTTAATTTACGCCTCATTGGTCCAAAAGCTCCATAATTTGAAAATTGTTCTCACGGAAGATAAAATCATATATGTCCTTAACATGATTGTGCCCACATTGGAGGAAAGGATAAGCGAGGATGAGATCGCTCGCTTTGTGAAGTATATAGATAGTCCTAGAGGATAACCTGTGCGTTGATCTTATACTTCAGTCCCTACCATATTCCTTTTCTTACTTCATCAGGAATTCTAACATGAGCAAGTTTGAGGTGACTCTCCCTAAGCTCCTCAATATGTTCAGGGAAGCTAAGAGTGCCATCAAGAAGGAGAAGCCGGTTCTCTATATTGGTGAGACAAAAAAAAAGAAAGGCCAATAAGATCCTTAAGAAGGGCAAGGGCAACGAAAGACCAGGTAAGGCAAAGGTTGCCAAGAAATACTCGGCAAAGGACAAAGGACAATGCTTCCACTATGGCCAAGACGAACATTAGAAGAGGAACTATAAGGACTACCTTGCAGAAAAGGCGAGACAGAAGCTTGGAGAAGCTTCAGGTATATTCATGATCAGTCTCCACTTCTCAGATTTTTATAATAACACATGGGTGTTGGATACCGGGAGTGTTTATCATATTTGTAATTCATTGCAGGTTATGGCAAGACCTAGGAGATTGGCTAGAGGCGAGATGGACCTCAAGATGGGCAATGGAGCAAGAGTTGTTAAAGTTGCCTTTGGGGAGGTCACCCTATATCTGTCTTGTGGAGCTATTATTGTATTAGATGCATGCTATTTTGTTCTCTCTATTATCAAAAATATTATATCCATCTCTTATTTGACAATTAATGGATATAAATTAGTTTTTGAGAACAATAGTTGTTCAATAATAATAGATGATGAGATCATCACTAGAGGGACCCTTGTAAATGGCTTATATGTATTAGACACTTCTCCCCATATCATGAATATAAATATGTCTAAGAGGAAAAGAGATGAGGTGAATAATTCAAACCTATGGCATTATAGGCTAGGTCATATAAATGAGAGAAGGATTCAAAAGTTGTTGAAAGATAGATACTTAGATCCATTTGACTATGAGACATATGCAACTTGCGAACCTTGCCTTCGTGGGATGATTACCAACTCTCCTTTTAGTAGAACTGGAGAGAGAGCCACCGAGTTATTGGAACTCATACATAGTGATGTATGTGGTCCTATGTCGACTCAAGCTATAGGTGGTTACTCATACTTCATTGCATTCACTGATGATTTCTCTAGGTATGGACACGTGTACTTAATGAAGTACAAATCTGAGGCCATACACGTGCTCATTGGAGAATGAGTTCACTGATTGATCCGCTTATGTAATATTGTATAGTTATTGATACCTAACGTCAGACAGCGATTCCATAGTCCCAGTTGTGTATCTGGTCTTTAGACTTGAGACACTAAGGATGTCTTGTTTGAGTACTCATTTCTTTGATGTCAGACTTATAGGTTTGGAAAGTTTTAGATCTGATATAAAAAGTTATTGAGAATGGTAGCCAACCTTACGAAAGATATTGAATGTCAATAAAGGATCATCTACTCTCGATATCATAAGAGGAATATCCCGTATGCTCTCACTTAGAAAAATCCATAATCAGGTTGGTCTGATTGAGAGAGAAGTTTTCGGGAGAATCCGATTAGAGTGAGACCTAGACGGATTTCGTTTGTGGCTTGATAGTACCATGCTTGATATATAGTTTCTTAAATATTAGATGGGTGAGGGATTATAGATACATGGTAACTGAGGATAGACATATCCAATGGATAAGACCCCATATACCATTTGGGGACTATAATATAGTGACCTAGTACACCGTAGTTGATGACTCGAGTGAATTATTATGAGATAATAATTCACAGAGACAGAAGACGTTCTAACAGGTAGGACTCATGGCAAGCTCGGTATTAGGCCTAAAAGGTCACACACATATGGTGGATGCTTCTACGAATAGAGGATTAGATATAAGTTATCCAACTAGCTCATATTCTCATTAGATAGATAAGACCGACATTGATGAGCTCCTTACATGAGGCCCAATTAGAGACTAAAGGAGATTATTGGATAGAGATATAATAATCCAAGATTAATGGGTAATTGGATGAAGATCCAATACCCATTAAGGTAGGATCCCTAGGGTTTTTGTTGGCTCTTTATAAATAAGAGGCAGGGGTGGCTCTTATGTGATAGGTTGCACATTTGGCCGTCCCCTCCTATTCTCCTCCTCTCTCTCAACTTCTCAGCCGATCAGTCTCTCTCTAGTGTGAGAGGGCAGCGAAGAAGATATAGGATCTTCTTCCACGTTAGTTATGAGAAGTTGTGCAAGAGTTGCAAGATTTGAGGCTGCGATTGGAGGAGTATCGTTGTAGTGATCCATTGTGTGGATATCACTAGAGAGGATGACATTTGACCTTCTTCATCCTCTCAATTTGGATCTGAAAATTTAGAGATATATGGTCTCCTTAGGTAAATAATCTCCCTAGGCCTAACACCGAGCTAGCCGTGAGTCTTACCTATTAGAACTCTTTCTGACTCAATGAATTATTATCTTATAATAATTCACTCTACTCATCGACTATGGACGTACTAGGCCATTGCGCTATAGTCCCCAAACGGTACATGGAAGCTTATCCATTGAACTTGTTCGTCTTGAATTACCATATATTTAGAGTCCCTCATCCATCTAATATCTCAGAGACCAAATATTGGGTATGATACTGTCAGGCCTCATATATAATATATTAGAGTCTCACTTTAATCAGATTCTTTTAGAGAAATCCTTCTCTCTCAATCTGAATGACCCCGATTTAGGATTTGTCTGAGTGATAACACATGAGATTTTCTTCTCAAAATACCGAGAGTGGATGATCCTCTATTAACACTCAATTGTATATGTAAGGTTAGCTACCAATCCCGATAATCGGTTGTACTAAATCTAGAACTTTCCAGACCTATAAGTCCGACGTTAAAAAAAGGAGTACTTAAATAACATATCCTTGGTGTCTCAAGTTAAAGGACCAGACACACAACTTGGACTACAGAATCGTTGTTTGATGATATGTATCATTAACCATACAACATTTCATAAGTGGATCAATCAGTGAACTCATTCTTCAATGAGCACATGTATTGTACCCTTAGTGTCTCCACACAAGTGGCTATAAGACTGATAGGACTCTTGTAGGGTTGTCCTAATCTCCCTAGAAGTAGTCCATAAAAACCTTGTAAGATTGTAATAAAACCTCACCTCGCCGCTTTTATCCTATAAAGAAGTGTGGTTAGGGTTTAGATTGGGGCCTTAGAGTTTAGTAGTCGCCGCCCCCTTTATTGGGCTACTCGGCCAGGGTTTCCCCCTACTTAGGTCGGCTATAGAGCCAACCTAACCGTCACTTGTTCCCTCTAAGGCAGGTAGGCTATAGAAGGGGCAAAAGGATAATTTTAGTTTGGCAAGCACCCCCTTAGGCTAGGGTTTGGAGCCCTATATAAGCATGTAGCCTCCACCTCCTTTTTATCAAGCAATCATCAATTTTATTTTAGCCTTGTGCCGAGTCTAGGAGGGAGGAACCCCTACAGCGTTCCAAGGGTTGATCCCCCTCAAGGATCAAAATCTATAGAGCTCCTTCTGGGGTTCTATCATCTGGTATCAGAGCCGTGTTCCTATTGACTTGTAGCCATCATCCATGCCTCCATCTTCCAAGTAATTCCCACAATTGTTTTTGACGTCGCCTCCATCCACCGTCGCCCATCAAGCCGCGGATCCATCCATCTGTTGTTGCCCCCTACTTGATCTGGAAATCTACGTATATCGTAGCGATCTTTCATCAAAATTTTATCAGATCTTGTTGCCATCTTTTCAAGATTTGAGACTCCCCCTCTCATCTTCAATTCCTACTATTACTCCCCAAAATACCCTAACAAAATCGTAGCCAATCAGCCATACCAATCAGCCCTAACCACAGCCTACTTCCTTATCGATCCACTTACCTTTTCAGCCAACTTTCCTTACCGATATAACTACCTTTATTGTCATCTATCCCAGATCTAAAATCTATTTATCTAACATTCATCTACTACTATCACAGCTCTAAAACCACACAAATTCATAGCCTAAGCTCCATAAAATCATAGCCCCAAATCGCACCCAAAACAACCACAAACTGCACCTAAAAACCGAAGCCTTCGGTCCACCAACCTTTCAGCCGCCCAATCTCCCTTATCCCTTCAACCGTAGCACACATCTTTCATTGCCCAATGCTGCCAATAGCGACCTCTTGCTGCCATCCTCCTTAATCATAGCCAGTAGCGATTCTTGCGGTAAAATGGTACCAGCAGTAATCTTTCATTGAAATCTATTTACATCACAGCCCACAACAATCGTTCGCTGCCAACTATCTTAATCGCGACCAACAACAAATTGAACACAACAGCAGCCATCTCTTGCTCCATACCGTGGTTGCCCTCCTCTGCAATAGTCTTGTACATCGCTACCTCGTCTTCCTCCTATTGCAGCCACACCCTTGCTGCAATCGATGTCACCTATAGCCACGAAGTCGCATTGCAGCCGCAGCCGACGTTGCTATTGCCCTCTTCTTCCTCTGCCATCGTTACTGCCTTCCAACTCAGGTATCTTGGCTGCCATCTTTCGACAAATATTAGCCACCTAAAAATTCGCAGCCTCGATGACATTGCAGCGTCAACATTGCAGCATCACCGGAGGACCGCAGCTGACGTTACTGCTGCCATTTTCTTCCTCCATCGTTGCTGCTACCCTTGGTGCCATCCTCTACTTAGAGACTTCACCACCACAGCCCCGACATTGCTACCATTGCTACCTTCAACCTGAAGATTGCAGCTACACTCTTTAATCAGTTTGATTTGACAGGTTGGAGATCCTTACGTCATGACATCGGTGGGCTTATTCGAAGCCAAATTGGAGGCTCTTGAGATGCGCATGGATGTTAAATTACATGCCCTCTTTGAGGAGTTTAGATTGGGCCAATCACCGAGCCCAATAAGATTACAACACGGTGCAAATTTAGATTGTAAAAAGAACCTTAGCGAAGAACTAGCAATGATCCATCAAACCTCCACCATCCAAGAGTACCAAATCAGGTTTGAAAGGTTATCTAATCAAACTTATGATTGGCCTGAAAAATAAATATTGAGGACTTTTATTGAGGGTTTGAAGCTGGAGATTCAGGAAGAAGTTAAAGCGCGACAGCCGTAGACACTTAAGGTAGCTATCTACTTTACGCAACATCAAGAGGAACGATTGAACTATGAAGCTCGGAAGACTAGAGTTGCTCCCCGACCAACAACACCAAAGCTTTCACCTCCTCCTACTATCAACCGACCCCCTCAGCCACATAAATTAACAAGAGAAGACCTTCATGACGGATCGACAAAGGGCCTATGTGTGTATTGTGATAAACTGTAGAGCCACGAACACAAATGTAAAAAGGAGACACCGCTGATAATTGCGTCCACTGAAGAACCCAAACTTGAAGATACGACTCTCAAGCCCAAGGAGAAGGATACACCACAACCGGCCACCCGCACAGTCCCTACCTTAGCCGGCTACACCAACCTGCAAAAATTGAAGATCGAAGGGTTTCTCGAGTAGTAGTCTGTCATCATCCTCATTGACGCCAGGAGCATACACAACTTCATGAGCAGTAAGGTTGCTGCCCACTTAATGCTCCAAAAAGAAGATTACAATGAGTTTGAAGTCAAGGTAGCTAACGGCTAAATTCTGAAGTGCAACTAAAAGTGCCCGCGGGTAAAACTGATCCTACAGGAGCAAGACATAGTTGCTCATTTTTTCCTCCTCCCTCTTGATGGTTTTGATATAGTGCTTGTCATTGATTGGTTGTCCACGATTGGAGATATTTTCTGAAATTGTTTGAAGCTAACCATGAAATTTTTTAGAAAAGGAAAGCAGGTGATTTTACGAGGGAGCCCAGCGACTACAACCACAACACAATACTTGGAGGGGGTACCAAGAAAAAAATCAAGTGGTTTCCCAATTCAAATTCAAGGGTTTCATGAGATTGAAGATAAGAACCCTCTCCAACAGCTTGCTGAAATTTTGGGCTCTCCACCAAACCGAGCCGATTACCTCCTCTAAAGTTGTCTGACCCCCCTATGCTGAACAGGCCGAAACTTCTACTAGTGGCTTGGCCAGATTGCTTCCTACAACCTCTGAAGAGAAAAACGTCATCCAAGATATGATAGAGGTACAGATTGTTCGGCCATGCTTATTTCTTGCTACGACATATCTCTACATTCTTTTCCTCGGAGATAGGCTACTTCTAAAGTGTTACATCCCGTTGAACTCACTATGGTTGCTGATCTCAGGTGACTACCACGACTTTCCTCAGGATCAGACCATGATGCTTAAAGACTTTCTTGATGATGACCTCTAATCTACGACCCAAGACCATGAGAAAATTGAGCCCCTCTAGTGGCGAAATCAGAAAAGGGAAAAGATCATTTGTAAGACTCAACGAAGCATGAATATCATCCCTCTTATTATAAAGAAAGATGCACCACCTTGGCCGAGTGGAACTACAGCTCTCACGATCATGATGTCGTCCACACCACATCGTGACAAGATATTTATTATTGGAGCAGACACATCTAGTGTAGGGGTCAACACCATCCTCATGCAAGATAGTCAATAACACGAAGAAGTGAAAATGGGCCCAAAAAATCATCACTCCTACCCACCTCAGACTCAGATCAAGCTCACACTACTTGAGATTTTATCAAAGAATAGCCCTCACTCCAAAAGAAGGTACGAGTATTATTACAGAGCAATCACGTGGCAGCCCATGCAAGGAAGAAACTTCCCCCTGACATACGCTAGAGCAGAAAAAAGTTTACTGAGAAAGATTAAGTCTTCTTTCATCTCCAGCTCCACCAACACGAAATTCAAGCCTCAAGAAAGTGGTCTCCCTATTTCTTTGGGCCTTGCAAAATCACAATGGGGCCCTAATATGGAGGTCAGATCCGTGCATCAGATCAAAATTATAGTTGATCCTTTAGGTATCCCACCTCAAATGGAAATTTGAAGATGATGACTTAACTCAAATTCTTCCAACTGACACCTAAGCATGAAGAGCTAAAGTGTCAGTTCTCAGAGTTCTTGGACCCTCAGCCTTGAGGACAAGACTGATTTTAAGAGGGCTAGTTTGATAGGACTCCAACAGCATTGAGTCATAATCTCCCTAGAAGTAGTCAATAAAAACCCAGTGAGATTGTAATAAAACCCCACCTAGCCACTTCTATCCTATAAAGAAGTGTAGTTAGGGTTTAGATTGAGGCCTTAGGGTTTAGTAGCCATCACCCCCTTTACTGGGCTGGTCGGCTAGGGTTTCCCCCTGCTTAGGTTGGCTATAGAGCCAACCTAGCCGTCACCTGTTCCCTCTAAGGCAGGTAGGCTATAGAAGAGGTAAAAGGGTAATTTTAGTTAGGCAAGCACCCCTTAGGGCTAGGGTTTGGAGCACTATATAAGCATGTAGCCTCCACCTCTTTTTATCAAGCAATCATCAATTTTATTTTAGCCTTGTGCCGAGTCTAGGAGGGAGGAACCCCTACAGTGTTCCAAGGGTTGATCCCCCTCAAGGGTCAAAATCTATAGAGCTCCTTCTGATGTTCTATCAGAGACTAGCTACCCCCATCATATAGATATGTATACAATACATTGGTCTGTTCGGTTATCTCGATGTCCCTCTCGAGTAACCTATGACTAGGATTATTTAAGGTATGTATTTAAAGGTGAATCAGTCTCATTATTGTGATATCATCATGATCCAATTCCTATTACATAGAACTAAGGACATCAAGATCCAATTCCTATTGTAACATATAATATAATGTGAGAATATGCCAATAATAATAATGTAAAAAGACTATGCAGCATGTCATACATACCATCACTCACATGATTGGCTTGTAGGGCACCTGTAACTAGCAATCTTCCACTTTATATAAAGCCAATCACCTATGTGTTTGATCCCTATCAGACCCCTGTGACACTCAAAGATAGTTTGAGCAATCGGCTTTGTTAGTAGATCTGCAATGTTATCTTAAGATGAAACTCTTTCCATTGCTACATCTTTTGTGCTATGATCTCTCTTATTAGTTGGAACCTCCTTAGAAAAATTCAGATTAGACCTGGCTTCCTTTTATAGAGCTATCAGCTTGTGATTGTCATAATATATGAGAATCGGTTCCTTACTGCTACGTACGACTCCCAAAAGTTATGATGAACTTCTTCATCCAGATCTCCTTCCCTTGATGCTTCTATCGTAGCAATGTACTCTGCTTTTGTGGCCGAGTCAGCAATAGTCTCTCGCTTGAAACTTTTCCAGCTTACTCCTCCTCCATTCAGGGTGAAGACATATCCTGAGTTTGACTTACTATCATCGATGTCGAACTAGAAACTCAAGTTCGTGTAGCCCTTAACCCAAAAGCTACCTCCTCCATATACCAGTAAAAGATCCTTAGTCCTTCTCAAGTACTTAAGGATGCACTTCTAGGTGTTCCAAACCTGGATATGTCTGATACATGCTCATGACACTTAGAGCATGTTCTATATCAAAAGTGGTATATAGTATAGCAAATATGACAGAGGCATAGGATATCCTATCCATGTGCCCTTTCCAAAGGAGTCTTTGAGAACATACTCTTGGAAAATGATATTCCATGTCTCATCGGTGTGAGATCTCTCTTGAAATTTTTTATGTTAAACCTTTTGACGATGGTGTTTATGTACCTGGACTGGGACAAGTGACTACAGGTGAGAAGGACTCATCATAACCAACTCCTTGCCTTTGATGATATCCTTTGGTCATTAGCTTTGCCTTATAGGTCTCCACCTTTCCATCAACTTCGATCTTCTTCTTGAAGATCCATTCCAAGCCAATGGGTACGATACCCTCAGGTGCATCCATAAGGTTTCAAACCTTATTGGAGTACATAAAATTCATCTCATAATTTATGACTTCTTGCCACTTCCTAGAGTCTATACTCATAATAGCCTCCTCGTAGGTCTGAGAATCAATATCCTGAGTATCCTCTCCACTGATATGTCTCACATATCTTTCAGAAGGATGAGATACTCAATCAAACCTATACAAAATTAAAACTTGTGTGCTAGGTACCTGAACAGACTTGGACTTTGGAATGATGCTTGAGGTAGGTTCTCTAATCTCACTCAACTCTATCTCACTCCCACTGTTTCTACCAAGAACATATTTATTCTCAAGGAACATAACCCTCTAAGCAACAAAGACCTTATGGTCCTCGGGATGATAGAAATAATACCCACAAGTTTTCTTGGGGTATTTGGCGAAACCCTAAAAACCCAAAAATTTAAATTTTGACTCTATTTTTTGAAGTCATTTGGGGGCTATAAGTACCCCACTCATTCTTGCTTGACGAAGCAAGAACTAAGAATAAAAATTTGTGATTCTTAGTGTGTAAACTTTATTGTAATCTCTTGAGATTTTCCCTCCTCTTAAAGTTTAGATTTCATTCTAAGGGAGGTGTGAGACTTGTAAAGCTTCTCTCCTAAACTTATGAAAACGAGAAAAGAGTTGTAAGGGTAGTTGATCTTTGTCCATTGAAAGAAGATCGTTAGTAAAAGCTGGTGGCCTCGACGGAGGAGGAATCGAAAGTGGACATAGGTCATGATGACCGAACCACTATAAATCCGATGTGCACTTTTTTTTTTGTTGCTTATTCTTATTACTTACTAATTGGGTAGCTCATAACACTTTACTCAGTTTCCAAGTCAAAACACATTTTGATATGGTTTCATCGAATGATTTTTCGTATCGATGTAATTTTTCGAACCCTCTCTTAGTGCCACTACGATACTAACATTTCCAACTCTAATAAGGATGGTTATAGAACCCATCCTTGAATAGATGTAACATAAGGAATAAACCAAATAAAACTTTGTTGAACTTATCAAAAAGAAAAACACTTACAGATCTTTAAGGATTCTTAGACTTGACTTGAATACTTGAGACTCCTATTGATCTACATGTAGATGCCACCTATTCATAACTATAAAATACAATAGTCCCTAATCTCTACAACTCTAATTAATTTTATTTAAAATCTTTTAAAATATATTTTAAACTAGGAATTCTATATTCTTAAAATAATATCTAATCTTATTTAAAATATCAAATATTAATTTATGATCTTCCCAAATATACTTTAATTTTCTTAACAACAACTAAGACAACACTTCTATGGTAGCATTTGTTGGTCGTGGCCTGCATAAACTAAATGACGAAGGCGATGCTCAGGCAACGGTTATGCATGGTGGCAATGGTCATGCCTAGCATAGTAATCATAGATGGCAGCTGCAATACCTAGTGCAACCGTCGTGCATGGTGACAGTCATGTTTCGCATAGAGGGAGTTATTAGGGTTTTTATTAAAAGGATATTTTTTTTTACCCTTTAGAAATCAAAGAATTCTAGTTTGAGTCCTTAAATTTTATCTTTTGTTTATACTCTTCAAAAAAATCAAAATTTTCATCCATATATCCTAAGTAAAAATTATAGTTTTACCCTTAAAAATTAAAATTTTATAAATTATATCCTTCATTATAAAATTAACTAATTTAATTTATTTTAATTAAATATTTTGATTGGACTTAATCATGTCTATATTATGATCGCTTATTGGATTTAGATTTGACTACCACTTATTGGATTTAGATTTGACTACCACTTATTGGATTTAGATTCGATCAGTCAAGTTTTGACCGAATTTGAGGAAAGGTCAAATTTTGATAATTTTTTATTTTAATCAATTTTAATTTTGATGTGCCTATTTAGACGAATGGTTAGCCCAAATCTATGACCTTAATTTGGGTAGCTCAATTTTGGGTCTACTTAATTATGAAAATTATAATTATAATTTTTTTGATAGTTTTCTCATATGACTTATTGATTAAATTTTACATGTGATAAATAAAATCTAATTATTATTGTTGAATATTTCTTTAGTTACTCATTTATAAATATATTTAAAATTATAAAATAATTATTTATTTTTTACATAAAAGTATGATTTATGTTTCATATATTAAAAGTATCATATGAGTTTTTCTTTATGTTGATTAATGTTTAATAATTATTACTATTAATATTTTATTTATTAAATTATTTTAATAAATAATAAATTAAAGAAATTTGATAAATATTATTTATAACTTATATCTCTAAATCTTATCAGATCAATAGTTGCCAAAATGGCTTAGGATATAGGGTTATGGGATGTAATTTATAATAAATATTTTTATTATATATAGTATATTTTATATTGTTGTATTGGTCTTGTAGCCGTCAAAGTGGCCTAGACCAATAACTTATAAAATTACATTAAGAAATTAATCTCAACTAATATTAAGAAAAATAATAGTAGCACGAGAAGAATCTCAAAGGAGAATCTACTTCTAATGATTATGTAATGACATATGATGATGTTATTTTGGATATCCTTGTAATTTAGGATTGTATACCTAAAAGTAACAATACTATTCTATGAACATGGTATCAATTGTACATAAATAATTTTGTATGAAAATGATAAGACTCCAACAGGGTTGAGTCCTAATCTCCCTAGAAGTAGTCAATAAAACCATGTGAGATTGTAATAAAACCCCACCTAGCCACTTCTATCATATAAAGAAGTATGGTTAGGGTTTAGATTGGGGCCTTAGGGTTTAGTGGCCTTCGCCTCCTTTATTAGGCTGGTCGGCCAGGGTTTCCCCCTACTTAGGTCGGCTATAGAGCCAACCTAGCCACCACTTGTTCCTACTTAGGCAAGTCGACTATAGGAAGGGCAAAGGGGTTCCAAGGATTATCACTTTTTATTCAGTCTTGTGCCCTATGGGTTAGGGTTTAGAACCCTATATAATGATGTAGCCGCTCCCTCTCTTTTATCAAGCAATTATCACCTTTTATTCAGCCTTGTGCCGAGTCTAGGAGGGAGGAACCCCTACAGCGTTGCAAGAGTTGATCCCCTTCAAGAGTCAAAATATATAGAAAATAATAAATGTGAATATTTCACCCAAAGCTAAAATAGTGATGATATCAATAATTTAATATTACTTTAAAAAACTCAAAGCATTAATGTTATATTATTATCATGGTGCTTCCTTTACTATACCTCTATTTGACCTTGATTGAATTAATTGAAAGGATTATAGACTTAATTATTAAAAGTTCTATATAACATATAATTGAGATAACTGATCAGAAAAAAATCCAAAAGACTTAGTCTCATGATAATTGTTAATAATATTTAGACTTCATTATAACATACAATTAGTGTACTGAAATATTCAAAGATCAATTTAAAATTATTGATAAGTCATTGGTTGATACCTTAATGGAAGAATTGATTGAAATTCTATTTGAAAATTTCAAGATTATATCCTCAATGACTAACAAAGTTATATGCTCAACAACATTGAGCATGAATGTAGTTTAGTTCTTTCTCCTATAATTTCTTTTTAATTCTATTTCTTTTTAATTGAACTTATTTAAAATTTACTATCATAAAATTAAGGATAAATGAAACTTCAATGAGCAAACTAGTATATATGTTTAGGAAGAATTAAAATTAAAGTAAGAAAGGCTCATAATATTTTTGGTACTACATAAAGAGTGAGTAACAATAAAAGAAAGTTAAAGTATAAATTATCAGAGTTTAGAAATATTATATAAAATCATAAAAATAAAATCTTCGTGGTAAAATACTAAGTTTGTGACAAAGAAGGTCATGCAATGAAGAACATAAGGTTTGATTTGAAAGGGAAAGGTATAAGTTTGACCTTTGCATATTTTAGATTAAATGCTATAGAAATTTTTTTCCAATATTTCGTGGATTAATTTTGATGCTTCAACATATGTTACTAATAATATAGATTCATTTTAATATAAAAATCAAAAGAGAATGAAATATTTGTCACTACAAGGAATCATCTTAAAATGAAAGTGATAGTAGTTGGTACTTATGCTTAGAGATGATTTATTTGATGAATCTTGAGGATATGGGCTATATTCTTATAATTTTAAAAATTTGAGTTCTTTACCAAGAATTTTTAAGATATTATTTCTCTCTTGATGGTTGTAAACTTAGTATAATTCAATAAAAGTTAACCTTTGAATTATGTATGATAGCTTATACAAAATTTTTGAGAATTTTAAGTTTACAACGATCTCATAATTAAATATTAGAATGAAATATAATTTTATGAACTCCTTGAGATTGTATATGTTTTTATCGGTTGGTAATTCCATATTTTGTTATAGTGAAGAGAGATATTTGATCATCTTTATAGATAACATATTGAGATATTACTATATATATCTAATTTATGTAAGGTCTTACGCTATTGATATTTTTTGGTGTATACAAATAAAATTGAAAGACTAAATCCACCAACTCGACTATAATACTAAATCCACCAAGTAGTAGTAGTAACAAGGTAGTACTAGCCTAAGATCAAACCAAATAAAAGAAGAAGAAACCAAGGTAAAAAAGAAAAAAAAACTTTGTTGAATTTATAAAAAGGAAAAACACTTACAGAACTTTAACTACTCCTAGACTTGACTTGAATAATTGAGACTCCTATTGATCTACATGTAGATGTCACCTATTTATAAATGTAAAATACAATAGTCCCTAATCTCTATAACTCTAATTAATTTTATTTAAAATCTTTTAAAATATATTTTAAACTAGAAATTCCATATTCTTAAATAAATATCTCATCTTATTTAAAATATCAAATATTAATTTATGATCTTGCAAAATATACTTTAATAATTATGGCCGACATCAACTGAATGCCGAAGGCAACGCTGAAGCAGCGGCTATACACGGTTGTGACGACCGTGCCTTGTGTAGTAGTCATAGATGGCAGTTGCAATGCCTGGTGCAATCGTCATGCATGGTGACAGTCATGCCTCGCATAGAGGGAGTTATTAGGGTTTTTATTAAAACAATATTTTTATCCTTCAGAAATCAAAGAATTCTAGTCGGTCCTTAAATTTTATCTTCTATTTATACTCTTCAAAAAAATAAAAAATTTCATCCATATATCTTAAGTGAAAATTATAGTTTTACCTTTTATAAATTAAAGTCTTATAAATTATATCCTTAATTATAAATTAACAAATTTAATATTTTAATTAAACATTTTGATTGGACTTGATTATGTCTATATTTTCACCACTTACTGTATTTAGATTCGATCAGTCAAGATTTGATCGAATTCGAGGAAAAGTCAAATTTTGATTAATTTTTTATTTTAATTAATTTTATGAGGCTAATTTGGGTAGCACAATTTTTGGTCTATGCAATTATAAAAATTATGATTATAATATTCTTTAATAGTTTTCATATGACTTATTGATTAAATTTTGCATGTGATAAATAAAATGTAATTATTATTATTGGATATTTATTTAGTTATTCACACACATATATATATTTAAAATTATAAAATAATTATTTATTTTTTACATAAAAGTTTGATTTATGTTTCATCATATTATTATCATATGAGTTTTTCTTTATGTTGATTAATGTTTAATAATTATTATGGTTATTATTTTATTATTAAATTATTTTAATAAATTAGATTAAAGAAATGTGATAAATATTATTTATAACTTATATCTCTAAATTTTATCAGATTGATAGTTGCCAAAATGGCTTGGGATAATAGGGTTATGGGATGTAATTTATAATAAATATTTTATTATTTATAAAATATTTTAAATTATATTTTATATTAAATAATTTAATATTCATGACATGGTGTGTAACCTTTGTCATCTTTAGGGCACCCCTCTAGCCATAAGATGCAGTCATCATAACCTATTTCTAGGATCTATAGCCACTCACCATAACATAAACAACAGTCTATTGATCTGTAGCCAACTCAAACCACAACCTATTTCTAGGATTTGTAGCCACCGAACCTTCTATTGATCCTTACCCTCCGCAACCACTAATCTTACAAAATAGTTTTGGCCGACCAAGTACAAGAATATCACCGAACAACTTGCCAAGATTTGACAAACCTCCATGATCCAAGAATATCAAACCAGGTTTGAGGAAATATCATACTTTTTTGGTCTGACAGACAATTATTAAGGATGTTCATCGAAGGACTTAAGCCAAAAATTAACGAAGAGGTTAAAGCACGGTAGCCCCCCACCGTGAAGGCCGCAATCTCTTTCGCCCAAATGCAAGAGAAATGACTAAACCAAGATGCTCGGAGGCTGAGAACCACTCTTAGACCAGCAGCATATAAACCTCCCTCTACTCGTAGCCATTCTTCACTGCCAAAAAAATTGATGAGAGAAGAGCTACGTGATAGATCGACGAAGGGCCGTTATTGGCATTGCAATAAACTTTGGAGCCGGAACCATATGTTTTTATTTTGTATTATCGTAGGAGTGGTTTTTATTTCGTATCGGTCTCCTAATATATTGTGTCACACACATACATATTTAATATATATCTACATCGCATGCAAATATATATATACATATATCTAGTAGGTGTATAACACATCATATATGTAAGCCACACCGGATGATCATGAGTCGTCACCTAATATGATTAAGCCCGAGTCAATGGATCTAATCACTCACAATAGGATCTATGTGTGCATTGGCGCATCTCCATGCCCTGTGATTGTTGATCTCGTCATCATCGGTTCCGTCGGGTCGTCGCATCACCATGCGTCGTGATCTCCCGCCACGACATCGTGGGTCCCGCTGTAACCTCTATGCTCCCGCTGCGCCTCTCCATGTAATTATAAATAATCACAGGCACATATGCCCAACAATAAATGAGAAAAACGCAGGCTCGCAGGCCCCAATAATAATAATAATAATAATCACAATTACACACCTCACAACACATGGCTCATGATCATCCATCCACATTATATATCACATTATATGTAGGATTACTAAATATATATAATAATTAATTAAACTATTTAATTAATTATTTTTCTGGAAATCAGGACATGCTCAGAATTTCTAGAATTATCAAGGGCATTTTTATAATTCTAGATGAGAGGATAGTCCTCAGAATTTCTAGAATTATTGAGGGCATTTTTAGAATTCTGTACATGAGGACAGTCCTAAAAAATTTTAAAATTTAAAGGGGCAGGATCATCCTTTTCTCAAAAGGATGCCCTAGCCCTCTCCTTGCCGCCCTCTACGCCGTCGTTGCCGTCGTCCTAACATGTCTCACGTGCCATCACTCACGGATTTGCTTGTATTGTACCTGTAACCAGCATATGCCTTTCTCCTGTTCCTTCTTGCGATCGTGGGCCATGGTATTTAGAGAGAAGGAGTTCTCCGGTAGAATCTGAATAGAGCAAGACAAACTGATTCCGTATGTGACCTTACAGTACCATATCCAATATACGATCTCTGGGATATTATTTGGATGATGGATTATAAATACATGGTAACTATGGATAGACAGGTCCGATGGATTTGATCCCCCTTGTACCGTCTGGGGACTATGGCATAGTGGCTTAGTACGTCTATAGTCAATTAGTCGAGTGAATTATTATGGGGATAATAATTCACTATATTAGAAGGAGTTCTGATGGGAGTGACTCACGGCCAACTCGGTATCGAGCCAAGAGGGTCACACACATATGGTGGATGCATCAGCGAATAGAGGATTGGATGGAGATCCACTTAGCCCCTATTCTCATTAGATGAGACCCTATGTTGATGGGCTCCTTGATTAAGGCCCAATTATAGGCCTAAGGAGATTATTGGATAGAGATCCAATAATGCAAGGTTAGTGGGTTGTTGGATGGAGATCCAATACCCACTAAGGAAAGAGCACTAGGGTTTTGGTGGCTATCTATAAATAGAAGGGGAGACTCATTGTTGATAGGTTACAACTTTAGCCACCACTTCCTATTCTCCTCCTTCCCTCTGAGCATGAGTTGCAAGATCATATTGGAGGAGTTTTGCTGCATAGATCCATCGTGTGGATACCGCTAGAGAGGAGGACGCTTGACCTCCTTCATCTTCTCCATCCGGATCTGGAATATAGGGATATACAATCTTCCTAAGTAAAATCAATCTCTCACACATCGTGATTTTTTTTATTTTTGTGATTTTTCTCGCGACCCCAATCTTTTGCACGACGATTTAATCTGCGTGGGAAACTGATTTTTGTTTTGATTTCCGTTGCGCATGTGATGCACCCGTTGTAAGTTTCCCAACAATGGTATTAGAGCCAAGGTTTTCGTGTGAAATATTAGTTTTAAACTACGTGTCATGAGATTGAATCGCGTAGAATCATTCAACGCGTTCGCAACAAGAACAGCGAAGAGGAGGGGCTGGTCGTGGCTAGTTGGAAGCGACAGTCGGCTGCGGCCAAGGCCCCCTGCAAGGGGGCGGCTGGCCACGGCCAACCCCCCCCCCCCCCCCCCTAAAGGGGCGGCCACATACGGGTGTGACCGGCTGCGGCCAGCCCGCAGGGGCGGTTGCCAGCGGCTCGCCCGCAGGGGCGGTTGCCAACGGCTCGCCCACAGGGGCGGTTGCCAGCGGCTCGCCCGCATGGGACGGCTGCCAGCGGTCAGCCCGCAAGAGGCTGTCGGCCGCAACGCACAGTGTCGCCGCCTGCGCAGGGGGCAGCAGCGACGGCGCAGGAGGGTGAAGGAGAGGGTTAGGGCTTCTTTTTGGAAAATGACTAAAATTCCGCTCAGAATTCAAAAAATTCCAAGGACGGTCCTTGTGTACAGAATTCTGAAAATACCCTCAACAATTTTAGAAATATCGAGGACTATCCTCTCATCCAGAATTATGAAAATGCCCTTGACAATTCTAGAAATTCTGAGCATGTCCTGATTTCCAAAAAAATAATTAATTAAATAGTTTAATTAATTATTATATATATCTAGTAATCCAACATATGATGTAATGTACATGTGATGTATGACGTTGATGGATGATCATGAGCCATGTGTTGTGATGTGTGTAATTGTAATTATTATTATTATTGGGGCCTGCGAGCCTATGTTTTTCTTGTTTATTGTTGGGCCTGCGTGCCTGTTATTATTTGTAATTACATGGAGAGGCGCAGCGGGAGCATGGAGATGACAGCGGGACCCACGATGCTGTGGCGGGAGATCACGATGCATGGTGATGCGATGATCTGACGGAACCGATAATGACAAGATCAACAATCACAGGGCATGGAGATGCGTCAATGCACACATAGATCCTATTGTGAGTGATTAGGCCCATTGGCTCGGGCTTAATCATATTAGGTGACGGCTCATGATCATCCAGTGTAGCTTGCATATGTGATGTGTTTGTTATACACCTACTAGATATATGTATATATATTTGCATGTGATGTAGATATATATTAAATATGTATGTGTATGACACGACATATTAGGAGATCGATACGAAACAAAAACCACTCCTACGATAATATTAAGTTGGTAAGCTTGAGGCAATAAGATTGACCCACATGGCCTTCCATCGTTATAGGAAGAAATTGAATTACGACATAGGTCGAGTCCCTCGAGGCTCACCTATCTACATGATCGAGTTCTTGCCTATGACACAGAGATGTCACCGATGACCTGAGGACATGATATATCATAAAGTATCTTCACCGACTTGGAAATTGAGCATGACCACACCATGTTCTGAGATAAAATTTTAAAATTATAAAGCTCGATTAATAGCCTCAAAGCATACCACAAAATCAACTTCTATTATTAATAATATAATAAATATTTTTTTATAAATTAGCCCTTTAATTTATATAGATATAAATTGTAAAGCATACTTCTTATTATCAAGGCAATTCATAGAATTAGCACTTAAAAATTTTCATCATTTCAAGTTAATCTAATTTCATATATATAAGCATATAATTCTTCCTCCCTTCTAAATATCTTATTTATTTTATTACAGTCTTTTAGTGTTTACATTCCTATGTAACTCTAGTATCTAACTAGTATTTCAACTGCAGAACTAATATTTGATCTTACATAGGCTTCAACATATAATAGACTTCCAACTACATAATATAAAAGATATTTTTCTTTATCTAATTCTTTTCGAAGTCATTTAAAAATACCTATTTTGATTGAAACTTTTACTTTTATCATTTGTTGAACAAGATTATATACTAAATATCTCCAATAATCGATCAATATATTCTTTATTAGATAGTCATAGCAATTCTTGAGATCTATCCATAAATATCTCAATACTAATAATATAAGATACTTCATTCATATCAACTATCTTAAAATTTTTGATGAAAATTTTTTTAATTTAGTGAAATAACCAAGATCACTACTAGCAAATAAAATATTATCTATATATAAGATTAATATAATAAACTTGCTCCTATTGATCTTTAGATATAAATACTAATTAATAGTATTAAGATCATAAATAGATTTCTTAAATTTAGATAAGATTTTTTTTTCGCTATGAATCATTTAGGTTAACTCATATAATTCTAAATCCTCAATCAGAAAACTTATTTTTACATCCTTATGATGTAACTCAAAATCATAACGAGTAAATAATGTCATGACGAGTCTTAACAGGTTCATTTAAAGAACTACATAAAATATCTTATTATGATTGATGCATTTTTTATGAGTAAAACCTTTAACCACAAGTTTGACTATTACATCATTTTATATTATTATTTGAGTGATATTTATATAACAAACTCTTTTGTAGTTATCGGACAATCCGATGCGTTCTCAAACACCATTTTGGTCATTGATTTCAACTCTTCTTTTGTTACATCATATCACTTTTCATAATCGTTACTTTTCATAACCTATGACGATAATAAGAGAACTTTTAATTCTTATATCATAATATAATTCTTGTAGATATACCACATAATAATAAAAAAGGATATGTCTCATTTTCCTTTAAGATATTCCCAAAACTATTGATTATGGTTGTTCTATAAGATTAATAGTAGTGATATCAATATTATTTGGGAGTTCACTAATGTATTTTGTTATTCGCCTTTATCAAATCATTTAATAATTTGAGAATAACAATATATCGAATGATAAGGGAATATCAACTATCACCTCAATATCAAAACTAAATTTTATAATTTTTACTCCCACTTATTAGTTATTTTTTAGTAATCTTACATTACTAGATTTAACCATCCTCATACTATGATTAGGGTAATAAAATATATATTCCTTTGAAGTTTTCTAAATAAATAATAAAATATCTAGAAATAGTTCTTGAATATAATTTTTTTATTTTAATTAAAGACCCTTATCTCTATAGGATAATCTTAAATATGTAAATATCTTAAGTTAAATTTCCTATGAGTATATAACTCAAAATAAGTTGAAAGAATTGACTTACTATGAATCATATTTAAGATATACATAGTCATTCTTAGAGATTCTCTTTACAATGATTCAGCTACATAATAAAATCCATCATACTCTAACCATATCTATAAGAGTTTTCACCTTTCAATAATCTAAATCTACTGTGGCACATCTGATCAATTATATTGAGCATAAAAACCCAACTTTCAGGAATCTAGCAAAAGAATTAAAATTATGGTCAAATTCATCAAACTATTCTAAATTTATCACTCTTATTAGATCTAATAATTTTGACTTTTCTTGTATAATTATCTTTAAATTTTATTTATGTACACCTAAAAACATAAATAGCCTAAGACCTTACATGACTTAGATATATATAGTAATATCTCAACATGTTATCTATAAAGATGATAAAATATCTCTCTTCACTAAAAGAAAATATGAAATGACCCACAGATAAAAACATATATATTCTCAAGGAGTTTATACAACTATATTTCATTCTAATATTTGATTATGGAATCATTTTAAACTTAAATTCATAAAAATTTTATATAAGCTATCATACAGAACTCAAAGGATATTCAGAACAATATCATCCTACTCCATCACATAATTATTCAAAGTAAATATAATTTAAAATATTTTATAAATAATAAAATATTTATTATAAATTACATCCCATAACCCTATTATCCCAAGCATGTCACACGTGTAGCATGTAACACGTGTAGCATGTCACACGTGCTAGCGGCTTTGTCAATGGATCTACAATGTTATCTTCGAATGGAACTCTTTCCATTACTATATCTCCCACTAGACCTAAAACCAATCACCTATGTGTCTGATCCCTATCAGACCCCTGTGATAATCAAATACAATCTGAGCTAATGACTTTATTAGTGAATTTACAATATTATCTTCAAATAAAACTCTTTTCATTGCTATCTCTTTCTAAAAATGTATTTGTTTGCCTTATGTCCTAATTTACCACAAAAATTACACTTAACTCTTGGTGGCACATTCAATGTAAGTCCTCTTACAAATATGGTTGGCTTTTGTTGAATATTTCCAACAAAGCCTATGCCATGTCTATTATTGATATGATCCTTATTGGCAAGGATTATATTTAGGGATTTATTCCCTATCTCAAATTTCTCTAATGTAGTTTTAAGCATACAATTCTATACTTTAATATTATCTAGCATATCGTATTTTAAACATGGTTTAGGTGAAGCTAAGGAGTTATGTATTTCATCAAGTATTTTAACTATCAAATCATGATCAACTTTAATCGGTTTAAAAGACTTGCTAAGTTTTCTAAACTCATTAAATAAATCATTAAACATGCTTGATAATTCTGAAAATAAAAAATCTAAAGACTCACTAGCCTCATCTTCAAATGTCATTAAGGCATAGTTAGCTACCTCTTCTTTGGATTGGTCTTCATCCTCGGAGGAACTTGAATCATCCTAAGTGGCCGAGAATGCCTTCATTTTTTGCATCGTTTTCTTCTTCAGTTGAGGACATTCACTTTTGAAGTGTCCCGGTTTTTTTCATTCATAGCAAATGATGTTGTGTTTCTTTAATTCCTTTTTGTTCTTATAGTTTTGTTCCTTTTTATAAATTTTTTAAATTTTCTTGACAGATGTGCAATGTCAAAGTCCTCATCACTCGAGGTTTCACTCGAGAAGTCATATGTCATTCTTAGTTCACAATCCTTCTTGTTCTTTGGAAGGTGTTCTTCAAGTTCATTTTTGTAATGTATTTTATTAATTGATTCATTTATATTAATTATGCTTTCATGTGTGATTTTCAAAGTATGCCAAATATCGAAAGCCGAATCACAAGCGGAAACACGATTAAACTCATTTTTATCAAGTGCACAAAACAAGGCATTCATAGCCTTTGCATTTAGAGAAAAAATTTTCCTTTCCAAATCACTTAACTCATTCATTGGTTTGGAAGATTTTTTAAATCTGTTCTCAACTATATTCCATAAATCAAAGTCTAAAGAAATGAGAAACATATGCATCCGTATTTCCCAACATGTGTAAGTCATCCCATTGAACATGGGTGGACATGAAATGGAATATCCCTCATTCATGTCAATACAAGTCATTTACTCAAGTGGGTGCTAATCCAAAGAGTAATAACCTTGCTCTGATACCAATTGTTATGATCAATGGGTACTAAGAGGGGAGGGGTTAAATTAGTGCAAGTATAGATTTTCATTTTAAATGAAATCCTTTTCGATTAAACTAAAGTATGAAAACCGAAGCTTTTAGTCATTGATAAAAATGAATGAGTGTTTAAAGTTGCTAAGTTGATATGTAAACCCAAAAGATAAGCAACGTGAAAATTTTACTTTTAAAGAGTGAGTTAAATTGGAAGCATTAATACAAGAAAATGTAAGCAATTGAAAGCAAAGAAACAACTCACGATTTTATAGTGGTTCGACGCTAAAGGCCTACGTCCACTCCCGAGTCCTCTTTCTTAAGGCACACCGGCATCCACTACCAATCTTCTTTGGGTGAAGATCAAACCCTTACACTTGCTTACAAGGGAGACTTAAGAAGTTACTATCTCTAAGCTCTCTCCCTTCCCTTTTTTCTTTCTTACAAATCACACATAATTTCTTTTTCACAGAGTTTAATTTCCCAAAAGAGTTGTTGGTGAATGTAAGAATACTTGGGGTATTTATAGACCCCAAGTGGCTTCAGATTTTTAGAGCCTAAAATCAAACATACTTGGAAAAATCGGGTACAGGTGGTTTACCCGTCGTTCTGGGCGGTTTACTCGCTATCAGCCACTGGTCGCCGCCCGGATTCTAGGGTACGAGCGGTTCACCCACCACCTGGGTGGTTTACCCATCGACAATTGGTAGCCACCGCCTAGATTTTGTGGTACGGGCGGTCCAACCGTCGCTCACCGACGGTTTACCCGCCAGAATTTTCACAAAAGTGGTTCCCTCAACTTTTTGAATTTCGGCTTGACTTTTACATTAACCAGCTCTTTAGTCATTGATTGAGCTCAACCAAACCCAGTAGTGGATCCAGTTGCCTTATTGAGTTGATTTGGATTCCTTCCAAAGCCAACTCCATTAAGACTCAACTTCTATCTACGACTCAATGATTACAGCACTTAGTGACCTACTAAGCCTAAATAAGACCTAACTTCTGCATAATCCGGCAACCTCCGGCAATCTTGCGGCAAGTCCTCCAGTCTTCTTCCCAGCGATCTCCCTTCGTGTTCCCAGCGAGCTTCCTGATTCCTTCAGCGAATCTCCTAGCGAACTTCCGACGAGATCCCACCGCATCGTCCGAACCTGGCCCGATACCTAAACTTTATCTTGGCCCATCATTTGGTTGTAACTTTATTGATCCTACCATAGTTAGATCTGTAATATTTCTTCTAACACATATGTTAGATCAACACACATCAATTCATCTCATCATCAAAATCTGAGATTCAACACTGTTCATGTCTGCCCTTTCTTCAGGAGTCTTTGAGGACATACTCCTAAAAAGTGATATTTGATATCTAATCAGTATGAGATGTCTCTTTGAATTTTTCATGCCAAATCTTTTGATAATAGAGGCTATATACCTAAACTGGGATAAGCCAAGCATCCTCTTAGATCTATCTCTATAGATCCGGATCCCCAAAATATAGGATGCTTCCCCTAAGTCCTTCATGGAGAAATTTCTTGATAGCAAATCATTTAATTTAGAGAGCATTCCTACATTATTCTTAATTATTAGGATCATCCACATATAGTAACAAGAAAGTAATTATGCTCCCACTTACCTTCATGTTCACACAAGGCTCATCTTCATTCTTAATAAAGTCATAAGATATGATCGCCTCATCAAATCTTATGTTCCAACTTTGGGAAGCTTCCTTTAGGCCATAGATAGACTATAGTTGCACAACTTATCAGGACTCTCTCTGGATATGAATCTCTCTATCTATATCATATACACCTCCTCTTCGAGGTTACCATTGAGGAATGTGGTTTTCACATCCATCTTCCAGTTCTTATAATCATAGTGTGCTGCAATGGCCAAAAGAATTATGATGGATTTTAGCATAGCTATGGGTAAGAAGGTCTTGTCATAGTCAACTTCATACCTTTGACGATATCCTTTAGCCACCAGCCTTGCCTTATAGGTCTTCACCTTTATGATAAAACCTCAGATGGAGCTCTATAGATTTTGACCCTTGAGGGGGATCAACCCTTGGAATGCTATAGGGGTTCCTCCCTCCTAGACTCGACACAAGGCTGAAATAAAATTAATGATTGCTTGATTCAAGAGAGGGGGTGGCTACATCTTTAAATAGAAATCAAAACCCTAGCCTACGAGGGTGCTTGCTTAAGTAAAATTACTCCTTTACCCCTCCTATAGTCGACCTGCCTTAATAGGAATAGGGGATGGCTAGGTTGGCTCTATAACCGACCTAAGCAAGGGAAAACACTGGCCGACCAACCCAGTAAGGGGGGTAGCGGCCACTAAGCCTTAAGGGCTAATCTAAACCCTAGTCATACTCCTTTATAAGATAGGAGTGGCTTTATTACAATCTAGCAGGTTTTTATTGACTAGTACTAATATGATTAGGACTCAACCCTACTGGAGTCCTATTAAGTTCGTCCTTTTCAAATCAGCCTTGTCCTCAAGGCTGAGGGTCCATAAACTTTGCAAACTAGATCTTTAACTCCTCATGTGACTCCCATATTGCACCTTCGAATGGTAAGTTAGTCCACTTTACAAGTACTTTGGTTGAAGGGCATCATCGGTGCATCATAATCCTTTGATCAAGTATAGCTTCAGGTTGGGCTTTAATTTCGCCATTATTGGTGGTGCTCGGCAGCTAAGTCTGGGCCTTCTCATGTTCTCCCAACTTTAACTTCAATAAGGATACGTGGAAGATGGGATGTATCTTAGCGTCATCTAGAAGCTTTAATTTATATGCGACGGCCCCAACGCACTCTAAGATCTGGTATGGTCCATAAAATCATGGAGACAGCTTCATTGATGCTCTTGCGTTGATTGATAGCTACTTGTATGGCTGGAGCCGAAGGTAGACCCAATCTCCCACTGTGAATTCCTACTCACTCTGGTGGTTGTCTGCTTGTTGCTTCATGCGGGCTTGAGCAACATTCAAGTTATCTTTCAGCAGCTGCAGCAGTTTGTCCCTATTAATCAAATTTTGGTCGACTTGATCTACTTTGGTTGAACCAAGCACATATCTGGGTATTATAGGGGCCGGTCGGTCATACCATGCCTCATAAGGGGTATATTTAGTTGATGAATGAAATGTCATGTTGTACCACCATTCAGCCCAAGGAAGCCAACTTGTCCACTCTTTGGGTCGATCACTGGTGAAGCACCATAGGTATGTCTCGAGGCATCTGTTCACCACTTCTGTTTGGCAATCTGTTTGGGATGATAGGTTATGCTCATCTTCAATTGGGTGCCCTGTAGATGAAAGAGCTCTGTCCAAAATTTACTTATGAATACCCTATTACGGTCGCTTATAATCAACCTTGGCATCCCATGCAGTTTTACTATGTGTTCCACAAAAAGTTGTGCAATACTAGCAGCAATATAGGGATGTTTCACAGCGCATAAGTGAGCATACTTGGTTATGTGATCTACCACCACAAAGATCATGCTTTAACCTTGGGATAGTGGCAGACCCTCGATGAAATCGATAGAAATGTCGATCCATAATGAGTCTGGTATGGGTAGTGGATGTGATTTCCCTGGACTTGCCACTGTTTCGCCTTTCTATTGCTAACATACATCACATCTGGACATATAATCATAAATTAAGTTTTCATGCCCTTCCAAAAGAAGTTTTGCTTCACCCTTTTGTAAGTCCTCAGAAATCCGGAGTGCCCTACTAAGGGTGAAGAATGCATCTCGTGCAAAATAATTTGAATGCAAGGGGAAGAAGGAACAATAACAATTCGATCTTTGCAGCGCAAGTCCTTCGAATCCCACGAGTAGTGACCCATGGACCCCCGTTCCTTCTCCAATTTTTCTATGATAGCTCGAGCTATTGGATCACTCTTCCATTCCTCCCTAATGTTATCGAGGAAGTAGATGGAGGGAAGTGAGATGGCTGAAATTTCGGCTTGTCCCGATAACCGAGATAAGGCATCTGCAACAACATTCTCGTTTCCTTTTCAGTAAGTAATTTCATAATCAAAGCCAAGGAGTTTAGTTACCCATTATTGCTAATCTAGGGAGGATATTTTATGCTCTAAAAAATATTTAAGGCTTCGGTGGTCGGTCTTAATCTGGAAGCACCGGCCGATCAGGTAGGGTTTACACTTTGTGACTACATGTACGATGGCAAGAATTTCTTTGTCATACACAGACATTTTAAGATATGAAGAAGATAAAGCTTTGTTGTAGGTAAGGGGTCGGTCATCTTGCATTCGAACAACCCCAATTCGAGTAGCGCTAGGACCAGCGTCGTCATTATGGCGGTCTTGAGTCTTTCAAGGGCTGTGGAGGCTTGATCCAACCATGAAAAGGAGTCCTTCTTAAGTAGGGACATGAGTGGAGTATTGATCTTGCCATAATCTCTCACAAACTTTCGGTAGTAGCCCGTGAGTCTAAGGAAGCAATGTAGTGTTTTTACATTTGTAGGTCTCGGCCATCCTTACATTGCCTCGATCTTTGTTAGGTCTACTGCCACTTCATCCTTTGATAAAACATGCCCTAGATACTCCACTTTATACTATAAGAAGCTGCACTTTGACTATTTTACATAAAGAGTATCCTCTCGAAGAATGGTTAGAATAGTTCGTAAGTTCTCAAAGGGTATATCAAGCGTAGGGCTATAAATGAGAATATCATCAAAGAATACTAATACGAACTTACGTAGAAACCTTCAGAAGATGTCATTCACCAAGCTTTAAAAGGTAGAAGGAACATTTGTAAGTTCGAAAGGCATTACCAAAAACTCATATTGGCCGTTATACGTGTGGAATGTAGTTTTCAAAAAATCTTCAGTGCATACCCGAATCTGATGGTATCCAGATTGGAGATCTAATTTAGTGAAGACTTGGCTCCTTTTAATTCATCTAAGAGTTCATCTACAACTGGAATAAGATATTTGTCCTTGACGGTGATGGCGTTTAGAGTCCGGTAGTCAATGCACTTTCGCCACGTACCATCCTTCTTGCACACTAGCAACACCGGTGAGGAGTAAGGGCTGCAACTCGGTCGAATCACCCCGGTGTCAAGCATCTCTTTAACGATGTTCTCAATCTCATCCTTCTATAAGTGTGGATATCAGTACAATCATAAATTTGCTGGAGGTTTGCTTGGCAAAATAGGAATGCGGTGGTCACGCGACCAGTTAGGGGGCAACCCGCGCGCTCCATGAGAATATCCACGAATTCATCCAGCAAGAGGGCAAGCTTTGGATCTTAGTTTTGTATGTTCTTCCCCTTAGATGGCTGCTGGATATGCATCAAGAATCCACCATGTGCTTTGTGCAAAACTTTCTCCATTCGTTGCGACAAAATTGTGGAAATATGGCTCCGGTGCTTGCCTCATAACATGACCTGTCTCATTTTATAATAACATTTTATGATTGATTTAGAAAAATTCCATGAGATATTACCTAGCATTATGAGCCATTCAATCATGAGTATGGCTTTATAATCATCATTGGGTAGGAGGAAGAAATCAGCTACCACTTCTTGGTCTTGGAGGAGTAGTTTCACCCGCGGGCACCGTTGGTCGTAATTGAGGATTCGATCGTCGATGGCCTTTACATTGAACTTATTGCAACATTCGATTTAAAGCGCCAAAAGTACAACAACCTTACTGTAGAGGAAGTTATTTGTGCTACTTGTGTCAATGAGAATGGTGATGGGTTGCTATTTTAGAAGTCCTCCAACTTTCATCATCTGTGGGTTGGAGTAGCTGGACAATGCGTGTACTACGTAGTCGACCGGTTGGAACTCTTCCTCCATAGCTTCTTCTTCAAGTTCAAGGGCTTCTTCAGATGGTTCATTATCCTCCTCCTCCACCCGTTTTTGCAGCGATGTTCTCGGCTCCACGGTTCATCACAGTGCCAACACAATCCTTTGGTCGATCGTTCACAAAGCTCATCCCTCATCAATTTTTTTGGTACGGGGCTTGGATGGCAGTAGAAGGGGCTGTAGGCCTCAGCATGGCTAGTTAGGGAGCGACCCTTGTCCTTTGTGCCTCGTGGTTCAATCGTTCTTCTTCAATACACGTGAAGGAAATCGCTACCATAAGAGTGTACAGTTGTCGCGCCTTTACTTCTCCCCGAATATCTGGCTTTAGGCCCTCGATGAAAGTCCCTAAAAGTTATTTTTTAGACCAATCCATAGTTTGATTAGATAAATGTTCAAACCTTATTTGGTATTCTTGTATTATGGAGGTTTGACGAATCTTTGCTAATTGTTCGTTGATGTTGCCAAAATCAGTTGGTCCGAAGCGGTTCAGTAGTCCTTCCTTGAATTGCTGCCATGAGAGTCCTCCATAGGTGTGCTCAAACCAATTAAATCACTGAATAGCATCTCTCTCAAGGTGGATGGAAGCAATCTCCACCCGTGTGGCGTCGGCGGTTCGGTAGAACCAAAAATAGCTCTCCGCGCACGAGATCCATCTGATTGGGTCTCCTTCCCATCTAGAGAAGTCAACCTTCATGCATGGATTGTTGGAATCAGAGATGATGTGGCCACATAATTGAGGATCGTCTCACCGATCTGAAGTTTCTCCTTGCTGTGATTTCCTCGGGCTCGACGGTCGGCCAATGCTGAATTCGGCGAAAAGGGATCACATCTTCTCTTCCATATGGCTTTCAAAGGCTTCAAACTTTGCATTGATAGCCTCCTTTAATGCCATAGTATAGCCTCTAGATTTGTAATATTGAGGTCTTTTTTCTATTGTCGGGTTTGTGGCATGAAAATTTTGGAAAAGGGGGTGGCCGGTTGGAAGGTGAATTGGTTTGGATGGGAATAGGCTGTAGTTTAGGGCTGATTTGGATGGTTGTTTGGGTTTGGTTTAGGGTAAGGTTTGGAAGAGCTTTTGGTAAGAATGGTAGGGTTTGGAGATGAGGAAAAGAGAGTCTAAAATCTCATAAAAAATAGCACTCAAATCTTATATAATTCGGTGAAAAAAGGTGTTGCGATGTGCTGTCCTATCTAACAGATTTTACGTCGGAGAAACGATGACTTCTCAACATAAATTCAAGAGGAAAGTTCAAGGAAATTATGCAAAAAAAAACCCTTGTTTTAGATGTTGTTAACACTAGTAAAAAGTTTGACGAAATTTGGCAACGTAATAGTAGGGAAATAGGGCAAAAGACGAAAGGCAGATCCTTCATCATAAAATTTTAGTACTGCGTGATGGTGACAAATTGCACAAGAAAAATGGTTCCAGAAAGAGATTTTTTCAGAAATTAATCCCATATGATAGCCAAGTTGATCTTTAGAATTGTATAAAAATTTTAGCCAGAAAGGAGAAGAAATAAACTGGATTCAAGAAGCAAATAAGTGGCTGAAAATTTTTGCAGCATTTCGCCTTCGCAACAACAATAATGTTTACGATGAACAAAATTTACAGCGGATAAAATTTGAAAAAAATCTTCAACGTGTAAAGTAAGGAATCTTGCAATATTGAAGAGTTGTGGATGATAAAAATATACCAGATTTTTAGATCACGCAGGGGCGACAGCAGATAGATGGATTTGCGGCTTGATGGGCGATGGTGGATGGAGACGAGATCAAAAGCAATTGTGGGAATTGCTTAGAAGATGGAGGCGTGAATGATGGCTATAGGGCAGCAGGAATACGGATTTGATACCAGATGTTAGAACCCCAGAAGGATCTCTATATATTTTAACCCTTGAGGGGGATCAACCCATAGAACGCTTGTATGGGTTCCTCCCTCCTAGACTCGGCACAAGGCTGAAATAAAATTGATGATTGCTTGATTCAAGAGGGGGGCAGCTATATCTTTAAATAGGGATCAAAACCCTAGCCTAAGGGGGTGCTTGTGTAAGCAAAATTACCCCTTTGCCCCTCCTATAGCCGACCTGCCTTAATAGGAACAGGGGCGGCTAGGTTGGCTCTATAACTGACCTAAGCAGGGGGAAACCCTGATCAACCAACCCAGTAAGGGGGGCGACGACCACTAAGCCCTAAGGGCTAATCTAAACCCTAGTCATACTCCTTTATAAGATAGGAGTGGCTTTAGTATAATCTAGCAGGGTTTTTATTGACTAGTACTGATATGATTATGACTCAACCCTGTTAGAGCCCTATCACTTTTCATCTACTCAAATTTCTTCTTAAAGATCCACTTGTAGTCGATGGGTATAATACCCTCAGGTGCATCCCCAAGGATCTAAATCTTGTTGGAGTACATAGAATCTATCTCAGAATTCATGGTTTATTGCCACTTCCAGGAGTCTATACTCATAATAGCCACCTCATAGGTCTAAGGATCAACACCCTGAGAGTGCTCTCCACTGATATATCTTATATATCTTTCAAGAGAGTGAGATACTCTGCTAGACCTGTATAAAGTTGGAACTTGTGTGATAGGTACATGAATAGACTCAGACTCTGGAATGGTGCTTGAGCTAGGCTCTCCAACCTCGCTCAACTCTATCTCACTCCCACTGTTTCCACAAAGAATTTATTCCTTCTTAAGAAACATAGCCCTCTTGGCAATAAAGACCTTCTAGTCCTAGGGATGATAGAAATAATACCTCAAAGTCTCCTTAAGGTATCCCACGAATATGCATCATTCCATCCTTGATTCCAACTTATCGGGGTTATCTTTTAACATGCGCAGGACAGCCCCAAATCTTAACCACCATCACGATTCTCTTTGGGCGGGACATCCGAGTATTCACCGAACAATGGTTCTCATGGAGAGGGTCTTCTATTGGCCAAAAATGGGGACAGATGTGGAGGAATATGTTCAAACATTCCTTACTTGCCAACAAGATAAGGTAGAGCAACGGAAGCCGGTGGGTCTTTTGGAACAGCTGCCCATACCAAAAAAGCCATGGGAGAGTATTTCCTTGGACTTTATATCAAATTTGCCCATAGTATGGGGACTTGGATCGATACTCGTAATAGTCGATCGATTTTTGAAGTATGCAACATTCGTTGCTGCACCCCTACATTGCTCAATAGAGGATGCGGCTAAGTTGATGATGAAGAATGTGGTAAAGTATTAGGGAGTCCCATACAACATCATTAGTGATCGAGATTCTTGATTCTTGGGACGATTCTGAGCCGAGTTGTTCAAGCCATTGGGATCTAAATTATACTTCTCCACAAGCCTCCACCCTCAGACGGATGGCCAGACTGAAAGAATCAATTCGCTCTTGGAGCAATATCTTCAACGCTACGTGAGTGCCAACCAATGAGATTGGGTGAAGCTGTTGGACATAGCCCAATTCTCCTACAACTTACAACGGAGCTCTGTATCCAACAAGAGCCCCTTCGAGATTATTACAGGACAACAGGCATCGACTCCTCACACCTGGGTTATTGATTATTAAGGGAGTAGTCCATCAGCATATAACTTTGTAAAGGAATGACATCATAATGCAGATATTACACGGGCCAACTTGGGAAGGCGACCACAGGAGTTCAAAATTGGTGACATGATGTTGGTGAAGCTCCAACCAGCATCACTCCAGTTCTTTAGATACAAAGTGTACAAAGAATTGGTACGCAAGTATGAAGGGCCCTTGCCAATCATCAGCAGCGTAGGCACTGTCTCATACAAGTTACAACTGCCAGCATGGCTCAAAATTCATAATATCTTCTATGTGAGCAACTTAAAAGCCTACCACTCAGATCCGCAAGATGATTCTCGAAATGTTCCAACTTGACTACCCCCACCAGAGCCTCCTACGAGAAGCGAGTTGAAACTATTTTAGCGGATCACAAGATAAAGCTACCCAATGGAGTGGAGCAAATCAAGTACTTGGTGAAGTGGCAAAAGCTTCCTCGAACAGAAGCTAGTTGGGAGCCAGAAGATCTCCTACGACATGAAGAAGCTTGCGTCAAAGCCTACCAACAAGTGTTGACGAGAGTGCTGACAGTTGAAGTGGGGGAGAATGTCACGAATGATCGTCGCACAACCGTAATATCTTTGCTCAACGAACCATTTATTGCTTTTTCTTGTTTGTACAGATGTTTGACATCTTATTTTACCTTGATTTTATGTATTTTAGCATAAGAAATGGGAACGAAAATAGCCTAGAATGCTATAGAATGATCACTCACTACGTGGAGCCAAAACTACCTAAAACAACTCTGTTTTGGGGCATTTTTCACGTGCTGCTGTGACGGCTCTGAGCGGCACGAAATGTCAGCCATCTCAGCACCTTGAAACCCCCTGGGTGGCACAGGGATGGATAGGGCTTCGGGTATATGTCGAGCATAGGCTTTCATCAATAATTGAACTTGTCTTACATCCGATACCTTGGGAACCATCGTTTGTGGACTTACGACCATTCTTACAACCCTATAAAGTCATATTTCATTCTTTTTCTTTCTTTTCTCTACTGCACTCAAGGTGTTCGATGAATTGCTTGTACAGCTTCCCTCTTTGCGAGACGTCAGGACTTATCCGTTGCTCGTTTCTAAGCTAATCAACTTCTTTGCAGGTCCTACGAGACCCACACGAGGTTGCAAGTGGGCTGACCCTTTGTGGACAAATAATGCTTTTGGCGTTTCATGACTTAGGCAATCTCAGCTAAGTCCAGAACAATGAGCAAGGTTGCTTCACAACTTAGGCAATTTCAACTAAGTCTTCGAGAGTGCCGCTAGGGTGCCGCACGGCTTAGGCAAATTCAGCTAAGTCTGTGACAATGCATCGTGATCTCTCGTCTCTATGTAATTATAACCTAATCACAAGCACACAAGCCTAACAATAAATGAGAAAAATAAAGGCTCGCAGGCCCCAATAATAATAATAATCATATGTACACACATCACATCACATGACTTATGATCATCCAAACACATCATACATCATATGTACACATCACCATGTAGGATTACTAGATATTAAATAATTAATTAAACTCTTTAATTAATTATTTCTAGAATTTTTAGGATACCCTACCATAGGGTTCCTAGTATGGCATGTAGAGACTCCTACGAGGATCAATTGGCACTAAGAAGGGGGGGGGGGGGGTGTTGAATTAGTGCAAGTGTAAATTTTCAGTTTAGATGAAAAATTTTCGTTCTTAGTGAAACGAGTGAGTGATTAAAAGAAAGTTGCTAAGTTAATAAGCAAACTAGAAAGATAAGCAATGCTTGAAGGAAAGAATTTATCGTAAAAACTTTGATTTCAAAGAGTTAAGTTAAATCCGAAGTGTATATACAAAAATATGAAAGCAAGAAAACACTCATAATTTTTATAGTGGTTCGGTGCTAATGGCTTACATCCACTCCCGAGTCCTCCTTCTTGAGGCACACCGACTTCTACTACCGATCTGTTTTGGGTGAAAACCAAACCCTTACACTTTACTTATAAGGGAGACAAGATCACACTCTTTGATCACTCCCTTACCCCTTTTCTTTTTCTTATAATTCTCACACAATATTTTCTCATAATATAATCCCCAAGTGGCTTCAGATTTTTGGAGCCAAAAATCAAACATACCCGAAAAAATCAGGTACGGGTAGTTTACCCGCCGACCAGTGTGGCTCAGCCACCCAAACACTATGGTACGGGCAGTTTACCCGCTAGTCCTGGGTGGGTCAACCGTCAAAAGTACCCAGATTCCTGGGTACAAGTGGTTCAACCGCCTAGTCTGAGCAAGTCATTCACCGTCAATCGCCCGAAAGCCTAGGTGATAGCGGTACACCCGTCGCTCACCAACTGTTTACCCCGTCGGAATTTTCGCAAAAGTGGTTCCCTCCACTTTTAGAATTCCGACTTGAACCATCATTTAACCATTCCCTTGGTCAACTAATTGAGCTCAACCTAAGCTCAACCAAATCCTATAGTGGACCCGGTTGCCTTATTGAGTTGATTTGGATTTCATCCAAATTAAACTCAATTAGGACTCAATTCCTAACTACGACTCAATTATTACAACAGTTAATGACCAACAAGCTAAACCAAGACCTAACTCCCGTCAATCTGGCAGCCTCCAGCATTCTTGTGATGAGTCTTCCAGTCTTCTTCCGACGATCTCCTGGCGTGTTCCCAACGAGCTTCCTGATCCCTTCGGCGAATCTCCTAGCGAACTTCGGTGAGATCCCACTGCATCATTCGAACTCGACCCGATACCCAAGCTTGATCTTGGCCCATCATCTGGTTGTAACTCCATTGCTCCTATCATAGTTAGTCCTGCATAATGTTAATTATGACTTAATTAAATACAATCATAATTACCAAACATCCATTACAAGACCATCCTAACTCCCGACAATCTTTTCAGTTGCCCCCGATAATCTTCTGGTGAGTCTCGATCTTCGTCTGGTGAACTCCCTTGCACCATCCTGGCAAACTCCCGATATCCTCGGCGAGCTCCCGACGCACTCCTGGCGAGTTCCCAACCACATCGACCCGATGCATGGACTTGACCTTGGCCAATCCTAATTGGAACAATTATTCTGTCGTAATTAATCCTACATCAGTCAATTCTAACAATCCTGTTAGATCAATAACCCATCAATTGATTTCATCATCAAAATCTGAGATTCAACAATCTCCCCCTTTTTTATGATGACAATTAATTGATTAGAGGAGTTAATCTTAGCTCCCTCTAAATACACGCCACTTAAATTTAAGAGGATCACACACTCTTAAATTTAAGAGGATCACACACTCTTAAATTCAAGCAATCAACATTTTATGCAAATTTTAACATAAATTTGCATCATCATCAAATCATAAATTTCACCAAGTCATCAAATCATAATAAGAATTATGCACTCAAATCCATATCCAATATGTTCAATCCATATCGATATCTATATCATGTGTTATTAGTGTTTATCATTAATATCATGAGTCATCAATCAATATCATGTGTCATCAATCAATATCATGTGTCATCAATGTATATTTCTCCCCCTTTGTCATCAACAAAAGGGTGAAAAATAGGGCTAAGGATTTTAAGACATATGAGTCTTTGCTCTCCCTTTGTAAAATACAACATGAGTCATAAATAATTTTCTTCCTCTTGTGAAAAAGAAAGAAAGAAAATAAGGGAGGAGTTGTAAAACATCATTAAGAAGAGCTCTTACTAAATTTCAAAAAGAATATTAAGATGAGCTCAAAAGTCCAAGTTGAAACTATTTTAACCACATCATATCCAATACATCATATTATAAAATTATGATTATTATTCCAAATCATCATGTATATTTTCAAAATCAACATAGATTATCATCATATATGATTTCACATCATCATATCTTCTCCCCCTTTGTCATCAACAAAAAGGAGAAGTGCAATTAGCAAGTTTTTTATATATGAGAGCTTAGCAATTTAGCAAATTTTTCATCACTTTAAAACATGCAAGCTAGTAAGTTCTTTCTTTTCTTTTGAGAAGTGCAAGCTAACAAATTTTTGCTTCCTTTGTAATATTCAAGCTAGCAATTTACATCATGCAAGCAAACAAGTTTTGCTCCCCCTTTGTCATTATTAAAAAAAAGAGATAGTGCAAAACTTTTCCTATCACATCATTTTTCAAATCATCACATGAAATATATCAAGAAAAATTAACATGGTAATGAGATGTACAATTCATGAAGACAAATTGTGACTACCAAGAGACAAATTATAAGAGAAACAAATAAAATAAAATCATTTAATTCATTCATAAGAAATCTCAAGTTGTCAAGTTCATGATTTGTATAAAATTTTCTCTTAAATAATACGAGAACAAATAACAAAAGATTTTGATTCATAAAAGATTTCAAGTTGTAATTCCAAGAAATCAAAACCACGATATAGGTAAATCACTCATTCAATTTCAAGATCATCAAAATCACTTTCAAGAGATTCAAAATGTAATTAATAGACTTATTAGTCTCTTGAAATGCCTCCACTTTGTGTGAGCAAGAAGGTAGAATCAAGGTAGAGAAATAAAAAATATCATATCACAAGAATGCTCAATTTTAAATATGTAAATTTTATATATGTGAATTTTGAAATTAAGCTCAAAACTTCAAGATATTCAAGGAGATTCAAAAGTTTAAGAGCTACTCATGCATTTAAAATCATCTCATACAATTTCAAGTATAGCAAAGAAATCATTTATTATAAATTTTGATAAAAAAACATCAAAATTTCATAAGAAGTCATGATACTATATCACTTAAATTATAAATCAAGTGTTTTACATGCATTTAGAAAGTCCTAATTTTCTTCTAAGCTATTGTTCCTCATTCAATATTATCATATCCAAATTTACTTCTAATCATATTAATAATTTTATCTCTCCCCTCTTTTTTTTGTCATTGTCAAGAAAGAAATATGATGGTATAATTTCTTCTTAGTATTCATATTCAAATTATGCCAAAAAGTACAAGGAGAGCATGTCATTAAAGATTTTTAAATCAAATTTTTTAATATCAAGAGACATAATTTCGTTTAATAAGTTTCTTTCCCCCTTTTTCTTGTGAATAATAAAAATGAGTCTTAGGGGATAATCTCAATTCATCCAAAATAAATTTTTTTAATAAAAAAGAAGAATGATCTTGATAAAAATTTTAATTATTATTGTTAAGATTATAAATCTCATTTTTATTAAAAAGAGAAAATTATAGAGATCAATAACGTAATTCCCATAACGTAAAAGCTAAGTCAAGAAATTAAGGGAGTATTCATAATAATACAAATCTCTTTCAATTTTCAACTTATCATAAATTTAAGAAATACTAATTTTGGTGATAAGTTATGTCATTCATGAGTTTTAAAATAAATCATGTCAAAATAAATATTAATATCAAAAGACATTCATAAATATTAAAGATATGATTTAATTTAATAAATCTCATCTTAGATGATAAAATAGAATCTTAAGAGATCAAAGAAGAGTCTTTATTCATAGAGATATCATTTTATAGATATCAAGATCATGAGTTAATTTCAAGGAAGAAAAAGTAGAAGATCTTGATTTATATATATAACTTCAAGTATTCAAGAATATATTTCATAAGAAGATTTTCAAGTAATAGATCCAAAAAGACAAATTATGATTCATTCATATGACTTTCTTTGAATAAACTTATATAAAGATTTCAAAGTGTAATTTTTTTTCAACTTGTCAAGATTATGATAAAATCATCAAAATATCAATAACGTTGGATAGACTCATCAATCTCATTTTAAAATAAAATCATTTGTAAACTTATTCAAAATATCAATAACGTTCGATGAATGCATCATAGATTGTTTTTCAATAGCTAAAGTTTTCTCATCCATTTTATAGTTTAAGATATTCAACAATAATAGTATTATTTTGTCTCTTATTGAAGGATTAATAGGATAAAAATTCTCTCAAGAATAATTATCCTTCTTTTAAAATTTATTTCAAGAATGTAGTATTATTTAAAGTCAAAAACAAAATTCATCATTGTAATAAAATATTTTCAAACAAAAACTTTGACTTATTTCAATTCTAATGATTTTTAGACTTAGTATAGTGAGTTACCATGCTCATTTCATTCTCATTAAATATATTTTTAATTTATAAAAATACTAGACAATGAAGCATGAATTTTCTCTTCCTTTTCTATATTATTCTATGCTAAAATTCTATCAATCAACACAATTATTCAATCATAGCATTTCAATTAACGTAATATGTAAATTAATCATTCTATAGACTTTGTCAATATTTGAACCCTTTAACAATAGTCTTTACATTTAAACAAGGCAATGATTTTAGCATTCACTCAAAATCTCATTTTTGTAAGTTTTAATATAAATATATTTTTCAATAACTGAGGTTCTTTGGTTCTAATACATTTTCATACTTGTATGCTCTAGCTATACATCATCAATATTAATGATAACCATTAAAAGATTTATTATTAATAATTTTAATTTTAATAATTTTCTTATTACTACTTAAGCTAGTAAGCTTGAAGGAGTGTTAGATCTCAAGTAATATGACAGGAGTATCTACATTCAAAATATTTTTATTACTCCTAGCCTTGTTAGGAAACAACTTTATATTAAGGGAGGTTTTGATTTAGGTACTCATTTAATATTGGATCATTTACGACATGTTCTTCCCAATTTCTCTAATGTCATAATATTGTTTATAGTTCCTTTAGGAACCCAAACTAACTTGTGAGGACTATAATTTTTAAATAGACATTTGTAACCCATATGTCCTAATCTTTCACAAAAATTACACTTGATTCTTGGTGGCACATTTAAGGTTGGTCCTTTAACAAAAATTATTGGCTTTTGTTGAATGTTACCAACAAAGCCTGTCATTTCTTTTATTAATATAACCCTTGCATTCATAGCATGAGGTTTTGTCCATCTTTAGATTATTTTTAAGATTCAAGTTTATCAATTTTTCTGGATTATTTGTCAAAAGTTCAAGGTCCTCATCACTCGAGATTTTACTCGATAAGTCATATGTTCTTCTCGGTTCACATTTCTTCCGGTTCTTAGGAAGGTGTTCTTCTTGTTCATTTCTAGAAGTATTGTCATTTAATGATACATTTATATTAAGTGTGCTTTCATATGTTATTTTTAATGCATGCCATATATCAAACACCGAATTAAAATAAGAAACTCGATCAAATTCATTTTTATCCAAGGCGCAAAAGAAGACATTTATAGCCTTGGCATTTAAAGAGAATTTCTTCTTCTCCAAATCATTCCAATTGTTCATTGGAATAGAAGACCTTTCAAATCCATTTTAAATAATAGTCCATAAATCCATTTTCTCATAATATAATCCTCAAAAATTATTGTGTAGAATGCAAGAAAAATTGAGGTATTTATATGCCCCAAGTGGCTTCAAATTTTTAGATCCAAAAATCAAACATACCCGAAAAAATTGGGTACGGGTGGTTTACCCGTCGACCTGGACAGCTCAGCCGCCCGAACACTAGGGTGCGGGCTGCTTACCCGTCGATCCTAGGCGGGTCAACCGCCGAAAGTACCCAGATTCCTAGGTACAGGCATTTCAACCACCTAGTATGAGTGGGTCAACCGCCATCAGCCGCCCGAAATCCTAGGCGGTGGCGGTACACCCGCCGCTCACCGGCGGTTTACCCGTTAGAATTTTTGCAAAAGTGGTTCCCTCCACTTTTCAAATTTTGACTTGAACCATCAGTTGACCATTCTCTTAGTCAACTAATTGAACTCAACCTAAGCTCAACCAAACCTTATAGTGGGCTCGGTTGCCTTATTGAGTTGATTTGGATTTCATCCAAATCCAACTCAATTAGGACTCAATTCCTAACTACAACTCAATGATTATAACACTTAATGACCAACAAACTAAACCAAGACCTAACTCCCACTAATCTAGTAACCTTTGGCATTCTTGTGGTGAGTCTTCTGGTCTTCTTCCGGCAATCTCCCGACGTATTCCCAGCGAGCTTCCCGATCCATTCGATGAATCTCCTAACGAACTTCAGCGAGATCTCACTGCATCGTCCGAACTTGGCTTGATGCCCAAACTTAATCTTGGCCCATCATCTGGTTGTAACTCAATTACTCCTATCATAGTTAGTCCTGCATGATGCTAATTATGACTTAATTAAACATAATCATAATTGTCAAACATCCATTACAAGACCATCCTAACTCTCGACAAGCTTTTCAGCTACCCCCGACAATCTTCTGATGAGTCTCAGTCTTCTTCTGGCAAACTCCCTTGCACCATTCTGGCAAACTCTTGATACCCTCAGCGAGCTCCCGACGCTCCTATCATAGTTAGTCCCGCATGATGCTAATTATGACTTAATTAAACATAATCATAATTGTCAAACATCCATTATAAGATCATCCTAACTCTCGACAAGCTTTTCAGCTACCCCCGATGATCTTCCGATGAGTCTCGGTCTTCTTCTAGCAAACTCCCTTGCACCATTCTGGCAAACTCCTGATACCCTCAACGAGATCCCGACGCACTCCTGGCGAGTTCCAACTGCATCAACCTGATGCATGGACTTGACCTTGGTCAATCCTGATTGTAATAATCATTCTATCATAATTAATCATGCATCAATCAATTCTAACAATCATGTTAGATCAATAACCCATTAATTGATTTCATCATCAAAATCCGAGATTCAATAACTCCTTATGTGACTAGGATACCCTAGCCGCTAGGAGTCCCCTACAGCTAGGAGTCCCTAGTCATAGGGGAACCTTGAAAGGCCAAGAAACCCTAGCCCCCAAGGAACTCCTTTTGCAGCCATCTCATGGCTACAATTTGCCATGGGTGGCCAGCAAACCCTAGCCACCCAAATAGTCCCTTGCGGCTAAGAAACTCTAGCCACAAGGTTACCTCTAGCAGTTAGAAAACCCTAGCCGCCAAGGTCCCCATGCAGCCACCACTCTTGGCTGCATGGAAGCTGCTTCCATGGCTGAGAGGTTGCTGCTCTCAACCTTGCAGCCTTCGGCCAGGCCGAGAGCAATAACCTTGCTTCAGCCAAAGTTGCAAGCAGCCTTTGGCCGTGCTGTAGGGTAGCAACAATTGATGCTCTTTTCCCCCTTCTTTGTGCCAATAATTTAACATCAAATAACCTTAGAACACCTCTCTACAACACCTCTTTACAGTGAGAAAAGGTGTTGTCCAGATTTTATTAACCATAAAAAATCACAGTAAGGTACATTGAAAATAATGTATACATATCAATTACATCACACGTAGTTTAAAACCAATCTTTGCACGAACAACCTTCGCTCTAATACCACTACTAGAGAACCAAGCAGAAGCATCATATGCATAGTAGAAGATTAAAACAAAAATGGTTTCCCATGTAGATCAAAATCGTCGTACAAAGATTGGTGCGCGAAAATTCACAAAATTGAAAACTGCAACATGTGAGAGATTGTTTACATAGGGAGATCTATATCCCAGAATTTTTAGATCTGGATAGAAAGGATAAAGGAGGTCAAAAGTCCTCCTCTCTAGTGGTATCTACATAATAGTTCGCTATAGATATTCCTCCAATTGCAGCCTCAAATCTCATAACTCTTGTGCAGCTTCTCGCAACGAACGTGAAAGAAGATCTTCTATCTTCTTCACTACCCTTTCACACTAGAGAGGGGCTGATTGGCTGAGAAGGTGAGGGAGAGGAGGAGAATAAGAGGGGGCAGCCAAAGGTGTGGCATATCACATAAGAGTCGCCCTTGCCTCCTATTTATAAAGAGCTACCAAAAACCCTAGGGATCATACCTTAATGGATATTGGATCTATATCTAATTACCCACTAACCTTGGATTATTGGATCTCTATCCAATAATCTCTTTCGGTCTCTAATTGGGCCTCGTACAAGAAGCTCATTAATGTCGGATCTCATCTAATAAGAGCATAGGCTAATTGCATAACTCATATCTAATCCTCTATGCCGGTTACAAGTGCCCTGCAAGCCAATCACGTGAGTGATGGCACGTGTGACATGCTGTGTGATCTTTTTACTTATGATTAATATTGGCATATTCTCATATTATATTATTTGTTACATATATATTGTGATGTCCTTAGTTCTGTGCAATGGGAATCGGATCGTGATGAGATCACGATGATGAGATCGATTCACCTTTAAACACAGATCCTAAATAATCCCGGTCATAGGTTACTCAAGAGTGACATTGAGATAACCGGATAAATCAGTGTACTATATACCCGTCCATATGATGGAGGCGACTGGTCTCATAGCCACTTGTGTGGAGATACTAAGGATATAGTACAGGTGCTTATTGGAGAATGATTTCACTGATTGATCCGCTTATAAAATATTATATGGTTAATGATACCTAATGTCAGACAACGATTTCATAGTCCCAGTTGTGTATCTGGTCCTTAGACTTGAGATACCAAGGATGCCTTGTATGAGTACTCCTTTGACGCCAGATTTATAGGTTTGGAAAGCTCCAGATCTGGTACAACTGGTTATCGGGATTGGTAGCTAACCTTACAAAGGCAATTGAGTGTCAATAGAGGATCATCCACTCTTGGTATCATGAGAGGAATATCTCATATGTGCTTGCTTAGTCAAATCCCTGGCCAGGGTCATTCGAATTGAGAGAGAAGGAGTTCTTTGGTAGAATCCGATTAGAGCAAGACAAACTGATTCCGTGTGTTACTTGACAGTACCATATCCAATATACGGTCTCTAGGATATTATTTGGATGAAGGATTATAGATACATGGTAACTATGGACAGACAGGTCCGATGGATTTGATCCCCCCTATACCGTCTGGGGACTATGGCGTAGTGGCCTAGTACGTCCATAGTCCATAGTGAATTATTATGGGGATACTAATTCACTATATCATAAGGAGTTCTAATGGGAGTGACTCACGGCCAGCTCGGTATCGGGCCTAGAGGGTCACACACATATAGTGGATGCTTCAGCGAATAGAGGATTGGATGATGATCCAATTAGCCCTTATTCTCATTAGATGAGACCCTGTGTTGATGGGCTCCTTGATTAAGGCACAATTATAGGCCTAAGGAGATTATTGGATAGAGATCCAATAATGCAAGGTTAGTGGATTATTGGATGAAGATCCAATACCCACTAAGGAATGAGCCCTAGGGTTTTGGTGGCTCTCTATAAATAGGAGGGGAGACTCATGGTTGATAGGCTACAACTTTAGCCACCACCTCCTATTCTCCTCCCACCCGCTCCGCAAGAGTTGCGAGATCAGATTGGAGGAGTTTCGCTGTAGAGATCCATCATGTGGATATCGCAAGAGAGGATGATGCTTGACCTCCTTCATCTTCTCCATCCGGATCTTGAATACAGGGATATATGATCTCCCTAGGTAAAATTAATCTCTCACATATCATAGTTTTATCGGTTTTTACGTTTTTCTCGCGATCCCAATCTTTTGCACGACGATTTAATCTGCGTGGGAAACCGATTTTTGTTTTGATTTTCGCTGTGCATGTGATTCACCCGCTGTAGGTTTCCCAACAGTGGTATCAGAGCCAAGGTTTTCATGCGAAAGATTGGTTTTAAACTGCGTGTGATAAGATTGAATCGCGTAGAATCGTTCTATGCGTTCTTGCTGTGTTTTCGCAGCGAAGGAAGCACTTGCAAGGGCAGCCGGCATGGTCACGGCCAGCCCCCTTGAAGGGGCGATGGCCGGCTGTAGCCAAGGCCCCCATGCAAAGGGGCGGCCGGCTGCGATAAGGCCCCTGCAAAGGGGCGGTCGACTGCGGCCAAGGCCAGCCCACGAGGGGGCGACGCCCACCCGCGACCAGACCGTAGGGGCAGCCGCCCTAGGTTGGTCGGCTACAGCGTAGCGCCCGCAAGGGGTGGCAGCCGCCCACGGCCACACCGCAAGGGCTGCTGACAACGGTCTACAGATGACCGCATGCGGCTAGCCTGTAAGGGGCGGCCGACTATGGGTTCGGCGCCCGTAGGAAGGCAACCTGCGGGCAGAGGCACCGCCCGCAAGGGCGGCCACCAGCAGCGGCAATGCCTGCAGGGGCAGCGTCCGTGGAGGTGCCGGCCGTAGGGGTGGCCGCCCCTTGGCAGAGTGGCTACCGACGGGCAAGGGCAGCCGCCGCCTACGGCGACGAAGTGAGGGTGAAGGTGAGCTAGGGCAACTTTTTAAAAAAGATGGTTATGCCCCCTCAACATTTGGGAAATTCTAGCTCTGTCCTTATGTACAGAATTATAAAAATACCCTCAATAATTCTGAAAATTCAAAGGACTGTCCTCTCATCCAGAATTATGAAAATGCCCTTGATATTTCTAGGAATTCTGAGCATATCCTGATTTCCAGAAAAAATAATTAATTAAATAATTTAATTAATTATTATATATATCTATTAATCCCACATATGATGTGATGTATGATGTGGATGGATGATCATGAGCCATGTGTCGTGATGTGTGTAATTATGATTATTATTATTATTGGGGCCTACGAGCCTACGTTTTTCTCGTTTATTGTTGGGCCTGCATGCATGTGATTATTTGTAATTACATGGAGAGACGCAGCGGGAGTGTCGAGGTTACAGCAGGACCCACGATGTCGTGACGGGAGATCACGATGCATCGTGATGCGACAATCCAACAGAAGCGATGATGACGAGATCAACAATCACAGGACATGGAGATGCGCTAATGCACACATAAATTCTATTATGAGTTATTAGGCCCATTGGCTCGGGCTTAATCATATTAGGTGACGGCTCATGATCATCCGGTGTGGCTTGCATATGTGATGTGTTATACACCTACTAAATATATATTTATTTATTTATTTGTATGCGATGTAGATATATATTAAATATGTATATGTGTGACACGACATATTAGGAGATCGATACGAAACAAAAACCCCTCCTACGATAATATTAAGTCGGTAAGCGTGCAGCAATAAGATTGACTCACGTAGCCTTCCATCGTTATAGGAAGAAATTGAATCACGACATAGGTCGAGTTGGTCGAGTCCCTCGAGGCTCACCTATCTACGTGATCGAGTTCTTGCCTATGACATAGAGATGTCACCGGTGACCTGAGGACATGGTATGCTTGGTTGAGTCCCTCGAGGGCATATCATCGAATCAGACTCATCTTGTAACGATGGTGATGACTTAACTGAACATCATGGTTGGTCGAGTCCCTCGAGACCATGATGATTCGAAGGCCGAACGTGATGGGAATCATAAGGAGTTGTGATTTGCAAGACTTGCATACCTTTTGGGCTTAATGTAATTGATCGAGTCCCTCAAGGTTGCACTAAGATGCCAATTGGATCCCGATCCCCACTAGGAGTCTGCTGGAGACTTCCGTCTCATGTGTTGAGGGTGTCACGTGATTCGCTAAGAAAATGGTGGAAGTACATTAAGATAGAAGTCCATATCTTAATTAGTATTTTCTATGAAATCTGCATATTATTTATTTTTGCTATATCTTATTTTGTCAGAAACATGTCGCTAACAAACCCCCTATGTGGCATACTTGATGCCAACCACCTCACTAGTCCAAACTATATAGATTGGCTCCGTAATTTAAGAATTGTTCTCATGGCTGAGAGAATCATATATGTCCTTGATACAATCATGCCCACACCGGAAGAAGGGGCAAGCGAGGATGAGATTGCTCGCTATGTGAAGTACATAGATGATTCCACATTAGCAAAATGTTACATGTTGGCCTCCATGACTCCTGAGTTATAAAGGCAACATGAGAGCATGGATGCAGATTCTATTCTTCTTCATCTCCGCCAGCTGTTTGAGAAACAGGGAAGAACTCAAAGATATGAGATATCTAAGAAACTCTTCTAAGCTAGGATGACAGAAGGGACATCTGTTGAGAACCATGTCGTAAAGATGATAGAGTGGATCGAGAAACTCACAGGTCTGAGAATAGTCCTAGAGGATAACCTGTGCATTGATCTTATACTTCAGTCCCTACCAGATTCCTTTTCTCACTTCATCATGAATTTTAACATGAGCAAGTTTGAGGTAACTCTCCCTGAGCTCCTCAATATGCTGAGAGAAGCTGAGAGTGCCATCAAAAAGGAGAAGTCAGTTCTCTATATTGGTGAGACCAAAAAGAAAAGGAAGGCCAGCAAGACCCTTAAGAAGTGCAAGGGAAAAGAAAGACCAGGTAAGGCAAAGGTTGCCAAGAAATACCCAGCAAAGAACAAAGGACAATGCTTCCACTAGGGCCAAGATGGACATTGAAAGAGGAACTGTAAGGATTACCTTACAGAAAAGGCGAGACAGAAGCTTGGAGAAGGTTCGGGTATATTCATAATCAGTCTCCACTTGTCAGATTTTCATGGTAACACATGGATATTGGATATCCGGAGTGTTTATCATATCTGTAATTTGTTGCAGGTTCTGGCAAGACCAAGGAGATTGGCTAGAGGCGAGATGGACCTCAAGATGGGCAATGGAGCAAGAGTTGCTGCAGTTGCTGTTAGAGAGGTCACCCTGCATCTATTTGGTGGAGCTATTATTGCATTAGATGCATGCTATTTTGTTCCCTCTATCATCAAAAATATTATTTCTATCTCTTGTTTGACAATTAATGGATATAAATTAGTTTTTGAGAACAATAGTTGTTCAATAATAATGGATGATAAGATTATCACTAGAGGGACCCTAATAAATGTCTTATATATGTTAGACACTTCTTCACATATCATGAATATAAATATGTCTAAGAGGAAAAGAGATGAGGTGAATAATGCATACATATGGCATTGTAGGCTAGGTCATATACATGAGGGAAGGATTCAAAAGTTGTTGAAAGATGGATACTTAGATCCATTTGATTATGAGACATATGTAACTTGCGAACCTTGCCTTCGTGGGAAGATGACCAACTCTCCTTTTAGTGGAACTGGAGAGAGAGCCATCGAGTTATTGGAACTCATACATAGTGATTGATGTATATGGTCCCATGTCGACTCAAGCTATAGGTGGTTACTCATACTTCATTACATTCACTAATGATTTCTCTATGTATGGACACGTGTACTTAATGAAGTACAAATCTGAGGCCTTCGAGAAATTCAGGGAATATAAAAATGAGGTAGAGAACCAAATTGGAAAGAGTATTAAGACTCTTCGATCAGATCGAGGAGGAGAGTACTTGAGTACAGAGTTCACCCATTTCCTCAGGGACAATGGGATTCTATCCCAGTGGACACCTCCTTATACACCTCAGCTCAATGGCGTATCAGAAAGGAGGAATCGCACGCTGTTAGACATGGTGCGATCCATGATGAGTTTCACTGACCTACCCGTCTCATTCTGGGGGTACGCCCTAGAGACTGCAGCTTACCTTCTGAACAGAGTTCCATCAAAGTCGGTAGTGTCTACACCATATGAGATATGGAAAGGAAAGAAGCCCAATCTTAAATTGTTAATATTTGGGGTTGTCCTGCCCACGTTAGAAGATACAATCCTGATAAGTTAGAATCAAGGACAGAATGGTGCACATATGTGGGATACCCAAAGGAAACTTGTGGGTATTATTTCTATCATCCCGAGGATCGAAAGGTCTTTGTTGCTAAGAGAGCTATGTTCCTTGAGAAGGAACATATTTTTGATGGAAACAGTAAGAGAGATAGAATTGAGCGAGGTTGGAGAACCTAGCTCAAACACAATTCGAGAGCCCGAGTCTGTTCAGGTACCTAACACACAAATTCTAAATTTACGTAGGTCTACTAGAGTATCTCACCCTCCTGAAAGATATGTGAGACATATCAGTGGAGATGCTCTCAGGATGTTAATCCTCAGACCTACGATGAGGCTATTATGAGTATAGACTCCGGGAAGTGGCAAGAAGCCATGAATTCTGAGATGGATTCCATGTACTCTAACAAGGTTTGAAACCTTGTGGATGCACCTGAGAGTATTGTACCCATCGGCTGTAAATGGATCTTCAAGAAGAAGATCAGAGTGGATGGAAAGGTAGAGACCGATAAAGCAAGGCTGGTAGCTAAAGGATATCGTCAAAGACAAGGAGTTGATTATGACGAAACCTTTTCACCTGTAGCTATGCTTAAGTCCATTAGAATTATTTTGGTCATTGCAGCACACTATGACTATGAGATCTGACAGATGGATGTCAAAACAGCATTCTTCAATGGCAACATCGAGGAAGAGGTGTATATGATACAACCAGATGGATTTGTATCCAAAGAGAGTCCAAATAAAGTGTGCAAGTTGCTTAGGCCCATTTATGGATTAAAGCAAGCTTCCCAAAGTTGGAACATAAGATTTGATGAGGTGATCAGATCTTATGACTTTGTTAAGAACGAAGATGAGCCTTGTGTGTACAGGAAAGTAAGTGGAAGCACTATCACCTTCTTGGTGCTATATGTGGATGACATTTTAATCATTGGGAATGATATAGGAATGCTCTCCAAACTAAAGACTTGGCTATCTAGAAACTTCTCCATGAAAAACTTAGGGGAAGCATCCTATATTGTGGGAATCCGGATCTATAGAGATAGATCCAAAAGGATGCTTGGCTTGTCCCAATCTAGGTATATGGACTCAATTGTCAAAAGATTTGGCATAAAATATTCCAAGAGAGATCTAATACCGTTGAGACATGGAATATCATTTTTTAGGAGTATGTCCCCAAAGACTCCTGAAGAAAGGACAAACATGGATAAGATACCTTAGGCCTCAGCGATAGGATCTATCATGTATGTGATGTTATGTACTAGACCTGATATAGCACATGCTCTGAGTGTCACGAGCAGGTATCAGGCAGATCCAAGTTTAGAACACTGGAAGACAGTAAAGTGTATCCTTAAGTACTTAAGAAGGACTAAGGATCTTTTACTAGTATATGGAGGAGGTAGCCTCCAGGTTGAGGACTACACAGACTCAAGATTTCAGTCTGATATTGATGATAGCAAGTCAAATTCAGGGTATGTTTTCACCATGAATAGAGGAGCAGTAAGCTGGAAGAGTTCCAAGCAAGATATTACTGCTGACTCGACCACAGAGGCGGAATACATTGCTGTAGTAGAAGCAGCAAGACGAAGGGGTGTGGATGAAGAAGTTCATCAAGGATTTGGGAGTCATACCAAGTGGCGTAGAGCTGACTCCCATATATTGTGACAATGACAGAGCGATAACTCTAGCAAGGGAACCCAGGTCTCATCAGAATTATTCTGAGGAGATTCCATCTGATTAGAGCGATCATGACCCGAAAAGATATAGCAATGAAAATAGTTTCATCCGAAGATAACATTGCAGATCCATTGACGAAGCCATTGGCTCAGATTATATTTGAGCGTCACAGGGGTCTGATGGGGATCAGACACATAGATGATTAGCTTTTGGTCAAGTGGGAGATTGCTGATTACAGGTGCCCTGCAAGCCAATCTCATGAGTGATAGCACATGTGACATGTTGTGTGATCTTTTTGCTTATGATTAATATTGACATATTCTCACATTATATTATTTGTTACATATATATTGTGATGTCCTTAGTTCTGCAATGGGAATCAGATTGTGATGAGATCACGATAATGAGATCGATTCACCTTTAAACACAAATCCTAAATAATCTCGATCATAGGTTACTCAAGAGGGACATTGAGATAACTGGATAGATCGGTGTACTATATACTCGTCCATATGATGGAGACAGCTGGTCTCATAGCCACTTGTGTGGAGACACTGAGGATATAGTACAGGTGCTCATTAGAGAATGAGTTCACTGATTGATCCACTTATGGAATGTTGTATGGTTAATGATACCTAATGTCAGACAGCGATTCCATAGTCCCAGTTGTGTATCTGGTCCTTAGACTTGAGACACCAAGGATGTCTTGTATAAGTACTCCTTTCTTTGACGCCAGACTTACAGGTTTAGAAAGCTTCAGATCTGGTACAGCTGGTTATCGGGATTGGTAGCCAACCTTACGAAGGTAATTGAGTGTCAATAGAGGATCATCCACTCTCAATATCACGAGAGGAATCTCTCATATATGTTTGCTTAGACAAATCCCTAACCAGGGTCATTCGGATTGAGAGAGAAGGAGTTCTCTGGTAGAATCCGATTAGAGCAAGACAAACTGATTCCGTATATGACCTAATAGTACCATGTCCAATATACGATCTCTGGATTATTATTTGGATGAGGGATTATAGATACATGATAATTGTGGACAGACAGGTCCGATGGAATTGATCCCCCCTGTACTAGTAGTGGCCTAGTACGTCCATAGTCGATGAGTTTATGGGGATAATAATTCACTATATCAGAAGGAGTTCTGATGGGAGTGACTCACGGCCAGCTCAATATCGGGCCTAGAGGGTCACACACATATAGTGGATGCTTCAGCGAATAGAGGATTGGATGAAGATCCAATTAGCCTCTATTCTCATTAGATAAGACCCTATGTTGATGGGCTCCTTGATTAAGGCCCAATTATAGGTCTAAGGAGATTATTGGATAGAGATCCAATAATGCAAGGTTAGTGGGTTATTGAATGGAGATCCGATACCCACTAAGGAAGGAACCCTAGGGTTTTGGTGGCTCTCTATAAATAGGAGGGGAGACTCAGGGTTGATAGGCTACAACTTTAGCCACCACCTCCTATTCTCCTCTCTCCCTCTGCGCAAGAGTTATGAGATCAGATTGGAGGAGTTTAGCTGCAGAGATCCATCGTGTGGATGCCGCTAAAGAGGAGGACGCTTGACCTCCTTCATCTTCTCCATCCGGATCTGGAATATAGGGATATACGATCTCCCTAGGTAAAATCAATCTCTCACACATCGTGATTTTATTGATTTTTATATTTTTCTCGCGACCCTAATCTTTTACATGATAATTTGATTTTCGTCGGAAACTAATTTTTGTTTTAATTTTCGTCGCGCATGTGATACACCCGCTGTAGGTTTCCCAACACTCTATTCACTGAAATATCCACCATATGTTTGTGACCCGCTAGCCACGAGTCCTACCTGTCTGAAATCCTTCTGACTCAATGAATTATTATCTCATAATAATTCACTCGACTCATCGACTATGGATGTAGTAGGCCACTACGCCATAGTCCCTGGACGGTGTAGGCGATTTTATATATTGGATCTATTTGTCCTTAGTTACAATGTATTTATAATGTCTCATCAATCTAATATCCCAAAGACCGTATATCGGGCATGGTACATCAGGCCACATACGAAATTCGTGGAAGTCTCGCTTTAATCGAAATCTCCTAGAGAAATCCTTCTCTCTTAGTCCAACCAACCTGATGAGGGATTTCTCTGAGCGAGAATATACGAGATATTCTTCTCATGATACGAGAGTGGATAATCCTTTATTGACACTCAATAGCCTTCGTAAGTTTGGCTACCAATCTCGATAACTGATTATACCAGATCTGAAACTTTCTAAACTTGTAAGTCCGATGTCAAATAAAGGAGTACTCAAACAAGGCATCCTTGGCATCTCAAATCTAATAATCATATACACAACTGGTACTATAAAATCACTGTCTTATTGGGTCATTAATGACCTATGAGATGACTTGTATGGTACATGATGAACATGAGAACAACCTTCCAAAGAACAAGAATGATATTTCACTAAAAATAAAAAAAGACAACTTGAGTGAAAGCTCAAGTGATGATGATGACTTAGCTCTCCTCACAAGAAAATTTAACAAAAACATAAAAAGGAACAAAACAAAACACGATACTAAGAACAAAAATGAACTCAAAAAATACACAATCATCTGCTATGAATGCAAGAAACTGGGATACTTCAAAAGTGAATGTCCCCAACTAAAGAAGAAGCTACTAAAGAAAAAGAAAGCACTTAAGGCAACTTGAGATGAATCGAATGCATCTAAAGATGAAGAACAAACCACCAAAGATGAAGTGATGAACTACAAATTAATGGCTTTTGGCAATGAGTTATATGACTTAAACGAATCTTCTTTACCTTATAGTAATTAGTTGGTAAGAAATATAAATTGCTAAAAAAGGATTGTGATGAGTTTAACTCATTCAAAAAGGAAAATATTGTTCTACAATAAACATTTAAAAATTTAAAATTAGAAACAAATCATTAAACATGATCCTTGCTAATAATGGTTATGTAAATAGAAAAGAAGGAATCAGTTTTGTGAGTAGTGACACTAAACAAAAGTCGACTATATTTATTAAAAAAACCCACTCCCCTAAAAATAAATATAATTTTTGTAGTAGATGTGGACATTATGCTTATAAATGTTTATTTTAAAAATATAGCTCACACAAATTAGTTTTGGTTCCTAAAGGAACTATAAATAACTTAATGTCATTAGTCAAAATAGGTAGATATTTTCATCTGGGGTCCAAAGCTAAATGGACCCAAAGCTAGGTATATATATATACCTAAATATATATATATATGTATATATATATAGAAATATACACACACACACACACATATATATATATATATATATATATATATATATATATATATATATATGTACCAATCACTCACAATAGGATCCATGTGTATATTGATGCATCTCCATGTGCTGTTATCATCCTTCTCATCATCATCGATTCCGTCGGATCATCGGCGCATCACCATGCGTCGCGATCACCCGTAACAACATTATGGGTCCCGCTGATACCTCCGCGCTCCCGTCGTGTCTCTTCGTATAATTACAACATAATCACAAGCACACGGGCCCAACAATAAACGAGAAAAATGAAGGCTCGCAAGCCTTAATAATAATAATAATTATATATACATACATCACAACACATGTCTCATGATCATCCGTCCACATCATACATCACATGTACATACATCATCAAGTAGGACAACTAGATAAATAATAATTAATTAAACTATTTAATTAATTATTTTTTAAAAATCAGGATATGCCAAGAATTTCTAGAATTATTAAGGGTATTTTTAAAATTCTAAAAAGAATGACAGACCTGGAAATTTCTCAATTTTTGTGGGATAGAATCATCCTTTTACAGAAAACCCTAATCCCTTTGCCCGATCTAGCGGGCCACCGTCGATGGCTGCCATTGCACGTGGGCGGATGCCATTGCCCTAACAGGCAGGCGGGCGCCGCCCCCATGGCATGCCCATATGCGGCCTGGTTGTGAGCTGCCACCCCTGTAGAGGGCCTAGACATAGGCTGGCCGCCTCTTATCTGCATGCAGCTTGCTTGCAAAAACTGCCTTTGCAGCCAATTGCTGCAAGAACGTGTAGAATAGTTATACGTAATTCAATCTCATCACATGCAGTTTAAAAGCCAATCTTTTGCATGAGCAATCTGGCTCTAATAACACTGTTGGGAAATAATGGGAGCCTCATATGCGTAGCAGAAGAAAGAAACAAAATAGGTTTCTCATCTATATCAAGTCATCGTGCAAAGATTGGTGTGTGAAAAACCCACAAAACTGAAAACTGCGATACATGAGAGATTGATTTCCTGGGGAGATTGTACATCTCTGAAATTCTAGATCTAGATAGAGAGGATAAAGAAGGTCAAATTTCCTCTCTAATCGTATTCACATGATGGATCATTGCAGTGATGCTCCTCCAATCATAGCCTGAAACTCACAACTCTTGCATACCTTCTTGCAACACTCATAGAAGAAGATCACCTATCTTCTTCGCTGCCCTCTCGCAATAGGGAAGGGTTAGTCAGCTTAGAAGATGAGGGAGGTAGGAGAATAGAAGGGGGTAGCCAAAGGTGCAGCATATCACTATTGTGTTGCCCTTGCCTCCTATTTATAGAGAGCCACTCAAAAACCCTAATGGATCCTACCTTTGTGTGTATTTCATCCAACTACCCACTAATTTTAAATATTGAATCTTTATCTAATAATCTCAATTGACCTCTAACTAGGTCTCATGTAAGGAGCTCATCAATGTTGGGTCTCATCTAATGAGAACAAGGGCTACTTGGATAACTCATATCAAATCTCTTACTCGCTGAAATATCCATCATATGTATGCCACCCTCTAGGCCCAATATTAAGTTGGTCGTGAGTCATACATATTAGAACTCCTTATGACTCAATAAATTATCTTATAATAATTCACTCGACTCATCGACTATGGACGTACTAGGCCATTGCACCATAGTCCCCAAATGGTATAGGAGATATTATCTATTGGACTTATCTGTCCTCGGTTACCATGTATCTATAGTCTTCATTCATCTAATATCTCAGAAATCATATATTATGCATGGTACTATCAGGTCTCATATAGAATAAGTTTAAGTCTCGCTCTAATCAGATTCTCTCGGAGATCTCTTTCTCTCTCAATCCGAGCGTCCCCGAGCGAGGATTTATCTAAATGATAACACACAGAATATTCCTCTCGTGATACCGAGAGTGGATGATCCTCTGTTGACACTCAATTGCCTTCAAAAGGTTGACTACAAATCTCGATAACCGGCTATACTAGACCTAGAACTTTTCAGATATATAAGTCTGGTATCAAAGAAATGAGTACTCAAACAAGACATTCTTGGTGTCTCAAGTTTAAGGACCAGACACACAATTGAGACTATGAAATCATTATTTGACGATATGTATCATTAACCGTATAGCATTCCGTAAGTGGATCAATCAGTAAACTCATTCTCTAATGAGCACCTATACTATATACCCTTAGTGTTTCCACATAAGTGGCTTTGAGGCCGGTCACCTCCATCATATGGACAGGTATACAGTACACAGGTCTATCTAGTTATCTCGATGTCACTCTCGAGTAACCTATGACTAGGATTATTTAGAGTTTATATTTAAAGGTGAATCGGTCTTATTGTCGTGATCTCATCACGATCTGATTCCTAGTGCACAAATCCAAGGACATCATATTATATATAAAACAGATAATATAATATGAGAATATACCAATAATAATAATGCAAAAAGATTGTACAGTGTGTCACACTTGTCATCACTCATGATTGGCTTGCAGAGCACCTGTAACTAACAATGAAGTCTCAATGGGCCCTTAATTGAGTTAGCATAGTTACACCGAAAACTAACTCAATTTAGACCTAACCTTCGATAATCAAGATATAAACGACTAAAGACAAGAGTTCTATGTTGCCCGACATATCATTGGTTCATCTAAACTTTGTCCGAGCTTCCGATGCATCATCTGAATCATCGATGTATCGCACGATCCATCAGCATGTTGACTCTCGCAACATCTGATCTTAGCGCAATGTCCAATTCTTTCGACACGATATCCAATCTCTGACTCCGACCCAATATATTATTTTTCTGCTTTAATTGTTTTACCTTTTCATAATCGAAGTTAATCGTGCATCACTTTTATTAAACATTGATTAGATCATAACTTCATCAATTGATTTTATCATCAAAATCCGACATTCAACAGGTCTTGCCTCTCAAGAAACTCTAGCTCATTAAATGGCAGGAATTTCTACTTCAAGGGGAGATGGGGATGCCCTTTTTATAAATAAAAAAGATAATAATAATGATAAAGATAAGAAGGATGATGCTAACAGCAAGCAAGAGTCTTCTTCAAACAATGGTGCAAATCAAAAGAAGATCAAGTGTTATAGGTGTGGTAAGTTAGGTCATATCAAGAAAAATAATCATGTGAAGATTAAAGAAGGAAATATTGTTCTAGTGCTACTGATGAAGATTGGGGCAAATGCTTTATGGCTAAAACTACTAAGGCCATGACATCTATCAATTTTGAAAATAACTAGATTGTTGCTTCTAAGATGCGGTCATCATCTCACTGGTGATGGTACTAAATTCACCAATCTTCATCAATATGAAGATAATGATGCAATTATCATGGCAGATAACACTGTTCACTAATCGGTAAAGGAAGGCACTATCATAATTTCACATAAAGATAATGATCCTACTATATTAAAGAGTGTGTACCATGTCCCAGGTATAAAGAAAAATCTCAACTCTGTTGCAAATGTAGTTGATGGTGAAAATTATGTTCTTTTTGGTCCTAATGAAGCCATATTTCTTTCTAATATAAAAAAGTTAAATATATATGTAGTGCATATTCTTAAAAGGTCAAAGATTTATATATTTTGTTAGTATCAAATTATAAGATGAATAATGGTGCAAAAATCTAGCATGCTAGACTTAGTCATATAAATTTCTTAAATTAAAGATTATGATGTAGAAAAGTTTATTGAATGATCTTTTCAATCTTACTACTATTAGTGGTCACGAAATTTGTGAAAGGTGTAAATATGGCAAAGCATACATGCATTCTTTTGATAGATCACTTTCAAGATGTAAATTTCTCTTGGATCTTATTCATAGCGATGTAATAGGCCCTACTCAAACACCATCTTATTTAGGTTCTCGTTATAAGATTCTCTTTATTGATGATTTTACAAGGTTCACTTAGGTCTACTTTGTGAAAAAAAAAAATAGAAGTTTTTTTAAAATTTCAAGAGTTCAAGTTAACAGTGGAAGGTGCTTTTGAAAGAAAAATTAAAAAGATTGTGCACTGATAATAGCAGAGAGTTTGCTTTTGATAGATTCTTTTCTTCTTGCAAAGAGGATGGCATCAAAAGGGAACTTACATGTATGAATACACCATAACAAAATGGTGCGGTTGAACGAAAGATTCAATATCTCATAGAGACATGTAAATGTTGGCTTCATACAAAGAATTTACATAAAGTGTTATTGGCAGAAGGTTTGGCATGTACAACTTATATTATTAATCGAACTCCTCTTAGTCCAATCAATCTAAAGTCTCATATTAACTCATGTTTGGTGAGAAATCAAATGCTAAATATTTCATAGTATTTGATTTTCCATAATATGTTCACATACTAGACTCATAGAGAAGCAAGCTTGATACTAAGGCAAAAAAAAATGCATCTTTATTGGTTATGACGAAAGAAAGAAAGGTTAGAAATGCATGGATCCATAAAAATATAGGTATGTGGTATCTTAAGATATTGTGTTAGATGAAGTTTCTTATAATTATCCTTCACAAGTAATTTTTTAAAAAAAAACATCAATCACAATAATGAAAGTGATATATGTTGAAAACCTATCATTAAATTCCTTTATCATCTAATTATCTTATGGATTTTGGCTCATCTTCTTCTCATTTGTATCTATTCCTGTTATTTCATTATCATTAATTATGGAGCAAAGTGATAGGGGGAGTAATGATGTTCATAAAGAGAAAATTCCTATATTGAGAAGATCAAAGAATAATTGTCAAACCAGTATATTACAAAGATAGAGACAATGTAAACATATGTCGCTGTTTATTTTTTGAATCAATTGAGGATCTTAAACCTACTTGTTTTGATGAAGCCAAAAGTGCTAAAGTGTGAGAGGATGCCATAAATAAAGAAATGAATACTCTTCATAAAAATGAAACTCAGGTTCTTGTGTTAAGGCCTGTTGGTTTATGTGAGAAAATTAGTGCTATTTTTTATTTGTACAAGCCTATTTTTGAATTCGATCATCATAAAGTCTAGTTAGAGATTTTAGTGGTCTTCCATATAGTAAGTTTGGATCTCAGGGTCAAGAGGTATTCCAGATGGTCTTAGAAATTTTTGGATGAAGCAACTTTATTCAGGATGACTTCTAGGCAATATAAGGATCTGAATGGTATTATTCATATGCACCCTAGAGAACACTTTGGTCAAGGTTGTATTTCTATAGGTGATCTCATACTTGGTGGTAGTTGTGGGCGTGAAGCTGGGACATATCTCCAAAAGTATACTTTAAGAGAGAGTGTTAAGAAATTAAAGTATATTTTGGATGATCAAAAATTAATATTTTATGTTTTAAATAAGAAGAGAGAGAGTTTTATGAATAAGAAATTCCTAGTTTAAAATATTTTAAATAAGATTAATTAGAGTTGTGGGGATTATGGACTCTTGTATTTTACATCTATAAATATGTGACATCTACATGTAGATCAATAAAAGTCTCAAGAATAGAAATATCATGTATTCAAGTTTAAGTCATGCAAGATTTGTAAGTGTTCTTCTTTTTGAGAAGTTTAATAGAGCTTTTTCTTTTCCGCCTTAGTTTTTGCTACTTCTATTTAGTTTGATATTGAGCTAATAGTACCTTGTTACTACTATTTGAGAAAGGGTTGCACTTTCATGTGATCCTCCCTTTCTTCATATGGTAATAGAGCCACAAGGGTGGTAATATATGGTTTCAAGATCTCCACGGTAAAGAAGATAACTTTTTTCGTATATGAATGAGTTGGTGGACTTAGTATTGAACTTCTCAATTAGTCTCATTACAAGATCTTGAAAACTTGGTTAGAGTCTTATCTCATAGGAAAAGATCTATGAGATGTGATTGGTGTTAATGCATCAATAGCACTAGATGCTATAGATAGAGACACCATGAAGATATGGAGGATTTTAAATACAAAGGTTGAACTTGTATTAAAGAGATCTATTTTTTATGATCTCTTTGAATACATTATTCATTATAAATCAGCTTTAGATATATGGATCACTCTTGATGCATTGCTAAATAAAAAGAAATATGGCCTAGCTTCAGTATTTGGAGAATGATTTGGCAAATACTATCCAACTCAATTTCTCGCTATTTTTTGAAGATTAAAAATTTATGTTTAGAGATATCACTCTTAGATCCAAATGAGTCTATTTCTTATGCACTAATAAAATGTTATATTATTCATGGTCTTCGAAAGTAATATATTCCTTATGTTCCATTTATTCAAGGATGGGTTCAACAACTATCCTTAGTAGAGTTGAAAAATCTTCTTACTTCTTAAGAATCCCTAGCTCGTCAAATGATGGGAGTTTCTACCTTAGGGGGAGATGGAGATGCCCTTTTCTATAAATAAAAAAGGTAATAATAATGATAAAGAGAAGAAGGATGATGCTAGCAACAAGCAAGAATCTTTTTCGGACAATGGTGCAAATCAAAATAAAATCAAGTGTTATAGGTGTAGCAAGTTAGGTCATATCAAGAAAAACTATCATGTGAAGATTAAAGAAGGAAATAATGTAAATAAAAATGATTGTCTTAATGCTACTTATTAAGTTCGGGGCAAATGCTTTATGACCGAAACTGTTGAATCCATGACATCTGTCCATTTTGAAAATGATTGGATTGTTGATTTGGTCATCATCTCACTAATGATGTAATAAATTCATCAATCTTTATCAATATGAAAATAATGATGCAATTAACATGGCAGACAACACTATTCACTAAGTGGAAAAGGAAGGCATACTGGTAAAAGGGTCCAAGATTTATATATTTTGTTATCATCAAATTCTTATGTTGATAAGGTGAGTACAAATAATGGTGCATCAATCTAGCAAGCTAGATGTGGTCATATAAATTTTATTAAATTAAAGATTATGATGTAGAAAAGTTTAGTGAATAGTATTTCCAATCTTACTACTATTAGTGGTAATAATATTTATGAACGGTGTCAATATGGCAAAGCACACAGGCATTCTTTTGATAGATCACTTTCAAGATGTAAATTTCTCTTGAAGTAGCAATCTAATGAGCTCTACTTAAACATCATCTTATTTAGGTTCTCGCTATATGCTTGTCTTTATTGATGATTTTACAAGGTTCACTTGGTCTATTTTGTGAAGAAAAAATCAGAAGTTTTTCTAAAATTTCAAGAGTTCAAATGAACGGTTGAAGGTGCTCTTAAAAGAAAATTTAAAAAATTACACACTAATAATGGCAGATAGTTCACTTTTGATAAATTCTTCTCTTTATGCAAAGTGCATGACATCAAAAGGGAACTTACATATGCACATACACTACAACAAAATGGTATGGTTGAACATAAGATTCGATATCTTGTGAAGACTTGTAAATGTTGGCTTCATGTAAAAAATTTGTTGGTTACAGGTGCCCTGCAAGCCTATCACGTGAGTAATGGCGCGTGCGACATGCTACATAGTCTTTTTATATATTATTATTGGTATTTTTCTCACTTTATGTTGGTTGTTGCATATATTATGATTTTATTAGATTATGGTGAGATCATGATTATGAGACTAATTCATCTTTAAACACAGACACTAATTAATCACGGTCATATATTACTCAAGAGGGGCATCAAGATAACCATACAAATCAGTGTGTTGTATGCTCATTCATATTATGGAGGCAGCTGATCTCATAGCTACTCGTATAAGGATACTAAGGGTATAGTACAGGTACTCATTAGAGAAAAAGTTCACTAATTGATCCACTTATAGAATGTTAGATGATTAATGATACCTGACATCAGACAGTCATTCCATAGTCCTAACTGTGTGTATGGTTATTAGACTTGAGACATCAAGGATGCCTTGTTTGAGTACTGATTTATATGATGTCGGACTTATAGGTTTGAAAGTTTTAGATATGATATAACCGATTATCGAGAATGATATCCAACCTTACGAAGGTAATTGAGTGTCAATAAAGGATCATCCACTCTCGATATCATAAGAGAAATATCTCGTATATTCTTGCTTAGGCAAATCTTTGGCTAGGATCATTCGGATTGATAGAGAATGAGTTCTTCAAGAGAATTTGATTAGAGCGAGAATCGGATAAATTCGGTGTGAGACCTGATAATACCATGCTCGATATATGATTTCTAGGATGTTAGATGGATAATGGACTATAGATATATGATAACCGAGGACAGATAGGTATAATGGATTAGATATTCCTGTACTGTTTGGGGACTATGGTGTAGTGGCCTAGTACGTCCATAATCGATGAGTTGAGTGAATTTTTATTCCATAACAATTTACTGAGTCAGAATGAGTTCTAACGAGTGCAACTCACGACTAGCTCGGTATTAGGCCTAGAGGGTCACATATATATGGTAGATATTATGGCTAGTAAAGGATTATATATGAGTTATTAAATAAGTCCCTATTTCATTGGGTGAGGCCCAGCATTAATGGATTCATTGCATGAGGCCCAATTAGAGATAAATTGATATTATTAGATAGAGATCTAATAATCTAAGATGTGAGGATAATTGGATAGAGATCCAATACTCACTAAGGCATGATCCATTAGGGTTTAATTAGGCTTTCTATAAATAGGAGGCAGGGGCGGCCAAGAAAAGGGATAGGCTACACCTTTGGCTGCCCCCTCCTATTCTCCTCCCTCCCCCTTCTTCTCAGCCGACCAACCCTCTCCCTACTACATGAGGATAGCGGAGAAGAAATGAGTTCTTCTTCCACGCTTGTTGCAAGGTGGTGCACAAAAGGCTATGAAGAAGGCGCACAAAAGCTGTGAGTTTTTACACTACAAAGGATGAGCATCACCGCTTTTTCCACCATGTGGATACTACTAGAGATGAAGACATTTGACCAGTTATCTCGATGTCTCTCTCATTATTATGATCTCATCACATCATATGGACGGAATATAGTACATCGATTTGTCTGGTTATCTCAATGTCTCTCTCGAGTAACCTATGATTGAGATTATTTATGGTCTGTGTTTAAAGGTGAATCAGTCTCATTATATCAAGATCTAATTCTCATTGCACAGATCCAAGGACATCACAATATATATACAGCAGATAATATATAATATAAGAAAATATAAATAATAATCATAATATAATTAGATTATGCTACGTGTCACACATACCATCACTCACATGATTAGTTTGTATGGTACTTGTACCCTCAGGTGCATCCATAAGGTTTCAAAATTTTTTGGAGTACATAGAGTCCATCTCAGAATTCATGGCTTCTTATCACTTCCCTGAGTATATACTCATAATAGCCTCCCATAGTTTTGAGGATCAACATCTTGAGTGTTATCTCCATTGATATGTCACACAAATCTTTTAGGAGGATGAGATACTTTGTCAGACCTACATAAAGTTAGAACTTGTATACTAGGTACCTGAACAGACTTGGCCTATGGAATAGTGCTTGAGTTAGGTTCTCTAACCTTGCTCAACTCTATCACGCTCCCACTATTTTCACCAAGAATGTATTCTTTCTTAAGGGACACTATCCTTTTAGCAATAAAAAACATTTTGGTCCTTGGGATAATAGAAATAATATCCACAAGTTTCCTTGGGGTATCCCACGAACTTACATCGCTCTGTCTTTGATTCCAACTTGTCAGGATTTTATCTTCTAATGTGGGTAAGGTAGTCCCAAATCTTAACATTCTTAGATCGGGCTTCTTCCCTTTACATATCTCATATGGTGTAGACACTATCGACCTAAATGGAACTCTATTATAAAGGTAAGCTGTAATCTCCATGGCATAACCCCAGAATGAGATGGGTAGGTCAGTGAAACTCATCATGGACCACACCATATCTAATAGCATGTGATTCCTCCTTTTTAATATATCATTGAGCTAAAGTATATAAGGTGGTCTATTGGGATATAATCTCATAGTCTTTGAGGAAATGAGTGAACTTTGTACTCAAGTACTTTCCTCCTCAATTCGATCAAAGAGTCTTAATACACTTTTCAGTCTGGTTCTCTACTTTATTCTTGTTTTTCCTAAATTTCTCGAATGCCTCGGACTTGTACTTCATCAAGTATATATGTCCAAACTTAAAAACATCATCAGTGAAAATAATGAAGTAGGAATAACCACCTATGGCTTAAGTCAACATGGGACCACACATATCGCTATGTATGTGTTCCAATAACTCAGTGGCTCTCTCTCCAGTTCCATTAAATAGAGAGTTGGTTAACTTTCTATAAAGACATGGTTCATAAGTTGCATATGACTCATAGTCGAATGGATCAAAGTATCCATCCCTTAGCAACTTTATCATAAGTATGCACTATTCACCTCATCTTATTTATATTCATGATGTGTGGAGCAATGTCTAGTACATATAAACCATTATGCAATATTGCTCTAGTGATGATCTTATAATCCAAATTTAATGAACAACTATTATTCTAAAAAACTATTTATATCCACTAACTGTCTGTCAAACATGAAATAGAAATAATGTTTTTGATAATAGAAGAAATATAATAATATTTCATCCAATGCAATAGTAGCTCCACCAAGTAGATGTAGGATGACCTCGCCTATGGCCACTGTAGCAACTCTTGCTCTATTGCCCAGTCTCCTATGTCTTGCTAGAACCTGTAACGAATTACAGATATGATAAGTACTCCTGATCCAATACCCATGTGTTATCATAAAAATCTAACAAATGGAGACTTATCATGAATGTACTTAAAGCTTTTCCAAGCTTCTGTTTCATCTTCTCTATAAGGTACTCTTTATAGTTACTCTTTCAATGCCTATCTTTATCACAATGGAAGCACTAGACTTTGTCATATATCGGGTTTTTCTTGGCAACCTTTACCTTATCGAGTTTTCCCTTGCCCTTGCCCTTCTTAAGGGATTTATCAGTCTTCCTGTTCTTTTTGGTCTCATCAATATAGAGAACTAACTTCTCTTTCTTGGTGGTGCTCTCAGCCTCCCTCAACATATTGAGGAGCTTAGGGAAAGTCACCTCAAGCTTATTTACATTAAAATTCATAATAAATTGAGAAAAGGAATATGGTAGGGAATGAAGTATAAGATCATCGCATATGTTTGCCACTAGGACCATTCCTAGACCTATGAATTTCTCAATCCACTCAATCATCCTCAGGACATGGTTCTGAATTGATATTCTCTTTGTCATTTAGTGTGGAAGAAACTCTTAGATATATCATATCTCTGAGTTCTTCCATATTCCTCAAATAGCTAGCAAAGATGAAGAATGATGGAATGTACATCCAAGCTCTCATATTGCCTCTATAGCTTAGGAGTTGTAGAGGTTGACATATAGCACTTAATTAAAGTGGAATTGTCTATATATTTACGTAGTGAGTGATCTCATCCTCACTTGCCCCTACCTCTAGCATAGACAATATCGTGTCAATGACATATGTGATTTTCTCCACTCTGTGAATAATTCTCAAGTTATAGCCAATATGTATAGTTTAGACCAGTGAAGCGGTTGACATTAAATATGCCACATAAGGGGTTTACAAGCGACATGTATCTAACAAGCAAAGTTGTAGCATAAATGAATAACATATAGATTTTGTAACAAAAGTAAACAATTAAGATACAAACTTCTATCTTAATCTACTCCCAATATTTTTTTGGCGAATCATGCAACACCCTAGGCACATAAAATGGAAGTCTTCGATAGACTTCTAGTGGGGATTGGGATCCAATCGGTGTCTTAGTGTAATCTCAAGGGACTCGACCAATCACACTAAGCTAAAAAAGGCAAGCAACTCTTGTCGATCACAACTCCTTATGATTCTCATCTTGTTTAGCCTCCGAACTATCATGGTCTCGAGGACTCGACCAACCATGATGTTTGATTAAGTCATCACCATCATTACTAAATAAGTCTGATTTGATGATATGCCTTGGAGGGACTCGACCAAGCATGTCATATCCTCGGTCACCGATAATATTTCTATATCATAGGCAAGATCTCGAATCATAAAATAGGTGAGCCTCATGAGACTTGACCAATTCAACCTACATCGAGATTCAATTTCCTTTTATAACAATAGAAGGTCACATTGGTCAATCTAATTACCTCACGCTTACCGATTTAATATTATTGTAGGAGGGTTTTTATTTTGGCCTCCTAATATGATGTGCCACACACATACATATTTAATATATATCTACATCGCATGCAAATATATCACATATGCACAATCACATACTATATACATATATAGTAGGTGTATCAGCAATCATATATCACATATGCACAATCACATCAGATGATCATTGACCACAGCCTAATGTGATCCGGCCCGAGCCAGTGGGCCCAATCACTCACATGATGACCTACGTATGCATCGACGTATGCCCTGTGATCATCCATATCATCATCATCGGTTCTGTCGGTATCTTAACGCATCGTGATCGTCTGTCTCGACCTCATGGGTCCCACCAGCACCTCCATGCTCCTACTGCACCTCCTCGTATAATTATAACATAATCACAAACATGCAGGCCTGACAATAAATGAGAAAAAATCATATGCTTACATGCCCGATTAATAATAATAATAGTCACACATACACATATCACATCACATGGTTCATGATCATCCGTTCACATCATACATCACATGTACACACATCATCATGTAGGACTACTTGATAAAAAAATAATAGTTAATTAAACTTTTTAATTAACTATATTTTCTAAAATTTGAGACAGCAAATTTTTTTTATTTCTGAAGGGCATTTTCAAAATTTGTAAAGGATAGAACTCAGGATTTCTCAAATTTAGAGAGGTATAATCATCCTTTTCTTTTAAAAAAAAAACCCTAATTCCCCTCTTGGCACCTTCTAGTAGATAGTCACCGCCCTTTAAAGAAAGCATTGCCCCTATGCAGGTGACCGCCAATGCGGACGCCTCTGTCGCAGGCGACACCGCCTGTGTGCGACACCGCCTCTACTGCATGCAGAGGTGGTGCCCACACCATAGGTGGTCGCCCCTACGATGGGCGTTGCCTTTGCCCGAAGGTGACAATGCCTCTACGGATGCCTTGCGGGCAGACGACTGTCACTGACGCCAAAAGGTCTCCCATGTTGGTCAAATCGTCATGCGAAGATTGGTGCGTAAGAAATCATAAAATCAAAAAACTATGTAACATGTGTTAGATGTTTTACCTAGTGAGATTGTATATCCCTAAAAAACTAGATCCAAAAGAGAGGATAAAGGAGGTCAGATGTCCTCCTCTCTAGTGGTATCCACATGGTAGATACGACAATAATGCTCCTCAAATTATTGTAGGATCTCCTTCTCCACATGTTAAACACAAGATCTATCGCCCAAGGAGGAGAGGAGGCTAAGGAGACTAGGAGGGCAGCCACCAGAAGCTCTAGCCTATAAACCCTTTTGCCCCCTCCTATTTATAAAGGCCTCTGTCAACTTAACCCTAATGGATCATGTCTTATCGGGTATTGGATCTCTATTCAACTACCCAAGCCTCTTAGATTAGTGGATCTCTATCTAATAATATCTTATTAGCTCTTATTGGATCTCATTCATAGGATCCAATAATCATAGGGCTTATGGAATATCCAATAAAACAAGGGCTCTGCAGATATCTCATATTCGAACTTGTACTCATTGCAACATCCACTATATGTGTATGACACTCTAAGCCCAATACTGAGTTAGCCGTAAGTTGCACCTATCATAACTCTTTCTAACTCAGAACTTCTTCTGACTTAGTGAATTGTTATCTCATAATAATTCACTCAACTCATCAACTATGGACATACTAGGCCAATTACGCCATAGTCCCCAAATGGTACAGGGAGATCTAATATATTGGAAATGTCTGTCGATAGTTACCATATATTTATAGCACCTCATCAATCTGATATCCTAGAGATTGTATATTGGGTATGATATTGTCAGGCCTCATACAAAATCCATCTGAATCTCCTTCTAATCAAATTCTCCTATAGAACTTTCTCTCTCAATCTGAATGACTCTAACAAGGGATTTACCTGAGCAAGAGCACACGAGATATTCCTCTCGTAATACTAAGAGTGAATGATCCTTTATTGATACTCAATTACCTTTGGAAGGTTGGCTACCAATCCTGATAACCAGTTGTACCAGATTTGGAACATCTAGACCTATAAGTCCAGCGTCAATGAAAGAAGTACTCAAACAAGGCATCCTTGGTGTCTCAAGTCTAAGGACCATACACACGACTAGAACTACAGAATTGTTGTATAATGTCAAGTATCATTAATCATCTAGCATTCCGTAAGCGGAACAATCAGTGAACACATTCTCTAATGGGAACTTGTATTTGTACCCTTAGTATCCTCACACGAGTAACTATGAGACCATTTGCCTTCATCATATGGATAAGTATAATATACTGATTTATCCAATTATCTCAATATCCCTCTCGAGTAACCTATGACTGGGATTATTTAGGATCTATGTTTAAAGATAAATCGGTCTCATTATCGTGATATCATCACGATCTGATTTTCATTGTATAGATCCAAGAACATCATAATATATTTGCAACATGTAACGTAAAGTGAGAATATGACAATAACAGTAATAAGTAAAAAGATTATTCAAGTGTCACACGTGTCATAAATCACGTGATTGGCTTGCAAGGCATATGTAAACAGTAGGAACAAGACTCTAGCTCTTATTCAATTAAATTTTTATTAGCCTAAGATGTTTAGAGATGTGGAGAGACTTATATAAGTAACTGATTGTATCATTTGGCAAAAATAAGAAGCCAAAATTCAGGTTTGTACCCTCTATTGCCAGTGCCTAGTGTTCTATAAAAGGATGTGAGTCGATTTCATCTTGGGATTGCTAAGAACTCAAAAGAATGATGATTCTATCATAGTTGTTGTTGACGGATTCTTAAAGATATCTCACTTTGTTTCATGTAATAAATCAAATAATGCATCTCATATTACTAATTTGTACTATAAGGAGATTATGGATATTATATAGCATTCCAAGAAATATGGTGTTTGATCGAGAGTTAGTTTCCTAGCTAGTTTTTTAGGACTCTATGGAGGAAACTGGATACATCTTTGAATTTTAATAGCTCTCATCATCCACAAACTGATGGGCAAATAGAGGTAATAAATAAAAGCTTGGGAAAGTTGCTTAGAAGCTATGTTGGTAAGAACATTAAGTAATGAGATATTATTCTTCCACAAATTGAGTTGCCTACATTTGTTTCATGCATCATAACTTTGGTAAGAGTCGTTTTGAGGTTCTTTATAGTGCTAATCCTATTGGTCCTTTGGACTTAGTCTCTCATTCTGCAACTAAGCAATTTAGTGGCGATGCTGATGAGAGGGTTAAGCAGATAAAGAAGTTGCATGAGGGTGTTAAAATAGTCATTGGGAAGCCAAATGAGAGGTACATACAAGCTGCCAATAAACACAGAAAACATATGGAGTTTAATGCAGGTAATTTGGTCTGAATTCATCTAAGGAGAGGTTATAGCTGGCTTAAGGGAAATTTTTCACCAAGCAAATTTAAAAAATTAAAACCAAAGGCTGATGGTCCATTCAATATGCTTAAGATAATTGGCAAAAATGCTTATGAGATCGAGCTACCTGAAGATTATGGGGTGTCATCAATATTCAATTGGCTAATTTAAGTCATTATCATGATGATAGAATAAATGAGGACTTTAAGATAATATTTTTCAACCATAGGAGATTGACACGAGAGTGCCTAATTTGTTATAATCAACTCATGTGGGAGATCCTAGTATTCTCTACAACCCATAATATTATCTCATAGACTTTAACCCAGCCCATCAAATATGACAACTCATGAGCATATTCCTTAGACAAAGTTAAAGCTATTTCAAGATATTTTTCTTCATGACTAAGAAATACATTAAAGAGGTTAGTTATTAGCTGTAAATTATTTAATGTCATAGTTCCCTATGCATGAAGGGTCGTTTAATGCATTAGTACTTATTTTGGTATTTTAGGATTAGAGAACAGTTTAGAATCTAATTATATTGGCAGAAGCTTTTTTTAAGTTCTCTCTTAAACCCTATATCTCTTGGTCACTTTCTTGAATGGTGAATCTTTTATTTTCAGTTCTATATCCTTTTTAATATCTTTGAAGTGATGAACTTTTTGTATTACTTTGTGATTTTAAACTTGGGTTGTGAGCTATTTATTGATTTTATGTAAGTCTTATTTTGAGTTCATTTCTTTTCGGTCCAAAAGACTTATTCTAACAAATACAACTCGACTATCAATTTTTTTTTAAATTCTATTCTTCTCTCTCTTTTCCCTAGTATCAAAGTTATTTAGATCATATTTAATAGATCTTTCATAAAGTTTGGGATGATTTCCCTTTAAAAATCCTTATTAAAATAACAAAAATATATAAAATAATTTGGTTTCCCTCCTTCAAACGCATTCAATCGATCTGGTTTAACCGACCTACAACTTGGTATGTTCAAAATAAATAATATAGAATATTTTAATATATATATTTATATTGATAAAAAATATTGAATTACTATATAAATTTTATCTTAAGAATACAAATAAAATAATATAAAAAATAAAAAACCAAAATAATAAAGTAAAATTCATACTATTGAATATAAATAAAACATAAAATAATAATATTATTTATATATTTTAAATAAATATAAAGTTTCACAAATTTTTAAAACAATCTTGAAAATAATTTACAAAGGCTGAAATAACAGCTATTTTCATTTTTACTGATTTTGGGACCTTGAAAGGTTGAATTTATCATTTAAAGATTAAAATCAGCATAACCATTTCAAATTATTACAAATGCAAAAATGATCATTTTGGTTTGTAAATTATTTTCAATATTTCTTACAAAATTAAATTCTTTTGGCAAAATTGAGAATTGTGTTGCATTATTTTGAATGAGGTACTAATTTGGGTCAAACGACGAACATTGTTGATATGATTTTATAAAGTTTATAATTTTAATTATACTGTTTAACGTAACCATTCATAAAACAATGTAACTGAAATTATTTTCTACAATATTTTCATGAAATATTGTAACTACTTAGGGTAAACAAAAATGATTCTTTATTTCTAGTTTTGGATCATGAAAGGACCTATTCCAGTTAATTGAATCTTAGCAACCAAAATTTTCTTCTTTTCTAATTTTTCCAATTTAATTTGAAATTCTATTTTTTTTGTTTAAATTTCTATGAAACCTTAAAATATCTGATGAAGCCCTAATTGGCCAGTTTTCTCTTTTTGAAATATTAAAGGACATATTTTGAGTTAATCGGACATCAAAGAACATTTTAATTTTTTATTGTTGGCAAATTTAAACTAAAATAATATTATTATTCGCCAAAATTAACATGAAACATAAAAAAATCTGGTGATGTGCTAAATGACTAACTTTTGTATTTTTAGACCATTAAAGGACCTATTTTCAGTAAGTTGAACCTTAAAAAGCTGATTTTTTATTTTTGGCCAATTTAATCTGAAATGTTTTTCTTAAAATTATGATATCTTGATGAAGGCCTAAATGATAATTTTTACTACTAAAGGACCTACTTTTAATTAATTGAAATGTCTTTTGTTTGGCCACTTTTAAGATGAAATTATAATTTTTATGGCCAAAATATTGAACCCCGAAAAATACTTTTTGGATCCGTTAAATGCTATTTTTTTCTATTTTTGGACCATTAAAAGATATACTTTCATATAATTGAGCACTTAAAAGCTAATTTTTTTATTTTTGGTCAATTTAAAGTAATTATAGAATTAAAAAAGCTGAATATTTTTGAGTAATTTAAGATGAAATTATAATTTATTTTGACAAAAAAATATATAAAATCTTGAAAATATCTAATGAAGCCTAAATGACCATTTTATACTATTAGTATTGTTAGGATCAGCGTAAATTATAATTTCTAGGATCAATTGACATTAGCGGGGAAGGGGGGATGAAAGTGTAAATTGGTATTTTAACGAAAACTTTTCATTTGGAGCAAAACCTTATATCGGAAGTGCATCTTGAACTTGAAGGCGAGTAAGTAGATGTTTTAAAAATACAATCGAAATATGATGCTATTGCTTTTTTAATTACGAACAATTGTAAGTAGTAAGTAAAACAAGTAAAAAACAATTACAATTTATAGTAGTTCGACCTTAACCTTGGCAGCCTAGGAGGTTTAGCCGTCCAAAATCCTGGGCGGTGGCAGTACAACCGTCGCTTACTGGCGGTTCAACCGTCGGGAATCCCGAAAAAGTGATTCTCTTCACTTTTCTAATCCCGACTTGAACCTTATGTTGACAAATTCTCTGGTCAACTAATTAAGCTCAACTTGAGCTCAATCAATCCCCTAAAGTGAACTCAGTTACCTTATTAAGTTGATTTAGATTTCTTCCAAATCAAACTCAATTAGGACTCAATCACTAACTACGATTCAATGAGTACAATCATAATGACCATTAAGCTAAATAATGATGTAACTCCCGCCAATCCGATAGCCTCTGGCATTCTTGCGGCGAGTTTTATGGTCTTCTTTTGGCGTGTTCCTAGCGAGTTTCCTGATCCCTTCGTTGAACTCCTAGCAAACTCCCGACAATATCCCACTACATCGTCCGAACCTTGGCCCGATTCCCAAGCTTGATCCTAGCCCAACATTTGGCTGTAACTCAAATCACCCATCGTAGTTAGACCTGCAATACTTCCTCTAACACACACATGTTAGATTAAACACTCATCAATTGATTTCATCATCAAAATCTTATATTCAACAATCTCCCCCTTTTTTATGATGATAATCAATTGATGACGGAAGTTAAACCTTACTCCCCCTAAATCCATACCATAATAAGGAAAATTTAAATTTAAGAGAATCACATACTTTTGAATTCAAGTATGATAAAGTAATTAATATTTCAAGCAAATAATATTTCAAGGATTGCAATGAGACACTCATACATCAACAAAAATTTACTTTTGAATTATTAGTCATCAACTCATCAAGGATTTTCAAAAATTTTAAAATTTTAAAAATCTCCCCTTAAGTTATTAACTATTTTTCCGGTTTGTTTATCAACAAACAAAGAGAAATGCCCTTGTTACATAAGTCATCAATATTTATTTCTTCCCCTTTATCATCAACAAAAAGGTAAATTGTGGGGTTAAGGATTTTAAGACACATGAATCTTTGCTCCCTCTTTGTAAAATACGATATGAGCAATAAAGAAATTTCTTCCTCTTGTAAAAAAGAAGTAAAGAAAATAAGGGAGGAGTTGTAAAACATCATTAAGAAGGGCTCTCAATTTTATAGATGTGAATTTTGAAAAGAAAATTTTGAAGATAAGCTAAAAAATCCAAAAAATCCAAGAAGATTCAAAAATATATTTAAAATCATCTCATGTAATTTCAAATGTAGCAAATAAATCTAAAAAATAGTAAAACATCATTTTTATATAATTTTTCTCCCTTTTTCTGTGAATAATAAAATAAAAAACATGGAGAGAGTTTTCAAGATATTATTATAAAAAAACTTAATCTCAAGCAATTCATATATTTTCATGATTTAGCATTCTAAGTTCTCTTCTAATAAAATCAAATTATTTTTCATTTAAAAGTTTTATAAAAATGTCTACTAATTGATACTTAGTGTCAATAAATTTCAAAAAGATATCTTGATAATTTACATGATCCCTTATAAAATGATGTCTAATGTCAATATATTTGGTTATTGAATGTTGAAAAGAATTTTTTGTTAAACATATAGCACTTGTGTTATCACATTTTATAGGAATATTTTTCAATTTCAATCCATAATCTTCTAGTATGTTTTTCGTCCAAATGACTTTGGCACAACATGCACTAGCTGCAATATATTATGCTTTCATAGTAGATAAAGTCATTGAATTTTGTTTCTTGTATGTCCAAGAAACAAATGCATGCCCTAAAATTTGACATGTCTTGGTATTACTCTCTTTATCTATTCTACATCCACCAAAATCGACATCTGAATAAGCAATCAAGTCAAAGTTCTTTAATTTTGATACCATAATCCTAGTTTTGAGGTTCCTTTTAAGTATCTAAAGATTCATTTAACTACTTTCAAATAAGAGAGTTTAGAATTAGATTGAAACCTTGCACATAATCTAACACTAAACATGATATCTGGTTTAGTAGCAGTTAAATATAATAAACTTCATAGCGTTCCTCTATAAGTTTTTTTATCAAAGTTTTCTCCTTCATTGTCTAAGTCCAAACTTGTAGATGTGCTCATGAGAGTGTTTAATGCTTTAGCATTTTTTATCCTTAAATGTTTTATCAAGTTCAAGGTGTATTTAGTTTGACTAATAAAGATACCATCATCTAATTATTTTATTTATAATCCTAAGAAGAATGTTAACTCACTCATTAAGCTTATTGTAAATTCTTGGCTCATTTCTTTAGCAAAAGACTCACATAAAGATTCATTTGTATATCCAAAAATAATATCATTAACATAAATTTAAATAATAAGAAAATTATTTTTAAAATACTTAAAAAATAATATGGTATCAACCTTGTCTTTAGAAAATTTATTTAAAATAAGAAAAGAACTAAGTCTCTCATACCAAACTCGAGGGGCTTGTTTTAATCAATAAAGAGTTTTTGTAAGTTTGAAAATGATTAGGAAGAAGATTATTTTCAAAACTGGGGGGTTATTTAACATACACTTCTTCGGAAATGAAACCATTTAGAAAAGCACTTTTAACATCAATTTGAAACAACTTAAAATTTTGAAAAGATGCAAAGACAAGGAGCATCCTTATGACTTCAAATCTAACCATGAGAGCGAAGGTTTCATTATAATCGATTCCTTCTTCTTGATTGAAACTTTTGGCCACTAATCTAGCCTTGTTCCTAACTACGATTATTTCGTCGTGCTTGTTTCTAAAGATCTAATTAGTACCAACCACTAAACGGTCATTAGGTCTAGGAGCATGGTCTCATACCTCATTTCTCTCAAATTGATTAAGCTCTTCATGTATTGCATTAACCCAAGAATCATCTTAGGGCCTCATCAATGCACTTTGGCTCGATTTGAAGACATTTGCACAAAAATTCTTAAAAGAAGACCGAGTTTGAACTCTTTTTTATGTTTCTGTTATTATAAGCCCCTTAGGATGATCATTCACATACTTTCATTCCTTGGGTAATGACTTTAAAGTAGATTCATCCAAATTACTTTTAGTAGTATTATCATTTAAATTCAAAGTACCAAGATCAATTTCATCATCAAAATCAATCTTCTTAAATTCAGAAAACTCATTAAAAATAATATGAATGAATTCTTCTATTACTAATATTCTTTTATTAAAAACATGATAAACTTTTGAAATAAACGAATAACCTAGAAAAATACCTTCATCAGATTTTACATCAAATTTTTATAAAGCATCCTTCTTATTTAATATAAAATATTTACAACCAAATATTTTAAAATAAGAATTATTGGGTTTTTTATCGTTACATAATTCATAAGGAGTTTTAGTGAGTAATGGTCTTACAAGAACCCTATGTAAAATATAGCATATCATATTAACAGCTTTGACCTAAAAATATTGGGTAGACTATGTTCATTCAATATTATTCTAGTCATTTCTTGTATACTTATATTTTTTCTTTCTACTACTCTATTTTGTTATGAATTTCGAGGAGTAAAAAAATTATGAAAATACCCATTTGATTCATAAAAATTTTAAAAATCATTATTTTAGACTTTTCCATCATGATCACTACGTATTAAAGAAATCATACATCTTTTTTTCATTTTGAATAATTTTATAAAATTTTATAAAATATTTAAATGTATTACTTTTATATGCTAAGAAATAGGTCCAAGTATATATGCTAAAGTCATCCACTATAACAAATGCATATTTGCTACCACCTACAATTGCAATGTCAATTGGTCCAAATAGATCCATATGAATTAATTGAAGTAGTCTAGAGGCGATTATTTGAATTTTCAACTTAAAGCTATTTTTTATTTATTTTCCTAATTGACAAGTATCACATACTTTGTCTTTGATAAACTTAAGATTAGGTAAGCCTCTTACTAGATCTTTGGTAGAAATTTGATTTAAAAGTTTCATGCTAGCATGACCTAGTCTCTTATGCCAAATCCAAGCATCATTATTTAAAGCCAAAAAATAAGTTTCATAATAATTTTTTTTAATATCTACGGTGTACATATTGTTGTTTCTTAAGGTAATTAAAGATTTATTTTTGTGTGGCAATTCAATTATGCAAGCATTAGGTTAAAATTTAATCACATATCCTCTATCACATAATTAGCTAATACTAAGTAAATTATGTTTCAAGCCATCAACTAACAACATATCTTCAATTAAAAGTTTTGATATGTTAACTATGGTTTATTTTCCAATAATTTTACCCTTGTTGTTATATCCGAAGGTGACAACTCCTTCACTTAAGCTAATGAGCTTAGAAAAATAAGTTGTATCTCTGGTCATGTGTCTTAAGCATCTACTATCAAGATACCACTTTGTGCTCCTAGCTTTAGTTTGGAGATAAACCTACAAAAAAAGATATTTTTGATTTAGGTACCCATTTTACATTGGGTCATTCATAAAGAATTTTATTTTTCTTTTCTAATCATTTTTTGTTGTATGAAGTTCCCTTGGGAACTCAAATTGATGTGGACTACATTTTCTAAATAGATATTTGTTTGCCTTATGTCCTAATTTTTTACCAAAATTATATTTAATTTTTTGTGACACATTTAAGGTAGGTCCTTTAACAAACATAGTTGACTTTTGTTAAATGTTACCAACAAAGCATATACCATTCCTTTTATTAATATAACCCTTATTGGCAAGGATCATATTTAGTGATTTGTTTCCGATTTCAAAATTTTCTAATGTTGCCTTAAGCATGATATTTTCTTCTTTAACACTATCTAGTATCTCACATTTAGAACATGGGTTATGTGATACTAATGAATCATGTATTTCGTCAAGTCTACTAACTAACAGATCATGATCATTCTTAAGCAACTTAAAAGATTTACTATTTTTTCTAAACTCATCAAATAAATCATGGAACATATTTAATAACTCCAAAAAAAATGCTTAATGAATTACTAACCTCATCTTGGATCGCCATTAGAGCATAGTTTGCAATTTCTTCTTTGGAGTGGTCTTCTTCATCCAAAGAGCTTGAATCATCCCAAGTGGTCGAAACTATTTTCTTCTTGTGTGTCGTTTTCTTCTTCAATTGAGGACATTCATTTTTGAAATATCCCGATTTTTTTTGCATTTATAGTATATGACATTGTCATTCTTTAGTTCCTTTTTGTTTTTATAGTTTATGTTCATTTTCATAAATTTTTTAAACTTTCTTGATAAGAGCATAATATCATGATCCTCATCACTCGATGTTTCACTCGAGAAGTCATTTATCGTTCGAAGAGCTTGAATCATCCTAAGTGGTCGAAAGTACTTTCTTCTTGTGTGTCGGCTTCTTTAATTGAGGACATTCATTTTTGAAATGTCCCGATTTTTTACATTTATAGCATATAACATTTGTCCTTCTTTAGTTTAATTTTGTTTTTATAGTTTATGTTCTTTTTCATAATTTTTTAAATTTTTTGATAATAGCACAATATCATGATTCTCATCACTTATGTTCTACTCGAGAAGTCATTTATCGTTCGAAGTGCTTCATCTTTCATGTTCCTTGGAAGGGGTTCATCAAGTTCATCATGAGCTTTACAGTTTAGTTCATATGTTATGAGTGAGCCTATAAGTTCTTCAAGAGGTAAGTTATTTAAATATTTGGCCTCTTGTAAAACGGTTGCTTTAGAGTCTCAATTTTTAGGTAGAGATCTTAAAATTTTACTCATAAATTCAAAATTCAAAAAATATTTTCCAAGTGCTTTAAGGCCATTGACAACATCCGTGAAACGGGTGTACATGTCTCCAATGGACTCACTTGGTTTTCTTCGAAACAACTTATAATTGTGAACTAAAATATTAATCTTAGAGTCTTTTACTCTACTTAGTTCCCTCGTGTGTGATTTCTAGTGTGTGCCAAATATCAAAAGCCGATTCATAAATGGGAACACGATTAAACTCATTCTTGTCAAGAGCACAAAACAAGACACTCATAGCCTTTGCATTCAAAGAAAAATTCTTCCTTTCTAAATCATTCCATTCATTCATTAGATTGGAAGATTTTTCAAATCCATTCTCTACAATGTTCCATAAATCAAGGTCCAAAGAAATGAGAAAAATGTGCATCCTTATCTTCCAATACATATAATCTGTCCATTGAACATGGGAGGATGTGAAATAAAATATCCCTCATTCATGCCAAAACATAGGGGGTTGGGGTGGGGGAGGGGTGGTCTATGTCCACTTCTCGAGTCCTCCTCCGTGAGGCACACTAGCATTCACTATTGATCTCATTTGGTTAAAAATCAAACCCTTACAATATGAGTTTATAAAGGAGACTCTTTACAATAATTTTTTCAACTCTAAGCTCACTCCATTCCTCTTTTCTTTTTCTTATAATTCACACTAGTTTTTCATAGACATTTAATCCTAAAAATTATTATATAAAATGTAAGAAAACTTGGGGTATTTAAAGGCCCCAAATGACTTCAAAATTTGGAATCAAAATTTAAACGTATCCGAAAAATTCGGGTACGGGCGGTTCACCTGCCGATGCCGACGGTGCAATCGTTGAAAGCAACCCTGAATCCAGGGTACGTGAGGTTCAGCCGCCAGCTTGGGTGGTTCAACCACTGTCAGCCACCCAAAATCCTGGGTGGCGGTGGTACAACCATCGCTTACTGGCAGTTCAACCGCCGAGATTCTCGGAAAAATGATTCCCTTCAATTTTCCAATCCTAACTTGAACCTTATATTGACCAATTCTCTGGTCAACTAATTCAACTCAACCTGAGCTTAATCAATCCCTAAAGTGGACCGGTTGCTTCATTGAGTTGATTTGATTTTTTTCCTATAATATTTTCTCTAACAGACAAATGTTATATTAAACACTGATCAATTGATTTCATCATCAAAAATTGAGATTCAACATGTATATCATTAAAGATTTTATTTTCTACCATTATAGCTAAATTTTTTTGATTTTTGATTTTTACCAGTTTAATCTGAAATTGTAACTTTTTTTAACCAAAATTTGCATGAATCTTTGAACATATCTGATGAAGCCCTATCATTGTTTTGAACCATTAACATACCTATTTTCAGTTAATTGAAGTATCCATTTGCATGAATCTTTTTCTATTCTTCGACAATTAAAGGATCCATTTTCAGTTAATTGAACCGTACAAAATGAAATTTTCTAATTTTATTTTTATCAATTTAAGCTGAAATTATATTTTTTGGAAAAAACATAAAACCATGAAAATATCTGATGAAGTCATAAAGTACTATTTTGTTTATTTTTAAACCATTAAGGAACCTATGTTTAGAAAATTGAACCATAAAAGCAGAATTTTTGATATTTTTGGCGAATTTAAGCTGAAATTATTATTTTTTTGCCAAATTTTACGTGGAACTTTGAAATGTTAGAATTTATTGTTTAATTAACTGAAAATAAATCCTTTGATGGTCCAAAAATAAAAAAATGATCATTTCAAGCTCCATCAAATATTTTCAAGGTTTTATATAATTTTTAAGAAAAAAATATAATTTCCACTTAAATTGAACAACAATAAAAAAAAATTAAACTTTTAAGGTTCAATTAACTGAAAAGAGGACCTTTAATAGTCCAAAAATTAAAAAATTAGTCATTTAGGGCTTCGCTATGCAATTATAAGGTTTCATGAAAATTTTAAACTTTTTGTAGAAAACAATTTCAGTTACACTTTTTCTTAATTGTGTTAAACTATTCTAAAATGGTACTGAAAAATAATATATTCCCATTAAAAAAAAAGTGTAATTACAACTTAAAAAATCTTAAAATCATCTCTAATAATGTTCAAGGTATTTTTTATCCAAACTAGTCTTAAATTCATGTTAAATAACCAAAAATGAAAAAAAGAAAAAAAGAAAAAAATTAGGTAAATCCAAACTTCTAAATACTAGAATTAGTAAAATAGACATTTTAGTGGCTTACAATATTGAAAATGACCATTTTGTTTTCGTGAGTCAATTTCAAGGTATTCTTAAAATTTAAGAAATTTCATTATTTATTTAAATTATACCAATGATATTATATATTATATTTTACTGTATATTCGCTAATTTGATTATTATTTTACTTTATATTTTTATAATTATTTTTTTTGTAATTTTAATATTAATTTTACATATTTATTTTTTATATTTTAATACTTTAATTGATATATTAATATTAATTATTTTTATTTATTATTCTTAATTAATTCAAACAATAGAGTTGAATAAACCAATTCAATCGAAAATATTAGTTCAATTGAATGGGTTTGGAAAACGAGGAAAATGGTGAAAAATCACAAAAGAAAAAGTTTTGTCCCTTTCCTTTTCCACATTTTCTCTCTTTTTAAACTGATTCATTTGAACTCGTCAACTCAAAATCACAAAAGAAATCATAACGTTTTTACTCAAAATATATGTTTTAAGTCATAAATGATCAAATTTTCTATTTTTTGGACCATTAAAATACTTTTTGGAACTTTAAGACTATTTTTTTATTTTATCATTTTTTACCAATTTAATATGAAATTATAACCTTTTTTGCTCAAAATTTTTACGAAACCTCAAAATATCAATTGAACCATTAAGTGACCTATTTATATTTAGTTAAGAACTTAAAAAGCTAAAATTTTTCCTTTTATTTTAATTTTTCTATTTAAAGTGATTCTAGAACTAATTTGGGTAAAAGTTACTTGAATATTATCGAAGATGATTTTTTGAAGTTTTAATAAAAACATTTAGTTATACTATTTTGAATGGGTTTACACTCTTTTTAAGACCCTATTAAAAAAAGTGTAATCCTATTCAAAATCAGTGTAACTGAATTTTTTTCTCTAAAGATTTAAATTTTTTATAAAATTTTATAATTGAATAGACGAGCCCAAAATAAATATTATTTCTATTTTTGATCATTAAAAGACCTATTTTCAGTTTTACGAACCTTAAATGTGAAGCTTTTCTATTTTTTTATTTTGGGCCAATTTAAGCTGAAATGATAAATTTTTAATCCAAAACTTTCAAAACCATGAAACCTTGAAACTATCTATTGAGGCCCAAAATAATCACTTCTTTTATTTTTGGATCATTAAATGACCTACTTTCAATTAATTGTGCAATTAAAATGTTGAAGTTTTCTGAATTTCTTCAATTTTGACCATTTTAAGCTGAAATATAACATAAAAATTTTACTTCATGTCAAAAGATGCCGCAGGAATATTTGATCATATTTAAGAGGTCTATGTTTAAAAATTCATTTTGAACCTTCAAAATATTGCACAAATAGAAATTTTTGAAAAATTTCATCATATTTAGGATTGAATTTTACCTAAATTGATGTATTAATATTTATAAAATAAAAAAAGATTTATCTAGTCCTGTACAACTCATTTTCGAGGTGTTCTGAAAGTTTGGGTCCAAAACATAAAAGTTGAACACAATTATATTGATTTTGAATGTCATTGTATTATTTTTTTGATTCATAATTGTAAATAGTGTAACTCCATTTGAAATTATTGTAATTTGGGTCAAAAATTTTTGTTGTTTCATGTCAGAACTCACCATATGAGTCTTTGATCACATTTTAAGAGGTTTTATGACAAATAAATCATATTGAAGCCTAAAATATTACATAAATTGAAAGTTTTGAAAAATTTCAGCCTATTTATGACTGAATTTATCCAAATTGATCTATTAATATTTCTAAAAATAAGTGTAATTTACGCTAACAAAACTCATTTTTAAGGTTACATATAATTTTGAGTCAAAAACATGAAAGTTGAACCCAATTACATTATTGTTGAATAAGATTACACTTTTTTTGGAATCCGATTAAAGAAACTGTAATCTTATTCAAAATCAGTGTAACTAGGTTCAAAAAAAAATTCATATCAAAACTTATTATATGAATTTTGATTACATCTAAAAGTTTTTTGTGGCAAGGAATCATCTAGAACCCTCAAAATATTGTATAAATAGGATTTTTAGAAACTTTTAACCTATTTTGGCTAAATTTACCCAAAATAATATATTAATATGTCTAAAAATAAAAAAGAATCATTAGGTCTACACAACTTATTTTCAAGGTGTCATAAAAGTTAGCATCCAAAACATGAAACTTGATCCTAGTTATATTGATTTAAAATAGGGCTACATTGTGTTTTTGAGTTCCTATTATTTAAATCAATATAACTAGGGTCAATTGTTTTTATGATGTTCAAACTTGTCACATGAGTCTTTTATCATATTTAAGAGGCTTTATGACATAAATCAGCTACAACTCTCAAGATTTTACAAAAATAATAAATTTTTAAAAACTCAACTTATTTATGTTTGAATTTACCCCAATTAACCTATTAATGGTTCAAAAAATGTGCTTCTAAAAATAATAAAATGACCATTTAGACCTATACAGCTCATTTTTAAGGTTTTACGAAAGTTTGATCCCAGAATATGAAATTTGACCCTAATTATATTGATTTTGAATAGGATTGATTATACTATTCTCGGGTCTTACGGAAAAAAAGTGTAACTCTATGCAAAAATAATATAACTAATCTCTTAAAATTTTAAATTTTTAAAAATATTCTAAATGGCTTGTAATGTCCTGAATGATCTTTTTAATTTTTAAGCATTTAAGATATCTATTTTTTTTATCTATATGAATCATTAAATGATATAAATTTAACAATTTTAAGGATTAGAATCAGTAAAAAACTATTTAAAATGCTAAAAAGTTAAAATTGATGGCCATCAAAACGTTTCAAATTTATTTTAAAGATTTTTAAATATATAAAATATTGAAAATTAATATTATTTTTAATATATACTTATTATTATATTGTTTTTACTTTCTGTTTAATAAAATTATATTTACTTTTTAATTTTTTTTATTTTGTAATCTAGGATAATATTTTTTTATTTTTTTATATGAATTAATATATATATACATATACATATATATATACATATATATATATATACATATATATATATATATATGTATATATATATATATATATATATACATATATATATATACATATATATATATATATACATATATATATATATATACATATATATATATATATACATATATATATATATATGTATATATATATATATACATATATATACATATATATATATGTATATATATATATATATGTAGTTTAGTCCGCTCTGTTCCCGGAATAGGAGTCATGGAGTCGCCGGAGTGCCCCGTTTGTCTGCAGCCGTACGACGATCGGTCCACGGTGCCCCGTGTCCTCGCCTGCGGCCACTCCATCTGCGAGCAGTGCATCGCCGCCCTACCCACGCCGCTCTCCGCTCTCCCCGATGCCGTCCGCTGCCCCGCCTGCAACCAGGTCGTCCCCTTCCCCCGTTCCCTCGGCTACGATGCCCTTCCCAAAAACATCGACCTTCTCCGCCTCCTCTCTTCCTCCTCTTCTCACCCTCTGTTCCCTTCTTCCGCGTCCGATGCCAAATCCAAACCATCTCCTGCTCTGGAGGTTTCCCCCCTGTCCGGGGACCAACGCCTCCTCTACTCCACCTGGAAATATACAATCTTGCCTCCGGACGCCATCTCCCCCGTTCCCGCCGAAGGTACAACGGCCGAGCTTTTGGTGGCTACCATGTCCTCGCCTCTCGGCGGTCCCTGGTTCTCGCCCACGAATCAGCTCGTGAGTCTTCTGCCAATCGTTACGGCCTCGTCTTCGTCTAAAGAACCTGGATGGTTTCGTCTCAGCTACACGGCGAGCGTGGTGGAGACTATGCGTGAATTGGGAGATGGGGTGCGAGACGAACTGTGTTTTCTTGCGGAGGCCACCTGGAAGAAAAGACGGGGCCTTTGTAGGGTTTACGGGTTCTGGATGAACCCGGAAACAGAAAGATCTAATCTTTACTTGGTTTCTGAAAGCTTTGATCGAAGCCTTTCAGATGTTCTGAAAAAGAAGAGGAAGCTTATTTTATCTGGAGGGACTGTTGAGAACTTTCTTACATTTGGGAAGACGAGTTTGGACCTATGTGAAGCAGTGATGGGTTTGCACTCGCAGGGCATCATCTGTGGTTGCTTGATGCCTTCCTGCATCTGTTTAGATGAGTCTGGACATTGCCTTATTGATTTAAATAAAGTTTTGCTAACAGGAAAGCAAATTTGGCAAGCTGTCAGTTCTTGTGCACCCAATGGAGGAGGGGATAACTATAACGAGGCTGAGAACCAAGTGTTTATAAGCCCTGAAGTACTTCTTCAGGTGTATGATGAGGATGCCAGCAATTGTGGATTTAAAGGTGCTCTTGGATATGGCTCGGATGTGTGGTCATTGGCCTGCATCTTAGTCATACTTGTTACTGGTGATGAGTTGCCTGCAGCACAGATACTCAACGGTTGGTTTTGTGTCTTTGATAAAGGGAAACATGAGAATTTTGTTGAATCATATGATGCATGGAAGGTGCTAGTGGTCTCTAAGTTGGAAATTTGTTTGCTGGGCACTCAATTTGAACCATTGCTTCATATTCTCACATCATGTTTGAGTTATGAGTTGCAAAACCGACCTCAAGTATATGATATTTGGCACTGCATTCAGCGTCCTTTTGTAGAAAATTTTCTTTATGATCTTCATCCTTGGGATGGACTTGTAGCAAAAGATACTCTCTTATGCTGCTTAGTTCTTGGAAATTTGTTTTCCTTGCATAAAAATTCCCCAAATGTTTCCCCAAGGGAAGGGAAAAGTGTTTCTAAGAATGTTTCAGATGTTTCAATGATAGGGAACAATGTTTCCAATGGGGAGCATTTGCAGCAGGAGAAAATTGATGGAGACTTTGTCAAAGGGCTGTATGGAGGTCACTTGAAATCTGTATCTCTTCAGGGCCACAAAGATTGCATAACTGGGTTGACTATTGGAGGTACAAACAAAATTTTTTACTATTAAAAGTTTGATATTGTACTGGTTTTATGTTTGTTATCTTTTGCTACACCATATGCTTCTTACTCAGTATATATAATGTATCCTTTTCTTGTTACAAACACTACATTTCTGCTTGAGATTTGAGGTAATCTTTTTCTTGTCATGTTTTGCTAGTTTTCTATGATACTGAAGTTTAAAATTTGTCTAATATATATCTTCCTTTTGAAGGGGGCTTTCTGTTTAGTTCTTCATTTGACAAGACAATCAACGTGTGGTCCTTGCAGGTAACTCCTTGCATGGCACATTTTCTACATGCTGCTCAACCTATGATAGCATTATTGTATATTAAGTGATAGTCAATTGTTATCTGATAGAAATGTATTATTCCTTTATTGGAAGCCACGATTAGCTTCTCTATAATCTGTGCTAAATTCTTGTTGTTGTTCCTCTAATGCAATTATTAGTTGACAAATAACAGCATAATCATTCACTGTAGAATGAGTTTTAAATGAATGCTGACCATACTGCTAAGCTTTCCCTTCTCTTCTATATTTTTTTGATTTTTTCATTGAATTTTAGCAGCTTAGGAAATATACTTTGTTTCAACAGATCTAGGTTTTCAGTCGAGATATCTCTTACAAAAATATATTTAGGTTAGGATTTATTGCCATCTTTAAGGATTGACATCAGGCTGATAGTCAATTGCGGAATTTATTATCTTAGAAGAAACCTTCTTAATCTTCACAGATCTTAGAAGTTAGAACTGACCCTATGATGATTTTTTTAATATGAAAAATCGTTGGAAGCAACTCTGAATTTGAAAATCCGTTAGTTTGCTCCTTGTCTATAAAAGAAATAGTGAGATTGTTCTCGATAAAGTTGAAGAAAGCATGCTGATTTGCTTATTCTTTTTACCTTTTCTATGTTTTTTAAGATATTAATAAACAATTCGGAAGCACATTGTAGACCTTAGTTCAGACTAAGGAAACAGTTTAAAGCACTAACTAAAGGAATTGCGCTTCATTGAGTACTTGTACCATTCTGAATTTATTGTTGGCTTTGAACTTTTAAAGACCCACAAGGATTTTAAATCTGATGCAAAAAGGTTAAACTGTCTTCCTATTGGAAGGGTCACTAAGATATGATAAACGAGTATATGTAGCTTGTATGAATGAAAAAGGTTTCCTAGAGGGAATGAGTGAATATTTAGGTAATTTAGAACCTTTGATGAATTAAAAGAGCTCATTCTTGTTTCTGGTATCTGGATGCTTATAATCATGAAGAGATGTAGGTAAATAGTTAAAATATGTTAATGTGTCAAAAAATAAATATATGCCTAATTGAAAATCCAGCACAAATTTGTTAGGGTTTGACATTAAAGATGAGGAGAGGAACATCAAAGATTGTGTGAATATAGCGTGTTTCCTAGATTTGAGTAAAAAAATAAAGAATTTCAGTCTCACCCATGCTATATAGATCAATTAGTTGAGCATTTAGGAAATATGTATAAATAGTTATTATAGTTGAGATGAATTGTGTGGTTATTAAAAAATATAGTAAAAAATAATTTTCTTTTAAGAACAATTAATTAGAGTTTTGGACCTTTTGGTAGGGAATAAAAGAAGGAAATTTTTTAATATGGTATGAAAGCTACAAAAGACATATAAATGCTTGTTAGACGATGAAGTCAATTAGGGTTAGTGGTGCAACGGGAGAGAGGAAGATCTAAGATAACCTTTTTATAAATAATAAAAGAGACTGCTGTTATATTAACTAGGCATGTCCTTTATAAAACTCAACTGCACGAACACATCAATGTGGCTTACCCCAATAGTTGGGACATTATACAATGTTCTTCTTAATACCATGATTATATACTTGATTATCTGGGATCCTGGATAATCTAGGCACAGATATCAGGGAATAGCAAGCTCAAGTATACATGTTATAAAATGGAATATTTCTCTACAAATATTGTTATATATTCAAATTAAGGTTCGCCATACCGATCCGTACCGGCGTATTGAGTTTATCTCGGTATTGTATGGTACTTGGTATCGAGCGGTATGCACAGTGCGTACCACTCGGTATAATATAATATAATATCAATATAATATAATATATATTAAAAAAATAAAATAGACGAGGCGTCGCCTCGCCTCAGAACAATGCCTCATCTCCCCCGCGCGAGGAGACGAGGCGTTGCCTCGTCCCGCTGGAAGACGAGGTGGCGCCTCGTCCCTCGCGGGAAGACGAGGCGGCGCCTCGTTGCCTCGTTCCCCCGCGGAAAGACGAAGCGTCACCTCGTTCCCGCGCTGGGAGACGCACGGTACCGCCCGATAGCAGGCGGTCCGCGTACTAGTATCCCTTCGGACCGGTACGTACCGCCCGGTACAGATCAAAACGGAGAACCTTGATTCAAATGTAACATGCTAAATCTTAACATCATATTATCTATTTCCCCATACTCGGCTTTTAGGTCTATTTTCGATGCCTTACATCATATTTTGTCTTTCAACAATATGTTTTTCAACTTATTGACATATATAAAGTATGGGCATCATATGCATCGTTTGTTTCTTGTTTGATCATATGCATCGTTTGTTTCTTGTTCAATCTTTTATCTGTTATACTTTGTTGGTATTGTCAATTTTCCTTGAGGAGAATATGTTATCAATCTTCTTTATTTAAAATTTTTTGTTTGTGTCATGTAGGACTTTTCTCATTTTCAATCTTTAAAAGGCCATGAACACAGAGTGATGGCTTTACTTGTTTCGGATGATGGAAACAAGCCATTTTGCATAAGTGGTGACAGTGGAGGTGGTATTTTCGTGTGGAGCATTGGTCCATCTCTCGGTCAAGAGCCATGGAAGAAATGGTATGAGCATAATGATTGGCGTTATAGTGGCATTCACTGTTTGGCTGTTTCAGGAACAGGATACCTCTATAGTGGTAGTGGAGACAAGTCTATAAAAGCTTGGTCCATGCAGGTTTTATGCTCAGATCTACATTCCGATAAAGTTAATGTTAATCTTTATTTAGAACTTTAGTTATCTTCATCTTCATCTAAAAAGCAACCTTTTGCATGTTAGATGTGTAAGACTACAATTGGAAAGTAACCTTTGTATCTTACCCTCTTCTTTCCAGGATTACTCCCTTTCATTCACCATGACTGGCCATAAATCAACTGTATCTTCTTTGGCAGTTGCTAATGGTTTTCTTTATAGTGGAAGTTGGGATGGTACCATCAGATTATGGTGGCTTCATGACCACAGCCCCTTGGCAGTTTTAGGAGATGAGGCACCAGGAAATTCAACCCCTATTTTGTCGCTTTCCGTTGAGAGCAATTTGCTTGTTTCATCCCATGAAAATGGAGTTCTAAAGGTCAGTGCTGCTTATGTGTTCATTTAATTTTCCATTTACTTTTAGTGAAAAGTTGATACTATCCAAGGAATGCAATACTGGGCGGTATTGCCCGTATCGAGCGATACGTATCAGTCTGCCAGCTGAACGGTATGCGGACCGCCCGCTACCGAGCGGTACTATCGATTGGGGCTGTTTTTGTCCTGTTACCACCCGAAATCAATCGTTAACAGTCGATTTCGATTGTCGGCGGCTGATTACGGGCGGTATCAGCCGAGGGAGGGAGAAAGAAGAAGAAGAGGGAGAAGAAAAACCTGGATCGCCCTTCGCCCACGCTATCCGTCGCCCGCAGGCGATTTCTTCGCTTGCACGGGGATAAGAAACGTCTCCGCGCATGGGGAGAAGGAATAGGGCGACGTCGTCCCTTTTTTTTATTTTTTAACTTATATTATATTATACCGAGCGGTATGCTTGTGCATACCGCTCGGTACTGCGTTACCATACCGTACGAGCTGAACTCGATATGCCTGTATGGACTGGTATGCCGAACCTTGGTAGTATATACTAATAAAGTTGAACAGTGAATACTGTGATGTTGCCAAAACTCTGCCTTTGTGTAACTGTAACAATTGGAAAATTATTATTACTTCACTTGATTTCTGCTGTGACTCCAATTGACTCTTGGAAAATCGACTATTTCACTTGTTATGGAGGAGTCATGGTTCATAATACATTTACACCTATATTATCATTTCCTAAATGAACAAAAAATATTACTTTTGAAATGAATAGATTGTGTATTTCCATGTGCTACGCACAATTATTTGCAATGGGCTGTCCTGCATTTATTGTCAACACTCATAGTTCAGATCTTAAGATTAAAATGGTTCACAATACATCTTTTTTGCTGTTCCAAATTTTCAATTTCATGAACCTGCATGCTAAATGTTTATGTCCTTATGGCATGTATGAGAAATCTGAGGGGCAATAGTGTGCTTGAAGAACAACAGACTTCCAACTCAAGCAAAAATACAAACAAATCTGTTTAGCTATAAAGTTTGAGGTGGTTCACTCAATTTACAATGAACACAATTAGAAAATAAGCCTGGCTCCTGTTGGTTGTTAGGATTTTGCAGTTAATTTGTAGATAGATATGGACAATGACAGACTTGTTTGTATTTTTGCTTGAGTTGGAAGTCAAGTTGTTCTTCAAGCACACTATTACTCCTCAGATTTCTCATACATGCCATAAGAGAAAATTTTTAGCATGCAGGTTCATGAAATTGGAAAATGGAACAGCAAAAAGGATATATTGCGAATCATTTTACTCTTAAGATCTGAACTAGTAGAATGTTTATGTTTCCTTTATGTGCTTTGTCATCATATTGTCATATGGCCATACCATTTTGTTCATTCGTCCTTATCGTCTGTGTGAAGGTAAGTGAGAAGATTGTGTTGACTCATGAGGTAATTGGTTCTCATGAAAGTTTTGCTTGTTCCTATTCATCTTGTACTTCTTAAGAGTTACTGATATTTTCTCTGCCCCTTATTAGAAGCTGGACTGCTGTTCTTTAACATTGTCCACCATAGAATTATGCTTTTTGTCCATGCATTTGCATGTCTGTCTTTGTGCTTATTTATAGTTCTTTGTGCTCATTTTCAATTGGTTGTAATCATTAAGGATAGGCATTCTAGTAACTGATGTTACCAGGTGTGGAGCAATGATGTGCTTGTAAAATCGGAGCAAATTCAGAGTGGTGCAATTTTTGCACTTCACATTGACAGAGGTTCAATTTTCACTGGAGGATGGGATAAAACCATCCACATACAGGTCTGTGTTTTGTCACTTGATGTAACTTGTATAGAAATTTTGGATAAAATCTCTCTTTTAACTAATGAATCAATGAGTATGCAATAGTTATGAATTTTTATATTAAAAGTTCTATTGCAATAAAATCTCTGTTTTAAACTGAGATTGAATAAATCAGTGTATGTCATAGTTCCTGAATTTGTTTATTGAAAGTATTATTGCAATACATACAGGAGTTGTCAGAAAATGAACTAGAAGCAGAAATTGGTACTATTGCTTCCATCAATTGTGACTCAGTTATAACTTGTCTTTTGTACTGGCATGGGAGACTTTTTGCAGGGTTCTCCAATAAGGAAATCAAGGTATATATCATTTTTTAGTTTTATTTTCTTACTGTCTATGTTTCTTCTTTTGAATATTTCACAAACTGACTTTTATCTTATCACCTGAAAATTGTTTAATCAATTTGCTTTCTTTAAGTTCTCTAGAATCCATCTTAGATAGTGCCTCCTTACTTGGAATCAGTGTTTTAAATAAGTGCTCGGGCGCTCGCCTAAGCGCCCGGGCGAGGCGAGGCGAGGCGAGGCCTGAGCGCCTCAATCATCACCCAGGCGGCGCGCTTCAAAAAGGCGCCGCCTGGGCGCTCGCCCGAGCCCAAGCGACTGGCGATTCGGGCGAGCGCCCGGTTTAATCCAATCGACCGAACCAGGCTTTTAGCTCTGGTTCGGTCTGTCGCGTTAGTTGGTTCAATTGAACCAACTAACGCAGCTATATATTTGCTGTTGACTCAACCCTAATCCCGATCATCGCTGTCGTATTTGCTGCCACTGCCGTTGCTGCTACCGCTGCCGCCTCGTTGCTGTTGTCTTGGCCGCCGTCACTGCTCTCGCTCGAGTGCCCGAGTGCCTGCTTTAGTCGCGTGGATTACGTCGCCGACACCATCTCTGCTGCCGTTTCTCTTCGTCGTCGTTCGCTGCAGCTCGTCATCGTCACTGCTGTCGCTTGTCGCTGTTGCCGTCGCTGCTACCTCTCTCGCGGTCAGGTCAGCTCATCTCGATTCTACTGTTAACAGTATATTAACACTTAACAATATACTGTTAAGTTGACTAATTATTATAACTAATTATTAACAGTATCTTATACTGTTAACAGTATAATAGTATACTGTTAATATACTGTTAACACATATTAACAGTATACTATATATAGTATACTGTATAATGTATATTAAATATTAATAGTATAAACTGTTAACAGTATATTGTTAATATACTGTTAACAATGTAATATATATTAAATATTAACAGTATAGTAGTATACTTGTTAATATTTATTACATATATAGTATATTATCCATATTACAGTATATTTAATAGTAAACAGTATACTGTTAACAGTATTTTTAAGTATTAAATAGTATACTAATAATATTATTTATTTATTTATTTATTAGATTAATAATATATTCTATCGATTTTAAAATTTAATAATATTAATTCTTATTTATTTGAAATTATTATCAGGGTTCCAAGATAAATGACAAGTGAACAGAGCAACTTAATAAATTCTCCCATGACATCAAAAAAGGATCCAACATGGAAGTACAATTTATTTAAATAATTATATTTATTAATTATATTATATATTTTTAAATATTTTGGCGCCTCGTTTCGCTCGAGCGAGCGCCTGGCACCTCGGGCGTTTTGGGACCCTGGCGCCTTTTGGCACCTAACGCTGTTTTAATCACTGCTTGGAATTAGGACAACATGTTGCACTGAAATGAACACGTCAAGAAATATTTATACCCAATATCATATTTATCAGCTTTTCTCTATGTAGCATTTCTAATTTACATTTTTCTCTTTTTTCTGAAAGGGTATTTGTTTTGAGCTACATATGTGATGGTGTTTAATGTATTATGCGGATGATCCCATCAATAGGAACTAAATGCATAGTCCTGCATCAAAGATGTCCAATGAGATGAATTGTTATATATGACTATGGATACTTCTAATATTTTGAGTTTTAAATAAATTTTGGTTTATAGAACATTGTGGGTTAGTCAATCAGCAGCTACTTGGTGAAAACCAATGGTGTTAGAGCAGCCATGCTGCCATTTAAGTCAGCTTACATGGGCCAAGATGCAGGTTATCTCAAATTCACTAAGATGGAACCAACATAGGAAGCAGACAAGTAGATTTTGAATTATTAGACAAAGACGTTATACCTTTTTGTGAAGAAGATTGTAACACAATAAATCCACATATGTAGATGTTAGGTTAAATTGGTATTAGGAAAAGAAAATGCATGTGATGCAAAAAAAAAAAAAATGGATATAAAAAATCATCAATAAAGAGACAATTAATAATTTTAAGGTTTTTAATTTCGGGTACTGGATCCATGCTTGTTTATGGCTAAACCGACATGGGTCCAGTCCATTCTGTTGTACTGATACATGGTTCGATAGAATATTTTAAGGTATTGCTGGAGGAGGGTGAGGGGGGGCAAGGAAGAGGAAGAAAGAGATGTATTAGCGCAAGCTATCATAGACCTAGCTGGTTTTACTAGCCTTGTACTAACTTATGTGGTATCTGGCTATCTACCCTCAAATGGTCGACCTTCCTATAACCTTATGTAGTCCATAGAGACTTGCAAGGAAAAGATGATTTAATGGGGCTAACTTTTAATGTAGTAACTATAAAATATAAAGATGGACTTCATATTACAAATATGGACTTCGTAAGCTGAATGGTCGGGTGACAAGGGTTTAAGGAAGTCTACCACACATAAAGTCATACAAGTGCCCATGCGACATCGACTACAAGATTGAGTGATGACCATCTTTAGACGTATAACTTAATAACCATTTAGCCGAGAATTGACAATGCAACTTAATAACCATTTAGACATATAAGCTTTGAATTGACCTTTTTTCTCGCAAGGTCGTCAACTAGAAATCAACATGCATAAACGAGATTGCCTCAACCAAGGTTCGCCATCTCGTACTGTACTGGCATACCGAGCTTAGCTCGGTATGGTATGGTACAAGTATACCGAGTGGTATGCCAAAGCGTAGCGCTCGGTATATATATATATATATATATATATAAAGTAAAATTAAAAATAAAGAAAAAAAAGGATGTCACCTTGTTTCTTCTCTCTATGTGGGTTAAAGAAACATTTCTTCCTTGCGAAACCTCGACAATGTTGCAGAGGCTTCTTCTCCTCACACGAATGAGGAGAACTGGAGAAGTCGCCGCCTTGTCGCCTTAGACGGGAAGGAGGCGACATATCAGGGAGGGAGGGCAGCGACGGATCGGGATCGTCGACGGAGAGCGGCGTCAGATCTCCAGGTTCTCCCTCTTCTTCCTCGGCTAATATCGCCTGGTAACGGGTGGCGATGATCGGAATCGATCGTTATTGACTAATTTTGGGCGGTAACGGGGTAGAAAGAGCCCCAATCGAGGGTACCGCTCGGTAGCGTGCAGTCCGCATACCGATTTATTGGCGGACCGGTATGTACCGCTCGTACCGGGCGATATCGCTCGAAACGGCAAACCCTGGTTTCAACCATTTGCTTCTTCATGCAATGTTATGCTACCTGCAATGCTTGTCTATTATACTACTTCATGCCCCATATGCAAAATAGAGAAATACAACAAAAAGGCTTCACCTCCTCAGAAATGAAACGAATAAGCTACCTTTGTAATCGATCACCACCAGAGGTGATGATTCGATAGCTGTTGACTTTTTTTAAGCACAATCTTTGAAGGAATTTTGAAAGATGCAAAGCACCTTTACTGGATAAGTAATAGCAATGGGGTATTTTGTTTCACCTATTCTCTAAAAAATTGAGAAGATAGGTGTTAGAACCATTGCGGATTCTAAGCTTGGGTTTTGATCTCTATAGGGGATCGACCTCCTGGAACTCTGTAAGGGTTCCCTCCTCCAAGGTATTTAGCACAATGGCTGAAGAAAGATTGATCTTATTCATGATAAAAGAGTGGTGGCTACATGAGTTTATATAGCGTCTCAGAAACCTAACTCCTAATAGGACTCATACTCTTGAAAGACTCCTCTTCCCCTCAACTCCTAACCCCTATCCAACTAGGTGGTCGGCGGCTATAGGGGACTCATACTCAACCTTGGAGAGAGTCCTAGCTAAGTGGGACTCTCCTCTTGCCCTAGTCGGCCTCTCTTAAGAGGAGGCGGCTAAGAGACTCCCATCTCATAAGGACGCCTCCCTAGGAGAGCCCGACTCCATGAGGACTCTTCTTAGAGAGAGTCCCAAGCTAAGTGAAACTCCTTTCTAACCCTAGAAGGAACTAAACCATAGCCAACTTCCCCAACCAAGTTGGGTGGCCAATTAGGGTTCATTACAATTAAGACTCAGTTGAATTTGACCCGAATCCAACTCCGACTCCTAACCCGACTCCAGTTCAGCCGAATCCTAACCCTACTAGGATTTGGGCTGATTTATTACAATGGACTCAAATCTCCTGCTAGCCGACCTAATGTCAGGTCTAGGTTGGCCAATAAGGCCCAATCTAAGGACTCGACTCAATCGACTAGGACCCGACTCAGCTAGGGTCCTAACAATAGGTTATTTCGCTCGCCTCCTTGAGTGTTGTACTCCATGCATTAAGTTGATTATTAGACTTCGCCTGCCTTTTGCTTACACTTTTGGAGGACCAGAATTGTTGCACTCTTTGCTTAGAATTGGTTACTAAGCTTCACCTTTTTTTTTGCTATCTCACTTTTGGGATACAGGACGTAGTCACTCATGGCTCTACTGTCCATCACCTTTGCACCATCGTGACGTATTCTTGCTTATGGTCATATCATCTATCACCTTGTAGTTGCATCCCTTATGTTTATGATCGATAGAAATCACAAATGTGGTCTCATGGCATTGCATTTCGAGTGAACTTGATGGTAAGGATTCAAAATATCATCTGATATATTTTGGACCTGGTGGCGGTGTACTAGACTCACAAAAGGTTGAGTTCGAATTTGTACTTACTAAAAAAGGGTTTGAAACTCATCATTGTAAGGTCTTGGTCTCGAATTTTGCCTTCATAATTTACCCTTTGTAAAGGAAAAAAGAAAATGCAAATCTATAACACCTTGTATGGCAAAAGAAGTTATTGAGTGTGACTATCTCTTGTTATGATAGATAACGTAAAATGCATGCATTTGATTAAGGTCAAAATATCTTTAATTATTATAACTAAGATATCATCCCAGTGATTTAAAAAGCGTTAGATGCTAAGGTCCCAAAATGCTCAAGGCGTTAGGCGCTCCCTCGAGCGAACCGAAACGTTCTGAAACATTCAATATAAAAAATATATTATAATTGATAAATATGATTATATAAATAAAAATATGATATTAAATTAAAAAGATCTAAAGTACTAAGTCACATTATCCATCTAATATAGAAAATATCAAAAGACTTAAAACAAAAAAGTTTTGCATCAAATTCATTCATCATTATAATCAACATCATCATTCTCAAACATATCATCATCATTCTCTTCCTCTCGTCCTTCTTCATCAAAATATGTTTTCTCCTCTTCAACAATAGCAGTAGATGAGCTTGAGGCTTTTGCACTCAATTTTCCTTTGTCATCTGTCTTGTTTATGTCTATAATTCTCTAACACTTGAGGCTCTTGTCATATCTCCCTATGTCAAGCTGTCATCTTCAAATATAAGTTCGCCTTCGACATCTTACAAGTTTGCACCCATTTCTCGCACTAACCACTCATTTGAATCATCAATATCTTGTAATGAGATTGGATCAATGCTATTTCGCAAATCATGACGAGCCTTCAATGCTTGATTATACTTTATATAAATAAGATCATATAATTATTGATACTTTAATCGATTTCTACTCTTTGTGTGAGTCTGTCATATTATATAATTTGAAAATATATTAATACATTCATCTAAAAAAGAATAGAATAATTAAAGCAAAAATATTCTGTGATCCTTACATACTCAAAGACACTTCAGTGTTGCTCATAACTCGTAGCATTACATGTCAAACCAAGAATTTTGATAGCAAATTGTTGCAAGTTCATGGTGAAAATTTAAATAGACTCCACCATTCAGTTGAAAATTTTATTTTATTATTAGCAATAACATAGTAACATACTATATATTAAATTAATTATATCAATTTATTATACCTAAGGATGTAGTTGTCCTAGATCGAACTATCGTTGGAGTTCTAAAAAGACCATCGACATTTTTATATAATGGTAATTAATGTATGATCTTATTTTGCACCTCAAGGCTTAGAACCAATCTTGTAATGCACTGATATAACCCATTTACAACTTCTGCATCAAACCTAACGGACATGTTCTTATAAAGGAATTCTGGGTTCAAATAATGTCCTATTGCATGAAATGGACTATGAAGTTGATAATTTCATCTTTCGTTAATGATTGTAAATATTTTCTTATACTTTTTTTTATTTCCATCAAAAGACTTTTGAATTATCTCCTTCACTCTATCCATAGACTCATGAAAACATTCTATTGTAGGCTTATATTCATTATCCGCTAACCGAAGGACTTGAATAAGAGGACCCATTACCTTTAATACATAAACTATAAGATTCTAAAAGGACGACATTAAGATGATATCACTAGCCCTCTTGCCTTTCGCTTCTTTTGCCCATTTGCTTGTCACACATTTCTTTGAGATAAACATGTTTCTCAGGTTATGTTTTTGACGATGTATGTTCTGCAATGTCAAGAAGTAGCACATCAGTTGACACCATATTTCACCAATTCTTTGTTGCTTGTGAATTCTTTCATCATATTCAAAGCCCTAGTATGATAATATAAAGATCCAATGACAAAAATAGCTCTTTCTAAAGTCTTCTTGATTTCAGGAATCTTTCTAATATTCTCCAACATTATATCAATATAATATGCCACATGTGGAGTCTAATATAAGTGGTCTTTTTGCTTCAAGTACTTTACGTAAGACAAAGAATAACAAGATTGACAAAACTTAGGAATCACATGGTTCTTTCATTCAGATTGAAGACAGATTAAAAAAAATCAAAAGATAAATCTTACCAGCTAATACATAGTTGCTTCCATTAGATTACATTTTGTTCATCAATTTTTTTCACAAACTTGTCAAGCAAATCGTGTATCTTTATCAAGATTTCACAAAAGATGATGTGTCTATTGACTTCACAAACATAGTTCCTAAAGAACAGTTGACCATAAAATTAATTATACTCTTATGTTTCCTGTCGGTCCAAGCATTTGACATAATAGAGTAATCATGCTTTACTCATGTTCTTTATGGCCCTTTAATAAGTTATTCGTATAATCCAACTCTTTTTTTAGTAGAACTCACATCTCATATTAACTTGGAGGTCTTAATCTCTTCACTATATCTTCTAATAGCTTTAATCATCTCCTTAAGATTGTCTAAATAAGTTGTACTAAGGGGAATGCCATCTTGATAGATGAAGCAAGCAATATGTTGAATTGTTCTTTCCCTTACTTCCTTATCACAAGCATCACTTATATTTGTTTGTCTTAATTTTGCTCCCACTTGCCTTGTTGTTTTTGTGATCTTTAATACATATATAAGTCCATCGGTCCTTTTTTACTCTTCTTATAAACCTCGACTTCTTTTCTTTTTTTGTTACATGCTCTTTTTCCACTTGGATTGACACTTTCTAAATATTCTTCTTCTTCATCATCTTTAATATGTTCAACACTATCCTCTGGTAAAATCCCATAAGATTCATTCTTTTGTATCTGTTTTTCAGTCATAAAAGCCAACAACTCTTCTTTTACCTCAGGTGGACACTTCTTGCAGGCTGATGCATTCTTGAATTTTCCTACTAGATGCTGCTTTGTACGGACGACAACTGCAGCGTTAGAGGAAGTTGCAGATGACAGTGGGGAAGGAGTGGGTAGTGGTGATGGAGAAACTTCGGACGACGACGGCGACAACAGAGGAAGCTACGGACGACAACAACAGCGTCAGAGGAAGTTGCAGATGACAGTCGGGACAACAAAAGAAGCTACGGATGGCTGTAGCGGTGGAAGCTTCAGAGGTGTCCATTAGTGGCGGAGGAAGTTGCGATCCTCTAACTTGACAGTGGAAGGAACTGCACACGGAAGTAGTACGGCGGAAGGAAGTTACGGACACGCTAGGCCGTCGGACCTGTCTGTCGGCGACAGAAGAAGCCTCGGACCGTTGCATCTGGTGCGGAGGCAATGGTAGAAAGCGTTGATAGTGGAGGCAAAAGCAGCTCTAGGGTTGATGGCTTAGGGGTTGCGCGGGTGTGTGGCGGTGGCTTCTGTGAGTATGAAATTGGTTAGTTGGTTCGATCGAACCAGCTAACCTTTGTAGACTCGAACTAGACTTAAAAGTCTGGTTCGGTTGCTTCATTTGAACCGGACGGAGCGCCCAAGGTGCTTAGTGCCTGGGTTCAGGCGAGCGCCTAAGCAATGCCTCATTGAAGCACACCGCCTGGTCCACCCTTGAGGCGCTCAGGCCTCGCCTCGCCTCGCCCAAGTGCCTAGGCGAGTGCCTGGGCGCCTATTTAAACCGTTGTATCATACAAATATACAATCACTCTTTTACTTAATGAGTATCATTCTTAAGTTGAGTTGCTTGATTGGAGAGACCATTAGAATCATTGTAAACTTGAAAACAAAGACAATACAGTAATATTAGTATTCATTCAAATAAGAAATTATGCATCAACTTTAATAAAATGTAATTATTAATTTAAGAATACACAAGAGTTACTAAATCGTAAAAAAAGAATATTTATAAATTTCTTTTAGTATTGTATGAATCTTAAAATTATTTTTTATAAATTATGGGATCTTACGTACTTACGATTTAAGTTTGTGAACCTCTTTACGATCTTAGATAGGAAAGCGAGTTTGGCAACCTTGTTCTAGCCATATGTTGCCCATCGAAATAGAGCTCCCAACAACTTCAACCATCCTTCTAAATGATTAAGCCTCTTAACGGACTTGCTGACATGTTGTTTTGCCTCAAACTGTTCCACAATGATCATTTGCCCTTCCATCGTCCTCCTAGTGATGTCTGAATGATCTTTTGTTAGAAATCAGACTACAACCTTCTTATGCGGCCTCCGTTAACATGTTGTAGGACCTCCACTTTGTGTTCGCTATGTTGGGAATTGACTTTCATCCATCTAGGCTACCCATGGACGAAGCTTAGCTCTGGACCACTCTATCGTCTAGCAACTCTCGAAGTTCGCTGACTTTAGTAAATACTAGTGCATTGTTGTTTGGATCCTAGGACTTTGCCTTGGCACAATCTTCGTTGTGCATTGCTTCTCTTGTGGTAACTCGAATTACAACATATTCACATATGTTCGTGCCCGCCTGCCTTTGTAGCACAATCTTTGGCATAAGGGCGCTCGCCTTTGCAGCCTCTTGCCCCCACCAACACCTTCCAACTCCAACTTCACCTCTCGGCAAGTTGAGTCAATCTCTCCCCGCCTTTTTCTTGGTCAATTGCATCATCAAGATCATGTGCATGTAGCTCAAAGCTCTCTTTAATTCTAGCATCATGCAAGATGAGTCTTGCACCATTAATAGAGGAAACTAGGGAATGACACAATTTCGCTCTTGCCTTTGCAAGTGTCATATCCTTAACTTTCATCCATGTGAGATGAGCCTTGCACCATCAGAATGATGAAACTAAGGAGGTTCCACTCTTGCTTCTTTCTAAGGAAAGGTCTAAGAAGTTGGTGCTTTCATTCCTTTTTAATCTTCTAAGTAGACTCCATTCATGTGGCTTAGGCGTCTAAACAAGTCTATTCTAATATGCTTCGCTACTTGGTCTATAGGGAAATAATGGTGGCCTTTGCATCCATCGTTACATGAATCCACCCACCATTAAGTCTAATGTTCACTCATCAGCTCAATAGGTGCCTTTATATTTGGCATTGCCTTAAGTCATTCCCTCACATAACCTCATGCGAGATCTTGCAATGGCTCTTTGTCTCTTGATTGCGGCCTTGTTCGAGCTTTATGGAACATTCGTCTTTGCTATCCTTTTCCTTGATATAACTATTAAGGTTGAGTACTTTTGCTTCTCGAAGACATCTTCATTGTGCAGTCTATTGCACAAGAAACATTGAATGAAAACCACATACTTATCCTCCGAAAATATACGCTGTTGAAGCCAGTGATTTAAATAGGCGCTCGGGCGCTCGCCTAAGCACTCAGGCGAGGCCTGAGCGCCTCGCTTGATCTCCAGGCGGCGCGCTTCAAAGAGGCGCCGCCTAGGCGCTTGCCCGAGGCCAGGCGTCGAGCGAGCACCCGGGTTATACCAAAAGACAATATCATTGTCCGTGTCGTGGAACGCCGAGTTCAGGCAAGGAGGAACAGGAGCAACACTGCTGCAACGACTACGAGGGGCGACGATGATGGCTCCTCCCTCTCCATAGCTTGAGCACTGTCCCTGTCATGGATGTCAGGTTCAGGCAAGTAGGAGGATCAGGAGGAAGAGGAGGGGGGAAACGAACCTTTGTCCGAGAGCGGTGAGACGGGTGGTGCGATGAGGAGCAGCACTACTGCAGCGACCACGAGACTCGACGACGTTGGCTCCTCTCTCTCCATAGCTCGAGCACTTTAGAAGCTAGGCAAGCGGGGAACCGAGAGGGGCGTGGTACATTCCAGCCGAAACGGCGGTGGCGACGACATGACTCTTCCTTCTAGCTCCAGAACCGTGGAGCCATGGTCCCTCTTCCTCCTCTCTCTCTCTCCCCCTGTACTCCCCTCTCTCTCTCTCTCTCTCTCTCTCTCTCTCTTTATCCCTATAGAGAGCCACACCTATTGCAGCTACTGCTGCAGTAGTATACTGCAGCACACTTGTAGCAATATACTGCAGCACACCTGCAGCAGTATGCTGCAGCAGTAGTAGCTGCAGTAGTCTGCACACGTACTGCAGCTATTGTAAGTGTGCAGACTACTGCAGCACACCTACTGCGGCTACCGTTGCAGCACACCTGCAGTAGTATGCACACCTACTACAGCTACTGCTGCAGCAGTCTAATGTACACTTACTACTGCAGCAGTAGTAGCTACAGTTAATGCTGCAGCAGTATACTGCAGTAGTAGTAGCTGTAGCAGTCTGCACATCTACTGCAGCAGTATAGCAGTATACTGCTCTTCGCTCGGGCGAAGAGTATATACTTTTATATATTTATTAATTATTTAAAGTATTAATTTTTTATATATTTATTAATTATATTATATTTCTTTTTTATTTTAGCGCCTAGCTTCGCTCGGGCGAGCGCCTAGGCGAACGCCTAGCGCCTCAGGCGTTTTGAGACCCTGACGCCTTTTAGCGCCTAGCGCTTTTTAAATCACTGGTTGAAGCCACTTTACTCTTCCCATATTTCCCTTATGCGTCATGCTTTATGGTGCTGAATTTTGGTTGCCTTTAAATGGCCATATAATGTCCATCGACAGCATACAAATGCATAAGTACCAAATTCTTTGAGACATATTTTCCTTGCCTCTGTTAGTTCTTGCTTGAACTTTACATTGATCAACCATTTCCGGATTTGTATTGTCTCATCCTTTGCGTACCGCTCTTGCATGCATTGAGCACTGTTAAGCGATGCCGTCTTCTATGGCCATCGAGCCAGCCATCCCAACCCTTGTGTATAGATGTCGTCTTCCTACCTCGCTTGTACTCGTGGTGCCATTAGTGCAAGAGGTTGCCCACAATCTTAGAAGCCCACTCCTTTGAGCGACCCTACTAAGTCATCCCACATTGCATGTTGAGTGTTTGTTAATATGCTTGTCCCATTTTGGTACCAACTATTACAGACTGACCTGCACAATGTCGATTTGATACTGATTGCATAATTGCAAAACTGAGCAATGATCCATCCTTAGACATATAACTGGATGGCCAGCCATAAATCAACATGTTTCATGTGAAAACAGGGCTTTTTCATCCATTTTCTCGTGTGCACGATGTTGCTTTGCCTAAAATTCGTATGCAAATCTACCTCTTTCTCTCTATATTTTTTTCATTAATTATCTTAATAAATAAATCAAGGTTCATTGTTTCGTAGCATATCGCTCAGTATAAGCATTATGTACCCAGTACAGGTGGTGTATGTTAGTATGTCGGTATGCCCTATCATATCGTGTGTCTGTATGTTGGTACGGTGGTCGATATGTACTGTACCAATAGTCGATCATTTCACCGGTACAGACCGGTAAGGCGAACCATGAAATAAATAACTTCCATTATTGCTCTTTTTAATTTTAAAACCAAATTAATTTTTAGATATATATTTCAAGTCTTATCTTAATTCCGATACTCTTTACAAAAACTTATTATGACTTATGATTTTAATTCATGTACAATTAGAAAATTTTTGTGTGCCACCCTTATTCATTAGACATTAAAAAGCTTGCCCTCTATTCGTTAGACATTTTTCTAAATCTCATAATTTTGTTAAATAAGCTAGTTAACCAGCTTTTTCGGTCTCCTATACTTTTTTAAACCTCAACATGATACCCCCAAGTCCTACACTCTTGGTTATTTTTATTTTTTCTTAAAGTGTCTTTTATTTCACTAGCCCTAATTTGATGAATAAATCTATGATTATTAAATCTACTTCTATTATATGTCATTAATGGCATAATAATTAAATATTTTACAAAAAAAAATTTCAGTCTTAATTTTGTTGTCATTAATAAGTAATCTTTGATCTTTATCCTTATTGCATCTTATGTTATCTAAATCTTTGTAATTTCTTTCCCTGGTTTGTTATAAAATTTATTATTGATAATTTGATATATATCTATTTCTCCTTATTTAGCATCTAATTTGTTATAAGCCATATTAATTGCTCTTTTAGCTTTTTTAGAGTCCATATATCTTTGAAAATTTTCCTTAATTTAAATTGTAGCAATCTTTTTAGCATGAAATTTTAGTTATAATTGCTTTTTGAACTTCCTCACACCACCACCCAACTCTCTTTTAAAAGCTACGCTTCTATCCTTAGTTTCATTAAGAATCTCCTTTATTGAACTCCTAATCTTATTGGCTATCATAGTTTAGAAAATATTAATATTATCTAATTTTTAGGCTTCCTCCTTTTCCATCCTATTATTAGAATTTCTTACATTATCATATTTAAAATTTCACCACCAAGTCCTTGAATTTTTTTTTTACTCCTATTTTCTATAATAAATATCTAACATGATTAACAACGACAACAACAAAGTCATAAGTCCTAACTATTTAGGATAAACTATATGGATCTCTTGCCACCATTGAAATCTGTAAAAAGTTACATGTTTAATTAAGTTCAGAGTACTTAGATCTTTATTTATAGTTTCTATTAAAAGTCTTTTTAGGTCTTCCTCTACCTCTCTCGTACGACTAACATTAATCATTTCATCTTTTCTGACTGCCACATCCGAAGGTCTCCTAAGCATATGCACGTACTATCTTAAATAATTTTCTCTCATTTTAGCTTTTATCGAAGCAATACCTAATTATTTACAAATAAAAATATTTCTTTTCTAATCTTTCATAGTAACTCTAAGCATCCAGCTCAACATTCTTATCTTTAACAACATAAACTTTTTGTATATATTTTTTCTTAATTGCCCAACACTTAGATCCATAACACATTATTGGTCTCACAATTGTCTTATACAATTTTTCTTTTAATTTTAAAGGTATCCGATGATCACACAAGACTTCTAACGCCCCTTGTCATTTTAACCATCCTGTTTTTACTCTATGAATAATATTTTTATCGATTTCTCTATTTTGTTGAATAATTGTTTCAAGATACCTAAAGCTTTCGCTTAAATGAACTTCTTGTCTATCTAACTTAATTATATTCTCATGTTTATTTCTAGAATCACTAAAATTATATTTTATATATTCAGTTTTAGTCATATTCTAAGACATTTTCCATAGCTCAAGTTTATAATTAATTCTACTTAGCCTCTCATCAACTAAAGACAATGTCACCAAATAACATACACTATGAAGGTCTATCATGTAACTAACTAGTAAGTTCATCCATTACCAATATGATAAGGTAGGAATTTAATGTGGATCCTTTATGTAATCCTATGCTAATAGGAAACTCACAAGACACACTCGCTATAGGCTTAACACTCGTAGCTACATTATTATACATTTCATTAAGAGCATCAATATAATTAATGGATACATATTAAAACCCACCATAATAAACATATGAGAACCCTATCATAGGCTTTCAATAAAAACCATATGCAAATCTTTATTTTTCTCCCTATATTTTTTCGTTAATTATCAATAAATAAATAGCTTTTATGGTTGATCTTCTAAGCATAAAATCAAATTTATTTTCAGAGATATTTGTTTTAAGTCTTATCCTACTTTCGATAACTCTTTCCTAAATTTTTATTGTATAAATTATGATTTTAATTTCTTTATAATTTGAACAATTTTGTATGTCACCCTTGTTTATGTTAATTGACATTAAATTTTTTTTCTCCATTTATCAGACATCCTTCTAAATCTCATGATTTCATTAAAATAAGCTAGTTAACTAAGCTACTCTCTTGTCCCCTAAACTTTTCTAGACCTTAATAGACATACTATCAAGCCCCACAGTTTTAGCTATTTTCAATTTTTTAATGCGTCTTTTACTTTATTAGTTCTAATTTTATAAACAAATCAATGATTCTTAAATCTACCACTAATATTTATCGTTAAATCTAAGTCCTATATGGCATATTTATTAAATAATTTATAAAAATAACCTCTTCATCTTTTCTTAATCCTGTTATTATTAAGAAGTATTCTTTGATCTTTGTCTTTAACGCATCTAATATTACCTAAATCTTTGCACTTTCTTTCCCTAACTTTAACACGATCAACAAATATCTAAAAGCTTGATTCCCCAAATTTTGGCTGAAGATAATTAAATATATGTAAGAATTTATAAAAGCTATTTGTTGATCATGTTAAAATTTCTAACAATAATATTTATTTTCTTTAGTCATAGTTTCTAACAGTTCTAGTCCGTTAAAGTGTTTTTATATTCGAAGTTGTTAACCTAATCCTTTATTCTTGGATAAACTTCTTTACTTTCATTGGTTCAAAAGAATGAGAGAATTCTTGCCTATTTTGTATATTTCGATGCCAATATGATGTTTGCATTTCAGGACAAAGATACCTCATGTCACTTATAAGTGACCACGTAGCCCTATACTGAAATCGATCAAGATCATATTCATGAAATTTGACTTTTACGCATGCTGTCCGTGACATCATGCAATCCTCCAACTTTTTCATCCGTTCTTGGGAGTGACATTGATGGTGTTGAAAACCAATGTAGAATATTCTAAAAAATAATAAAAATATTTGCTGAAAATAATATTAAGATAGATGTCAAAACCACTGTTTTCTCTGTCCTGCTGCTTTGCACCTCTCTCTAGCCTTGGTGAGTCCTATAGGGTTGACAATTCCTGTATTGGTTGGACAAAGCTGTTTCTGAATCTGGCTGAAACTGAGCAAGTTAGACTGGATTGTTAATGCCCAAACAAAGTCTGCAGACCCAATCTTAAGCTGTTTAGGACTGGACAGTCCCCAATTCAGATGTTCCAGCCCTTTTTTCCATCTTGACTAAAGGAATTGATCTTGTGGTTGATCTGAGTCTTCAATCCATTATAATTTAGAGAACAGCTGCTGCTAGTGTTTACACCTATTGTATGTTAGATTTTGTTTTGTAACTGGAAGCTACCTCCAATCCCTTCCAAAAAATCACAGATGCTGTCCCATCCATATCCGACCTGATTGTGTGCATCCTGAGGTGTTGTCTTCAGCCCTAGATTGGACCAAATTATCTATCTTGTGACAATGCTGAGACTGCCATTACATCCGGATAGGGTCCTACCAGCTATTTATTGGGGCTGAATATGGCCAGAGGTCGATGGCCTAACATTGAGTGTGTTTTGGGTCTGTAGCAGCTCGGAATTGCTTTGAGATTTAGCTGGAATTGACTCTTGAACAGTCCCATTTTGTTGATATTATTTTACCTTACTAGGAGAGATGACAAGCTCCTCCTAAAGGTGATGAAAACTATATTTTACATACAGTAACCAAAAGACCTAGGTCTAGTATGCCTTTTCTTTGTACATTATTGATAAAATCGTTGGGCAATTTACCCGAAAAAAGCGCCTAGTGGGCTTTTACCAGATGACGCCCTCATATTTGACTCTTGAACAGTCCCATTTTGTTGATATTATTCTACCTTACTAGGATAGATGACAAGCTCCTTCTAAAGGTGATGAGAACTATTATTTTAAATACAGTAACCAGGTCTAGTATGCCTTTTCTTTATACATTATTGATAAGATCGTTGGGCAATTTACCCGAAAAAAGCCCCTAGTGAGCTTTTACCAGATGATGCCCTCATATTTGGCTTTTACCACGGGTGTCCCTTTTTTGGGCTTTGACCAAAATACCCTCAATGAAATCATAAAAATATAGTAATTGTTCTTCGACTAGGTTTGGCTTGGTTTTTTTAGGACTGAACCAGTTTTTTTGAAATGAACCAGACCATACTAGTTCAACTAAACTCTAACTATTCAATTTGATTTAATTAAGCCCTAGATTATCTCTTGATTTTTCCAAACTAATCCACCCCCCCCCCCCACACCACCTCCACCTCCACTCCGCTTCCTCCACCACCTCCTCCAACTCCACCGTCTCCTCTCACCCTCCCCATTGGCTTCCTCCTTCCCGCACTCCACCTCTGCCTCATCCTCCTACTCCACCTGTACCAGTGCCTTCTCCTCCCACTCCTCCGCCTTGTCCCCTCCCCCTTAGATTCTTCCACCACCACCTCCTTTCACTCTCACTCTCCCTCTCCCTCATCCACCTCCCTCACCCCCTCCTCTTTTTCCTTTTACTCTTCCACTACTCCCCTCTCCTCGCCTCTACCTCCTCTTCATAGATTATCCTGAAAGGCCGTTAGGCTCGAGTTACACTTATTTACAAAACATATTAAAAAAATATTATTTTTATATAAGATTATCCTAAATTTATCATAAAATTTAAAAATCAAGTTATTCAAAAAATATATTAATTTTATATAAAATTATTCTAAACTACCAAGAAAAGCCATTACTCTCTTGAGTTACACTCAATCAGAGAACATACTAAAATATATTAGTTTCTATTTAAAATTATTCTAAATTCAGCATAAAACTCAAAACTCAAGTTATCCTCAAAATATATAAATTTTTATATTAAGTTGTCCCAAATTATCCAAAAAAGCCATTACACTCATTTACATAACATGTTAAAAAATATATTAATTTCTATATAAAATCATCCTAAATTGATCATAAAACTAGTCATAAAATCCTACATTTCCTATTTCCTATTTCCTATTTCATATATTGATTTTGTTACACTCGAAATTGAAATAAGTTAACTCGATTACCTAACCTATTTTAAATTAATAATTTTTATTTTAGATATTTTTAGGATAATTAATTATTAAAACATTGAGAACTCTACTAGAATATGATTCTAACAAAAAATATAATATATATTTTTATTTATGATTAATTTAAAATAAATTTGAATAAAAATTAATATATTTTAATAGGTTTTATGAGCAAGTGTAATTCGATTGTAACATAAGTGTAACTTGAATTTAAGGGATCCGACCTGACCCGATCGGAAGGGATCCAACCTGAATCGATCTAATTCAGATTGAATTGGCTTGTGGATTGGTTGGGCTTGAAATAGCCTGATTCAAGGGCATTATCGGGATTTTTGGAAAAGGGCACCCCCTTGTTAAAACCAAATATGGCGGTGCTATCTGGTAAAAGCCCTTTACTAGAGACGTTTTTCAATAAATTACCTAAGATCTTTTACTTTAGATTAAAGTTTTGAATATCGTACCGTACCGATATACCGATCAGCTATCGGTACAGTGCGTAACGAGTTGTATCGTGTTGTACCGAGCATATCGACACAGTACATTAAGGTGTCGAGCTATACCGAGTGTATCAGTCTTATATCAGACTGGTAAGTACCACCCATACTGAGCGGTGCAATATGGTATTGCAAATCCTGCTTTAGATATTATTCTATCAACTAATAAAAGTTACTTTCTTATCATTATAGTGAACCAAATTTATTAATGCCAGAAACATATGGTTTATAAATATGATAGGAAAACACCTACAAGATCAAGAATATTTTTAGGATCATTATGATTTGGTAGCCTTGTCGCATTTCTTAAATCTTCTATAAAAGGTGACTGTATGTTGTTCAACTAGTAGGTTTATTCTTTCATTTGCAAAATCATATTTGTTTCTTTTGAAGGTAAATATATATTTTATATATTTAATGATTCTGTACTTCTAAATTCCTAACCTGTTTAAGTCCTTATCTGATGATTTGGTTGGATTTTTGGGAGTTGTATAAACATTTTAGAGCGGGAATGAAATTGTAGCATATATTAATTAGGGGGCATGGTTATGTAGGCTATCTTAGTTAGTCTATCTGAAGTTAACTGAGTTTCCTTCACTGATCAATGTATAGACTGTGCAATTAAATATCCATCTTATGGCATATTAAAATATTTGTTTGCCAACTGATAGATACGGATTACAATTTCCATGTTCTCCATAAAATGTGAGGCAATAATTCTTGAAGAAGAATTAATTCAGAAGTAAACCTCTGTTGATATCCTAAAATATGGTGTCAAAAATATGATATCCTAAACTATTTCTAGTATGGTCCTGGGAACCATCTATTCATTAGGATACCATTCTTTGGTTGTATCATGGACACTTAGGTAGGTGGTAGGTACCCAAGCATCATACAAGATAAATGGAGGCCTGCAGTAATGATGCCTAACCTTCATAAGATTAAGATAAACTAGATTTTACCATCATTTCGGCCAATTTTTCTTGGACACGGGAAATAGCTTGCATTTTATTTGATCTTGATTTATTAAGATGATAAAAATGTGCTTGTTTTACACCTAAAATGCTTTATTAAACTGCTTGCATCAACAAAGATTTCTACTTATAATTGTCCTCTTTTCTACTTGAACAATTTGTGAATCTTTTTCCATAGATGAAAATGAATACACAAGCAACTAGGTTCTGATTCTTAATCTTTCTTGATGAAGCTCTTTTCTTCTAAGTATTATGCTCGAATCTGCTGAGATAATAACACTGCAGTCTTGTTGATTTCACCAGGTGTACTACAATCCTATATGATGATCAAATTATCTGATCTGCCTCAACAATTTTGTCAAGTACATGCTTGCTAAGACATGAACACAAAAAAGTATATCACATACTAGTATACATTTTGTATACCAGAAGGTTTATACCTCCTATTGGTGGCCAACCATTAAATGGTTTGTTTTCTCTCTTGTTAATAATAGTAGAGTTTATTCTAAAGACTCCTTGCTCCTGGAAAGCAGATGTTTGTAGAAATGTTACACTTTCAGGGTATCAAGTGCATGGTTTACATAGGATCATACTGGTTCTATCCAATTTCTGCTGCTGTTGGTGTATTATAACATACAACCATTGATAGGTTTCAGGAGTCCATTTCATCCTTGGAATTCATATATCAGATGACAAAGTGCTGATTTACTTGGACACCACTGATCTGGTTGATTCTGAATTTGGTAATGCTTGTGAAATAAATGATTGTGACTATCAGCAGTCATTTATGGATCAGAGATGTTTTTTTGACAGTTGTATGATCAGGTGGAAGCTGCTTAATTGAAAATTTGGACTTAAACCATTCGAATCATCTGGTATCATGATTGCGGCGGTCACCATGAGGGAATATTGACCTTGAGATCTTTGAAACAAATAAGTTTGTATATGGTTTGCATTTTGCAGAATGCTGTAGCATTTACTGGATATGAAGAAGACCCTAGAAGATAAATTGAAGGTAGCTTACTGTATGCGAACGGTGTGGATGCTTCATTAGAACCTCATCTTAAGGTGTATAAGGAACGGCCTTCGATGACAATAATCACGTACAAAATCCATTTCAACAGAAGTGGCTTGTGTTACTTATAACACTTTAACAATGTATGGACCTTTTGTCGTTTGAATCTTACACTAGGTCTTGATCAGTTAATGATGTTTTTATCGACCATTGTATATCACCATTTATTTTGGCTTAGACATTATTTGTCCTCGCTAGAACTTGATAGGTTAATTGACTTATGAGTTTTGTTTGACTTAGATTATTATTAAAATACTTAAGTTGAAGTTGATAGTAATATACTAATCGGATTCTTATAAGTTAATATTAGTTTTGTTGTTTAATAACGACTGTGTTGTGACGAGTCTTTTAACTTTATCTACTTATAATCTTTTTTTACTTAAACCCTCTTATTATGTCTAAATATTAGTTTGACTTTGATACTAAATGAAATATCTTGGGTCTGATGGGTTAGTTAACCTAAGTTACTATCAAAATGTTTAAGTTGGAATTGATAGTTATATAACCATTAGACCTTTATAAGTCAATTTTAGTCATACTTATTTTTAATATAGAACTAATTAAGAGTGTTACAATCTCTCTCACTGGAGAGATATTTTTTTAAAGGCCTAGAATAAAGTCAGATCAAACCTTGGCAAGGTGTATGTGAGGCCTAGTGGCACTATGTCGTAATGAGTCATCTTACTCTATTCATGGGTAGTCATTTCCTATTCGAGCCTTTTTATCATGTCCAAATATTAGGTTGACACTGATATCAAATGTTATAATGTAAGCCTGATGAGTTAATTGGTTTATCAACTTCGTTTGATTTAAACCACTAGTCAAAATGCTTAAGTTGAAATACACTTATTAGTCTTGCCTACTTTTGATGTGGGATTAGGGCCTAGCATATCTCATATCAAACTCTAGCATGATGACCAACTCACTAACCACCTGACCCAACGAGGGTGAAATCGTAATTCAATTATTAGGCATAAAAAGCTAGATGAATATTGGAACATTAGAAAAGATCAAGATGGTATATTCCCAAACCTCTGTAAACCACAGACCTGCCTAGTGCCTAATTCGGGCTTAGGCCATTATCAATAATACTTCCAACCATTAGTAGGTTGCTTTCAGAAGTTGTTGCAGTGGAAGTCACAAGCAGGCAAGCTAGGGATCTTCTATAAAAGAAATAAAATAGGGTAGGCAATCTACATGCTACTTGAGACATAGCCTATTAGTGACTCCACATCGGCGAGTCCAATGGATAATCTTTTCCTACTCAAGCTCTTTCACCATGTCCAAATATTAAGTCGATTCTTATATCAAATATTAGAAACCCGAGCTTGATAGGCTAACTAGCACATTAACTTCGTTTAATCTAAACTTTTGATCAAAATACCTAAGTTAAAATTTATAGTAATACATTCATCGGGTTTATAAGTTAATCTTAGTCTTATCATCAAGGTCTAGCATAGCCTAGATCAAACTATAACATAATGCAAGTCTAGCGGTGGCTCTATGCCGTGACGAGTCCTAACTCCATCCACGGGTAACTCTTTATTATTCATACTCTCTCACCATACTCAAATATCATGACCCGATCAAATCCTAACATGATGCATGTGAGATATAACATGACTCCACGTCATGATGAGTCATGTGATTTCATCAACAAGTAGTCCTTTCCTATTTAAACCCTATCACCATGCCTAAATAGTAGGTTGGCTCTGATGTCAAATGTCATCACCCTGGTCTGACAAATTAACTGGCCTATTAACTTTGTTTAGCTCAAATGATTGATCAAAATATCTGAGTTGAAATTTATAGTAATGCATTCTTCATATAGTTATAAACCAATTTTAGTCATGTCTGATATATGATAGTGTTAGAAATAAATACTATTTCTGTTCTAAGGTGTTATTTTAGATTTAAAGTGTTATGCAACAATAAGTGTCAGCTATTTTCGTGCGTTGACACAGAATATTGCCTTGTCTGATATGTGTGCAGCATCAAAGCATGATTCTTAACATTGTATGGTTGACTATAGAATCAAAGCATCAGATGATTCTTAACTCATCTGATTTACTATAGAATCAACTGCCACATATGCTTTGTCAGTTAGCGGTCAGAGCGATTCACGGAGTTTGAGATATGAAACTGATGATGAGTTTGAGATATGAAACTGACGATGATTTTCTGCTCAAAACATCAAAAAATTATTTCAATTATGTTAGCTCATAATTCCTGCGGTAGAGAGTTTAGAAATTATAATTTTTTAATAAAAATATAAATAAAAATTTAAATATTTTAACTTTAATTAAACATATGATCTTGTATATATCATAATGTCAATAAGAGATTAATATAGTCAACCTCAGATAATTAGGAATTATGATCCTGTTGTTGTTATTGTAAAAATAAAACTAGAAAATATGTCAATTAAAAGGACAATGATTAAAACATCAATGAGGAAGATGATAGAGCTTGGACCGACCAAGTTAAGTTAATAAGTATTAGTAGTATCCTACTTAGTTTTACTAGAATCCTAACTATTCCCCTCATGTTGTGAAATAAAGCTTAAAATAAACCAGATTCAATAAAATTCCTACCACCTCTTTTATACTCCCTATTTAAAAATGCAGTTAGAATCTCCTACTAAATACCAAGGTAAGTCAGAGAAATTTAAAGAATCTAACTCATTCCAAATTATTATCGTATTGTAAACATTGGTACTAACATAAATTGAGATCACATGCTAAGCTGATTCCATGTAGGAAGCCTAACGTCTCCCAAGTGTCTTGACTGTGGATTCGGCTTGTTCATGTCCAACATGCATCTACTGCAACAAAAAGAAGTGAGGGTTTATGTATCCTAATCATCCTAACAAGATAATCCCCAACTGCCGTTCGAGTAGTTCTTGATCGTTTCAAATAATGGCAACAATCAAACGAGAAGAGTTTGGGGTAGGGTACCTCCCTCAATTTGAGGCTTTCATGCATGAGCAAATGTATGCTTTTGGGTTGTAGATTTTTTTTTTTAATTTTATAAAAGATAAATGATTGAAGTTGTTCAACAGTTACAAGTGTTAACAAATAAAACTTGGTTGTAACAGTAATAATATCATTTAGTTCTCAATCTTTCTATTATTTTCTATCAAGGTATTAGAGCTCCTTTCTCACTCTAAGAGAGATTACATCTTATTTCTTCGCTATCCAACGACAGCTTCTCACCTACGCGCCCGGAGAACGATCCATTATGACCCTCGGAGGACGATCCTCTATAGTCACAACACATATCTCCCTTCGCTGCCACTGTCGTGGCGTCCGCTGCCCTCAACCGCTTGTGACCCTTCGACGTCGCTAGCATCTTCTTCCGCAGTGCAACAGAAACTGAGCAACCTCTGCTTCTTCTGCTGCAGCCGCCATACCTCCTCTTCCTGCCACCGACGCCCCTTGCTGCCAGCGCCCTCTCCCCTATTAGTTCTCCACCTCGCTGTCAAAGGATAACTTCTCACCGACGAGTCGGAGTTCCACCAACCTCTTGCCTCCTCGGCGTGGTCACCAGGGTCGACGTGTACACAGAGCCGATCTAATTAACACCCATCCACTCTACTGCACCCGATCTCTACTGTGGGCTCCTCCTCCTTTATGGATGTGGGACCCACCATCGCTCTCCTTCTCCTGCGAGGTGCCCTTGCTGCGCGCAATCGCGTGGCCCTGCCCCGACGACTGTAGCCTCTGCACCTGTGGCCTCTCCCAGTCACTGGGTCCGTCGAGACCTCCTGGTCCTAATCTCCAAGTCTGATGTCACCATACTCGCTTTCGCTGTCCAACGATAACTTCTGCTCCACCCACTACAGTGCTTGCCCCGTGCCACACCAACTTTTGCTCCACCGACTGTAAACTATTTTCATTACATCGGTCCAAGATCGACTCCTTGACAGGAGCTCGATCTTGCAGGGGTATGATAACAGAGAAGATTTAGATATGATAACAGATATGGTCTAGATATGATTTCCTCAACTGAATGAGGAAATCTCATAGAGTAGTTGGGGGAAATCCTCCTCTTTACGTGTATAAATAGATGAAGAATCAATGAACTTAATTGGGCTTTTCATTCTTACTTCCTATTTCAACATACGTCTGCTAGTTGTGTGATATATTGGTCACTCCGCCAAAGTCTGTCGGTCTCGTCCTCGACCTTTAACTACCATGCCTTAAGCGCATCTCACTGCTGCCCCAACTTCTGATCAATATTCTTGGATTATGGATTCTGGCGTCTCCATCACATCACTTTGGATCTCCAGAACTTGTCCCTTTATAATAGTTATGGTGGTAACGATGACATCATCATCGATAATGGTAAGAGACTTCCCATTACTCATACTGGTTCCATAATGCTTAACTCGAATACCCTTAACTTTACACTCCATGATGTGTTGTGCGCCCCTCAGATTAAACGGAATCTAATTTTTGTCTCCTAATTTTGTAAACAAAATAATACTTCCATTGAATTTTTTCTTGACTACTTTCTTGTCAAGGATCTGAGCACGGGGGAATCATTAGTTCAATGCTAAAGTAAAGATAACATATACCAGTGCCCATAACTCTCTCAGCTTACAACCTACTCTTATGTTGCTGCTCTAATGGATGTGTGGCATTGACAGCTTGGTCACCCTTTTTCCTCAACTCAACAAAAAAATTTCTCTCGTTATTCTCTTCCAACTTTTAAAGATAGCTCTATTTTTACTCATTATGATGCATGTCTTAGTAATAAAAGTCATAGACTACTATTCAAAACCTTTTCTATCTCTTGCACACAACTATTTGAAATTCTTTATACACTGATGTTTGAGATCCTGCACCAATTATTTCATTTGACAAATACAGATTCTATGTTGTCTTTATTGATTATTTTACCAAGTATACTTGGTTTTATCCTCTTTAGCATAAGTCTGAGGTCTCCACAATCTTTATTACATTAAAAAGATGGTGGAGAATATTTTTCAATCTATAATTAAAACATTTTATCCTAACGGTGGGGGTGAATACCAAACACTAACATCATGTCTGTTAGATTATGGTATTCAGCACCTTAAGTCTCCCCTGTACACTTCTCAACTAGTTGGCTCAGCCGAATACAAACATCGGTATATAGTTGAAACTGGTCTCATACTTCTTCATCATGCCTCCATGCTAATAATTTTTTGGTCTGCGGCCTTTCAGACTATGATTTATCTCATTAATCGCATGCCTACTCCAGTACTCCATAATTAACCACCATTTGAAAATCTGTTTCATAAATCCCTAAATCTTCAGAAGCTTAGAATTTTTGGTTGTCTATTATCCTTAGCTACGTCCTTATGCATCCCATAAACTAGCCCTAAGGTCGAAGCCCTGTACCTTCATTGGTTACTTTCTTGAACATAATGCTTACTGATGTTATGATCCTCTGACTCACAAAGTGTTTGTCTCGTCATGTTGTCTTTGTGGAGTCCTCCTTTTCATTTCACAAGTCTAAGTCTTCTACTATACAAACTACTCCAGTGAATGTACATCAATGGCACATGCCATTGTCTAATGCGTCTCCACAAGAAGCACCCACTCTATAAAACATACATGAGCGGAGTACGCCTCTGGTACAACTTCTCGCCCCCTAATTTTCCTTTTCTTCTACATACATATCTCCAACTACCTCAGACCCTTAATCACTAGCATTTCCCTCACCTCAACCTAGTGGCACCACTATTCCTCAATCCAACTCACCAAGTTCTACTACTTCCCCAACACCCATTCCACCATCACATCCTAAACCTCCTGGACATCCTATGACAACGCATTCTAAAACTGGTATCTTCAAACCACGTCAGGTTCTCGACCTCAATACAGTTGTGGCTCACTCTATTGAGTCATGTAAATCTACCACGGTCACTCAAGCCCAAAAACTCCTTCACTGGCGTAAAGCTATGTGTGATGAATATGATACTCTCCTTTATAACTCTACTTGGACACTTGTTCCATTTCATCCTGCACAAAATGTCATTGGGTGTAAGTGGATTTTTCGAGGTAAGCGGAACCCTGATGGATCTATTACCAAGTATAAAGACCATCTAGTGGCCATAGGCTTTCATTAACGTCCTGGTGTTGACTTCACAAAGACATATAGTCATGTTATTAAACCCATGATAATCTGACTTATTCTGAGTTTAGCCATCTTAAAATGTTGGCATCTGCGACAACTTGATGTGAACAATGCCTTTTTACAAGGAACATTAACTGACAATATTTTCATGGAACCTCCTGGTTTTCTTTATCCTCAGTATCCGTAACATGTATGTAAACTCCACAAAACTATTTATGGACTTCGTCAAGCTCCACGAGTTTGGTACAAAGAACTCGGCATATTTTTATGACCGTTGGCTTTTTCAACTCTAAGTCATATACCTCCTTATTTCTCCATCAATAACCTGACAGTATACTATATCTTCTAGTATATGTGGATGATATAATTGTGATAAGTAATAACTCTATGGAAGTCAAAATGTTCATTCAGAGGTTGGCTGATCGATTTTCTCTCAAAGAACTTGGCTCCTTGAATTATTTTCTAGGTGTGGAAGTAATGTCTACATCTTTGGGACTCTTCCTCTCTCAACGAAAATATATTCAAGACTTATTAGTGAAGACAAATATGAATGATGAAAAAGTTGTCTCCACTCCTCTCTCACCTAGTGAATTGCTCCGGTTAACTGATGGTAGTCCTATTACGAATTCTACTCAATATCGACAAGTAATTGACTCTTTATAATATTTAGCTCTCACTCGCCCATATATCTTCTTTGCAGTTAACAAGCTATCCCAATTCATGCATAGACCATCTACCACATATTGGTTAGCAGTTAAACGAGTATTATGATATCTTAATGGTACTCTTGACTATGACATATTTCTACATAAACACTCTCTACTTCAACTTCATGCTTATGTTGATGCTGATAGGGCTGGAAGCTTTTTTGATCGAACATCGACATCTGGGTATATCGTCTTCCTAGCAGCCAATCCAATCAGCTGGAGTTCCAAGAAACAAAAGACAGTTGCTCGATCAACCATTGAAGCTGAGTATCGCTCTATTGCCACTACTATTGCAGAACTTAATTGGATAATGAATATGCTTAAGGAACTTAACATCCACTATACTACTACTCCTATAATTTACTGCGATAATGTCGGGCTTCCCTATTTATGTGCCAATCCAGTTTTTCACTCTCGTATGAAACATATAGTAATTGACTTTCATTTCGTCCGAGATCAAGTGGTCAATTATCAACTACGTGTTTCTCATGTTCACACGGCATATCAACTGGCGAACTCTCTAACAAAGCCACTTACTCGTAAATTATTTTGCCTGCATAGGTCCAAGATCGACGTCCTTGACAGGAACACGATCTTGCAGGGGCATGTTAACAAATAAAACTTGATTGTAATAATATTGTTAGATTATTGAGAAAAATCCTCCCCTCTTTATTTTCTTAACCTCTTTCTTAGTTGTATAAATAGGTCTTGAAATGAAGAAATAAATAATGTCATTTAGTTCTCAATCCCTACTCTTATTTTATATCAACAAGGCCTTGTGTTTGTCTTCAATAGAGCACTGACAGACTATAGAGCATAGGTTCCATCGTGGGAGGTTGGGCTTTCGTTTCCATGGGTGACTCGTCAGCACCTTTGCTAGGCAATATCTCTGAAGATAAGCGGTGCATGCACTGATTTAACCGCTGCACAGTTTGTGTAAATGAGAGAGGTTGACCTACCTTTCTTCAAGCAACCATGATTAAAATAAGAGTAGGGATTGGTTCCCTTCCAATGTAAAAAATCTTTCACAATGGTTCAGATTCAATGGAGGGTTGATGTACCTACCATTCAAAGAGTAAAAAAATCAAGAAGGTTACATGTTGGTAGGATCTGATAGTAAGAGAGCGAGAAGGTGGGGTAAATGAGTGTTATAATAAATTTTAATTGAGAAGAATATATATAAAAAATATAATTAATTAAATATTGAATATGAGTAAGGGTTACATGAAAAGTAGATAGTAATAAATATATAGTGACAAAAGTCATAAATAATAGAATCAAGAAGTTGATAGCGCTCACACTTACCTTTTTATACACACAACACAAGGCTAATCTTCGTTCTTAACGAAGCCATAAGATCTGATTGTCTCATCAAATCTTATATTTTAACTTTAGAAAGCTTGCTTCAGTCCATAGATAGACCTGAGCAATCTGCACACTTTATCTGGACTCTCCTTGGATATAAATCCCTCTAGTTATATCATATACACCTCCTCCTCGAGGTAACCGTTGAGAAATATAGTTTTTACATCTATCTGCCAGATCTTATAGTCATAGTGTGCTGTAATAGCCAAAAGAATTATGATGGATTTCAGCATGACTACGAGTGAGAAGATTTCGTCATAGTCAACTCTTTACCTTTGACGATACACTTTGGCCACTAGCCTTGCCTTATAGGTTTCAATCATTCCATCTATTCCAATCTTTTTCTTGAAAATTCACTTGCGGCTAATGGGTACGATACCCTCAGGTGCATCAATAATGTTCCAAACCTTGTTGGAGTACATAGAATCCATCTCAGAATTCATGACTTTTTATCACTTCCTGGAGTCTATACTCATAATAGCCTCCTCGTAGATCTAAGAATCAATATCCTGAATGTTGTCTCCACTGATATGTCCTACATATCATTTAAGAGGATAAGACCCTGTGGTAGACCTAAGCAAAGTTAGAACTTGTGTGCTAGGTACCTAAATAGACTTGATCTCTAGAATAGTGCTTGAGCTAGATTAGTCAACTCTATCACACTCTTATTGTTTCTACCAAGAATGTGTTCCTTCTCAAGGAACACAACCCTCTTGGCAACAAAGACCTTCTAATCCTCAGGATGATAGAAATAGTACCCCCAAGTTTCTTTGGGGTATTCCATGAACTTACATCGCTCCGTCCTTAATTCCAACTTGTCGGGGTTGTCTTCTAACATGGGCAAGGCAACCCCAAATCTTAACAACCTTAAAAGTAGACTTCTTTCCTTTTCATATCTCATATGGATGTTAGGAAACCAAGCGAGAGCATTACATGTGCAGCGGAAGATCAAAACCAAATAAATTTTCCACATAGATCAAATCATCGTACAAAAGATTGGGTCGCGAGAAAAATTGCAAATTCTAAAAACCATATCGTGTGAGAGATTGTTTACCTAGGGAAATCGTATATCCTTATTTTTCCAGATCCGGATGGACATGATGAAGAAGGTCGAGCCGTACTCCTCTCTAGTAGTATCCACACGATAAATCACTACAGCGATACTCCTCCAATCGTAATCCCAGGTCTTGCAACTCTTGCATAGAGGGAAGGGGGAGAATAGGAGGGGGTGGCCAAAGATGCAGCCTATTAACTATGAGCCTCCCCTCCTATTTATAAAGAGCCACCAAAACTCCTAGGGGTCCTGCCTTAGTGGGTATTGGATCTTCATCCAATTACCCACTACCTTACATTACTATATCTCTATCCGATAATCTCCTTTGGCCTCTAGTTGGGTCTTATGCAAGGAGCCCATTAGTGTAGGGTCTCATCTAATAAGAATAGGGGCTAATTAGATCTCTATCCAGTTCTTTATTCGTTGAAGCATCCACTATATGTGTATGACCCTCTAGGCCCGATACCGAGCTGGCCGTGAGTCGCTCCTATCAAGACTCCTTCTGATATAATGAATTATTATCCCCATAATAATTCACTCGACTCATTGACTATGGATGTACTATTCCACTATGCCATAGTCCTCAGATGGTACAAGGGGATCAAATCCATCAGACCTATATGTCCTAGTTACTGTGTATCTATAGTCCCTCATCCAACTAATATCCCAGAGATCGTATATTAGACATGGTACTGTCAGGCCACATATGGAATCCGTTTGAGTCTTTGCTCTAATCAGATTCTTCCGGATAATACATTCTCTCTTATTCCGAAAGATCGTAACCAGGGATTTGTCTATATAAGCACACATGAGATATTTCTCTCATAATACCGGAGTGGATGATCCTTTATTGTCACTCAATTGCCTTCGTAAGGTTGGCTACCAATCTTGATAACTAGTTGTACCAGATCTGAAACTTTCCAAACATGTAAGTCTTGCATCAAAGAAAGGAGTACTCAAATAACACATCTTTGGTGTCTCAAGTCTAAGGACCAGATGCACAATCGGGACTATAGAATTATTGTCTGACATTAGGTATCATTAACCATATATCATTCCATAAGCGGATCAATCAATGAACTCATTCTCCAATGATCACTTATACTATATCCTTATTGTCTCCACACAAGTGGCTATGAGATCAGCCACCTCTATCATATGGACGGGTATATAGTACACCAGTCTGTCTGGTTATCTCGATGTCCCTTTCGAGTAACCTATGATCGAGATTATTTAGGATCTATGTTTAAAGGTGAATCATACTCATTATCGTGATCTCATTACGATTCGATTCCCATTGCACAGAACCAAGGACATCACAATATATGTATGCAGCAAATAATATATTGTGAGAATATGCCAATAGTAATCATATGCAAAAAGATCGCGTAGCGTGTCACACGTGTCACCACTTATATGATTGTCTTGCAAGACACTTATAACCAGTAATCACCCACTTGACCTAAAGCCAATCACCTATGTGTCTGATCCCCATCAGACCCCTGTGACGCTCAAATACAATCTGAGCCAATGGCTTTGTCAATAGATATACAATGTTATATTCGGATGAAATAATTTTTACTACTATATCTTTATGGGCTATGATCTCTCTAATTAAGTGAAATATTCTTAGAACAATTTTGATGAGACATGGGTTCCCTTGTTAGAGCTATTGCCCTATCGTTGTCGCGGTATATAGGAATCAACTTCATATTGCTCGATACGACTCCTAAATCTTTGATGAACTTCTTCATCCACACCCCTTCCTTTGCTGCTTCTACTACAGCAATGTATTCTGCCTCTATAGTCGAGTCAGTATTTATATCCTACTTGGAACTCTTCCAGCTTACTAATCCTCCATTCAAGATGAAAATATACCCTAAGTTCGACTTGCTATCATCAATATTGGATTAGAAACTCGAGTCCATGTAGCCCTCAACTTGGAGGCTACCTCCTCCATATATCAGTACAAGATCCTTAGTCCTTCTCAAGTACTTAAGGATACACTTTACTGTCCTCCAGTGTTCCAAACTTGGATCCACCTAATACCTACTCGTGACACTCAGAGCATGCGTTATATCAGGCCTGCTACATAGCATAGCATACATGATAGACCATATTGCTGAGGCATAGGGTATCCTATCCATATCTGTCCTTTTCTTCAAGAGTCTTTGAGGATATACTTCTAGAAAGTGATATTCCATGTCTCATCAGTATGAGACCTCTCTTGGAATTCTCCATGCCAAACCTTTTGACAATGGAGTCTATGTACCTGGACTTGACAAGCTAAACATCTTCTTGGATCTATCTTTATAGATCTGGATCCCCAAAATATAGGATGCTTCCCTTTTTTAAGTCTTTCATGGAGAAGTTTTTGGATAGTGAAGCCTTTACCATGGAGAACATTCCTACATCATTCCCAATGATTAGGATGTCATCCACATACAACACCAAAAAGGTGATAGCACTCCCACGTACATTCCTGTACACACAAGGCTCATCTTCGTTCGTAACGAAGTCATAAGATCTGATCACCTCATCAAATCTTATGTTCCAACTTCGGGAAGCTTGCTTCAATCCATAAATGGACTTGAGCAACCTACACACTTTATCAGGATTCTCTCTGGATACATATCCCTTTGGTTGTATCATATACACCTTCTCCTTGAGGTTTCCGTTGAGGAATATCATTTTCACATCTATCTATTAGATCTCATAGTCATAATATGCTGCAATGGTTAAAAGAATTCTGATGGATTTAAGTATAGCTATAGGTGAAAAGGTTTTGTCAAAGTTAACTTCTTGGCTTTGACGATATCCTTTAGCTACCAGCCTTGCTTTATAGGTCTCCACTTTCCATCCACTCTAATCTTTTTCTTGAAGATTCGTTTGTAGCCGATGGGTATGATACCCTCAGGTGAATCCACAAGGTTCTAAACATTATTTTAGTACATAGAATCCATCTCAGAATTCATGACTTCTTACCACTTCCTAGAGTCTATACTCATAATAGCCTCATCGTAGGTCTGATTATCAATGTCCTGAGAGTCCTCTCTACCGATATGTTCTACATATCTTTTAGGAGGGTTATATACTCTGCTAAACCTATGCAAAGTTAGAACTTGTGTGCTAGGTACCTGAATAGACTCAGACTCTAGAATGATGCTTGAGTTAGGTTCTCCAACCTTACTCAACTCTATCTCACTACCACTGTTTCCACCAAGAATGTGTTCCTTCTCAAGGAACACAGCTCTCTTAGCAACAAAGACCTTTCAGTCCTCGGGATGATAGGAATAATACCCCAAAGTCTACTTAGGGTATCCTACGAATATATATTGTTCCATCCTTAATTCCAACTTGTCATAATTATGTCTTCTAACGTAGGTATGATAGCTTCAAATTTTAACAACCTTAAGATCGGGCTTCTTTTCTTTTCATATCTCATATGATATAGACACTACCGACTTTGATGGATTTTGTTCAGAAGGTAAGCTGCGATTTCTAGGGTGTATGTATCCTCAAAATGAGATGGGTACGTTAGTAAAACTCATCATGGACCATACCATGTCTAACAACATGCGATTCATCCTTTCTGATACACCATTGAGTATAAGGATGTATCCACTGGGATAGAATCTAATGGTCCCTGAGGAAATGGATGAACTCCATACTCAAGTATTCTCCTCCTCGATCTGATAAAAAAGTCTTAATACTCTTTCCAATCTGGTTCTCAACATCATTATTATATTCCTTGAATTTTTCAAAGACCTCGAACTTATACTTCATCAAGTACATGTGTCCATACCCAAAGAAATCATCAGTGAATTTAATGAAGTATGAGTAATCACTTATAGCTTGAGTCGATATGGGACCACATACATCACTATGTCGAGTTCCAATAACTCAATTGCTCTCTCTCTAGTTCCACTAAAAGGAGAGTTGGTCATTTTCCCACAAGGCAAGGTTCACAAATTGTGTATGACTCATACTCAAATGGATCTAAGTATCCATCTTTCAGTAACTTTTGAATAATTCCCTCATGTATATGACCTAGCTTACAATGTCATAGGCATGCATTATTCACCTCATCTCTTTTCCTCTTTGACGTATTTATATTCATGATGTGTGAAGAAGTGTCTATAACACATATAAGCCATTTATCGGGGTCTCTCTAGTGATGATCTTATTATCTATAATTATTGAATAGCTATTATTTTAAAAAACTAATCTATATCAGCTTATTGTCAAATAAGAGATGAAAATAATATTTTTAATAATAGAGAAAACAAAATAGCATGCAT